>OY728165.1:349730297-354730297 GCA_963277665.1 Viscum album | reverse complement strand
TCCTTCGAAAAACATCACCCCACAACCCCCTTTTCTATTGTGATGCACCAACTATCCGGCTCACCTTTTCCCTTCAGCAATGATCTCCTTTGACTCCAGTAAGGGCATGTTGTTTTGGATTTCTCCTTTAATATGATTTGTTATTTGGGGGATTTGAGTTGTTTGGGGTCTGACCTTGATAATTTTGGTCTGGTTCATTGTTTTTGGGTTTGTTCGTGTTTTCTTGCGGTGTGTTTAATGTGTGTTTTTGGTTTCACACTGAGATATTGATTTTTTCTGCCTCATGGTATGTGGTTCCATACCCTTTGACAAATTTATTAATTTATTATTTTATTTGTTTTTATAAATATGTTTTACTATAAAATTTTTTGTTTTCGAATGAATTCTTGGAGTGTTTTAACATGCGTTTAGGTGGTAAATTATTACTTCGGTGTGTCTTCCTTGTTTCACACCAATGAAATTATTTTTAAATTATTTTAATAATGTTCTTCATGATTTTTAAATAATTTTTAAAGTCACTCATGTGATGCAGATTCGGGTATGAAATGGTTCTTGGTGTACATTTGGATTCAAAAGGGGGATTTTATGTGTATTTTGGTGTGAAGTGTTTTTGGATTTTCATTAAATAATCTAATAAGCAGTTTATTGTTTTATTGAATTATTAATATGGCATGGAAGAAGTATTTTGAATGTATTTAATATGAATTTGTTTTTAATGTAGTGTGTTTATATAAAATAAGACATTTTTTTGAGTAAACCCATTTTGCATCACTTATTGGTGTTTTATAAATGGTGCGAACTGTGTTTTGAAAAATATGACTAGGTGGTTCTATTTCACTAGTTATTCATTTGGATTGTTTTGGGACTATGATCATATACCTTTATTGTTGTGTGTTTATTGCAGCGCGTTGGTGGGGGTAACCCCACGTTACATCGATCATCGGTTTGTGCATTCTTCTGCTCCTGTAAGAGGCGTTTCACGTTGTCACGTTTTCACATTCGAGCTGCGAGTTGAGGTAGGATCCCATTGCACTACATTAAAAAATTTATGTTACACTTATTTCATGCTATGTGCGCCCTATATATATATGTCTGTGTGCTAAATATTATTGTGCAAAATAATATCAATTCATTTTGAATAGAAATTTATAATTCAATTCTTGTGGTGTAAAAATGGTGTCATTTTGTTGTGTTTTCACCCACCAATTGTTTGAATAAATATTTTATTAATTTTAATAAATACATAAAAATATTAGATAATTAATTTTTAAATAATTACTTGATGTAAAAAAGGGTTATTTATTTTATACATTACAACTAATTTATTTTCAAGATGAGCGGATGCAAAATGGTGAAAAAAATCTCATTTGTCTTTTAAACATAATTCATGAAATTTCAAGTAGAGTTCTGGTTTTAATGATAAATTATTTATTAGTAATCATGAAAAATCATTTTAGTTCTTTTTAATGTCGTGATTGTGAAATGTATTTAATGCTTGTTTGGAACTTTATGGAAAACAATGAAAATGTTTTTATAAAAACCCTCCTAGGAGAACTCTCGTGCCTTTGTTGTAATTGATTGTTTGGGAGGCTGTGCTTAGAGGCTCCTGGGTACTTGGGTAGTTTAAAGGACAGAGGATTTCCCATGGAGTGGCTCAGGGTAATTCATGTTGTTCCTTATATATATATGATTTGATGCTCAGTTGGCATCGGTTGGCTCACCCCCTTTCCAAACCCTTAAGCCATGAGAATCTATCATATTGAGGGAATATTCTAAGATAGATTACTGCACCGGTTGGTTAATGTACTGACTAGTGTTCCATAGTAGGTGGATATATTGGATTTATTACAATTGGATTTTCCCTCAGCCTTCCTGAGAAAGGATGGTCGAGCGTATTGGGTGTTTTTATTTCATCATGTGCGACCTGTCAATGAGGATGATTTCTCATGTTTTGGTGTCTTCTGGTTTGTTATTGATCTCATAGGTTCACCCATTCCTGTTAGCATTTAGTTACATTTTGTGATGATTATGGTACTCATATATATTTTCTTTTCATTTCTATTACTGTATAACTACTAAAGTGTTTTCATGTGTAGTGTTTTTACAAGAAAGTAACGTGTGGTTTTAAAGTTGTTTATGGAATGTGTTTTAAAATGAAGGTTTTTTATACTAATTTTGCAAATTGAAAATGTAAACATCACTTCCCCTTTAAAAAAAGCTAATGTCTCAATAAAATAATGACTTGTGTTTTTGGGAAATTAATAGGGGAAGTGACTCATACATTGTTTTTGAGTAACATGTAGGAAACCATACATTTATAAATTTTAGTTCAAACATGAAATGGTGTTTCTTTTATTTTTAAGGAAGTTCAATGGGAATAGATATCGGGATAGCCTACTATGATTTAATACTCACGCTTATATTTATTTTCTATTTTTAGTGGTTGTCCAGACTACAGCTTGAGGGGACTCACCTTAGGTGATGCCGGATTGTTGAGTCAGAGAGTGACCTGCGAGGTCGCACAGAGTTAGTTCAGACATTTTATTTGGTCAGTTTTATTTTCTTTTATTCCTCTTTAGTCTTTTCTATTTGTTTTATTAATTCTGTGATGCTCTGTATTATTTCTGCTGAATTATTTATTTATTTTTGGCAAAATTGTTCCCACCTACTAAATTTAGATGCATAACACTGGTTGTCAGCCCGTGGAGATTGAGAATGCCCCTCGAGCCATGTCGCGGGCAGGCTCGGGTGACCAGTTCATGGTCGACCTGGGTTGGTTCATGTAAAATTTATATACTTCTCATATATTTATCATTATAAATTCATATACTATATTAATCATTCATATTTGAATGAAATTTTCTGACTTGAGGATTATATCCATGAACTAGGATAGGGTTTCTTACATCTAATGTTATTTTGGTTGGCCCGTTGAATATTCCATATCATTTTCTCCCCATTTCTATATAGTCATGTGAATTTATTATAATATACCATCTATTTGTTGGTGTTCATCCATCAATAGTTGATAAATGTGGCATATTTAAATATACTTCTCACATGACAATAAATTATAGAACAAAAAATATTTTTCTTTACTACACCAAAAATGATATGATTTTTTTTAAAGATCAAGAAAATTTTATTCAAAAGAAAAGAGAGAGAAAGGTTACATGAAACAGAAAGAGGGGATCTTATTAAAGTCTCTTATGATTTTGGGGAGAAGATCAACCAAAAAAATATCACTCCATGTCTTTACTTGGTTGACTTCTTTATTAGAAGTGCCATCTGTAACCATGTATGCTTCATGATACGTATGGATGACAATGAATCTGATTTAAAGAATACAATGGAGGAAGTTCATCCAACGGGCAGTGAGAGGATAGGCATGGGGGATCACCCAATTCCAAATATCATGCACAATGGTGGTGGAGTCACTCTTTATCCAGATATTTTTCCATCCTTTTAACTTTACAGAAATAATGGCATGAATCACCGCCATCATTTCTTCTTCAATAGGCATTTCCACAACATCCAAAGAAGCATTTGTGACATCGACCGAGATAATCTCTAAAAATGTCCCCACATCCTACAGGACCCGAGTTTCCACTGGAATCTCCATCTACATTGATCTTGATCCATCCATGAGCTGGAGCTTCCCAAAAAACCTCGGGAGAAAGATTCTTCTTAGTGTAAACACCATCACTTTTTAGGCGTCAAATAATTACAAAATCCGCAACCGAATTGTCGCAGTGGGCTTTCTAGAGCATTGTTGTTTCCTGAATAGCAATAATGATCCACTTTGGACTTGCATTAATATTGAATGAGTAATTTTTGTGAATAATTAAATTATTATCATTCCAGATCACATGTAGGAGCTCAACAACTGCAGATTAAACTTGGTTCTTGATTTTCTGAGAAGAGTCAAGTTCCACACAATGTTGTAGTTGACTGTAAATAGAGTTAGAATATTACCATCTATAGTTAAACATGTCAGTAAAATAATTCCAAAGAGTAGCGGTTGTAGAAAAAGATAAGAAAATATGGTTACTGTCCTCCCTGTGTTGGTGGCATAATTTAATTTTACAGCATATTTGGACTCTAAAAGAGTCAAGAAAAACCTCTGTAGGAGTGTGTTTATGTGAAATATGAAAGACAAGGTTAATCCTTGATGTATTAATCCATTGTTTTTGTCAAAAAAACATCAACAATAAGAAAATATGGTCATAATTAGTGAAACAATGATGATAGATGTTTTTGGAATCCAAAATACTGTAGTGAGAAGGCTCCTATGTATGGAGATCGTCCCCATTTATAAATGCGTAATTATCCACAACATGATTAATGTGATCAGGTATATTAGTTGTACTATTTTACATTACATGATTTATGGTGTGATTGGTGTTATCTAGAGAGGCATCTGGAGATAGCATGGAAATGAGGGGGGTGCCAGTCCAGTTATCAAGCCATAAATTCATAGTGGAATCTGAAATATAAACCCATATTGAGTTATGCATGATGTCAATAGAGGTATTTCGAATGTATGGACAGATGGAGGAATCGATGTATCTAGAATGACCATTTTTATTTTTTTACAGGAACCTCTTACGAAAGAAGGTTATGGAGTCAGATTTGTTGTTGATCAACCTCCAGGTGAGCTTATCTTGAAGTGACTCATTAAAAAAATTGAGATTTTTAATTCCAAGACAACCTTTTTCAAGGGGTTTACAACATTTTGACCAAGGGATAGTAGCAGGAATTCATTTTACTATACTATGTGTCCATAAGAAAATTTAATGTAGCCATTAGCTTTTTTAATAAGATAATTAGGCCATTTGTAAATCAACATGGGGTAAACAATTTTGGAGATAATAGTGGATTTCACGAGGTAGATTTTACTAGTAATGGAGAGGGATTTCCCTTTCCACGAGGCCAGTTGATTAGTCACTTGGTCCACAACGGTATTAAAGTACATAGGTTTTGTCCTACCCTAGAAGAAAGGAACTCCAAGATAGGTAAAAGGGATGGATCCTGATTTGATGCTAGGACATTCAATGATGAATCGTTTTATAGAAGGGGTGAAGGTTTTCCCGAAAAATATATAGGATATATTACAGCTAATAGATTGTCTAGAGACCTCTTTGTAGTGAGACATGTCCTTCTTAAGCTTAAGGATATTTTTCTACCCCTATTAAAGAATAGAATGAAGTCGTTAGCATAAAGGAGGTGGGTCGGATCTGAAAGATTTCTCCCAAGATGAATGTGTATGAGAATGCTTTGGTGAACAAGACAAGAAAGATACCTACTGAGGTAGTCTTCTGTAATGGCAAAGGGAATTCTAGAAAGGGAATCGCATTGCCAGACCCCTTTTGGGCATTTGAAGTATCCCTTAGGAGAACCGTTAACAAGGATTGAAATAGAAGCCGGGCTGAAAATGTAATTTATCCTTCCAATAAAATTATCATCAAACCCAAAATCCTTAAGGTTATTGAAAATAAAGTTCCAATAAATGGTGTCAAAGGATTTTTTAATATCATGTTTTGCTGAAATATTCCCACTTTTGGACTATTTATTTGAGAGATAATTCATTACGAGGAAGTAAAAAATTCAATCATGAATGGATGTGCCCTTGATGAAACCAAATTAATTCTAGGAAATGATCTTATTACATAGTGGAGAATGACTATTAGAAATGATTTTGGTAATGATTTTATAGAGATAATTAATGAGAGAAATGGGGAGGAAGAGGTGTAGCTCATAGGCATTAGACACTATAGGTATAAGAGTCCAAAATTTATCATTAAGACCATTTATAAGGACATCATTAATGAAGAAGTTTCGAACCGGCTGGAAAATTCCCATATGAACAACCTCTCAATTATGTTGAAGAATCCATTATTGAAGCCATCAGGCCCCGGGGCACTATCGAAGTTAAGGCTGAAGACGGTATCTTTTTTTTCATGGTCTAGGGGTGTTCTCAAAAGGAAGAGGTAATCTTGTTCATTGATCAGTGCTAGAATGATCCCAGGAATGAGATATTTATTGATATTAGGACCATTGAATGTGTTGTGAAATTAGTAGACAACATGATTAGTTATAACTTCATCGGAGTCAAGAAGTGTGTTGTTATATTTATGAATGGATAAGGGGCGACATGTTTTCCTTACAGACTAGAGGGCATTGTAAAATATAGTGTTTCTATCACCATCATAGAGATATTTATTTTTGGATGTCTGTTTACATAATTTGTCTTTGTGAGTCAGAATAGATTTATGTTTTAACGATATGTTCTTCTCATTCTGGGGATCGGATGTGAAATTAGCACAAGATGAGTAGTTTTGGATTTGATTGAGTTCAGTTTCATGAGTGGATATCTTGATGTTCATTTGATTATATTTATTTCTACACCAATCCCTAAGGCATTGCTTGAGGTGTTTTAGCTTAGTGACACAAGAAAAATAATCAGAGTGGTGAATCATAGACATGCAGATATTGTTTATGAGACTAGATCATTCTAAATTTTCAGACCTAGAATTATTGAATTTGAAGGGAATACTGGGTCTTTCTTTTTTGGATAGGAAACTAACAAGGATAAGATGGTGGTCCGAGTTCAGTTTAGGTAAGGTGATGCTGGAAATTCTGTCCCAGACATCTAACACCTTGAATGGTGATAAGAAAATGTATATTCTAATTGAAATATGGTGTAACAAAATTTTAGGTATAAAAATATATGTTTAATCCACTATTGAACAATAATTGTACTCGACGCCATCAGATTTTTAACTACCTATAATGAAGTCAGGGTATGTCTATTAAGAAACCCTGACATACTCAATGAAGATAGGTGTAAGAGTGACCAGATATAGACCCTTAACATTAATTTTCATAGAAAACTGTATTATTATGTCGTTAACTACCCCTATTATTATACATTAGTCTCAAGATCATATAAAAATGATGTTATTTTACTTATTTATTAATTTATCGGCCAATAAACAAATTTTCTAATGTATCTAAAATGACTCAATGTTGAACATTTAAAGATATAAAATCCAATATTATTTTCTAATGATCAATTCCTATTATGAAAAATACAATTCCTAATTTCATGATCAATGAACAGAATGAAATTTTTAGAAATGGTATAGTGAAACAATATTTTTTTGAAATATACATCATTATGACTAATTCAATGGAAAGGGTTGGTTAATTATATTTTTTAATCCAAAATTTTCATTAGCCACACACTATGATTTGGACTCCGAACATGAGAAAATAAAATTATCCATATATAGGTGCATCATATATGTGAACATATACTTCAATTATTTATGAAGTGATAATTATAGATTCTAAAGTGTACTAACACTTGGGTTCCTAAAAATATTTCTAACAACATCTAAAAATATTTAATAACATCCATTTACAACACAATCATAAGAGATTAGAGACATGATATATAATATCAATGGTTATGATATTAATTTTAAAATCCCAATAGTCATTATATCTTAATGTTAATATCATGTGGTAACTAAGAAATGATGACCTCGGTTTTACCAGGTTGAATAGATGTGAATATTTCTAAAGATTAATTCCCATCGATATGAAGATATTATATCAATAAGTCATAATATTATAACTTTTCAAACAAATGGTAGTTTCATAACATTCCCAAAACATTCTCGATATGTATTTCATAGTCAACATCATGTGATAGAACATTATTTTTTTAAAATAATATAGAAATGAAAAAATCAAGGTATATATCAATGAAATGACATGTCGAATATAATAAATATTTTTGGTCTATTAGAATGACTAAATCACATTAATATGTATTTATATTTACTCTAATTAATTATAAAAAAAATATCTTCTCAATATCCACTTTCAGAAATTATACATAGATATTATAATTTTATGAAATTTATTATGATGAAGTGAAATCAAAAGGTACAGATGCCACAAATCATAAATACAAGAAGGAATACTGGGGAATGTAATTGTTTAGGCCAATGTCTTCCCTCTAATCATATTAACACCACTGTGATTCAAGCAATTACCATTGTAAAGGTAGACATTCTCTAAAAAAGGGACATCAAGCGATTCACGGTGAACTGTAGCTTGGTTTCCCTCAAACCATGTGTAAAAAATATAGATGATATTGTTCAACAATCATCTGAACATCATGATGATGTAGATGATCCACCATGTAATTTAACTTCCACTATGTGAAGAATTTTGGAGGATCATTGAATCCATTTATGCTTTTGTGAGATTTATCTTCTACTGTTTGGAGAAGCTTAAAACTGATAGATAAAGCCATCTCTCCACCTAGACCGAGGTTCCATGGCTTAACTGGGATGAGAAAAACAATATTATAGAGAAAGAGGTGTCGATTACATTCCCACCCCACGAAGGACCCACATAAAGCATGACACATCTGTTTTATGTTTAAGGAACATTGAGGGAATGTTCTAATAGGTTCAATGCACATAGATGTTTCTCATATCAAATTGAGAATTATGAGAAATCTTTTGAAGGTGTGCATGAGTGGGATCCTCACGCTAGTTGTATATGAGTCTTTCTAGATCAATCTCTAGGTTCCTAATTCTGAAAATGATGGATTTGACTTAAGAAAATATCTCTTCGTGTCTAGCCTTATTTCGATCATTTTAGATACACCATTAGCCTGCATAGGGAACAATGGAGATATCTAGCTTCATAAGACATTTCTCACCATTCTTGTGAAGCTAATGGTCTAACAATAACTAATCTACCACGTTTGGATCTTTGTATGTAGTGAAATACTTGATTGATCAACACACCACACACCTATTTCATGAATTTAATATTACAATACCTTGATCAAAGTGTAATTTTAGAGAAAAACTAGGATATTTTAATTTGCTGAAATAATTCATCAATTCAATGAGGGTGATTCCAATTCATTGAAAAATCATGATTCATATTATGTCAATTGACACATTGTCCAATTGTACCATTAAATTTTATATCATATAAAATTGGAGTGGCCAACGTAATACACATGTACATATAAAGCACATAATTCAAAATTATTCCAATTAAGACATTAGTTATTTTAATTATATTGATTCCATTATGTATATTGAACTAAAATAAGATTCATTATTTAGATTGGGTCTAGGGAGTATTACACATCCCTAAAAGGTGGTAGATTTTTGGAAGTTTATAGAATAACATTATTATATCGTTATACTTTGTTAAGAAAATCCACATGTTTAGTATCATCCATAGAAACTAATTTTTTTTCCAACTGATATTAGATAGTGCAATCCAAATTCACTAGATGTGATTCTATACCCACATTAATATCTCATTCCCATATGAATAATAGAAATTATTCGTTAAAAGATGTAAATATCACCCACCAAGAGTATTAGTGAACATGATGCTTCAACTCTAGAATATAATCTATTAATATGGTAAAATAAAATGTACATTTTTCATGTAGATTGAAATTAAATTAAAATAACATTGATTAATTGTTGATTGGCCTAGTTAAACAATTAAATATTATACTATCCCATTTCTTATGTGTGTTTTGTAGATAAAAAAGACATCATTATATCCATAGGATGCACTAACTATTTTTTCTTTTAATAAGTTATAAAATAATGTTAAGTAATGGTGATATAAAATTTATGAATTATGATATATTTACAGATAATTGTGCCCCATTTTATCAAGTTATGTATTTATTAATTTGGAATAACCATCCCAATTCCAAAATGTGTTGACACATTCTGCTCAAAAGATTCCAGCCCCAATGATGAGGTGGATCATAATGTGGGGTCGAGGTATTTATGGGGTCACCATGAATACCATCATTATAAGGATGATAATTGAGTTGATGAGATATTATTGGTTAAGAAAGAGAATATATTGAATGATCATATCTTCCTTGAAGAGTATACTTCAGTGGATTTATATAATAGTTCTCGATATGTAGGTCACAAGAACACTACCAAATAACATCTTGGGTAAAAACTACCAGGTCACAAAAGGACCTATACCAAACATATATGTGGGTGTAAAATGGTTAATGAATGTGTGAGTGGAATGATAGCTTGTATCCTTCAATTTGATATACGAGAAAATGGGTAAATTATAGACAAATACACACAAACTGCTAAAAAGTATGTAATAATGATCACAACATAGCAAATAAACATGAGATTAGATTCAGAAGGCTCTTTGTGTCTTGAGATATAGCTCTGGGCTCATAAGATGTAGATGATATGAGGTTTGATCCCACTTCTAGACGTCGATACTAAAACAATGATTTGTATTATGGCTTCCAATTACATGTATGGTTCGACGTGTATATTCTTATCCTTTATTGATACATTATAGTTATTTTTCAATTACATGTCCAGATTGATTGAGAATTCCTCACATGTTTTTCATTTTGTTCATGACTTTATAGAAGGTTTAAGAGTGTCGTGGATGTTCTTCTGTATGTCTTACAAGTGGGCATGCCACAGTTCACTTCAGTATTCATTCTCTCATAAAAAATTATTTTTATTCTCATGGCCCATCAACTAGCATGATCATTAAATGTTAATAGGTTCACTATACCTCATATTGTCTCCTAAAATTGCATCAAATGATTATTAAATATGTCAGTATCATTAAATAACTCAAATCTGAAAAATAGAAATTTTTTTGATAAATTGAAAATTAAAAAGTCTATCATTGACTCCCTTATCGAAGAGTTAGTATATCAGTGAGTCCTCTAGTTGATGGGACATCATTCGATGAATCGTCTATTGGTATCTAAAAATTTTGATGACTCAACCCATCATTATTTCATTCTATCATTCATTACAAATGTTAGTGACTCATTTACATTAGTGAATCATTTTATCTTTCAATGAGTCCTAGCATAGGTAGCACTATGTATCGTTCGGTAACATGTGTTGATGTAATGCTGATTTCACTGGTCGGTCATCAGAATTGGTATTTCATAATCATTAATAGGATGCATGCTTCAGTAAGTCATATACAATGGTAGATCATGTGTCAATAAGTCATATGTCTCGATAGGTCTTCTACGTCAGTATCTCATCTCTTCTATCAGTGTTATTCTACAATACATGGATTATATTTTTGTCCGGACAATCATACAATATAAATGTAAAAATAATGTACCAAATCAATGTTAGATCATAGATATAAATAATTTCACATATAGAATCTAAAATAATTTTTATTGAACTGTTTAATACGAATTGATATGATATATATGAATTTACAAGATTTTTGAATTGACATGATTTTTTATTATTAAAATAACTTATACTATAGGGGAGTTCGAACAGTCCCCTATGGTCCAACAATATCGCCCTTTTTAATTATCTCCAATCATGGCATTATGAAGTATACAAATGTATTGTATAGAAGGATAATTCCAAATGGTTCTCTCCCTTTAGTGATTATCATGAAGATAACATATAGTATAAGAAGAAAAAGTACAATGGATGACAAGTACACAAAAATTTCCTTAATCAATAAAGTAAAATGGATGAAAAGTCTCAAATCAAAAAGCTAATAAGAAATCCACAAGCCCCTTAAAGGTTTGATCCACACTACGGTTGCTGATTAAGTGGGTCCTTTCTATTTTTAGAAGGATGAATAGCGGGTCCAAGAGGTGATACATTAGAATATGGAGGATCTAATGAATGTTGCAGAGAATGTTAGATCACCCTTTCTAGAACATTACATACAGGACTGGGTCAGTGTTGGGACAACACCTGAGAAACTGACAATCGATGCATAAGAACTGATCCAAGAGGTCTAAGAGGTGCAACCTCAGGGACTACAATTTCATCACATTATACATGAAGGTATGGATTGAAGATTTTTATGAAATCCTCTTTAATATCACCACCATAATTCATTACATTCTCAATGTCATCCTTATTCTCCATGAATTAGTCCAATAGAGGAGTGAAGTCCTTTATTTTCATGACATGTTCTTTGAATGATTTTGTAACATGGGGTAAAGCCAAATTTTTTTCCAAATACATAAAATTAATTGTCAACTGGTGCATGGAGTAAATGTTGGAGAAATAAGATTATACCCTCCTTGTATTCTCTTCATGAGTGGAAGATGCTTCCTTGGTATAAAATCATACCATACCATGCACACATTAAATATTCTTCACAATATATTCTAGTATGCACAAGACAAAATTATCAAAGGGATAATTTTGATAATGTTTTACAACAGTTCTGATTGCCTCAAAATCCAGAGTCTTTGAAGTGATACTATATGTGGAAGGAATAACAATAGGATTTGATGTTGGAACAAATTTTACAATTTCCATTACTTCTCTTCTCTATTATAGTTATGTATTTAGTGGTTAAATTATTCACACCTATAGTTATATTCTTTTATCCCATTACCAGTCTTGGTTTTATTTCTACCAAGGCTTTAGAAGTTGTAATAAAATTGTGATTAATTTTATTTAACACAATCAATGTGACTGAAATAGCATCAACATGAGATACTCTAGTCAATGCAGGATTAGAACTAGATGTTCCAAATTTCCTTACACATTCATTAATAGATAGAATAGCTTTCATGTTATCATTCATCTTAGTGTTTTCTCTACAAACTTCCTAAATATCATTTCTCATCTAAAATTATAATGAAGTTCTTACTAATAAAGAATTTACATCCATGAGTTTCTCCAAGTCTACAGTAGTGATATAGTCAATAGAGAGGGTGTCAACCACCAGTTCCCTTTCTACAGGTAAGAATACTAAATTATTTTTATCATCATAATACAATAATAGTTCCACATAGCTATGATTTCTTACCCATTCATCCATTACATCATCATCTTGATGAGTGATAGTATCATGCATTATTCATCCAATTCGATACTCTTTAAAGGCGTTAACAACAATGTCTTGAGGCTCCCCATCAATCTAAGAATTCCATTCATTTTTCTTATCATTAGACGTAGGTATTAATCTATAATCATTGAAATGAGGTAAATGAATTTCTCTAGCTTCCACACCAGCAACACCTTCTACATTTTATCTCACATAAATAATAACTTCAGGAGGGTATTCTAATGATCCTGATCCACATAATTAATTGTTTCAACATCTTCAACATGATCATCTTTATGATGGTCATTAGAAAAAAAAATATTTCATCATCTTCCTATCCAGATAATAAATCATTATTTTTATTTTTATCAGCATTTTCATCACATTATTCCTCTTGACTACGACTAACACTTTAACCTTTATCACATTCTACATCTCCTCTTCTGGCCCACTAAATATATATTCATATTTTAAACTTCCTGAGAATTATTTCACCTCATCCCCATTATCTTAATGGGTGGGATAATCAGAGGGTATGGTGTGTGGTGGAATATGAGGACATATGTAAAAACCATTGCACGGTTTGTGGCATCAAGATCACTCCAAACATAAATATGTGATCCCTGATCATTAACTGGTGCGACAGGTTCTTCATCTTATTCTGAAGAGTAATAAACTTCTTCAATGGGTCCATGACTAAGATCATCCATATTTTTTTTCTAGTTAGACAGTCAATGGGATTAAACTTGTCATATATCTTATCTTCTTATCCAACCAATTCCATCTTCTAAGGATTCAGGTATATTTTCATCCATTTAAAAATGAATTTACTCAGGAATATCCCACTACAATCAAAAACAACAAATTCATCTTTATCTACAAAACCATTTTCTGTCAGAATTTCCATGAAAATATTATTATAAAATAACAAATTATTTTTCTAGGAAGGATTTATCATATAATTCATTTATACAACAATGTATCTAAGAAATTTTACCTTGATAACTTTTATCATTAGATAAACCATGTAGACATATTGTTATTTCAGAGAATCAAAGTCCCCTCTTTGGGGATTGAGTTATTGATGGATAAACATGAATAAAATTATAATTTCTCTACTTAACAATGAATAGATGATCCTTATGTGGTCATCATTGTTATTAAGTTCATTTAACATCATCTCAAAGAAAGCGATATTACTATTGGGTGGAGAGGTACCTTGATAATAATCAAATACACCTTCTCAAGGAAATATAAGTCATCCATCCAAATGTATATAATAGATAGAGATTCTCTTCCCTTTTACTATGGATTTTTTCAAGGTGAAATAACATCATTAAAAAAGCTCCACATTATTTTATATTTCATGTACTAGCTTTGGGTAAAAGGGTCGTTCATTGTTTGAGAACCACTAACACCTTTAATGACCATAAAGTACCTTTATATGTAGTGACTTTCTTTCTAACATCCACTACACAAGAAAATAGTTTCCTAGAGAAAAAAATGGTTTGTCCATCTATGTTTTACAAGAGTAGAAGATTTTTTCAATTCAACTTTTATTCATGAAAGAAATATATTCTCCATAATCAAGAGCTCCCTTCACACTCCCCATTCTTATCAATTTAGTCGAACTATTAGAAGGTGAAAAGTCAGTGATAGAGAGAAATATAAAAGGAATGAGAGAGTGTATTGGTATAATAGTAGATTGGATCGATTCAAATTTTTATCATTTTTGGATTTTGAAATTACACAATCATGAAATCATGAAATGAGTTTAAAAAAATTAATGAACTAGTGTTGTTTGGATAAAAACATAAAACATATAAAAATATTGAGTCATCAATTTCATCATGAATGATTATATATAACTTTAATGGTGTTGGAATGAAAATGATGTTGGCCTGACATATCATCGGTGTCAGTATGACAATTGTGTTGACATGGCATAACGTTGGTGTCAGTATGACAACTTTATCAGCTTGAAACAACGTCGATGTCTGTATGAAAACATCACATAAAAAGATAAAATGGAAAGAAACACATTGTCTTATTGATTTATCATTCCTAAATCATATCTGATGTAATTAATTATTTTAATGTTAAATGGATTAGTGAATATGTCAGAATGTTGACATTGAGTGCCAAAAAATTTTAATGTCATATAACCCTTTTGATAATTATCTCTTAAAAAGTGATGTCTTACATAAATATGTTTTGTTATAGAATGAGAAATATGATTCAATGTAATGTTAATAGAACTTTTATTAACAAATTTTATAGGTACATGTCTAAATTGATATCCATAGTCTAGAAGAGTGTGATTCATCCACAAAATCTGAGCACAACAACTACCAATGTAATGTATTCTGCATCAGCAGTAGATAATGAAATAGAATCTGTTTTCTTAATACACCATAAAGCCAAAGACATTCAAATAATGTGACATGACCCAATGGTTCTCTTCCTATATTACATGTATCAACAACAATTACGCTCAGAATAACTCACTATATCATATAATAATCATTTAGGGTAAACAATCATAAATTAATAGTATGTTTGAGGTATTTTATAATTATAATAAAACTATTAATGTGAGATTCATTTGGGGTTTTTATAGTTTTCATACATACACACACTAAAGATTATATATAGCTTACTATCAGTCATGTAGAGAAAACATAAAATGATTCCTTTGTAAGTGGTTTGATAAATAGATTTACCATATTTATCAAGTTCAAATATATAATTATAACTCTTTCTGGTGTCACTAAATTTAATGATAAAAATCAAAAATAACATTAAAAGGTATTTTATGTAATTATACTGATATAAAATGATACCTTCTTTATATTGAAAAATTTATTATCTATGAAAGAAATTTTGTTCACCCAAGACACTCATTTCAAACTCACATTTTATCATTTTAGAAAAATCCATACATAAATAATTTCTTGAATATAGAAACATAATATCCTTTACAAAAAATAAAACTACATAAAATTAATTATAAATTTTATTTAAAAAAAATACTAGGATCATTAATTTATTTTGTAAAAAATTATGTACTGCGAAATGTTCTAAGTCACGAATACCATTCATCTTGACACATCCTTAAAACCATATAATGATTTTGTTAACTTGAAAAAATGATTTTGAAAATGTTGGTTTATAAAACTAGTGGGATGTTCAACAAAAACATCCTCAACTATATACCAATTTATGAATGCACATTAAACATACAATTGATAACTCATAAAATTAAGATGGTAGCATAAGAAAGAAAGAATGTGGTGGCCATAAGTCTAGGAAAATGTGAAAATGTTTCTTCATCATCAATTCATTCTTCCTGACTGTATCTTTGTGAAACTAATATGGCTTTATTAGTAACAATATTATGAGATACATAAACTTTTTTCCTAAATATCCACTTAGTGGCTATGGTCAAGGTGTCTTTGGGTCTATCTGAAAGATTCCATCATTATATATTTAAAATTTATTATTTTTTCCAATTATATCCATCACCCAAAATTAATCTGTAATTTCATCATTGATGTTTTTATGTTCAAACTATGCATGAAAATTCATGTTGTATAAAATGATTTCATCGAGAATATCTACATCACGTATCTTTATTTATATCTCTTACAACATCGACTAATGGATGATTCACAAGTGTTATAGATGATTTAGAAAAGAATGGGATATAAATTTTAGGTTCATCTACATGTTTGGGTTCATTATGACCAGATTCTAAAGAATTTCTTGAACTATTTTATTTAACGTATTGCTTCACAAGAGTATTTTATAATTTTACATTTATTTCCAGATTTTTCATAATATATTCAATGTTATCTAGGGAGGTCTTAGGTTCTTGTGGATTTGTTTCATCCAAATTGATATCCACATATTCTTAGACAAACATGGTTCTTTCAATAACTACTCTATAAGATTTACTAGAGGTTGAATAATCTACGAATATTCCTTCATCACTCATGGATGCAATTTTTTCAGGATTGTACTTTGTATTAAGGATATAGACATTGAATCTAAAATCATTGAAGTAACCAACTTTGGGTTTTAAATTGTTCTAAAATTCATAAGGATTTCTTTTATGAATATGTTTTATTAAGACTATGTTAATTGTATAGAATTTTGTTTTGACAACTTCAACCCATAAGTAAATATGTAAATAATATTCATTAAGCATTGTTCGGGAGATCCCTTATAATGATCTATTTCTTATTTCAAAAAATCAATTATGTTGAGTTGTTATATGGAATTAGAAGTTATGTCAATAGTCATTTTGTTAGAAAATTTATTTAATGTCTTGATTTTCAAAATTATAGCCATGATCACATCTTATGTTTTTTAATTTATTTCCACATATATTTTTCACTATTTTAGTATTATTGTTGTTGTATGTACGGAATTCAATTTTGTGATATTTGAAATTAGTAAAAGTTTATCTAGAAATTCATCTACAAGAACATAGACATAGTGTATCCCATTAGGAAATGAAACTCGATCTGGTCCAAACAAGTCCATGTGAACCAACACTAATATTTTTGAATATGAGAATTTTCTCATTGACAACAATGATATCTTGTTCTATTTACCCCTTTGATAAGGATTAAAAAATTTATCATTTGGAAGCACATGATTGGGTAGATCCTTGACTAAAACTTTTATTATATGCTTTATAATAGAGTGTAAATTATAGTTTCACAATATATTACTCTAATGCCAATACATTTTATGAATGGAACTCAAACTAGATACATTTTCAGAAACTAAAGAATCTATTTAAACAACATATTCATTTTAATTTCTAAAAGAAGAAAATTCTAATTCAATTTTATTGGTAAAACATTTAAATAATATTTTTCAAAATTCACATTAAATCCATCATCATATTTTTGAGAAATAATAAGAAATTTTTTTTATAGTACATCGAAAAAATTACAATAGATATTAAAACAATGATAATGTAACCAATATGGCTTAACCCGTTTCTTTATCCTTTAGTATTTTCCGTAGAAGATACTTATCTGCCATCAATCTTGATTATGATCTTGAATCTTGAAAAGTAACCTATCATTTTTATTTAACATCCACTATCGATGTACCATTGACTCTTGTAGGCGCTCTTCAAACATCATTCATACCTAATAATAAAAAAAAATTTATTTTGGTACCCATATTTGTTTTGGTCCAAAATCATTAATAATCCATTCTATTGGTACTCGCATTCCCTTAATGGGTTTCCTTTAAGAATTATGTAAAATAATTGAAAAATAAAATCTATTTGGTCCATAAGAACATGATGTAGTAAAATATTGTTCAGAACTAGAACTAGAAATATAATTTCAATTTTATGATAATAATATAATTTTCCAAATTTTCCTATTAACTTGTTCTTGGAGAGATTTTTTTTCCCTGGTTGTTATGATGTACCAATACTTTACTTGGGGGAACATCTTTAATAACAATTTTTTAAAGATTATTTTTTCCATTGGATAATTTCTTTAGGTCCTTTTTCAAATTCTCATTAGATAGTTTTAGTTTATTTTATTCATTGAGATTTTGAGCATTATATTCCATTCTACTGTTAGGATAAGAATTAATATTTATAGAGAGATAATGTTGTTTCTTATAATATTTATATTTATCTATAAATTAATTGCTTGTGTCTTACAACATGTTACAATATTCAAATAGTTAATCACATGTTGTAATTTAAAAATCACTTTCATATCTTCAATAGTATGAATTATGTACAGAAGAATCTAAGGATACCTCATATGTGTTTTTCAGAAACCACATATTGTCAATATAATCTCTCTCATCATGAAATGATACTGATTCATTGGATCCATACTCAAGGGTACTCTAGTTGTCCTCGATAGAATTCTTATACTTCATTTCATTATTTTCAAACATATGTTGTATTTTATTTTTTCAAACAACATGGACATTTCCTCTTCTATTAAAATCATAGAATACAATCTCATCTGATTTTTCATTTATTTTACAATACATTTTCCAATATTATTTGATGTCATATCTTCTTTTGTAATTAGGATTCCTAAATAACTTCTTCTTTTTATAGAAATTATTATATCTTATTTCATGTTGATCCATATATCAATTACATGCTATTTTTGATTCATCATTACTAGATATTTCAATAGAGTAAAGTACCTTATTTATTTCATTATTAATAGAATTAGTGTTCTTGAAGGATACATTTTTTCTCTTAGGTTCATTTTCATAATCTTTGTTCACAATCATCTCTTCCTCATAAATCATCTTTTTTCCAATGAGTTCATTGATACTTAATTTTTTGATCTCACATGGTTCTCTAATTGAGACAGAAGTTCCCTTCTATTTATCAGGTAGGAATCCAAGAATCTTAATAACATGACCCTTAGCTATAACAACTCTTCCTAGAGAGATCATATTGTTCAAAATTAGATTTATCCTAAGAAAACATTCAGTAATAGGCTCATCGGGAATCACTTTAATGTTGTCATATTTACTAGTATATGTATTAAGCCTTATTTCTATGAAATTAGTTGTTCCAACATTTGAAACGGATGAAGTGTCCCAAATTTCAAGGGATGTTTTAAATGAAATACTATTTTTCATTCATTATAACCAAATGAATATGATATGGAATTGAGGATTTTTAATTCTTATTATATTTAGCATTAGTTGGATCATCCCAAGTAGGTCTTGGAGTAGTAGGAATCTTATATTCTTCTAAAATTGAAGATCAAATTTCAAAACACATACTTTCTAAGTTCATTTTAAATTTAAATTTCCATTGTGCATATATTATTAAATTAAATAATGGAGTTATTTTTGTAGAATCGCATTCCAATAAAATTTACATAATAAAATAATATAATTTTTTCAATGATAACAGTAATTTATTATTAATAGAAATTTTACGATCTTTGAAAAAAATTGAAATAATAGATGAAATTTTTTGAATAATATTTTGAAACGAAAACTCCCAATACACTCTGATAACAAATATTAGTCAGAGTAGAGTACAGAAGAGGTGGGTGAATTCATTATCTATAAAAATTTCATTTAAAGAGTTTTATATGAAGCTCCCCCAAATTTTAAATTTAATTAAAATTTTTTCAAGTGGTGAGTTATAAGATCATGACATTAGATTAATTTCTCAAAAGAGTGATTAGTTCATAGTTATATAAACTTCATAGTTAATACAACTTTTGAAACTAACATAATAAGTTGATATTATTCTAAACACATGATAATACTAACTATCAAATAGAAATTTAGTTTTATGAAATATTTGATAAAACAAAGTAATCCTAAAAGTAATAACACATTACAAAAGAATCAATAGTTTCTATATCATATGGAGAACAAATCAGTTCACATGGTGATCATGTACAAATAAGTATTATAAATTAACAAACTATTTGATCCACAACCTGAATTGGGGTTGACAACAATACACAAGTTGCCCAGGTCACAAGAACTCTACCATAGTTCTTTGTAGGTAAAAACTACCAGGTCACACATAGTCTTCTTCCACAGCTATATATGAGAGTAAAAAAGTGTAAGAAGGTATGATTGAAAGGATATCTTGTATCCTTTAGTTTGACGCCTAAGACAGTGTGTACATTACATATAGATACACGTACATCTCCAAATAATGTATAAATAAACACAACTTAGAAAATAAAAATGAGAATGAAATTAAATGTCTTTGTGTGTCTTCAGATGCAGCCCTGGGCTCTTTAGATATAGCATATATGAGGTTTGATTCCTCTTCTAGATGTTGATTGTAAAATAATGTGTATGATCCCAGTATTTTCTGGAGTCTTCTCAGCCACGTTTTTAGGTATGTTTTTATGTTTAATGTGCTTATAATTTGTATTAGAGAAATGGGGTTTTGTTTGGGATAATATTTATGAAAAAATAATTGTTATTGGGATGTGCACAGTTGGAATACCCGTGCAACAAAACCCTACCATGCGTGAAAAATTGGATAGAGAGGTCCCCATGGTTTGGGAACAGTTTAAAAAACAACACAGGCAAACCTTGAAAACTATGAAAACCTTGACAGAGAGTTCCCCATGATTGGCACCCAATTTTCATAATAGTGCACCTCTTATTAGGAAATTGATCACATGGAATTTTACATCCAAAAATCATTTTTTTAAACCATTTTACCGCCAGGGCTTCCGTAAATCAACCTTGGATCAGGCTTGATTAATTATAGGTGTTTCCAAAGACTCCATGAGGAATTCCATGGTGATCCAAATGTTATTCGTCGAGATCGAATGCCTATATTGAATTTATGCTCTACTCCTAGTAAGTTGATTTCATCCTAATGATTATCTCGTTATTTCCACGATCATTCCTACATATTTTAATTTAATATATTTTCCATTTTCATGGATCAAAACTTACAAATTGAGGTCTAGATAAATGATTGTGAATCTGGATCTTTTTTTTCATGATCTTGATGCCTTTGATCTTAATTTGGGTTTATGGATTTAGATCTAGATCTTGATAGATGACGTTATGACAATCAAATTTTAGGTATTTCAATTTGGATAACATTCATCAATAAATAGGGGTAGGTTTTCTAAATCAAACTCACATAGTCTTGAGTTTACTTAGGTGTATAATTTTATTATTGCTCTCATTAATTTTATTGTTGATTGTTTTTCCTAAATTTGGTATGTTTGAAAAGTGGAACTAAATTCAGATGCCTTGGTGATTTAATTAATAATTGAATCATGGACCAAATGATGGGTGTTTCTCAAATAGATTATTTGAAGATTTGATTTTGTAATTGAAATACATAGATGAATGTGAAAATACAATTATTTAGGGAAAATTAATTATGAAATGAGGTTTGTCTATGTAAGATAATTGACTATGAGAGTTTATTATTATCAATAATGAAGACTAAAGGTAATAAATTGGGAGAATTAATTATATGAAAAGATTTTGATCAGTGATAATTAATTGTGGGAATTGAATATGAAAAGATGAATGTTGATATGGATAATTAGTTGTGAATAATTAGTTATGGACTGAGAATGGTATTTATTGATTAATTAATTTATGAATTTAATAATGTGTTATGTGCATAGTTAATTTTTGAATTAGCTAATAGATATTGAAATTATTAACTAATACTTGGATTAGAAAATGAAAATTTGGAAAATTATTAGGACACAAATAATAATTAAATGAATTATATTTGTTTGTGCTAGTCATGGAATCTTATATTGATTAGAAGTTGGAAGTTTGATATTTCGTTCCTCCCCAATTGTTGACCATGGATGAGATTATGGGGTGATAGGTATGACAACCTACACCAAATGATAATTAGAGTACAGGCTGTGACAACCTATACTCCATGAGATTTGTGGTCCTAGTATTAATGACGTAAACCAAATGATTAATGATAATAATGAAAGATGTTTCAACTATTAATTGGGGGGTTATTCATGACTACATATAAAATATTATTATTGATAATGAATGATTATTCAAATGGGGAACATTATTATAATGTGGATTTATATTTTGATTAAAGATTAAATGACAATGTGATAACATTTTAGACTATTTATTCTATTTATTGAATCATAAAACTAAATTCACAATCTTTTGAATTGACTCATTTTTTGACACCATTGGTGGTGGCCTACTGAGTTGTACTCAAACCCTATTCAGGACACTAGATCGGCACTCAAGAATACATTAAAGTTACAAGATCAGATAAGGGAAAGTCCCTAAGATAGGTTATTAGTTGGGAATGGATCATTGGAGATAGAACATGTTGCAGTTCGGGACTCATTATGGAGTCATCGTGTCTTTACATTTAGTTTAATTATTGACACTTAGTACTTGCATAGTCATAGTTTGTTTTAACTTTTAGTTGAGTATTGTATTATTTGGTATTGACTAACATATGTCATTGTATTATTATTTTTATTTACATTATATCATACTAGGTTTTTGTTCATTTCATCTGCTAGTGTTTTATTCTAGCAATAGAGGGTAGATACTTTCCATAATTGGTTTACCAGACTCTTGATTCTAGTCATCACACTCTGGAATATGAGGATGTGAACTTGGGGGAATGTGGCCATCTATAACGGGGAACTGTTTAGCGGATCTTAGGATAGGCTGTCACAAAGTGGCATCAGATCTATAATGACTCAGTCTATTTGGGAGACATTAGAGAGAGTGTAGTTCATTCGAGAAAGTATGGATACAACTCAGAGTAAGAAAAATTTGTATGATTATAGAAATAGATGGAATATAGATTTTATAGATGGTGATCGTGTATTCCTTATAGTGTAAACTAGATTGGGTCACCAGGGTAGGAAGGTACGACATGTAAGCTCCAAGGTTTGTGGGACTGTTTGAGGTGTTGTAATGAATTGGGAAGGTGGCATATAAATTAGGACATCTAAAGAAATTCACCACTATGCATGATGTTTGCCATGTTTGACAACTACAACGGTATCACCCCTACCCATCTCTTAGAATTGATGTGAAATTGTTTGACCATTACACTGATGTTTCCTTTGAGTAGAATCTCATACGTGTGTTGGGTAATAATTAGAAAATGTTACTGGGAAAGAATGTGACATTAGTTTATGCGTTACGGAACAATTAAAGTTATCAAGTTGATAAATTGGAACATGAAGTAGACATGAGGGCCTGATGTATCAATCTTTTTTGCTCAGAATCATTATTTTTTTGTGTATACAGCCAAGATGAGCAGTTATATGGTGGAAGGATTATAACATCTCTACTTTTTTGGAGTCATCTCGAGCATGTTCATATGTAATATTTTGATGTTTTAACTAGTTTTGATAAGGATTAGTGTATTGAGGTGCGTTTGGGAGAATTTTTAAGAAAAATGATGGAAATTGGGCTGTGAAAGGTTTTCCCATGATTTGAAAAATTGTGTGGCCAATTTATTCCATGTGTTCAAAACTAGACACAGAGGTCCACACAGTTTGAAAAACCATGCAGACATACTATTTTAACTATGCAAACATGGATAGAGTGGTCCGAACGGTTGGTGCACGGTTTTCTAAACCAAGCACCACATCCCAAGAAATAGTGTGTGCATTATATTAAATCCAATTTCTTTTATAACCACCCTACCCCCTGTGACTCCCATATTTTGACCTTGGATTGGGTGTGATGAATTCTATGTGTTTTCAAAGCCTCATAGAGAGATTCTAAGGTGATCTGAATGTCATTCATCGATATCAAAATCTTAGATTGAAGATATACTCTTCTCCCAATAAGTGGATTTCATCCCTTTGCTTCACCCATTTTGTCCTCCATCAATCTTAAATATTTTCATGGATGATCTCCTCTATTTTATGTGATCTAAACAGATAGATATAGATCTAGATCTAGGATTTTGGATCTATATCTTGTTTTGAAAAATCATGATGACTTTGGTCATAATTTTTATTTTGGGATTTAGATCCAGATATAGATCGATAACATTTTTCCATTTTTGATTTTGGGAATTCCATTATGGTAGCATCCATCATGAACCTGAGTTAGGTATTCTAAATCTAACTCTCATATTCATGAATTATGATATCTGTATGATTTTATTATTTTATTCTAAATCATTTGTCGTTATTGTTTTTTGTATATTGAAGTAATTAAGAATGTTGAATTTAATTGAGTTTCCTTAATGATTCAATTGATAATTGAATCACAAAACAAATTATGGGGGTTTCCCAAATAGATCATTTGTAGATTATATTTTGTAAATGAGATAGATAATTGAATGTAAAATTATAATTAATTAGGTGATATTAATTATGAAATGAAGTTTTTCTCTATAAGATAATTGATTTTCAGAATTGATTATCAACCATATTATTGACTAAAGATAATTACTTGTGGGAATTAATTATATGTCATGATGTTGATCGAATATAATTAATTATGAGAATTAATTATTAAAAGTAGAACGTGATATGTATAATTGATTGTGAATAATTAATTATTGTATGAGAAATGTATTGGTTGATTAATGAAATGATGAATTATGTAATGGGTTTTGTGCATAGTTAATTGTTGATTTTACTAATGGAATTTTAAATTTATAACTTATCATTGGATTAGTAAATTTATAATTTGGAATACTCTTACAACCTAAAGAATGATTAAATGGATGTGATTTTTTGGTGTGAGTGATGGCGTCCTAGACCGATTTGATGTTGGGACTTATACAAGGTGTTCCAGCCAAATAGATATCCAAGCTAGATATTATGTGGCGCCTCTTATGAAAACCTGCAATGATAGATAATTGGAGTTCTATGCATGGTGACCGATACTCAACATTATTTGTGGTGATAGACATTATTACCTACACCAAATGATTAATGATAATACTGAATGAGGTTTCAACTGATAATTCGGGTTCTAGTTATGATGACCAACACTAGAAGATTAGTGATAATGAATGATGAATCAAATGGGAAAAATTATTTGAACATGGATTAATGTGTTTATTACAGATTATATGACAATGTGATAAATGTTTAGATGATCCTTTGAGTTTATTGCTTCATAAATCATCATCCACTATATTTTGACTAGACTTGTTTTAGAAAACAATGGTAGGGGCGTACTGCGTTTTACTTAGACCCTATTCCGGCCAACTTATCAGAACCTAGGAAGACTTGTTTGTTGTATGGAAGTGTAAGGGAACGGCCCTTGTATAGGTTTTTGTCTTGTATTAGATCATGGGAGAGGTAACTATATGTACTTTAGAACTCGTTATAGAGTCCTTGGGTCTTTACATTTAGTTTCATTGTAGAAACATGGAACTTTAATTGTCATAGAAAATTTTACATCTTAGTTGATTATTGTATTAAATTGTTTTTACTATCATATTTAATGTTATTATTCTATTTATTTATAAGATTTCGTAGTTAGTAATTTTTATTTTCATCCACTAGTGTTTTATTCAAACAAAAGTGGGTATAGTATCCCAAAGATTGACTTACCAGACACTCACTGCTAGTTTTCACCAACTATTGTATGGGGAGGCACACTTGAGGGAATGTGGTATAACAGATCGGGGCACCGTTCTGTGGATCATGAGCCGGTACATCACACAAAGGGTTGTATTCTAGATTATTGTTACATGTATGGGTTTGTAGCTATATTCTCCTCTTTTATTTATATGTTGAGTAGTTTGTCATTTTTATGTTCATCTCTATTTGGATTTCCTAAACTACTCTTTAATTTTTAATTGATTTCACTATAGGTGCATGAGGGTTGTATATGTTCTTATGAATGTCATACACACTGGCACACCACACTTCTCTCATGTATTTATCCTCAATTAAAAAAGGTTTATTAATCTAGAGGGATTAAAAAGTGGATGATATTTCCTTCTGCATAGGTTCATCATACATCATACTATCTAATAAAATTCATAAAAATGATTATTAAATATTTCAGTATTATTAAATGACTCAAATTTGACAGTTAGAAATAATTTAAACAAATGAAAATTTAAACTGTCTATCAGTGAGTCCTCTATCTGTGAGTCAGTCTATCAGTGAGTTGTCCTATTGGAGAAACATCATTCAGGGACTCATATTTCAATATCTACTTCTGTAGGTGACACAACCCTTTGGTATGTCATACAGTCAGTCTTCACATACATTGGTGAATCAATTTAATGTCCAGTGAGTCCTTACCTTGGTATGACCATGAATCGGTAGGTTACATGTATTAATGGAAGGTCGATTGCATTGTTAGGTCATCAACATTTCTAATTCATATGCATTAGTGGGTCATCTGAATTTTTATGTCACATGCATAGGTAGATCATGTGTTGGTAGGTCATATGCTTTGGCATGTCTTATGCATCAATGTATCATCTCTTATTTCAGTGTGAGTCTATTATACTTGGAATATATTCTTTGTTCAGAATGTCATTCTATATAAATATAAAACATAATGTACCAAATCTATGTGAGATCATTGATATACATAATTCCACTTATTGAAACATACATGAATATGATCTGATATGATTTATATGAATTTTCATGATTTTTGAAATGTATTACTTTTGACTATTAATGTTACTAATAATTGAGTGGAGGTCCAAAAGTCCCCTATGCACCAACATATACCTTTAAGGATACAAATGAATTTACATTGAAAATTACTACTCTAATATAAATAATGATATTTTTCCTACAACATTCTATTTATCATTACATAAAGTTGTTAAAAACCCCTTTTGATAATATAGAACATCATACTAGTGAAAATGAACATAATGAGAAGGTATCTATTAAAAAAGTTTTGTAATCACATGTGGGTAAATAAATTTTCCATTAATGGTCATATATATTAGTAACCCATTGCGTATTCCCAATTCATGGAGGTGTCAAGTGGTTTGTTCAAGTGTTTCCCTATTGAAACATTTTGTTTTCTAGTTCAGATAATCTTTATACTATTATCACTTTTTCATGTGATAAATACATTTTTAAAAATTTATGTAATTTATTTTATTTGAAATATATTATTTATTCAAGTTTTTGATCACTTATTCAATCACAAGTCTATTTATGTTCATTATACATTATTTTAGTGGTCAATTCTTTTTCATGGTTTTTATTATCTACATTATGTAGTTAATCTAAAATGATCTTTGTAAATGAATATATTAATTTTTATCTTTTGATGTGTTTTGGAGCCAAATGGTCACTTCACATGATCAATCATCAAGGAATTTAATATTCTTCTTCCAAAAAAATTCTAGATTTATCTAGACTAATAAAAAAATTATAGGGAAATATTGAACTCAAGCTTAAATTGTGTGTTATTAATATTGATATATAATTAAACATATTACATTTTTAATTATATGTTATTATGAGTTTTTATTGATTGTATTGGTTGTAAGTAAATCTAAATCATTATAATGATGGATATTGTAGTAGAATTTGAAAACATATTTTGAAATACAACTGAAAATTGTATAATTATATATATATAATAGTTTTTCATTGCATAATTTATTCAAATTTATTCATATTGAGTTCATTTGAAATATTCATCACTCCATGGGTCCTTAAACCCAATTTAAATCATTGGATCCTTTTCCTATGTGTTTAATTACTTGTAAATTGTCCATCTCTTCAATTCATAGTGCAGTGTGACCTAGACTTCATTTTTTATGATTTTTAAATTATTCTATTTTAATTGGTAATGGTGAGATTTAATAATTCATTTATTATTAATATTATAACATCTTATTTATATAATTAAAGGAAAGAAATATATGAAACCACAAAAGGACTAATTGGATGATAATATAAATTATTTTATGGAAGGAGGAAAAATACATTCACACACTATAGATAAATCATTTGATTTAGAATAAATTCCTGCAGAATATTTATGATATCTTGTAATAATACGGAACACTCATACTAAATATTTAAGTTATTTTAATATTAATATTATATATGATAATTTCACATTTAGTGCATGAAAATTATTATTTCATTATTCATGAATTATGATGAATTAATTACAAATGGGTTAATGTTATTCGGTAAATTATTCATAACAAAATGATACATGGAAAAATATATATTAATACTATTTCGTGACTCTCAGAATTATTGACAAGTGATATTGTTTGATGTTGTATATTATTGACATAATTTTAGAAAATAACGAATTGGTAAATTGTGTTTTTGTGAGATTATTTATAATCATTATGTTGCCTCTTTATATTTATTATGCAGTGTGTTGTCTTATTGTCTATGATTGTTGTTGTTTTGAGAATTGTATAATAACCTGATCTAGATTGAAAATGTAATCACGAAAAATAAATTGAATTTTAGAAACAACATTATAATTACATAACTGTATTTTTGGAAATTATATCATTGTTGAAATAAATCTATGTTCCTATTTAATTTTTTTTTCTAGTTAAATTTATTTATTGCTTATGGGGTTTTTTTTGAAACCCCAAAAATATAAAATATGTTCATTCAAGAGGTGAATAATAAATTAATTATGCATTGTTGAACAATTTGGGGTTGGTAAAAAAATTTGTTATTTATTGGAAGCTTTATTTCATTTATACGACACTATCAAAACATATCCCCATTAAAATTTATCACTAAAATGAAGAAATTAAGAAAATAACCCATAATGGTCATCTATAATAAGACAAGGATTGTATAATAGAATAATAGACAAATTAATCATAGACATGGGGAAAAATATCATTATGAATTTTTTTGAATATGTGATAATTGGAGAATACATTAACTATAGCAATGTATAAATAATGATGTAATTTAAATGTTTTCTGTGAAATCATATATCTATAAAAATTATACTGTAAAAATCAATGACCTTGAATATGAATTCATATGACTTCACCAAATATATCCAGTCAAACCCAAGGATTATATTATATTATTTTATATTTACACATTTGAAGACTCCCAAATAGAATCTAATCCCCAACCCCAACTCACATTTTTATACACATTTTATAATATAGATTTTCCACCAAACATCATTCTTAATTTGAAGGGAAAATGAATCCTAACAACCTAATGTCATGTGGCATGTTCTTGTGTGCATAAAATAAAGGAAATCATAGCTCCAATATAAAGAATAAAATTATCCAAAGTATAAAATAGCCAGATGGAAGTCCGTTTATTTTTTATTATTATCACTATTAAATTCAGGTGATGGTGAAGAAAATATGGGATTCCATGAACCCGTGCTATTATATTTAGTATATAAAAATTAGGGTTATTTATTTATTTAAATTTAATTTGAATATAAACATTGAATTTGAAATTCCAATATTTTTTCATGCTTCATTTTTATAGAATTAGGTATGCACATTACAAATTAACAAAATAGAAGAGAAATTGAATCAAATTTCATTATGTGTGTTAACTCATTTTAGTAAATAGAATCCACATTAAAATATGAATAGACGTATTAAAATTAAATTTTAGTCATTGGCAGTGAATTAATTTTTTTATTAAGGGGTAAAAATAAATATTGGAATTTATTTTGTTTGAAAACCTTAATTTTATGTGGAATCATTAATCAAATAAATAATTTCACAGAACCATTACTCAGTACATGGTAATACATATTTTTAATGTTTATTTAAACTAAATAAATTATGAATAAATACATGGATACTATATGTATTCAAAATTAATAAATCTTTTGAAATATTACAATTGATTTAAACATTTTTAATGGAATTATTTTTATGGATTATTCGTGATACTCGGCAGGGCAATATAAATACATATACCCTGTTAGGTATAACATATGTGGGAAAACAACTCATAAGATTATTATTTCACTCCCTATACTCCATTATTACATTTGATACTCTAGTTCAATAATTTCTGAAAAAATAAATTAAATTCTCTTTCCTTTCTCTCTCATCCTCAAAAAGCAATTGAATCTAATATAAAAATTACATTATTAATAGAAAATAATGTTACATATTTTTAATATGAAACATATATTATGTTTTAATAGTTTTGAAATTACATGGAAACATACCAATTCATAAGAAGATTCTTCTAATTAAAAGTAAAAAATACACATACATAAAAAAATTAAAAGAATGATTGAATTAAAATTCATGGAATGTTATTAACATCTAAAAATATTGTCACATGATTATTTTATTAATCAATTTCTTGTACATATGAAAATAATTATGACATAAAAGCCAAAAATTATCATTTTTAACTTCCTGTAAATGAATGAAATATATAAAATTATATCTTATTCAAAATATAATAGCCTTTTATGTCAATAAGTAAAATAAAAAAATTAATAAAAAATTAGTCATTATTGAGGGATTGATTATTTAAATTCATGCGAAAATTAATTATATAATTAATTATAATATATTTATATAAATACGTAAATTATGTCTTCTTTATATATATTTCTATAAAAATAAATTGATGATTTTAATTAAGAGAAGGGTTATAAACCAAATAAATGTTTTATAATAAAACTGTGATTTTTATAAATCATAATATATATAAAAATTTCATTATCATTATATTAAAGTAAATTAAAAAATAGATATAGATACATATATATAAATTGGAAAATCATAAACATCCTTTACCTTGACAAGAATATATAATGATCAAGGTTGTTGATTCATGATTACCAAAAATTTTGAACAAGGAGGAAAATAGTGGTGGATGGTCTGGTATTTTTGGATGTTAATTCATGAGAATTATTTAAAAATATAATGGATATATTAATTATATATACCATTCTTGGAAATTAGTAGCTGAAATATTTTGTACATAGAAAAAAACAATCATCACATAGTTTTTTATATGGTAAAGGGTTTATTTTTTCATATTTGAAATAGTTATAGATATATATATTTTCTTCTTCTATGATTAAAGACATAAAAAGGTAAAATGAACATTTTTTAATGTAGATTGAACAAAATTGGGATTTTTGTGATTTTAACATTCAGATATTGGGTTTATTTGATATATATATATATATATATTTGTATTCCTTCAAATAAAGAGGAAGAAAATATTAGGTCAAGGGTTCAATTAGTTTTCAAAAAAAATAGTCATTGACTTTTTTCTAAAGAAAACATATTCTATATAGGCCATAGTCTTGGATTACTTCATCTATATAATACGAGGAAACATATATGAATGTGGTTTATGAATTTAATGTTTTGATGAAAAATAATAGTGGAGTAAAACCTGAAATAAAAAAATGTTCTAGACAAGAAAGATTCGATCAGATGATCGAGATCTAATCCAAATATTTCCCTCATTGAAATTAGGAAAATTAGTACTTCTATCAATAAAATGATGTATTTGATCCCATCCAAAAAAAACAATATCACCCTTAAGGGGGCCATACACATAGACTCTGAATTGGATTTCCCCCAAAACTAAGCACACACATTGACGACATTACACAAGAGTCTATGCCCGAACCCTTGTGGGAACTACACTGAATCCTAATTTCCCACATTGTTCCACCTATATAACTCTCAATAACTAAGGTATTAGTAAATTCAAACATAAGAATTAGTTTCATGGAATAACTTGGTATATTTTTAGTGGTAATGTATTTTTTATTTCAATAAAAAAAATAATACTTACCAAAGGAAAATTAAAATTTAAAACAATAACAATAACATATTGTTTTTTATCATTTCCATTATGTTATTTATAAATATTTAAAATTTTATTTATCATCATTAATTTAAAAAATTTATATGGAACTATTTTTTATTGTTAATATTTTTTCAAAGTTATATTAAAATTTATTAATGATTATCTTGTTAATAATTTTTTTCCATAAATGTGTTCACTATAATTACTATATTTTTATCTTCAAACTAACATCTTTAATAAGTTTTAAGCATTTTTTCCAAAATTAATAATCTCTATTAAAACCCAAATGGTTTTATGTTTCGCATCAATTTTTTTTAAATATACTACGTTTATGGGAATTAAAAAAATTCATGTTTTGCCAACATTCAATTGATTCAAGAATAATGTATCCATTATTCTTTATTTTTATTTGTAATTTTATTCATTTTTATATCGCTTATCTAATTATGAATAATTTATGGGATGTGGGATACACATTATATCTTCATGTATTACTAAGATGTTCTCTAGTTGTGAAGCTAGCACTGTAAGTGATTTTATTGATTGTATAGTGGTTTCTTGTTTTGATAACTTATAATTTAATGAGTGATTTATCAAAAATAATATTCCTTATAATATAATAAATTTTTTATTTCTGTATTTGATATCGTATGATAAAATAAAAAATTGAATCATATTTTCCGGATGTTAAAACTACAAACAAATTACATGGATTTGTGATTCATTCATTATATTGAAGGTAGATTGGTAGTTCTCAATGTTTGAATTGAATAAGGATATCAATAGATATCTGTGATGGATGGGGATATTCCAAATTCAACATCACAATTCCATTATATTTATTAGGAGTTTTGATGCTATTTAGATTTATAAATTCCATATCGATGATCTTAGAAATGATAAATCGTGTGTTTGTTGAGGTTTTTGATTGTTTTATAGTATCCATTATTTTTGAAATTTTTATGTTATCGAGGATAGAGAAGGAGTACCCACATTATCTATAAGACATGTTAGGATTAATTTGGATTTCCCAACCATTTAGGAAGATATTGAATTGTGAGATCTAGGGACAAGATATATTTTTCATGGTGCATGTAATATCTAGTTATGGAATGACCATAGATCCCTTGATGATTGATTTGGTGTTTTCAGGGGAAGAACCATGAATTTTTCATAGAAATGATGTTTTCTATGTATATATATATATATATTGGAGGTGTTTTATGCTGAAAATTTATTAAATTTTTACTCAAATGACATTGTAGTCATGAAAATATTAGATAGTCAAGTGGACTATGTAGTGGCAGTATTCTATTATGTATTTTTGGGGGATGATGTTCAATATTTTTATTCATCATTTTTTGATGTCGGTTTGTATATTGATATTTATTTCATCACATCACATATTTTCATGGGATGAGTGATAATGATATATAGTGTAGTTATATATTGTTAGTCTCATTATTTGTGACATCATGAATGAAAGCTTTTACATAGATGATATAGATCTTTTTACCCTTGAGTATTACATGAGGTTATAGGTGAATTATGCCATCAAAGAGTGTTTTTTTTCTACATAGATTACAATAGTCAAATATATTTATTATCCTTGGGTGATTTTAAATTATTAATGATATACATAGTGGATTTAGAATAGTATTTTAATTCTCATATTTTTTACTTCTATTAAGGAGAATGGTGGAATTTTTTCCTAGATTTGGAAGTCCTATGTTGGTGTTGTTCATGTGTTTGGATACTCTTGGAGAGTAATACATCTATTATATAGATTTCCACATAAAATGGGTTATATAACTACCCATGTCACATTAAAAAAATATATTTCCAACTGTATTAATTTTCATTAATTATATATTATATTGTTGAATTCAATATGATATATTATATAACATTTCAATCAAAAAGGAAATAGTTTTAACTAAATTCTTTTTTACGACAACATGAATTTTTTGGACCTAGTATTTAATAAATTAAATTATCATGTATTTAATTAAATTAAATATGTCAATAATAAATTTCACATAGAACTAATTTGGTATATATTACATGAAACACCTACATAGTGTATGATACGCTCAACACTGTGTTACAAAAAAACATATTTTTTTATATATTTATTTAAATGAGATAAAAATATTATAGTATTTATACATAGTTATAAAAATAGTAATAATTAATTTTCATATATTTTTATAATTTTTTTACATAAACAAAACATATTTATAATTAAGGATATGATTTTATTTTAAAGGCGTTTTACATTTTAAATTATTATTTTGTCATATGATCTAGTTTCACAAATAAGAAAAATTTATACACATAAAAAAATAAATTTGATTAAATAAACATCATTTTTGAAATAAAAAATGTCAAAATTAACAAATGATATATTTTTTGGATTTTTCAATGAATCCTCATTTTTTGAGGAATAATGAAAAATAATTATTATTAGTTTAAAACCGCCTTTTTTAGTTAGTTTTAATTGTCTATTAGACAATATGTTTATATTAGGGAACTATTAGGAAAATTTTAAATCTATTGAAACAATTTAATTTATTATTATCAATTAAAATTTGAAATTAAATAAATAATCATAAAATCATTATAGAATTTTTCTACATTAAAACGATGTTATTTTATCCCATGTGTGGGATTGAAATTAATCATAAATTTTCCACTTCTATTATAATAATTTCAAGAAAACGGAATGTAACACAATTAACTCATTATAATATTTATATTATAATAGGACCATGTTAATTTTTTAACCAAATGATTAGTAAAAGTGATTAAAAATAATCACAGTTATTAAGGCCAAATTATGCTTAATTATGGACTAAACCATAATATTTTGGTACCAAATGAACTATCCATTGGTCCATCTCGTTTTTTATTCAAAATTTAGCCCATAAAATTCTATTTTTTCGTTATTTGTTTTTATATGTCATTTTTAGGTAAGAACATTTGTACACCAAGCTTGTTTCTAATATTTCCAAGTCATTAATTTTACACCACAATAAAAGAAACTAAATCTCCTAATTTCTCACACCTATAAATATTCATAAGTTCATAAAATACCCCAAACCTCCCTATATTCTTCTTAAAACCCTTATAATGGTCAGAAAGAATCCCAAGTGAGCTTTTTGGCACAAGCCAAAATGAGGTACCCAATTAAGATGTAATGTATTCTCTTAGGATCCATTCATTTATTTTTCTCCCTCTCCCCCCTCCAAATTAATTATTCCATTCATCTAGTAAAACAAAATGAACATAAATATAGTATGAGGTTTTTATTCTATGTTTTATACCTACACATACTCAAACATTTATCTAATGGAAATCGAATATATTATTTACGTGTACGACTAACTACTACCACACTTAATTAGGATGGTTAATTTCTTATTTACCGCCTATCATGTTGGAATTTATGGTGAAAAATATAATTATATTTACAATATATTAAATATAATAACAGTAACACTAATTTATTCCCCTTTAAAATACACATACATTTTTACTTTCCATTTGGTCTAATTATAATAATTTCATCCGAGTAACATTGGACAACCACCCCTATAAGAAATGTGATTTACTCGCACAATACATAGAAATAATTAAATATTGGCTTAGTGAATATATATTATATATATAAATTTATAATTTCAATATTATAATATTATTTATATTATCACATTTATTTCATTTACATTGTTTATCTGAATACAACATTTAAAACAGAAATAACACCCATGCGTATGTATGACATACCATCTCCATGAATTGTGTATTCAAAATCAATATACATTATGATATGTATTCTTATGATATAAATTTAAGAGATATTAATAATATTAATAATTGTATTTAAATTCTTTAATCAGGATATATGTATAAGAAACAATGATAAAACAAATTAAAACAAATGTGAAGAACAATGTAATGATTACCCGAAGTGAAACATTAACATAAAATTATTCACAAGTTGGTAATATAAGTACATAATAAAAACAAATATGCTATTAGGAATAAAAATATTATTTTGTTTAATATGTATAATAAACATATATTTATTATAGGGGATTATTTTATGAGTACGAAGTGAGTAAAGACACAATGATAGGGGATTTGATATGACTTTTAATTGAGGTTATATATGAGTTGTGTTTCCCACTCTTTAAATTTGTGTGGTTTATATACTGATTATGATTTAATAAAATGATTCATATATATATATATATATATATATATATATATATTTGTGTGAATTTACACCTCTATTTTATGATACTTAATTCATGGGGTTTATGTTTCATATGTTAACGAATCAGTAAAATAAATTTGCCTACATTTTCCGTATATGAGAATCATGTATTATTTGGCACCAAAATTATTTTTTGATATGTATATACTGACATTTTAGATGTTATTCCATGTAAATAATTATTTTATGTCAATTTAATCTTCATGTAATTTGTTTTCTTACATAGAGAGAATGATCTGATGTTACCAAGTGATAAGAGCTCATTGAAGTAATCTAATTTCTTTATGAGATTAATTATTTTTATGAAACATTTAAGGAATTATTATTTTACAACCCTCAAGAATGTCATGATATTTCTTCTCCTCTTATTTTTCATTTTTAATTCATGTATAGGTACCATTTTATTCTATTTGGTGAGTAATATAGTTAATAAATTATTCTTATGAAATCCCAAATATACCATCTATTTGGTCCAAAATATATATTCCTTCAAGTAAAAATAAAAAAATAGTTTCTAAGTGTATTATACTATAGTTTTATGATAATTAAAATAATGTTTTATTAATTTTTTCTTTAAAAATATTTTCAACAGAATATTATATTCTCTTTCTGAATAATGAAATTTTGTATCCTTTTTACCATATAAAAGAAATGTTCTTTTTTACGTAATATGATATGTATATATTTATCTAACATAAGTACATTGAAGATTTTATTTAATGTTAAGTGGTAATTTTCTTTAAAATAAAAAATTAATGATATTTTATAATAAAATGGGTTTCAATACCAATTCAATCATCTTTTATATTATTTTTATAAAAATAGCTTTCAAAATATCTTCAATTAAATTTTATATATTATCGTGGTTAATTTTTTTTGGACATTTTCAAACTTCTTTTATATATTTTGGTGCGAAATTATTTTCAAAAAATTATCATTCATAATTTTTAAATTTTCAAGGTATTTTCAACGAATATAGTTCTGAAAACATTTCATGCACTAGTTTTATGTTTTCAAAGTATTTTCATAGAAATAATTTACTAATAATTTTAAAGATTAATCTATATGTTTTCAATGATTATTCAATGTAAAAGTTATTAATTTTTTTATGATTATTTTATATGATTTCATGGAGATGTATTTTGAAATGATTTTATGTATTTCATATAAATTTTAAATTTATTTTATATGTAAATGATTATTCAAAAGTTCTATGTCATTAATTTATTTTTTCAATGAAAATTTTATATTTTACTAAATGATTTTTTTAAATGATATAAAAAAATTAGATTAAATATAAGATAACATCTGTTGATGTCAAACATTCTATTATATAGAATGACATAATGGATCCATTCCTATCATTTCTTTGAACGAGTTGTTCTTAATTTCATGGTCTTTATGAACCTGGATTCTCTATCACGGGTTATATATTTTTGAAATACATTTTTCATCAATGGTTTATGATTTTGATGAAATGATTATGAATCCTATATATTTTTCCAATGTTTTTGGTATGTTTACATTTTTATGATACCCATTTCATTTGATAGGTTAAGATAATTTTATTTATGTTATTTTGGAACATATATGTATGATTTCATTATGAGATGGGCCATATCTATATCTCCCTCTAATGCATTCTGTATAGATTTAAATCACACAAGACAGATTGATATAGTATTGGGATTGAACCATGACTACCATAATAGATATGGTAGTTAACCATGACTACAATGATTGTATGATGAGGAAACACATACTATTAAGATAACCATGGGAGTGAACCCTGACTAAAAGGATGGAATGTTGGGTGAAGCCATTCTACTAATATGGTCTCGGATGTGATGCCATGGATATTAGAGATATCATATTATATTCTTATGTTTGATCCATAATTCCATGTTTTATTACCATCTTATGATTTCATGTAATATTATATTTATTACATTTTGATTAATGTCTTGTGAACTTATAATCATTATTACATGACTAATTTTATGATCATTGATATTCGTGGTATGATTTTCTATTTTTAGTATCATGATCTTGTATTTTTATTCTCATGACTATTCTTATAAGTTTCCCTTGTTTACCATTTCATAGTATCTCACCTAACCCATTTTTATGATTCCTTTACCCCATTTTATGATTATATATAGTATTTTTGAGGTGTCTAATAAGGATTCTAGTCAAGAAAAACATAGTGGAAGATGATGAAGCACTTTTATGCTCCCGGGATATAGTTTCCATTATTCAAAAGGAGTATACCTATTACGGTATTTGCGAGTCTGTTTGTATAATGTTAACATATTCCCCAAATGTTATGTAATGTTTATGATGGAAAACCAAAGGTTGTTATAGTTGGTATCATATGAAAAGTTTTGTTATCTGTTGGACACTAGGATGATAAAGGGTTTTTGAGAACTCTGATAAGATATCTAAGTATAATTATATGGATGAGTCAATATTTAGGAAAATATATTACAATTTTGGTGAAGGATAAAGTTCATGGGTTCTTATAAATACATACGTGTATAGATATTACATGTTGATATGGATCTAAAAAATATATACCATGGGGTAATAACTTTGAAATGAAATTAAAGGCCCAACTTGGGATAATCTAGAACATGACAATGATCTTTATTGTAAACCTAGTTTGAAAATACCAATGGATATTATTTGGGAATACACAAACAATTCTCGAACCATTATGAAGGATAATTATATAATTTGGATCTAAATAACCTGGGATAATTCTATTGTGTCATCGATTAATGATGTATCTGTAAGGTATACATCCTAAAAGTGAATTTTCATGATTATGATAATGATTTATAACTCTAGGCTCTTGGTTTTAGTCAATCGTTAGAACCCAAAAAACCATATTAATGCTGATTATGACAGAAAATGAAATAATTGGGCACCTATGAAACTGAATTCTCTAGGAGTTGGAATGAAAATACTTCTTACTGTTATCACATTGCATTCTCAAGATATGAATCAAAGATCACTTAAAAATGAGAAAAGAGGGAAAATATTATATTTTGTATTTCATGATAAAACATCCATCATCATTCTAGTGGTCTTTGCATCCATTTATTAATAAAAAATGGATTAATAAAACTAAAAATATATTATTTTTTATTCATTTTTCAAGGCATGGAAATGTATTTGTAGATATTAATTTGTTAGAAGAAGAAGCAAATAAATGTTGTACTCCAATAAATAATATTAGGCAAATAGATGAGATGGTATCCATGAGATGGGACGAGTTAAAGAACATGTTTTTCAATATGTACATTCAATGGATTCTTCATTAAAATATAGAGAAAGTGTTTCTTGTGATGAAACAATGGGATGATGATTTTATCGATACCAATAAGGATAATTTCATGACAATTGAAATGTATGCATCATGAGCTATCATCCAGGTTAAAGGTATTGTTGATAGTTTTATTATTTCCTTAAATACACCTATCTTGAGGGTGATGGATATAATAAAAATTAGTAGTAATGATAATTTTATTTGTTGTGAAATCAAGGTTGAAATGGGTGTCACTGTCACATATCAGTCTCGTGGTTTTTACAGGATGATGAAGTTGGATTTTAATGGAAAATATAAAAATAATTGTGAAATGAAAATGAATCTGAATTTATTCTAAATGTGTAGGAATAGTCATGGAGGAAATCTCATTAAGGAGAATAGTAAATGTTTTAAGAATTCGAAAAAATTTCACAATAAAATATATTATGGTTGTTATGTGTAAAAGATAGATAACATTGTGAATGTGGAAAAATAGATATATCATTCACCTCTGATAATTCATTAAGACATGTGTAATGAAAATGGTTATTATGTGAAAAATAATATAAACCCAAGGGCTAGTGATGATAATGAACATCAGAAGCCTCTAAATCTGAGGGAAATGGTGGAATTGTATGAAATAGAAATATCCTATGAAGGGGGAAAACAATGCGATGAAAGGTAAATATAACAACCACTATAAGACTGCTAATGTCAAATCTGACTCTATATCAACCCAGTAGTTCATATCAAATGATTTTATTATGTGTGTTATGATTGAAAAAAAACAACTAGATGGGCAATTAGTAGTGAAACCCACAAACAGAATGAATATTAAATCTGAAGTCTAAGATTCCTCTTTGGTTTATGTGTGTGGGAATGAATTTCTATTAAATCTTTTATTTCTTCCTTCTATATAATATTATGTTTTCATAGGAATGGATTTTATTTCTCTATAGAAGATCCAAATCACTTTTCAAGGAAGGATAATAACATTTGTTTAAATATCCTATGATCACCCATCAATGGAATAATAAACATGAACATCCTAGGGATATTACATCCAATATATGGTTCTTCATTCACATTCTAATGTGTTTCCTATCTCAAATTGTTGTGGTGGGGATATATATAGATGTTATGTATGTGGTTCTAGATTTTTTGAATGACATTCCTAGACATACAATGAAACACAAAGTTGAGTTCTCATTTGAATTCAAACCTAGTTCGACACTAATTTCAAAGAGTCCAATTTTTTTTTCCCTGGTTGAATTGTAGGAGATGATGAGGAAACTCCATGAAAACAAAGATAATGGATTCAATCATCCAACTATGACACATTGAGGTGATTTTTTTTTTTGAAAAGGTATCATAGATCAATGAGACATGAAATTGATTATAAGGAATTAAACAAGATCACAATCTGTAAAAATAGTCTTCTTCCCCTGATTGATGACTAGATTGATCAACTAAATATATCTCAATGCATTTCCAGGATTGACTTCATTATGAAGATCAACAATTTAGGTTCAAGAAGGAGAATATTCCCAAATGGTATTCTGTATTAGGTTCACTCAGTGTTAATATATAGTGTTTCTTTGTGGTCTTATAAATTACATGTACGTCATCACAGATTAAATGAATAAAGTCATTAGATATTAAATCTATATATTTTTTGTAGTATTTAAATATGATATTAGTATATATTCAATAAGAATGGAAAATATTTAATATCACTTGAGAAATTTACTAAGGACCCTAAAGAAGGTAATGTTATAATAAAAATTTACACATTGTGAATTTTCTCAGCAAAAGGATTAATTTTTAGAACATATAATCTCAAGAGGTAGTATACTAGTATATCCATTAATAATGGAGGCTATTGAATATTGCATTTTACTAAACAAGGTGAAAAATATCCATTTCATTATTTTTTTATCTAGATATTATCAATGGTTTCTAGATAATATTTCATGAATATCTAATCTTTTGACCATGTTCACTCAGAAGGGTGTCACATTACTTTAGAAAAATAAATGTGGGGAAACTTTTAGGGAACTAATGTGAAGGTTTATCGATGCACTTGTATATATATTACCATATAATGGAGAATGGGTTTTTTATATATAGAGATATGTACAAGAAATATTGGGATTTGTTTTTATTAGAATAATCAGATTATAGTATATTCCTCATGAATATCGAAGATAATGAAAATGATTACCTAACTCCTGATTTGGATTTCACAGTATTTTTTTTTCAATTAATGATATAGTGTAAATATATATATGGATAAAAGTGTGATATATATATTGTTCATAAAATTATAAAATATATATTAACACTGAAGGAGTTAAAAATGGTTCCTAGAAGATGGTTATTGTTAATAATGTATTATGATTTCTAAACACATTACCACCAGAAGAATGAAAAATAGGTGGATGATTCTTCGAGTCGGAAATATCATGCCTTCTTATCCTTGACGAGGACAAAAAAAAAGATCCATTATATTTTGATTAAGAATGAACTGAGATTGAAAGCCTAATGGAAAGGAAAATTTCTATTTAAAAATAATGTTCAATCCTCTTCCCAATTAAAGTCTATGGATGTGTAAATGGAAGATGAATAGTTTTAAAAGAAATTTATAAATGTTCATATGTTTATCCTTGTTCGGAATGGATGACGATAATCAGGAACCATGAATGTATATCATCCAACATATATTTGAAGAAAGATATATTAGAGGAGACATATAATTCATAATTATCTGTTCATGATGGATTATTGATGACATATAGAGACTTGAATGAATACATCATGTGGGATCGAATAAAGAGTGATATCGTGGAGTTTGTTTCTTGTTGTTTGGTATTCCAATTTGTTAAGGAAAAACAAAAAAAATTATAATGTGATGTTCAATCCATTAACCATTTTAGAATTTGAATTCAAGAACATCAGTTTTCATAATGTAATTTGAATACTTGAAATGTCTAAATTATTTAATTCTAGATGGGTGGTCTTCAATCAACATATTAAGATAGAAAATATCACTGTAATCTGAGATTATTTCCCCATGGATTAAAATTTCCCAATTGTACATCAAGGATGTGATAATGTTTCATGGAGTACCATATTATATTGTATCAGATTAGATTCATAAGTTTACATTATTGTTCTAGAAGAATAATATGTAAACACCTAATATTGAATTGATTTTCATAACTAATTATCATTCTGAAATAGTTGGTCAGTCTGAATGATCAAATCCTTCCTTATAGGATATGGTGATATATTGTTCAAATAATTTCACAGGGGTTCAGATGAACACCTTCCCCTATTTGATGTTTCATACAATAAAAGAATTTATTCAATTATTTATATTTCAATGTATGAAACCATATATGGGAATGAATTTATATCTCCAACAAGAGTCGATGTGGTTGGAGAAAGAAATATATTCAAACATGAGATCACTGATGAAATGTTTATGAAGATCATAAACAATCAACAACATATCAATGTAGCATAATGTTGGAAGAAAAGTTATATTTATAACCATTTTAATTATGTTGGATTTGATGTTAGTGAAATTTTGTTTCTATAAATATCATTCTAGAATAATTTTAAGAGATTCGAGAATAATAGGAAACAAAGCTCTATGTATATGGGTCCCGTTGGGAATATTGATGATATAGGGATAGTTTGATATCACAATTTACTTCTCCCAAATCCTCTATCGAGTCTATAATGTGTTAAAAACATCTATCTAGATGATGTACACACCTGACCCTTCAAATGTAATGAACTCTATGGTCATACAAATAGAGCATGATCCAAATTCAGAGGAAGATCCTATTGATATTCAATAGTGATTGGAGAAGGATATATGAAAAAAAACTAATCGAGTAATTTTTTATTGATAAATGACTATTTAGTGGAATCTATGTTGTAACTTGATGATATTAGGAATCAGGAGTATCAACTTATTTTTCACGTGTGTTGCAATTTTGTTTGGTGAAATTCAATTTATAGGGGGTAGAATGTGATGCAATAGGTTTTTTCGAACCTATTTTACTAAATGAATTAAATTTTTATGTATATATTGCTATTAATTTAGTCAAACATTCAATTTATATGGAACTGACTAGGTGTATTCTACACACAACACCAACATGTCATACGATGCACACAACACTAGGTTAATATTAAACATATTTTTTTAATATAATTATTTAATTTTGATAAATATAAAAAAATTTAAAATAAGTTTTTGGGATACTAATAAATAGATTTCAAATAATGTTTATAAATGTTCTATATAAATAAATCATATTAGTAATTAATGATATCATTTTTTTGTAAATTACTTTTATGTTTTATGTTATGATTTTATCAAATAAACATATTTTTGTAATAAAATTAATGATATAAAAACGTAAAAAATTTATTTGAATATTTGAACTTAAATATTTTAATCAGAAAATGAAAATTATCTTAGTATGAATTTTTTGGATTTTTCTACGAAACATCATTCTTTGATGAATAGTAAATAATACTTATTTTAGTTAAAACTAATTTTTTGAATAATTTTTTTAATTCTAATTGATATTTTAAATTTGTTGTAATTTCATTGGAGAAAAATATTTCATCTATTGATACAATTTAATTCCTCATAATCATTTTCAATTTGATATTGAATATAAAATCAGAACAATATTTTTAACAATTTTCATCCTTAAAACTGTTATTTCAACCCGTCTATGGGAATTGTATTAATATTATTTTTTGTACTAATGTAATTTTAATTTTTAAAAAACAATATACACTAGTGTATTATATATAATATTTAGATTATAATAAGACTATTTTAATATTTTTACCCAAACGATTAGTAAAAGGGATTAATAGTGATCACAATGATTATGGCCAAATTAATATTAATTAGGGACTAAACTACAAAATTGAGGTCCCAAATGACCCAACCACAAGTCCAAATACCATAAAATATACATAATTATACCATTAAACATAAATTAGTTTTTTTTGTTTTTATGGGTGTTTCTTTAGGTATGAACATGTGTACCCCTAACTTGTTTCAAAATATTCCAAAAGAGTCCTTTCCCTTCCCTATAAAAATACCCATACCTCCCACTTACTCACATTTATAAAAACCTATAATTTTGTCCTAGATATTACAATTACACATACAAACATCCCTCTCTTTATATTATAATCCTTCCATTATTCTGAATAAAATCCAAGGAGTCCTTTTTCCTCAAACCAAAATGAGTTAACTCGTTATAAGTTACCATCATCTCTCTAGATCCTTTATTTTATTTTTCTTCTTTCACCCAATACACATTAATTATTCCATCATTTTATAAAAAAATACATATACTCAATATAATAGGATTTTTCAATTATAATTTTTTGATATATAATAACACACACTTCCATCTAACAGATATCGAATATAATGTTTACAGGTACGATGAACTACAACCTGACCAAAACATGATTGTTCATTTTTTCCATTACCACATCCTCGGGTGGAACTTATTATAAATAATATGTTTAAATATTTTATCTAATATATTTATTATTTATTTAATCTTATTTATTCCATTTTACAACAAACATCTTTTTTACATTCAATATGGTGTTATTAAAAATATTTCGTTCGAGGAAGTGATGATTATCACACTATAAAAGTGATGGGATTCATTCAAACAGTTCATGGAATGTATTAAGGATTAGTTTGTTAAAATTATTTTATAAAATAAAATTTTAATTGTACTGATATAATAATATATACATATTGACATTAATATCAATTTATTTCCTTCTATCAATATGATAATTAAAACGGAAACAACGTTCATGTATGTATATGGCTTACCATCCCCATGAACAGTGTAATCCATTTCATATTTCTATATGATAAAGAATATCATAATATAAATATAATAGATATTCACGATATTTATATAATTTTTATTTTATGAAATCATGATATAACTATAAATACAAATGATACAACCAATTAAGAAAAATGCGATGAAAAAAACTAATATTACATAAAGAGGGACTAGAAGATCTGATTTTTAACAATAGGGTAATATTAAAAAATAATAAATACTTATAGGTTATTAGTTATAATAATATTCTTTATTAGTATATGTATAATAATCATATATTTATTTTACAAGAATCTTGTATGATTAAAAAGAGGGTCAAGAAACAATATTTTTCGATTTAATATCATATTTAATTTTGGTGAGATACATTCTATGTTCACCACATTTTTATTATTGGTGATTATAAAATTCCCTTGATATTATAAATTCATTAATATAATTAATTTTAAGGGTATTTACATATAAATTTTATGATCCTTATTTTGTGGGGTTTATATTTCAAAATATACGAAATGAGTAAAATAGTTCTGTCACAATTTTCCTTCATTGAGGCTCATGTATTGTTAAGCACTTAAATTATTTTTTTGGGGTGTATATAATTCCATTTTATATGTTATATCATGAAACTCATTATTTTAAACATATGTTCGGTTTCTTGTAAAAAAATATTCATACATGTAAAGTATGATCCCATGTTACCAAGTGACATGAGATTATTTAAATGACCTTATATTTTTTATTGATTTTTTGTGATTAAGCCTCATATGATGAATTATTATATTCCATATCTCAATACATTATTTTAGTTTCTTATCCAATCATTAATCATTATATATTCATATATTGGTACCAATTTTTACAATTTTTTACATTTTATAGATACAAAGGTGTTTTTTAAAAATCCATAATATACACTCACGATGGTTGGAAATTGGTGTTCTTTCAAAACCATGTTTTCTAGAATGGTTTATCTAATAATATCCAACTATCATTAAAATAAAACTTTACCCTTTTTATCTTTTACAAAATTTTTAAAAGGAATATTATTGTCTCTTTTTTGGATTGGGAAATTTTATATCCATTTATCATGCAAAAGAAATGTTCTTTTTACATCATATAACATTTAAATATTTATCCACTATTAATAATTTCATGATTTATTTTCAAGTTAAATTGTTATTTTTTTATATAATTATTTTAAATGACATATTAAAAAAATAGTTATCAAAAAATGTTTAAGCATCATTAATATGTTTCCAAGAAAAATATTCTAAAAATAATTTTAAAACAACTTTTATAAGTTTTCTAGGAAATATGTTTTCCAAAAATATTTTCAAGATTTAATTATATGTTTTCGAGGAAAATGGTTTTATGAACTCTTTTTGGCTATATTTATAGGGTTTTAAATTATTTTCATTTAAAATGTTATTCAAAACGTTTTCATGGTATTTTTATATTCTTTCAATGTATTTTACAAGGAAAATAGTTTTCAAAACGTTTTGAAGATTTCTTTATATGTTTTCAACTATTTTCAATAAAAAAATTTTTAATTGATTTGAAAGATATATTATATGATTTTAAGGAAAAAACGTTTCCAATTATATCAATTGTTCATTATAATTTTGAAATTTATTTTCAATGAATATTATTTTCAAATGGATTTATGTATGAAATTGTTTTCCAATGAATAAATTATATTTTCCTCCAAAAATGATTATGAATATAAATTTAAAATTATTTTACTTCTATGATATCATATATTTATGTTAATAATTTTTTAAAAAAAATGATCTAATGGTAACATTAGTATACTTTTTATGAATTTTTTATGTGTAATGTCATGGTATTTATAAAACATGTTTCTGTTTAATTGTTTATATGATTATGAAATTCAGTTCTCTATCATGGGATATTCATTAGGTGAAATGATTATGAAACATTTATATTTTTCCATAGGTTATGTTATATTTACAAATTTAGGATTCCCATCTCTCTTAATTTGTTATGATATTATTAATTTTGATCTCTCGTCACATCATTGTATGATTTCATTATGTGATGGGTTAGACCTACATCTACCAATAATGGATTGGGTAAATATTTATATCTCATAATATAGTCTAATATTTTATTAATAATGATCATAGAATACTATGATGGCCATGGGATTGAACCATGACTTAAATTTTGTATGAGGGAAATCAAGCATCTAAGATGGATATGGGTGTGAACCACGCCTACCGAGTTGGTATGAGGAGTGAACCCATACTTCTATGATGGCCTTGAAATCCCACCCTTGGAAACTATGGAAATCATATTATATGCTTATGTTTCTACCAAAGATGAATTTTTTATTCATATAATATGCATTCATGTGTTAGGATCGTTAATTCATTTCAAATCATGTCTTATGAGTTTCCAATATTTGTCACCTGATTCCTAATATAATCATAAATATGAGGTGAATGATCTTCAATTATCATGGTCATGTTCACATACCCTTATTATAATGTTTATTCATACATGTCTCCCATGTTTTACCACACTGATCATATGTGGTAACAAATTTATATGTTTTGTTTCCCCAAAACGTTTGATGATATGTATTTTATTTGATGTGTTTATGAAGGGTTCTAATCAATAACAACCAACTAAGAGATTATATAGATCTTTTATGTACCTATGAATATGTTTGCATCTTGCCATATTCACTAGACCAATTAAATACAATTGGGATGTATTTTTTTAATGTTTTATTATTCATTGATTGTTATGTAATGTTAATGTTTGAACATAGGGGGTGGTTATAATTCATATTATTTTATTGACAGCTATATCATTTAATACCTAAATGATTTATTATTAAAATTTCTTATAGATTATTTTATAATAGTGTTCAATATTCTTGAACCCATAAATATTGGAAATTGTAATTACCCTAGGAAAATATGAAAATAAAAAATACCACATTAAAATAGTTGATGAAATCTTTTTATATTTATCCACTGTAGAAAATATTTAATTTCATAATATAGAAAAAATTCATGGGATCACAAGGAATTTAAAAAAAATGAGGTATGAACGGTAATTATTTAGTGTGGAGAATAACTGAAAATTTAAATATTGAATTGAACAATACGAATTTAATTGTAACTGATTTAATATTTTTTTAATCAATTTGAATTTAATTCATTGTTCTCTAATAAGAATTGATTGTTTAACCACCATCACCTGGTTATTAAACAAATATAATATTGATGCTTAAGGTTCATCTATTCCTTTATTAAATCATTAAAATTGATTATATTGTATAGATATTAAGACACATGAGTTGAAAAGTTTTTAATAAATTTTAAAAAGAAAAAATAATAAAATAGGTATAAAATAGTCCTAATACATATGATTTCTACATATATCGTATCTATTTTATTATTTGAAATAAAATTATAGTACAACAAAAATTGAAATAAAGATAAGAAAAATAATGACAAATATATCTTCCCTATGGTATTTTTATAATCAGGGTTGTAATAGATCAGTACTGCATGACCTCTATTTGGTGACAACAGTTCGTGGTGTTATATTCTATAGATTCAAAAGTGTGTAAATATAATGTCCACTCATTAGTTCCCTATTTTGTTTAAATAATAATTTTTTCACTTATTTAATATTCCTAGGACCGATCAGGGTTATTATCATTGTCAACTCCCAGATATACATGACTATAGGTAAAAATAGATTTTCATTACATTTTAGTCGGTGAATTAAATCTTTTCAAATAAAAACCTCTCCCTCATAGTTTGTATATCAATTCAGTTTTCTTGAATTCATCATAAATATTATTATGATATATTGTAACTTACAGTATGTCCCTAAAAAAATATTATATTACTTTGGTTATTTTAAAGTTCAAATTTGTAATAGTTCAATAAATAGTGTGAGATAATTCCCCAAAACTTACATGATATAAACATTGGACATAAACGAAATCATGTAAATATTGTATACATAAAAACTAATGGTATACATTATTTCCATTAACAAGAAAAAACACATTCATAGAATTATTTATTTTATGTGTAGTGGATGTGTGTAATGGATCATGCCAAATTTTCTTTTCACGATCGATGATCAGTTTGAGAATTACACAATAATAAATTCCATTATCAATAGAATTGAATGAATGAAAAATTGAAAAGGGGTAGAAATTACATTACATGCTCAGGATAATTTAATAATATTATTAAATATTTTAATTATTTAATAATTATCAAGTGGGAATGATTTCTTCATTGATTACTTTGATTATAGATCAACATGGTAGCATCGCTATTTTGACTGAATTACGTGAAAAATCCACCTTAGGGGATTTAAAAAATGTTTGAAAATTATCAAAATTTTAAAGTAGGAATCTCGTGGGGCCATCACAACATATCCTATATATTGAATTGTTATCCTTTTATTTCCATGATAATCCCTTCCAATGCAATCTACATAATCTATCTAGATTCAAGAGTAGGAGGTGCAGGAAGACTAATTTCTATTTTTGGGAGGGTCGTTGGAGAAGTGTGCTCTTTATGGATTCAGTTGGACTCTCTAGATAAGTTTCTCATAAAAATCAAATTAATTATCTCCCCATGTATATAATATAATTCTGAATTTATATCATTACAGTTCAAAAAAATTGAAAAGGAGTTATTTTCTTTTTATTTAATCCCATGGAAGAACCCCATGTCTATAAGAATGATAATAATAATATATCTCATCATGCTCTTAACATGGGAATTCAAATTTAATATTATTAATTCAAATAATATTCAATAAATATTATTTTCCACCAGACCATTAAACATGGTCTGAAATTATTATATAGTAGCTATCCAGCCTTGAATAATGTCAATTTATTAATTTTATTAATATCATTGCTTTTTTTCTCAAATAATTAAATAAATATTTTTTTCACTATATAGAACATTAATAATTATTAGTTTTTCTACAAAATTAATACTAACCAAAATAATTTGTGATAGAATATATACAATCTAGATAACCCAAATAATTATTAAACCACACGATTTTGTAATATTTATTCAACGCTTTAAATAATAAATAATAACACATTATTTAATTGTTATTCTGAATATAGTTATTGCGTGACTATTTTGGCCTCCAATTCGGTGACATTAAGAATAATATCCTAATGTTCATGGTTATTTCCTATAAACATTTCTGGTAACCCATAAAGAAATTATATAATTATACAATGACATAATACATTATATGTACGCTCATTGTGTAATATAATAAATTTATCATGGTATCTCTAATCCAGACTGTTGCACCACCAAAAATTAATTTTTATTAAGAAGCCCAACAAAGAAGCCATGTGCAAGGCCAAACAAAATGAACAAGTTACGAAGACCTAATTTAGTGGATTCCAAGCTGCTCTACCCTAATTGGGTTAATCCCCTCATCTTTAAAATGATGAAGGTTCACAAAAATAGTCACATTAGTCCCTTGAGATTCCTCCTCCATCAATACAAAGTAATCTGACACTATATTACCCTCTCGACATGTATGATTCACATGAATCCCTTTTTTTACCAGCTTCAACTATGCCTTCCTGATAAAATAGAATATATCCTAAGGAGAAGAAATATTACCTTGAAAGAAATCTTGAATTACCTTGGAATCAGTCTCTATTATGTTAATATTCAGTCCCCTCTGTTCACAAATACTGATTCCCAACCATAAGGCCTTAGCATCCCCCTTTGTAGAGCTACATTTCCCATAGAAAGCTGAAAAAGATGACACCACCTCCCCCTTAAGATCTTAGACCACTCCACCACCCATTATAATGCCAGACAAAGAGAGAACCATCAATGATTAACTTCAGACCCCTGACAGGTGGAGAGCAACATATCCATGTACCTCTTCCAACAAAATCATATTATTGAACTGAATCCTTCCGTACTAGTATAATGGGAAAATAAGGAGACATATTCTAATTTTTAATTCCAACAACCAGATCAACCAGTAAACATTTAATTCTCACAAGAATATATTCCCACAAACATCTCATGCCCTCAAATCAGGTTCTGTTCCTGGCCAACCAAATAAACAAGTTACCTATATTCAAAATCACAGATCTATCCATTTTTTCTAGACTATCTCTAGTAGATTTATGGAATCGTCATTCGAGGAAAGGAGCATCCATTATATTTGGTGTCATAAAACCAGTTAATTCACCAAATAATACCCACATATCCCTGGCCCAATAACTCTCGAAAAATAGTTTATGTGAACTCTCCTCCTTATAAACCTTGCAGTAATAACATTTAGAAACCATGTTGATACCCAGCATTTTACATTCTCATCTGTGGAAAAGGATTGATTTATTATTCTCCATAATATGAAATTGAATTTGATTGTTAGTTTTTGACACCAAACCATGTTATTCCAGGGATCCTAATAACTTTGAGTAGCTGATATTTGAAAAAAATACTTCTTCCTGATATGAGGACTGCTGCACAGTTTTGACATCAACCTATGTGCTCAATGTCACATTCTTTTCCATTTCAAAAATTGAACCTACATATAAAAAACCATAAAAATGGAATTATTTAGGCTATATTAGTTCCATGAATGGTCTTTATATATTTAATTCCATTAAATAATGGAATGGACTAATTCTTTAATTCATTATTCATTAATGAAATGTTAATAATGATACACCTACTGTATCCAACCTCTCCCTGAACATATTTTGTCACTATTTTTATCAATAAATCAATGTACATGACTTATAATAATCATTAAAAATAATAAAAAACTATATTAAATTATACACACATATGATGATAGAAAAATCAAATGACACATACTAATATGAATTTGTTACTATGGGGAGTCATTAAAATGACATCATACACTGGATATTAACAAGAGAAAACAACATGAGAAGGTTCCTCATAGTCATATGATTCTTCGACCCTGTAGACTATATGAATTATGTCCATAAAGTGATATAATGATGATATTGAACATGATTTTTCAATAATACTGTCATGGAAATATTGGGATCTCATCATAGAAGGTAAATGAATTTAACTATTAATGTGATATGTAATCATATGATATCATCATATACTATGTTATACTTAATAACAATAAGGATGTGATAATGTGTTTATTAATATCCCAAAATATAAATACAGACACTCATAAAGTACAAAGAAAATTATTCTATGGAAGAAAATCCAACAAACATCCACCTGTAGTACAACCATCTATTGACTACGTTAATTATTCCTGATAAGAAATGATAATCATGATTCTACAATGATTGGACATTTATCTAGGGGTTTTCCATGTTTTTATTCCATGAGAAATCTACTTACAATAACATCACCATATGATAAAAATACAACATGATGTGACACTTCTAGAGTATATGTATTATCAGTTCATTTATGCTTAACACTTTTTCAAAATCCACCATATCACAATTATCATAATACAATGTGAGGGGATAATTACTCCTATGTACTAAATCATGATCATGGAAAATATTTCATTTTCAAATGGATTTCTTGGAAACATAATAATTATCTATATTTATAGAAACCACTATAGAATAAGAGAAAACTAGTTTGGTTGAACTATTCTAGCTCACAACTAATTTATTATCAAAAAATCAAATCATAACAATGATGATAGATTATTTTAATTTTTTTTAAATTATCACTAGTATAATCAATAATGACCATATCACAATCTCTACCATACATATGGAACATATGCTTAGTTCTTCCTAGATACATGGGTGTAACATTAAAAATAGAGAAATGATGTTGTCATGTATTTTGTCCTAATATTTTTGTCAATATGAATACATAAGTATCATCATGTATATTATATAATATGGGATACTAGAATGATTCTATTTCTAAATTCTATTGGATCGTACACACTCTGATTTTATAATATTTTGTTTGAGAAAATATTTTCATAGAAATATGCATAACATGTGAAAGTAGTACCAATATAATATTTGAGTGGTCCAAACTAAATATCATTAGTATATTGTCAATGATAATATATTGGGATTATTCATGGATCCAGTTGGATATATCATGAATTATCTTGATACCTAGAATATACGATACATTAACTAAGTCACTAATGGGGAAATTATTGTTATCCATCCTATAATAGATAGTAGGGACAATATTTAATTTCCAATAAGTAAAATTCCATAGTCATATTGTACTCAGATTGAGAATGAATTTCCTTTAATCCACTTTTAAACTCATGGATGACATTTATTCATAAGAAAACTGAATTATTTTCTAGCTTCATTGAGTTATATGTTCTATGAACTAGATTCGTACTTCAAGCCATTAATAAATATCCAGATAGAAATAATCCCCTTAGAATACCTTGGATTTATGAAATAGTTATTTTGTGTCATATACATGGCTTTCGTAAGATTCCTGCTATGTAATTTGGTTTTGACATCAATCTATCAAGTTTCATAAACATTGTAATGTAATATAACAAGAAAAATATTTCTTCTATTAATCATGGAAACTGGTGAAAGGAGTTCATTATAGTTAATTAATTTAAATTCATTAAACCCCATATCCAATATGAATATTTTATAGGTATTTAATTTACCTTACATGTATATTATTCTCTTGAATACCCTCTTTTAAACTATCTTTTTTTACATCAACTAAATTGTTAACCATAACCCAAACAATGTTATGATAATGGAATCCTTTTCACAATTCAAGGAATCTTTTCAATTTTTTAGCATTTGAGATATCTACTGCCTCATTATATTAATGATTTTCATCATTTTCATACAATAATTAGTCACCATGTTTTTTGAATTCAAATCCATATATCTCAAGTTATCATACATCTCTTTCACTTCTACGAATTTCTAGGAATTCCAGAATTACATCTTCTTATGTGGAAGTGGAATCTGTTCAAGTACTAACATATATTTATCTTGAGCATCAACTTTATTGTAATCCATATTACTCACATAAACACTCTTAAGGTTCATCCCCCTATAATGAAATATGGTTTTTGGGTGATAGTTACTTTATTTAATGAGGGGTTGTACCACGGGGTTCTTTTTTGTTTCTTGAGAGATCCGTAACAAAATCTTCACAAAACCATACACATGTATGTGAAAAATAAATATTAATTATACACCGTAACTAAATGGGAAATCTTTTTTGCTCTTTATTTCGTACTTAGTTTACATTGTATGTCTCAATACTTAAGGTATATTCCCAAATGATAAATGAATATTTGATTGACTTGTCATCAAGTTTTCCATGTCTAAAAATACATGGTTCTTTTATTCACTAACACCATTAAATTTTGTTGTTGATGGTGGTGTTATATGTGATAAAATCCCATGATATTATAAATAGTAGATAATCACTTTGTTTATATACTCCCATCATCGATCTCATTGATACTTTTTACCTAATATCTAGGTTGATTATATACTTTATTATTAACTTCCATGAATTTATAAAAATATTCGGACTTATACCTCATAATCTAAACCTAAAAAAATATACACAACTAATATGTAAATGTTATGACCTCTACATTACCGACATCATGATTCTAATGGAAACAGTCCATACACATAAATCCATGCCAATCCTAGAAACATTGTGGGCCATTGACCCTATCCACTGAATGGTAGATTTGGAATTTTTTCCAAGGAAACATGCATGGATTATATCAAGGGGGTTTATATTAGATGATTATAAATAAATATATTCATATATCACTGTCAAAGACTTCTCATTTATAGGACCATGATGTTTATTCCATTGTTGTGTGTTATAAGAGTCGTATGAACATAATTCACTATCAATAAAAAAAAATACTATTTTCCAAGAACATAACATATAAATAACATTATTTAAATTATGAAAACCATGATATATGTTGTGTATATAATAGAAACAACATTTAATTTCAAACGTTTAAATACACCCATATACATTTATGCATGAGAAAAAAATGGTAACAGTTTCCACATAAAAAAAACATTTAGAATAAAAAAATATTTCGATGAAAATGAAATTTGGTAGTCATTAGGGGATAAAGTATCTAGATTTTCCCCATTAGTATCACTCAAATTGGAATCTCATCTATAAATCTATTTTAAACTATAGGGTTACTACATTTGAATATTGGCATGACCACCACAAGTAGTTGATGTTACCTAGTTTATAAATATTGAATGATTACACATGAAAAAAATATACTCTTTTTCCCTTTCTTTTGGTTTTAATTCATCGTTAAGTGGTCTGTCATTCCAAATAAAGAAGATACTGCCTCCTTTTACATTCGTTTCTTATGTATCTTCCTCTTCTTAGGAGGACTTTTCCCATGAGCATTAGGCATGACATGAGTCTTGGTCCCATTCACAATTTTCTTCTTCTCTATTCTCACATAAGGACTACTTATTTGACACACCCCATGTACTAATCCACATGGTGAATGAATGTATAATGTTCCAATTATATTTTCTCAATATTTCTCATATTTTAATTAATAATTAAACTGGAGAAGGTATTGGGAAGTAATGAATGTATGGAATCTATGTGAAACTCATCGAGGAATTAAAACCAGAATACATCAAAATGTTCGACAAATCTAATAAGATTTACCACATGTGGACCAACCAGTAAATAATATCCATTAATTGTTATAAATAAATCATTCAAGATCTTGTATCTCAATAGTATCATGTTATTTTGCAGGAGATCCCAAGGTGATAAATAATTCTTTACACATCGATGTCAACATGAATCATCGAAAGTGTATTGATCATGAATGATAGAATGAAACACTAAACACCTCTCTAATCTTTCAAATTATTCTCATATAGAGTTAATAATTTTTGATAAGCCTTAATTTCAGGTTCATCGAGAATATTTTCTTCAAGAACATATAATTTCAGTTCCCACCCAAGGAAAATGAGTCAGAGCATCTCCACACATCAAAATTTGTTCCGATGAGAAGTTTATACTTCTCAAATTTGATTAGTAGTGACATGTTTTAAATTAGTATTATAAATGTTTCTAAAAATAAGATAAGAAAAATTTTAATATTTTATCGGATAATATTTTTACAAATAAATAAACAATAAATTTATTAATATCCTAGTATTAAAAAAACAATATCCCTCTCCATTGTTTTTTGAATATCATATTTTAGGTATTCATGTGTAAATGATCCATTTTACCATTATTTTTACCCCAATATTGGTTGTACAAGAGACATAATAGTTTGTAGTAATTCCAAATTCGAAATGAATAAACTCAAACTTCCATATTTTATCGGGAAGAGCCTCAATAAAAAAAATAAAAAAATTGGATTTCCTAAAATATTTTCTCTCCGAAAATACATTTCCTACATTGGATTTTTACCCATATTATTATTCTTGTTAACTAAAACTAAAACTTCACATTTTTATTACATTATAATTGAAAAGACCCCAAAATTGGCTGGTTAAGAAATGTGAAATATAGATTCTTTGTAACTACTATAATGGAAGGACATTTCGATTAACTATATATTTTTTATGGACATTATGTTATTATTTATAAATTTTCATTTATTATCTATATAACATTATTTTTAATATTATGTTCATTTTAATGACTGATTGAGAAGTTATTAATTATAATTTACGTATAATCTAATTTACTTTAGTTATATATTTTATTCTCGTTAACTCATTAATTTATATGAGCATGAAAAAACATACATAATGTAACATTCATTCAACATGAGATAAATTAAATAATAATGCAGTAGTATCAGAAGCCTTTACTATTGGAATGATTTTCTAGAGTACGATAAACTATCTATTGACTAAGAAAAAAACACCTTCAAGGAATTAAGGTATGTGTTAATGCTTTACCTATGTACACATATGTATCTCTCTTGGATTGGATTCTACATGGATCAAAACATGAACCAACTCCACCAATATGGTAGCTCTATACATTATATATATTTTACTCACACACATGTGAGTGAAATAAGGTCTTTATAGAAAACAAAATATAGTCAGTCATGCACTTATAGAATGATATTAGATGTGAAAATGAGGTCAGAATTTAATTTAAATTAATTTTAACCATTCACATACAAATTTTAGGGTACAATACCATGATCATCTGTTATAATGAAATGAATTATTAATTTAATAACATTAACATTTATTTCTAGTAATTACTATTTAAGATAATTAATACACATATCAAATAATTTTATTTCTATTACTTAATCACCTTTTTATTAATTATGATTTCAAATTTTTGAATATTATCATTCATAATAATTTTAATCAAATTAAATTAATTTATATAAAATTAACTTTGTACATAAATGTTCCTTGTAGGAAACATAGTGAGAACTCATCTAAACTAGAGAACATTCATTATTCTCTTATATTGTTCACTATTGTGACATGTGGCATAAATTATTTATCATATAAATTTATGATAGTACTATGAACATAAGGATTATAAGGACTTCATGAAATTTCTACCATCTGTTATGAATTTATTTATGTAGAGCAATAAATATAATATGATTGAAACATGTTATGAAGAACCAAAGATTATTTAGTTTATAATTAAATATTCATATATATTATATCGCAACACTAGGAGTGGCCTATCAACTCAATGAACACACATAAAAATATTTTGATAAGGATTAAATATTATAATAAATCAATTTTAAATATAAACAATTTGGTAGGGTGCCTAGTGTGTACAATATAGTTACACATCGTGTACATTTTTCACCATTTTAACAAGAGATATGCCTAGGGATTTGACATTTATCTATGTCATATAAAAATTATAGTACATCGAGCGTATAAGGTCCATATTATGAATGGTATCTGAATTATATAGTTACTAGTCAAAAAGGATGAGTAGAAGATAAAAATCCCATATATGACTAAATGACTATATGTCATTTATATGGGATCTTGATGTGAACTCTAACCAATAGTGTTCCAGGATGGCTTGGTAAATAGGTGGTGTATAATTAAATACACTGCATCTATTCAATGAACATGTATTGAATTAATTCCAAATTAATTCATGTTTCATTTGATAATAATATACAATGTGTACCTTTAGTTACATTTTATCATGACCCCATACGTCCAATTATACCATAATGAGGAGAGATAGATAATTACCATCGAGTCAATGCTCTAGTAATAGGTGGGTTTCTGACTATTAACAATGGTGTTAAAATCTCACAAAATGGGATTCATAACCCATTATATGAAAATAATATTGATAGGTAATATGAATCATACACAAAAACTACTGTAAATTTTTTTTTGAAACCCAAAAACCATCCCACAATGCATGTATAAACAGAATCCGCACAGAAATAATTATGCCACCAAAGAAAATACAAAAAAGTAATAATAATGTAGTGACACAACAACTATACCAATGCATGAGCTAGTTGTGCGTAGTGATATCTAAGTAATCATCCTAGTTATGTGAATGTAGCTTTATATATATTGGGTGAGCATATAGGTATACTCAATAGGGAATCCAATGTCCCTCATGCACAATTGAAATTAGTATACTAATTCCCCATTGATAAATTATAATAACCAATCCACAACTATCATGGAATACTAATAATCCCAAACTCACCAAGGCATACTCACCATGTATCTCCGATGGAATTGAAGAAATGATTCGCGATATTGTAGCAGAACAAATTGAGATAGAACCGACAGTTTCACGTCTATATGGTGATGTTGAAAAACCATTATATCCCGGTTGTACAGATTTTACGGTTCTGTCAGCGGTGTTAAGATTGATTAACCTAAAGGTGAAGCATGGATGGAGTGACAGAAGTTTTACAGAGCTGCTACAATTGATGAAAGATATTATTCCAAAAGATAACGATCTTCCAGATTCACATTACAATGCCAAGAAAATATTATTCCCGATGGGATTGGGATACAAGAAAATACATGCCTGTCCAAATGACTGAATTATATATAGGAAGGAATATGAATTTCAGTCAGAGTGTCCAAAATGTGGGACATCATGGTATAATGTGAAAGAAAAATCACAGGGTGATGTTGAGATTACAAAGCTCCCTTCAAAGGTATTTTGGTATCTTCCTATAATTAATCGTTTCAAACGTTTATTTGCTAGTTCACATGATGAAAAAAGGTTAAGATGGCATGATGATGAGCGGGTATGTGATGGAAAAATACGTCATCCAGCTGATTGTCCACAATGGAAGAAAATTGATGTGCAGTATTCTACATTTGGAAATGAAATAAGAAATCTCAGACTAGGGTTGTGCACAGATAGAATGAATCCATACCGAACACTCAGTAGCACACATAGTTCATGGCCTATTTTATTGGTAATTTACAACCTCTCTCATAAAGTTTGTATGAAGCGCAAATATGTCATGTTGAGTACAATGATATCTGGTCCAAAGCAACCCGGTAATGATATTGATGTTTACTTGTCACCGTTGATTGATGATTTGAAACTGTTATGGGCTGATGGTATTAGGGTGTATGATTCATATAAAATGGAATATTTTCAACTGCATGCAGTGCTTCTGTTCACTATAAATGACTTCCCAGCGTATGGAAATTTGTCTGGATACAGTGTTAAAGGGCATAAAGAATGTCCAATTTGCGAACAACAGACGTCCTATTGTCAATTACATCATGGGAGGAAAACAATGTACATGGGTCATCAAAAGTTTTTGCCTATGGAACACCCTTATAGACGACTAAAAAAGGCATTTAATGGCTCACAAGAATTTTATACTGCTCCAAAACCTATATCCCATGATCTGTATTTTGAGAGGGTGAAAAACCTTGACGTGACATTGGGAAAGACACAGAAATATGGTAATGATAGACATATTTGGAAGAAAAGGTCAATATTTTTTGAGCTACCATATTGGAGGTATCATGAAGTTAAACATAATATTGATGTCATGCACGTGGAGAAGAATATCTGTGATTCTTTGATTGGAACATTGTTAGATATTAAAGGAAAGACTAAAGATGGGTTGAATGCAAGATTAGACTTACTATCAATGGGAATACGTTTGGAGTTAGCTCCCACTCCTAAAGGAAGACGAACATTTCTTCCCCTGGCTTGTCATACATTATCGAAGAGGGTGAAAATTATCTTCTGTTAGTGTCTTCATGATACCAAAGTGCCTCAAGGTTATTCTTCTAATGTAAAAAATTTTGTCTCAATGAAGGACTTGAAGTTGATAGGTATGAAATCACATGATTGTCACGTCATGATGCAACAAATTCTACTAGTTGCATTGCGTAGAATATTTCCCATTCGTGTTAGAAAGACTATAATGAAGTTGTGTTATTTTTTCAATTCAATTTGTAACAAGGAGATTGATGTGAATGCTTTGAAAATTTGGGAAAAGGATGAAATTTTAATACTTTGTCAATTGGAAATGTATTTTCTTCCAACTTTTTTTGATATAATGGTGCATTTAATGATTCATCTGGTTCAAGAAATAAAGCTTTGTAGACCTGTATATCTCTGTTGGATGTATCCTTTTGAAAGGTATATGAAAATATTAAAGGGGTATGTTAAAAATCTATATCAAACTGAAGCCTCCATTATTGAAAAGTATATTTCTGAGGAGGTAGCAGAGTTTTGTACAAGCTACTTGGCTGCGGCGCAACACATAGGTTTGCCTCCATCTCCCCATGAACGAGTTAATAATGAGGGAAAGGGGATTCGCAGCTTGAAAGTCAAATCATTGTCAGCTGAACAGATGAAGAAGTTAGAATCATACATCTTGAAGAACATAGCTGATTCTCAACCATATATCACATTGCACATTAATGAGTTGAAACAATGTCATCCAAAGAAGAAAGAAATGTGGATTTTGAATGAGCACAACAAAATTTTTTTGTCATGGATTAAAAAGACTTTCCTTGGTAGATCAGATGTATCAGAGACATTAAAATGGATAGTGGGTGGTCCATGTTTAAATGTGATAACATGGTCTGGTTATGACATTAATGGTTATACATTTCATTCAAAAGCTCAGGACAACAGAAGTGCCGTTCAGAATAGTGGTGTATTGGTGTTTGCAGAAGCAATGCATTTTTCGAGTGCTAAAGACAAAAACCCAATTTATGCATCAAATGCATATTATGGAGTGATTGAAGACATATGGGAGGCTGATTACTTTAAAATTAAAGTTCCCGTTTTTAACTGTAAATGGTTTAACGGTAACAATAGTGTCAGACATGATGAATTTGGAAGGACACTTGTTAATCTGAATAGATTAGAAGACACAGCTGAATCTTTTATAATGGAAACACATGCAAAACAGATTTTTTATGTAGTAGATCAATCAGCTATGCAGTGGGCTATTGTTTTACAAGGGAAAAAACAATATGTTGGTGAGGATGAACTTGATGAATATGATGATTTATGTGAGATCCCTACTTCAATGGAAATATTAACATCACATAATGATGATCATGTTAAAGACATAGTTTGTGCCATAAGGAACGATCACGACGAAGGAATTTGGGAAAACAATCCATCTGTACATTCCTAAAATTACAGGTAACATATGTTTATTTCTTGTTTACATTTATTTTTTCCATAAATTTTAGATATTTTATGTTTTTTATTTATTAAAACATGTTTTAAAATAAAATAAGTAAATGTTATTGTTTGTTTTAAGTTTGTTTAGTTTACATTATCATGTTTATTGTTGTACCCCTCTCTCTTGGATTTTAATGATCACAGTCACTCTCATCGTGTTCTAACTTTTTTCAAGTGTTTTGATGCTAGGAAAAAGGTTGCCCAGGAGTTGGCCCAAGAAGGCTGATAGTGGACTCTCTGAGTCTACCGGCCAATCGGTTCTTGCCCATCGGCCAGCCGGAGGACCCAGGCAGTAGGCTTGCCCACTGCCTGGTGACACCGGCCAACCGGTGGATGACCACCGGCCAGCCGGTGGTCTCTGACAGAAGCATTGCTTTCTGCCAGAGCCACCGGTCAGCCGGTGTTAGCGCACCGGCCAGCCGGTATGGGCACCGGCCAACCGGTTCTTGCCCACCGGCCAGCTGGAGGACCCAGGCAGTAGGCTTTCCCACTGCCTGGTGACACCGGCCAACCGGTGGATGACCACCGGCCGGCCGGTGGTCTCTGGAAGAAGCATTGATTTCTGCCAGAGCCACCGGTCCGCCGGTGTTAGCGCACCGGCCAGCCGGTATGGGCACCGGCCAACCGGTTCTTTCCCACCAGCCAGCCGGAGGACCCAGGCAGTATGCTTGCCCACTGCCTAGTGACACCGGCCAACCGGTGGATGACCACCGGCCAGCCGGTGGAACCCAGACAGAAAGCATGCGGTCTGGACCACCGGCCAGCCGGTAGCTCAGCACCGGCCAGCCGGTGGACCACCAGCCAGCTGGTGAGACACCACCGGCCAACCGGTGTGCCCAGTCAGACTAGCCGTTGGGCTTTGACCAGACTTGTACTTTTGACCCCCAACGGCTCCGGAAGCCCTCCAACGGCCATATTGACCATCTTTGCCATCTTTACCATTTTTTAACATGCTTACCATATTACCAATGTTTACTATTATGTAACCTAGTACACTTTTCTATTTTCTGATTACAGTAGTATTAAAATATTTGAATTTGTATATTTGTGAACTGACGTTTGTTTTTTTGATTTGAAGGATAATGACAGATCATTCAGATGATCAACCACATGATTCTGAGGAGGAGCATATTGCTGGTCATACCTCTGGGGATGAACATTCACATGCTCCTATTACGACAAAAAGTTCAAAGGTTGGTAAACGTGGTTGCACACATTTACCAAAATTATCACTTGCCCGTACGGAGGATCAGAGGATAGTAGTTGAGTTTGATGATGATGATATTCCTAGAGGTCCGAATGCCAAAGATTTTAAGAGTTGTGTTGCAACTCAGGCTAAGACCAAAGTAAGAATTCTGTATGATGATTGGAGAGGTGTGGATAACGCAATTATCTCTCAGTTGTGGGAGACGATTTTGGTAAGATCTTTTGTCATTGTTTGACCATTCTTTTAATGTTTCTGGTATATATAATATGTTTAACCTCTTCTTTATCAGATGAAATTTGATATTCCTGACACTGGAGGAGTCAGGAAGAAATGCTTATCGTTGGATGCCAGGAGATGGAGGGATTTCAAATCAACCCTCACATCTGATTTCATTTATGGTCATAGGAGTCATGAAAATCCATGTCGTATATATCCGTTTATAGATGAAGGCACATGGAGACAGTTTTTTGAAGGTAGAAAATAAGAGTCATTTCTGGTAAGGGAAATGTAAAATTTTATATACTTTCTTATATAAATGATTTTATTAATGTTTTGTTAATGATTTCTTATTCTTAAATTACAGCAAACAAGGAAAGCTCATCAGGAGATCCAATCTAAAAATGTATACCCTCATAGTTTATCTCAGGGTGGGTATACATTATTGGAAGAAAAAATGATAGCGGAAAAATTTCAACAACTAAGAGCTGAGTCTTCAAGCTCAGGAGAGGTGGCCCCTCCATCCCCTCCATCTAGACATGAAAAATGGAAGAGAGCTCGGAAGGGAAAAAAGGGCAATATCTTTCAGAAGAATCGAGAATCGTAGCTGATAGGATTGTAAGATATCTATTTAATTTATTTAAGTTAACTTTTTTCTTCATATAAGTTTCAATCATTACAGAAATATTCAATTAATTAATACAGGACTCTCTTGAGGTGCAAAGTTCAGAGGGGACATTTACAGCTACTGGGAGGGAAGATATTTTATTTGCAGCATTGGGAAGGCCCGAACATCCTGGTCGTGTAAGAGGATATCCGACCGGAGTATCGGTAAGAAAAGTGTTTCCATGTTCTTCAACTTCTAACATTGAGGGGGTTTATAAAAAAAATAGAATCCTTGGAGGCTGAAGTTCAAAATATTAATGCGACAATGGAAGACAAGATTAGAGATTTGGTGCAGTCTATGTTTGCAGAAATGCAAAGACAATTTCAGACTGCAGCTCCCACTCCTCCACCTCCCCCAGCAGACCCCATTATTTATCCTCCACCTCCGCCAGTAGCTCCCACCCCCCCACCTCAGCCTGCGGACCCCATTTTTTATCCTACGCCTCCGCCGCATCTTCCTACATATTGCGAGTTGTATGTTGATGATTCTCAACATCATATAGTAGCATACGGGTTGGTATATTGTATATGAGATACAGTTCATCATCAACAATTAGAGGTAGAGAATCAGAGGGTCACTGTACATGATATTATAGATAGATCAGCTAGGGTACCAATACCTACAGATGAGGTGGCGACAGTTGGACAAAGTATCGGCCATTTTTTAGTTTGGCCATCCAGACTTCTTCGACTCATTACCATAGAGGTATGAATGTTATATCTTTTATTTTATTTTTTTATTAAAGTTGTTTTATCATTTGAAAACTACTATAATTATCAATTTTTTTTCACAGGAATACTTCAAAGGTAAAGAAATACTATATAGACAACAACAAAGACAACATGCTATGACATCAGATACAGATTCCAGTGGTCTTGACAGATTGTCAAGATATTCACATTTGTTGTTGGTTTTTTATGAGTTTCCAATGGAATATCGTGTTTGTGGACGTGAAATAACTGTGGGGATTACAAAATCTGATATCATGGAGCTTGTTACTGGAGATAAGTTGGGCATCAATGTGGTGAAATTTTTTTCCATGTAAGTCTTAACACATTTTCCTTGCATTATATTTATTAAAAATGTATACTTATATATGTTTTGTATTAGGTATCTTTATAAAATTTGTGAGAGGAATGAACTGACAGAAGTATATGGATTCATGGACCCGCAATTGATTTCCCCTGAAGCATGTGCATTGACTGAGGAACAAAGAATGGTTTATATTGCTGAATGATTTGAAAAGAATATAATCCAACAATGTTGGATGATGCCTTTTTGTGAGAGGTATGAAACACATTTCTCTGAAGGAGTTAATTATCTTTTAACATAAAAAACCACTAACATGAAATTTCCTTTTATCAGTAATCATTGGATGTTAGGGATTTTTTTCCCAAGGGAGAAATCTCTTTATTGGATATGCTCTGTTCATGGTGATGTGCGGGCAAGTTTTAAGAATATATTGGAAAAGTAAGTTTCAATTTCTCAATAGTTTTATATATTATAATTAATTTTGAATTTACCCCATTCGTATTATTTTCTAATAGTGCATGGGTCTACTTTCAAAAAAACACAAAGAAAAGAAATGCAAAGATCAAATATGTAAATGCGAAGGTAAATTTCCATTTATAATTTGTACTTTTTGATTTATTACATAAAAATAATATATTGAATTTACACTCATTCAAAACAGAAATGTCATGAACGACAAGGCCTCATCGAATGCAGATATTATATGTTAAGATTTATGTATGAAATAATAACAACTGGGACAGTTGTGAATTTTGACCTGGTATGATTTCCTCTTAAACTTTGCCATCATATTTCAATTTGATTTATTCATTAAACACGTTAACTATCTTCTTTTTCATTTGTAGCTTTTTGATGACCCTCAACCCTATACTGCTGAAGATATCAAACACGTACAAGTGGAGTGGTCAAATTATTTTACAGGTTTGATTGAATTTTAGTTGTTTGTAATGTAAAATGTAATTTTGAATATTGTCGTTTTAATTGTGTATTCGGTAGTTGTTTAGGTTTGATTTAGTTTTTTTTTGAAGTTGACAGTGTAAGTATTGAATGTTATATAAGTGAATGTTTAATTTTTCTATACATCTTGTTTTGGTCTACTTTTGATGGTTCTTCTGGTATGGATTTGGGTCTGTGGGGGAGGGGTTCCAAGGGTGTGGGGGTGTGTTCAGTGGGGTTGGGGGTGTCCAGCAGTCTGGGAGGGATGTCCGGTGCGGTGGGGGCAGTCCTGGGGGGTGGTAGGGATGTTCAGGGGTGTGAGAAGCCGGTCCAGGGGTGTGGGAGTGCTGTCCAGGGGTGGGGGGGGGGGGTTGTCCAGGGGTGTGGTGGGGCTATCAAGTTGGGTGAGGGGGTGAGGAGGTGTTGTTCAGGTGGGTGGGGGGTTGTCGAGGGGTGTTTGGGGGTGTCCGGGGGTCGGGGGGCAGTCCAGGAGTGTGGTGGGAGCTCCAATGGGGTGGGGGATGGTTGTCCAAGGGGTATTCAAGAGGGTGGGAGCTCCAAAGGTGTGGGGGAGGGCTGTCCAGGTGGTATACATGAGGGTGAGGGCTCCAACGGGGTGGGGGAGGGCTGTCCATGGGGTATAAATGAGGGTGGATGCTGTCTAGTGGGTAAGTTTTATATGTTATCTATGTACATGCTTAATTTTGATATACATCTGTTTTTGTGGTACGATTTCTTGATTTATTTTCTGGTTGATTCTGGTGGAGAGAAGATCACTGCATTCTGCTTAAAAAAAAATTGGGTTTATCACGTCGGTTATTTTAGAACCGACGTGATAAAGGGGCCTGGAGAATGGTTTATCACGTCGGTTATTTTAGAACCGACGTGATAAGGAGCCTGGAGAATGGTTTATCACGTCGGTTATTGAATAACCGACATGCTAAATGGCCTGGACAATGGTTTATCACGTTAGTTATTGACTAACCGACGTGATAAACCCCCCTCCCCCGGTTTTTCACGTCGGTTATTTATGAACCGACGTGATAAACCCCCCTCCCCCCAGTTTTTCACGTCGGTTTTATATGAACCGACGTGATAAACCACCCTCACCCCAGTTTATCACGTCAGTTATATATGAACCGACGTGATAAACCCCCTCGCCCCTGTTTATCACATAGGTTGTTTAGGAACGGACGTGATAAACCATTGTCCAGGCAGTTTATCACGTCGGTTGTTCGATAACCGACGTGATAAACCATTCTCCAGACCCCTTTATCACGTCGGTTCTAAAATAACCGATGTTATAAACATCACGATTTCATGTTTTTGACGTAGGTTTTTAAATAACCGACATGAAAAACCTTATTTATAACGTCGCATGTATTAACGTCGGCTAGAAACCGACGTAAAAAATAAAAAATAACCGACGTAAAAAACATTTTCTGCACTAGTGATAGTCTCGTATCCGTAACTAAAGGCGCTCTAGGGAAGCACTTACGTCACATTCCCTACGTGGCCTCAGTCTAGGATCTACAGTCACTCTATGGAAGAACTCAATGTGAATTCCCCATTTGGTCTCACATCATATGTAAAAAAGACACTCTGGAGAATCTCTCATTGTCCATTCTCCATATAGTCTATTCACAAGGTTCTCACAGCCCTGTTTATGTCACGAATGTATATCAGTGCGTATCGTCTTGTGTAAACCTCATGAAATACATGTATTGCAGCCTACAACATATCATCATTATAGAAAAATATTCACACTATCCTATAGTACTAGGACTGGGAATGTAAACAACAACCTAACCAGAATACTAGACCCACTACTCAAAACATGAAAAACATACATGGGAAAACACATCCAAAGTATAATAATTAACTTTATTCGCATTTAATTATCCTTTAATCAATCATACAATCATAAAAGACAAACAATAGGGATAAAATGAAAAATACGCAATACCCGTTCCTGGGTATTGGGAAAAATTACACATATAACTCAATTACTCTCAACAGAAAGGCACAAACCACCAAACTCAGTGATGGAAGATCAAAATACATGAGTCTTAGGGCATGAAATACCTTTGAACTCTAAATATAAACACAATGGTGTAAATTATTCAATAGAGGATAACTTGATAAGGAATAGGAATTGGGAAACATAGCTCAATCAGAAGAGAGAACATACTGAGGTGATACCAACGTAATCAATGACTGTCGAATCAACGATCAGATGCTCGGTCGGGGGCTCGAAAGATGATCATGGCTGTACGGGGAGCTCTTGATCAAATGACACCTAGAAGGAGATTATTCTAGTGATTAGATATGACCTTGATATGTTTAATGAAAAAAAGATAATACACATCGTGTACTTTTGAAGTACACTTTGAGTACTTTCTATTTTTGTGCTCTGCTTTAGGCGGCCTCCAAGTCACCCCACAAAACCGTTTCAGTGGCCTTTTCACACCTAGAAAATAGCTACACGTGATAACTAATTTCACGGTGTGTACTCATAATGTACATGGTGTGTAGGTCAAAAATTTCCAAAATTTCATCTTTGTCTAAAAAACGACCAGAAAAAGAAAAACATTCCTGAAAAGGACTGGGTTCAAACATTAATATTGAAATAAATTATAAATATAATAATATTATAAATTATAAATCAATTAATATTATTTTATTTATAGGGAATTAATAATAATATCAATTTTGGAACTATTAAATTAAATTGAATTTCAAAACTAAAATACTATCTGAAATTTGAATCCATTGGAAAAAATTATATTTTTATGATATTTTTTCGTTGAAATGATAAATTATGAAAATATACTTGAATAGTTCTATGTTTATCATTTTAAATATAAATTATTTCATTTTTCTATTAATTTAATAAATATTTTGTTAATAATGTATGCTATTTTAAATTAATTATAAATTCATTAATATGAAAATTATATTTCCATAAATAAATTATTTTGAAAACTACAATTTATAATAGAACATGTCCATTTTTTATCAAATATAAAATTATTATACTAATTAAAATCAAGAGTGGAATATTTTTGGCCTTATATTCACCTAAACATTATAAATAATTATATCATATTCAAATAGATAAAAAAATTAAATTTGGATGATAATTGATAATATATAGTAATTAAATAGAATTATGACATGAGATTTTGTCATTTTATAGTTCTTATAATTTTATTTGTAACATTGATTACCATATTTACCCCTCACCATAGTATCAAAATATACTACGTTCACTATCCAATATGATAAAAAAATAAATTGGTTCATTTACCAAGTTTGGGTACACTGATTCCAAATATATAATCTATTCATAATTTTACCAATAAAATCTATTAAATTAAATTAATATATAATAACAAAATATAATGAAAAAGGTTTTTTCTAAAAAATCCATTTTTAATTATAAATTATTTTATTCAAAATTTTAATTTAAAATTTATATAAAAAATAAAGTTAATATATTTCTTCAAAAAAATTTAAAATAATTGAAAGGGAAATTTTTTTTAATTAACACAAAATAAAATCTAAATATAAAGAAAATCTGTTTTTCAAAATTCAGTAAAAAAAGTTTTTACAAAATAATCAAAATATGAAACGAAGTTAAATTTTACAATAATAATAAAACATTAATGAATATTTTTTGAAAAATGAATCATATATTTTGAAAAAAAATTAAATAACCCCATATAATACAAGAAAACGTAAATTTTTTAGAAATGATTCTTTTTATAATTTATAGAAAAATTACCTGTTGTTGTGACAATGAATATAAAATTATAAAATATAATTGAAAATGATATATAATAATATTATTTGGATTTCAAAATTAATAAACCATTTTTAAAATTTAATCCTTAAAATTTTATTTACTCATTAAAACAGTAGGGGTATCATTCTTTTGTTGCATTTTAATATTTCCACATTTCTTCTTCAACCATGGAGTTTTTCCAAAAACCCTATAATGTCATGAATTTGTATATTCCAAAACACCTTACCTATATGGTTAGGAATATAAATATGTTGTTCCTCATATTAAATGATCTATTCTATCTGAAAAAAATCAATTCACAAGTCATTTGACGATTTTATAAAAAATAATCATATACATATATACCTTTTTTTCCTATACATATAACACTTTTATAGGGATATTCATCAAGAAAAAGAAAAACAACTACCTCAAAATAATTATCTATGATCATGTTTTAAATATCTTTTCTGATGACATTGTTAAATCCTTATATAGTTTAGAATATTCTCTACTTGATCAATCACTTACAATAATAATTATTTTAAAAAATACTACCATTCTCCCATGTAATACAAGAACATTTGATTCCCAAACTATTTTCCATTTTATAACACCAAAATCATTGTTTATATTCTGTAACAAAAAATGAAATTTTTTGAAAACTAATAAAATGAAATTTTATTGTTCCAATATGCCAAATGTTTATTTGAATAATATTGATGAATTTATTCCATGCAATGGATTTTTAACTCATAAAACCAATTATATGTATAATAAAAACGATTTAATGATATGTAATTGATTACCCAATAATATTTGAATAACTTTAAAAACATTATATGTGAGTATGTGATCAAAATTAGATACAATTGAGAGAGAGTAAATATATATAACATGACTTTTTCACATAGATATATGCAATAATGTATATGAAAATAAATAGTTTCATGAATAGGAAGACAATAAATAATATTTGATTTGATTAAAAATAACCCGAATTTAATTATTATATGATTATGTCATTGGAAGTCAAGAAATTACATCCATTGATATATTTTCCATTTTCTATAATTGAACTAGAAAGGGCAGAAGCATCATACTTATTTTTAAAATTCAACAATAAATTATTTCTTACTAAAAAATTACTGATTGAAATATGAAATTCCTAATCTAATTCCATAGAACCATTATTACACCAAAAGGTCTCTATAAATAATAATGTATCTATGATAACATTAATTTATAGAACTATGAGGTTTTCTAAACCATTATCTCATAAACTATGAGTCACATGACTGATATAATCTCTTTCCAAACCACAAAATAATTTTTGTTTCAACATTGAAATCTCAAATCATACTCTTCTCAAACAATTCCACATTTTATTATAACATTCAATTTTCTATTAGATATTTCAAAAACTTTTTTATTGAGTAAATTTTATAAATACATGAAACAAAATAGACGTTTCTCTTATACTCACCACTTCAAAAAAATCATCAAAAATAGACCAAATAGTCATGTTCTAAATGTAAAATACAAATAAACGCATTAGTTTAGTAAATCAGTGCATCAACTACTTTTTAATAGATTGGTAATTAGTCATGAAAAAATAAAAATTTATCAGTTAAAATGATCTTCTCAGCCTCATGTTCAATTCATTCTATATAAATATAAAAAATAATTTATTAAGAATAAAATATTTCAAATTTTACTCCATAAAATAATGATTTTTTTATAATATATAATTATAGTTAATTCCAAATTATGTTTAGGATAGTTTCGTTCATGAGAATTTAATGTTCAAGATGTATATGATATTACATTATTTGTATGAATTAGGAAACAACCAATATCCGTCAATTAAACGTAATAAAAAATTATAAAATCACAATTATTAGAGGGTAATTCTATAATCCATAATTCTCAAATTTTATACAATTTCACTGAAAAGAATCATTATGTTATATTTTAAATAAGAATTTAACTCAAATTTAAGATAATATAGTTAGATCTCATGATAACCGAAAAATTGTTCAAAATTATTCAATTAGTAACCCAATAATCCATGTAAACAATGGATATAAATGTCATTTTTAGGTTATGGAAACCCCTATGTAACTTTTTTTAAGTATTTTTAAGAGTTATTATATCTTAAAAAATAAAAATTCCATGGAAGTAATTATTTTTCATTGAAAATACACAGTTGCTAAATTTTCCATATATCTTCTTTAGTTTTATGGATTAAAAAATTGTCCTTTGGTATATTTGATGATCATAATTAATTTTTAAATATACCAACATAAAATAAAGAAATGAAACTACTCTATTGTATGCAAACTAATAATAACTCTATTAAATAGTTCTTTAAATACATATTCGTGTGTTAGATAACACAATTTGATTAGCTAAAAAATCATAGTTCCGATAGATATTTTAATGTTAATTAATTATAATATATGAATGATTATCCTTCAAATGATGGTACCCCAATCTCTATATATTTATAAAATGTATTATTCCTCTAATAAATGATCCATAAAACACTCTATTTGATGAAAATGGTTATGTTTTATAATAGTGATGTTATTCAAGCACTATAACTGATGAAAAGCCATATATAAATATATTTATACATAATAATAAATAAGAAATCAACATGGTTATGTTAATGTAAAATAAAACATTTATGTTTCAAATCCTACAATTATGTTTTCATATTAAAATATTCCGATTGAGATATAATATAACGGTGTTTAGAAATATTCTTTGTATTAAATAATAAGTCAAAAAATAAATAAAACTACTTACTAATAATGGGAAATTTTTGATACTTAAGAAAATAAAGAATATATTTAATCACTACTATAGAATAACTAATTTGAATAGTTTCCATATTTTTATTTATATGTTCTATGAAACGTTCACTGCCAATTATAACTAATATCTCAATATAATTATATGTTATAAAATGTATGAAATTATAAATGTATAATTCCTTGTTATGTAAAATATTTTATCAGGATAATGTGAAATCCATTCCATATCCACGAGAATATGAAATTATAAAATGAATGTTTAAAAGATTTTAAATTATTGAAAAATCAACTAAAAATCAAAGGAAGTATCCTATAAATGTTTGTTCTATTAATATTTCCATTGAAGGATTCTACCAAAAATTTATCCAAATTTTTATGAAGTGATATTATGAATTTATATTAAAATTTCCTAGAAATTAAAAATCAGAAGATCTATATTCATATACTATATTTCTGTAATTTAAAAGAAATTAGGATATACCTTTAACCACAACATTATCTGGAATAACATAAACTATTGTAGAAAAACAAAATATTTTTTCACCCTTTTTCATCCAATATAGAAAATATTCACATTCATTAACTAAATTAAGGCATAAATTAGAATAATATATAATATAATTATAATTAAATCAACATACCATTTAATATTTATTATAATTATTTTTTTTTCAGGATTTCATAAGACACATTTTCAAATGTTCATTTTGTAACTTTTTTTCCATATATCATAAAAAATTAGCCAGAAATATTTCTACCTCACCTTGCCGAAGATAAGAACGTCAATTTTTTTTCCTATAAATTGATTTTATAAATTATTAACCATTAACTTTTATCCAATCAATTTATAAATATTTTTATCATGGAATACATCATCATCGAATGTCTTCATTTATATCTTCTTAGCACATTGAAATTATTTCCCATTCATATTTACCTCTTGAAAAAATACCCCTTGATTTGTTGGTTTTTATCATGAGAATAAAAATTTATTTTACTATTTACATCTTGAAAAAAAATTGATCAATAAATTTCTATTTGGTTGTATATTTTATCAATTATGTTTACTATATAGTTTTCATTCATTCTGAATTCTTATTATTACTTCCATCTAATGTTTAATTTCATTTGTAAAATATTTATAAATGGTAATATTTATAGATTCCAACCATGATATATTTTCAATATCATTACATTCACTAGTATATTTGATGATTTTAAATTATTTATTTACTTAAACTTGATAATGTTAAATACAATTATTTACCATTTGATTCTCTAAAACAACTCATTACTTCAATTATTTTCAGCAAATATTTTATACATCATTATGGTATCCCATGATTCGAATATAAATTGAATATTAAGATATTTTTTTTAAATGATATTGTAACATAATGATCCACTTATGTAGATTATTCTTATCTATATGATGGATTTATCCACTATTTATAGAACATGATAAAAGATCCCTTACTATAAAAAACTACTATATTCCAATTCCATATATTCTGAGATTCCTATTTGAATGGATATGATCCCCTCTATGCATTTCCAAATTAGATTCCTTAGTTTGTAAACATAAGTCCATTCAAAACATAAATAGTTATGATGACAAAACATGAAAATATTCAAATTCAATATAATTAAACATATTTATAAATTAAATGCTTCTAATACTACTATATTAAATTTATAAAAACATATATATGTTTCTAAAAATCACTATGATAACTACAATACGAGACTGAAATTAAAAATTAAATATTAATGTGAATTTTCTCTACAAATGACCTTACTCTATTCACAATTAACATATTGTTTTAGATTATTAAAGAGTTATTTCATTAATATTATATGAAATAACAATATATAAAATAGGGGAAATTCTATTTAGTACCCCTTTTTTCCAAAATACATCTTGTAAAAAGAAAATGTTCACTTACTATGAAAATAACCATAATTTTCATCTTGAACTCATACTTGTGCATATTAACAACTAATAACAAATCAAAACGATTTTAAAACATGGGATGAGTACGCGAGGCTCAGTAATGTGAATAAAAACAAAAAAGATTATTGTTACTCCTTAAATACTTATAAAAATATCCTTTTATAGAATAAACATTGTTCTAAAAATATATAATCGATTATATCACCTTATATGCCCAAATATTTTTATAAAAAAATTATTGTGAAATAATGAAAGAAGAAATATTGTAAATGATTACTTTAAAACATGAAGAACTCAGAAGTAATTTTACCACAATTTTTAACATTTCATCATAAAAGAGTAGTGTTTAAATTCTTTTAAAAAAATATCATCTTATTACATTGAAAAACAATATGATTAATGTCACGACCTGCCTACACCAAAAGAAGGGAAGGGTCAGCATACTGCCAAGCCCTTCCTTCTTTAAGTTGAAGGAGAGATAATGACCCCTGAAACCCGCCTTCAACTGGTCCCAATGTGGAGACTAGCACCAATGGTATAAAAATTACACACAAATGGAAGGCATTACCATTTTTGTTTTATTGGACAAGGAGATAAGAAGATGAAACCCAACAACACCAAGGTAAAAGAAAATTAATCCAAAAGTAAACCATTCCCACATGCATGTTCCAAAAGTATGGGCGACAAAGTACAAAATGTGACTACAAGTTAAGTACAAATGAACGAAAACAAACAGCAAAAGCAACTGCCCAAAGGTCTGAGCTAGTATGGTCCCGCGCGATCCCCAAAGTCCTCCTGGAAACCTGAAAGCAGTTTTATATACTTAGGGTGAATATACAATTACACTCAGTTGGGAAAACCAAAGACTCGCATGCACAAGTGAGGGAATGTACTAAAGTCCTGTGAGAAAAGGAGTAAACCAAACACCTATCAAGGTAAACTATTCACCCAAGCCTCGCCAAGGCACACTCCCCAAATAACGCGAGTCAAGTAATATATATAATAAGAGAAAATCAATGTTGATACATCCTACACATCGAAACAATCCTGCCATTCTGTCACCGCAGTCCCAGTGCCTCACCCGCCCGCACACACCTGGGCCACAGCCACACACAGTCCCACTGCCGAATCCCACCCGCAAGCACCTGGGCCACAACTGTCACACATAACCATGCCTGAAAACACCTAGGCCAGAACAACTACCAATACGCCCGAAGACACCTGGGCTAGAAGATCCACTGCCACTCTCAAAGACACCTGGGCCTCATCCCAAAGATACTTGTGAAACTACCTACCGCACACACCTGGCCAACCATCACACTACCCCTCCCGAAGGTTCTTGGGATAATAATGGACCTCAGGCCATTATAGCCTACCTGATGATACTTGGGATATCCGGGAAAGGGAGAAGAAAAGAAGATAATAACCATCCACTAAGAATAGTGTTGGAAAAAACACCCTCCCCCACGAAATGGGGGTGTTCGGCACTACGCGCTCAATTTGGGTGGGGCGCGAATAAGAAACACAAAGCTATAAGTATATATATACGTAACAAGAACTCACCCAAAGCCAGGTTTTTTCCCAGACATCCTACAGATTGCAACATCACTCAAGTCTGAGTCACGAATCTCGCAAACAAATCCCATTTGTCCCATTCTTGTTTCATGTTTAGTGATAATGATCAAATATGTTCATGCACTACTGGGGAACTAACACCATAAGCATAACCAAGGAAGAAAATCCAGTCAATAATCAATTTAAAAATTCACACTCGGTTCTCTTGTAATGTTACAACAATAAGGAATAAGTGAGACCCCCAAAGTAATGGATCCAATGACAACCCCGAGACACTCCCCCATGTCCCTTCCCCAAAAAGGTTTTTCATCAACAGAGGATCCCACCCCAATTCGTGATATAAAGAAGTAACCACCGTGTCTTAAAACTCACAACCACTGAATCCATAAAAATATGGGATCCCATCCCCGATTTGACAACCACAGAGAGTATAAAAACAGGGGATCTCATCCCCTCCCACATCTCCAGCAATAGGCCACTAAAAGAAAACTACCATACCACTGCAACCAACACTAAGCAGGGCCATGCCTGTATTTTCAAATTTAAAATATTTTACACGCTCTATGATTTCAATTCCATGTTTTGACTGGTGTTAGCATAGAAGGGATTGCTCCGGGTGCATTCAATTTATTCAGCCGGGTATATGTGATTAACCAATTTACTTTTCACAGCTGGAGTTTACAATTACAAAACAAGTTATTTAAAACACTGTTCATTAATGCACAGACAACTGCCACCAACAGCCTCGATTTTCAGTAGCCGCAAGCCAAGAAAACTCAAAATGATGATCATAATATAAACAATATCAATGATCACACCCCCCTTCATTCATTATAGAATCCGTTCATTCTCTTTATTTAGGTCTGGTTTATCCAATTCTATAGAATCAATAGGACGCCCACCCCCCTTGATACACAAAGGAGAGAGACGAAGGAGAAATTACCTACCTGTTGGATCAACGATCTATGATGAGGCTGGGGTGGGGGGGGAGTTCATGGATAGCGATGCGGCTCTCCTGAACGAATATCGCATCGTCATTTAATTATTAGGCCGGGTGCAGAACTTTTCACATAACGATGCGGCTCCCCCGATGCACCAGAAGCTATTCGTGAAAAGCCGCGATCGAGGAAAGAAGAAAACACGGCTAACCATTATTTTATAAGATCCACAGGTAGTTGAGATGAGAATGCCAAATCGTGTAAGGAGTGGGGGTCGTGGGTTGACCATGCGGTTGGGCAGTTACACATGGGGGTCTCTCGAGATTTTTTTAAGAAATAATTATGTGCATTACATGGTTTTAAAAGTAGTAAAAGAATTAATTTACTTTTAAACATACGTTGTGGGAGTGGAAAAGTCCGGTACTGGAAAAAGAATGAAAGGCTCGGCAAGGGGACATGGTGCCACCGTCACGGTGTCACCCTCATGGTACCACCATTACGGTGCAACCGTGACCGGTGTCACCCTCATGGTGCCACCGTTTTGGTGGAACCTCACTTTGGCAATGTAATGGGCGAGGAGGGTCTGAGACATTACATTAGATACCTCTTAAATGATTCTCGCCCACGAGAATCAAAACAACCCAAGAAGGAAAGATAGGGTCCAAAGAACCACCTCGAAAGATACCTCTTAGAAGTGAACCCATGCTAACTAAAAACACTTCCCTGTCAAGAAACAAGCAACAAACCATGCCAAATGGCTAGGGCATGTGGGTTGGGGAGTCTCCTCACCCATGTCAAGATATTATCCTCTTTGGGAAGCACTGACTCGCCCGCACGGGTTTAATCGCATCAACCTTAATGCATCTTGATTAGTGGTCGTTTTCTCTCCTCCCCAATAGCCAGTGATTTTCACACACAATAATATGAATGAAAACCAGTACATTTCATATCCAAAAGGAAGAATGTTCTACCACAACAGGTACAACAAAGAACAAATCTTAAAACAACTCTAGGTACTGGGTACGCATTTGTGATTCCCTCTCCCATGTACTCTCCTCAAGCCCACCATGTCTCCACAACACACGAACCAAGGGAATGGTTCGCCCACGAAGCACCTTCTCCATGCGATCCTCGATCATCACTAGTCTCTCCACAAAAGTCACATTGTCCTCGATGTCCAGATCACCCCAATCAAGGACGTGTGAATCATCATGCAGATACCAACAGAGCTGGGACACATGGAAGACATCATGTATCCTCAGTAGAAGCGCTAGTAACGCTAGCTGATAAGCCACTTCGCCGACCTGCCACAACACTTCAAAGGGTCCGATGAACCTGGGAGAAAGCTTACTCCCCTTGTCGAACCTCAACTGCCCACGCCGAGGGGAGACATTCAAGAACACGTGGTCTCTAACCTCAAACTCCAAGGGCCTCCTCCTGGTATCAGCATAAGACTTCTGTCGGTCATGGGCCACCTTATTCCTTTCCTGTATGAGTTGAACCTTCTCTGTCATGCTCTGCACCACTTCTGAGCCAAGGATGCTGGCCTCTCCTAATTCGGCCCAACACACAGGTGAACGGCATGGCCTCCCATACAAAGCTTGATACAGGTCCATGCCATTGGTAGAGTGGTATCTATTATTGTAGGAAAACTCTACCAGAGGCATGTATTTCACCCATGATCCTCCTGAGTCCAGAACACGTGCCCGCAGCTTATCCTCGAAGGTCTGGATGGTGTGCTCGGTTTGTCCATCGGTCTGGGAATGGAAAGAAGTTATAAGGCATAGCTACGTGCCAAAAGCATGCTACAATCCTTTACAGACTCATGAGGTAAACCGTGCATCCCTATCTAAGACTGTAGACCTCAGAAATCTATGCAACCACACCACCTCATCCACATACCTTCGTGCCAGAGTATCCCCTGCACTCGACTCCCTGATCGCCAGAAAGTGAGCCAATTTCTTCAACCTGTCCTCCACGACCCTGATGGCATCGAATCCCCCTTTGACCATAGGTAGTACCATGATAAAATCCATCAAGATGTCATCCCACTTCTACTCGGGGACATCTAGAGGCTGCATTAGGCCGCTTGGAACTCGACTTTCAGCCTTCAGTTGCTGACACACTAAGCACTTGGCCACAAACTCTACCACTGCTCGCTTAACTCCGGGCCACCAAAACTGCCTCTTCAGTCCCTGGTACATCTTGGAATCTCCTGGGTGTACTTCTAGGGGTGATTTGTGGAACTCACTGAGAACCTTTCCGCGCACCGCCTCTAGAACAAACAACCTTCCCTGGAAATGCATCTGGTTCTGACCATCCTCTATCCATCAAATCCAAAGCATTTCCATGTTCAACTCAGTCACGAATCACTTCACACTCCATGTCTCCCCACTGAGACTCCTTCACTTGCTGAAACAGAGATGACTGCACTGTCATCTGATATAGGCAGCCTCAACTGATATCCATCCTCGCATCCAGGTGTAAAGCAGCCAACTCTACCAGCGCCTTCCAGGCTTCCGCCGACTCTCAGACCACATCCTCCTGCTCAAGGCATCGACCACTACATTTCCCTTACCCTCAGTATAAGAGATATTGAAGTCGAAATCCTGGAGGAACTCCACCCATCTCCGCTATTGTAAGTTTTGGTCCCCCTGGGAGAAGATATAGCTCAATCTTTTGTGATCCGTGAAGACCAAAAAGTGTTCTATGAGGAGGTAGTGCCACCATAACTTTAGCGTAACAACGACCACTACATGATCTTGGTTGTGGGTGGTGTAATTACTCTTAGGTGGGAATAGTTGCCTGGACCCATAAGAGATCACCCCTATTTGCTACATCAACACACATCTCAGGCACTATCCTGAAGCATCGCAGAACACCTCATACACCACCCCTTCTTCTTGCAATCTCAGAACTGGGGCACTAACCAAATTCTCTTTTAGATAGATGAAGGCTGACTTGCACTGCTCACTCCACACGAAAACCCGGTCTTTCTTGGTCAGGGATGTCAAAGGGGCTGCAACTCGGGAGAAGTTGGGTACGAACCTCCGATAGTAACCTGCCAGACCGAGGAAACTATGGACCTCTACCATATTCATGGGTGCTTCCCAAGAAACAACTGCCTCAACATTTGATGGGTCCACCGCTACCCCCTGCTCGGACACCAAGTTCCTGAGGAAGTGCACTTCTCATGTCCCAAACATGCATTTTGACAACATCCCATAGTGATGATGATGTCGGAGGACCTATAGAACTTTCCTCAGGTGCTCTGCATGGTCCTCCTCTGATCTTGAGTAGACCAGGATTTCGTCTATGAACACAACTACGAACTGATCTAGGTACTCCCAGAAGATGGAGTTAATAAGCCCCGTGAACATAGTCGGGGCGTTCGTAACACCGAAGGGCATGAATACGAACTCGAAGTGTCCATATATGCACATGAAAGTCGTCTTCGGGATGTCTCCCTCCTTCAATCTCAGCTGGTGGTACCCAGACTACAGGTCGATCTTCGAGAATCATCCTGCCCCTTTCAGCTGGTTGAAAAGATCGTCTATCCTCGGAAGAGGGTAGCGATTCTTGATCGTCACCTGATTCATCCTCTGGTAGTCTATACACAACTTGAGACCACCATCTGCCTTCTTTGCGAACAAGACGGGTGCACCCCACGGTGACACACTTGGATAAACATAACCACTCTTCATCAGATCGTCTATATGGATCCGCAACTCCCATAGATATGAAGGTGCCATCCGATAAGGAGCCATCGAGATCGGACGAGCGTCAGGCTACAGGTCTATCCCGAACTCGATACCACATAGAGGGGGTAGAGTCGTCACCTCTTTAGGAATGATGTCCATAAACTCACGGAAAACCTCTGGCACCTCCACCATCTCAGCATCTACTGACTCTACTAACAGCTCGAATATCAAGGAGAGGAGGGGTTCCTCTTGCCTGCTGCCCTTCTAACCGCCCCGCTCGCCGGTGAAGGTAACATGCCGGCCACCCATGTCAGAGAACACGACCCTACCACGATAATAGTAGATGATGGTATATGTAGAGAATAGCCAGTCGATGCCTAGGATGACATCGTATGGCTGTATCTGTAGAAGTAGAAGATCCCTAACCGACTGATGTGGACCTATAATCAGTCTACATCCTTGACAAACAAACAAAAAGTTAGTCTGACCTCCGACTGGTGCGCTCAACACCAGGGGCACTGCAAGTCTCTCGGCATCTGGACCCAAGGCACGGGCTAGACTGGGTGCAACAAAGGAGTGTAAAGCTCCGGTATGAAACAAGGCATAAGTAAGAGTTCTAAACAAACTGATCGTACCTCAAACAACCTCCGGTCCTTCTGGAACTGCTGCCTCCGTGGCGTGTAGCTGTCCATGCCCGAATCCTCTACCCCTAGGCATTCGGCCACCTCCCCGACCACGCCTAGGTCTAGGTCCCTAAGGAGCACCCTGAGGTCATCCCCCTACTCCCACGTCTGTCCTCAGGGGAGGAGGAGCTCCATGTCCCTACTGCTGTTGCTGGAAAGGTCTTGTTGGAAGCTGCTGTTGGGGCGGGTGCTGGGGCTGTCCGGCATCGCCGAACTGCACTTGGTCCGGGCACTGACATTGGAGATGTCCAGGGCTCCCACAGACAAAGCACTGCAGTCCCGAGCCTGAAGGAAAGTGCAAGGACTGGGGGATCAAAACTAAAACTGTTGCGGTCTACTCCATGCTTTTCAGAACCTATAGGGTCCTGATGATGGAGGCCTGGTGCTGACGGCCTTCCCCTTCGATGGTCCCAGATGGATCCCCTCTCATGACACTCCTCCTAGAGCATGCATCTTCTCCACCACATCGGCCTTCTTCTGGACCTCCAAGTACGTCGGTAGGGTAAAGTGGGTGACATCATACTGGAGGGAGGGTCGGAGCACCTCCTCCAAATATCTTGCATGAGACTCCTCATCGGGAAAGAGTTCTGGAGAAAAACGTAGGAGGTCCTTGAACATGATCCCTAGATCCCTCATGGATATACTCCTCTGCTGGAGGGAGAGTAGCTCCTATTTCTTTTCTGCCTTCATTTTCGTGGAGAGGAATTCCGCCCAGAACTCCCTCTTGAAATCAGCCAATGCCACCTCAGCCTCCCTACTCTCCCCCAGGTAAAGCGTCCACCACTGACGCGTTGCTCCCGGTATCTAGTTGACGGCTAGAGGAACCCAGTACTCGGTCGGGGCCCGAAATAGGACGAAGGCTATCACTAGCTCTTCTAGCCTGCCTTCCGTCTTCATGTTAGTGGTGCTACCCTTGTACTTCTTGAGGGTCTGTCGCTAGAAGGCCCGAAGAGTCTTCTGCCACTAGTCGTCCTCTTCCTCTCGATCAGCTCTCTCCCGATCGTCCAAAGTAGTCACTGGGGCTTCAATTGCCTGTACCACACTTGGTCGCCTTCCAAGTTGCATAGCTGTAAGGTAAACAAGGAATTCCTAGGCCCAAATAGTGGAGAATATCGTTTTTAAAACTTTTTAAAATTTTAATTTATTCATACTTCCCAAGACATCCCAGAAACACGCAAACACAAGTCATTATGATGCATATACCATTCCTAGGGTCTCTCCCCTGCAATCAGTGTGTGCTCACATGGTTGTTCGGTAGGTCCAGAGTCCTTGCATTGGATCACGGTGGGTCCCTAAAATCCTGTGTCCTAGCCAGTCTTCCCTAGCCTAATTCATGAACCGAGGTCACCCAACACTGTTGCCTTACCATCCCATGCAATCCTTACTGTGCCTAACTCCAGACTCCATCCTCTCTCTCATCCATCACATCTGATGCCATTCTGTCACGACCCACCTTCACCAAAAGGTGGGAAGGGTCAACAGATTGTCAGGCCCTTCCTTCTTTATGTTGAAGGAGATATAATGCCCCCCAAAACCCACCTTCAATTGGTCTTGGATTGGTGACTAGCACCAAGGGTATAGAAATTACACAGAAATGTAAGGAGTTACCCTTTTTGTTTTATAGGATCGAGAGATTAGAAGATGAAACCCAACAACACCAAGGTAAAAGAAATGTATGCCAAAAGAAAACCATTCCCACATGCATGTTCCAAATGTAAGAGACACAAAGTACAAAAGGTGACTACAAGGTATGTACCAAAGAAAGAAAAAAAACAGCAATTACAACTGTCCCAAAGGTCCGAGCTAGTATGGTCTCGCGCTATCCCCGACATCCTCCTGGAAACCTGATAGCAGGTTTATATACGTACGGTGAGCATACAAGTACACTCAGTAGGAAAAATCAAAGACTCTCGTGCACAAGTTGGGGAACGTACTAAATTCCTATGAGAAAAAGTGTAAACCAAACACCTATCAAGGTAAACTATCCACCCACGCCTCACCAAGGAACACTCCCAAAATAATGCAAGTCAAGTAATATATATAATAAGATCACATTGATGTTTGGGTACCTGAGCCACTTTCCCACTGGTTATTGAGACATCCTACGCATCGATCCAATCCCGCCATTCTGTTACCGCAGTCCCACTACCTCACCCTCCCGCACACACCTGGGCCACAACCACACACAGTCCCACTGCCGAATCCCACACGCAAACACCTGGGCCACAACTGTCACACGTAACCACACCTGCAAACACCTAGGCCATAACAACTACCACCACGCCCGAAGACACCTGGGATAAAAGATCCACTGCCATGCCCGAAGACACCTTGGCCTCATCTCGAAGATACATGGGAAACTACCCGCCGCACACACCTGGCCAACCATCACACTACCCCGCCCAATGGTTCCTGGGCATATAATGGACCTCATGCCATCACATCCTGCCTGAAGATACTTGGGTTATCTGGGAAAGGGAGCAGAAAAGGAGCTAAAACCCAGCCACTAAGAATAGTGTTTGGAAAAACACCCTTCCCCATGAAATGGGGGAGTTCGGCACTAAGTGCTCAACTTGGGTGGGCCACGAATAAGGAAAACAAAGCTATAAGTATATATATAGGTAACATGAACCCACCAAAGCCAGTTTTTTCTTCAGACAGCCTACAGATCGCAAGAACACTCAATTCCGAGTCATGAATCTCGCCAAAAAAACCCATTTGTCCCATTCTTGTTTCATGTTCAGTGATAATGTTCAAATAAGTTCATGCACTACTGTGAAACTAACACCATAATCATAACCATGGAAAATAATCCAGTCAATAATCAATTTAAACATTCACACTCGGTTCTCTTTTAATGTTACAACAACAAGGAATAAGTGAGATCCCCCGAAGTACTGGAACCAAAGACAACCCTGAGACACTGCCCCGAGTCCCCTCCCCAAAAAGGTTTTTCATCAACAGAGGATACCACTCCAATTGGTGATATAAACAAGTAACCACCAAGTCTTAAAACTCACAACCACTGAATCCATAACAATAGGGGATCCCATCCCCGATTCCACAACCATCAAGAGTATAAAAACAGGGGATCTCATCCCCTCACACATCTCCAACAATTGGCCCATGAAATAAAACAACCATACCAATGCCACCAACACTAAGCAGAGCCATGCCTGTATTTTTAGATTTAAAAGATTTTACATGCTTCATGATTTCAATTCCATGTTTTGACCGAGGTTAGCATATAAGGGATTGATCCTGGTGCTTTAAATTTATTCAGCTGGGTATATTTGATTAACCAATTTACATTTCACAGAAAGAGTTTAAAATTAAAAAATAAGTCATTTAAAATAGTTTTAATTAATGCACAGACAACGACCACCAATGACCTTGATTTTCAGTAGGCGCAAGCCAACACAAGTCAGAAAGATGATCATAATATAAAAAACATCAACAATCACATCCCCCCTTCATTCTTTATAGAATCCGTTCATTATCCTTATTTGGGTCTGGTTTATCCAATTATACATAATCAAAAGCACGCCCACCCAACATGATACACAAAGGAGAAAGATGAAGGAAAAATTCCCTACTAGTTGGATCAATAATCTACGATGAGGTCGGGTAGGAAGTTCACGGATAGCGATGCAGCTCTCTTGAACAAAAATAGCTTCGTCTATCAATACATAGGCCGGGCGCGGAACTCTACGCATAACGATGCATCTCGCCCGATGCACCAGAATCTGTTCGTGCAATGCCGCGATCGAGGAAAGAAGAAACCACGATTAACCCTTAGTTTATAAGAGTCACAGATGGTTGAGATGAGAATGCCAAACCGCATCAGGAGCAGGGGTCATGGGTTGACCACGCGGTTGGGCAGTTACACACGGAGGTCTCTCGGGATTTTTTTAGGAATTAATTATGGGCTTTAAATGGTTTTAAATGGAGTAAAAGAATTAATTTACGTCGAAACTTATGTTTCGAGAGAAGAAAAGTCGGGTACTGGAAAAAGAACGAAAGGCTCGGCAAGGGGACACTTTTCCACCTTCACGGTGTCACCCTCACGGTACCACCGTCATGATGCCACCCTCATAGTGCCACCGTTTTGGTGGAACCTCAATTTGGAAAAGTAATGGGACAGGAGGGTCTGAGCCATTACAATTAATGTAAATACACAAGGGAATATCTGATCAAAATTTTTAGTGACATCATACATAATTTTTATATCACAGTTTCATCCATGCTTATAATTTGAATAAACAAATAGTTGAATTCCATACAAATTCATTGAAGTGATATAATTGACCCACCCTACATTTTTTATTACTAAACCAACCATCCAAGGGGTAATTAAAAAACAATATATCGAATTTTATAATATGTAAATTATCATCACAACAATTATAATGTACTATAACATAATAATAACACAAAAAATATTCAATGTATAATTTTACACTTGTAAAAATAATCTTTTAACACATAAAATTATTTTTCTACATATTTAAATATCAATTCCATTTCTTATATTTCATAAATATATCTAAAACATATGAAAAAGGGTGGTTTTTATTGAATAATACCTGAATTATTATATAGGAATCCTGAAATATAATAATTTTTATAGGAGAAGGAATAATCATTTTCACTATATATATCAAAATAGAAAATTCTTTTTTTCTTTTTTTGTAATTTATGTTATAAAATTTATATCATGATTGTTCTTTAATCATATTAGAAAGAAGGGCAAAATGAACATAAAATTTTCTTTTATAATTCAATTATTTCCATAAATATAAAATTATTCGAAAAAATATGGGCAACGAAAAAAAATATTTATTAAAGAGACTTCAAAATAGTATTATTATGAGAATATCACTTACCTCGAGATAGATACATAATACTCATTCCTTATAACCTAAAATAATAAACATATTTTAATTATTTAATATCATGGTGAACTTTTATAAGATTACTATTCAATTTCTTTCACATATTACCATGTTATATAAAATTTGTTAATCATTTAATTTCACATTATTTGTTTAGATTAGATTCATATCATGTGTCCAAAATGATATTCGTAGGTTGAGTATTGTCAAATAGGCCACTATGAAATAATATATAGAATAGTAAGCATGATAAAATTATATTATAATACATAAATTGTACTTTTAAAACAATCAAAAAGGCTGAGTATGAAAATTAATCTATAACTAATTCATGGAGAAGGTATGTCATATGTTTAAATAAAAAGTATTTTGAGTTTTCAACGACCATTAAGGAAAATTTGTTCTCCATATTTGTAAAATACTTTGAGGATTCTATTATTACACTAAGGAATTATAATTTTAAAACCATTTACCTTATTTCTATATTTTACAATATTTTTAATTATATGTTAATACATTTTTTATATCTATGAATATTTTTTCATTATATAGTTGTTTTATCATAAGATGGATTTTATATCTGATAGCGTACTTGATAAAAAACAATATGATTCTACAAAATATTAGGTTGCACACAACACTATGTAATAATGAATAAATAATACATGTATTATATTAAATAATATTTAATGAATATTAATTGTATTAGAGTGAATGAACAAAACTAACTGTATTATAATTAGAAATTTTTGTGATGTTTTTTTTATATTTATCTATTATTTTTTAACGGCTTAATTTAGAATAAATCCAATTTTGGCCATAATATAATCTTATATTTTTAAAATGTATTTTTACAACATTCAAATGTTGAAAAAAATTTAAATATATTCTTTGAGACTTTAATTTGTTCTAAATAAATAAATTAATGTCGAATTTTGAATCGGGATATCAAAAATTACTTTGGATGAAATTCTAGTATTTTCACGATAAAATTAATTTATAATGAATTGTGAAAAATACTACATTTTAATTCCAAAATACTTTTTAATATGATTTATTAATATAGATATATTTTCATTATTATTTATTTTATGGTTTAAATGGATTTGATTTTTATGATTAAATCAAATGGTGGCCATTGGATGTAATTTTACATTGAAATTTTATATAAACATGCATCATTATTTTCATAGTTTTTACAATTAAATAAACATTTTTCTCATTTTGATAATGGGATTTTATTTTATTTTAATTAAATGAACTACTAAATTATGAATTTGGAGAAATGGATTCAATATTTTTAATTCAAAGGATCAAATAGGGAAAATAGGTTCTTTTTTTGACATTATAAATAGTAAAGTCACTAATTTTTTATATTTACACTAGTTAAAAGGTAAATTAAATAGATAAGGGTAAAAATATTTTTATAATAGTATTAAAATACACTAATATTTCTCCTAAACATAATGGATAAGTCAAGGGTGACACAAAATATCCTTAAGCCAATCATTTGGAATTTGGGAGAAACATGGGTGTGATAATGTCATGTTAGAGTAATTAAATTAATATAATGTGAAATATATGATAAACATGTATATTAATAATAAAATAATTTTAATATGGAGTTATGTAATTGATATAATATACTGTAAAAATTCATTATAAATAAATATGTATTTTATACATCGTGATATTTTATTTATAAATTTTATACCATAAATTAAATATATTTATTAATGACACAACGATTATATAGCAATTACCTTATAAATGAATGATTAAAATTAATGATAGAATAAACAGTAAAATAAATATAATTTAAATTTTTTTATTCCATACATAAATTTAATGGATTCTAATGACATTTTTATTTTGGGGTAATAGTAGTTTTTTCAACTGAATCATGATTTTATGACTAACTAAATTCATTTATGAAATAGTGAGAAATTTTTAAAAAATGAGTATTTAAAACAAATATTATTTTATAAAATTATATTATAGTTATAAATATATTATATATGTCAAATAGAATTAGATAAAATTTAAAGTTACATTAATGATCTACATTAGGTCTCTTGTAATTTTTTCATAACTATATTAACCATATAATGTAAAAATACAAGAAGACATGGTAATAGTTAATTTATTTAAATGTGGGTTAAATAAAAAAGGTAAGAAAAAATTTATAAACTAAAATTTCATTAAACCTATTCATTGAGAGGATTTTGAACCATCAACATATTACCCTCTAAAAATATCACATTTGAGCTATTATATTTCTAAAATCAATTTATAATTAAATTGTTTTTCCAAGAAATCCTAAGATGGCCATCCTCCCTCTTATAAAAGGCCACCAACACTACCGAAATAATCAAACATCACAAACCACTTTTCTAAACCAAATTATACTAAAACAACATACCCAAATCCAACCATTCCACATAGATGCCTTACCATGGGATAAAGTCAATTCTTGGAATCTCTTTGGCTAAAATAAAAATGAGTTACCAGATTTAGAGGTAACGTCGTATCTCAAAATCAGTTCATTTCTTTTCCTCCTCAAGCCCCCAAATATATCAATATAACACTATTTTATATAAAAAAATCAGTATGATCAACATACTAGTATGTTGTTATGAAATGTTTTATCCAAAAATTACAGACACCTGCATCAAATCGATATTGAACATATTGTTTCTAGGTATGGTGAACTACTACCTCCCGAAATGATTATTGTTAAATTTTTATCTACAATACCTCATTGTGTCCATTATGATGGAAATATATTTATATATGATATTTGTTTTTTCTATTCTTATGTAATTATTATTTAGAACATACCATTATTAATTATTTAATATGTTAATATGGTAATATTATTTTAGAAAGTATGGACTTCCACCACCTTAACCTGATATAACTCATTCATGCCATACATGGAATGCATAATGCATGGTCTAAATTAAATTATATAATATATATATAAAATATATATTATAATATCATTATAGTATACCTATGTATCATTTTGTTCTCATTCCTTTGATACGATAAATAAAATAATGATGCGGTCATTCGTAGGTATGACCTAACATCTTCATGAACGAAATATTAAATTTTTATCTCGAAATATAATTAACTATTATTAATAAATATATACTATAAATATAAGATATTTATATGACTAATATTATTATGTAGATGATGGAATTAGGGAAACATGGTTAATTTTCATCAAAACATGTTCATTTTTGAGTCAACTACAAAATAATGAAAAAATAATGTATATGAACTCATATAATTAATTAATTGTTATAACATGATAATAAGTGATATGAAATGAATAATAATATTTAAAAAGGATCTTTAGTAGGAATAAATTTTCCTATATATGTTATTCTATAAATTAAATAATTAATAAGACAAATTAGTCTCAAGATAAGGGAAATCGAAACTCAATCTCCATTTATTTAGTTACATTTCCATCTCATTGGGTTTTTTTATGCCAAAAATATGTGTGAATGACTAATAATTCTTTAAAATTGAATATCCACTAATATTTGGTGTATTTATATTTTTCACGCATAATAATTTCAATGATTTTTCATTCATATAATGATATGATATTTTTTCGGGACCTCATCTCAATCTCCTATTTATGAATAATATTTTTATTTATACATGAAATTATTTTAAACGGTGTATAATTAACCCCTTTAAATTTTATTCTCATTCAAAGGCTCTCAAAAGGAAATTTTTTCCATGAATCATTTTACTAAATAGAAAAATTTATTTATCATTTTAATGTATTTGGAAACAACATCCCTTCCACCACCAGAATTATTTTCTATTTATCTTCCTCTATAAGCTATAATATTTTTTTTTAAAAATAAATATCATATACCATTTTATGTATTTTTTATTGAAAATAATTTTGAATTTTTTTTGGATAATATTAGATATGATCTATTTTTATTTTTATGTGTAAATGTTATTTTTTCAATTATGCATGTTTTATGTGTTATGTTTATGTCTTGGTTCCTAGTCTGTATTTATATATATGGGTGGTTCCATGATATAATAAGGGAGGGAGATCCCGTTATATAACTTTATTTCATTGGGATACATTATGGAGGTAAAAAATTAAGGACTCTTCTATGATATTTAAGGAATATATTGTGATAGGTATTTCAAACGTAACAATAAAGGTTACAATCTATGTAGCTGTGAAAACTACAATGTAATTATGTTTTGGATTCCATAAGTAACATTTATGGTTTAATATATCTTGTAGTTTATAAGATATATTTGAATTTAAAAAGATATATTAAGGGGATGATGTTTTGTGAGTGAATATTATAATATCATTGGTTTGTATGTATTCATTGTCCAACAGTCTATTTCCTTATTTAACAACCCTTTATATACTTTTAATAAAATACCAGGTTTTTGAAATGTTTTTCACTGGTTATAAGGATGTCTATAAGAATGTATGAATTTATGAATATCTGTATCATGGAAATTATTCATGTATTATATGGGGAGTTTTATTTTATGAGAAAACTTGATACTAAGTGGAAGAGTCAACATCGTAAATTTTGAGTATTTTTATAATTTTTATGTCCTAATTCTCTAAAACTGTAAACATGAAAGGATATGAAAAGTGAATTTCATGACATAAACAAATGATATATAACTTTCAAGTATGGTTCCTTATAATTGGTATCATAGGGTAGTGTAGATAACATTATAGGTTAGGGTGTTATTATAGCATAAGTTATGTGTTTTATATAACAACAATTATATGAATATTAGAAACAATCATATTTAATTTAGATAAATTGAATGAGTTTATGATAACATGACTAAGAATATCATAGTTTTTACCATAGTTATAATAATTTATATAATTATTTAATATAAATACTCATATTGTAATTTTTTTTAGTAAATGTATAGATCAAGAATGTACCAATGTAAGAATGTATATTAATGAAAATGTGGTGGGGTTTTTAATAAGAAACTGAATGAAATTGGATCCGTAATGAGAAATCTAGTGGTTATTCTGAGGAATATTTCTAGAGTCAAGATTGAACACATGAACCTTGGTTATGTTTTTAGTACATCATATATGGGAGAATAAAATCCCTTCAAAAGTTCATGTAATAATCATAATGGTAAGAATACTCAACAGGTAAAGTGTTAATGATGTGGAAGGAAACACCTAGTATAATGCATTTAAATGGATGATAATATTTTATAGATGTGGTAATGAATGTCATAATGTAATAACATGCCACAGAAAAAGGTTGATTTTGGCTAAATCCATTAAATTGAATGAATTTAACTCCACGTTATAAATTGAAAGTTTTAAATGTGGGGGGAATAGTCATTATTCAAATAGATGTCCAACAAATAAAGAATGGGAATAGAAACATTAAGGCCACATAAAAATATTGTTAAAAATACCTAATTCCATTCCAATTGAAGATGAGGGAACTGAAAATGACATATGAAATTATGAATTACTTATTCTCTTATATTTGATCATTATTGAATATTGTTGTATGATTCATGATTTTATTTGTAGAAAAAATATAATACCAATTAAGTTGGAAAAACATTGATAAAGGAACATGAATAATGATTAATTACCTTTATGTGTACACATAAGTGATTCAATAGCAATTGTTGAAAATTGAATGATGAAATGAATAAATGTAATAATCCACTTTTGATGATGGGGTTTCTTTTTAAGATTTATTTTAAGTATATAAAACACTGATTATTATTATTTGAAAATGTTATTCATGAAAGAGTTATATTTTTTTCGGACATAATAATCAAATTAACGTCAAACATTTAGAATTCTATAATGTTTTTATTTGTAGGTGAATACGTTTTTTATGGATACAAAATGAAACATATTAGATAACCATTGTCTTTAAAGAAGGTACTGGTTATTTTTCATGAAAATAAATTATTTTTTTGAGTATTATAAGAATGATAATGTTTTAGAAAATGGATAACCCATATGATGGTTGGAAACCTGTAACGCCCAACAAGGCTATAAGAATAGAACACACAACTGAAGGGATACATGGGTGCATCACCTACCAACTGCCTACATGATGTCCTTAATTATTATTAATATTATTTTTTTTCAAATGCTATTATAGATTAAGATTATGTTCATCTGAGAGATATACATTTTATTGAATAGATATCTTTAGTATCAGAAAATGATTTTTGGATTATGGGATAAGTTTATTTTTTAATTTGTTTGTTATTTTAGAATCATTTCATGATTATGGATAATATAAATCTATGGAATTTTTGTGGAGTATCTATAGAATTATATTTTGTAAGAATCAATTATTTTAATTATGGAAATATGAGAATTATGTTATTAATGGGATGATTAACCTATCATAAAGATAATTTGATTACGTTTATTTCATTTTTGTAGGAGACATTAATAGTGGTTGATGTTATTTAGAGATAGATTTTTTAATTTAACATAGAAAACGATGACATCTGATCCTTCTATGTATTGGGATTCAATATTAGTTGGATTATTTAGTCTAATTTTAAGGATAGTTACTCACTGAATGGTATATGATATAAATTGGAATCAATTATGAATTTTTTATATTAATATAGTTTTTATCATATAATGGTTCATTAATTTTGGGGAATTACCTTACCTTTTACAAACTATTTATTTTGGTTAATGCCCAAGGACAAGGGAAAATATAGTTAACATTTTGTGTATTATTTTATTCTCTAGCTGAATATTATTTTGTTCCAGGCAAAAAAAAATCCATCCTAAATAGTATTCTATTTCTGGTAAAGATGAGTTTATTGTGGAAATTTAATACTAGATTAATCTCTACATCTCAATTACATATATTACACTATATACATAATCATGGAAATAATTTATTTATTCATCTCTATGAAAATTTTGTTAGAATTTTTTTCTTTTCCTACTAAGAATTAACGTACTGTTTAACCAATCACATGTTTTTGGTCTTCTTATTATTATCTTTCGATGATCATTTTTTATATCACTCTTCATCTGAACATTATTATTTTCTTATTATAGACATATGTGTTCTTACTATAAATCCTTGTATTTTTTATTTCAGGTTACCTTTTTAATTCACTAATCTTTATTTATAATGGTAGTTTTATTGACTCTTTTATAATGTGGGATTTAAATGGATTAATTTTGGAAAATGAATCCACTGATACTGAGCCCAAAATTTAAAATTGCGAGGATGAAATTTCTAAAATGGAGGGAAGGATGTAACATCATAGGTAATTATAGAATAATATGTTTTATAAAAATTAATATTTAGGGATTATATTGTGGTTTTACCTTAATAGAGAGTCTATCTTCTATTGCATACTCGATACATGACAATGGGTTTCCCCAAAATCATATTTTTCACACAACAATGAGTTACCTCAAAAAATAAATCAATTATTATTATAAATTTAGTTTAACACCTTGTACTTTATTGGAGGGAATGAAAAATTAACCAACTATATTATGATTTCACATGTTTGTTAAATATTTATAACTTTATCCAAACAAATTTAGAGAATTAAAATGAGTATAAATCCAATTTTAAGCAAATATACTATAATATTTTTTAATATGTCAGTTTATTAACATTTCATGGAGATAGATTTTTAAATATATTTTTGACAATTTGATATATTGATTTACATATACTTTTGAATTTGAAGCGCAACATCAGAATCTGTATTAATTGATGTTTTGGTATATTCATGATGGAACACACTTTTTAATGAATTATAAAAATTCATCATTTTGATTGAAAACTACTTTTTTGGATTTTTTATATATAGTTATATTATAATTATAATTGGTTTAAAGAGTAATTGGATTGACTTTGTGATCATTTAAACAAGTTATGGTCATTTGATGTAATTTCTCATTGAAATTTGATTTAAACACATGATAATATTTCGATGGTTTTTACATTTTAAAATCTTATTTGATCTTTTTAACAGTGGAATTCAATTTTCAATTAATTACAAAATATTTTTTGTTTTCATTTGAAAAAAAATTAATTCCATATTTGGAATCAAAAGATCTAAATTTTGTAAAGAGGTTACTTTTATTGTTGGTTATTATAAATATTAACTTTAGATATTATATTTATTTACAACGATTAAAATTTAAATTAGTTAAATAATGGTAAAACATAATTTTTTAATAATATGAAACTAAAATAAAATTTTCCCTTATATTATTGGATGAATTATGGGAAACCCACATTTTTTTTAGAAAATTGTTTGGCATTTTTGGGGCCACATGAATGTGATAATTACGTTTTTTAATAATTAATTTATGTTATTGAGAAATATGACTTAAACATGTATCTTATTAATAAAACTATTTTATTATGGTGATATATAAATGATATCTCTAAAAATAAATATTCATTATAAGTATAAAAAAATTTCCAACATAATGTTATTTTATTAATTATTTTTAGACATTGAATAAATAATTTTTTTTAATAGCACTATGATGATGGAGTGAATACCTTATTAATGAATGATTAAAAAATGATATTATAAATATTAAATTAAATATAATATGAAAATTTTTATTCCATACACTATTTTTATGTATGATTAGGTCATGTTATCATTGAGATAATGTAGTTATTTAATTAATCATATTGTTATGACATTAAAGAAATCAATCACCTTGTACTGTCAAAATTTACAAAAATGAGTTTTTTAAACAAATACCATTTTATTAAATGATATAATACTGTTTGAAATATAAAAATTGGAAAATTGACTTGTATACTTTTAAAAATTGTATTAGTGATCAAAATTAGGTTTTCATGAAATTTAATAGTAAATATATTAACTATATAGTTTAAAAATACAAGAATACATGGTAATAGTAACTTTATTTATATAAGGGTTATAACCAAAAGGTAATGTTTTATTTGTGATCTAAACATGACTATTACATATTAGTGGAGAGTATTTTGACCCATCATTATATTATAATAGAATTATATCACATTGAAGAAATTAAAATTGTAAAATTAATTAATTATAAAATAATATTTCTAGAAAATCCTAATGATCCCTACATCCCTCTAATAAAATCCCACAAACTATACCCTTATATTGGGCAGAAGTCAATTCAAGGATTCCTTCTAGGTAAAATGAAAAGGTCTTACTAAATTTTGAAGTAACATCTTCTCTCATGTTCATTCCTTTTATTATCCTAATCCTACCACCAATACTATATTTATTCCATTATTCAGTAACAACCCCAGTATACTCCATATACATTATATTTTTATTAAATCAACTAGCGTAACACATACACACATATCAATCTAATTTATATAGAACATTTTGTTTCGGTTTACGATGAAGTATTACCTCACAAAAAATGATTGTTCAATATTATCTGACCACCTCTCATGTGGGAAATTAGGAAGCAAATATATTTATATATGTTATATATTACATTTATATTCTCTCTATGCTTATATAATATTTATATACAACATAACATTATTCTTTCTATAATGTGTAAAATCGATAATTTCATTTCAGAAAGTGTGGACAACCGCCCCCTCAATGTGATAGGACATATTGATTCCATACATGGAATATATAAAGGATGTGGTTAATGAACATTTGTAACATATATAAAATAATTATGATAATATAATTAAAATATACCTTTTTATAATTTAGTAATGATTCCTACTATTTGATAATGAAATGAATGTAGCGTTCATGCATACATACGACCTACCATGTCTATGAACAAAACATTTAATTTCTTGTATACAGATATTATATACTCTTATAAATTAATATATACTAGATATATATGATATTTACATCATAAATATGATTCTTAAGATTATGTAATTTTGGAAACATGGATATTTTTCATCGAAACAAGTTCATTTTTGACTCAAGTATCAAACATCGACAAAACATTATATATAAACTCAAATAATTAACTAATTATTATAAAATGTTAATAAGTTATAAAATATTTTTAATATTATTTAAATAAACTGTAACACAATAATAAATTAACCTATGTTTATTATTCAAGAAATTAATGTTTGAAAGGGACATGTCAAACTCAAGGTAAGTGAAATCATAACTCAATATTCATTCAATGAGTTAAATATCCATGTCATTTGTTTTTTTCAAGAATATATGAGAATGACCTATGATTATTTTACACAGAATATACACATTTATTTTGAGTATTTATATTGTTCAAAAATTATTATTTAATTGATTAAATATGATCTAACGATATGATCTTTGTAAGGGATTTTGTCTCAATCTAATTTCATTGATGCATATTTTTATTTATACATGACTTTCCTTTATATTGTATATAATTATCCTATAAATACCTGGAATTTTCATGTAATTTTTTTTAATTAAATGGGAATTTTACGAGTCTGCCAAATCTGACGACACACGATTCTAAGGCCCATAGTTCCCGGAATGATCATTTGATGTTTTCGTTAAGCTTTCTCGGTGTGGGCCTCCTATATGAAACCCAAAAATGGAATAATCGAAACTAAAATAATTAAATAAATTATTTTATTTTTCAAATGATTATAACTCATAAATTGTTACCCAGATTAAAAATCTGAGACCACCGTTGAACACATGAGTGTATGCTTTTTTATGCTGATACTAAATTTGGCCATCACGGGCCACTATAGAAAGTTAGTTTTTCGAGGAAAATAAAATAATTAAGTGAAAATTATTTTATTGTAAAATTCATAACATCTAAATAGTGACTTGGATTGAAAATATGAGACTACTTTTGGGTTTGTTGGTGCATGTTTCACCTCGGCAGAGCCTAACCTCGAATGGTGCGAGTCGAGGATGACTGATAATTATTTTCCAAACTTTTTTTAGGTACATTTCATAAACGCACGAGTGGAGTTTTGTAACTTTTGAACTGCTGTTCGGAATTGAAATATAAGGGCATAGTTGAACTCGCAGTGCTGGTATTAACATAAGGAGGCTTTCACATCGATGGCAGTTGGTTGAGGGTAAAAGTTAGTTATTGGGTTTTTAAGAAAAATTAACTAATAAAACAAAGTGAGCTAACACTTTATTTTATTTTTAGCCATCATGTGGAGTGATTTTTGGTTAGAACCTCCAGTTGGGAGTTAGAGGTGGGACTGCCACACCCTAACCTCCCATGAGAGGTTATGGTGGTGGGGCCCACCCGAGCGTAACCTCCGGTGAGTGGTTATGATGTGGGGACCACCCAACACTTACCCACCCAATTAATGGGGAGGGAGAGGAAACCTCTCATATCCCAAAATTAATTGTATGATTTTACGTGAAAATAATTGCTTCCATTTTAATTTTATGTGTCAAAATAAAATTAACTGATGTCAAATTAATTTTTTGTGACAACGTGAAATTAATGTCTTCCAATTAATTTCATGTGTAAACATAAACTTAATTTTTGTCAAATTAACATTATGTGTCAGCATAATATTAAATCCCCTCTATTTTTTAGATGCATGATATGTGGAGGAATCCTCTTGGAATCCTACCAATAATTAAGCCAACACACCTCTTAAATTGTGCCAATGTTATTTAATTCTCACGCCCCCCTTTTAAATTAAGGATCTTCATCGTTGGAATTTAGGAAGGTTCCTAATAAATGATTCATCATAAATACCATGATGGTTGCTACCTATCCCCCTCTGTTATATATAGGGAGCTTGGGAGGATATTTTTGGACGACTTCATCAAGTGACGAAATGCTGAAAAAGTGACATGACGCCCAACACATGGGGGATTATGCCTTCTCCAACAAAGAATGAAGAACTAAGACCTTCTTAGACTTCTTCCTTAGGCACATACCGACGTGGAGCGTTCTCAGCAAGATGACACCACTCGGTTTTGGAAGTGATTGGAGGACGCGGCGAATAACGATCCTCTACCTCTTCTTCCACAACTTCGTCAACGAATGATGTCGGTCTTTCTGCACCAAAATCAACCAACTATGAGCAAGTTAGGGGTTATTTCCTTTAAGGTACAATGTTTGTCCTTCCGTAAATGAAGAACATTGATCTTTACCCTTTTGCAGGTGGGTTGTTGTGTTCTGTTCTTGTGGACCTATTGCTACCACTCTAAACCTGGAGGGTGCAAGCCAAACCAACATGACCCCACCCACCCACCCATTGTTCTTTCGTGATAACACCATGACGACAAGGAAATGAATAAACGACAATGAAGATGGCGAAAAAAGCTCGTTCTACCCACGAACTATGCGGATCGCACCACCCTCGTGGCCCCGCTGGCGCCCTGGCCGGCACCCCTACACTGCCTGCCCGCACCACACCGCAACCCACACCACCTGCATGCGCGCCCCACATGCTGCCCAGCTCCGCCGATGCCCGACCCGATGCACCAACACCATGTTGGGCACCACTGCAGCCCCCTGCCCCACTGCCCAGTGCCCTGGTACTCTGTCCGGTGCGCCTGCCTCCCCCTGTCGTGCCCTTCCCGGCACCCCAGAACCCTACCTGACACCACCGCGACCCCATGGTTGCGCTGCCCGGTGCCCTCGAACGCACCCCAGCACCCCCTTGGCTCCCTGTTGTGGCTTTCCTCGCTCCCGGGCATGCTTCCTGAACCCCCCCCCCCCCCCCCCCGCGCGCTTCCTGGCGCCCCAGGAGCCTGCCCGGCGTCCTTGCAGCCCCTTGTCGGTGCATGCTCGGGGTCCATCCGGCCTGCCCGCGCCCCGTGCGGCTTTCCCACTGGCCTTCCAACAGCCGACCTCCCAAGCTGCGTCCCACATGGCATTGTACGAAGCAGCCCCAACTTTCGGGCCGAGCCGCCTGTGTGGCAGCATCCGAACCGAACCACCCTTGCAATCCTCTAGGCCAGGCCCAGCAGACTGGGCCTAACATAGCGGGCTGACACAGACAATGAGTTGGGTCAGACCCATTGGGTCTGCCATTGTTGACTCAGACCAGGTTGGCCTAGACTGGGTTTGGCCGAGTCGGTCGGACCGGACCTAGGCCCAATACTGACCCTTTGCTTACTTTGTCCATACCCTTGACACCTGACGTCCGTTTGAAGAACTGTTAGCGGTGATGGTAATCTCGTTGAGAGATGGTACCTTTGAGAATACCCCACTTGAGTTCAGGGTATAGTTGAGATACGATCAGGTTGGTTTGTACACGAATCCAATTGGGCCCCTAGGAGTAAAATGCTAATAACTCACAGTCCGAGCATCTTATTTACGCACCATCTGTTTCATTGATACCCCTATGATGAGGCGGACCTTGGAGATACTTCTACATGGGACTTCATGACACTTGGAGTATCAAATTGTAGCTCATGGATCCAACCCTTCGGGTGACGGGCGAGTTGATTGCAGAGCCCTAATTACTGGCAGAGACTTGATGACTGCTGACCAATCGAATCGGAGTTATTCAGATTTCCTAGTGGAGAACAATTGGTTATAGCAGTAGACCCGCTGTAGAGGAGCACTTGGTTGTAGCGGCAGACCAGTGGTACTTGACAGAAGAAGTACCTCTGAAGGCTATGAGGGGGAGTGATTGGTTATAGCAGCAGACACATGGTGGGGAGTGCCACTGTGTGAGTGTGATAGACCGACAATACACGAAAGGGGGAGTATATCAGTAGTCCAAGGTTAGTGTGAAGAATTTGGTTGTAGGGGATTTACCACTATACCCGACAGAGGAGGAGTTCTCCAGCAGCCATGTTTTCGACGTCATGAATAAAAATCCTGGTTGAGCTGAGTCAATGAATTATGTGTTTTTCTCATGATTGAGATGAGTTACAAGATAACATAGATATATGTATTGGTATATTCCTATGTAATGGTTATCCATTGATTTCATACATTTTGGTTTATCCTGAAAATAATTTGTGATACCGTGAGGGTATCGGTGTCCCTACTAAGTATTGTTATACTCACCGCTGCATGGGCTATGGCCGCACCTTGTTGTATTGGTTACAGACGATGGACAATGCTGACTGAGGCAGAGAGTAGCAAGTCTGGACGATACCCAAAGGTGGACCACTCATTGTGACGGTACACGGAGGAGACGGACAGACGAGACTGCTGAGGTGGCCATTTGTAACTACCCTTCTGGTAAGAACCTCGAAGGATGACCCAGTACCTTGTTTACTTTTCTTCAGTTGTAATTTCAGTTTCCTTGTACTTTACAGTTGGGCTTTTATTTTCGGCCCCTTTTACTTTCCAGCACAATTTCTGTATACAGTTTTTACATAGTGTTTTTCTTCCAGTTATGTACTCTGATGTGTTTTTTTCTATTATAATGTCAACTGGTTCCTAGTTTAGGGATTTATGCCTTTAGTGCTAGTTGCCAGCCCCTTCCCTATGGAAGGCCATCTTAGGGTAGTTACGACACGAGCCTTGGGGGACGAGTCGTGACAAATTGGAATCAGAGGAGTTGGTTCTACCATAGGACATAGGACTCTGATATTTCTTTTCTGTGATGTAATGGTGATAAGGGTACCAATTGTGGTTTTCAGTTCAGTGAGTCCAGTGTTGTTGTGGTGGCCGACGTATACATAGGCTAGGAACCTGACTACTGATATCAGGCTTAGTGCATGAAAACACCGATTGTGTGCGTGTTTTCAAAAGTTTTTTTTCAAGCCATCTTAACCTGGTCAGCTCAAAGGGTACAACTTTTGACCATGTAGCATTTGTTCAAGATGCCTCCAGGAAAACAACCAGTTAGAGTTCTAAGATATTACATGATGATGTCCCACCGAGTGATGAGGCTCCGGTGGAGGGACCTCTTGCTATGTTGGCACTTTCTGGTGGCGTACCTGTAGCACCACCACCCATTTGTCAGAAGATTCCACCAGCCAAACTAGCAGATGGTGCACACTGACTGAGCATGTTGCATGAGTTCAAGTGGTAGAGGCCTCCGAGGTAATGAGGTGAGATAGATTCCCTAGTAGTAGAGGACTGGCCAGAGGTGATTTCTAGAGTTCTCTTCCTAGTTGAGACACCCATAGAGATGATAGTGATCATAGCTACTCGTGTTTTCTAGTGAGAGATCCTGACGTCTGTCCGCATAGTGTTGTGGCTTTGGTATGTGGACCTTTGCCCGATATTGTACCTTTATGTAGTGTATCAACTATATCACTGCATGTTGGTCAGCAGTTACTACCAGCAGTACTAGTAGATGACACATGTTGGCTTAGTGCCTTACACATTTTTCAACATCAGATACCCTTCAGGTTCTTAGGTGATCTCGACTCACAGGCGGCTTAGGACTGGATTGAGGAGGTGGCTGAGAGTTCTTGAGAACTTATATAGCTTCTACAGAATGATGTGTCGGTATCAGAGTATTTATTGAGGCTTATTCATATTTACTATGACTCGATGAATATGGTACAATCAGCGTGCTGGGGCTCAGACTACCGAGTGAGGAGTGTTTTAGGACATCTGAGCCAGCAACGTTTCTCTATATTCTAGAGAGAACCTTTGCAGATGAATGTTCTTTGGCTTAGAAGATATACCTAGTGAATGTTAGCAATGGGAAAACATAAAACTGGCGCCAGTGTCAGAAACTTGAGCGTGTAAAATGTTTCGAGAAGGGGAAGTGTCAAGAATAGATGAATCTGCAGGGTAGAAAACGTGGATTCATATCTAGGAGAGCAGTATGAGGTTGTGTAAATTTTGACATGTTACAACCACCCACCATTGTAGTCCCCACCACGCTTAGGGAGCAAGAGGGCAGGGGAAGAGTGTAGCTGCATGCAGAAAAGGAGTGTGACCCAAGGGCTCTAGGAATGATTCAAGGTACATACTGTGTCTAATACTAGCTTCTGTTTCAATAGACATAGGTACCAATCATTCCATCCATCCACAAATCTTGTCCAGGACCTAGAGTTTTGGATTATACCGTTAAATTGACCCTCACATCAGAAGATTCCATTGGGAGGAAACATGAAAATCCCATTTACACTGATGGTGTGATCTGACCCTTGAGGTTAGTGTTTCAGTTGAATCCTTATGGTGGTAGTGTCGAGGCCTTACGACGTTAGTTTGGTTATGGAATGGGCAACCATAGTTCATACACAGATTGAAAGTATTAGGAAAAAAGGTGGTGGTATATCTACAATGTTGTGATGAAGTTTTCCTTAGTATGAGAAATAGGAAACCTAGGCATCACAAGTTAATCTCATGCCTAAGATGGTGCAACCGATCACCCTTGAGTAGATCTGCCTTACCCTCCTAGCATAAGGAGTTTTGAGTTTTCAGTTCCAAATAGGAGATACAGAACATGTGGACATATTTTCAAAAGATGTTTCTATGATTACCCCCCCCCAAGAGGGTGGGATGCCTTCATTGGTGAGATATTATTTGAGGTTTGTACTATATATATCTAGAGTTGAAGAACCAATATCAGCATTGACGAAGAAAGGGCAACCCTTCATGTGGTCAGAGAGATACCAGCAGTGATTTCAAAAGATGAGGTAGAGGCTAACTAGTGCCCCCATCTTGGGGCTTCTAGAGAAAGCCGTAGGGTTTGTAGTTTACTGCGATGCATCAGTGACCAGACTCGGGTGTGTCCTGATACATGATAGAGTAGTGATCATGTATAGTTCTTTGATGATGAGAAAAAACGAGCAGAACTATGCTACCCATGACCTGGAGTTAGCAGCAGTGGACATCCCCTCGAATATGTGGCCAAACTGTCTGATTGGAGAATGTTTTACCATGTACTCTAATCACAATAGTCTTAGTTTTATCTACTCTTATAAGGAAATGGACCTGAGACAATGACATTGGCTTGAGTTCCTCCCGAACTATGACATCAAGATAGTCTATAATCCTTGGAAGGGAACCGTTGTTGTAGATGTGCTTAGTAGGAGGACTGGAATACAGTTGCTATGAGAGGTGATAGAGTAGCTGGATGCTTTACTATTATCCTTTGTGGATAGAGATAGAGCATCATTCCTACAGTCTCTTACAGTCACTCACCCACTTCTTCAGTGAGACAAGGAGGCACAACATGGGGATGCTGATTTTGAGACACAACGTGCTCAGATATCCACAGGGCAGTCACTTGATAGATTTTATGAAGGTGGGGAGCATGTAATTCTCTTCAGAGGACTTACCATGGTACCAATATCATTTTAGGAGGATGTGTTGTGGGATTTCCAAACGTCCACTCTAGCGGTACATTTTAGGTGTGGATAAAATGTACCGAGACCTTCTATGACAACACTGGTGGTCGGGTATGAAGAAGGCGGCAGCAGAGTTTGTCTCTCGATGCCTTACTTCTTAGCAACTAAAGGCAGAACATTAGGTACCAGCAGGCTTCGTTCAGCCTTTAGAGGTCCCAAAGTGGAAGAGGGATGAAGACTGTACAGAGCAGACCAAAATCGTATTTTAACAGGAGACAGAGTCCTATAGAGTTTGAGTATAGAAATCACGTCTTACTACAGGTCTCACCTCGACGAGGTATACAAAGATTTGGATGAGGAGGCAAGTTATATCTGATATTCTTCGAGCCTTTTCAGGTTCTCAACAAATATGGAGAGATGGTATGCCGCTTAGCTCTTCCACCTCAGTTCCACCGGGTGCACCGCGTCTTCCACGTATCCCAGCTGATGAGATACATGCACGACCCTTCCCACATCATCGACCATGGTGAGTCAGACGCTGACGATGGGGAATGTTTTGCAGTGGTTCCAGTAGAGATTGATTATCAAAAATAGTGCATCCTTCATGGACGGTTGATACCTCTAGTGCGTGTTCGCTGCAAGCACGAGAACATCCATGACCTCAGAAGGGGAGTGGGAGGCTCAGATGCGTGCTCAGTACCCTCACTTGTTCCCTTAATGCTTATAAGCAGTTTTCCTGAAAAAGTAGAATAACTATTAAAAAGTAACTCGGATCAGATATCTGAGGGCACCGTTGTGCTCAGGATTGTGGGTTTACCCATGGCGCGACTTAAGATTAGTGATCACGGGCCTCCTATTAGGAAACCCAAAAATGGTATAATCGTAAATAAAATAATTCAATACAATATTTTATTTTTAAAATGATTATAACTCACAAACGGTAACTCGAATTAAAAATACAAGACCCCTGCTGAACTCGTGAGTGTATGCTTTCATTAAGGAGATACTAGCTTTTTTCCAGCGCGGGCCACATAGAGTGTCAGTTTTTGGCCACACACAAAATAATTAAGTGATAATTGTTTTATTGTAAAATTCACTACATCTAAATAGTAACTTGGATTTAAAATCTGAGAGTACCCTTGGGTTTGTTGGGGCGTGTTTCTACTAGGAGGAGACAAACCTCGACCGTCGCAAGTCGAGGGTGACTGATAATAATTTTTCAAACATTTTTTCATGTACGTTTAGTAAATTTTTGAGAGGCATTTTGTAACTTTTGAACCGGTTATCAGAATTAAAATTTAAGGGCACCGTTGAACTCGCAGAGCTGATATTCGCTTAAGGAGACTTTCACCTCGATGGTGTGTTGGTCGAAGGTGAAAGATTGTTTCTGGGTTTTTTAAAAAAAAATAATTAATAAAATTTTTTGAGCTAACGATTTATTTTATTTTAGATGTCATGTATAGTGTTTTTTGTTTAGAACCTCCACTTGGGAGTTGGATGTGGGACCGCCACACCCTAACCTATCATGACAGTGTATAGTGGTGGGGTCCACCGGATCATAACTTCCTATGAGTGGTTATGACATGGGGACCACACAACACTTAACCCGCCAATTAACGGGGAGGGAGATGAAACCTCACAACCCCCTCAATTAATTTTATGTGTCGATGTGAAAGTAATTGCATCCAATTTAATTTTATGTGTCAACATAAAATTAATTGCTGTCAAATTAATTTTCTGTGTCAACATGAAATTAAATACTTCCACATAATTTTATGTGTCGACTTAAATTTAATTACAGTCAAATTAATTTTAGGTGTGAACATAAAATTAAATCCTATCTTTTGTTTTGATGTAGGCTATATGAGGGAAGCCTCTTGGAATCCTCACAATAATTAAGCCAACACACATCTTAAACTACTCCAACACTATTTAATTCGATTTACCCCACTTTTACATTAAGTTACTGCTTCATTGAAATTAAGGAAGACACATAATAAATGAACCATCATATATTCCATGATGGTTGATACCTCTCCTCCTCTACTATATATATGGAGCTTGGGAAGAGGTTTTGGGATGGCTTCACTAAGCGACGAAACACTGACAAAGTGACGCGACACCCAACACTTGGAGGATTACGCATTCTCCAGTGAAAAAACAAGAACAAAGACCTTCTTCGACTTCATCCTCAAACAACTACCGACGTGGAGCGTTGTCAAGGAGCTGACGCAACTCGGGTTTGGATGTGATTGGCATACCTGACAAATGATGATCCCCTATGTCTTCTTCCAATACTCCATTAATGAATGATGTATGCCTTTTTGCACCAGCTTCAACCAACTACGAGCATGGTAGGGGTATTTTCTTTTAAATTACCAAGTTATTTCTTCCTTAATAGAAGCACGTTGATGTTTACCCTTTTTCGGGCGGGGTGTTGTGTTCTATTTTTGATAACATATTGCTACCAATTTAAATGCTGAGGGTTTGGTCCAAAACAACATAGCCCGACCGCTACTTTTTTCTTTTTGTAATGACTCCACGATGACATGGTAATGAAGCAATAGTGATGAAGATGGAAAACAAAGGACGTGCCACCCATGGCCTTTGTGGTTCGCATTGCCCTCATGTCACTGATGGTACCCTACCCAGTGCCCCAGTGATGCCTTCCCCCACGCCGATGTGTGTCTCACCACCTACCCACACACTCTGCGTGCTTCCCGGCTGTGCTGGGGCCATCATAGTTCCCCGGCGCCTTGAAACGCTACCGCGTCCTAGCGCAGCGACCCGGTGTGCAGCCCGACGCCTTGCTCGGCGCCACCGTGGCCCCCAGCCGCACTGCCCGGTGCCCCCACAGCTCCTTGTCGTGGCCTTCCCGGCAACAAGTGCCCTTAATGATTCCCTAGAGATCCCCCTGCCGCACTGCTCGATAAACCTGTTCCCTACTTGGCGCCCCCACGGCCCCCTGTCGTGGCCTGCCCGATGGCCCGGTGTGCTGCCCGTGCCCCTGCATGCTGCCGCGGCGCACTACCCGGTGCCCTAGAAGCCTGCCCAGGGTCCCCACAGCACCCAGTCGTGGCCTGCCTGGCATCTGGCTGACCTTCCCACATCCTGCACGACTTTCTTGATGGCCTCCCGGCCAACGACCTCCCATGCAACGTCCCTCGTGGTGTGGGATGAACCGGTGTCGACCATCTGGCCGACCAGCATGTGCGGCGGCATCCGAGCCGAAATACCCTTGCAATCCGCTTGGTTGTGCCTAGTGGGTAGGGCATAACAATGAAAGCTGACCCGCCCTACGGTCTGGGATAGACCCATTGGGGCTATCTGGGTTGACACAGACTGGGTCGGACCTGACAGGGTGGGGCTGCGTCGGTCCAACTAGGTCGGATCAGACCCGGGCCCACTACCAACCCTCTCTTTACTTTGTCCATATCATTGACCTTCGACCTTAGTTTGATGAACCATTAGTGGTGATAGTAATCTAGTTGATAGACAGACCCCTTAAGAATACCCCTCTAGATTCTGGGGTATATTTGAGGTATGGCCAATTTAGTTCATACATGAATCCAACTGGGCCCTCGGGACTAAAAGACTAATAACTCATAGTCTGGGCATCCGATTGACGCACCGTCTATTGTGTTGAGACCCCTATGACAAGGCAGATCATAGAGATACTTCTATATAGGACTTCACGATACATGGTGTATTGAATTATTGCTCATGGAGTGGACCCTCTCGGGGACGAGCGGGCATATTGCTGAAACCTAATAGCTGGCCGAGACGTGACGACTACTGACCGATCGACTTGGAGTGATTTGGATGGCTTAGTGGGGAGTGCGTGGTTGCAGAAGCAGACCCACAACGGAGGAGTGCTTGGTTGTAGCGGCATATCTGAGGTACTTGACAGAAGGATTATTTATTTTGGCTATGAGTGGGAGCTCGTGGTTGAAGTTGTAGACCCATGGTGGGGAGCACCTCTGTGTGAGCATGGAAAACCCACATAACATGATAGGTGGAGTACCTCAGCAGTCCAAGGTTAGTGGGATGCACTTGTTTATAGCAGGAGCCCTACTATACTCTATAGAGGAGGAGTTCTCCATCAGTCGTCGTTTCGACATCATGAATAAAAATCATGTTTTATCAGATTCAATGACTTTTGTGTTTTCCATATGAATGATATGGGTTACTAGATATCATAGGTATATGTATGGGAATGTACCTATGTGATGGTTGTCCATTGATTTCATACATTGTAGTTTATCCTTGTTGGTTTTTGGGAGACTTTGAGGGTATCAGGGTCCCTATTGAGTATCATTATTCCCACCCCTGCACGGGCTATGCCCGCACCTCGTTGTGTTGGTTACAAACAACGGACTGCGCTGATTGAGGCAGAGAGTATCAGGTCTCGATGATACCCAGAGGTGGAGCACTCAGTGTGACAATACATGGAGGAGACAGATGATTTAGAGTGCTGAGAAGGCCATCTGTACAAACCCTTCAAGTAGGAACCCTAGAGGACGACCCAGTAGCTGCTTTACTTTTCTCCAGTTTTACATTTAGTTTCCTTGTACTATACAGGTGGGATTGTATTTCCTTCCCCTTTTACAATCCAGTACAATTTTTGTATTCAATTTTTACATAGTGTATTGCTTCCAATTTTTTACTCTGATGTGTTTGTTTTAAATTATACAGTCAATGAATTCACAGTTTATGGATTTACGCCTTTGGTGGTAGTCTCCAGCCCCTGTCCTATGGAAGGCGGGCTTGGGGTAGTTACAACACATGCACAGGGGATAGGCCATGACATATTACCTTTTAATTATCATTTAATTCAATCTTTTTTAAAAGGAATATGTTTACATGATTATATTTACTATATAGAAAAAATTAATATTTGTTTTTTTGTTAACGGTGACAAAAACCATGCCACAAACATCATTATTTGTTATTTAGATTCCTCTACAATTCATATTGTTAATAAAAGAAAAATAAATACCATAAACAAAATATATCTATTTTTTAATTGACAATATTTTTGATAAATGAATTTTTATGTGAATTTTATGAAATGATCTATCATGATTGGTATTTGGAAATGTTATTTTTCTTTTATGATTATTTATTTATTAATTATTTATTGTTCATGGGAATTATTTATGTATTTGTGTGGTTCCATGTTAAAATGAGGAAAAGTGAGCTGGTGATTGCTCTCCAATCAGTTGGGTAACATGATAAAGTAAACTATTAAGGATTTTTTCTTAGATATTTAAGGAATATATTGTTATAGGTATTCCAAACATATCCTTGAATTTTTCTCCCTATGTTGCTGTGAAATATACAATATATGTATTTTATGGATTCCACATGTTTCATTTGTGATTTATAAATTCTATTAGTTTTTCTGAATATTTTGATTTCAAGAGGTATGTAGAAGAACTTATGTATTATTTATGATATGTAAGATTTCATTGGTTTGTATATATTCATATAATTATTTTTCTTTCATTATTTTATATACCTTATTGAGATTATTATGTTCAACCCATGTTTCTCAAATGTTTTTCACTAGGTATAAGGATTGTTAATAGAAAGAATGAAATAAATAATATTTTTATCAATAATAGCATTAATATTTAATATAGATTTTTATTTGGTTAAAAAAATTTATTGTGAGTGGAAGAGTCATCATTGGTAAATTTTGAGTTGTTATGTAATAGTAATGGCCTAATTCCCTACAACTCTAAACCTATAATGATCCTCGATGGAAATTTGATGACTTAACTCATGATTCTGTTACATTTATGGATGTGGACGTATAAAATTGAGGGACAATGATAATGTTTATTTGATTATCATTGATATACTCATTAATATATATGGTGTAAACATCACATTATACATGATTCAGATATGATGATGTTAATGTATAATTAATTTTATTCCACATACATGGGAAATATATTATAATTATTTATAGGGTTATTCCTATATTTATGATTATTTTTAATATTATTATGTATATTTTAACAATCCACCATCCCCATCCATATGATTAATGATTATGTTATCTATTTTATAAATATCAGTAAAATTATATGTGTTTTGTATGTTATTATTCATATATAATAAGAATATGAATATGTTTATTACATAATGTTTGACGAGACGACATATTTATCTAGATGGATTATGATTAGAATATTAAATTAATATAATAGGAAAATTATTGAAAATTACTTATGATTATTGGATACTATTAGAATTTTATTCATTATTTTATTTTCATAAATTTTATTATACAACTAATCAATTTTTATCAGGATGTTGTTCCTCGATGAGTTATATAAAAAGTCATGATGACTAATATTGTGGATTCATTGGACATAATATGTTGATTAGTGGGGCCATGAATTTTATATCCCCTTGAACTTTTAATAGGTCACATGAGAACAAAGATGTTTTTTGTATTTTTTGTATACCTACTCAATTCAATAAAATGATTTGATTGTAGTCTAAATTACATGTAAAGTGTCATTTCATAAGGCCTTGAGTGCTTGTTTCTTATGTCATACATTACACATTTTATTAATATGGGATCACAAATATTTATTTCTATTAAATAATTCATTTCAATATATGGTATGTTCATATTTTAATATTTATTATGGAATTAAGTTATTTAATTATTCCTTCTATAACATCGTCACAATATATATTCTGCAATTTTTTTCAGTTATTTGAGTCCATTAAAAAGCATTTGATCTCATCCCTTTCCTTTGTTTACATTCACAAGGTAATGAAATAATGTATACATGTTTTTTTAAAATTTAAATCTTATGTACTATAATTTATGTGAGATTCTAAATACATGGTTTGGAATAAGTTTCTTTTATTTATCCTATAAATTATTTCTATTATTTCAAAATTATTTGTGACTTATGAGTCTATAGTTTATCAAAATTCTCTAATGTTCAAAAAATAATAAGATCCTTCAGTTGTATGAAATTAAATAATTTTTATTTATTTTTATACAATGAATTGTTATATCTTGGTTATTATATGTAATAAAAAATTATTTATGTAATATATGTATTTATGGAAATATAGTTCGGAGTGCAGGTCTAGGGTTTAACCGTTTGTGTTAATTGAAATGTTTATATAACTATAGATGTTAAGATATTTATAATCATTATTTATGGGTTGAAATATTGTGGTTAATCAAAATTTAAATGTTATAGTAAATTATGTTGGGATAATATATGTATTAATGTCAACGTAATAATTCATGTTGAACATAGAGATTAATATGTGACAATATTTTAAAAAGTTTCTTAAAAAAGTTTTATATTGGATGAAATTAGTCTTTTTGTGAAAATACATGATTATATGGTATTATATAAAATTAAAACCATAATTGAATATTGGAATGTGGATGTGGTTTTTTAATAGATGTTCCTTGTTGTGATTTCCCAAATAGGGTATGTTTTGTATTATCTCAATTGTGACGTAGATTAAGACAATGAGTCCTTACGTATCACAAAGAATGATACTCCCAATGTATATTATTTGTTTAATATCGGTATCCTTATGAACCATTATGAGGTATTTAATATATCTATGTTATATATAATAATAGAAAAAATGACCATAGATAACAAATGTTAGAGAAAGGATAATCATAGAATGATATAAATGTGTCATATATTAATAATAATTTTTTTATAAGGGAATACCTATGTAGATTGATATTTTTATAATCATATATTTATTTTTTTCAAAATATTATTCATTTTATTATTTTATTTATACATGTAAATGAAAAGTTAGTTCAGAAATCTATGTATCTATGAATAACGACTCTCTATATTTGAATAAGAAAATACTTGTAAATGATAATGATATTTAGTAAATTCTAATTTATGATTGAAATTGTGAGTTGATTTTACATACCTTTTGTAATGAAAATGATATTTTTTCAATCATGAAAGCCATTAATATTCTCATCACATATTGATATTTAAAAATGGAATTATATTATTATCTAAAAGTCATGAACATAATTAAATAATCTAATGATGGTTATGTAGTAGTTTAAAATTAATATTATGGAATCATATATTAATTATAATTAATAAAATTTCAAAGTTATTTTATAATAAGTATATATATATATATATCACTATAGAGAACATATGTTTGAGGAATATATAACTCAAGACATTTATATAAACATGTGGTTTATAATATAAAGTTTGATTTTATTTTGAAGAAGTAAGTAATATTTTAATTTTTAACTTGGAGATACATTATTGAATATTTTTTTTGGGGGGATTTCATATCAATTTTAGGATCATGTAATATATTGAATAGAATGTGACCTCATGAACTAGTGGTTCATACTTTTTGGGGTTAAGGATATTGTAAATTATTGGTGTAATATATAATCTCATTTTGTTTAAAAGTTTCAAAGGCTCAAATAGATTTTTGGATATCAATTATATTGATAGTATATGATTAGGATATATACATACATTGTAATATGATTTGAGGAATGATTAATGCTTTTTGTTGATGGATATGTAGAATTATGAGAGCATAGATTTCTAAAACTATTGGATTGGGAATAATTTATGAATGATCATGGTAATATAGTATAACAATTTTTAGGAGTTGGATAATAAGTTGGAAAGAACATATTTAAATGTAACATTGGTTGAACATATAATGATATAGGATAATATAGGAATTATATTGGTTGAAATAATGAAAATATAGGATAAAATTATGATTAGTATATTACTAATTAGGGTTGAAAACCATTTATTTTATTTATTATGATAATACACCATAATAATATTTCCCATTCATGATAATTATATTGGTTTTATTAATATATGGATCAATATGTGACCAAGGGTGATATGGAAAATTTGATGATTAACATAATGAAAACCTCAAAATAATGGGATCAGATTTTATAAATAATATGATTATTCCAAACCAACTATAATGAAAATATAGTTATCAATCTAAACAAAGATGAAGTACAAAACACCCCATCTATGAGAATGATAAAACATCAGGAATGAACAAGTAACAAAAGATATTAGAATCAAAAGTTAATATGAAATCTGTAATCTAAGAAAATATCTTTCATCATATTGAATTTATGTTAGTTATTATTTTGATTAATATCCCAATTTGATGGTCAACATATGGTTCAATACAAAACACTACTTTAACTTTGGAAAATATATTGACACTAATACTAAATTATTAGAAATTTATTTTTCACACTAGAATATTTATTTTCCATTGTCATGTTTTTTAAACTAATTACGCGATATTAAGTTGTATGATTTGCATAGAAATAATTTTAGGGTTTTTGGGATTTCATTCTTTATGGATATCAATATTCAACCATTCATGTAAAACTATGAAAAATTTTGATTGTTATAAATAAATTATTAATGAAACAATAATAATATGGAATCCAGGTGTATCTTATTCAACCTCATAAATAAATCTTTGATCATACATTAAACTATGGTTACTTTAGAATTACCCATATATTTTTCTACTAAATAAATATTGAGGATGAAATTTATATAAGGGGGAAATATTAACCACCAAATATCTTTATATATGATGAAAATTTAATAATTCAAATTGTTATATAGTTTTCTTTATACACAATTCTAATCTTAAATGAATCCATTATACATTACCATAATACATAATTGTTTTTCTATCATTATTAAAAAATATCTATTGAATTAGTGAGAATTAATAATATAATTTTCTTTACGAAATGTATTTATAAATAAAATAATGACATCGTTTAATATAAATGGAATTAAATTACATTCCATAAAATGACTAACAATATTATTTATAGTCTAATATAATTTTTTTAATAAATTAATTTTCATACAACAACCCTTTTTATTTCATTAAAAAAAATTAATAATAGAAATACATGTTCTATGTTGATATTTTTAGTTAATTTTTTACGAAAATTATATGAAATATGTTAATTATAGGTTGATTTTGAAAATTTTATTCCTAATAAATATATATTTTCATCTTATAAAATTATTTTTTTTAGGAAATGAATTTATAATTTTTCGAATTTCATATCGATAAAATATAAATAATTTTGAGTTTCAAATATAAATATTGACTTAATAAATAGTTTTTACCACTTTCAAAAAATATAAAATTTTATCATGAATTGGGGGAATTATGTAAAATATATTATACATGAATTTATCAGTATTAAAAAATAATTTTTAAAATAACATTAATTAAATTTATTTGAAATTATGTATTAGGATTATGCATTTTTAAATATTCATTTTATTTAGAAAACACATGCTAAAAAATATTAAAACTAAAGTAAAATTTTAAATTAATATAAATATTGATTTGATATTCCTTATAAATAATGTATTTCCAATTTAATATTTGATTATTGAATTCCATGGAAGCCTAATATATTATATTATATTCAAAGATAATCAATTTATCGAATTTATATTTGTATACATGATAAAATGATCATAAATAATTTTTAAAATATAGTGAAATTATTTTCTAAATAATGTTTTTTATACACCATTTTGTATTTTTGTTTTATAATTATATTTTTCTACATATTAGTTTTTTATCAAAATGCAATTCTAAATTTAATGTTAATGAATAAAATTTTATGATATGTTATTTTTAAATGTTTTTCATTATAATTAATTACCATGGTTAAAAGTTAAATTTTATTGTAAATGTAAAAGGGAGTAACTAGATATTAACCAAAATTGAACATCGTGATGATATTATAAAAATTAATATTAATTTATAAATGAGATTTGGATTAGTAAAGGGATGTTATCCCAAAAGAGCTATATTTGGATAATTGAAAACAAGAAAAGACAATTAAATTATATAAAAATAGAAAAGATATTTCCAAAATTATAATTTCACAATGATAAACACACTAGTTCTAGCCTTTAAAGGTAATATTACCCATATAATTACTCTAATAAAATAATAAATTTTACACTCCATGAAATCCTATTCCCTGAATATAATTATCTAGTCACTCATATTTATTCTAATACCTTTAATTTATTAAATACTTATAATAAAAGATCTTCTTTCTGACATATGTGTTATCTCCCCTTTATGTTTTTCATTAAATTATTTCTCTTCAAAATATATTATCACTGTAATTATATTATTAACATAGTATAATTATAATAATGATATTTTTTTAATGTTGTAGTTTACCAATATTATTTTTTCATTCACATAGTAAAATCATGAAACATAAATGATTCATGTGTCTTGACTGATACCTTAAGGAAGAATAATTTTTCATTTCTCCTCTATTTTTTAACTGTTTGACCATGAATCATTCAACATCATTCATAATTAATAAATACTAAACATAAACCATTATAATTTTTATATTTTGATATTATGTCAAATGAAACACTTATGTGGCCATACTCACCCATCGAGATAAAGGTTATCTACGTCTGGGACAGTTTAACCACCCACATCAATGATTCATTAAAATACAATCAAGGATTACAATGAAAAAAAATGATATTATTATAGGATAATGAAATAATAAGGGTCATTTTATTTTTTCAATAAAATTTTATATATGGTATAAGAATAAATACTAATAAATCATTTTTAAATACAATGATTATCGAAATATGATATTACTAATTTAGTTTTTAAAAAATATATCCTAATTATATATAGAATTAAATAAATAATTTTCAAATAAATGTATATTTTATATTATATAATATAAAATTATACATTTTAAATAAAAAGTATTTTCAAATTATTGGTAATAATACGATAATTATAAAACACACACTAAATTGTTAAAGTCAGTAACATGTGATGTTGATAATATGATATATATATTTATTTATTATATTAATGATAGAAAATTATAATTAATGTGGTAAATTAGTTATAATAATGAGTAATACTATAAAATATTATACTATTTGAGAAATTAGTTCTTCATAGGAGGTCAGATGTTTATCAAATAAGTATTTATGAATGGTAATTTTTTCTAAAAAATTCTCTCTTTGAGAGGAATTTGATATTATAATCCCATTTAATTTTATGTAGTTTATAAGATCCTTATCTAAGATACCAGATATTTAATTATCATTTACTCATGGTATTTTTATTATAATTTCCTTATTTTATGTTTTTTGATTAATGTGTTACTCATGCTTTAATATTTTTTAGTATTATTTCTGATTTATTGGGAAATGTAACATGTTATGGGACATGATTCCTTTTTAATTTTTTGTAACTAAAAAATTATATGTTTTTATAATACTCTTCATGTAACTTTTGATTTATAATGAAATCAATATTCCATTTTTCATGTGACTTTTACAAATGATATTTACATGGAAGTATGTATTTTTGGAAACTCAAATAGCCTTTTATAAGTTAGATAGTCTAATCGTAATCATTACACATACATTAATGGGATTTAAAAAACTATGTAATGAAATAATTTTTTTTCATATTTACTAATAGAAATTTCTTATTAATATTTTTTATAAGAAACCAAAATATATTTTAATGAAAAATGGAACTGTTTATTTAAAAACATTCCCTATATGATTTCATTTAAAAAATAAATTTCTCACTTTTTGAATTTTAGTTTGATTAAAATTAATGCATATTTTTAAATAATAATATAGAAATTCAAATTGGGTTCTTTTCGATTTTTTATAAAATATTGCTTTTTCAGTGAATAGTGAAATGTGCAAATTTTTTTAATAAATAATTTATTTTAAATAAAAAATATAATATAATAGTCAGAAAAAGATTTTAAAATTTTTATAAGTATTCTAAGTATTCTTTATATTTTTCAAATTTAATTAGTTACTTTTTAATAATTTTTATATCTTTTTTTAATATAAGTTTGTTTATATGCTAAAAAAATGTTTTTTTAAAATCTATTCTAAATTTTATAAGGTTTCTCATTTTTAATTAATTAAAATAATCCCTAATGGGAAATATTTAAAATTTTACTTATATTTTATATATAAATAATTATTAGTTTATTTTAATATAACTATTAATAATTGTTATTTTGTGAATATATAATTACCTTTTTCTCAATATTACAGTTCTTAAAAATTCACTCTATTAATGTGTCATTGGGATTAATATTATATATTAATTTTCAACATATGTGAATTTAATTTATAAATATAGACTCTATATTTAGGGTCAGAATAATTTACAATATCTAAAATTGTAAGCGTTACATTTTACAATAGCTTTTAGTTAAAACAATATATATTAATTACAACAATTAATGAAAAAACTGATTTACTTTGATGTCAAACATAGAATATATAGCATAAAAAATACCCTAAACATATCCAAATCTCATTTATCAAAATATTATTACCTTATAACTTCTATGGTCAATAATATAACCTTATTATTTCTTGTTATTGTGAGAAAAATGTCAGTTGAAATAAATTTTTTAAAAGCATAAATGGGTCCCACTCTCATCACTTATAGATGGCCACCACTTTACCCCTCTGATCACACATTCAAATATAAATGGTTCAATGATTACCTTACAAAATCATTTAATTTTTTTTTTCTACTCACCCTATAATCGTTAACATGGTAATAAATCCAAATGGGGTTGTGCTTTTATGAAAACAAAAATAAGATACCCGATGTAGAAAAGTATAAAAACAAACATGACAATCCAAAATCAATGTAAGGGACATCATCTAAATTTCTTTTTCTTAAGATTGCATTGATTTTACGAAACATTATAATTTTATTAGATATATATACAACCCCTTATTCATTTTATACCATGAATGTATATTTTCTCATGGTTGTTAATGTTTTCATTAATTTAATTCTTTCCTAGAGAGTGTGATTTAAATACTTCAAATATAATAAATGACTTTTCATCAAAATAATTTTTTTTTTTGAATTTTTCCATTACCAATATTTTAAATTAAATGTATATGATATGAACATATTTTTCCAATTTTTATGTCGATGTGAAATTAATTTTTTTTCCATTTATGTCTCTTTTACTTGATTTTCTTGAATTCCAAAAATAATCATTTGATGTATTTAAAATGGAATGAAAACAATGCCTTTTTATTACTTTAGTATTGTTATTTCATTTCATGATTACATTTCATGATTATATGCATTCATAAGAGAAAAAATATGTCATGTTCTATTTTATATTTTAGTAATTAAAATGGGTTTTTTAAAATGAACAATGTAATTTCTATTTAAAATTGTAATTTGAAATAAATATGCTTTTAAATATATGATATTTATTCTTATACGATTTTACAAGATCTTTTCTTAAAAAAATTTACTTATGTTTTAGTTCATAGTCATTATATATAACATGTGTATCAAAATAGAATACATTGCAGACATTGTATATTAAATTATATGGAAACAAGAGATATATCCAATGAATAGTGTAAGAATTATGTTCTTACAAAATGTATATTGGATGTTGGACATATGATTTCTCCAATTTTCAAGGGTATTGTAAGGGTTCTATTAGGGTTACCTGAGATGATGTACCATGGATCCAAGTTGAGTTTAATATATTTTTAATGAGCTTAATGGATGTAATATTATTAATGAATATAAATTAATTAATCCATTCAAGGAATGATATTTCCTTATATGGTTAAAATATTATGTTTTCAAAAACTACATATTTTATTATAATTTTTTTCACTAGAATATCTATTTTCTTATTTTTTTAATTCCATTAACATAATTTTTATACTCACAAAACATTTTATAAATGGTTTTAAAGGATTTTATAAATGGGTATGGTAATGTAATATCTAAAGTAAAATAATGTGAGGTTCTTTCATGAAAAATATCATAACATATTTTAAAAAAATATATTATAGGAAAACTGTTTACTAATCAAATGTCTCAACTATTTATTTTATGTATTTGATATATATGAGTTATGAGCTAATTTTTTATGATAATAAATATGAAAATATGGTTAAATGTAAGATAATTAATTAAAATAAATATTAATTAATGTTAAAGGATGTTTTTTATAAATTGTATCAAATTTCAGAATAGATAAATTTAGAGGTTTGTATAATGATAATAATATTCCATTGAAGGAATTTAAATTATGGGCTAGTTAAGATTATTTCTAATTTTATGATTACCATGTAACATCATCTAAACATTGCATTTTTAGAATGGTTTTTAGATTTAGAAACATGGAATCTATAATGGAAGGAAACAATGTGGAAAATATATTTGAAAATTAATATACTCATATGGTTTTGATTGGAACAGAGAAGATTGTTGGAGTGATGACTTCATTTAAATATTAATTAAATGTTGTGTCAATCCATTCCAGATTGGAAATCAATAAACCACTAGAGTACATGACTTTAGTTGACATTTCACGAGAAATCATCCCGTATGATTCAGTGGATCATTCATCCCAGTGGTAGCTAGAGTATTTATCAATTCTTATTAAAATATACTAGATTTCATTGGATTTTAAAATTTTAAAATGATTACACATTTTGATTATCATTTTTATGGTAATTTCAAATGATAGTGACTTATTATTATGAATATATGAAAAAAATTATCATGTTTCAACACTGTGGGAAATGTTTAAGTAAATATTATTGGGAAATATATCCCTATTTTTTCAAAATCGAATGGAAAAATCAATTCGTAGAATTATAGAAAAGGATGTAGATTACAATACTGCATATGATGAATACATTATATGAATTTCTACGTATGTGTCATGTTTTATATGAAAAATTTATATAATCATTAAAAGGATTTACTCAAGACTAAAACCAATTATACTAAAAGGGTTGGATATATTATAGTTCAAATTACCTTTAAATGTTTCATTTTATGATGAATTGTTTGGAATGGTTTTTTTGACTATTATGTCCCCCTTGATGATGAAAGTAAGAAGCGGTTTATATGGCAGGTGATGGGAAAAATTATAAAAATGAAATATTGATCAAATAATATCCACTTCTAATAATCTTGTAATTGTGGTAAAAATCATTCTACACAATTCATTATAAGTTAAGGGAAGTTTTAAGGTTTCTAAGGTTTTTCCACATGTCATGAAAATTAATGGAAAATGATTTAGAGGAATAAAAAAATGGGGTAACTGATAGAAATACAATTGTTATAGTATCATTGAGTTCATTCATTATGAAAATAAATGTAAAAAGTTAGATTCAATAGATAGTAATTTTCATAATCTAAAAAATAATTTTGTATTGAAGACATTTTATAATATTACATTTTATGTTTTTCCATAAAATGATGTTATCAAAATGCTTTGGAGAATAATATTTTTATTAATGTTTGACAGGTGGTTGGGGTACCATCCGTTAAATATGAATGAAGTAGACATATCGAAGGAAACTAATTCTCTTTAATATGGAATATATGAGTTTTATGTTATGTGATTTTGGAAATTTAATGCTTCATATTTATTCCTGGCTGATAATAATAATATTTTTATTGGTAGTGGGAAAAGATCATTGATGTGATTATTTAATAAATTTGATATTTTCTAAAATTAAAAATGATCATTAATGTTACATAATGTATACATTTAAATCCTTAAAAATATATAAAAATATGTAAAATTTTGATGCTGTGAATATTTTTTGCAAAAAAATCTCATTCCATGGTCATACGGATTATAAATACGGCATAACGACATACCATACTGAATCCAAAGCGATGGAAAAATAGAAGAAACCCAAAACATAACACATAGATTCATTATATTTATAGATTAATATGAAAATAAATGTGGTATGTTAAAATCATTTCATATTTGTGTATCCCACTATTAATGTTAACTCAAAAATGATATAAAATCATATCAAAAAACATGATAAATTTTTTCAAAAACTAAAAATAAAATTGTTGAATTATAAATTTTTTCCAATTTTTTCTGAAATTGATAAATCATCATCTTTAGTGATTCTTCATTGAAATTATTTGGTTTCATCATAATATATAATTAATAGGTAATTTCTTATGTTTCTAGTGAGTTGAACCCTTGTGAGTTAAATTACCCTATGAATTATTTGGTATTAGATGATGTGGAAATAGAATTAAAAATAAGAATATATAACTTGAATGGGGTAATGTGTAAAAAATATAATGATCACATATGTTTGAAGTATATATTAATAATTAATACATTGAAAATAAGATAGAGAATATGGCAAGAATTACTCAAGGATTTTTATTTAACTATATATTACTATACTAGAAAAGAAAATGTGTGGTCAAGGCTATGAGTTGGAATTTTAATAATAAATTATACAAGATAAAATGTGAAAATTATCATTTGGTTACTTAATTGGTGGATTTATTCTCAAAAGTCATGGATATAAGGAAATCATATTTCTTCATTTTGCTTCTGTAAGTTTGAATTTTATGAAAATATTATAAAAGATGAATAAGTGTATTGGTATTTTTTTGAAATAGGGGAATCATTTATGATGTGTGAGATTTTTGAAATTAATTTTTATGATTATTTTTTTATAATTTTGAAATAGTTATTTTTTTCTAGTGATTCCAAGTTGATGAAAGAGTGATTCACAAAATATAACAGATCTCCATTTTCCTTCATCCAAGAATCACTAAGATGTATAAACACCTTAAATATTATTAACATTAGGATTGAATGAAACGATATATTTTATAATATTCCATGATGTGTTTGACTTATTAAAGAGGAAATAATTATTTATTGTTGCTGAATATGATGATTCAACCTTGACCAATATGATAATAAGAAATATATAATATCTCAATTGATTTTATGTTAGTATTTCTACGGAATTATCATGGTAATAATGTGTTTTGGGTTATTGTTGATATATTAAAAAAATATACACATTTATTTCTAATTATAGACACAATTTATTTATATCATCTTTCTCAATTTTATCTATAAAAGATAATCAAGTTTTATAGAGTGCCTCTCTATATTATATCATTCCATGGAAAAAGGTTTAAAAAAATTCTTAACATAGTCACAAAGTCATTGTATTCTGAATTAAAATTCATTTCAGATTTTAATCCTCACTATGATTATAAATATGAGGGTAAAACTCAAAAAATGAAAAATATAACTCATTCTAGTAAAATGTATTACAATGGTAGTGGTGATAAACATCATTAAATGGTTTATTAATCTTATAAACGTATTTTTCATTCTAGTAAATATTTAGAACCATGTGAGGAATTATATAGAATGTGGTTTCATGAACTATTAATTTGGGATGTTTTTAGATAATGAATATTTATTAAAACATTGTTGTTATATTCGAGACTATATAATTTTAGATGATTCAGCAACACATGAGGATACCATAGAGAAGGAAGATAAGTAATGACTGTAAATGGATGGAAGATCATAATTTTGAGCTATGTGATCTTTTCATTACCAATGTATCTTTATTTGGAAGTGTGATGTGATTTCAAAATAAAGGTAATATGCATACATGGTTCATTAAACAATATTAAATCCTAAATATTGATAAATTTGTTTTTTATCTGTTGGTTTTACCTATGAATTTATATCAGGTACAAAATATATTTCATATATCAATACTAATGAAATATGTGTTAGATTAATCTCATTTATAGATCACTGAAGATGTTAAACAAGAAAATAATCCTTATTATGAGTAAAAGGATGATTTTTGTCCTGAACATAATGTGTTTGTGGTCTGAAATATGGTGATTTGTTAGGAAAATGTCTATTAGAAAAATCATCTTGTTGAAAATGAATCATAAGAATTTGAATGTGCTATGAGTGAATGATATGTCCCCACATGATTAAAATGTGAATAAAATTGTGAGGAATTAATTTATAAAAAAATCATAGGATATGAAATCATAGGTAATTATATATAAATTGTTTTATTATTTATTAATATTAAATAAATTTTATATTATTTATAATAATTAAATGTATATTTTAGTTAAAAGATAAATATTTTAATTAATCACTTTTCTAAAAATTTATATGATTAATTCATAAATATATAATTTTAATATAGTTAAATTAATCTATTATTTTAAATCCCAAAATAAACATTTAGTTTGTTGATATTTTGTGTAGTTTTTGGAAAATATTTATTTTTATTAAATAGTGGCAATACAGATTTTTTATAAAAAGTGTTTACATTTTAAATTCTTTATTTACAGTACCAATATGTTATAATGATATTTTAAATATATTTTTTAATAATTAGTTAAATTTAAATAACTTAATTAATTTTGACTCAACTATATATTGATTTTTAATATATATTTTTTTCAGTTTAAAAAATTGTGTTTTTAGCAACTATTTTTATATGGAATTATGTTTATACATTTTATTTAATTAAATTAATCTGTAACATGGAATATTTTAACTAATATTTATAGATAATATATCATTAAATATAAATTTATTATCATTCAATGGTTATTATTAATCATAGATTTAATATAGGAACATATTTTTTCTAATGAAAACATATATTAAAAACACACTATCATACCACTAATGTGGGATTACTACTTAATAATTATTTTTATACTTATGTGAATTGAATTATGAAAATTGTATTCTATATTTGGAATAATAATATTTTATAACATCTAATATTGTTATAAAAAGGAACAAATTCACTACAAAAAATTTATAATTAATTACAATTATTATGGTAAAAAGATGTTCACAAAATCTATATACATAGAATATAAGATGTAATGAATGCCCACTATTTTCCAAAAACCATTGGATAACCATATAATGACCTTATTATCCATTATATTCTAGATAATGTACTCTTATTGGGACTTGGTGATATGATATAAATGTGGGTGCAATTTAGTCTTTTAAAAAATTATATGTGTTCCACTTACCAAACATATAAAAGGTTCCCCCTATCACCCTCTATTCAAAACTTCACAACCAAATGGATCATCTAATACCTATGAAAATAAAATCTATAATTTAATAATGTAACTCTATAATCCCTTTTTAATGAAATAATCCCATTGAATAGATTTACAATAAATAAAATGAAATACCACTTGAAGATAAATATAAATGGAGCATGTGACAAGACTGAAGCAAGGATAGTGACATCATCTCCATTTCCAGTTATTGAGGTATAGAAAGATGTTATGTAATGGCCCGGACCTCTCTGGTCCATTACTTTTTGAAATGTTGGTGTTGGAGGTGTTCCGGGAGGTCAAGGGGACTTATCCCCAACACTTTGCCAATTTTCTAGTTTTGTGAACAGTGTTTCCAGTTTTATGAACAGTAACAGATCGGTGAGACAGATCAGTTTCACAGATCAGTGAGACAGATCAGTGTCACAGATCGGTGAGACAGATCAGTTTCACAGATCGGTGAGACAGATCAGTTTCACAGATCCGTGAGACAGATCAGTTTCACAGATCAGTTTCACAGATCGGTGTGACAGATCAGTTTCACAGATGGGTGAGACAGATCAGTTTCACAGATCGGTGTGAGAGATCAGTTTCACAGATCAGTTTCCCAGATCGGTGAGACAGATCAGTTTCACAGATCGGTGAGACAGATCAGTGTCACAGATCGGTGAGACAGATCAGTTTCACAGATCGGTGAGACAGATCAGTTTCACAGATCGGTGAGACAGATCAGTTTCACAGATCGGTGAGACAGATCAGTTTCACAGATCGGTGTGAGAGATCAGTTTCACAGATCAGTTTCACAGATCGGTGTGACAGATCAGTTTCATGTACAGTAACGGTGGGTGAACAGTGTTTCCAGACTCCTACAGTTTTGCCCCTTTTGACGTTTCCTTTGACGTAAAATACATTTAAAGCCTTATTTTAAGGCCTCTTAAGGCCGATTCAAATGCCATAAATCCTATATTAATTATTCCTAAGGCTTGGAATGTTTTACTTGGTCAAACCACGTGGGTTAATGCGATCCGTTTTTAATGGAGAATTAACCGGATCTTAAATCGTCACCTCGTTAAATCTTAAAAAGGGACGAGATATCACTCTCCCTTGTTCCTTCCCTTTGTTATTAACTAAGAGGCGCTAGAACCTTTCAATCCTTTCCTTAGGAGTTGCACAAACAACCCTTACTCCTAGGATCAGTCCCGCTCTGTTGGATGCAACCAAGCAGTGTCGATCATTCTTCCACATAAGTTGTCGCGAGGGGAGGATCGTGACCTGCTGTGTGGATAAAGGACGTCAAGAACTCTTCGAGGTAGGGGATTCATGGCTTCTCTAATTATATATGTGCAATCGTAGAATTATCATGATTTATCTCTTTGGATCACAATGAAATTGACCTAATTAAATACTTGAACCGGATTAAAAGAATTGGTTGATCGCATGTTGTTGCTTTATACCGTAATGACGGTTTGTCTCATGTTTTCCTAGATATAGTGATATCTATGTTTCTTTGTTTTGTTGTTCCTTCATGATAGAAATTGATAATGAACGTAAAGCCGGAATTAATTGTTGATTAATTGGCTAAAGATAAAGAGGCATGTAAATTAATCTGGTTATTGCCGTTGTTGTAGCTGTTCTAATTTGAGGATAATCAAATTAGGGAAGTAAGCATGGTTATTAATTGTGATAGCTTACTGATTAGGTATCCATGATTGGAACCTACGAATAACAAATCTGTTAATTCAATATGGATTAGAGAACAGATTATGTGGGAATTTCAAAAAGGGTTCTGAGTTACCCTCTTGTTTGTTAACGGACCGAGAGCCCATTTTGTGATGTTTGTTTTCCTGCTGCTTGTGCTGTGATGTGAGCCTGGACGGTTGTTGTGATATGTAGAGGCATGGAGGCCTTATAGTTGTGGCAGCGGATGACGCCTAGTTTGGCGAGATGCATCGGTTTATGCATATGGGTGTCAGGGAGGGCACCAGGGGTGATGGAATGGGATGGATGTGGTTGCTGGTTGCTTGTGGTGTTCTTGAATGTTAATCTGCCTTGCTTTTCCCCGATGCTCAAGGCAGCTGGTCTTGCTACCATTATTCCAAAGGAGGCGAAGACGCGCGGGGTATGCCACGTGCTTTCCGTGTTTAGCCTCTCGAGGGAGAATGGGTATATGCTCTTTCTATAGGCGGCAAAGGCCCGACGGGTAGTATATCTACTCACCGTGTTGAGCCTCCTTTGTGTTTAGAAGCATAGGATGTTTTTCTAGAATGCCTGGGAATGTGGAAAAGTATTTCTGTAATGAATGTTTGATTAAATGGTGAAAATCCACGGGGATGGAGATTCTAGAATTTAAAGGTGATGTGAATCTTAAAAAGGAGCAGTTGTTTTGAAAGTGACGCCATTTTAGTTTAATGTGGAATTGTTCAATCTTAATTAATGTTTAAATAATTAATTAATGTACAGTGGAACTGATAAATGAGAATGGAGTAATCTAATAAAGCTCTTCAATTGGTTGTGTGCTTATAGGATACCTAGTCTTAGAAGTACCAGCCTGGAGTCTGAGAGACGTTATCTGCAGTTGTATCTAAGACTAGGTAATGCCCATAGTGTGGATGTGAGTTACTTATATATTCTGTACTTTTTGTGTTTCTATACGCTACTCCACCTTGTCGGTAAGGGCAACTGACACCCCGGGGATTCTGAGCCCTGGGGGGTGTTTTCCCCAACATTCTGATGGGAGGTTGAATGGCTGACTACCCCCTTTAGCCCCGCTCTCTTCTCTTGGTAGATCTTAGTGCTGGTAGGCACAGTGGTTAGTTTTACCCATATATGTGTGTAGAGGGCTGTAATGGCTTGTGGTTATTTCACACACATATATTCTGGATATAGTATCCTATGGACTACTATAGGTGTAACGTGTATAGGCTGTGATGGCTTGAGGATCCTTACTCGGTGTATGGGCTGTAATGGCTTGAGGTATAATACCCGACGTATGATACACGTTATGCGAGCTGTGGTGGCTCCCGGAAACTACCTGGTTACTTTTGGTTGTGAGGATTGTGTGGAGCTTAGCCCAGGTGTCTGCGGGCAAACCTTTGTGGTGCACGAGGTGCAGATTGTGGAGCTTGACCCATGTTGATATGGGCAAGCCTTTGGAGAGAGATGCACAGGACGTATGTCGTTGGGGCAAAGCGGCAAACCAGTGGGGAAGTGGTAGCGGGGTACCCTTGATATTCTTTACTACATGCTATATTCTTGTATGCGTTACTTGGTGAGAGTAGCCTTGGTGAGGTTGGGAACATAGTATACCTGTTTAGGTGACGAGTTAGTTTCACTTGTTTTTCACTGGGCTTTAGCATGCTTTCTTTACTTTTTCACGAGAGTCTTGGGGAGGATCCTACTGAGTATACTGTTATACTCACCCTATGTACATATAAACTGTTTTTCAGGCGACTTGGAGCAGGTTGGAGATCAAGTTGGTTACTACTAGCTTGTGGTTGGAGGAGGAGCTGTTCGGGCTTGTGGTCGCTGCCGTTTTACTTTCCTTTGGGTACTTTTAGTTATCCCTTTCAGTTTTAGTACTTTTGCATGACATTTCATATATGTACTTGGGTTTCTTTTACATTTCAGTTGTGAGTTGGAGTTGGTTGGAGTCTATTCTATCTCTCTCTTCTGCATGTGTTCTCTTAGAGGGTAATGCCTCCCATTTGTGTGTGTATTATACCCTCGGTGCTAGTCGCCAACCCGGGGCCTACTGGAGGCGGGACTCGGGGGTCATTATCTCCCTTTTCACATTGCCGGCCCAGGAGGGGTACACTTTGTGGGGAGGGGGTCGTGACAGAGTGGTATCAAAGGTCTGGTCGAGGGATAGGATGGAGTTTGGAGTTAGGCACAGGTGAGGATGCATGGGATGGTAGGGCAACGGTGTCATTCATGTTTAGCAAGTGGGGTAAACACTGGAGACCGGCAGAGACATAGGCGTTCAGGGCCCCCTATGATCTGTTGCACGGACCTTTAAGTTTACGATGGCTACTAAACAAAGTGATATTGGTTGCAGGGTAGAGTCCTAGGAAAGGATCATGCATCATTATTCCTTGCGCCTGTGTTTGAATGGGTAGACCTTGGGATAGGTAACCTAAAATTAATAAAACCAAATAATTAATTAATTAATGTTGAGTCTTCCATATTCCAGGCTTAGGAGCTCTAACGATTGTTATTTTACAGGTATGGCTCCAGGTCGGCGTCCCCGTCAGGTTTGCGCAGAAGGTGCCCAGCAGGCTGTTCCAGCAGATCGCCGCCGGGTAGAGGTTGACGACGATGACACTTGGAGGAAGACACTCCGAGAGTTTCAGCGCCAGAGTCTACAGAAGTACGAAGGCTCCGTTTCAGATGCAGTCACAGAAGACTGGTTGGAGGAGGTCGAGATAGGCTTCAGTTCGATTCGTGCTCGGAAGGAACACTGGGTGTCCTTGGTTGTGACGATGTTGCGTGGAGCAGCGAGACAGTGGTGGTTCTTGTTCCTCGGGGACCGTGAGGAGTCAACGATCTCATGGGAGGAGTTTCGAGACAGGTTTAGAGTCGAGTTTCTTTCATCGACTGCGAAGGCATCCAGTCGCCAGGAGCTTCTTACCCTTCGACAGGGGAGCTCCAGTGTTCGGGAGTTTGGAATCCGTTTCAGGAACCTTCTACGATATGCTTCAGACCTGTTACCAGATGATGAGGCCAGGGCGAGGCATTTCGAGGAGGCTTTGCATCCAGAGATCCAGCGCCAGGTCACCCCATTTATGCTGAAGACATATCTTGAGGTGCTGGCGAGGGCAGAGGTTGTTGAGAGGACTTTGGCTAGGACCGGATCGTCACGAGAGGGGAATCGTCATGATTCCTCAAGAAGCAGAGCTGTGGTCCGGGGTTCCCGGTTTTTAGGACAGAAGAGTTTCCGTTCACCTGGGGGTAGGTCCCAGCCCTTCCCATCTCATTTCTCCGGAGGTAGCAACTCTCAGACCTATGCCAAGGGATCAGGCGCTTGTTTTTCTTGTGGTGGACGTGGTCATCAGCAGAGGGAGTGCCCAACTTTTCAGAGCAGTCATCGTGCACCAGGCGCTCCACTCCAGGTTCCTCCATTGAGGCAGTTCCCGCCGAGGCAGCAGCAGCAGGTTGCACCAGCTTTAGATCACCAGAGGGTAGATGGAGCAGGCAGAGGACAGCCCCATGACGCTCCCCGTCCTCAGAGAGCAGAGCGCGGCCGTGGTGGTGGTCGTCATCAGGGTCAGAGAGGCCGTGGAGGTGGTCGTGGTCAGCTTCATGCTCTAGCATTGCCAGCTCTAGGCGAGCCAGACGTCGTCCGAGGTACCCTTTGCTTGTTTTCTACCTTGGTGTATGCCTTGTTTGATTCAGGAGCGACACACTCCTTTATATCCCCTACCCTTGTCCACGCTTTGGGACTTGAGGTAGAGAGGCTTCCAGTTCCCTTGGCGTTGACTACGCCAGTTGGAGGTCGTGCTAGCTTGTTTGAAGTATGTAGAGACTGTGAGCTAGTGTTGGGGCAGCACCGCTCTTGGGGAGATTTCCTATGTTTACGAATACAACCATATGATGTCATCCTCGGCATGGATTGGTTGTATTCGGTGCAGGCTATTGTGGATTGCTACAGGAAGAAGGTCGTTTTCTTTGATGAAGGTGGAGAGGAAGTAGTGTTTGTTGGTGAGAGAGATCCTCGGATGAGTCATAGACGAGTTTCATCCTTATCATCCATGATGACTGGGATGATGCTGAGTTCTTCAGAGGTTCAACAGCTGGCGTTTCCTAGGGTCGTAGAAGAGTACCCTGATGTCTTTCCAGAAGAGGTTGTATCCTTACCCCCTCGACGGAAGATCGAGTTTGGGATCGAGCTACAGCCAGGAGCGTCTCCCATCTCTATGTCTCCAAATAGGATGGCCCCTTCTGAGTTACGAGAGCTACGTATTCAGATCAATGGTCTATTGCAGTGTGGTTTTGTTCGGCCAAGTGTGTCACCATGGGGTGCACCAGTCTTGTTCGTGAAAAAGGCTGATGGCAGTTTGCGGTTGTGCGTCGATTATCGTCGCTTAAACAAAGTGACAATAAAGAACCGTTATCCTATCCCGCGGATTGATGACCTATTCGATCAACTGAAGGGTGCAAGTTGGTTTTCAAAGATCGACTTGCGGTCAGGATATCATCAGATGCGTGTAAAGGATGAGGATATCCCGAAGACTGCTTTCCGCTGTCGTCATGGGCATTATGAGTTTGTTGTAATGCCATTCGGCGTGACAAATGCTCCAGCTGTTTTCATGGGGTTGATGAATGCTGTGTTCTGTGAATTCTTGGACAGGTTTGTTGTGGTTTTCATTGACGACATCCTTGTGTACTCCACATCTGAAGAAGAGCATGCAGAACATCTACGAGCTGTTTTGGGAGTTCTTCGCCAACATCGGTTGTTTGGGAAGTTGTCCAAGTGTGAGTTCTGGGCTCAAGAAGTTCGTTTCTTGGGACATGTTGTGTCCCAACAGGGAGTAGGTGTGGATCCTTCGAAGATAGAAGCAGTGGTGTCTTGGCCAGCCCCCAAGACCGTGTCAGAGGTGCGAAGTTTCCATGGTCTCGCAGGCTATTATAGGAGGTTTGTGGCTAATTTCTCCCGAGTTGCGACTCCTCTGACAACTTTGACCAGGAAGGATCAAGCGTTCATATGGACTGATCAGTGTCAGACAGCTTTCGAGTATCTAAAGGAGAAGTTGGTAAGTGCTCCAGTCCTTTGTCTTCCAACGGAGGGAGTCCAGTTTGATGTTTTCTGTGATGCTTCACATCTGGGGCTAGGCTGTGTTCTCATGCAGCAGAGGTCAGTTGTTTCTTATGGGTCTCGGCAGTTGCGTCCCCATGAACGCAACTATTCACCCATGATCTTGAGTTGGAAGTCGTGGTGTTTGCGCTGAAGTTGTGGAGACATTACCTCATTGGCGAGCGCTTTGTGGTTTTCACCGATCATAAGAGTTTGAGGTATGTTTTCTCTCAGCGGTATTTGAACTTGCGGCAGCGTCGGTGGATGGAGTTCTTGCAGGAATACGACTTCGAAATATCGTATACACCTGGGAAGGGAAATGTTGTTGCTGATGCACTGAGCCGAAAGTCACGTAATGATGTTGTGCGTGAATCTGGTGATTCCTGGAGAGGGATGGAAGAGCTAGCAGCTTTGCATCTTGATATGGGAGAAGTTGGAGGAAGAGGTTGTCTTTTCCAGATGACGGTGCAGTCATCCCTGATGCAAAAGGTGGAAGAGTCTCAGTTGGGTGATCTAGAGGTGGAAGTTTTGAGAGACAGAGTTGTTTGTGGGGAGGCCCCTGATGGTTGGTCGGAGGATGAACAACACCGAGTGTTGTATCATGACAGGCTTTTTGTTCCCTTGGCGATGCGCGAGACGGTTCTCCGAGAGTTCCATAGCTCGCCCTTAGCTGTACATCCTGGTGTGACGAAGATGTATCGATCCTTGAGGAGTCAGTTTTGGTGGCCTGGGCTGAAGCGTTCAGTTGCAGAATGTGTGTCTCGATGTTTAGTCTGCCAGAAGGTGAAGGCCAAACACCGTGTTCCTAGTGGTCTTCTCCAGCACTTAGAGATTCCTCAGTGGAAGTGGGAGGACATCTCAATGGACTATGTTACAGGTTTACATCGAGCTCCGGGAGGACATGATGCTATATGGGTGGTAGTGGATCGTTTAACTAAATCGGCCCACTTCATAGCAATCAAGGAGTCGAGCTCAGTGGAGGTTTTGTCGAGGCAGTATCTGGAGGAGGTGGTGAGGCTTCATGGAGTTCCTAAGACGATCATTTCTGATCGAGACCCTCGTTTTACCTCGAGGGTGTGGAGAGGTCTCCAGCATGCTTTTGGCTCTCAACTATGCCTTAGCACTGCTTTTCATCCTCAAACGGATGGTCAGACAGAGCGAACCATCCAAACTCTTGAAGACATGTTGCGCTCTTGTGTTCTTGATTTTGGAGGTTCATGGGTGAAGCACTTACCTTTGGTAGAGTTCGCTTACAATAATAGTTTTCACTCTACCATCGGCATGGCGCCGTTTGAAGCCTTGTATGGCCGGCCATGCAGTTCTCCGTTGTGCTGGACTGGGGTCGGAGAGTCAGCAATTCTCGGACCAGAACTAGTGCAGAATACGACGGAGATGGTTCAATTGATTCGTGAGAGGATGAAGACAGCACAAGATCGTCAGAAATCTTATGCGGATCAAAGAAGGAGACCCTTAGAGTTTAATGTTGGGGATCATGTGTTTCTGAAGGTGACTCCCCGTCGTGGGCAGCGAAGGTTTGGTCGCGGAAGTAAGCTTTCTCCCCGTTTTGTTGGGCCTTTTGAGGTGTTAGCTCGTGTTGGAGCTGTGGCATATCAAGTATCACTTCCCCCTCGGATGAGTCGGATACATGATGTTTTTCATGTATCGCAGCTCCGTCATTATCTTCATGATGAATCTCATGTTATCGATTGGGGAGAGATCGATATTGATGATGATGCAACCTTCGAGGAGCGACCTGTGGAGATCCAAGACCACAAGAGAAGGTGTTGCGTGGGCGTTCTATTCCTTTAGTTCGTGTCTTGTGGCGACACGGTGGCATGGAGGAGAGTACCTGGGAGCGTGAGTCACAGATACGTGCTCAGTACCCAGAGTTGTTTAATGTTTAACTCCTTTCATGTAATGATATTTTCTCTGTGGTTGGACCTTTCATGTTTTGTTTATGTACCTTTGATGTGATGTTGTGAATTAATTGTTTGGGTATGGATTGTTTGTTCCCGGATGTCATAGTTTTGTTCCAGCTTTCGAACAACTCATGGTGGTTTTCCCCTGAGAGGTATCTTATGGGGTGGTTGTTCGGACCCCTCTTTTCTTCTGGGTTGGTTTTTAATTCTCGAGGACGAGAATGTTTTGAGAGGTATCTAATGTAATGGCCCAGACCTCTCTGGTCCATTACTTTGTGAAATGTTGGTGTTGGAGGTGTTCCGGGAGGTCAAGGGGACTTATACCCAACACTTTGCCAATTTTCTAGTTCTGTGAACAGTGTTTCCAGTTTTATGAACAGTAACAGATCTGTGAGATAGATCAATTTCACAGATCAGTGAGACAGATCAGTTTCACAGATCGGTGAGACAGATCAGTTTCATGTACAGTAACGGTGGGTGAACAGTGTTTCCAGACTCCTACAGTTTTGCCCCTTTTGACGTTTCCTTTGACGTAAAATACATTTAAAGCCTTATTTTAAGGGCTCTTAAGGCCGATTCAAATTCCATAAATCCTATATTAATTATTCCTAAGGCTTGGAATGTTTTACTTGGTCAAACCGCGTGGGTTAATGCGATCCGTTTTTAATGGAGAATTAACCGGATCTTAAATCGTCACCTCGTTAAATCTTAAAAAGGGACGAGATATCATTCTCCCTTGTTCCTTCCCTTTGTTCTTAACTAAGAGGCGCTAGAACCTTTCAATCCTTTCTGTAGGAGTTGCACAAACAACCCTTACTCCTAGGATCAGTCCCGCTCTGTTGGATGCAACCAAGCTGTGTCGATCATTCTTCCACATAAGTTGTCACGAGTGGAGGATCGTGACCTGATGTGTGGATAAAGGACGTCAAGAACTCTTCGAGGTAGGGGATTCATGGCTTCTCTAATTATATATGTGCAATCATAGAATTAGCATGATTTATCTCTTTGGATCACAATGAAATTGGCCTAATTAAATACTTGAACCGGATTAAAAGAATTGGTTGATCGCATGCTGTTGCTTTATACCGTAATGACGGTTTTCCTCATGTTTTCCTAGATATAGTGATATCTATGTTTCTTTGTTTTGTTGTTCCTTCATGATAGAAATTGATAATGAACGTAAAGCCGGAATTAATTTTTGATTAATTGGCTAAAGATAAAGAGGCATGTAAATTAATCTGGTTATTGCCGTTGTTGTAGCTATTCTAATTTGAGGATAATCAAATTAGGGAAGTATGCATGGTTATTAATTGTGATAGCTTACTGATTAGGTATCCATGATTGGAACCTACGAATAACAAATCTGTTAATTCAATATGGATTAGAGAACAGATTATGTGGGAATTTCAAAAAGGGTTCTGAGTTACCCTCTTGTTTGTTAAAGGGCCGAGAGCCCATTTTGTGATGTTTGTTTTCCTGCTGCTTGTGCTGTGATGTGAGCCTGGACCGTTGTTGTGATATGTAGAGGCATGGAGGCCTTATAGTTGTGGCAGCGGATGACGCCTAGTTTGGCGAGATGCATCGGTTTATGCATATGGGTGTCAGGGAGGGCACCAGGGGTGATGGAATGGGATGGATGTGGTTGCTGGTTGCTTGTGGTGTTCTTGAATGTTAATCTGCCTTGCTTTTCCCCACTGCTCAAGGAAGCTGGTCTTGATACCATTCTTCCAAAGGAGGCGAAGACGCGCGGGGTATGCCACGTGCTTTCCGTGTTTAGCCTCTCGAGGGAGAATGGGTATATGCTCTTTCTATAGGCGGCAAAGACCCGACGGGTAGTATATCTACTCACCGTGTTAAGCCTCATTTGTGTTTAGAAGCATAGGATGTTTTTCTAGAATGCCTGGGAATGTGGAAAAGTATTTCTGTAATGAATGTTTGATTAAATGGTGAAAATCCACAGGGATGGAGATGCTATAATTTAAAGGTGATGTGAATCTTAAAAAGGAGCAGTTGTTTTGAAAGTGACGCCATTTCAGTTTAATGTGGAATTGTTCAATCTTAATTAATGTTTAAAGAATTAATTAATGTACAGTGGAACTGATAAATGAGAATGGAGTAATCTAATAAAGCTCTTCAATTGGTTGTGTGCTTATAGGATACCTAGTCTTAGAAGTACCAGCCTGGAGTCTGAGAGACGTTAGCTGCAGTTGTATCTAAGACTAGGTAATGCCCATAGTGTGGATGTGAGTTACTTATATATTCTGTACTTTTTGTGTTTCTATACGCTACTCCACCCTGTCGGTAAGGGCAACTGACACCCCGGGGATTCTGAGCCCTGGGGGGGTGTTTTCCCCAACATTCTGATGGGAGGTTGAATGGCTGACTACCCCCTTTGGCCCCGCTCTCTTCTCTTGGTAGATCTTAGTGCTGGTAGGCACAGTGGTTAGTTTTACCCATATATGTGTGTAGAGGGCTGTAATGGCTTGTGGTTATTTCACACACATATATTCTGGATATAGAATCCTATGGACTACTATAGGTGTAACGTGTATAGGCTGTGATGGCTTGAGGATCCTTACTCGGTGTATGGGCTGTAATGGCTTGAGGTATAATACCCGACGTATGATACACGTTATGCGAGCTGTGGTGGCTCCCGGAAACTACGTGGTTACTTTTGGTTGTGAGGATTGTGTGGAGATTAGCCCAGGTGTCTGCGGGCAAACCTTTGTGGTGCACGAGGTGCAGATTGTGGAGCTTGACCCATGTTGATATGGGCAAGCCTTTGGAGAGAGATGCACAGGACGTATGTCGTTGGGGAAAAGCGGCAAACCAGTGGGGAAGTGGTAGCGGGGTACCCTTGATATTCTTTACTACATGCTATATTCTTGTATGCGTTACTTGGTGAGAGTAGCCTTGGTGAGGTTGGGAACATAGTATACCTGTTTAGGTGACGAGTTAGTTTCACTTGTTTTTCACTGGGCTTTAGCATGCTTTCTTTACTTTTGCACGAGAGTCTTGGGGAGGATCCTACTGAGTATACTGTTATACTCACCCTATGTACATATAAACTGTTTTTCAGGCGACTTGGAGCAGGTTGGAGATCAAGTTGGTTACTACTAGCTTGCGGTTGGAGGAGGAGCTGTTCGGGCTTGTGGTCGCTGCCATTTTACTTTCCTTTGGGTACTTTTAGTTATCCCTTTCAGTTTTAGTACTTTTGCATGACATTTCATATATGTACTTGGGTTTCTTTTACATTTTAGTTATGAGTTGGAGTTGGTTGGAGTCTATTCTATCTCTCTCTTCTGCATGTGTTCTCTTAGAGGGTAATGCCTCCCATTTGTGTGTGTATTATACCCTCGGTGCTAGTCGCCAACCCGGGGCCTACTGGAGGCGGGACTCGGGGGTCATTATCTCCCTTTTCACATTGCCGGCCCAGGAGGGGTACACTTTGTGGGGAGGGGGTCGTGACATGTTATGAACCTTTTCTATTTTATAAGGTTCATATACAATCCCTTCTAAAATAATATGTCAATAATTTATCTTTTCTCATATTTTTAAATATTTTATTTTATGTTATTATTTCATGTGGATTACGATTTAAGAATTTCCAATGCGATAAGGGACTTCTCTTTTGAATGAATCATATTTTAATGTTTTCAATAAAAATATATGTATCATCACATTCACAGAATTTAAATTATTATTAACATATTTTATTCGGAATTTTTTTGTAAATGTCGTTTTATATCAAATTATCTTTATTAAAATTGATCACAAAAGTATTTTTTTAATTTTTCAAATAGAATCAATGACAAAAATAATTCCTCCCATTATGAATATAATATTATTTTAGTATAATTTGAATTAATATATATATCATTAATGAAATTACATATTTTCATATTTATTTATAATTTTGGTATTAAAAAGGATAATTTTATAATATTAACTTGAATTTTATATTTAAAATGGATTTTGAAAGAAAATGGTATTTTAATATAATAAATTTATTTTTATATGAGATAAAAATATTTATTTAAATTATAATATATATTATTCATATTGTGGTTCATGAAAAGAATATATAAAGTGTTATCATATATGCCACATCGCGTGGCCATTTTAAGTTAATTAATATTGGTACTTAAAAATCACTAAAATGCATTAGGAAGTTATATTAAGAAATGATCATATGGTTGTCAAAAAAATTTAGAGCTATGTATGGGATCTATGAGTTGAATTATCAAGTTACCTACATGAAGTTTATATTATTTCTAATGAGTTTTCTAGAAAATTTCTTAACAAAATGTTAAATAAATGATCATTAAAGGGGATGATATTTCCATTTATGGGTAAAATTATTTGTTTTCCCGAATGGGGTTGTTATGTGTACAATTTTTTCTAATTGTACTAATATTTATCATAAATTTAAATACCATACATTTATTTCCTCCCTTATCCAATGTTATTAAATTTTTTACATGATTCTAAGGATGGGTAAGGGAATGTAAGAGATCAAGTTTAATGACTGTAATAGTTTTCATTAAATGAGATAATTAATTATGTTAAATGTTTTATATTATTGAAATCTTTATATTAATTTTTATATACCTCTTTTCATTTAGTGATTTTATCATGTATGAGTTATAACCTAATTCCTGAAATCTGTAAACCAGAAATGATCCTAAAATGATTGATAAATAATCAATAAATTAAATTAATGAGTATATAATGTATAAGGCCTTGAATTTATAGTTAGTCTTAGTGTAATTATATTTTTTTAGTTTATAATACTCTTTGTGAAAGTATTTATTTATTACAAATATATATTTTTTTTACTATTTTTAAAATGGGGATTTTCAAAAAAGATAATTTATCGTATTCAAAATATTTCATTAAGAATCAAATTCTTCATAAACACATTACCTGTAAAAATAATTACTTTAAAATCATTTATTTATTATTGGAGATTCACATTTAATTAAATCTTTTCAATGATATATTACATCACCTACTATAAAGGAATTTTTATGTGTCCTTTATCTTCCCCTTTTTGGTATTTGTTTTTAAATATTTTCTACAACATCAATTATGATTTCACAGAAACATCCCTTTATATTAAAATATGATTGAACCTAATAGGGGTTTTCAATATATATATATATATATATATATGTATGTATGTAGCTAATGTGGGAAAGGAATCATGATACCAAAAAATTAAATTATAGATCAGTTTTTCAATGTTTTCATTGATGTGTCATTATTTTTGGTTGTTTTTCTACTATGTGAAAATAAATCAAGGATTCCATTGATCATTGGTGGAATGTTATATTGATACCATATATAATACTTCATAAGATGGATTCTTATCATGATTATTCTAGTATTAAATTAACCATTTACATTATTATCTATATGGTGTGGACACGATATTTTACATTATTAAAATATGATTATGTTCACCAATAATTATTACTGTTCTATTAACATGGGGAAATGATATTTCAATATATATATAGTTATTAAAATACAGATTAATATTTTTAAATTGAATAATTAATGTTTTAGAATCGACCTTTTTTTTCTATAGATGATTTGTTATCATATTGTAAATTTTATTGATATATGTAAAGTTGTAACAACTATAAATTGAAAAATAAGGACATTTCATTTTATAGCATATGTGAAACACACAACCATGAGTAAAAGGGACTGTAACAATAATATACAATAAAATATATTTATTTAAAAAAACGATCTCTTAAATAATCTTAATAACTGAAAACACTTATTTTATCTTACATTATGCTCAACAATGAGGTTCTTTATATGGTTGATTATAAATCAGACCAAGTCTTTCCAAAAACAATAAAATACTAATTTATTTACAAAAACATAGCCAATAATACGCATAGCATAAATAGTATCAATTAAAATATGAAAAAAAATGTTTTATATATTATTATTGGTTAAATATTTAATATTAATAATATTTGAATCATATAAATGATAAAGAAATATCTTCTAAAAGACATTATTTTTTCTAAAATTTTAGTAATTCATGCTTGGTGGAAAAAATTTATTGTAAATTTTCTACACATTAATAAAATTTATAAGATAAAATAAAATAATTTTTTGAAATATATATATAAATATTATATTATGTTGAATTTCCTCAATTAATATAATAGGAATTATTTATTGATTAATAGTTAGAGAATAAATTTTAAATGAAACCATTTTATTCTCGGACAATATTTAAAACTCTATAGTATACATTGAAATTATTTTATAGTAATAATAGTTTATTTTTATATAAATTAATTCTACTTATTTAATTTAAATCAATTTTATATTTAAATTTCATATGAAATAGTTGTAAACATTTTAACATTTCAGTTTTTAAAACCTTCATTATCATCATGTTTGTGGGAATAATATTAAATTATTTCTTGAAAATTATGTGAAATTAATTTGGAAAATTGTATTTGATACTTGTAATAAACATAATATTCTATTTCAAATAATTAAAATCAAATATTTTACCAAATTTAATATTAAATGCAATAAAAATTAATTAAATATGTTAAGGTAAAATTATGTTTTTCATGAAATTTTACTAAAAAAATAATGGTAAAATGACCTATGAACATTAATAAAATGATTTGATTGAAATATTTATAGTACGTAACCCATTTGGTTAACTATTTTCCATTTTCACTCTTTTTATAGATTTATAACTTTAGAGCACTCAATTCTATTCAAAACAAAAATTTCTATCCACCTTAGAAAATTGAAAAATATAGCCACTCTCCTATCTTCCTCACACCTTAATTATTTTTTTCTCATCCAATACCTACACAAATAATATAAAAGTTTCCTTCAATAATATTATTAGTAATGTTTTTTTTTTCAAAAAATCTTCATGGGAAGGAATTATTTCAAACCTCCATGGGATACCCAAAGAAGAGGTAATGATCTTAAAAAAGAGTGATTATATTACTCCATTCCCCACAAACATAAATCTGTATTAAAAAAATATAATATAATATAATAGATATATTTCATTTAATGGGTTGTTTTATTTATATTTTCATAACCAAATATCATATCAATATAAATCAAATGGGAAATAAAATCAGTATTTATTTCTACAAAAGACCATTTACTCACTAACTAATGTCATATGTTTTTTCATTTCCACCTCTCATAGTTTCGTATGATTATGGATATAAATGATATATAAATATATATAAATATATATTATATTAATAAATTATTTATTCATATAGAGTCACTATATAATATATATAGAACTTACTTTATATGGGAGACATGATTCTATCTATCCTATGTACATTGTACTACTAAATCAAAATTAAATTTGAATTGTCATTCAGTGATTATTTACATGGAAGGTGATAAATATTTTTTTGATTATAAAATATATACATGAAATAGTTGTGATTTTAATGTTATATTTATAATAACTTAACCATATCTTGTTATTGGTTTTGACACAAAAATTTATTTAAAATATGATAAATATGTGATTATTATTATTATATATATATACAATATAATATATTGACGATCCAGATCATTCGTGATAAATGGATCACGAGAAAAAAACTAATTAATACCTAAAAAATGAAAATAATGAATGGTTATTAATGAATGGGAAATATGAGGTTATAAAAGTATAGTATATGATATTATAAATATAATTATTATTATTTAAATAGATAATATAGTGATGAAACCAATATAATATAGATTAATGCATGTCAATCCAAAAGGGAGTGAAATGAAGGACATGTCATCTCAATTTTTTTTCCCTTAAGGCATATTGTAGTGTTATGCACAAAATTTGTATTATATGATTTATAAAATGTATCATTGAAATGTAATATGATGAAAATGAAATTGTTTGTTGTATTTTATATTTAAATTTTATTTAATTCATCAATGGTGATTTAAATTAAAAGTTACCATGTGGTAAGGGGTTTCTTAACTAAATTTCAATTTATTGTGTTAATCATATAATTCAATGATTATGTAATTATAAGATTATGTGAAAAATAATATAGTATTACCTTATTTTATATTTTCATCACTTTTTATTATATATAGTTAATACACATATTAACATCATTGAATAATTTCTACTTCAACATTTAAATCATTTTAAAAGTTTATTTCATAATATCATTCTAATCGAGATTGTAGTTTCATGAATTTCTATAAAATTAAATTATTTGATCAATGTTTGATAATCCATTATTTGTACATATAAAAGTTTTATTAATGATATTATTATGTAATAGTAAAATTTTATTATCATCGATATATAAAATAAAAGATATTTTTGTTATAAAATTTACCTTTATAAATTACTATTACTTGGAATCAGTTTTCTTACAAAATTATTTTTTTTAAAAGATCATAATTTTATTTTAATAATGAAAAACTATTTTAAAATAGAAAATATCACTGATTTTTTAATCTATATAAATTTATTTCAAATTTATTTTATGTATCCTTACAAATAAATCCCTTTATTCTTTTATGAGAAATTTGAAAGGAATATGACGCTTATTTAATTGAAATGGAACTTTCCAATGATTTTATCAAAGTAACCAAAATGCTCTTTTTTAATTTATATGAATTAATTAAATAAAATACTATCATGATAATCATTTATTTTGAGCCTTAATTTCCTATTTATGGGGATATTTTAAAATATTTATTTTAGAGTCATTTTCAATGAGATGTGTTTATTAGGAAAATGGAATTTTTTTTACCTCAAGAAAATTTTTATTAATATTTTTATAGAATATAAAGTAATAAATGAAAACATTACATTATTCATAGTCTAATGGGTATTTGGTAATACCATTATTATTCTTCCTCTGGATGAATTTAGATTATTTTAAAAAATGATTTTATTATCATTTACATCATTATTTCATTATGTGGTCATTTACATCCACATAAAATATTGGCATTCTTATGATAATTTGAAATTAAATTTAGCCTAGATAAGAATTTTTATATATCATATATGTCCTTAATTCTGAATCTATATAACATTTTAACATAAAATGTTTACATTTAATGTTATTTGTTCATATGAGGAAATACAACTAAATCATAATTTTGTACATAATATGTATTTCCAAGGATAATGAATAATTATCATTAGTTAAATATATTATTCAATATATTTGTAATTATTTTGAGACATAGGATAAGTTTTTGGGACCATTTATAGAATCCCCCTTGATGCATCTGTAGTCTAATGGGAAGAATCAGTTGGCTAGCCAAAGTTAAATAATATTTCCCCAAGTATATTATAAACCATCAACTAAAATATGTTGATGGTTATTATATAATGTTATTGGGAAACATGATGTATGATATTTATGAATTGAAATCTATCAAAGTTCATTTATTTGTTACTGTGATATTTCCATAATGATATATCTCATCACACATTACATTCTCATCTATTCATTAATTGAACTTGTTTTCAGTTCTATATATATCTATATTGATTATCTATTATGAAAGTATGACATTAGTTTATTATTGAAACAATAAGTGTTTTTAGTTATTTACATTAATATTTGTTATGATAGTGAATTGTTTAAATGGAATGTGGATTTAGATATATTTCCCGACATTTTGTTAATTCATTATTGATAATTGTTTATTTATTCATGGTTTCTTCTACTGTACAAAACCTTACCGTGTATTTGGTATCGCTATTTTTTGGACTACTATCTTTATGATTCTGTGAATTTTATATTGAATAATATAATTGTATATGATTTATAGAATATATATATTCATAAAAATATTTTTAATTTTTGAATTCCAATCGAATATGGGATTCATTTACATATATAGTATATAAATACTACTAATGTTTATGTTTCATTGAGGTAGAATAACTTTAATCATATTCCATTTAAATAAATTGATAATCATCTTCGAGGTACAGAAACGGGGTTAACTAAAGTTGTTATTAGTTGATGTTTTAATATAATTTCTTGAAGCCATAATGTAAGGACCTGGAAATTCAATGTAAATTTTTTTAATTAATTTTAATTATTACAATTCTGAAATATTTGACAGCATGAGATTCCAAGGAATGGAGAACCAAGAACGATCCTTTAGAAATATTTTATGTTACATTTAGTAATCATGTGGGTGGAATTTTCTATATTTTGATATGGTGCTTGCAATAAAAATACATGGGAAGCGTTGAATCTGTCTCATTGGGATCCTATTAAGGGATGCTTAACTTTTATAGGAAAGGGATAGACGAAGAATTAAATTTCATGGTCTTTAAAAAAAATAGTAAAATAACTAAAAGATGTTTTATATTTATTTTGCAACCGTAGGAAAAACGGTTTTTGAAACACTGTGGAATGACAAACCATTTAATGGCATGACTCATAAGTTTTGTGACCACACCATTGAGAGAAATAACAGGTTGTGTAACTACACCTTTGTGAGGGTAAATATTTTCATTATTAAATACATTAATGATCCACATTAATTATGTGATACTTTAATTACAACCATCCCTTATATTTAATCTGAGCTCTGGCATGGGTTTTGGGAGTGCAATGAGGGGATGCTAAGACGAGGCTCCATCGACTTTCCACTTCGACGATGAATGTTGTCCAGTGATGGTTGTTGGGGGAAATGATGGGTGATAGTGAATGCCAGAGAGATCCTTCAGATGTGGACACTCTTTCTTGTTTAGTTATGCCTTCCAATGCACTCGTTGTAGGTTGTTTTGTTTTTTAATTAAGGGAATTAGTTTTCTTAGAAGGTTACCCAAGTTAATGGTAATGCGGAGGGAACATGTCAAATGAACAAGGCCAAGATCATCAGAAATTTTATGATTTGTTTTCATTTTACATAGAAAATAGGAAGGTAATATGGCACACAGTTGCATCAGCATCATTCCTGGTGTATTAGAGATGTGCCACTATCCTTTTAGTGGTCGAAATGGGAGGCATGCATGGGAGGAGGAATCAGCGGCTGTGACGGGCTACCATGCTATAGGAGGAATTCCCATGCGTTGCTCCTGGGTGGTGGAATCTATGGTCGTGATGGACCACAACATTGAAGGAATCATGCTCTAGTGGCATGACTCGGAAAAGGTAATTGTGGTTGTGATGGGACACGGTGCTGAAATTTCATAGCGATACGATGTCCCCTCACGGAGTAGTCAACCAACTGTATGGGTTGTCATATGAGACATGACTAGTGGACTCAGCCACATGAGAAGGAGTCGTACGTGGCTATACCTTGTCCGAGGAGAATGGAGCATGCCCGCATGAGTAGGACGAGGTGAGCCAGATGTCCCGGATTGTTAATGATAGCCTAGAGGGGCTAGGTCGGCTGGAATTGGGCTAGAATACTATTAGGGTAATACCAAATCAAATCGGGTTGAACCAAACTGGGTCGAGTTGGGTAGGTCCAAATGGGTTAGACCAGACCCTTACCCCTTATGGACTAGTTACACTTAATTGATCATATCTCCTAAACTGGAAAACCATTCGATGAACTGTCTACACTACCATAACCCTTAGGAATAGGTGGTCATCTTATGATACTCCACATGAGTTTCTGACAATGTTGTAGTTTGGATGGGTTGGATTTTACCAGAATCAAATCGGTCCCTCGTTACTGATGTTTATACAACATATAAATCGAGTGTCCTGTTGACGTGTCGTCTATTTTATTGGATCACTAATGACATATCAATTCATCATGATTCTTATTATTTAGACGTCATGGTGGTAGAAATATGATTTATGGTTCGAGGATTATATCCTCCCAGAATCAAATCAACATTGTGTGTGGACCTAATGGCTGGATAAGATGTGAATAATGAATATAGATCCTATTTGGGTCAGCACTGAGTGATCCTATGAGGATCAGTAGTGACCGATCCTATGGGGATTAACAATGAGCTATGTTGTGTAGATTAGCACCAAGTGATCCTGTTTGGATCAACACCATGTGATCCTGTGTGAATTAGCACCGAGCCATCATGTGTGGATCAACACCAAGCGATCATGTGTGGGTCAGAAATAGAAAATCATGAAAAAATTAGATGATGTAAATTTATTACTAAACACATATAATTCTGTACTTATATTAAACCAATTATGAGCTATCTTTTTTCTTGTGCTTTTTGATTGAGATCGTGCATTGTGTTTTTCCTTTGTGGAATTCTAAGATACCTTCGGGGGTCTTAAGGTCCCAATTTGGTATTTTTATACTCACCCATGTACGGGTTTAACATGCCCCTTATTGTATCATCAACAAACAATGGGAAACATTGACTTATTCTCAAGAATCCAAGACTAGATGGTGTAAGGAGGTGACTGGTGGAACTGGAGAGATGAAGTGATGAGCTCTACTTTCCCTTCATGTAGGATCATTGGAGGACTACCTCTAGAGGTGTTTTCTATTTTTTTATTTACACTTTCATTGGGATTTCATAAAAGGAACTATACCTCAGTACTTACTTCAACACATTGTGATTATTTTTATTTGTGGTTGTATATTTCTCCAACAATTGTGTTTTTCTTGTGCCCAGTGTGGCCAATCTATGAGTGTACATGTTTTGTGGAAATTCATTCCCTTTTTATTAAAATAACATTTTAGTGCTAGTCACCAACCCCTGGACAATGGAAGGTGGGTTTGGGGTAGTCACAACACTAGCCATTGGGGATGGTCATGAAAATTTGGTATTAGAGGATTTGGATATACCAGAAGAACTAAAAGTCTATTTATTTGATGAAGAATGTTGTTAAGTGACTTGAACTCGGGTTTTAGTGTGGGGTTGCAGTGTCGGTGCATCGGCTGATGTATCCATAATCTAGGATCTTTAATTTTGATTTCTGACTTGGTACACATAAATACTAAAAGTGGGAATTTTGAAAATGTTGTGTTTTATTATCTCTTTGAGTCAGCTGACAAGGTATAACGTATTGATCAAGGTGGAATTGTTTCATTCAAGATTTCACCACATTGAAAGCTGTCTATGATTTCAGATAGAGATCATGATGACGGCCCAATGAGCGACGAGGTGTTAGTTCATGGCCCTCTTACTATGATGACACTTTTTAGGTGGTTAACCAGCTGCACCACCACTAGTGGGTTTGCATTTTCCACCATCAACACTATCATACCATGCACACCGAATGAGCATGCTTCATGATTTCCAAATATAGATTCCTATGTGGATTTTAGACATGACAGATCCCCATGTAGATGAGGACAGGTTGGAGGTTGTGGAATGAACATTTCACTTAGTTGATACACTTGTCGAACATATAGGGATACATGCTAGTAGACAATTTCAGGATGCAGTAGGGAGATAGTGGAGCTTCACGCTCTAGATGAATGAGGAGGGGAAACTCTCCTGGTTGGACTTCGAGATCATCATTAGAATGTAGTTTATACAAGTTACTATACATTCGGTTTTTATGAAAGAGATACAACACATTCTGGAGGGAAGCCTAATAATAGCTCAATACTCGGCAAGACTCAATATCCCCACTCGCTACTCCTCCAAAATGTTATAGGTCCCATTTTACTATGCACAAAACATTGTGAAGGGTCTCTATCGAGAGATCAGAGTGACGGTGATATCAATAAATATCTAAATGCAGGCTAGAGTACTTGAGCGAGCAATATGGGTTTAGAGCTTTATAGCTGTGCAGACAAAATGGTGAGATCCACCACTGAATGATAGGTCGTTTTGTCATCTATAGAAACCAATAGAGAGATGAAAAAGAGTTCCAAGTGGGCCAGAATGTCAATAGGATGACCCCATAATGCAGAGTTGGATTTGTGGAGGTTGTGAGGAAAATAAGGTCTTCTGAGGACAAATGTAAGTTACCCTTGTAGCGGACATGGAGACATGGCTTGCGAAATTCCAAATCCCCATGTGTAAGATCATCAAATGATCAAGGTACATCTGAGGAAGAGGATTATGTTCGATAGAGGACGTCTATAGTGTGTCAAACATGGAAGAGGAGTAGTTCGTGTAGCAGGTGGTGGACAATAGTTTGAGGGTCTCCCATCACAACCAACATATGGTCCACCCTAGCCACTCGGAGTAGGTGGATAGGGGAAATATTAGCTTCTAGAATATGTGGCTTACACCCACGACACTCTTGAGATGATTAGAGGTATGATATGTGTATACCCTACCATATTTGTAGTTCATATAGATATCAGTGCCAATCACTCTTTCGTTTCCACGACACCAGTTCAAAGATCAAAGATTCTGATGGAGGCTTTGGTTCGATCATTACGATTAGAGACTCTTATAAGAGAGTATTCCATGATTAAACATTGGTGTAGGTAGTACGATCTCAATCTAGGTGGCGAGAGCATCGGCTGGGATGTCTAAGTAACAGCGTGGAGGCCTTACAATGTCATCTTGAGAATGGACTAGTGATCCACATTCAATGCTCAGATTGAGCAATTTAGGTAAAATGTGTATTGTGTCTGCATGGATGTGATCAATTTTTACATCACCAGTTAGATGGAATACATTACATCATAGGAGGGTGCAGCCGATCACTCATCAGTTGGTTTTCCTCACCCTTGGTGTAGTGGACGAGAGCAGTCTGAGTTGTCCTATAGTGATGGACCAGTATGTTGATGTCTTCCCTAATGTTGTTTAGGGACTACCTCATCATAGGTAGGTATACATTCACATCGACATGTACACTAGGTTGGCCCTAATATCAACCCCAGTATATCATATGGCACATTTGGAGATTTGTGAGCTGAGGGTATAGTTGGAAGACTTGTATAATAAGGGGTTTTTAAGGTCCATTGTTTCTCCTTAGAAAGCCTTAATTTTTTCCCCGTGATGTTAGATGTGAGACTAAGGCTTTTGGGGACTATCGATACCTGATCAAGGTGAACATGATGAACAAGTTTCAACTGCCATGGATCAATGATCTCTTTGTCTAGCTGAAGGGAGTACAATGGATTTCAAGGAGTGATTTCAGATCAAGATACCATCAGCTTTAGGTATGGGATGATGACGTACTAAAGACAACATTCTAATTTTTTATTTACATTATTAGTTCTTGGTTGTACCTTTTTCTGTCCCCAACACTCCGGAAGAGCTCATGGTACTCATGAACATGATCTTCCAGCCTTAACCCGATCACATTGTGGTGGTATTCATTAATGAAATCTTGGTGTACACGATGATGGAGGAGGAGTATGCCACACACCTGTATATTTTTCTAGATACACTGAGAGAGAAAAAAACTTTATGGAATGCTTACGAAGTGCTATTTCTAGATATCAGACATCAAATTCCTTGGGCATGTTATCTCAGAGGCTGGAGTTGCAGTGTATCCATTGAAGATAAGGGTAGTGTTGTATTGGGTCCACCCACGAGTGTGACTGAGGTGTGGTGTTTCCTATGATTAGCATGGTACTACTAGAGATTTTTACATGAATTCTCTAGTGTATTATCTCCCTTATCTTCTTTGAAAAAGAAGGGGCAGTGTTTCATGTGGACGAAGAAGTTCCAACATAGTTTCTAGAAGTTGAGTTAGATACTAAAGATTGACCCCATCATGAGGATACCAGAAGAGGATGTTGGTTATGTAGTATATTATGATGCATTAGGGACCAAACTTGGTAGTGTCTTAATGTAGGAGCTATTAGTGATTGCCTATAGCTCACAAATGTTGAGGCAGTACGAGCATATCTATGTTACCCATCACATAGAGTTAGCAGTGGTGGTTTTTGCACAGATCATGTGCAAGAACTACATGATAGGTGAATATTTAATTTTTTCTCCTATCACAAGAGTATCATGTATATATTCACATAGTATGACCTAAACCAGAGATAACAGCTATAGATAGAGTTTTTCTAGGATGATGAATTTGAGATAGTCAACACCCCTAAGAAGGGGAAAGTAATATCAGACACACTCAATGGAAGGATTGGTCTAGGGTTGCTTGGTGAGGTGAAAGAGTAGTTATACATGTTGTAGATATCCTTTCTGGATGGAAATGGAGAAGCATGCCTCATTTATATTATTTTCACTCCGCCACTTCTTCAGCAATTTTGGGAGGCACATCTTGGAAACATTGATTGTGAGGCCTTACGTGTTCAGATAACCTCAAGACAATATCCTGAAAGATTTTATAAATGTGGGGATCACGTCATTCACATCAAAGGATGCACCATGGTACGAGTGACTCTATAAGAGGATTTATTAAGGGAGGTCCACACATCTTCTTTAGTGGTACATCCTGGAGTGTTGAAGATGTTCTAGGTCATCTGACATCAGTATTGGTGTCTTGGGATGAAGAAATATGTGTCAATGTTCATATTATGATTCCTCATGTGTCATAATATGAAGGTAGAGATGTAGGTACTAAAAGGATAGCTCTGCCGCGTGAGTCCTATAAAGGAAGTGGGATGTTATCTCCATTGACATTAGGACAGGGATACCATATACGTCTAGGGGATGCAATTCCTTCTGGGTTATTGTTTTCCGACTCACTATGTCAGTCCACATCATACCTATCAGATAGATGGGGTTTGTAGAGGGATTTTGACATCTCTACATACACGAAATTTTACAAATTCACAGGGTTCCATCGACGATCATCTAAGATCACAATGCTCATTTCACATTTAGCATGCGGAAGGGATTAAAGGAGGAATTCAAGACTTAACTATGTTTGATAACCACCATTCATCCTTAGATATATGGTTAGATAAAGCAGACCATACATACACTCTAGGAAATTCTTCGGGTTTGTGTCCTTGATTTTGGACGTAGTTTGGAGGACGACATGCGACAGTTGGAGTTCACAAACAACAATAGTTGTTAATCTACAACCGGGGAGTCATCACTTATGGGAAAAAAGATGGTACATGCTACCATTGAGAAGGTAAATATCATGTTGGAGTGGATGAAAACTGCACAGAAATGGAAAACTCCATATACCGATAGGAGATGAAGGCCCTTGGAGTTCAAGGAGGGAGACCATGTCTTCCTATAGGTATCACTATAACGAGGACTGAAGGGATTTGTCCAGGGCAACAGGCTATCACTGAGGTTCATCGAAACTTTCCTAATCCTTAGAAGAGTGGTTGAGGTAGTGTAATACATATATCTTCCCACAAATATGCACTATGTTCATAATGTATTCCATGTGTTGTAGCTAATGAGATACATTTATTATCCATAACACATTATCAATTAGGGAGAGCTAGACATTGACAATGGGGTGACATTCGGGGACTTCCCCATGGAGAAAGATGATCGATATAAGATGGTCTTTTGTGGATATTAAATCCCTCTGGTGCAAGTTTGGCGGCAACATGGGAACCTCACTGAGAGAACATGGGAGCGGGAGGCTTAGATACATTCTCTGTACCAACATTTGGTTCACTTGATTTTAGTGTATGTTTTGGTGATGAAAATACCTATCGCAGGGATAATTTAAAACTAGGAAATTAAATGTAATTTTCTAAATTAAATGGAATTATTACAAGTTTTTAAAAATTTATGGAATATGATTCTGAGGTCCGGAGATCCTAGAAATAACTTTTGGAGTTTTTGAGGGGTGTTCCATAAAGATATGGGTGTAGTTTTCTATCATTTGAACCAGTCCATAGATTATAAATATCAGGGCACAATTTAATCCATACTACTAACGATGGCTTAAGAGAATCTTAACATTGACCAACAATGTTCAGAATAAAATGTCAATTTAATTGACTTTATAAAAAATAAAAAAAACTAACGTTAAATTTATTTTAATTTTTGAAGCCATTAAAAAATGGAGGTGGTACCACAGTGCAACATCAAACCATTTCATCTCATGATTCCTATGTTGTGTAACCATACCATTGTGAAAATAATGGATTGGGTAACTGCACTGTTGAGAGAGATAATAGTTTCATTAATTAAACTCATTAATGAACCGCATTAATTGTGCGATGCATTAGTCTCCCCCTTACCCACTATTTTATCAAAGCTCAGGCATGGGTTTCAGGAGAGCTATGAACGGATGATCAAAATAAGCACTTGTAACTTTCATCTCTGATAAAGAACATGATCAAGTGACGATCATTGGGGTAAATGATGGAAAACGATGAAAACTAAAGAACACCTTCGGATGTGGAAACTCCATCTTATTCTAGAACGTCTTCCAAAAAACACGAGGAAGGGGGTTTCATTATATAATTAATATTTTTTATTTTTTTGAAATGTTGCTGATGTTAATGTTAATGTGGAGGGAACACACCAAAAGAAGAAGGCCCGACCCAGAAAAATATTTAGATTTGGTTTTGTTTCTTATGGGAAATCGGAATGTAACATAGCCCAGGGTGGTGCTTACTGAGTGCCTGATGGAGAAGAGGTGGGCCATTTTTCCAGCCAGTGGCTGGAGGAGGAGGCTCTCCTCAACCGGACACCTAGGCGGAGGAAACCGTGACGATGACATGCTATGGATCTGGTGGCGGTGTGCCCCGACTGTGTGCCTAGAAAGAAAAATGTGTTGCCATGATGGGCCGTAATGCTGAATGATGCCCATCCTGGTGCAACTCCAAGTCGATGGATGTCGTGACCACCACTGGCCGCCATTCTAACTTGGATTCGCGTGGAGACGTCTTCCTACCGGGTATGATGACGTTGGAGACGCTTCCAACGGACTCAACCACGTGAACTGGTACCAGACACATCTATGATATGACTGAGGAGAAGAGAGTTAACCATCAAATATGTGCCAATGTGAGCCTCATAGTCAAAGATGATATGTGGGCTTGGTCATTCATGCTGGCCCAACGGTCCTAGTCCACCCGATTTAGGCTAGACATGGGTTTGGTCAGCCCAAATTGGATCGGGTGAAAGAAGACAGGGTCTGCTTGGGGTGGTACGACCGAGCCCGGTCTGACCAATACACCTTTCAGCACATTTACATTTAATTGATCATTTCTCCTAAACCGGATGTCAATTCAATGAACCGTTTATAATGCTATAACGCTTAGGAAGATTCAGTCTTATTTAGATACGCCATATGATTTTAGGAGAATGTTTGATTTTTCCCATGTTGGATCATACCTGAATTCAACTAGGCCCTCAGTACTAAAAAGGCTATAACATATAGACTAGATGTCTGGTTGATGCTCTGTATGTTGCGTTTGAATCCTTATGAAATTTCAGTTCATCGGGTTACTTCTTCATGGAAATACGTTCCTGTTGAAATAAAACTAATGTCTAGTGGTCTGGATCCTCCCAAAATCATGCATGCTTTGTGTGGGAACCTAGTGGTTGGCTGATTAATGAAGAATGAATAGTGATCATGTGTGGATCAACACCTAGTGATCCTGTGTGGATCATCACTGAGCGATCATGTGTGGATCAACATCGAGATATCTTATGTGGATCAACATTGAGGAATATTGTGTGGATCAACACATACTAATCCTTGGAGGATCTACATCGAGTGATTCTTTGTGGGTCAATATCAATTCTTCATTACTAAATAAAATGATCTAGCTTTAGGAATAAACATTTGTAATTCAGTACATAATTCAAACATAGTATGAAATGTCTTTGTCTTTGTGTTTTGTGATTTATATCATGCTTTGTGGTTATTCTTTTATTAAATTATGAGAGGCCTTCGAGTGTCTCACAATAGATATTGGGTATTGTTATACTCACCCCATCCTGGTATTTTTACGCATGTTATTGTGACTTGTACAGACAATTAGGGACTTTGACTAATTCATGAGGAGCCCAGGCTGGATAGTGTATGGAGGTGTCTCTTGGACATGGAGACTATAGTGACGAGTTGTACGTACCATTCTGGTTGGATCATTGTTGGATAACATTAAGAGCCTCTTTACCTATTTTCTATATTTCAATATCAGTTGGGATTGTATACATTCCCCTTTACTTCAGTACTTACATTTACACTATGTGGTTGATTTTTGTTGTGGTTATATCGTTCTCTTTTCATTGTGTTTTACTTATGTGTAGTGTTCCCTATCTACTTGTGTACATGATTTGAGGAAATGACTTCCCATTTTTTAGAAATACCTTTCGGGTGCTAGTTTCCAACCTCTGTCCTATTGAAGGTGTGCATCGAGCAGTCACTACACGAGCCCTAAGAGATTTATTGTGACACTTATTTAGAAAAAAATTAATTTAAAACCTAGACATATTTCATACATATAGGATTATTAAATAACCACACTATAATGCCATGGTAGTGTATTTATTATGTGTATTTTCCATGAAATATTTCATTTTATGGCTATTAAAAGTGAATTGATATCTAGAATAGAGGTTTATAGGGATTAAAAACCTGAAAAAGGAAAATCGGTTTACCACAAGAATTACATGGTATAAAAAGTCTAGTCTTTAATTATTCTTGGATCAAAACCCCTTATATATATGCCTATGAAAAACACATTTTCTTTTAAAAATATTTTTATAGAGTTTAATTTATGGGGACAATGAGTTTCATATATGAAATCTATGGTGTAATATATTGAAAATAATGTTTCATAAAATTTAAATTCAATAAATGATTTTATGGTATTATAATTATGATGATTATTACTCACTCTATACTTATTTTCAAAGCATTTGATGGAACCTGAACCAATTATGATAAAATAGAACATGAATGAAAATGTGGTTACTATGTTAAACCAAATGATATGATGATAACATTGAATGATATTATATTTATAATAAATTAAATATCCTAAATTAATATTAACAACTTATACGTGATCCAAATCAATGGATCACTAATGGGGAGTACGATGGAGTTCAATAAAAACTTGAGTAATGGAGACCATAGTGTGAAAAAGGAAGAATTTACACCTTGTAATATAATTAATAGGATAAAAATAGGAATATTTATTGATGGAATGTGAAAATGATTTATCTGTGGAAATGTGGGAATAAAAAAATTAATTTCATAGGAAAAGAGAGGTTTATGATTCATGTAAATATAACTTATCATAAGAATAATTTTATTATATTTGATAAAAATTATGGAGAACCTAAAAATTATCTATGTACTTGAAATATTCTCAATTGTAATTCGTAGATCAATGAAGGACTTATTTTGAGTTGAAATGGAATAACTATTTCTATATTATTCATTAAAATTATTTTACCATTGGTATTTTGGTATAGGAATCATTAAATTTATAATGAATGTGTTTGATTTTAATAGATTATATTTCTTAATAAACTTATTATTTATGGGTTCAATCATGTTTCTTATGTTTTAGGTTGATTAGATGTTCAATTTTGAAATCATAATTATTAAAATATATGTGGGTGGAGTATTACAATATGAACAACATAATGGGTGAAATTTGTAACAATAAAAACCATTATATTATATTTAATTTTAGTGAAAAATATTTTGTGGAATAATAAATGGATATTTTATAGAAAAATTATTAATGGTAATGAAACCCATTTGGTTTCAAATGATCACTTCTAAAATTTATGTAATATTTAAATAAAACTTATATATAATTTTTAAAATAATCATTTATTGAAAACCTTCATAAAACATTTATCCAATGAATAATTTTATTTCAATTTTTTTGACGATATCTATTGGGAAACATTATAGAAATAATATTAACAGAATTTTAATAAGGACAACCCAACATGTTGGTTGACAACATGCCGCTTCCCGGATGGTTTCATTTCATGAACAAAAGATTGAAGTATGAAAAGGGTTACATGCCTACCACTGACCTACATTATATACTAATTAATATGTAATTTATTTTTGTAAAAAATATAATGAATAAATATTTATGATGAACTTGTATTATAAAATTGTTGGATTATTGACTAATTTAAAATATTGTATGAATTTTGGTAAGAATATTGGAATTGGAAAATATATAAAGACAAACACAAAGAAATTTCACTCATTTTTTGATCTTGAGATCCATTAAAAGTGAATTTTAGTGCTCTAGAAAAAAACATATTTTTGATATCCATATCACGGATAATGAAACTATTATGATGTTGATCATATAAAAATAAAAGGGAGAATTTTTTATTTTAAATTAGAATTGTATCGAATGATTATATTTCCTTAAATTCATCTACTATAAAAAATTCTAAATTATTAGGAATAATATATTAAAAAGGAATTGAATCCTATTACATTCATATATAATGAATAATATGGTATTATAAATCAAAACATATTTATGGGTTTGGGGATCATAAATTTCTATTGATATTTCACTTTATTTTGATCAATGGCCTATATCATTCTTTATAACTAATTACTATTATTCACTTTTTTCATATATTGAATTCAATCGATGTTCTCATATGTAGAAACCTAGTTGTATTTAATTTCATATAAATTTAGTAAATCCCTATATTCCTTCTTAATATGATATTTTATTAAAAAATTAATATAGTGGGGGATTAAAAATTTTAATTTTCTATTATCAAACCCTTGAATAAAAATTTCACATTTAAATTGTGAAGTTATATTTTATTAAAAGTGTGGAAAATGAGACATCCTACAATTCTAAAATAACGACATTGTATTTGATAGTTTTCATGAAAAAAACTAATAATACAATTGAATATAGAACCATGTGAATTAAATATATATTAATTTTCCAACTAAATTAATCTCTTTATTTCTTTTAATCACACAAAACCATGATATTTTTTGTTGTGCACAACATCATGTATCCTCAATTGAGTTACAAGTAAGAATTTGTTTTAAAAAAATTTATATAATATAAATGTCATTATTATAACAAATCCATTAAAATGTATTTTGTGCACACGAAATACTAACTTTTAATAATATACATATTTTCAATTTTTATATGTTATCTATAGAGTAGTAATAATATAATAATAATTTAAATGAAAAACAAATATTTTCAATAAAAATTATTTTTTCAAGAAGATGGATTAGTCCTATATTGCACAAATAATTTTTTTTTCAATGTTATAAAATTAATATGAAAAATAAATTTCATTCTCCATAGATAAAAAGAAAAAATATTTTGCGAGAATTTTGTGTATTTTTTAACGAATATTAATTTTTCTGATTAATAGTGCCATATACTAAATTTTAATTCAAAACTATTTTTTAATAATAATTATATTAAAAAATATATTTAAAATTATTATATGCAAGATTATTACGATTTTATGTCATATAATGTAATTTAGTTCTTTAGACAAACATTCATTTTGTATATTGATATTAAAAAGTAAAAAATATTGAACATTTTTATTTTAAAATCATATATTTCCATCAAATCTACATGATTCATTAAAAATTTAATTCTTTCTGTTCATTGATTTCAATTTACTAAAATTTTATATATATTTGGAAATATAATTATTTATAATTTAAAATAATTTCGAAATAATTTAAAAATAAATAACTTGGGAATGGTGTAAATATTCATTACTTTAGTTAATGTAAAAATAGGATTACCTGGGGTTTTCAGTAAATATATAATGTTAAAAATTTCCTATAAAATTATACTGAAATGTATAATTTTTAGAATATTTATATATGTTCCTCTCAAATAATATATATTGGTCAATTTTTGACCCTTTAATCTTTTAGAGGGGTTGGGAACAATTAATTTATTTCAAAAATATGATTTGTCTCCACTGCCCCATTTATAAAATGTCATTCCATCTTATCTTATATTCACACCCCCAAACCAATTTGGATTGACCAATACCTATCAAAATAAGCTAAAAAATCTCTATATAATTCCAAAATTCATTTTCTTTGTGCATAAATCTATCATAGGATGAAATTAGTGAAAACCAAATGAGGATAACCGAAGAAGGGGTAATATTCTACTAGAAGTATCCTTATATTACTAATTTCTTTATCTCTTCAATTAATATAAATCCATGATGATTTAATAAATATACTTTTTTAAATACATTTAAATATTTTAAAAAAATTATCATTAACTAAAACAATATCCAATTCCATCAAATGTGTTACGAAATCATTGATTGTGTGTGTGGTGGAATACCACATTGTGAACCACTGTCTTCATCTATTTCATTTCAACTTCTCTATGACTGGTATGATGATGTATAGAATGTATATATATTATATTTATAAAAATATTATACCTTTTTATTAAATATAATATATATATCATTTAATCTTGAATTCAATAAGCGAACCCATAATGTAACTCATGTGTATGACAAACTATAGTATTGCCAGGCGAGGTAATTCATCTTTCTCTAACGCTTCTCATGGAAGGATATGATGAAAATTTTAATTATTTTACACAATATAAATGAAATAATAATGATAGTAGTGATATTTTTTATCATTAAATAATGAAAATATATGTCATTTTATTTCTAACCTTTTCAGTCTCCTAAATATGGAAATAACAGTTGTTGACATGTGGACTACAACCATGATGAAGCAATCTGGCGGTATTTTCATCTCCACACCACAAAGAAGATATGTATAAGTATATTATTCGGTTTATATTAAATTATGATCATTACATAATGTTATAATATTTTTAACATCTTTTCTAAAATGTCTTTATTTTCCTACATTGGGCCATGTGTTTCCTTCTGAATGAGATGGGTAATATTTGTTAACATAGGTATTTTTATGGGAATATACTGAAGTAGGGTTCTCACTGGTCTACATGATTTGTGGTTTATCTTTTGGGGATTTTCTGAGACCTTGAGGGTCATGGGATCCCTACTAAGTATCGTTATACTCACCAATGCATGGGCTTCACCTGAACCATTTCGAGTTTGATGCATATGACGAACAATGCTGATCGAGGCTGAGGGTACCATGACTGGACAGTTCTCGGAGGTGGTCCATATGGCGTGTTAGTATGCAGAGGAGATGGGCGGATGGGGAGTGCTGAGGAGGCGATCTCTACCTACCTTTCATGTAGAAACCTCAGAGTACAACCTAGTAGTTTTCTTTCCCCATCTTCAGTTGTACTGTATTTTTAGTTATACTTGTACCATTATTGTTGGGCTTGTATTCCAGCAAATCTTACTTTCAACACTCATTTTTCTATAAAGTTTACTTGTGTTCTTATATTGATGTGTTCTTGGATGAGTGAGTTTAAAAAATATAAATGTAATGCCTTTCTGGTTTTAGGGGATACACCTTTCGGTGCCTATCGCCTGACCCTTTCCTATGGAAGGCAGGCTTGGGGTAGTCATGGAATGGGCCCCATGGGATAGGTTGTGACAAATTGTTATCAGAGGAGTCGGTTCTACCATATAACATTGGACTCTAATATTTTTAACGAAAATAGTTTTAAGTGTACTGAATGTGGTTATCAGTTTAGGGAATTCAGTGTTGGTGCGGTGGCCTATGTATCCATACACAAATACCCTAATTTCTGATTTCTGAATCAGTGTACGAAAAAACCGAATGCGTGTCTGTATAGAAAAGTTTTCATTGTGAACTATTTGAGTAAGCTCACTAGGTCTAAATTATTGACCGTGGTGCAACTTTTTTCTTTTCAGGATTCCTCCATGCCGACATCTAGTTGTGGTTCCTGTTATAGTATTCAATGATGGCCCACTGAGTGATGAGGCCTCAGTGCAGGGTCCTATTCTAGTAGAGGCACCAGATGTGGAACAATTGGTACCATTACCTGTTGGGACACTAATTCAACCTGCCCTACGGAAGAGGGTGAACGCCTCTTGAGCTTGTTTCATGAGTTCTAGCGTAAGAGGCCACCCAATATCAGGGGTGAGATTGACCCACAGGCAGTTGAGGATTCGCTGGAGGCGGTGGTGATAGTGTTTCGACTAGTATGGACACAAGCTGACTTCATAATTATTCTTGTACTATGTCTTCTACATGCAGTAGTGGGAAGATGGTGGAGCATGATGTTCTAGGTTCACGACGAGGTGACACTCCTCTGGGAAGACATTGAGTTCCTTTTTAGAGCCTGGTCATTTTTCCGGGGGGTCAGGTGGGAGATTTGGGATTCAATGATTTCTTTCAGCATCCTATTGCGGAGGGGGTGTTAGAGAGAGCCATCATAGTGGAGCATTTTCTTGCTGAGCAGTTACTAACAATGAGTACCACAATCGAGCATCACTTAGTGGAGTCTTCTGTAGCTGGATGTAGATAGATATCACAGAGGACAAGGATGACCAGAACTACTAGTGGATGACTGTAGGATTCAGGTTCATTTGTGAGGGGAACCAAAGACAGAGCCAATCATGCGAGTTGTAGGCAGTGTTTCACATGCGGTGGGTAGGGTCACATGGATCGTGACTGCCCGAACCACTGTACGAATAATCAAAGATGGTCGACATACTGCCCGGGTAGAGATAGAAGGTCGACCAAGGATGTCTGCAGGGATGAGGAAGACGTCGTAGAAGAGAAGGTCATGCATTTGACGATGGGTGATGATTCGGGATGTTACCGCCACCACCACCTAGTGGTCCACCTCGACCATAGGGAGTAGGTGGACATGGACGATCTCATATCCAGGAAGCTGAGGCCTATGACCATGGCACTCTGTAGATGATACGAGTTACGATCTATGTCTATTTTACCTTATATGCGGTACATATAGACACATGTGCTAGTCATTATTTTATTCACACTGCCCATGATCGAAGCTTAGAGATCCCGATGGAGCCGTTGGCTTGATTCATACTACTAAAGACTCCTAAGAGAGAAGATTCTATGATTATACACTGTATTTGGCGTTTTGATCTTACTCTAGGAGGTTAGAGAATTATCTGGGGACTCCTAGTAGTGGCGTCAAGGCCCTACGACGCCATCTTGGGTATGGACTAGTTATCTACAGTGCATGCGCAGATCAACTATATTAGGTTTAAAGTGTGGTGTGTCAATATTGATGAGACTCGGTCTACCTTCACTTATTAGAAAAAAACATTTATAGCATAGGATGGACTAAATCAGATGAGAGAGTAGTCGATCACTAATCAGTTGGCTAGCCTTACCCTTGGAGCGGTTGATATGGAGTGTCCGAGTTATCCTGTAATGGTGGATAATTAAGTGAATGTCTTCCCTGATGATGTTCTGGGTCTACCTCTACATGTAGATGTGGACTTTTTCATTGAATTATACCCTGGAATGAAACTGATATCTATGATAGTGTATGAAATGGCTCCCACGGATCTTCGTGATCTGTGGGTACAACTAGAGGAGTTGTAGGGGATGGGATTTATCCGGCCCAATGATTCTCCTTGTGTATCCTCGATTTGGTTTTCCAAGAAAGAATATGTGAGCTTGATACATTGTGTTGACTATCGTAACCTGAACCTGACGAACATGAAAAACATGTACCCACTTCCAAGGATTGATGACCTCTATGATCAGATGAAGGGGGTGTGATGGATCTCGATGATGTACCTCATGTCAATTTATCACCAGCTCAGAGAAATAGATGAGGATGTGCATAATATAGCCTTAAGATGTCATTACGACCATTATGAATTCTTGGTTATTCCCTTCGACATGACCAATGCTCTAGAAGTGTTCATGGGGCTCATGAACAGGATATTTTATCCATACCCGGATCACTTTGTAGTATTCTTAATCGACAACATCCTGATCAACTCTACTATTGAGGAGAAGCATGCCTATTATCTGTAGATAGTTCTGGACACACTCTGTTAGCACCATCTTTATGTTAAGCTCTTGAAGTTCCAATTAGGGATCTAAGAGGTTCACTTTCTGTGAAACCTCATCTCGGAGGTTGCAATTTTACTGGATTAAGCAAAGATCGAGGTGGTAACTTCATGGGAGCCTCCCAAGAGTGTGATGGACGTTCCAAGTTTCCTGGATTTGGAAAGATAATACATGATGTTTGTGCCAGATTTCCCCCGAGTTACAGTACCTTTATCAGTGTTGAAGAAGTGTTAAACCTTCATGGGGTCATAGATATGTCATTGGAGTTTTCCGGAGCTGAGGTAGAAGCTGACTAGTGACCCCATTTTGAGGATTCAAGAGTACGGTGTTGGGTACATAGTCTACTGTGACGTATCAGGGACCCGACTCAGATATGTCTTGATGCAGGAGAGAGTGGTGATCGTGTATGGTTCTCAACAGCTGAAACAACATGAATAGAACGATGCTACACATGACATGGAGTTAGAAGCAGTGGTCTTTGCCTTTATCATGTGGTGACATTACTTGATGTAAGAACACTTTATAGTGTACAATAATCACAAAATTCATAGGTATATCTTCTCTTAAAAGGACCCAAACCCGAGACAACAACATTGGATTGAGTTCCCCGAGGACTAAGACTTCGAGAAAGTCTATACTATTGGGAAGGGGAATTTTGTAGCAAATGCACTTAGCAGGAGATCTGGTATACAACTGCTAGGTGAGGCGACAGATTAGCTGGCCTCATTGTAGATATCCATTGTGGATAATGATGATGTATATTTTCTTCATTCTCTTACAGTCACTCCCCCACTTCTTTAGTGAGATAGGGAGGTGCAGCATGGGGATACAGACTACGAGGCTTGACGTGCTCAGATATCTAAAGGATGGGCACCTGATTGATTTTCTGAATGAGGGGAGCACGTCATCCACTTCAGAGGATGTACTATGGTACTGGTGTCGCATTGGAATGATGTATTGAGGGAGTCACACACATCCCCTCTAGTGGTACATCCATTACTATATAATATTTAGTAGGATATCTGATGACAGCAATGGTGGCCAAGAATTAAGAAATTAGTAGCAGAGTTTGTCTCTCGGTGCCTCATTTGTCAGTGAGTGAAGGAGGAGTATCAGGTACCATCAGACATAGTTCTGCCTTTAGAGGTCCCAGAGTGGCTGTGGGATGAGATATCCATGGACATTGTGACTAGAATTCCACATAAATCCAAGGGTCATGATTCTCTTTGGGTGATCATCGACTGAATCACCATGTCAGCCCACTTCCTATCGATCAGAGAGTAGGGTTCAGTAGAGAGTTATGGATGCCTCTATATACAAGATAATGGGTGGATACATGGAGTACCCTCGATGATTGTCTCAAATTGTGACGCATGTTTCACTTCATGACATTGTAAGGGTTTTTGTGAGTCTTTTGGGACACAGTTTTGTTTGAGCACTGCCTTCTATCCTTAGATGGTTGACCAGATTGAGTAGACCATTCATACCCTCAAGGACATGATGTGTGCTTGCATCCTGGACTTTAGATGTCGCTGGGAGGAACACATGACCATAATGGAGATTAAATATTACTACAACTATCACTCCACTGTTGAGATGACACCATTCGAGGCTCTGTACAACCGACCTTACAGATCACCTTTATGCTGGAATGACTCTGGGGAGTCAGCACTCATGGGACCAGAGATGGTACGGGATACCACATTGAAGGTGCAGATCATCAAAGAGAATATGATGAATGAACAGAGTAGGATGATGACTTATTCTGATAGGAGATGAAGACATCTGGATTTCGATGATGGTGACCTCGTCATTCTACGGGTCTCACCCAGTTGAGGTTTGTGGAAATTTGGCTAGGCCAACAAATTATCTCTGAGGTTCATTAGACACTTTCAGTTCTACAGTAGAGTTGGAGTGTTAATTTACATCCTCGAACTTCCCCATCAGTTGCATCGAGTTCATGACGTTCTTCCATGTATACCAGCTAAGGAGATATGTGCAGGACCCATCATAGATCATCAACCATGGTGATCTGGACATCGATGATGGGATGAGGTTTATGGAGGCTCCTATAGATATTGAGGATTGAAAGGAGCAGGTTCTTCATGGGAGGTCAATAACTTTGGTGTGCCTACTTTGGTATCACGATATCCTCTAAAAGAGTACAGGGGAGCGGGAGACCCGGATTCATCCTCAGCAACCCTTCTTGTTTTCAATGTTTTTTTGATATGGATTTCGGGGATGCAAAGCCCTGCGGTATGGAGAATGTAATGACCCAAAAATTCTATGTATTTTTTATTAATTATATGGGATATTTATGAGTCCAAAAAATTTATGGCGAGTGATTATGAGGCATGGTGTGCCTGGAGTGAATTTCTAAACTTTTTATGGTATGTTCAGAATACATGCGATCAGGATTTTGTAACATTTGATCTGGTGCTCTGAATAGATAACTATGGACACCATAGAACTCTAAGCGCCATTATTTGATTAAGGACATCTTCACCTCGACTGTAGCATGTCCATGGTGAAATTATTTTTTTATTTTACGTGGAATTAAAACTAAAATAAATGACAAGTTTTATTTTATTTTTATTGAATCCTCTCTACATCCGGTATTGGTGGTGGGGACCACCCAAACACTCTTTAATGGGAGAAAACCATTCCACACCACAATTTAAATAGTTGAGCTAATGAAAATTTTTTAAATGTGTCGAAATTTAATTATGCCAAAATAAATTAATTATTTAAACCTATCAAATACTATGTAACAACGTTGTTGGAATTTAGGAAGGTTCCTATTAAATAAACCACCATAAATTCTAGGATCATTACTTACCCTCCCCACTCCTATTTATATGGAGCTTGTGGTGAAGGATTTGGCACGACTTCACCAAACGACGAAGCTCGGGTTACCTAAAGTGAAGCCCCACACGTGGAGGTTGGATCCGGTTCCAATGAGTGTTGGAGATCGACACAGAAACCCAAAACGAGGATCGACGATCAAGTAATGTCGTTGGAGGCTGTTGCGGAAACAACGAACAGTGACCAACTTCCTCAACTGCTGGATTTTCTAAATCATTCACAAGGTAGGGGTGTGATTTTGATTTACCTTCATTAATTTTCTTTAATTTTGAACCTCTCCCCATGACCCTCTTGTTACCATTCAAATGTGGAGGGTGCGGGCCAAACAAACATGGCGTCACCTATCTCCAACATTTGTGGTTTTGACGCGATCATCGTAATGGAGGAGGACGATGACTATTGTTAGTGATTGGAATCGATGGAACTCGGGAGTAGAAGCTGGCCCCACGGCCAATGACAAAGATGGAGGTGGAACAACCGTGCTATCAGAGAAGGGTTGTGGCCCGTTGGCCGCATTAGAGAAATAGCAGCGGCTAGTAGAGGCCTTCCGCACGAAGGGGATGGCGGACCACATTTGTGCCTCTATGTGAGCAATATATGTGTCTTTGGGATGTAGTAGATAATGGAGAGAAGTTGGACAAGCCATCTTTCGGTGAAGGGGATGCGCATGACGTGCCACGCAGAGAAGGTGGCTGGCCATCCGGCCAGTTGTAGTTGGGCACCGCACCGCAGGCCATGCCACACCGCAGGCCACCACCCTGTGGGTCGCCACATCAGGGGCCACCACACCATGAGATCAATGGATCATCGTGCACCAGGATGAGCCATTCCGCATGGTTGGGCTAGACCTAGCGGGCTGGGTCGGACCAGACCCAGACCAACTTCAACCAATTTTCACTTTTTCGGCCATATCATCAGCTACGGGAATCTGATGTATGAACCTTCAGTGGCACCAGAAATGTTGAAGAGAGGTGGAAATTTTGGATACGCTCTAGAACTCCATGTGGGAATGCTCTAGGTTCTTGTGTGGGTCTATTGTACTATGCTTTTTTGTGGGTCTGTTGATGTACTAGGATCTTGTCTGGGTCTACTATTCTGGGATCCTATGTGGGTTTGATGATGTAATAGAATAATGTGTGGGACTGTTGATTTAGGATTCTACATTGGTCTTCCTCATAACAGAGTAATATGATTCAGTAGTTACATATAATCATCTCTACTATTGTACATAACTTATACCTGGTGTGAGCTGTGTCATTACCTTTTTGGTGTTCTTTTGTGTGGCATACCTGTGTGGTACTTACCTTCATGGTCAGACCATTGTGGTATTCTGCTGTGTGTCATACCTGGTGGTACTTACCTTCCTGGTGATACCTCTGTGGTATTCTTATGTGTGGCATAATTGTGTTGTAGTTACCTTCAAGGAAATCATTCCTTCGGGGAACCGTTGTACTTTGGATAAGGAGTTGGACCATGTGTTTCCTCCTAAATGAGATGGTTAATAATTGATTATTTAGTTATATGTTTGGGCATATACCAATGTAGGGTTGTCACTTGTATACATGATTTTTGGTTTACCCATTTTAGATTTTGTGAGACCTTGAGGGTCTCGGGGTCCCTACGGATTATCATTATACTCACCCCTACGCGAGATTCGCCCACACCGTGTTGTGTTTGGTGCAGATGAAGGATGACGCTGATCGAGGCTGAGGGTACCAGGACTAGAAGGTGCCCGGAGGTAGACCATACAGAGGGTCGGTACGGAGAGGAGACAGGCATACATGTAGTGCTGGGGAGGTGATCTATACATACCAATCAGGTAGGAATCTAAGAGGATGATCCGATAACTGTCATTCTATTTCAAAAGTTGTATTGCATTTCAGTTTTATCTGTAACATTACTATTGGGTATGTATTTTGACCCCTCTTACTTTCCACACCCATTTTTCTAAATAGTTTACTTGTGTTCGTATCTTTCTGTGTTCTTGATTGAGTATGTTTTCAAGATATAATGGGAAAGCCTTCCTAGTTTTAGGGGATACACCATTTGGTGCTAGTTTTCAGGACCTCCTATTGAAGGCAGGCATGGGATAGTCATGGCATGGACCCCGGGCGACGTGTCATGACAATTATATTTTATATCATGAATATAATCTTGATGATTAGTAATCATTTTTGGAAAATAAATTCACTACTAATTTTTTATGATTTTAATTATACGTTCAATCACTATTTGAATTTATTTTTTATTATATATGTGTTTATTTATTTTTAGTAATAATACACATTCTTAGTATCATTTTGAGTATGAATTCATATTTGATACATATTCAATATGAAAATATATTATACATTTATGACAAGGGTTTTTAGTTATATATATCCTCTACTAAGAATTTGATCTCAAACGATTCTTATGTTCCCTTAACAATGATTATAAAAAAACATGTGACATGCTTATAAAGACAATTCATATTGAATAATTTAGTGGAGTTCATGAAGATGTATCATGAATAATGTAGTTTATTATATATATTATAATAAATTTGAAATAGTTTATAATGATACGATTTTAATTATGTTATGATGTTTTCTAATACTGTAATTATAAACCATTTATGTTCTTTAAACTATAATAGATTTAATATTTTTTTTGATTTTTTTGTCTTAGATTATTGTATCCCAGATTTTATAGCTACTACCAAATAATTTATATAAAGCATGTATATATGGTACAAGATTTGTGTTCACAGGTCCTATGTGTCTCAAAATTTTACAGTATATTTATTTAATAACTACAGTGGTATTATTTTGTAAATAATTTTAAATAAGCTAAATATAATAAAACATAGGTTACAAATATGATTTGTATACCACATTAACAGTTATATTTTGTACATGTTTTGAAATTTATTAAGCTTATTTTTAACAAATTTTTCTAATTTTATTTCGGTAATATGTTTTTGATTTAGATATTATGATGGGTATAAATAATTTTCTATGAGGAATGATATTTTTTAATATAAAAGTGTTGTTTTAGGGAAAATGGAATAAAATTTATGATCAAAATTTTCATTCAATTGGGGATTTTATGATGAATTGGAAAATTATACATGTCGATATGATAATTTATATTTTTAAATTTTTATATAATTTCATGTGAAACCTAATGATGTTATTTTATTACATAAAAATATTTGGATTTTAAATGTTATGAATGGAATTATCTTGTTTTTTAGAATTTATTCTTTTCATTGATGATCATATATTTTCTTGTTTCATTATATTTGATAAATTATAATTTATTATAATTTGATATGTGTGTGATGATTTTTGAAAATTAATTGAGTAAAATGAATATTATTTTTTATGATTGAGTTTGAATAATTCCTTAATTTTTTGGTGGTAAATGAATTTTTATTTTGTATGTTTAATGATATGATAATGTTATATAATTATAATTCCCGTTGTTATTTTTTATATGAAAAATGATTCATTAATGATTGATGAAATTTAATATGTATTCATATTTATTATATATAAAAATTTATTTTAATACATTGGTTTAGATATGATTGCATTAGGTAAATATGTGTTTGGTTAGTTGTGAAAAAAATTACTTCTCTGATAGTTGATTATATATTTTTCTCCCATTATAATTTTTGATTTTATTAAGTGTTTCTTGTAATTTTTTTCATTAATAGGTTTATAAATTTCTCCAGATATAATAATAAATTGTTTAAGGGTCATAAAGGTTGAAATTAGAAGGGAAAACCATGTATTTTTTAGTATTTACCTAGTTTGGATAAATATTACATTAATTTAATTTGATATTTTGTTTTTACAGAATCATGGAGTATTTAAAAATAAATAATATAGACTCATAAATGTATTGATATTATTTATATGATAATGATTTATGAGTAAAAAAGACATTAGGGAAAAGTATTTTAAAGAGTTAATATATTTCGCATGGAATGTATTTTGGATTTATCTTTATTGGGGACGACTCGTCATGGTACGTGAATGAAACATTGTTATGTACTTCATATACCACAATTTCATAATAGTAAATGATAATATTTAACTCAATGAATAATAATTCATAATAATTTATCGTATAATGTAATCTGAAATAATATCAGGTGCAAGTGAATCTGATTTTTTTAAATGATGGGATAAATTATTTTAACTTTATGGTAGATATATTGGGAAATGATGTGAATTGTCTGAAATTTGATGAGTTATATTGATTTTGGTGTCTGTTTTACATTAAATTGGAAACCCCTATGTGGAATTACAATGATTAGTTTTCATCAAATTAAATTGGTTGAAGACATTTGGAATTATGATAATTCCTTGTTTTATTTTTTTAGTAGTCAATCATAACACATGATTCATCTTATAAATGAGAAGACCAATGAAATATTATTTTTGATAACTTGTGTGATTAGATTTTATTTATTTATTTTTGAATTACATAAAATGGATGTCTATTAATTTTTGTTATATTAATTATTATATTTCTTTTAAAAGTTATATATAGAATTATTTTATTAATGTGTTAGATATTATATCCTTTTCTACATTCTTTAGGGGTTATCATAAAATTGTTTTTTATAAAAACATAATTTAAAATTAATGTATTTTTTCATATATTCTCTAAGATGTATCTAATATATGTGACTATTATTATTTTTAATGCCACATCAAATAAAATTAAACTAGTTTTTGGGATGCAATGCACTATCATAGAGTGTAAAAATGTGGTGGAAAATATATATAAAAAATTATATTTTAATTATAAAATTAAATTTTAAAAACTAATGATAATGATGAAATTATAATTAAGGAAATAGAAGACAATTAAATGAAAAAATATACATTATATTATTCAAGAAGATATATAATATCTTAGTGGAGCTTGTGTATTTAAAATAAAACCATATAACATAAGTATATCTTTATTAGAAGTCCATTTAGTTAATGAAAATGATATAGATCGTAAAATCCAAATAATAATGTAGATTTGTTGAAATATATTTGTTAGGAAGTAATCAAACCATATAATAGCTGAAATGGTGTATAATAAAAAATATGTCTCATGAAATTGAATTTGTAACACAGAACATTTATCATGAATTTCCAATGAGATGATCATATTATAACCACATTCATGGTATGAAAATCCTTTTCAATATCAAATTTTTGAAATATATTCAAGTCTAAAATAATTTATAATATATATCTTCATAATTTTTTCATATTCTCCCCAACCCTATTTTGATCGCGATACTATTTGTTTTTTTTATAGATTCATCAAATAATATTTTTCAAAATTTAAAATTAATATTGAGCTATTCACCGTTGATGCATGGATTTCCCAAAATGTACACCTTTATAGTAAAAATTTTGCAATCCCATGTTATAGGAGGGTTCACAGTTGGCCAATGGTTTTTCAAATCATGAACCCACCAAGGAGAAAACATCAAACCCCACCAGCTAGGGAACATCACTAGGATTCAAAATTTGGAAAACCATGTGGCCATTCCCTTCCAACCATTTATGAAGGATATTATTATTCAAAAAAATTTATTTAATATTTCCCAAATGTCTACTTCTGTAGCCACTTAATCCTAAAACATTATATTTAGTTTTTCATGGATTAAAGGGATCCCAAGGGGCTATTTTGGCTCTACTGAACATCGTATAACGCAGATCAAGGCTACGAGATATTCATTTTATACATTCATAGTACTTTTTCTCTCCCCTTTCCTTCTTCCCTACACTCTTCTCATCACCTCCCAATGAAATTTCAGATCTCCATGTTCTTGTATTATCTAATCCTCAATGTTTTATATATTGAATCAAGAAATCATTCAAGGATCATCAAAATTCATGTAATTATTTGTAGTTTCTCATTTAGGGTATTGTGATTTGTGATCCCATGATCCTGATTTAGGTGGTTCTGTTTATGATTGCTCAATTGATATAACAATGAATTCATCTATTTAAATTATGTTTTTTTTCAACTATAGTGAAAAACAACGATTTTATGTAAATTTAGATTTAATTTATTGGGAATGAAATTTTAAGGAAAACTCCCAATTTACATGAATTAGAATGTGTTTTTAAAATTTGAAAGAATTTTGGGAACTTTAATTGTGAAAATTAATTTTATATTTTGAATGGTGAATTTTTTTATACAAATGATTTAATTTTTTTGAGAAAAATGGATTGAATTATTTTTATACAAATCAGTTTGTTTTATCCTGAAAAAAAATTTCAAATTAGATTAAAAACCCATTTTGATTTTTAAAAGGAAATTTTAATAATAAAATTCAAAATGATTTATTTTTAATTTGAATAATATTGAAATAATATTCACATTATTTTCTTTTTTAGATCATAATATCCTTATGGTTTAGTGAGTTATTTGGATGAATGTATGAATACATTTATTTAAAAAACACAATTATAAGCTATATATAATCAGGGAGGTTGACAGAAATAAAAATTGAGTGCATCACTAGAGAATATTTATACACACTCTAGGGAAGGGAGCCCATATATGTAATATGTGTATGATTCCCATTCGTTGTATATCTAGAGTACATAAAAACTACAACCATCCTACCGTAATAAAAAGAGTGAATCACTTACACCTGATCACTCTATATGAGATTAATGATTCAGATGATAGAAGTGATGTTCCTCGGTATTAATACACTGTTGTAGAGGGAGTTGTATATTATCTACAAATATAAATTATCTGCTTCCAAATATATATTTCCATCTATGAAATGATTAAATAGAATAATTAGCTCATTTGAATTATATATTAGATAATCATAATGTATATAATTATAAATGAACGTGAACATATCTGAGCCATGATTTTCAAAAACCGAACTACCACTATGAATAATCCAATTATTACAGGATCCATGAAGTGTGAGATTCATTCCATCACATGTTGGGTTTAATTTAACCCATTTTTCATGGATATATGCCCTCTAGAATGGGTGGGAAGATATAGTAGCATAGAATATGAAACATCCCGACCCCAAAAAATCAGATCCATTTCATTATTTTAATACATTAGCATAATTAGGAGGAATAATATACCCAAGGAAAAGTTAGTTTATTAGTCTTGAAAAAACTAGATACATAAAGGGGACCCATTTTACATTTTTTAATGAAAAAAATGATACAAAACAAAAGCTAAGAAACTTCATCCTTGAAAACACAATAAATGATCTCTTATTTTTATCCTAGGTAAGGAAAAAAATGATATTGGTGATCTCAAATTCCCAATAAAGGTTAAGAAATACAAAGGATAATATATAAACATTAGAAAATTTTAATAACTAAAAATGGTGTCTTTAACAAAAACGTGAACACATTATGGTAAGAATAAGATCTGTGTATGTAATGACGTTACACAATATAATCTTGGTTAATATACTAGTATAAAAATATAATGAGAAATCAATATGATTTTCGTAATGATGTAATTCAAAATTCATGACAACATTACTATACCATCAAGGCCTTGTACGAAGACCATAAATAATCATTTTTCAAGGAATTGGGCCAAGACTGTAGTTTTTCCCATGATAACTACCGATGCACCGAGGGGATATTGAAGGACCCACCCAACACATTTTTTGTACAATTTATTTCTCATATTAATGTGTATAAATATAAAATAACATATACATTTATATTAAATCTAATATATGAAATTTAAAAAACATTCCCTGAAGATTAAGAAGAAATAATAACCATATAGTGTAAATTGGATAATGGTTTTATGATAGCACATCCATAGCCAAAAAAACATAAATCATTAAATAAAATGATGTAGAAAAAACCATGAAATATTAATCACAATAATTTTTAAGAATTAGAAATTGGGTCCAAACTGATGAATATAATCTTATAAAATTTTCGAGTAATTATTGAGTTAAGTACACATTTAATTTTAAAAGAAGAGTTCTTTTATAAATACATAGGTATGAATCTATAAGTGAAGTAAGATAATATTTTCTTATTAATTTTTTTTTATAAAAATAATGGTTTGAAAAATAGATTATTCAGTGTCTTTGATAATAAGTATGAAGTTTAGAAATTCCCGTAAATCAGGATTTTATTTTGGAATCAATTTTGAATGTTTTTTTAAAATCTTTATTCGTCAATAAAAGAATGAAGGATTCTGGTTGGTGAACATATATAGAATAGATAAAAATAATTTATGGGGAGTACCTAATAATACATAATAATTTTATTGTTGTAATTATACAATGAATGTAACCTGAAAGAATAAGGATGTTCGGGAGGAAAACCCATACCACATTGTAATCAATCGATTCGTTTGCACCAAAATTAATAATATTCAAATGATTTATTGAATAGTATGAAAAAATATATATTAATAAGTTTTTACATAATGTGGATGTATAAATACACCATACAAAACTATTAGTTGTGAATATTGAAAACCTCACTAAAATGGATGTGAGAAAAATAAACCCCTTACCTAAAGTCCGTATGTGTTCTGCTCTTGAAAAAACGTCCGAAAGCATGAAATTATACCTATTAATCATTTATTTATGAAATTTTTAGAAGTTTATTCATTTCATAACATTTATTTTTAGTTAATTTACACCTTTATTGATATGTTATTTTATTGAATCTCATCGTCCAGGAGTGTTCTCTTCCTTTATTATCATAATCGGTTCACTGTTCTTATGAAACAGAGTACATGTGTGATGAATATAAATATCCAGAATAGAAATTACATATTATTTAAGAACATCCAGAATTGTTAATGGGAATTTCTTTAATTTTGTTTCAGGGACATATGATTAATCATTAGATGTAATCATTATGACCTTCACATAGATTATTTTAGCGGTATTTCGATTAATAGGATCTAGTTTGGCCATACGATCAAATAATATGTATGTATACTAGTTCATGAATATTTATTAGGTTATAATAAATATATTAAGGTCTCATGCAACCATCATAAAGGTTTCAAGTCCAACAATGATGGATTAATTGATGAAATACAATTCGTCATCCCTGAAGGTTATAAATTGGTATTCTTGGACATTTATTTCATTTATAAAATAAAATAGATAGAGAGTAAGAATATTAATGATTTTTATTATTTTAAAATGATATAATTATAGTATATCAATGATATTTTATATATCATGGTAATTTGAATTGATTAGGTGAGTATATGATATGAATATAAGTTAAATTGAAATTAAACTAAATGAAAAAGAAAGGCGATTTACCTCTTGAAATAGCCTCTTTGATAACCTCCTTAACGGAAGGGATACTGTTATTTTGAAATACCAAGATCTTCAAGGATGTGGAGGGTGACTGAGGAAGGGTATATGGGCATATTTTAGAATATTTTTAATTCTTAGAAGAGTAAAAAAGAGAGGGAGTGAGGGGGGTTTTATATTTGAGGAGAAAAGTGTTTCTGTAATTTTTTAATCATTAGTTTCTTAATTTCACTCATGACCAGTAATAGTGATGATTCCATAACCATGAATAGTAATATATTCTTTTGAGTTATATCCATATACGATTAAATAATTTATAATAACATCAATTGTGTATTTAATTAATAATTTGTATATACGGTATTTTACTGTATTTCACTTTTCATAAAAAATTCACATATTTCATAAAAATACAAAAAAATCACCCAAATTTTTTTTCGAAATGTAAAATACAAATATGAAGTCAAAATTTCAAAAATAATTTTCTAAATATGATTAATTTAATATTTAATTAAAATAATAATTTTTTCTATATAAAACAATTTGAAGACATTTATTAACTTATTCTTAAACATAGGTATATCATACTTTTAAGTGAATATTATTTATACACAATAATATATAATGTTAATATTCATTAGTGTATATAAATATTCATTAGGGTATAATACTATTAATAAGGATGTGTTACTATTCACAAAAAATTATGTTTTTCTTATCGGTCACCAAATAACATACTCATCGTAACCCTGTATGTTAGATTTTCGAAATTCACATCACTGAAGTGAATAAATTATTTTTACATGGCTGGGTTATAATAATGTGTTTTTTGCAGAGACTCATTGATCCATTCATTCCATAATAAATTAATTAGTAAATTTTTGGGGTGTTACATTGTCCCCTCCTTACAAATATTTCACCCCTGAATATTGAAATTTAAATTTGAATGTTAATGGTTGATAAATGAACATTCCCTTATAGAAACCAACATTGGATGTAAGGTTAATAAAATATCCTCATAAAAATTATTAATGGAGATGAGTTGGTCACCCCAAAAAGTACTCGTTCGAATGAAGTGACATTATATTGATGTAAAAACCTAAATATAGAAGAAATATATAATTATGATGATATGATGAAACATTATAGAGGAAATGTTCGGATGTACGCAAATTACAACAAAACTATAAACTAAAAAATCATTTATACTAACCATGATTATATAAATAAGAATACATTTTATTTAAGACTATTTTTCATGAATCAATGAATTATTCCACATTACAGGAGTATAAACATACATTTAAACTTATAAACATATCCATTAATTCAATATAAATATCTACAATTCATCACATTGCATGGGTTACACCATTTAGTGAAGAAATACATTAACCTATGAAATTTTATACAATGAACATCATAAAAATATTCAAACAAATTTAAAAAAAATAATGATTCAACACATTATAATGAAATCCATTAAATTAACAACATGAATTTATCATTAATCCTTAATAAACAAGAAGTATTTGTAAAATTGACATTACAAACATGTGAATAACATCATAATCAATCCTCTAGAAAAATTATAATAACTTGAATTACCAGAAAAACCACATTCGAAACATTAATTCCCCCAAATTATTTAATTCGGATACCTATTCTTTGATATATTCTTTAAATCCAAATGTGATGTAAACATCATTGATGATAGCATAGACCACATCTTGACAATTCAATAATCAGATCCAAGGTAGTCAGTACTTATCTGAATAAATCATTAATTCATCAATAACTCAACATAAAATTTAAGTTAAGGGTTTTTATTCCCTCAATAATGATTTTTTTTAAATTTATAACTTTCTAATGAATCACATTTCTTTTGTAATATTCATCATATGTCCTAAAATCCATAACGAAAGAGTACTTCAGTAAAATTCTTATATATCACATTATTCATAAAACCAGTATATTACTGCCAAAATATTAAAATGACATGATTATTGACTAGTAAAATTAATCATTCTACTTCATCTGGGGTTGCATTATAACATACTCATTATCTAAAATCACCATTTTGGGTATCTCCCTTTGATGGTAGGGTTATCGATTTGCATAGTTTCCCATATACTTGAAATTGAATAATTTTACATTTGAAACCATTTTTTTTACCCATGTAATCATGTACTTGGTGTCCCATTTCTCCACACATTTAGCAAACACCCATTACCTTCAAGCATTTACCAGAGTGATTCTTTCCATAGTTATCACATATGGGAAAACACTTCTTTAACCTCTTCCCATTATCATCATATATGTCTGCCATCATTTTATTCATTTCCTTCCCTTATAATCCACAGGACTTAGAGAAGACTTTACCTGCCTTGTAAACATATGATATTATTCCATCATATGATGAGGATACATGGGAGACAGTCATACATTGAATAGATGGCTTAAGACCATTAGATATAAGATTCTTATTACTCTTCACATCCCATGAATTGGTGACTTTCACATTCTCTATTCTAGGTTCCATATCTAATCAATTATATATTATATATTAGCACATAAAATTTGTAACTCTCTGTAGCTCTAAATATGGAATAGCAAATATCATAAATTTATACATCGTAAATCCTAGAACTATATACAGTGATTACATTTGGGACATAATTCTTTCAAAATGGTCGATATATAAAATGTAAATTATCTTAATAATATCTCCCAATATAGTCAAACTAAGAGTTCAGCAAGGCTCGTTGTCGTGTCCCAGGATACCTAGGGTCACGCCCGAAACTCCTTGTCATATTTTTAACTCCTTTTTACATCTGTGCCGAATCTTCCACTACATTTTTTTATCCAGACATGGATATATATTTTCATTAAATAATCAAAAAGTATATTAAATACCAGAATTATAGTATGTTATTGATTGTTTATCGTCAATGACAATCTTAGGATGTTGATCCAAAAACAATGTTTTCCAAATAATGTTTTAATGGGTTCGACTAAAAATCCTTAGATAACAACTGTTACACCTCAAACCCAAAGGCTCATGGCCAGTGTATTTTTTTAAAAAATATTCATTATTATAAGTAATATAATACCAATGGAGTGATCTGTTTAGTAGTCTTGATGAAACTAGATACATACAATGGACCCATTTTACATTATTAAATTAAACAAAAAATGATTCATAATAAAAGCTAATAAACTGCATCTTTGAAAACATAATAAATGATATATTCTTATCAATCTGGGGAAGGAAAAACAAATGAAAGTGGTGATATCAAATACTCAGAAATTATTATGAAAAATATCATAAAATATAAATATATTAGGCAAGTTGAATAACTAAAAACATGCGCCTTTAATAAATACAAGAACACATTATGGAAGGAGTATGAGCAGAGTATGTAATAAAATAATAAAACATAATCATTGGTATTCTAAAAGTAGAATAACCACATGGACCATCAATAACATATTCATATTGAGGGAATCCATAATGTAGAAAAACATTACTAAACTGTCAAGGACTCGTGCCAGGACCATTAATAAATGTTTTATCATGGCCATTTGCAAAGACTGTAGTTTGTCTCATGAGATCTACCGATGCACTGAGGGGATATAGAGGGACCCACCACACACATTATATGTCAAATTCATTAATCACATAAATGGTGATACATTTAAATAACATATACATTCATATTGAAACTAATATATGAAATGTAAACAACTTTCCTCGATCATTAACCATAAACACTAACCATACAGATTAAATTTGTGAATGGTTTTATGATATAACCACAACAGCCAAAATAATAATAATCCATTAACATAAATAGATACAATATACCACGTAATATTAATCCCAATATTATATAATGATCAACATGTGTTTTGAAATAGGTGAAGATACTCTTTTAAAATATTATAGTAATTCTTGTGTTAAATAATCTTTTAATTTTAAAAGAAGTGTTCTTTTGGAAAAAAATTTATATAAAAAGAGAATATAAGTTAGATTGTATTTGAAAATAAAATTATAGATTTTATTACGATAACGGTTTCCAAATAAATATTATATAGTGTTCCTGAAAATAGTTACGAGATTGAGAAATTTCCATGAATCAGGCATGTAATTTAGAAACAATATTTAATGTTCCTTATAAAAAGTGTAGACATCCATAAATATTAAGGGATTATGGTTGGTGAACATATATATAATAATCACACCTAATTTATGTTGAGTATATAATAATACATAAAAATTCTATTATGGTTATTAGACAATGAATGTAACCCGAAAGAAAAATGAATGTTCTGGTGGACAACCATTACCTATTTGTAAACAATGGATTTGTATGCCCCAAAATTAATAATATTAAAGAGATACATTAAATACCATGAAAATAAAAATATTAGTGATTTTATAAATCAATGGGAAGTATAGATACACCATAAACATATATTAGTATTGAATACAGATAACCACAAAAAAATGTAAGTGAGATAAAGAAACCCCTTTCCTTAAGTCTGAATGTGTTAAGCTCTTGAACATAAGGTCCTAGAATATGAAATTAGAATTATTAATAAATTATTTCATAAAGTGTTATACATGTATTTATTTTATAAATTATATGTTTATTTAATTTATACCCTTATTGATATGTTATTATATTGAATTTCCTCATTCCAAAGTGTTTGTTTTCATTATTTTCAAAATTGGTTCACTTGTTCTTTTGTAATTGAGTTCATGTGAAAATGATCTAAATCTACGTAATTGAAATTCCATATTATTTAGGAACTTCCAGTAGTGTTAATGCACATTTGAATCATTTTTTTTACATGGAAATAAAATGATTCTTTAGATGAAATATTTATAACATTCACTTAGATTATTTTTTGTGGTATTTTGATTTTTATGAACTAGTTTGGTCAAATCATTTAATAATATGGACATATACTAGTTCCTAAATATTAATTAGGTTATAATAGATATATTTATGATTATTTCCACCATCATAATGATTTCATAGCCTATAATGAAGGATAAATAGAAGAACGAAACATTGTCATCTATGAAGGATATAAATTGGAACCTCTTAGATGTTGACTTCGTTTATAAAATAAAAGAGAGAGTGAGTAAGGATATTGATTATGGTTAATCCATTAAAATGATATAATTACATTATATATGTATGATTCTATATCAATCATGGTCATTTGATAGAGGAGGTGAATATAGGATTACAAAAAAAAATATATTGAAATAAAACTAAATGAAAAAGAAAGGTGTTTTACCTCTTCAAATAAAATATTTGAGAGCCACCTTAGGGGATGGAATTTTTGTCATTTGGAATGAACTGGAAATTCATGTATGTAGGGCTTGAATAAGGAAGGGATTTGGGCAGAACATTGAGGATCTTCAAGGAATAGAGGAGTGAATAGAAGAAGGGGTGAGGGAGGATTTATAGTGGAGGAGAGGAGAGTTTTCCTAATTATTAATCATTAGTATATAATTTTTTTTCAATAGAATAAATATTTATGATTCCATGTTCATGATTTGTAATAAAAGCATCTATGTTTGAACCAAGAGTGATTATATCACTTATGATGTCATAAATAGTGCTTTTAAATGATAATTTATATATACAATATTTTAATGTATTTCAGTAGTAAAATTTTTATTATTGTTTCAGAAATATATCAAAAATTTACCTTAACAATATATCGATATAAAATTCAAATAAAAATCCATTATATAAAAAGTAAGGTTCTAAATATGAATAATTTATTTTTTAATTAAAATATTAATTTATTTTTAATAAAACATTTTTAAAACATTTATTTACTAATTCCAAAACATAGTTATATTATACTTCCACCTGAATCTTGTTTATATAAAATCATTAGTGAGATAACTATGAATTAGGTAATATAATTATTCATTGGGGTATGTTACTATTCATAAGTCTCAGTTACAATTCACCAAAAAATATGTTTTTCTTATCGGACTCCAAATAACTTACTAATCGCAATCGTTTATTTCAAATTTTCAAAATTCACATCAAAGTAGCGACAAACTAATGTTTACATGTCTAGGATATAATAACGTTTTGTTTGTAGAGACTTAGTGATCCATGAATTCTATAATTAATTTATTTGTAAATTTTCAGGATGTTACATATAATATTCCTCAGAGATGGGTAATTATTCAAAATGTCTAGGAGAATCCCATGTTAATTCACCATACTATGTGATCGTGCATCAATGAAATATGAAAACTATAAATACCATTATAACAATACTTATTTATTTACAAATATATTATCAATCATCGTATCTCTATCACTATATATATATATATATCTTCAACAAATATTTTTTTAGAGCCCATTCCTTTAAACCACAAATGAAGTAAATTTTCAGTTGTATCATTGTGGGTATGAAACCCAATGAAATCCATGATCCTCTTCCAGACTACATTCTCCCAATCCCCTTGGAAAAAGATTTCATGTGTCATTTCATTACATGAATATATGCATCATAGAAATTTAGATGCATGGAAAATCACTTTCCACTAGATCTCATTGTATATGGAAATGACATGAACTGTAATGTGTAAATAGGGAATCTATATTTACAATTATTTCCTAAAACCATTGAATACCCCATTATTTTTAACCTATTTTAGAAATTACTTGTGATTCAATATGAATGGATTTGTGTAAAAGTTTTCTTAATATGTTGTTAAAATTTTTTTTCATCAATTTATACATACTAGAATGATCTCATTTTAATAATATTTTTAGAAAACATTCCATATTATATAATTTGGAATTATTTATTTGGTTTATTAAAAGGTAATCATATTATGAAAACCATTTTGAGAATATATTGGGATTTTACCTCACCACCTACCTATTCCTTTAGGTGTTTATAGATTATCAATTTCAATGATTTATAATGGGTAAAAAACCAATTAATGGTGGTAATTGGTTTTTTTCATTATTCATGGAGAGATGATTCTATTTGGATGTGGGTTTCTATAATTCATTTAATAGAAATATGTTTTTTTTACAATGGGTTTATATACCACTTTGACTTCTGTTACTAATCCCCTAATAGAATTTTTTTGTGAATAATAAACTGTATCAATTTCTTTATATGATTATGTTGATAAAATCCTTCATAGTTTATCTTGTGTGGTGCAAGGTGTTAGATGCCAACCTAAGGGATCAGGGACACCTTTTAAGATGTATAGTCTTTAAAATATCCTTCAAGGTACTAGTGTATTCAAAATGGTTCCTGAAAGAGTGAAATTAAAGGATTGAGTGATAAATATATCCTTCATTTCAGTATGTAGCTATTTAATATTTTGGGGACTCAAATGGTAATTTTGATTAAGGAAATAGAAAAATGTACGAATAATGACCATTCAGTCATGAGGGATGGTTTTGTAAAGGTTGTATTAAGGATTAGTTCTATTATTTTCTTTATTATTTATTTTGTTAAATTTAAATACAAATCATGTTTTCCAAATAGATGGTATTTATTTAACCTATTGTGATATTTGAGTGTTAATATGATGTCTTAACTCTTTTTTTCTTGATGTTGTGTATTGTGATTCTACCTAGAAGGCTTGTGATTGAGTTTCATGTTGATGATGATGATGTCCCAAAATAAGAAAATACTCTATTATACCATAATATGATTATGTAATATTGTCCTCTTCAATGACATGGGAATGTAACATCCTCCGATTATAGTTCATGATCTTGAGATGGAACCTCAGAGGGACGAGTTCAGGATTCATTCTCAGGTATTTCTTCACTAATTTCCACTAAATTTACATGGTTTTAATTATCCACGAATGGGATAGTATGGGAAAAAATACTGATAATTTTTTTAATTTTTGGATAATCTGGATGAAATCAATCTGAAATGTGCAACCATCTTGATAGAGTGACTGAGAAAAAAATGAGGGGCATGATTTGAACTCTGAAGAAGTACAAGTGATTAGAGTTGTCAAAATAAAATTTTATTTTAACCAAATAATTCTATACAAATTCATTAGTGTTGGACTATTCTAGTCGGTTTTTTGATATTGGCTTGGCTTATATGACCAAAAACTAATAAAAAATTTATTTTTTGAATCTGATGTATTTTACACATTATATTGTATTGCATGAAATGATAAACAATAAATAGGCCATGATGATACATAGATCTAATATTCATCCATAGTTTTTTATAATGATTATTCCTTTATATAGAAATGTTTTGGATAGTGAGTTGATATTTAACATGGTGCTCTCTATTAATACATTGTTGATGAGAGTTCACTTTTCTCTAATTCATTGTATTATGAGTTCCTATAAAAATGAAGTGTATGTGTGATGAATCGGTTTGTGGTTATAAAAGGATTCCATTTTCTAAGGCTCTTGATTGTCATGGTTGTAACCATTTGAATTTTTAATAATGTTGCAACATGGGTAACTAAAAATGAGATTACACTAAGGCACAAATTTTTTGTTCCTATGGATGCTCTAGTAACTTATAGAAGTCCTATGATGTCTATTCTATTCCACGAAGCGGAATATTATCATTAATATAAGGGAATGAGAAAATCATTTCAAATAATTCTAACCATACCCATCATATCATAGTTCATAATCATAGATCCCGAAATAATGATTTTTTGTTCATAGAAAAATAATTCTAATGTAACCATGAACATGTTCCATGAGGGCATAATGATATCTTACGAACATATAAAAACAGGATTATAACATTGTGAACATGTATACATTTAAATATATTTTATAATTATGTTTGTGAAATCAAATTAGGTATTCACACCACCTTATTGACATGAAATATGTGTCCCCGTATTATATTATATATATGAAATCCATGTTCATGACTAATATTTTGTTCATGAAATCCACGTGGTTGACTAATATTATTGACATTAAAACATGGTCCATAAATATAATAAATTAAATATGATTCATGTATATAAATTTTACCACAGTAGTTATCCTTATGAACATAATGTATTGGGGTTTTATATAATTCCAAAACCACAATTAATGTTAATAAAATCATATATTTGTGAGTTATATGGTTATAAAATGGCCATCATATCATAAACCATAAAAAAGAATTACAATTCATAAACATATCCTCATTACATAACCAATTAAAATGAAATAGTATTAATACAAATTCTATCATAATAAACAATAAAAATCTATAGAAACATCAATAGTGATGTTTAATGATGAAGAGAAAGACCATAGAAAGATCATTATATCATTTATGGTTGTTCAAGATGTTAGAAAATTTTGATAATTTAATGTATTGTAAATCTATGATTTCATTCATATTTTCCAAAAAAATTTAAACTATTTTTTAATTTGGAAATGAAATAAATATTCTATTTATTTTTTTTAAATTAAACCATGGATAAAAATTCATTTTAGTGATTTTAATATAACATAAAATATTCATGATAACATTTTTAGAAGACATGGATATGAAATAAAATTATTTTTTGATGGAAGAGAGGAATACAATTGATTTTACATTAAACCTTCTTTTGGATGCTTTATATAAAAAATAGAATCATTAAAAATGAAAATACGTATTCTCCAAAAAGGAATGAGGTAGAAAATATTTCAGGATATTATTAAGAGGAAGATCATAATTTTTTCATAATCATAATCATAATCAATGAAAATAAATGTTTTGATTGTAACATAAACCCTTACCAAAATGGTATCTTATGGATTATAATCCACATAAAAGAGTAAAACATTGATATGGTAATTAAAAAAATCATAGAATACCATATAATAAAATCATGTGAATATATACACCACATAATATAAAAAATGTGGTGAATATGTCATGTGTTAGAGAAAAAAAATGCGTGATGGAAAATCCTTTACCTAACATCTGAATTCCATTTTAAATCATTGAACCTCACAAGTAATAGATATATATATATTTATTTAATTAAATTATATAAAAATAATCATATATATGATTCCATATATTATATACTAAAAACCCTTTCCACCCATTTATTGACAATTCTTTATTAAAATGTCCATTTTTATTAAACAATACATGATTTTTGTTGTATGTTTATTTTTTATGGTTTTAAAATTTTCAAATTTATTATGTTTAATCATTTTTCATATGATTTATAAGGATATGTATGATATATATACATTATATAAATATTTCTATTTATATATAATTTTAGAGATGAATAGATGAATTACTTCATTCCAAATGTTGGTAGGATGTACATACACAAGAACACTAATTTCATTTTTTTACATATAATAAAATTAATGTATATAATAATTAAAAACTTATAAACAATTTTTATCTAATTAATACTTCCTATATTAATTTATTATACACTTAATAAAATATATGTAAAAAATGAAAAATATATGACATCATGTGGTAGATACGGTTGTCAAAAAGTACACAAAAGTGAAATTATTTAATTATAAAAGGATGTACAATATGATGGTTAATATGTATATATAATTACATATGAATATTTATGTTAAAATTTTCATATATGTATACTCTAAATCCATAATTATATCCAGTTTTGATTTTAGGTTATGGAAATAACTTCTGTTAGCTCATGAAGCAGTAGTACATTATTTACATGATAAATTACATCATTTCTAATTTGAGAGAATATGTTATGGATATTTGTTATAAATATAGGAAAATATTATACTATATTGAAAAAATTTTAAATTTTATATAATAATGGGTAAAAAATATTTTGAATATGTTTAATATGAAATAAAAGAATAATTATTTGTTAAGAAAGAAACATCAATATTCAGAAAACCTATATAGGATTTTATTAAAATCATTCATTACAGGGTATTATAATGATTCATAGGGATATATATCTTGGGTATATATTTTTTGAAGGAATTTGGGTAGGGACATTTCTATCCAATTGGAACGTGATGTGTGAATGGGAGGGAAGTGGAGTGGTTTTTTTATAATAAGGGGAGGGAACCCAGTTTGAAATTTCCTATAAAAATGCTAATATAATAATCAAGAAAAATGATACTATATGCCATTTATTTGAATTTGGAATATGATAATGTTGACATGTTCCGATTAAATATTATTTGATAATGTATGATTGTCATTAATTCCAATATAAATTGGATTAAAAAACATTAAAATTGTTTAAACAGTAATCAAGATAAAAAATTAACAGCTACAATTTTGTGTGGAAAAAATTATATTTTTAGTATTATATAATATTATTTATTCTAATTAAAACTATTTCATCCATTTTTTTACAATAAATTCAAATAATTATATGAATTTAATTTGAAATTAACTATGGTGATATGATGAATGACCTTTTCCCCCAAAAAATATCCATATAAGTATAAAATATACTTTCATAAATATTTAAAATTTATATGACCCTATTTTAAAATAAATTTAAATAATAATATAATTTATGTTATTTATAGTTTCATTTTATTTAAAAATATAATTATATTTGTAGTTTATTTAACTAGAAACCCAATTTTCAGATAGAATCAGTAAATTACAATATTAATAAATAATATATTTATTTGAAAATTTAACAAAAAATATTCACATATAATTAATAAATATTGAAAATAAAATACATTTTATTTATTGAAATATATATTATAAATGTGGGAAAAATAAATTTATAATTTAGTGTGAAAAAAGTAATGAAGCATCTAAAAAAATAAAATATTAAGCATTTCAATGTATTTCATCATATCCCTTTCATAGATAATATTTTAGAAGATGATATTTTTCTTATTAAATATATAATATATAATTTATTGTAAATGAATTTAAATATTATGATGAAAGTATATTTCATGGATAAAAATTATTTTTTCACAAAATGGGTCTCATTAAATTCAATTTTACTATTTTTTTTATTTTCATTTAAAATTGTTTGATAACAAAATAATTAAGGATATAAATATGTAATGAATAATATTTTAAGAATTATTTTAGTGTTACTCATACCCACAAATCCAATTTCAAGATGAGAATAATCATATTAAATAATAATATTTTCATAGTGTATCTCAATTTTTTTAATTTCAATGATGCATAGAGTGAAAACTATCAATAAAATTGCTTTTAATAAAAAAATTCATATAATATAAGAGTATTTTGAAATCATATATGATATTATATGTTTTATATTTCTATGGAATTGAAATGTAATAAATTTAAATGTATTATAAATGACGATAATAGTACTTAGAAAGCATGTTAGACTCGATTTATTAGTTTATGTCAAAATATAATAATTATTGAAGAGTATTCATACAAACGTATATGGTGGGTGAATTATTTAAACATTATATCTTAAATACATTATATTTTAATATCCCTGATAAATTTCTGGAAATATTTTTTTTCACTCATCTTCCTCTCATTATGTCGCAAAGAGGCCATAAGCATATTTTCGAAAAATAATTACTTTCTATATATCTTATATCCAATATATTTATTAATTACTATCTATGATTTCATTAAATTTAGTAAAAAATGTTATCAAATTTATTAAATTTTTTCAAAATTCTATTTTTAATCTATGTATTTATATTTAAATATTATAAAAAAATATATTTTTATTTTCCAAATGATGAGATTTTTAACATTTGATAAATAAGTTTATGGAATCATTGATTATATATATATAACATAAATGTAAATTCTTATATCCATGACCACACAATGTTTTGATTATTTTATTACATGTTTGAATGGTTTCATTATAAAAGATTATTTTCTATAATTATGCTTAAAATTTATTTATTTTCGAAATTGATTTCAATATTGAAAGGGAATTTAGGTAAAATTTATTTCTACATATTATTAAATTATTTTTTCTATGTCAAAATTTATTGGTGAGTATCATTATTCAGTAAGAAGATTCTATTTTTATTTAATAGGACATGTTATTCATGATGTATTATGATTTTGTTTTTTGATAAGGAAATTATTATTTTATTATATTATAATGTTCAGTAGTAATTCGTAGAATTATTATACTATAATCATCTCATATGATAAATACATTAGATATCATATGTGATGAGAATGGAATGATATAAGCCCTTGATTCATATGTTTGTCAGATGAAACCGACAAGTTTGGGTATTTGGGATTTGTCATTATTGTTTACGTATGTTTTCAATGGGACAATGCCATGATGATAAGAATATGATATCTATCATTTTTCATTCTATCATTATAAAACAAAAAATTATAATAGAAGCAATTATTTATGTTTTTTTGTTATACATAGAGTTAGTCCACTTTTATGGTACTAGTGTTACTCCATATTTAATAATTTATTATCTCAACTATGTTATGCTTGATTTGTTTACTTTTTGATAGATTATATTATAATATTATAATTACCTAGAATCTAATATTACGATTATTTATTTTCAAGATTGCCTTGTATATGAGGAATGTATATAAGAATAAATCTAGATATTTCTTTGAAGAAAAGATAATTTTATGACATAAAATTTGGGTTATTTCATATTTTTATAAGTAATGTTAAAATTAATAATGTTTGAAGTCTCCCAAGTCTACTGGACTTTTCTATCCTTTATAATGTTATTTATTATAGTTTCTACCATGGTAGTTAAATAACCACCATATACATGCTACTAGAGTCGTGGTAATATAGTCGGTATCAAAGGAAGAAGACTAGAAAAATTTCGATCTATATTTTTTAAAACATAGTTTTGGCAATTCAATCGTATGAAAGAATTTGATATATTTCCAAATTAAAAACACTCATGATTACGAGATTAGTTATGAATAAATATTAAATTTATTTAATGTGATTCCCAATAATTAAAATTAAAATTTATGATATATAATGTTATGATGAAATATTTTTTATTACAGTGTGTAGATATTTCACCAATAATAACAAATGAAAATTTTTCAAATAACGTAATCGATATTGGTGTTCCTTATAGGAATAGATTTTAATTTTGGGGTTAGAAATGTAGCCTATGTTATGAAAATAATTAAAATATTATGGATTCTAGATCAGGTAATATATTACAACATCACTTAATTAGATAATCCCACTGATCGGCAATGTCGTACAACAATGATAGTCCACATTAAATGTTATAAATATACATCATTTGAAAAAAATACAAAGACATTTTTAGAAAATTTTTCTATATATCTAAAAGATTGTATTATAATGCTTTAGTTGTTAATTAAAATGAAAATGAAACCATTATTAGTTTATGTTCTCATTGGGGATTCTAATCAATAGTGGTGATTGACTCACAACTATAATGATGAGGATAAAATTAGCAACATCAAGTGAATGTATTTTACAATAACATTCAGAGGCAGTGGCATTTTCAAACCATCAACTCTAAAGTACCACCCTCACCAAGAATAGGTCCAGATACCCTAGCAGGGAATGAGATATTTTTAACTGAGATAATATAGAATCCCATGGGGTAACACCTGGATCATTTATGGTTCGATACATCAAGTCGTCATCCAGGTGAAGTGCACACATTCTGCCAAACCATTGAGGCACTGGGTGACCCAACAAGATGAGTGGTGCATGTGAGGCAGAAAATCGACCATGAGTGGGCTACCATGTTTTAAGAAACAATACTCAACAAAAATTGTTTCTATGTGTATGAGAAATGAAACATGAATATTTTTCGATTTATGAATAAGATATTACACTATTAGTAATGCATTCATTCGACAAAGTGTATAATCTAAATATTTAGATTGACTATTTTATAATTGGATAAATCCACTACATCTAACGTAACTAGTCACATAAATATTCACATCATATTAGTAATTAGTATCATATTATATTAATAGTGATAAATAACTATAAAATTTATATGATTTTGAAATAAAGAAAGATAATATTTGTTCAAAAGACCACTCTGGGAAATAAAATAAAAAAAGGGATGGAGGGAAGGGAGGAATATTTATATTCTAATAAATCCTTTATAATGTACAATGGAACTATATTTATATGAATTTAATTTTTTTTCTAATATAATTTGAATAATTTTATCATATTTTGTGAGGCAAAGGGAAACAAAGAAGAGACTAGTGTTTAATGATTCAATTGTAATGAAAGAGGTAACTATGTGAAAAATTATCTAATACATCAAAGGAATTTTCCCTAAAAAATGATTTGTGTAATATAATGTATTTTCATATAACTAAAGCTAATAATGATGTTACTAATGTTATAGAAGTATATAGACTACACATTGAATAAAATTTTATTAATGGTTTATTTTATTATATATCATCCTACTAATTTATATCATGTATGTTTTCAAAAAAACTCTTTTACATCTATAATAGTATAATAATGTAATTGTTTGTCCAATATAGTTGTCGATGTATGACTATTAGTATTTTGATACACACTATTCACATTTTAATTCAAAAATGTACTCTATCAATAAATTTTACTTTGATAAATATGGTCCACATTGATTCAATAAATGGAATGAATTTTCAATCAATGTTTGGTTAGTTAATTTTTTTGCAATAGAAATAAATTATGATTTAAGATGATAATGAAGATATTTTAATCATTAGAGGGGATTCAACCTTATGTAAAACATATGTAAATCCCCCAACATTATATCACAATAATAAAATAATGGTAGAGGAAGAAAATTCACAACCGATTTGAGTGAATTGTAAACCTAGTATATAATATCTTCTATTATGAATGAAAATATTTATTTGTTTCCTAATGAACTACCTAGACATACAAATGAATGAAAATTCATTTTTTAATTAATAATTTATGAGACTACTATATCGTAAGATCTATAATGTATGGCTATAATGGAGGTAGAGGTGTAAAAGAAATAACTACAATATTTTTTCTAAAAGGGATTTATATTCAAAACATCTTCTCATAATGGATCTCATTTTCAATCTACGAAAAAGAAGGATGATACTATGATAATTTTTGTTGATGATAGGGTAATAAATTCCATTACTTTGAGGGAAAAATGTACACTACTTTCTATTGAACTCATGTTTGTCAAATGCAGCGAAAATAATGATTTTCAATAATAAAATTTTATAAACAAAATCATTAATTATGAGTAAGGATGGATTATATTTATAATAAGACATTTAATACATTGTATAGACAATACAAGTTTATAAAAATTATTTTTTGTTTGATAAAATTAACCCCCTTATACTATAGATCTGATGTACATGTTATTCAAGGGATATCAATAAAATTCAATTGTCGTATTGGTGGAAATGTATTGGTACACTAAAAATTATATTATTTGAAAATGATTTATTTATAGATAATTCCAAAAAAATCTATTTAACAATATTTATATTATAAATTTATAATTTATAATTATATCATTAATACGTATCTTTTATTCTTATATGGTATATAATGATGGAATATCAGTCGATAAATCAACGTAAATGGATGATGACTAATAGATTACATTTATAATCAAAATCATTTCATATTGATTCCATGGATTATCATGTTAGTATTAGTGTATTGTTTAAAATTTTACCAGAGTAAAAAAATTGTTGACCAAGTTAACATGTAAAGAGGTTATTATCTTAATGAAAAATTAAGGAAATTATTGTCTTGAAAATTTAAAGAGGATGCTAATTAATTGTCCTGTATTTTCTAAAACATTAGTAGGGGATGATTTTTTAATATATAGAGACACATAAACGAATGGTAATTGATGTATGCTTTTCTATAATTATAATGTTATTTATTATGTATAAATGAATTTAATTATACTTGAATAAAAATATGAAACCCATGTTCGTGAGTTGGAATACATAATGAAATCATAGATGATATGAAACCCATGTAAAATGTGTTAAACAAGATGTAAATTAAATGGTTAATACTACTCAAGGATTATGGTTTCTCATTAAATTGCCATCATAAAAAAGGTGAATATGGTTTTTTGTACATTTAGTATTAAATATCACAGAATTCAAAAATCAATGAATATTGACATGGATTTTATGATTAATGATTTAATAAATATAGAGGTGAGGATTAATAAATAAGGTAAACATTACAGAATTTTTAAATTGTATCAATACCAATTGTCAATATGGTTAATTACTCCACGGATCGATTATAAGTAATTTATGAAGAATATTTAATTATATTAATAATGGGAAATTTTATGTCTTCATTTATGATGATGGTTTACCTAAATTTGAAAGAGGATATGTGTTTTATCTATATGTGAACTAAAATGGAGATTTGTTTATGATGTATATATTTTGATTATATATATACTCCCACGAAGTACCAAGCTATATAGATATTTAACGGAACATTTTTCGTTGATCACTATGAGTTAAGAAATTGCTAACTATGTTTTAATAGGAATGATTTGTAAATATTTGAATTCTTAGAGACAATATACTAAAGTGGTCATGAAACATACATTTATTCATATAAAAAAATGATTGACATTACTATTAAAATTATCCCAATAATAGAAATAAATCATATAAAAAATTATACAATTATATATACTATTTTTCATCTCACAAAATGTAATCTTTTACATTTAATAAAAGAGGATTTACCGATTAATAATATTGCATGGATCAATAAATTATTTTAAGACATCATGGTATTCCTATAAAGATTTTGACTGATCATTATCCATGATTGAAAATAAATTTTTGAGATTTTCCTTATACATATATTGTAATGAAAATTCCTTTGAATAATACCTATTAGCTTCTGATTAAATGGTAGTCTGAGAGAACTATTAAAACAATATGATAACTATTATGATTTTGTTCATAAGTATTTAAATATAGGAGGGATCAATATTTTTATTTATAGGTGTTTTAATATAATAATTGATTCTATTATTTTAATCTAGTGGAACTATATAAAGAATTATATGAAAAGGTATGTCACTCTCATGATTTTGGGATGATGTTGGTGAACTAAATCATATGGCACCATAACACGTGGAGGTGAAAGTACTGATGATAATGAATATTCATATATATATTAAGGCATTCCAATATAGGGAATAGATCAACATTGGTATCCAAAGATATATATTTGGTATTTAATGATGGAGATCACGATTTCGTGAATGTATATTCATTTAAGGCTTTGTATGGTTTTGTATGAAATGAAAATTTTTTCTCATGGCAATCAAAATATTTGAAATTTTAGAAAGAACTACAGTTATTCATTGTAGATTATAAATTACACATAGAACTGTTGGATAACATGAAGTGTTATATATCATTTTATTGAGAAATTATATCCTAGAAGGATTTTATGTTCTCACCTCCAAGTAATATGAATTTTAAGAAGATTAATCATTATATTTAGAGCCATCACGGATTTATAACCCTAGCTAAGTTGTTTTTGAGGAATTGAATGACTCGACTTGTAAGGAAACATTGGAGAAATAAGTTTATGGAATTGAAAATTTTGAATAATAAAGAAGTATATATTAATATCTTTAAATATTTATTCATTTGGTAACATTATGGAAATTTCAATATGAAATGATTGTATTTGAGGATGAATGTGACAAATGATCTTCAATTATACTAATATTTTCTCTCTAGAGAAATAATAGTATAATAAGAATATTTTTATATTTGAATTTCATTTGAATGTATAATATCAAATAATATAAATGTAATTTTTTATTGTTTTATATATGATTTAAATAAACATATGAAAAATTATGTAGGGTTAAATTGTGGAATTTTTTTAATTGACTGATTTTTATATGAATAATAAAAAATTATGATTTTTAAAATAATATAAATTGATTTCATTATATTTAAGAAGTCCAAACATAAAATGAAATTGGTTATATTGTGAAATATTATCAATTTCATTTTGGATAGTATAATTAATTCCATCAATTTTAATATTTTTGGTAAATGTAATTATTTTTTGTATAAAGAATGTTTTCTTAAAAAACTATTTTATTGTGTTGTGAAGATTTATTTAAAAGGAAATATTTTCAATTTATAATAAATAATTTATGAAAAATCATAGCCATATTGAAAACCAAGAGGATTAAATTTTCCAAATAGGAACAATTGTTTTTTTCAATATGAATAGTAACTTTGGTAAATATTTTTCAACTCAATAGAGGTTAAATGGGAAAAGAGGTTTAATAACATAATTCAATGTATAAAAATTAACATAAAACATTTTTTTAATTTCATATTATATGATAAAATTATTTATACCACTGAATTTTTTATATATTTAAATTAATATCAAATTAAGCATCATAATGAACAAGGTATTCTTTTATTTAATGAAATGTCTGAATTAAATATCTCCTAAAAAGAATGTCTTGAAAAAAATCATATTAAAAATAGAAAAATTTATATTCTAAAGAATGATTTCATATTTAAAATTATTATATTTTTCATGTATTTTTATTTTTAAATTTTAGTGGTGGTATAATTATATTATACTCTTTCACAATGTCGATACAATGCATGTGAAAGTGGTAGAAAATAATGTATTTAATTATTAAAAAAATCTAGAAAGTAAAAAAAAATTTGGGCTTTAAATTTAATAGTGATTATTAATAATATAACATAATATAAATGTGTTAATGTTTGAAAATAAAATTTAACAAATATGTTGTGGCCCTTATAGTCAAATTAAATGAATAGTGTTAGAAATTTAAGTATTTATATTGTATGAAAATAAATATTTGAATAAATAATTTGAAAATAAAATAAATATTTTAATGGGGAAATTCAGATGAGAGATGACATGTGATTTCATTCCATGTACTATTATTTCTCATCTATTACATTATAAATATAATTTTATCCCATATATATTGAAAACTTTGTTCAACTATTGATGTCAAAATAAGTTATCAGATGGTAAATATAGAAAGCTAAAGGTTAAAATGACATAAAATATATATTAAGCCTCATTAGATGGTTTTATTATGACCATATACTTATCGTATTTATTGATTAGCCTTATTGGATTAAAATCCTTTGGTTCATAAAAAATCGTTTTTTTAAACATTCACTTTATAATTAATCATATATTATAATCATTTATAATTAATCGGTAAAAATGAATTTAACGATATATATTATAGGATAGTTTTTCATATTTATGGATGAAAATTTTATTGTGAGGTGTTAATTTCCATATTATGTAATTATATTAATATTATTTGGTAAAGCATAGACTAGTATGTATGAGATGCTATTGAATAATGTCGCTTGTGTTTGTAATGAAATCTAACTCAATGTTCCATTCATGGTGACATATAGAATAGATTTAATTTATTTATAATATTAAATATTTCATATTGTACAAGGATTTATTATTTTCATCAATACTTTTTGTTTCCTCTTATACAAACTATCGAATATGATGTTAAAAATTTAATGTGTTTGGGTGTTATATAAATTATAAAATTTATAGGTGATGAATCTGAATTTGAACCCATTAGAACTAATAAAATTTCTATTTATATGAAAAGTAAATTATAAAATTATTAAAAATAATTATAGAAATAATAATTTGGTAGAGATAGACATTGTAATTACTTAATGACCATAACATGTTTTTAACATTGTTTTCCATTTAAATGAGTGTTAATTTAACTATATATATTTTTTAAAAATAATATTATTTTTTTTAATATCTATTTAATTCTAAATAATAATAATATATATAAATTTATTATTCATTGGAAAATTATTATTTTTCAATGGGTTAAAATATTAATGATGAAAATTTTATTTAATTCTTGGAAATTAAGTCAAACATAATATATAACAAGTAAAATTTTAATAAAATATGTTGATATTTAAAAATATATATATTATAGAAAATTTTATTTATTAGTATCTCACATATATCAAAAAGATCATTTTAAATACTTTATTAATATTAAATCTTCTATCTAGTATAAATTTATAAACGTCATTGAAATTTAATAAATAAATTAGTTTATTATGAAATAAATAACATTTTTTAAAATCTAACCAAAACAGAATATTAATATTAAATTTCTTAAATAAATATATTCATTTAAATAATTTTATATGTTGGGATAAAATGTTAGTTTTTATTAAAAATGTTGATTACAGGTTTTCTAAGATCAAAATAAAATTATAAAATAAATTTTTTACACGATAGTATAATAAATAATAAATGAACTTGTTTTGTAATCATAATAATATAGAGCATATAATTATAATTTTATAAATTTTACACTTTTTGTAAAAAATTAGATTTTTCAATATTCACATAAAAAAATTATTTCAACAAATCCAATAATTATTATAACTATTATTTTGATATGTTGATATAAAAAATAATTTTATATAATATAAATTATAAACTTTATTAATTTATTTATTAGAATAAAACACAATATATAATGAAAACTATAACAGTTAAAAAATTCTATTTTATAACATTTTTTTTCTAAATTTTAATGTTTATGAATTTGTATCTGATTACTCTATCTTTTATCTACTATATGTTAATTTATTTTTATTATTTTCATATATAATACGTTTTACATCAGTAATGTTTACTATGTTCTGTGTAGATTGTTATAAGATAATGTATTAAATTAGAAATATGTTATCAAAAATATTGTGGTGCAACATGTATAAACAAATCATACAAAGTTCCATGATGTCTCTAGGAATAAAATCCATTGATATATATTCCTCTATCATAAACATAATGTGTCATTTATTTTACCAGATTTCCTATGATCGGTGTATATATTGATAGTGATAATAAAATTCTTATTAAAATCCATGAAAATCATTGACATAATAGAATTCATTTGAAAATAAATGTAATTCAATTATGATTTACAATGATTTAAAAATTTTAATTTGACATATGTGTACCCCAATGTGATGCATCCACTTGTTTTAATAATTTTTAGTAACTTTGAAAATGATGATACACATGGATCAATGAACCCCATGTTTATTACATATGAAATATTTTAGGCCTCACAAAAGTACAACCATTGAGATTTCATAACATTATAAAGGCACTAGAAGGTAATTAAGTATCCCTATAATCACATCTAATTGGCCACAGAAACCCAACCATTCCTTCAATTTTAAAAAACAATATAATTACAAACCAGATACATACCAATATCCAATATCATGGACCATTCAAATCATTAAAAAAATCATCAAAAAAATCATAACAATAACATCCATTCCAAAAATTCATGTCAATATCAGAACATATAAATCCTCATTAAATGACTCATTTTTTATTCAAATCACAATAAAACTTCATAATATATAATATCAAAGTAAACCATCAATACATTAATGAGTTATATCCAATTGACCCAAACCCCCTATTAATGAATAATTTTTTATATTTTGGGTTAATGATTTAGATAATTATACCTCATTTAACAATATTTTATTATTTTTTAGAAACAACATCTCAATATTACCCATAGTCACTAGTCATTTGATTTACATACACTATGTTTCATATAATATGTATCAAATTCCATAAATGAACTCAATGAACATACCCAAAAAAAATTCATCATTTCTCACAATTTTTTTTATTCCATGAAATTAATCATAATAGAAACACATTTGGATAAAGAAAATACTTCTAAATAACATTTACAAAATTTTTTATATATACATGTGATACTTTTAAGACCATCATGCCTAAAAAATATAACTATAATATAGTTTTTAACCATTTTAGTACATATTTCAATGCCTAATTTGTGTCACATTCAATTCCAAATATTTGATTATATATTTCTCAAAAAAATTACAACATTAAATATTAATTTAATTTTATATAATTAAAAATCATCATATTCCCAAAAAACCCATTACCATATATTATAGTATTGTTTATTTTGTATGAAACCAATTTTCTATTGCCAAAATCAAGGGAGTACACTTTTAAGTCCATATATTGTTCTATAGACAACTCAAATTCCATTTATTCTATATTAGGATTCATATTGAAATAATACCAAAAACATTCAACCTAAAGAAAAAATTCATATTTTTATTCCTACATGAGGAAATTTCAATCATTATTAATTTAAATTTATATAGAAAATTATATTAATTCATCAACCAAAATATCTGACATCCTTTTATGATAAATTAAAAAATTCTAACATTAGTGAATGTTTTTAAATTAACACAAATCATAAAAAAAATTAAATATTATTCTTTGAATCTTCCACTATTTTTCAATTGAAAAAATTAAAAAATATTTAATCACATGAAATATAATTACCTTCATAAATTACTTTTATAAAAACAATAAACTACTGTAATGGTTACCAACATTATAATATATAAATTATTCCACATTAGGGAAAGACGAATGGGGAACAATACAAATGAATCCATATATATGATGTAAATTAAATGAATAAATGATTATTTAACTAAATCATAAATAATAACAACAATGTTTAAAAAAAATAATGATTTCCATCTACATTTTGATATGATTTATACAATAATAAATTTGTGACATTTATATTTATTTAAAAGTTAAATATAAAGGGAGATAATTAAATTATTTATGTTAGAGGGAGAGAGAACAATAAGGATAGGTATTAATAGTGTCATGAGTGAGTTTTCCATAATCCCAAACACTTTTTCCCACATTTTTTTGAAACAGTATCTTCCATTCTTTAACATATTTAATATTTTTATTTTTTATAAAATTTTAGTAATCTTTCATTTCCATATTGTTTCCCATATTCTGATAAGAAAACATTTTTGATCCCCCAATTTCCATTTATTTAGAATGGAATGAAATATAATCACAATATCATAGTCATTATATTTATTGGAAAATAAACCAGTAATTGGTTATTTTTTAAAATTACATTTTTTCCAAACATTATAATGATTTCCTCTAAAATTACATGAAGAAAATATCATTAACCATTTATAAAAATAATTATCACTAAAATTCACATTCCAAATATGTGAATTACATCATAATCCATCCTCTTGAAATATGTTAATAACGTGAATTTCAAAAAAAAAACAATATTGAATCATGCATTCTTCCATATTATTTATGTATGAAACATTTTGTTGGATATATATTTCTTATATAAAAATGTGATTTAAACGTCCTTAATGATACCATATTCCACTTCTTGAAAAGTTAATAATTAGTTCCCCTGTAGTTAGTACCTATCTGAATCAAACATTATTTCATCAAAATCTCAACATCAGATATATATTAATGATTCACTTTCCCTCAATAATGGTTTTTTCTAAAATGTTTAACTTTCCACTGAATCACTTTTTCTTTGTACTATTCATGACATGTCCCCAAATCCTTAATGAAAGAGTAATACAGAAAAATATTTATACACATAATAATTGATTAAACTTGTACATTACTAACAAAATATAAAAATGACATGAATCTGGAAAAAGAATATCAATCATTCTACTTCATCTAGGGTAGCATTATAACATTCTAGTTATCCAAATCCATCATTTGGGGTATATTCCTTTGACGATAAGAAAATTGATTTACATAGTGTCCCATCAACATGCAATTGAATCATTATACATTAGAAACCATTTTTCATACCCATGAAATAATGAACTTGGTGTCCCTTTTATCCTCACTTGTAGAAAACAACCATTCCCTTAATTTGTTTATCATGGTGATTCATTCCAATGTTATCACATGTTGGAAAACACCTATTTCCCTACATCACTTTTTCCATGTATATCTCTACCATCCAATTATTCGTTTTCATTACTTCAATTCAATATGAAATATACAATTCTATTCATACCTTGTAAACACATGACCTTATTTCATCATATGATGAGGATAGATGGGTGACATTCTTCCTTTGAATTGATGGCTTTTGACCATTAGAGATCTGATCATTCTTACTCTTCATATCTTATGAATTGGTGAATTTCTCATTTTGTCTCCCGTGGACAATATCTAATCCATTCCATATTATATGTTAGCTCTTAAATTTTTTTACTCTCTATAGCTCTAAATATAGAATAACACATATCATAAATTTATACATCGTATGTCTAAAACCATATACCATTGTTACATCAGGGACACAAATCATTCACAATGTTCAATATATAAAATGTGAATTATCCTAAGCATTTCTTTTTTTAGAGTCAATCCAAGAGTGTAGCAATACTCTTTGTCATGTCCCATGATACCCTGGGTCATGCTTGAAACTCTTTCTCGAAGTTTTCACTACAAGGTACATATGTGCCAGATCCACCTCTACTTGTTTGTTTCTAGTCATGGATTTATTTTCCATAAAGATCCTAATAATATATTACTTACTATATGTCAAGTATTTTCTTGTGTATTTATCCTCAATGAAAATATTAGGGAATTGTTCCCCAACATACGTTTTCTAATACTAGTTCCCATGGTTTCTAATAAAATTCCATTGATACCAACTGTTACACCTCAACCCTGGAAGCTCAAGGTCGGTGAATTATTTTAATACATTGACATTATGAAAGGTTATAAAATACCAAATGTGTGATTATTTTATTTGTTAATGATGAAACTAGATACCTAAAACTAACCCATTTTACATTTTTAAATAAATCAAAAAATGATACATAAAATAAGATAATAAATTGCATCCATGAAAACACAATAAATGTTATATTCTTCTCAACTCAGGGATTGAAAAATATATAAATGGGGTGAGCTAAAATGCTCAATAATGGTTAAGCATTTCAATGGAATATATATAATCATTATGCAAGTTGAATAATTAAAAACATGCGCCTCTATCGATAACATGTACACTTAATGGAAGGAATAAGAGTTGAGTATGTAATGAAATAAAAAAACATAATCATGAGTATTATACTAGTAAAATATCCACCAGAACCAGAAATAAAATTTTCATAATGATTTAATCTATAATGCATAAATACATAACTACACCGTCAAGGCCTCATGCCATGATCATAAATATTCATCTTGTTATCGCCATTATCCAAGACCGTAGATTGTCTCATGAGATCTACCGATGCAGATAGGGGATATATAGGGCCCCAACTGATACATAATATGTCTAATGAATTCCCTATATGAATGGAAATAATTATAAATAACATATACGTTAATATTGAAACTAATATATGAAATGTTATCAACATTCCCAGAACATTAAACATAAACACAAACTATACAGAGTAAATTCGTGAATGGTTTTACGATATCACATCCACAACCAAAATATTCATGAACCATTAAATTAAATATGATATATCATACCATGTAATATTAATCGAAAAAATACAAAATAATTAACAATAGTGCCAAAATAGATGCAGATACTCCTATAAAATATTGGACTAATTCGTGAGTTAAATACTATTTTTATTTTCAAAGAATAGTTATTTAAGGAAAAATTAGTATAAAACCAGAATTTTTGTAAGATGGAATTTTTATAATAATATTATTGATTTTATAAAGATAATGGTTTCCAATAGAATATTATTGGTTTTCCTTTAAAATTGTATGATTTTGGGAAATTCACTTGAATCAAGCATGTATTTTGGAAACAATATAGAATGTTCCTTATAAATTGTTTGGCCATCCATAAAATAAGGAGGGATTATGGTTGGTGAAAATATATAGAACACTCACACATAATTTATGAGGACTACATAATAAAATGTAAGTATTCCATTGAACTAACTAGACAATGAACGTAATGCAAAAGAAAAAGCAAGTTGGGTGGAAAACCCTTACCACATTGTAATCAATCATTTTGTATCCCCAAAAATTAATAATATTAAAATGATAAGTTGAATAAAATGAAAATAAAAATATTCAATATATGATACATCGATGTTACATATATATACACCATAAACATGTTTTAATAGTGAATACAGAAGACCTCACTAAAATGCATGTGAGATAAAGAAACCCCTTACCTTAAGTACGAATGATCTATTCTCTTGAACTTAAGTTCCATGAATATGAAATTATACAATATAATAACATATTTCATAATCTATTTGAAATTTATTTATGTTAACATAAATTTTTTTTAGTTCATTTATACCCTTATTGATAAGTTATTATAGTTATTTCCGTCATTCTGAAGTGTTTATTTTCCTTATTTTCATAATCGGTTCACTTGTCCTTATATAATGGATTTCATATGGAAATGATGTAAATATCCAGAATTAAAATTCCATATTATTTTTGAAAATTTAAGCGTTTTGATGGTCACTTCAATCATTTAGTAACATGGATAGATTTTGAATCATTAGATGAAATATTTATGACATTCACATAGATTATATTAGAAGTATTTCGATTTTTAAGAACTAGTTTTGTCAAACGATATAATAACATGTACATATACTTGTTCCTGAATATTAATTTAGTTAAGATACATATAATTATGTTTATTTCAACCATAAAAATGGTTTCATGGCCTATAATGAAGGTTAAATTGAATATCGAGACTTCGTCATCCACAAATGATATAAATTGGAACCTCATAGACTCTGAATTCATTTATAAAATAAGAGAGATATAAAGAGCGATTAAGGATATTAATGATGATTCTTTCATTCCCATTATATAATTCCAATATATAGAAGATAGTATATATATCATGTTTTGTTTGAAAAAGGAGGTGAGGAGAGTCTAACAAAATAAGTAAAATTGAAATAAAATAAAATGAAAATGTAAGGTGCTTTACCTCTTCAAATTGCATCTTTGAGAACCTCCAAAAGGGAAGGTATTTTGGTCTTTTGAAATTAAAAAGATCTTATTGGACATATGGATTTATTAAGGAAGGATATATGGTCATAAAATTGGGGATCTTCACGGCATATAAGTGTGAACTGAGGAGGGAATGAGGGGGGATTTATAGTGGAGGAGAGGAGAGTTTTCATAATTTTTTAATCATTATTATATTAATTTTCGAAATGAGTATAAGTAGTATTGATTTCATCAACATTAATAGTAATAAATGCATTTAATTTCAAGCCATGTGGGCTAAAAAAAATTATGATGTCATAAATAGTGTATTTAAATGATAATTTATATTTATGTTATTTTACCGTATTTCACTATTAATATAAATTCAGGTATTTTAGAAAAAATCCAAAAATTCACCTTAACCATTTATTGAAATGTAGAATACAAATATGATGTCCGTTTAAAAATAATCTAAATATGATTAATTTAATATTTAACTAAAATCATAATTTATGCTAAATAAAATAGGTTCAAATCATTTATTTACTAAATCCAAATAATAGTTATTTCATAACTCTATGTGAATATTATTTATATGAAATAATATATAAGGTAACAATTAATTAGGGAATATATATTCATAAGGGTATGTTACTATTTACAAGTGTAGGTTACTATTCACGGAAAATTATATTTTTATTATCAGACGCCAAATAAGTAACTAATCGCAACCATGTATATCAGATTTTTGAAATTCACATCACAGAAGTGAAAAACATAGGTTTTCTTGGAAGGTTGAAATAAAGCGGAGTTTGTAGATAATCATCAATTCATGAATTCTATAATAAATTCATTAGTAAATTTTTGGGGTGTTACAGATAATATTTCTCAGAGATGGGGAATTCATCAAAATGTATATGAGATTCCCATATTCATTCACCATACTGTTTGATCTAGCAATCAAAAAAATATGAGAACTATGAATACCCTAATACGAACACATATTTCATTGCAAATATATTTAACAACATGGTATCTCTAACACTATACACCTCTCTTCTAGAAATTGTTTTCTTATATCCCATTCCATTAAATCATAAATGAAATAAATCATCAGTTATTGCATTGTGGGTAAAAAACCAAATTAAATATATGATCTTTAATTAGATTACCTTATACCAATCCACATTGAAATAGAGTTGATGTGTCATTTCCTCACATGACTTTATGAATCTTGGAAATCTAAATTCATGGGAAATAACATTCAATTAGATATCATTGTATGGGGAAATGACATCAACTATAATGTGAAAACCGAGATGAAATATTTAGCTCTAATATAGTAACACCATTGAATCCCCCATCATTTGTAAATTATTTTACAGATGACTTGTGGTTCTATATGAACTAATATAATTTTTTTTATTAATACATTCTTCAGAAAAATTTTCATTAATTTAAACTTACTGAATGATTTCATTTTAACAATATTATGTGCAATTTTTCCTTATTATATAATTTGGAAATATTTATTTGGTTTATTAATATATAATCATATAATGAAAACCATTGGAAGAATATTTTGTGATTTTATCTCACACCCTACCTATGCCTTCAGGTGTTTGTAGATTATCATTTTCCAAGTTTCATAAAGGGTAAAAAACACTAATAGGTGGTTATTGATTTGTTTTCATTAGGAATGGGGAGATGATTCCATTTGTATGTGGTTTTCAATCATTCATTTTATTGTAATTATTTGTTTTACATTTTTTTATATAAATATTTGACTTCTTGTACTAGTCCCCTCATTTATTTTTTTAGAATAATAAATTATATCTTTTTCTTTATATTTTTATGTTGAAATACACATTCCTAAATTATCTTTTGTGGTTCTAGGTGTTAGTTTCCATCCCAAGGGATCTGGAACACCATTTAGTTTATATATGGATCAAATTTGCCTTCATGGTACCATTTTATTTGAGATGGTTTCTAAAAAAGTTGTATTAATGGTTTGAGTTAAGAATGTTTACTTGATTTCATTATGTAGCTATGTAATATTTGGGGGAATAGAATGGTAATTTAGACTATGTTAAAATAAAAATCTAACAATAATGAGCCTTAGGTCATGTGGGACATTTTTTTAATGGTGGTATTGAGGATTACTTATACAATTTTCACTATTATTGATTTTTTTTAAATTCAAATCCAAATCATGTTTCAAATTACTAGGTATTTATTTTCACAATTGTGATATTTTATTATTAATATGATGTATTCACTAATTTTTTTGTTGATTTTTAATATTGTGATTCCACTGAGAATACATGTGAATGACTTATAGGTTGATTATAATGATAAACCAAAATGAGAAAATACTCTATTCTACCATAACATATTGATGCAATATTGTATATTTCCATGCTTTGTTAAAGTAACCTCCACCCATTATTGATAAAGCTCATGTGATGGAACCTCAGAGCGATGACATCAGGATTCATGCATAGGTGTTCCTTCTCTAAAATACACTGACATTATATGGACTAAATTATCCCGAAATTGGTAATCATTTGATGAGAAATATAGAGTTATTTTTAAAATTATTGGAAAATCCAGATGCCACCATAATGATAGAGTGGTCTAGAAAAAAATTGAGGGACATGATGGGAAATCTGAAGAAGAACAAGGGATTTGAGTGGTCAAAATAGCATTGAATTTTCACTGAATACATCTATCCATATTTATATGTGTTGGAAAATTCTAGTGTGTCATTTGAAATTTAGTAGGCTGATAAGACCATCTACTAATATATAAATTATTTTTAGGACCCTAACTATTTTACAAATGATATTGTGTTGAATCATAAGACTAATAATCAATATACCATGATGGTACAATGATCTAATATTCTTATTTATTATTTTATTATGAAATGTTTTTCATAAAAAATGGTTTGGAAAGTGAGTTGGTAATTAAAATGTACCTGGATAGTAATATAGTGTGGAAGAGAGTTCCCTTTTTTCTTATTAGTTATTCAATAAGTTCCCATAAATAATAAGAGGATCTTTGATGTATCTAGTTTTTGTTATTGAAGGTGGCATTTTTCATGATCTCTTGATTTGCTCGGACATGTTCATTTTATTTTTTAATAATCTGGGATCATGGTTTACTCAAGATTTATTTACACAAAGGCAGAAAAAATTGTTGTTCCAATGGATGCTCAGTTCACATTCAAATGTTCTATCATGCCTATTCTATTCCACATACTGTAATATTATCATTAATATAGTGAAATGATAACATGTTTTCAAAACATTATAACCATACCTATCGTATCATTGTTCATAATGATGGATCACATAATAATGATTTTTCCTAGGTAAAGAATTATAATGTAACTATGAACATGTTACCCGGGGGACTAATGATTTCATAAGAACATATAGAAAACAAGATTATAACATTGTAAACATTTATGGATTAAATATGTTCCCTAATTATGTTTTGGATGGAAATCAGACCTCCACACCCCATTATTGACATGAAAACCTTTCCCCAACATTATATTATATAATTGAAATTCATTTCCACACGTAATTATTTACCCATGAAATCCAAGAGTATGATTAATATTATAGACATAAAAACATGGTCCATAAATATATAAATGAAATATGTATCAGGAATATAATTTTTACCTCAAAAGATATCCATATGTACATAATGTATTGAAGTTTTATATAATTCCAACCCCACAATTCACGTTATTAAAATCATATATATTTGGGTTATATGATTATAAAACTATAATTATATCATAAACCATGAAAAACAATAACAATTCATAATCATATCCTCTTTAAAAATCCCATTAAAATGAATTTTTTTTCAAAAAAAAAATTGTCATAATAAATATAAAACATCCTTAGAATCATAAACGGTGAAACTCAAGGATTAAGAGAAAGAAGATTAAAAGATAATTAAATAATTTTTTATTTTTAATTATGTTAGATTATTCTGACCAATTAATTCAAATTAAACCAATGACTTAATTCATATTTTTTTAAAAAAGTAAACAATTAGTTCATTTGTAAATGAATTTCATATTCCATTTAACCATTTTTTAATGTAAACTATGGGTAAAAATTTATTTTATACTTTATTGTATTACATATAAAAATTCTTGATAACATTTTTAAAAGACATTTATATGGATGAAAATGATATTTTGATGGATGATTTGAATAAAGTTGATTTTATATAAAACACTATTTTAGGACATTAAAATAAAAATAGAAATATTTTAATTGAAAATATGTATTCCCTATTAATGACCAATGTAGATAATATTTCATGATATTATGGATAGGTAGATCATTATTTTTTTGTTATAATCTTAATCATAATGAATCTAAATAAATGATGTTATTGTAACATAAAATCTTACCACATTAGAAACTTCTGAATTATAATCTACATAAAATAGTAAAACATAGATATGATAATTGCAAAAATCATAAAAAATCATAGAATAAAATAATGGGAATACATATACCACATAATATAAAATGCTGGGGAATATGTTATGTGTTTTACAAACAAAAAATGTGAGATGTAAAATCCATTACCTCGCACATTAAATCCATTTTAAATCACTAAACCTAAAAAATAAAAAAATATATTATTTTGATAATTCTAATATCTAAAAACTATCATATAAATGATTCCATATATTAGATACTAAAAACCCTTTCCACCCATTTTTTAACATTTCTTTATTAAAATCTTCATTTTGAGTGATAACTACTTCATTTTTTTGTATGTTTATTTTTTGACGTTTGGATATTTTAAAATTTATTATGTTTAATCATTATTCATATGGTTAATGATGATATATATGACATATATTAATTATATAAATATTTTTATTTATATATAATTTTTGGGAGAAATAAATGAATTACTCTTTTCCTAGAGATTGTTGGATGTCCAAAGGCAAGAACACTGATTTCAATTTTTAAAATACTACAAAAATAAAGCAAAATAATAATTGATAATTCAGAAATAATTTTTATCTAATTAATAATTTATAGATTTATTTATTCTTCTCATAATAAAATATATGTAAAAGAATGAAGAACATTTGACATCGTGTCATAGATACAGTTGTGCACATGTACACAAATGTGACATCATTCCATTATAAAATCATGAACAATATGATTTTTGTTGTGACAATATAGTTTGATAAGAATATTTAGGTCAAAATATTCAAATATAAATACTGGAAATCGATAGTTATATCGAGTTGTGAGTAGTGGTGATTAAAACAACTTTTGTCAGCTCATGAGGCATTAGTCTACTATACACATGATAAATTGAATAATTTCCAATTTGAGAGAATATGTTACAGATATAGGTTATAAAAAAAGAAAAATATAATAATATATAGAAAATAATTTATATATTATATAATAATGGATTAATATGAATTGAATGATGTTTATTAACACTTTAAAGAAAAAATATTTATTAAGAATGTAACATCTTTTTCAGAAATAATACCTAGTTTTTTATTTAAATAATTCATTTGATGGTCTTATAATGAATAATATGTCTATATATCATCAGGATATAATATTTTATGGAATTTGGGTAGGGATGTTTCTATCCAAAAGGAACATGATGTGTGAATGTGATAGAAGAGGAGTTGTCTTTTTGAAAAATGGGGAGAGAACCTAGTTAAAATTTTCCTACAAAAATATAAAATAGAAGTCTAATAATTAAGAAAAATGAGACTAAATGGATTTTAACTAGAATTTTAGACTTGATAAGGCTGGCATGTTCCAGTTAAATTTTATTTAAGAATGTTTACTTTTCATGAATTCCAATATAATTTTATTTAATAACCTTTAAAATTGTTCTCACTCTAATCAAGGTAATTAATATTTTCACTTCCCATTTTAAAAAATATATATTTTTAATATTAAATATTATTAATTATTCTAATTAAAAAATTAAAATCCAAGTTTTTACATAATATAAATATTATTATATTCATTTAATTTTAAATTTAATTTGATGACATGGTGAACGTTATTTTTTCTATAAAAAATTATCCTTATAATTATAAAATAATTTTATATAAATATTTAGAAGTTAAATGACTCTATTATTATGTATTAGTAAAATATTAATATAATTGATGTTATTTATATTTCAATTTTCTTTAAAAAATATATGTATCTTTGTAGTTTTCTAACTAGAAAACCATTTTTCAGTTATAATCTGTAATTTTAACTATTATTAAAAAAAGATATTTTATGAAATTTTAAAAAAATATTCTTATATAATTTATAAATTTTGACTATAAAATTCCTTTCATTTTTCAAAATATATTTTATGAATGTAGGAAAAATAAATTTTTAATTAAGTTTAAATAATTTATTAATGATTGTTTTAGAAAAAAAATATAATTTTTAACCATATAAATGGATTTAATCTTATACCTTTCATAGATAACATTATAGAAGATAAGATTTTTCATATTAAATATATTATATATAAATTATATGAAATTAATTTAATTTTTTATGATTAGAATAGATTTTATGGATAATTTTTTTTTCATAAAAAGTGTTCAATTAAATTAAATTTTATTATTTTGTTATTTTCATTTAAAATTAATTGATAACCAAAGAATTAATTATGCACATATGTAAAGAATAAAATTTTAATAATCTTTTTAGTGTTATTTATACCAACAAATCCAATTTCAAGATGAGAATAATCACATTTAATTATAATATTTTTATAGTGTATCTTAATTCGTTTAATTTCAATGATGGATGGAGTGCGAACTATGAATGAAATTAATTTTATTAAAAATAACCCATTAAATATAAGAATATTTTAAAATCATATATGATATTATATGATTTATATTTCTATGGAATTGATGTGTGATAAATTTAAATTTATTATAAATGAGGTTAACAGTACTTAAAAAGCAATTTAGACCGGATTTATATGTTTATTTAAAATATAGTAAAAATTGACAATTTTTTATACAAGAATTTTGTGGGGGTATTTATTTTATCATTATATATTAAATTCATTATATTTTAATATCCTTAATAAATTTCATGAAATATATTTTTTCATTCATCTTCATCTCATAATTTAGCAACGAGTCCGTAAACAAATTTTTGAGAAAAATTACATTCTACCTATCTTTATTCCAATATAATTATTAACTAGTAAATATGATTTCTGTAAATATAGTAACAAATGCATTCAATATTTCTGAATTATTTTCTAAATTTACTTTTTTGAATGTATGATTTTTTTTTGAATATTTTAAAAGAATCATATTTTTATTTTCTAAATAATGATCTTTTTAACATTAGACGACTATGTTTATGGAATCAATGATTATATATATAACATAAATGTAATTTTTTATCTTCGTGACCACCCAAATTATTGATTATTTTATTACATGTTTCAATGTTTACATTAATTCATATCAATTTCCATAATTATATTTGAATTTTTACTTATTCGAAAAAGTGATTTCTAAACTAAAAGGGCATTTATGTCTAATTTATTTCAGCATATTTTTAAATTATATTATTCTATGTCAAAATTTATTGGTGACTATTTTTTTTCACTAAAAACATTCTCTTTTTATTCAATTGACTATGTTATTCACGATGTATTATGATTATGATTGTTGCAGAGGAAATATTAAGGATTTTATATTTTAGTAATAAATAGTAATTCATAGAATGATTATATTTTAATCATATCATATGATGAATACATTAGATATCATATGTGATCGACATGGCATGATGTAGCCCCATGATTCATAAGTTTGTCAGATGAAACAAAAAATCATGGGTATTTGGGATATGACATAAATGTTTATGTATTTTTTCATGGGATAATTCCTTGATGATAAAAATATTATATCCATCACTTTTAATTATATCATTATAAAACTACATATTATAATACAATTAATCTTTTATTTTTTTATGTTATACATTGAGTTTTTCCACTTTTACCATACTAGTGTTCCAATATATTTAGTTATTTATTATCTCAGCTATGTTAATCTTGTTTTATTAAACTTTTGACAGACTATATTAAAATATTTCCTTTTCCAAGAATCAAATATCCACATTATTTATGTTTATCATTGAACTTTTTACGTGGAATGGATCTTTGAAAAAATCAAGATATTTCTTTTGATGAAATTATGATTCTATGACATGAAATCCATGTTATTCCATATTATAAGTTGTAATATTATAATAGGGAATAATTACAGTCTCGCAAGACTACAGAACTTTTCGATCTATTAAGATGTGATTCATTATAGTTTATACAGAGGTAGTTAAATAACCACCATATACATTCTACTGGATTTACAATATAATAGTCAGTATCAAAGAAAGAATACTAGAAACATCATGATCTATATTTTTGAAAACATGGATTATGGAATGCAACCACATGAAAGACTTTGATAATATTTAAAAATGAAAACCCCTTGTGATTTTTAGATTAGTTATGACTAAATTTTATATTTATGTTATGTGATTATCAATTAGTAAAATTATAATTTATGATGTATAATGATATAATGAATTCTTTTGTATTATAGTTTGAAGAAATTGCACAAATAAAAAGGAATGTACATTTTATCAAATAACATAATCGATATTGGTGTACCTTATAATAATAGAATGTAATTTTGGGGTTAGATATATAGCCTAAGATAATAAAATGTTTAAAATTTTAATAATATAGCTCATATAATAGACTACAACATTCTTTATATGGATAATTCCACTGATCCCCAATGTTGTACAAAAATGATGGTTCACTTTAAATGTCAGAAAGTTTAATCATTCAAAGGGAGTAGTAACCCATTTTTAGCTAATCGATGTATATATCTAATAGATAGTTATATAATGTTTTGGATGTTAATTAAAAGTAAACTGACATCATTTTTATTGTATGTTCTAATTAGGGATTCAGATATATAGTGGTGATTGTATCACAATAATAATAATGAGCATAAAATTACCAACATGTAGTGAATGTATTTTATAATAACCATCAAGGAAAAATATTTTCCTCATGAACAGTGAGTGTACATGGTGTGAAAATTCTTATGAATTTAACTAATAGGGAAATATGAGGTAGTGGCCTTTTCGAAACCTCCACTCCAAGGAACACCCCTCCCCACGAATAGTTTTTGATGCACCAGCATGAAAGGAGCTATTTCAACAGAGATGATAGAGCATCCAATGGGGTAACACCTCGATCAATGATAGTTAGATACAAGATGTCGTCAACCAGGTGAAGTGTGGCCATTATTCCCACCCAGTGAGATGCCGGGGGACCTGACAAGATGAGGGGAGCATAGGAGGCATAAATTACCCCATTATCGGGCTCCTAGGTTCAGAGAAACATACCACACCAAACATTGTTTCTATTTGTATGAGGAATGAATCATGAATACTTTTTTATGTATGAATGAAAAATTACACAGTTTTGAAGGAATTCCATCAACTATATGAATAATATAAATTTTTATATTTACTATATTATGGTTTGATAAATCCATTAAATCTAAGGGAATAAGTCACATTTATATTCTCATCATATGAGTAAATAGATTCACATTATATTAAAAGGGATAAATACTTATCCAATTCATACGATTTTGATGGAATGAAAGATTAGATGTGTGGAAATGACCACTCGGGATCACCAAAAAAACTAAAAAGGATGGATGGAAGGCTGGAATACATATATTGTAAAAAATCCATAATGAATTACCATAGAACCATGTTTATTTGAATGATATTTTCATTAAAATAAGGTGAAAATTTTCATCATTCTTGTGAGGCCATGGGAAAAAATTAGATACTAACATTCAATGATTCAATCATCACTAAATAAGTATCTTTGTAAAAAAAATTCCCATCCATCAATGGAATTTTTCCCAAATATTTATTTATGTAATAGAATGTATTTTTCAATAACATAACCCATTTATAATTTTCCTAATTTTATTGAAGTAGTTAGACTAATCATATAATCAAAATTTAATATTGATTAATTTTATTATATATCATTATACTAATTTATAACATATATTTTTTAAAATAATTTCATTTATTTTTCTAGCAGTATAACAATGTATTTTTTTTATCTCATCTACTAGTTGCCGTCTGACTGGTTTTATTATGTCACACACTATTAACATTCTTACACATAAATGTTGTAATGGACTGGGCCTCTCTGGTAAATTACTTTGAGAAAATTTAGGGTTATAAAGATGCCGTGTGAGTTTCATGGAAGAAGGTTTTAATTGGTGGGAGAGAGGGAGTAATCATAAGAAAATAATGGGTGTCAATAATAATAATTATTATTAATGATAATGATGGAGACCCATTGATGAAAATGAATGAGGATTTATTACTATTAAATAATAATGGTAATGGTGGATTTTAGTGTGTGATTAATTAAATAGAATGGTTTTAATTTAATATGAGAATAACCATGGTCAACTAATTTAATGGGATTAAATTAGAACATTAATAATGGGTGTTATTATTATTAATTTTATTAACAATAACTTTTAAGTGATAAAAGAGATGGGGCATAATGGGTATGGAGTAAAGGCTAAGGGGAGTCGCCACTTTTGGTGGAGTGGGAGAAGAAATCTTGAATTGAAGAGTTATATTGGAGAGAGAATATGAGAATTAAATGGGGAAGTAATAAAATAAGAAGAAAAGGAAATTAATTAAGGTGAAAGGGAGTGAGGGGAAACAAATAGGAGAGAGTGGTGTGTGACTTTTGGGAATTTTAAATAAATCAATTAAAAATAATCATATAATAATCATATTATTGTTTTGTTGATAAAACAGTTTTTTGACCGTAACTACTTCGTATGACCTCAGTTTTACGAACCGTAAGTGGTAGTGTGACGCTGACATAGAGACAAAAATTATGAGTCCAATATTAGATGTCATTTCAGGATTTGGATTGGATACCAGAAGAGCTCGGAAAATAATAGATTTAATATTATTATTAAATCTTCGATCCGCCATTACTCCTGTGTGTGACTTCTGATTGACATCTCATCATTGGCATTGTGATCCTGTCATTAATATGACCAATTCAAGTCTAATGTGGAAAATTAAATTATGGATCATTGCTCGGGTCCACAAATCACCCAATAATATTGTTATTATTATTCTAACCGGATCTTGCATCCAACATATCTCCCTCATTCAGTGTTGTAATGGCGAACCGTCTATGACATTGCAACCCTAAAATTAAGATTGATGATTCAAAGACCATAAATCCTATATTAAGTATTCTTATGGCTCAATATGTTTTTACTCGGCCAAACCATGTGGGTTAATGGGATCCTCTTTTAATGGGGAATTAAGAGTATCTAAAACCGTCACCACATTAAATCATTAAAAGGGACAAGATATCATCCTCTCTTATTCTTCCAATTCTTTCTCATCAATGAGATTCTATAACCTTTCAATCCTTTCTATAGGAGTTACAAAATCAAAATTTAATCCTTGTTTGTTTTCCCTCTATTTTGATCCTTCCAAGCTATGTTGATCGATCCTCGATATATGGAATGTTTTATCGTCATTCCATTGGGATCATCTTATCTTATTTCTACCTCCCATATTAAATATTGTAATCTCCATGCTTCTAATGGAGTATTTCTTGGGGGTGGCTGGTGTAGTCATTCTGTAGCATCCACAGGTGGATCCAGTTGGCGCGAGAGGATTTTCGTGACCCGTTGTGTGGATAATGAACGTCAATAACTCTTCGAGGTAAGGGATTCATTACTTCTATTTTCTTTTATGTGCAATTTTATTGTTAGAATGTTTAATTCCCCTATATGCCAATGGAATTGACATAATAAATATTTTAATTGGATAAATAAATTGATATCTATCATATGATATTGCCTCATGTTTTGCTAGAGAGTTTGATATCTAGGATTGCTTTGATTTGCTATTTTTTCTTGAAGGAAATTGGAAAAGAATGTAAAATGGGATTAATTGATAATATTTTTGGAAAAAGATTAAGAGGAATGTAAACGAATCTGGTTCTTATTGAAATTTAATGTTAATCAATTTAGTGTAGTAAGAATGTTTATATATTTATGATAGATTACTGGTTAGGATTCATGAATTTTGAACCTAAGAATAATAAATCTTTTAACCCAATATGGATTAAAGAATTGATTGTTTGATAATTCATTTAAGGGTTCTGAGTTACCCTCTTGAATGTTAAAGTGCCATGATCTCAATTAAATGTGGTGTTTGTTTTCCTACTATTGTGCTGTGATGTAATCTTAGATAGATGTGGTGATATGTGGGGGCATGGAGGCTTTTGGTAGTGGTAGCAGATGACACCTAGAGTGGCGAGATGCACCGGGTTATGCATGTGGGTGTTAGGGAGGACCCATCGATGATGGAATGGAGTGGATGTGATTGTTGGATGCTTGGTAATTTTGATTGGTTTTTTATCTGCATTACTTTTCCCCACTACTCAAGGCAGCTGGTCTTGCTTAACATTCTCCTGAAAGAGGCGAAGGCGCACGAGGTATGCCATGTGTTTTCCATGTTTAGCATTTCAAGGAGGAATTGTTCTACACTCTCGCTATAGGTGGAAAAGAATCGAAGTTTAGTACATCTACTAACCTTGTCGATCCCCCTAGTTTTTAGTAGCATAGAATGTTTTTCTTGAATGAAAGGGAATGTGGGAACGTATTTCTATAATGAATAATTGAATAAATGGTGTTAGGCCATGGAGATGGAGATGCTAGAACATAATGATGAGGTTGTAATTTTTTGAAGGAATAATTGAATTTGGGTGCGATGCTATTGAATTTTAATGTTGAATTATGCATGGTTAATTAGTGTTTAAATAATTAATTAATGTACAATGGAACTGATAAAAAGGGAAGGATGTAATTTAATAATGCTCTTTAAATGGTCGTGTGCTTACATGATACCTAATCTTAGAAGTAATAGCCCTTTGTATGAGAGATTTTAGCTGCGTTGTATCTAAGACTGGGTAATGACCACATTGTGGTTGTGAGATATAATATATCCTGTAATTTTTTTTTCTATACGCTACTCCACCCAATCAGTAAGGGAAATTGACACCCCGGGGATTCTGATCCCTGGGGGTGTGTTTTCCCCATCATTCTGGCGGGAGGATGATTGGCAAACTACCCCCTTTCGCTCGAATCCCTTCTCTTGTTAGTTACTTGTTTTGATATGCACATTAGATAGTTTTCCCCATATATATGTGTAGAGGGCTGTAATGGATTGTTTTTATTCACACACATATATTCTGTATATAGTTTTCTACGTACTACAGTAGGTGTAACGTGTGTAGGCTGTGATGGCTTGAGGATCCTTACTCGGTGTATGGGAATAAATGGATTGAGGTTGAATACCCGACATATGATACATGTTAGGTGAGCTATGGTGGCTCCCAGAAACTACCTAGTTACTTTTGGTTGTGAGGATGGTGTGGTGCTTCACCCAGGTGTCTACGAGAAAGCCTTTTGGAGATAAATTCTTAGGAAGTACTATGATGGGGAAAATAGGCAATCCAGTGGGGTAGTTTTAGTGGGGTACCCTTGATATTCTTTATAATATGATATATTCTTGTATGCGTTACTTGATGAGAGTATCCGTGGTGTGGTTGGGAACATAGTATACTTGTTTAAGTGAAGATTTAGTTTCAGTTGTTCTTCACTGTGCTTTAACATGATTTCTTTACTTTTGCACGAGAGGCTTCGGGGAGGATCCTATTGAGTATATTGTTATACTCACCCTACGTATATATAAACTTTTTTCAGGTCACATGGAGCATGTTGGAGATCAAGCTGGTTTCTACAAGCTTGGAGTTGCAAGAGCTGTTCGGGCTTGTGGTTGCTGCTGTTTTTACTTTATTTTGGGTACTAGTAGTATTTTCCATCTAGTTGTAGTAATTTTGCATGAAATATCATATATGAACATGGGTTTCCTTTATATTCCAATTTTGATTTGGAGTTGATTGGTGTCTCTCTTATCTCTCTCTTCACTATGTGTTCTCTTAGAGGACAATGCCTCCCATTTGTGGGTTTATTATACCCTCGCTGCTAGTTGCCAACCCGGGGCCTACTAGAGGTGGAACTCGGGGGGTCATTATATCCCTTCTCACATTGTTTGCTTAAGAGGGGTACACTTTTTGGGGAGGAGGTCGTGACAGATTGGTATCAAAGTTCTGGTTGAGAGATATGATGGAGTTTGGAGTTAGGTATAGGTTAGGATGCATGGGTTGGTAGGGTATCAGTGTCATTCATGTTTACAAAGTGATTTAAACATTGGAGACCGGATGAGACATAAGCATTTAGGCCCCCCTATGATCTGATGTATATACAATTATGTTTACAATGGCTACTAAACAAGGTGGTACTGGTTATAGGGTAGAGACCTAGGAAAAGATCATGAATCATTCTTCTTTGTCCCTATGTTTGAATGGGTAGAACTTGGGATAGGTTAACCTAAAACTAATGAAATAAAATAATAAATTAATTAATGTTGAGTCTTCCATATTATAGGCTTAGTAACTCTAATGGTTTTTATTTTAATGGTATGGCTCTAGGTCTACGTCTTTTCCATGTTTGCATAGAATATGTTCAGCAGGCTGTTCCAGCTGATTGTCGTAGGGTAGAGGTTGACGACGATGAAACATAAAGACACTCCGAGTGTTTCAGTTCTAGAGTCTGTAGAAGTATGAGGGCTCCATTTCAGAGGTAGTCATAGAAGACTGGTTAGAGGAGGTTGAGATCGGCTTTAGTTAGTTTCGTGCTCAGAAGGAGTATTTGGTGTCCTTGGTTGTGACGATGCTACGTGGAGTAGCATGACAGCGGTGGTTCTTGTTCCTCGGGGATCATGAGGAGTCATCAATCTCATTGGAGGAGTTATGAGATAGGTTTAGAGTCGAGTTTCATTCATCGACTGCAAAAGCGTCTAGTCGTCAGGACCATCATACCCTTCAACAGGGGATATCCAGTGTTGGAGTGTTTTGAATCTATTTCAGGAACCATTTACGCTATACTTAAGACATGTTACCAGATGTGGAGGCCAGGGCAAGGAATTTCGAGGAGGATTTGGTCCTAATGATCAAGCTCCAAGTCGCCCCATTTTTTGCTGAAAACATATCATGAGGTACTGGAGAGGGTAGAGGTTGTGGAGAGTACTTTGGCCATGACAAGATCATCAAGAGAGGGGAATCAGCATGATTCCTCACAAAGCAGATCTATGGATCGGGGTTCCTGGTTTTCAGGGCAGTAGATTTTCCGTTCAGCCAAGGGTAGGTCCCAGCACTTCACATCTCATATCTCTAGAGGCAGCAACTCTCGGGCCTAGGCCAAGGTATCAAGTGCTTGTTTTTCTTGTGGTGGTCATGGCCATCAGCAGCGGGAGTTCCCGACCATTCAGAGTGGTCATCGTGCACCGGGGGCAACGCTCCAGGATCCTCCGTTGAGGATGTTCCATCTAAGGTAGTAGCAGCCAGGTGCACCAGCTTTAGATCAGCAGAAGGTAGATGGAAAAGGTATAGGATATCCTCATGATTCTCCTCGTCCTCATGGAGCAGAGTGTGGTCATGGGGGTGTTCATCATCAGGGTCAGAGAGGCCATGGAGGAGGTCGTGGTCAGCTTCAGGCACTAGCATTGCCAGCTCTAGGCGAGCCAGACATCGTTCGAGGTACCCTTTTCTTGTTTTCTACCTTGGTGTATGCCTTCTTTGATTTATGAGTGTCAAACACCTTCATATCACCTACCATTGTCCATGCTTTGGGACTTGAGGTAGTGAGGCTTCCAGTGCCCTTAGCATTGACTATTCTAGTTGGAGGTCCACCTGACTTGTTTGAAGTATGTAGAGACTGTGAGCTCGTGTTGGGGCAACACAGATCATGGAGAGATTCCCTATGTTTACGAATACAACCATATGATGTCATCCTCGTCATGGATTGGTTGTATTTAGTGCATGCTATCATGGATTTCATTAGGAAAAAGGATGTCTTCATTGCTGTGGATGGTGATAAAATGTTGTTTGTTGGTGAGCGAGAACCTCAGATGGGTCATAGGCGCATTCCATCCGTATCATCCATGGGGGGTGAGTTATTGCTGAGTTCTTCAGAGGTTCATCTGTTTCTGTTTCCAAGGGTCGTAGAGGAGTACAGTGATTTCTTTCCAGAAGAGGATGTAGCATTACCCCCTCAACAATAGATCTAGTTTGGGATCAAGCTACAACTAGGATCGTCTCCTATCTCTATGTCTCCATATATTATGGAACAATTTATGTTACGAGAGCTACATATACATCATGATTGTCTATTGCAGAGTGGTTTTCTTCGGCCAAGTGTGTCACCATGGGGTGCACCAGTTTTGTTTGTGAAGAAGGCTGACGATAGTATGCGGCTGTGTGAATATTATCACCGCTTAAAAAAGTGACAATAAATAATCACTATCCTCTTCTGGGAATTGGTGATTTATTCGATCAAATGAAGGGTGCAAGTTGGTTCTCAAAGATCAAATTGCGGTCGGGATATCATCAGATTCGTGTAAAGGATGATGATATTCTGAAGACTCCTTTCCGTTTTCTCCATAGGCATTATGAGTTCGTTGTAATTCCAATTGGTGTGACAAATGCTCCAGCCGTATTCATGGGATTGATGAATGCTTTGTTCCGTGAGTTCCTGGACAAATTCCTGGTATAATTTATTGATGGCATCCTTGTGTACTCTACATCTAAAGAGGATCATGAAGAGCATCTACGAGCCATTTTGGGAGTTCTTCGCCAACATCAACTGTACGGGATGTTTTCGAAGTGTGAATTTTGTACTCGAGAAGTCCTTTTCATGGGGCATGTTATTTCCCAATAGGGAGTATATGTGGATCCATCGAAGGTAGAAGCAGTTGTGTCTTGGGAATCCCCCATGACTGTTTCAGTGGTGCGATGTTTCCATGGTCTCGCAGGCTATTACAAGACCTTCATAACCAATTTCACACGAGTTGTGACTCCTCTGACTACTTTAACCAAGAAGGATCAGGAATTCATATGTACTTATCAGTGTCAGGCATCATTCGAGTATCTAAAGGATAAGTTAGAAATTGCTCTAGTCCTTTTTCTTCCAGCTGAGGGAGTCCAGTTTTATGTTTTTTTCATTTCTTCACATCTGGGGTTTGGTTGTGATCTCATGAAGCAGAGGTCTGTTGATTCCTATGGTTCTTTGTAGTTGCGTCCCCATAAATGCTAATATGCCACCCATGATCTTGAGTCAGCAGCCGTGGTGTTTTCTCTGAAGTTGTGGAGACATTACCTCATTGTTGAGCGCTTTGTGGTTAACATCGATCAAAAGAGTTTGAGGTATTTTTTCTATTATCATGACTTGAACGTACGAAACCAATGGTGGATAGTGTTCATACCTTAATATGACTTCAAAATATCATATACACCTGGAAAAGGGAATGTTATAGCTGATGTATGGAGCCGAAAGTCACATAGTGATGATGTGCATGAATCCGGAGATTCATGGAGAATAATGGAAGAATAGTTAGCATTTAATATTGATATGAGAGATGTTTAGGGATGAGGTTATATTTTTTAGATGACGGTACAATCATTCATAGTGCAGAAGGTTGAAGAGTCCCAGTTGGGAGATCATGAGGTGGAGGTTTGGACATACCGAGTTCTTTGTGGTGAGGCCCCTAATGGTTGGTCATAAGACGAACAACACAGAGTGTTGTTTCATGGAATCATTTTTGTTCCCTTGATGATGCGTGAGACAGTTCTCTGAGGGTTCCATAGTTAACCCATAGAAATACATAATGACATAAAAATTATGTACTGATTCTTGAGGAGTCAGTTTTGCTATCCTGGACTGAAGTGTGCAGCTGCAGAGTTTTTGTCTCGATGTTTAGTCTTCCAGATGGTGAAGGCTGAACACCGTGTTCCCTGTGGTCTTCTCTGGCCATTAGATTTTCCTCAGTGGAAGTTGTAGGACATATCAATGGACATTGTTACATTATTACCTTGAGTTCCGAGAGTACATGATGCTATTTGGGTGGTAGTGGATCGTTTAACCAAATAATCCCACTTCATAGTGATCAATGATTTGAGCTCAATGGAAGTTTTGTTGACGCAATATCTAGAAGAGGTGGTGAGACTTCATGGAGTCCCTAGGATGATAATTTCTGATCGAGATCTTCATTTTACCTCCAGGGTGTGGAGAGGCCCCCAACATGCTTCTGTTTCTCAACTATTCCTTATAACTTCTTTTCACCCTCAAACTGATAGTCAGACAGAGAGAACCATCCAGAATCATGATGACATGTTACGCTCTTATGTTCTTGATTTTGGAGGATCATGGATGCGGCACTGACCGTTGGTGGAGTTCTCTTACAATAATAGTTTTCACTCCACCATTGGTATAGCACCATTTGTAGCCTTGTATGGTCGGCCTTCCCATTATCAATTGTTCTGGACTGGGGTTGGAGAGTCAATAATTCTTGGGCCAAAAGTAGTGAAGAATACAATAGAGATGGATTAGGTGATTCGTGAGGGGATGAAGACAGAACAAGATCGTAAAAAATTATATGATGATCAAAGTAGGAGGCCCATGGAGTTTAATGTTAGGGATCTTGTGTTTCTGAAGGTGACTCCCTGTCATGGGATGTGAAGGTTCGGTCGTGGAAGTAAGATTCCTCCCCTGTTTGTTGGTCCTTTATAGATGTTAGATCATGTTGGAGTTGTTGCGTATCGAGTAGCACATCTCCCATATATGAGTCGAATACATGATGTTTTCCATGTATCACAGCTCTGTTGTTATCTTTATGATGACTCTGACATTATATATTGGGGAGAGATTGATGTTAATGATGATGCAACCTTTGAGGAGAGACCTATGGAGATCCAAGACTGCATGGAGAAGGTGTTGCGCAGGCGTTCTATCCCCTTAGTTCATGTCTTGTGGAGAGACAGTGGCATGGAGCAGAGTACCTGGGAACGTGAGTCACATATACATGCTCAGTACCCATAGTTTCATGATGCTTAATTCTTTTCATGTAATGATGTTCAATTTGTGGTTAGACCATTCTTGTTTTATTTATGAATTTCTGTTGTTGCTTTTGTGGCTTGCTCTCTTTTAAGAGGTATCTCGATGTGTGGTTTTTCTGACCCTGTTTTTTTTGTGTCTCTTTAGGTTTGTTTTGAATTCTAAGGGACAAGAATGTTTTGAGAGGTATCTGATGTAATGGCCCGAACCTCTCATGTCCATTAAATTATGAAAATTTTGGTTTATGAAGATGTCGTGTGAGTTTCGTGGGAGAAGGATATAATTGATGGGAGAGATGGAGTAATTATAAGATAATAATTTGTGTCAATAATAATAATTATTATTAATGATATTGAAGGAGACCCATTGATAAATTTAAAGATGATTTATTATTATTAAATAATAATGATAATGGTGGATTTTATTGTGTGATTAATTAAATGGAATGGTTTTAATTTAATATGAGAATAACAATGGTCAACTAATTTAATGGGTTTAAATTAGAAAATTAATAATGGTTGTTATTATTATCAAATTTATTAATAATAACTTTGAAGTGAGAAAAGATATGGGGCGTTATAGACATGGAGTAAAGGCCAAGGGGAGGCGACACTTTTGGTGGAGTGGGAGAATATATCTTGAATGGAAGAGATATATTGTAGAGAGAATATGAGAATCAAATGGGGAAGTAATAACATAAAAAGAAAAGGAAATAAATTAAGGTGAAATGGAGCGAGGTTCCCCAAATTAGAGAGAGGGGTGTGTGACTTTGGGTATTTGAAATAAATCAATTAAAAATAATAATATAATAATCATATTATTGTTTTTGTTGATAAAACACTCTTTTGACAGTAACTTCTTCGTGCGACCTCAGTTATACGAACCGTCAGTGGCAGTGCGACCCTGACATCGAGTCGGAAGTTATGAGTCCAATATTGGATGTAATTTTTATTTTTTCAATCGTGTACCTGAAGCGCTTGGAAAATAATATATTTAATATTGTTATTAAATCATCAACCCGCCATAACTCCCGCGTGCGATGTTTGATTGACTTATCGTCATTGTTAATGTGATACTGTCATTAATACGATTGATTCAAGTCTAATGTGTAATATTAAATTATGGTTTGTGTCTCGGGTCCACAGAACACCCAATAATAATAATAATAATACGGGATCTTGCATCCAACATATCTCCCTCATATGGTGTTTGAATAGCGAACCATCTCTGACGTTGCAACCCTAAAATTATGATAAATTATTAAAAGACCATAAATCCTATATTAATTATTCTTATGTATTGGGATGTTTTTACTCGGTTAATCCTCATGGGTTAATGCGATCCTCTTTTAATGGGGAATTAAGCGTATCTTAAACCATCACCCCATTAAGTCATATAAAGTGACAAGATATCATCCTCCCTTGTTCTTCCTATTTCAACTCGACTATGAGACGCTAGAACCTTTCATTCCATTCAGGAGGAGTTGCACAATCAAACTTTACTCATCGGATCGGTTCCAGTTTGTTTTGATGAAACCAAGCTGTGTCGATCAATCCTCAATATAAGGTATGTTTTATCGTCATTCCTTTGGGATCATCTTCTCCTATTTCTCCCTCCCATATTAAGTCATGTAATATCCATTCATCTAATGGGGTTTTTCTTGGGGTTTGGCTGGTGAGGTCGTTCCGTGGCATCCTCGAGTGGATGCAGTTGGCGTGAGAGGAGGATCGTGTCCCATTGTGTGGATAAATAACTTTAAGAACTTTTTGAGGTAGGGGGTTTGTTGCTTCTCTTTTCTTTTATGTGAAAATGTATTATTAGCATGTTTAGTCCCACTAGATGACAATGGAATTAACATAATAAATATTTTAACTCGATAAATTAATTGATATCGGTCGTATGTTATTGCATCTTGTTTTGTTATATAGTGAGATATTGATACTTTCTTTTATTTCCTTTTTGTTCTTAATGGAAATTTGTAATGAACATAAATTGGGATTATTTGATAATTGTTTGGCTAATGATAAAGAAGCATGTTAACGAATCTGGTTCTTTTTGTTTTTTTATTTAAATGAAATTAGTGCAGAAGGCATGATTATTTATTTGTGATAGATTATTGGTTAGGTTTCTAGATTTTGGAACCTACAAATGAGAAATCCTTTAACCCACAATGGATTTATGAACTGATTGTTCGATAATTCCTTAAAAGAATCTGAGTTACCCTCTTGATTGTTAAAGGCCCAAGAGCCCAAATAAATGTTGTGTTTTTTCCCTACTATTGTGTTGTGATGTGATCCTGGATGGTTGTTGTGATATGTGGGGGCAGAGAGGCTTTTGGTTGTGGCAGAAAATGACGCCTATATTGGAAAGATGCATATGGTTTTTCATGTGGGTGTCTGGGAGGACACCAGGGATGATGGAATGGTGTGTATGTGATTGTTTGATGTTTGGTAATTTTTATTGGTTGTTTATTTGTTTTACTTTTCCCCACTGCTCCAGGCAGTTGGTCTTGCTTATCCTTCTTTTGAAAGAGGCGAACAAAAGTGGGGTATTCCACGTGCTTTTCGTGATTAACTTTTACAAGGGGGAATGGGTCTACACTCTATCTATAGGTGGAAAAGACTCGACAGGTAGTATGTCTATTCACTATGTTGATCCCCCTTGTTTTTAGTATCATTGTATGTTTTTCTAGAATGCCTGGGAATGTGGGAATGTATTTCTATAATGAATAATTGAATAAATGGAGTAAACCCATGGGGATGGAGATACTGGAACATAATTATGTGGTTGTAATTTTTGAAGGAACAGTTGACTTTGGGTGTGATGCGAATGAATTTTAAGGTGGAATTGTTCATGGTTAATTAATGTTTAAAGAATTAATCAACGTACAATGTAACTGATAAATATGGAATGATGTAATATAATAATGATCTTTATTAGATTACATCAAGCGCATTTCCCCAAATGCCAAATGCTGTTGACTAGCAGCGTGGGTCCTAGTCTGATAATTGGGAAATAATGCCCCCATTTTTCAAAGTGCAGCTTAATGGAATAGGTAAATAGTTTTCAGCAACAACAGAAGAAATAATCCACACACAGGTAAGCAACTGCAGTAAATGATAACCAACGGTTATAAATAATGATGCAACATTCCTCAAGTTCAAAGAAAACTACCAGAACATTTTACACAACAATACAGTACAACACAATATAGAGTTAAACAAAACAAAACAAAACAGTTGATAGCATCGCGGGCCTAATCCCGGTCCCATGCTCCCCTACTCCTCAGCATCAATCAAGTACCTGTATAGGGATCTTTGCCTTTATCCACACCTATAGAAACGTGATTTGATTGGGCCGAAGACAAAACCCAAATAGGGTGTGAGAAATAAATCCCATTAGGTACCCACCAATGGCACGTGCCCACCTTTGTGAAAATATTCAACAATAGTGTACAGTAGTAAAATGTAATAAACTAATCAGTTCTCAAAAGTAAATTACTAAACAAGTAATATTTTCATTTTATTATTTATTTAGTCGTTCATTATTAGGAAACCGCCACAGTGAATTTCTATGGAAATAGTCAATGTCCTCAGACACGCAAACCCTTACCCTTATGTAATCAGAAACATAACCCGCAGGTAGTTTACCTCAGGAGTAACGGATATGTAAAGACCCGTAAAATTCAAGTAAAATTTTTTCTTAAATTTCTTTGAAATTTTACAAGAACGCAGTTTCTGACGGCACCTGATTCCGAGGCCCGGTGTGCCCGGAATCATTTTCCAAAGTTTGGCTTGGGTATGTTCAGTGAACGAACGAGCGGGTTTTTCTAACATTTGAACCGTTGCTCGGAATCGAATTCTGAGGGAACCGATGGAATCACAACGCTAGTATTTGTTTAGAAACACCTTTTCTGGAGTTGCGTTTTCTCGGGTGTGGTTTTTATTTTTTGGGGTTAAGTTAAGAAATAAAATAAAGTGGTGCGACAACTTTATTTTATTCCACTTAAAGCCACTTATGCTAGGTTAAGCGGATAAGGTGGGACCCACAATATCCTACCCACTTGGTAGGATATTTGTGAGGTGCGGCCCGCATGAGCCCCACCATTTCTTTTCCTCTAGGCAACGTACCCGCGAAAACCTCCTTTTAATGAAAGTCAAGCGGTGAGTTTTCTTAAATTCTTAACGCCTCTATTAATTGGGTAGTTAAGTCCGTACCATTAATTCATCGAATTAATGGTTCGTTTCATAACTTTGTTTTTCAATTGTTGGCTTGAGAATAAACTAAGACCAACACATGTTTTGCTTGTGGGTGGCCTGTTGAGATGATTTGGAGAAACTCTAGGTTCTTCATCCTCCTTCATGAAGAACACGAAGAACGCGAAGAATACGAAGAACGCTGAACCCCCAGAGATCGACGACACGACATCGTGTACCGCGACACTGACGGTTCTCCTTCCGCGACGTTCTTCCGCGACGTTTCTTTCCAGTGACAATCGTCGATCAACAATCGATTGAGGTAGGGGATTGTCGTTCTTTTAATTTCCTTTGTGGATTTTATCATCAACATGGGTTTAAATTGGTGCAATTAAATCTGTGTGTTTTTAACCCTCAGATATTGTCGATGCGACGCCGTATTCTGCGATGATAGCGACGCCCCTTCCGCGACGCGATGATCCTCTTCTTCCACGACGGTCTTTTCTGCGACGAACGCTCGTTCGACGATAGAGTTGAGGTAGAGGTTGATGCTTTTTAAATATTGGTGATTTATACTCGTGGTGTATGATTATGTTTTTGTTGTGAGACTTTTAAAAACTGCAAACGCGGTGGGTGCGGACCAACGAAAAAGTCTGAACCCACCACCCTTTTCATTCTTGGTGTGCGGAATGGCGAACGATGACAAAACAAGCCGCACGGATGATGTGAGGTTCTCGTAGTGGAGGACGGGTCCCAGGAGGGCATTGGCGAAGACAACACGTTTTTTCGACCACCGGAACTCATCCGGTGGTCCACGGAGCAGCCCGCCGGCGCGCCTCACCGGCACGGCGGCGCCTACGGTAGGCGGAGGCGGCGCCCGACGCAACGCCGGAAGGAGGCGTCGCGGCTGAAGCCGTGGCGGCAAGGCGCGGTCCTGTGACCACCCCGGACCGGAGGGGGATGGGACGCGGCCGTCTACCGCGTCCTCTGGCAAGGGCGGCCCCATGCGGGGCTGCGGTTCCCTCACGCGGGGGCAACATGCCCCCCGCTCCGCTTGGCCGTAACCGGCCGAGCCGACCCGCCTGGCGACCGGGCCGCGCCCGCGCCGGCCGGGCCGGGTCGCGCTCAGGCCGGGCTGGGTCGCGCTCAGGCCGGGCTGGGCCAGGCAGCGCCGAACGGGTCGGACATGTACCCGGGTCGGGTCGACCCGGTTCGGGCCGACCGAGGGGGGTTGGGCCGGGTCGGTCCGCCCCCAGACCCCACGTTTTCGGACCTTTTCTGTATATTGATCATAACATGATCTACAGGCCTCCGATCATTGCACTATTTGGGGAGATGTGATCCTTGGATCGAGACAGTTGTTTCGGTATATTACACTCAAGGTTTCGAAGAACTTTGGATTCGGCCGTGTTGGTTCGTACACGAAACCAATCGGGCCCTCGGAGAAGAAACGCTAGTAACATGACCTCCGGACGACCGATTGATGTACCGTCGACTTTTATGGATTCCTCTAAGTGAGACGGATCATTTGGCTTACTCCTCCTAAGGTTTGGACGTAGGTGAAGTACGGGCGGGTTGGTTTTGACTTGAAAACCAACCGGGCCCCTGGGACAAAAAGGCCAATAACTCTCAGACCGGGCATCTGATTGACGCGCCATCTGCGACGTTGAGTTCCTGTTGATGATGCAGAACATTTGGATACATCAACACTAGACAATGGGTCAGTTGATGTATCGACCTCTCGGATCGTGGAGTGGACCCTTCCGAACGAGCTTGCTATGTACGGGAACCCTAGAGCTGGCTGCGACTGCGACTATGACGACGACGACTGTATAGAGATCCTCAGTGGATTCGGCGGCGACGACTACAGCACTCAGCGATCCTATGTGGATCAGTGCTACAGATCTTGTGTGGGTCTGATCCTGTGTGGGTTAGTGCTCAGCGGTCCTGTGTGGGCCAGCGCATATAGATCCTGTGTGGGTCTTTGCAGGGGTTAGTTTCATATCGATCCTTTGTCGGTCAGATCCTTTGTGGTTCATTACGGGGGTTAGTTACCTATCGATCCTTTGTGGGTCAATGCAGGGGTTAATTACCTATCGATCCTCTGTCTGTCAGATCGTTTGTGGGTCATTGCGGGGGTTAGTACCTATCGATCATTTGTGGGTCTGACGGCTTAGATGAATCATTGGAAATACCGGATCATCTATATCATCGTAAAAAGAAGTATTCCTATGTGAGCTAAATCCTGTTTGCTTTCCTATGTGGATTGTGTTGTGCTATCCTGTGTGGATTTAAGTTTTTCTTTCCTGTGTGGACTGGGTTGTACTTGAGCTAGGATTCTAGAGTGTACTGGAATTCATTACTTCGGTATATGTATGGGCATATACCTAAGCAGTGTCGGATGTTACTTCATGATTGTATCTTTCCTTTGTGGTTATCCTTTGAGGATTCTGGGAGACCTTCGGGGGTCTCGGGGTCCCTACTGAGTAGCTTATACTCACCCAAGCACAGGCTATGCCCGCAATACGTTGTGTTGGTTGCAGACGACGGACAGTGCTGATTGTGGTTGAGGCTTTCAGAGTAGGATGGTACCTGGAGATGGACCACTGGGCGAGACATACTCTGAGTGGTCGACTGGACCGGAGGAGCAGTGGAGGCTACTTATACCCACCCTTCAGGTGGGATTTCCAGTGGACAGCTCGACGTTGCAGCTTTACTTTTATTTTTTGTTTTCCCTTTCGAGTTGTACTTTACTTTCAGTTTGGGTTTGTATGCTGGACCACTTACTTTTCCGCACTTACTGTTGTACTCAGTTTTTACTTAGTGTTTACTTCTTATGCTTGCTTTCTCTGTGGTGTTTGTTTACTTTTCAAAGTAAATGCCTTCCCTTTTTACCGGTATTTACGCCTTGGTGCTATTTGTCCGCACCTGGCCTATGGAAGGTGGGCTTTTGGTAGTCACGGCACGGGCCCCGAGGACAGGTCGTGACAATTGGTATCAGAGGAGTTTGGTTCTACCACAGAACTTTGGACTCTGATCTTTTTCTATGTGAAGCAATAATTTTATGCTTATTGGGTGTGGTTATCAGTCCAGGGAGTCCAGTGTTGGTGCGGCGGATGACGTATCCGTACACCATCACCCCGACTTCTGATTTCCGACTTAATGCACGAGAACATTGATTGCATGTGTGTTTCAAGTTTTCCTTGTGATTACATTATGTCAGCTCACCAGGTATACTGTTTGACTGTGGCACACCGGTTTTTTTTAGGATGGCCCCACGATAGCAGCCAGCTAGGGTTCCAAGAGTTGAGCATGACGACAGCCCACCAAGCGACGAGGCCTCGGTACATGGCCCTTTGACATCTAAGGCACCGGTGGTACCTTTACCCGCCGAGCCACCGATGCTTCTATCCCCAACTGCTGATGATGCACGTCGCCTTAGTGCACTGCACGAGTTCCAGTGCCAGCGACCGCCCTGGTTCCGCGGGGAGACGGACCCCCAGGTAGCTGAGGACTGGCTAGAGGCAGTGGTACGTGTTTTTTGGTTAGTGAGGACACCAACAGACCTCATGGTAATCCTCTCAGGGATCCTACTGCACGCGGCAGCGGGCCGATGGTGGAGCTTAATACTCCAGGTGCACGATGAGGCATCTATCTTTTGGACATACATAGAGAGCCTCTTCCGCTCAGAGTTCATCCCGGACACCCTCTGTGTGGTGCGCATCCCGGAGCTTCTTCAGCTGCGGCATTGCAGCTTGACAGTCGCCCAGTACTGGGCGAGATTTACCGATCTCTCGCGCTACTCGACAGTCATGGTACGAGACCCATTATTCCGGGCCCGGACCTTTGAGTAGGGATTGAGACATGAGATCAGGGCATCGCTGATCTCCCTCAGCATCCCATCTCAGGCAGGAGTACTAGAGGGATCCCTTTTGATCGAGAGCTTTCTTGTTGAGCCTTCTTCAGCAGCGAGACCTACCGCGAGGCGACACATAGCAGAGTCTTCTGCAGTAGTCAGTAAACAGATGACTCATGGGTCCAGGCATACCAGACCCTCACGCAGACATCCTCCGGACACTGGCTCAGCAGTGCGGGCACACAGCGCAGAGCTAGTCTTTTGAGAGGCAGGCAGTGCTACACATGCGGTGGGCAGGGCCACATGGCTCGTGACTGCCTGACCCACCATGCCGAGGAGCAGTATATGGTTGAGGGGCCACCCATGCAGACGCAAAGGGTCGACCGTGGCGGTCCACATGAAGCAGGAGGATGAGGCAGAGGAGCTGTTCGAGCGGCAGTTGGTGGGTGATGCTTTGAGGCTCTACCACCACCACCACCACCAGGAGGTCCACCCCGACCACCGGGAGCTAGAGGGCAGAGACATGCACAGCTCCAGGCAGCGGAGGCCTATGACCACGGTGCGCCTGAGATGATTCGAGGTACTATCTATGTCTATTCAAACCTTTCTTTAGTTCTTATAGACATAGGAGCAAGTCACTCTTTCATAGTCACTACCCTTGTTTGGAGCTCAGAGATTTCGACTAAGCCGTTGGCTCGATCCTAACGGCTAGAGACTCCTACGGGAGTAGTCTCGACGATTACTCACTGGTGCCGGAAGTGTGAGCTTACTCTAGTAGGCGAGAGCTTAGTCTGAGATCTTCTTGTAGAAGCGTCGATGCCTTACGAAGTCATCTTGGGCATGGATTGGTTATCTACAATCCATGCTCAGATTGACTGTATTAGGTGCAAGGTGCGATGTGTATGCACCGACGGGAGTAGGTTCACCTTCACCGGTGAGACGGGAGCCTTCACAACACAGGATGGACTTCCGCAGAGGTAGGACATCCCATCACTCATCAGTTGGCTAGCCTCATCATAGGACCAGTTGATGTGCAGAGTCCTTGTTTTCCTACAGTGGTGGATCAGTATGCAGACGTCTTCCCCAACGACCTTCCAGAACTACCTCCTCGCAGAGAGGTATACTTTTATATTGACATGTACCCCGGGACAACCCCGATATCGACTCCAGCATATCGGATGGCCCCTGCTGAGCTTTGAGAGCTACGGGTATAGTTGGAGGACTTGTAGGGAAATGGTTTCATCTGACCTAGTGTTTCACCCTGGGCTTCCCCGATATTGTTCTCCAAGAAGGCAGATGGGAGCTTGAGACTTTGTGTCAACTATCGCCGCATGAACCAAGTGACGGTGAGGAACAAGTATCCTCTACCGAGGATTGATTACCTCTTCGATTAGCTCAAGGGAGCACGGTGGTTCTCAAAGATAGACATTAGGTAAGGCTATCATCAGCTCAGAGTTTGGGACAAGGATGTGTAGAAGACGACCTTTAGATGTTGGTATGGCCACTATGAGTTCTTGGTTATGCCATTTGGCATGACCAACACTCCGGAAGTGTTCATGGGCCTCATGAACAGGATATTTCAGCCTTACCTCGATCGATTTGTCATGGTCTTCATCGATGACATTTTTCTATACTCGACGACTAAGGAGGAGCATGCATACCACGTGCGGGTTGTACTAGACACACTCCGAGAGCACCATCTTTATGAAAATCTCTCCATGTGTCAGTTCTGGATACGTGAGGTCCACTTCTTGGGACACGTCATCTCTGAGGTGGGAGTTGCGGTGGATCATGCGATGATCGAGGCAGTGCTAGCTTGGTAGCCACCTAGGAGCGTGACGGAGGTGCGTGGATTCTTGGGACTAGTTGGATACTACCAGAGATTTGTGATAGACTTCTCCAGAGTTGCGGCACCACTCTCGGATTTGACGAAGTTGGGTAAACCCTTTGTGTGGTCATAGAGATGTCAGCAGAGCTTCCAGGAGCTGAGACAGAGATTGACCAGCGCTCCTATCTTGAGGTTGTCGGAGGAGGGAGTAGAGTATGTAGTCTACTGTGATGCATTAGGGACCGGACTCAGATGTGTCCTGATGCAGGAGTAGGCGGTGATCGCCTATGGATCACGTCTATTAAGGCCGCATGAGCAGAACTATGATACCCATGACCTGGAATTTGCAGAAGTGGTGTTCGCTCTGAAGACCTAGCCGCACTACCTGATGGGCGAGCGCTTTACAGTCTTTTCTTCCCATCAGAGTCTCTGGTACATCTTCTCTCAGAAGGACCTGAACCTGAGATAGTGGTGATGGATCAAATTCCTCCAGGACTATGACTTTGATATTGTCTATACTCTTGGTAAGGGGAACATGGTATCTGATGCTCTCAGCAGGAGGACGGGCATTCAGCTACTTGAGGAGGCAACAGAGCAGCTAGCCGCATTGCAGATATCCTTCGTGGATAGATATGGAGCAGACTTCCTTCAGTCTCTCATAGTCACCCCTCCACTACTGCAGTGGGTCCGAGAGGCACCACATGGGGGCATTTACTATGAGACACGGCATGCATAGATATCCTCAGGATAGGCACCTGATGGTTTCTCCTTTGGAGAAGAGCACGCCGTCCTTTTCAGAGGACGTACCTTGGTACCATTTAATTTACGAGAGGAATTGCTGAGCGAGTTTCACACTTCTCCCCTGGCGGTACATCCTGGAGTGGAAAAGATGTACCAGGACCTCAAACGACAACACTGGTGTCAGGGCATGAAGAAAGTTGTGGTAGAGTTCGTTTCTCGATGCCTCACCTACCAGCAGGTGAAGGCAGAGCATCAGGTACTAGTAGGCTTGGTACAGCCCTTGGGGGTCCTGGAGTGGAAGTGGGGCGGGATATCTATGGACTTCGTTACTGGACTTCCACGCACTTCCAGAGGTTACGACTATATTTGGGTGATTTTCGACCAACTCACCATGTCGGCTCACTTCTTACCCATCAGAGAGTAGGGCTCAGTGGAGATCTTGGGGCGTCTCTATGTTTAGGAGATTTTACGGCTTCAAGGTGTGCCATCGTCTATCGTCTCCGATCCAGATGGTCACTTTACTTCCTGAATTTGGAAGGGGTTACAAGAGGCATTCGGGATGCAGATATGTCTGAGCACCGCCTTTCACCCTCATACAGATGGTCAGATAGAGAGGATCATTCAGACTCTCGGGGACATGCTCCGTGCATGTGTCCTCGCCTTTGGTCGCATCTGGGAGGACCGCCTACCCTTGGTGGAGTTTGTGTACAACAAAATCTACCACTCCACCATCGGGATGGAACCATACGAGGTGTTGTACGGCCGACCATGCAGATCTCCATTGTGCTGGACAGACCCTGGGGAGATAGCACCTCGGGGATCGGAGATGGTCCTGGCCAAGACAGAGAAGGTCCAGGTCATCCAGGAGCAGATGAGGACAGCTCAGAGCCGGCAGAAGTCTTATGCTGACAGGAGGCGGAGGCCATTAGAGTTTAAGGCAGGTGATCACGTATTTTTGCATGCCTCACCTCGACATGGGTTTTGGAGATCTGAATGTGGCGACAAGTTATCTCCACGCATCATCGAACCATTCCAGGTACTCAGTAGGATTGGCGAGGTGGCTTATCGCCTGGCTCTACCACCTCAGTTGCACCGGGTGCACGACGTCTTCCACGTATCTCAGTTGAGGAGATATGTGAACGACCCGTCACATATCATTGACCATGGGGAGCTGGACATTGACGATGGGGAGACTTTTTCGGAGGTCCCAGTGGATATTGAGGATCGACAGGAGCAGGTCTTACGTGGATGGTCGATTCCTCTAGTGTGCTTTAGATGGCAGCACGGGAACCTCCCTGAGAGAACTTGGGAGCGGGAGGCTCAGATGCGTGCTCAGTACCCCCTTTTGTTTCCCTAGTTTATGATGTGTCTTTATGGGGACGTAATGCCCTGAGGTTGGAGTGATGTAAAGTCCCGTAAAATTCAAGGAAAATATTTTCTTAATTTTGTTTGGAATCTTTCAAGAACGCAGTTTCTGACGGCACCTCATTCGGAGGCCCAGTGTGCCTGGAATCATTTTCCGAAGTATGGCTTGGGTATATTCAGTGAACGAACGAGCGGGTTTTTCTAACTTTTGAACCAGTTCTCGGAATCAAATTCTGAGGGAACTGATGGAATCGCATCACCGGTATTTGTTTATAAACGCCTTTTCTGGAGTTGCGTTTGCTTGGGTGTGGTTTTTATTTTTTAGGGTTAAGTTAAGAAATAAAATAAAGTGGTGAGAAAACTTTATTTTATTCCACATAAAGCCACTTAAAGCCACTTATGCCAGGTTAAGAGGATAAGGTGGGACCCATGATATCCTACCCACTTTGTATGATATTTGTGAGGTGGGGCCTGCACGAGCCCCACCGTTTCTTTTCCTCTAGGTAACGCACCCGCAAAAAACCTCCTTTTAATGAAAGTCAACTGGTGTGTTTTCATAAATTCTTAATGCCCCAATTAATTCGGTAGTTAAGCCGTTACCATTCATTCATCGAATTAATGGTTCGTTTCATAACTTTGTTTTTCAATTGTGTGCTTGAGAATAAAATAAGACAAACACATGTTTTTCTTGTGGGTGGCATGTTGAGAGGATTTGGAGAAACTCTAGGTTCTTCATCCTCCTTCATGAAGAACGCAAAGAATGCGAAGAATAAGAAGAACACCAAACCCTCGGAGATCGACGATGCGACACCGTGTACCGCGACACTGACGATTCTCCTTCCGCGACATTCTTCCGCGACGTTTCTTTCCCGCGACAATATTCGATCAACAATAGATTGAGGTAGGGGATTACGGTTCTTTTAATTTCCTTTGTGGATTTTATCCTCAACATGGGTTTAAATTGGTGCAATTAAATCTATGTTTTTTTAACCCTCGGAGATCGTCAACGCGACGCCATGTTCCGCGATGACAGCACTGCCCCTTCCATGACGCAACGATCCTCTTCTTCCACGATGGTGTTTTCCGCGACGAACGCTCATTCGACAATAGAGTTGAGGTAGGGGTTGATCCTTTTTAAATCATGGTGATATATACCTGCAGCGTATGATTATGTTTTTGTGGTGAGACTTTTAAAAACTGTTAACGCGGTGGGTGCGGACCAATGGACATGTCTGAACCCACCTCCCTTTTCGTTCTTGGTCTGCGGAACGGCGGACGACAAACAAACAAGGCGCACAGACGATGTGAGGTCCTCACAGTGGAGGACGGGCCTCGGGAGGGCCATTGGCGAAGATGACGTGTTTTTCCGACCACCAGAACATATCCGGGGGTCTGCGGAGCAGCCCGCCGACGCGCCTCGCCGGCATGGCGGTGCCGGCGGTAGGCGGCGGCGGCGCCCGGCGCGCCTCCGGAAGGAGGCGCCGCGACTGAAGTCGCAGCGGCAAGGCGCAGTCCCGCGACCATGCGGGACCGGAGGGGTATGGGACGTGTCCGGCTACCACGTCCACTGGCAAGGGCAGCCCCATGCGGGGCCGCAGTTCCCTCACGTGGGGGCAGCATGCCCCCCGCTCCGCTCGGCCATAACCGGCCGAGTCGACTCGCCTGGCGACAGGGCCGCGCCTGTGCCGGCCGCGCCGGGTCGCACCCAGGTCGGGCCGGGCCACCCAGTCCAGGCCGAGCCGCACCGTCCGGGTCAAACACGGACCCAGGTCGGGTCGCCCAGTTCGGGCCGACCCAGGGGGGTTGGGCCGGGTCGGTCCGGGCCCAGACCCCCCGTTTTCAGACCTTTTCTGTCTTTTTCTCATAACATGACCTACTGGCCTCCGATCGATGCACTGTAAGTTGAAATGTGATCCTTGGATCGAGACAGTCGTTTCGGAATATTACACTCACGGTTTCGAAGAACTTTTGGCTCGGTCGGGTTGGTTCGTACACGAAACCAACCGGGGCCTCGGAGCGGAAACCCTCATAACTTGAGCTCCGGACGTCCGATTGACGTACCGTCGACTTTGATGGATTACTCTAAGTGAGAAGGATCATTTGGCTTACTCCACCCTAGGTTAGGACGTAGGTGGAGTACCGTCGAGTTGGTTTTAAATTAAAAACCAACCGGGACCCTGGGAAAAAAAGTTCAATAACTCTCAGACCGGGCGTCCGATTGACCCGCCTTCTGCGACGTTGAGTTCCTGTTGAGGATGTGGAACTTTTGGATACATCGACTCTGGACTATGTGTCAGTTGATGTATCATCCTCTCGGCTCATGGAGCAGACCCTCCCGAATGAGCTTGCTGTGTGTGGGAACCCTAAAGCTGGCTGCGACTACGACTGTGACGATGACGACTGTACAGAGATCCTCAATGGATTCGGCGGTGATGACTAAAGCACTCAGCGATCCTACGTGGATCAGTGCTACAGATCCTGTGTGGTTCCAATCCAGTGTGGGTCAGTGCTCAGCGGTCCTGTGTGGGTCAGTGCCTACAGATCCTGTGTGGGTCCGATTGTAGAGACCCGAAGCGTGACGTATATTACATTACTTTTGCGGAATACTTTGTACATTACAGAAACACACACACAAGGACCGTAATAGTTTAGTGTCTTTGGAAACTCGAAATATAATCTTCTAATCGTGGTGAAAGATATTCAACATCTCCCATAACGATCTTCCTTTTTTTATTCCTAAAACCAATCTTTATATCCTGGGAAAAGAAAACATAAAAGGGTGATCTCAAATGCTCAATAAGGGTAAACAAAATAAATATCAATCACATCATATTCATAAGAACATAACTTTTGGAAATCTTAACCTGCAAAAGAGATCATAATTTCATAACATGGGATAAATCATAGTAGTGAAATGTAATCCCAATAATCATAACATAAAACATGAATCTTTGTGGAATACACACATAATCATAGAGAATCATTTCTTGTTAGTCAAGACTCATTGCCAAGACTATCTTAGTGGACAAAGTCCCTTTCGGAACCGAGTCACCCTCGTTTCAGTCCTGTTTCACTGAACCGGTATAACCTACCATTCCAGTCATGTCTATCTCATGAGATATAAAATCTTTACCCAATGAATTGGAGGGAGATATAGGTCCCACCCATCTCATAATGATACCATTCTTATGTGTGCCACAAAATCATAAATCATACATCATTTCATAACCCATGTAATAAAAAATGGGATTCTTAAACAACATGACATCATAAAACAATTAATATAAGATAAAAGAATTCCTAAAAATACTTCCATCACAACATAATCAAATCAATGTAATAATATGGATAAAAACAGAACCCTATATTATCTTAGATGGAAAATAATTTTGATAAAACACTTGAAATGAATTCTTGAGGAAAATATCCTTTCTACTTCAAAAACACTTTTCCTTTCTTAACATGTCATTCAATTCTAAACTAAAATATGTTGATTAAAAATAAAATTGAAAACTTGTAAGGGAAGCTTCTTGTAAATAATGTTTTAAAAATCCATTCATGCCGTATAATTTAGAAGAAACATTCTTCTCGTACTTTTGCCGGAAAGTCAAAAAGTACCTCGTACGAAAAATGACAAAAGATTCCTTTCATATCTTTTACTAAAAACTCACCAAAGGGTAAAATAGGTTTTAAACAATTGTATGTGGATGTAAATAATATTACATATTGAGGAAACATGGATGTGGATGATAAAATACAGCCCAGTAAATTCCAAAGTATAAACAATCTCGGATAAAAATGAGATTGTGATATTTCCCTTACCATAGGTCTGATTTGTTTCGTAAGTGTCCGAACCTCCTGTATAATGATTTAAATAATGTCATTTACTTATGAAAAAATCATATTTATTGTTATTATATCATATATGGTTCACTTATGACTTTATATTACCCGTTCTTTTGTAAATTTATATTAAAGTAGTGTTTTGGGTAAAATCGTCTCATTTGTCGTTCATGTTTTAACTTGTAATTATTCATATGATTGGTTAGATAATAATTACTTATTTATAGAATATAAAACATGATTTATATATAATATATATTCAGAATATATATATATATAATAAATTAGTAAATGGAAAGAAATACACCGTTCATGGAGACGGTAGGCCGTACGTACGCATGAACACTGTTTTCGTTTACTTATTGAATTGAGTGGAATTAAGTAGATGACATACATATATATACACATAAATCCAGTAGCTTTATAATGTCATATATTTCATTGTTATTTCTTATATATACTTTATAATCATTCTTAAATGGTTAACATGGAGAATGAATCTCATCGCGTCGTGGAGACGGTAGTCCGTACGTACGCACGAGCGATGATATCATTTCCATAATTACTGAATTGAATTGGAGTGGATGATACGATATATCAGGATCCTTATGATTTTATAATAACTATGTATAGTTATTCTTTACACCATAATACTCATCCATGTAAGGTGTTGGTGGAAAAACAGATTACACCACGACGTGGAGACGGTATTCTGTACGTACGCACGCGCGGTGATTTCGTTTTCCGTAGGATGGAGAGATGGTGAATTAATATTGTTTCATACATATAATAACATATCATTATATGAGTGATACTGATGTTATTACTTCATAATGAGACGACCTGAGAAGAAGAAGTGGAAGAAGAAATAAAGGTGAAAGAATCGATAACAGAAATTACCTATTCTTTGAAGCGCCTTTTTGAGGCCTCCTCTTAGGGCACTAAAATTGGTCTTTGAGAAAGACCAGAACCTCTAGGATATTTCTAGGAAAGTGGAGAAGATAATTTGGCAGGGTTTGGCTGAGCTAAAAGGCTCAAAGCTGTGTGAGGAAGAGAGGGAGGAGGTGCCCTTTTATAAGGGAGGAGAGGGGCACCTTTGAAATAACTAAAAATATTATTTTATTATAAAGTCAATTTCGGTTTTAAATAGCTCTAAATTGATTTATTTCTAGGATAATGTGGGGATGGGTCTGAATCCTCTAATCAAATAGAATTTAGACAAGTTTAGGTTCCTATTTTAACCTTATCATTTAGATTTAACATTAAGTTAAATAATTTTACTTTTACCACGTCTTCTTGTGTTCTTACACTATAAGGTTAATAAACAAACTATAAGAAGCCAAACGAACCCCAAATTGTTTATTATTAATATATATAACCTTATCTAAGTCATTTGGCTGAACCTTAGATTTTTAGGAATAAAATATCAATTAATAATATAATATTTGTTTTAAAAACTATTTTATGTCAATTTTGAAACTATTTAGTAATTTCTTTTTGTGAAAATCATAACAGAATGATAAATTCGAAAAAAGTTACTTAAAGCAATACTAACATGTCATATTATCCTAGAAAATTAGTGGAATTCATAAAAAGTCGCAAATTATATTTGTTTTGGTATTTATAACATCAATTATGTCAATATTTCATTAATAAGATAATTACTGCATCATCGTTGTGTCATAAATAAATTAAATTATTTAATGTCTAAAAATTACAAATAAACTACCATTATGTAGGAAATCTTTTTATCTTTCTAATGAATATTTACAATCGAATATATCTTATGTATAACCCTATATTAAAAATGGTTTAGTAAATAAACATTGATTTAACTCTTTTAACTCTTCTTTGAATTAAATAATAATAAATGTCCTAATCTAATCCAAGTGGGCCTAAATGGTCACATTTTATTCCTAAGTTTGTTTTTGGTCGAATTACACTTGTCCAATAGAATTAGGACATGTGTTAGGGTAATAATAATATCATTTTTACCCTTAATTACCCTATTTACATTTAACCGTGGTAAATAAAAGTAAGAAGTTACAATTCACCAAAAATTATTTTCATCTCATTGAACCACATTTTACTTACTGACATCGACCGTGTCTCTCGGAGTTTTGAAATTCCACTCACAGAAGTGGTAAAATTAAGTTTTATGAAAAATTTAGTTTTTTTAACTACCACTTAGTGGTTTCACTATTCATCAAAAATTGAATGTTTTCAGAAAATACCAAAAATTAGGCCTAATCTATATTTGATATTATGAACTCAAAAATGATTTCTATTTTACCAAATTCAAAACATATCATTTGCATTAATTAATTTAAAAATTAATTCCCGTTGTCAAAACAAAAGGCGTGTTTTTAAGAGATAATAACTATCAAAAGATTGACACTTGTTTATAACTGGTTTAAATGTGAAATTACATCCAATGAGCAACATTGTATTAAATTGTAAAAATATATTCTAAATATACTTTAAAACCACTCAAATTAATAATTTATCACTATTAATTATTTCGATTGAAAAAGTTGTTTTTAATTATAATTTAGTAATTTTCACTATTCATCAAAATATTAAAGTTATCTGAAAATCACCAAAATTTCACCCTAAGCTAATTTCGATATTCCGAATCCAAAAATTAAGTCCATTTTGAAAAATAGAAATTACAAAATTTCAAAAAGTGGTTATTACTATTCATAACGTCTAGTTTTAATAATATTTTAATAGCATATCGTTGTTTAGCGAAACATGGTGTTGCATACAACACACACTATCGTGGAAGGTCGCGATTGCGTGTAATTCAAGCCAGGTCAGTGATGTGTGTTGTGAATGCTCCTATTGGTGTAGCATATGACACAAGACATTAATGAAATTAAAAAGAATATTTTTCATAAAATCTCGGGGTGTTACATTCTACCCCCCTTAAAATGAATTTCGCCCTCGAAATTCGTCGGGGTTATAAATGGTTTACTACTCGAAAGATTCTTTAATAGAAACCCACATCGTAAAAAGGAATGCCAAAACCAATCTTTAAAAACAAAAGTATGAAACGTAACGGTTACCCAAATAAACTAATCACTGGGATTCCATATAGGTGAAAATATGGATATGGAAGAAAAATCTAACCGTCATGTTCTGATGGAGAGTGGTAGAGGACATGGCTATGGAAAAGCCAACAATCCCAAATCCATAAATTTTTGACGATCTAAGGTACCATCTGATTAATCAGATATAAGAGCACTAGGACAACATTTTTGGTTTTCAAGATCGTTTCCCTAAAGTTGAAGAATTTGAATTAGAATATATACTTACATTATTTTAGTACAATCTCACTGTTGTTTGTGCCTTGAACAATTTCCACTTCATCTCTTAAATAAATTAAGTTGAATTTGTTATTCGTGAAGTGTTAGCAGATCATGTGATAGAATGGCGCGTCATTCCATCTGTCTCAAACAAAAGTTTAGCAATAGTTATTAAATATACATAAGTCATTCTATAGTGAGATTAATCATATATGGTTTCTAAAATGGAATTATACTTCATATATCATACTGATTAATATAATAAAACTAGTTTCTACTTAACAGGAACTTCCTGTAGGCCAGTGGTAGGCGATAAAGGCCAGTCGCACTTCTGTTGTGGGTTCGATTCCCACAGCCTTGTCCGTCGAGATGGGCTGTTGCCCGTCCTGCAGGTTGTCCTTTTTATGAAGCTATATTACTATAACATCCCATCAATAATATCGAAAAACGTTTTATCCTAACTTATGTCCAACATAATCAATTCTAATCTTTAGGATTATCTAAATACTTCGGTCCAAGCTCATAGTATAAAGAAAATGATTACTTGAAATGTCACAGAACAATCACGTGAATGCCATCATTTATCCCCCATATATCATAAGATATATCTTGTTTGTCAAATTACAAACATGTGAATACCTTAATCATGTATTCTCTTGAAGAATGAATACCCATTAAACCTTAGTGAAAACTTGAATGCAGTTAAAAGTTAACACTTTTCACATACCAAAATCCTCAAAATTCTATATACTCAAACCATGACATCACTTAGTCCTTATATCAATCATGAGCTCATGAATACTGTTAAATATTTCATTTTCTCGTTTTCCCTTCATTATGCGCATATCATCTTATTCCCAAAAATATCTCAATCACTTTGAATACCACATTAGACCAATACATAAATATTCCAATAGTCCATGATACAACATTATTTTGGAATTCCATTACATAAACACTTAATCATTCCACCACATCGTTGTCATATTCAACATCGCCAATAGTGATCGCATGTGACTTCCCTTTGTCCTTTTCCTTAAGAGGTTGCTCATGTCGATCATCACTAACCCTTGGATTAGGGCATTTATTAGCATAATGCCCCATTTCCTTGCACTTGAAGCATTGTAGTGTTGGTGGTGCGTTCTCTGTAGTGTTTGCTTTATTCACATCATTAGAAACCATTTTTCCCTTACTTCGACACTCAGCTACTCGATGACCTTATTTTCCACACTTAAAACATTTTCTAGTCCCTTTAAGACAATCTCCACCATGCTTCTTTCCACACGTTGTGCATAAGGAAACATTCATCTTCTTTTCACCATTATTCTGAGATTTTTCCTTGAACTCCGTCTTTCGTTTCTTGTCAATACCTTGAGATGGATATATAACACCAACTTCCATTTCTACCTTGATAGCACAACGCAAAATTTCTTCATAGCTACTGAAGTCTCTTATAGCTAATTCCCTTCGATGACTTGGTTTTAAGCCACTGAAAAATCGATCAACTTTACTTTCAGGTTGGATGATAATGCCAGATGAATACCTTGCAAGTCTTGTAAAATTCGCTTCGTATATACCAACAGATTCATAATCCTTCTACTTCATCTCAAGAAACTCCTTTTCCATCATTGTTAGAAGAATACGAGGGAAGTACTTACTGAAAAACAAGTTCTTGAACTCGTCCCATTCCATGGACTCAATTTCATCTCTTGGCCTCGTATTCTCGATAAGATTCCACCATTGATCAGCTTCACCTTTCAAATGATATTCTGCTAAGATGACTTTATCATGTTCAGAACATTGAAGAACTGAAAATATCTTTTCAGTGGTACTAATCCATTATTCACCAACAAGTGGATCGGAAGTCCCACTGAAAGAAGGTGGACGTTGCCTCATGAAGGACTCAACAGAATATTTTTCCATTCTCTGCACATTTGGAAGTCCAGAATGATTCATAGATTGTGTAAGTATAACAATAAGATTTTTCACTCCATCTCCCATAACATTTGATTGTTCAGGAGTTCAATCATTGCTTTTTCCATTGCATTGATCAATACGGTTCCTTCGGGTTCCATTCATCGTCTAAAACCCAAAAAAAATAGCGTGAGAGGCAAAAATCATAATAAAGGGGGAGTAACTTCAATATCTAACATCTTTGGTTTAATCTAATATCGTTACCATAGTTCCAGGACTATATCCTATACATATACTTATCCTTAGGGACATCGCTAGACATACCTTAGAACTATATCTAGGGATCTCACTGACGTTTTCGTATCCTAGCTTCCAAAGGTTGACTAAACCTTTCCTCTGATACAAACTGTAGAGACCCGAAGCTTGACGTACATTACATTACTTTTGCGGAATACTTAGTACATTACAAAAACACACACACAAGGACCGTAATAGTTTATTGTCTTTGGAAGCTCGAAATATAATCTTCTAATCAGGGTGAACGATCTTCAACATCTCCCATAAAGATCTTCCTTTTTTATACCTAAAACCATTCTCTATATCCTGGGAAAAGAAAACATAAAAGGGTGAGCTCAAATACTCAGTAAGGGTAAACAAAAGAAATATCAATCACATCATATTCATAAGAACATAACTTTTGGAAATCTTAACCTGCAAAAGAGATCATAATGTCATAACATGGGATAAATCATAGTAGTGAAATGTAATCCCAATAATCATAACGTAAAACATGAAACTTTGTGGAATACACACATAATCATAGAGAATCATTTCTTGTTAGTCAAAACTCATTTCCAAGACTATCTTAGTCGACAAAGTCCCTTTTTGAACTGAGTCACCCTCGTTTTAGTCCTATTTCACTGAACTGGTATAACCTACCATTCCACCCATGTCTATCTCATGAGATATAAAATCTTTAACCAATGCATTGGAGGGAGATATAGGTCCCATCCATCTCATAATGATTCCATTCTTATATGTGCCACAAAATCACAAATCATACATCATTTCATAACCCATGTAATAAAAATGGGATTCTTAAACAACAAGACATCATAAAACAATTCATATAAGATAAAGGAATTCATAAAAACACTTCCATCACAACATAATCAAATCAATGTAATAATAGGGATAAAAACAGAACTCTATATTATCTTAGATGGAAAATAATTTTGATAAAACACTTGAAATGAATTCTTGAGGAAAATATCCTTACTACTTCAAAAACACTTTTCCTTTCTTAAAATGTCATTCAATTATAAACTAAAAGATGTTGATTAAAAATAAAATTGAAAACTTGTAAGGGAAGATTCTTGTAAATAATGTTTTAAAAATCCATTCATGCCGTATAATTTAAAAGAAACATTCTTCTCGTACTTTTGTCGGAAAGTCAAAAAGTACCTTGTACGAAAAATGGCAAAAGATTCCTTTCATATCTTTTACTAAAAACCCACCAAAGGGTAAAATAGGTTTTAAACAACTGTAGGTGGATGTAAATAATATTACATATTGAGGAAACATGGATGTTGATGATAAAATACACCCCATTAAATTCCAAAGTATAAACAATCTCGGATAAAAATGAGATTGTGATATTTCCCTTACCTTAGGTCTGATTTCCTTCGTAGGTGTCCGAACCTCCTGTATAATGATTTAAATAATGTCATTGACTTATTACAGAATCGTATTTATTGTTATTATATCATATATGGTTCAATTATTACTTTATAATACCCGGTCTTTTGTAAATTCATGTTAAAGTAGCGTTTTGGGTAAAATCGTCTCATTTATCGTTCGTGTTTTAACTTGTAATTATTCATATGATTGGTTAGATCATAATTACTTAATTCCAGAATATAAAACATGATTTATATATAATATATATTCATAATATACATATATATAATAATTTAGTAAATGGAAAGAAATACACCGTTCATGGAGACGGTATGTCGTACGTACTCATGAACGTTGTTTTCGTTTCCTTATTGAATTGAGTGGAATTAATTAGATGACATACATATATATACACATGAATCCAGTAGCTTTATAATGTCATATATTTCATTATTATTTCTTATATATACTTTATAATCATTCTTAAATGGTTAACATGGAGAATGAATCTTATCACGTCATGGAGACGGTAGTCCGTACATACGCACGAGCGATGATATCATTTCCATAATTATTGAATTGAATTGGAGTGGATGATTCAATATATCAGAATCATTATGATGTTATAATAACTATGTATAGTAATTATTTACACCATAATACCCATCCATGTAAGGTGTTGGTGGAAAAACAGATTACACCACGGCATGGAGACGGTATTCCGTACGTACGAACGCGCGGTGATTTCATTTTCCGTAGGATGGATAGATGGTGAATTCAGATTGTTTCATAATTATAATAACATATAATTATATTAGTGACACTGATTTTATTACATCATAATGAATCAACCTAAGAAGAAGAAGTGGAAGAATAAATAAAGGTGAAAGAATCGGTAACGGAAATTGCCTCTTCTTTGAAACGCCTTTTTGAGACCTCCTCTTAGGGCACTAAAATTGGTCTTTGAGGAAGACCAGAACCACTAGGATGTTTCTAGGGAAATGGAGAAGAGAATTTGGCAGGGTTTGGCCGAGCTTGAAGGCTCAATGTTGTGTGAGGAAGAGATGGAGGAGGTGCCCTTTTATAAGGGAGGAGAGGGGCACCTTTGGAATAACAAAAAATATTATTTTATTATAAAGTCAATTTCGGTTTTAAATAGATCCAAATTGATTTATTTCGAGGCTAAGGTGGGGATAGGTCGAAATCCTCTCATACAATAGAATTTAGACACGTTTAGTTTCCTATTTCAACCTTATCATTTATATTTAACATTAAGTTAAATAATTTTACTTTTACCATGTCTTCTTGTGTTCTTACACTATAAGGTTAATAAACTCACTATAAGAAGCCAAAAGAACCCCAAATTGTTTATTATTAATATATATAACCTTATCTAAGTCATTTGGCCTATCCATAGATTTTTTGGAATAAAATATCAATTAATATTATAATATTTGTCTTAAAAACTATTTTATGTCAATTTTAAAACTATTTAGTAATTGATTTTTGTGAAAATCATAACAGAATGATAAGTTCTAAAAAGTTAATTAAATCAATACTAACATTTCATATTATCCTATAAAATGAGTGGAATTCATAAAAAGTCTCAAATTATATTTATTTGGTTATTTATAACATCAATTATGTTAATATTTCATTAATAAGATAATTACTGCATCATCGTTGTGTCATAAATAAATTAAATTATTTAATGTCTAAAAATTTAAAATAAAATACAAATAAGTAGGAAATCGTTTTATCTTTCTAATTAATATTTAAAATAGAATTTATCTTATGTATAACCCTATATTATAAATGTTTTAGTAAATAAAATTTGATTTTAACTCTTTTAACTCTTCTTTGAATTAAATAATAATAAATGTCCTAATCTAATCCAAGTGGGCCTAAATGGTCATATTTTATTCCTAAGTTTGTTTTTGGTCGAATTACACTTGTCCAATAGAATTAGGACATGTGTTAAGGTAATAATAATATCATTTTTACCCTTAATTACCCTATTTACTTTTAACCGTGGTAAATAAAAGTAAAAAAGTTACTATTCACCAAAAATTATTTTCATCTCATTGAACAACATTTTACTTACTTACATCGACCGTGTCTCTTGGATTTTTTAAATTCCACTCACAGAAGCGGTAAAATTAAGTTTTATGAAATATTCAGTTTTTTTAACTACCACTTAGTGGTTTCACTATTCATCAAAAATTGAATGTTTTCAGAAAAATACCAAAAATTAGGCCTAAGATATATTTGATATCATGAACAAAAAAATGATTTCTATTTTACCAAATTCAAAACATATCAGTTGCATTAAATAATTTAAAAATTAATTTCCGTTGTCAAAACAAAAGGGTTGTTTTTAAGAGATAATAACTATCAAAACATTGACACTTCTTTATAACTGGTTTAAATGTGAAATTACATCCAATGACCAACATTGTATTAAATTGTAAAAATATATTCTAAATATACTTTAAAACCACTCAAATTAATAATTTGTCACTATTAATTATTTCGATTGAAAAAGTTGTTTTTAATTAAAATTTAGTAATTTTCACTATTCATCAAAATATGAAAGTTATCCGAAAATCACCAAAATTTCACCCTAAGCTAATTTCGATATTCCAAATCCAAAAATGAATTCCATTTTGAAAAATAGAAATTACAAAATTTCAAAAAGTGGTTATTACTATTCATAACGTCTAGTTTTAATAATATTTTAATAGCATGTCGTTGTTTAGTGAAACTTGGTGTTGCGTACAACACACGCTATTGTGGAAGGTCGCGATTGCGTGTAATTCAAGCCTGGTCAGTGATGTGTGTTTTGAAAGATCTTTTTGGTGTAGCTTATGACACAAGACATTAATGAAATTAAAAAGAATATTTTTCATAAAATCTCGAGGTGTTACACCGATCATGTGTGGGTCTTTTCGGGGGTCAGTTTCCTATCGATCCTTTGTGGGTCAGATCCTTTGTGGTTCATTGCGGGGGTTAGTTACCTATCGATCCTTTGTGGGTCAGATCCTCTGTGGGTCATTGTGGGGGTTAGTTACCTATCGATCCTTTGTGGGACAGATCCTTTGAGGGTCATTGCGGGGGTTAGTACCTAACGATCCTTTATGGGTACGATGGCTTAGATGAATCAATGGAAATACCTGATCATCTCTATCATCATAAAAAGAAGTATTCCTATGTGATCAGAATCTTGTTATCTTTCTTGTGTGGATTGTGTTGTGATATCTTGTGTGGATTTACGTTTTGCTTTCCTGTGTGGACTGGGTTGTACTTGAGCTCAGATGTTGGAGCGTACTGGAATTCATCACTTAGGTATATGTATGGGCATATACCTAAGCAGTGTCAGATGTTACTTCGTGATTGTATCTTGCATTTGTGGTTATCCTTTGTGGATTCTGGGAGACCATCGTGGGTCTCGGGGTCCCTACTGAGTAGCTTATACTCACCCATGCACAGGTTATGCCCGCACTACGTTGTGTTGGTTGTAGATGATGGACATCGCTGATCGTGGTTGAGGCTCGCGAAGCAGGACGGTACCTGGAGGTGGACCCCTGGGCAGGACGTACTCGGAGTGGTCGTCTGGACCCGAGGAGCATTGGAGGATACCTTTACCCACCCTTCACGTGGGATTTCCAGTGGACAGCTTGATGTTGCGGCTTTAATTTTCAGTTGTTGTTTTCCCTTTCGAGTTGTACTTTACATTCAATTTAGGTTTGTATACTGGCCCACTTAATATTCCGCACTTACTATTGTACTCAGTTTTTACTTAGTGTTTTCTCTTAATTCTTTCTTTCTCTATGGTGTTTTTTTACTTTTCAAAGGCAATGTCTTCCCGTTTTACCGAGATTTACGCCTTGGTGCTAGTCGCCATCCCCTGGCCTATGGAAGGCGGGCTTGGGGTAGTCACGGAACGGGCCCCAAGGATGGGTCGTGATAGGATATTTCCCTTAGGCATATGAAGTCTCTCACTCGTGCACATAGTCTATTCCCCACAGGCAGGAAAGAAGTTTCTGTTTGGCCGAAAAAACCACTACCCTCAGGCTAAAGGTAACGCTACCCTCAGGCTAAGTAAAGCACTGCCCGTAGGCTATGCAAGTCACTGGGCCAAGACCAACATATAAACATTAAATACACATGTAGTTCCTCTCAAGTCAATTCAATAAACATTATTTCAATGGCATGCCCTCACGTATCTGGCCAAATAGCTAAATAGAGGAACACACACCCGGGTGGTCCTGGATCCAAGCAGCGATCTCAAAAAGCAGTTTGTTATCACATTTAAATTACTTAAAAAATAATAGGTATTTAATTGAACAAGGACTTAGCCATATGACTCTCCATTCATGGGATCGTATCTCAACAGTACACAAAAACGCACATCAATTGAAATTTAACACCAAGCCACCAACTCAAACTCTCAAGAATGGTATTATCAAACGACACCTTCTAAAAAATCCAAGAATATCATAGATCTGAGGTAAAATGATTTATCATTCAACCTCAAATAACTTCCATTAGAGGAATAATTGGAAAGAACTACACAAGGAGATGGGAGGGCTTACCCGTGCAGTTCCAACTTGATCGACGGAAGCAGAAACAGATTCCCGACGCACGATCTGGAGATCCACAAAGGTTCAGTCATCTTCTCCTGAGCTCCCTTCTGGTTCTAATCCAATTCTACGAACATGGTTGGCTACTTCCCATTGTATGTGAAAAAAAACAAAGTAATCGACATGTACTTTTGACTGCACGACATGTACTCCCCTCATTTAACTGTTCCTATGGAGGAACCGCCAAACTATTCATCCGTCGACATGAGTACATGGCGTGTATTCCCGACTACATGGCGTGTACTGTCACCCAGCTGGCGGCTGCTCCCACCACCAAACTGTTTCGTCTGCTGACTGACTACACAACCACTGAGAACGTTTGTTGGTCACCCACTCCAAGGTTTCGTCCTGCACTCGGCCATGCTACCATAACACCCGTATGAGAGGAACCGACCGAACATGGAGAACCATCGTGCTCCAATCAACGATACAAATCAGATGCACCTCAAAAGACGCATCTATTTAATATTCAACCTCCTCAGGATGAACGAACTGAGATGAGTCTGAATGATAGCGACACAACTGATATACATGGAAGACATCGTGCATGGCTAGGTAACTCTGTGGTAACTGCAACCGATAGGCAACCATCCTGACTCTCTCCAGAATCTCAAATGGCCACACATACCTCGGTGAATGTTTACCCTGTCTCCTGATCCACCTGTGTACCATCCTAGGTGAAACACACAAGAAAACATGATCCCTAACCACGAACTCCCACGGTCATCTGCGGCGATCAGCATAAGAATTTTGACGAGACTGTGTAGTAGCCATCCGCTTTTGAATCAACTGGACCTGTTCAGAAGTCTCCTACATGAGACGTGGTCCCAGTAAAGCTACCTCACCTGCCTCTAAACAGTACAAGGGGGATCGACATGACCTACCATATAAATCCTGGTATGGTTGCATCTCAATAGTTTCCTGAAAACTATTATTATATGAAAACTCTACTAAGGGTTTATTCTTGTACCATGAACCCCCAAAGTCTATGACGCAAGAACGCAACATGTCCTCAAGCACCTGTATCGTACTCTCTGACTGACCATCAGTCTAAGGGTGGTAAGCTGTGCCTAGAAGCACTTGTGTACCCAGTTCACTCTGAAAACACTTCCCAAAACGTGACGTAAAACATGCATCCCTATCTGAAACGATAGAAATAAGGTCCCTATGAAGATGTATGACCTCTAGGATTTATAACTTTCCATGCTCGTCAACTCCGAAGATATCCTTGATCTGAAAAAAGTGAGCTACCTTCACGAGTCTGTTCAAAACAACCCACATGGAATCATTGCCTCTAGGTGACCTCAGAAACCCTATCAAAAAGTCCATTGTGACATCATCCATTTTCCACTTTGGAATTGGTAACTATAGTAACAGTATGGCTGGGCTCTGATGCTCCGCCTTCACATGCTGACAGGTGGAACATCTCGTAACAAAACTAGCTACTTCTCTCTTCATACCCAGCCACCAGTACTATCGTCTCAAGTCACGGTACATCTTGGTATATCTGGGATGAACTCCCCAAGATGAAGCATGAAACTCTCGCATCAGCTCCTCGCGTATATCCCCTGGAACCCATACTCGTCCATGGAAACTTAGTACCTCATCATCGTCTATCGTCCACCTAGGAGGAGTGTCCTCACTTGCCACTGACTCCCGTATGACTTGGCCTTCTGAATCAGATAGCTATCTCATCCTCACTCTATCCAAGAGGGTAGAGGTCACAACTAAAGAATAAATATAGGTTTTCCCCTAACTGTCGTGAACCTCCAAATGTATCTCAGAGAATAAGGCCATAAGCTTCCACTCACCACTACCCTCATGAACTGCATGTGTTTGAGTATTCCTGCTCAGTGCATTAGAAATTGCATTACCCTTACCAGGTGTATAGGAAATCTCAAAATCGATGTAACGAAGGTATTTGACCCACCTTCACAGTCTCAAGTTTATGTCATGCTGGGTAATGATGTACATGAGTCTTTTGTGGTCCGTGAACACCACAAAATGTTCTCCCAAGAGATAATGTCTCCAACAGTGCAACACCTGAACAACTGCAGCCAACTTGAGATCATGGATCAGATATTTCTTCTCAAGTGGCCTCAACTTATAAGAACCGTATGAAATAACTCGGTCGACCTGCATTAACAGTGCTCCCATACCAATACCTGATGCACCACAGTAAACTGTATAGCTCATCCCCTACTACAGGAGTATCAGGATCGGTGCTAATGTCAACTTTTCCTGCAGCTCAAGGAAGGTTGTCTCGCAAGCTTCTGAAAAAAAGAACTTCACACCCTTCCTAGTCAAACCCATCAACAGCACAACTAAGAGGGAGAAGTCTGGTATAGAATACATGTAGTAACCATACATCCGTAAGAAACTCTGTAACTCAAACAAGTTCTTAGGCTGCTCCTAGGAAACTACTCCTCTCACCTTATAGGGGTCTACTGTAACTCCAACATCTGAGATCATATAACCCAAGAAGTGTACCTAGTCCGTCCCAAAGTGGCACGTTGAGAGCATATCATATAGCTTGTGCTCTATCAGTGTACTCAATACGATCTCAAGATTGGTGGCATGGTCGTGTCGAGTGTGAGTGTACAATCATATATCATCCATGAATACTACCACAAAAGAATCCAAATAAGGATGGACCACACTATTAATTAGATCCATGAAAACTGTTGGTGCGTTTGTGCGCCCAAACGGCATTACCGTATACACATATAGACCATACCTACTCCTAAAAGCTATGAGAGGTATATCATATGGTCTAATGTGTAGCTGGCGATATCCTGGTCACTTTTAAATATTTGGTAACACTCGTGCTCCACTAATTTGAACAAAAATATCATCAATACTTTTCAAGGGATATCAGTTCTTAACCGTTAACTGGTTATACTTCTGATAATCCACACCGAGTCTGAGGTTACAGTCTATCTTTTTAGCAAAAAGGACAGACGAACCCCAAGGAGAAGTACTGGGTCTTATGAAACCATTTTTCTATAACTCCCTTAACAACCTTTTGAGATCCTACAACTCAGGCATAGCCATTCTATAAGGAGGAATGGACACTGGTGCTGCTCCTGGAAGAAGCCCAATAGAGAAATACACCTCACGCTCCGGGGGAAGACATGAAAAGTTGTCCGGGAAGACATCCCTGAAACGATCAACCACTGGAGGGAAATCCTTCTTATAAGTCCCATCGTCGTCCAGATATAAGCTTGCAATTTGGGCTATGACTCCAACTCACCCATTATGCTCTGGTCCATCTCGCTCTTGCCTGAACATCCCACTCGCCCTTGTATAGAAACTCTCCGCCCTCTGGTGATGTGAAACTCACCCTCTGACGATAGCAATCCACAATGGCTTGAAGGGGAACCAACCAGTCCATCCCGAGAATGACATTATAGCTCTTCATATCTAAGACTTAGAGGTCCCAAAGGAAGTGACACCCACAAACCTAATGGGGGAACTCCTTTCACTAACACACACCAGCCGTTCTAGTCCCCAACAGAGTGTCTAGCATCATAATAGAAGAAGAAGAAGAAACACAGAGCCCAAAGCACTCCACAACAGGCACAAATATGAAACTATGTCTATCATCCTTATCAAAAAGTACTGAAGATAAGACAGAAGATACTAGAATAGTACCTGTGATAGTAGAAGTTCCGAGATCCTGCTCAAGTTGGGTCTATTGCACTGAATATGCCTACCCAGTGTTGTGGCCCTATGAAAGAGTCTAGCTACCCTGAGCTATCTCGCTATGATGCCTCTAAGATCTTGGTGTCTAGCTAGCATGGCCACATCCACCATCCCGACATGCATTCCCTGATGTATTCCAGTTCCACGACTGGTAAAAATTTGTTGGTGCTGCCTCTGCACGTGAAGTCTGCACAAAACCCCACTCACTAGCCACTAGTAGAAACGCCCTGCAAAAGCACTACAGATGACCCATCTTTCCGCAAGCTCGACACTCCACTAGGTCTCATGGACACTAAGGTCTCTTGTTCCCCTCCTCACCACACTGGTTGCACATGACCTGGCCACATGAATCATTCTTCTGGCTTGTCCTGCCACCCTAAGAGAAGTCCATCCGTCTCTTCCTCTTACCAATAGAAATAGTACCAAAAACTAGTGATGAACCACCCTGGCCTACACCACTAGCTTCCCGTAGATTCCTCTCTACAATCAGTGCCTGGTTCGTAGTAGCATGTACTGAAAGAAACCATAAAATGCTCACCAGTTCTCAGATTTCATATCGAAGACCATCCTCAAAGCATCTGGCTCTCAGCGTCTCACTGTCCACCAGAATGAATGCAAAAAAATGAAGCTCGGTGAAATGAGTTGAATAATCCATCACCGACATAGTGCCCTAGTGCAGATTCATGAAATCTTGTGCTCGATATTCCCTCAGCGTCTCTGGGAAGAAGAAGTCACAGAAGGTTGTCTGGAAATCTTCCCACGACATGTCTTTTTGATGCTATGATTGAGTGGTAACATCCCACTACCACTTGGCAGAATCACGCATCATATACGTCGTGATCATGACCCACCACCCTGGAGGCGTCTTACGATACTCAAAAATAGTCTGCATCGCCCCCAGCCAAGACTCCACAGCCTGTGGTCCACCATCCCTTGAAAACGTAGGCTGATGCAGCTGCTGGAATACATGTTTCATCTCTTCCATAGATGTGAAAGCCAACGATGCTCCATAAATGGTCTTCATGAATCGCATAATGCCTCACGAAACTGCGCATTCACACCTGTGTCTGGTATAATAGCTGGCACCACATATGGCTCTGCTGGAGGATCAACTGGTAGCCAATGACCCACCATATCTAGAGTGTACTCATTGCCACTCTGCTGGAGAACAACGCATGGTCGTCTTGGCAGCATGACTCTACATGGTCCAATCCACACCATAGATCAATATTATCAAGTGTAAAACGAAGGGACCAAAAGGGGAATAGGAGGAAGAAGGCTTTCAAAATTGCACAACATGTCTACACGGCATGTATACTGACTACACGGTGTGTACCTAACTTTTCATCCCCTTCCCAGGTCCTTCTACATGGGCAAGCCACACGACACCCATTAAACAAAACTACACGGCGTTTATATGATCTACATGGCGTGTATTGTGTAATTTTTTCAGCTTCCTGTGTCGATTGTGACACGGCCGACTACTCGGCATGATACTACATGGCGTGTTACACCCACACACGACATGTACACCGCCCTATTTTCCATCCACACGGCTAAAACCACACGGTCTGTCATCGGACAAAACTACAAGGCATGTCCCACGGGTACACGATGTGTAATAGACGAGCTTTGCCGACCCATGTTGTTAGGTACACGGCCAGATACAGGGCTCCAACTACACGGTGTGTTAAGTATACACACAACGTGTACACAAAAAGATTACACCAACCTGTGTTGTTAGTTATATGGCCTGATCCCAGGTCAAACTACACGACGTGTTCCATAGTGGACATGGCATGTATATATCAAGGTCTCCCCCGCCCGGGTTGTTAGTTACACGGGAGGTCTCTAGTTCAATACTACACGGTGTGTACTTAAGGTACATGACGTGTTCTCCCCAAGCACTTCCCTTCCCCGTGTCCCAGCCCACATGGACTATGACCGGGGAAGAGACTAAACGATTTGTACTTAGGGTACATGGAGTGTACTCAAGATTTTCTCTTTTCTTCCCAAACAGAAGAACATACACGACGCGTTTAAGGTGCTACATGGTGTGTATACTGGGTTTTCGGACAGTTTGCCTCAGAAACATCTCCATGACATAGAAAATACTTAAAAACCACACCTAAGTGCCAAATTCTGATCTAGGAGGGCCCATACTCCCTGCGATTCAAAGTTTGGAATCTTATATGTGTTATAACCAGATAACCAGCTAATGATCCACCAAATTTCGGTCAATGAGTGCCCATACTCCCCAAAAACCAATGGTTGGCGTCCATTCTATAACAATCTCACACAACAATACCCTGTCAACCAGTAGGTATCTATCCATGAAGCTATCACAATAGCATAATTTTAAAATCACAATATCTATCACAAAAACATGCAATTTCTAATGCGCCTACATGGCATGGAAACTATGTCTGGAATCTGATTTCTAGCATGTGAAAAAATCATGCATGAGATGGAATACCCTCATCTCATCGGGTTGAAACCAGATAGAACCAATGAATAAAATATAAACAACACAATACAGGTGCATCACCCCACGTTGAAAATCTATTAAACTGTAAAATTAGAAAAATCAGAAGAATTGCAACACGAGATAAATTGGTGTTTCCATGTAAAATGGTTAGCTACACCCAGAAACATCTTATTACCAACTACCGTTCTCGTTCTATCCCTAACTAAGGCTCCAAATAGTAAGCCAAAGAAAATAACCCCTCTGATACCACTTTGTAACGTTCCAGTTCCGGGTGGCACTCAACGGGTGCCCCGAACCCAGTTCTCCACGTGACCTCAAGCGCATTTCCCCAAACGCCAGAGGCTACCGACTTGCAATGAGGACTCAAGTCTGATAGTGGGGAAACTATGCCCTCATTTGTCAAAGTGATGTGCAGCGGGATAGGTAAATAGTATACAATAACAACGGATGAAATAAACCATACACAAGTAAACAATTGTAGTAAATGATAACCAACAGTTATATATAATGATGCAACATGACTCAAGATCTACGAAATCAGCCAGAACATGTTACACACCAATACAGTACAACACAATGCAGAGTACAACAAAAAAAACAAAACATCAAGTAGAGTCGTGAGCCTAATCCCAGTCCCATGCCCCCTTACACCTCAGCAGTAATCAAGTACCTGTATAGGGCCCATATACCTTATCCACACCTACAGAAACGAAATCTATTTGGGCCGAATAAATGACCCAAACAGGGTATGAGAAATAAATCCCAGTAGGCATCCATCAAAGGCTCATGCCCAACTGTGTGAAAATATTCAACAAAATTGAGCAGTTGTAAAATTAAATAAACTAATAAGTAATCAAAAGTAACATACATAACTAGTTATATTTCCATTTTATTATTCCTTTAATCGTTCATTCTATGGAAACCACAACAGTGAATTTATTTGTAAATAGTTAGTGTCCTCAGACACGCAAACCCTTAACCTCATGTAATCAGAAACAGAACCTGCAGGTAATTTACCTGAGGCGTAATAGATATTTCCCTCAGGCATACGAAGTGTCTCCCTCAGGAAAAGAGTCAATTTCCCATAGGCACGAAAGAAGTTGCCTTCAGGACGAAATAACCACTGCCCTCAGGCTAAATGTAATGCAGCCCTCAGGAAAAGTAAACCACTGCCCTCAGGCTAAGAAAGTAACTGGGCCAAGCCAAACATATAAAAAATCAATACACATGCAATTCCACTCATGCAAATTCAAAAAACATTATTATAATGGAATACCCACGGGTATCAGGTCAAATGGCTAAACAGAGGAACACACCCCCGAGTGGTCCTGGATCCAAGCAATGATCCCAAAAAGCAAATTATTATCACATTTAAATTACCTAAAAAATTCTAGGTATTTAATTCAACAAGGCCTCAGACATACGACACCCCATTCATGGGAGCATATCACAACAGTACACCAAAACGAACATCATTTGGAAATTAAACACTAAGCCACCTACCTCGAACACCCAAGAACAGTGTACCCGATCCACGCCTTCTGAAATATCCATGAAAATCGTAGATCTGAGGTAAATTAATTTATCATTAAACATTAAATAACATCCATTAGAGGATTAATTGGAAAGATCTACACTAGGATATGGGAGCGATTACTTGTGCGGTTCCAACGTGATCGACAGAAGCGGAAACGGATTCTCGACGCTCGATCTGGAGATCCACAAAGTGTAGGACATCTTCTCCCAAGCTCCCGTCTGGTTCTAAGCTAATTCTATGAACATGGTTGGATAGTGCCCATTTTAAGTGAAAAAAACAAATTACACAGCCTTTACTTTTGACCACACGACATGTTCTCCCCTCATTTAACTGTTCCTCTGGAGGCACCACCAAAATGTTCATTTGTCGACAGGAGTACACGATGTGTATTCCCGACTACCTGGCATGTACTGTTGCCTAGCTGGAGGCTGATACCACCGCCTTACTATTTTGTCTACCGACTGACTACACATCATGTAAAGGACCACTACATGTCATGTATTCGGTATTTTTTACACGCTTAGTCGCCAACAATGATACACAACCTATGTACTCATACCACATTGCCAAAAGTACACAACCTGTGGAAAAGTACACGACGTGTATGTAACATCCCAAGTAAGTAATGAATAATAGATATTTTTGTCTAAGTCTATTAATGATTAAGATAGTGTTTTAGAGGCTTAAAATGAAAATAAATCCAATCTTAAGCGTGGAATACACTAATATTCTTAAAAGATTGTTTTACTACCTTATGATGGAAAATCCTTTTTAAATCTATATTTTGACAATTTTATAAACTATGTTTGTCAAAATTATCTTATTCATTATGATTGGGACATCAAAATTTACTTTGTGTGAATTTTTGGTATTTTTATGACAATGTTCACTTTTTTAATGAATAGTGAAAAATACTGCATTTTACATCAAAACTGTTTTTTAATCTAATTTATTTATATGATTATATTATCTTTTGAATTGGTTTTGAAGTGAAATTAGAATATATTTTTACCATTTAATCCAATGGTGGTCATTGGAATCAATTTCAGATTGAAATTGGACTTAAATTGGCGTCAATCTTTTGATACTTATTGTTTCATAAAAACACGCTATTTACTCTGACAACGGGAATTAATTATTAAATTAATTAATGTGACTTATATGTTTTGAATTTTGTAAAATATACTTCATTTTTGAATTTGAAATATCAAATATAGCTTAGGGTGGATTTTTGGTAATTTTCTGAAAAACGTCAATTTTTGATGAATAGTGAAACCACTAAGTGGTACTTATAAAAACTGATTTTTCCGTTTAAATAAAATTTTGCCATCATTGTGTTTTTAATTTCAAAAATCCGACATAAATGGTTGTCATTAAGAAGTAAAATGTGGTTCAATGAGATTAAAATAATTTTTTGGTGAATAGTAACTTATTAAGTTTTAATCGCGGTTAGTGGTAATTAGTGTAGTTTAAGGTAAAAATAATGCTTTAATAAAATAATATGAGCTTGACACATGTCCTACCCTCATTGGTTGTGTCATGGCTGACGAAGACAAGCCATGGGTCATCTTGGGGACCCCATGGATCCATTTTGGTTGGGAAATGACATAAATAACTTTTTATTTAATGTAAAAGTAAAAATGACACAAACATAATATGTTTTACTAAAACAATTTTTACATGGGGTTATAAAGATAGGATTTTTGATTATAAATAGTCATTGGAAAGATAAAAGGATTTCCTACATCATAGCATTTTTTTATAATTTTTAGACTTTAAATAAATTAAATTATTTATGACATCATGATGATGCAGCGATGACCTCATTATTTAACGATTTAAATAAAATGGAAATATAATGAAAAATCTAAAACCTACACATGGCCAAAACCAATTGTATGAGTGGATTTAGAATCCTTATCACCTTATCCTCGAATTATAGCAATGTGGGACCTTTTTAATCCGAAACTCTTTTTAAAATAATGTAACTTATCTTTACTTTCCAAAAGTGCCCCTCCTCTCCTCCTATAAAAGGCCCCCACCTCTACCTCATTTCACACACTCCTAAAGCCTTTGGCTAGGCCAAACCCTTCCCCTTTACTCTCTCCACATACCTATCCTCATCCTATAGGATTCCATTTGTGAATAATCCTTTCAAAGGAATCCTTTAGGCTCAAATCAAAAGGAGTTACACTTTTAAAGGTAATTCATTCTCTCATGTTCATTTGTTTTATTTTGGCTTATCCAAACCCCTAAACTCTTTTTATTTACTTCTTTTGTAACAAAACCAGTATCTTCAATATACTAGGATGTTTTTATAAGATTTATTTGAGCTACACTCTCACACAACTACATCAAATGGTTAAAGAACATACAGTTTCCGTGGATGGCAAAATTCTGCCTCCTGAAACGATGATTGTTCAATACTCATTTAACACCTTCAAAGGTGGCCATTATGATGTCACTATTTTTATATATGATATATAATATGTTTATTATTTCCTTAAGCTTCTGTATTTTTAATTTATGGCATACCATTATTGTTTCCATTATGGGTAAACACGATATCTTCATTTTAGGAAGTGCGGACTACCGCCCCCTGAAAGTGATTTGATTCATTAATACCATATGTGGGATGTGTAAAGGATAATGTTAATGATATTATATATTTTATTATACTGGAATTATAATATACTCTTATATCATTATGATTCCATTCCAGAAAATATGAAATAGAAATGGAAGTAGCGTTCATGCGTACGTACGGCTTACCATCTCCATGAACAGTGCATTTCATTTATTACCTCTAAATGTGATGTAATATTATAAATACATGTATATTCTGAATATATATGATATATATGTTATCCAAATCATTAATATCATTCTGGATATAACGAACCTTTGACCAAATTAACAGCATGTAAGTGTAAGAAGTCTATTTTTGACTTAAGAACCAAATACCGAAAAAATGATCATTATTAACTTAAATGATTACATGATGTTCATAACATGGTATAAAAGAAATAATGAACATGAAAAAGGTTCTTAAGCAAGTAGATATTAACTCAAGTTTATTATTCAGGTTATTAAAGAACGGTCGGGTCAAGTTGGATACGAGGTATGGGACTTCGTCTCAATCTCCTTTCATTGAGGCATATTTTATTTTATACACAACTTTCTTTTATACGGTGTATAAACCCCTTTGACTTTTACATTTATTGAAAATGAATCTTTTTTATACGAAGCGTTTACTAAATGACAAAAGGGAATGTTTTTGTCGTACGTATGCGGCGACACTGACTTCTCCACCGTCGTGACCGTTATTTGAGTTTCGGCTTCCTCTACAAGCCATACCTTATTTTTAAAAGAAAAATAAATACCATGTTTTACTTTTCATTTATTTTAGTATTGAAAATGGTTTTCACAATGTTTTTTGTGTTGTATTGATATCTTGTGATTGAAATGTGGAAATGTTATGTTTTCTTTATGCATGTTTTATGTGATACGATTATGTTGTGGTTCTTGGGAATTATTATGAAGACGGGTGGTTCTGTGATAAACTAAGGGCGGGTGAGCCCGATATAGCTGTCCAATGCATTGGGTAACGCAAAGGAGTGAAACATTAAGGTTTCTATGAAGAGATTTAGGGATTATATTGTGATGAGTATTCCAAACGTAACCAAGAGGGTTACTCCCTACATAAGAATGTTATGAATGCCTCAAGATACCTTTATGTCTTATGATTTCTATGATTTATTCATGGTTTGATGAGGTATGTTAAAGTGACTAGGTTTTATGTGTAAAGTATGATTTAATTCTTATGTATATATGAACTCATGTTTCCTTTCCATATTTTTATAAACCTTACTGAGCTTTTTATGCTCAACCCAAGTTTTTGAAATGTTTTTCACAGGTCAAGGGAAAGGTACATGATGTGATGATAGTGTCAAGGATGTATCAAGAAAGAATCCATGTTTTATTTTAAATATGTTTCCATTGATGGGAAGAATGAATACTGTCTTTTATGAATCCAATTTGTTTAAATGTGGAATATAATGCATGTTTGAAGATCTAATTCTCTAAAACTCAAAACCTGAAAAGATCCTCAATTTGTAATCTTGTAATAACTCAAGATTAAGTAAGGTTTAAGGATGGGGCCTTATAGTTGGTATCGGAGGTCGGTTTAGATAACTTTTGGAGTTAAAATTCTATTAAATGATTATCAATTTTTTTTTTGAAATGATATAGCATTTGAAGATTTCCATGTTGCTTCATCTAAGACATGTTTGTTCGGAATGGTTTTCCGCAGAGGAAACTGGGAAGCACTTCTAGGAAGGCATACAGAAGGAAATAACCTTCCGAATCAGCATCCAGAAATGGTCGGAATTGGAAGTGAACAGTTTGTTGCAGTAATGGCACAGTTGACTCAAGTGATAAATGGTGGTGGTATCCATGCACGAGATCAGCCAGATCAACCGCAGAGGAACATGTCAGTGGTGGAACATTTCAGGAGGCAACATCCACCATCATTCAGAGGATCATCTGACCCTGTGCTAGCTGAAGGGTGGATTAAATCACTGGAGAAGATTTTTGATGTCATGGGGTGTTCAGACAATCAAAAGGTTAGTCTTGCTATTTATCGTTTGTAGGGTGAAGCAGATCAGTGGTGATCTATGGTTAAAAATATCAGGGACGCCGATGAGATTGATGCTCTTGACTGGGATGAATTAAAAGGGATGTTTCTTGAGAAGTATTTTCCTAAGGATGTTCGACATAGGATGGAAAAACAATTCTTGGAATTGAGGCAAGAGGAAGACTCAGTGGCTGCCTATGAAGAAAGGTTCACTCGATTGGCAAGGTATGCTCCAAATTTTATCTGAGACCTTGATAGTAAAATCAATCGTTTTTACTCAGTATTAAAGCCAAAATATCGAAAGGCATTAGCTTCTCGTGAGTTTAAAAGTTATGAAAAGCTTGTTCGATGTGCTGAGAAGGTGGAAATGGAGTTTGCCGATGACCAAGTGTCCTATAACAACCAGCAGAAGAAGAGACCGAGGTGTCAGGAGAAAGGTAAGAATTCTTCAAAAATGTCTAATGGTAAGAGAACTAAGTTTCCAGTTTTTGATAAATGTGGCAAAAGGCATGCTGGGGAATGTCTTCTGAATTCTGGAAAGTGCTACCGATGTGGTAAGATGGGACATAAGACTCGTGATTGCACTGAAAAGGATCAAGGTGAAGGTAAGAACAAATTTGATTTACAGTTAGTGAAATGTTATAAGTGCAATGAGATGGGTCACTATGCAAACTAGTGTCCGACAAAGAGCTTGAGTGATGGGAAGCAGTTAGACTACAAGCAGAAAGGGGTGTTGAAATCCATTGCAACTACTTCAGTAGATGTTCGCCCATCAAATGATGTTGTATCAGGTAATTTGTTTGTTTTTTCAGATTATGCCAGTGTGTAGTTTGATTCGGGGTCTACACATTCTTTAATCTCTGAAACCTTTTCTAGTAAAATGGGAATACCATCTTAAGAAATGACTCCTGAACTTTTGGTAAAAACACCTGGGGGAAATGTTGAGGCAAAAAGAATTTATATGATTCTTCCTATCCTTATCTGTGGAAAGAACCTTCTTGAAAACCTTATTGTTCTACCTCTAGTAGAGTTTGATGTTATCCCGGGTATGGATTGGATCTCTATTAACCATGCAAAGATTGATTGTAGAGCTAAAGAAGTTTCTTTTCAGATATACTTTCAGTTTGTTTACAATAATGAACCCTTACTTTTGATAACATATCAAGGGGCCGAGAAACTTGTAAAAGATGGAAATGAATGTTACCTTGCACATGTCGTTGAAACTAAAGAAACTGTTCAGATTAATGATGTGCCAGTGGTAAATGAGTATCCTGATGTTTTTCCGCATGAGCTGCCTAGAATAATACCAGATCGGGAAGTTGAGTTTACTGTTGACTTAGTTCTTGATGCTAAGCCAATTTCAAACCCCCCTTATCGAATGGCACAAATTGAACTTTTAGAGTTGAAGGAGAAATTGTAAGATTTATTAGAGAAAGTTTTCATTAGACCAAGCACATCACCATGGGGTGATCCTGTTTTATTTGTTAAAAAGAAAGATGGTTCTATGAGACTTTTCATTGATTATAGAGCCTTGAATAACATCACTATTAAGAACAAATATCCTTTGACTCATATCGATGATTTGTTTGATCAGCTCCAGGGAGCTCAGTTTTTTTCAAAGATTGACCTGAGATCGGGGTACCATCAGCTGAAGGTAAAGGAGGCAGATATTCCGAAGACCGTGTTCCGTACGAGATATGACCATTATGAATTTGTAGTAATGCCTTTTGGGATTACCAATGCACCTACTGTATTCATGGACTTAATGAATAGAATTTTCCATGAGTTCTTGGATAATTTTGTGGTGGTTTTCATTGATGATATTTTGGCGTTTTCTAAAATTAAAGAGGAGCATGAAAGACATTTAAGGGTTATCTTGCAAACCTTAAAAGAAAAGAAACTGTATGGGAAATTTAGAAAGTGTGAGTTATGGTTGCAACAATTTTCTTTCCTTGGTCTCATTGTTTCTAAATATGGAATAACTGTTGATCCTGTAAAAACAAAAGTTATTGAAGAATGGCCAGGACCCACAAATGTAACCGAGATTCGTAGCATCCTTGGTTTGGCGGGATATTAATGAAGGTTTGATAGAAATTTTTCACGGTTATCTAGTCCAATGATTAAGCTAACTAAAAAAGGTGTTAAGTTTATCTGGACAAAAGAATGTGATGATTGTTTTCAGGAATTGAAAAGAAGATTGGTGAAAGCTCCAGTTTTGGCACTACCTTCCAGGAATGTTGAGTTTGTTATCTACAGTGATGCTTCATTGAAAGGACTTGTTTGCGTCCTAATGCAGAATGATCAGGTAATTGCTTATGCTTCACGACAGTTGAAATCTTATGAGGTAAATTACCCTACACATGATTTGGAATTAGCTGCTGTTGTCTTTGCTTTAAAAATTAGGAGGCATCATTTGTATGGAGTAAAGTGTGAAATATATACCGATCACAAAAGTTTAAAGTATATATTCACTCAGAAATAATTGAACATGAGACAGAGGAGATGGATGGAATTAATCGAGGATTCGGATTGTACAATTCATTACCATCTGGGAAAAGGAAATAAAGTGGCTGATGCTTTGAGTCGAAAAAGTAATACTTCATTAGCAATGTTGCGTTTGAAATGTGATCCTTTGGTTAAGGATTTGATGAACTTTGGCATAGAAGTAGTTGGTGCAGGATGTTCTTCTATTTTGTTTCAGGTATCAGTGAGATCATGTCTATCAGATAGAATCAAGAAAGCACAGAAGCAAGATATTGAGTTGCAGAAAAAGGTAGAGCTGGTTCAGAAAGGTAAGTTGCCTGAATTCAACATTTATAATGATTACGTTTTGAGATTTGGGAAGAGATTGTGTGTGCCTTGTGATTCAGAGTTGAAGAGAGAGTTGTTATGTGAAGCTCATAGTTCTCTGTTTTCAGTTCATCCTGGCAGTACTAAGATGTACAGAGATCTGTGGGAGTATTACTGGTGGGATGGAATGAAAAGAGATATTGCTGATTTTACTGTGAAGTATTTGACATGTCAACAGGTTAAAGCAGAGCGGCAGTTACTGAAAGGGATGCTTCAGCCTTTACGAGTGCCAGAGTGGAAATGGGAGAATATATCCATATAATTTGTTGTGGGATTACCGAAGACATCTCGAGGTAATAATGCAATCTGGGTAATTGTTGATCGCTTGACTAAATCTGCTCATTTCCTTTCTATACCAGATACTTTTTCCCCAGATCAAATTTCCCGTTTGTATCATAAAGAGATAGTCAGGTTACATGGAGTTCCTCTCTCCATTGTATCTGATCGTGATCCTAGGTTCACTTCTAACTTTTGGAAAGGACTTCAGAAGTCGTTGGGTACTAAATTAAATTTTAGTAGAGCTTTTCATCCTCAATCAGATGGGAAGTCAGAACGAACAATTCAGACCTTGGAGGATATGCTACGTTCTTGCTCTATGAATTATCAGGGAAGTTGGGACCAACATCTTTCTTTGGTTGAATTTTCATATAATAACAATTTTCATTCCAGTATACAGATGACACCATTTGAGGCATTATATGGGAAATGGTGTCGAACTCCAGCTTTCTGGGATGAAGTGGGTGAAAGGAAGTTGATGGGACCAGAATTGGTAGAAGAGATGGCAGAAAAAGTTCAGCTGATTCAGAAACACATGAGAACAGCTCAGAGCAGGCAGAAGAGTTATGCGGATAACCGGAGCAAGGATCTATCTTTAGAGGTAGGTGATCATATTATTATCAAGGTTTCTCCTTGGAAAAGTGTGATTAGATTTGGTAAGAAAGGAAAGTTGAGTCCAAGGATCATTAGACCATACGAAATCCTGGAGAGAGTTGGATCAGTTGCATACCGAGTGGCTTTACCTCCGAGTTTATCTCAGGTACACAATGTTTTTCACGTTTCGATGTTGATAAAGTATATGCCAGATCCATCTCATATTTTGAGTCTAGAGGTAGTTCAGCTGGAAGAGAACCTATCTTATGAGGAACAACCGGTCCAGATTCTTGACCACAGGGAGCAAGTGTTACGGAATAAGGTGATTCACCAGGTAATGGTTTTGTGGAAAAACCACATGATTTAAGAGGCAACATGGGAATCTGAAAATGCAATGAGGGATAAGTACCCCCATTTATTTGATAAGTAAATAAATTGCGGGGACGCAATTTTCTAAAGGGGGGAAGGATGTAACATCCCAAGTAAGTAATGAATAATAGATATTTTTATCTATGTCTATTAATTATTAAGATAGAGTTTTATAGGCTTAAAATGAAAATAAATCCAATCTTAAGCATGGAATACACTAATATTCTTAAAAGATTATTTTACTGCCTTATGATGGAAAACCATTTTTAAATCTATCTGTTGAGAATTTTATAGACTATGTTTTTCAAAATAATCTTATTCTTTATGATTGGGACATCAAAATTTACTTTGTGTGAATTTTTGGTATTTTTCTGACAATGTTCACTTTTTTAATGAATAGTGAAAAATACTGCATTTTACATCAAAACTGCTTTTTAATCTAATTTATTTATATGATTATATTATCTTTTGAATTGGTTTTGAAGTGAAATTAGATTATTTTTTTACCATTTAATCCAATGGTGTTCATTGGAATCAATTTCACTTTGAAATTGGACTTAAATTGGTGTCAATCTTTTGATACTTATTGTTTCAAAAAAACACGCTATTTGCTCTGACAACGAGAATTAATTATTAAAATAATTAATGTGACATATATGTTTTGAATTTTGTAAAATAGAGTTCATTTTTGAATTCGGAATATCAAATATAGCTTAGGGTGGATTTTTCGTAATTTTCTGAAAAACTTCAATTTTTGATGAATAGTGAAACCACTAAGTGGTATTTATAAAAACTGATTTTTCCATTTAAATGAAATTTTTCTATCATTGTGTTTTGAATTTCAAAAATCCGACATACATGGTTGTCATTAAGAAGTAAAATGTGGTTCAATGAGATTAAAATAATTTTTTGGTGAATAGTAACTTATTAAGTTTTAATCGCGATTAGTGGTAATTAGTGTAGTTTAAGGTAAAAATAATGCTTTAATAAAATAAGATGAGCTTGAAACATGTCCTACCCTCATCGGTTGTGTCATGGCCGACCAAGAAAACCCATGGGTCAACTTGGGGACCCCATGGATCCACTTTGGTTGGGAAATGACATAAATAACTTTTTATTTAATGTAAAAGTAAAAATGACACAAACATAATATGTTTTACAAAAACAATTTTTACATGGGGTTATAAAAATAAGATTTTTGATTATAAATAGTCATTGGAAAGATAAAAATATTTCCTACATCATAGTATTTTTTATATAATTTTTAGACTTTAAATAAATTAAATTATTTATGACATCATGATGATGCAGCGATGACCTCATTATTTAACGATTAAAATAAAATGGAAATATAATGAATCATCTAAAACCTGCACATGGACAAAACCAATTGGATTAGTGGATTTCTAATAATTATCACCTTATCCTAGAATTATAGCAATGTGGGACCTTTTTAATCTGAAACTCTTTTTAAAATAATGTAACATATCTTTACTTTCCAAAAGTGCCCCTCCTCTCCTCTTATAAAAGGCCCCACCTCTACCTCATTTCACACACTCCTCAAGCCTTTGGCTCGGCCAAAACCGGCCCATTTAATCTATCCACATCACTCTCCTCATCCTATAGGATTACCTTTGGGAAGAATCTTTTCAAAGGAAGCAATTAGGCTCAAATCAAAAGGAGTTACACTTTTAAAGGTAATTCATTCTCTCATGTTCATTTGTTTTATTTTGGCTTCTCCAACCCCCTAAACTTTTTTTATTTACTTATTTTGTAACAAAACCAGTATATTCAATATAATAGGATGTTGTTATAAGATTTATTTGAGCTACACTCTCAAACAACTACAGCAAATGGTTAAAGAACATACGGTTTCTATGGATGGTGAAATTCTGCCTCCCGAAACGATGATTGTTCAATACTCATTTAACACCTTCAAAGGTGGCCATTATGATGTCACTATTTTTATATATGATATATAATATGTTTATTATTTCCTTAATCTTCTGTATTTTTCATTTATGGCATACCATTATTGTTTCCATTATGGGTAAACACGATATCTTCATTTTAGGAAGTGCGGACTACCGCCCCCCTGAAAGTGATTTGATTCATTAATAGCATACGTGGGATGTGTAAATTATAAAGTTAATGATATTATATATGTTATTATACTGGAATTATAATATACTCTTATATCATTATGATACCATTCCAGAAAATACGAAATAGAAATGGAAGTAGCGTTCATGCGTACGTACGGCTTACCGTCTCCATGAACGGTGCATTTCATTTCTTACCTCTAAATGTGATGTAATATTATAAATACATGTATATTCTGAATATATATGATATATATGTTATCCAAATCATTAATAACATTCTTGATATAATGAAACTTTGACCAAATTAACAACATGTAAGTGTAAGAAGTCTATTTTTGACTTAAGAACCAAATACTGACAAAATGAACATTATTAACTTAAATGATTACATGATGTTCATTACATGGTATAAAAGAAATAATGAACTTAAAAAAGGTTCTTAAGCAAGAAGAGATTAACTCAAGTTTATTATTCAGGAGATTAAAGAACGGTCGGGTCAAGTCGGATACGAGGTATGGGACTTCGTCTCAATCTACTTTCATTGAGGCATATTTTATTTTATACACAACTTTCTTTTATACGGTGTATAAACCCCTTTGACTTTTATGTTTATTCAAAAGGAATCTTTTTTATACGAAGCATTTACTAAACGACAAAAGGGAATGTTTTTTTCGTACGTATGCGGGGAGAACGACTTCTCCACCGTTGTGACCGTTATTTGAGTTTCGGCTTCCTCTACAAGCCATACCTTCTTTTTAAAAGATAAATAAATACCATGTTTTACTTTTCTTTTATTTTGGTATTGAAAATGGTTTTCAAAATGTTTTTTGTGTTTTATTTATATCTTGTGATTGAAATGTGGAAATGTTATGTTTCCTTTATGCATGTTTTATGTGATACGATTATGTTATGGTTTTTGGGAATTATTATGAAGACGGGTGGTTCCGTAATAAACTAAGGTCGGGTGAGCCCAATATAGCTCTCCAATGCATTGGGTAACGCGAAGGAGTGAAACGTTAAGGTTTCTCCGAAGAGATTTAGGGAATATACTGTGATGGGTATTCCAAACGTAACCAAGAGGGTTACTCCCTACGTAAGAATGTTATGAATGCCTCAAGATACCTTTATGTATTATGATTTCTATGATTTATTCATGGTTTGATGAGGTATGTTAAAGTGACTAGGTTTTATGGGTAAAGTATGATTTAATTCTTATGTATATATGAACTCATGTTTCCTTTCCATATTTTTATAACCCTTACTGAGCTTTTTATGCTCATCCCAAGTTTTTGAAATGTTTTTCACAGGTCAAGGGAAAGGTACACGATTTGATGATAGTGTCAAGGATGTGTCAAGAAAGAATCCATGTTTTATTTTCAATATGTTTCCGTTGATGGGAAGAATGAATACTGTCTTTTATGAATCCAATTTGTTTAAATGTGGAATGTAATTCAAGTTTCATGATCTAATTCTCTAAAACTCTAAACCTGAAGAGATCCTCAATGTGTAATCTTGTAATAACCCAAGATTAAGTAAGGTTTAAGGCTGGGGCCTTATAGTGTAGTCCCAAAATTTACGATTTTCCCCATTTTCCCCATTTTCTCAAAAACAAGTAAGGAAAAGAGAAAAGAAAAAATATGACCCCAAAAAGAAGAACCGGTTTGTTACAGTGATGGATTGAGGATCCATAAAAGGTGTACGAGCTGTAGTGGCTTGAGGTATAATACCCGACATATGATACATGTTATGCGAGCTGTGGTGGATCTTGGAAACTACCTGGTTAATTTTGGTTGTGAGGATTGTGTGGTGCTTGGCCCAAGTGTCTGCAGGCAAGGCTTTTTGGAGAGAGATGTTCATGACGTGCGATGTTGGGGCAAGGCGGAAAACCAGTTGGGATGTAGTAGTGGGTACTCATGATATTCTTTATTATATGATATATTCTTATATGCATTACTTTGTGAGAGTATCCTTGGTGAGGTTGGGAACTTAGTATACATGTTTAGGTGACGAGTTAGTTTCACTTGTTGTTCACTGTGCTTTTGAATGCTTTCTTTACATTTTCATGAGATGCTTCAGGAGGATCCTACCGAGTATACTGTTATACTCACCCTATGTATATATAAATTTTTTTCCAGGTCACTTGGAGTAGGTTGGAGATCATGTGGGTTTCTACTAGCTTGGAGTTGCAGGAGCTGTTCGGGCTTGTGGTTGCTGCTGTTTTTACTTTCATTTGGGTTCTAGTAGATTTTCCCTTCTAGTTATAGTACATTTACATGAAAATAAATATATGAACATGGGTTTCTTTTATATTACAGTTCTGATTTGGATTTTATTGGTGTCTATCTTATCACTCTCTTCCGCATGTGTTTTCTTAGGGGGTAATTTCTCCCATTTGTGTGTTTATTATACCCTCTGTGTTAGTCGCCAACTTGGGGCGTACTGGAGGCAGGACTTGGGGGTCATTATCTCCCTTATCACATTGCCATCCCAGGAGGGGTACACATTGTGGGGAGGGTGTTGTGACAAATGTTCTCAATAAAAATACATTACTATGATAAATATGGTCAAAATTTATACTATATATGAATTAAATTTTCTATCACTGTTTAATTAAGTAATATATTTGTAACATAAATAAATTTTGATTTACAATGACGATGTAGATATTGAAATCTTTAGAAGGGGTACTATATTACATCAAACCTATATAAATCCCACACTATTAGATCACAATAATAAAATAATGGGAGAAGAAGAAAATTAACAATATGTTGAATAGAATTTTAAAACTATTATAAAATATTTTCTCTTGTTAAAGAATATATTTATATGTTTTCTAATGAACTACTTATACATACACATTAATGAAAGAACATTCTTTCATGAAATCATATATTATGAGACTACTATATTGTATAATATATAATGGAAAACTATAATAGAGATAGCAGTGTAAAAGAAACTACTACACAATTTGTGTGAAATGGGATTTATATTCACAACATCTTCCCTAAATGGATATCATTTTCAATCTCTAAAAAATATGAAACTATGAGGCTGTTTGTTGATTATAGGGTAATAAATTCCATTTCTGTGATAGAAAAATGACCATTAACTTCTATTTAACTCATGTTTGATCAAATACAATGAGAATAATGATATTCAATAACAAATTTTCATACACAAAATCAATAATTATTGGTAAGGAACGATGATATTCATAAAACAACATTTTATACATTGTATAGACAATAAAAGTTTAAATTAAATTTGTTTTGTTAGAAAAATGAACCATCATCTACTATAGATATGTTAAAAACATTATTCATGAGATATCTTGATTATTATATAGAGGTATTGGTGGAAATGTATTGGTAGACTACAAATGATATTATTTGAATAAGAGTCATTAATAAATCATTCTAGAAAATATTATTTAATATTATTGATATTTTAAATTTATAATTTGTTAATTATATCATTAATAAGATTATTTTTACCCATATAGTCTTTAATGATGGATTCTCAGTATGTAAATAAATGTAAATGGATGTTAACAAATAAGTTACATCTATTAAAAAAATTAGTATATATTGTCAATGGATGATCATGTTAGTATTATTGTATTTTTTGAAATTTTACAATATTAACAAGATCTTTGACTATGTTGACATGTAAAGGGGTTGAGTCCCTAATGACAAATGAATGAAATGATTTTCATGAAAAATTAATGAGGATGCTAACAAATTGTCTTTTTTACAAAAAACATTATGATGGTATGAATTTTTCATATATAGAAACATGTATAAGAATGGTAATTGACGTATCATTATTTAGAATGATAATTTTATTTATTATGAATCAAATAATTTAATAATACAAGATAAAAACTATGAATCCTATATTCATGATTTTCAATCCATAATGAAAACATTGATGATATGAAGCCCATGTAAAATGTGTTAAATGCAAGGCAAAGGAGATGGTTAACACTACTCTGGGATTAAGGTTTCTAATTAAAGTATCACCACATAAAAGATAAATATGGTGTTTTGTACATTTAGTGTTAAATATCATAGAATTCATAAATCTACAAGGATATGCATGGATTCTATGATTAAGGATTTAAAAAATATAGATATTAGAATTAATAAATAAGAGAAACATTTATAAATTTAAAATTGTATCAAAACAATTTGGTTAAAGATTACAGTTATCAATTTTGATAAATTTCAAAATAAAATTAAATAAGTTAATTATGAGATATTTTATGGATTAATTTTTTATTATTGTTTACCTAAATTTGTAAAAGGATATATTTTTATCTATAGATGAACTAAAATTGAAATTAGATAATGTTGTATATATATTGAATCTATATATACTCCAAGGAAGTACCAAGTTGTATAGATATTTAAAGGATCATTTTTCGTTGTAGAGTATCAGGTAAGAAATTTATAACTATGTTTTAATATGCATGGTTTGTAAACCTGTGAATTCATAGAGACAATATCTTAAATGGTTCATGAAACATATTTGTATTTATATATGGAAAAGGGATATCATTATTCTGAAAATTATCTCCATAATAGAAATAAATCATATAAAAAATTACACAATTCTATATAATATTGGTCAGCTCACTAAATGTAATATATTACATTCTATAATAGATAATTTACCTCTTAATAATATTTCATGACCCAATAAATTGTTTTCCGACATCATTGTGTACCTATTTCAATTTTGTTTGATCATGATCTATAGTTGAAAATTAATTTTTTGGATTTTCATTTTTTGTATATTTCTATGAAGCTTCCATTGAGGAATGACTATTATCTTCTATCTAATGGGTATTCTGAGAGAACTATTAGAATAATAAGATAAATATTAAGGTTAAGGACACATGAATTTAATTATAAGAGGGATCAATATTTATATATATTAGTGTTTTCATATAATAATTGAATCCATTATTGTATTCAAGTTGGATTATATGAAGAATTAAATGGAATGATATGTCACTCTCATGTATTTGGGATAATGTTGGTGCACTAAATCTACTAGCACCATAACACATGATGGGGAAAATAGAGAATATGATGAATATTTAGATAAATATATATTAAGGCATTCCAATATAGGGAATAGAGAAAAATTGATAAAAAATATATATATTTGGAATTTAAAGTGTGAGATCATGATTTAGTGAATTTAAATTCATTGAAGGCTTTATAATATTTTTTATGAAAGGAAAAATGAGTTTCGTGTCAATAAAAACATTTGAAATTTTACAATGATCCCGAGTTGTTTCTTATAGATTGGAAATTATACATATAATTATTATAGTACATGATGTGTTATCTATCATTTTATTGAAAAAATTTATCCTATGATGATTTCATGTTCTCACCTCTTAATAAGATTAATTGTTGCAAGATTTACCATTATATTATAATCCATCCTAGATTTAGGACCCTAGATGATTTTTTTTGAGGAATTGAATGACTCAGATATTAAAGGAACTTTGGAGAAATATGTATATATATTTGAAAATTTTTAATTATAAATAAGTAATTATGAATAACTTAAAAAATTAATTTATTAGGATACATTTTGGAAATTATAATATGAAATGATTTTATTTGTGGAAGAATGTTTCACCTAATCTTCAATTATACTAAAAGTTCACATTAGATAAAAAATAGTACAATAAACATATTTTTATATATTAATGTCATTAGAAAATATAATATAAGATATTATAAATGTAATTTTTTGTACATTTATATATATTTAAAAAAAATATCAAAAAATTATACTGGGTTAAATAGTGTAATATATATTAAATGATTGATGATGAGGTGAATTGTAAAAAAAATTAATTTTTTAAGAAATATAAATTGTATCATTTGATTTAGATGTCCAAATATAATATGTATTTGGTTATATTGTGAAATATTATCAATTTCATTTAGGATAGTATAATTATTTCTAATAATTTTCAAATCCTTGATAAATGTTAAAATATTTAGTAAAAAAATTATTTTCCAAAAAATGTTTTTCATTGTGTTGTATAAAATTATATAAAAGGTAATATTTTCAATTTATAGGAACTGATTCATAAAAAATAGAAAACCAATTAAAAACCATGATGTTTATATTTTTAAAATTGGACCACTTGATTTATTCATTATGAATTCTAACTTTGGTAAAAAAAATTCACCTCGATAGTGGTTAAATAAGAAAATAAGTTTAATAACATAATTCAATGTCTGAAAAACAACCTAACTCATTCCTATATTTCATTTTATATGATAAAATCATCCATACCTATAAATTTTATTTTTGTTCCAATTAATCATCATAATGTACTTTGTATTCTTTTATTTACTGAAATGTCTGAATTGAACATCTCAAACATTGATATCATCAATAAAATTTCATTGGGAAATTAGAAAATTTTATAGTTTAAAAATTAATTTATATTTAAAATAATCATATTTTTCATTTATTTTTATTTTTAATTTTTAGTGATGGTATAATAATATTGAATTTTTACACATTGCCAACACAATGCATATGAAACTGATAGAAAATCATGTAAATAATTATAAAAAATCCTTAATGTAATATATTAGAGGTGGTTTAATGTTAATTGCGGTTGTGTTTGGAATATAAAAAAATATTGATGTGTTGTGGTTTATAATAAAATTTATCAAATATGTTTCAGCCTTTAATGTCAAATTAAATAAATAGTGATAGAAATTACATTATTTATATTACATGAAAAGTAATATTTGAATAAATTATTTAAAAATAAAATTAATAATTCAATGGGGAAATTAAAATGATAAATGATATTTTAATTCATTCCATATACTTTTTATATTCCAACTGTCACATTATAACTGATATTATATCCCATATATATTGAAAAATTGGATTCTACTAGTGATGTAAAATTGGTTATTTATTGGTAAATATATAAAGATAATGGTTAAAATGACATAGAATTTATATTAATCATAATTAGATAGTTTTATTATAAACTCTTAATTATCATACGAGAATATTAGCCTTATAGGAGTAATTTATATTAATACATAAAAAATATGTTTTTATAAAAATAATCATTTTGTAATAAATTAATTTTTATATTAATTTCTAATTAATTAGTAGAAAATTAATTTAACTATATATATTACAAGATAGTAATTTATATTTGTATATGAAAATTTAATTGTGAGTAGTTAATTTTCATATTATTAAATAATGATAATACTATTTGGTAAAGCATGTAAATGCATGCATTACATGGTATTCAATAATGTCGATGGTGTTTGTAATGTAACCTTTCTCAGTGTTTCATTTATAGTAACATGTATATTAGATTTAATTTATTTAAAATAGTATATACACTAGTGTGGTGCATCCACATGTTTTAAATAATTAATTGGTACCTTTTACAATGAAGATACCCATTGATCAATGAATCCCATGTTTGTTACATATGACTTTTCTTATGCATCAAAAAAGTCCAACCATTGAGATGTTATAACAATATATAGGCCCCAAATGTTAATTAAATACCCCTAGAATTACATCTAATTGACCACTCAAACCCAATCATTCCTTAAATTTTCACAAACATTCTCATCCCAAACAAGATACATTTTGATAGCCAATATCATTGAACATTCAAATCATAATGAAATTCACTAAAAACATCATAACCATCACATCCATTCAAAAAATTCATATCAATTTCAGAACATATAAATACTCATTAAATTACTCATGATTGTATCAAACCACATTAAAACATCATGATATATAATATCTATATAATCCACCAATACATGATTATGTTATAGACAATTTACCCAATCCCCCTATTAATGAAAAATTATTTATATTTAGTTTCAATGATTTAGATAATTATCTCCCATTTTAACACAATTTTATCATTTTTTAGAAATAATTTCTCAATTTTTACACATAGTCACATAACATTCTAATTACTCACAATATCTTTCAAATAATATGTATCAAATTCCATAAAATAACTACATGAACATACCCCTACATATTTCATCATTTAACTCAAATTTTTATTAATCCATGAAATGCATCGCAATAAAAACACATTTGGTTAATGAAAACACTTCTAATAAACATTTACAAATTTATAATCAATATATATGAAACATTTAAATTCATCAATCCTAAAAACATCCATTATAATATAATTATTATCCATTTTATTAATTGTTTAAACACCAAATTAGTGTCACATTCAATTGAAAATATTAAAATTTATATTAATTATAAAAATATTCACAATATTTAATATAAATAGATATTTATATAATTAAACATCATAATAAGCCCCAAAACCAATTAAATATTCTCTCAAACATTTCAATAAATTACCTAGTCTATTATGAACCATTACCCTATATTAGAATATTGTTTCTTATGTATAAAACCAATTTTCTATTGCCGACATCATGGGAATACACCTTTAACTCCATAATTTTTTTTATAGACAAATCAAATTCAATTTATTCTTTAGTAGGATTTATATTGAAAAAATACACAAAAAATTTAACAAAATGAAAAAATCATATATTTAATCCACTGGGAGGAAATTTCAATCAACGTTAATTTCAATGTTTATAAAAAAATAAATTATTTCATGACCCCAATTAACTAATATCATTTTATAATAAAATAAAAAAATTCAACATTAGAGAAAGTCATTAAATTAAAAAAAACATTACAAAATTGTAAATATTATTATATTATTCTTCCACTATTTTTTTGTTATAAACAATAAAAACTATTTAATCACAGGAAAAAAGGATTAAATTTATAAAATCAATTTATAAAACCAAAAACTAGTGTAATAGTTACCTACATGATACTATATACATTCTTCATAATGAGGGGAAGTCTAATGGGTCTCAATACTAATGAATCTATATATACAAATAATTAAAGCAATAAATTTTATATGTAACTAAATCATAAATAATAACAAAAATGCTTTAAAATTTTAAATTATTTCCATCTAAATATTGATATGAATTTTACACCAATTAATTTGTGTCATCTATATTTTTTAAAGATAAATATATAGGGAGATGACTAAACTATTTAACTGAGAGGGAGAGAGGAAAATAGTGATAGGGATAAACAGTTTCATGAATGTATTTTTTATAATCCCAAACTATTTTCCCACAATTTTTTTCAAATATAATATTTTATTTTTTAACATGTTTAATATTTTCATTTTATCAAATTTTTATTAATCTTTCATGTCCATTTTGTTCACCCCTATTCATATAATACAAAATTTCTGATCCAACAATTTCCATTTATTCACAATGGAATGAAATATAATCACAATATCATGGTCATTATATTTATAGGAAAATAAACTGGTAGTTGGTTAATTTTTAAATTTTCATTTTTTCAACACATTATAATTAAGTCCACTATATTTCCAAGATGAACGTATCGTTATACATTAATAAACAATATTTATCCCAAATATTTACATTCCAATCATGTGAAATACATCATCTTGTATCCTCTTGATTTATGTTAATAACTTGAATTACCAAAAAGTCATATTTGAATCATTCATTATTTTATATCCCTTATGTATGATACATTTTATTGGATATATATTTATTAAATCCTAATGTGATGTAAATTTTTTTATTCCATATACCACAACTAAAAAAGTTAATTATTATTTTCAAGGTAGTGAATACATATATGAATCAATAAATACTTCATCATTATCTAAACATCATATATATATTAAGGGTTGTCTTTCTCAAAATAATGTTTTTATTAAAATGTTTTACATTCCACTGAATCACTTTTCTGTTGTAAAATTCATCATATGTCCTCAAATCCTTAATTAAAGAGTAATACAGTATAATCCTTATTTGTATCATAATTCATATAACCAGTATATTACCATCAAAACATAAAAATGACATGATTCAAGGGTAGGGATATTAATCATTCTACTTCATCTACGGTAACATTATAACTTTCTAGTTATCCAAAATCATCATTTGGGGTACATTCCATTGACGATATAGACATTGATTTGCATAGTGTCCAATCTATTTTAAATTGAATAACTGTACATTAGAAAAAAAATATTACCCAGGTAATAATGTACTTGGTGTCTTTTTTCTCCACACTAGTTGCAAACACCCATTCACTTCATGAATTTATCAGGGTGATTCTTTCCATAGTTATCACAGGTGGGAAAACATATCCTTCCCTTCTTCCCTTTATCCCTGTATCTCTCTGTCATCCTATTATTATTTTTCATCCATTCAAATCCATAGGCCTCAAAGAAGTTTATACATACCCTATTAACACATGACATTTTTTAATCATATGATGATGATTCAGCGGAGACAATCCTTCTTTGAAAAGATGGCTTATGACTACTAGAGATATGATCCTTATTACTCTTCACATCACAGGAATTTCTGAATTTTTCATTCCATTTTCCAGGAACAATATATAATCCATTCCATATTATATATTATGTCATAAATTTTTTAACTCTCTATAGTTCTAAATATAGAATACCCCATATCATAAATTTATACATCGTTAATCCTAGAACCATATACATTTGTTACTCTAGGGAAAAAAATCATTCCCAATGGTCAGTATATAAAATGTGAACAATCCTAAGAATTTCCCTCATGAGATTCAACCCAACAGTGCATCAATACTCTTTTTCGTGTCCCATGATACCATGGGTCATGCCTAAAACTCATTGTCAGCATTTTAACTCCTCGGTACATATGTTCCAGATCCACCTCTACTTTTTTGTATCCAAACATGGATACATTTTTTATGATGATCCGAATTATATATTACAAACCATATATCTAGGATTTTCTTGTTTATTTATCCTCAACGACAACATTAGGTCTTTGTTCCCTAACCTATGTCTTCTAATTGTAGTTCCGATGGATTCTATTAAACTTCCATTAATAAAAACTATTACTCCTCGACCCCAGAAGCTCGGAACTGGTGCATTATTTTAATACAATGGAGTATTACATGGAATAAAATACCAAATGAGCGATTATTTTAGTATTCATAAAGAAACTAGATACGTAAAAGTATCCAATTTTATATTTTTAAATTAAACAAAAAATGGTACATAACAAAAGCTAACAAACTGCATCCTTGAAAACACAATAAATGATCTTTTCATCTTAACTCGGGGATGGAAATACAAGTGAATCTAGTGAGCATAAAATCTCAGAAATGTTTAAGCAATACAATGGAAAATATATAATCATTAGGCAAGTATAATAACAAAAAACATGTGCCTTTAACAATAACATGAGCACATTATGGAAATTAAGAGCTAAGTAAGTAATCAAATAATAAAACATAATAATGGTTATTATACTATTCAAATAACCACCATAACTATCAATAAAATTTCAATAATGAGGGAATATATAATGCGGTAAAACATTACAATATCATCAAGTCCTCGTCCCATGATCATAAATAATCATTTTGTCAAGGCATTTTTCGAAGACCGTAGTTTGACTCATGAAATCTACCGAAGAACAGAGGGGATATTGAGGTACCATCTGATACTTTATATGTCCAATTCATTCCTCATATGAATAGGGAAAAATATAAATAACATATACATTCAAATTTAAAATTAATATATGAAATTATAAAAACATTCCCCAAACATTAACCATAATCAATAACCATAATAATTAAATTTTTGAATAGTTTTAAGATATCAAATCCACATAAAAAATAATCACAAAACATTAAATTAAATATGATATATCATACAATGTACTATTAATACCAATAATCAACAATAATCAACACTAGTGTTGAAATAGAAGAAGACAATCTTATAAAATATTAGAGTATTTCTTAAGTTAAATAATCTTTTAATTTTAAAAGAAGAGTTATTTCAGAAAATAATTCGAATAAAAACAGAAGGTAAGTCATATAGTATTTTTATAAAAATATTATTTATTTTATAAATATAATTGTTTCCAAAAACATATTATAGAGTGTCTTTGAAAATAGGTAATATTTTGATAAATTCCCTTGAACCGGGCTTGTAATTTTAACACAATATTGAATGTTCCTTATAAAATGTGTAACCATTCATAAAATAAGGTGGAATTATGATTAGTGAACATATATAGAATACTCAAAAATTATATATGTGTATTAAATAGTAACAAATATGAATTCCATGAGGTAAGAAGAAAATAATTGGGTGGAAAACCATTAGAAAATGTAATCAATCAATTCGTATGCCCCAAAATTAATAATATTTAAACGATAAGTAGAATAAAATGAAAATAAAAATATTCATAATATGATGAAACATTGGGAAATATACATACACCATAACCTTTATTATTAGTTAATATAGAGAAGCTCACAAAAATGTAAGCAAGATAAATAAAACCCTTACCTTAAGTACGAATGTGTTCTTTTATTGAAAGTAAGGTCCTGAAATATAAAATTAGACCTAATATTAAATTATTTCATAACCTATTAGACAAGTATTTTGTTTATAATAATTATTTTTACTTCATTTATAGTATTATTGATCACTTATTATATAGAATTTTGTCGTTCCATAGTGTGTGTTTTATTTATTTTTATAACTGGTTCACTTGTCCTTATGTAATGAACATCATATGGAAATGGTGTAAATATCCAGAAGTGAAATTCCCTATTATTTATGAATGTACATAAGTGTTAATGGTCATTTACATCATTTGGTTTCATATATAGAGGATTATTCATTATATTAAATATTTATGACATTCACAGAGATTATATTTGGTGTACTTTGATTTTTAGTAACTATTTTGGTCCAATGATTTAATAACATGTACATATACTAGTTCATGAATATTAATTTGGTTACAATAAATATATTTATGCCTATTTCAAAAATCAAAATGGTTTCATAGACTGTAATGATTGAGAAATAGAAGAACGATTCTTCTACAAACACGAAGGATATAAATTGGTACCTCATATACGTTGACTTTGTTTGTAAATTAAGAGAGAGATAGAGAGTAAGGATATTGATGTTGATTTATACATTGACAAGATATAATTAATATATATATATGATATTATATCTATCATTAGTATATAAATTTTCTTCATGACTAGAAATTGGGATGATTGAATCAACATTAATAGTAATAAATGCATTCAAGATAAAAACATTATTTTAAAATCACTTATGATGTCATAAATAGTGTATTAAACTGATAATTTATATATATGTTATTTTACCGTATTACAGTATTCATAAATATTTAGGTATTTTAGAAAAATTCCAAAAATTTTCCCTAACAAAGTTTCAAAATTTAGAATAGAAATATGATTTCCATTTTATAAAAATTAAAATATTATTAATTTAATATTTAATTAAATTCAAAATTTATTCTAAATAAAATAGTTTTAAAACATTTATTTAAAAATTCCATATAATACTTATATCCTACCTTTACATGAATATTATTTATATAAAATCATATGTATGGTAACTATTAATTAGTGTATATAAATATACATAAGTGAATGTTACTATTCATAATTGTAGGATACTATTCACATAAAATTATGTTTTTATTACTGGACTCCAAATAACTTACTAATTGCTACTGGGTATGTCAGATTATAGAAATTAACATCATGGCTGTAAAAATATTATGTTTACATTGTAGGTAATAATTAAGAGGTCTTTGTAGAGACTCAGTAATCCATGCCTTGAATAATAAATTTACCTGTAGATTTTTGGCATGTTACAAATAATATTTCTCAGAGATGGGGAATTTTTCAAAAGGTCTAGAGGATTCTTATATTCATTCACCATATGGTGTGATCCTTCCATCAATGAAATATGAGAACAATGAATACCATTATACTAATAATTATTCCATTACCAATATATTTGACAATATCGTATCTCTAACACTATATATCTCTCTTCTACAGATATTTTTTATAGCCCATTCAACTAATCCGAAAATTTAATAATTCACTAGTTGATGCATTGTGTGTAAAAAAGTAAATGAAATCTTTTATCCTCATCAATATTAACTTCTTTATGTACCCTTGTAAAAGGAGTTGAAGTGTCATTTCCTAACCTGACTTTATGAATCATGGGAATTTAGATTGAAGGGAAATAACATTCCACTAGATCTCATTATTTATCGAAATGACATGAACTATAATGTGCAAACCAAGATGCAATATTTTGCTGTAATATTCCAACACCGTTGAATCCCCAAATATTTTTGACATATTTTACACATGAATTTTGATTGTATATAAACTAATATCCATAAATTTTTTATTAATCTGTTATTCATAATTTTTTTAATCAATTTAAACTTGCTGAATAATTTCATTTTAATATTATTTTTAGAAAAAATTCCATATTATATAATATGGAAATATATATTTGGATTATTAATATAGAATCATTTTGTGAAAAATTTTGTGAGAATATTTTGTGATTTTATATCACAACCTACCTATGCCTTTAGGTGATTATAGATTATCAATTTCCATGATTCATAAAGGGTAAAAAACAACTTATAGTTGGTTATTGAATTTATTGATCGGTTTTGGATAGATGATTACTTTTGGATATAGGTTTTAATCATACATTTTATAGTAATTATTTGTTTTACATTGGGTTTATATACCGATTTTTCTTCTCGTACTATTGCCCTACGTGATTTATTAGAGAATAATAAATTATATCTATTAATTCATTTATTTATATTGATATACCACTTCCCAATATAACTATTGTGGTTCTAGGTGTTAGTTTCCATTCCAAGGGACCAAGAAAACCTTTCAGGATATATATGGATCAAATTTGGATTCATGGTACTAATGTTTTTGAAAGGGTTCTTGAAAAAAGTAGCATTTAGTGATTAAGTAATGAATATTTCCTTGATTTTAGTACGTAGCTATGTAACATTTATCAGACTAAAATATTAATTTGGACTGAGTTCATAGACCGATCTAACCATAACGAGCCTTAGGTCATGAAAGATTGTTTTTTAATCGTTGTATTGAAGATTTGTTCTACAATTTTCCCTATTATTGTTTTTTCTAAATTTTAATCCAAAACATGTTTCCAAATTGAAGGAATTTATTTTACCTGTTTTGATATTTAATTGTTAATATGATGTCTTCTCTATTTTTTTGCTGATGTTGTGTAGTTTGATTTCACCTAGATGACATGTGAATTAGTTCTAGGTTGATGATTATAATGAACCAAAATAGGAAAAAATACACTATTGTACCATAACATATTGATGTAAAATTGTATTTTTCCATTATCTATGTAAGTAACCTCTACACATTCTTGTTTAAGATCATAGTATGGATTCTCATAGGGATGACTTCAGGATTCGTGCATAGGTGTTCCTTCTCCAAAAGCCACTAACTTTTTACGGTTTTAATTATCTCCAAATGAGTTTAGATTGCATGAAAAATATAGAAATTTTTGGATAATCTGGATGAAATCAACATGAAATATGGCACCATCAAGAAAATGTGGCGAAAAAAAATTAAGGGACGCGATGGGAATGCTGAAGAACAACAAAGGATTTCAGTGGTCAAAATAAAATTTTATTTTCACCGAATAATTTTATCATGTTCATTTATGTATGAAAATGATAGTTAATTTTTTTAAAATTTAATCGGATGTTGGGACCATGATATAATATAAAAATTATTTTTCTGATCCAATGTATTTTACAGATGATATTGTTTTGTATGTGAATATGAAAAATCAATAGACTATGATGGTAAATCAATAAAATATTCATCCTTTGTTTTTTATAATGAATCTATTTTCATATAAAAATGTTTTGTATAGTGATTTGATAATAAAAATGGACCTAGATGTAATATAGTGTTGTTGAGAGTTCCTTTTTATTTGATTGGTTGTTCAATGAGTTCCCATAAAAAATAAGAGTATGTATGATGAATATTATTGTAGTTGTCCATGGTTTCCTTTTTCTAGAGCTCAAATTTTCATGGATGTGGCTAATTTATTTTTTTAACAATGTGGAAACATGGGTTACTCAAATTGAGATTACACAAAGGCAGAATTTTTTTGTTCCTTTTGATGGTGTAGTCGCTTCCAAAAGCTCTATCATACCTATTATATTCCATATATTGGAATATTAACATTAATATAACAGAATGAGAAATTTTTTTCAAAACATTATATCCTTATCCACCATATCATATTTCATAATCATGGATCACAGAATAATGATATTTTCATAGGGAAAGAATCATAATGTAACTGTGAACTTGGTCCCCTAGGGCTTAATGATTTCATAAGAACACAAAAAAATAATATTATAACATTGTGAATATGTATAGATTTAAATATGTTCACTAATTATGTGATGGATAGGAAATCATGGTTTCACACCCCTTTATTGACATGAAAACTTTGTCCCCACAATACATTATATATATGAAATTCATTCCCATAACAAATGGTTTGATCATGAAATCCCAGAGGATGATTAATATTATAGACATAAAAACATGTTACATAAATCTAATAGATGAAACATGTTTCATATATATAATTTTTAACTCAAAAGATGTCCATTGATACATAGTGTATTGGAGTCTTATATATTTCCAAGGCCACAATTCACGTTATTAAAATCATATATATATATATATATAGGTTACATGATTATAAAACTCTCATCATATCAGAAAACATGAAAAAGAATAACTATTAAAAAACGTATCCTCATTTCATAACCCATTAAAATGAAATTATTTTCATAAAAATGTCGTCATAATAAACAAACAAATTCGATAGAAACATCACGGTGAATGTCAATGATGATGAGAAAGAACATAAAAATATCATTAAATCATTTTTGATTGATCAAGATGATATTAAATTCTTATCATTTAATTCACATTAAACCTATCATTTCATTCATATTTTCATTAAAAAGTAAACAATTATTTAATTTGGAAATGAAATGAATATTCCACTTAACTATTTTTTTTAAAGAATACCGTGGGTTAAAAATTAGTTAATCCCTTATTGTATAACATAAAAAATTCTTGATAACATTTTTATATGTCATTGATATAGAAGAAACATATGATTCGTTGGAAGAGAGGAATAAAGTCGATTTAACACAAAATGCTATTTTGGAACCTTTAGATAATAAATAGATTAATTTTAAATAAAAAAAATTATTTTCCAGAAATGACTATGGTTGATAATATTTCATGATATTATTGAGAGGTAGATCATATTTTTTTGTTATAATTATAATCATAATCAATATAAATAAATTATGTGATTATAAAATAATACCTTACCACAATAGTAACTGATGAATTATTATCCACATAAAAGAGTAAAATATATATATGATAATAAAAAATCATAAAAATAATAGAATAAAATAACCGGAATACATATACTACATAATATAAAAAAGTGGTGAATATGTCATGTGTTTGAAAAATAGAAAATGTGATTATGGTCCCATCATGTATTTTACAAATGATATTGTTTTGATGGGACCATGATTTAATAAAGCATTTTTTTCAAAAATAAAAATTTTACACATATAATTGGATTTCATCTTATCCCTTTTATAAATAATTTTATATAACATGATATTTTTCATATTATATATATAATATATAAATTAGAGTAAAATAATTTAATTTTTTATGATGAATATACATTTCATGGATCATAAGTAATTTTTTAAAAAATTGATCCATTAAATTCAACTTTATTATTTTGTTACTTTCATTTAAAATTAATTGATAACCAAAGAATTAAGTATATACATATGTTAGGAATATAATTTTAATGATTATTTTGGTCTTATTCAAACCCAAAAATCCAATTTGAAGATGAGAATAATCACATTAAAAAAAATTATATTGTATCTTAATTCATTAAATTTCAATGCTAGATGCAGTACGAACAATCAATGAAATTAATTGTATTAAAAATAATCCATTAAATATAATAATATTATAAAATGATATATGAAATTATATGATTTATTGTTCTATGGAATTGATTTTTAATAAATTTATTTTTATTATAAATGTGGATAACGGTACTTAGAAAGAAAGTTAGAGAAGCTTTATTTGATTATGTCAAAATAATAAAAATTATTGACGATTTGTTATTCAATAATATTGTGGGGGAATTATTTTACCATTATATATTAAATACATTATATTTTAATATCCTTAATAAATTTCATGAAATATATTTTTTCATTCATCTTCCACTCATAATGTAGCAACGAGTCCATAAGCATATTTTCGAAGTAAATTACATTCTACATATCTTCAGTCCAATATATTTTTTAATTATTATATATGATTTCTATAAATGTATTATCAAATGTTTTCAATATTGTTAATTTATTTTCAGAATTCTTTTTTTCGAATGTATGAATTTTTATTTGAATATTTTAAATGAATCTTATTTTTAGTTTATAAATGATGATATTTTTAACATTAGATTACTATGTTTATGGAATCACTAATTCTACATACATAACATAAATGTAAATTCTAATCATCATTACCACTCAATTTTTACATTAAATGATATCATATACATAATTATGATTAAATTTTTATCATTCTAGAAAGTGATTTAAAAATTCTAAGGGCATTTATATAAAATTTCTTTCTACATATTTTTAAATTATAATGTTCTTTGTCAAAATATATTGGTGAATATTATTATTCATTAAAAACATTCTCTTTTTATTCAATTGACAATGTTATTCATTATGTATTATGATTATGTTAGTTGATGAGGAAATTTTAATGATTTTATGTTATAGTAATCCATTGTAATGCATAGAATGATTATATATTAATCATCTCAAATTATGAATACATTAGATATTATATGTGATTGGCGGGGCATGATATAGCCCATGATTTATCAGTATGTCAGATGAAACAACCAATCATGGGTATTTGGGATATGAAATAAATAATTACATATTTTTTGATGGGATACTTCCTTGATGATAAGAATATTATATCTATCATTTTTCATCCAATCATTATGACACTATTTATTATAATACAAGTAATCTTTTATTATTTTTTGTTATACATTGAGTTGTTCCACTTTTACGGTACTATAGTTCCTTTAAATTTAATTATTTATTATCTTAGCTATGTTATTCTTATTTTATATATATATTGATAGACTATATTGAAATATTTACTTTACCTAGAATCAAATATCCATGTTATTTATGTTTAACATTTCTCTATATACGAGGAATGTATCTAGGAATAAATCAATTTATTTTTTTTGAAGAAATTATCATTCTATGACATAAAATGTGTGCTATTTCATATAGTAAGTTTTAATGTTATAATTAATCATGATCACAGTCTCGGCAGACTATTGAACTATTTTATCCTGTAGGATGTGATTAATAATAGTTTCTACCAAGGTAGTAAATAACCACCATATACATGCTACTGGAGTCGTGATATAACAGTTGGTATCAAATTATGAATACTAGAAAAAATTGGATCTATATTTTTGAAAACATAGATTATGGAATGCCACTGTATGAATGAATTTGATAATATTTCAAAATTAATACCCATTATGATTTCGAGATTTGTTATGAATAAATTTTAAATTTATGATACGTGTTTCTCAATTATTAAAATTAGAATTTATCATGTATAATGTTATGATGAAACCTTATGTATTATATTCTGTAGAATTTTCACCAAATATATGGAATGGAAATTTAATCAAATATCGTAATCAATATTTGTGTACCATATAAGAATATAATGCAATTTTGTGGTTAGACATATAGCATATGATAAAAATTGATTAAAATATTAAGGATGGTAGCTCGTGTAAAATATTACAACATTCCTTATATGGATAATTCCACTAATTTGTACTATCATACAAAAATTATTGTCCAATTTCAATTTCAGAAATATCTATCATCAAAATGGACTAATATCCCATTTTTTTATAATGGTTTTATATATCTAATAGATAGTTATATAATGTGTTGGTTGTCAATAAAAAGGAAACCGAGGTCATTTTTATTTTATGTTCTCATTGGGGATTTAAATGAATAGTGATGATTGGCTAACAATAATAATGATTAGGATAAAATTATCATCATGAAGTCAATTTATTTTATAATAATGTTCATTGAAAAATATTTTCCTCCTGAACAGTGAGTGGACATGAAGTGAAAATTCATATGTATTTTCCCAATATGGAATCTGAGGGATTGGTATTTTCGAATCCTACACTCCAAGGAACCCCCTCCCCATGAATAAGTCATGATGCCCCAGCCTGGAAGGAGATATTTCTAGCAGAGTTGATAGAGCATACCATGGGGTAACACCTCGATCAGTGATAATTAGACACCTGAAGACATCAACTAGGTGAAGTGCACCCATTCTGCCCACCTAGTGAGACACCCGGGGACCTGACAAGATGGGTGAAGCATGGGAGATATAAATTTCCCAAAGGGCGGGCTCCTAGGATTCAAAAAGACAGACCACACAGAACACTATTATTATGTGTATAAGAAAAGAATCACGAATAGTTTTTGATGTGTGAATAAAACATCACACTATTAGGAAGGAATTGTATCGACTATGTTCATAATATAAATATTTAGATTGAATGTTTAATGGTTAGATAAATCAATTACATGTAAGGTAACTAGTCATAAGGATTATTCTAATCATATGAGTAGATATTATCACATTATATTAATAGAGATAAATAATTCTCCCATTCATATTATTTTGATGGAGTGAATGATAATATGTGTACATATGGCTACTTAAGAATACAAAAAAAAACGAAAAAATGGATGGATGGAAGAGTGGAATACTTATATTGTATTATTTATTAATGGATTACCATAGAACATTATTTATATGAATTTTTTTAAATAATAGGAAAATTTTATTCATTCAGGTGACGCCATGGTAAATAAATAAGATACAAATGTTCAATGATTTTGTTTTAACTAAATAAGCAACTATGTGAAAAAAGTTAACATAAATCATGGAAATTTTCCCAAAAAATGATTAGTGTAATAGAATATGTTTTTAAATAACTAAACCTGAGGATAATGTTCCTAATGTTATAGATGTTTGTAGACTAATCGGTGAATCAAAATTTAATATTGACTAATTTTATTATAGATCACCTTACTAATTTATATCATCTATGTTTTATAATAATTTCACTTATTTCCCTTGTAGTATAATAATGTATTTGTTTTTCTAACATACTATTCGATGTCTAACTGGTTGTATTACATTTTGTACTATTCACATTATTACACATAAATGTTCTCTATTAAATGACATTAATATGATAAATATGGTCAACATTGATTCGATCCATGAAATAAATTTTCTATCATTGTTTAATTAATGATTTAATTTGCAACAGAAATTAATTATGATTTTGGATGATGATGTAGATACTTTAATCTATATTGGGGATACTATATTATTTAAAATATATGTAATTGCTCTAACATTAGATCACTATAATAAAATAATGAGAGAAGAAAAAAATTCACAATATGTTGAATGGAATTGTAAACCTAATATGAAATATGTTATATTGTTAAAGAATATATATATTCTTTTCCAAATGAACTACATAGACATAAACATGAATGAAAAGTCATTTGCTCCTCAAATAATAATTAACGAGGCTACTATATCATAGAATTTATAATAGATAGCTAAAATGGAGCTAGCGGTGTAAAAGAAACAACAAAACGATTTTTGTGAAAAGGGATTTATTTTCACATATTCTTCTCCAAATGGAGTTCATTTTCAATCTATGAAAAATAAGGATGAAACTATGAGGTTGTTCATTGATTATAAGGTAATAAATTCCATTACTATTAGGGAATAATGACCACAACCTTCTATTTAACTCATTGTTGATCATATAAAATGAGAATAATGATTTTCAATAATAATTTTTCATCCAAATAATATTTAATTATGGGTAATGAAGGATTCAATTCCTAATACAACATATTATACATTGTACAGAAAATACAAGTTTATATCAATTCTGTTTGGATAGAAAAATGAACCATCATATACTATAAATCTGATGAACATGTTATTCATGTGATATAATTATTATTCTATTGTGGTATTGGTGGAAATGTATTGGGACACTATAAAATCATATTATTTAAATAAGTGTAATATATAAATCATTCTAGAAAATCTCATTTAATATGATTTATATTTTAAATTTATAATTTGTTAATTATATCATTAATAAGTTTATTTTTTTTCAAATGGTATTAAATGATGGATTATAAGTTGATAAATCACCATAAATTTATAATGACTAATAGATTAAATATAAAATCACTATTGTAGTATATAGTTTCCTGGGATTATCATGTTAATATTAGTGTATTGTTTAAAATTTTACATGATTAACAAGGTCATTGACAATGTTGACCAGTAAAGCGGTTGGGGTGTTAATGATAAATGAATGAAATGATTGTCCTAGAAAATTAAAGATGATTCTAATAAATTGTCATGTTTTTTCAAAAAAATAACGAGGGGATGAATTTTTCATATATAGTGAGACGTCATAGAATAGAAATTCATGTATACATATATAGAATAATAATGGTATTTCATATCCATCAAATAATTTAACAATACATGATGAAATCTATGAAACCCATATTCATGATTTTGAATCCAAAATGAAAACATTGAAGATATGAAACCCATGTAAAATGTGCCAAACATGTGGTAAATGAGATGTTTGATATTACTCACGGATTATGGATTCTCATTTAGGTATCACCAAAGAAAAAGTAAATATGTTGTTTCATACATTTAGTTTTAAATATAATAGAATTATAAAATCAATGAAAATTGACATGGATCCTATGATTAAGGATTTATCATATATAGAGATGAGAATTAACAAATAAGAGATACATTACATCGTTTTTAAATAGTATCAAAAGGATTTTTCTGAATGGTAAATGATTCCACTGATTGATTATGATAAATTTTTAAAGAAAATTTAATGAGTTATTTATGGGATATTTTATGACATAATTTATGATGATTTTGTACCTAAAATTGATTGAGGATATGTGTTTTATCCTATGTCTGAAATAAAATTGAAATTTGTTAATGCAGTATATATATTTAATCTATATATAATCTAAATATGTACCAAGATGTATAAATATTTAACAGATCATTTTTTGTCAGAGGGAATATAGTAAGAAATTTCAAACTATGTTTTAAAATTCACAGTTTGTAATCATTTGAATTATTAGAGAGAATTTCTTAAAGGGGGCATGAAACATATTTGTATTGATATATGGAAAAGGGATATCATTATTATGAAAATTATCCCAATAATAAAAATAAATCATTGAAAAAATTATACAATTCTTTATAATATTGGTCATCTAACTTAATGTAATCTTTTTCATTCTATAAAAGATTATTTACCTCTTAATAATATTTAAAAAAAACATAATTTAAGACATTATGGTGTGCCTATTTCAATTTTGTCGGATCATGATCCATGGTTGAAAATAAATTTTTGGGATTTTCATTTGAGGTATATTTCAATGAATATTCTACTAATAATGACTATTATCTTCTAACTAATGGGTAGTATGAGAGAACTATTAGAACAATAAGATAAATATTATGGTTATGGCCACATTAATTTTATCATAAGATGGATCAAAAATTATATTTATTATTGTTTTCATATAATAATTTATTAAATTATTTTATTTATGTGGGACTATATGAAGAATTATATGGAAAGAGATATCAAACTCATGAATTTGGGATGATGTTGGTGAACTAAATCATCAAGAACAATAATATATGTAGGTGAAAGTAATGAGGATAATAAATATTATGATATATATATAAAGGCATTCCAATATTGAGAATAGAGAAAAATTGATAACCAAATATATATATATTTGGAACTTAAAGAGTGAGATCATGATTTCGTGAATGTATATTCATTTTAGGCTTTATATGATTTTCTATGAAAGGAAAAATGAGTCATGTGTCTGTCAAATAATATGATATTTTAGAATGATCATGATTTATTTCTTATAGATTGGAAATTACACAACGAATTACTTAAGTAAATGATATGTTAAATATCATTTTTTTGAAAATTTCTATCCAAGAAAAATTTCAGGTTCTCTCCTCTTAGGAAGAGGAATTTTAGAAATATTTATCATTACATTAAGAGCCATCCCGAATTTAGGACCCTAGATGAATTGTTTTCAGAAATTTAATGACTCGACTAGTAAAGGAACATTGTATAAATAAGTATATAAAATTGATAATTTTTAATGCTAAAGAATTATTTACGAATAACATCAAAACATAATTTATTAGGTTACATTATAAAAATTCCAATATGAAATGATTGTATTTGTGGAATAATGTTCAACCTAATATTAAATTATACTAATCTTTTCAGTCAAGATAAATAATAATACAATAAACATGTTTTTATATTGGAATGAATTTGGAAAATAGAATATAAAATACTATAAATGTAATTTTTTGTTCATTTATATTTGTTTTAAAATAAATATATCAAAAATTATATAGGGTTAAATAGTTTAATTTTATAAATTTTTTTGATTTTTATGTTAATATTAAAAAATTATAATTTTTAAAATACTTCTAATAGATTTCATTATATTTAGAAGACCTAATATAATATGTATTTCATTATACTAGGAAATATTATCAATTTCATTTAGGATTGTATAATTATTTCCTATAATTTTCATATTATTCATAAATTTTACTCACTTTTGTATAAAAAATTATTTTCCTTAATAATGTATTTTATTAGGTTGTAATTTTTTTCTAAAATATAATATTTTCAATTTATAAGAACCAATTCTTGAAAAATAGAAACGATATAAAAAACCATGTGGTTTATATTTTGAAAATTGGACCATTTTATTCATTCATTTTTAATAGTAACTATGGTAAATATTTTTCAACTCAATAGTGGTTAAATGGGAAAAAAGGTTAATAACATATTTAAATGTCATAAAATCATCCCAAAACATTCCTTGATTTAATTTTATAAGATAAAATCATCCATAGATATTATTTTTTATATATTTAATATTCATTCCAATGATGCTTCATAATGTACTTCGTATGCATTTATTTAATGAAAAGTATGAATTTATCAATTAAAAAATTAACATCATCAAAAAAATTCATTAGAACGTTAGGGAAAATCATATTCTAAAAAATTATTTCATATTGTAAATAAATATATTTTTCATGTATTTTTATTTTTAATTTTCAGTTATGGTATTATAATATTAAATTTTTTTCACAATGCCAACATAATCCATGTGAAAGTGGTAGAAAGTCGTGTAAATAATTATAAAAAAATCCTCAATGTAATATTTTGTGGCTGGTTTATAGTAAATTGATAAATTATTTTGAATATAACATAATATAAAAGTTCTAGTGGTTTATAATCAAATTTAACATATATGGTTATTCGTTTAATGTCAAATTAAATGAATAGTGACAAAATTAAATTATTTACATTACATGAAAAGTAATATTTGAATAAATTATCTAAAAATAAAAAAAATAATACAATATGGAAATTAAAATGATAAATGATATGTTATTTCATTCCATATACTTTTTATTTTACAATTGTTACATTATAATTGAAATTATATCACTTATATATTGAAAAATTGGTTTCTACCAGTGATGAAAAAATAGGTTATTGATAGGTAAATATAGAAATAAAAGGGTTAAAATGACATAAAATTTAAATTAATCCTAATTATATGGTTATATTGTGACTTTATACTTATCATATTAAAAAATTATCCTTATCAGATTTAATTATTTTATTTCATAAAATAGTAATTTTTATAAAAACATTCACTCTATAAAGAATCAGTTCTTATATTCATTTATAATTAATGGATAAAAATTAAATTTAACAATATATTTTAAAAAATATTTAGTTATATTAATAGATGAAAATTTAATTGTGTGGTGTTAAATTTCATATTATAAAATTATATTAATATTATTTGGTAAGGCAAGGACTTGCATGTATTACATGTTATTGAATAATGTTGCTAGTTTTTCTAATGTAATATTTCTGAGTGTTTCACTTATAGTAACATATATAATAGATTTAATTTAATTAAAATAGTATATATTTCATATTGTCTACGGATTTTATATGTTCATCTACATTTTTTGTTGCGTGTTACACAACATATCAAATATGATGTTAATAATTTAAATTTGATTGGGTGATACAATAATTACAAAATTTAAAGGTGATGAGTCAGAATATGGACTCCGTCAGAACTAATTAAATTTCAATTTCTTTGAGAATTAAGATCTAAAACTGTTAAATATAATTATGAAAATAATAATTTTTTAGAAATAGACATTTTAATTTTTAGGTGTTTAATATATTTTATAACATTGATTTCCATTGAAATGAGTGTTAAATTGACTATATATTTATTTTAAACATAATATTATTGATTTTCATATAGTGTTAATTTTAAAAAATAATATATTGAAATATATTATTCATTGGAAAATTTTTATTTTTCTGTTGCAAATATTGTTAATGTTAGAAATTTAATTTAATTCATTGAAATGAAATTGAACTTATTAGACAATATGAGACTTTTAACTATAATATTTATGTTATTTTAATAAATATATTTAATAGACATTTTAATTAATTATTATGTCATATATAACATAAAAATCATTTTAAATAATTTTTTTAATATTAAGATTCATTTGAACTATGAATTTATCAATTTCATTGACATTAAATATACAAATTATTTTATTATGAAATAAATAATTTTTTTGAAAAACTATCCAAATTAGTATACTAATATTAAATTTTATAAATAAATTGAATCATTAAAATCATTTTAATTGTTATGATAAAATGTTAGTTAAGTTTTAAATTGTTATGATAAAAGAAATGGTTTTTTATCATAATGATCTTGATCGTATAATTAAAACTTTATAAATATTACAATTTTTTTAAAAACTATAATTTTTCAATATTAAAATTAAATTAATTATTTAAAAAATTCCCAAAAAAATATTTTTACGATTTATTTGATATGATGATATAAATATCATTTTATAGAATTAAAATTATAAAAATTATTATTTCATATTTTAGAATAAAAATATATATTTGATGAAAAATAAAATTCCTGAAAAATTTCAATTTGTAACATTATTTTTTCATAATTTTATTTTTTAGAATTTTTTATTTGATTAATTTTTCTTTTATCTACTATATACTTTATTATATTTATAATTTTCATATATAATATTTTTTTCATCCAGAATGTTTAGTGTTGTATTTTTAGATATATATACGATAACATATTAATTTATAAATATATAATCAAAAATATTGGGGTGTGTCATGTATAAAACCAATCATACTCAGATCCATGTTGTCTCTAGGAATCAAATTCATTGATACATATTCCATTATCTTTAACATACGATGTCATTCATTTTACCTGTTTTCATATGATCAGTGTATATATATAGTGATAATTAAATCCTTATTAAAATCCATGAAAATCCTTGATATAAAAAAATTTATTTGAAAATAAATATAATTCAATTATTATTTACATTGATTTAAAAATTGTTATTCGATTCAGCAAGGGGAATGGGTTGAAACCATCAGATGAGTTTTTGTACTTGGAGAATATGAACCTCAGACGTAAGTATGCGAAGATTTTCAAGCAGTATGATAGCTCGGAATGGGAATCAGTTACCACAGATGAAGCACATGCCCTTGGATATGGTGACAGTAATGGTGACAGGTATGGTTATTATGAAATGTAGTTGTCTGTGTTTTTAATGCTTGTTCTCTGCACTTTTCTTTTATTTTAATAAATGGTCGAAGACTTTGTCTTCGGCTGAGCTTTCCTGGTAATGGGTACACCAATGCGTTGCATCCAAATGTTTTAAATAATTTATTTTGACCTTTGATAATAAAGATACACACTAATCAATGAACCCCGTGTTCATTAATTGTGACATATTTAAGACTTTCAATGGTCAAACCATTCAGATGTCGTAACAATATATAGGCACCGAAAGGTAGTTAAAAACCCCTAGAATCATATCTTACTAAACACTAAAAGCTAACCATTCATTAAATTTTCACGAAACATATCATCCCAAATAGGGCACATAACAATAATCAATATCAAGGGATATTGAAATAATAAAAAAACTCACTAAAACATATTAACCATCACATCTATTCCAAAAATTCATTTCAATTTCATAACACAAAAACCCTCATTAAATGACTCTTTTTTCAATCCAAGTTAAAGTTTATGATATATAATATATATAATAACCATCAATACATGAATATGTTATATTCAATTGACCATAACCCCCTATTAATGAATACGTTTTTATATTTAGGGTCAATGGTTTAGATAATTATCTCTCATTTTATCTCTATTTTATTAGTTTTTAGAAACAATTTCTCGTATTTTACATATAAACACAATACATTCATTTCACACACACAATCATCCACATAATATGTATCAAATTCCAAAAAAAAAATTAAACATACCCCTACATAGTTCATCATTTAAAATATATATTTTTTAATCCAAACAACAAATCACTATAGAAGCACATTTGGATATTCAAATAACATCCAATAAACATTTAAAAATTTATAATCAATGCATATGAAAAATTTCAAATCATAAAACATAAGAAATTATGATTATAATATACTTTTTATATGTTTTATTACATATTTCAACACTGAATTAATGTCTCATTAAATTCAAAATATTTAAAATTTTATTTGTTATAAAAATATTAATATCATTTAATATAAATAAGATTTATATAATTAATAGTCTTCATAAGCCTCAATTAAACTATATTACATTATTGTTTCTTCTGAATGAAACTGATTTTCTATAGAGAAATCATGGGAATACACCTACAACACCATGAATTATTTGGTAGAAAACTCAAATCCCATTTACTCTTTATTATTATTTATATAGAAAAAAATACCCAAAACATTCAACATAATGACAAAATTCATATTTTAATTCATACGTGAGGACATTTCAATCATCATTAATATCAATGTTCATAGAAAAATATAATATTTCATTGCCCAAATTAACTAATATCCTTTCATAATAAAATAATATATTTTAGTATTAGGGAACCTCAGAAAATAAGCACATTTATTAACAAAATTTTATATATCATTAAATAATTCATATACTATTTTATATTTATTAACAATAAAAATATATTTTATCACATGATGTATAATAACTTTTATAATTTTTTTTATAAAACAACAAACTAGTGTAATGGTTCCCTATATGATAATATATAAATTCCTCCTCACGAGGAAAAGACGAATGAGTTTGTAAACAAATGAATCCATATATACAATTAATGAAATGAATAAAATTTGATTTAACTCAATTAAAAATAATAACAACAATTTTTTTAATAAAATTGAATGATATCATTTTAAACATTGATATGAATTCCGCACCAATTAATTTGTGTCATTTAGATTGCTTTAATGGGAAATATATTGGGACATGATTAAATTATTAAAGTGAGAGGGAGAGTGAAAAATAGAGATTGGGATAAATAGTTTCATGAATCTGGTTGTTTGAATCTTAAACCACCTTTCACACATTTTTATTTGAAACATGATCTTCTATTTTATAACATATTTTACTATTTCAATTTTAATAAATTTTTAGTAATCATTCATGTCCGACTTCTTTCTACACATTCTGATAAAAATCATTTATGATCCCCAAATTTGAATTTATTCCCAATGGAATGAAATGTAATCACAATATTACCGTCATTATATTAATAGGAATGTAAAAATAGTAGTTAGTTATTTTTTGAATTAAATTTTCTCAACCCATTGTAATGAAGTCCTTTAAATTTCCAATATGAACCGATCATTAACCCTTAAAAAACAAGATTTATCTCTAAAATTCACATTCCAAACATGTGAATTACTACATCATGTATCCACTTGAAATATCTTAATAAATTGAATTACAAAAAAAACCATATTAGGATCATGCATTCTTGAATATTCCGTAACTAAGATACATGAATTTATATATATTCCCTAAATCCAAATGTGATGAAATATTTATTGATGATTCAACCACTTCTCAAGTGGATAATAATTAGTTACAAAGTAGTCAGTACATATCTGAATCAATCATTACTTCATCATTATCTTGAAATTAGATAAATATTAATGGTTTTCTTTCCCTCAATAAATTTTTTTAATGATTATATATCCACCAAATAACTTTTCCTTTGTATTATTCATCATATGTCCTGAAATCTGTAATGAAAGAGTAAAATAGTACAATCCTTATATATCTCATAATTCATACCACTAGTACATTATTGACCAAATATCCAAATGGGATTATTATTCACTTGGAATATTAATCATTCTAGTTCATCTGCGGTAGCATTATTACTTTCTAGTTTTCCAAAATCATCATTTGGGTTATATTCCTTTGACGATGGGGACATTTATTCACACATATTCCCATCTACATTAAATTAAATCATTTTACAAAAGAACCCATTTTTAACCCTTTAAATCTTTAAAATGGTGTCCCTTTTTCAACAATTGTAGAAAACACCCATTTCCATCAAGCGTTTACCAGGGTGATTCATTCCATAGTTATCAAATGTGGGAAAGCCCTTCGTTCTCTTCTTCCCATTATCCCTATATCTCTCGGGAATCCTATTAATATTTTTCATCACTTATAATCTATAATACTCAAGGAAGTCATTATATACCTTGTTCCAACAAGAAATTATTTATGCATATGATGAGTATACCTGGTAGATAATACTATTTTGAAAAGATGGCTAAAACCATTAGAGATATGATCCTTCTTACTCGTCGTATCCCATGAATTGGTGATTTTATAATTCCAATTTTTAGGCACCATATCTAATCAATTCCATATTATATATTAGATCCTAAAATTTTGAACTCTCTATAATTCGGAATATGGAATAGTATATATCATTAATTTATACATCATTAATCCTAGTCCCTTATACATTTGTTTCATTTGGCTCATAAATCCTTCACAATGGTCGATATATTAAATGTTAATTTTCCTATTAATGTCCCACATGAGAGTCAAACCAATAGTGCATTAAGGCCCATTATTGTGTCCCAGGATACACTAGGTCACGCCCTAAACTCCATGTCCGAGTTTTCACTCCTAGGTACATATGTGCCAAATCCACCTCTACATGTTTGAATCCAGACATGGATGTATTTTCTATAAATATCCACATAATATATATTACATACTAGAATTATATGATGTTAATGTTTTTTATACTCAAAGACAATATAAGGGCCATGTTTCCTAACTTTCATTTTCTAAATCTGGTTCCCAAGGTTTCTACTAATGATCCTTTGATACCAACTGTTACATCTCGACCCAATAACCCTAGAGACGGTGAATTATTTTAATACATTGGAATTATTATGAGGAATAAAATACCAATGTATTGATATGTTTATTAGTATTTATGAAACTAGGTACATACAAAGAATCCATTTTACATTTTTAAATTAAACAAATAATGATACATAACAAAATCTAATAAAACACATCCTTAAAAACACAATAAGTGGTTTATTCTTCTAAACATGGGGATGGAAAAAATAAATTAATGGTGTGAACTTATTTTCTCAATAAGGGTTAAGGTATACATCAAAAAATATATAAACATTAGGGAATATTAATAACTAACAACATATTCCATTAACAATAACATGAACACATTATGGAAGGAATAAGAGCAGAGTAAGTAATGAAATAATAAAAAATAATCTATATTACACTACTAGTGGAATAACCACATGAGACATAAATATTACTTCCATAATGAGGGAATCCATAATGAGGAAAAAAATATTATACCATGAAGGTCTCATTCCAAGACAATAAATAATCATTTTTTCATGGCCTTGTGCCAAGACTGTAGTTTGTCTCATGTGATTAACCGATGCACCGAGGGGCTATAGAGGGATCCACCAGATACATTATATTTCAAATAAATTACTCATATGAATGGGGATAAATATAAATAACATATACATTCATATTGAAACTTATATATGAAATGAAAACAACTTTCTCTTATCTTTAAGCATAAACACTAACCATATAGTGTAAATTTTTGAATGGTTTTAAGATATCACATCCAAAAATAATAATAAGGAAAAATTAAATTAAATATTATAGATTAAACCATTTAATATTAATACAAATAATACTATATAATCAACAATATTGTTGAAATAGATGAATAAACTCTTATAAAATAATCGAGTAATCCTTAAGTTAAGTACTCTTTTAATTTTAAGAGAATAGTTGTTTTGGGAAAAAAATTTATAAAACAATAAGTTGGGTAATATATCATTTTATTATAAAATAATTTATTTTATCAATATAATTTTTTCCAAAAATATATTACATATTTACCTTGAAAATAGGTAATAGTTTGAGAAATTCCCTTCAATCGGTGATGTATTTTGGAATAAATATTGAATGTACATTTTAATATGTGTAGCCATACATAAAATAAGGAGGGATTATGGTTGGTGAAAATATATAGAATAATAAAAAATAATTTTTGAGCATTAAGTTATAATACCTAATAATTCAATTGAGTTAATTAGACAATCAAAGTAAACCGAAAGAAAATGGAAGTTGAGTGGAAATCCCTTACCACCTTGTCATCCCTCGATTCATATGGCCCAAACTTAATAATATTAAAATGATATAGTGAATAACATTAAAATAAAAATATTCATTATATCGTACATCAATGGGATGTATACATACAACATAAAAATTTATTTTTAGTGAATACAGAAAACCTAACATAAATGTAAGGGAGATAAAAAAACCCCTTACCTTTAGTCTAAATGTGTTATTTTCATGAAATTAATGTCATGGAATATAAAATTAGACTTGTTAATAACTTCATTGAGAAAATTTTATAAATGTATATATTTTATAATAATTTCTTTTAGTTAATTTATACCCTTATTGAAAAGTAATTATATTGAATTTTTTCATTCTTGAGTGTTCGTTTTCTTTAGTTTCATAATCGGTTCACTTGTTCATAAGAAATAGATTTCATGTGGAAATGATTTAAATCTACAGAATTAAAATTACATATTATTAATGAACATATAATAGTGTTAGTGGAAATTTCAATCATTTCGCTACATGGAATTAAGATGAATCAATTGATTAAATATTAATGACATTCAATTAGATTATTTCTTTATGAATATTGATTTTTTAGAACTAGTTTGGTCAAAAAATTTATAATATGTACATATACTGGTTACTGAATATTATTTAATTTATTATAAATATGTTTTCATTTAGGTCCAACCATCAAAGTGGTTTCACAGCCTGTAATGAAGGATTAATTGAATAACAGATCTTCGTCATCCACAAAGCATAAAAAATGGAACCTCATAGAAGTTGACTTAGTTTATAAAATTAATGAGAGAGGGAGAGTATGGATATTGATATTGGATATTCTATTCACATGATATAATTAAATTATATATATGATAAAAGATGTATCATGGTAATTTGGTAAGAGGATTTTAGGATAGGCTGACAAAAGAAGTTAAATTTAAATAAAACTAAATTAAAAAGAATGGTTCTTTACATCTTGTTATTACCTCTTTGAGAGCCTCCATATGGGAAGGTATTTCAGTCTCGTGGAATGACCAAGATCATTTAAGATGTAGGTATTAAATAGGAAGGTTATTTTTTTAGAACATTTAAAAGCATCAAGTCAAAGTGGAGTGAAGTGAAGAGGGAGTGAGGGGTGATTTATAATGGAGGAGGGTAGAGTTATCATAATTTTTTAATCATTAGTATATTAATTTCCATAATGAAAGGATATATGAATTATTCCATGATCATGAATATTAATAAATACATTATTGTTTAAACAATTTTCATAAAATCACTTATGATGTCATAAATATTGTATTTAAAGTAAAATTTGAATATATGTTATTCAATAGTATTTCAAAATTCACAAAAATTCTACTATTTTAAAAAAATAAAATAAATTATTACTAACCATTTATCAAAATGTAGAATAAAAATATTAATATCTTTTTTCAATTTTTTCTCTAAATATGAATATTTTAATATTTAATTAAATTCATAATTTATTCTAAATAAAACAGTTTTAAAACATTTAATTACAAATTCCAAAAAATAGTGATATCATACTTCTAATTGAATATTATCTATATAAAATCATATTTAAGGTATTTATTCATTTGGGTATATAACTATTCATAAGGGAGTGTTACAATTAATATATTTTGGTTACTATTCATGAAAAATTTTGTTTTACTTATCGAACTTCAAATATCTAACTAATCACAACTGTCTGTCAGATTTTTTAAATTCACATCACCAAAGTGAAAAACTTATGTATACTTGTCTTGTTATAATAATGTTCTTTTTGTAATGAATTAGTAATAATTGCATTCCATAATAAATTTATATGTAACTTTTTGGGGTTTTGCAGATAATATTGATAAGATATGGGAAATTATTCAAAATGTCTACGAGGATACCATATTCATTCACCATAATATTTGTTCTTGACATAAATGAAATATGAGAACCATATATACCCTTAAAGAAATAGTTATTTCTTTACCAACATATTTTCCTGTATCGTATCTCTAACACTATATATCTATCTTCTACATATATTTTTTAGATCCCATTCCATTAAACCATATATGAAATAAATCAATAGTTGATACATTTTTGGTACAAACCCCAATGGAATATATGATCCAATTCAAGTTTACCTTCCCGCAATCCCCTTGGAATAATATTTGATGTGTTGTTTCCCCACATGACTTTGTGAATAATAGAAACATAGATGTTATTGAAATATATTTCCACTAGATCTCATTGTATGTGGAAACTACATGAACTCTAATGTGCAAACTGAGATGAAATATTTAGCTGCAATATCACAAAACCATTGAATCTCCTATTATATGAAACATATTATAGACATGGCTTTTGATTTTATATGAACTAATTTATATAAAAATTTTATTAATCCATTATTCAAAAAAAATCATCAATTTAAATATACTGAATGATTTCACTTTATTAATATTTTGATAGAACAATCTATTTTAAATAATATTTTAAAATTTATTTGTTTTATTAATATGGAATCATATTATGAAAACCATTGTGAATATAATATGTTATTTTATCTCACACACTACCTATTCCTTCAGGTGATTACAAATTACCATTATCCAAGTTTCAGAAAGGTTACGAAAACACATATATATGGTTATTGATATTTAATATTTGCCCTGGAGAGATGATTTCATTTGGATGTGTGCATTTATCATTCATTTAATAGTAATTTTTTTTAAATTGGGTTTATATATCGATTAGAGTTATCGTACTATTCTCCTCAAATATTTTTTTATGAATAATAAATTTTATCTATTTTGTTCCTCTGTTTATGATGAAATACCCATTCCCAAATTATCTTGTCTGGTTATAGGCGTCAGTTACCACCCTGAGGGATCAATAACAACCTTTAAGCTATATATGAATCAAATTATTCTTAATGGTTCTTGTGTATTTGAGATGGTTCTAGAAAAGGTGGAAATAAATGAATGAGTTATGAATATTTCCTTGATTTTAGTATGTAGCTATGTAAACCTTTCGGGACTCAAATAGTAATTTAGATTGTGTTAAAATAAAAATCTAACCATAATAAGTCTTATGTAATTATTGATGGTTTTGTAAAGGTTTTACTGAATATTTGTTCTACAATTTATTCTATTATTTTTTTTGTTAAATTAAAATCCAATTATTAATTTCCAAATATATGGTATTTATTTCACCTGTTGAAAAATTTGATTGTTAATATGATGTTTTCACTATTTTTCTATTGATGTTTTATAATGTGATTCCACCTATAAGGAATGTCAATGAGTTCCATGTTGATTATGATGATGAAACAAAATTGGAAATTACTCTATTGAACCATAAAATGGTGATCTAATATCGTGTCTTCCATGCTCTGTGAAAGTAACCTCCACCAATTTTTGTTCAAGATATAGTTATAGAACCTTAGAGGGATGAATTATGGATTTGGGAACAGGGGATCATTCTCCAAAATCAACTAACATCATAAGGAGTTAATTATCCCTAAATGGGTTAGGATTGTATGAAAAATATACATTTTTATAAAATTTTTGGATAATCTGGGTGAATCATTGTGAAATGTGCCACCTTTATGATAGAGCAGCCTAGAAAAAAAATTAAGGGAGACAATGGGAATGATGATGAAGAACAAGGGATTAGAGTGGTCAAAATACAATTTTAATTTCACCAAATACTTCTATCCAGATTCATTTTAGTGGCCAATACTATTTTTTTAATAATTATTAGGCTCATAGGACCAAGAACTAATATAAAAATTATTTTTCTAATATTGTGTATTTTACAGATGATATTATGTCAAATGAGACGATAAAGAACAAATAGGCAATGATAGTACATTGATATAATATTCATACTCAGTTTTTATAATGAATCTTACTTCATAAAAAAATGTTTTCGATAGTGAGTTTATAATTAAAATGGACCTGGATAGTATTACAGTGTTGATTAGAGTTCTCTATTTTATAATGGGGTTTTCTATCAGTTCACATTAAAAAAGAGTATGTGTGATGAATATTATTGTGGTTATATATGGTTTCATTTTTCTAGTTCTCTTTATTTGATCAGATGTTTCCATTTTAATTTTTAATATAGTGTCAACATGGGTAATTCAAAACGAGTTTATAACGAGGTACAAAACAATTGTTGTTCTTGTGGATGCTCAGGTCACTTCCAGAAGTTCTTTCAAATCTATTCTATTACACATAGTGGAATATTATCATTGATATAAGGGAATGAGAAAACTATTTCAATCTTTTATAACCATACACATCATATCATAGTTCAAAATCATGGATCACAAAATAATTATTTTTTTCAAAAAAAAAGAATCATAGTTTGACCACGAACTCATTCCCTAGGGGCATAATGATTTAATAAGAACACCATAAAAATTATTATAGAATTTTTCAAAGTTATAGATTTAAATATGTTCAATAATTTTGTTATAAAAAGAAAATTAGGTCTTCACACCCCCTTATTTACATGAAAATCTTGTCCCATATTATATATTATCTATAAAATCCATGTACATGCCTAATGTTTTGTGCACGAATTCCAAGTGAATGAATAATATTATAGACATAAAAACATGGTCCATAAATAAAATTAATGTAATAAGAAACACGTATATAAATTTTACATTAATAATTATGTATATGTACATAATGTATTATTGTTTTATATAATTACATGCCCACCGTTAATGTTATTATGATCATAGATATGTGGCTTACATGGCTATAAAATAGTTATCATATCATAAACCATTAAAAACAATAACAATTTATAAACATGTATTCATCCCATAACCCATTAAAATGAAATTGTTTTCATAAAAATATGATCATAATAAACAATAAAAATCCGCTAAAATATCAACGGTGACCGTCAATGATGAAGAGAAAGGCCATAGAAAGCTCTCTAAATCATTTTTCGTTGTTCAGGATGTTAGAAAATTCGGATCATTTAATGCACATTAAACCAAATATTTCATTCATATTTTCAGTAAGATGTAAACAATTTTTTCATTTTGAAATGAAATGAATATTCCTTTAAAACAATTTTTGTTAGTGTAAAAAATAGGAAAAAATCATTTAATCCATTTCCGTATAACATAATATAATTCTTGAAACAATTTTTAGATGACTAGGATATGGAATAAAATTATTTTTCGATGGAAGAGAGGAATAATGGAAATTTTACATAAAATGTTCATTTGGACCATTTAGATAATAAATAGATGAAATTTAAATGAATATATGTATTCTTCATAAAATTAAAATGTGTAAAATTTTTCTTCATTTTATTGAGAGGTAGATCATTATATTGATTAGTCATAATATTAATCATAGTCAATCAAAATAAATAAAATGATTGTATCATAAAGCCTGACCACATTGGAAACATATGAATTATAATCCACAAAAAGAGTAAATCATAGATATGATAATCCAAAAAAATCATAAAAAATCATAGAATAAAATCATGGGAATACATACACAATGTAATATAAAAAATTAGGGAATGCATCATGTGATTGAAAAAAACAAAATATGAGATGGAAAATCTATTACTTCACATCTGAATTCCATTATAAATCTCTGGAACACATAAATAACAAATATATTATTTTTATAATTGTATTATATAAAAATAATCTTATATATGATTCCATATATTAGATACTAAAAATCCTTTACACAAATTTTATTAATAATTCATTATTAAATTTTTCATTTTGAGTGATAACAACTTCATTTATGTGGTATGTTTTCTTTTTCTCTTTTTGATATTTTATAATTTATTATGATTAAACATTATTCACATGGTTAATAAGTTTATATATTATATATATTAATTATATACATATTTTTATGTATATATAATTTTTGAGTGAAATAAATGAATTACACCATTCATAGACTTGGTACGAAATACCCACGCAAGAACATAGATTTCAATTTTTAACAAATAAAAAAATAAAGGTAAATAATAATTGAAAATTAAAAAAATAATTTTTATCTAATTAATACTTCATAGATTCATTTAATATACACTTAATAATATATATGAAAAAATGAGAAACATATTATATCATGTCATAGATACAGTTGTCCACATGTACACAAATGTGACATTATTTCATTATAAAATGATGAAAGATATGATGGTTGATGTGAAAATATAATTCTATATGAATACTTGTGTCAAAATTGTAATACACAAATACTCTAAATCCATAATTATATGGAGTTGTGAGTGGCGGTGAGGAAAAAATCGTATGTCAACTCATGAGGCAGTAGTCCACTGTACACATGATAAATGACAGAATTTTCCATTTTAGAGAATATGTTATGGATATATGTTATAAATATAGGAATAATTTTATATTATATATAAAATAATAAAAATTTTATATAATAATTGGTAAATATGATTTTTAATATGTATAATAACAAATGTAAGAAAAATTATTCCTCAAGAATGAAAAGTATTTAATTAAAAAACCTATCTATGTTTTCATTTAAAATATTCATTGGAGGGTCTTATAATTAATAATATGTCTATATTTTATTGGTAGGTATTTTTTAATGAATCTGGGTTTGGATATTTCTATCAAAAAGGAACATGATGTGTGAATGTGATGAACGAGGAGTGGTCTTTTTGTAATATGGGGAGGGAACCCAGTTAGAAATTTCCTAAAAATTATAAAATGGTAATTTAATAATCAATAAGAATGATACTATATGGATATTAATTTTAATATGGAATTGGATAAGGTTTACATGATTGATCCATTTTATTACATTATATTCATTTAAGAATATGAATTTATTTTTAAATTTATTTGGAAGATACCGTGAATGATCTTTTTTCCCAAAGAAATGAATATATATATATAATGTATATTTCTATAAATATTGAAAAGATATATGATGCTATTATAAAATATTTTTAAAATAATAATATAATTGATTTTATTTTTTATGGTAATTTTATTTAAAAATATATAAGTTTATTAGTAGTTTTTTTAAATAGAAACGGAATTTTCAGTTCGAATCTTTAATTTTAACAATTAATAAAAAAAATTCTTCTATTAATATTTAAAAAATTATTCGAACATAATTTAGAAATTTTCGACATATAATACCTTATATATATATATATATTATTAATGTAAGAAAAATAAAATTTTAATTAAGTATGAATAAATAAAGAAAGCATTTTTTATAATAAATTACAATTTTTATGAATAGAAATGGATTTCATATTATTGCTTTCATAGATAATATTTTAGAGTATGAGATTTTTCATCTTAAATAAATAATATATAAATAAAATTAATTTAATTTAATTTTTTATGATTAAAGTATATTTCATGGATAAAAATTAATTTTTCTAAAAAACTGTTCCCTTAAACTCAATTTTATTATTTTTTAAATTTAATTTATAATTAATTGATAACAAAAGATGTGAGTATATACATATGTATAGAATAATATTTTAATAATATTTTTAGTCGTATTCATACCCAAAAATCCAATTTCAAGATAATAATAATCACATTAAATAATAAAATATTAACAGTGTATCTTAATTCATTTAATTTCAATGATGCATGGAATGTGAACTATCAAATACAGAAATTTATTTAAAAACATCCATAACATATAATAGTATTTTAAAATAATATATGATAACAGATGATTTATATTTCAATTGGATTAAATTGTAAAAAATTTAAATTTTTTATAAATGAGGATGATAGTACATTGAAAGCAAGTTAGACCTGATTTATAAGTTTTTGTCAAAATATAATAATTAGTGAAGATTATTTATACAAACGTATCTGATGGGGGAATTATTTTAACATTATATCTTAAATTCATTCTATTTTAATATCCTTAATTAATTTATGGAAATATATGTTTTTTCATTTATCTCCATCTAATAATGTAGCAAAAAGACTGCATGCATATTTTTTTGAAAAATTATTTTCTTCTTATCCTCAGTCCAATATATTTTGTAATTAGTATCTATGATTTCTATTAATATATTAATAAATTTTTTCAATGTTATTACATTAATTTCTAAAATTATTTTTTAAAGTGTATGAATTTCTATTTAAATATTTTAAAAGAATCAATTTTTTATTTTCCAAATTATAACCTTTTTGAGAATTTTTTATTATGTTTACGAAATCAATGATTCTATATATATAACAAAAATGTAACTTCCTATCATTTTGACCACCCAATGTATTGAGTATTTTATAACATGTTTCAATGTTGACATTAAATGAGATCATTTTCCATAATTATGTTTAAATATTATTTATTATATAATTTGATTTCAATATTCAAAGGGCATTTAGATCAAATTTATTGCTGCATATTTTTATATATTATTCATCTATGTAAAATTTTCTTGGTGGCTATTATTATTCCTTATGAACTTTTTTATTTTTATTCAATTGACTATGTTATTCGGGATGTATTATGATTATGTTTGTTGATTGGAAAATTATAAAGATTTTATATTATAATAATCAATACTAATTCATAGAATGATTATATTTTAATCCTATAATTCAATGAATACATTATATATCATATGTGATGAATGTGGTATGATATATCCCCCTGATGCATTAATATGTCAGATAAAACAAAAAAGCTTGTGGTTTTGGGATATAACATAAATGTTAAGGTATTTCATTATGGGACAATGCATTGATGATAATAATAAGATATCTATCATTTTTCATACTATTATTCAAAAACTACTTATTATAATATATGTAATTATTTATGTTTTTATGTTATCCATTTTGTTTTTCCACTTTTATTGTTTTATTGTTCCTTCATATTTAATTATTTATTATCTTAAATATGGTATTCTTGTTTTATTTACATTTTTATAGATCATATTATATTATTTTCAGGAACAAGAATCTAATATCACCATTGTAATATTTTCTTGAATAAATGATCATTTTATGACATAAAATGTTTGTTATTTCATATTATCAGATGTAATGTTATAATTAAGCATGATTCCAGTCTCCCAAGACTTTTGAACATTTCTATCCTTTAATATGTGATTAATTATAGTTTCTACCATGTAAGTTAAATATCCGCTAAACAAATGCTACTGGAGTCATTATATAATAGTCGATATCAAAGGAAAAATATTATAAAAATTAGGATCTATAATTATGAAAACCTAGATTAGGGAATGAAACATTATGAAATACCTTGAAAATATTTCCAAATTAATAACCATTATAATTTCAATATTTGTTATGAATAAATATTAAATACATGTTATGTGAATCTCAATTATTAAAAATAAAATTTATAATTTATAATTTTATAATGAAATGTTATGTATTCTAGAATGTAGAAATTACGCATATAATAAGGAATAGAAATTTTATTAAATATCATAATTGATATTTTTGTACCATAGTGGAATAGAAAGTAATTTTGGAGTTAGATATGAATACTAAGATAAGAAAATTAATAAAATATTTGGGATGTTTTCTCGGGTAATAGACTATGACATTCTTTATATGTATTATCGCATTGATTAGCATTGTCGTACAATAATGAGGGTACACATTCAATGTAAGAATTTTCCAACTTTAAAAGGGACTAGCAACCCATTTTTATCTAATTGTTGTATATATCTAAAAGATAGTTATATATTTTTTTGGTTGTTAATTAAATGGAAACATAAGTCATTTTTAGTTTATGTTCTCATTGGGGATTCAAATCAATTATGGCGATCGAATCACAACAATAATGATGAGGATAAAATTACCAACTTGGATAGAATGTAATTTAAAATAATTTTGATTGATAAATATTTTCCTCATGAAAAGTGAGTGGACATGGAGTGAAAATTCCTATGTATTCTCCCAATTGTGAATCTGAGGTTCTTGCCTTTTCGAAAATTTCACTCCAAGGAACCCGCCTCACCATTAATAGGTTATGACGCCATATCTGGGAAGGATCTATTGCCTGCCGAGATGATAGTGCTTCACATAGGGTAACACCTCATCACCGATGGATCAAAACAGAAATTCGTCATCTAGGTAAAGTGTTCCCATTCTGCCCACCTAGTGAGACACAGTGTAACCCAACAAGGAGAGTGGTGCATGAGAGGAAAAACTTCCCCCACGTGCGGGCTCCTAGTTTTCAAAAAAAAACACACAAAACACTATTTTTAAATGTGTGAGAAAAGAATCATGAATATTTTTTGAAGTTTGAATTTAGCATTACACTGTAAGGAAGGAATGCCTTAGAGTATCTGTATAATATAAATATTTAGATTGACTATTTTATGATTAGATAAATCCATTACATCTATGGGAACTAGTCACGTAAATATTCTCAGTATATGAGTAAATAATATCAGATTATATTTATAGAGATAAATAATTCTCCCTATCATATGAATTTTAAGGAAATAAAGATAAGATGTATGCATATGACCTCTCTGGAAAATAAAATAATGAAAAAGGGATAAATGGAAGGGTTGAATATTTATATTGATATAAATTATTAATGAATTACCATAGAACATTATTTATATGAATGATTTTTCAAAAAATAGGGATCAAAAATTTCTCCATTCATATGATGCCATTTGAAACAAAGAAGATACTAATGTTCAATGATTGTATTGAAACTAAATAGGTAACTAGGGGAAAAAATTTCACATATATCAAGGGATTATTCCCCAAAAAATTATTAGTGTAATTAAATGTATTTTTCAATAACTAAACCGTATAATGAAGTTCCTAATGTTATATAGGTATATATACTAATCATAGAATCAAATTTTAAAAATGATTTATTTCATTATATATCATCCTACTAATTTATGTCATGTATGTTTTCAAATAATTTCTTTTATTTTCCTGGAAGTATAAAAATATAATTTCTTGTTGACTCTACTAGTCGATGCTTGACTGGTTATAATATGTTTTGAACTCTTCACATTATATCCCAAGAATGTTCTATATTAATATACATTAATATGATAAATATGTTCATCATTGAAACAATCCACGGAATCAGACACAATTATTAAATTCCTTTTAAAATAGGAAGAGAAAGAAACTCCACAAAGCTTCCACAAAACAAAATGACTTGAATCTTCTAACCCTGTAAAAAAAATAGATTGAAAAGATTGGGTGAGCATATGAATTCCCAATAAAGGGGTTTGGAATAACAGAATATATGAATAAAAACATTTTGAAAACATTCCATTTAAGTTATTTATAAAATATTTTCTTAAGATATGTTGTAACACTTGAATCATACCATAACATTTATTGAAAAAATTATAAGAGTATATTTGATGAAATAATAATAGAGTTAAAAGGAAACATGATTCAAATATTATCATGATCACTAAGAATAAACAGTAAGAGACCTTCTTACTTTATTAGGTATGAAATTTGAATATTTGAGTACAAAATTTATAACTAATAGTAATAGTGTATTATAGTTTCACATAAAATTATTAAATTAAAATTTCATCCTTTATTACAGTGAAATATACCATGGATGATAAATCTTTGAGTGTTGAAAAATTAATAATCCATAATCATTTACTTATTTGATTCCAATAAACAGAATCTTTTTATCCATAAATATTTTACTAGACGAATATTATTTTGTTTAATAGAATTACATTGTTATAATGAAAAAATTGCATATGCTGGAATGGGTCAAGGCCTCATCCCATAAATATGAGGATTAAGGTCTCAACCAAAATCAATAAATAATAATGTGTCAAGGACTTGTTCCAAGATGGTAGATTTATTCATAAGACCAACCGATTCATCGAGGGGATATTGTGGGACCCACATGACTGTACATAAGTCCAATGCATTAATCATTTCTCTAAGTAAAAGTGCTCATATCACATTGATTTCATAAATTCCATATCACTTATCATTCCAATTTTTAGATATTACTTGGTTTCTTATTTCACATTTTCTAAATTTTCACATACCACCTTGAATAATTTAATTTCTCATTTCATATTATTAAATTTATCCTATAAAACTATGAATAATTTACATTATTTTTTTCATAAAAGGCCATTTCAGTTTGGTTGAATTCTTGAGTATTTTTATATACAAAGTGGGCCATGCATTAGAGAGTTAATGAAAATATTAATATGGATATGAAAATAAATGATATATATATATCTAAGCATATTATATAATATGTAATGAAAAATATAGAATTACATGATTATCACATAAAAAGACAATCCCTAAAATACTTATTATGAAAGTATACATTATATATTTCAGAATGCACAATTATAAAATTAGGATATTTTGATCCATATTTAAATCTAATTCTTATAAATTTCATACATTACAATACAAAAAAAAAATGATTGAAAGAATTTGTTTCAGCAAGTTCAACAACTTTATTAAAATAAATTTATTATTTCATTATTCTACAAAATATTAGGAGGGAATGCACTTGGGTAATAATAGTTCTTGTTTAAATTATTGTTTAAATTATATGTATTACAATACAATGTGCATTCACAATATTATCTCAACTAAACCATGGATTAAAATATTATTATGAACATCATACATCCCACATAAATAATCAAATATCAAAAAATTAGTTTCTAGGAAAACTTTGGTAGTTTAGGATTAAAACCGAAAGGTAAATATGAATATAATTGTTCATACACATATACGAGTTTTTTAAAAACATATAACTATTTACATTTTACAAAACTACATAAACATTGATGCTCAATAATTAAGAGTCTTAATTCTGAAGATAATATAGTTTTATCTAAACAATTATGAATAAATAATTATAGGCATATATATAATTGATTATATAAATTGTTTTAAATGTATTCTATATCATACGTGTAATGACACATGTATATTGGAAAAAAATCGGGAAAATTAGTTAATCAAGGGAGTATAAATTTAAAAAAATGGTTAAAAAGGCAGAATGTTTTGTTTATGAAATTTGTTCACAAATATATGTATATATATATTTCAATTTTATATAAATCACCAAACATCCCCATCCTTTTATAGAAAAAACTACTGAGAACTACATGTTGGATTAAGCAATCATTATTTTAGATGGTAATTCTAGTTCATATTCTTTACCTTATACATATATATATGTTTAAAAATCTATAGGAATATATATATAAAACCAAATAGAGACAACGAACGACAGGTTTATGTCCATTACATGATTTGAGTAGGATGAGAGGATAAGAATACTAGAAAGGAGGCACTGGAGATATCCATGGAGGCATGATAGGAAGTGGATCCGGGAGTTTTTGGGGTAAACTAGATTTAATATATAATCTCTATATAATATAACCCTACTAACACATGCTAGAGAACTGAGACATACTCTGTTTATAAAAATACTGGGGTTGAGTCCTTTTGAATATGAGTGCAAGGAGGGACCGCCAATGTCACGGGTTGAGATATGGGTGCAAGTAGAAAAGGAAGAATCCATTAGTGCAACACATGCAGAGTAAAAGAAGGAACAATGAGAGAGGGAAACATGTAATGAAATGGGTGGTTGAGATTAGATCTCGGCCAGATCTAATGGCTAAGGTGTGTTGGTTCATTTTATAAAAGATAAATGGTTGAGATCTACTGAAAATTGGATCAGATGGATACAGTGAAATGCATGGATTTTAAATGAATTGGAAGGATGAGATTAGATCTAATATGGATCGTATGGTGCATAGAAAATGAAGAGGATATCTTTGGCCACATGGGATTCAAAATCCAATCTGATTAAATGGAACATATTGTGTGTGGTGCAATCAAATGGCCTTGATGTGATGCTGAATGATTTTTCCATCCCACATCAAAATGAGAGGATTTCTCAGCTACATTATAATCCCATGACTCGGTGCCATCACTAAGATTAATCCATATCCCCCTGATACCACCTCGTAATGGGTTATTCTGTGGGCATGCTCTTTTTCCCACCCATTCTGTAGTGTTTCCCTGTAGGCTGGCGCACTTTGGCCTTGCACATGCACCCTGGCGCACTGTGGGCAAGCTATGCTTCTCGTGTACACGACAGAGCACACACCCTATGTTCGCACCACCCAATGGCCATTTATAGGGGGTTATGGGTTAAAATCCCATCAAGTACAGGAGGGATTCCTTCAAGGTGGCCCTCAGCTAGGTGGGGTACTCAATTAAACTTTGACAATGTAAATATTTATTTTTTGTTAAATATAAAAATATGATTTTATATACAAATATTGGTTCAGAATAATAAGAATCCTCTACTATAACTACTAGTTATAATTTTATTTATAAATTCTAATGTTTTAACCCATAATGTGATAAATAATAATTCAATACATCAATAAGGAAATAATTTATTAGCATTAAAAAAACAAAAACATATTCTTGTTAAAAACATTGATTGAACATAAATAATGAAAATATTTATAAAATAATTTAAAATCATCTGAAATATCTTAAAAGTATTTAAAATTCATAGTTCATTTTGAATGAATGCTCTGTTTAGGGTGAATTATTCAGTGTAAAATGCATTACTCTAAACATGTAATGCCCATACCTGGTATGAAATTCTATCTTCCGAATACCTCCCTTCTACAAACAAAACTGATGATATCTAGATTGAACCTAAATCGTTGAAAATTATTGTGCTCCATGAATTTTATTGAATAAATCATAAATGTAATGTAGGGGATATATGTTAATTTTTTTATAGTATGGATCTCCCTATAGTCAATGCACAACCTCGTAGATCTATATTCTTCATAACAAAATGAATCAGACCTCCCCATAGAGAAACAACAGTGTGAAAAAATCCTTTAATACTCAACTCTTCTAGTTGTTTCATTAGTTCAACTAATTCCACGGTGTCCATTCTATAAGGTGTATTCTATATGGTCCTAGAACAAGGAATTAAATCATTGGAAAACACAATTTCTCATAATACAATATGTCTAGTTAAATCCTCTTAAAACACATCAACATATTCTTGCACAATAGGTACATATTAGTTTTGAACATTCACTTCCTCACCAATAGTTACCTCCTTATATTCCTCCCATATAATTTAATTACATAGATATTCTAAGGGTGGATCTAGATGAGAATCATCTAGTGACTTTTATTCTCTAATTATAAGTTACTCATTATCATCATTTAAAATATTATCTTACTTTTTCGTACAATAATTTTTTGCATCATGGTCTAATAGCATATCCTTACAAAAGATGATATCAAAATAAATCATGGGTATGATGATGAGATCAATAGATAAAGTACATTAATATGCCATAATGGGAATTCATTCACAAAACATTGTTGCAATGATAATTCCCAAATGAGTTTTGATTGAAAACTTCCTTATTAAATCAAATTGGAAATATCTAATTTTCAGAGAAAACTAAGAAGATATGAAACAATGTGATGATCTTGAATCCAATAAAGCATTGTTTAAATTTGATGAAACCATTAAATTCCCATCTACCCTGACTATTTTTGCTCTATCCTTAGGATAATTGATCGCATAAGAATGTCCTTTATCCCTTTTCCTTTTCTGAGGAAATTTTCCTTGGTGCTTAGGAAGTTTATTTGCATAATTCTTCATTTTCTACAATCTTAGAATTCATCATTGACAACCTCTTTTTTTCACTTGTAATGTTAGACTCATTCTTGGTGACATTTTCATACTCCTTTTTCCTCTTACAGAAAAATAGTATTTCCATATATGCTTGATGGTCGGGGGGAAGATATTTTTCTAAAAAAATTACTCTAAACTCCCTACATTCCCAATTTGTTAATTCTTCATCCTACTTTGTTTTTTGAATTAATTTCCACTATTCATCTCCATCTCCAGTTATGAAATAAACTGCCCTAACAACTTTTTCCATTTATATACAACCCAAAGCATGGAATATTTTCACTATGAAACTTATTCATTTCTCAGCTACAAATGGATTTGTAGTCCCATTGAATATAGGTGGTTTATTACTCATGAAGTAGTCTAAAATTGAATGTCTGTATTATGGTTTAGGGTTCTCCATATAGGTAAGGATATTAGTCATATCCAGAGTGAGTTGTCCTAGTATTGTTATAAGTAGTTCAACATGAGTTGTATCACCACATCCACTATAATTATCTTGATTAGGATGAAAATCCCTACAGAGATTACGTGTTTTGATACGGTTTCCATTCCTTCCACTAGGCGCCATTACATAACAATGGAATAAAGTAGATTAGTTTTTGAATCATAATAGAAAATTCCAAACAAGTAAAATACCTAACATAAATTGAATAGTTTATGAATAGAATCCATAATCATAAAAATGTTATCTTTTAGAAGGCATTTACCCATTAATCCTCATAATGGTTTGTAAATAAAATTTAATTATCCTATGAATATCCGTTAAGAATGTTGTAACAGTGTGTGGTTCATGTCCCGTTGTTGTGTACCAGGATACCACAGTTCAAACACAAAACTCCTTTTTTGAGTTGTTACTCCTTGTTTCATTTGTGCCAGAGCCGCCTCTACCTGCTCATATCTAGATAGAGATGTATTTCTTTGAAAATACACATAATACCTACATTACCGAAATTTTATGATGATCTTATATACTAATCATCAACAAATTTCATAGGTTAATGTTCTGTAATTAAAGTTTTTCTAAATCTTACTTCCAAAGATTGTACAAATTTTCTCTAATACTAACTGTAACGCCCCAACCATAGTAACCTAGAGTCTTTTCCCTGTTAAAAAATATTGTAATTATCACAATAGTTCTTGTCACGATTGACTCATTAGTTTTGAAGCCTTGGAAGTGCTAGATGCATACATAGGTTTTACATTACATCATGGAATGGAAAACAACAACAACATTGTGTCCCCTTTGAACACACTCATATACCATTTCCTATTCCTGTACATAAATTTTTATATACTTCTTCACATCTTTAAAAATCTAAATCATAGAACGGGGTGAGTTCAGATGCTCAATAAAGATAACAATATAGTAGAAACTATCATAAATAAGTATAAATATTTAACTTAATGCATAAGACTAAAACTCTAGATTTTTACGGTTAGACATCAACACAAAATGGAAAAGACGAATCAAATAATGACATTTACATATTATAATGGATATTCTAATTGTCAAAAAAACCTATGTAATTTCAATGGCCAATTTTATAATGATGGAATGCATAATACAGATATCAAAACCACATAGTCATGTCCTTGATCCAAGACTAAAATAATAATTTATCAATGCCTTGTGACAAAACACTAGTTTGTCTCATAAGACCTACCGATGCATCAAGGAGCAATAGCTAGATCCACCCATCACTTACTAATTCCAACGCATTCCTCATATTTAAAGGTTGAAACATAACATAAAAATTTGAATTAAAACTAGAATACTAAATGTTAATACTCTAACCATAAACCATGAATTATATCATAATAACACATCCATATTATAAAATATAACAACTTCTTAAATAAAATATTGATGATTGTATCATAATTAATCAATATCAAACCAGTATAAATTCCATCAATGGATGTTCACATAGATGAAATATATACTATTTGAGAGAAATATCTCTTTCTAATTTGAAATCATTTAAAAATAAAATAATTATAAAGGAAAACATTTATTTCAAAAATATTATTACAATCCTTTATGGGAATAGTTGAAGGTGTTATAATAGCTGAAAATAGTGGCACTCACCGTACAAGTTTAAAAAACATTCCTTTTGTAATATTGTCTAAATGGTCGTAAGGGTTCTTGTTTGGAAATATACAGAAATATTACATTATAATAGTTTTGTAAAAATTCCAAATGAGGTATAAAATAAATTAACCAAAAGTATAGGAAATAGTGAAAATAAATTGAAATAAAATTTTATGAACAAAAAATGTTGATGTTAAAGAAGTCATAGTAGATACATACATATAAACAACCTCAGATAAGTAAAGAGATTGTAAAATTAATTCTTAAATTGTAAATTTACTTGATCATGGGAATTATAACATATTTTATAATAGATAAATCATTTTTATTAAATTATACAAAAACCACATACATAAATATGATTTCGTATATTTTTATTTAATATTTCATTGTTAATTATATTTTAGAAGTATCATTATTTCAGGTGTTAACTAATTCGTTTTCCTTTATATGTTTTTTTATATAAGTTAGGATTGTTAGGAATATGATAGATTTTCATCATATCATTAAAGATATTTTGTTATTAAATAAAATTAAATCAAAATACGGAAATTATTTTTGAATGATTATGATGGGGAATTAATCTCATAGATTTCATGGAGACGATAATCCATACGTACGCATGAGCAAAAGAACCATTCAATTGATGGTGTAATCAAATGTAATTGAATTTTTATCATATATTAAAAATCATTAAAATGTTATATTTATTATTTACATAAATTATACTCATTATTATACCCATAAAAATAATGATGTGTTGAATAACAAACTACACCACAAAAGAAAGATGGTAAGTCGTGCGTACTGACATATGTTATCATTGTCACACATAGGATGGATAGAATAATAATTGTGTTTTTACCATATTTATAATAAAATTATATTATCTAGATCGAAATAGAGTTCTTATTTTGGTATGTAATCAGCAATGAAAGAGGAATTGGAAAAGGAAAAGAACATTAAAAGGGGTGATGAAGTAATTACGTCTTCTTCTGGTTCTTCATTTTGATTTGATCAAAAGTTAACCGTAGGTTGTTTTTATGATCAATGTAAAGAATATAGGTTGAATTGAGGGTATTTGGGTGTATATTTGAATATAGGTTGACCAATAAAAATTGCATTAGAGGTGTGATTTTGAGAGAAGGTGTAGTACCATTTTGTAAGTTATAAGGGTCACTTTAGGAAAAGCATGAAATAATATTTTATATTAAAATAATATTTGGTTTATAATGGCTCCAAAAGGATATATTTCTAGTTTAAGGTGGTTATGGGTCAAAAAACTCTCAACCAATATGTTTTAGACCGGTTTATGTCACCAAAATAACCTTATTATTTATATTTAACTCTTAGTTAAATAGTATAACTTTTCCCATGAATTCTTGTATTGTTATAATAAATGGATAAAAACCTACTATAAAATACACGTGATCCCCATGTTGTTCATTATTGATATATATAACATTATATAATAACATAGGCTGATCGTATTTTTTCAGAATATTATATCAATTAATAATATGGTATTTCGTTTAAAAACTCATTAAGGCCAATTTTGACACTTTTTAGTATTTGGTGTTTCTCATAGTCATAAAAAATTATCACATTGATAAAAAATTATCTTTAAAACCCTAAATGTATATATTTAACTAGAAAACACTTCAAAGAAATCAAAATTATCAATTTAGAATTATATTAATATTTATATTATCAATTCATTTAATCATGCAATAATAAGGTAATTACTACCTTATCATTGTGTCTTAAATAAATTTAATTATTTAATGTATAAAAATTATAAATAAAATATAATTATGTAGAAATAGGTTTTTGATATATAATGAATATTTATAGTAGAAATAATCTTATTTATAACCCAGTATTAAAAATGGTTTTGTTATTAAACATTTAATTTCACACTTCTACCTCTTCTTTAAATAAAATAATAATATATGTCCTAATCTAATCCTAGTGGATGAAATGGATCATATTTCATTAATAGGGTTGATTTTTCTCTAAATAAACAAATAAAATAGAATTAATACATGTGTTAGGGTAATTTTAATATCATTTTTACCTATAATTTCCCTGTTTACTTTTAACCATGCTAAATAAAACTCAAAAGTTACTATTCACAAAAAATTATTTTTATCCTATTGGAAAAATTTTACATAATTATTTCAACCATGTCTCTTGGAATTTTTTAATTTCAATTTATAGAAGAGGTATAATTATGTTTTTTACAAATTGGTAAATGTGCATATAAGGTGGGTAAAAGGCGGTTAAAATGATGATAAAATAATATATATCTAATAATTTCATAAAATGAATCCAATTAATAAAAATGAACATATATAGGTATTATGTATTTATTTTGATCAATAATATATTGAAATAAAATAAATTATTATTTAAATAAACAGTCAGATTTAAACAATAACCCATCGTTTTTCACTATTTACCAAACATTGAATGTTTTTTGAAAAATACAAAAAAATCACCCTTAACTAATATTGATATTCTGAATCCAAAAAAATAATTCCATTTTAAAAATAAAAATTTAATATTTTAAAAATTTGATATTACTACTCATAACGACTAGTTTGATTGGTCATGGTGTGCTAGAACTCATAGTTGAGTACAACACAAGCTATTGCATTATCCAAAGATAAATGTTCCATGGAATCTTGGGGTGTAAAACTTCCCATTTTGAAATGTATATGTATATATATATTGTTTTTATCATGATGTGATGTTTTTATTAGACCAACCCATGCTTGGGATAAATTTAATGTGGTTGTTTGGGGAGCGATGGTCGAACATGATTGTGTGTGAATCTCTGGAATTTGATCTTGGTGTGAATTATCATTCCTTGATGCGACATGTGTTGTTTTCTATGAATAGCCTGTGTAATTGACATGCATGTATCTAGATAATCATGTTGTGTCCAGAGGTATGTATTTTGGTAGATCAATGAATTGTTTCCCGACATAACACGGTCATAATATCTTTAACAGAAGACATGGATCACCAATCATAATAGAATTAACAGTAGCCAGCTGTCAAATATCGATCATTGCCTACTACGAACATTTAATGTGGGTATTTTAAAATGTAATATCGGTAAACCGCGACCAACTAATAGATACATGTTATTTATTTTTACATTCTTTGGTCGTGGGTGTTTTAAAAGGATATGTGTGGTATGGATGAATAGTTGATATATACGAGTCATTAATTCCCACAAACATGGGTTTTGGGAGATTTAAAAAGATATGTGAGTTGGGTTTCTACTTGATGGCTCGTGTGGGATATTTTTAGACAACTACATGAGAGGGGGGCAGATCCTTGTTTCCTTGGTGAGGTACCTGACTTCTTGAATTTCTTATCAGCGATAAGCTAATGTAGGTGGGGTTGTGGTTCATGGCAACTTGGTCAGCAGATAATGACTTTTCACATGTATGATAAATGATAAATTACTTATGTCATGTTATCATACATTGAACATATGTTTTGAACTTATGTTAAAGATGAATTGGTGGTTTCCAACTGTGTCTGGTAATCACACCCTTATCGGGTGTTTTAGTGCACTTATAGATATTGTGGATGGAGATATCGGGAAGGGAAATGGCATTATGATGGATGGTTATGTAGTGGATCATAGAGCTAGAGAACACGGTTACATACAATATAGTATAGGCGATATGTCTTTTATAAATTTATTTTTTCTTTTTCAAATTCTTTATACAATAGAAAATATTACCACTTTAGGATATCTTATATATATGTTGTTAATCTATTTTTTCAATTTCTATGATCGGGTGTTATTTGGTTTATTCATTATTATTGATCCTATGATATGATATAGCGGTATTGCCTACCACATGATTCATTTGAGACCCTCACTTCTAGTCAGAAACTACATCCATATAGATAGGCATTCAAGTGGTTTTGTAGCATTCCAATTTAGACATGGTTGTTTAGGATGGGATGATACAAAATTGTATGAGGGAGCCATGATTCAATAAATTGTTTTTTCTATTATCCTTGGTCTGGGAAAAGTTAGATAATATTTATGTCTTAATAACACATGTAGGGGAATGAGTTTAGTGCATCGATTACACTAAATAGTTATCCTTCGAGATTCTATTTTAGTAGAGTTATGTTCTATTGTTACTATTTAATAAAATCACAACGGGTTAAGCCGATGATGGTATATTTCATTTATGATACTTATCATATGTTCATGAATCATGTATAGGAATGTTCATTCACATTACATATATACACCTATTGTGGTGTAACATAATATTTCTTTAATTAAATTCCCTGATTTATTATATCTATTTGGGATATCATGTTTTGCGTGATGTAACCATATTCTAATGATTTTTGATATATCATTATTATCATTAATTTGTTTCATTAAACATTTTATTGAGTTTATATATATATATATATATGTTGTAACTAATCTGTAGGGAAGGATATATCGGTTGGTGATAGTGCGCTTAGGAAATAGGTTGTGGTAGACTCTTATGGAATCCTTTGATTGATCCCATAGATTAGTTCGATATGTTATGTTCATAATGATCAATATGTTACAGAAATATGAAAGTGGTCTTATGGTGCTTGAAAATGTCGATAAGAATTGTTTTAGAAACACTACTAGGGATACTTATTATGGATGAGAAGTCTATAATGGGGGACAATTACAATATCCTAGTTTTTTAATGATAATAAAAAACCCATTATTGAAAATTAATGTGGGTTTTTATTTGAAAATTACAATGTTAAGTACATAGAAATCAATTGATGTTCAAGAGATCATTCATATGGTTAAAATCTCAGTTCACATTATAGAATATTAAATTGAATATTTTCAGAGTCAGACACTAAGTATGTACAATATTTTGAGGCCCATAGTGCCTAGGTGCAAATTGAATAAAATATTAAATATATTAAATTATGTGTGCATTATTTATCCAAAATAATGGGATAAATCTAAAATAGTGAATCATATGAGAAATGAAAGAAAACAATTAGGTCCAGGAAGGAGTTCATATAATAGTCATTGAAATAAAATTTTTTATTCGGTGTTTTGGTCATGTATCTCATGGAAATAAGTTATTTAATATTTTTTAGTCTATGTTTATAATATACATTAATATCTTAATAACCATGTGTTATATGATAAATACGATTTCATAATTGGGTCAAAAAGGTAGGATTTACACTTTATATGTTATAAATTTTTTGTACATCAGCTAATTGAAAATATTGCACAGGAAAAAAATAAATTTTATTTTTAATTATAAATTTATTCATAATTTTAATTAATATTACAAATAGTTCCCAAAAAGTGTGTTATATGAGAAATACGAGACAACTATAATGTCCAAAATGTAGTGTTTACCCTATAAAAGGTATAAAATTGGATTGTGTCATATGTTTGAACAACTCCATCAAGATAAAAATATTTTATTTTTAATTAATTATTTAATCCATTTTTGAATAATAAATATTTAATATTTCTAAAATGATTCATCATTAGATGTACGTTAGACCACCATTAGGTTTGGAATTGGGGGCATCATAGTTGGTACTAAAATTCAATGAACAAGGGTAATTAGGTGATATTAAATTTCCCATATAAAATAATTACTTTTATTTAATTTTTTAAATAAAATTTCACCCCAAACCTCATATTACAAATTACATTAGTTCCCTTCTTATTTTTTTCAAAACATAAATTTAAATAATTTAAATCAATTTAATATATGTAATGCAATAATGGACAAAATTATTCATTACCACCATTATGATTTAGATGAAACATTATAATATATTGAAACAGAAATGGTGATATTGTTTAAAAATGATGAATAATTATAATCATTATTGTTGTTACTAATACTATTATTAAATTATGTTGACTAGTTTTTTAATATTTATTGGGATGATAAAAAAATTAATTTTTTTATAATAATTTCATAATAATTTCATATTAATAATATTTTCTATGAAACAAATTGAATGGAATATTTCTTGTGTAATTAAATCATTATGTCCACATTAATGATTATATATATTTATACATTTTTGAATATTTTTTTATTATCAATGATTTCGAAGGAAAATTATTACAAAATACTAAATAAAGTATAATGTTGGTTTGATATTAAATTATTAAATATTATAGATATTTCATGATTGTTGTTGATGAGACACGAATAGTGAATGATAAATAATAATAATAATAATAATAATAATAATAATAAATATGGTTTTTATTATTATTTTATTAAAATTTGAAATTAAATGTTTAAAAAACATTATTTTGGTCATAACTCTTTTGTAATGTGTCACCATGATGTGCCATCAGTGGGAGCATGACGTTAAAATTGAGGCATATCAATGTGAATGGGAAAATTTTATATCATGCTCTTGGTATTAGTTTAGGGAATTACCAATATGATTATTGGTTAGTGATGCATTGAAAATAATAGATTGATAAATAATTTATGAAATAAATAAATTTCCGTAAATTTATTTACTAGAAAGTATTATAAATTGGATTTTTGGTCGGGGCATGCCATGGGTATAGAGCCCATTATTTCTAAAACCTTCCCCCGCCCATACTCTTTCTCTGCCATTTATTTCATTTTAATTTTTTTTCATATGTCTTCAATATCATACTTTATTTTTTTCAGATTGATGAATATTCAGTTTCATTAGATTTATATAGTTTAGTAGAAACATATTCAATGAATTGTTTTAATAAATAACCCAAATTTTTTAATATTTCATTAAATATTATTAATTATTAAAAACATCGATGGTTCAAAATAATGTTGAACACGAGATGGTTCAATGATTTGCTGATGTGTGGTCTAATTTATGTTTCTTTACAAATATAGTTTTATGATGAAGCCTTTATAGAAAATAATTTTTAATGTTGATGACATTAGGGAAGAAAGTATCTACCCATTTTAGAATATATATATATATATATGATGTTATCATGATTTGATATTGATGTTGGAAAAACCATTACAAGTGATGAATTTCCTGATAGAGTGACACTAGACTTATGCATACATATTTTTCTATGATTATCATGATTTTGATCTAGGTTTGAATTATCATTATATGATACGCCATATTTTTGTATGTGTGAATAGACTAGGAAATTTTATTACATGTGTCATGATACTAAGGAGGTGAATGATGGTTGGGTGTTTGAAATGATAATGGGATATGTGGGAGCATAATTGATAGATACCTGTCATTTCATTCTACGAACTGGGGTCATGGTTTATTTAGAAGATTAAACATTCATATAATATTTTTAATAGGTCACATGGTTTTTTGGTATATGTCTAACTACAGCGTGGGGTGATCCATATTTCTTAGGTGGAGGTACATAACTTTTTGTCATTTTTTGTAGAAACAAGAAGAAGTTGGATGGACAAGGTTCATTATGGTTCAGTCAATGCACGATGAATAAGCACATGTATGTTTACTAAGAATTTACATATGTCATGATATACAATAATTTGTATATTTTAAGAACATATGGTATATATTCATTTTTTGGGTCATAGTGAGTCTTGTACTGACACCATAATCCATTATTTTTTCATGCTTATAGATTTCATGACATGAGATCCAAAGAAGGGAAATGACCCTATGATAGATAGTTCATTGAATGAGCATGGAGTTGGAGTAGACAATGATAAAAATAGGAGAGCCCTGTATATGATTGTTTATTTATATCTATCATTCTATGTTCAATTTTTTATACGTTGGATAGGCTTACCACATTAGGAGATCTTATATATATATATATATCATTAATTTGTTTCAATATTTACTATGATTGTTTATTATCTAGTATATTAATTATTATAAATCATGTTAATGTATATAGTTGATATATTAAACCAATGGATTATCTTGATACCATCACTGCTAGTCAGCAACATCTTTTATATGGGGAGGAATGTATGAGGGAATGTAGCATTCCCACTAGGACTCAGTTTTTTAGATCTAGATGTTACAAAATACTATCAGAGCACAATGATTCTCTAAATTTTCTCATCTCTTTGACATTGATTGGGATAATTTAGACATCAGATCAGACATTGATGTTCAGGCATGGATCTTTTTTGGTTCCTATCTAGCATTACATAGTGGACCTAAGAGTTTCAATATGGGGGTATTTATGTATTGTTGTTTGTATTGATTAAATTCACCATGGGTGATTCACATGATGTTATATGTCATTTATGACACTTCTCATATCATGATTCATGAATAGTCACATAGTTTCACTAACCTTTTTTATACATGTTGTTTTGTTTCATAATAGTTTTTTAATTAAAATTCATGATTTATGATTTCTTTTTGGGATATCTTATTCCATGGGACATATATATGTTTGGATTATATGTGATATATCATTATTGGAATTAATTATTTGAAATAATCATGTTGTTGTGTTATTATATTAGTATATATATTAAAACTATGACTATTTTTCTGTGATGTAGGAAGTCTTAAGGGAAAGGATGGTTACACCATGGGTATTGGGTTGAATCATATGGAAGCCTTTTTATGATCCCTTAGACTAACTAGAAATTTTAGGATCATGATGATCATCCTATTAGGGGTATGTGAAAGTGGAAGTATGACATTCGTACACAGTGACCTGAGTTATTCAGAAACACTGCTAGAGATTCTTCATGGGAAAGAGAAGTCGATAGAGGGTAATAATATTAATATCCAGATTTTTTAAAGATAAAAAAACCATATTGTGGAATATTTTTATGTTTCATATGTGAAAATGGTATTATTAAATAATAAAAATTTATGATTTTTTAATTATATTGTTTATTGGTAAAATCTCAATTAACATAAAGAAATATTATATAAAATATTTTAAACATCATGCACTATGTATGTACACAGTTCCAATGCTAGTAGAGATGTTGTGTTGATTAAAAAATATAAAATGTATTAAATAATCTTCAAAGGATTTATAAAAAATTATTTTATAACTCTAAAATAGTGCCTCATACGAGAAATTGGAGACATTGTTATGTATGGGATGATTTCCTTACAATAGGAAGGGTATTAAATTTGTGAGTATCATAAATTTAGTCAAATCACTCAGTAGAATTAGTAATTTAATATTTATATTTGTATAATTTTTAAACATAATTTAATATCTCACAAATGTTATGTCATATGTGATTTATTAGACCATTTTTGGGCCCAAAACAAGAGAGTTTCCCTAGGGACAGTATAACATTTATGCGTGTCAGGTGTTTGGAAACATCCATGAATACACTTTATTTTTTATATAATTAATTATTTATTCTGATTCATAATTGATAAATACATTATTATTTACAAATTTTGTGTCATATAAGAAATATGTGATCACAATTAGTTCTAAAACATCGTGTTTACCCTACTAAGGGTGTAACATTTGTATAAATTATACATTTGGATGGATCGCTCTTGATAAAACCCTTTTTTATTAAATAAATTATTTAATATATCTTTTAAATAATAAATAATTAAAATCTATCAACCGATGAATCCTTTTTGAAATGTGACACCATTGTTATTTGTCAAATGGGGGCCCTTATTTGGTATAAAAATTTTATGTAATTTGGTTATTTAGGTGTTATTTAATTTTATTTGTTTTAGGAAATTGTTTTTATTTAATTATTTCAATAGAATTTCACCCCTAACCCCAGGATTGAAAATCCAAAATTTCCCATATATAATTTTTCAAATCATCCAAAATTCACAATTTTATCCGAATTGAAATACGAAACTCATTATTGGGAAATATGAATCATTCCCTCTATAAATATTCAGATGCAACAAAATATTATTTTGAAAAATTACTCATGAAAATGTTCAAACATATTTCATAATAATAATAATTGTTTTTTAAAATTAATATTATTTAATTAAGATAAAATATATTATTATATATGTTGGGGAGATAAAAAATATTATTAAAAATAAATGTTTATTATTATTATTATTATTTTAAAAATGATATAAACTGTATATGCATAATAAAATAGTTTTTTCACATAAATTATGATAATATTTTTTCCTCATTTGAATATTTGTATTTGATCAATGTAATGGATGTGAAACTATTTCCCAATAGTAAATATATTAATCAATTCTTTTAATATTAATTAATAAACTAAAATTTTAATTTAATGAACGTTGTTTGTGTGAATTTAAGAATGAATGATACATTATAACAAGAATAATAATAATAAATATTATTATTATTGTTATTAAATGGTGGGAATAATTGTGGTCCAAACACAGTGTCCGTCATTAATGAGAAATATGATGTCAGATTGACATGTATTTGTCGGCACTGCCACCCTAATATTTAGTTATTTATTTGAAGAAAAATTGTAATTTATTTTTTCAGAATCAATTGATAGGCCCACAAAATTTTACATGTCATTATTGGTTAGAACATAGAATAAATAAGATGGATTAATAAATAAGTGATGTGGTTAGTAAATGTCAAAAAATTTATGATGAAAATGTATAATAAATTGGATTTGGGGTGGTCCAAATGGAATATGTATGAAGCCCATTATTTATGTCGCCTCCCCATATTTTTACTCTCTTACTCTAATATATTTTTTCTTTTTTATATAGGCATTATTTCAAAATAACTTCTTCAATATTTAATCGATTGATTTATCATTAGTTCTATTGGGTTCAAATATACAATTTTAAACATATTTATAAACATTTGTTTTTGAAAAAATAATGTTATGATTTTGATATTTAATTAATTTTTTTTAATTATCAAAGATTTATATGATTCTAAATAATGTCTTAATTCGGTGGTTTCTGGGTCTTTTTTCTTGTGATCAATGTTTTTGTTGGTGTGTGACTATTATACGAGTGACAACACTTTTGAAGAACATTTTTGTTCACAATGAAGACTTTGAGGTAGAAGGTTCATTCATATTTTGGGACATACATATTTATGTTGTTATCCTGATGTGATATTTATTTTGGACTAACCCATACCTATGATAAATTGAATGTGGGTTTTTGAGTATCCATGGATGTACTTTTTTGTGCATGGTTATAATTAATTTTTTCATTCAGTGAATTTCCATAAAATTCTATGAAATATGTTTTCGTGTGTGCATAACCTAATAAATATTGTTGCAGGTACCAATATACTCCTTTAGATTATGAAATATTAGAGTTATGCATCTCAGCATCCAGTTTCCCGAACTAATAAAATCATAATATCCATAAAGGATTACATGTCTACACTAGAAGAGGGGAATGAACATTAGAAAGCTGGATGATACTTGTAATTTATTCATACAGACATGGTTCGTGGGTATTTTATATGGTTATCCATGATTAGGATTCATATATAGTATTTACCCATAATTACTTCCATCATACTTTGGATGTGGGTGTTTAAAAATGTGGTGTTTTTTGGGGGATTAATAAATGATAGATTCAAGTCATTGAATCATAAATAATTGTGACATGGTTGAGTTAATAACATAAGAGGTTCAACGATATAATTTATTGTACAAAAGGTGTTCCAATAATTAGATACCAATGGGGTGGGTTAAGATTTGTTTCATTGGGGGCATTATGTAACTTATGAACTTTGATATCAGCAACAAGGTGAAGCAAGAAAAGATTCAGTTCATGGAGGCTTGTTCAACACATAGTGACATGGAACATGTATGTTTATAGAGAATATTCATATGTCATGAAATATATTAAAATATATAAATTGTGTACATATAGTAAGGACACATTGGTTGTGTCTTACTTAGTCTTTCAAGGACACACTACTCAAGAATTTGGGAGCACATATAGGTATTTTGACTAGATAAATAATAAAGGGTAAGAGAACAATGGATGATTGTTGATTGGTGGAGAATGGACCTATAGAGGACTGGGGAAGAAACCAACATACCATGAAATAGGTTTTCTATTTAAATTTGTCTTTTATTTTTGTACTTCATTATACTCAAGACTTGATCTTTACGTTGGGAGATATCATATGTATTTAATTATTCAATTTCCCCATTAACTAAGATTGTATATTATTTGTAGTATTCATTATTAACATTCATAGGAGATGATACAAAGGTAATGGTATCCCCATAGTTTCACTTGAGACACCTTCTTCCAGACATCAACATCTTTCATAAGAGGATGCACACATGAGGTAATTTAGCATTCCAACTCAGAATTAGTGGTTTCAGTTGAGGTATTACACAAATAATACTATGAATATCCAAAATAATAATTATTATTAATATAGGACATAATAAAATTATCAATTTAACAAATTTGTTTATTAAAATATTCATAAAAAGAAATATAATTAAATTACAGTAAATCATAATTATCCCATTTAATATAATTCAGAAATCCAATATTATAATCCAATGAAATGTATTCTTTAAATTAATATCATATTTTATTTTTAAATGAATTAATTTTATTCCACATTGAAGGTAATTTATAGGGATTCAACGATTACTGTTGAAACCATAGAGTAAGTGATATCATGTGTGGCGGTATTTCACTCCTCTGCAAAATAATGGAAATCCTAGAATGCCAACATATAACATCATAAGATACCATGATAAAGATCTTTTTTTTATTTCATATATTGATTATTTATTAACATGGATGAACAAATAAGAATTTTTTTTGTATCTATGATGTATGATTAAGGCATTATATGAACAAATTTGGCCTACTATATAAAACTAAATCACAGATAAAATTCTAGATGTGGATATTTTTTATGGGATTTCCACTATTAATTTAGCACATCATTGAGTTGGATGATAGTTCCCAACCACTAAATTACCATTTTGTGTTATAACAAAAGGTATATAAATTTTATATATTGTGATAAAGTGTTAACCAATTTATTTAACATGTTTCTCCTATAGAAATATTTGGTAAAGTTATTTACAAAGAATCAGTAAGATGAGTTTCAACCATTGCTCATCATGTCATAGTATCAGTGTTTTTTATATTAATTTTCCATATTGGATCAATGTATAGATCATAATCCATGATATTATATATTTATATAATGGTCAATCTGCATTTCATAAGGATAATAATTTAACCTCGTAGAAACCATAACTACAAATCTAATAGTGTGACCAGTTAATGATCATCTTATTTGGGAATCCAAATAGAATTTTGAGAATACTACTGTTAAGAAATAGATGTACCTTAATAAGGATGGGGAGGTGAAAAAATTTATAAAACATGGAAATATAAACTAAAATATCTTTTCCCTTATTAATTTTTTAATTTATTTACTGCACTTGATGAAAAATATCATTCACTATAGAATGTAAAAATTCATATGGATGTTTTTTGGAATATTGGTTTAACAAATACCTTTAGAATCATATGATTGGATGCATAATAAATGATAGATTAATATTATAAGATATTCTCTAGAAGACAATATAAAAATAGTAATTAATGTTTGGTCATTCCCAAAAATATTTATCTAAATTGTCTCTTACTCCACTAAATGAATAATTTAAATAAAAAAAGTTTGATTAAAAATTGTATACAAATTTTCTAAATGAGATAAAAAATATTTTAACCAATCATAAACAATAATAATGGTGTGAATATTTTTTCCATTAACGATCCCAATTCAACTTTTAATACCCAATGTGATCACTTAAAATTATTATTCATTAATAAAATATAGAAAAAAAATAAACATGTAAAATATTATGAATAAGAACACCTATATATACCTGATTTGTTATACGACCTATATGATTTCATTATATAAACATTTATATGATTGGAAGTAACTTACAATTTGGAATTTTCATTTTTATAGTTTTATTAATAATGTTCAATATATATATTCCATAAATTTATTCCAATAACTAATGCACTTCGATCATATAGAAAAATATATTTTCCTGTAATCATGTAGAGTGGCACAACAGATAAATAAGGTGAGGGTATGGTGCTACCTAACTTGAATGAATCAATCCAATTACTATCATATATACTATTAATATTCACAGACAATTTTATCATTTATCTCTTCATGATAAATAGTTTAATCAAACGTCTTTTAGAGCACTCTATGAGATAATCATATATGTAATATTATTATTAAATAAATATCTATAAAATTAATCATATGAAATGGGAAATTCAATTTATTTTGACCAATTGAAAATAGATATTTCATTTATTTAAAACATGGATTGGGGTCATCATTACTAGAGTCTATGTCCCCTAAGACCAATTATCATGAACTACTTTGTGGTTAGAAGAAAAGACCTATTTATCAATGTTTTGATGTGTTAAAGAATCTATCTATTATTTCAATCTCAATTTAAATCACGGGTTCCATTAACCACTCTGCGGAATACATTATTGATTCTAATTAAGCTCATAAGATATTGGTATTAAAGTTGATTTATCATAAATTTATCATATAGAAACACTATTTTTTAAATGTCACATTTTCTGGAAATTCAATTATCATGTCTGAGAACCCACCATTTTGGGAAATATAAGATCATTATATGATTCAAACATTATTCATGATATAAATATTTACTGATTATATTTGATAATAGTTTAATAATTTGCATCATTCAGATTAAACCCTTCAGTAAATTAGTATACTAAACATGAAATGTATCTAATTAATGAACCAATCCAAGGATATAGTAAGGGATGGTGGAATCCAACAGAGATAATAAAACATGGATCCCAATTTCCAGAACATATTTTTGACTCAAAAAACATATTGGACACCTTGAAATGGATTTTAATAAGTTATTTTTGATGGTAATACATTATATAAATAATATATTTCCATTTTCATTTTATCAATTAATAAAAAAATAACATTGATTGGAATGTGGAAGTACTCTACAGTCAAAACCTACTTTTTAATCTAGTTCATTTAAAAAAATTTATATATGTTATTATATATATAGTACATATTATTTAATAATGATGCTATATAATATAATTCCTCAAATTTAATTTATTTTACCCCAATAATTCTATAGGTAAAGCTTTACAATGATGAAATATTCACAATAAATAGTATTGAATGATAAAGTAATGAATTGATGATTTATAAGGTTATTTTAGAAATAAATATCGATCCTTTTATTACCATGGAATCTTATAATAGGTATGACAATATTTTCCTTGTGAAAATTCCATCAAATGTAGAATATATAGCCATGAATATAAGGAAAACAAATATTTCCTTGTATTGTATATACTTTAACGTAGTAATTAATGAAATTGAGTTGATATAAAAAATTATATAATAATGGTTAAATATAAAACCTCATATAACAATAAAGGTATAATTTTTCATTCCCTCAATTTTTATCATAACTGCCTCACTATATGAACATCCATTGTCATCTAGTGGGGTTGATTTTTATAGTTATTATAACACAGGTGGATTTCATGTAATGTTTATTAGGGAAAATACATTTCCCAATTTTATCAATTAAGAAGATTTAGATATCTATGACACTCCTATAAAATTTAGTTATAATATCCCACCCACAATTGATGAATTGTTATATGTGAATGTGGAATATAATGAGTATAAAAACCCCATGTTATTTTATTCCTCTATGACCATGATAAAAGAATCAATATATCTCTTTCATTAAGAAATAAAATTTTAAGTTCATGTATAATAACATAATTTTTTTGATGATATTACATTATATACATACTCATATATTTGGTTTACTAATCACATTCAATAGATATTAATATATATTCAGTATAATTCATCTTACACATATATCTGTTTTGTAAGATAATGTGGATAATTGTTAAAAAACAATATCAACATGGTACAATAAGAAAATTTTATTCATGTAATCAACCATATCATATATATTAATTTTAATTTTTTTAAGTAATTTTAAATATTTTAAATGCCACTACCAAAATAAAGACATAAAAACTAAAATTATAGAACTCATTAAAATGAAAAAAATACTTCCCTATTACTTCTAGTCTTGTTTTAGTATTATCATTACACATTATTTTGAATTTACCTTAAATACAAAGAGTCATATAATTTTATTATAAACAAGGGTCCTATTTGTATCTAGTGATACAAAATGGCTTCAATAATTTTGTTTATAATTTTCAATGTTCCAAGAATCATATATCCATTGAGATTTTTGGGAAATAATGGAATTAATTTTCAATGATTTGGAATTATAATCCAATAAGTGTATAGATCCCATAATGTAACATGGGGTAATGTATATAATATAATTATAACATAGCCTAAAAATGATCCCACTAAAATGTCACATTCATGTGACATCAAAGAAAGTACTCAGATTTCAGGAACACCAATATAACATCAATTTTGACACAAAGAAAACATTATAAATACATGATATTACCATATGAAAATCCCTATAATAATGGATAACATCAATGTCCTATATCTTATGTGAAGTGATTTGTATATATCTTTTATGTAAATTCACTCATTTAATTAAAATTGATGAATAATTGTGTATTATTTTAGTTGTATGAGGATTTTTATAATTCCATCCAGGATAAAAAGTATTATCATTTCAAAAAATAAGGGGAGATGATATCCATTGAAATAAAATGACTTATCCATTATATAATAACTAGATATAGGTAACAAAGATGCCTTTATTATCAATAAAAACATTAATAAAATGGGAATAATCCATATTTTCACATATTAACATTTTAATATTTTTAGACAGAATAAAAAATATAATAATAATAATAATTTTCACAGGGTAATATTAATCACGCATAAAACATTTCACAATATACAAAATAATAATCTATACATTATTTCTCTTATAAATAGGGTCATTTATATCCATTTTCATTCAATATTAATGGGATAATTATATTGATTATATCTGTTATAATAGTAATTTATATTAGTATTTGTATAAAAAAATGAGATTAAGGGACTAGATATTATAGATTTCATTCATTTAGAATATTTTAATTATTAATAATTAATTGAAATTTTTATACTCATTAAATATGTTTTCTAAATCAATTATAGTTATAAAAACATCATAAATTTTATTAAATTGGGATTCATTGTATTCAAATGAGATATGTGTGTAAGCACTAACACTCAATGATGTTTGAAAAAGGATTGTACACATTTCACTAAAAATGTATTTCCTTATTTATTAATAAAATTATTTTGAATGGTTTTGAAAAAAAGATGGACAATAATTTGGTTCCTTCATTGCATTAGAACTGTATATCTTGATACAAACTCTATGATTTATTAAAAAAATTTATTTAGAGTTTGTATTTCATTAATTTAATGGAGAAAATGTTGTAATGAATCATAAAATTATTATCAACCTCAATTTTGTGTCGTAGTTTATGTAATAATTTAAAATAGATCCTTTACTATCCTATTTTATCTTTTCATAAATTTCCCTTTTATTTTTTTAAAAATAAAAATACATACATGGATTTTATATATTTGGGAAAGATAGTGATTCAAAATAAATTCTTTTGGATGATCTCTCTTTTTATATGAAATGATATAGAGGACATAAATAATTTAAATTATATAAATTGTAAAATTTAGTAATCATTTTAATTTTACATTTAATAATATGGGTGGATGTCACCTATAATATAGTATCTTGAAAATAAAGTTATCATGCATGTTCATTCAAGGAAGAGACAAATCCATCAATGTAAAATAAATATTGTAACATTTTACTATTTAAATTTTAAATTATTATTATAAATAAATGATTTAAGGGGTAAAACATATGGAAATTGAATGAGGAGAAACCCTCTCTATTATGAAAATTGACCATGCTTTCACTTGTATAACTAATCAGATATGATTCATTCTCTTCCACAAAATCAGATGACATGAATATTTGTATCCATCAATAAGTCAAGATTGAATACAATTTATTATGAAAATATTGTATTATTTGAAAATTATATAATTATTCTTAAAACCGTAGAGTTATTGAAAAAATATAAATACTAATTTCAATAATCTATTTTGGGTATAGATATCAGGGGTATATATCCACTACTGATAGGATGACCTATCTATTTTATCCTAACACCTTTCAGTATTTTCTCTTGATAGGATTATGTTATACCCTAAATGTTTGTATTGGAAAAAGAATTGAAAAAATTCGTGAAATATAATATTATTACAATATTTAGTGTCCCGTATTCTATAATTGTATATAATAACACAAATGTATATTTATTAAAGAAAAAATTTCTATCTGAGAAGAAATATATATATATTAATAATCCATCCCAATATAATTTAGTGACAAATGGATAGATAAATGAATCATACATAGCATTAAATTTTATACACAACATAACAGATGATATGGTAAAAATAATTTATCTAGAAAAAATATATCATCCATTGGTTTCATATCTCACATGTACCAATATTATCTCATAGGGGACCACAAATATACTATTATATTGGACATAAGATATATTACACCTAGATATTTCATTTCTATCACTTGTAATTTCCATTTTAATCATATTTTTAATGATGAATAATCCAAAAATACATTTATGAGTGGTACTTACAATATCATAAAATGTTAAAAATAAATTTCAAATGGATGTCCATAATAACTATGTCACATTAGATTTCAACATGGAGGCTCATATCGACTCATGAATCGAAGGGGAATTTATTAGATTATAAGATTAATAATACATTATAAAAATGGTCTACTAAAATAGGTACATTTCCTGGATCACAATGGATATATATCATATTACTATAGTGAAAAAAGAAATATTTTAGGAGAAATACATCACATAACCTTATTAGGAATATATATCATAGTAGTACGTTCTTATATAAATATACACAATTATATTCAATATACATCCCCAAACTATATTTAACATATAAAATATTGTTGATGAAAAATTATGGGGTTAATTTCCATTATATAAATAATGAATATATTTATTATCTACTGAACCCAATTTTTTTAAATATGCTGATAATATAATCCATTTGTAGAATTTAATTTGAAAAAAATTTCAATGTAAATTAGTTGAAAAAATATAATACTGTAAAAATATTTGTTTCTAAAATTGGTAGCATTTAGTAATAAATTTAAAAATTTTTGATTTAATTAATAATGTTGAAATGAATAAATTATACACATTCATAATTTAATTATTATGTGAAATGATATTAAAATAATAATTCAATAAACTAAAAAATACTGAACAAGGTTGGGTGATGGAGTTTCACTGGTTTCCGATGATGAATCCTCTTTTCTCTCATGGATATTTAATGAGTATTTATTATACTATTCCCTTTAAATTAATGATACCCAATATACTAATAACATACTCCCATTAACACTAGTAAAAACATGAATCTGGAATATAATTCACCCAATATTTTTAATTATTACAGATGAAAGACTCAACGAGATGAATTCTATTTCCCAATTTAATTTTTATAAGAAACATAAGTCCAACAAATTATGTGGAATTGATCACCAAAAGTTAATAATGAAAATATTTAAAAAATTCGGTTTCTATGAAATATCATTTATGATTAGTGATTCCATTCCCAAAAAATAAGATGATTCATTAGTATAGAATGAGTTTGGTGTAAGAAATGACTAAAATATTAAAAAACAAAGAAGGGAAATTCACTATAGAGAAAATTAAAGAGCAATTATGATTAATTTATGGAAAGTATTGGTTGTAAAAAACTAGTGTCTTTCTAGACCATGAAATTTTCTTTTTATTGGTTCCCTGGACTCTAAAAATATTTTGAAATAATTAATGTGTCATGGATGTTAGGGGGGACTAATTCAGTGAACCAATATTAGCTTAAAAATTAATGATTTAATATCTTGTCTCGACACCATAATATTCATTATATCCTCCACCAGGTAATGAGTGGAAATTTTTTTTATGTAGAAACCTGAAGATAAAATAGTATAACCAGTGAACATCCATATAAAAGTTGAAAGAATTTTCTAATAGTTTCATTATGAATCACTACTAGTTGGAAAGGGTATCCTCCACTAGATATTTAATTTATATATACTACAATTGGTGTTCGGACTACATATAACTATTTTTAATGTTCCATAAACCAAATATCCTATGTTGCCTATAATTTCACAAAAATAATCATGGTATAATAAAAAACACATTATGCCTTTGGTTTCCAGATCATCTTCATTCCAGGATACAAAAAATTCTAACATGATCAAAGAATATTCAATATCCCTTCATTTAATACATTTCAACCATTAATTCAAACAAAATTAGCATCAAAATTATAAGTGTTTGGGATCATTAAAACATTACCAGGTTAGAAGAAAAAAAATATTGTTATTTTTTTGATTAATCATAAATTGTATATAAGGGGAATTTAAAGAATATGAAAATTATACGATGATATGTTTTGTAAAATTCTTTCCCCCCTCATTTAAAAATAACATCATGTCCCATCAATAAAAATAACATATTATCGTTATAATTATCAGATATTTATATATTTTAAATAAATATATTTTATTCACCATTTAATTTTAATAATAATAATATATTGTTGAGTAATTTAAAAATAATAGAGATAAAATTTATTTCTAAGTTTTTAATCATTAATAATCATTTTAAATAGATAATGTTTTCCATTTAGAAATATGATGAAAAAAATTTTAATCAAAATTTGAAAATTTTACATTATTTAATTATTAATGTTTATATAAACAAACTTTTATCACTATATTATCATCATATAAATAAATTATGAAATATTATTGTTTAAAATAGCTCAGGAGTGAAATTAAATTTTCATAATGAATTCGGAAAAAAATGTTCTCTTCTTCTTTGATCAATACAATATTAACATGATTAACTCTACAGAAAATAGTACATTTTAATTATGATGATCTTTTGATCCAAAGTAAATATGGAAAAAAATTTATTAACAAATTACTTTTAAATTATAAAGTAACATGAAATTTATAAAATCAAAGTATGATTTCATCATAGAGAATATATTTTATCATAATGGTTTTCAAAAAATAATTATTAGAAACTATATGAACATTAATAATGTTTATTATTCTTAGTGAGCAATATATATACATTATTCATTATTAGGATGAATATGAAATTAAAAATTAAACTAGTTATTTATTTTATAATGAACTATAGTTACATATATTTTCAAATGGAATCCACATTTTTTATCCTATAATGAATGTTTTTTGTTGGAGTATTACACACATATCACCATACAAAAATATTAAAATATTTAAAATAATACTGTAAAAAAATGAAAATTTTTTATTCTTAAAGAAACCTATGTTTTAATAAAAAATAGAAAAATTCTATGTTAATCCATGTATTAGAAATAATCATTACTATCTTATAATAAATAATTATCTATTCAAAAATATATGTGATCAATATAAATGAGTTTAGTGATGATATTGAAAATATTATAGTTGGGGTAAAAAATTTCATGAAAATATATCCATTATAAATTTGATCTCTACGATTTGGGTGAATCATATCATTGTGATTAGTGTTAAAATATTTTATTGGACTTTTTATAATAATATCATTAGTTAAATTTCAATGATTTATAGGGACATGATCATATATGTGCTCCAAATATAAGATACAATTTTTAAAACATATAATTTGGTCATAACATATTCATGTATCTATATATTTTCTTTTCCATCATTAGATAGGGAAATATAGTATTTCAAATTCATATTTCAATGGGATAGATACCTTCACTATATGTTAAAAGTTCCACCTGTAAATCTTCATATCTACTCAGATTCCTCTAAAATAAGTTTTGAAAAAACAAGTTTGTTGGAATGAATTTTTCGTTGGATAAAAATATATTTCATTGTTTGGGATAGAAAATTATATCTCTGAAAAATAGTAAACATGATGTCCATCTAGGTTGGAGTATAGTAAATAATAATTCTAACCATAACCCTATAATGATTTTTTAAAACTATTTTACCACATCATTTGTCACCATATAGATCTTTTTACGCAGGGGAATACATTTTTCCATTTCATCATCTACACACAATCATTAAAAATAGAATAATAATATTTTTTTAAGAAATAAATATATTTTTAATATATTTGAATCACACGATCAACTATACTTATCATATAAACACATATTAAACAACTTATTCATTAATGAATAAAATTAATTAAAAATATATTCCATGGTCTATTTAAAAATATAAAATTTTCTATAAATTTCAAATGTAATAAATAATTTGAAAATGTGTTTATAAAAAGTGTGGAGTTATATTCCCCCATTATCAAATCTTAAAAAAAATTGATTAAATTTCATTTTAATATTTTGGGGATTGTTATAAAATAGTTAAAACATAATATAATGCTATAAAATAATTTGGTAGTTAAAAATTTTAAAAAATGGGAGGATGATCTAAAAATTATTTTCAGAAAATAAAATATTTTGAACAAAAATAATTATATAAACATAATAAAATTTAATTAAAATTGTTAGTGAATGAAAATAAAATTATAATAAAATGTATTTATGAAATTTTTTTAAATTATTAACCATAATCACTACATTTTTTAATCTCTTATAATAACATGTATAGACTTGTTGAAGGTGGTATTTCATTATTTAGTAATCCAGTTTCCAAAAACAAACATGGTGAAAATAATCCCATGATTATTGGGTCATTCCATGAGAGGTTATGAATATTTCTCATGGATATTTGTTCAAATACTCTTTCATGGAATTCAGTAATGTATCTTAATTAATATCATTATTTTGGTATTTAGATTTAGTTTGGGAGATAAATTCATGATGTTCAACCACATTTGAGACTAAACATCTAGTACATTTTGCGAATTTAAAAGGGATGATAGAATTATCAGGTTTATATATTTAGATATAAAAAATTCCTTGGACAATTGAGTAAAAGGGGGGTTCATGAACATATTAAGTTTATATATAATATTGTGTTTATTTTATTTTCAACCTATTTTTGATGTCATCATCATCAATTTTAGGATGAGTTTTTTGGTATGTTTTCATAAAATTTTATTGGAATTGACACATTAAATTTTTTTCATCCTCTTATTTAATAATTGATAGGATATATATGAGCTTTAGTACCCATGAAAAAGTACGTCTTCTTTTTTTGGTTAATCATTAAAATATCATCAGTAGAAATAAAGGAAACACATACACAACAAATATCATTATTGATTTTAGGTTAAGGATGTTTTACATTGAAAACATTATTAGGGGTATTATTATGATGTAATTTTTGAGAAAATGGTTAAGAGTATAGGAATATATATTGAAAACCAAAACCTGTAATTTGTGAGTTATTATAAAATCAATAAATTCAAATAGAATATTTTCATAGAGGATACTTTTTCATTTACTATAAACCAAATTTTGTTGAGGTGTTATGGGATTCAGGGATTAATAATGATAACCTTGAGAAGCAAAATGCTCATTTAAGTCTATGTTATCAAATTATCAATCATGGCCACATCTAATTGATATATATTTGTAACTTTTCTCAATTTATAATTTCATGGAATAGTTTTTGAAAAATTTACAAGTGTCATTTTATGATGTAAGATGATGTAAATTGTAAATCTAGTATATTCATGTATTTCTACGATGACTTAATATTTTCCATATATTGTATCATATTGATTGTGTCCAAAAAAAGGTCATGATTAAGGGTTTATAACAGTTTTGAAGTGGAAAAATCTATTTTATTCATGATTGAATTTTTTTAAAACATTCTATGTTGAAATGGCTCACAAAATATGAAATATTAAAAAAATGGTAAATCTTATAATAGTTAGTTAAGGTTGATCTTGACCAGAATGTAGAATATTCAACTACATAGTAGTTTACTCAAAAAATTATAATTTATTAAATTGTTCAATTATACATGTTTTAATTTGACATAAAATATATTTTAACTGCATATTATCATTTAAATATAAGATATGGGAAATAAATGTTTTAATATAGAATAAATTATTAAATAATATTACTCTTAAAATTTTATTATAAATCCCCTATCACATAACTGAATTCTAAAAAATAATTTATTATAGAAGATACTAAAAAATAAAACATATTTTATTAAATTAGTGATATAAAATCCAATCATAAAAATATGTTTCATTTAAAATTTTGAATCAAATCACAATAAGTAAGTCATCCATTATAGTTTTTTAATGATTTAAAAGGTAATAATAACAAAAAGTATTCCAATAAAATCCAATGTCTAAATAAATAGTATCATCATTTGATTTTTGTGACAGACATGGCCTACAATTTTCAAGATTCAAATATTATTTCTACCTATATATATTGTCCACATTTATTTTCTAATGAATACATTTATTATCCAGACATGATTAGGAAATGTTCAACCATTTGAAATGTGACAGAAGATATGAATGTTTTATGGTCAACTATAATAATTTTATTTCAATTTTATTCATAGATAATGTGATTAAATTTCATATAGTAATAAGGAAATTTATAAATTTTTGATTCAGTTAAAAAATCATTTCATGTAAAATTTTACAAAAAACATAAATTATTTTTTAAAAACAAATTGTATTAAAAATTCTAGCAACACTGTTAGAGCCCATAATCTTATTTATATATACATCAATATGGGAGAAATAACGATATTTATTTCAATAGTCCTTAATTATTTATCCCCAATTATTTATTATTTTATTTTCATTAGTATTTAGAACCAAATAATATTTTTTATTATTGATGTGATAATTTTCAAAAAAAAAATGGATTATATTTCGTTCAATGATTTCTATTTTTTATTAATGTTCGAAACATACTTTTTATGTTTAAAAATTGCATAATGAAGATAATAATAATAAATTATACATATAAAAAATTATAATAGAAGAAAATATTATCATGATGTATTTATATCTCTATAAATCATGATATCAACCCTTATGAACAGATTCATTTATTTGAAATATTTAGATAATGAATGTTAAAATTCCCTTGAAATAAATGTTTGGTCATTTATTATTGTTTTATAATTATTATTTTAATTATAATCATTCATTTTTAAGGGATCATATAGCATAAATATCTCCATTCATTCCAACAAAAGAACACAAAATTGATTTCATTATGTTTCAGTTTATATATTGAATGAATATTCTGTCTTCCATGTATATATTAATCATCAGAAAAAAATGAAAAATATTATTGTATCCTGTAGATTTTTTTCTCATATTTTCATGAAAGAAACATTCATCTTAATTTATTTTTTCTCCCTACCCTTATTTTTCATCCAATATTTTCACAGTGATCTCATATCCCATGGGAGATCTAATGGGAACCTAGTAGACCATGTTGTTAATGTATTTTTATTGATGTAACATAGTGAATTTGGGTTCCTAATTTATTAGTATGACCCAAATTATTTTCATTAATTCAGTTAGTGTAGAGAGCGTACCACAATGTATATTTAAACAATTAAATTGTCTTTTTATCATTTAAACTTTTTTGTAATTGATTCATTTTGATGTTTAAAAAATATTAACATTTTTCCAAAATATATCAAATATTGTATATATTGTTTTCCATTCATTGATGATATACTTTAATTTGTTTTCATTATTCATTATATTTGTTTCTTTTAGAAATTTATTTATGTTTAATTTTTTTCTAACCACATTACAATTAATTTTTTGATTTTACATTTAATTAAAAACAAAAAATATCTTAAAAATTATATTTTCATATTTTATATTAGTAGTAGGATAAATATTAATGAAAATAATATATTTGAGATAACATCATTTTATAATTAATTTATACATATATGTTTTCAAATAAACATAATTTATTCAAAAAAATATAGCACGTACCAAAAAGTGTCATTTAGGAGAAGCCATTGCATGAAAATCCAATTAAAAAAATTTCATTAAAAATAAGTCTAGGATATTGAAAAAACATGTCATTGAAAAGAAAAAAATCTATGAAATAATGAAAAAAAATTAATTCATTTTGTGGTCCAAATATATGACATTTTGGATAGAGTAGGATACAATATAATTAAGTTGCTGGGATTTGTTTTAAAAAAACAACGATTGAAGTATTAATGACTGAAAACAACTTTTTAAAAGTATATTGATAACAAAAACCATTTATATAATTTTACAATAATAGTTTGATCATGTAAATATGAGAAATATTTAATTTATAATATCTATATATTTTTTTATATATTATGTTTAAATGAATATAAAAATCGCAAAATATAAAAAATTTTGTTGAAAAAATCAAATGAACATATATATTATGTTCATAATTGCAAATATAGGGATATGAAAATTTTCAATAGTCAAATGATAAAATAAAAATAAATTATTTGGTAAAGGGGTTTGGCCAATTTTTTTTAATAACATATATATATCCAAAAATAATTTCTCGATGGTTGTATAAGCCAATTGAAATAAACTACATAATGATAAAAATAATATTTAAAAAACATTTGTAGCAAGAAACCATTATATAATTGTCCATGTATAAATATATATTGAAGATAAAATCCTAAAAGAACTAAAATACATTACCATTTAATAGTTTTTGAAAAATAAATATTATATCCAACATTAAATAGTTGGGATCACCAGAAAAGAAGAAGTATATAACAAAATGAATGATATCTAGATGTAATTTTTTTCCCTAGAGTATATTATCATAAAATTAAATAAGATGCACTAAGAGAGAATGAGTATGAAATTGGAGAATGGTTAAACAATTTAAAATCTAATTTTACCATTGGAATTGAGAGGATATTGGATAATGTGAGAAATATGTTGATCATGGAATATATATTTCACGAATTTTTTTGTTTTAATTTCTTAAAAGTGTTTATTAATTGATTGTGACGTTTGTGAGAAAATTATTGAATCAAATAAATATCATGGATGTCATCATGGTTTGAATTAACTCATAATTGACCACATTTAATTCATAATTGACATGTCTGGTCCAACACCACCAGATACATGATAACATATTTTGGTCATGTAATGGAAAATATCTTATTACATAACAGATAAATAGCCCATAGGATGTGTGGTAGAAAATTTGATAATGGGGGTTCTCTACATCACCACCTACTGGAACGGTGTACTTCCATGATTAATCTGATGAACTCCTACTCTAAAGGTTATTCCGTGCAATGAAACAAGATATATTATTCCATAAACAAGTAATCCAAGTTCTATTTACAGCTTCCCAGACATCACTATGGATGACTAAAAATCAAGATAATAATTTTTATTCCCCTATGTATTTTTTAATGATCTAAAAAATTTCATGTTCCAAAAGAAATTATCCCTTCATTTACAAAATATCCAACTACAACTCAAATTAAATCATGAGACACAATAACAAATGTTTCTCACTATTAATACCAAATATTCTGATTTGATTTATAGAACATATGTCAACACTCGAAAACATTATATTAAATGAGAAATAAGTCTTCATTTAATGACATTAAATGTCATTAAACCATGTCCTTCCAATAATATGATTTAAACAAAAAAGAGTCGGATGTTTGGACAACCTAATTTCTTATGAGGGATGTATGATCCATATATATATTTCAGAATATGGATTCCACATTCCATTTTTCAATTATGGTATAAAAATAAATCCAATAAGATACAATAATTTTTGGGTTTCTCAATGTAATTCTTGGATATAATTTGATTCATGTATTCCCTCTAACAATATCCACAAGTATCATAATCCAAAATCTTATAATATAATCTAGGTATAACTCCCTATGTGTTGTATTTTAATTTTATTCAATTTTCTTAATATTATGATGGATGGAATTTATCACTAAACCTGATCTTAATCAGTATAGAAGATTCTTTGAGAACATCATGTGTTCTGATTTACATCCATTCATAACATGTACTGATGTCAAAATGAATTATAATGGGTATTGATATATATTCCACCAATTATAATTTCAAAATATCTAATGGTATAGATACTATATTAATTTATGTTTTTCTTACATGTGATGATATTATGGGAAAATCAATTCATTTGTAAATTAATACATAGTTAAACATTTTTTATAAATCATTGAATAACTATGGGTAGTATGATTATTTTAATAGATGGGTAGACAATGATTTTTTGGTCCCCTATAATCAAACAAAAATTTAAATCCATTTTTAGAACGATTTCATTCCATACTAGAACTTTGGCATTCCAATTCATGTATGTTATTCCATTAATGACTCAATGTATTGTTTAAAATTTTTAGATTTATTTACAAAAAACATAATGTTCTTTATTTATAACATTAATAAGAAATGAAGTTATACCATGATCCATCATTCTATGTTGAACTCTAAATCTCAACTCTATCAAACCCCTTCATATCTAATTTCCTCCTAATTCAAGGTAAGAATTTATACATTTGACACTATTATAAGTTAATATATTATCATTATACAACTACACATGTCTTGAATCTAGTTGTTGAAAGATATATTATGGCATCCAATACATCTATCATAGACCCATCCATAAGTCCATATCGAAATTTACCCACCTCAAACAAAAATAAATGATATAATATTTGTTTTTACCTTTATTATTCTAATTATCTTTTGAAATTGAATTTACATATGTAATACATTAATTAATTAGTATTTGAATCAAAAGAGTTTTTTTGATTGAGTAATTAGTACGTATGGTTCAAAAATGACACTCTAATTTTATGATGAAAGGCACACTATGTATTAGACATCACTCTAGAAATTTAAATAAAAAAATTCATTCATAGGCTAATGGTCCCCTTACCACAAATCCCATTCATAGTGTTTTTAAAACCCATTTTTTGAAATATGTTTTTTCCTATATAGTATGTTTTCATTACTATGTAGTAATTGGTTTCTCATCTATAGATATTTATTTGATTTCATGTGTTATATATATTCTAATAAAAATTTCCATATTCAATAAAATGATGTTACATAATAAATTATTCTGATCCCCATCTAAATTGTATATAAATCATTACGAATCTATAAAAAACCCTGTGGTTAATAAAACATTCCCATTATTTTGTGAAACAATTAACCATATGTTACATGGTACAATATCATAGAATATTTATATATGTATTATTCCTATTATTAATGATAATATTAAATTTCAATGATCAATTTATAAAATTGATATTTTATCACTGTTTTATAACCTTAAAAATATTCCTCATTTTGGTAAAAAAAAGTAAGACCACAAAAACCAACCTCATTGGTCTGATATAAATAAAAAAACATTTATATAAAAGGGAGAGAGTGTAATTAACTAATCTAAATACTCTCTCAATCTAGTATATGGCCGGATACATGACATACCCAAAGGGCGTTCTTAATACCCATGTGTCAGGGAACAATACCTGGTAACTGAACAACTATTTGAGGGAACATTTTCACCAAATCTAAAGCAATAACAAGGAAAATATATATAAACCATAGAAATAAAAATTGGAGGATAAATACATTGCATATATGGAATGAAAACAGAAACAAAAAAACTAAGGTGAAGAAAAATATCTATATAAAAGTAATATAAAAAAGGACAATGGAAACCTAAAATCCAACTACTATATATTATAGGGTGGGAAGAATCCCATTATCTCACTTCCATCTGCCCATCATATCTAATAGAACCCATACCCACATAATTGTATTACCTTTACATTAGTGATATCAAGTTACATAATCATGTATTTGTAACATTGAAGAGGTATATAGGATGTGAGATAACAGACTCATTAGGAAATTAATGAGATGTTCTTTACCACGTATCCAAACAATAGTCCAATCATCCTCATCATTAAATAAAAACATGAATTATAAAAATTATGTAATTTTTACATCATATTAATGTAAAGACTAGTTCAATTTCACATAGATTCACAATTATAAATAAATAATGATAATCTGTTTCAAAGAAGATCATATATGTATATCATAGCAGATATATATTCAAAAAAAGATTTAATGAAACATTTCTCATATCTTGTCGATGGAAGTTCAAAAATATAACATAGACCATAAGAAGAAGAACATGAAGCATCATTCATGGGATCAAACTAGATTAAGATATATTGGAATCTCAATCGTAACTTATAAAATTTCACAGTCATCAACCAGTAGACATATGCATCGTGACTAGAGGGAATAAGATCAACCTATAATGTGAACCCCCCAAAAGGTTAAACATGTCCTCTGAATAAGATGAATATAAAGTATGGATAATATTATTGATAAAATACCAAGACAATGGAGTAGACCTATTACTATACCATTCACATAAATACATATGTCTTATCATGTTCAATATTTTACAAGACAGTTCCTTAATCCATTTTACTAAATCATGAATTGAAAACCATTTTATATGAACAATTCAAAATGATTTGTAAACCCTTCCCTGTTAACCAAAAACTGGCGAAACCCATTATTTATAAAATCGATGATCCTCACCCAAAAAACAATCTGTTGAATTATTAAATTTCATTTTAAAAAACAATATATCAAATGATGGTGAATTCAGTTTCCCAACATTGGTGGGGACAGAACCAACAAACTCAAATCATAGTGTCACTCAATCCCACAAAATTATTCCGAAACAATTGGAAAAAATTACAATAGGAGCCCTATAATATATCTACACAATATGGAATTAATTGAATTTTAATAAAGGGTTGTGAGTGAAGATGAGACAACAAATACCATAAAAATACACTCTATTATACAACAAAATCAATAGAGAGGCCCCTTATACATGATAAAAGACATTTAATGAAACAACAATAAAAATACACCAAATGATAATGGATCCAAATACATAATGAAAAAACCATACCAAGGCCAATAAAATGAAGAATCAGAACATTTTAAACACTATGAGAGATTGAAACTAAATAAAATGGTTATAAATAATTGAATGGATTAATATATATTATAAAAAGACTAGAAAAATTGCAGACAAGACATCGAGGTCAAAATCTTAAAGAGATGTGATTAAAGAAATTATATATCACCTTTAGAGCTCTATAAATATATTTTTCACAATGATTACACTGTATATAATCTCTTTACAATTCATCTAATACTAAACTCTTTGAGACCATGAAAACCCACAACTATGTTAATAAAAATTGATATTTTTCTATTACATTTAATTTAATCGGCACATTTTTTGTACACACATCACATTATCCACTTGGTTTATGGTTTCTACCCTATAAAAATAATATTTCATGTATGCCCATTAAATGGTTTATAATATTCTAAAGACTATGAAGACAACATATTCATAAAAAATAATAAAAAAACCCATTAGAGAATTATCCTATCATGGGGAAAACCCGACAAAACAATTAAATGATTATTACCAGAATACATTAATTACATGAAACATCCATCCACAAACAAAAATTATTTTTCCCAAAATAAATTCACATTCCTTGAGTACCAAATGATTCCAACAATTTTATATGAAAATAATAATGGAGTAGTGATTTAACAAAATTCATGTAACAAGATGTTACAGAATAACCACCATAATACTTTCCACCCCCAAAAAGTCAGTTTGAAGAATGATGTTTCGTAATGTTGTGTGGCCACCACTCCCTCATCAATGAATGAATTTCACATGACTCATTAGAATATGATTCATTATTCTATAATAATCTATCTAACAAAATAAAACATTCATGGAAGTCCCCAACTTGATAGTCAATGATCTCAACTGGAAACGTAAAAATGGAAACATATTGCACAAAATTAATCTCCATAAATCTCAAGAATGTTTTAGGATGATGATGATACATACTGAGATATGATTTGTGAAAAAAACAATGAATTCATTTCAACTTCTATAAAGAACCATCTTATTCGAAACCACCCCAAGCTGGTCAACATCCATAAATGGTCCAACATATATTGGGGCTAAATATAAATTATTTCAATTTCAATGGTTACCCATCTATGAATAAACCTACAAGAAATAATAACCACTTTAAAATGATTAAAGGGGGATTCTTTGGTTTAATATATGGCATTTTTTATTAAGAACTATATGAAGACATCAATTTAAATCATGAATCCTCAAAAACATCTTCTAAAAAACACTCCGTGAAAACAAAGAAGCATCAAACACCTCTTCCCAATAAAGAGGTGAACTTCATAGATGATCATAAATGGACTCAATCTGATCCATTATTAAAGAGTACTATAAACAATTATTAGAAATAAAATCTCCTAGTTTTAGATGGTTTTTCTAATACCAAAAAACCTCATGCATAGGTTTGATGAATATCCTCGATGATATGAATTGTATAATACATTGGTCTATCTATTTGTGGGTGATAAGCTTTTATCAACATGTCTGGAGTCCCTATCTCTTCTTGGAGACTTCTCCAAACCCCCATTGTCAATTAAGGATCCATATATAAAATTTATTTTAAATTAACCTCATGTAAACTCATTGTGTCTTGAGTATAAGGTTTATTAATATCATCAAAATTTGTGGTATCTCTGGGAAAAAGAAAATTAGAATACTTATTCAATATATCAATTATCAATCAGATAGAATTCATCCTATATGATGTCTTCTTTAATAAAAAAAATCCTTGGATACATCATCCCATTTCTGATTACCCATATTTAGTTGTTGTGTAAAACAAGATGGATTCAAATCCACTGTATTTGTTATTGAAAATTGTAATAGTGGGTATCAACAATGCAATTTCATTTTTAGACCAGGCCACCAGAATTTGATCACATTTCCTAAAACATCCCCATAGATTCTAGATAAATGACCCCCATAAAATTATGATAATCATGAAAAATATAAATCCTCATATATTAATTGATGGCCAAATGAAAAAAAAAATTTATAATCCTATCAATTGTGGGAGACCAACTAGAAAATTTCCCCCATAATAAAATGGATTCTACAATTACCATGACCTCATCATCCAACTAAAAATTATGTTGGTTCAACCAAAGGATTTATATTGATAACTGATTGATGGTAAGAACAAAAAATACAAAATCATCATGAAAAATAATATTGAACTGTGTAAAAATACAAATAAGGTTTAAATCATGAATTAATGATATATTATCGTATACAGTTACATTCCTTTAAAGGGCATCTGTAATATCAGTACACATCCAAGTTGTATTGGCGATATTGAACTGAAACATCTGATGGTCTTCATACAACTACCTTTATATATGATTTTTTATATTTCTGAAAAAATATATAGTATAAACTCTTATGATTATAAAATTATAAAAACCATTCCAAAGTAAATAATACAATGAAAACATTATAACATGAATACCTATAGAATTCTCTATGTCATGAGTTGGGTAATTCATCTCATGTGGTTGATGATGACGAGCGGTGTAATCCTCCACACAATAATACTACATGGCCATATAAACCATACTAGTATGAGAGTCATCAATGAAAACCAAATTCCCCTTACATGGGCCTGGTATGATTATAATTCAATTTTATATCATATATTATTTCATTTAATCGAAAGATCATATGAACTTTACATCCCCTGGAAATTTCCCCCCATTCCTAGTAAACATAGTTAAAGTTATACCCAACATTAATAATAAATTTTAGAAATTTATATAGTATATATCCCAAAAAAGGAATCTCCATATCTCAATGAAATTATGTGGCTCTCCCCATGATAATAAAACCTTTATGATTTCAATATCATTTAATTCCATGATTACAAGATCACATGCATATCTACCGCAAGCTCTAAATCATGAGTGGATTAATTCTCTCCTGTGGTTGATGATGATAATAGCTATAATCCACTACATGATCATCCTACATGAGCACAAAACCCAAACTAGCACCAGAGACATATCAGAAAACCATATACCCTTAATCATGCTCTTGTATGATTACAATTCGATTTGATTTTATATCTTATTTCTAGTCATCTAAATATGATAGACACATTTCATTCCATCGGTATTTTATCACATTCGTAGTAAACCTAGTCAATGGTGACACAAACATTAATATATCCTTTATTAATATTTATTGTGTATTCCGTGAACAAGGAAACTCCAAATCTAGGAGACATTATGTTGCACTTATGATGATAATAAAACTTTTACCATTACAGTGTCATCTAATAATTCATGATTAGAATTCACTTTTCCCTTGAATTTAATATCTTGAGTCTAGAAGTTTCATTTTTATATATTTCTACAAAAACAATGACTCGTCTGGATATACAAAACCAATATCATATGATGATCATTACTGTTCTCAGATCGGGAGTAAAAAAAATCATACATGTACAATACCACAAATGTGTCAACATAATAAAGGAATAGCAGATTCTTCATATAACTAAAAACCTTAACAAAAATGGTCAAACCATATGGAATAATAAGATTTCATAATGGCTATACTTATTCTTTATTGATGACTTCATTATATCACAATCTCAAATTCCGAGTTGAGGATTTCCCAAATTAAAATAATTCTTTGAAAACTAATTTCCCCACATTAACTGATAAAAAATCATTAAAACAAGAAAAATCATAGTTTTTCTTAAATATTTCACTATTCAACTTTTTAATGTCTTTACATAACCAATGTGAACATTTGTATTTCAAGAAAAAGAGCATTGTACAATCCAGAGGTGAAACACTATGGGAAAATACCATTTTTTCACCATATTGTCCATCAAAATCATAATATCATTCATCACTTTTCGTTTCATATGATAAAAAGGTATTGATATTAGCTACTTCCCTCTCAACATGTTAATTATAAATTATACCTTAATATCTAGAGTAATCCTAGATAAATTATTTCAGAAAATGATTGGAAACCATGAAAAATGGAAGGAAGTTCAACAAAATAACTCCACATCGAGATTGACTACATCAATAGACAATAAATAATGAGCTATTTGTATTAAGGCGATACACAGCCAAATCATGGGTCCATCACTACATGAAACACCCATGACATACCATGATACATGATAAATGAGAGATATTGAGGAAAACAATCTACATAAAATTGATGATTAATAACAATTCATTCCAAAAGATGAAATCAAACAAGACTAGATAGATAATAAGATGACCACATGATATCTTCGTATTAGCTATCGATAAACCCCATGAAGGAAACCATAACCACTACTCTATTCATATCTGCATAGGTATCTCAAAATCCATAAAAATTACATAAAATCCATCATATATTTAATAATATAATCTAATGTAATTATTAAAATGATTAAAATAACCAATGTCAAATATATTAACCACTGATGAAGATAGAATTAAAATGGTGCTTGTCACTGTTTCTAGTCCCTTGTAAACATCTCCAGATAAAATATCATCATCATGATGGTTCTCAACATTGGAGGCATGTGGCTATTGACCTGGAGTATTTCAAGAATCTGTCTAATCCATGATAGCCTTTCGATTTGATGATCCCTAACCATATTATAGTATATACCTAACCTGATAGAAACACTATAGTTAAACATTATTTACCAAACGTCTTCACATATTAGAAGGTGAAGGAAATGAATTCTATTATATTCATACCTTTACAGAGTGATATTATGTCAATTGCACACCACTAACTATTACATTACATGTTTAAGGGGCATTCTATAGAGAAAAACATCAACTACTCCAGTGTTGATCCTAAAAATGTGATCTTTCGCGGGCATGTGAGTCATGCTTCCACTAGGTGGATGAGAAGACTAATAATTCCAAAATTCCATGTTGTATTAATATTTACCATTATATTTCAATTATATTTCTGTACATGTTTTTAAATACTCATAAAAATTAATTTCAAAATTAAATACAGTCTCAAACCCAATAGGTACTTATATGTTTTCACCAAGTTCTTCATTACAGCTTATAATGAAAATTGAACATTCTAAGAAAACCTAGTATTATACACTAATACTGAGAGATCTCCCTACTATAATATCAGAACTACTGATATATCACCGATGTTAGGTACTTTTTAGGAAACTTTTTGATGATGATATATTTGATACTGATTCCATCAAAGGAAACATTCCTATCATCTTGTACTATAGATACCGACAAATTCATTCTCAGGAAGTCATGTATGAATTCTAAACACTTAATTTTTTTCCCTCAATGGTATCCAAGAATATATTTTTCTAAATGATCATTCCAATCTTGTCCTACACATATTGGGGTTCATTTTTACAATTAATGGATGCGTATTTTCACACAAAAATAGTTTTGATTGATCTTATTCAATTATATCTCCAGGCTTCAACTCAGAAAATTTGTTCTGATCTAGTGGAAAATTCGGGACAACAAAATTGACTACTCATATAGTAACCTTGATAATTTTCTTACCCTTAATAGTATTTATATGAGATACATCAACTACACAAATATGAGGAAATATAAGAACATATATCTGATGAATACTACTGTACACTAAAATCATCAAAAAATATCTAAAATATAAAAAACTATGTTCAAACTATAATACCTATATTATTAAACTATGAATGACAAAAAAAACAAGATAGGAGAACATATTAAAAAATCCATGGAATCATGATCATAATATTGGAAAGACATATCTAGGAACTCACTACAACATACCTCTCGTGTCCCAAAAATCCTATCATCAGTCTAGAAAATAACCAAAGACTAGTACACATGTGGGAATGCATCATTTAACACTATCTAGGAATAATTGAACCAAATAACCTCAAAAACTGGTATCTAGATCGATATTCCACAAAAATATAGGGTGTTCTCGAGGCATGCGGGTGGTAGATTAACACCCATGCATCCAAAAAAATGATGGAATGATTTCTCCCAACCTAAAGAAACAACATTCAAAAGTTTTCTTATATATATATATATAAGAAAACTTTTTATATATAAATCTATCCCATACCTTGAAAAAAATAGATTCCAAAAAACATATAAGAATAACAAATCACCTAGTAAATGTCCAACCCAAATGGGCTATCAAAACTACAAAACCAACTACTATAAGTGGTAGTGTGGGTAGACACCCACTATATCACCACAAATTAAACATACTATCTAATTGAAAAATATGAAACCACCTAGTGGAACCCAGCCTTTCTCTGAATTGAATGACATAAACATGTATATGCACTATCAATGTGGAACATAGGGTATGAGTTAACTGGTTTAATATGGTATCACAGAGACATTCCATATAAAATCCCTAAATAATAATACTTGCATGATCATTCTTATGGAAAAAGGGATTGTTATTAGTTCATTTATTTTTATATCAATATCCTAGGAATAATGATTAATTTATCATTTTTGAACAGTCATATATAAATTATGTATGTGTAATTCAAATAAAAGAATATACAAATATTTAAGAAGATGTATATAGTCAAAAAACAAAAAATGTATCACTTATCATATCTTGTCTAATTCAGTATTAGAAAATAATACAATCCAAAATTAGAAGTGCCCCTAATGTCACTCAAGGGATCAAACTAGGCCAAGATAACTAGGAAACTCATATATTACATAGAAAATCATGTATCCAAAAATGCAGTAGTCATATTCATTGAGTTTAGAGGGTAAATGATGACCCCAAAATGTAAGCATCGAAATAGGTCTTACAATTTATTAAAAATACAATCCTATTCCTTAGTGATAGGACCAATGATAAATTTCATTGGTAGTATAATATACCTTTTAATATTCCATCCACTTATGTAACAAATGTTTCCCATGTTACCTATTTTCCAAACTGGTTCATCAATCCATTCTAAAAAAAATCATTCTTTCAAATAAATTTCATTTAAACAATTCGAAATATTTTGAAAAATCTGATCATTTAAAAAAACAGGGGAAAACCATAATTTTTAATATATCAGTTCTACACACAGAAAATAATTCTTCTTATACCATTATATTTAATGAAATAAATAATCCAAATATGTAAAACTCAGTTCACCAACATTGGCTATTTACAGAACCACCTAACATAAAACCCATGTAAGCACATGCCCATAATTGACTCCCCGACAAGTGGAGATAAAAAATGACCATAGAGGCCCCATAAATAATTTTAAACTCTATAATTGACCAAATATAATTAAATATTTGGTGGATAATTGGATACAACAGATACATCAAAATCACAGAACCCCACACCACAATAAATAATGGAATTAAAACCATAACAAGATCAAAAAAACACACATATATATATATGTGTGTGTGTGTGTGTGTTCGTGTGGATTAAATAAGAAAACATTTCCACAATTCAATAAAATTGATTACATTTTGTAGCATAATTACCATGAAAAAGTGAATGATGGCGCAAAAGGGATTACTAACCTAGGAAAATGCTACACAAACAAAATGGTGATAAATCACTGAACATATCAATTTAGAACTAAAATATACCCCTAAAATCATCAGATATGCCTTCTATGATGAGAGACAAAGGATTTATGGATGAATGGAATAACATATCACCCACACTCCATCATAAAAATATGTGTTTGTGAAATTTACAAGACTTTTAATCCCATTAAACATCATGTAATACTGTGAATTAAGTTACACTGAAAGACCTATATCCATTTTTAAAAAATTTGATATATTATTTTTACACGACATTTAATCATTACCAGGAATGTACTCACATCTCGTTGTTCTGTAGTTCAATTGTATCATCCCTACAGAACAGAAAAACAATGTTTTCCTATTATTGGTCATGTATTTTCCATATAGACTTAAAAGACTCCATATTCATACCCAAAACCCCAAATACCTACATGGATGTCCTCCAACCATGGGGAGAACACCAAAAAAGCATTACATGATTAAACCAACACTCCATTATTTCCAAAATTATTCCATCCCCAAAAATTATAAAACGTTATAAAAAAATTCTCTCTATCCACTATAACCACATAAAACACACAATTAATGATAAATAAAGCAATGATAATTGAACTAATAGAATGTGGAATCTAGGATATTATACATGGATGGTTCCCTATATAATCTAATAATGGGAGAACTATGTAATTGTTTGGATTAAACATAATATACCTGCTCCACTCATATTTTACTTATGATTAGTTAATTTGAAAGAGAGAAGGAAAATATTCAAATAATTTCAATAATAAAAAACTATTATAAGAGAAGCATATATGTTATATTAATTAATAATTCCCAATTACTAAGTTTTGAAAATGTTATTGTTAAAATAAAAGGATACATATGATTCTACAGACCTCCATTTCTCCATATAAAAGGATATTTCAGGCTCTCTATATGTATTTTTAAGGAGAAAAAGTAAATATGCATTTCATTAAACCATAATATTTGTACATTTGACTTATGAAATGCACATAACTATGTAATTTTATGGTACCTAAATGATTATTGATCATTAAATGTTGCATTAAATACCCTATACATTATATCAATTATGTCTAATAAATAATTACCTCTTATTAAATTGTGATAATATTTTCATACGGTGAATGTAAATGTAATAGGAATGATTCCCAACAATATCCATACAATAGATTAATCATAGAATAAAATTGTCCTTGTTTTATTAGTTATCTTCCCAATTGACCATATATTTTGGATACAAAACATATATATCCTATTTATATCAACTATATAAATATGTTAATACATTACAAATATATAATTAAATAGAATAATCATTTTCATCATTGTATCATCCATTTTTATATTTTCTTTTAAAAATATAATCCAATTTATTTATTATATAAATTTAAAAATTGCAATATAATTTAATTATAAATATTCAAATGTTATTTTTAATTACTTATTTATTATTGGAAATTGTTACTAATTGGATACAACTACATTTTATATAATCATAAGTTATTGATTTATAAAATGTGATGGATCATAAAAATTCTACGGTCGCATCTATTTGTCCACAAAATTTAGTGGATTATACAATTAATAGGTTTTTAAAAAGTGTAACTTATTGAATCAAGAATTTTTTTATGAATTGAATTGAGACATTGATAATTAAATTATATTTATCTAACATTGATTTCTTTCATTGTATATACATTTCAAAAAATTTATGGAGAATTTTTCCCAAACATTTTATCCACTAAAAAAGTTCTTACGTTTTCATTTTCCATTTCCAAAACCTCACGTACCTCATTATTGTCATTTTTCACCAACCAAATACCCTCACAATAAAAATATCATTTTATATAAATAATGTCATCTTTCTATGATTTACCTAAAATTTCCACAACCATGATATGTGATGAGAGACTTATAATTTTAAGACATCATAGGTTAAGTTTAATCGGTTGTTTCTATAGTAGAATGTTAAGTATTTGTGGTGTAGTAGAAGTATCTATAAATTTAAAAATTTAACATTTATGTGTTAAAAATATAACAAAACCAACTAATCTTATTTTTTTGATCCTCTTGAGTAAATATTTGCATGGATCCACAGTTATAGAGAATGGATAATTTGACTATGAGATGGTGTCTTTTTTAAACCATGCCCAGTTTAAGATAGTTGTTGTTACAATGAATATAAGGGAATGCATAAAGATTTTTCAAGAAACTATATATTTCCTAGGTATTTAGTCATTTTTATTAGAATGATTCTAGTTTTATATTGTAGATTCCTCTTCAACAAATGATGTCAAATTCTGAAAAATAAGGATGTCAACCATAGAATCATGAACATCATCATAAAACATATAAAGAATGAATTAGGTATATGTGGACATAATTAATATTATAAGGAAACTAATTTCATATCATATATGTCTATCACTTATCACTCATCCACATTATATCTATTTAATTCATAAGTAACTATTATCGAAATAATGTCACTCTGAAAAAACATAAAAAAGTAATAATGAAAGAGATGTGGTTGGGTAATGGAATAAAGTGGACTACAAGAGGTTTCATTATATGTTTGATCATATTTGGAGGCCAAATTATCATGGATTTCTCATAATATCGATTATCAAAGAATATACATGTCACAATCCTAATGTGGTGATATATTTGCATAAATATCAAAATGTATAATTGTTTTTTATAGATTATCCACTCTTTGTATGCATTTATTTATATCCCATATGTATTTATATTTATGTATTATAATATAATATGTGTGAATATCCATATATCTAATATTTACATGGTCCCAAAATATTGATATTACACAATTCATCTGAACACATTGGATCCAACATTTTCATAGACCCAAGAAATGGATCCTCATTTATAAGGCTTAAGAAACCACTACATGGACACATAAGGTTATTGTTGTCATGTTTTGAAGTAAATTTATAGGAATAAATACCATCCATATTCATTGTTTCAAGTGGAATCCTAGAAATATTCTCAATGAAATACATGATTTTGTTATTTTGAAATACTGAGAAGGTGCATTTCATCCATATATCATTTTCATTTAGGATGTCATTAAACTCACTATAAATTAGTTTATTGATTACTCCATTGATGTTTTTATTTTTCATGTCTTTTATATTTGTGTATCATGATCCAAACCATATCAGTAGTTATAGACACTTATATTTCATGATCCACGATTTATATTCCTTCCATCATTAAATTATATTTATTTTTTGGGATAGTGTGTACGTTCAAATTATTTATCTATCAGGTCCACATACATCCATCAAGTGCTATTAAAAAATTATCATCTAGTTCCATAGATATTTAATTATCCCAAAAATTGAATGAATCTATTCATAAATAAGAAAAATGGGATGTTGGATGCTCTTTCATGATCATAGAATTATTTTTATGATCCTACATCATCAATTATATTCCTAGAAATTATTCTACTATTGGATCATTATGAAGTCACCTATAACATGATCACATCATGTTGGGAATATTTTTTATTACTTTTTTATTTTTTATTTGATGAGAATCATCAAAATATTTTTTATTTGGGTCGTCTTATAAAGTAAAAGTGGATTTCTTCTGTTGATACTTTATGGGTAACTATCTCTAATTCTATGACGCTATGTGTTCTATCACTATGGGAACTAGTGAGGATAATATTTTATAGGTATATGAAGACAATAAAAAATAAGACCATTTTACTACCTTCATTATTTAATTTAATTATGATAAACGAAAATTTTACATTTTTGGTCTCTATGATCAACATTAAATAAAATTTCATGAAATGATGATAAATTTATTTATTATTTTTTATTTGTGTGATTTTGATACCTTTTAAAATTGATATCAGATTTCATATGAAAACCAATTCTATAAATTTTTTGACCAAATTAAATTTATAACCACCACTGAATAATGTATTCAATTACTCATATAATTTTTTTCCCACTTTATAATACACAAAAAACCATAAAAAAATATTCCAATATAGGACATCCTTGTAGGGATTAATATTGAAATCTAATGCTATTTTTAATTCTTTTATTTCATTTACATCAAAACACTAGAATGGTTAAATACATGATATATCAAAAACTAATTATTTTAAGATACTTCTTGGATACCTATAATTGTTAGGAAATTAATTTTTTATCCATTGATGCAATACCAACATATAAAACCATATAATTACCCTAATTTCCAATATTCATATATTCTATCACATAATTATAGCATATATTTTGAATATTTGAAAAATTATATAGTGGAATGATGGGACTCATGCTCTAGAATAACATAGGAACTATAAAAAATGTACTTGGTCTTCTACCCTTGTGTGGATAGAAAATTTGTAGCATATATCAACTAAGAAACACAATGAGAAACCCAAAAGTGGTTGTATTTGGAACATTTTTAATGTATATATGGTTACCACATCCTATATATTAAAGATATTTTTTGTTTGGGATAGTATATACATTATTTACTATTGTGTATAATTGAAATATGTATGTAAATTCTCAATAATAGTGCATGAATATGAGATTTGATGATGATTATAGATATAAATAACACATAAAATAAAAGAAAAAGACAAATCCCATGTTTCAAAAAATAATGATACGTACCATGAGATCCTTATACTGAATGGTGAAGGAAATTTCAACAATATAATTGATAATGTATTATTTTATTATAGATCTTTGAAACTATTGGGACCTTAATATTACATTTATATATAATAGATTCAATGAAAATGTTAATCAGTTGAAAAATAATTCTGAAGAATACATTCATGAAAATGCTTAGAGGTGTCCAAACTGTGAAGGAGGGATTCACCCTGCTTGGAAAAAACACTAATGTGTACTACCACTCAAATGGTTCCGCATGAATAATAATTTTTTTGGGATAGAATGTGTAATTATGTTCCCATGTACAAACTAGATAATTTTTAATGATAGACAGGGATTTATAAACCTCATGAATTATCTCTCCCCATAAACGAAAAGTCATTTGTGAGAAATGGTTTTCTTTTTCAGTCCCTTGTGAATGAAATCATTAGTGGGATGAGGCTTCCTTTTTCAATCCTAGTATAAATGCCCTAGAACCCACTGTGGATGTCATATAGACCCATTATATGGTTTCCATATTATTCAATAATATATTGTTGAGTGGAACAGAGAAGAGAGAAAGAAAGACACAAAAACATAAAGACATAATAGATGAAACATATATGAGAAATTGGAGAAAGGGGCGAGATTCATCATCTCCCATTATGTATACCTGTCCAATAACATTGCAGATTAAAATAAAATCCCTTGTCCATTAACAAAAAAATATAGAAACCATTTCGTGACGTATAAGAGGATAACGCATTTGAGGTCCAATAACCCATGTAGAAAAAATATAAATAGTGGAATTCTATCCGACATATAAATACCCAAAACGAGGGGAACATGAGACAAAAAAGAAATATAATATGTGGGAGGAACATACACCTAGACAGAAAAATGATACATAGTAATTCCCTTATTCTTTAAAGAAAAACGGTACACTAACATCACCCTCCCCAACATAGCAACAAGACATGTGGAGGGAACCCCATCTCTTATAATAAACAAAATAAAGTAATGGGGACTCATAGGGTATTTTATCTAAATATCCCATATCTTATCTCTATCATGACAATATACCCCACATTGGACACTTAGTAAACCCATATATTGGCCTCATACCAAGGAATATTCTAATGATACATGACTTGTATGATCAGAGCATTGGAAACATCAAAATGTCCTATCAAATCAACAAACCTATAGTAAAAGTCTCATGTTGGTAAACTATTTATCATGGAGGACCCTTGAATTTACAATATGTATACATAACCATGGCAATGTGGTTAACAGAATTGTAGTTTCTCATGTGGACCTCGCCATTCAAGGTAGGGAGGACAAGATCACACACTCTTTTCCCCTTGGGGGTTAATGTTGTACACATATCTTCCACTAGGAAGCAGTCCAAGGGAATACCTCTTAGAGTAAGAACCATATATTTTTTGTGGGTGGTAGAAATCATGATAATATATGCATTTAAATGTTTTATCCATATATATATATATATCAATACATTTGACAATACGAATTACCAATGTAATATAAAATATGTACCCGTTCAATGCCATTTCCCATTCCCATTGGGCTTCATCATTTGTCCACTTATAGAATATGTGGATCGTATGATCTTAATGTTGATTTATTTTTCTTGTATCTCAATATGAATATGAATGACATTGTATTAATGGTCAGTGTAGATCAAGATTTTGGTACAATACCAAACCTACTCTAGGCCCTATATGCGGTTTATAGCCGAACCATATCTTTACCGCTTGGTCCTCCTTTATTGTATAAGCCCCAAAAATATAAAAACAACCAAAATGGGAATACTACATGACATATTACACGTTAATTTTATAACTAAATGGGTTTTGATTCCCAACTAAATGGGATACGTAGGATGAATCCTTTAGTTCCAATCCAAACACCAAATTTCAATCAAATTTTCCTCAGGCTACATAACATATAGGGAAATATCCTTCCAATAAGGTCATATTAATTATGGGTACCCTAAAATCACCATAATTATTAGGCTATATCATCAGTATGATCTAGCCCTAAATGGGAGACCCCATCTCCTCTAAATACCTCTAGTCTCCTCTGAGAAATTACAACCCTAAACCTTGGCTAGGAAACTTATGTCTATACCTCCTTGCCATATGATGTTAATCTGCATTGTTTGATCTTCAACACACACTATGAAAAGTTGATGTGTCTTATTATGTTGTAACAAAAAAATGTTTATTGATAAAATACATGAGGATATGTTTGAATCCCTTTTCATGTGTCTGATCCTCAAATCAAAACAACTCACATCTCATTGGATGACAACAAACTCAAGAGCACCTTGCTATATAGATTCACACTAGCATCAGAATGACAAACAATATAAAAATATATTACTCCTTATTAAAATTATTCAATTGATACATGTCAAAACACACATAAAAATCACTCCATCAATATAGGTCATCAAATATAAATATATTATTTGAAAACAATGTATTCCAATGTTTAATAGTTTATTGATGATGATCAACATCATTCATAGGAATGAGAAATCGATTCCTAAAAATATCTAAATTCTATAAAAAGGTTCTGAAATTGGAAATAATTTGGCCAAAAAAGGTGTGATATTTCCAACCACCGATCCCTTCATCAAATATTTGTCCCTATGAATTTCTCTTTCCATTTCACAAAAACAGTCATCCATTGGAATGAATGATCATAAATCATATTGAGTGATGAAATAATTGTCTGTTTCTAGCTCTATGAATAATACATTTGAATCCATCTGTTTAATGCTATGCTAAATTGAATAGCTATATGATATTCAATCCCCTAACAAAAACCTTATATTTTGTACATGATGATTTTATTTGGAGATAGAAAGGAAATCCTAATGTTTATCATATAGCTGTAGCTTTTCCATAAAATGTTAAAAAGGATAAACTATCCGATGATCATCAAACCACTTTTTTTCAAGAAAACATATTCATTCTCATCTAAAAAAAGGTGAACTAGGATAGAATATTTTAACAATATAAACGAATCACCATTAAGAACCTGATTCTTATTTTTGAGGTACATGTTTATTATTTTCTCATTTCCTTATGTGTTTTTGAGAAAATAAGGAAAATGGGGAAAAATACTAAATTTTGTGACTACACGCCATGTAAATTTCCAAACACGGTGTACATTGGCCGTGTTGTATGAGTACATAGGGTGTGTAGCCATGCTGGAAACGAAAGGTTTAAAAACTGAATACACACCGTGTAGTGGATATTTACACGATGTGTTGTCAGTCGACAAGAAAATAGTAAGGTGATGGAGGTAGCTATCAGTGGAGCAATAGTACACGTCATGTAATCATAAATACAAGTCGTGTACTCATGTCGACGTATGAACATTGCGGCGGTGCCACCAAAGAAACAGTTAATTGAGAAAAGTACATGCCGTGTAGTCAATAGTACACAACATGTAGTTTTTTTTCATTTAAAATGGGAAGTATCCAACCCTATTCACAGGATTGGCTTAGAACTGGAGGAAGGTGTCGAGAGAGGAGTCCAGACCTTTGAGGCTCTCCATATCGAGCATCAGGAAGCCGTTTTCACCTCTGACAATCTCATTCGAACCGCACGTGTAAGCCCTCCACTCTCCTTAAGCAGTTATTTCCAATTATTCCTCTAAGGTATGTTATTTGAGTTTGAACGGGGATTTCATTCACCTCAGTTCTACGTCGTTCTTGGGCGATTCGAGGATCGTCATTTGCATATACCGTTCAGGGGTGTTTACGGTTGGTGACTTTGTGTTTAAATTCCAACTGATGTGTGTTTTGTGTTCTTTTGAGATACGCGCTCATGAATGGGGTGAAGTATGGTTGAGGACATGTTGAATTAAATACCTAGAATTTCATATGTAGTTAAGTGAACATGTATAAATGTTGTTTGGGATCGCAGCTTGGATCCAGGACCACCCCCGGGGTGTGTTTCTCTGTATAGTTGTTTATCCAGGATACCTGAGGTTATGCCATTATAAAAATGTTTATTTAATTTCCGAGAGTGGAATTGTATGTGAATTGCTTATTTATATGTCGGGCATGGGCCGGTTACTTGTACCTGAGGGAAGTGTTCTTTTCAGCCTGAGGGTATTGATTGTTTAGCCTCAGGGCAAGGTACTGCATAGCCTGAGGGAAACGTTCTATTTCTCCTGAGGGAAACTATTTGTATGCCTGAGGGTAGAGACTTTGTGCCTGTGGGTGAAACTTTGTACGCCTGAGGGAAATATCTGTTATGTATGATGTAAATACCTAAGGGAAAGATTAATATTTCCTGACGGTAATCCTGAGGGTGTGGTTTCAATAACCTAAGGGCAAGGTTTTGATTAGCATGAGGGCTTAGTTCTGAGGAACATTGAATGATATTAAATTGAACTGCTAAAAAATTATTTAAATGGCAATGAAACTGATAAATTTAGTTACTTTTGAGTACTGCTTAGTTTATTTCATTTACTACTACACAATGTTGTTGCATATTTTCACATCATTGAGCATGGGCCTTCAGTAGGTGCCTACTGGGATTTATTTCTCACACCCTGTTTGGGGTCATGTCTTCAGCCCCACATAGACTACATTTCTGCATGTCTGGATAATGGCAAGGGTCCCTATACGGGTACTTGATTGCTGTTGAGGATTAGGGGAGAAAGGGTCCGGGCATAAGGTCGCGATGCTACCGATTGTTTTGGTTTTTTTCTATACACTGTATTGTACTGTCCTCTATTGTTCTGTAACATGTCCTTGTTATTTTCTTAGAACATGAGGCATGATACATCATTATATATATAACTATTGGTTATCTTGTACTGTAGTTGTTTAAGAGTGTATAATATAGTTCTTCTGCTGCATTTGTATGTTTTATCTTGTATTTTGTTGCGCTACACTTCGAAAAATGAGGGCATAGTTTCCCCACTATCAGAACTGGGCCTTCGATGCTAGTCGGCAGCCTCTGGTTTTTGGGGAAATTCTCTTGAGGTCATGTGAACAACCGGGTTCGGGGCACCCGTGGAGTGGTACCCGGGTCTGGGACGTTAAAAAGTGGTATCAGAGGGTGGTTATTTTCTTTGACTTAATATTTTGAGCCTTAGTCATGGATAGGTCAGAAACAGTAGTTGGTAAAAAGTTGTGTCTAGTAGTAGCTAACTTTTGAACAGGGAAAATTCAATTTACCTCATGTTGCAATTTTATTGATTTTTCAGCTTCCAGTTGATTTGATTTTCACTGTTGGGTGACCCACTTGGGATTGTGCTGATTATATTTTATCCATGTGTTCTATATAGTTGAAACCCGATGAGATGAGTGTCTGCCATCTCATGCATCATTTATGAACATTCTATAAATCACATGCCATATATAGTTTTCATGCAATGTAGGTTCATTAGAAATTTTATGTTGTTGTGATAGTTGTGGTGCATGAAAAAGAATGTTGTTGTGATAGATGTTTTGATAAATACATGCCATGTGATAGGGTATTGTTGTATAATGTTTTAGATAGAATGGGTGCTAAAAATTGTTTTTTTTATTATGGGCCCTCATTGTCTGGAATTTGCTGGATCATTGATTGTTTACCATATTATAACACATATAATATTCCAAACATTGATTTGTGGGGAGTATGGGCCCTCACGGGTCAGAATTTGGCACTTAGGTGTAGTTTTCAGTATTTGTTGGGTTCCAGAGTAGTTTCAGAGGTGGACTATCTGGAAAACCCAGTATACACCCCATGTTGTTCCTTAGACACATGCTGTGGGATCTTCTGTTTGGGAAGAAAATAAAAATTTTAAGTACAAGCCGTGTTCCCTTAGTACACGTCGTGGAGTCTCTTCTGTGCCATAAACTATGTGGGCCGGGACACGGGGAAGTAAAATTATTGGGGAAAACATGTCGTGTACATGATGTACACACCGTGTCGTGGTGACCTAGAGTCCGCCCGTGTAACTAAAAAACACAGATGGTGGAGACCTTATGAAATACACACTGTGCCCACTTTGGAACAAGTCGTGTAGTCTGACCTGGGATCCGGCTATGTGGCTAACAACACGGGTCGGTGGAGCTCGTCTAGTACATGCCTTGTAGCTTTGGAACAAGCTATGTAGACTTGTCTGAGGATAGAACATGTGGTTTTAGACGTGTGGCTGGGAAAAGGGGGGTGTACATGCTGTGTGTTGGTGTAACACAACATGTAGTAACAAGCCGAGTAGTTGGTCGTGTCACAAACGAAACAAGAAGTTGGGAAATTACACCATACACACCGTGTAGATTCTATACACGCCATGTAACCTTGTTCAACAGAATCCATGAGGCTTAGCCTTGTAGAAGGACCTGGGCAGGGGAAGAGAACTCAGGTACACTCTGTGTAGTCAGTATACATGTCTTGTAGTCTTGTTTTGAAAATCTTGAATGCCTTCTTCCTCATATTCCCTTTCTGTTCCCTTCATTTTCAAACTGTGTTAATCTTGATATATGGTGTGTGTTTGTCCTTGTAGAGTAATGCCACCGAGATGACCACGTGGGGTTCGCTAGGAGAGAAACAAATATTATACTCCTGAGATGGTAGGCTATGGGATACTATTGGATCCTCTGTTGAGCCAGATGTTGTGCCAGCCGTTATACCAGAAACAGGTGTGGAGGCACAGTTCCGTGAAGGCTTTATGTGGTTCATGCACACCTTTCAGGGAGCACTGCTGACTGCCACATCTATGGAAGAGCTGACATGTATCTTCCAGTAGCAGTATCCCCTATGTTTTCAAGGGATGGAAGACCACATGCAACATAGTCTTGGCTAGGGTCGATGGTGACTGTCTTTGAGCATCTTGATACATCTAAATGGCGGAGGGTAAAGCTCGCGATTTATATGCTGTTTGATTTATCCAAGAGGTTGTGGGATGTTTCTAATCAATCATAGCATCACAGAGACATGGCGTGGTAATATTTTTAGACATCCTTCTATGACTTCTTCTTCTCGGAGATGCTGAGGGAAGATAGAGCTCGAGATTTCATGAAACTGCATCAAGGTGCTATGTCAGTGATGGATTATTCTGCTCGTTAACTACGCTTTTGTATTTTTCACCCGTTCTTGTGGGTGATGAGATTTTGAGAGCTAGGTGCTTTGAGTATGGTCTTCGATATGAAATCAGAGATCTATTGAATATTTTCATGTTGCCTTCAATACATGCTATTTTGAACCAGGTACTGATTACAGAGAAGAACCTACGGGAACCAAGTGGTGTAGGTCAGGGAGGTTCGACACCTGTTTCTAGTACTATTTCTGCAGGTAAGAGGAAGAGATGGATTGATTTATCTCACGGTGGTATTACTATCCATGATATTACTTCAGGTGGGTTGTTCAGGTTCTACCAGTGTGGTAAAGAGGGGAACAAGAGACTTTAGTGTCCACATGGCACAGTGGACTGCCGATCATGTGGAAATATGGGTGATCTACAACGCTTTTGTAGGGTATTTCTAATAGTGGATAGTGAGAGGGGTTGTGTATAGACTCCACATGTGGGATCAGGACCATTAGCTCCTTACCAATCGGGAAAATGGAATATGTCAGGGTGTGCAGGAAGAGATGGTGGTTGTATCTGTGGTAGCCAGACACAAGGATCTCAGAGGCAGCATGGCGGGACAACTCAGGGTAGCTAGGCTATGTCGTAGGGCCGTGGCACTAGGCCGACATATGTAGTGCAACAGACCCAAAAGGAGTAGGATCTCGGACCTTCTACTGTCATAGGTACTATTCTAGTAGCTTCAGTTTTGTCTTCAGTACTCTTTGATATGAGCGCTACACATAGTTTCATATCTGTACCCGTTGTGGAGAGCCTTGAGCTCTGTATTTCTTCACCTTCGTCTGATGTTATGATGCTAGAAACTCCATTGGGAACTATAGTGACATGTGTGTGTCAGTGAAAGGAGTTCCCCACTGAGGATGGAGGGTTTCACTTCCTATGGGACCTCTTTGTCTTAAAGATGACAATCTAGGATATCATTCTCGGAATGGACTGGTTGGTTCCCTTTCGGGCCTATGTAGATTTCTATCGTCATATGGGAACTTTCACGTCACCAGAGGGCGGAGAGTTTCTATGCAAGGGTGAATGGGATGTTCAGGTGAGTCGAGCTGGAACAGAGGATAGTGGACATGGTGGAGTCACATCCAACATTGAAAGTTTATATCTGTATGATCTAGGGACTTGTCAAAAGGACTTCCCTCCTGTGGTTGATCATTTGAGGGATGTTTTCCCAGATGACTTTTCGAGTCTGCCTTCAGAGCAAGAGGTGGATTTATCTATTAAGCTTGTTCGAGGACCAACACCGTTGTCCATTCCTCCTTATAGAATGGCTACGCATGAGTTGCATGAGCTCAAATGGATGTTAGAGGAGTTACAATCAAAGGGTTTCATCAGACCCAATACTTATCAATGGGGATCGCCGGTCCTTTTTGCGAAAAAGGTAGTCGGTACCCTCAGACTCTGTGTGGATTATCGGAATCTAAACCAGTTGACGGTTAAAAGCCATTATCCCATTCTGAGTATTGATGATCTTATTGATCAAATTTGATGTGAACGAGTGTTCTCGAAGATTGAATTGTGTTCGGGATATCATCAGCTGCATGTGAAACCATCAGATATTTCGGTTACAACTTTTCGGAGCAGATATTCTTTGCATGAGTAATTGGTTATGTTGTTTGGACTCACGAATGCACCAGCAGTTTTCATGGATCTGAGGAATCATGTGTTCCATCCTTACCTGGATTCTTTTGTGGAAGTATTCATGGATGATATATTACTGTACTATCACACTCGACATGACCATGCCACCCATCTTGAGATCGTATTGAGTACACTGAGTGAGAGTAAGCTATAAGATAAACTCCCAAAGTGCCACATTTGGATGGAACAGATTCACTTCTTGGGTCATATCATCTCAGAGGCAGGAGTTGTTGTGGACCTTGAGAAGGTCAAGGAAGTATATTTCTGGGAGCATCCTAATAATGTGTTATAAATACAGAGTTTCTTGGGGTTGGCGGGTTACTACAGATGCTTCATCCAGGACATCTCCCACTTAGCAGCGCCGTTGATGGTTTTGACTAAGAAGGGTGTGAAGTAATTTTGTTCGGATGCTTGTGAGACAGCCTTTTTGGACCTGAATGGAAGGTTTACATCAGGACAAGTAATGACACTTCTAGATCAAGGGAGGAGCTATACAGTTTACTATGATGAATCAGGTTTTGGGTTGGGAGTTGTGATGATGCAGGGCGATCGAGTTCTTGTGTACTGGTCTCGGCAGTTGAGGCCACATGAGAGGAATTACCCAACACATGACCTCGAGTTGGCTACAGTTGTTCATGCGTTGTGCTGTTGGGTACATTATCTCTTGTGAGAGCATTTTGTGTTTTTTACTAACCAAAAAAAGTCTCAAGTATATCTTAACTCAGCGTGAATTGAATATGAGGCAGTGAAGGTTGGTCAAATACCTTCAGTCGTTCAATTTTGAGTTTTCCTATACACCTGGTAAGGGTAATGCAGTTGTTGATGAACATAGTAGGATGACTCAGACACAGGCAGTTCATGAGGACTGTGGTGAGTGTAAGCTTATGGATTTGTTCTCTGACATTCATCTGGAGGTTCACGGCAGTCAGGGGCAGACCTATGTTTCATCATTAGCTGTGACTTTTACCCTCCTGGATAGAGTGAGGATGAGACAACTATCTGATTCAAAAGGTCTAGTTCTAAAGGATTCTGTGGCAAGTGAGGACCCTCTTCATGGATTGACGATAGGCAATGATGAGGTATTGTGTTTCCATGTACGAGTATGGGTTCCAGGGGATATACACGAGGAGATGATGTGAGAGTTTCATACTTTAGCTTCGACAGTTCATCTCAAGGTTACCAATATATACCATGACTTGAGACATCAGTACTGGTGGCTGGGTATGAAGAAAGAATTAGCTGGTTTTGTTACGAGATTTTCCACCTATCAGTAGCTAAAGGTGGAGCATCAGAGGCCCACCGGACTGTTACAGCAGTTACCCATCCCGGAGTGGAAATGGGATTATGTCATGATGGACTTCGTGATGAGGTTTCCAAGGTCACCTCAAGGAAATGATGCCAAGTGGGTAGTTGTGTACAGACTTTTGAAGGTAGCTCAATTTATTCTGATCAAGTAGACATTCGTTGTTAACGATATCGGGAAGCTATATATCCTAGAGGTCATACGTCTTCATGGGGTCCCTCTTTCATTAATTTTAGATAGGGACACCCGTTTTACATCTCGTGTTTGGCAGGGATTTCTGAGGGCACTGGGTACACATGTTCTTCTTAGCACACCATACCACCCTAAGACTAATGGTCAATGAGAGCGTACGATATAGGTTCTAGAGGACACACTACGCGCATGCGTCCTTGAAATTGGGGGCTCATGGGAGAAGCATATACCCCTAGTCAGGTTTTCATATAATAATAGTTTTCAGGAAACTATTGAGATGGAATCTTAAGAGGCTTCATATTGTAGGCCATGATGATCTCCTTTGTTCGGGTTCGAGGCAAGTGAGGCAGATTTACTGGGACCATGTCTTGTGCGGTAGACATCTGAGCTGGTCTAGTTGATTCAGAAGCAGATGGCCAGCGCAAAGTCTCGTCAGAAATCTTATGTTGATCGCCACAGAAAACCTTGGATTTTGCTGTCGGGGATCAGGTTCTCTTATGTGTTTTTCCAAGGATGGGACCCAAGCGGATCAGGAGACAAAGTAAACATTCACCGAGGTATGTGGGGCCATTTGATATTCTAGATAGAGTCGTGTTGGTTGCCTATCTGTTGGAGTTAACGCAGAGATACGAGGCCATGCACAACGTCTTCCATGTATCTCAGTTGTGACGTTGTCATTCAAACCCATATCATGTGTTTCAGCCTGAGGAGGTTGAGCTTCAGATAGATTTGTCCTTTAGGAAGCATTTGATTCGTATTGTTTATAGGATCACGATGGTTCTATGAGGCCGGTCAGTTTCTCTCATACGGGTGCTATGGCAGCCAAGCCGAGTGCATGATAAAACATAGGATCGGGAGACCGACATACATGCTTAGTGGCCAGAGTTGTTCTGGGCATTATCTTCACCCCCCTTGGAAAGGAAATTCGGGGACGAATTTCTTTATGGGGGAAGTTTGTTAGAACCCGGTTCTTATTTTTAAGTTACGACTTTCTTATTTTCTCTTTTCCTTAAGTGTTTTTGAGAAAATAAATAAAATGGGGAAAAATACTAAATTTTGTGACTACAAGACATGTACATATCGAAACTCCATGTACATTGTCCGTGTGGGATGAGTACACCGGGTGTGTAGCCATCATGGCGATGAAAGGTGTACAAACTGACTACATGCTGTGTAGTGGATATTTACACACCGTGTAGTCAGTCGGCCGAAAAATAGTAAGGTAGTGGAGGCAGCCGCCAGCGGAGCAGTAGTACACACCATTTAATCATAAATACACATCGTGTACTCATGTCATCCGATGAACAGTACGGCGGTGACGCTACAGGAATAGTTAAATGAGAAAAGTACACACCGTGTAGTAAATAGTATATGCTGTGTAGTTTTTTTTCACATAAAATGGGAAATAGCCATCCCTGTTCACTGGATTGTCTTAGAACTGGAGTAAGGAGTCAGGAGAGGAGGCCGGAGATTCGAGGATCTCCAAATCAAGCGTCGAGAATCTTTTTTCACCTCTGACGATCTCGTTGGAACCACATGGGTAAGCCCTCCACTCTCCTTAAGCCATTTTTTCAATTCTTCCTCTAAGGGATTTCATTTGAGTTTTAATTGGTATTCCTTTCTCCTTAGATCTACGTCGTTCTTGGATGATTCAAGGATCTTCGTTCGCGTATACCGTTCAGGGGCATTTAAGGTAGGTGTCTTAGTGTTTAAATTCCAACTATTGTGCATTTTGTGTAATGTTGCGATACAATCCCATGAATGGGGTGACGTATGTCTAAGGCCTCGTTGAATTAAATACCTATAATTTCATAGGTAGTTAAATGAACATGTATAAATGGTGTTTGGGATCACTTCTTGGATCCAAGACCACCCCTGGGGTGCGTTCCTCTGTTTAGCTGTTTGGCCCGGATACCCTAGGGTATGTCATTATAAAAATGTTTATTTAATTTCCTTGAGAGGAATTGTATGTGAATTACTTATTTACATGTTGGGCATGTACTGGTCACTTGTACCTGGGGGAAATGTTCTTTTCAACCTGAGGGTATTGTTTGTTTAGCCTGATGGAAAGGTAATGCTTAGCCTAAGGGAAACGTTCTATTTCTCCTGAGGGAAACCTTTCATATGCCTGAGGTCAGAGAATATGTGACTAAGGGAGACACTTCATTCACCAGAGGGAAATATCTGTTATTACTAAGGGAAATACCTTAGGGTAAAATTCTGATTACCTGAGGCTAATCCAGAGGCCGTGGTTATAATAGCCTGAGGGAAAGGTTCTGATTAGCCCGAGGGCTTAGATCTCAGGAAAATTGAATGTTATTAAATTTAATTTCTAAACAAATATTTAAATGTCAATGAAACAAGTAATGTTAGTTACTTTTGAGTACTTCATAGTTTATTGCATTTACTACTGAATACTATTGTTTCATATCTTTACACTATTGAGAACGTGCCTTCGGTGGGTGCCTACTGGGATTTATTCCTCACACCATGTTTGGGGTCATGACGTCAGCCCCACACAGACTACATTTCTGCAATTGTGGATAAGGGAAAGGGTCCCTATATAGGTACTTGATTTCTACTGAGGAGTAGGGGAGCATGGGACCGGGCATAGGCTCGTGATGCTACCGGCTGGTTTGTTTTGTTTTGTTGTACTCTATATTGTACTGTCCTATATTGTTGTGTAACATGTTCAGGCTATTTTCTTAGAACTTGAGTCAAGATTCATTGTTATATATATAACTATTGTTTATCTTTTACTATATTTTTTTAATCATGTATGGTATATTTCTTCTGATGTTGTTGTTTGTTTTATCTTGTATTCTGCTGTGCTACACTTTGACAAATGAGGGCATAGTTTCCCCACTATCAGACATGGGCCATCACTTCTATTCAGTAGCCTCTGGTGTTTGAGAAAATACACTTGAGGTTATATGACCAACCAGGTTTGGGGTACCCGTGCAGTGGTACCCGAGTCCGGGATGTTACATCACCCACCCATAAGGATTATTCACACACAATATAATGAGGTATTAGAAAAAATATTTAAGGGACATGTGTTCATTTATAGAGATGATACAATGATGGGGTATTATAATGTATATTTTCCACCTATATTGAAGGTTATATTAATATATACTACTAAAATCTAATGAAATCTTAGTATTCAATGAATATATCTGAATTACCCCTACATAACATGGGTTCAAAACCAAACAAAGGATTCCATCATCCACCAATTACAATCGTTTCTGGGATTCAAATATATTGGTCTTGGAGTGACACCAGATTGATACACCCATGACCCTAGGGAAAACTTGGACGTCTCCCTATATTATGAAGGCTGAAAACCCATTCATCCAATGATTATTGGTGGTTTAGAAATATATGAACCTAATATTAATATCAAATAGTTCCTAGAGTCTATCACATGAACACGATGAAGAGGGTATCACCTCATGTTCCCCAACTGAAGACATGTGCAATAAATAGCATGTAGAAACATGTAGAGGGAGATGATGAAAGAATATAGACATTTGATCATCCTTTTTTATGAGAGATACATCTAGTGAAATACAATGTAACACTATAAGAATACACAAATCCTTACTCATTCATATCTAGACTGTTTGTCATATATTGATACAAATTATTAGTAGACACAAACTACAACTCATTCATATCAATCCTTCATGTCAAATTCAATAGGAATCTATGATCATACTCATATACCTTCTTAATTCATATTAAGAAAACATGTCAAATATAGAAGCAATGTATAACAAGATGAAATTACCTAATATGGTGTATCAAGTCCCCCATGAACTAAATTTTGGAAATCGAGAACATAGATCATGTATTTTAGTGGTAATTTAGTGAAATACACATATCTATTCCCCCAAATAGGTGGAAACATAGAATTTACTGACTAGAAATGAATGACATGAGAAACGATATATCCGTGCTCCAACACAAGAAAGGATCAATAAAATCATTCACAATTAAGATGTCTCTTGAAAATTCATCATAATGAGGGGCATAAAATAACTCCTCGGCCACATAAGATAATGATTAAATGATTTAATCACATAATCAGAAATAGAAAAGTGTTAGTCATACAACACCACCTCCTAAAATAGGTTGACTCGATTTGTAACACCCCATGATTTTATGATTTTTTTAAAAATTACATTATCTTGTTGGTATTTTTCATTTCATGTGACACAAGAAATATTTATATATATATAAATAAACACTATCTAAAACATTCATTTCACACACAATACTGAATTGTATTTCGGAACATACAATACCATCATGATGTGTGTTACACACAACATTGATATAGAATACATTACACACAAAACACATGTTTCTACGAAAATTCATATTATTATTATATTTATTTAATTAAGAAAATTATAAACTTTCTATTAAAAATATTTTTAGCAATAATAATATCTAATTTTCCGATATTATTTAAATTTTTTTATAGATAAAATATATTTGTATTGAATGATATGATTTTGGTTAATTTCCATTTCTCTCTAAAATGATCATTTTCTAAATTAAACACTTTTATTAAGAAAATTAATTTTTGATGCATTTAAATATATACTTTTATAATATAAACACAGTTTATCATTTTTAATTTGTAAATACGATTAGTGGGAATTTTTTTATTTATTATGATAAACATCATTTGTCTTTGAATGGTGAAAATTACTACATTATAGTTAAATATTTACACTAAATATAATTAATTATTAATGATAAATATATTTATAATTTTATTAAAATCATATTAAATATATTATATTCATATTAATACAATTTAGTTTAGTATAACAAATTTTGCAATAAAATTAAAAATAAAATCTCAAAAATCATTGGAACTTATTTCGACTTTAAAAACCCTTAATTTAGAGTTATTTTATGGATTATCATTAATATTAATTTTTCTGATGCGAAATTTATTATAAAAAAACAAAACACAAAATTGTAATTAATATAATATTTAAATTCTAATTAGATATAGTTACTTTTATAGTGAATTGGTTTGTAAATTTGATTAGAATTAATCCTAGTAATTAATGTCAAATATAGCAAAATTAGGGACTAAACCATAATTTTATTAGAAAAAAATGAAAAAAAAGTCCAAAAACCATTTATGAACATATTCATTACATAAAGATTACATTATTTATTTGTGATGGGTTTTGTAACCATTTTATGCAAGAACACATACACATATACCTTATTTTAAAAAATTCCACATGATCCATTTTTGTTCCCAATAAAAGGCCTCCAAAACATCAATTTCATCACAACATTAAAGTGTTATAGTCCTAGAAATATTATTCTATATATATTTACTGACTTATCTAATATCCTCATATTATTTATTCCATGTGAATAGTAAAATAAATGGAATACTTTAGGAAAAAAACAAAAGGAGTTCCCCAAATAAGTCGAAAATTATTCTCCAATATCCTTAATTTTATAGGAGTGCTTCTATTTTCCATTTAGTATCCCGAATATACTACTTTATATTTAATTATAGTTTTTTTACTCAAACATATAGAAACCTACATCTAATAAGTATAAAATATACTATTTATGTGTATAGTGAACTACTACCTCACTAAACATTGAATGTTCAATTATCCTAACCACATATAATGCTTGTAATTATGATATAAAATATATTTATATATGTTATGTCTTATCCTTATATTTTATTTGGTCTTATGTATTATTTTTAAAAATCTTTTATTTTTACATTCTATTTTGTATTAATTTAATAATTTTGTCTGAGGAGGCTTGGACTACAGACCCCTCAAAGGGGCATGATTCCTTATTACAAAACATGGATTGTATTAAGGAAGGTTTTAGTGAATATATCTGATATATATTAGATCATAAAGATTCTATTATAATTATATATTTAAAAATATATTTTTTTTATAATTTCTTCCATTCATTGTGACAATTAAATAGAAATAGTGTTCATCAGTATATACTGTCTACTGTCTCCATAAATAGTGTATTCCATTATATACATATATATTCGGTATATTATTATAATATTAATATATTGTATATAAATGATATATATATATATATATATATAATTTTTTACATTATTTATATCATTATATAATATAAGGATTGAGGATATAACAATTTAAGACACATGCATTGAATAATGATAATATTTCCTAAACTGAAACCATAACATAGTATTGTTAACAAGAAGATAATATACGGTCATAATAAATCCATATCTAGTATTATCTATAATAATATGGTTTTATAAATGATTTTTAATAAATTCACATTCATTATATAAGTGTTTTAAATGAGTATCAAATGAGTCAAAACATGAGGTAAGGGAATTTTATCTCAATTGTTTTCCTGAGATACATGCTATGTTCACCACTCGTTCCTTTTGTGTGGAATTTTTACTTCCCATTATTTCATTATATGTATATTATACATATATATAATAGAATTCATATATCTATTTTATATTATTTATTGTGTGGGTTGTATGTTAAAAAATATTCCAAATTGGTGAAATAGTTTTATCTCAATTTTATTTATATAATACTAATGTTTCTTATAAACCTAAATTCACATTCAATGAGTATATAATTCAATTTTACATGTTTCATCAATAATCTCCTTCTTTAAGTTATATTTAATTCTTTATATAATATCATTTTCTTGCATGGTATGTATATTCAAATTATACAGATTTAGAAGATGTTATTGAGGTTGTATCTTCACTTTTAATGACCTTTTTGGATTATGCTTTAATTGATGAATGATTATGATATATACCTCAAAAATTTCATGAATATTATTTTCATATAGTTAATAATGATTTATTAATATATTTCTACCATTTATTCCACATTTTAGTACTTCAAATAGATATGAATTTATTTTTAAGAAATTCCATCATTACATTACCTTTTACTGGATATATATGTTCCTTTAAAATCATGATTCAAATTAGAGTTTAAAAAATATTTTAATATTCACCAATTATGATTAAATATCATTTTTACACTTTTTTATTCATACAATAATTTCAAATGTATCTTCTTATCTCCTTCTAGTGATATAATTTTTCTATGTCTTTTATCACGCAATCGAATGTTCTTTTAACCTCGTTGAACAAGTATAGTTTTATCTAACATAAATTCTTTGAAGCATTATTTTTATGTTTAAAGGTTAATTTTTAAGAATCTTTTTAAAATATATAGATTTTTAAATAAATTGGTTTAAAAAAATTCATTCTTATTTTATTTGTTTTTTTAAAAAATATTTCTTATATGTTTTCATGATTATTTTAAATGTTTTAATGTAAATAGATTAAATAAATTCAATCTTCTTTTTATAAGTATTCCATGAAAAAAATTCATTAAAACATCAATATTAATTTATATGTTTACAATTAAAATGATTTTATAAATGATTTAAATAATTATTTTTGTGTTTCAATGTATTATCAAATAAATGGTTTTTAATACATTTTCACGCTCCATTAATAAATTTTCACGGAAAATGGATGTCAAAATTATTTAAAGTATTCTATATATGTTTTAAAGGTATTTCATAAATAATTTTTTTTAAATGGATTTATATATTAATAAAATTTCTCAAGGATGAAAGGATATATTCCTTATGAAATATGATTTAATGATATTTCAAATATTATGATAATTATAAGATGACATCCATTGATGTTAGTTGATCACTTATACGTAATGATCTTATGGTTCAACTCATATTATTTCTATGAAATAATTATTATTAATGTCATTATATTTATCAAAAAAAATCACTCAAGGGTTATATGATTATTATATCCCTATCCCTTTCATGGGTTACATGTTTATGAAATATGTTTCTATTTCACACTGTATGCTTTAGATAAAATGGGCATAAAACCTGTATATGTCTTCACATCTAATGACATGAATACATGATTATTAAATAAATGTCATTCCATGTGTCATGATATGTTATTTTTTGATATTTTAATCATGTATGACTGATTTCATTTTGAGATGGGTTGGACCTATATCAATAACAGCCCAGGATTTTGAGAATTATTATTTTTAAAATTAATTTATCAATTCAATATTTTATTTTCACATGACACTTATTTTTTTCATTATATATACATTTCTATTTATATTTATTAAATAACAAGTCATAAATTCCAATCACACACAATACAACCTTTTTTGTGTTACAAGCAATACCAACATCGATAGAGCTCAAAGAAACACTGACATGGCGTATAATTTACACAACATGAGATTCCATGAAACAGATTTTTTAATATATATAATTAATTAAATTATATAATTATTAACTAACTATTAAAACTGTTATACTAATAGAAATAACATTTTTATAGATATTGTTTATTATTTTTTATATAAATAATATATATTGATAATGAAACATATGATTTTTCGCAAGGAACTTCTATGTTTAAAAACAATTTCATAATAGAATCACTTTTAATAGTGGATGTAATTTTGGAAACATTAATAAATAAATATGATAAAGAACACTTCATGTTTTGATGAATAGTCAAAATATGGTTATTTAGGTGAAATTACCTTTTTCTAATTAATTAATAATGACAAATTATAATATTGAAATAATTCAAAGTAAAATTATACAAATATTATAAATAATATTACAATTTAATTCATTAGAATCAATTACACCTTAAAAAATGTAAAATCCTAACAATCATATAAACTTCTTCCTACATTAAAACCCCGTAATTTCCTTCCATAAATAGGATTAGTAGTAATATTAATTTTTTAAATTTTGTGATTAGAAATTTTCAAATATTCCATAAACTATTGTATTCAGTATAATAATTAGATTATAATAATACCATGTTAATTTTATTCTAAAATGATTTTTAATATTCATTAAAGATAATCATAGTAGTTAAGGAAAAATTAAGTTTAATTAGGGACTATAAATTACAAATTTATGGACCATATAACCCAAAAACTTGTCCAACGCCTATTTACTATCTATATTTCTAAAATAAACCATTAATATTATGGATTTTGGTTTGTTATAACTTTTTTAGGTAAAAACATGTTCACATGGAATTGGTCGCGAAAAATTACATGTGTTTGCTTTTCTGTCCCTATAAAAGGCCACAGCATCTACCCATTCCTCACACGTCTATAAAAATTTATTTTGATCCGTGTTTTTAAAAATTATAATCCCAAAAATCCACCCTTTTCCAAAGAATAATCCCATGGGGAGGTATCTTATCAAGGAATCCTTTTAGAACACACTGAAAGGAGTTACCTGATTTAGAGGTAATGTCTTCTCTCATGCTCCTTCCATTTATTTACATTCTATACCCCCACCACTGTATATATTTTATTATTGGGTGAAAACAATAGTATCATATATATACTATAATTTTTATTTGAAAAAGGGTCTTACATAAATATACACACACTTCCATCTAATAGATGTTGAACATATTGATTCTGTGTACACAAACTACTACTTCATGAAACAAGGATCGTTTATTTATCCATTACCACCAATCATGGTGGAAATTATGATGGAAAATATATTTATATTTTCTATATATTATATTTAATATATTTTTATGATTATTTATTATTTTTAAAAACAATAACTTATTATGATATATTTTTTGTTAATAACGATAATGTCTTTTAAGGAAGTGTGGACTACCACCCACTCTAATTGATCGGAATAGTTCACAAACCACACGAAATTTATTAAGGATGATTTTAATAAAATTTTGTGATAAAAATGATATTTTAATGATATTTTAATAATTGGTTATATTCATACATAAATATAAATATATCTATTATATTTATATATATTACTTCAATACAACAATAAAGATGGAAACAACATTAATGTGTACGCATGGCTTATTGTCTACTTGAATGGTGTATTCAATCACATTATAATATATTATATAGAATATTATAATAATAATATAAATTATATATATAATATTTAATTAAATGGTAACATTTTTGAACCATGATATATGTATATGGACCAAATATGTAAAAAATGAAGACACATGTGAATAACAATGTGAATTTTACCCAAAGTGATAATTTAACATTGGATCGTTAACAAAAAAATATATGGTCAAAATAAAACCATATATTTTATTATGTATAAAAATATTTTACTGTAAAACTTTTATAATAAGAATATATTTATTATATATGAATCTTTTATTAGTACAGAGAGAGTCAAAACACATGGTAATGTGATTTCATGTCACTGTTCATTTTTTGTTGATCGAAGCTCTATTCACCACCCATTCCATTTGTGTGATGTATATAATTCCCATGATTTCATTCTATGTATGATTTATTTAAATTTATGGTTATTCACATACAAATTTTTTATCCTTCTTTCATGGGGTTTAAGGTTCAATGTTACCAAATTAATAAAAATATTTTGTGACATTTTCCTTTTATTGTGATTCATGTTTTGTTATACTCCTAATATATATTTTGAGGATTAAATAGATTATTTCTAAAAGAAATTTAACTATTATTAGTATTTTAATTATATCATATGCTTTATTTCATTTCCCTTCCATACATGGAAATTATGATCCTTGTATACCATGTTATAATTATTTTTTGTAAAAATATCATTTCTTTTCGAGATTGTTTATGTTTATGATTAATTTATTGAAATCATATTATATAAATATCAATAATATTAATTAGTTTCTTTAACCTATATTATTTCATGATATAATCATGTATTAGAACAATTTTCTACATTTCGGGGCATAAGCTAGTTTGGAAATTGCATTTAATAAATCCCGACATTACCATCTCTTCTGTCTGAAATCTATGTTTTAAAAAATTGGGTTACAATAATAATATTTCTGTATCCTATATTAATTAAACGAAATTTTTTATGTTTTTTCTTTTACCAACTGCTTAAATGGAAAATTATTAGTGTTTTCCAAATAAGGAATCCTTCCATCATTTTTACTGTGCAAATGGAATGCTCTTTTGACCTTATATGATTTGAATGGAATTAATAACCATCATTCCTATGCAGGTTCCATTGCATTATAAAATGTTTTATCTTTATAAAAATGTTTTTAAAAGAATTTTTCAATAAATTTTTTTTTCAACAATATTTCAAGCATTATTTATATGTTTTATTTTAATTTTCAAAAAATGGTTTCCAGTATGCTTTTAAGATCGATTTAAATATTTACAATGTATTTCCAATAGAAATGGTTTCCAAAACATTTTCGAGATCAATGTATATTTTTTCAATGTATTTCCATGAAAAATGGTTTTCAATACATCTTCAGTCTCTATTTATATTTTTTCGATGTATTCTCAATGAAATGGTTTTGGGAACATTTTGAATATTATTTTATATGTTTTTAAAGAATGGTGGTTTTCAATATGTTTTCCAGATTATTCTATTAACATACATGTACAATGTATTTAGAAATGTTTACATGAAATATTACTATTATATTTATGTGTTTTCAATGAAAAAGATTTTAAAATGTTTTAAAGATTATATTATATGTTTTCATGGAAATGGAATTTCAAAATGATTTAATATGTTTCACTATATTTTCAAGGAAATTTTTTTAGAATGTTTTAGGTATTTAGATGAATTTTTCAGAAGGGAGTTTATATTTTTCTCAACATGTATATTTAAAAGATCTATGAAAATTATTTCACAACAAAGAAAACATGAATTTGTTTTATTCATGCATTTATGAGGAATTTTTCTATATCTCATTTCATATTTTTTTCAAAGTGTATTATACATATATGGCATGGTGTTTTGAAATCCATTTAACTTTCATGAGTTATATGATTTTGAATCCCAATTCATTTAATATGATATTTTTATGATGAAATGAATATGAAACTTGTATATATAAAAATATTATAATATGAATACATGTTTTTATACTCATTTAATTTCATGGGTTATGATAAGTTTTTTTGATATTGTTGAACATGTTTGTATGATTTCATTATGTGAAGGGTCAGACAAATATCCCCTTAGGATGGATTGGGTAATGATTTATATGACATGAGATTAAACAGTGACGTAATGAGGGTTACATGGTTCATTAATGCATGGCTAGAATGAAGGTGACATGGTTTTTTTATACATTCCTAGAATGGGGGTAACTTAGTTTAGTAATATAAGGATGGAATGCAGGTTTCTCAATTCAGTAATATAGATCTAGAACGAGGGTCAATAAGTTGAGTAATAATATGATATCATGTGGGTTATTCAATTTAGTAATACACGGCTAGAATGAGGGTTACTATATTCAGTAATACAGGGCTAAAATGGGGGTCACTCAATTAATAATACAACAATGGTGCTAAGGTTTCCTGGTTTAGTAATAGTCATTTTCCAATAAGATGGTCTTAGAAATGATGACATGGAAACTATGGAAAAAAAACATATTCCTTTGTGATTCATCATTTCAATGTTTTATTCATATATTTTTCATTCATTGATTAAGATCTCTATTTCATTATGATTCATGTCTTATAAACTAGAATTAACTATTCCATGATATCAATTATGATCCGTAATATGATTTTTAAGATCATATAAATTCATGAGCACATTATTATACAAATATGATCATGTCCATGTTTATATTTCTATCCTTTTTAAACGTATTGAGAATTTTGGCTCACCCCTTTTGTGTTTCCATTCCCCAAGATTATAATGATATGTATTGATTTTTATATTTCCACGAATGTTTCTTTTAAATAAGGACCTAGTGGGAGATTATACAGCTCACATATGTATCTGTTTATATGTTTCATTATTCTAAAGGCAGAATAAAAACTACTTTATTTAGGATTATCTTTTTATAATTTTTTAGAATTCTAAAAAAATTGTAATGTCAATATTGGTAAAACATGGGTCGCGATTGTTATTATCAGATAAGATTTTTAGTTACCCTTTAGAAAAAAGGATTAGTAACCTTTACTATGATCCCTATGTTTATTTCTATGGATTTTTCTAGGGATGTATCTAATGATAAGTATAATGATGGGTTATCATTTAGTAAAATCTCTTGGATTATTGGTAATGGATAGAACGAGTGGATTCCATGAAAAACACCCATGTCTGGGTACTACAAGTGGATGTGTCTCTAGCATAGATTTGCATAGGGGTAGTTACTCTAATAACATGTTTTGGGATAGACTCAGGGTAATCTTGTACACGACAATGGGCCATACTGCACTCATAGTTAGACAGTTCTAGGGGATATTCTTTGGGATTTCAAAAAATCAACATTAATAATCATAAATAATATAAATAGAATTTTATTATGAATAAAATTTGATAAACCAATGTTTTAATATAATAATTAATTAGGGGTAATAATCAAGGAATCCAATTATATCATGTTCATGATTATATGGAATCCCATTATTGTAAATGTTTCTCACACTATGATTCCATATTTTTTTCAATTGAGATTACTATAACGAAAAATATTAAAATTTAAAGTTTTATATGGGTAATGTATACAAATTATTTTGATAAATTTCCTATCTACAAATCACATAATGAGAATTAGGAAGGTGGTATGATTATTGGTTATATAATGTAGATAAAGATTATACAAAAAACATGTAAAATTTATGTGATTTTCTTAGAGCATTGATTAAATTTATCATTTTAATCCTTAATAAATTGATTTTGAGGAACCATAATACATGATTCATATTTCATATTCTAGTAATAAGGTATTAAGGAATAATTCTAGGAAACCTAAGTAATTATTTAAAATTGATTTTTAGAATAATGAATTAATTATATGTTGAAATTCAATGAATATGTAATATGAAATTTGAATTATATAAGTATTTTCAATATAAGTTTCCATCAATGATTAAAAATTATATTTTAAATAGTGGTAGAGATTTATAATAATTATTTCATGGGGTGAACACATTTTAATTAATGTAAGGTAAACCCTAATTAAAACGCTTGATGTAGATTTAATGAGGTTTGAAAAAAATATTTGATATAAATTGGTAAAGAGAATGGTACAAATTACCCATGGAATGAAGATTCAAAAAGTGGTCTATATCATCAATGAAGAAGTTTAAAACATATTGGATCTAATTAATGTGTCTAATAATCATTGGAATAAGGGTGCAAGAATATTTTATAAATTTATTTTTGATAATTATTGTTGTTACCATGTTTCACATGAATATATAATGAGAGTATTCATAGGTTTTGGAATGTTACTACCAATTAGTAATGTGTTATATATATGGAGGGTCATTGTTAAGATGATTTTGTGTCATCATTATAATATTTTTAGATTTCATCTTTTATATGGGTTATATGGTTAACCATTTGACGAATGATTATGTATTATCTTTTGACATGAGTATTTATGCATATTGAATATCGTGTTATAAAAACGTGGGGTGTTGATGATAACTGATGTCCAATGGGATTACATATCACGGAGAACATGATCTAGAAGTACTTCATAAATAATAAAGTAAACATATTTTTTATAGAAATATTATATGTTGATGAAAAAAATGTTACTGTTTTCTGTAAATAATTCAATTATATATTTGCTTGAAAATTATTTAACATTAGGAAAAAATATCTTGAAATGACAAATGATGTCATATACCTATGTCTTTTATGAATTATAATGTCCCCTAATAAATTTGGTATTTTCTATTTTATATTTTATATATTCTCTTAACCAAGTTCCGTATCACTATCGATCAGAATATGATCGTTAGATTTTACTTTCATATCCATGTTTTGAAATTCACCCAATGTTCTCCCATTTGGATATATATTTATATGTTACTTTTTGTAAGCATTATGGTTTCAAATTGTTTTTAATGGAACTATTAGTATAATATTATACAGAGTTGGATCATTTTAATGAAACAATCATTAACTAAACCATTAATAACGTAGATTAATTTTATGGTAGAAATTAATTTTATAGGGGTAAAATATAACTCCATGAGATTTTTTGGATTATTATTTTTAATTAATTTTTCAGTTAAATATTTTCATTTCACATGAAACTAGAAATAGTCCTAATAATAAATGTAATTTATGAAACAACTTGAAACTGAATAAGATAAAATAAAAGTTATTTTTTAATTCATAACATCAAAAGTATCCTTGGGTGAATATTTTGGATTTTCCTAGAAAACATCATTTTGTTGAGGAAGAGTGAAAAATTCTGCATTTTATATAAAATGCCTATATTATAATTAATCATAAATGATAGTTGATGTTATAACTAAATTTTAAAATAAATCAATATTAATAAGTAGTCTATTAATATAAATTAATTCCTTAAAATAAATATTCATTTCACTCATAATATAAAATCATAACAAACATTTGAACATTTTCTTACATTAAAACCCTTTTATTTTATACCATCTATGGGATTAATAGTAATCATAATTCTATCATTCCTATAATTATAATTTCCAACATCCAAAAAAAATTATAATATATATAATATTTATAGTCTAATAATTACATGTTAGTTTTAAAAAAATGATTACTAAAATTGATTAAAATTAATTATAGAAGTTGAGTCCAAATTTAGCAAAATGAGGGACTAAACATTTAAATTATGAAGAAAAATGGCATTGAAACATTCAAAAACACATATAATGTACATATTTAGTCTATTCAACATCAATTCAATAATTTATTTGGTTTTTTATTACTTTTGATCTGGTTAAAAATGCTCACACCTATTTTTTTTCTAAAAATTCCATGTGAGTCACTTTCATTCAAAATAAAAGGCCACCACCCCTACACATTACTCACACCACTCAAAAAATTTATTTAAATCCAATAATAGCCCAATTATCCACCCCAAAATCATAAATTCTACCTTGAATTATACTTTAGGGTAGAAATATTCTGATGGAATATTTTTGGCACAAACTGAAAGGAGTTTGCCAATTTTGTGCAAACCTCTTTTCTCACGATCCATCTATTTGTTATCCTTCAGTACCCCTACAATATCATTATTCCATTATTATTTTTTAAATATAGTATCCTCCAAAAAATAAGGTGTTATATGAAATTTTTTAGACCAAAAATTACACACACCTCATACTAAGGGATGTTTAACATATTGTTTCTATGAACGATGAACTACTTCATCACTGAACTTTGATAGTTCATTTCATGTTTACCACAAATAATTATTTCCATTATGAAGAAAAAACTATTTATATTTTTCATATATAATCATTAATTTTTATTTATGATTTTGTATTATTTTTATAACACACGTCTCTTTATATTAGATATGGCGTTAATATGATAATCTCATTTGTGGCGGTGCCGACAACTGTGCCCTCAAAGCGATGTGATTTTTCTCACAATAGATGGAACATATTAATGAAGATTTTAATTAAAATATATGATATAAATTATATAATATTTATACTGGAATAATATATATATATATATATATATGTATATCATTTAATTACATTCATTCAATATGACAATAAAGATGGAATCATCAGTCATTCGTATGTACGACATAATGACTCCATTAATAATGTATTATTTTTTAAAACTCCTATATTCTCTAGATTATTGTAATAAAAATATATTTTAAATACGTGATATTTATATCATTTTTTACATTATTTTAATCATGATATATGTACAAAGACCAAATATGTTTGATATTATGACACATGTGATTAACTCAGTGAATTTTAATCGAAGGGAAACATTTACATAGGATCATTAACAAGAGGATAATATATAGTCATAATAAATCAATGTATTTTATTATAAATATTAATATGGTCAAATAAAATATTTATTATAATATTATATTTAATATACATGATGTTGGTACGAGTAAGGATAATGTTAAGACCCAAGGTAAAGAGATTTCATCTCACATTTAATTTCAGTAAGATATAGGCTATGTTCACCACAGATTCCTTTTCTGTGGTTTATATATTCAAAATTATTTTATTATATGTATATTAACCTTATATTTATTGTTATTCATAAGACCATTTTAAAATCCTTATTTTATGGGCGTTGTGGTTCCAATTTACTAAATTGTTAAAAATGATTTCTCCCAATTTTCATTTTTTGAGACTCTCGTATATTTATGCACCTAATCACATTTTAGAGGTGTAAATACCTCAATATTAAATTCTATATCATGAATATAAATATTTTAATGATACTATATGATTCATTTAATTATATTTTCATATATAGAGATCATAATCCCAAGATTCCAGGTTTATATGATATTATTGAGATAATCTCATTGTTTTTCATGCTTGCTTATTTTTATGGTTACATTGATAAAATATTAATATCCATATCTCAAAAATATTCATAACTTTCATTGTCTTATGTTAAATCATTAGAACAAAAGAATTGGTACCATTTTCTACTCTTTGGTAAATAAGATAGTTAAGAATCTATTTTTAGGAATGTCAAGCATTACCCTCTCCTTGGTAGGAAATATATGTTTTCTAAAATATGTATCAAAGAATATTATATCATTACATATAAATTTTAAAAGAAATTTCTTCCTTTTATTATTTTACCAATCACTTAAAAGGAAAATTATTTTCTCCTTATGAACAAGGAATCATTAAAACCATTATACCGATCAAAAGGAAGTCCTTTTGACATCGTACTACATGTACATATTTAACCTCCATCCTTCAATTGAAGAAAGTATTTCATTTTTAAAAGGGAAATCTCTAAGAAATTTTTTTAGAAGTATTTCTAATAAAAATCAATTTTAAAACACATTAAAGACATATTTATACATCATCAATGTATTTTCATGAAAAATGGCTTCAAAAACACATTCATGATCTATTTATATGTTTCAACGGTTTTTCTAGAAAGTGGGTTTCACATAGTTTTCAAGATATGTTTATACGATTTCAATTTTTTTCACAAAAAATGTGTTTTATATAAATATGGTGCTCTTTTTATATGTTTTGGAAGTATATTTAAATAAATTACTTTAAAACCGTTTTCAATAATCTTCTATAAGTTTTTATGGAAAATAGTTTTCTAAATTTTTTTCAAGTTTATTTCATAAAAAATCTTATTCAATGGTGTTCAAAACATTTTTAAAACATTTTTATTTTTTTTAAAATTGTCGTAAAACAAAAATGTTTTTAATTTTCTTATTCTTGTTTTATATGATTTTTGGGAAATAGTTTTCCAAATTTATTTCACAAGTTTTAATATATTTTCTAACAAAATTATTTTCAAATGGTTTAATGCATTAGAAATATTTTTCAAAACATGATATTGTATTTTCCTAAAGATGTTATTATAAATTTTTTTTCAATGTTATTTACCATATAATATAACATATATTGATGTTTATATTTCCATTTTTGGGAATTATTCAATGGTATATTCACATTATTTCATTGAATGGATTATTTTTTGACGATACGATTTAATAAAACTTGTTTCCCATTCACATGTTATATTCTTTTGAAACTTGATTCTTCTCAAGGGTTATATTTATGTTGAAATTTTTATTAAACATGAATCATTCCATAGGTTATGATATGATTACATGTTTATGATAAACAATTCCATTTAGGGGTTATGATATGTTTGTTTATGTTCTTGTGGAAAATTTGTGTACGATTTCATTATATGAATAATCGGACATTTACCTCAATCTAATGAATTGGTTAAAGATTTATATCGCATGAGATCAATCATTTTTTGAATGATGGTAACATGATTATGTAACATTGGGCTAGAATATTGGTTCCATAGTTATGTAATAGAAGGATTGAATGATGCTGACATGGTTCATAAATATAGGGAGGGAATGAGCGTTTCTCAGTTCAATAATACAAGGTTATAATGAGTTTCACTCAGTTCAAAAGTTAGTGAATGGAATATGTGTTACTCGGTTCACTAATATAGGGATTTAATGAGGGTTACATAGTTCATCGTACATGGATTGAATAATGGTCACATAGTTCAGAAATACAGGGTTGGAATTGCAATTAACTAGTCCTGTAAATGAGTTTTCCATTAATATGGTCAGTGCATTGACGCCTTGGATACAATGGAAAACATTACATGCATATGTGTTTCCACAATTCCATGTCTTATTCTTACATTTGGATTTCATGGATTATGATCTCTGATATAACTATTATTCATGATTTATGAAAATACAATATTATTGGAATCATATCTTTTTTGATCTTTGATATGAATGGTATTGTGATATATTTTAATGATCACACTCTTATACCCTTAGGACCCTATTTATTCTTATAGGTCTCCATTTTTTACCTGTACTGAGCTTTAGTTCCCACCCATCTTATGTTTCTTTTCTCCCATGTTATGATGACATTTACTATTCTATATTTGTATAATATGGGTTCTTGTCATTAAGAACATAATGGGATATGATTTTAGTCACCTATGTTCTAGTTTTTATGTTTCCATTTTTCCAAGGGAACTATACCAACTACAGGATTTTAGAGTCTAATTGAATTTTGTTTATGTATTCTAAAAATATCTTTAAATATCAATGTTTTTAATGTGAGGGTCTCTCTAATATCTCCCTCCAATTCATTTTGAAAAATATATTTCTAAAGATATTGACCTGGATATAAGGAGAAATGTTATCAGTTCTATAGTTTAGGGACAAGAAAACAAATGAACTCGGTTCAATATTACAGGTATAGAACAAGAAATGAATTTGGTTTATTATTATAGGGAAGGATAAATTAGTAAACTCAGTTCAGTAATTGAGGATTGGAATGGGTTGTGAACCTAGTTAATAAAATGATTGTTTCGACTATTATTTACATTGAAATTATTCCTTGACAAATATTTAGATTATTATATATGATTATATATTTGCTATAATTCCGTGTTTTATTTCTCTGTTATGTTTTTATAGATTCTGTTTATTACATTGTTGTGATTCATGTATTATAAACTACCATTGATTTATTTCATGAATCATTTATTTGACCATTGATATTCAGTGTTTGGTTTTTTATTTTCATGATCATGTTCTTCGAATTTTTTTTCTCATAATTACGCATACATATTTCCCATATTTACACTTAATGAGCATTATAGATTAGACCTTTCTTATTAAACAATTTTTCTGTTTATGTAGAATGTTTTTATGTAGATGTTCTAACGGTGGATGAGATTATGGGATATGTTGAATTTCATTCTCTAGGATAGAATATTTTGTATCCATGTTTCCATTGACACTAAACTATTATGTTCCTTGAGAACATCTTTTTTGTAATGTAATAAATATTAATTTAAAATGATCTAATATCCAGGTATGTTAGGCATGTGGCACTGTATTTGGTATGAAATGAATGGTTTAGTCAAACATTGGAACCTAGTATGGTAAAAAATTTGTGATATCCTTTGGTATATTTATAATTGTATATCTATGGATATATCTATGTATAAGTATAAGGATGATTCAAAATTTAGGAAAATTACTTGGTATTTTGGTAAAGGATAGTGTTTGTGGTTTCCTTGTAAAACCACCACTTTAATAATTCTATAATTGGATATGGCCGTGGAATAGAGGTATCTTGTTGTAAAAACCATGAAATTATGTTTTGTGCCAAACATTGGGTAATTTGGTACTTGATAGTGGGACTTGCGACAAACCTAGTTTTACAGTCCCTCGAGATATGCTTTTGGAATTCAACAAAGTTTATCAAACCATCGTTATGTTTGTAAATATATATTTCATATGTATAACCTACGAAAAAACAAGCGATTCATATATTAAATATGGTGACATTATTTATATATCTTATATGTAGTTATATTCATCACTTTTTTGATTTATACTATGATTATTAATTATAAAAATATGATTTTTAATTTATTTCAATGACATGAACTAGAAAGAAACTAATTATCATTGGATGATATGACTAATTTTCATATGAGTAGTCATGTGGTATTATCACTGGGGATAATGAGGTTTCTGACATTCCTAATCAGTTTTCACAGAGCAAGATTACCAATTTATACTTTAACAAACTCTCCGACTAACCACAGAAGAGAAAGAAGAAGTGTGCTGATAGTTCAGTTAATTTAGACCTTTGAGAAATGAATGTTTTGTTTTCTTTGCCTCAATACTATGTAATGATTCACATATGTGATTTTTATATAGGAATTAGATGTTGTTTTTAGTATTGAAAATATGGGAAAAGAGAATGCGACTGGAAGTGGTAAATTAAGAATTCTATTAAATAAATGGATGAGAAAGTTGGAATCCCTAATACATCATCAATGGTTACATGTTTTGAGTGTTATGTAAATATAAATTATGAAACATAAGGTCCCATGATGAAATAAAATTATGGGAGCCATCAAGGTGGTGTGAAAAATTGTTAAATTATTGATGATGAAGAGTCTTCAAATGAAATTAGAAAGGGAAGATGTATTGTTTAAAAGGACAAGGCTACATTATTAATAGAATAAGGATAAAGTAGAATAATGATTTTTTGTATGTTTTTGGAAGATAAAATTATATTATTAGAATGATTAAATATAAATATATTTTTCTAATTACATTTTTTCTTTGTATTTACATGTTCTTGTTGATTGTTCCCAGTAGACTTGTCATGTGATATCATGACAAGGGTATATTTTGACTGATGGTAGGCAAAATTAGTTTGTTCTCTATGTTGCGATAATGATGTTATGATGATGTAAATTTGGTGGTACTAATAACCTAGTATCATAGTGAGGACATTTTATCAAGTAGTTCATGAAATCATGGATTATGTTTAAATCTTCTTTTAATTATTGAATATATCATGTAATATATGGAATATAGAGTCATTCATTTTTTCCAAAAAGTATTTTTGATAATTCAGGCTATTATATTGTTCCATGACAATTTACTATTACTTTTTTCACATGTTCAGAATTTGAAAACCAGGAGATAATTTGTAATATTTGACTGATCAATGTTAATATGGTATCATGAATTTCATCCTATGGATTTGAATATTAATATTTTAAGAGGTTTTTGAGTTTATCTATTCAAGAATGTTTTAAAATAAACATATGAGGACGTATTTATGTATTTAGATTATATTGAAACCCCTAGTTAAATTATTTTTATTGATTAACCTTATTTCATGGATTTCATAAAATCTAGTAAATATTATAAGTGTTATTTTATAAAAGGGCACAACATAAATTAGGTGATAACCGATCATGTCCTGCGTGGTTGAGAGTCTTGAACCTATGACAGATGGATGAAAAGGGTTTCATGCCTACCGCTGGCCTACTTAATTTATTCGGTAATGTATAACTATTTATCATTAATATTTATTTGTGATGAAATAGTATGTTTAATTTTTATATTTAAAGATTAGTTTATTAACCATTTTCAATTTTTTTTAAAAAATTATAGATACAGAGTTATACATCCCAACTTTTATGATCCATAATATATGATAAAAATTTATTTTTAGAAATTAAGCATAAATGTTAATTTATGGATATCCATTACATGATGTAATGGATGAAATACAAATTTATAAACCAATAACTAAATAGAGAAATATTTTTTTTAAATATGTCAAGTTTGTATATTTCTTATATTCGTGGTCAATATAATAATTACTCAATGTTACGATCTGGATAAAAATAAAACATGTTATACTAAATCCTTATATTTTTTATCTAACAGACAATTAAATCATCAACAATTTTTGACATTCAGGCCCTATTATATTATTTAATATTTCAAGATATTTTTATTTATTACCTCAATCACTACCTATAAATATTTACAGTTTTCCTCCATGTCAAATGTTTAATCCCTGCCTATATTATCGTATTTGGATGACCTGTTATATGTTAGATTATGTAAATGATGTGATCCCATTATTCCCTTTTAATGATTTTTTATTTATATTTTTTTATTTTTGATTCTATGAATGAAACATTCATGTATTAATCTGCTGATAAACTAAATGATGTTTTACATCGAAATTCATTTTAATGGTGTAGAATGTAACACCACAGAGAGTTTTTGAAATATTTATTTTGAAATAATTTATCTTCTTGATATTATAAATTTATGGACATTATAGAAATATATGTATATATATATATATTAAAATAATTTGTAAAATATACGTTTCACATGTAAAAATAACTTTTCTTGCGATACACACAATCCCACCATGGCTTGTTCTACCCGTAAAGCTGACATGGTTTCCATTGCATGTAAGATAGATGATTAAATGATACATCATTTTATTTATATAAATATTAAATTTAAATAATTATAAAGTAGACATAAAACATATCTATATGAATAGTACTAACTAATTTTCAATTATTATTTATAATTGTTTTATATATGCAAAACATATCGGTAATGAAATATGATTTTTGGTAGACATCTTATGTTTAAAAATAAATTTTTTTGAATGAAAAGTATTTAATACTAATATTTATTATAGATAAATTTAGATAATAAATTTTATAATTACAATTGATTTTTCAAATTATAACATCAAAAGTAGTGGACTAGTAGAAATCTGTAGGCACAAACCATGTGTAGTAGAAGGTGTTTCTAGACTAGGTCATTGTTCATTTTATCAACCTCTGGATAAAATAAAAATTAGAAGAGCTCATGATTTTTCCATTTACGCACTTTTATTTCTCTCAGGTGCGTTGTTTTTCATAATGGTTATATTTTCACAACTATGTAATTAACGAATTTACATTAATACTTGATGAAACAATAATACACTAATATTATGCCTAAATATAATCAATCATAGTTAACATCATAAATATGTTCTAGTTAATATTAACAAGTATATGATAGTTATTATAAGGAAATAGACTCATAATATATGATAATAATTGAAAAAATTATTTATTCAGACTAAGACTTCTATTACATGATTATGACAAATTATCAATAAATCTATTTGTTGGACCAAACTATGTTTAACACATAATTTTATACATGATGATCTTATGAATTTTTTGGTTTCACATAACCATTTTATATTAATTTGAGTATCCATTAGTAGACCTGGTAGAAGTTTTGAGGAAACTGTTTCGGAAATCCATGTCTGGATTTCAAGAGTAGTGAGTCCACTCAATGGATAAAGTAGTTGTAAGACCAATATTTCAAAATAAATATCTACATAAATACCTTCAAATAGATTGACCAACCCTTATTGGGTTTATGCAATGGATAATATGGATACATTCCACCATAATGTCCTCACAATAAGACATTTGGAGTTTAATGGTGAGAACCATTTGGACTGGATAAAATATTGAGAGACATAATGAAATTTTTTTTTATTTCACATAAAATGTAACAATGAAAGTATTAATTAATAGAATTATTATATATATAATCAAAATTGAGATGCTCATAAACCAAAATAGAGTAATGATCAACACTTGATAAAGAGAACAACCTCACCGATAATAACTTCTATGAATGGTTAAGACACTTTTGTGTCATTCAAATCCATGATTGTAAATCATACATGTCGGGTTCCACATTACTTGATCAAACTTTAATATAAGAGATTGATGAAGTTTTCATCGTATACGGGAAACATATGGAAAACATAGTTCAATTTAAATGTTGTGGGCTATCATAAATGTCTAGTGGACTAGAGATGTCTCACAAAAAAATGGAATCTTATATTATTCATGATAAAATCCTATGACGTTATGTAATGTGAGAGAGATACGAAATTTTTTTGATCTCCACGGCAATCTATCATAGTAAGGCTAGAGGGGGATCTCTAGTTGTCTTTATGTAGACATGATTATTGGCTACATTGATATTCTCAATGTTCTAGGGTTTAAACTCATTAATAAACTAGGTATTGATTTCATTCTCGCATCACCACAAGAGAGTCTCTCTATTTTTGTTTTGAATTTCAATATGAAACACATTTAAAATTCTCTAACATGTTTTCTTATCCATATTATCAATGTTTACAATGACATGATGTGTGAAACACCTTCTATCCTTATTGTGAATAAGTGGAATGGGAAGGTGATGAGCTATAAGGCCAAATCATCTTTACTCCCTTCCAAAAATTGGAAGATCAATGGGGGGATGATAATGGGAATCTATTTTTTTCATAAGTTGCAAGAAGGGTTAGTGAATGAAAAACTACACCCATCTAAAAGAGCATGTTGATTTTTCTGTTGCATTTTATATCTTGTGCAGTTTATCTATTTATAAAATTTGGTATTAGATATTGATTATGATGCTAACATATGTATTCATATTCATAAACCATGTAGATTCATTAAAATTGATCAAGGGGAAATAGATCTACAAGAACCAAATGAAACTAGATTTGTTGTTGTAGCTTCTAGAGATTGAAACCTCACATTTTCAACTAGGATGATCATTGTATTATAATTATTCTTTTAAGTTCCATCTAAGACCAAATAAAATTATTTCATTATCCTGACTAGACAAGTATGGATATAATATCAAATTCATATATTAATGTTTCTTTTTTTATAAAGACAACATATTTTTGGATGGAAATTAATATAATAGTAATTACATGTTGGATTACACAAACCAAGTAATTGAAATCGATAATAAAACTAATAAACAGGACTCATACCACACCCAACATATTCATCACCAACTAGTTCATGTAAATGAGAATTTATTAACAGTGTTACATTAAGATCGATATTTCGATTCGTTCGAACTAAAACCACATGGATTATGTCATGCATGTTTACAAGGAGAAATTACCACAGTCCCATTTAGTGGGAAAGTTGAAAGGGCTAAATAGATTCTTTAATTGGTTCATACTGATGTGGGTGGACCATTTCCAAATTAATCAATGGAAGGTTACTAATACATCATAACTTTTACTTATGATTTCTATAAATAGGGATATATCTAAATAATAAGAAATAAGTCAGATTCTTTTTATAAGTTCAAAGAATACCAGAATGAAGTTGATAACCATATTTGAAAGAAGATTAAGAACCTCAGTAAATACCAAGGTGGAGAATATCTTAATCATGTATTCATTAATAACTTATGGCAGTTTGGTATCTTATAACAACACACCCATTCTTACGCACACCAGTGGAGTTGTATGAGCAAAAGGAATAACTACACATTATTGGACATAGTGAGATCAATGGAGAGTCATGTGATTCATTTATTATCATTTGGTTGAAATTCATTACAAATAGAGGCACACATACTAATACAAATACCATCTAAATCAATATATGGTATTCAATATGAGTTTTAGAGGTTAAATAATGCCATGTTATCAAATTTACATGTGTGGGGAAGCGCTGAGTTTGTTAAAAAATCCTCATGTAACAAACTTGCCCCTTAAAGAACAATTCGTACCTTTATAGGATACCCCATGAAATCAAGTCGATATTACATATACAAAACCTCAGAAAAAAATTATAGTGGAATGAAATTTCATATTCCTTGAGAGGGGGAGAATATCCAAAATAGGTAGCGAGAGAGAGATTGATTTCAGTGTAGTCCAGGATCAAGCAAGACAATAGATGGTACAAGAAGAGATTCTACAATGAACCATGGAAGATTGAACTATTCCATACACACATGAACTATATAGTGGTACTACAGAGGTTAGAGAATCCAAGTAGTATAATTTTATAGTTAACTTGGATGGGGACTTTTTATTAGATGATAATAAAATACCTTGAACCTACATTGAAGATGTAAGTGTTATAGATGTTTCCATGTGCCAAAAAGCAATGAATCCTGAATTGGACTCCATGTACATGAACCATTTGTTTATTTTGGGATAACATCTAGTTGATGTAAATCCTATTGGTCGAAAATGGGTATTCAGGAAGAATCTTTCCATGGATAGACATGTCAGTAGCTATAAGGGATGATTGGTTGAAAAAGGGTTCAATTAGTGTCATTACATTGACCAAGACACATCCTTTAAACAAGTTTCATTGCTAATACCAATCATAAATCTATTGGCCATTTCTACTGACCATGATACGTGGCATGGAAAATTGATGTCAAAATAGCCTACTTTAATGGGAAACATTAGGAAAATGAAAACATGACACAATCTAAAGGGTTTATGACTCCAAAGGATTCCAATAAGAAATTGAAGTTTCATAAATAAATTACTGGATTAAAGAAAGCATCCAGGTCAATGAACATTCATTTTGATGAATCCATAATGAAATATGGGTTTATAAAGATCCAATATGAGACTTCTATCTACATATAGTTAAGTGGGAGTGGAGTTGTTTTCTTAATTGTATATATTGATGACATATTAAATATTATAAATGAGATAAGAAACATAGAGTATGTTACAGCATGTTTGATCAATGCTCTGCCATGATTGTCTAGGGATAGAAAAAATATATTTTTGGGATCAAGAACCATCATGATATATCTAAGAGATTGTCGAGCCTATTTCAAACTACATAGATAGATAAGATACCAGAGATATTCATTATGGATCAATCTAACATGGTATTGTTTCTAGATTCACAAGGAATTAATTGCTCCAATAAAAAGTGTTCTCAGATAAATTTTGATTGAATGGTAATGGAAAGAACACCAAATACCTCAATAATTGGGTCAGTCATGTATCACATGCTATGTATTAGTCTGGATGTTGCCTATGAATTGACTGTGGTAGGTCAATATCGAGTGAGGTTGAATATTCCACACTACAGTCTTAGTCTATCATAGCTTATGAGGTAGATAAAAAATTGTTTTGATGCAACCCTTTATCCTGGAGATGATTGAGATACAGAGCAATAATTATCCCATCACACTGCACATGATAATAATAATGTGGTGGATCTCTCAAAAGATTCAAGGTCACATACATTGAAAATGCACATACTTAGAAAGTATCATCTATTGAGGGATTTTTTTTATATATGTGAAGTTATAGTGAGTGGTATTTCCACAGAAGAAAAAATGGAAGATACATAGACATTTTATAAATATGATCATCATGTGAGGTATATTGGATTGAATGTCATAGGATGTTGGCACTAGTACAAGTGGGAGTTCGTAAGAGTTGGTGTCCTAGAACCAACATTTTTAACTTGGATTACATTTATATTTAATGTATTTGAATATTAAAAATCATATAAAATATTTATCTATGTTCTTCATGATTATGATGTAATAAATTTCTAGTGTACTTATTGCATTTATAAGGTCTTAGAAGATACTAATATGATGAAAACCATGAAATGAAAAAACAATAGTCTTAAATATTGTTATGTGGTTGGATTGTCATGACCCGTCCTTGGGGACCGTGCCGTTACTACCCCATGCCCGCCTTCCATAGGCCAGGGGCTGACAACTATCACAAAAGGCATAAATACCTATAATTGGGAAGGAATTACCATTATAAAAGTAAGAAAAACACCATAGATTACAAGCGGAAGTAAAAATTATGTACAAAAAAAGTGCTGAAAAGTAAAAGCGATAGAATACAAAAAAAATGAAAAGTACAACTACAACTGAAAGAAAGTACAACAGAAAATACAAACAGCTGGAAGAATAGAAAAAGCTCCTGGGTCATCCACCTCAAATCCTACCTGAAGGGTAGGTACAGATAGCGCAGCTCCTGGATCGTCCACCATGGATCCTACCTGAAGGTTAGGTACAGATAGCCTCCACAAATCTCTCTCCCATCAACCTCCTCCGAGTATCGTCACAACGTGACATCGACCTCCGGATACTGACTTGTCATGAGATCCACCTATGGGTACTGTCCAGTCCTCAATCACTCAGCCTCCGTTAGCGCTGCCCATCGTCTGCAACCAACACAACGAGGTGTGGGAATAGCCCGTGCAGGGGTGAGTATAACAATACTCAGTAGGCACCTCGAGACCCTCAAGGTCTCACTAAATCCAACAAGGATAAAACAAATAAATATCTCAACATATATCCTCTACTTAGGTATATACCCATACATATACCTATGTTATCAAGTAACTCATCTCAATCAAGTGGAAACACAAAGAACATAAACTCACCTCAAACCAGGATTTTCATTATCGAAACCGTAACTGCTGATGTGCCCATCTCTAGAGTGTACAGTGATCCTGTCACAACTCCAAGGTACTACTCACTAACCTAAGACTGCTGAGGTACTACTCCTGTCGAGTACCGCGGGTCTACCACCTCACATAGTAGTGCTCCACCACCATGGGTCTTCCACCTCACACAGTAGTGCTCCCCCTCATAGCCTACAGAGGTACTCCTCCTGCCGAGTACTACGGGTCTGCCACCTCACAAAGTAGTGCTCCTCCGCCATGGGTCTACAACCTCAAAAATTAGTGCTCCCCACTAGGCTATTCTAGTCACTCCGAATCGAATCAGACAAGCAGTCATCTGTCACAGCCAGCTACACGGTCTCTGTAATCTGTATGCTCATATTTGTGTGGGTCACCTCCACGAGCTACAGGTCGATACTCCAAGTATCAAAAGTCCCATGAAGAAGTATCTCAATGGGCCGCCTCGTTATAGGGGTCTCAACTCAACAAACGACGCCTCAATCTGAGGCCTGGTCTGTGAGTTAGTAGCCTTTTCGTCCCAGGGGACCGGTCGATTTCGTGTGCGAACCCACCTGGTCGTATCTCAACTATACCCTAAAATCTCATAGGGTATACTCATAGTGACCGTTTGTCAATGAGTTCACCAACGCGGCTGACGGTTCGTCAAATGGATGTCTGGTCTGAATGATATCAGCTTTTCCGTTCTAGGGGCCCTGTTGGATTTCGGGTACAATCCAACCTGGCCATACTCCAGCTGCGTCCAAACCTTGGACGAATTATGTCAAAATTTCAGTCTCCTCAATAGGAATCCAACAAATTCAACTTCACGTCAATCGGACGACCTGAGCTCAAGATATAAGTGTTTCCGCTCCGAGGGCCCAGTTGGTTTCGTGTACGAACCAACCCAGTCGAACCCAATGTACTATGAAACATTGAGTGTAATATACCGAAACAACCGTCTCGATCCAAAGATCGAATCTCAGCTGATAGTGCATCGATCAGAGGTCTGAAGCCGAAGTTCCGGGTAAAAGATAGTGAATGTTCCGAAAGTGGTGGTTTCGGGATCGGACCGACCCGGCCAGAGACCCCCTGGGTCGGCCCGAACCGGGTTGGCCCGCTTGGGTGCAGCCCGGCCCAGTGGGGCACGACCCAGTGCACAGGCGGTCCGGCCTACTGGCCAGGTGGCTCGGTCAAACGGCCAAGCCGTTCGGGAGTGCGGGGGTGTGCGCTGCCCCCCCCCCCCCCCTCGCCGTTTGTAACTGCGGCCCCCCATAATGGGGGCCCCTCTTTGCTGGCCAGCAGGGGGTTGTAACCACCATCTCTCCCCCTAAGCGGCTGGCCCGCTCCGGCCTGCCGGCGTCTGCCGCCATGGGACCAGTGAGGGCCAGTCCCCCTGCTCCGACGCCCGCGTCCCGGAACCGGCTGCCGGACCCCTTGCTTCACAGCGGATTATTCTGTTTGGCGTGGTGCGACGGCCTCGCGCCCCTCTGCTATGGCCCTGCTCTTGCCGTGGTGTCTTTGGGTTTTTTTGGCACTGCATGACAGCATCGCGGCTTGGTTTGATTTTCAAATGTGGGGCGCGACGGTGTCGTGCATCCTTGCTTCTTGTTCCCGCGTGTTACGACGGCACCATGTCACTTTCATTTGAACTACAACAACACAAAATAATAATGGGGGAGGGTATGACATTTTTGTGCGGTCCTTCCCCCTCCCATTAAACGATAGCAAGCGGTCCAATTTAACTTGGATAGATGACGGAAGTAATTCATGAAAAGAAACACATTAAACCTCTACCTTGACAAATTTTGTCGAACAACGGTGTCTCGGAAAACAGCGTCATGGGGTGAGGTTCTGTAGAAGCCGAGAGAGAACGTCTGAGGAGGAAGCAACGTCTCCCTTCCTTTCATGAGGAGAGAAAATTGAAAGGCGTAACATCGTTGGTGAGTTCCCACGTCGATGCCTCCTCCTTTATCGAGGAAGAAGAAGACGGAAGAATCTGGGTCGCCTAATCGACGTTCCTTGATGAAGAAGAACAAGAAGAAGAAGAAGAAGATCTTTAAAAACTCCGAAGCTCTCTCCCCTTACCCTCAACACCACAAATTCCAACCCTTCACAAAAAAATAATGGTTTCACATTATATAATCAACCCAAGCCAAGATTTTCCAAAATAAATTCAAAACTTTAATTCACATATTTTAATTTGTGTGTTAGCTAGAGTTAATCAGGGAGAGAGAGATGAAATGGAAGGTTACTCATTAAAGACAAGATTACATAAAATTAGAGAGGGAGTTAGGGAGTTTAAGAGGAATATGAAGGGGTGGGGTTTGTGTGGTCCCCACCTCACCATTAATCCTCTCATGGGTGGTTAAGTACAAGTGGGTCCCACCCCTAACTCCCTTACATAGGTTATAACCACTTAAGAGAGGGTCAAAGTGTTGTAACACAACACTTAATCCACTTAACAAGAAAAGAAAATATAATTGTAATAATTATATTTTATCCCTCACAAATTTTAAAACAACTCCTCCAGAGAAAACTCAACTCCAGAAAGGGTATTCTTAATCAATGACCAGTGTTGTGGTTCCATCGGTGCCATCGTATTTCGATTCCGTGAACCTGTCCAAAAGATAGAAAACCCTACTCGTTCGTTCCCTGATCATACCCGAGCTAAACTTCGGAAATTGATTCTGGGCACACCGGGCCTCAGAATCATGTGCCGTCAGAAACTGCGTTCTTTTCAAATCCCAAAGAAAATTTAGATAAAATTTACATTGAATTCTAAGGGTCTTAACATTACTCACACCTCAGGTCTTTACGTCCTCGTAAAGCTTAAACATAGAATAGGGATACAAAAGAGGTATTGAGAACGCATCTGAGACTTCTGCTCTCATGTTCTTACCTGGAGATTCTCATACTACCAAAGAAAGTGCACCTGAGGAATCGACCATCCTCATAGGATCTGCTCCTGTCGATCCTCAGTCCCCACTGGAACCTCTGAGATAGTCACACCATCGCCCAAGTCCCGCTCCCCATGGTCGATGATATGCGAAGGGTCGAGCACGTATCTCCTTAGTTGAGATACATGGAAGTCATCGTGCACCTAGTGCAACTGAGGAGGATGGTTCAAGCAGTAAACCACCTCACCTACCCTGCTGAGGACCTAGAAAGGTCCGTTGAACCTCGGAGATAACTTGTCACCTCAGCCACGACTCTGTAATCCACGTCGAGGTGAGACCCGTAAGAAAACGTGGATGCCATCCTTGAACTGTAGTGATCTCTGCCTCCTGTCAGCATAATGCTTCTATCAGATCTAAGCTGTCCTCATCCACTCTTGGCTGACATGGACCTTCTCTTGTCCCACAAGAGCTACTATTATTTCTTCTTTACCTATAAGAGAAATCTGGTCTCATCCCCTGGATGAACCACATTCTTTGCCTAATACAGTCATTCAGGACATGAATGATGTATTCATGCCATTGAAAACATCGTAAGGCCTCGACATTACTACCAAGAGATCCAACCGTCACTCTCGCCTCTAAGGGTCGAGTCACACTATCGGCATCAGCGTGAGGTCACTGGGTCTCTTCATATATGAATCTCGAAAGTGAGGGTCATGTCAACCGTTTAAACTAGAACATCATAGTACTCAAAAAGGAATGAAGCAAATGTCACAAAGTTGAATGTTGTTATATTATTGTATCTCATGGTACAAAGACACAAATGTAAAAAACAACATGGAACTAGCTATATAATGAATAAAAGGAAACCACTAGTTCTGCTCATGTCCACTCGCTTTCGGAGCTCCGTAGTCGTGCAATTCTGCTGCCTGAAGCTGAGCTCTCCCATGTCCACCTGTTCCCTGCGGTCGGGGTGGACCTCCTGGTGGTTGTGGTGGTAACACCTCAAAGTGTCGTCCACCTCCATCTGCATGGCCAGCTCCCCTCCCTCGGCCATCAGCTCCTAGCGGTCTGCCTTGTTCGAACCTCTGCCTCTTCCTGGGAGGTTCTTCATTTAACTACTGGTCATCTGCATGGCGGGTCGGACAGTCACGTGCCATGTGACCAATCCCACCGCAGGAGTAACACTGCATGGCTGGTCTGGCTCTGTCATTCCCCTTGGTGCCTCGCACTATCAACCCTGAGTCATGCGGTCGACCACCTGTAGGTCTGGTCCTCTTGGACCTCTGAGTCATCTATCTACTGCCTGCTACAGAAGACTCTTCCGCATTCCAGCTAGTGGTGGGTCCTGCTGCAGGAGACTGCTCAGCAAGGAATCTCTCCACTAAGAGGACTCGCTTCAACACCGCTGTCTTTGTCAGAATGCTTTGAGAAACAAGAGAAGCTCTAATCTCTCGTCTGAGCCCATTCTCAATGGTTCAGGACCTGAAGAAAGGGTCTCGTGCCATATCTGTGGAGTAGCGCGAGAGTTCTGTGAACCTCACTGAATACTGCACCACTGTCATGTTGCCCTACCGCAGCTGATGTGGCTCCTGTATACGCACCGCTCGACGGGTGGCTGGTAAAAAATTTGCCCAGAATAGGCTCTCGAAGTCTTCCCATTGAAATGTCACCTCGTCATGCATTGGGAGCATTAGGCTCCACTATCTGCCTACTGCTTCCTGAAAAAGGCTTCCAGCATGGATCACAATGAAGTCTGCTGGTGTCCCCACTAGCCTGAAGACTCTCACCACAGCCTCCGACCAATCCTCAACAGTCTGCGGGTCCATCTCTCCCCTGAACCTGGGTGGCCTCTGGTGCTAGAACTCGTGCAGTGCGCTCATGTGACGTGCAACCTCTACTGCTGGGGCTGATGGCATCGGTTGCCTAATGGGTAGTAGTACCACTGGTGCCTCCGCAGGTGCCTCAACTGGGATAGGGCCCTGTACTGAGGCCATGTCACTCAGTGGGATATCAGTATGAAAAACTCTCGGGGCTCTAGCTAGTCGTCCGCGGGGAGGCATCCTCAAAGAAAAAAACATGAAACGATCAAACTATTTATACCTGGTGAGCTGAAATGGTTCTAGCTGACTATTAAAAACTTTTGGAAACACACACGCAATCAATGTTATCGTTCACAAAGTCGGAAATCAGTTTTCGGTGTCCTGGGGTATGGATACGTCGGCCTCCCACACCAACACTGGACTCCCTGAACTAAAAACCACATTCAATACTCTTAACATTGTCACTTCACAGAAAGAAAATATCAGAGTTATTAGTTCTATGGTAGAACAGACTCCTCTGATACCAATTGTGACAACCAGGTCCTAGTGACAGCACAACCACCCCCCTTTAACATGGTCGTCGGGTCTTGGCCCACCAGTTACCTCGCAGACACGTGGGGCAGACCCTAGGGTCCACCCACATGCCCGAACGGGTTATCTTACTAATGACAGTCCCCATAGACCAACACATGTCATTTACAGTGTGTTTTGTCCTCACTCACACACTCCATGAGAAACATCCTAGGAGGTCACCCATCCGGATCACTACTCCAAGGCAAGCACGCTTAACTGTGGAGTTCTAATCAGACAGGATCCTAAAAAGGAAGGTGCACATTTTTTACATGAGTCATATCATTTATTCATTTAACCCATTATCATTTGGTGATGTTAAAATCACCCACCCCCCTTTAGAGCACAACACCCTCGTTGTGGGCCCTATATCTCAACCCAGGCAGTGCACTGCACTTAAGGCTGGGTACCACCTCTGATACCAAATGTGTCACGACCCATCCTCGGTGCCCATGTCTTGACTACCCCAAGCCCGCCTTCCATAGGCCAGGGGCTGGCGACTAGCACCATAGGCGTAAATCCCGATAACTGGGAATGCATTACCTTTATAAAAGTAAGCAAAACACCACATAGTACAAGCAGAAGTAAACACTAAGTACAAAAGATGTTCCGAAAAGTAAAAGGACCAGAAAACAAACCCAACTGAAAAGTACAGCTACAACTAAACGAAAGTACAACAGAAAAGAAAAACAGCTGGAAGAATAGAAACAGCTCCTGGTTCATCCATCTCGGATCCAACCTAAAGGGTTGGTACAGATAGCGCAGCTCCTGGATCGTCCACCATGGATCCTACCTGAAGCCTAGGTACAGATAGCGCAGCTCCTGGATCGTCCACCACAGATCCTACCTGATGGGTAGGTACATATAGCCTCCACAACGCTCTGGCCAGTCAACCTCCTCCGAGTATCATCATGTCGGGAAGTCCACCTCCGGATACTGACTCGTCGTGAGATCCACCTCTGGGTATCGTCCAGTCCTCAAACACTCGGCCTCTGTCAGTGCTGCCCATCGTCTGAAACCAACACAACGAGGTGCGGGCATATCCTGTGTAGGGTTGAGTATAACGATACTCAGTAGGGACCCCGAGACCCACAAGGTCTCACTAAATCCAACAAGGATAACCACAAAAAAAGATCTCAACAGATACCCTCTACTAAGGTATATACCCACACATATATCTAAGTTATCAAGTAACCCATCTCAATCATGAGGAAACACAAAGATCATAGACTCAGCTCAAACCAATATTTCCATTATCGAAACTGTAACTGCTGATGAGCCCATCTCTAGAGTGTACAGTGATCCTGTCACAACTCCGAGGTACAACTCACTAACCTAGGACTGCTGAGGTACTCCTCCTGTCGAGTACCGCAGGACATCCACCTCACACAGTAGAGCTCCACTGCCATGGGTCTTCCACCTCACAAATTTTTTCTCCTCCGCCACGGGTCTTCCACCTCACAATGTATTTCTCCCCACTGGGCTATTCTAGTCACTCCGAATATAATCGGACATGCGGTTATCGGTCACAGCCAGCTACATGGTCTCCGTACTCTATATGCTCATCTCCGTGAGGGTCCGCTCCACGAGCTACAGGTCGATACTACAAGTATCACAAGTCCCATGAAGAATTTCCACAAAGGACCTGTAACACCCCAGGTAAATAAAGAATATGAAATTTTCATATTTATACATATTTGTGAATAAAGTATTAATATGACTTTAAAGGGGACTCTATGCTCGATGGCGTACCCAACACGCAACAACGAGTTTCTTGGGAATCTTACGTTGCACTCTAATAATAAAATAATATTATTTTAAATGGTAGTTAACATGTAGCCGTTGTAATGGCGGGAATGGATAGAAAAAACTAAAATATGATTATATATGTTCTTAAATATTTTGACATTTATACAATAAAAAAGGCTTAAAATACGGAAAGAATTCAATTTTAGGCGTATATACCCTAGTTTTCACTAAAGGTTCACTTATCACCTTTTGATGGAGAACCGTCATTAAATATAGTTTTGTTCACTCTTAAACATTATTTTGGACCAAATAAAACTCTTATTAAAAATCGGGGCATCAAAATTTACTTTGTGTAAATTTTTGGAATCTTTCCGATAAAGTTCATTTTTTTAATGAATAGTGTAAAATGTTGTATTTTAATTCAAAAGCACTTTTTAATCTAATTTATTTATATGAATAGATTATATTTTGAATTGGTTTTAATGTGAAATTAGAAAATATTTTTACCATTAAATCCAATAGTGGTCGTTGGAATCAATTTCACTTTGAAATCGGACTTAAACTAGTGTCAATCTTTTGATACTTATTGTTTTATAAAAACACGCTATTTGCTATGACAGCGGGAATTAATTATTAAATTAATTAATGTGACTAATATGTTTTGAATTTTTTAAAACGGACTTCATTTTTGAATTCGGAATATCAAATATAGCTCAGGGTGAAGTTTTGGGAGTTTTCTGAAAAACTTCAATTTTTGATGAATAGTGAAACCACTAAGTGGTACTTATAAAAGCTGATTTTCCGTTTCAATGAAATTTTGCCATCATTGTGTTTTGAATTTCAAAAATCCGACATACATTGTTGTCATTATGAAGTAAAATGTGGTTCAATGAGATTAAAATATTTTTTTGGTGAATAGTAACTTATTATGTTTTTAATCGCGATTAGTAGTAATTAGTGTAGTGTAAGGTAAAAATAATGCTTTAATAAAATGAGATGAGCTTGACACATGTTTTACCCTCATTGGTTGTATCATGGACGACCAATACAAGCCATGGGTCAACTTGGGGACCCCATGGATCCACTTTGGTTGGGAAATGACATAAATAACATTTTATTTAATGTAAAAGTAAAATTGACACAAACATGATATGTTTTAATAAAACAATTTTTAAGTGGGGTTATACAACTCATATTTTTGATTATAAATATTAATTGGAAAGCTAAAAAGATTTCCTACATCATAGTAGTTGTTTTATAATTTTTCGACATTAAATAAATTAAATTATTTATGAAATAATAATGATGCAGTGATGACATCATTATTTGACGATTTAAATAAAATGGAAAGATAATGTAAAATCTATGAACTAAACATGTCCAAAACTTATTGGATGAGTGGATTTAGAAGCCTTATCACCTTATACACGAATTATATCAATGTGGGACCTTTTGAAACCGAAACACATTTTCAAATAAAGTAATATTTCTTTACATTCCAAAAGTGCCCCTCCTCTCCTCTTATAAAAGGCCCCCACCTCTACCTCATTTCACACACTCCTCAAGCCATTGGCTCGGCCAACCCCTGCCCATTTACTCTCTCCACATTCCTCTCTTCATCCTAGAGGATTACCTTTGGGAATAATCCTTTAAAAGGAAGACTTTATGATCAAATCAAAAGGAGTTACACTTTTAAAGGTAATTCATTCTCTCATGTTCATTTGTTTTATTTTGCTTCTCCAACCCCCTAAACTCTTTTTATTTACTTCTTTTGTAACAACACCAGTATCTTCAATATACTAGGATGTTGTTATAAGATTTATTCGAGCTACACTCTCACACAACTACATCAAATGGTTAAAGAACATACGGTTTCTGTGGATGGTGAAATTCTGCCTCCCGAAACGATGATTGTTCAATACTCATTTAACACCTTCAAAGGTGGCCATTATGATGTCACTATTTTTATATAAGATATATAATATGTTTATGTTTTATTTATGCTTCTGTATTTTTCATTTTTGACTAACCTTTATGGCTTCCATTATGGGTATACGCGATATCTTCATTTAAGGAAGTGCGGACTACCGCCCCCTCAAAGTGATTTGATTCGTTAAATACCATATGTGGGATGTATAAAGGATGGAAATATGATATTATATATGATATTATACTGGAATTATAATATACCTTTATATCATTATTATTCCATTCTATAAAATACGAAATAGAAATGAAAGTAGCGTTCATGCGTACGTACGACTTACCGTCTCCATGAACGGTGCATTTCATTTCTTACCTCTAAATGATTATGTAATGTTATAAATACATGCATGTACTGGATATATATGACATATATGATATCTACATCATGAATACAATTCTGGATATAATAAACATTTGGCCACACGAACAACATGTAATTGTAAGAAGTCCACTTTCGACTTAAGAACCAAATATCTACAAAACAATCATTATTAACTTAAGGATTACATATTGTTTATAACATGGTAATAAGTGATATAAAAGGAATAATGAACTTGAAAAAGGTTCTTAAGGAAGTAAAAATTAACTCAAGTTTATTATTCAGGAGATTAAAGAACGATCGAGTCAAAGTCAGACCCGAGGTAAGGGATCCTACTCCTCTCTTTCTTTTTAAGTACACACTTTTATGTCATTCCTTTTAAAGCTCATCTTTCTTGTTATTGGGATGATATTTTATATTACACATACTGTAATTTTTATGTTCATGTGATGAGAGACCCTATTCTCTCTCATCAATCCATTTTGGAAGTTTTGAGTGGCGCCGTTAGGCTGCCGAACTTTTGTAAGAGATCTAACCTCTCTCTTTCTTTTCACGTACTCTCCTTTATGTCACTTCTTTTAAGATCCTATTTGTAATGTTGGGGGATGTTCATTTATATTCCCCTTGCTGTACATTTTATTGTAATGTGATGAGATACCCCATTTGATCTCATCAATCCATATTCGGATGTTTTATGTGGCGCCGTTAGGCTGCCGAGTTTTCATAAGGGATTTTCATCTCACTTTTATCCCCGTGAGATTTATGCTACATTTTCCACAAATTCCATTGAGTGGTGTATGTACTGCCCATTATTCTACTCTTTGTGTAATATACTTTCGTTTATGAGTATTTACATCAATGATCTATTGTCCTTCTTTCATGGGGTGTATGTTTTGAAAGATACCCAAGTCGGTAAGGGAACCTTTCACCCTCCTTTTTTTAAAAGACTTCTTTTGTTGGGTCTTTTAATTTACATGTTGTTATGTTGGGATATGTTCTCATATATCCTTATTGATGGAAATTTAATGTCCATGTGATGAGATACAATTTTTATCTCTCATCAACTCATTTTGATGTGATGCCGTTAGGCTGTTAAGGGAACTTTTTAACCCGATTTCGATTTCTTTGGGTTCAACATGTAGTCATTGAATATGTCATCCATTGAATATGTGTGAGTGACCTTTTATTATTTTACACTTAATATCCACTTATATTGGGTGTATTTATATTTGTCACACATATTTTTGAGATTTATTTGTCCTTAATTTAAGGATACCTTCTTTATAAGGGATTTCATCACATTTGACATTTCTATTGAGGGTTCATTGTTGTTATGCACCAATTCACTCTTATATGGTGTATATACTGTCCTTTGGAGTATTATATCATGAATCCTTTTATTCTCATGATATTATAAAGTTCTGACTAAATGTTATTCCTCGATTATTGTATTCAAGTGTCTCTAATTTTGGTAAAACCCCTTTAACCAAAATATCGTTTTAAATGTTTTAATTATTTGTTCTTATTAATATCCATGTTTTCAAAATGGTTTTAAGGATTTATTTATATGGATATTAATGGTTTAAAATGTTAAAAGCTTCAAGGTGGTATGGGACACTTTGATTCAAAAATCGCTTTATTTAATGTTTTAAATGGTTTTAGAAATGGTTTCTTTTTGAATGGATTCATTTATTTCAATATCCTAAAATGTTATATTGTGATTGAAATGTCGAAATTTTATGTTTCCTTTATTCATGTTTATGTGATACGGTTATCTTATGGTTCTTGGGGATTGTTATGAAGAACGGGTGGTTCCGTGATAAACTAAGGGCGGGTGAGCCCGATATAGCTCTCCAATGCATTGGGTAACACGAAGGAGTGAAACGTTAAGGTTTCTCCGAAGAGATTTAGGGAATATACTGTGATGGGTATTCCAAACGTAACCAAGAGGGTTACTCCCTACGTAAGAATGTTATGAATGCCTCAAGTTACCTTTATGTCTTATGTTTTCTACGATTTATTCATGATTTGGTATGCCTATGTTTTATGGGTAAAGTGTGATTTCATTCTAATGTATATATGAACTCATGTTTCCTTTCCATATTTTTTATAACTCTTACTGAGCTTTTTATGCTCATCCCAAGTTTTTGAAATGTTTTTCACAGGTCATGGGAAAGGTACATGATGTGATGATAGTGTCAAGGATGTGTCAAGAAAGAATCCATGTTTTATTTTCAATATGTTTCCGTTGATGGGAAGAGTGAATACTGTCTTTTATGTAACCACTTTGTTTAAATGTGGAATATAATGCAAGTTTCATGATCTAATTCTCTAAAACTCTAAACCTGAAAAGATCCTCAATGTGTAATCTTGTAATAACTCAAGATTAAGTAAGGTTTAAGGCTGGGGCCTTATAGTTGGTATCAAAGGAAGGTTTAGATAACTTTAGAGGTTAGGGTATTCTTTAAGCATAAGTGACATTACCATAATGGTTAGGATTTCAGAAAGAGTCTTAGTTTTAGATAAAGTGATTGAGTAAGTATATCTTATTGTCTATCTTACTCATTAATACATGATGGTTTTTTTGATATACTCACACTGAACTTTTTGGTTTTAGTAAATGGCTGGATCTAGAAGGCACCAAAGTGACAATGGGTTTGAAGGAAACTGTGGTGGTTCTCTGATTAAGATACCAGATAAAATGGAGGATTCAATGAGGAAACTCGTGGTTTTTCTAAACCAAATATCAAGGAGTCATGATCAACCACTTCAACCTTGGTGAGTTCTCTAATGCATCATGTACGAGATGGCCAACTCGATGTGGAAATTCAGGTAACCATTAGGGTTTATATGATACTTAATTTTTAGGTAATTATTGGTTACTCTGTGATATGATGGAAAATGAAAGGAATGAGATAAACTTGAGGTTAAAATATGTTATGATTATTCTTGAAGATTTTTTCTCATTTTGGGGAATGTTTTGAGAATTATATAGTTTTGGAAAAAGGACAACACGTAGACCGTGTGACATCCCGTCGCGTCGGACAAAGCTGCGGGAATCGAACCCACAACCAATGTGCGACTGGTATTTATCACCTACCACTGGACTACGTGAAGTCCCTGGTTAGTTTGACTGATTCATTATAGTTATATGATTTTATGAATTAAGAGTAAGTTGATTTTGGGTTATTTATGAAAATGATTAACCTATCGTGGAGGATATGTGATTAGGTTAATTACTTTTCAAAACGATACTTTAGGAGCAACTGATGTTGTTTGGAGATAAATGTTACGATTTAACTTGGAAGACTATGTGACTAAATCCTTCAAATATTTGGGTTTCAATCTTATATTGGTTTACTTTGAAGAATTTTATGGACAAATTGTTTATCGGATGGTCCTCGTTGAAATTTGGGTTTTGTTGGACAAATTTTGGAGATTAAGAATAGATTTTCTTTTCATAAGGGGTTATCCTTTTCTAGATTATCTGATCTTATACTAACCATTTTGGTTTTGGTTTTGGTTAAAGCCTAAAAACATGGGATGTATGTAGTTCTCTTTTGGGGATTAGGTGATTCTCTAGAAGTTGATTATAGTACTCTTAATGCGAACAAGTCTCCCTAAATACTCGTCTTTTGGAAAAAATATTAGTTTGACTAAGGAATCTAGTAAAAGTTGAAAGTCAACATGATAAGTGATTATGTTTCCTTATGAATAAATTCCTCAATAAAAAGTAACTTAAAACAAAAATGTTGTCTATTAACTTTTCCTACCGGGGAATCAAATACCGTTTAACCCATCACAAGTTTGTGATTTTCTCATGGTTAACATTCTCCTAAACATGTTTTCTATCACTCTCCATCAGAACATGACCCTTTGTTTTTTCCTCCATGTGCATATTTTCATACTTGGAATCCTAGTATGGGTTAACTCGGGTGACCTCTGTACTTATCTTTCTTTATTTTAAAGTGATTGTTTTACCGACTCTTGTTCCGATGTGGGACATTCAAGGATGTTTCCAAGCTCAATTTTTTTAAAATTGCGTGGACGCAATTCCCAAAAGGGGGGAAGGATGTAACACCCCAGGTAAATAAAGAATATGACATTTTCATATTTATCCATATTTGTGAATAAAGTATTAATATGACTTTAAAGGGGACTCTATGCTCGATGGCGTACCCAACACGCAACAACGAGTTTCTTGGGAATCTTACGTTGCACTCTAATAATAAAATAATATTATTTTAAATGGTAGTTAACATGTAGCCGTTGTAATGGCGGGAATGGATAGAAAAAACTAAAATATGATTATATATGTTCTTAAATATTTTTTCATTTATACAATAAAAAAAGGATTAAAATACGGAAAGAATTCAATTTTAGGCGTATATACCCTAGTTTTCACTAAAGGTTCACTTATCACCTTTTGATGGAGAACCGTCATTAAATATAGTTTTTTTCACTCTTAAACATTATTTTGGACCAAATAAAACTCTTATTAAGAATCGGGACATCAAAATTTACTTTGTGTAAATTTTTGGTATCTTTCCGATAAAGTTCATTTTTTTAATGAATAGTGTAAAATGTTGTATTTTAATTCAAAACCACTTTTTAATCTAATTTATTTATATGAATAGATTATATTTTGAATTGGTTTTAAAGTGAAATTAGAAAATATTTTTACCATTAAATCCAATAGTGGTCGTTGGAATCAATTTCACTTTGAAATCGGACTTAAACTAGTGTCAATCTTTTGATACTTATTGTTTTATAAAAACACGCTATTTGCTCTGACAGCGGGAATTAATTATTAAATTAATTAATGTGACTAATATGTTTTGAATTTTTTAAAACGGACATCATTTTTGAATTCGGAATATCAAATATATCTCAGGGTGAAGTTTTGGGATTTTTCTGAAAAACTTCAATTTTTGATGAATAATGAAACCACTAAGTGGTACTTATAAAAGCTGATTTTCCGTTTAAATGAAATTTTGCCATCATTGTGTTTTGAATTTCAAAAATCCGACATACATGGTTGTCATTAAGAAGTAAAATGTGGTTCAATGAGATTAAAATATTTTTTTGGTGAATAGTAACTTATTAAGTTTTTAATCGCGATTAGTGGTAATTAGTGTAGTTTAAGGTAAAAATAATGCTTTAATAAAATGAGATGAGATTGAAACATGTTTTACCCTAATTGGTTGTATCATGGCCGACCAAGACAAGCCATGGGTAAACTTGGGGACCCCATGGATCCACTTTGGTTGGGAAATGACATAAATAACATTTTATTTAATGTAAAAGTAAAATTGACACAAACATGATATGTTTTACTAAAACAATTTTTAAGTGGGGTTATACAAGTCATCTTTTTTATTATAAATATTCATTGGAAAGCTAAAAATATTTCCTACATCATAGTAGTTTTTTTATAATTTTTAGAAATTAAATAAATTAAATTATTTTTGAAATAATAATGATGCAGCGATGACATCATTATTTGACGATTTAAATAAAATGGAAAGATAATGTAAAATCTATGAACTACACATGTCCAAAACTTATTGGATGAGTGAATTTTAAGCCTTATCACCTTATCCACGAATTATATTACACTTACTGTAATTTTTATGTTCATGTGATGAGAGACCCTATTCTCTCTCATCAATCCATTTTGGAAGTTTTGAGTGGCGCCGTTAGGCTGCCGAACTTTTGTAAGAGATCTAACCTCTCTCTTTCTTTTCACGTACTCTCCTTTATGTCACTTCTTTTAAGGTCCTCTTTGTAATGTTGGGGGATGTTCCTTTATATTCCCCTTTCTGTACATTTTATTTTAATGTGATGAGATACCCCATTTGATCTCATCAATCCATATTCGGAAGTTTTATGTGGCGCCGTTAGGCTGCCGAGTTTTCATAAGGGATTTTCATCTCACTTTTATTCCCGTGAGATTTATGCTACATTTGCCACAAATTCCATTGAGTGGTGTATGTACTGACCATTATTATAATCTTTGTGTAATATACTTTCGTTTATGAGTATTTACATCAATGATCTATTGTCATTCTTTAATGGGGTGTATGTTTTGAAAGATACCCAAGTCGGTAAGGGAACCTTTCACCCTCCTTTTTTTAAAATACTTCTTTTGTTGGGTCTTTTAATTTACATGTTGTTATGTTGGGATATGTTCTCATATATCCTTATTGATGTAAATTTTATGTCCATGTGATGAGATTCAATTTTTATCTCTCATCAACTCATTTTGATGTGATGCCGTTAGGCTGTCATGGGAACTTTTTAACCCAATTTCGATTTCTTTGGGTTCAACATGTAGTCATTGAATATGTCATCCATTGAATATGTGTGAATGAATTTTTATTATTTTACACTTAATATCCACTTATATTGGGTGTATTTATATTTGTCACTCATATTTTTGAGATTTATTTGTCCTTAATTTAAGGATACCTTCTTTATAAGGGATTTCATCACATTTGACATTTCTATTGAGGGTTCATTGTTGTTATGCACCAATTAACTCTTATATGGTGTATATACTGTCCTTTGGAGTATTATATCATGAATCCTTTTATTCTCATGATATTATAAATTTCTGACTAAATGTTATTCCTCGATTATTGTATTCAAGTGTCCCTAATTTTGGTAAAACCCCTTTAACCAAAATATCGTTTTAAATGTTTTAATTATTTTTTCTTATTAATATCCATGTTTTCAAAATGGTTTTATGGATTTATTTATATGGATATTAATGGTTTAAAATGTTAAAAGCTTCAAGGTGGCATGGGACACTTTGATTCAAAAATCTCTTTATTTAATGTTTTAAATGGTTTTAGAAATGGTTTCTTTTTGAATGGATTCATTTATTTCAATAACCTAAAATGTTATATTGTGATTGAAATATGGAAATGTTATGTTTCCTTTATTCATGTTTATGTGATACGATTATGTTATGGTTCCTGGGCATTGTTATGAAGAACGGGTGGTTCCATGATAAACTAAGGGCGGGTGAGCCCGATATAGCTCTCCAATGCATTGGGTAACACGAAGGAGTGAAACGTTAAGGTTTCTCCGAAGAGATTTAGGGAATATACTATGATGGGTATTCCAAACGTAACCAAGAGGGTTACTCCCTACGTAAGAATGTTATGAATGCCTCAAGTTACCTTTATGTCTTATGTTTTCTATGATTTATTCATGATTTGGTATGCCTATGTTTTATGGGTAAAGTGTGATTTCATTATAATGTATATATGAACTCATGTTTCCTTTCCATATTTTTTATAACTCTTACTGAGCTTTTTATGCTCATCCCAAGTTTTTGAAATGTTTTTCACAGGTCAAGGTAAAGGTACATGATGTGATGATAGTGTCAAGGATGTGTCATGAAAGAATCCATGTTTTATTTTCAATATGTTTCCCTTGATGGGAAGATTGAATACTGTCTTTTATGTAACCACTTTGTTTAAATGTGGAATATAATGCAAGTTTCATGATCTAATTCTCTAAAACTCTAAACCTGAAAAGATCCTCAATGTGTAATCTTGTAATAACTCAAGATTAAGTAAGGTTTAAGGCTGGGGCCTTATAGTTGGTATCAAAGGTCGGTTTAGATAACTTTAGAGGTTAGGGTATTCTTTAAGCATAAGTGACATTACCATAATGGTTAGGATTTCAGAAAGAGTCCTAGTTTTAGATAAAGTGAATGAGTAAGTATATCTTAGTGTTTATCTTACTCATTAGTACATGATGGTTTTGTTGATATACTCACACTAACCTTTTCATATTTATCCATATTTGTGAATAAAGTATTAATATGACTTTAAAGGGGACTCTATGCTCGATGGCGTACCCAACACGCAACAACGAGTTTCTTGGGAATCTTACGTTGCACTCTAATAATAAAATAATATTATTTTAAAGGGTAGTTAACATGTATCCATTGTAATGGCGGGAATGGATAGAAAAAACTAAAATATGATTATATATGTTCTTAAATATTTTTACATTTATACAATAAAAAAGGCTTAAAATATGGAAAGAATTCAATTTTAGGCGTATATACCCTAGTTTTCACTAAAGGTTCACTTATCACCTTTTGATGGAGAACCGTCATTAAATATAGTTTTGTTCACTCTTAAACATTCTTTTGGACCAAATAAAACTCTTATTAAGAATCGGGACATCAAAATTTACTTTGTGTAAATTTTTGGTATCTTTCCGATAAAGTTCATTTTTTTTAATGAATAGTGTAAAATGTTGTATTTTAATTCAAAACCACTTTTTAATCTAATTTATTTATATGAATAGATTATATTTTGAATTGGTTTTAATGTGAAGTTAGAAAATATTTTTACCATTAAATCCAATAGTGGTCGTTGGAATCAATTTCACTTTGAAATCGGACTTAAACTAGTGTCAATCTTTTGATACTTATTGTTTTATAAAAACACGCTATTTGCTCTGACAGCGGGAATTAATTATTAAATTAATTAATGTGACTAATATGTTTTGAATTTTGTAAAACGGACTTCATTTTTGAATTCGGAATATCAAATATAGCTCAGGGTGAAGTTTTGGGATTTTTCTGAAAAACTTCAATTTTTGATGAATAGTGAAACCACTAAGTGGTACTTATAAAAGCTGATTTTCCGTTTAAATGAAATTTTGCCATCATTGTGTTTTGAATTTCAAAAATCCGACATACATGGTTGTCATTAAGAAGTAAAATGTGGTTCAATGAGATTAAAATATTTTTTCGGTGAATAGTAACTTATTAAGTTTTTAATCGTGATTAGTGGTAATTAGTGTAGTTTAAGGTAAAAATAATGCTTTAATAAAATGAGATGAGCTTGACACATGTTTTACCCTCATTTGTTGTATCATGGCCGACCAAGAAAATACATGGGTCAACTTGGGGACCCCATGGATCCACTTTGGTTGGGAAATGACATAAATAACATTTTATTTAATGTAAAAGTAAAATTGACACAAACATGATATGTTTTACTAAAACAATTTTTAAGTGGGGTTATACAAGTCATATTTTTGATTATAAATATTCATTGGAAAGATAAAAAGATTTCCTACATCATAGTAGTTGTTTTATAAATTTTAGACATTAAATAAATTAAATTATTTATGAAATAATAATGATGCAGTGATGACATCATTATTTGACGATTTAAATAAAATGGAAAGATAATGTAAAATCTATGAACTACACATGTCCAAAACTTATTGGATGAGTGGATTTCGAAGACTTATCACCTTATCCACGAATTATATCAATGTGGGACCTTTTGAAACCGAATCACATTTTCAAATAAAGTAATATTTCTTTACATTCCAAAAGTGCCCCTCCTCTCCTCTTATAAAAGGCCCCCACCTCTACCTCATTTCACACACTCCTCAAGCCTTTGGATCGGCCCACCCCAGCCCATTTACTCTCTCCACATCCCTCTCTTAATCCTAGAGGATTCCCTTTGGGAATAATCCTTTAAAATGAAGCCTTTAGGATCAAATCAAAAGGAGTTACACTTTTAAAGGTAATTCATTCTCTCATGTTCATTTGTTTAATTTTGCTTCTCCAACCCCATAAACACTTTTTATTTACTTCTTTTGTAACAACACCAGTATCTTCAATATACTAGGATGTTTTTATAAGATTTATTTGAGCTACACTCTCACACAACTACATCAAATGGTTAAAGAACATACGGTTTCCGTGGATGGTGAAATTCTGCCTCCCGAAACGATGATTGTTCAATACTCATTTAACACCTTCAAAGGTGGCCATTATGATGTCACTATTTTTATATACGATATATAATATGTTTATTTTTTATTTATTCTTATGTATTTTTCATTTTTTTCTTACCTTTATGGCTTCCATTATGGGTATACGCGATATCTTCATTTAAGGAAGTGCGGACTACCGCCCTCTCAAAGTGATTTGATTCATTAAATACCATATGTGGGATGTATAAAGGATGGAAATATGATATTATATATGATATTATACTGGAATTATAATATACCTTTATATCATTATTATTCCATTCTATAAAATACGAAATAGAAATGAAAGTAGCGTTCATGCGTACGTACGGCTTACCGTCTCCATGAACGGTGCATTTCATTTCTTACCTCTAAATGATTATGTAATGTTATAAATACATGCATGTACTGGATATATATGAAATATATGATATCTACATCATGAATACAATTCTGGATATAATAAACATTTGGCCACACGAACAACATGTAATTGTAAGAAGTCCACTTTCGACTTAAGAACCAAATATCGACAAAACAATCATTATTAACTTAATGATTACATATTGTTTATAACAAGGTAATAAGTGATATAAAATGAATAATGAACTTGAAAAAGGTTCTTAAGGAAGTAGAAATTAACTCAAGTTTATTATTCAGGAGATTAAAGAACGATCGAGTCAAAGTCGGACCCGAGGTAAGGGATCCTACTTCTCTCTTTCTTTTTAAGTACACACTTTTATGTCATTCCTTTTAAAGCTCATATTTCTTGTTATTGGGATGATCTTTTATATTACACTTACTGTAATTTTTATGTTCATGTGATGAGAGACCCTATTCTCTCTCATCAATCCATTTTGGAAGTTTTGAGTGGCGCCGTTAGGCTGCCGAACTTTTGTAAGAGATCTAACCTCTCTCTTTCTTTTCACGTACTCTCCTTTATGTCACTTCTTTTAAGCTCCTCTTTGTAATGTTGGGGGATGTTCCTTTATATTACCCTTGCTGTACATTTTATTGTAATGTGATGAGATACCCCATTTGATCTCATCAATCCATATTCGGAAGTTTTATGTGGCGCCGTTAGGCTGCCGAGTTTTCATAAGGGATTTTCATCTCACTTTTATTCTCGTGAGATTTATGCTACATTTGCCACAAATTCCATGGAGTGGTGTATGTACTGCCCATTATTATACTCTTTGTGTAATATAATTTCGTTTATTAGTATTTAAATCAATGATATATTGTCCTTCTTTCATGGGTTGTATGTTTTGAAAGATACCCAAGTCGGTAAGGGAACCTTTCACCCTCCTTTTTTTAAAAGACTTCTTTTGTTGGGTCTTTTAATTTACATGTTGTTATGTTGGGATATGTTCTCATATATCCTTATTGATGTAAATTTTATATCCATGTGATGAGATACAATTTTTATCTCTCATCAACTCATTTTGATGTGATGCTGTTATGCTGTCAAGGGAACTTTTTAACCCAATTTCGATTTCTTTGGGTTCAACATGTAGTCATTGAATATGTCATCCATTGAATATGTGTGAATGGCCTTTTATTGTTTTACACTTAATATCCACTTATATTGGGTGTATTTATATTTGTCAGACATATTTTTGAGATTGATTTGTCCTTAATTTAAGGATACCTTCTTTATAAGGGATTTCATCACATTTGACATTTCTATTGAGGGTTCATTGTGGTTATGCCACAATTCACTATTATATGGCGTATATACTGTCCTTTGGAGTATTATATCATGAATCATTTTATTCTCATGATATTATAAAGTTTTGACTAAATGTTATTCCTCGATTATTGTATTCAAGTGTCTCTAATTTTGGTAAAACCCCTTTAACGAAAATATCGTTTTAAATGTTTTAATTATTTGTTATTATTAATATCCATGTTTTAAAAATGGATTTAAGGATTTATTTATATGGATATTAATGGTTTAAAATGTTAAAAGCTTCAAGGTGGTATGGGACACTTTGATTCAAAAATCTCTTTATTTAATGTTTTAAATGGTTTTAGAAATGGTTTCTTTTTTGAATGGATTCATTTATTTCAATATACTAAAATGTTATATTGTGATTGAAATGTCGAAATGTTATGTTTCCTTTATTCATGTTTATGTGATACGATTATGTTATGGTTCTTGGGGATTGTTATGAAGAACGGATGGTTCCGTGATAAACTAAGGGCGGGTGAGCCCGATATAGCTCTCCAATGCATTGGGTAACACGAAGGAGTGAAACGTTAAGGTTTCTCCGAAGAGATTTAGGGAATATACTGTGATGGGTATTCAAAACGTAACCAAGAGGGTTATTCCATACGTAAGAATGTTATGAATGCCTCAAGTTACCTTTATGTCTTATGTTTTCTACGATTTATTCATGATTTGGTATGCCTATGTTTTATGGGTAAAGTGTGATTTCATTCTAATGTATATATGAACTCATGTTTCCTTTCCATATTTTTTATAACTCTTACTGAGCTTTTTATGCTCATCCCAAGTTTTTGAAATGTTTTTCACAGGTCAAGGGAAAGGTACATGATGTGATGATAGTGTCAAGGATGTGTCAAGAAAGAATCCACGTTTTATTTTAAATATGTTTCCGTTGATGGGAAGAGTGAATACTGTCTTTTATGTAACCACTTTGTTTAAATGTGGAATATAATGCAAGTTTCATGATCTAATTCTCTAAAACTCTAAACCTGAAAAGATCCTCAATGTGTAATCTTGTAATAACTCAAGATTAAGTAAGGTTTAAGGCTCGGGCCTTATAGTTGGTATCAAAGGTCGGTTTAGATAACTTTAGAGGTTAGGGTATTCTTTAAGCATAAGTGACATTACCATAATGGTTAGGATTTCAGAAAGAGTCTTAGTTTTAGATAAAGTGATTGAGTAAGTATATCTTATTGTCTATCTTACTCATTATTACATGATGGTTTTGTTGATATACTCACACTGAAATTTTTGGTTTTAGTAAATGGCTGGATCTAGCAGGCACCAAAGTGACAATGGGTTTGAAGGAAACTGTGGTGGTTCTCTGATTAAGATACTAGATAAAATGGAGGATTCAATGAGGAAACTCGTGGTTTTTCTAAACCAAATATCAAGGAGTCATGATCAACCACTTAAACCTTGGTGAGTTCTCTAATGCATCATGTATGATATGGCCAACTCGATGTGGAAATTCAGGTAACCATTAGGGTTTATATGATACTTAATTTTTAGGTAATTATGGGTTACTCTGTGATATGATGGAAAATGAAAGGAATGAGATAAACTTGAGGTTAAAAAATGTTAGGATTATTCTTGAAGATTTTTTTTTATTTTGGGGGAATGTTTTAAGAATTATATAGTTTTGGAAAAAGGACAACACGTAGACCGTGTGACATCCCGTCGCGTCGGACAAAGCTGCAGGAATCGAACCCACAACCAATGTGCAACTGGTATTTATCACCTACCACTGGACTACGTGAAGTCCCTGGTTATTTTTACTGATTCATTCTAGTTATATGATTTTATGAATTAAGAGTATGTTGATTTTGGGTTATTTATGAAAATTATTAACCTATCATGGAGGATATGTGATTAGGTTAATTACTTTTCAAAGCGATACTTTAGGAGCAACTGATGTTGTTTGGAGATTAATGTTACGATTTAACTTGGAAGACTATGTGACTAAATCCTTCAAATATTTGGGTTTCAATCTTATATTGGTTTACTTTGAAGAATTTTATGGACAAATTTTTTATCGGATGGTCCTCATTGAAATTTGGGTTTTGTTGGACAAATTTTGGAGATTAAGAATAGATTTTCTTTTTATAAGGGGTTATCCTTTTCTGGATTATCTGATCTTGTACTAACCATTTTGGTTTTGGTTTTGGTTAAAGCCTAAAAACATGGGATGTATGTAGTTCTCTTTTGGGGATTAGGTGATTCTCTAGAAGTTGATTATAGTACTCTTAATGCGAACAAGTCTCCCTAAATACTCGTCTTTTGGAAAAAATATTAGTTTGACTAAGGAATCTAGTAAAAGTTGAAAGTCAACAAGATAAGTGATTATGTTTCCTTATGAATAAATTCCTCAATAAAAAGTAACTTAAAACCAAAATGTTGTCTATTAACTTTTCCTTCTGGGGAATCGAATACCGTTTAACCCATCACAAGTTTGTGATTTTCTCATGGTTAACTTTCTCCTAAACATGTTTTCTATCACTCTCCATCAGAACATGACCTTTTGTTTTTTCCTCCATGTCCATATTTTCATACTTGGAATCCTAGTATGGGTTAACTCGGGTGACCTCTGTACTTATCTTTCTTTATTTTAAAGTGATTGTTTTACCGACTCTTGTTCCGATGTGGGACATTCAAGGATGTTTCCAAGCTCAATTTTTTTAAAATTGCGTGGACGCAATTCCCAAAAGGGGGGAAGGATGTAACACCCTAGGTAAATAAAGAATATGACATTTTCATATTTATCCATATTTTTGAATAAAGTATTAATATGACTTTAAAGGGGACTCTATGCTCGATGGGTACCCAACACGCAACAACGAGTTTCTTGGGAATCTTACGTTGCACTCTAATAATAAAATAATATTATTTTAAATGGTAGTTAACATGTAGTCGTTGTAATGGCAGGAATGGATAGAAAAAACTAAAATATGATTATATATTTTCTTAAATATTTTTACATTTATACAATAAAAAAAGGCTTAAAATACGGAGAGAATTCAATTTTAGGCGTATATACCCTAGTTTTCACTAAAGGTTCACTTATCACCTTTTGATGGAGAATCGTCATTAAATATAGTTTTTTTCACTCTTAAACATTATTTTGGACCTAATAAAACTCTTATTAATAATCGGGACATCAAAATTTACTTTGTGTAAATTTTTGGTATCTTTCCAATAAAGTTCATTTTTTTAATGAATAGTGTAAAATGTTGTATTTTAATTCAAAACCACTTTTTAATCTAATTTATTTATATGAATAGATTATATTTTGAATTGGTTTTAAAGTGAAATTAGAAAATATTTTTACCATTAAATCCAATAGTGGTCGTTGGAATCAATTTCACTTTGAAATCGGACTTAAACTAGTGTCAATCTTTTGATACTTATTGTTTTATAAAAACACGCTATTTGCTCTGACAGCGGGAATTAATTATTAAATTAATTAATGTGACTAATATGTTTTGAATTTTGTAAAACGGACTTCATTTTTGAATTCGGAATATCAAATATAGCTCAGGGTGAAGTTTTGGGATTTTTCTGAAAAACTTCAATTTTTGATGAATAGTGAAACCACTAAGTGGTACATATAAAAGCTGATTTTCCGTTTAAATGAAATTTTGCCATCATTGTGTTTTGAATTTCAAAAATCCGACATACATGGTTGTCATTAAGAAGTAAAATGTGGTTTAATGAGATTAAAATATTTTTTTGGTGAATAGTAACTTATTAAGTTTTTAATCGCGATTAGTGGTAATTAGTGTAGTTTAAGATAAAAATAATGCTTTAATAAAATGAGATGAGATTCACACATGTTTTACCCTCATTGGTTGTATCATGTCCGACCAAGAAAAGCCATGGGTCAAGTTGGGGACCCCATGGATCCACTTTGGTTGGGAAATGACATAAATAACATTTTATTTAATGTAAAAGTAAAATTGACACAAACATGATATGTTTTACTAAAACAATTTTTAAGTGGGGTTATACAAGTCATATTTTTGATTATAAATATTCATTGGAAAGATAAAAAGATTTCCTACATCATAGTAGTTGTTTTATAATTTTTAGAAATTAAATAAATTAAATTATTTATGAAATAATAATGATGCAGAGATGACATCATTATTTGACGATTTAAATAAAATGGAAAGATAATGTAAAATCTATGAACTACACATGTCCAAAACTTATTGGATGTGTGGATTTGAAGCCTTATCACCTTATCCAAGAATTATATTACACTTATTGTAATTTTTATGTTAATGTTATGAGAGACCCTATTCTCTCTCATCAATCCATTTTGGAAGTTTTGAGTGGCGCCGTTAGGCTGCCGAACTTTTGTAAGAGATCTAACCTCTCTCTTTCTTTTCACGTACTCTCCTTTATGTCACTTATTTTAAGGCCCTCTTTGTAATGTTGGGGGATGTTCCTTTATATTCCCCTTGCTGTACATTTTATTGTAATGTGATGAGATACCCCATTTGATCTCATCAATCCATATTCAGAAGTTTTATGTGGCGCCGTTAGGCTGCCGAGTTTTCATAAGGGATTTTCATCTCACATTTATTCCTGTGAGATTTATGCTACATTTGCCACAAATTCCATTGAGTGGTGTATGTACTGCCCATTATTCTACTCTTTGTGTAATATACTTTCGTTTATGAGTATTTACATCAATGATCTATTGTCCTTCTTTCATGGGGTGTATGTTTTGAAAGATACCCAAGTCGGTAAGGGAACCTTTCACCCTCCTTTTTTTAAAAGATTTCTTTAGTTGGGTATTTTAATTTACATTTTGTTATGTTGGGATATGTTCTCATATATCCTTATTGATGTAAATTTTATGTCCATGTGATGAGATACAATTTTTATCTCTCATCAACTCATTTTGATGTGATGCCGTTAGGCTGTCAAGGGAACTTTTTAACCCAATTTCGATTTCTTTGGGTTCAACATGTAGTCATTGAATATGTCATCCATTGAATATGTGTGAATGAATTTTTATTATTTTACACTTAATATCCACTTATATTGGGTGTATTTATATTTGTCACACATATTTTTGAGATTTATTTGTCCTTAATTTAAGGATACCTTCTTTATAAGAGATTTCATCACATTTGACATTTCTATTGAGGGTTCATTGTTGTTATGCACCAATGAACTCTTATATGGTGTATATACTGTCCTTTGGAGTATTATATCATGAATCCTTTTATTCTCATGATATTATAAAGTTCTGACTAAATGTTATTCCTCGATTATTGTATTCAAGTGTCTCTAATTTTGGTAAAACCCCTTTAACCAAAATATCGTTTTAAATGTTTTAATTATTTGTTCTTATTAATATCCATGTTTTCAAAATGGTTTTAAGGATTTATTTATATGGATATTAATGGTTTAAAATGTTAAAAGCTTCAAGGTGGTATGGGACACTTTGATTCAAAAATCTCTTTATTTAATGTTTTAAATGGTTTTAGAAATGGTTTCTTTTTGAATGGATTCATTTATTTCAATAACCTAAAATGTTATATTGTGATTGAAATGTGGAAATGTTATGTTTCCTTTATTCATGTTTATGTGATACGATTATGTTATGGTTCTTGGGCATTGTTATGAAGAACGGGTGGTTCCGTGATAAACTAAGGGCGGGTGAGCCCGATATAGCTCTCCAATGCATTGGGTAACACGAAGGAGTGAAACGTTAAGGTTTCTCCGAAGAGATTCAGGGAATATACTGTGATGGGTATTCCAAACGTAACCAAGAGGGTTACTCCCTACGTAAGAATGTTATGAATGCCTCAAGTTACCTTTATGTCTTATGTTTTCTACGATTTATTCATGATTTGGTATGCCTATGTTTTATGGGTAAAGTGTGATTTCATTCTAATGTATATATGAACTCATGTTTCCTTTCCATATTTTTTATAACTCTTACTGAGCTTTTTATGCTCATCCCAAGTTTATGAAATGTTTTTCACAGGTCAAGGGAAAGGTACATGATGTGATGATAGTGTCAAGGATGTGTCAAGAAAGAATCCATGTTTTATTTTCAATATGTTTCCGTTGATGGGAAGAGTGAATACTATCTTTTATGTAACCACTTTGTTTAAATGTGGAATATAATGCAAGTTTCATGATCTAATTCTCTAAAACTCTAAACCTGAAAGGATCCTTAATGTGTAATCTTGTAATAACTCAAGATTAAGTAAGGTTTAAGGCTGGGGCCTTATAGTTGGTATCAAAGGTCGGTTTAGATAACATTAGAGGTTAGGGTATTCTTTAAGCATAAGTGACATTACCATAATGGTTAGGATTTCAGAAAGAGTCCTAGTTTTATATAAAGTGAATGAGTAAGTATATCTTAGTGTTTATCTTACTCATTAGTAAATGATGGTTTTGTTGATATACTCACACTATCCTTTTCATATTTATCCATATTTGTGAATAAAGTATTAATATGACTTTAAAGGGGACTCTATGCTCGATGGCGTACCCAACACGCAACAACGAGTTTCTTGGGAATCTTACGTTGCACTCTAATAATAAAATAATATTATTTTAAATGGTAGTTAACATGTAGCCGTTGTAATGGCGGGAATGGATAGAAAAAACTAAAATATGATTATATATGTTCTTAAATATTTTTACATTTATACAATAAAAAAAGGCTTAAAATACGGAAAGAATTCAATTTTAGGCGTATATACCCTAGTTTTCACTAAAGGTTCACTTATCACCTTTTGATGGAGAACCGTCATTAAATTTAGTTTTGTTCACTCTTAAAAATTCTTTTGGACCAAATAAAACTCTTATTAAGAATCGGGACATCAAAATTTACTTTCTGTAAATTTTTGGTATCTTTCCGATAAAGTTCATTTTTTTTAATGAATAGTGTAAAATGTTGTATTTTAATTCAAAACCACTTTTTAATCTAATTTATTTATATGAATAGATTATATTTTGAATTGGTTTTAAAGTGAAATTATAAAATATTTTTACCATTAAATCCAATAGTGGTCGTTGGAATCTATTTCACTTTGAAATCGGACTTAATCTAGTGTCAATCTTTTGATACTTATTGTTTTATAAAAACACGCTATTTGCTCTCACAGCGGGAATTAATTATTAAATTAATTAATGTGACTAATATGTTTTTAATTTTGTAAAACGGACTTCATTTTTGAATTCTGAATATCAAATATAGCTCAGGGTAATGTTTTGGGATTTTTCTGAAAAACATCAATTTTTGATGAATAGTGAAACCACTAAGTGGTACTTATAAAAGCTGATTTTCCGTTTAAATGAAATTTTGCCATCATTGTGTTTTGAATTTCAAAAATCCGACATACATGGTTGTCATTAAGAAGTAAAATGTGGTTCAATGAGATTAAAATATTTTTTTGGTGAATAGTAACTTATTAAGTTTTTAATCGCGATTAGTGGTAATTAGTGTAGTTTAAGGTAAAAATAGTGTTTTAATAAAATGCGATGAGCTTGACACATGTTTTAACCTCATTGGTTGTATCATGGCCGACCAAGACAAGCCATGGGTCAACTTGGGGACCCCATGGATCCACTTTGGTTTGGAAATGACATAAATAACATTTTATTTAATGTAAAAGTAAAAATGACACAAACATGATATGTTTTACTAAAACAATTTTTAAGTGGGGTTATACAAGTCATATTTTTTATTATAAATATTCATTGGAAAGCTAAAAAGATTTCCTACATCATAGTAGTTGTTTTATAATTTTTAGACATTAAATAAATTAAATTATTTTTGAAATAATAATGATGCAGTGATGACATCATTATTTGACGATTTAAATAAAATGGAAAGATAATGTAAAATATATGAACTACACATGTCCAAAAATTATTGGATGAGTGGATTTCGAAGCCTTATCACCTTATCCACGAATTATATCAATGTGGGACCTTTTGAAACCGAAACACATTTTCAAATAAAGTAATATTTCTTTACTTTCCAAAAGTGCCCCTCCTCTCCTCTTATAAAAGGCCCCCACCTCTACCTCATTTCACACACTCCTCAAGCCATTGGCTCGGCCAACCCCTGCCCATTTACTCTCTCCACATCCCTCTCTTAATCCTAGAGGATTCCCTTTGGGAATAATCCTTTAAAAGGAAGCCTTTAGGATCAAATCAAATGGAGTTAAACTTTTAAAGGTAATTCATTCTCTCATGTTCATTTGTTTTATTTTGCTTCTCCAACCCCCTAAACTCTTTTTATTTACTTATTTTGTAACAAAACCAGTATCTTAAATATACTAGGATGTTGTTATAAGATTTATTCGAGCTAAACTCTCACACAACTACATCAAATGGTTAAAGAACATACGGTTTCCGTGGATGGTGAAATTCTGCCTCCCGAAACGATGATTGTTCAATACTCATTTAACACCTTCAAAGGTGGCCATTATGATGTCACTATTTTTATATACGATATATAATATGTTTATGTTTTATTTATGCTTCTGTATTTTTCATTTTTGTCTTAACTTTATGGCTTCCATTATGGGTATACGCGATATCTTCATTTAAGGAAGTGCGGACTACCACCCCCTCAAAGTGATTTAATTCGTTAAATACCATATGTGGGATGTATAAAGGATGGAAATATGATATTATATATGATATTATACTGGAATTATAATATTCATTTATATCATTATTATTCCATTCTATAAAATACGAAATAGAAATGAAAGTAGCATTCATGCGTACGTATGGCTTACCTTCTCCATGAACGGTGCATTTCATTTCTTACCTCTAAATGATTATGTAATGTTATAAATACATGAATGTACTGGATATATATGACATATATGACATCTACAGCATGAATACAATTCTGGATATAATAAACATTTGGCCACACGAACAATATGTAATTGTAAGAAGTCCACTTTCGACTTAAGAACCAAATATCGACAAGACAGTCATTATTAACTTAATTATTACATATTGTTTATAACATGGTAATAAGTGATATAAAAGGAATAATGAACTTGAAAAAGGTTCTTAAGGAAGTAGAAATTAACTCAAGTTTATTATTCAGGAGATTAAATAACGATCGAGTCAAAGTCGGACCCGAGGTAAGGGATCCTACTCCTCTCTTTCATTTTAAGTACACACTTTTATGTCATTCCTTTTAAAGCTCATATTTCTTGTTATTGGGATGATCTTTTATATTACACTTACTGTAATTTTTATGTTCATGTGATGAGAGACCCTATTCTCTCTCATCAATCCATTTTGGAAGTTTTGAGTGGCACTGTTAGGCTGCCGAACTTTTGTAAGAGATCTAACCTCTCTCTTTCTTTTCACGTACTCTCCTTTATGTCACTTCTTTTAAGATCCTCTTTGTAATGTTGGGGGATTTTCCTTTATATTCCCCTTGCTGTACATTTTATTGTAATGTGATGAGATTCCCCATTTGATCTCATCAATCTATATTCGGAAGTTTTATGTGGCGCCATTAGGCTGTCGAGTTTTCATAAGGGATTTTCATCTCACTTTTATTCCCGTGAGATTTATGCTACATTTGCCACAAATTCCATTGAGTGGTGTATGTACTTCCCATTATTCTACTCTTTGTGTAATATAATTTCGTTTATGAGTATTTACATCAATGATCTATTGTCCTTCTTTCATGGGGTGTATGTTTTGAAAGATACCCAAGTCGGTAAGTGAACCTTTCGCCCTCCTTTTTTTAAAAGCCTACTTTTTTGGGTCTTTTAATTTACATGTTGTTATGTTGGGATATGTTCTCATATATCCTTATTGATGTAAATTTTATGTCCATGTGATGAGATACAAATTTTATCTCTCATCAACTCATTTTGATGTGATGCCGTTAGGCTGTCAAAGGAACTTTTTAACCCAATTTCGATTTCTTTGCGTTCAACATGTAGTCATTGAATATGTCATCCATTGAATATGTGTGAATGAAATTTTATTATTTTACACTTAATATCCACTTATATTGGGTGTATTTATATTTGTCACACATATTTTTGAGATTTATTTGTCCTTAATTTAAGGATACCTTCTTTATAAGGGATTTCATCACATTTGACATTTCTATTGAGGGTTCATTGTTGTTATGCACCAATTCACTCTTATATGGTGTATATACTGTCCTTTGGAGTATTATATCATGAATCCTTTTATTCTTATGATAATATAATGTTCTGACTAAATGTTATTCCTCGATTATTTTATTCAAGTGTCTCTAATTTTGGTAAAACCCCTTTAACCAAAATATCGTTTTAAATGTTTTAATTATTTGTTCTTATTAATATCCATGTTTTCAAAATGGTTTTAAGGATTTATTTATATGGATATTAATGGTTTAAAATGTTAAAAGCTTCAAGGTGGTATGGGACACTTTGATTCAAAAATCTCTTTATTTAATGTTTTAAATGGTTTTAGAACTGGTTTCTTTTTGAATGGATTCATTTATTTCAATATCCTAAAATGTTATATTGTGATTGAAATGTGGAAATGTTATGTTTCCTTTATTCATGTTTATGTGATATGATTATGTTATGGTTCTTGGGCATTGTTATGAAGAACGGGTGGTTCCGTGATGAACTAAGGGCGGGTGAGCCCGATATAGCTCTCCAATGCATTGGGTAACACGAAGGAGTGAAACGTTAAGGTTTCTCCGAAGAGATTTAGGGAATATACTGTGACGGGTATTCCAAACGTAACCAAGAGGGTTACTCCCTACGTAAGAATGTTATGAATGCCTCAAGTTACCTTTATGTCTTATGTTTTCTACGATTTATTCATGATTTTGTATGCCTATGTTTTATGGGTAAAGTGTGATTTCATTCTAATGTATATATGAACTCATGTTTCCTTTCCATATTTTTTATAACTCTTACTGAGCTTTTTATGCTCATCCCAAGTTTTTGAAATGTTTTTCACAGGTCAAGGGAAAGGTACATGATGTGATGATAGTGTCAAGGATGTGTCAAGAAAGAATCCATGTTTTATTTTCAATATGTTTCCGTTGATGGGAAGAGTGAATACTGTCTTTTATGTAACCACTTTGTTTAAATGTGGAATATAATGCAAGTTTCATGATCTAATTCTCTAAAACTCTAAACCTGAAAAGATCCTCAATGTGTAATCTTGTAATAACTCAAGATTAAGTAAGGTTTAAGGCTGGGGCCTTATAGGACCTCCTCGTCATAGGGGTCTCAACGCAACCGACGGCGCGTCAATCAGACGCCTGGTTTGTGAGTTATTAGACTTTTCGCCCCAAAGGCCCGGTTGGTTTCATGTGCGATCCAACACAGATGTATATCAATTTTACCCCGAACACTCGTAGTTTATAATCATAGTGGTCGTTTATCAACGTGATCACCAACGCCGCAGACGGTTCATCAAACGGACGTCCGGTCTGAAAGATATCCACTTTTCCATTCCAGGGGCCCGGTTTGATTTCGGGTACAATCCAACCCGGCCATAATCCAACTGCGTCCAAACCTCGGGTGAAGTAAGCCAAAAGATCCTTCTTATCGAGAGGAATCCAACAAAGTTGACGGCACGTCAATCGGACGTCCGGATCTCATGATATATGTGTTTCCGCTCCGAGGGCCCGGTTAGTTTCGTGTACGAACCAACCTGGCCGAACCCAAATTAATCTGAAATCATGAGTGTAATATACTGAAATGACCACCTCGATCCAAAGATCGCATCGCGGATAATAGTGCATCGATCGGAGGTCCACATCCCATGTTATGGGCAAAAGACCATGGAAGGTATGAAAGTGGGGGTTTCAGGCTCGGCCCGACCCGGCCCGAGACCCCCTGGGTCGGCCCGCTTGGGCGCCCCCCCCCCTCCCCCGCCGTTTGTAATCGCGGCCCCCCATAATGGGGGTAGCTATATGCCAGCTAGCTGGGGATCGTAACACCCATCTCTCCCCCTGACTGGCCGGCCCGCTCCGTCCTGCCAGCTTCTGCCGCCACGGGACCGACGAGGGACTGTCCCCCTACTCCGAAGCTTGCGGCCCGAATCCGGCCGCCGGACCACCTACTTTGCCGCGGCCTAAGCCGCAGATGTTTCTATCTAGTACGGCGTGACGGTGCCACGCCCCTCCACCCCAGCCCCGCTCCAGGCGCGGTGTCTTCGGGTTTTTTTCTGGCGCGGCGCGACGGCGCTGCTGCTTGGTTCAATTTTCAAATGGGCAGCGCGACAGCGCCGTGCATCCTAGCCACTCGTTCCCGCGCGGTGCGACGACACCGTGTCACTTTACTTTGAACCTCAACAACACAAAATAAATAAGGGAGGAGGGTCGGTCGTGTTTGTGTGGTCCGGCCCCCTCCCGTTAAACGATAGCAAGCGGTCCAATTGAACATGTATAGATGACAAAAGTAATTGAGGAAAGAAACGCATAAAACCACTACCTTGACAAATGTTGTCCAACGACGGTGTCATGGAAAATGGCGTCGTGGGGTGAGGTTCCATATAAGCCTATGGAGAACATCCGCGGAGGAAGCATCGTCTCTGTTCCTTTCACGCGGAGAGAAATTTAAAGGCGGAACGTCGTTGTCGAGTTCCCACGTCAGTGCCTCCTCCTTTGTCGAGGAAGAAGAAGACGGAAGAATCTGGGTCGCCGAATCGACGTTCCTTGACGATGAAGAAGAAGAATAAGAAGGAGAAGAATTTATTTAAAAACTCACAAGCTCTCTTCCTGTACCCTCAACACCACAAATGCCAACCCTTCACAAAAAAAATAATGGTTCCACATTATTTAATCAACCCAAGCCAAGATTTTCCAAAATAAATTCATAAGATGAATTCACTTAATTTAATGTGTGTGTGTTGGCTAGTGTTAATGAGGGAGAGAGTGTGGAAATGGAAGGTTACTCATTAAAGATAAGTTTACAAAATATTAATGAGGGAGTTAGGTAGTTTAAGAGGAATGTGAAGTGGTGGGGTTCGTTTTGGCCCCACCTCACCTTTAATCCTCTCATGGGTGGTTAAATACAAGTGGGTCCCACCCCTAACTCCCTTACATAGGTTATAACCACTTAAGAGAGGTTAAAAGTGTTGTAACACAACACTTAATCCACTAAACAAGAAATGAAAATATAATTTTAACAATTATATTTTATCCCTCACAAATTTTAAAATAACTCCTCCCGAGAAAACGCAACTCCAGAAAGGGTCTTCATAAGTAATTACCAGCGTTGCGGTTCCATCGGTGCACTCATATATTGATTTCGTGCACTGGTTCAAAAGATATAAAAACTCGCTCGTTCGTTCACTGAACGTACCCGAGATAAACTTCGGAAATTGATTCTGGGCAAACCGGGCCTCCAAATCAGGCGCTGTCAGAAACCGTGTTCTTGTAAAATCCCAACAAAAATTAGAATAAATTTCAATTGAATTTTACGGGTCATTACATGGATGAAATAATATGATGGAAGAAATATTAAACGGACGATCATGTGTGAGTACTCATAATAAAATGAAACATCCTCTAATGAAGTTCTTACATGGTAGTCAACATGATGTGACATTATTAGAATAGATCTTCTAGTATGAATTATGCTTCATTTAGTGTCATTAGATATTCTTATCTACGAGCATATTTATTAAAAAATATTCATTAAGATGGTAATTAAATTGTGTAACGACTCACATAAATTGACTTACTGATGAAAAATTCCACAACATATCTTGGTGGGAAGTATGGTATGTTGGGTGTATCACGAGAGGCATTTTATTAATGGATGAGTCGATTAGGATTTGTCCCTGCCATTTAATAAAGTTAATATCATGGAACATTATTGAACTAGAACTGTTCTGCAAGATTCTGTGTCCATAATGTAAGGACGAGTTTATATCATGTAGTCAATGAATGACATATCTTGCATAAAGGTTGATTACACTAGCATGAAAACTGCTTGATAATAAATTGAACTAACTATATTATATAACATATTGAGCGTTTGTATGTGAATGCAGTTGCTGTGACATTAGATTCATTCTCTTGGGTGGATTGACACATTTCTAGATATTACTCTTGGACATTAGGCACACCTTACTAATGCCAAGGATTTAAAATCCAACATGGTCACTCACTATGCTTTTCCTATGGTCTTGGTTAAATTCTATTTGAATTCAATTAATGGAATAAATATTATTCTCAAGAGATTGGAATAATTTTATACATGTAATAAATAATTATCAATTTAATAAAATATTTATTCATCACAATTTTTTAAATTTATTATTATTATTATTATTGAAAATTTACAAATACATACATACTAGTTTCTAAATAAAATATTTATTTAATAGAATATATTTTTTATTTATTTGTTCGGGTGTTCATTATATGGATGTAGAGTTTGAGTAGTCAAATGTTGGTAAGATATTGAAATATTAATCGTGAGATGGACAATAATTATTTAACAAGTAGGAAAAAGATAAAATAATAATACACTGCTATTATTTTGTGATGTGGAATTTTATTTATAATTCCATTTTCACAACTTGGCACATCATAAATAACGACGTAGAATTATTTTTATATTCAAGGGTTTTATCTATGGATTGGAATGTATTAAATTGTTAATAAGAAATTAAATACTGCAAATAAACCCCATGTTGATAAAAAACAAACGTCTATTGTTCCATGTGCGGAACTACACACTTGATTAACTGAGATTTATTGAGCTAAAGGATTTCCCTCTCAAATAATCGTCTGACACTTCTCAGGAATGATATTTTTTCATTATGACTTAAAAACAATCAATCATGAACGACCAACACAATAAATTACCTTCACCACCCCAGCCTACAGATAATGAGTGGTTTCGATCAGAGGCCATCAGAGCCCATATAGATCAGAACAATAGGGATTCTGGTATGCATCTTCACAAGCGCTATGATAAATTCTGGATGTTTCCTTCCAGATGATCAACATCATCAATTAAGACAATACCAAAGATCCATATATTATTTTCATTACTAAATTAACTAAATTAATTATAAAAATGATGCAAACGATTATTTATAAATGATTATGGCTATATCCCTCTTCATCTAAATCATTCATTATATTCTGTGCAGTCTAGAACTCATCGACGTATTGATCCCATGAAAATAATTGATCATGGTAAAAATTATAGTTGGGAACCATCCCATCAATGCATCTGTTATGCCCAGAACCTAAAATTTGTATTACATGGGTTACATCATTTTTTATAATTATTTCTATAATTTGATTATGATTTATAGTTTAATAATTTAGACTGTCAATTCAATGTTAGACATTCATATAATCAAGATTTAGAGATCTGTTCAACTTCTTTTCATTTCTCCATGATTTCACAGATACAAATGATTATTTAATTTAAATTAAAATATGGAACTGCTCAGGTGGTGCCAATGATTTTTAACATGTTACACAAAATCCAAAATAGTGAGTTCATACATACACGACGTGTTCTCTACCATAAACGCCGTGTAACATGGATCGTACGTTGTGTAGTCATGTATAATTGATCGAGAGTAATTCAAAAATTACTCTAGACATGTGAATTTATTAATTGTGTTGATGTTAATTTTACACAATGTGATGAACAAGACACATAAAAACATTGGCACCAGATTACACTCCACGTGGAACACTAGAAACAAAGTTTTGTCTCTTCATCCCAGGGGCCAAACTGTGTATCCCATATACGGAAAATCTGACCTGTAACTATGTATCAAATAGGCAAAACGATATGTAGTCCACTGTACACCACTTTTAGTATGAAATTTCTTGATGTACGCCTCACATGATGAGTCCCTAGGTGTGTACTTCATGAATGATGATGAAGGTAGTGTGCACCGTGTATTCGGAACTACACATTGTGTACATTATGAAATGATATATTATTAAAAAATTAGTGTTTATGTAATGCCCAAAATTGATTATCATTAATAAGTCAAACAATATATTATTACTCTATTATGTGATGAATCTTGTGTGAAATATTTCAGTGGAGTAAAATTGTATACAAATACAATACATGTTGGGTAGATTCAAACAAGTATTCACTAGCTTACCCCTAAGGTGAATTTATATAAAATACAGATAATATCATATAAATTATGAAAATGGTTAATATAAAAGGAATGATTAATTAAATTAAATAACTAATCATTCAAGAATAATTAATCTTAACAAAAAGGATTAATAAATCGAATACAAGTTTTATTAAATGATTAACTTGTTGCATGAATATGGGATATCCTGAGCTATACAAACACCTTTTTATGTGATTGGATTCCTTTTAATTTGTTTTTTAATTATATATTGGTATGCGAGCCATATCTCCTCATTAATATGTAATTCATGCATGCCTATGGTATCTTATTTTTAAACACCACATTTTACCCCTTACTAATGTGTGAGAAAAAATATATGTAATGGATGGAACTCACTTGTTAGTTGAGGTGTCTAAAGATGGAGCCGATACGAAATGAATTACAAGAGATATTATGGTGGACAAGTAGAAATTTGTAAACTCAAACACAAAATATTTAAGGTGTTTCTACCATAGGTCAGGGCTAGTTTATCAATAGCTAAATATACTAACATTTAAAAAATATCTTGATCATGGCCTTTTATTTTTATTATCTATGTCAGTTTAATGGTGTGACATTAAATATTTCTTCTTACAATAACATAATTAATGATACGAACTATAATGCGAGATGGAACTAAAATAAACCTGTATTATTCATAAATATTATAAAGACATGGTTAATCACTTATTTATGTTCCACTTAATATTATAAATCATGTGATACTGATAATAAAAAAATCATTTAAAAGGGATAAAAATCCATTAAATAATATAGAATGTCAGACCAATATTTATATTACGTGAATAGAGAAAAAACACAATAAAACTATGTGTTTGAATAGTCCTTGTTGAGACATATAATTTTATACAGTTATCCCTCATAAATGCTTTCAGGATGACTTTACCATATTAAATTAGGAGGAGTATACCTCTCTAGGCATGTGGTATATAAGAGGCAAGTGTTATGGATATTCAATGATAGTATTTCCTTATTGGGGAGTCCCCTCAATAGATCATGAAACTACAATCCCACAGTTGGAAAAGACCAGCATAATTAAATAACATTAAATAGCTTGACCAACCAGTGTTGGGGTTATGTGAAGGGGAATATGGGTCCTTACCACTAGATTGTCTTGGAAAATGGGCATTCTGATAACAATGGTGTGGCCCATTGGGACATCATAAAATTGTGGTAGAAATAATAAAATTTATTTATTATTTAACTTAAAATTTAATCAAGAAATTACTCATGATATTATTTTTTAAATATATTAAAAAAATGAAAAACTCATCAAACACACCATCCCTATGATAAATTCTTGATAAATAAAACATCATCACTGATTGTAACTTCCATGAATGGTTTAAAATACTTTGGGATATTTTATGCCATAAACAGAATTATTACTTTTTGGAGTGAGAATTACCTGATCTACCTATCAAAGAGGAATGCGAATAGGATTTAATTACATATAAGTAACATACAAATGACACCGTCGAAATTCAATGTTTGATGATATCATTAATGTCTACTGAGATCATAACGATACATGAAAACATGGATGCTTATAGAGTTCTCGAGAACCTCCATAGTCATTACCTAGAGATAGCATAACATTAATTGGTTAAGATATCCAAGGAACACTTTTAGAGAATGTTTGAAGAGGGTTTCCCATATGGGACACATGTAGTCATGATCAATGGCTACATTGAGTTTCCATAGGTTATAGGGTATAAAATCCATAAAAAACTGACGACCTATTGCATTCTCACATCACCCCCATAGAGATTCTCTATCATTGTTTTCAATTTTAATATGAACAACATTGATAGGACACATTCTGATATTCATATCCTTATTTATTTTGTGGAAAAAGATATGAAGTGCGATGAGCCTTCTATGATATTGGTGAATAATAGGAAAGCTAAGGAAAATAACATTAAGAACAAAAATTCAACACAAAATTGGAATAAGAAGAAGATAAAATGGGAGGAATGGGAACGGAAAGCTGTTTGCTTCGCATGTAGAAAGACACGCCACTGGACTAAAAAAATTTCACCTAGCCTAAGAAGCATGTGGATGATTTAGGGGAATATGTTATCTAATGAAATGATTATGTTCATTAAAATTGGGTATTAGATACATCTTCCAGTGATCACATATATATCCATTTGCTGGAACCAATTAGATTCAAGAAGACTGATCAAGGGGAGGTAGATCTATGAGCAGCCAATAGATCCATACTTACTACTGTAGCTGTTTGGGACTACCTACGTGCATTACAAACATGGATTGTCTTTGTGTTAAATGGTTATTATTCTCTGACTTCTGTTAATAAAAATAAATTTTTTATCCAGATTAGATACAAATGAATTTGTTTTCTTGTTTGGAAAAGAATGTTTCTTATTATACATATATATTATTTGTATTCGTAGGGAATATTTATTAAATTGTCTTTATGTGTTGCATTACATAATCCATGTAATTGAAATAAATAAAAATAAAATTCAGAAGACTCATTCCACACCCAACATTGGAATCACTGGATAGGTCATGTAAATAATAAATTCTTGACAATGTTACATCAAGATAGATATTTAGATACTTTTGAACGAAAACCACATGGAGTATGACATTCATGTTTATAAGAGAAAAATGAATAAATCCCCATTTAGAGAGAATAGTAAAATGTCTAAAATGCATCTTTAATCAGTACATACCAATGTCTGTGGACCATATCTAGTTGAATCAAGTATATGGTACTAATAATTCATAACTTTTACTAATTTTTTTTATAAATATGGTTCTATCAACATAATTAGGTGTAAGTTGGATTCATTTTATATGTTCAAAGAATACAAGAATAATGTGGAAAACTAGCTTGGTATAGAGATTAAGGAACTCCACACAGACTGATGTGGAGAATATGTTAATCATTACTTCATTAATTACATACTAGATATTGGGATCCTATGCTAACTCACTCCACCTTGCACACACTCTAGTGGAATAGTGTGAGCGAATGGAGGAACCACACCTTGTTGGAAATTGTGATATCAATGATGAGTCATGTGAGTCTTCCATTATACTGTTTTGGATATGTGCTACAAAAAATGTTGCACATAAAAATCCAAGTTCCATTAATATCAATAAATTGTATTCCATGTGAGTTCAGAAGTGGAATGAAATCCAGGTTATCATATTTACATGCGTGGGGAAGTGATGATTTTGATAAAGTTTCTTTAATTAAAAAACATACATCCAAAGGAACAAATTATTCATTTATAGGATAACCCAGTGAAATAATTGGATATTTCATATTCAACCCCACATAAAAATTGTTACATTGTCATGAAACACGATATTCATTAAGAGGGAGCACATCTCCAAAATGAATTGTAGGATAGAGAAATAATTAGATGATGTTGAGTCTCATTGTACACAAGATGTGGTACATGAATAGTTTCAACAAGGGCTTGTGGATGAAATAATTGTTCTAGAGGTAGAAGAGCAATGTAGCAGCTCTACGGTGGTTAGAAAAATGGAACAGTACTATTTCATAATTATCGAGGATGGTGACTCATTATTAGTTGATAGTCACTATCATATAATCTATAAAGAAGTAGTAAGTTGAAAAATTATTTACACATGGTAAGAATCCATGAATTCTGAAATGGATTCCATGTACCCGAATCCGTTCCTGATTTTAGTATATCCTCTAGTTGATGTAAAACTTGTTGGTTGCAAATGGGTATTAATGAAGAAAATGGACATGTAATGAAAAGTCTATACCTATAAGGAATTACATCTTTCAAAAGGGATCATGCAGTGTCAAGGAATTTATTATGATGAATTTTATTTACCATTTTCAATGATGAAAACCATAATAAATCTTCTAGCCACTACCGCTTACCATGCCTATGAAATTTGGAAAATGGTTGTCAAAATTACCCTCTATAACAGGAACCTTTAGAAAGTTGTCTACCCGACCCTGCATGATTGGTTTATGACTCCGAATGATGAAAATTAGGTATGCAAGTTGCAGAAATACATTTATGGATTAAAGAAAACATCCTTTCCAAGGAATTTTTTTTGATGAAGCCAAAAACATATTTTTTTCCATGAACCAATGTGAGCCTTTAGTAAAAAAACATTTTTGTAGGAGTGCAATAATTTTCTTAATAGTATATATTGATGACATATAACTTATTGGAAGTGAGATACCAGTCTTACAGTTCAGTAAGGCTTCGATGAATCAATATATATATTTATGAATGTCATGGGTGATGCATCATATATTCTTGTGATCGATATGTATCATGATAGATCCAAGAGATTTCTGGGCCAATGTCAAATAAAATTCTCTATCAAGATACTTAGGAGATTCATCATAGAAGAATCCATGAGTGTAAAGTTTCAATCATAACATGGAATTAATCATTACATGAAAAATGTTTCCTTGGAAACATTAGGAATGAAATAAAATGGATTGAACACCATATGAATCAGCAATTGGGTTAGTCATGTATGACATGATATGTACTATGATGGATTCCAACTATTCATTTTGTGTGGTAGGCAGATATCAAGATGACCTATGTGAGCAAAATTAGATTAAAGAAAATTTGATCCTAATGAATATGTGGTTTTATATGGATATGTTCATTTTTCACGGAGGGGATGAGAAAAAATTCATCATAGGATATGTATATTATAGATTCTAAACACATCAATTTGATATAAATTCTCAAATGAGATACATCTTTACATTAATTGGAGGTGCAATGAGCTGGAATAGCTCAAGGAAGAGTGTGTTTATAGATTCTAAAATAGTGTTTGAGTATATAAATCATTCTGAGCAAACTAAATAAGTAGTTTGGATGAAAATATTTTCCTAGGATCAAGACATGATACCTAGTAGTGAAGATCTCATTACATTTTATAGTGATAATACTGCAGTAGCGGCTCTCGCAAAAAAGATAAGGTCAAATCAAATGAATAAAAAGTACTTTGGATGTATCTTATCTTGATGGGGTTTCCCATAGCATTGAAGTAGAAATGAAAAGTATTTCCACATAATACAACATTTTGGACCCCATGAATAATGCCTTGACTCTTCATAAACATGATCATCATTTAAGGTCTAGCAGACTAAAAGTCATTGGCAGTTAGTTGTAGTTCAAGTAGTAGTTTGTAAGATTTGGTCTCCTAGAAAAATCTATTTATACTATGATTACATGAATATTTAATGTATTTATGTATTAAATATCGTATTACATATTATTCATTGTTTTTCATTACCATGATGTTATAATGAAATATTGTATTTTTTGAATTGAATAGATCTTGGCAATTCTCTTCTATGATTAGATCCCTGAAATTTTATAACAATATCCATAAATATAGTCCCTTGGTAGGATGAAATACTATGATGGGAAACATAATATATATACCATCAGGTGTGATTACTCATAAGTAGATGAGGATTCCTCTCATTATTATAGTATTTGTTAATCTACAAGATTGAAGATTATGAGAACAGAGCCACCAGAAAGAATTTAGCATGTTTTGGTTTAATCCAATATTCTTATCATTGAGCATTGTAATATTCATTATTCTTTAAGAGTATCATTATTACTTTTCATGACTCATGAAATTTGATTTACTATCGAAAACTATCATGCCATATGTTGCTAAGAATTAGTGTATGTTGGGTGCGTCAATAGTGACATGTTTTTAATGTCCATTTCTAAATGGATTTTCAACTTCCATTTATAGAAGTTGATATCTTGGACCTTTGAATGAAATGGATCCATCATTAAAAATTCATTGGACATGGATTAACAACATGTTTATTTCAAGTAGTAAATTAATGACGTATCAAGCACAAAGGTTGATAACACTATCATGAAACCTGCTTGATGATATATTTTGACTAAGGAGTTATATTAAACCGTTAGTATTCATATTTGGATATTGTTTTCATGACTATATGTTCATTATATTAGGTTCTTTGACCCATTACTATATAGTGCTCTTGGAGATCAGGAATTCTTGCATAATTTTATAGAGAAATAATCATAGTGGGTCTCAAAATATGTGTTTCTGGTGGTCTCAGCGAAATTCTATTTGAATTTAAATAATTTAATAAATATTATTCTCAAGAATGTGAAATAATGTTATTAATGTAAATATGTTTACATCTATTACATAAATATTTATTCCCATAATTGTGGGATAAATATATTTATTTATTTTATTGAAAATTTAATAAATAATTATTTAGTAATTTATAAATAAAATTTTTACATAAGTGATAATATTATATTTTTTATTTTTTATGGTGTTAAATAAATGGAATTTGTGTTTGAGTGGACCAATTCTAATCCGGTAGTAAAATAATTATTTTTAAGTCTGTAAATAATTATTTAACAAGTGGTATCAAGTAAAAATAATAATAACACTACTACTATTTTGTGATGTGGAATATTTTTTTAAATTTTATTTTTTAGAGGATGGAGAAAAATAAATGTTGAAACAATATTATTATAAAAACAATAGGTTTTATCTATGGTTATGAATGTATTTAATTGTTCGTAGGAAATTAAAAATTTTAAATGAAGATCTATGTTAATAAATAGATAGAAACATCTATTTTCCATGTATTAAAATAAAGATCTAGTGAATTGAGAATTGTTGAGATAAATGATTTATCTCTCAAATCATCTTCACGCACCTCTCAAGGAAAAGAGAATTTGTTCAAGACTAACAAACAATAATTAAAGAACAACTGACACTAGAAACTCGAAATACCACTCTAGCACTCAGATAATGTGTGGTGTTGATCAGAAGCCATCAGAGCATTTGTGGTTCAACGCTAGAGTGATTATAGTTTAGATCCTCTCAAATTCCACATGACAATACAGAAGGGTCATTTCGAATGATATTCCTCATCAATGAAGAATTTACCAATGATCGCGTTATTCTTTTCATTATGAAATTAATTAAATTTGTTATAAATATGATATTCAAGATCATATCTAAAAAATTTATTATTAATTAATATTTACCCCAATATTTGATTCTATTAAATGTAGACAATAATTCAACATCATATTTATCCTGTAAAAATCATTCATCATAATAAAAATTACACTTCGGTGTCCTCCCATACGGTCTTCCGCTGAGGCCTAAACATTCAAGTGGTATCAGAGGAGATATATCAAAATTTGTAAATATTAAAATAATCAGTTGATGATTTACTGTTTAAGACTTATGATTGTCAATTCAAGGTAATTCTTTCATGTAATATGGATTTCGAGACCTGTACAAACACATTTTCCTTCTCACATATATCAAATTATATAATGATTTTTAATTAAAATTACAACATTGAACTCATCAAGAGGATCCAAAGATTATTCATATGTGGCAGGAATGTACACTCCATTTTTTTATACCTACACGATGTGTTTTCATCCATGCTACATGTCATGTTTTTGTGTGCAACACGTCAAGAGTAATTCTTAAATTACACAAGGTACGTGCATTTATTATACACAATACATTTAATTTTACACACCGTGTTGACCAATATATATTGGGAAACATATATCGGATTACAGACAATGATTCCAATGTGAAATGGGGTGTAGTCTCTTTAGGTCAGGGCCCACACCATGTATACCATAGATGGCTAAGATGATATGTATCCGAGTAATGCATAGGTGTCACATCTTGTATCCCATTGTACACATCGCGTATTATGAAACTAATGATGTACACCTCACACATTTACTCTATAGGTCGATACTTCTAAAAAAATGTTGAAGGTAGTGCACAAAGTATAGTCAGAAATATACGTTGTATACTTTACCAAATTACACAATGATTAATCATTCATGTTTGTGTAATGTTCAAGATTTCATATCCATCATAAATAAAATTATATGTTGTTTCTATATGTATTAAATAATCATGTATTCAATATATAAAAATAGTAAAACAATTTATTAATATAATACATTTTGGTATATTTGAATGGTTATTCAACATCTTACCTACAATGTGTATTTATGTAAAACGATGAGTATCACATGGATATTTAGAAAAAGGTTATGATAAGAAGATAGATTAATTATAGTTAATAATTAATAATTTTATGATGTATTTATATTAATAAGAATGATTAATGAATTTAATACTATATTTATTAAATTCTTAATTTTTTGCATGTATGTGGGTGATCAGAAGCTAGACCATGATCATTGTATGTGATTGGTTTCCTATTAATTTATTTATAATATTAATTATTGGCCCTAGAGCCACATCTCCTTATTAATATGTAGGTCCAGTGTGCCAATGTTATCTTGTATATAAATTTTCCTTTTTACCCATCACCTACATGTGAGTTAAAAAAGGCATTTGTAATGGATGAAACATCCATGCTAGTGGAGGGGGTTAAATCTTGAGATGGGATGAATCCAATTCTAGAAGATATAGTGGTGGATAACTGAAAGCTATAAACACAAACCCAAATTGTTCATGTTGGTTCCCCCCAATGGTCAGGGTTAGTTTATCAACCGATAGATATAATAACCATTAGAAAAGCTCATGATCATTACATTTGATTAATTTATCTCAATAAGTTGCACGGTTTATCATTATTGATGTGTTGTTGGGATCAAAAAATTAATGAATTAAACATTCAATAAACTTTGAACTAAAATAAACAAGACTTATGAATAAACATTATCAAGAAATGATTAATCATTTTTGTAATTTCCTCTTAATATTACCATTAATATGATAATCATAATAATCAATTCCAATATAAAATGATAAAAATAACTCAAATAAATATTGTGCAAGACTTATCCTTCCGTTACATTATTAATGGAAAAATTAAATTAAACTATGTTTTTTACCAAAACTTATTGAAAAACATACATTTATACATGAATCCCATAATATAAATTTCTGGTTGACATGTCAATATTAAATCAAGATAAGTAGTAATTTATAGTCTTGGAGTAATATTGGAGGAAAGGGTTGAGGAAATCCAAAGTCAGTATTTCAGTATTGTTAGTCCACTGAACAGATTAAGGAGCTGTAAGCCCACAGTTTGAAAAGTAATTTATAACAAAATAACATCAAATAGATTGACCACCCTTATTTGGGTTATTTGAAGGTGTATGTGGATCCTTTCCACTAGAATGTCATGGGAATTGGAAATTCCGAGTTCAACGGTAAGGGCCATTGGAAATTGAAAAAACAATGGGAAATATATTAATATTAATTTCTTATTTCTTATAAAATGTAATCATGAATCTACTAATGATATGCTATTTTAATTATAAAATAATAATGAATTTCTCCTCAATCACACCAAATCTGTGATCAATTCATGAAAAAGACATCAACCTCACATATAGTAACTTCCAGTAATCATTTAGATATCATTGTTTTATAATATTTATTTAATAGAAGTCATAAATATTGGATACTTATATACCAGATCCTCTTTCAAAGAGGCGAGTGATGATGACTTCCTAGTCTATGAAAAACATATGAATAACACGGTCGTCAATCAATGTTTGATGATATCATCAATGTCTAGTGAGATAATGATGTCTCCAAAAAACAAGGACATTTTTGCATGCTCAAAAACCTATGAGGTCAGTACTAGGAGAGATCAAGAGATGAATGGTTTGAGATAAAAAAATATATCATTCAGATTAATCTTGGAGATGATATATTTGTGGGTCCTCATGTAGAAAAAAATTTGGCTATATTGAGCACCTGATGGTTATATGTTTTATGCTCCTTGAGAAACTAGGCACTAATATCATTCTCTCATTACTCCCTCAGAGCTTCTCTATAATTGTTTTTAATTTTAATATGAACAACTTTGAGATTTTTCAATCTGATCTTTATCTCCATATTTACAAGGGGGTGATGTTATAATGCGTGACATGCCTTCTGTACTTATCGTGGATAAGAGGAAAGGGATGTAATAGATATTTATTCCCATATTTTCATCACAACCTTCCCAGAAGATGAACATTAAAGGGGAGGCAAGGGTACAAGTGTCTATTTATTTTAAATGTGCCATGAATGGCCAATGGATGTAAAACGAATCACATCATAAGATGTAAGGGGATGAAGCAGGTGCATTTGTAATTGAATGCAATCTATCTGTTTCTACAAATTGGATATTAGATACTTATATCATTTCTCACTAATGTATCCCAATACAAGAACCGAGTAGATTAAGAATGTTTAGTTGAGGGGTGGTAGACCAATGAACAACCAACAAATCCATTCCTACTAATGTATTTCATGGGGACTACCACCTCACATAGAAAACTGAGATTATCTTTTTGTTAAAGGGTTGTTATTATGTGTTGTCTATTTCTAAAAAAATTATTTATATATATAGATTAGATACAAACGGATTTGTTTTCATGTTGGGAATTGATTATTTATTCTTTAAGAAAGATATCATTTGTGTTGGTATGGAATATTATAGCAGCTGACATTACGTGTTGGATTACAAAAACCACATAATGTATATTGATAGCAATGATACTTCAAATGAATCTTACCACACCCTAAATTGGCATTTCCAGCTGGGACATGTAAATGATAAATTCTTAAAAAATTAACATCAAGATGGATATTTAGATTCTTTCAAACTACAACCAATCGGCCTATGTCATGCATTATTTCCAAGAAAAGTGACCAAATGCCCATTTAGTGATACTATTGAAATGGACATAGTGCTTCATGAATTCATTCATACCTATTTTTTGGACCATTTCTAGTTGATTCAAGTGGTGGTTAATCATACATAACAACTATTACTAATGATTTTAGTATATATGGATATATCCACATATGAGGTATTTGTCAGGTTATATTGATTTGTTCAATGAATACATGAATGAAGTTGAGAACCAGCTTGATATAAATATTAAGAAACTCCACTCAGACCGACGTGGAGAATAACTTAATCAAGATTTCATTGATTACATACTAGAATTTGAGATCCTATCCAAACTCACTCCTCCTAACACTCTCTATTGGAATGGTATGAGCGAAAGGAGAAACCACACCTTTTCATACATGGTGAGATCAATAACAAGTCACGAAAGTCTTCTATTATAATTTTGGGGATATGAGTTACAAAAAACATCACATATACAAATCTAGGAACCATTAAAATCAATAAATGGTATTCTATATGAGTTCTGTATTGGAAATAAATCCATATTACCTAATTTACATATGTGTTGAAGTGAAGTGTTTGTTAATTCCACTTCAGGGAAAAAACATGCAACCCGAGGTACAATGTGTACCTTTATATCATTCCCCAAGAAAACATGGGGATATTAAATATATTACCCCTTAGAAAAAAAGGATATGGTGGAAAGACACACCATATTATGTGAGAGGGATAATTTATCCAAAATTAATAGTTGGAGACGGATAGACTTCAATGCAGTTGAGGCTCATAGTATAGAAGATTAGGTAATAGAATAGATTCAACAAAGCCTCAAGGAATAAGGAAATGCTCCAAAAACCCAATAACTAGGAAGGAGTACACATGATGTTAGAGAACTAGAATGGTACGGTTATTTATTTACTAAATATGGTGACTCGTTATTAGTTGATAATATTGATCCTCTAACATAAAATGATGTAGTAAGTGGAACTGATGTTCCCATGTGGAAATAAGCCATTAATTATTAAATGGATTCCATATACCAAAACATTGTCAAGATTTTGGTAGATCCCTTAATTTATGTAATTCCTATTTGTTGAAAATGGGTATTCATAAAAATGAGTAAATGGAAGGACATGTAAATACCTATAAGCCATGACTGGTTCCAAGAGGTATAAAGTAGTGTCATGGAATTGACTGAAACGAAACCTTTTCACTCGTCACAATGTTGATGACCATCAAAAATATATTACCCATTTCTACTTAGGATGACTGTGAGAATTGGAAAATGGATGTCAAAAAAACCATCGTTAATGGGAAACTTTAGGAAGATGTCTATGTGACACCAAATGAATGGTTAATTACTCCAATTGATGATAATATGGTATGCATGATACCGAAATCAAATAATGTAAAAAATAAAATATCCATGTCATGGAACATTCATTTTGATGTAGCCATAACAAAATTTTGTTTTATCAAGAATGAAAGTGAGACTTGTTTCTATATGTTCTTTAGTGGGAGGGCATTTTTTTCTTAATATTATATGTTGATGACATATTACTAATTGAAAAATTGATACCAGACCTATATTCTATTAAGGAATAATTGAATCAATAATTTTCCATGATGGACTTCGGTGATGCATCATATATTTTTGGGATCATGATCCATCATGATAGATCTAAGATATTGATAGGAATATGTCAATGTAAAAAAATTTATAAGATACTCATGAATTTCAGTATGGATCAATACAAGATGGGATTGTTTCTAGCATCACATGTAATTCATCATTCCATGAAAATTATTCCTCACATACAAGAAGAATTAATGATAATGGAAATGTCTTTATTAACATCAGTGATTGGGTCAGTTATGTATTCTATGCAATGTACTAGGTTGGTTGTCTCCTACACATTGAGTCTATTACGAATATATCAAGTTGACATAGGTGACCATCATTGGTTGGTTTTCTTCACTATCCTATAGTATCTAAGGCATACTATGAATATGATCCTTGGTTTTGGAGGAGATGATGAACAAGTCATCAAATGATTTGATGATTAATGTTTCCAGACTGATCAAGATGACATGATATTGAAAATGATTCACATAATCACCTAGAATGGATATGTTGTGAGATAGAAGTGCTCAAATCATACTATGTATGTAGATTCTACTGAATAGTGTGAGTATATCAATGATTTTAATACATCTATGTAGAATTTTGGATTAAAATATTATTCTAAGAAATGGATGTGATTCCTAGAAGTAAATATCCCGTCCCAGTATATTTTGGTTATACTGTATGGGTGGATATTAGAAATGATCCATTGTAACATCCAAAAATGTAAAATATACTTCAGAAGTATCATCTGTTGATGTATTTTTCGCAGATATGTGATGTTTTAGTGAGTAGTATTTTCATTGAAGATAACTTTTGCAGACCCCTTGACTAAATCCTTGGCATAGAAGAAACATGGTCATTATGTGTGTTCTAGCTGACTAAATTTCATAGGTTTTTGGATCTATTTCATGTTAGTGTTTTTATAAGTTTGGGTCCTAAAACAATGGTTATATACATTGATTACATGAACATTTAATATATTAAAATAATTATCATCTTATTACATATTTTCCATTCCTCTTTATGACTATAGTCAAATAATATCGTAGATTATTTTTTTCACTAACAAAGTCATAAATACAAATACAACAATATGATGATAACCCTGAAGTGCAATGAAAATTTTCTTATAAATAGTTTTTTGGTTGGATGAAATACTATAATATGAAACATTGTATACATATTGTCTGGTGCGAGTAATCATAGGAAGATTATGCATCTACTCATGAAGTTCGCACATGGTAATCTCCAAGAAGGTTGATTTTGAGAACCAACCTTCCTGTAGGAATTCCACTTGTTGTGGTGTCATCAGGTATTCATACCTATGAAAATGTATAATGATCCTCAGAAATTATGATTATCATTAATTTGTTTCATGACTAACACACTTTTACTTGCTGATTAAAATCATCTGTTTTACATTTTGTGGGAAGCAGGGTACATTGGGAGTGTTATGAATGAATTTTATTAATTAATAAGTTAATGGTGTATTTTCCACTTCTATTTATGGATGTTGATATCTCAGAACATTATTTGAAATTGAACTATCACACAAAATTCCTTGACCATGTTATAATGCTGATTTATTATAGGTAGTCAAAATATGACGTATCAATCACAAAGGATAGAGACACTATCATGAAACCTTCTTGATGAGATTTTGAGACATAATGATTATATTTTAAAGTGAGGACTCATATTTGGATTCCATTGTTGTAGATTTAAATTATTTCCCTTTGGTGCCTTGACCCATTGCTATACAAAAATCTAGGACTTTTGGTAATCCTTCTTAATTCCATTAAGAAATATTCATAGAGGGTCACATAATAAATATTTTTGGTTGTCATTTTTTAGTTATATTTGAATGTAATTAATGGAAGAAATATTATTCTCAAGATAGTAGAAGAATTTTATTCATGCTAAAATGTATGGATAAAATAAATACATATTTATTCACCAGAATTTTGGTAAAATATATTTTTTTATTTTACTGAACTTTTAATAAATATTTATTTACTAGTTTGTAAATAATTTATTTATTTAAGGTAATAAATTATTTATTTTTTTATTCAGGTGTTCAATATATATAAGTGGAATTCAAGTGAACCAAGGCTGTTCATGTAGTAAAATAATTATTTTCAGTACTGTAAATAATTATTTTTGTAGTTGACATATGATAAATAAAATACACTGATATTATTTTTTGAAGTGGAATTATATTTATAATTCTGGATTGTGCATGTTGGAACACAATAAATAATGATTTTGTATTACTATAAAAATCATTGATTTTTTCTAATGATATGAATGCATTTAATTGGCGTTATGAAATTAAATATTATAACTAAATCCACACGTCAATAAATATACACATACGTCTATTTTTCATTATAGAGAACATTATTCCTGGTGAATTGAGAATATTGGAGCAAAATGATTTATCACTCGAATCCTCTATTCCCCCTTCTCAAGATCGAGATATATTATTCTAGTCCAAAGAACAAGTGATCAATAAAGACGAACATAAGACACTCATTCACCCCGCTAGAATATAGTGAACGAGTGGTGTCGATCAAAGGACATTAGTGCATGTGTGGATCACCACTAGACATAATCTGGTGTGGATACATGTATGTGAAATGAGACAATCCAGAAGGGTCATTCAGGACGATCAACATCATCAACAAAGAATGTACTGAATTTCCATGTTTCTATTTTATAGAAATAAATTAAATTATCTTTAAACCTGATGTTCATGATCCTCTATACAATGTTCATGCCTCTTCCCTCATTATCTAAATCATTTATTCTATTTTGTGGAGACTAGAATTTATTTTCATATTTATCTAGGAATAATCCCTGATCATGATAAAAATTAATGTTGGGTTCCATCCAAACCATGCTTCCACTACACCCAGACCCTTCAAGTGTTATCAAAGGGGTTACATCATAGTATAAAATTATTTATATAATTATTTCATTATTTATAGTTCAATAATCTAGTTTTTCAATTAAAGAATATTGATTCTTGTAATAATGATTTTGAGATATCTTCTTCCTCTTTTCATTTCTCAATGATTTCACCAAAACAAGTTCTTTTGAATTAAAAATTTAAATTCATAACTCATCATGTCGTATCAACTATTTTTCCTAGGTGAAATGAATGTTCACAACATATGTTTGGACATACACTCCATCTTCTCTACCATACAGGTAGTTTAATCCAAAATTCACATCATGTATTTTTGTACAATGCATCTGAAGTAATTTGGAAATTACTCCATTCATGTGCCTTTATTACACTTGGGTTAGTTAATTTTACAATGTTTGTCTAGTAAGAAATAGAGGAACAAAAGTACCTTTGTACACACTATTTGGCCCAATGTAAATTTTGTGTAGTCTTTTCAGGTCAGTGGCCAAACCTTGTATCCCATACACTTTTAATCCAGTCAGAAACTATGTAATGTGGAGACAACAAGGCTTATATACCACTGTACACATTCTGTACTCCAAAATTTCCAAATAAAGCGGCAAACACCGAGTCCCTTATCATGTACATTAGGAAGGATGATAATGTTTCTGCACATTGAATAGTCATATCTACAAACACTATACTTTAAAAAATTATTTAATGTTAAAACATTAGTGTTTTTGTAGTTTTCCCAAATATATACCAGGTATAAATCATACAATATGTTGTTACTCTATTAATGGAACATAATTTATTCCATTTTTATGATTTGTAAAATTGTATATGAATATAATACATGTTGGTATGATTCTAAATATTATTCACCACCTTACCTCTGAGGTGAATTTTTGTTCCACAAATAGAATCTCATGCAAATTATAAAAAATATTATGATAAAATGATTGATCAATTAATGATAATAATTAATAAATCAAATTGAAATTTATCATAATAATAATCGATAAATAATTGAATACTAAATTTATTAAATGTGTAACTCATTTCATTCATGTGGTTGATCATGAGCAAGGCCAAAAGAATTTTATATTATTGGTTTCAACAAAATTTATTTATTATATTAATTGATGGCCAGTGATCCATCACACCTCATTAATATGTTGGTACTACATGACCATGGTTTCAATTTGGTAATCCTCCCTTTTACCCATCAATAAAATGTGAGTTAAAAAACATTTGTAATTGATTGAACTCCCTTGATAGTGCAGGCGGTTCAAGATTGATCTAAATAGACACCAATCCCATGTGACTATGTACATGGCATGATGTACTTGTCTAGATGTCGCCTACACATTATGTATAGTAGGCATATATAATTCAAATCTAGGTGACCATCATTGGATGGAAGTGAAGACTATTTTTCTATATTATGGGTATACTAAGGATATATTCTTGTTTTATGGTGGAGGTGAAGAACTAATCAATAGAGGATATGAATATTCTAGTTTCTAAAGTTATACCTATGACACAATATTTCATACCAGATATATCATTGCATTTAATTGAGGTGTCCTAACATTGAATAGCTCAATGTAGTATTTGGTATGTGATTTAAGATTAGAGTGTGAGTATATTTCATTTTCAGAGGAAACTAATGATCTAGTTTGGATGTGTATCTTCATCAAAGTGATAGATATCTTACCTAGCAATAATGATCCCATCACACTCCATTTTGATAATACAAAAGCGGTGGCTCCTGAAAAAGAGACAAGGTCACATCAATGGACTAATCACATACATCTAATGTATAATATCTTGATTGATTTTTCTCAGAGTGGTGATGTTGTAATGTGTAGTATTTATTTCGATGAAATTATGGAGGAAAACTTGACAAAAACCATAACTGAGTATAAACATGATCATCAGGTGAGGTCTAGTGGGCTGTAATTCATAGACAGTTGGCACTATTCCATGTGATAGTTTATAATATTCGGAGTTGAAGAACCAATTGTTTATACAATTATTACATTAATATTTAATTTATTCAAATATTAAACATCTCATTACATAGTTTTCATTGTACTACATGACTATAGTGTTTAAATATCCAGGAGTATTTGTCTCTTTTACATGGTCATAATAGTTCCCAGCTATTATGAGAACCTATTAGTGACATGACAATATTCATAATTATAAATCTATAGTTGGATATAAAAATATGTTTGTAAAATTTGTATAAATACCGTCAGGTGGGAGTACTCTTATGTAGACGAGACTTCTTCTCATGATGTTTACACTTGGTAAAGTATAACATGGCTGATTATGGAAATAGACACCGTAGAACTAATTCTACATGATTTTGTGTCACCATATAATCATATCTACGAGTGTGTGTAACGATCCTGAAACATTAATATTATCATTAATATTAGTCACAACTCATGAACATTTATTTACTAAAGAAAACCATCACGCCATATTATGAAGATAAGTAGTTTTGTTTGGTGCATTATGAGTGACATGTTATGATTAGATAATTCAATGTACGATTTTCCCTTCTATTTAAGAATGTTGATATCTCTTCCCATTGATTGAAATAGAACCATCAATCTAAATTACATAGCCATTGTGCAATGAAAAGTCTAGTTCATGTAGTAAGTGAATGACGAATCCATAATAATGGTTGATGACAGTATCATGGAACCTTCTTGATATGATATTTAGAAAATTTGTATTATATAACACAATGGTCATTCCTATGTGATTTTCATCATTATGACATAATTTAATTTATCCGGTGTTCCTTGACCTATTTCATGCCAGTAATCTTTGATTTTTGGAAGGCTTGGTTAGTGAGAACGATTATTAATCCTAGATGGACACGCACTATGGGTTTTGTGTGATCTCAATTAAAATCTATTAGAATTTAACTGATTGAATAAATGTTATTTTCAAAATAGAGGAATAATTTTAATCAATATAAAATGTCCGCATAAACAAATAAAATATTTATTCATCATATTGTGTATAATATTTATTTATTTATTTTATTTGACATTTAAAGAATTTTTATTTACTAATTTTTAAATGAAAATATTTATTTAGGATATTAAAAAACATTATTTTGATGTTTAATAAGGTGATGGGGAGTTTGAAAGAACCACGACTGTGTCCATTGATAAATTTGTTATTTACAAGTCGATAAATATTTTTTATCCTACATATTAGAATTATTTTTGAATTATGACATATAAAATATCATTGTATATCATTTTACATTCACATTGAGTTATTATATTACAAATATTTATTTGGTAATAATTTAAGATCTCATTTTTCATACATACTCTGAATAATATAATATATATAGTAATTCATTTTAAAAAATATGATGAAAATGTATATGTGTATAGAAATTATAATTATATTATTTTTATCAAATTCATAACAATAATAATACTATAACCAATAGAATATATTATATTCTTGGAGTTTAATGATGTATTAATAATCGATGATAATATAATTTAACAATGATAAAATTTTGTGGCGGTAAATATAACAATCATATTATAAAAATAATCATTAATTAAAAAATATGTTATATATTACAACTTCTAATCATATAAAATTTTCTACAATGATGTATAAATTCATGAACCATCTTCTATTTGTAAAATTTCTATAATCTCACATTTTTTGGAAAAATAGATTATTTGAGAAATGTAGGTATTGTAATATAAATGAAATTTTCAAAAAAAAACATGTGTTACTTTATATAAATATATGGTATGTTGAAATCCTTTTCATCCAAAACCGTGATGAATAAATCATTTAATAATTATTGGAATAAGAAGTATCATAAACCCAACCAACATAAATTTATCAATATATAGATATTATATGTATTTAATTTCTTTAACACATTTTATTGATCATATACAATTTAAAATATATTTATTCGATGACATATTATTATTAAAAAAATGGTGACTCTTCATAACTATTCAGGTAATCCATATGTTGAATTTTAACTCTAAAAACATGTATGAAATAATGGAAAAAATTCCCCCTTTCTGATACATCTATTAGGTTTCAACATTCATAAATTACTGTTTGAATATTAAATATTAGTCATTATTATATAAATTATAATATTATGTAACTTTAATAGAACCCTAGATTTTGGAAATGTCATTTTACACTCATTTATGTTCGATATATTAATTATACTAATGTAAAAAAATATTAAAATATTTATATTATCAAATATAGTGATTTGTAATAACCATTTTAGGAATGATTTTATTATAATGTCCACATCCCGTCATGTAGTAATGGATAAAATTACCTACCCATGCTAATAAAAATTTAATTTATGTGATATAGAAACGTGAAAAAAAAAATTAATTTTCTTGTCATAAAGTGTCTTAAAATTTCACTAAGACGTCACCCATCTCAAAATTTCTTGTTTAAGGTAAAATCATCTTATATTATCAATAATATCTAGTACAACTATGAACTAATTTATTTTAACATTTATTTCATGTTTATAGGCATTAAATTGGAATCATCAATAATGCAATACATATTATTGTTGTAATTGTCCAAAAATATTTAAATTGATTCATCTATATTTTTTTCATGGATGGGATAATCTTCAAATTAGTAATATCATACATTTATACAAAAAATAAATATTTTTTGGAAATTTTATAAAAAATATCTTGAATATGTTGGAAAATCACAATGTCAATATTTATTAATATATTTTAATTTTTTAATAATAAAAGGATACCATTCTTTTTCACAAGTTATAGTCATTTTGTATGAATTATTATTAAATTATATCACATGAAAATGATGATAATATTTTATATTTTTATTTTAATTATATTACTGATAAAGTAATAATTTAACATAATGTTGATCCCAGTTTAGTTTTTATCACAAAACAAGGAACATATGTTTCATCATATTATGCCTAGTAGCATATATAAATCATAGATAATGTAGTAGAACACTCATTAACCACATAAATCATACGGATTATGTAAATATTAGCCCTTAGGTTTTCATTATTATATGAAAAAATGTAAATGTTACCAAATAAAAAAATATGATCTCATTACCAGATTTATGGCCCTACTAAACATAATTACACAGAGAGGGTTTAGGGTGAATAACTAGGAAGCCATATGAAAAAAAATTCCCTCAACATTCTCAGATGATATTCTAATATTTTAAAGAAATTTTTTAAATAATTTCTTACTACCTCAAAATATTTTCACCAAATTATAATCATGAATAGAGAAAAGATCTAATTATATATGAAATTATGTAATTAATACATATTTATTCCATTATAGAAAATAAATAGATGATTGGATAATGTGATAAAATTCACTTCCATGATTTATTTTCAAGTTAACATTTCATTCACAACATATAAAAGACATGGATTAATACCTCTACAATTTCTGGGATCAATAATAGATCACCTATGAGGAACTCAATATTTTTATCTAAATTTCACTATATTATTGAAATAATTGATAGTTTATAGATATAAGTATCCTTTCAATACTTTTTTGACCATAATAGACGAACTAGATTAGGGAAGGTTAATAATTATTCACTAATAATCATATCTAGATATATTCATTTATCATTCTATAATTCATTTCAATACAAACATAACTAAGTTAGATAAGAGAGAAAAAACAATATTTTGTTCACATATTTTTCAATAACAAGAATATAATATCAAAAAACTCATTCTATATGAAAATAATTAAATTCAATATTTATATATGTTATTCAATATTTTCACGACCCGACCCGTATAGGTGCTCGAGCCGCATCTACCCCAAGCCCGCCTCCATAGGCCAAGGACTGGCGACTAGCATCGCTGGCACAAAAAACGTGGGGAGGCCTTTGCCTAAGAAACTGTACACAAACACACACAGCTAACTCAATACAAAAGTGCAGAGAAAAGAAAGCAAGATACAACAATGATACAAAAGGGAAACCACCAAACATGCATCGACCTCTAACCGATATGAGTAATGTGCTGAAAAGTAGACAGATAAATAAACTGAACCAAAAAGGGGGTAAAACTTGTGCCCAACCATAATGGTGCCACAACAAAGCAACAGGTAAAATGAATGTAAACCGCTGGTGAGTCTCACATCCCGAAATCCTCCTACGACCACTGAATTTAGCCCAAGCTATGGTGTCCTCTATGCTCCTACGTAGTCTTGAATGACATGTCTTTCATTAGAAAGGGCACACCAATTGATGGAAAATCCCAAGAAGGGGTGAGTTTACAAATACTCAGTATAACTCCCCAAAATCTCAAGGGATCAACAAAGGAGATACTAAACGGTGTGTAGAAAACAAAACAAGAACAATTTGAGTCTGCAAAAGAGAGAGTGCAGCTCAACCCGATAAGAGAATGGAAGCCGACTCATCCACCAAAGAGTATATACACATGGAAATCGTGTGACATACCATGCATTTCTTCGCCCCTCCTAGAAGAAGATTAACTGAACCCATAGAGTGAGAACAAAAGATGGTGGTATATATATATGCTCCACAAGAATCCCAAACTAGTGTGTAAGGGGATCTCTATCTATAACTTCCCGGGTAAATAATGAATAAGAAAATTTTCATATTTCTAAATATTTGTGAATTAAATATTAATTTTTTTCCTTAAAGGGGTTTCTATGTTCAATAGAATACCCGATATGCAACAACGATTTTCTTTGAAATATTACACCGAACACTAATAATATATTATTATTATTTTAAATGGTATTTAAATCCTAGCCATTATATTGGTGGAATGTAAAGAAGTAACTACAATTTGATTATACACGTCTGTTAAATGTTTTTACATTTATCCAATTAAATTTAGATGCTTAAATTGTGAATTAATATAATTTTAAGCGTAATTTTCATTAAAAGGACGATTTACAGCCTTTTAATGTATAACCCTCATTAAATATCGTTTTGGTCATTTTTATATGTTCTTATTGAACAAATAAAATCATTTTTTAGAATGGGGACCTTAAATTTTACTTTTGGTTATATTGTTTTCTGATAAAGTTCATTTTTAATGAATAGTGATAAATATTGTATTATAATTCAAAAGTTCCTTTTAATGTAATTTATTTATATGGTTAGATTATATTTTTTAATTGGTTATAATGTGAAATTAAATTATATTTTTACCATTTAATCCAATTTTGGTCATTGTAATTAATTTCACTTTGAAATTGGTCATAAACAAGTATCAATCTTTTGATAGTTATTTTTCTTAAAAACACGCTATTATTTTGATAGTGGGAATTAATTTTAGAATTAATTAATGCCACTAATATGTTTTAAATTTGGTAAATTAGACATAATTTTTTAATTTGTAATATCAAATATAGATTAGGCGAAATTATTGGTATTTTTCGGAAAAACTTCAATTTTTTATGAATACTAAAATCACTTAGTAGTACTTTAAAAACTGATATTTTCATTTAAATTAATTTTACCACTTATTTGAATTGAATTTCAAAAATTTGACATACATTGTTGTCATTAGTGAGTAATATTTGGTTCATTACAAATCAAATAATTTTCGGTAAATAGTTACTTTTGACTTTTATTAAAAGCGGTCATAGGTAAATAGGGTAATTCCTTGTAAAAAAATACTATAATAATTCAAAATTACCTTAACACATGTACAAAATATATTGGTTGAGTAATTAATCACCATGGGCATAATTGGGTAAATTTTGGGACCCCATTGAGCCACATGGGAGTGATAATAACAATTTATATTAATTAACTAAAAGTGAAGGAAAAAATGACAAAAGCAAATATATTTTAGTAAATTAATTTTTATAAGTTGTTATATAAATTTTGATTTCGACTATAAATATTAATTGGAAATATAAAAAGATTTCCTATGTCATGGTATTTGTTTTATAATTTTTAGACATTAAATAATTTAAATAATTTATGACACAATAATGATGTAGTGATTACGTCATTAATAAATCATTTAAATAAATAATATTATAATGATTATTATATTATCCAAAACCAGTCCAATTCCAATTGGATTAATTTATTTCTACCATTAGTCATCTAATATTATACTATAATTATTTCTAAACTATTATAAACCGAATATCATTATACAATAAAATAATGTTTTCACACATTCTTAAAGAGCCCCTACTCTCCCTTATAAAAGGAGACTACTTCTGTCCAATTCCAAATACCTCATAATACATTTGTATCATCCAAACTCTACCAAATTAAGATATTTACATCCCAATCCTCCTTCTAGAAGACTTAACATAGCCAGAAGACACTTCAAGAAGTCTGTTGGTTCAAACCAAAAGGAGTTATCCAAAGTAAAGGTAACAGTTTCTGTTAAATTGTTTTCTATTATTTTATTTCTACAACCCATAAACTATTTTTATTCCTTTATATTGTAACAAAATTAGTATCCTCAATATACTAGGATGTTGTTATAAAAAGGATTCTAAATACACTTACACACACATCCATTTAATGGATGAAGAATATAATATTTCTATGGTTGGAAAAATAACGCCTCACGAAATGATGATTGTTCAAATATATACCACCACCTCTTATGGTGGACATTATGAAGGAACTGTATTTATATATGATATATATTATGTTTATTTTTTCTTTATGCTTTTGTTTTTTTCATTTATTGCATGCCTTTATGGTTTCCATTATGGGTAAACGCGATAATGTCATTAGAGGAAGTGCGGACTACTGCCCCCTCAAAGTGATATGAATCGTTCATACCATATGTGGTACATATAAAGGATAGATTTAATGATAATATATATTATTAAATAATAGATTTATAATACTACTATGTATCATTATTTTTTAATTCCATTAAATATGTAATAGAAATGGAAGTAGCGTTCATACGTACGTACGACATACCGTCTGCCTGAACGGTGCATTTCATTTCTTACCTCTAAATGTTATGTACTATTTTAAAAATATGAATATACAGGATATATATGATATATATATGATATCTAAATCATGAATATAATTCTGGATATAATGAAATATTGACCACATGAACAACATGTTATTATTTGAAGTCCATTTTTTGATTCAAGTACCAAATATTGACAAAATGAACATTATCAACTCAAATGATTATATAATGTTTATAACTTGGTAATAAGTGATATAGAAGTAAAAATTAACATGAAAAATGTTCTTTATCAAGTATAAATTAACTTCATTTTATTATTTTGGATATTAATTAACGAACGGGTCAAGTCGGACACGAGGTCAGGGACTTCGTCTCAATCACATTTCATTAGGGCATACTTTGTTTTAAAACATGACTTTAATTTTACTCTGTATAAACTCCCTTTAGTTCTCACATGGAATATTTTTCTATGAATCATTTTTCTAAATAAAAAAAGGAATGTTTATTTTAATGTATGTGGTGACAACGACCTTTCCGCCACCACGTGAATTATTCGATCGTTAGATTCCTCAACAAGCCATTATTTTTTTTAAATGAAAATAAATACCATATACTCTTTTATGTATTTTGGTATTGAAAATAGTTTTGATAATATATTTGTTATTTCAATATATTTATGTGATATATTGTCATTGAAATGGCGAAATTTTTTCTTACCTTTATATTTGTTTTATGTCTTATGATTTTATAATGGTACGTGGACATTTGATATGTGGTTACGTGATAAACTAAATGATGGGTGGTGTTGTGAATTCCAAGACGGGTAGTTACATTATAACATCCAATACGTTGGGTATGGAAGTTGGCTGTATGGCTATTCCATTTAGTGATATGTGTAGAAGTCGACCATATGGTTCTTCCATTTATGAATGTTTATGTCCCATGTTACCTTTTTATGTTATTTGTTCTTTATATGGGTAATCTTTTGGTTACAAATGGGTAAGTAGTAATCATTTATTCAGTGAAGTATATGTAATACTTCATAAATGTGAAAGGTATTACTTTTGTTAATGTATTCATGGTTTACTTGTTGTTTTGAAAAACTAACAGTTTTCATTCTTGTTGTATCCCTTACTGAGCTTTTTATGCACATCTCATGTTTTTGAAATGTTTTTCATAGGAGATAATATGGAATATCGTCATGGATGGGATAAATTAAAAGTCATGTTGTCTTAAACATGGATCTAGAGATGACTCTTCTTCATAAAAGAGTTTTACTTTATGAAAAAAAGTGAAACTGTTTAGAAGTGCCTAATTTGTAATATTTTGAGATGTAATAACTATGTCCTAATTATCTAAATCTGTAAAACCTGAAAAGATCATCAATGTGAATTATTCATTTAATTCATGATTATGCAATGTTTTAAGTCTAGGTACTTATAGTTGGTATCAGAGGTCGGTTTAGATAACTTTAAGAGTTAGGGTATTGTTAAATTAAAATTAATAAAGAAATTTACATTAATATTGAAATCATATAGCATTTATAGATTACCATGTTGCTTCACCTATGATATTTCAATATTCTTAATGGTATTCTATAGTGGAAACATGGCCGCTATATTGGGAAGACATCAAGAGGAAGACAACCTTCCAAATTAGTAAACTGAGATTTTCGGAATCAGATTTTAACAGTTTGTAGTTGTGATGGCACAGTTGAATCAGACTATAAATGGTGGTGTTATCCATGCACGAGATCAGTCAGATCAACCACAGAGGAACATGTCAGTTGTGGATCATTTCATGAGGAAACGTCCCCCATCATTTAGAGGATCATCTGATATAGTGATAGTAGAAGGGTGTATTAACGCATTGGAAAAGGTTTTCTATGTCATGGGTTGTCCAAAACATCAAACTGTATGTCTCACTGTTTACCATTTTGAAGGTGAAGCTGATCTGTGGCGGCCGGTGGTAAAAAATATCAGGGATATTGGGGAGATTGATTCTCATAATTGGGATGAATTTAAATTTAATTTTCTTGAGAAATATTTTCCTAAGGAGTTTATTCTTAGGATGGAAAAAAAATTCCTAGAATTCAGTTAGGAGGATGACACAATGGATTCTTATGATGCAAAGTTCACTTGACTAGAAAGGTATGCGCCAAATTTCCTCCGAGATCTTGATAGTAAGATAAATCGATTTTAGACAGGATTGAAGCCACTATATAGAAGAGTGTTAGCCTCTCGTGAGTTCAAAAGTTATGAAAAACTCGTTTGATGTGTGGAGAAGGTGTAAATGGATTCTGATGATGATCAAGTGTTCTTTGACAAACAATAGAATAAGATGTCCGGTTGGCAGGTAAAGGGGAAGAATTAATCATAGAAGCCTGGAGGTAAGAAATCTAAATATCCATCTTGTGTGAGGTGTGGTAAAAAGCATCCTGGAGAATGTTTATCAAAGTCTAGAAAGTGCTTCTGGTGTGGTTAGTCTAGTCATATTTCTCGTAACTATAAGGAATATGTTCAAGCATCCATGAAAATCCATTGGTAAAATGTTATCCGGGTAATGAGATGTGTATTTTTGCAAATGAGTGTCCAGAGAAGAAGTCAACTGAGGGAAAGCATCCAGACTATAAACAGTAAGAGGTGGTGAAATCCTTTGCAACTACTTCAGCAATTGTTGGGCCATAAAATGAATTTGTATCAGGTACAATATTTTTTTGTTCAAATTATGACAATATGTTGTTTGATTCAGGGCCTATACACTTTCATTTTGGAGAATTTTTCTAGTATATTGGGAATTCCATCTCAAGATATGAATACAAAAGTTATGGTAAAAACACATGGTGGAAATGTAGAGACAAAAAGGAAACATAAGAATATTCATGTCCTTGTGTGCGGAATAAATCTATATGAAAACCTTATTGTTTTTCCACAAGTAGAGTTTGATATTTTTTAGAAATGGATTGGATTTCTGTTTATCCTGCTAAGATTGACTGTAGAGCTATGGAGGTTTGTTTTCAGAAATATTTTCAGTTTGTGTACAATAATTAACCCTTGTTTTTTATAACATCTCAAGAGGATGAAAATTGGTAAAAGATGGAAATGAATGTTACCATGCACATATTGTTCAAAAGAAATGGACTATTCAGATTAATGATGTTCTAGTGGTGAATGGGTAAGTTGTTGTTTTTTCTAATGAGTTTCTTGGTATAATACCTTATATGGAATATGAATTTATTGTTGACTTAGTTCCTGATGCTATTCCAATTTCAAAATCCCCTTACGAATGAATCAAATTCAACGTTTAGAGTTAAAGAAGAAATTACATTAGTTATTTTATAAAGGTTTTATTCAACCTAGCGCATCACCATGGGGTTCCCTTGTCTTGTTTGTTAAAATGAAAGATGGTTCTATGATACTTTGAATTGATTATAGAGCATTTAATAACAATACTGTTAAGAAAAAGTATCCTTTTTCACATATCGATGATTTGTTTGATTTGTTCTAGGGAGCCCAGTATTTTTCAAAGATTGAATTGAGGTTGGGGTACCATCAGTTGAATGTAAAGGAAGCATACACTCTGAATACATCGTTTCATTCTAGACATGGACATTATAAATTTAATGTTATGAATTTTTCTTTAACCAATGCATCTGATGTATTCATGGATCTTATGAATATAATTTTCCATGAGTTCTTGGATAAGGATGTGGTTGTGTTCATTGATGATATTTTGGTTTATTCAAAATGTAAAGAAGAGCATGAAATACATTTAAGGGTTATCTTGGAAACCTTAAAAGAAATGAAAAATTATGGGAAATTTAGAATGTGTGAGTTGTGGTTACAAAAACTTTCATTCCATGGTCACGTTATTTCAAAAAATGGCATAACTGTTGATCCATCTAAAAATATATGTTAAAAAATGGCCATGACCCACAAATATAACCAAGAATTTTAGTTTTCCTTGTTTGGCAAGTTTTTATTGGAGGTTTGTTGAAAATTTTGCACGGTTATCTAGTCAATTGAATAAGTTAACTCAAAAAAGTGTTATGTTTTTTTGACAAAAGAGTGTGATGATTGTTTTCAGTAATTGAAAAGAAGATTGGTGAATGCTCCAGTATTGGAACTGCTATCCAAAAATAGTGAGTTTTTTATCTAAAGTGATGCATTATTGAGTGGACTAGGTTGTGTTATAATGTAGAATGATCAGGTAATTGCTTTTATTTAATGTCAGTTGAAACCTCATGAGTTAAATTACTCTCCACATGATTTGGAATTGGTTTCTTTTGTTTTTCCTCTAAATATTCAGAGGCATCATTTTTAGGGAGTAATGTGTGAAATATATACTAATCACAAATGTTTGAACTATATATTCACTCAGAAAGAATTGAACATGAGACAAAGGAGATGGTTGGAATTAATCAAGGATTATGATTTCACCATCCATTACCATCTTGGAAAAGAAAATAATGTGGATGATTTCTTCAGTTAAAAATGAAATGCTTCATTAACCATGATACATTTGGAACAAGATCCTTTTGTTTTTGATTTGATAAACATTCGCATAGAAGTTGTCGGTGCAAGAAATTCTTCTGTTTTGTATCAAGTGTCTGTAAGGTCATATCTATCTGACAGAATAAAGCAGTCATAGAAAAAAGACAACGAGTTGCAGAAAAAGGTAGATTTTGTTCAGAAGGGTATGTTTCTTGATTTTAACATTGATAATTATTGTGTTTTGAGATTTGGAAAGAGATTATGTATGCCTAGTGATTCACAGTTGAAGAATGAGTTGTTATGTGATGCTCAGAGTTCTATGTTTTCAGTTCATCCTGGAAGTACTCAGATGTATAGATATCATCTTGAGTATTACTGGTCGGATGTAATGAAAAGAGATATTGCAGATTTTATTATGATTTTTTGACTGCTCAGCAGGTTAAAGCAGTGCTATAGTAACTGAAAGGAATGCTTCAGCATTAACTGGTGCCATAGTGGAAATTGGAAAATAAATCCAGGGTCTTTGTTGTGAGATTACCAAAGACATCTCAAGGTAATAATGAAATATGGGTTATAGTTGATCGATTGAATAAATATGATCATTTCCTTCCTTTTATAGATACTTTGTCTCTAGATCAACATGATCAGCTTTATGTTAAAGGGTTTTTCAGGTTGTATGGAGTACCCCTCTCCGTTGTTTCTGATTGTGATCCCATGTTTACTTATAACTTTTGGAAAGGCCTTCAGAAGTCAATGTGGACTGAATTAAATTTTAGTACACATTTTCACCCTCAATCAGATGGGAAATGAGAATGAACAATTTAGAGATTAGAAGATATGCTATGTGATTGTTATATGAATTACCAGGGAATCTGGGACCAATACCTTTCTTTGGTGGAATTTTCATATAATAACATTTTTCATTCCATTATACAGATGTCTCCATTTGAGGAATTATATGTAATGCGTTGTCGAACACCAGCTTTTTGGGATTAAGTAGGTGAAAGGAAGCTGATGGGACCAGAATTGGTAGAAGAGATGGAAGAGCAAGTTTAGTTGATTCAAGATCACATGAGAACAGCCCATAGTAGGTAGATAATTTATGCAGATAACCAGAGGAAGGATCATTTTTTTTGAGGTAGGTGATCATGTCTTTCTCAATGTTTCTCCATGGAAATGTGTAATGCATTTTGGTAAGAAGGTAAAGTTGGGTCCTAAATTCATTGGACCTTATGAAATTCTGGAGGAAGTTGGATAGGTGGTGTACATAGTGGCATTACCTCCATGCTTATCCCATGTACACAATATTTTTCATGTTTCGATGTTGAGCTAGTATATGTCGAATCCATCTCATGTTTTGAGCCTAGAGGTAGTTCCATTGGAATAGAATCTTTCTTATGAAGAACAACAGATTTAGATTCTTGACCGTAGAGAGAATTTTTTGTAGAATAAATTAATTCACTAGGTAAATGTTTTTTGGAAAAACGATATGTTTGAAGAGGCTACGTGGGAATCTGAAATTGCTATGAGAGATAAATATCCCCACTAATTTGACAAGTGAATAAAATTGGGAGGACACCATTTCTAAATGGGGGAAAGGATGCAACATCCCGGGTAAATAATGAATAATAGAATTTTCATATTTATTAATATTTGTGAATTAAATATTAATTTTACTTTAAAGGGTTTCTATGTTCGATAGTCTACCTGAAAAGCAACAACGGGTTTCTTTGAAATATTACATTGCACACTAAAAATATAATAATATTATTGTAAATGGTAGTTAACTCCTTGTCATTGTATTGGTGGAAACAAACAAAACTAAATAAATTTGATTATACATGTCTATTAAATGTTTTTACAGTTATCCAAAACAAGTTAGACACTGAAATTGTGAATGAATGTAATTTTAAGCATAATTTACATTGAATGGTTGATTTACCGCCTTTTAATTGTGAACCCTCATTAAATATATATATTTTCAATTTTATATGTTCTAATTGACCAAATAAAATCCTTATTTAGAATGGGGACATCAACTTTTACTTTGGGTATATTTTTTTGGTTTTTTTCTATGAAAGTACATTTTTAATTAATAATGAAAAATATTGTATTTTAATTCAAAAGTACCTTTTAATATAATTTATTTATAAGGTTATATTATCTTTTTAATTGGGTTTTAAGTGAATTTAAAATATATTATTACCATTTAATCTAATTTTGGTCATTTGAATTAATTTCACATCGAAATTTGACATAAACAAGTGTTAATCTTTTGATAGTAATTGTTTCATAAAAACACGCTATTTTTTGATAACGGAAATTAATTCTAAAATTAATTAATGCCACTCCTATGTTATGAATTTGAAAAAAATAGACATCATTTTTGAATTTGAAATATCAAATATATCTTAGGGTAAATTTTTGGTATTTTTCTGAAAAACAACAGTTTTTGATGAATAGTGAAATCACTTTATAGTTGTAAAAAAACTAACATTTTAATTTTAATTAACTTTACCACTTCTATGAATTGAATTTCAAATAGCATACATAAATTTTTTTTATTAGTTAGTAAAATATTATTCATTATGATGAAAATAATTTTGGTTGAATAGTAACTTTTGACTTTTATTTACTGCGGTTAATGGTAAATATGGTAATTCAAGGTAAAAAGAATATTATAATAATTCATAATTATCTTAAAACTTTCCCAAACCTTATTTATTGAGTCATTATCCACCATGGTCATCTTTGGGTCGATTTTGGGACCCCATTGAGCCACTTGGGAGTGATAATGAGAATTTAGACTAATTAACATAAAGTAAAGGAAAAAATGACAACTGAAAACAACTTTTAGTAAATTAATTATTATAAGGGGTTATATAAATTATATTTATGACTATAAATATTAATTGGAATGATAAATAGATTACTTATATAATGGTATTTTTGTTATAATTTTTAGACATCAAATTATTTTAATTATTTATGACACAATAATGATGAAGTGTTTACCTCATTAATAAATCATTTAAATAAATAAGATTATAGTGATAAAAATATTATCCAAAACTGTCCAATTCCTATTGGTGGATTTTATTTCGTCAATTAGTCATCTTATCTTCGACTATAATTATTTTTGGTCCATTATAAACCGAATATCATTATATAATAAAATAATGCTTTCACACTTTCCGAAAGACACCCTCCTCTCCCTTTTAAAAGAAGACCACTTCTAACCAATTACACACACCTCTCAATCCTTTTGGATTTTCCAAAAAATTCTCAATTAATATCCCTACATACCTATCCTCCTCCTAGAATTCTTAACTTAGGCATAAGGCACTTCAAGAAGTCCTTTGGTTCAAACCAAATGAATTTATCCAAATTAATGGTAATAGTTTCTCTTAATCTGTTTTCTTTTATTTTACTTCTCCAACCCCTAAACTATTTTTATTCCTTTATTTTGTAACAACACCAGTATACTCAATATACTAGGATGTTTTTATGATAATGATTATAACTAAAATTTCACACACCTCCATCTAATGGATGAAGAACATAATGTTTCTGTGGATGGAAAACTAACGCCTCACGAAACGATGATTGTTAAAATATCTCCAACCGTCTCTCATGGGATCCATTATGATGGCACTGTATATATATATATATTATATTATATTTATGTTTTCTTTATTCTTCTATATTTTCCATTTATAGCATGCCTTTATGGTTCCATTATGGGTAAACGCGATAATCTAATTAGAGGAAGTGTGGACTACCACCACCTCAAAGTGATATGACACGTTCATACCGTATGTGGTACGTATAAAGGATAGATTCAATTATATTATTTATAATATAATACTTGAATTATAATACTAATATGTATCATTTTGTTTTAATTATATTAAATATGAAATAGAAATGGAAGTAGCGTTCATGCGTATGTACGGCATACCGATTCCAAGAATGGTGCATTTCATTTCTCACCTCTAAATCTTATGTACTATTATAAATACATTTATATACTTGATATATAATATATATATATGTTATATAAATCATGAATATAATTCTGGATATAATATACGGTTGAACATATGAACAACATGTAATTATAAGAAGTCCATTTTTGACTCAAGTACCAAATATCGACAAAATGAACATTGTTATCTTAAATGATTACATATTGTTTATAACATGGTAATGTGTGATATAAAATGAATAATAAACTTTAAAAAGGTTCTTAAGAAATTAGAAATTAACATTAGTTTATTATTGTAACACCCCAAGCTTCTACGGTACGTTTCCCTTCGAATAATGCGATAGCGTGTGTTGTACGCAACCTCGAGTTCTAACACACACCACAACTAATTAAACTAGCCGTTGTGAATAGTAATACCTACTTTTTGAAATCATATATATTCTATATTTCAAAATGGACTTCATTTTTGGATTCGGAATATCAAAATTAGCCTAGGGTGAAATTTTGGTACATTTCGGATAACTTTCATATTTTGATGAATAGTGAAAATTTCTAAATTTTAATTAAAAACAACTTTTTTTAATCAAAATAATTAAAAGTGATAAATTATGAATTTGAGTGGTTTTAAAGTATATTTAGAATATATTTTTACCATTCAATTTAATGTTCATCATTGGACATAATTATACAATTAAACCGAACATAAACAAGTGTCAATCTTTTGATAGTTATTATCTCTTAAAAACACGCTTTTTGTTTTGACAGCGGGAATTAATTTTAAATTAATTTCTGCCACTTCTGTGTTTTGAATTTAGGAAAATGGATTCCATATTTGGAATCAGGATGTTCAAATTTTGTAAATAGGTAACTTTTATTTTTAGACATTTTGAATAATTACTGCGGTAAATATTTTATTTACCATGGTTAAAGGGTAAATCCGGTAAATAAGGGTTAAAAAATAATATTATAATAATACAAAATTACCCTAAAACGTGTCCTAACCTTATTGGTGGACACATACCCGACCATGAGCATCCTTGGGTCAATTTGGGGACCCCTTGGAGCCACTTGTATGTGGTAGGGACACATTATATTAATAAAGTTAAAATAAAAATAAAAATGGCATAAGCTTACATCTTTTAGAAGAACAATTTTTACATAGGGTTATACATGTTGGATTTTCGATTATAAATATTCATTAGAAAGCTAAAACGATTTCCTACATAATGATATTTTATTTATAATTTTTAGACATTATATAATGTATTTTATTTATGACACAATGATGATGCAGTAATTACTAAAATAGTGAAAAATAAAAATAATTGATCTTATAAATACCCAAATAATTATAATATGAAACTTTTAATGAATTAAACTAATTTTCTAAGATAATATAATATATTAGGATTGATTTAATTGACTTTGTTCGAAGTAATCAATCTGTTAGGAGTTTCACAAAAATCAACTATTGAATAGTGTCAAAATTGACATAAAAGAGTTCTTAAAACAAATATTATATTATTAATTGATATTAAATTCCTAAAAATCTAAGGTTCGGCCAAGAGACTTATATTATGATAGGTTCCTCATTAATGGACTACTTGGGGGTCGCTTGGATGTATATAGTAAGTTTATTAACCATATTATATAAAAATACAAAGAGACATTGTAAAAGTGAAACTAATTAACTTAGAGTTAATACTTAAAGATAAGGTTAATATAAGTACCCAAACCTGTATAAATTCTATTGGATGAGTTGTTTTCGACCTATCCCCACCTCATCCTTTTAATAGTCAACTTTGGAGCCTTTGTAAACCGAATATGAATTTATTATAAATTAATATTTCTAACTTTTCCAAAGGTGCCCCTCACCCCTCTTATAAAAGGGCACTCCTCCTTCTCATTTCTTCACACCTTCAAAGCCTTTTGGTTCGGCCAAACTCTGCCCAAATACTCTCCCAACATCCCTCACTACAACCTAGAGGCCTTAGTTTGATCAGAAAGCCAACCTAAGGAGCCCTTTTGATCAAATCAAAAGGAAGAACCCGAAGAAGAGGTAATGATTTCACCACCCTTTTCTAAGTTCATTTCTTCTTCCACTTCTTCTTCCTTTATTCTTACCATTCTGAAATAATAACTCCAGTATCTCACATATACTGTGATGTTATTATAAATATGGTACAATCATATTCAGTATTCTATCCACCCTTTGAATAACATGTCACCATACGTGCGTACGTACGGCTTACCGTCTCCACGTCGTGGTGTAATTGTTATTCAATATAATATTATTTGGATGGGTATAATAATGATGTGTAACTCATGTAAATAATAAATATAACATGTTAATGATTCTGTATATATGATATACCATCCATTTATATATTATTTTAATATCAAAAGAATGATATTGTCGCTCGTGCGTACGTACGGACTACCGTCTCCACGAACGCGATGAGATTCATTCTCCATCGTATCCATTCAAGTATAATTATCATTTGATGATTTAAAAATGATGTTTAAGGACTGTATATCATTCTGGATATGAATAAGATACAACAACCATGGCTTATGTAACAAAACATATAAAAGAAAATGAGTAAGTTAACTCCCTAAACGACGATAATTCTAAGATATTATTAACAAATCAATGTTAAAAGATCATATATGATATCATATTAATATATATGATTCTTGTATAATTTAATAACAACTATTTCACCATTATACAGGAAGTTAACCTACCCCAACCAAGGAAAAGTACAAGGTAAGGGTTATTTCACAATCTCTTCTTTATCCGAGGTTGTTTATACGTAATAATCTACTGGGATCTCGTTATCATCCACATCCATGTTTCTTCAAAATGTATTTCAAAACATTTTTACTATTTACAAGAATATGGGTTAAAGTCATTTATACCCTTGTTTGACTTTTTATAAGAGGTTTATAAAGGAATCTTTCCGTCGTTTTCAAAACAAGTTCCTTTTTAACCTTTTCGACAGAATTGAGGTAAGAATGTTTTTTTTAACTTATACGGAGGGTGCGGTTATTTTACGCCGTTATAAAATCTTCAAAGCTTTCCTTACAAGCTTATAAGAATATTTTCAAAGAAAATGTTTTATTTTATATGGATCTTAAATGATTTCAAAATAAAAGGAGATATTTCTTTAAAAAGAATTTTGATTTCATCTATGTCAACATCCTTTGATGGATTTTAAGATTATTTGAAGTTGGTTTATTATGATACAAAACTTCTATATTGTATTGAAGGTTTTGTGATATGTTTGACTGTGGATGTGCTATTTTTATACCATTCATAGTTTATTGTGAAAGTATTGACATTTCGTATGCTAGTACGAATGTTTATGTTATGTTTAAACCTTTTCATATGGGAATGCATTGGACTTATTAAGTGACGGGTGGAGCCCGCTATAGCTCCTCGATGCATCGGTAGGTCTCATGAGACAAACTAGTGTCTTGGCACAAGGCCTTGACAAAATCTTATTTGTAGTCTTGGCACGAGGCCTTGGCTATGTGGTTATGATAGTCTGGCATTATGCATTCCAACATTATGAAAGTGGTTATTTATTTTTGCATGTGATTATTCGATTAGTGGAATATCCATGTGAATAAGTAAATGGCATTATTTCATTTTATTTATGCCATACCATGTTGAAAGTTCATGTTTAAAAGGCTTTTGTTTTAGTTATACATTGCCTTAAATGTTTATTCTTATTGATGAAAGTTTCCGCTATATTGTTATCCTTACTGGGCATTTGAGCTCACCCCTTTTCTATGTTTTATTTTTCCCAGGTAGTGAAGAAGTAAATTATGAATGACTTGCAGGGATATTATGAGGGGTTAATAGTGTGGATATGAAGACTTTGTTGTTGTATTAGTTTTTCACTTTGAAATGTAATGTAAAACTTTATGATTATATCTAGTGTTTCCAAGGCTACTAAACCAATCGGTCTTTCGAGATTTGATCTTTCTTGTGATCATGCCAATGTTATGTAATTATTGCACCGACTCTGGGTAGCTGGGGTCGGGGCGTTACAGTTGGTATCAGAGGAAGTTTAGTACAAACCTTGGAAACTAGATTTAGATAAACTCTGATTAGAGCACGTAGACCTAAGATGAACTTTGAGGATTAGTATAGAAGAACTTCCTAGAATTTTGGTATTGTAGAGACTTTGTGAGTTTTCTGAGCAATACATCCCTGTCTGGATACGAGCAGGTAGAGGCGGCTCTGGCACAGATGTACCTAGGGGTAAAACCCGAAAACACCGCTTTGAGCTAGACTCGAACGGGAACTGGTGCACGACAACGGGCCTTGCTGCACTCTTGGTTACGACACTCCCGGGGGATATGCTTAGGATAACTCTCACTTTCTTTACAAATCATTATGAAGGGTTTATGAGTATATACTTACTCAAAGAAAACATATTTATGATTATGGATTATATCCATAGATAGTTCAATTTATGTTAAGTGTTTTATAAGTATGGGATTATGTTTTTTGATTCATAAACTGATCTAGTTTATGCCATTGTTTAGAAATGGCGCCTAGTGGAAGAAATGGAAACCGTATCAATGCACGCACTCCATGTAGGGATTGCCCTCCTGCTCAAGATAATTATAGTGGGGCTGGTGATGCAACTGGTGCTGATCAGCTAATCACCGTACTGGGACAACTTACTCAGGTTATGAATAATAACCTTACCCGTATGGAGCACCCTGATCCGCAGCATGGAGGATCAATGTTAGATCGATTCATGAGACAACAACCACCAACGTTCAATGGGAGTACAAATCCCTTAGTAGCTGAGCAATGGATATTTTCCCTAGAAAAAATATTTCAGGCTTTGGGGAGTAGTGAAAGGGAAAAAGTTACCATGGCAGTTTACCGCCTCACTGGAGATGCTGATCAATGGTGGTCATTGATTCAAAACATGAAGGAAGATGATGAAGTATCAAACATGGAATGGAGGGAGTTCAAAGATCTATTTTTAGAAAAATACTTTCCTTGCGACCATCGAGCAGATATGGAAAGGCAATTTCTGAGTCTGAGACAAAAGGAGGATGATAATGTCACAAAGTATGAGGCTAACTTTACAAGGTTAGGGAGGTATGCTGGAGATTATATTCGCAACCCAAGAAGTAAGATTGATCGTTTCTTTGATGGGTTAAAACCATTTCTCCGTCGAGCATTAGTCTCACAATCCTTTTCATCGTACGAAGACATTGTCTCATGTGCTATCAAGACCGAAAAGGAATTCTCTAAGTCTTATGACCTTAAAGCAAAGCAAGAGAAGAAGATACCTGCTGATCAATCTGGGAATGGAAATAAGGGGAAGAAGGGAAAGGTTGAATATCCATCTTGTGGTAAATGCGGGAAGAAACATCCTGGTACTTGCTTGAAGGGAATGGGAGTCTGTTACAAGTGTGGTGAAAAAGGCCACCAAGCTCATGATTGCAAGGGGAAGAAGGAAGCTACCAACGTTCAGTGCTACAATTGCAGGGAGATGGGGCATTATGCAAATGCATGTCCTAAGCATCAGGAGAACTTACCTCAGAAAAGGCCAAGGGATCAAGGCCAGGCTTATGCTATCACTACTGCTGAGGTAGAAGCTCCGAAAGACGTGGTGGCAGGTAATTTAATGGTTTCCTCAAGTTTAGCAAATGCATTATTTGATTCTGGATCATCGCATTGTTTCATATCTTCCCAGTTTGCTAAGAAAATTAGATATTTCCAATTTGATTTAATAAGGGAGTTGTCAGTTAAAACTCCTAAGGGAAGTATCGTTGCAACAAAGTTTTGTGAATCAGTCCCCATTAGAGCACATAAATTTTCTTTATCTGCTGATTTCATCGTCATACCTATGATTGAGTTTGATATAATCCTCGGTATGGACTGGCTTTCGGACTATGATGCGAAGATTTATTGTAAGAAGAAAGAGGTTACGATTCTTGATGATAATGATAAGGAACACCTTATTTTTAGAGCAGAATCGTCACCACCTAATTCTTATTTAGATCCACCCCCAACAGCTCAACTTAATTCAATTATTGGGGAGGAAGGGAATGAAATAACTGTCGGTGAGGAAAGGAATGTTCAAATAGAGGATGTACCTGTTGTGAAAGAATTTGTAGATGTATTTCCGGAAGATTTACCTGGACATCCTCCAGAACGAGAAGTTGAGTTTTCTATTGATTTGATTCCTGGATCAAGGCCTATATCGAAGACCCCTTATAGAATGGCCACTGTAGAGTTAGTTGAACTAAAGAAACAACTAGAGGAATTGAGTAATAAGGGATTTATTCGCCCTAGTGTTTCTCCATGGGGAGCCCCTGTTCTTTTTGTTAAAAAGAAAGATGGATCTATGAGGTTATGTATCGACTACAGGGAGATCAATGCTATAACAATAAAGAACAAGTATCCCCTACCTCGTATTGATGATTTATTTGACCAACTGCATGGAGCTCAATACTTTTCAAAGATTGACCTTCGATCTGGATACCATCAGTTGTGTGTGAAGAAGGAAGACATTCCGAAGACAGCATTTCGAACCAGGTACGGGCATTACGAGTTTACTGTAATGCCGTTTGGATTGACTAATGCACCCTATGTGTTCATGGATCTGATGAATAGAGTTTTCAAGGAATATCTCGATGAATTTGTGGTGGTATTTATTGATGATATCTTGGTATACTCCAAAACCTACGAAGATCATGAAAATCACTTGCGCATTATCTTGAAGACTCTGAGGAGGCATGAATTATATGGGAAGTTTTGCAAGTGTGAATTCTGGCTTCAGGAGATTTCTTTTCTTGGCCATATTGTCTCTAAATATGGAATCTCTGTTGATCCTTCTAAGACCAAGGCAATCCAAGAATGGCCAGCACCTACGAGTATAACTGAGGTACGTAGTTTTATTGGTTTGGCAGGTTATTATCGACGTTTCGTCCAGAATTTTGCCCGATTGGAAAACCCATTAACGAAGCTCACACGTAAAGGGGTTAAATTTGTTTGGACAAAAGAGTGTGAAGAATGTTTCGAAGAACTGAAGAGAAGATTAGTCAATGCTCCTATATTGACTCTACCATCGGGGAATGATGGGTTCGTTATTTATAGTGATGCATCAAAGAAAGGACTTGGCTGTGTCCTTATGCAGAATGATAGAGTTATTGCCTATGCATCACGACAGTTGAAAATTCATGAACAAAACTATCCTACTCATGATCTTGAGTTAGCATCTGTGATCTTTGCTTTGAAGATATGGAGGCACTACCTCTATGGTGAAAAATGTGAGATTTATACTGATCACAAGAGTTTGAAGTATATTTTCTCACAAAAAGAACTCAACATGAGGCAAAAGAGATGGCTTGAATTACTCAAGGATTATGATTTTACGATACACTACCACCCAGGGAAGGCAAACAAGGTGGCAGATTCTTTGAGTAGAAAAGACCATGGAGTTTTGAACAATATGAGAATTGAAAGGGATCCAATTTTCATGGAGCTAGTGAAGATGGACATGGGAATAACCAGGGAAGGTGAAACATCAATGCTTTTTCAAATGGTTGCCAAACCATCTTTACTAGAAAGGATTAAGAGTTCTCAGACTGATGATGAAGAATTCCAAAAGAAGATTAAAGCTGTGAATGATGGGAGATTGAGAGACTTTGCGTATGAAGGTGGAATTTTGAAATTCGGGAAGAGACTTTGTGTTCCCAATATACCTGACCTAAAAAGGGAATTGCTGGATGATGCTCATAGTTCCAATTTCTCTATACACCCTGGGAGCACCAAAATGTATAGAGATTTGAAGGAACATTTTTGGTGGGACAACATGAAGAGGGAGATTGCTGATTTTGTGTCAAGATGTATGGTTTGTCAACAAGTGAAAGCTGGAAGGCAACAGCCTGGAGGAGTCATGCAACCTCTTCCCATACCGGAGTGGAAATGGGACAATATTACAATGGACTTTGTCATGGGGCTACCAAAGACTCCTAGAAGGAACGATGCAATATGGGTTATTGTTGATCATCTTACCAAGTCAGCACATTTTCTTGCTATAAGAGAAGAGCTACCCCTGGAACGTCTAGCAAGACTATACATTAATGAAGTTGTGAGACTTCATGGAGTACCCCTATCGATTGTTTCTGATCGTGACCCCCGTTTTACTTCAAGATTTTGGAAAAGTCTTCAGAAATCCCTGGATACTGAACTTCATTTGAGCACTGCTTACCACCCTCAGACAGACGGACAATCAGAACGGACTATTCAAACCTTAGAAGACATGTTGAGATCTTGCTCACTTGACTTTCAGGGTATGTGGGATCAATATTTACCTCTGGTAGAATTTTCCTATAACAATAGCATCCATTCGAGTATTCAGATGGCACCATATGAAGCGTTATACGGAAAGAGATGTCGTACACCAACCTGTTGGGATGACGTCGGTGAAAGAAAACTTGTAGGTCTAGAACTGGTGGAGGAAACGATGGAAAAGGTAAAGGTAATCCAAAATCACATTAAAGCAGCTCAAAGTAGGCAGAATAGCTATGCCGATAATCGAAGGAAGGATTTGGAATTTCAAGTCGGTGATCATGTTTTCCTAAAGGTATCTCCGTGGAAGGGAGTCATACGTTTTGGTAAGAAAGGTAAATTGAGTCCCAGGTACATCGGACCTTTCGAAATTCTAGAACGAATTGGGGCTGTAACTTACCGATTGGCAATGCCGCCAAGTCTCTCCAAAGTTCACGATATGTTCCACGTATCTCTGTTGAGAAAATACATGCCTGACCCAACGCATGTACTCACCTATGAGGAATTAGAACTGGAACCCGATCTGTCTTATTGCGAAGAGCCCGTCAGGATTCTTGATACAAGAGAACAAGTACTGAGAAACCGGACGACGCGTCTGGTAAAAGTTTTGTGGAGGAATCATAAGATGGAAGAGGCAACGTGGGAACCCGAGGAACTTATGATGAAGAACCACCCGAGTCTTTTTATGCAGTAATACCCTAGAAATTGCGAGGACGCAATTATTTGAAGGAGGGGAGAATGTAACACCCCAAGCTTCTACGGTACGTTTCCCTTCGAATAATGCGATAGCGTGTGTTCTACGCAACCTCGAGTTCTAACACACACCACAACTAATTAAACTAGCCGTTGTGAATAGTAATACCTACTTTTTGAAATCATATATATTCTATATTTCAAAATGGACTTCATTTTTGGATTCGGAATATCAAAATTAGCCTAGGGTGAAATTTTGGTACATTTCGGATAACTTTCATATTTTGATGAATAGTGAAAATTTCTAAATTTTAATTAAAAACAACTTTTTTTAATCAAAATAATTAATAGTGATAAATTATGAATTTGAGTGGTTTTAAAGTATATTTAGAATATATTTTTACCATTCAATTTAATGTTCATCATTGGACATAATTTTACAACTAAACCGAACATAAACAAGTGTCAATCTTTTGATAGTTATTATCTCTTAAAAACACGCTTTTTTGTTTTGACAGCGGGAATTAATTTTAAATTAATTTCTGCCACTTCTGTGTTTTGAATTTAGGAAAATGGATTCCATATTTGGAATCAGGATGTTCAAATTTTGTAAATAGGTAACTTTTATTTTTAGACATTTTGAATAATTACTGCGGTAAATATTTTATTTACCATGGTTAAAGGGTAAATCCGGTAAATAAGGGTTACAAAATAATATTATAATAATACAAAATTACCCTAAAACGTGTCCTAACCTTATTGGTGGACACATACCCGACCATGAGCATCCTTGGGTCAATTTGGGAACCCCTTGGAGCCACTTGTATGTGGTAGGGACACATTATATTAATAAAGTTAAAATAAAAATAAAAATGGCATAAGCTTACATCTTTTAGAAGAACAATTTTTCCATAGGGTTATACATGTTGGATTTTCGATTATAAATATTCATTAGAAAGCTAAAAAGATTTCCTACATAATGATATTTTATTTATAATTTTTAGACATTATATAATTTATTTTATTTATGACACAATGATGATGCAGTAATTACTAAAATAGTGAAAAATAAAAATAATTGATCTTATAAATACCCAAATAATTATAATATGAAACTTTTAATGAATTAAACTAATTTTATATGATAATATGATATATTAGGATTGATTTAATTGACTTTGTTCGAAGTAATCAATCTGTTAGGAGTTTCAAAAAAATCAACTATTGAATAGTGTCAAAATTGACATAAAAGAGTTCTTAAAACAAATATTATATTATTAATTGATATTAAATTCCTAAAAATCTAAGGTTCGGCCAAGAGACTTATATTATGATAGGTTCCTCATTAATGGACCACTTGGGGGTCGCTTGGATGTATATAGTAAGTTTATTAACCATATTATATAAAAATACAAAGAGACATTGTAAAAGTGAAACTAATTAACTTAGAGTTAATACTTAAAGATAAGGTTAATATAAGTACCCAAACCTGTATAAATTCTATTGGATGAGTTGTTTTCGACCTATCCCCACCTCATCCTTTGAATAGTCAACTTTGGATCCTTTGTAAACCGAATATGAATTTATTATAAATTAATATTTCTAACTTTTCCAAAGGTGCCCCTCACCCCTCTTATAAAAGGGCACTCCTCCTTCTCATTTCTTCACACCTTCAAAGCCTTTTGGTTCGGCCAATCTCTGCCCAAATACTCTCCCAACATCCCTCACTACAACCTAGAGGCCTTAGTTTGATCAGAAAGCCAACCTAAGGAGCCCTTTTGATCAAATCAAAAGGAAGAACCCGAAGAAGAGGTAATGATTTCACCACCCTTTTCTAAGTTCATTTCTTCTTCCACTTCTTCTTCCTTTGTTCTTACCATTCTGAAATAACAACTCCAGTATCTCACATATACTGCGATGTTATTATAAATATGGTACAATCATATTCAGTATTCTATCCACCCTTTGAATAACATGTCACCATACGTGCGTACGTACGGCTTACCGTCTCCACATCGTGGTGTAATTGTTATTCAATATAATATTATTTGGATGGGTATAATAATGATGTGTAACTCATGTAAATAATAAATATAACATGTTAATGATTCTGTATATATGATATACCATCCATTTATATATTATTTTAATATCAAAAGAATGATATTGTCGCTCGTGCGTACGTACGGACTACCGTCTCCACGAACGCGATGAGATTCATTCTCCATCGTATCCATTCAAGTATAATTATCATTTGATGATTTAAAAATGATGTTTAAGGACTGTATATCATTCTGGATATGAATAAGATACAACAACCATGGCTTATGTAACAAAACATATAAAAGAAAATGAGTAAGTTAACTCCCTAAACGACGATAATTCTAAGATATTATTAACAAATCAATGTTAAAAGATCATATATGATATCATATTAATATATATGATTCTTGTATAATTTAATAACAACTATTTCACCATTATACAGGAGGTTAACCTACCCCAACCAAGGAAAAGTACAAGGTAAGGGTTATTTCACAATCTCTTCTTTATCTGAGGTTGTTTATACGTAATAATCTACTGGGATCTCGTTATCATCCACATCCATGTTTCTTCAAAATGTATTTCAAAACATTTTTACTATTTACAAGAATATGGGTTAAAGTCATTTATACCCTTGTTTGACTTTTTATAAGAGGTTTATAAAGGAATCTTTCCGTCGTTTTCAAAACAAGTTCCTTTTTAACCTTTTCGACAGAATTGAGGTAAGAATGTTTTTTTTAACTTATACGGAGGGTGCGGTTATTTTACGCCGTTATAAAATCTTCAAAGCTTTCCTTACAAGCTTATAAGAATATTTTCAAAGAAAATGTTTTATTTTATATGGATCTTAAATGATTTCAAAATAAAAGGAGATATTTCTTTAAAAAGAATTTTGATTTCATCTATGTCAACATCCTTTGATGGATTTTAAGATTATTTGAAGTTGGTTTATTATGATACAAAACTTCTATATTGTATTGAAGGTTTTGTGATATGTTTGACTGTGGATGTGCTATTTTTATACCATTCATAGTTTATTGTGAAAGTATTGACATTTCGTATGCTAGTACGAATGTTTATGTTATGTTTAAACCTTTTCATATGGGAATGCATTGGACTTATTAAGTGACGGGTGGAGCCCGCTATAGCTCCTCGATGCATCGGTAGGTCTCATGAGACAAACTAGTGTCTTGGCACAAGGCCTTGACAAAATCTTATTTGTAGTCTTGGCACGAGGCCTTGGCTATGTGGTTATGATAGTCTGGCATTATGCATTCCAACATTATGAAAGTGGTTATTTATTTTTGCATGTGATTATTCGATTAGTGGAATATCCATGTGAATAAGTAAATGGCATTATTTCATTTTATTTATGCCATACCATGTTGAAAGTTCATGTTTAAAAGGCTTTTGTTTTAGTTATACATTGCCTTAAATGTTTATTCTTATTGATGAAAGTTTCCGCTATATTGTTATCCTTACTGGGCATTTGAGCTCACCCCTTTTCTATGTTTTATTTTTCCCAGGTAGTGAAGAAGTAAAGTATGAATGACTTGCAGGGATATTATGAGGGGTTAATAGTGTGGATATGAAGACTTTGTTGTTGTAGTAGTTTTTCACTTTGAAATGTAATGTAAAACTTTATGATTATATCTAGTGTTTCCAAGGCTACTAAACCAATCGGTCTTTCGAGATTTGATCTTTCTTGTGATCATGCCAATGTTATGTAATTATTGCACCGACTCTGGGTAGCTAGGGTCGGGGCGTTACAATTATTGAGGATATTAAATAACGAATGGGTCAAGTCGGACACGAGGTATGTGACTTTGTCTCAACCTCCATTCATTGAGGCATATTTTGTTTTAATACACTACTTTCTTTTTATGCTGTATAAACACCCAAGACATTTCAAAGGGAATATTTTTCTACGAATAATTTTACTAAATGAAAAAAATGAATGTTTGTTTTAATGTATGTGGTTACAACGACCTTTCAGCCACCGCGGGTATTATTTAATCATTGGCTTCCTCAACAAGTCGTAATGTTTTTAAAAATTAAATAAATACCATATACTATTTTGTGTAATTCTGCACTCACAATGGTTTTGATAATGGATTTTTTATGTCAATATATTTAAGTGATATATTGTGATTGAAATGTGGAAATGTTTTCATTCCATTATATTTTTTTATCTCTTCTGATTTTATAATGGTACATGGACATTTGATGGGTGGTTATGTGATAAACAAAATGACGGGTGGTGTCGTGAATACCAGGACATGTTTTTACGTTATAACCTCAAATGCATTGGTTATGGATGTTGGCTGTATGGATATTCCATTTAGTGATATGTGTGGAAGTCGACCGTATGGTTATTCCATTTATGTATTTTTATGTCCCAAGTTACCTTGATATGTTATATGTTCATTATATTTGTAATATTTTGGTCCCAAAAGGGTAAGTAGTAATCTTTTATTCAGTGAATAGTATTTACAACTTTATAAAGGTGACAAGTATTACTTATGTTAAAGTATTCATGGTTTACTTGTTGTTTTGAAAAACTAATAGTTTTCTTTATTCGTGTTTCCCCTAAAAAGATTTTTATGCTCATTGCATGTTTTTGAAATGTTTTTCACAGGACATAATGTGGAATAGGGTCGTGGATTGGATCAAGTAAAAGTCATGCTGTCTTAAACATGGAACTAAACATGACACTTTTTTTTCAAAGATTTTTATTTTATGAAAAAATGGAAACTGTGTGGAAGTGTCTACTTTTTAATCTTTAGAGACGTAATAGTTATGTACATATTATCTAAAAATCTAAACCTGAAAAGATCCTCATTGTGAATTATTAATTTAATTCAAGATTATGTAATGTTTTATGGACGGGTCATTATACAATCTCCAAGGTTAGCCCAAGAGGAGTAACCAACTGTCCAAATGATATCCATCACTAATGCCCAACTATCCCATATGTCAAAGCATTCTAATCGATGAATCGTTCAACCAAGGGTCCCGCTATGGTAATAATTGAGAAAAAGTTACTGACTAGCATGATAAATAAGGTTGATTCTGAAGAAGTCATCGGGTAACCCACTACCCAACCCATATAGTGGGTCAACCAAAAGAATTCCTCAGGTAACCCACTACCCCGCCCCACTGGAGGGTAAACCACAAAAGGTCGTCTGGTAACCCACTACCCAGCCCCCGCTGGAGGGTAAAACACAAAAGTTCGTCTGGTAACCCACATCCCAGCCCTGTTGGAGGGTTGACCACAAAAAGTTCATCTGATAACCCACTTCCCAGCCCTGCTGGAGGGTAAACCTCAAAAGTTCATCAGGTAACCCACTGCCCAGCCCCGATGGTTGGAAAACCCATAACATGTAAGATAACTCCGCACTGACCGTGTCATCACTAGGTGTCAGTAACACCACTACCATTCGTAGGTTTAGAGTGCTTCAAAGGATCCTCTGACTGACGCCCTTTAATGTTTCCTCATTTAATGAGATATCGAAAGAGGCTCTTCTTGCCCTAACAGATTTCACTATTACAATCCTCCTGAAAAAACCTGAGAGATATAATATTTACTCGATGGAAATCTGCTCCCATTGCAGAAGTTATTCAACGCTACTTTACAGCCATACAAAGTCTCATTGGGCATGCACCTCGGTCCTAAATGAAATCTGGTGAACTGCTCCATCACAATGCTCTTGAAAAAACATGCAGAAATGACTACTCATACGCCCCAAATGGACGACTGAAGAAAATGGGTGCAGTACGCTGCACACAGCTTACGAGACGGCTCGTGGGGCCCACACCTCAACTCTAACATCAACGCGTGAAACCACCGTGGTCAACTTCGCCTCGATTCCAGGGTCACAACGCCACTAATGATGCCTATAACAGAATCCAGATGTAGAATTTGCATCTCCCCGCATTATATGCAAATGGGGTGATGTGGGGCCCAAACCTCGTTCCCGAGACACATCACGCATATTGTACCATTGTGTTCCTTGCGGATAACAATGCATGGGTAGGCTATTAATTTTCCATGAACAGACTTATGTATCATAGGTTGTAAAAACACATCATACGTCCGAAGGCCACCTCGTGGGGCCCACGCCTCAGGCCCGAATGTATGTGGGAAGATTGGGTCGTTGCAATCCCTTAAAAAAAACACGCATAAATGAGTACTCAAACACCCTAAACAGATGTCAGGTGAAAAAGTGGTGTTTCACCGTAAAATGTGCGAACAAGGCCCTGGGTTTCCACACCATGTCCCAAGCCCAAACGCTTCAAGAAGTATCTTGAGAAGACAACACAGAGACTAGAGTCACGCTGCAATAGAGGGCGCTTCAATCGAACATCCCAAACAAGAGTTAGTTATGACACAAGAATAATTAAATAAATAAATAAATAAATAAATATTCTCGTTAAGCATTTCATTCCACCGAACAATGATACTGAAATGAAAAGGGTCTGATCCATCCTTGGAAGGTCCTTCAGAACCCCAGGGCCACAACGCCTCTAACGGTGTGTCAAACGGATGTCCAGGTTGTGAAACATGACTGTCGCAACTTTAATAAAAATATAATATTATTAAATTATTGCCTTTAGTTTACCCTCCTTTGGGAGAAGTCCACAAATACCTTAAAACCCATATTACAGAGTCTGACTCACCGACACAAACCCACAGTCGTAGACATAATGTCAAACAGATGCGTCTTTTGGTGATATGCCCCCCCCCCCGAATGCAAGGGGTCCCAACCGGGCCGGTTCACCCCCACCGGCTTGGACCGAACTGCCGGTCCACTTCCCAGCCGCATGTCTTGCCTGACACACAGCGGATTGTCGGCCGCGACCCACACCATCAACACTAGACCCCCACGCTCGGGTCTGGTTCTCCCCAGTAGACCAGCCTTTTTCCGGTCTCCGTGTCGCGCAAGCAGGACTTGCCGAACGCGGGTCCATCTCTACTCTACACCCTCGAGGTCACTGCCTCAGGTTCCACCTCTGATAGAGAAAACCTAAAGGCATCTCCCGTGGCACGCTCCTCCACCAGATTCTCCTTTGAATGTGCTGGACCAAGTTCCAGTGCCTCCTGCAGCGCACCGCCGCGCCTCACCGCGGCCCACCCCGCCCAGCGCAGATTGCTCAGACGTCTGCACCGGTGACTCCCGATACTCGAATCTCAGAATCCCTGAGATCAGCACACCTCTGCTCCTCCTTGATCTACCCCGGATGCAACCCGTCTGCGCCGGCCACCCCTGACACTGCCGTATAGGACCTTCCCCTCCGTCCTCACTCGCTGCCTGACGTGCTGGCCACCCGTGCACACCGCCCCGGACCACCATTGCCCACTTTTGGCTGTTCGATTCCGGTTGTCCCTTCCACAGACCCCCGAGATACCACTGCACAGCAGAAAATTATTGTGATCCCATAATTGTGATCCCTGCAACGATACAATTTAAGTGCAATCCTCTAGTTGAAAATCTGTTGAGGATTTGACCTGCTTAATTGTAAGAGCCCAAAAAACCTGGAGAACTGTTGAAGAACATGTTGATCAAAACAAGATATTTTTTAGCATGGGTTGACTGTCGTGTTCATGCAGCCATCAAAAGATGTAACGAAAACTAAGAAACATGAGGGAATGAGGTATTTTTAAATTAAAGCATCAATCAGAACACAAAAAATAGAATAAATCCAAGCTCGATCCGCCTATTTTTCATTAGAAACACATCCATGATGCCCCGGCTTTGATCCACTAAGGATCTGGTGGAGATCGCTCCTCGATTTGATGAATAACGGAGAATAAAGCCTAAGAAAATTATTTTTACAGAGAGTGACAAAGGAGAGAGTAGGTAAAACCCTAACCCTAACTCCTATTCTTCTATTTGTAGAAGAATCCACTTAGCGCGGAAACTGAAACTATCATACCCTCTCACATTGTATCACGCCTAGGAAAAATTCCCCATTTCAATGTCGATAAAAGTCTCGAATTTCTATTCTGAAGCTTCGTTCGATATTTATTCATAAATAACACCATTGATAAAAAATCACTAAGTCGTTATTTTAAAATTTCAATTTTCCCCTGGGTGACATCTCTCACAGCAGGCCCGCGCCCGAATCTTTTACACCACACCTAGGGTAAACTACACACTCCAGATACAACTGTGCCCTCAGATTTCAGATCCGAGCTACTGTTCTGGATAAATCATAACCCTTCCATGTGCATAGTATAAAAACACTTAATATTTTTATAAAATTAATTCTGGGCACACTGGGCCTCAGAATCGCAATCCGTCTTCAAGCCTTGCTATTGAATTATATGTAAAAATATTGTATAGTCCTATAGGGTAAAAACCAGTTCTCTACATCATTCCCTCCTTCATGATTTTAATCCCCGAATAGAAAAACTGGAAAAAAACATGGGATACAGAGTTCACACCAAGGTCTCCCACTCCCAAGAAAACTTGCACCACACCATGCTGGTAGAAAAAGTGAACCAAAGAGATGATTCATACTCACAATATCTTCTACATTCGATGAAATGCGTATGAACACACGCACACCTCATCAACCTCAACATTTGGAATACTTATCACACCCACTCCTATTGTTGGGAGGGTAGGTAATGAGGGTAGGCAACCCTCAATCGCTTGCACGATTGATGAATGGCCAAAATATACTCGAGGGACATTCCCGGTTGAACCTCTACTTTCCATGTCTCGACCGAAATCATGATTTTTTCATGGAACATGGTATCATGATTCCCTCCTTCAGAATACCCATCTGGTGAAACACCTAAGGATATCCGGTCACACATGTTTTCACAGTCGGTGCAACACAACTGAGGCTCCCTGCTAAGGGAACATGTTACAACACTACCATCTCCCGGAACATAGACTACCTTGAAGTCATAATCATTTAGAAATTTCAACTAGCACCATCGCCTCAGGTTCATGTCTCTCCGGGTGAGGGTGCACCTGAGACACTGGTGGTCTGAGCAAACCACAAAGCACTCTCCCCGAAGATAGCATCTCTACATTCTCAACGCAGGGACAACCTCCACTAATATTACATAGTGAAGTGCATAGTTCTGTTTATGGGGTGTACATCACCTCGACCTGTACATGATAACGTTATCAATATTGATGTGGAGCACGCATGGTACCAATGAACAGTGCATATGAGCAAAGGCATCCAACCTCCAGAGGATTGACAAAGAAAGCACGTGGCATACCCTATGTGCCTTTGTCCATCTTGGAAGGATATTAATCCCCAAAACATGCACTCTGCCAAACCCACTAGTGGCACATCATGTAAAGGGGGTCAAGCAGAAATGCCCCACTAGAAAATCCAAAATCTGCTCTGACAGTCCACCGCATAACCCTTCCATGAATTCACATGTCAGAGAGAATCATCCCCCACACATCAATAATATCCTCTTTGGGTGGTACTGCCTCTCCCTCATGGTTTGGATCTCTTCTCAAAAATGTTTCTCATTGGAGGAAGAACCCATCATTCCTATGCATTAAAATCTACGTCAGACAGCACAAAAAAAGGGTTACACTTATGCCATGGGTTACCCTCGGTAACACCTCAAACATGAAGTTATACGAAAAGAGTACCTCACGTAGTGTCAAAAAATTTCTACTAATAAAAGTAGGAAAATACATAGATCATACCTCTTATCATCTCACGAGTTGCAGGATTATATACATCCATAGAATGTAGCCACCTGTGGCCCCGTCCGTTAGCTCCTTGAGCCTAATATGGGCCGCTTAGTGGTGGTGTAAGGACGTTAAAATGTCGTCTTCCAACCATAGTTCTTCCTCCTCTTTTTCCAACATTGCCTCCCTGGGGACCAAACTGTCCTCACCTGAGAGTTCTCTGATCACAACACTACCTTTGTCGTAGCAGTTCATCTACCAAATATCTGGAAAACTTAGCACATTTGATTGATTAGTTTCATGCCACGTGACCTTGCACATCACAAACATAGCACTAGTCCTCCAGGGGATATCTCAGTACAATATGTTGTCCCTGAATAGGTGTCTGAGTCTCGTCAAGGGGGACCTCCGGTGTCGAGGCCCTACCAGTAAACTTCCCTCTGTTATAAATTTCTCTATCACCAGTGACCGCTTCAGTACCCTGAGACGGGTGGGGATGCAGAAGAGAAATACGCTGGCAGAAATCTACTCTACAGAGTCCTCGCTCAAACTCCTATGCTTAGAGTTTGTGGTGATGGACCATGTCCCAAGAGTACAGAGTAAGGTCTATGAATGTATTTGTGTACTCTGCCACTGCCATCACTGCCCGATGAAGCTCCAGCAGCTCCAAAAACCATAAAAAACATAAGTAATATGGGTAGTACTCCTCACGAAACAGCTGCTAGAAGTCATCCCACGAGAGTACCAACTCATTGTGCATATGAGTAACCCTGGATCTACTAACTCCAAACGTCTCAGAGGAAATGGTTTGGCTGTCAAATCCAACATCTAAATTGTATGTGTTCGTACAAGCCTGAAAAGGTGGACCATCGACTCTAGATAACACTTCACTATCTGAGGGTATGGATCACCGTGGAACCTTAGTGGTCTCTGACGCAGGATGTCACGTAGCGTGCCCAGCCTGCGCTCATCATTGGCCCTTGCTGCCGGTACTATCTGCTACTCCTCAGGTGGAGGTGCTACTGCATGTCCTCCTCGATAACGGGTAATCGTATGATGGAACTTGAACTATGTCCTCATCGCTCACAGTGTTTTCGTCATGATCTAGAGCTAGTATCCTTGATGGTTATCATCGCAGAGACATCCTGAATACAATCAAGGAGTACAATGGTAAAATGAGCATATATATATAATCAATTATGGAGAGCTGTCTCAAGAAGTAAAATCAAAGACTCAATCATGTAGGATGCATGGACCAAATTCCCTGAAACATGTTATTTAGTGTGTTGAGTCGAAAAGCGGGTTATCAGGGTCCTGGTGAATGGATACGTCAGTCGCCATACCATTACTGGACTTCCTCGCCTGAGAGCTACTCTCAAGACACATTGACATTATTCCCCCATAACACCACCAATTTTTTAGGGACGTCCGAACAATGACCCATAGAATGAACTAGCTATGATACCACTTGTCATGACCCGACCTGTACTGGGGCTTGAGCCACAACTACCCCAAGCCTGCCTCCAAAGGCCAGGGGCTAGTAACTAGCGCCGAATGCACAACAACGTTGGGGAGGCCTTTCCCTAAGAAACTATAGACACACATACTGCTAACTCAATGAAAATGTACAATGAAATGAAAGAAGGATACAACAATGATATAAAAGGGAAACCAACATACATGCATCATCCTCTAACTTGTACGAGTAAAGTGCTAAAAAGTAAACTGACAAGTAAACTGAAACATAAAAGGGGAAAACACGCACCCAACTATAATGGTTCCACAACCGAGAAACATGTAAAAAGAACGTAAACTTCTTGTGAGTCTTGCACCTGGAAATCCTCATATGACCACTGAATACATCCCAAGCTCTGTTGTCCTCTTTGCTCCTCTGTATTCTGGATTGAACTGTCTGTCATCTGCAAGGACACATAAAGTGCAGGCAAAGACCAAGCAGGGGTGAGTATAAATATACTCAGAAGGATACCCCAAATGCTCGGGGGATCAACAAAGGAGATAATAAAACGATGAGCAGAACAAGAATAGTGTGAGAGTGCAAAAGTGAGAGTTCAGCTCAACCTGACAAGAGAAAAGAAGCAGACTCGTCCAACCAAGAGGACATAGATATGGAAAGCATGTGGCATACCCTGCGCCTCTTTTCCCCTACTAGAAAAAGTGTAACTGAACCAAATGAGTGGGAACTAAAGTAGGGATATATATATATGATCAACAAGAAACCCAAAAGAGCATGTAAGGAAATATCTATCTCCATGCTCATCCCTAGAAGTGTCACCAACATTTCAAGTGATATCCATTACTGATGCGCATAAATCACGTACGTCATATGATGTCTCATTGATGAACCATACAACCAAGGGTCTTACTCCGATAATCACGGAGAAATGTCACAGACTAGCCTAATAAAAAGGGCTAAGTCAGAAAAAAGTCATCATGTAACCCATTGTGTAACCCTGCTAGAGGGTAAACCAAAAGAGGTCATTAGGTAACCCACTACCCAGCCCTGCTAGGGGGTAAACCACAAAAGGTTGTCCGGTAACCCACTTCCCAGCCCCACTGGAGGGTAAATGACGAAAGGTTGTCAGGTAACCAACTACCCATCCCCGTTGGAGGGTAAACCGCAAAAATGACGTCTGGTAACCCACTGCCCAACCCCACTAGAGGGTAAACCTCAAAAGGTCATTAGGTATCACACATCCCGACCCCGTTGGAGGATAACCACAAAAGGTTTTTCCGATAATCCAATGTCCATCCCCGCTAGAGGGTAAACCCAGAATTGATCCAATAACTCCACACTACCCTTGCCATCACAAGGTGTCTCGAACACCGCTATCCTGCGTAGGTTCAGAGTGCATCAAAGGACACTCTGACCAATGCCCTTCCATGTTTCCACATTTAATGAGAAATCGAAATAGACTCTTCATTCCCAAACAGATTTCACTGTTGCAATCCTCTAGAAAAAACACGAGAGATAGACAATTTACTCGCTGAAAATGGGCTCTCATTGAAAATGTTAATCAACACAGCTTTACGCCCATACGACGCCTCGTGGGCCCCTGACCATGGTCCCAAAAGAGGTCAGGTGAACTCTGCTATCACGATGATGTTGGAAAAACATGAGAAATGACAACCCATACTCCCCAAACAGACGCCTGAAGAAAAAAGGTCCAGTATGCTGCACAAAACCTAAAAGACGGCTTATGGGGCCCACACCTCAACTCCAGCTTCAATGCATGAAACCACCCTGGTCAACATCGCCTCGATGACAGGGTCACAATGCTATTGACGACGCCTAAAATGGACTCCAGATGCAAAATTAGAAGCTCCCTGCATTATATGAAAACATGGCCCGGTGTGGACCACATGACGATCTCGAAACACGTCACACAGATCATACCATTGCGTTCTTTGAAGACAACCACACAGCATAGGCTATTCATTTTCCTTTAACGGACTTATATAGCATAAGTTGTAAAAATACAGCATACATACGAAAGCCGCTTAGTGGGGCCCACGCCTCGGGCCCAGATTCAGGCAGGGGGATTGCGCCGTTGCAATCCCATCAGTAAAAAAATCAGAAACATGTTCTCAAACACCGTGAATGAATGTCGGGTAAAAATTCGGCGTTTCACCAAAAAACATGCGAACTAGGACCTATGGGGACCACACCTTCTCTCAAACCTGAATTCTTCAGAAAGCATCTCAAAAACTCCACATGGATACTAGGTTCACGCTGCTGCTGACAGCGAGTCAATCAGACATCCCAATCAATTGTTATGTCAGACGGATGAATAATTAATTGATTAATTAATTAATTAATCGCATTAATGGTATTGTGCCACCGAGAAAAGAAACCAAACAACAAAGGCTCTGAACCAACTTTGTATGGTTTTTCATAACTCCAGGGCCACATCGCCTCAGATGGCACAACAAACAGACGTCCGGCTTGCGAAACATGTCCGTCAGAACGTTAATAAAATTTAATATTATTAATCTAAAGCGTTTTGAATTAACCGCCATCAGGTGAAGAACACAAAGCACCGAAAATCACTTTAAATAGTACTCCTCATTGACACAATATTGCAGGCACAATTGGCTTTTCAAATGGACGCACCATTTAGCCTATACGACCCCCCGAACGCAAGGGGTCCCAACCGGGACGGTTCACCCCGGTCAGCCCGGACCGAACCACCCAGCCGCGGGACATGCCTAACTCGATGCGGCCTACCGACCGAGGCCCTCTCTAGAAACAATGGACCCCCTCCTTCAGGTCTAGTTCTGAATAGTAGACCAGCCTTTGGCGGGTCTCCGTGTCGAGCCCACATAACCCGCCAAACACGGGTCCATGTATCCTCTGCATCCCTCATGGTCCCCACCTCATGTTCCACCTCCAACCGCGATAGCCCGAAGGAATCACCCGTGCCACACTCCTCTTCCGGATTCAACTTCGATCGCGATGGACCAGGGGCTGGCACCTCTTGATGCGCACCACCGTGCCTTGTCACGACTCTCACCGCCCGGCGCCGCTAGCTCCGTCGTCTGCACCAGTGACTCCGGATGCCGGTACCACTGAAGCCTCGACCGCCGCACACCTCAGCTCCTCCCACAGTTTCCCTAGCCACACCCCATCTACGCCAGCCACCCCCAACACCCTCGCACAGGAATGGCCCCTCTGGACGATCCCACTTCCTGAAATTCTAGCCGCCCGTGCACGCCACCCCAGACCAACGTTGGCCGCCATTTATGGTTCTATTCCGGTGGTCCCTTCCGCAAACCACCGCGATTCCACCGCACACCCGAAAATATTTATGAGTACATACTTGTGATCCTGGTGATGAGACCATTGAAGCGCATGCCTCTGATCAACACTCCATTGAGAATTTGACGCAATTAATTGTAAGCGCCCAAAAAACCCGATGAACGGTTGAAGAACACGATGAACAAAACATGATTTTTTAGCATGGGTTGATCGCCCTGTTCATGCAGCCATCAACGACGTAACAAAAACTAAGAGACAAGGGGAAATGGGAGATTTTTAAATTAAATCATGAACAGGAACTTAGAAATAGATGAAATCTTACCTTGATCTTCTTGTTTTTCATTAGCAACGTATCCACGACGCCCCCACTTTGATCCACCAATGTTCCGGTGGAGATTGCTCCAAGATCTGACGAAGAATGATGAAGAACGCCGAAGAACAAGAGAGAGAGAGAGAGAGATGGATAAGGGAGAGATAATTGAGAACCCAAACTCTAGAGATAAAAAATCACTAATTCATTATCTTAAATTGATGATTTTTCCTATGGGTGACATTACTCACAGTAGGTCTGTGACCGCAACTTTTATACCCCACCGAGGGTAAACGACACACTCAAGACACAACCATTCCCTCATATATCTGATTTGAGATATGTTTTAGGAGAAAACACAACCCCTCCACATAGATAGAATAAAAACAGTTAATATTTTTATAAACATAAATCCGGGCACATTGGGCCTCAGAATCACATGCTGTCTTCGCGCCTAGCTCTGTAATTATATGTAGAAATATTTCAAAAGTCTTATAGGGTAAAATCTGTGTCTCTAAAATATGTTAAAAATTTTAAAAATGATTTTTTAGAAACTGATTCCTATTATATTCGGGCCATTATATATAGATGAATTAAATTGGATCATTATTACTCAAATGCTTCTCATTTATATTATTCCAATATCATAATCCCACATTCTTCTTCAAACAATCTCATTACGTATAAGGATAGTAATGTTATTATATTATTCTATATTATTTTTAAATATATATTCTATTTATTCAATGATTAAGAAATTATTTTTTAACAGGACTTAATATCTCAATCTATTTATCTGATAGATTTGAACAATTATAATTCCATTATTCCTCCATGATTATTATATGTTTTTTAGTAATATTGTTGGTCATAATTTGACACATTTTTATCATTTATTTTAAAAATATTAAAAAATCGTCGTCTAATTAAATTCAAAATGAGATAAACACCATAAAATAATCAGATCATATAATTAGTGTTATCATAAAAACATGATTTTTGTTAACATCACCAAAATTCTATTGTGATATAATCTCTCCACGGAATATTATTTTGTCAAAATATAGAACCACAATAGGTTCACATTGATTCATTTTTAATTTCTTGATGATTTTAGGATGATTTTCTCAAATACCCAAAATTCATAAGTTTATTGGGGTGTGATCTGATAGTTGTGGAATTGAATCATACATTTAAATCATCATGTAGTACAATTTTTTATTACAAGGACATACCCCTATTTTTAGGACCACAAAATTAGAACATGTTCCACTCAAACCAGAACATTGTCCTGATGTGACACATCACATCAAAATATAATGATTTTTCCATCCTTAGGAATAGATAGTCATTTGAGTCTTATTCAGTCATAGATGAATGGTTTCATCATAAATTTTCCACTACAAAAATTATATATTAACATTGAACACCATTTGATGTGTGTTGATTTCTTCTAGTACATGATACTATAATATTTTCACATACAAAACATTAACATTTTCTTAACCAATAGTCATTTAATAAAAACATGGAAATTAAAAAATAAAATTTCTTCGTATAACCCCATTAAAAAACATAGTGAAATCCTAAAAAGAATAATATTTATCCTCATCAAATAAATATAATTTTTATTAAATAGACACTCTATATATAATTTAGTTCTTCGATATATTTTAGGAAACCACCTATCTATTAAAGTAAGATAATTAAATAATATAACATATTATTACACTAGAAATCCTTATGTCATTATTTCTTTCATATTGATATTGGACAACACAATTCTGTCATTCATTTATTCACCCCTTACCACTATTACATTATAAAATATTATATTATGGATAAAAAATTAAAAAATAATAATCTATATCTTCCAAGAAATATTATATATATAAACTATAAAATTATCACATACACCATGACAAAATAAATCACTCTAGATTGCTTTTCATATTCTAGATGACAACCACCTGGGAGGGAGCACCAGGATTGTATTGTGGTCTAGCCTCCTTATCAATCATGATCTTAAATAATATCGAAAAAAATATTCCCATGATAAATATCCTCTAAATTAAATTTAATCCATAAAAATTATATATTCCTCAAAATCAACCCTTAAATAAATGTTTATCATCACACATAAACATTCCCATTCAATTTAATATTTTTTCCATCCATTTACATGATGTTAATATATTGAATTTACATGAAATATATGTATGATCTCAACCATTTCAAGAGAAAAAAAGAAGATTTTTCATAAGTAGTATTTTCCTTTGTTTTGAATTTTTAGGGACTTGTACCATGTATGAGATAGGGTAGGGATTTGAAATGTTTGGAAGTAATTGGAGAAATACCTATTACACAAACGATATTTAGAAACCATGCAGCCTTCCCAATAAAATTGAGGAATCCCAAATTGAGTGGATTCTCATAGGTGGAGAATAGTTTTTCAAACCATTCCCCATATTTAGGGTATCCATTCACACCCGTTGATGTGATTCATGTTAAAGGCACACATTTTGGAAAACCATGAACCCTACATGAGATACTATGTGGGGGTTTTTATTTTAAAAATAATTTATATTTAAATACAGTGGAACACCCATATTGACCTAAAAATGACCCCAAGATGTACATAAAATATTACAATCATTTTTCGAGCCTCTCGGACAAATTCCAAACCATACTAACCTCCATTCAACATGATTGTAACACTATATTGATGATCTAAAACTCTAAGATAAGTGAATATCATCATGATTGGTTTCTCATCTATATCTCATTCTTCACCCATCAATGAAAGGATTTCTTCATCTATTTATGATATATCTAGATATATTTTTTATATAGTCTATTTAAATCATTGAACTAGATATATAATCTAGATCTTTTTATTCTTTGGGATAATATTTATTCTACTCAATTTATGATATTAGTTACTCAATGTTTGTCATATATATTTTCTTGCGGTATATTATATAAATCAATTTTTATTCATTTGAATTTCATGAATGCAATTTGGAAATTTATAGTGTTCTACTAGAAATTAAAATTATATAACTAGGAATAATTAATTGATGACTTAGTTAGTGGGATATTTATAATATTTTAATTTATGGAATAATTAATTTTTTAAATTAAATATTTGGTTATTGATATTGGGAATTGGATGATATAATTGTGGAATTAATTGAAGAAATTATTGTGATCAATTTATTTTGGATTTAATTAATGCAATTGATGTGCTTAAATATTGATGGAACATATTAATATTATTGGTGTAATTAATTATTCATTATGTTAATAAATTGAATTATTTTGATAAATTTTTTAATGAAATAATTAATGGAATTGAATAGGGTTAATTAGTTTTTTAATTATTTAATGGAATATTAGATTGGGAAATTGAAATAATTTAATTGATGAAATAATATTTATGATACTGTGATTGTATAAATGGAATAATTATTTGTTTGATCTATTATTGGGAAATGATTTCATTATATAATTTCATGAACAGTGATTAATCAATTTATTAGATAATTAATTGAATTTAATATTATACATTGACTAAGTTGTATTAATTAATTGGTCAATTAATTAATATGGAATTTTTTCCTGTTTCATTTGAGTATATTGGATTAATTAATTGGGGAATTTATAAGTTGATTTTCTATGTTGCAATTTATAGAGTTGGAAAAATTAATTGGTGAAATAATGAATTTTGAATATTTTTATAATGAAATTGAATTAATTGGGTTAATTAATTGATGAATTATTTAATATGGATAATTTTTGTGTTGAAATTAAATGATTTAGATTAATTTATGGGAAAATTTATTTATAGGGGTTGTTATATTGAAAATAATTAATAAATTTGGATAATTAATTTGTGAAATTTTTAATGTAAATTATTGTGAGGTTGATATTGAATTAATTGATTTAATTAATTAGTGAATAAAATTGTAACATCCCAGGTAAATAAATAATGAATCATTTTCATTTTTTTAATATTTATGAATTAAATATTAATTTTACTTTAAAGGGGTTGCTATGTTCGATAACGTACCCGATACGCAACAAAGAGATTCTTTGAAATCTTACGTTGCACACTAGTAATAAAATAATATTATTTTAAATGGTAGTTAACACGTAGCCGTTGTATTGGCAGGAATGAATATAAATAACTAAAATATGATTATATATGTTATTTAAATGTTTTTACATTTATCCAATAAAAGATAAAGGCTTAAAATAAGAAGAGAATTCAATTTTTTGGCATGGATACTCTAATATTCACTAAAATGTCGAATTATCGCCTTTTGATGGTTAACCCTCTTTAAATATAGTTTTGGCCAATCTTATACATTCTATTGGACCAAATATAACTCTTATTTAGAATCATGACATCAATATTTACTTTCTGTAATTTTTCGGTATTTTTCCGCTAAAGTTCATTTTTTTAATGAATAGTGAAAAATGTGGTATTTTAATTTAAACCCACTTTTTAATATAATTTATTTACATTATTAGATTATATTTTGCTTTGTTTTAAAAGTTAAATTAAAATATATTTTTACCATTTAATCCAATAGTGGTCATTGGAGTTAATTTCACATTGAAATTGGACTTAAACTAGTGTCAATATTTTGATACTTATTATTTCATAAAAACAGGCTATTTGCTATGACTGTGGGAATTAATTATTAAATTAATTAATGTAACTAATATTTTTTGATTTTTTTAAAATATAAATAATTTTTGAATTCGGAATATCAAATATATCTTAGGGTGAAGATTTGGTATTTTTCTGAAAAACTTCAATTTTTGATAAATAGTGAAACCACTTAGTGGTACTTATAAAAACTGATTTTCCATTTAAATGAAATTTTACCTCCTCTATGTTTTGAATTTCAAAGATCCCACATACATGGTTTTCATTAAGATGTAAAATGTGGTTCAATGACTTTAAAATTTTTTTTTGTGAATAGTGACTTTTATGTTTTTAATCGTGATTAGATGTAATTAGTGTAGTTTAAGGAAAAAATAATGTTTCAATAATATGAAATAACAAAGACACATGTCCTAACCTTATTGGATGTGGCATGGACGACCCATATAATCCATGGGTCAACTTGGGGACCCTATGGAGCTACATTGGTAGGAAAATGACATTAAAACCTTTTTATTCAAAGTTAAAATAAAAATGCCACAATTTGAGTTATTTTACTAAAACAATTTTTAAATTGGGTTATACAAGTCATAGATTTAACTATAAATATTCATTAGAAAGAAAAAAATATTTCCTACATAATGATATTTTTTTTTAAATTTTAGACTCTAAATAAAATAAATTAATTACGACACCATGATGGTGCAGCAATTACCTCGTTATTTAATGATTTAAATAAAATGAAACGATAATATAAAATGTAAGACCTACACATGTCAAAAACTTAATGGATGGGTGTATTTATAACTCTTAGCACCTTATCCTTGAAATATATAATTTTGGGTCCTTTTAAATTTGAAAATCATTTTATAATAAAGTAACCTTTTGTAACTTTCCAAGAGTGCCTCTCCACTCCTCTTATAGAAGTCCCCCACCTCTACCACCTTACCCACACACCTAAATCCTTTGGATAGGCCAACCCCTGTCCATTTTGTCTCTCCAAATACCTCTATTACTCCTTGAAGCCTCACTTTAGGCATAAGTCTTCCCAAGAATGCCTTGGAGCTCAAATCAAAAAGAGTTACCCATTTTAAAGGTAGTGTTTTCTATTGTGTTCTTATGTTTTATTTTGCTTCTCAAAACCCCTAAACTCTTTTTGTTACTTTCTTTTGTAAAAAAACCAGTATCTTAAATATACTAGGATGTTGTTATAAGAAGGATCCGAGATACACTTACACACACATACATATAATGGTTAAAGAACATACTATTTTTGTGGATGGCGAATTTCTACCTCATGAAACGATTATTGTTCAAAACTTATATGACACCTTCAATGGTGGCCATTAAAATGTCACTATAATTATATATGATATATATTATGTTTATTTTTTACTTAATATTCTGTATTTTTCATTTATGGCATACCTTTACGGTTTCATTTATGGGTAAACGTGATATCTGCAGTTTAGGAAGTGCGGACTACCGCCCCCTCAAAGTGATTTGATTCGTTAATTCCACATGTGGGACGTATAAAGGATAGTATAAATGATATTATATTTGATATTATAATGGAATTATTATATACCTTTATATCATTATTATTTCACTCCTTTAAATATTTAATAGAAATGAAAGTTGCGTTAATGCGTACGTACGGATTACCATCTCCATTAACGGTGTATTTCATTTCTTACCTCTAAATGTTATGTAATATTATAAATGCATGTATATACTGGATATTTATTATATATTTGATATATAAATCATGAGTATAAATCTGGTTATAATGGATACATGAACAACTTGTAATTATAAAGAGCATATTTTTGACTCAAGTACCAATGATCATTAAAACGACAGTTATTAACTTAAATAATTGCATAGTGTTCATGACATGGTAATATGTGATATAAAAGGTATAACGAACATGAAAAAGGTTCATAAGCATGTATAAATTAACTGAAGTTTATTATTCAGGTCATTGAAGAATGATCGAGTCAAGTCGGACCCGAGGTATGGGACTATGTCTCAATCTCCTTTCATTGAGGCATATTTTGTTTTATACACAACCTTCTTTTATACGGTGTATAAAACTCTTTGACGTTTATGTTTATATGAAAGGAATATTTTTTATAAAATGAATTTTAATAAATGGAAAAAGGGATTGTTTTTGTTGTATTTATGCCGCAACAACCACTTCTTCACCAACGTGACCATTATTTGAGTTTCGGCTTCCTCTAAAAACCATACTTTAAAAAAAAAAAGAAAAATAAATACCATGTATTACTTTTCTTTTATTTTGGTATTGAAAATGGTTTTCATAATGTTTTTATTATATCAATGTTATTTATTGATATGTTGTGATTGAAATGTTGAAATGTTATGTTTCCTTTATGTATGTTTTATGTGATACGATTATGTTATCGTTCTAGGGAATTATTATGAAGACGGTTGGTTCTGTGATAAACTAAGGGTGGGTGAGCCCGATATAGCTCTCCAATGCGTTGGGCTACACGAAGGGGTTAGACGTTGATGTTTCTCCGAAGATATTTAGGTAATATACTGTGATGGGTATTCCAAACGTAACCAAGATGGTTAATCCCTACGTAAGAATGTTATGAATGGCTCAAGTTACCTTTATGTATTATGATTTCTATGATTTATTCATAATTTGATGAGGTAAATTAATGTGCTTATGTTTTATGGGTAAAGTATGATTTTATTCTTATAATTATATGTACTCATGTTTCCTTTCCATATTTTTATATCCCTTAGTGTGCTTTTTAGGCTCATCCCATGATTTTGAAATGTCTTTCATAGGTCAAGGGAAAGGTACATGATGTGATGATAGTGTCAAGGAAGTGTCAAGAAAGAATCCATGTTTTTTAAATATGTTTCCGTTGATGGGGACAATTAGTACTATATTTTATGTAACCACTTTGTTTATGTGTGGAGTGTAATGCATGTTTTATGATCTAATTATCTAAAACTCTAAACCTGAAAATATCCTCAAACAGTATTCTTGTAATAACTCTGGATTAAGTAAGGATTAAGGTTGGGGCCTTATAGTTGGTATCAGAGGTCGGTTTAGACAACTTTAGGAGTTATAAAATTGTTAAATTATAAATTAATTTATGGTATGATTGAAATGATGTACTATTTAAAGATTACCATGTTGATTCACCTAAGATATTTTTGTGTTAAGAATGCTTTTTCGTAGAGGAAACAAAACATATTTTCTGGGAAGGCATACAGAGGGAAATGACCTTTCAAATCAGTATCCTGAGATGGTCAGAATCAGAACTAAACAGTTTGTTTCAGTGATGGATCTGTTGACTCGGGTTACTACCAAAGGAGTTGAAAAGAAGATTAGTTAATGCTCTAGTTTTGTCACTACCTTCCAGGAATGGTGAGTTTGTTATCTATAGGGATGCTTCATTGAAAGGACTTATTTGTGTCTTAATGTAGAATTATCAGGTAATTGCTTATACTTCACATCAGTTGAAAACTCATGAGGTAAATAACCCTACACCTGATTTGGAATTAGCTGCTGTTGTTTTCGATTTAAAAATTTGGAAGCCTCATTTGTATGGAGTAATGTGTGGGATATATACCGATCACAAAAGTTTAAAGTATATATTAACTCAGAAAGAATTGAACATGAGACAGATGATATGGATAGAATTAATCAAGGATTATTATTGTACAATTCATTACCATCCGAGGAAAGAAAATAAATTGGCTGATTCTTTGAGTTGAAAAATTAATGCTTCATTAACAATGTTGCATTTGGAACGTGATCCTTTGGTTGAGGATTTGATGAAAATTGGAATAGAAGTTGTTGGTGCAGGATGTCCTTCTGTTTTGTTTTAGGTATCAGTGAAATCCACTCTATCAGGAAGAATTAAGCAAGCACAGAATCAAGACATCGAGTTATAGAAAAAGGTAGAGCTAGTTCAGAAGGGTAAGTCTCCTGAATTCAACATTGAAAATGATTTTGTTTTGAGATTTGGGAATAGATTTTGTGTGCCATGTGATTAACAGTTGAAGATATATTTGTAATGTGAAGCTTATTGTTCTCTGTTTTTAGTTCATCCCGGCAGTACTAAGATGTATAAAGATCATTGGGAGTATTACTGGTGGGATGGAATGAAAAGGGATATTGTTGATTTTACTGTGATGTGTTTGAATTCTCAATAGGTTAAAGTAGAGAGGTAGTTACCAAAAGGGATGCTTCATACTTTACCAATGCCAGAGTGGAAATGGGAGAATATATCCATGGACTTTATTGTGGGTTTGTTAAAGACACCTCGAGGTAATAATGCAATCCGGGTTATGGTTTATCGCTTGACTAAATCTGCTCATTTCCTTGCCATACGAGATACTTTTTCCCTAGATCAACTTTCCCGTTCGTATCATAAAGAGATATTCAGGTTACATGGAGTTCCTCTCTCCATTGTATCTGACCGTGATCTTAGGTTCACTTCTATCTTTTGGAAAGGCCTTCAGAAGTCATTGGGAACTGAATTAAAATTTAGTACAACTTTTCATCCTCAATCAGATGGGCAGTCATAACAAACAATTCATACTTTGGAGGATCTGGTACGTGCTTTTTCGATGTATTATCAGGGAATTTGGGACCATAATCTTTCTTTGGTTGATTTTTCTTATAATAACTGTTTTCATTCCAGTGTACAGATGGCACCATTTGAGGCTTTATATGGTAAGCAGTGTCGAACTCCAGCTTTCTAGGATGATGTGGGTGAAAGGAAGTTGATGGGACCAGAATTCGTAGAAGAGATGGCAGAAAAAGATCAGTTGATTCAGAAACACATGAGAACATCTCAAAGCAGGCAGAATATTTATGCGGATAACCAGAGGAAGGAACGATCGTTTGAGGTAGGTGATCATGTTTTTCTCAAAGTCTCACCATGGAAAAGTGTGATGCGAATTGGTAAGAAAGGAAAGTTGAGTCCAAGGTTCATTGTACCGTATGAAATTCTAGATAAAGTTGGATGAGTTGTATACCGAGTGGCTTTACCTCCATGTTTATCTCAGGTACAAACTATTTTTCATGTTTCTATGTTGAGAAAATATATGCCAAATCCATCTCATGTTTTGAGCCCAGAGGTAGTTCAGTCGGAAGAGAATCTATCTTATGAAGAACAACCAGTCCAGATACATGATCATAGGGAGAAAGTGATGCGGAATAAGGTAATTAACGAGGCAAAGGTTTTATGTAAAACCATATGGTTGAATAGGCAACATGGGAATCTGAAAATGCTACGAGGTATAAATACCCCCCCACTTATTTTGATAAGTGAATAAAATTGTGAGGACGCAATTCCAAAAATGGGGGAAGGATGTAACATCCCAGGTAAATAAAGAATAAAGAATTTTCATTTTTATTAATATTTATGAATTAAATATTAATTTTACTTTAAAGGGGTTTCTATGTTCGATAGCGTACCCAATACAGAACAAAGAGATTCATTGAAATCTTACGTTGCATAATAGTAATAAAATAATATTATTTTAAATGGTAGTTAACACATTGCCGTTGTATTAGAGGGAATGAATATAAATAACTAAAATATTATTATATATGTTTTTAAATGTTTTTACGTTTATCCAGTAAAATATAAAGGCTTAAAATAAGAAAAGAATTCAATTTTTGGCATAGATACTCTAATATTCACTAAAATGTCGTACTATCGCCTTTTGATGGAGAAACCTATTTAAATATAGTTTTCATTACTCTTATACATTCTATTATACCAAAGAAAACTCTTCTTTAGAATCAGGACATCAAAATTTACTTTGTGTAAATTTTTGTTATTTTTCCGATAAAGTTCATTTTTTTAATAAATAGTGAAAAATGTTGTATTTTAATTTAAAACCTCTTTTTCATATAATTTATTTACATGATTAGATTATATTTTGATTTGGATTTAAAGTGAAATTAGAATATATTTTTACAATTTAATCCAATAGTGGTCATTGTAATTAATTTCACTTTGAAATTGGACTTAAACTAGTGTCAATCTTTTGATACTTATTGTTTTATAAAAACACAATATTTGCTCTGACATCAGGAATTAATTATTGAATTAATTAATGTAACTTATATGTTTTGAATTTTATAAATTAGACATCATTTTTGATTTCGGAATATCAAATATATCTTAGGGTGAGGTTTTGGTATTTTTCTGAAAAACAACAATTTTTGATGAATAGTGAAACCACTAAGTGGAACTTATAAAAACTGATTTTCTGTATAAATGAATTTTTACCACCTCTATGTTTTGAATTTCAAAAATCCAACATACATTGTTGTCATTAGGAAATAAAATTTGGTTCAATTAGATTAAAATAATTTTTTTAGTGAATAGAATCTTTTATGTTTTTAGTCACGATTAGAGGTAATTAGTGTAGTTTAAGGTAAAACTAATGTTTCAATAATATGAAATGACCTAGACACATGTCCTACCCTTATTGTATGTGTCATGGCCGACTAGGAAAATCCATGGGTCAACTTGGGGACCCTATGGATCCACTTTGGTAGGAAAATGACATCAATACCTTTTTATTTAAAGTTAAAATGAAAATTTCACAAACATGAGTTCTTTTACTAAAAAACATTAAATGGGGTTATATAAGACATATTTTTTACTATAAATATTAATTATAAAGATAAAAATATTTCCTACGTAATTATATTTTTTTTATAATTTTTAGACACTAAATAAATTAAATTATTTACGACACCTTGATGATGCAGCGATTCCCTCATTATTTAACGATTTAAATAAAATGAAAAGATAATGTAAAATATAAGAACTAAAATTCTAAAAGACCTATTGGATGGGTGTATTTCATACTCTTAGAACCTTATCATCGAAATAATGAATTTTGGGCCCTTTTAAATCTGAAAATCAATTTATAATAAAGTGATCTTTTATAACATTCCATGAGTGCCCATCATATCCTCTTATAAAAGGCCCCAACCTCTACCACCTTAACCACACCTCTCAAGCCTTTGGATCGGCCAATCCCTGTCCATTGTGTCTCTCCAAATCCCTCTCTTAATCCTTGAAGCCTCACTTTGGGCAGAAGTCTTCCCAAGGAAGCCTTTGAGTTCAAATCAAAAAGAGTTACACTTTTTAAAGGTAGTGTTTTCTCTTGTGTTCTTATGTTTTATTTTGCTTCTCCAACCCTATAAACTCTTTTTATTCCATTATTTTGTAACAACACCAGTATCTATAATATACTAGTATGTTTTTATAAGAATTATCCGAGCTACACTTACACACATCTACATCTAATGGTTAAAGAACATACTGTTTCTGTGGATGGTGAATTTCTGCCTCACGAAATGATGATTGTTCAACACTCATATAACACCTTCAATGGTGGCCATTAAGATGTCACTATATTTATATATGATATATAATATGTTTATGTTTTACTTAATCTTGTGTATCTTTTATTTATGGCATACCTTTATGGTTTCCATTATGGGTAAACGCGATATCATCATTTTAGGAAGTGCGAACTACGACCCCCTCAAAGTGATTTGATTCGTTAATTCCATATGTCAGACGTATAAAGGATTGAGTTAATGATATTATATATGATATTATAATGGAATTATAATATACATTTATATCATTATGATTTTACTCCATTAAATATGAAATATAAATGAAAGTAGCGTTCATGCGTACGCACGGTTTACCGTCTCCATGAACGGTGCATTTCATTTCATACCACTAAATGTTATGTAATTTTATAAATGCATGTATATATTGGATATATATGATATATATGATATATACATCATGAGTATAACTCTATATATAATGGATATATGAACAACTTGTAATTAGAAAGAGCATATTTTTGACTCAAGTACCAATGATCGTTAAAACGACTGTTATTAACTTAAATAATTACATAGTGTTCATGACATGGTAATAATTGATATAAAAGTAACAATGAAAGTGAAAAGGTTCTTAAGAAAGTATAAATTAACTCATGTTTATTATTCAGGACATTAAAGAACTATCAATTCAAGTTGGAAACGAGGTATAGGACTTCGTCTCAATCTCCTTTCATTGAGAAATATTTTGTTTTATAGACAACGTTCTTTTCTACGGTGTATAAACCTCATTGACATTTACGTTTATCCAAAAGGAATATTTCTTATACAAATCGTTTTAATAAATGGAAAAAGGGAATGTTTTTGTTGTATGTACGTGGTGACAATGACTTCTCCGCCACCATGACCATTATTTGAGTTTCGGCTTCCTCTACAAGACATACCTTTTTTTAAAAAGAAAAATAAATACCATGTTTTACATTTCATTTATTTTGGTATTAGAAATGGTTTTCATAATGTTTTTATTATATCAATGTGTTTTTTTGATATCTTGTGATTGAAATTTTGAAATGGTATGTTTCCTTTTTGTATGTCTTATGTGATACGATTATGATATGGTTCTTGGGCATTATTATGATGACGGGTGGTTCCGTGATAAACTAAGGGAGGGTGAGCTCGATATAGCTCTCCAATGAATTGGGTAACGCGAAGGGGTTAAACGTTGAGGATTATCCAAAGATATTTAGGGAATATACTGTGATGGTTATTCAAAACATAACCAAGAGGGTTACTCCCTATGTAAGAATGTTATGAATGACTCAAGTTACCTTTATCTCTTTTGATTTCTATGATTTATTCATGATTTTATGAGGTATGTTAAAGTGCTTATGTTTTATGTGTAAATTATGATTTCATTCTTATATATATATATACTCATGTTTCATTTCCATATTTTTATGTCCTTAACTTATCTTTTTATGCTCATCCCATGTTTTTAAAATGTTTTTCACAGGTCAAGGGAAAGGTACATGATGTGATGATAGTGTCAAGGAAGTGTCAAGAATGAATCCATGTTTTTTTAAATATGCTTCCATTGATGGGAAAAATGAGTACTATATTTTATGTAACCACTTTGTTTATGTGTGGAATGTAATTCATGTTTTATGATCTAATTCTCTAAAACTCTAAACCTGAAAAGATCCTCAATGTGTATTCTTGTAATAACTCAAGATTAAGTAAGGATTAAGGCTGGGGCCTTATAGTTGGTATCAGAGGTCGGTTTAGACAACATTAGGAGTTAGAAAATTGTTAAATTATAAATTAATTTATGGTATTATTGAAATGATATAGCATTTAAAGATTACCATGTTGCTTCACCAATGATATTTTTGTGTTAAGAATGGTTTTTCGTAGAGGAAACAGAACAGACTTTCTGGGATGGCATACAGAGGGAAATGACCATTCAAATCAGTATCCTGAGATGGTCAAAATCAAAACTAAACAGTTTGTTGCAATGATGGATCTGTTGACTCAGGTTACTACCGAAGAAGTTGAAAATAAGATTAGTGAATGCTCAAGTTTTGGAACTACCTTCTAGGAATGGTGAGTTTGTTATCTATAGTGATGCTTCATTGAAAGGACTTGGTTTCATCCTAATGCAGAATGATCAGGTAATTCCTTATACATCACGTCAGTTGAAAACTCATGAGGTAAATTAACCTACACATGATTTGGAATTAGCTGTTGTTGTTTTCTCTTTAAAAATCTAGAGGAATCATTTGTATGGAGTAAAGTGTGAGATATATAACGATCACAAAAGTTTAAAGTATATATTCACTTAGAAAGAATTAAACATGAGACAGAGGAGATGGCTAATATTAATCAAGGATTATGATTGTACAATTCATTACCATCTGGGGAAAGTAAATAAAGTGTCTGATGCTTTGAGTCGAAAAAGTAATGCTTCATTAACAATGTTATGTTTGAAACACGATCCTCTGGTTAAGGATTTGATGAAATTTGTCATAGAAGTTGTTTGTGCAAGATGTCCTTCTGTTTTTTTTTCAGGTATCAGTGAAATCTTCTCTGTCAGACAGAATTAAGCAAGCACAGAAGCAAGACAGCGAGTTGCAGAAAAAGGTAGAGCTGGTTCATAAGGGTAAGATGCCTGAATTTAACATTGATAATGATTTTGTATTGAGATTTGGGAAGAGATTTTGTGTGTCGTTTTATTCACAGTTGAAGATAGATTTGTTATGTGAAGCTCATAGTTCTCTGTTTTCAGTTCATCCTGGTAGTACTAAGATGTATAATGATCTTTGAGAGTATTACTGGTGGGACAAAATGAAAAGGGATATTGCTGATTTTACTATGAAGTGTTTCTATTTTCAACAGGTTAAAGAAGAGAGGAAGTTACCAAAAGGGATGCTTCAGCCTTTACCAGTGCCAGAGTGGAAATGAGAGAATATATACATGGACTTAATTGTGGGTTTGCCGAAGCCACCTCGTGGTAATAATGCAATCTGGGTTATTGTTGATCACATGACTAAATCTGCTCATTTCTTTGCCATACGAGATACATTTTCCCTAGATCAACTTTCCCCTTTGTATCGTAAAGAGATATTCAGATTACATGGAGATCCTCTCTCCATTGTATCTGACTGTGATCTAAGGTTCACTTCTAACTTTTGGAAAGGCCTTCAAGAGTCGTTGGGTACTGAATTAAATTTTAGTACAGCTTTTCATCCTCAATCAGATGGGATGTCAGAACAAACAATTCATATATTGGAGGATATGCTACATGTTTTTTCGATGGATTATCAGGGATGTTGGTACCAACATCTTTCTTTGGTTGATTTTTCTTATAATAACAGTTTTCATTCCAGTATACAGATGGCACCATTTGAGGCATTATATGAGAAGCGGTGTCGAACTCCAGATTTCTGGGATGAAGTGGGTGAAAGGAAGTTGATGGGACAAGAATTGGTAGAAGAGATAGTGGAAAAAGTTCAGTTGATTCAAAAACACATGAGAACAGGTCAAAGCAGGATGAAGTGTTATGCGGATAACCGGAGGAATGATCTATCTTTTGAGGTAGGTGATCATGTTTTTCTCAAAGTCTCACCATGTAAAAGTGTGATGTGATTTGGTAAGAAAGGAAAGTTGGGTCCAAGTTTTATTGGACCATATGAAATTCTGGAGAAACTTGGATCAGTTGCATACCGAGTGGCTTTACCTCTAAGTTTATCTCTGGTACAAAATGTTTTTCATGTTTCGATGTTGAGAAAGTATATGCCAGATCCATCTCATGTTTTGAGCCCCGAGTTAGTTCAGTTAGAAGAGAATCTATCTTATGATGAACAACCAGTCCAGATACTTGATCATAGAGTGCAAGTGTTTTGGAATAAGGTAATTCACCAGGTAATGGTTTTATTGAAAAACCATATGGTTGAAGAGGCAACATGGGAATCTGAAAATTCTATGAGGGATAAATACCCCCACTTATTTTGATATGTGAATAAAATTGCGAGGACGCAATTCTCAAAAGGGGGGAAGGATGTAACATCCCAGGTAAATAAAGAATAAATAATTTTCATTTTTATTAATATTTACGAATTAAATATTAATTTTACTTTAAAGGGATTTCAATGTTCGATAGTGTACCCAATACCCAACAAAGAGATTCTTTGAAATCTTACATTGCACAGTAGTAATAAAATAATATTATTTTAAATGGTAGTTAACACGTAGCCGTTGTATTAGAGGGAATGAATATAAATAAATAAAATATTATAATATATGTTTTTTAAATGTTTTTACATTTATCCAATAAAAGATAAAGTCTTAAAATAAGAAAAGAATTCATTTTTTGGTATAGATACTCTAATATTTACTAAAATGTCAAACTATCACCTTTTGATGGAGAAACCTCTTTAAATATAGTTTTGGTCACCCTTATACATTCTATTGGACCAAATAAAACTCTTCTTTAGAATCAGGACATCAAAATTTACTTTGTGTAATTTTTTTTATTTTTCCGATAAAGTTCATTTTTTAATAAATAGTGAAAAATGTTGTATTTTAATTTAAACCCTCTTTTTAATATAATTTATTTACATGATTAGATTATCTTTTGATTTGGTTTTAAAGTGAAATTAGAATATATTTTTACCATTTAATCCAATAGTCTTCATTGGAATTAATTTCACTTTGAAATTGGACTTCAACTAGTGTCAATCTTTTGATACTTATTGTTTCATAAAAACACGCTATTTACTGTGACATCGGGAATTAATTATTGAATTAATTAATGTAACTTATATGTTTTTAATTTTTTAAATTAGACATCATTTTTTAATTCAGAATATCAAATATATCTTAGGGTGATGTTTTGGTATTTTTCTGAAATACATTAATTTTTGATGAATAGTGAAACCACTAAGTGGTTCTTATAAAAACTGATTTTCCATTTAAATGAAATTTTACCACATCTGTGTTTTGATTTTCAAAAATCCAACATACATGGTTGTAATTAGTAAGTAAAATGTTTTTCAATGATATTAAAATAGTTTTTTTGGGTGAATAATAACTTTTATGTTTTTAGCGCGATTAGAGGTAATTAGTGTAGTTTAAGGTAAAAATAATGTTTCAATAATATGAAATGACCTAGACACATTTCCTACCCTTATTGTATGTGTCATGGATGACCAAGAAAATCCATGGTTCAACTTGGGGACCTCTTGGAGCCACTTTGGTAGGAAAATTACATTAATACCTTTTTATTTAATGTTAAAAAAAATGTCACAAACATGAGTTGTTTTACTAAAACAATTTTTACGTGGGTTATACAAGTCAAATTTTTGACTATAAATATTCATTAGAAATATAAAAATATTTCCTACATCATTATATTTTTTTATAATTTTTAGACACAAAATAAATTAAATTATTTACGACACCATGATGATGCAGCAATTACCTCATTATTTAACGATTTAAATAAAATGAAAATATAATGTAAAATCTAAGACCTACACATGAAAAGGCCCTATTGGATGGGTGTATTTAGATATCATATCATCTTATCCTAGAAATATATAATTTTTGGACCATTTAAATCAAAAAATCATTTTATATTAAAGTATCCTTTTATAACATTCCAAGAGTGCCCCTCCTCTCCTCTTATAAAAGGCCCTCACCTCTACCACCTTACCCACACCTCTCAAGCCTTTGGATCGGCCAAGACCTGTCCATTTTGTCTCTCAAAATCCCTCTCTTACACCTTGAATCCTCACTTTGGGCAGATGTCTTCCCAAGGAATCCTTTGAGCTCAAATCAAAAAGAGTTACCCGTTTTAAAGGTATTGTTTTCCCTTGTGTTCTTATGTTTTATTTTGCTTCTGCAACCCTCTAACCACTTTTTATTCCTTAATTTTGTATAAACACCAGTATCATCAATATACTGGTATGTTGTTATAAGAAGTATTTGAGAAACACTTACACACACCGACATCTAATGGTTAAAGAACATACTGTTTTTGTGGATGGTGAATTTCTGCCTCACGAAACGATGATTGTTCAACACTCATATAACACCTTCAAAGATGGACATTAAGATGTCACTATATTTATATATGATATATAATATGTTTATTTTTTACTTAAGCTTCTGTAATTTTCATTTATGGAATACCTTTATGGTTTCCATTATGGTTAAACGCGATATCTTCATTTTAGGAAGTGTGGACTACCACCCACTCATAGTGATTTGATTTGTTAATGCCACGTGTTGGATATATAAAGAATGAAGTTAATGATATTATATATGACATTATAATGGAATTATAATATACCTTTATATCATTATGATTTTACTCCATTAAATATGAAATAGAAGTGAAAGTAGCGTTCATGCGTACGTACGACTTACCGTCTCCATGAACGGTGCATTTCATTTCATACCTCTAAATGTAATGTAATATTATAAATGCATGTATATAATGGATATATATCATATATATGATATATAAATCATGAGTATATCTCTGGATATAATGGATACATGAACAACTTGTAATTATAAAGGGCATATTTTTTTCTCAAGTACCAATGATCGTTAAAATGACCGTTATTAACTTAAGTAATTGCATAGTGTTCATAAAATCGTAATAAGTGATATAAATGGAATAATGAACTTGAAAAAGGTTCTTAAGAAAGTAGAAATTAATTCAATTTTATTATTCATGTTATTAAATAATGATCGAGTCAAGTCGGACCCGAGGTATGGGACTTGGTCTCAATCTTTTTTCATTGAGGCATATTTTGTTTTATAAACAGCCTTCTTTTATACGGTGTATAAACCTCTTTGACTTTTAAGTTTATCTGAATGGAATCTTTTTTATACAAAGCGTTTTAATAAACAGCAAAAGGGAATGTTTTTGTTGTATTTATGCGGCAACAACAACTTCTCCGCCACTGTGTCCATTGTTTGAGTTTTGGCTTACTCTACAAGCCATACCTTTCTAAAAAAATAAAAATAAATACCATGTTTTACATTTCTTTTATTTTGGTATTGAAAATGGTTTTCATAATGTTTTTATTATATCAATGTGTTGTATTGGTATCTTGTGATTGAAATGTGGAAATGTAATATTTCCTGTATGTATGTTTTATGTGATACGATTATGTTATGGTTCGTGGGAATTATTATGAAGGCAGGTGGTTCCATGATAAATTAAGGGCGGGTGAGCCCGATATAGCTCTCCAATGCGTTGGGTAACGCGAAGGGGTTAAATTTTGAGGTTTCTCCGAAGAGATTTAGGGAATATATTGTGATGGGTATTCCAAACGTAACCAAGAGGGTTAATCCCTACGTAAGAATGTTATGAAAGCCTCAAGTTAACTTTATGTCTTATGATTTCTATGATTTATTCATGACTTGATGAGGTATGTTAAAGTGGATATGTTTTATGGGTAAATTATGATTTCATTCTTATGTATATATGTACTCATGTTTCCTTCTCATATTTTTATGTCCCTTAATGAGCTTTTTATTCTCATCCCAAGTTTTTGAAAAGTTTTTTACAGGTTAAGGGAAACGTACATGATGTGATGATAGTGTCAAGGATTTGTCAAGAAAGAATCCATGTTTTTTTATAAATGTTTTCGTTGATGGGAAAAATGAGTACTATATTTTATGTAACCACTTTGTTTAAATGTGGAATGTAATGCATGTTTTATGATCTAATTCTCTAAAACTCTAAACCTGAAAAGATCCTAAACGTGTATACTTGTAATAACTCATGATTAAGTAAGGGATAATGCTGGGGCCTTATAGAAATAATGGAAATTTTTTATTGATTTAATTAAATGAATATAAATAATTGATGGTGATTTCTATGATGTAATAATTTAATGAATATGGTTCTTTAATTATTGAATTAACTAATTTGTCTTGTTGTGTGGATGATATTGAATTATTTTAATTAAATCATTGTTTAATTAAATAATGGGTTTTTTAATGATTTAATTAAATGAATTTGATTAATTAATTATTGAATTATTAATGGTGGTTATTTTATGATTCAATTTAATGAATTAGATTAAATAATTATTTAATTAATTAATGGGACTAACAATATTTATTAATTATTTATTTTATTAATGTTACATATGATATTATTTATTTTTTGATTAAAAATAATTAATTATTGAAATAATTTATGGAATATTAAATTTGTTGATAAGGATTGATGAATTATAGAATTAAATAATTATAATTTTTGTGTTCATAATATTTATTATGTTAGAATAAATAATTTAATGAATTAGTTATAATGATGTTGATATCATTGAATATGATTGTCTACTTATTGAATTAATTAATAAAGATTATTTTAATTATATGGTTTATTGAATCTGATTAATTCATTATTGAGATAATTAATTCGATTTATATGATTAATTAAATTGTCAAATTAATTATTGGAAGGATGTTAATAAATTTTTTTTTAATTTTATAAATAAATTTTTGAATTAATTAATCTATTATTATGATTCATATTTGAATAGAAAAGATGAATGGTAACAATAGAATACATATAGAAATTGAAATGATAAATGGTAACAATGAAATTTATTTGTAAATTGAATTGATTAATGGTAGTAATGATATTCATATGTAAATTGAAATGATTAATGATAACAATGCCGTAAATATGTTAATTGAGATAATGAATTTCAAAAATGGAATTCATATGTAAATGGAGACCATGAATGATAACATTGGAATTCATATATGAATCAATATGTAGAGTAGTGATAATAGAATTATGAAATATGATATACATCTGGGATATTTTGGACTGTTTAATGGGAAAATGTTGGTTTTGATAGTTCATGGGTCCTCAGGAACCAAGGGTTATCAGGTCAAATAAAGAGTAATTGAATGAATGTAATCTTTATAAACTTTTTATTTTATTTATCATTATAAAACTACCAATAAAATTTTGACTGTATATTTTTTCAAACAATGTTGGTGGTGTCCAACAGTGTTATGCTCAAACCCTACATGGGCTACATGATCATTAGATGAATAAATTAAATTGTTTGAAGACGTTAAAATGCAGATAGTATGAAATTTGTAATAATATAATTATGAACGTTAGATTATATGTTTTACCAATGAGAAACAGAAATGTTAGAATGAGTTCACTCATAGTTATCCATGACCTATATGTTGTATTGTTACGGTTAGTGATAGTACCTCAATTTTGAACATGTGGAAAGAAATGGGGAATTCCATGTTTTGGATTATTCAAAAAAATAAACGTGTTATATATGATAATTTTTTGTCATATGTCTTTATATTTTAATTTATCAATGTTGATTAATACCTATTAATGTATAATTTTTTTTGGGTAATAGGATGACATGGATGGAAATGAGAGTCTAGTTAATGAACAAGATCCACCACCGGTTCCCAGTATTATGGGGGACATGAAGATAAATGGGAATATTTCAATTTCAACACAGTTGATTGAACCATTAGGATGGATAAATTAGTATCCATTGGTGTGTTTATTATTCTCGTGATGTGGCTAGTTTGGGTAGTCAGGGTTCCATAGATTGAGAACTCTGTTACAGGTTGTGTAGGGGACCTTCTAATTCTAGGTTGGTGTGGAGAGATGTTGTCAGACATTGAAGGATGAGACATTCAATGGGTTTATCTGTTACCATAATGAATGGTAACATAGGTGATAAAGGATTTGGGGTGTCTGACACTGATGACATTTTAAAATACTTTATATTGGTGGTGTTCATGTTCACTACATCGACATCATCATGGGTATGGTGAGAAATCAATGGTTTTAGACCTAGATAATCAGATTTGTTTTCATTCGATATGGAACCTCAAAGAATTTTCACTACTAAAGAAGTGTATTTTGATATTAATGGTTGCAGGTATACCATATATTGATTATAGAAGATTTTCTCAGGATGGACTCTAGGTTGATGAATTCCATGGGCTTCATAGTTGGATGTGGTGAATAGGAATTTTTTGAAAAATCTATGGGGTTTTATGAAATGGTAGAATATTGTTTCCTTGTTTTATATTTTAACATGGTATTAAATTGTGGATGTGGTGTTTATATTATTGAAAATATAGTGTTAATAAATATCCATCTGTTGGGAGTAGTGTGTAGATAGATGGTACATTGAGAAAGACCATGTGTTTGATGTTGTTGGATCTGAATTACATTGAAGAACTAAAAAGGTTAATGTTTAAATTCCAATATAAATGGCCATGTGCTCCTCAGATTTGGTGGATATGCATCTATTCCATGTTATATGATATAAATTCTATGTTTTAATTGTATATGGTGTTTTTATAGTGGTTTAAAATGATGATTCCAGAAACATTATACATATTTAGAGGAAGTTGAGAAAGTTATTGGTTCATCCATTGAGGAGAATCATGTTTTTATTTTAGATTTCAATGAGCATGTATTGTAATGAAATAAAATAATGATAGTTCATATATTTTGTAAACAAGGTTCTATGATGAAATAAAATAGGGAGAGATAAGGGTATGTGGGTTCAGTTTCAAGATATTTTTTACTCCGAATATTTGGAATTCTTTTGTGTTTAAATCAAGGATGTGATGTTATGTTGTATGTATATGTTATGATCATCAATTTTTCTATAGGATTGATGGGATATTTTTGGTATTCATTTTACTTTTTTTGACTAAATATTATTTGTGTTGTCTGTTGGGTTTTTGAGTTTAAAAATTTCAAAATTTAAGAAGTAAAAGGACATGTGCTTTGTATGAGAACATTGTTATAAAAACATGATCTCTACCCCCATCAAACCCTAGGAATCCAAATATAGGGGATTAATAAGTTTGGTGCATAGTATATCAATTTATCTATACTCTTAGGAGTAATCCTTCAGTCCCACCCACTCTATTAGAGGAACATATGTAAGGTTCAAGGTTTGGATAAGTGTGTTCCCCTACCAAAGAAAAAATGTTTTAGTTTTTATTATTCATTACAAAATACATTTTAATATATCTAAACACCCACATTAACCCAAAAATCAACACTAACTCAAAGATAAAATATTCCTTTAATTATTGGAGTCTCTTATAGGAATTCTAATCCCTCTCGACATCCAATAAACATTATCTAAATAATATATCAATGATCATCACCTCTCTTAGTAAGTTGATCTTATCCTGATTGGTTTCCTGACCGACAGTTGATCATCTCTCATTCATGATGGGATGTTTCCCCCTCTTTGTTATGGAACCCATCATGATTATACAATATATAATTGGTTTAAATCATAGATCTAGTAATTGAATCATTATATCATTCTTCATTGTGATTAGGCATATTCCATTGGATTGGGCACAACTATTGGCGAGTGTTCAAAAAATATTTGGGATTCATTTTCGATTATTCAAATCCCATAGTATTTATTTCAATTAAATTTATGAAACTGTTTAATTTCAAGGGTTCAAAATGAAATTGAGTATCTGATATTGAAATAATTTATTGTCTAATTAATTAATTAAGAAAATATGAATTTGTAATAATTAATTTTATAATTGAGTTTCAGGGTATTAAAATTGAATAAATTGAAATAATTAATTAATGAATAAATTTTCAACATATTGAAATTATAGGGTTCAAGGATTAAATAATTTTTGATTTAATTATTTGCATATAGATATTTGGAATTGGATTAATTATTTGTGAAATTAATTGACAGAATATTTGTGATTAATTAATTGTTTATTTAATAAATGGAATTTTTGTTACTATTTATGTGTATAAATATTTAATGTAATTCTCATAACTAATTAATTCTTCATTCAATTAATATAATTTTGGTGATTAATTAGTTTTGGAAATTATTTTTGGAATCAGTGGATTAACAAATTTTTGAATTAATTCAAGGAATATAGGATTCTGAATTTAGAATGAATTAATTATTGAATTAATTATTGTGATATTATTTTTGTTGAATTGGTATAATAAATTATTCAATTAATTATTGGGGCTGACTGTGATTATGGAATTTATGTAAATGGATAATATAATTGATGAGTTACTTAATTGATAATTATTTATTGTACATTTAATATTAATTATGTAAAGTATTTTTTTGAATTAATTAACTGGGGATGTCGTGATGTTGTATTTGAATGAATTGAATTATTTAATTGGTGAGTTTATTAATGGTTATTGTTATGACTATTCAAATGAATAAATTTGAATGATTGACTTTTTGATTACATAATGGGAATTTTTGGATTATTCCATTGAATGAAATTAAATAATTAACCAGTGAATTAATTAATGATGTTTTTTTATAATGATGTGATTGAAATAATTTGATTAATTATTTATATATTAATTACTGGGGATTAATGTGATGATTTAATTTAATGAATTGGATTTATTTATTGAAAAATTAGTTTTTGGGTATTTATAAGATGAAATTGAATTGTAGTGTTTAATTAATTGGTGAATAAATTAATTGGTATACAATTTATGATACAAATGGATAAATTCAATTAATTGAATTTAAAATTAATAAATTGCAATTTTCGGTTGATTCCAATTCAAGTAGTTGGATTAATTAATATGTAACTTTATTTCTTATATGAATTTAAATGATGAATGGTAATAATGGAATCCACATGTTAATTGATAATATTAATAGTAAAAATTGAATTCATATGTTAATATAGACAATGGAAGGTAACAATAGAATTAAAATGTGATTTGAAACATTGAATAGTTACAATTTAATTTATATGTGAGTGATTATGATGAAATGAAACAATGATATTATGATATATTATATCACTCATGGATAGTTCTTCCTCCAACATGGTTTGAGTAAGGTAATTAGTGTTCGGGTTTCGTTGGTTACCCCTGGGTTATAGGGGTTAGTAATGAGAAATTGGATAAATATCAACCATTTACATTATTTTTTTATTTATTCATTATAAAAAAATTTAAAATGTTTTCACTATATATTTGTTTAACCTCATTGGTGATGGACTTCTTAGTTGTACCCACAACTCTTTCCATTTCCATGATCAGTACTCGAATATATTTCATAGTTTCATGATAGGATAAGGTTGGAGGACCTTAGATAGGCAGTGGAGTTGGGATGGAGCTTCGGTGTGGAATCCATACATAAATATAGGCCCCACAAAGGAGTTATTAGTGTGTTTAATTATTTTTGTTTTTTAATTATGGAATATGACACATATTGGAATTATATATCAAATATTCAGTTTTGGGTATTTTGGTTCATATTTTGGTCTTCCTGTGATATTGGTATTGATATAGTTTTTGTTATATTATTTCTTTCCTCCTATTTAATTATAATGACATGATACTTCTATACAGAGGGTTTATTCTCCCCATAATCGATATAGTACCCTCAAAAATAATTGACAGCCTCTGACATATAGGGTGGGGGCATCAAATATTGTAGAAATCAATATTGGGCATCAACATGAGGATCCTGGGTATGGATGTCACATTATCTTTTTCATAGAACCACCATTTAGCCACAGTTGTTGTTCAAAAAACATTATTATATATTATAAATTCTTAACATTATTATCCAATTCCATATATATAATTTCAATGTAATTTTCTTGTTTATTATCATTATTTCGTGTTTAAAGTCTCCAATCATAATCATTTATTAGAAACAAATACAAAGCTCAACATCATTGATGAAAACATATCAACATTTGTATTTTATGGAAAACAATTATAAAAATATATCTCCACTAGGTATCTATAACATAGGGATGGTGATGGGTAAATTTATATTCCATTCCACTCACACCCCCTATAAAAACAAAATATAAATTTTTATATTTTCTGGTATTTAATTATTATATCTATATATTATTATAATAATACCCGCTATATTGATGAAATCTATATGTACATTTTTATAATCCATACTCTCCATATATAAATAAAAATAATTTTTTATATTTATTAGAATTTACACCTACCGAAACCAAAATTCTTATTAGAACTAAAAACAACTATATTAAAATATGTTAGTCTCTCCCTTTATCATAAAATCCCAAACACATAAATCACTTCCTCCAATATGATATTATTTATTTACCTGAGTAATAAATCATTGTTTTCTATGAATTTTATTAACAACTATTTTGTAACAAAATATTGATAAACACAACTAATTGATTTCTCATCGACATATGGATTTTTTAATGTATTTTATGAACATTAATGAACATAATATAATTTTAATTATAAATAACTAAATTCATTTACAAATTTTGTCAAAAAATTTCATGATTATCCCTAATTCAAAAATTCATCATATTATGATGTTTCATTTATCGCAAATATTTCATTAAATTAATTAAAAAATTTAACTACATTTTTGTGAGTTAGTAACTAATATTAAAAGTCAATAATGAAGTATCTCAATGTTTGATACATGTATCTAAATCAGAAACATTTGTGATATCCATGTTAGTCATTTACATCTACCAATTCCATAAAATGTTAGCTTTTAATTCCACTAAATAAATTATTATTGACATAAATAACTATTAAATAAACTATAAGTGAATGATAAATGGCTTTTAATGTGTGTGATTTATCACATTGGATAATTTAAATAATATGAATTTTTTATAGACTCATGTCACCCAATGATATCTTTGATTTCCCTTATACACTACATCCTCCAATTATTTTAGATGGGGTAATATTCCATTGAATCTCAAACAATATTTTTTCCATTATTATAAATTTACCTATTAAACAATAAAATTAATCACATCCCTTATGGATATAGACAATGTGAGTTTTCCATGAGAACCAATTTATATCATAGAAAACAATAACATGGTTATATAAATTAAGATTACATTATTAAATGTTGCATACAATTTTTCCTTGAATATTATTTCTTATCTATTGATATCTCTTCTCTTCTTTAATATTATGGTACCACCTTAATCAAATACAGATATTAAAAATTTTATAACTATAATCATTTTAAATGGTAATATATAGATTGGGATTTAAAACTATATTATCATATCATTAGGATCCATACATTTTTATCTTATTCATCATAACAACAAATTATTTAAATATCATTAATAATCATACATGAATCATTTTACTAAAAAATATTAATATATTTATTAATAATATTTTCATTCCCGCACAATCAATTTTATATAATAAATTCATCTTATGGACCATATATCGCCTCATAAATCTACATTATATCATCAAAAATGGAAAAATAATAATTAAATGGGTATTGGGGTATATCACTAATTTCCCCATGTATATTAACATATATTCTCATTATAAAAACCATAATAGTACATTATTATTCTAATAATTAAGCGTTTCCCTCATTACAAAACCACCTATAAAAATAATAGTCTTGATATTATCTTTGACATTCTATAATTTATTAAACGGTATTTACCTAAGTAGTTAGTATTTTCCTTGTTATATTGGATTTCTGTTATATGTAATTGATAAATCATCATTTAATAATCATAGGCCTCTATAAGGTAGCTCTTCAATATTTATATACAATTTTGATTATGGAATTGTTTTGGAAAATAGTTAGACATGATATAAAAATCACTTCCTTGATATCCATTCGAGACACCTCAGTCTTACATTCACATGATGAATATTTCACCCTAAATTAAAGCTTCCTAATAAAAAAGGAGTAGCTCCATTTTTCATTTGTAGTATAGTATTTTATTCTTTCAATAATGGGAATTTTTAATATATTAATAATTACATGATTCACAACTCATTTCACTGTATCATCACTTTCCACTAATGTTTTAAATGTATTTTACATCATAAAATAGTTTTATATCAATGTGTACTTCTTTTATTCATGTCATTAGAATAGTGATTTTCCTTCTACAACATACAGGTAAACTCGTTTTTTAACACCTCACAATATAAGTGTCCAAGGTTCTTACCTATGACATTATGATGATTTATAAAGAATATGATGAAGTATTTAACCATGGATTAATAGATTACAAGGTCTAATATTTGATGATTTAGGGATATAAATGGCATGGATTATTGATTGGAACCATATACTTATCCAATATATGTATGATAATGGAATGGTTTTTGGTTCAACAAAGAAGATATGTGAAGATTTAATTATTTATTCTGGGGGGTTTTTTGACCAACACTTTAACACTATATGACTATGTGTCTCATAGTTGTATTTGTAAAATAAAATATTATAATGACATGGATAATGATGTTCCACCATTGTGTAATTAAATAAAAATAACATATGTGAAATTTAAATCCAACAATTTCCTTCATTATACTTGAAACCCTTGTCGACCAGTAGAGAACATCAACAATATTTTCTACTCATTTTGTAGAATCTATCCCATGGTTTCTATAGATTTATTGATTATTGATCAACTATGATTATTAATCTTATTATTTTTTTCCTCTATCGTATTCTCTCATTACAAATGGTTTTACCTTATTGCCTTTGATTCTCATGGTGTTTATTTTGTTGATTTTTGGATTATTCTATAAGGTAAGATTGTTTTAAGGATCAATGAATCATTTAAGAATCAATGAATGTTGATGTATTCATATTATTTGGTTATTTCATGATGAACATTTAATGATTCATATGAAGGTTTTCGATTTTTTCACCTTTTTATATTATATTTATTTTTGGGATTATCATGTATTAACTATATTGTGTGACGGTGGGATTTATGGGAAGTAAAAAATAACTATATTTAATAATAAAGTTTATTTGTATTCTGATCACCTATGGTTATTCTATGAAAGTGATGCCTCCTTTTAATTACAAGACAAAATATTATCTATTTACAATTCATATATTTGTTCTTTAGTAAAAATATATGTTATTTAAACTAGTTAAAATTTCAAATAATTGTAATGATTCCCCAAATAATATATTACTCTTATCATTTGAATTATAACCCATCAAAAAATTTAATACGAATGAATTTATTGTTTGATTACATTTTATAGTTGATTCATATTTATTCATATATATTATATTTATATGTTACTTTTTTTTGGAACAGACAATAAATTATTTTTATAATTGAATATTATGATTAATTTCATTTAAAAAATTATTTCATTTAATTTTATTGAACATAACAGGATATACTAAATATTATTTAATTGATGTTATCTACTTGGTTTACAGAAATGTATATGGTTGTAAAAGTATTACATTCATTATTTTTTTTGTATCTGTAGATTTTAAAATTCTACTTGTGATTTACTATGAACATGGTATGGATGTTAAATTTTGGAATGGACAAGTGGTTTTCTAGGAATTCGAAATAAATTAGATTTAATTTTTTTATCATGTGGGCTTCCAGTTTCATGATGTTTGTGGGAGAGGTGGTTATTATTTTATGATTTCTTCGGTAGGATAACCTATTTTTTATATTAATTGTATGGTGCCTTCATGGAGTGACTTTATCTTATTACGATTTTTAACATCCTACTTTATTTAGAAAAATTTACAATAACTGAATCTGTCTTAATGTATATTACGTGCAGTCATAAAATATGTGGATATTAAAGAATGGAAACTCAAATAATGAAAAAACACCTTGGATTGGTTTATGATGATGTGAGCAGTTACATATAAGGAAATCAGGGATTACTGTGTAATAAATTCTCAAAGGGAAAGGGATAAAAATATTGGATTTGTAATATTTGAAAAAATCTTAATATATTATAGATAATATTTAATAAAATAGAATTAATTATAGAAATAATTAATGATAGATAATTTGTAAAATTTCTAATTGAATTTAGTCATGAAAATCATTTATGGTTTTTATGATTATATGAGTCCAAAAATTCTATAAGGTATTGGTGGTGGTAAAGTGTGAAGTTGGAAGAGAATAGTGGATCATGTGGAAGGATATTATTATTCATTAGGTTTTACAATTTTTAACATACACACCCAAAAATAGGATGGTATCTTCTACCCAATATGTTTTTGATTCAATGTATTTTCCATAAGAACCTAGTTAATGGGTTAATAGTTGGATAAGATCTTCTTCATTACCAATATCCTTCAGGTTATTTTTAATGTGTATGTGTATCATGGTTGGGATGGATTTCTTTTTAGTTCACATACATAGGTTGGGAATGATGGATCTTTTTTAATAGCTTAACTATGTTCATAATATAGTGGAATGATGATATTACACATACCCTGATATTAGTTATATAAATATCATTTACTATATGTGTACATATATGGTCTATAGTGGCTTTAAGTATAATTAATAACATATGAGTTATATTTTATTTTATACTGCCAACAAATTGTTATATATCGAAGATAAATGTGTGCAAGATGTACATGATGAGATATGGATTTGATTTGGTTTACTGATAGGTAATATTATTTATGGAGGTGTGGGAGAAAAATTCATGTGATATTGGGGAATGATTATAACAAAATTAATGTAATTCAGTTTTGGGTTACACCCCACCTACTTATCTTATTGATATTATGTCACATATTTTTGTCTTTGATTTACCATGAAAATCATGATGATATTGGTATATAGTTCACATATTTTTGGAATTGAGTTGATATTCTTTGATTGATAATGTTTTATTAGTGTTATTGTACACATTTTTATTTATGGAGTATTAAGATGTTTATACCTTTATACCCAACCCCTGTACATATAAACTATTTCTATGGTCTGTATGAGTTCATTTATAATACCAGGTGCCCATAGTAATGTTTAAATTTATAATTATTTTTAATATCTCCAGGACATTGATGGGGTTCCTTTGGTTAACTGAAACAATTATGTTAAATCATCGATTTAATTAAACATAAAATATTATATTTGTTGTTTTCAACTCTTTTGATGTTCTGAGGCTGTCTAAGAGAAATAATGAGTAGAGAGGGTCTTATAGATTTTTGGAGCATTTGGGAGGTAGTCACAGTGTAATATGTGATGTCACACCTAGAAAAGTTAGGCTAGGATTCATTGGGGTGATGTGTTGAATATTAATAGCATGAAATCATGTATTAAACTATAATTTAAATTTAAATAGTGTTTCATGTGTTATAAAATGGGGGTCTCTACAAGGAATCACATCATATTTTCCCTTATATGTTCCTCTAATGCTTTTGGATTTTTTATGGATTTTTTAGTATATTGAAGACAATTATTGAAATAAAATCATTTTTAATCATATGCACTCTAATATGTAATGATAACCACATACAAGATCATTCATCTCATTTTCAATTTCTTGTGTATTCTTATGTGTTGTTTTTAATGAAATTTCACTATATCATTGAGGTATCCAATAAAAAGGTGTTTTATTTCATATAAGATATTTTGAATTTAATAGGATATTCAGAAACTGTGGCTCGTTGATTTACATTATATGTATTAAATGATGAATTTGTCTTTTTATTTTTATAATGTGAGTTAAATCAACATGAAATTTTGGAATATAATTACATCATAATATACATCATAGAATTAATTTTTCATCATGATTTTATCACATTGGATCTCTTTTATTTTTGGAATTCTTGGGATATACAATGAATTTAGTGATGATTTTTCATTCGATGAATTTTGTAAAAAATAATATATTTATATTTATGAAGCTTTTTAGTAATGACTTAGGTGCACTGGTGATGGATATGGATACAACTATTTTGGCGAGGCATGGGTAGTCGATGAAAGCAACTTCCATTCCTTTTCAAATAAAAATTGGCCATAATTAATTGATTTATGTGGTTTCGAGACATCCCTTGGCCTTTCTAGCATTAAATATTTATCTATTGAAAGTTACAGAAGTTTATTAAGTGTTAATCATAGATGTAGATTGTTTATTTTTATTAATAATTTTCCTTCGCTTACACCCATTATATAACTCGATCAATATGAGATGGTTGGTCCAAGTGGAATAACATAGTAATGTCTACTACAAGGAAAAAATAAATTGTTATTTAGTTTTATTATAAAATGATTTTTAAAAATGAAATATTCATGAAAATATGTTCTTGTTCATGAAATGTAATTTTTGGAAATGGTGGTTTTTTAGAATTTGAAATGGAAAATATAAAATAGTATTGGTGAGCTATGATGTCTAAATTTTTATTTGTATATAAAAAGTGATTTAAATATTTTATGTATATTGTATTATAAAAATGGTATTAGAAAACATAATTTTACTTGAGAATATATATTATAATCAAAATTGTTTTGGAAATGAAAATTAGAGTTGATTTTATAATTGAAATAATATATTATCATTTATTTATTATATTTATTTATTTATTGATATGGTAATTATTATTATTTTATTCCTTTTGTTGTGATGGTTATACCAATGATGAGCATGACCCCACGATGGATGAGTTTATGATAAATAAATCTAACGATTATGTATCCCCTGTTTTGAAGAGGTTATGATAATTAATCCCATGGTGAACTATATCCTTTAGTGGATATGGTTGTTGTAACTATACATAGGGTGAAAAAACATGTAGTAGATTATAGGGTTGTGGGATAGTTATATAAATGTTGTATGAATGTTATTTACATGATGTTATATTATTTAACATAGCTAGAGATGTTTCAGAATGACAATCACGATGTTATTGGGCACACACCGATATTAGAATATGTTGGTGTATAGAATATATCGGGTGAAACGGACCCTTAAGTTTTGTGATTTATTTATTCTTTAATTAGAAATGATATAAATGTTGTAATTCTATTTTTTATAATTACATACTATACATGCATTGATATTAGACTGGTTCTGTTTAGAAGAGTCATTGATTTTAGCCGATAGAGATTTAATCACAACCTAGTTAGGATCCTATGACACATGGGTAATCATGAAAATATGAATATCTTTTAAATTTATGTGTTTATGGAATGAAATGATGAATAATAATGTTTCATTCCATTGTATTAGTTTAACGATTGGACATAACCATGATCGAGACCATTTGATGACAGGATGTTAGCCTTAATTTAATTAAAATCTATTGTAATGCTTGTTTATTATCCTTCCTGTCCTGATATGTTTTTTTTATGTATAAAAAATATTGGTTTTAATATGTCATGTTTTATCTATTTTTAGGTACATTCCATTTCGTTATGTTATTATTGATTAATATCTATTTTATATTAATACTTAAAAATTGAGAACAACATTAACAAGGAAAAATTATCCACACAACAACCTCAAGTGACGTCACTATATGTCATTATCCTTGGACATGCATGGATTCTTTCTTGAGATTGTCTGGGAAACAATTATTATTAATAATGACAGATTGATATTGTACATGAAATTATAATTTAGATTCTATGGAATTCTCTATTATCTCAAATTATTGATATGGTATAAAATAGAATAAGTTATTTTTTGATCTTTGAAACTAGTTGTTCCTCAGTGATAAATCCACACAGAAATGGGACGACCATGTTTATAATGTGGTGAAGTATTATTCTTCAATTCCACATTTACTCTTTTTTTCATTCCACTAATATTTTTTATCAAAAGAGTAATATTTTTGATTGGGGGATTTTTTTATCCAAGATGGGATTATTATAGGGTGTGTTAATTGATTCATAATGATATGAAAATAGTGTTGATCTATCATATAAATGGTTCATTTGATTGATATTTTACTATTATTCACAATGACATTTTTTGAATAATTATGTAATTATTTGTATTAGTAATATATATCTACCATTGGTTTATAAAAAATAATACGAGATTACTTTTAAAGTGTCAAATAATATTTATATATTCATATATTTATTTATGGTGAAATTTTACTAGAACAACTCAATATGTATCTTATAATTAAAATGTTGCTAATGATAATTTGAAAATAGATAATTTTTATTAAATAAATTTTTTATAAAACATATAATGCGATTTCCATTATATTTTTTGAATGATATTATATACAAATAATCAAGGTGTTTGAATCATAAAAATGTTAATAAATTCTAAATTATAGTCTAATTATGAATTTTAAAATGAGAATCCATGGGTTTTAGATTTTGATGTTTAAATAATGTACAAAAGAAATTATGAAAAAGTTGGCTGTTTTTTATGTTTAGTATGTTTTTTATGGCTTGAAATTATGTTTGGGTAGTTGGTCTATTGAAAATGTAACCACGTAATGAGACCCATGTATATAGGATGAAATACCATGATTGGTTTCTGTGTTCTTTATTATGGGAGATTAATTTCCATCCTCAAATTGGGTTACAACATCTTGTATAAGTTTTATATCTTTATATATTGGTTTTACGAAGTCCAACTATGTTTATAGCCCAATCATGAATTTTTTTATTCAATTTAAATGGTATAATGAATATATTTTTTATGATTATAATAGGGTAGCACATAGAGTATATGGTTGGAATAGGGAATTATGATTGAATCTGCATTTAATGAAGTGTAGGAGTTCGTACCATGACTGATCAGTTATGTGAGCCTCTATTTATGTTGATATATGTGAGAGATGAATAATATTTTAAATAATTTAGAGTATTGTGATATCAATTTAGTGTGATTTATGATCAAGGGAAACCACAAGAGGGTATAAAATGGTGTTTTGTGTGTTTAGAGAATATGACGGTCTGAAGATTTGTCAATATATTGAGTCAATGTAATATATGTGATATCGATGTTCTGGAAATGGAATGATTTAGAAATTGATATATTTTATGGGAGTATATTTTAGTTCCAATGCCTTGGATTAATGGATAATTTTGAATGGATGGATAAATGTAATTCTGAAATATTTTTTTACAAAGAAATCATGAAGTAGTAACTGATGTATTGCCGAGGTGGTTTGGTCAATATTTTATTTAGTGTGGGTAAATGATTATAATCTTTAAAGGTCACCAATAGTGACAGGTTTTTAGGATTAAAACGTGATATATGAACAATGTAGTACTTTTTATATAAAATCATTGATGATTCCTTCTTTTTGATGATTTTCTGAAGCATATATGAATGGTCAAATTATTGATACCTTGAGAGGGCTCGTAATCCATAATGAATGACTCATTGGATTTCAGTTAGGCGTGGTAAATGGTATTAGTGTACTGTGAGACAATAATGTATTTATTATTTTTAGGTATAATTAATATTCCATTGAATCATGATGATGTTTAGTTTATTGGATCAGGTGACTTCAGAGCAAGAACCAATTATATTTTTGAATGATAAAAGGTCTACAAGGTGAACATGCATACTAAATTTTTATTTCACAATGTTTATAATAGGAATCCATTGGTTACATTAAGATGAATGTTGGTTATTATAGGATCCATATTATTGTGGTAGTGGTTGTTCATGATCAATCATTTTAACACAATAGATTGGCAGAGGGACATGAGGTGGTAGATGTGATTTATAATGGGGACCTTTCTAGAAAAGGTGAAAGTGAGGTTAAAATTTTCTGATAAAGGTGAATATATAATTAGTGATAGGATATAATGTTTCTCCATTGTGGTGATAACGTTAATGATGAAATAAAGTTGAATCAGGAACTGTAACATGGTAGAACAAGGTTGTACATAATAGGAAACACAATGTTTTGAGAATGTGTTTCTAATGTCCATGATAAGTAGAAGGCATATGATCTTAATAGATCATATTGATTCTCGCTGATCGATCATTTTTATAATAATCGAATAGTGTGAGAGAACAATCATCCTTCAGTGGGTGAGACCCTTCTTATATATGGATATTACTGAATGCCTCAAGTATTGTTGAAGAGATTTACGACTTTATGGTAGTTGATATTTCATTTTCCATCTTAAATTTGATAGGGTTGATCATTCCATATAATTGAGTTTAGTGATAAATAGATTTTGGTTCTGGGTGGTTGGTATTTTATCATGTTAGGTGATAAACATCATCCTCCAATGGGGGGATACTTATTGATCATGGATATTACTTTGTTGTCCTATAAGGTCCTCATACATGTGGAACTGACCATAGAATGGTCATAGTCGATTTTGGATTTTGGTATGATTATAAGGTACTATCTTCCTAGGCACTCTTAGGAATGGAAAAAAACTATTTGATTTATTTTTTTGTTTGATTCAGTTTGTTGGCATAATTTTAGGGTTGTCTTAATTTGATATATGGAAAATTAATGGGGTGATCTGAGATTTTTGACATGTTTTAGGCATTTTAACAATACATCGTGATATTTTTCATGGTGTGATCGAGTTTTTGAATATGATTGAGGGGATGAAATCCAGCTTCATCCAATTCTATAGTGTCCATATAATGTGATAGAATGTAATGATGTATCAATTTTTTTATGATGTATTTGTAAATCTACGAGAGTTAATTAAAAGTAAAAACATATCTAAATGGCTCCAAAGATGTGATTGAAAATGGAAATGTTAATTGGGAGGATAAATTCTATTATATGGATGAGTGGGTGTATGAGACTATTCATTTAGATTATATTCATGTAAATGGTGTTTGGATGGATTTGGGAATTCAGTTTAAAAAATTGAACTATAATCCATGATGGGTGCATCAAATAATACATGGTTGAGGAATATCTTGACTATTCAGTGAGACATTTCAGTATGAAATTATGATGGAAATTCATCAACAATGTCACATATGGGTTCGTAACCACAAAATGAATTTGGTTAATATGATGATGTAGGAAGAACGATTTTTTTATTTTTCTAGAAGGATTTCCTTCAAGAAATAATTTTTATAGGTGTATTTTTAATAATATTTTATAACATTGGTTATTGAATTTAATGGGTTTTAAAATTTATTAATAAGAGGGTGGTTAATATGGATAACTCATGAAATGTTTAAGAAAATAATTGGGTTTACACAATGTATTGATTGTTTTAAGAGTGGTTTGAGTTATCACTGGTTGTAGGGTTCCCTGAGAGAGAGAACATGGGGACTGAGATAGATATATAGTTATCTATATATATAATCATCTTGTAATTGTGTGGAAAAATTTTCTATTTTGTGTCTAATTTTGATGTGTTTCATTGGGGTGCTATAAAAAAACACCACAGTGTGAACACATCATTAAAAATAAGAAGGACCTTGATGAATTGTTTTAGATTTTTTAAATTTGTGGAATCACTAAAAAAACAAAATATCTTTCTCATAATCCTATGTCATATTGTTTTGGTTTTTTTCTATAAGGGGATCCATCCAAATAAATTATTAAAATATATAATTCTATTTGATCTCAGTGACACATCATGTTTGGGATAACAATGAACATGGTCTTTCCCTTTTTTTTCAATTCATTTTGAATCATGGCTATTATTTAGGATTTCATATGTAATTTCAATATGGAATGGAAGAATTGTAATATAATGATTGTTTTTCTATCATCCTATAATGTAGAAACATAGAGAAAATTAACTCCCACAATCATATATTTTTTTTGATATGAGTTTTATTTCTTGTTGAATTTATATTGGTATTACATATAATTTTGTAAAAAAATTATAATTAGTTTATTCTTATAATATGGTAGTTTTATGTTTCAATGGATTATGTTTTCATTTGGATAGAACACACATGATATATGGTAATTTCAGCACTATTGGACTACCCCATGGGCTTAATATTGGTTATTACATTTTGAGAATCCTATTTAAAATAATCAATTATATAGTCTAATGATGTTTTCGTTAAGATATGTTCTTATTTGAATGAACGATAACATGTGTGATTTTTGACGAAATGATAAACCTTTTATTTATATTATTATCATTTCTAGTAAAAAGTTAAAATCTTCTAATTGATGATGGTGGTCCCAAAATGTTCTATTAGTCATTCCGAATTTCAATGTGTATGGGATAAATTTTAATAATTTTTTTCGAGTGATGAACATTGAAATTAATTGTTTTTTGAAATTATAATTATATTCGATAGCAATCACGATATTTCTTTAGAATTTTTTCTCTTTATTTAATATTGGAATAGAGTGTTATTGTTCTGACCATCAAGACTAGTTATCCGGAAAAAAAATTTGGAAGTTGTTTTTTTGGAAAAAAATATAATTATTTATTGAAATTGGATGTGGTATTTGTGATGATTTTTTTGTAAATAATTATATTATTAAATTTTAAAATAAAAACCATTAAATGATATTATAATCCTATGTGGTAAATTTTGGAATTGGAATTTGTATGGAAAATTAGAAATATTATATAAATAATAATTCTGAAACATGATTAGAAATTATATTAGGGATTGAAATTATAAATGAATTTCTAATTGGACCATTGTATAAAAATTGGAATTAATTTTGAATGAGAAATGTAAAATAATCCATTAATATTTTTATTTTTGAATTTTGTAATAAGATAGTAAATAAATATAAAAAATCAATGGATCATGTGTTTAATACCTTTGTGAACAGTTCCCCTTGGTGAACATGATTATTATTGTTATAATGAGGGTGATAATTGAAATCGAATCGGAAGAGTTGTGAATCATAATGTGGTGGTGAACATGACAACATGTTGGATATGGTACTCCTGGGGAACATATGCCCTGGATTGATGTTGGGGATCCTAGGATGCATATGGTAACCCTAAATACAGAATTTTGAATGAGGATTGGTATATGAAACTTCTCTAGCAATGGTTTTTCATAATCCTCACAACATGGTGAATGAAACATAGTCACTAACCGATGAAGGTAATCAACTTTCTCAAGGATAACACGACCCCCCTATATTCAATGTTTGCTTTATTGTTAAATGTTAAATGATTAATGATTTGTAAATGTATTTTAATGACCTTATAACTTATGAATGAATTTATACTAAAAATACTATGTTTGATTACATTATTAGTGGAGGTATAGTATGGTATACTCACGTGATGTAGAGGGAGTCATGATACATGGTAACATGACCATAAAAAATATTCATAGGTAGGTGTTTTGGGAGATTCCAGCTATTGAATTTTTTTGGTTTCCTAGTATAGAGTTGATCTATGAGTCTATGATGGACTCAAAACAAATATTGTATAGTGTATCAGCCTCATTTTTTTACACTTTTGTACTAGTTGAATATCATCTTTAAACATGGGATCTAGTTCAATTTTTATGACATAATCATTATTACTTCATGAGATGCTAAAATTCATTCTTAGTTTTATACATAGTTGGGATGTTCAAATGGATTTATATCTATTTTATTTATATATATTTATATTTCATACTCTGGTAGTGAGGTCATAGACTCTTAATGGATAAATAATAGTTTTCCACAACTAATCAACATTATCTAGAAGACATTGAGTCATATCTAATTTATTTTAGTGGTCCAAAATGTTCACTATTCATATAGAGGGTCATCCAAGGACATTGAAAATATAAATTCAATGGATTCAAAATTTTATTACTAATTTTTCATTATATATAAGAAACTAGGATGTTTTTTATTCTTGAAATTGACCTTGCATCAAGGTGACCTGGCCACATGTATGGGAGAAATAACATCAGTGGATCAGAATTATAATTCCTTCTTTTCACTATTATATATAGTTGATTTAGACATCCATTTCTATAAATTTTTTTAGGTTTTTATATTTATTGGATTTTTTTCTCTTCTCATATTAGACATGATGTTTTGAGAATTCATTCTGTAGGATATTCAAATATTTTGTATCAATCTCCGTCATTTTACAATTGATTGAAATTTTCATTGGATTGATATATTATTTGTCTTTAGTATTATTTTCTTATATATATCATTAATCTTTATATTTCCACATGCTCATATAATTGACTTGGGTTTTTATTTCATATTTCCGTAAAAATACATATAACTATTTACATAAAAATGTAAATTTTGTATGTCTTCAAAAAATATCTTTAAATGTTATCTATGTAATAGAAAGCCCAAAATCAATGTACATGTGATGATTTTGAATAAAGAATTTTTCAGTACGAAATATATGGTGTGATATCAATTATAAATTGTGAATAAAATTTTATCGATCTAATCATAGAACATAAAACCTAAAAAATAAAGGAATTTTTTATAGATTTGGGTAATGAATTATGTTAAATTTCTAGTAATAGGTATTTAAATTGTAATGTTTAATTCATTAAAGATGAAATGGTATGACATTTAGGGATCATAAAATTATCCTATATTATTATGAAATGTACTTATATATATTTGATGTTCTAATATTTTATTCATGTGTGATTTGATTCTTAGATTTTTTATGAGACCACAATTGGATTTAGTGACATAGAATGTGGGAAGATGGAAATTAAACATATATTTGGGTTTTAACCTTAATGAATTGATATGTCTCCAAGTATCATTTATTATTGTGGAATTGTGTGGTTTTTTTATGTCAATTATGTGTTTTGGATCATCAATTTAGTGTTGTGGTAATATCTTCAAAGGATTTTGGATGTACAAGAACAATAGTTGGTGATTTTTATTAGTGAAATATCCCCATATTTTTTAAAACCAATAGACATGTTTCCATTCATATACTTAATGTTTTTGTTCATATTTGGGAATATCTATGTTTATGTTCAGATTTTGTGTTAATTTTATTGTTTTTTGACCTTGATACACCATGGATCGTTGCATGTCAATTTACACATTGTGTATACCTCCATAAAAATGGGCATGATAAATGGATTATTAAGGTTGTATAAATAGACATAGGGCTCTATAGATATATATATCTACAATGTAATCGGATATATCACAATATAATTTAGGATGTATTTATGAGAGAAAAATGAATTAGTTCTAAGGGCCGATCCTGGGTGATTGTTATATCTTGATAGGCAATCAAGAAGATGATGGATAAGCTATAACCATGGTTAGGAGCGCGTAAATGGTCATGTAATGATTTAAAATTTAAAAATAGTAATTCTAATTAGGATGATTCATATGTTAATGGGGTATCATTTTTTTTTTATTTTTTCAATATGAATATTAATCATTTTCAACCTCTATTAAACATGTTTACCCCCTATCCATGATGATTCCTTTGATATAAAATATATCTAGATGTTTTTATAAGGATTATTAATGATTCAAAGGAAGAACTTATTGCGTTATTCTATATTTTTGGTTACATTAATTATGATTAACACTCATTTTTCAAAATTATAGGATGAATGAAACATGATTACATAACCATTTCTTGATTTTTTACACTCTTAGTAGCATTTCATCTATGATCAATTCACAATCCAATAGAAATATATTTTCAACCTACTTATAGAATCATATTCTATAATTTATAGTGTTATTTATTTGTTTTGTTTTGTTCTAGAATATATCTATTTCCACCTCATGTATTACTCTACAAATTTTATTAATTCTTGTTAAACTATATCTTGGTGTTCTTAATGAGTAAACATGTTCTATTTAGCATGAGATCATGGTTCAGAAGATTCTAGAAATGATAAAACATGATATTAATGATCAAATAAATTTGGTAATAAGTTTCATACCATATCAAGATATTATATTCTCTTGATTCCTTAGCACATTAGTCTCAAGTGCATAAATTGATGAACCTACTCAATGTTGATCACATTTGGTTGTGTTTGGGTATCATCTATGACTCATTTATGATAATTATGTCAATATCTATTTTATTTTAATTTGATCATATTTATTTCCAAAAAATATTATTATATATTGATAAAATTTGCCTCATGATGAAATACTATGAATTGATTTTTATTCCCAACCACATTATGCATATTTTTAGGCCATTGGAGGTGTTGTTCGAGATGATAGAATCAAGTGAACCCAGACGACTTGATTATCCAATATAGGTGTAGTTTTTGTGACATTCAATGATGATGGAAATGAAACTAGACTTAGGGTATTGTTAAAACTATAAATCATGGAATTATTATGATTAACACAATTACTATTTGATTTCTAGTACCCATTCTACAGGATTTATAGAGGATTCGTAGTACAAAAGTCACTCAATTCCTTATCATAACTATTTATCATGATTAACATTATTCTTAGTGGATTCAATGTAGATTATTTACTCGATTCCTTAAGAACAAAATTTTGTTATCTTCCAATACTTATAGATTCATCACGGTTTCATATGATAAATTTTGGATTTGGAGTGGTGTGCTTACTTTCCTTGTGTCCAGTTCATAATTATTTAGGTTATCATGATACACTTTTCATCATAGATATATTGAATATAGTATTTGAAATCATTAAGGGTTATTTTAAATACTATGTATTTTTATTTTACCTTTTATGATTTAATGCAAATTTATCGTTATTATAAAATATATATGTTGTATGTGTGAAAAAAACATGGGATGATGGTTTGATCCTTGAAAGGGTTTAATACTAACATCATAAACAGTACTCTCAGTTCATGTGAAAAAATCATGTATGGGGTTTTAAGAATGGATATGTGTCCCATGGTTGAAATACAAGTCATCAAATATGGAGTTAGTAGATAGTTTGTTTCATAGTACATTGAATTTATATTTGTTTTCAATTAAAATAAATTGAACTATAACTCTATTTTTACTTGCAGAACACTAGCTCAGACAAGGTTGTGTGGGGGTGGGGGGAATTTGAAAAAGTTATTAGAATGTATTTTTAATATTTTCATTTGATTAACTTAGGAAAATGTATAATGGATAGTGGTTGTGTTGGATTCGGGGAGGGGAGTTTCCATGTTCTTGGATGACTCTTGCGAAGGAGACCATAAGATTACAATTTCAATGATTTTTTTTATTATTTTATTGTATTTTGGTGAAATCACGAATCATTAATATAAAAATTGGATTTACTGATATAATTATATAATTTTTATAATATTTACTATGTCTATTAATTAATTCCATGAATTATTATATATAGTTGGTATTGTCTAATATTCTATGAATGTGTGACATATCCATTTTTTATACTATTTTGATATCTCTAATGGAATAAATTAGTTGAAACATACAACACTATTCTAATTTGTATATATATGTTACTATTATTGAAATGAATAGATGGTGATCATGGTATGTTATATGATGGATATTTATATAGATTTATTTATACTATAAGGATAACCTTTTGTGATCTCATATAAATATTAGGATCTATCTTAATGATTTGTTTTTGTTCAATAACATTACATCCTTTTTCAAAATATTCCACCCAACGGAGACAAATGATACCTCATTACAATGTTTATATGGATTATAAATATAAAAGGGATTCCACATTTCTACCAAATGTTATATCAGAGGGTGAACTAGAAAACACTCATGTTCCTCCTCCAGTGGTAAAAACATTGGGACAACCTTAGGCGGATGTGTATATTCATATTCATTCCAATGGGGGTGTGGAATGGACAATCATTCCCGATATTCCTAATATATACAAATCTAGAATACCACAACCCTCTATGGCAATGGGGGACTGTAAGATTCTCTGTATGGGATGAAAATCATCTGGGATATATTTGACCACATTGAGAAACAAGAATATATAATAGTATGGATGAATGGATTATCCCTTTAGGTATCCACCAGGAGGTAGTGGGGAATGAGTGGATATGTGGGTAGACATGATGTTATCTATATTGTGACCTTTATTGACATATTTTATGCAGTAATTTTTTCAATTACATTGAATCATCACATAAAATAAGAGTATATAGGGATAATGTGGAGATCCATGACTGTATCTATAAACTAAACAAATTTCATTAAGCTGCCTGAAATTGAACCTCTCTCGGCCAAAAATGTGGAATAATAGTCTAGGATAACAAATAGCATAAATTTCATAGAAATCATAATTTGGAATCATATTTTCTTCCAAGATAGAATCCCCAAGATTCAACATGGGGGCATTGTTATAAAGAAGGGTTTGGACGAGGATAAAATAGTTAGTATTTTCTGATATAATAGTACTCAAATTCCTGTAACGCTTATAGATATTATTAGTATCACTTCGAGTAACATGTATAATATGACTAAGGATGTCATCATGGGTATTTTTATGCATGCAGAAATGATTTCAGCTTCACCATTTACCTCGAGATGATTTCAACTAAACGTCAACTATAATAAGTCAATATAATACCAAAAATTAATTGAAAATTATTAAATATATTTTATTCCATGAATAATTATCAGACACAATCAACAATTCTACACTATGGATTTTTAGAGTATATTTTATAGGGGGCCAAGTATGATGTGGTTATAAAACCAATGATCCAACTAGATTCCTTGGTAGTAGGTATAAATAATGGAAAATTAGGAAACTCTCATGACATAATGATATGGTCCATGGGTTAGGATTTCCATGTCTATAGAGTGGATTAGACTCTCACACCTAGTGGGAATGTGCCATTTAGAATATGAGATATGGTCTCAATTATTTATTATTTTTCAACCTCTATGTTTGATACTAGAACATTATATTCTTTTCTATCAATATAATTTATTTATGTACATGACTTACTCTTAATGGGATATTTAGAATTTCAATCCATTGGAACACTACTATGAATAATTATTAACTATATTCAGTTTTTCTAAATGTTTCATATACACAATTATTGTTGTAAAATGTTTTGGGTCTTCATGGTTTTGTGTATGATGAGATTTCATGTTATTCATGACATACATTTTTTTCTAATTTTTTATAACATGATGACTAATATTGAAGACAAGAATATTTTACATTACCCATGATAGTGATGTATGTGATCATTGAAAAATGGGAGTTGGTTGTTTTTAGACTCGATCCAAAAAGTGAAATGTATCAGATGATAATGGTGTATAATGTAATAATTTTCATTCAGTATGCTCAATGGTAGCCCATTGAATTGTACTCATTATGTGAATATTTATTAGTATTTCTTTATTAAATACATCCTAATTATCCTCACTCATATATGAGTTGTGTTCAATATTTTACTCATGTTAGGTTCAAAGCCCATCCTGATACCCTGAAATCATAAATTACTCAATAAAATTATGAATATCAAGGAGTAGATTGTGGAAATGAATTATAATTTGTTTATCAGGTCGATTACCTAAAATTAATGTGCACCATTTTTCTCAAACATTTATGACTAAAAGTATCAAATAATAAAAATTTTAAAAATCGAGACCTTATGTTAAAAATTCATGTTCTTAAAATTCATCTATCTTTTCAGTTTATAGATATTAAAAAAATCAACACACATATAATTTAATATTACACAAAAATAATTATCAACCACTCAATATCAATTTTACAATAATGAAAATCTATTATGATATATCACAATTTCTTATCTTTACATATTTTCATTATTTTTATCATGAAATTATCATTATCCCTAACCATCACTAATGAAGAAAGAAAATTTTTTTCTTCAGGGGATGTGCACACAATTTTATGTAAGGGTCGTCAAAAAGAAATAATTAATCACTTAAATTTATTCGAAAACAACCATTACCTAAAATAGAGTATTAATTTTATAGAATATTCATTTATTGTAAAATAAACATGTTCTAGAAAATTTATGACTTTCTATGACCAATTAATATCAAAAAACATTTCATAATAAATAATAAATGAAAAATATAACCATAAAGGCGTCATTAAAATATAGAAAACATGTGAACTAGTTTTGAATAGTAATACATTTCCCTATTATATATATCATAAAGTTGAATTAAAATATGAACTCATTGGCATAACATGTAAAATAATAATATTTCTATAAAACCCACAAACATGAATAGTTAAATCATATAGATATATTGCACAATCAATACAATATCAAAATTATATATAGAATATTATTTTTAGTAAATTCTAATAATCAGTTAATATTTACCAAACCAGTTAACTCCATCCAATTAACTTATTCACTGGAGTAAAATATCATGCTCTTCCATCCTTGGTTTATAACAGAACCACTTGTAATTTTTTTATATTGGAACCATACATCTAGAGTTAACATCAAAACCACATATCATTGAAAAATTATTATAAAATATAATATTAATAATATATATAATCATTCATCCTAAAATTTTTCCTTACACTCACACAAATAATTACCAGATACTAAAATTTACATTCCACCTGAATCCAATGTTTTAGAATAACCAAAAAATGGAATTTGGGTTTTCATAATTGAAGAAAAACATAGTGGATTTCAATTATAGACGGACATAAAATAATTATTATATATATTTTATAATTTAATGATTCATCATGTATTTATAAAAAATGTTCTTTGATTATTTTTCAAAAAATTTAATATAAAATACATTAATATATTATTTTTTTAGAACATTGAAAAAGAGTGAAAAGTGACAAAAAATAGAATTTATAATTTGTTACTTTCCATTTATATATATAAATAATTTTTTTTAAAATTAGGTAAATAATTATATATTTATGAAAATAAATATATAAAGCATATAAACATATGATTTTGAGGTAAAAGGTCATTTACCTAATGTTTGAATTATGAAATGTGTTCTTATTTGGATCATTTCATTAATACTAGGTGGTGATGGATGCCAAATTGATACAGTCTCCTCTAGAAGGGTATCAACTAAAATAGTCTTCCATGGGGGATTGGCCTCAATCCGTTATCCCAATCTATATTATTGATTTTCATCCTAACTTCCATGATATTGTACTCAACCATTATGTACCATACATATTCAATTACCCAGTCCAAATCTCTCTCACATCATTTATGTAAACTATTGAATCATCACATTTAAATCTAATAGATGATTCACATATCATGTAATATTGCCTTTCAGTTGATTTAATTTACAAGTTTGTTTTCAGATAATTGGGACTACATGAATTATCATATATTGGACTCTTAAAAAGTAGTCATATTATTATTCTATTTACATCGGATAATTATTTAATCCAATACACTTCTAGATAACAATAAATCATAAAGGAATCTCACTTATATATATACATTTGGTCTTATGATCTCTATATGAAATGAGATTTATTGATATTAGAGATATGTGTTAATGTTCTAGAATTTCCCCTTTCATTTCAGAATCTTTCTATTATTTAAAATTCAGGGAATATTTTTTTTATTATTTCAGTACATTTAGAAGAACCAGAAAATGGTTTCATCCATTATCAACATGAATTTGATACAATGTTGATGTTTCATGGCCTCTAGTAGAATATATTTTGATTTATATTGGGTATTAATTTCAATATAAGGAACCAGTATTATCTTAAGAACAGATATATTTATTTTATTACGCAATAATATTAGTTCATTTGATTTTATAGTGTTGGTATGATATGAGAACCACTACAGGATTATGGAAACAGTTTTGTGTACTATAACATTTATAGGGTACAAGAATGAATCTTCCACCCCTGATGTATGTATAAAGGATAAGGGCCAAATTTGTGACATTTTAGCAGTGGTAGGAAGGAATTATGGTTAACATGAAAAATTTTATTTGAAATAATGAAATTTCTCTCTATGGAATGTATCTTATATAAAGGAATTTTAAATTTATGATGATTAAATTAAAGAGGTGATGGTTGATGTATAATGTGGGGAATGCACATCTGCTCACAAATCAAATGAATACACAGAAAAACCATACAAGAATAAAATATTTGATGGTTGAATTTATTGAATAGGATATGTCATATAAGTACCACAACAATAATATATTTTCCAATATATATGAATGTATTTAATATATCTTTCTCATTCAAGAACAAGATAAATGCATGAAAGAGATAAAATGAAAATGTTTCGTACAAGTAGAGGCTGGAATCCAATAACCTATAATAGGGAATGAAAACAATGATTTTAAAGGATTATATAATGTAGATTTATGTGATGCTAATTTTTTTTAATTATTATTGGAAAATTTAGAAGGAATGTATGGTAGAGGATTTCCCATCCCATGCAGAAAGAAGGGATAAATTGAAATAGGGACTTAGGGAGCAGTTTTTTACAATATGGGGAAAACCTAAAGTGTGTATAAACTTCTATCACCTTAATATAACCATATAGTCAAGGTCAACTATAAATGATAGAATAAAAAATTGTAATAATGAAATGAAAAAATGAATTATTGGGTTCTATAGGAAAAATCTAATCCCCATTGTGAAATTCATACTGAAGAGCATAGTCTCCCAAAGAAAAAAACATGTGGGTGACAAAATTGATGATTCAATTTTATAACTAATTATTGTTAATTATTTTATGTGAATGGAATTTAAATATAATTCCATTTTCCCCAGAATTTCATTAGTAAAATTATATAATTTTACCATAAATTAAAAATTCCAGTGAACAACAAATATATGGAAGCTCATACCCATACTAGTATTCCCAAGGAAGAGTTCAACATAATTTTAGAGAGGGAATTCCGTAATGGTGGTGATAATCCATTTGAGTAATGGTTTAATTAAATGTTTAATAATTATTTCTAGGATATTGATAATTATGAATTCTATATGGAAGATTACTTATTTGTATTGAATATCCTCTCATATGACATCAAAGATATCATCCATATTCAATTAAGAAAATATAGTAGTGACGTATTACTAATATTTTAGAGGGAACCCTATAGCTCATACAATATGTAAGAACATTTATATTGCATTTATCTTCATATAGATCACATTTTTGAGGAATTATCTTCAATATAGTTAATTTTTTTTTCAAATAATACATTAAAAATTAAATTAGAAGTGATTTTGGACATTATTTTTCTCTCTAAAGTATTGTTAAATATTTAATTCATCACCGACTGTGGGAAATTTCATTTGGGATAAATCTCGATACTAATATATTAGTAAATCCATTCCTATATAGTGTTGAAGATTGTTATTATTTTATGGGGTTTTATTTTTGTCATTAAATTTTCCATTGAATTGAATTGAATATTTTAAAATTAATATCGAGTGGTTCTTAGTATCATTTATATTCTATCATAAATAAATAAATAAACTCATTTATCAAAAATTTTTGCTGATGTAACATCCCAGGTAAATAATGAATAAAAAATTTTTATATTTATTAATATTTACAAATTAAATATTAATTTTACTTTAAAGGGGTTTCTATGTTCGATAGCATACCCGATACGCAACAAAAAGTTTCTTTGAAATCTTACGTTGCACACTAGTAATAAAATAATATTATTTTAAATGGTAGTTAACACATAGCCCTTGTATTAGCGGGAATGGATAGAAATAACTAAAATATGATTATATATGTTTTTTACTTTTATATAATAAAAGATAAAGGCTTAAAATATGAAAAGAATTCAATTTTAGGCGTATATGCCCTAGTTTTCACTAATGGTTCACTTATCGCCTTTTGATGGTGAACCATCATTAAATATTGTTTTGTTCACTCTTATACATTCTATTGGACCAAATAAAACTCTTCATTATAATCGGGACATCAAAATTCACTTTTTGTAAATTTTTGGTATTTTTCCAATAAAGTTCGTTTTTTTAATGAATAGTGTAAAATGTTGTATTTTAATTAAAAACATCTTTTTAATCTAATTAATTAATATTATTTTATTTTCTTTTTAATTGCTTTTAAAGTTAAATTAGAATATATTTTTACCATTAAATCCAATAGTGGTCGTTGGAATTAATTTCAATTTGAAATCGGACTTAAACTAGTGTCAATCTTTTGATACTTATTGTTTCATAAAAACATCCTATTTGCTCTTACAGTGGGAATTAATTATTAAATTAATTAATGACACTTATATGTTTTTAATTTTGTAAAATGGAATTCATTTTTGAATTCGGAATATAAAATATAGGTTAGGGTGATGTTTTGGTATTTTTCTAAAAAAATTCAATTTTTGATGAATAGTGAAACCACTAAGTGGTACTTAAAAAACAGATTTTTCATTTAAATGAAATTTTACCACCTCTGTGTTTTGAATTTCAAAAATCTCACATACATGGTTGTCATTAAGAAGTAAAATGTGGTTCAATGGGATTAAAATAATTTTTTTGGTGAATAGAAACTTATTAAGTTTTTAATCGCGATTAGAGATATTTAATGTAATTTAAGGTAAAAATAATGTTGTAATAATATGAAATGAACTTGACACATGTCCTAACCTCATTGGATGCGTCATTTCATACCAATAAAATCCATGGGTCAACATGGGGACCCCATGAAGCCACTTTGGATGGAAAATGACATTAATAACTATTTATTTTAAGTTAAAATAAAAATTTCACAAACATGCGTTGTTTTACTAAAAAAATTTACATGGGGTAATACAAATCAGATTTTTGACTATAAACAATCATTGGAAAGTTAAAAATATTTCCTACATCATATTATTTGTTTAATAATTTTTAAACATTAAATAAATTAAATTATTTATGACACCATGATGATGTAGCGTTTACCTCATTATTTAACGATTTAAATAAAATGGAAAGATAATGTAAAATATAAGTCCTACACATGTAAAATACCAATTAGATGGGTGGATTTCAAACCCTTATCACCTTATCCTCGAAACACATCAATGTGGGGCCATTAAAATCCGAAACGCATTCTAAAATAAAGTATCACTTTCTTACTTTCCAAGAGTGCCCCTCCTCTTCTCTTATAAAAGGCCCCCACCTCTACCACCTTACCCAAACTTCCAATGCCTTTGGCTCAGAAAAACCCTTCCCATTTTGTCTCTCCACATCCCTCTCTTACTCCTTGAAGCCTAAATTTGGCCACAAGTCTTCCCAAGGAATCCTTTGAGCTCAAATCTAAGATTAGATTTTGATATGTGAGGTGGATATTTGACTATTAAAACACCCATGAATATTTTTTATGGAATTATTTACCCAACTCATATTCCTTTCATAAAGTGATCTTTTTTGTTATTTGTTAGGGCATGTGTTTTTAATTATTCACCGTGCATAATATTTATGTTATCTTCTGCTATATTTTTTTACCCTTACTGAGTTTTTAAGCTCACCTCTTTCTTATGTTTTATTTTCCCAGGATATGAATAATTTTGTTATGAGTGACATGCAGGCATAATCTACGAGGATTGGATGTTTCTATTGAAATAAATTATTTTTTTTCCAATTTAAGTTGTAATGTTGAACATATGTATGTATCTTATTTCCAAGACTACTAAATTGATCTGTCCTTCAGTACTTGATTCATTGTAATCTTTCCAATGTTTTAAAATAATGCACCAGCCTCTGGGTAACTAGGGTCGGGGTTTTATAGTTGGTATCAGAAAAATTTTAGTATGATCCTTGAAAATAAGATTTAGATAAACTCTGATTAAATAACATTACCCTAAGATAGAATTTGAGGATTAGTATAGAAGAACTTCCTTAAATAATTTAATGTAGAGATATTGTGTATTTTCTCAGCAATACATCCCTATCTAGATACGAGATGGTAGAAGTAGATCTGGAATAGATTTTCTTAGGCATGATAACCCTAACTTGTTGTTTCAGGCTTGACACATGGTATCATGGTTCACGAAAATATGACTTGATGAACTCCTGGTTATGACACTCCCGTGGGATATGCTTAGGATAATTTACAATTAAATTACAAACTGATTTTATGGATTCAAATATAAGATGAAAATAAATGGCCTTGGTTAATCCTAACGGATTTAAAATTGAAAATATGGTGTCGTGATATTCTCTAAATGATTTTTCAACTACTTTTTACAAACAAAATGCTTTCTGGTTTTAGTTAATGGTTGGATTCCATGGAATTCATAGTAACATTGAGCATGATTTACAAGGTGGGAATGGTGGTGGAAATGCACAACAAAATGGAATGTTCATAGGCATAAAAGATATCATGTTCATACTAAATTAGTTTTCCAGAAATATGATCATAAATATATATATTTACCAACTTCTGTACTCAACAATGAAGAGAAAGGTGATGAATGATAAGAGCTGTTATAGTGGAGACCATGGAGAAATTAATCCAAAATTTTCATCATGTAGGAAATGTGGAAGGAGACACCCATTAAAGTGTCTCAATGGACCAAATAAATTCATTACATGTGGAAATAAAGGACATAAACTAAAAAAATTCCAAGGAAAAATTAAAATTAATATAAAAGAAAATAAAATTGGTCCCAAGAATCCCTTTACAGTCATTTTCCATAAATGTAGGGGAGAAAGACATTAACCGAGTGAATGCCTATTCTATAGAATATTTTATTGTTCATAAAATAAGGTTTGTGGAAATAAAAGGTTGGATAAATTTATTTAAAGTATTACTGCTCTTTGTTGATGGGATTGCATTGGAATAATTTTCTATTGTATTTTTAACCTTGTAGTTTGTCTTGTGAAATTGATTTTTGAGGAAGAATTAACTTTTCTAGGGTGGATATAGTTATAAATAAACATTGGGATTTATATGATCATTGAGTTTTCGGAAATTACAGGTTATTATATTTTGTCACGAAAATGCAATGTATGATATAACATCTGGTGTTAAATTATATTATGTTTATTTTGAAGAATTTATCTATTTTGGTAATTTTATAAAATATAGCTTTTGAAAAAGGAAAACACCCAAACCGTTTGACATCACGTCACATCAGACAAAGGTATGGGAATCGAACACACAACTACAGTGTGATTGGGATTTTTCACCTACCACAGGACTATGTGAAGTCATTGGTTAGTGTGACTAATTATCTATAGTTAAACGAGTTTATTTATCAATAATTAGTTGATTTGGGATCTTATGTCTTATCAAATTAATACCTTTAGTATAAGAAAATTATTTGGAGACTTAGTGATAAATGCTATTTTGGAAGACGTTTCCTCTGTTGGGAACACTTTTTGCCAAATAATAATAGAATAATATGGGATTTCATTTGAGGAGTAATGGTGGATTTTATCAATGTTTTTACAATGGATTTATAGTTATTTGGGTTATTAATGGAAATTATTAACCTATAATAGATAATATTTGATTACGTTAATTACATTTATGTGTGTGTCTTTAAGAGAAGCCGATTTCATTTGGAGATACAATATAACGTGGAAGACTACATAACCAAATTCTTCTACATTTTTTGCTTCAATATTAGTTTGGATTATATTGAAGGATATTAAGGACAATTGTTTATTGAATTTTATTCATTTATCATTGGGGTATTGTTGGTTTAATATTAGAAATTATGATTAGTGTTTCATTCTCTAAAGGATTATCTTTTTGGGGGATAATCTGATCTTGTACTAACCATTTTGGTTTTGATTAATTTCTAAAGAAAATTTAAATATATAGTTTATTTTTTGTGGATCATGTGTTTCTCTAAATGATGATTCTAGCTCTTTCGGTGTGACCAAGTCATCTAGAATACCCATCGTATGAAAAATTTAGTTAGTGGTAGAAATTTATAAAAAAATGATACTCTACATTACAATTAAGTATATATATTAATTTTCTTATTCAATCTCATAAATAAATTCATCATCTTTATGAAATGTAACTTAAAACAAAAAAAACGTTGTTTGTTTACTTTTCCTACTAGGAATCTAATTACCTTTTTTCCCATCAAATGTTTGTGGTGTTCGTGTTGTTAAATTTATCCTAATCATGTTTTCCATCCCTATCAATCATAACATGACACATAGTTTATCTACCATATTCATGTTTAACATCATGGAATCCTAGTATGGGTTATTTCGAGTGACCTTGGTACTTCTATTGCATTCTTATAATGTGATAGTTTTATTGACTCTTTTTTTTGATGTGGTACATTGAATTATGTTACCAAGACTAATTTCAAAAATAGAGAGGATGAAATTTCCAAAAGGGGGGAATAATGTAACAACCCATGTTTCCATGGTATGCTTCCCTTTGAATAACATAATAGTTTTCATTGTACACAAAATCGGGATTCTAACACACCACGACTAATCAAACAAGCCATTATGATTACTAATACCCACTTTTTTAAATTTTATAAATTTTATCATTCCAAATGGACTTCATTTTTAGATTCGGAATATCATAATTTTCTTAGGGTGAATTTATGGAATTATGAGTAAATCTATCAATTTTTCTTGAATAGTTGAAATATAAAATTTTAATTAAAATCATCTTTGATAATCGAAATAATTTATAGTGTTAAATTATAAATTTGGGTGGTTTTTATGTAGTATTATATTATATTATTATAATTTAATATAATTTAAGTCATTGTATGTAATCTCACAATTATACTGAACATAAACAAGTGTCAATCTTTTGATAGTCATTATTTCATAAGAACAGGCTTTTTGTATGGACAATGGAAATTAAAATTTAATTAATTTCTACCATTTTTGTGTTTTTAGTATGGAAAAATGGATTCCATATTTGGAATTAGGAGGTAAATAATGTGTAAATAGGTATCTTTTATTTTTATACATTATGAATATTTACTTCAGTAGGAATTTTATTTACCGTGGTTAAAGGGGTAAATCTAGTAAATAAGGTTAAAAAATAAAATAATAATAATATTAAATTACCATAAAACGTGTCCTAACCCCATTTTCCGATACATGTTCGAAAATGGGCATCCTTGGGTCGATTTTGGGACCTCATGGAGCAACAATGAATTGATAATGACATTTTATATTAAATATTTTATTGTAACGACAAAAATAAAAAAAGGTAATATCTTTTAGAAAAAAAAATTTTATATGAGGTTATATAATTTATCTAATCAAATAAAAATATTAATTTGAAAGATATAATGATTTCCTACTTCAAGATATTTTATTTATAATTTTTAGACATAAGATAAATATATTTTTATATGTCACAATAATGATGCAGTATTTTTCTTTATGAATGAAACAATCAACAAAATGATATGATAAATATTTAAATAAAAATAATTTCATAATTTTGATTCCAAAATTTTTTTTATTAGTGACTATGATATTTTAGGGGTGATTACATGTATTTATTTCGAAGTAATAAATTTTATTGGATTTTAAAAAATCAGTTATTAAATAATGTAAAAATTGGCATTAATGAGTTTTAAAAACAAATACAATATTATTGGTTGATATAATAATCATAAAAATATATGACTCAGCATAAAGTCATATATAATTATAGGTGTCTCATTAATTAACCACAATTGGTTCTCTGGGAAGTTTATTGTATGTTTATTAAATATATAATACAAAAATACAATAGGCATGGTAATTATAAACTATTTACCTAAGAGTAAAATCCAAAAGATAAGGATATTATACTGACCCAAACCAATATACAAAATATTATTTTTGAGTTTTATTCGGCCAATACATACCTTATACTTTAAATAATTCATTTTTGAAACATAATTAGCCAAAAATTATTTTATTATAAAATAATATTTCAATCTTTTCTAATGGTTCCCCTCACCCCTCTTATAAAAGGGCACTTCCCCTTCTCTCAAATTCACAATATCAAAGCCATTTAGATCGTCCAAACACTGCCCAGATATCCTCATAACTATCCTACCTTCATCCTAGAGTGATTCCATTAGTCATAATTCCTCCATATTGAGTCTTTTTGATCAAATCAAAAGGAGGAACATGAAAATGAGGTAAACATTTCATCTCTTCTTTCAAGTTCTTTTCTTCTTCCACTTCCTCTTTATTTATTGTATCCATTATAACATAAAAAATACAGTATATTCTATATACTTTCATATAATTATAAATATTGTACAACCATATTCATTATTCTATCCATCTTATAAATGAAAAAGTCACCATACATGCGTACATACTGATTACCGTATCCGTGTCATGGTGTGGTTTGTTATTAAAGTAGTACATCATTAGGATGGGTATAAAAATGAGTATAAATAATATAAATAATAAATATAAAATTATAATGATTCTATTTATATGATATACCATCCAATTATATATGTTTTTAATATCAAAATAATGTTATTGTTTCCCCTGCGTACGTACGGATTACCGTCTCTAAGAACGCGGTGGGATTCATTCGCCATAGTATCCATTCAAGAAATATTACAATTTTATGATTGAAAATAATTTTTAATGACTTAATATCATTCTTAATATGAATAAGATACACCGTATCTATAACAAACAATACATACGTAACAAATCATATAAAGAAAAACGAACCAGTTAACACCCAAAATGATGATATTATTGAAACATCATTAACAATGAAATATTAGAAGATCATATATGATATCTTATTAATGTATATGGTTCTTTTATATTTTTATAATTATTATTTAACCATTATACAATAGGTTAACCTACCCTCGACCAAGGAAATGTACAAAGTAAGGTGTTTCTTATCTCACTCTTAATTTCGTGAGATTTCCCTTGTTGGATACTTCTTTATTGCATGTGGTATATTTTATACTATGCTTTGATATATATTTTCATGATTCTATTTTTATTCATGGTATTATGTGAATAATTTGGTGGTTATTTACTTTTGGTCAAACTACTTGATTGATTACAACGTTGTAAGAGGATTTTATCTCAATTATTATTCCCGTGAGATTCATGGGGTATTACCATTATTTCATTTTGTGTGGTGTATGTACTAGACATGATATTATTAAATTTTTAATACAATTTAATCTATTGGTATTTACAAATTCATTTAATAATTATTCTTTCATGGGGTGTATGTTTCATGAGTTACCAAATCAGAAAGGGGATTTCAAATTTGTATTACAACTCATTGTGGTTTACGCCAAATTCATTGATTATTTTACTCCAAGATTATGTGAGGAATCACTATATATCAATTATGTAATAATTTTCACTCCCCATTTGTGGATATACTTTTGATACACATTATCACTCCATTGATTATTTCTCAATTCATTGATATGAACATTATAAGAGTAATCTTAAATCAATTTTCGTTCATTGAGTGAAGCATCCAAGTCATTGGTGTTGTTTTTACAAGAATAAATGTTAATGTTCTTTGATTTATTTACACTCAATATATAACTATATATAGTGTATTTATATTTTTCTCACATTATTATGTCATTTATTAGTCCTTAACCTAATGATATGGTCTTTATAAGTGATTTCATCTCAATTTGTATTCCATTGTGACTTCTTTGTTGTTATGATCCAATTCACTTTTATTTGGTGTATATATTATACTTTTACATAATATACCATTAATCCATTTATTTTAATGATATTATTAAGTTTTTATTACCACAATTATTTGTATTCAAGTGTCTCTCATATGGTTATCAACTCTAACTAAAATATCATTTTAAATGTTTTTAAAAAATATTCTTCTAAATTTCCTCATTAATGTCCATGTTTTAAAAATGGTTTTATGGATTTATTTATTTGGACATTAATGTTTTAAAATTCTAATTCCATTCACAAGTGTCAATGTACTATGGGTCACCTTGATTAAAAATTATATTTTAAAATGATTTTTGATAAATAATTTTACTTTTAAATGTTTTCAAGAAAAAGGGGGATATTTCTCTCAAATAGCATGGATGATTATTTTCATCTTTGTCAATATCCTTAATTATTCTCAATTGAGGTTAATTTATTATAATATAATATTCTATATTGTATTGAATGAGTTATGTATTATAGTGGATGTGTTATTTTTATTCCATTCATGGTTTATGGTTAAAGTATTGTGATTTCGTATGCTAGTTTAATATAAATGTTTATGATATGCCTCACCATTTTCAAATGAGGATTGCATTAGAATTAGTAACTGATGGATGGATCCTGCTGTAGCTCTTTGATGCACCGATAGGTCTCATGAGACCAAGTATTGTCTTGACATAAGGCCTTGACAATTTCTTATTTTTTTTCTTGTCATGAGGCCTTGACTTTGTGATTATTATATCTGGCAGTATACATTCCATCATTATGAGAATATATATTGATATTTAATGTTGTTATTCGACAAGTAGAACACCCATGTCTATTTTTTAATTTGGCATTATTTACCAATCTTATATTCTTGAAATAATGTCCTCATGTTTATTATTAGTTATGGCATGTGTTTTCAATTATTCACAATGAATAATATTTATGTTATCTTCTGTAGTATTGCTTTCCCTTACTGAGAATTTGTGCTCACCCCTTTTTTATGTTTCATTTTCCTAGTATATATAGGTGTTAGTTATGAGTGTCTTTAAAGCATAATCTAAGAATCTTGGATGTTTCTAATGGAAAAAATTAGTGTTAGTTTTCTTTTCAAGTTGTAATTTTGAACTTATGTATGTATATTGTTTCCAATACTAACAAACAGATCGGTCCTTCAGGACATGATTCCTTGTAATCATACCGATGTATTAAAATAATGCACAAGTCTATGTTCACTGGTGTCGAGGTGCTACATTACATTATAATTTCGTGTTTATTTAACAAAAATGATATTCAAAAAGAATTATTATATTATAATTTCTAGGTGTCAAATTAACCCAATATAAAATAAATTTCAACGTCACAATTTAATTTTCATATAAGTCACCCATGGTGCGGTAATTGAAAATTATATTGTTAAAAAACCCACATCATAAAAGTTCCATTAAGAAAGTTTTTATAAGAGAGAATGGAAAGAAGAAAATTTATCTTGATTAATCACATAACTAGGTTTTTAGGTCTGAGAAAAAATTGGGAAATGAGTAAATTAACATTGAATAGAATAATAACACAATAATACCGATGTAGATAGTTAGGGAACATGTTTTAGGGAATATTAATGACCAAAAATCTGTAACCATAGGTGTAAAAAATGTATTTGATAAAACAAAAATATTTTAAAATTTGAAGAAATAATTTAAAGACCACATTCATAGAGTTGCGAATTTTTTCATATTTTATTTTTATAATTAAATTTACTTACATGATATAGTTATATTTCATAAGGAATTTATTATAATATGGTCATTACATGAATTATTTTTATTTCAACTCATAGAGAATGTGGCAACAAATGGTGATGTAATATGTTAATCTCTATTACATTGTCCAAATATAAACTCAAACCATTTCATAAAGGGATAAACATATGTTGCTTCCAAAATATAATGATAGAAAACAATAAAATGTATCTTAATCTAAGAAATGATCTAATAACTAATCCAAAAACAAAAAAGTATCTACAAACAATTTCATAGAAAAAATTTAACACTTTTATCATGATTTATTTTAAAATATGTTAACAACTTGATTAAAAATAAACTATTATTGAAATGAAATGTTTTTCTTTATTATTTAAGTAAAAAAAGATTATTAGATATATTTTGTAAATCCAAAAATGGTTTGTGATCAATCAATTATTGGATAAATTTTTTTCTCCATATGTTATTATTTACTTCCAGGGTAGTAATCATTATCGAAATTAATTTAACCACATGAATCATCTCATTATCAAACAATAATTATAACAATATCAGGAATATTTTATGGGTTCTCAATCATATTTGTTATAAGATTTTCAGAATTCCACATTATCACTTGTCATGGTACCATTAAATACATTTTCACAAAACCATTAAGAAATATTACAACATTATAATCCTTATATAATTCATGATATCATCAATGAAATATTATTACAACATACTTTTTGGATACAAATAAAAAACAATATAAATTCTTCAATTTTAGTTGTTTCTATAAAGTAATCATGGAATTCAACCCCTGTCATTTTCTATGATAGATATCCTTAAACCAAGAGAAATTTTATTTCATATTTTTTCATATCCTTTCAGTTGAAATATAAAATAGTAGTTTTTTCTTTCAAGCCATTTTATTATTAAACATAATGAACCCTTTAGTAACACTAATAATAAAATATCATTCCTTTTCATGAATTTCACCTGATAATTATTTCCATAGTTTGTATATTTTTAAAATTTATTCATCTTCTTCTATAATGAATTATCATTCTCATTGTGACCAGATGATATTTTTTTCTATTGATTGTATTGGAATATATTTGTACTAGAAAATTATTTCTCCTTTTTAATGTCTTATATAACAATTTCATTATATAATGAAATTTTTTATGAGACCAATTACCTCGAGATATGTTTTCTGAGAACATAAAATTAGTACCCGATCAGGGACATCATCTAACATAACTATTCTATAACATACCTCGTTATTCTTATAAAAAATGATTCAAAATATGTGAAACTATCTTGTTCATTTTTCTTAATTCTATGAAACATAATATTTATCTCAATGTGTTTTTATGATGGGTATATTTATCAATAAATTTCTACCTAAAATATTTCAATTAAAATATTTCATTTTCTTCATCCTCCCAATTATTATGAGTTAATGACCACCACATATCAGCATCTACATTGATACAATACACTGGAAGTGTGACTTTTTCATTTTTACCACATAGCTATGCCATCAATAAATTCTCCAAAAAACTATTCCATTTCTCAATAGACATTATATTAGTATTCCCACTCAATTATGGTGGTTTATTTCTTATAAATCCATTCAACATCATTCAATATATTGATTAAACATGTTTTTCCATGAGGTAAATGTTTTTTTTTGAAAATGTGATTATTCCTTATAAATAAATCCATAACATGATCTATTACAACACCACTTATATCATATTCCGCAGTTTGGGAACCTCAACACTGTCCCAAATTAATGATATAATTATGCTATATAGGTTACAATCAAATAAAATTGATTAAACTAGATTAGATACCATTAGGTTACAAAATGATAAATCCCAAAGCTAGTGAAATTCAAATGTTAAATTGAATCTATTATCCCTAACTAATCTAAAAACAACAATAATTGTTTCATTAGGGATAATCATACAATGAAATATGTCGTAATGGATTGTATTAAAAAATTTAATTCAAATAAGAATATCCCCCATGTGTGCTGAAACATTTGACATATATGTCCCGTTATTGAGTAGGAAGTTATTCTCCAGTCAACTATGATGTTACCTTTTCAGATATATATCTCCTATAAACATATATTCTTGAACTACATCCACATATATTATATGTTCAATAATTTTTTCTAGGAATAGATATATAATATCTACATTAAAAAACATTATTATTTTATTCTATAATTATACTCAAATTCTAATATTTTTTATCATTAACTACTCTATCATTTCATAAATCGATATTCTATGGAATCTACTAAATTTTATCTGATATAGACGATGAAGAACCGAATCTCAATATCATGAATTGTGATTTATACTTCATTACATTATCATATATTCTTGATTGAAATCCCAATAGACATAAATGTTACATTTGTTTTGAAAAACCATATAGTATACATGATTAAAAGTTTACATTGTGAATATAAATCCAATAAATATAAAAAACAAAAAAAAATCTCTTTATCCTCAAGAAATATTTCTAGGAATTCAACTTAATAACCAAAGGAATGGGAATAAAATAAGGTCAATATTAATTTCGCATTAAGGATTAACTATAATGAATGCTACAATGAGTCAATAATCTCTATCAACGTGATAAATATAGGTAACTATGAACACATGAAATATAAATATAAATATATATATATATATCACACAATCAATATATAAAATTAAATAAGAGAAACACATTCCATTTAATCACCAAACTGATATCAAAATTCATCCATAGAGAATTTCAATGAAAAAATTGCATGAATAATAATAATAACTGTATTCTATCTGATGGTATTTCATAAATATTGGATTCAAGATTCCTAGTAACATAAATTATTTACTACCAAAACCATTAATAAGATAGTTTAGTACACACCATATAGAAAACCATTTGATTAATGATATTTATTCATCAAATGATATTTTCAATTAATCAAGGGGTTAGTTTAAATTGTTTCAAAACCTTATAATACCATTCCAAAGCATTTATCATATTTCCAATATTCGATTTATCATATAAAAAACATGACCTATCCAATATTAGAATTAATCATGGATACATATTTATCAATATTTCCCTTGTTATTCAAAAAACATTAAAATTAAATATAGTATTAATTATCATAAAAAAATTATTAAACAATCATTTATATAAAACATTAATAAGTATGATTAATAGAAATATGCATTCCAATGAAAAATTATTAAAAAAATGGAATGCCTCAATTGAAAGTTAAAAATAAAAAATGATAGTGTGATTGAGCAGAAAAAATTACCAGTTGGAAATTTTTAAGTCAAACCCCTATCGGTGATATTATTAAACATTTAACGTTAAATAAAATGTATATAAATAAATTGATGTTATTATATTTAAATAGGGATGTATATGTGTAAGAACTCGAATATTTATTTCCGGTCTGGATCTTTATTTCATGTTCTTTGGAGGAAATAGGACGAAATGAGATATTTATACATACACACCAAGTACTTATGAGTACTCATTGTGTACCTTGGTTCTGCCTACAGTCATGTACTTTTAATGTAACTTCTGAGTACACAACCATGTGGTGACCTGGCATGCCACAGAGGGCAGAGGCCGTTTAAGTTCACTACACTACCTGTACATTTAATGAACATGACATGTAGTTTTCTATATATTAAATAAATTTGTTCGGAGATGAGTCTTGTCCTTAGAGGCATCTTTTTTTATACTTCGATCACATATGAGAGTGATGGAAGGGCCGATGAGCTCTGAACCCCTCCAAATTCTCAATAAAACCACTGATTGATACTCTGTTAGGTGTATTGGAATTCCACTACTGAGTTCACATTTCTAATAGAGAATTTCATCTTGATTCTACATCTCCCATAAGTTATTCAAGGTTGATGGTTTTTCACCATTTTATAGATCTACATTATTCCAGGCTGATTCATGGGCCGATGTTCAAGAGTAATGATTGTCTGATATAATTGTAAGTGGTTTGTTCCATACATTTCTCTTCATTGGGTTATATATTTCAAAATTTCCATATAACCATATTTAGGGTATTACGTATTTTGAAATTAAATTATGGTTCTTACCAGTTATGGATTGGTTAATTGTTAAAGGGTAGTTGTGTTTGTGTAAGGGTTTATGGCTTGTTTATGGGACACCCTGTAGGTTTCTTTCACTTTTATTTATTTGTTAAAAATATCTACTCTAGAATTCATATAATTCGTTCTTTGTTTTCTTTTCTTTGTTTTGTTTTGATGGAGTTGCTGAATACCTGAGATGTCTGTGATATGCATTGTAAATGTTTGACTAAAGGGAATTTTATGTTGGGAGCTTCCCGAGGTACGGTCAATTATTTCTGTTTATCAGTTATGTTGATCAATTGGTATTAACTGTTAGAGATAATATATGGTCATCTACATGAGGGTTAAGACTGTGATAGCAGCATAGGTGGACATTTATAATCAATTACTTCTATATTGAACAACGGGTATTGATGGTGTGAGCTTCCCAGGTGGTCATATGTAATGATTAGTGTTACGGTAGACCCTAGGGGTCAGACTATGAGAGCTACCTATATGGTCATTATTAAATTAATAGTTTTTCTATTATACAAGGGGGATTAGACTCTGAGAATATTCCCAAAGGGGTCATTATTGAATAATTTAATAATGGTGATGATTTCCAAGAAAAAGAAAAAACATGGACTTGGCTATACATGATTCGTTAGATGGTCTTATGAGACATATGTGATTACTATTACATTGGGGAAATAGATCTTAGTCAATATCCCTATGATTACAAGATTCAACTGATGAATAATGATGTTAATTTAATGGAATTGAAGACTGTTGGAGGGTTTAAATTTGAGTATATCCAAGTTTATTATTTAATTTTGGCATATTACCTTCTATATATATTCACTGACAGTTAGGAATAGATATTTTGTTGGTTTTATAAGAGTATTTCTCTCACACCCTATTTGGGACATGTTATGGGTCCCAAAAAGATTATATGGTTGCATGTATCAATAATGTAAAGCTCCATTCTTCATCAGGTACTTAGTTGTTTTTAGATCTAGAGAGAATGGGACCAATCTAAGGCTTACGATGCTATTGTAATTTACATATTTTTTATACATTGGATTCAATATATTATTTCCAACATTGTGGCACGTTTGGGTACATTTCTAGACACATGTGACATACATCATTTATATACATGCTACACTCGTTATATTACTAGTTGTCTTTTTCTATTTAGTTTTCTTGTATTGTATTATATCTTCATCTATTTTTACCATTTTCATTCCGATGTGAATACTATATCAATGAAGGAATATTTTACCCTTTATCAGGATATGACCCTTGATGAAAGTAGGATGCCTCTGGATTTTGAGAAAATTCAATTGAGGTCATGTTACCAACCCATTTCGGGGAACCTCTGGGCGACACTATGAACTGAGACCATTCAAAGTGTTAACAGAGGAGTTCATTTCTTCTTTTCCTTATTTTTTAGAGGCTATTGAACCAAATAGTTAAGAATTAATCATTTTTAATAAGATGTTCCCTGGAGTATCTAATCATTGTATAGGGAAAATCCATATTACCTTGAATATTATAATTTCTCTTGTTTTTGAATTATTATATTTAATTTGATTTCACCAATGGGTCAATCACTTGTTTTTTGCAGTTATGAATTATATCATTATGGTTCTATTTCTTTTTCAAACGGGATTACATGAGGGTATTACAACTCATGCATCATATATGAACTTTCAAGAGATCACATGTAATTCATTCTTGTCATTCCATTTAAGAGGAATTACTGATTGCTTACTGTTGTGATAGATGTTTTAAATGATATGCATGTTGTTGTGATGGATTCCATGATCGAATAATAGATAATTATAATATGGGATAGTTATATATAATGTTTCATTTGGATGGATATCTATGTTTGGTCTATGAGGTGTTATGGGCCATCTTGTATTAGAATTTGGTGGATAATGTTTGAACATTAATTCAATTATATTATGATATGACATGAATAAGAATGAAAATCTTTGATTCAAAGGGAGTATTGGAAGTCACATGTCAGAAAATGGAATTCCTTCATAAAATTTTATGTTTTAAGGGTTCTAGATATGTTTTAGTGGATTATTATCATGAAACCCATACAACATGTTGGGTTATGTCATGAACACATGCCATGTGATCGTCAGTTCTGGAAGAAATGAAATCTCATAAGTATAAGTTGTGTACTAGAATATTTTTACATTTGTGTGGTCTAGGATTTATTATACATGGAAGGAAATATGATTTGAAATGACATACTTGTTCATAGGGGTGGTCATTGTACATTGAATTTTTACTTGGGAATAAGATTGAGGATCTATTAGTTCTTCGAGTTAGACTCAGCTCATGCATGATCAGATTTTAAGTGGTCTTTTAAAAAACCATTTTATTTAGTAATGGATGACATGGTATGTCATCATCTAATATAATGTTTTTTTAGAAAATGTGATTTTGAGATAGTTCTTTTGTGAACCATATGGTTCAATGATTTATTGGGTGGACAACCTATGAATAGTAACCAAAAATGTGTCTTTTATCATTTTAACTCGTTGTATTTTATATTGAGATACACGATGCATGTCAAGTGTAAAACATTTAAATGATTCATTGTGTTTTATTACATTGCTTCTCTTTGAGATATATTGTATGTTCTCAGGTTATCTCTAGTTTAGAGTGACCTAAGAATGATGAAATATTTTTTGTCCCACTACTTGGGAGGAATTGATTGGCACTTGTGTTTTGACATTCCAGCAGTTTTATCATTGGGGATTCATTCCAAGAGATGTGACATGGTAATCATGGTTTATTAAACAAAAACAGGCATTTATGTTTCTTCAAAACTAGTTCGTTTTAGATAGTTTAGTCCTTCTTGATGTATAGGAAAATCCTAGGTATGGTGTGTCACGTCCGTTCTACTGCAAACGTGTTCATTCCTTGAAGAAGAATAGAAAGTATGGACCATTCATTAATTTATGTTATTAGTGGTTTTTTATCCTTGTATGTCTTTTTTCATGAGGGTTCCTTCTTGGAATCAAAACATTTTTTTGATCAGTAAAATGAAGATATGTTGGCAAGTAAAGAAGAGTTTTATTTAGTAGGTCAACCCATAGTGGTTCGTCTATCCATTTCTGGTGATATTTGATGTCATATTAGTGTTGTCTTTCTGAAGAGGTTTGAATGTCCTCTATCTTGACATTGTCCTGGGTGCACTAAGATATCGTCAAATATATGTTGTTCAATAATTCGAAGTCATTGCACTTGTTGGTGATGTATTTGGTGTTTTTTACAGGACATGTTGTTTCAGTAGAGGGTCGGTTAATCAGACATTATTCATGTGATCTAATTTTGGAACACCATGGATATTCTCTTGAATTATGCCAATTATTTGAGGTGATGGACATGTGGATGTCATTCTAGGTTCAGTTAGTTATATTTTTTAAAATATTGGCCTTCACAGCAAAGTCTCACATGTAACAGGGATTATGGACCACCATGTTGAGTTCCATGGAATCTAAGATGATGATTTTGTGGTTATCTTAGTCATTTAGTTAGGCCTAGATGCGAATCATATGTGGAGAAATTATTCTAGTGGGATTGATCTAGAATTTTGATTTTGATCATGTTATGTAATGATCCTTTAAAATGATCAAGGAATGATTAATAAAGGGGAATCACCGAGTGATAGGTATGGGATTTGGTGAATTGTTTCTTGTGGGTGAATATGGGTGTCAGTTGACATATGGGAATGATTTATGTGATATATACATGTCATATCATTAGGAGTTCATAAATGAGTCCCCAATATGTATAGAAATATATATCGTAAATATAGGCAGATAGGTATGAAGAAGGTTATAGGTGGTTTTGTTATCAGATGTTCAACCTTCCAGTAGGTTAAAGCAGAACATCAGCTACCGGAAGAGATTTTATAGCAGTTACACATTCCCATGTGGCTGTGGAATGATTTCATGATGGATTTTGTGACATGTTTACCAAGTTTTCCTAGGGTTATGATAATGTTTGGGACGTTATTGACATGATCATGAAAGTTACATAGTTACAGATGATTACAGAAACCTTTAGTGTTTATGATCTTGAAATGTTGTATATCCATGTGATTGTACGCTTTTAGTGGGATCCACACCCTATTATTTTAGACATAGATTCTTGGTTTACTTCTCATGTTTGGAAGGGACTACAGATGGCTTTGGTTACACATGTACTTCTGAAAGCCGCATACCATCCCTAGATAGATGGATAGTCCGAGTGCACAATCCATGTTTTTTAGGTCATGATTTGAGAATGAATCTTGAATTTTGGGGGCCCTTGGAAGATAAACACTCCCATATTTGAGATTTCCCAAAGAAATAGTTTTCAATCTGTGATTCGGATGGCACCATATGAGCCTTTTTATTGATCCCATGCTGATGTCCCATTTTTTAGCTGGAGGAAAGAGAGGTAGCATTTTTGGGACCTAATAAATTCTAGGAGACCATTGAGATAGTGGATTATATTCAAATAATGATGGCTACTACACATTCTCTATCACGACCCGTCCCCCATGGACATTTCCGTGACTACCCTAGGTCCCCCTTCCATAGGCCAGGGGCTGGTGACAGGCATTGAAAGGCATTCTTCCAAAAACTAGGAAGGCATTTCCATTATAACATATATCCTCACATAACCATGCACAGAGAATGTTAATAATATAAGAAATCTATAGAACTAAAAGAGTGCTAAAATTAAAGGGGACCGAAATACAATACCAACAGTAAAGCTATACATAAAACAAAAAAACAAAACAACTGAAGGAAGGGAAAAGATATCTACTGGAACTTCCTCTAACGTACCTACATGAAGGTTAGGTACAGACTGACTCCTTAGCACTACATGTCCACATGTCTCCTATGGGTACTGACATGTCGTATGGTCCACCTCTGGGCACCGTCCAGTACTGGTACTCTTTGCCTTAGTCAATGATGTCTTTCATTTGCACCAAAGACAATGAAGTGTTGGCATAAACCGTGCAGTTGTGAGTATAAAGATACTCTGTAGGCACCCTGATACCCTCAAGGTCTCACAAAACCACCACGGATAATCCACAGTTTATGAAATCAACAGATAAACCTACATAGGTATATGCCCATACATATACCAATGTTTTCTAGTAATCCATCTCAATCATGAGGAAAATAGATATATACTAACTCATCACAGACTATGATTAATTCTAGGGGTAGAAACAAGTAAGACCCTAGTGTCATCATCAAACACCTTGGCTACTATAGATCCCCACAACTATCGAGTATAGTGGGTTTTTTGCATCACATAGTGGCACTTCCCACAAACCTTGGACTTCTGGGGTACTCCTCCTGTCGAGTACCGTGGGTCTGTCGTGTGACATAGTGGTTCTCTACACCATGTGTCTACCGCAGAACACATAGGCGCTCCACCTCGTGACATGCTGAAGTACTCCTCAAATCGAGTATTGTGGGTCTACTGCGTCACATCGAGGTGCACCTCACTATGGACTACTGATTTAATACCCTTGATGTGTTCTGTGTGTATGTTGTTTCCCACAGAGGCGCTCGCCACTTGGCCTTTTGAGTCACTCCAGGTCGAAAAGGACAGTAGTCATCAAGTCACACCCAACTACTGGGTTTCCAAACTATGATCATTCGTCTCCTGGAGGTTCTTCTCCACGAGCTACTAGTCGAAACTCCAACTGCCACAAAGTCCCACAAATAGTCATCTCAATGATCAGCCACATCATAGGGGTCTCATCGCAACATACGTTGCGTCAATCAGATGCCTGATCTGGGAGTTATTAGCCAATTAGTCCCAGGAGACCAGTTGGATTCATTGTTGATCCAACTATACCAATCCACATCTAAATCCCTAACTCTAGTGGCTTATACTCAATGTGATGTTCTCGTTCCAAGATTTCCAGCACTACTGACTGTTTTTCAAACATACCTCCAATGCCAAAGTTATGAAATAATGATTGTAAATGGGTCGTAGTTGTCCCAGGTCCCATCCAAACCAGTCGGAATGACCCGGCCCGACCTGCATTGTGGACCGGCCCATTGGGTTCGGCTCGGTCTGAGGTGGCTTGGAGAGGTCGCAGTCGGCGCGGTCGGGGTTGCTTGGATTTTCATTGGTGGCACGGCTGGGGGTGGATCGGTTGGCTGTGGACAGTGCGGCCGGGGAAGCTAGAGAGGCTGTGTGTGGAATGGTGTGGAGGGTCGTGGGTGGATCGGCGGGAGAGGCGTGGTCACAAGGGGCTATTCTGGAGTGGCTTGTCCATGGGTGGCTCAGCCAGAGCTGCTCGTTCGTGGGTGGCTCGGCCGGAGCGACATGGAGGTCTGCCGGTGGCTCAGCTGGAGCGGCGCGGAGGGCCATGGGTGGCTTGGCTCAACCGTGGGGAACGGCTGCGGACGACAGGTCGGTCGTGTGGAAGTTCGGCCACGGTGCGACAACATGGCAGTGGGGCAGCAGCTTGGCCATGAGGCGTGGAGGCCATGTAGTGGAGGATGCTGTGGGGTAGCATTGTTGCATCGTAACCTTCATTGTGGTCGGCAGTGTTGTTAACCACAATTGTCATGCCTCCTCGGTGTCCAAATTACCACTTTGGTTTCCGTCACCAAGGTCATCATCTTTCATCATGAAGGGCACACCATTCAAAATGAACAACGGAGGGGTCGGGCCATGTTTGTTTTCCATGCAACCTCCGTGTTAGAGTGGTAGAAAGCGGCTCATATAGAACATGAACATTGAACTTCAAATCCAATCATCCCACAATGATTGTTTCCAACCCCCAAAAGAAATCATCAGCATTATTTGTTTTATAAAGCAATTAACATGTTAAAAATAATCACCCAGAGATTAAACAGCTACCCTATATTGTTCGTTGACAGAGATCACGAGGGAGGAGACAACATAGTTGGGGAGGGAAAGATGATCGTTGATTGAAGACGTCCCAGGATAGAAGATGTCCCGAGGAAGAATGTCGAAGTTGTGCATCCACAATCTTTTTTGGAGAGAATTCCCCCAATTATCCAATGCTCTCCCCTTTTTCAACCCTTTTCCACAATTATACCAAAAAGAAAATATAGCCACCCTCTAAATTTATGTTTTCCATTTAAAATATGTTGGCACAATTTAAAAAAGGGTTACTTAATTAATTGATGAGTGCCAAAATAAATTATGGGATGGGTTGGAATAAATATGTGGGGAGCTCAAGAGGTTTCTCCCATATTATTAGGGTGTTCAATAGGTTCCAATCATCTGGTGGTCCCCACCACCATAACCTCTCTATAGATGTTAGGCTTCGTTGTCCCCATCAGCATAACCTCCCAATGGAGGTTTTTAGTTCAGGTGGTCTCCACATGTGGAATATCCACATGTTTTGTTACAACAAATAATATAAAATTTGTTTCTATTTTATTTTATTATTTCCACGAAAAAACCAAAAATTATCTTTCCCCAAAGACCATCAGCAGTCAAGGTGAAAGTATTCTTAAACGAATATCGATGTTGTGAGTTCAATGGTACCCTTAGATTTCAATTCCAAGCACCAGTTCAGAAATTGTTTCCGGGAACATCAGGCCTGAGAATCATGCGCCATCAATTTTCACAGACTCAATACATTCTGATATATTTAAAAAATACATGGACATTTCGTTTTTTTACGTACTCCCCACCTTAGGGATTTACATCCCCATAATCCACAACTCAAACTAAGGGAAAAAGTGGGGGTACCGAGCATGTATCTGAGCTTCCAACTCTCATGTGCTCTCTTGGAGGTTATCGTGTAGCCAGAGAACACACACTAGAGGTATTGACCATCAGCAAAGGGCATGCTCCTGTCGATCCTAAATATCTACTAGAACCATCATAAAAGTTGCCCCATCATTGATGTATAGTATTCCATTGACGATGATGTGAGAAGGGTCGATGACATATCTACTCAGGTGGGATATGTGGAATAAATCTTGCACCCAGTTCAACTAAGGATGAAGAGCTATGTTGTATTCCACCTTGCCAACTATGATAAGGACATGAAACAGTCCAACGAATCTCAGGGATAACCTGTCGCTTCAGCCAAATCTATGCAAACCATATCAGGGTGAGACATTTATAAAGACATGGTCGCCATTCTCGAACTCCAGAGGTCTCTGTCTCCAGTCAGCATATGACATCTTTATGCTCTGTGCAGTCTTCACCCAATCCTAGATGATCTCCACCATCTCTGTGGTAGCATGTACCATCATTGGTCCCATGAGTACCGACTAACTTGTGTCATTATAGTACAAAGGTGATCTACATGGTTGCTCGTACAACGCCTCAAAAGGTGTAATCCTTAAGGTGGATGGATAGCTGTTGTTTTATGAAAACTCCAACAAAGGCAAGTGATCCTCCTAGCTGCGATCGAAGTCAAGGACACAGGTACACAACATGTCCTCAAGGGTCTGAATGGTCTGCTCAATCTGGCAATCCATCTAAGGATGTAACTCGGTGTCAAATGCTGTTGTGCCCCAAAATCCTCCTGAATCCTTTTATATAGCTAGGAAGTAATACTTGCTTCATGAACAGAGATCATCATCGAGTGTACTCCATGTCACCTTACAATCTCATACACATAGAGGTGTCCCATGCTCTCTACAGATCCATACTCTCTAACCGGTATGAAGTGGGCCGACATGGTGAGTCGGTCAACGATCACCCAAATAAAGTCATTAACAATTATGTATGTGTATGTCTTGTTTGAAAGTCGATGTAATTCTAATACCACTTCCAATCTGGGAACTCTAATGGTTGAACCAAGCCCGATGGTACCTCATGCTCTGCCTTCACTTTCTAACAAGTGAGGCACTGAGAGACAAACTCTTCTACTACTTTCTTCATTCCTGAAAACTAGTGTTATCGATGGAGATCCTGCTACATCATCGCCACTCTTGGATGTACCGCTAGAGTGGAATTGTGTAACTTCCTCAACAATTCCTCTAAAAGTGACATGAGAGCCGTGGTACATCCTTTGAAGTGGATGAAGTGATCCCCACCATCAGAAAATATTTCAGGTGCATGTGATGTGTATATATGAGCACATCATGTTTCACAGTTAGCATCCCCAAACTATGCCTAACTAACCCGCTAATGATGTGGGGGAGTGACTATAAGATAATGATGAAAAGCTGGTTCATCTCTATACAAAAAGGATATTGGTAATGCAGCAAGCTGCTTTGTCACCTCACCTAGAAACTTTATACCAGACCTCCTGTTGAGTGCATCTGAAACAACATTCCCCTTCCCTATAGTATAGACTATCTCAAAGCCATAGTCCTAGAGAAACTCAATCCAATGTCTCTGTCTGAGGTTCAGGTATTTTTGAGAGAAGATATACCTATGATTCTTGTGATCAAAGTATACGGTAAAACCCTCACCCATAATATTGTGTCACCACATCTTCAAGGAAATGACCAAAGCTGCTAACTCTAGGCTATGGGTAGAATAGTTCTTCTGGTGTTGTCTTAGATTTCATGAACCATATGTGCTCATTGATCGCTCCTGCTACAAGAAACATCTGAATTCGGTCCCTAATGTGTCGTAGTAAACAACGTACCCAATGCCCTCCTCTGGATGCCTCATGATGGGGGCACTAGTCAGCCTCTGCCTCATCTCTTGAAAATCCCGATAGAATTTCTCTGACCATACGAATGGTTTCCCCTTCTTTTCCATGACTGATAGTGGCCCTGAAACTGTGGAAACATTTGGCACAAACCTACGGTAGTATCCATCCAATCCCAGAAATCTTCTTACCTCCGAAAAACTCCTTGGTGGCTCCCAATCATATACTGCCTCAATTATCACTGGATCCTCTACAACTCCAGCCATCGAGATGAAAAGTCACAGAAAGTGAACCTCTAGGATCTAGAATTGGAACATTGAGAGCTTACCATAAATCTAGTGCTCTCAGATTATGTCCATTACTACCTATAAATGATAGGCATGCTCCTCCTCAGTAGTCGAGTAGATCAGAATGATATCGATGAATACTACTACAACGCGATCAAGGTATGACAGAAATAACATTTCATGAGTCACATGCACACTGTTGGGGTGTTGGTCAGGGCGAAGGGAATATCCAAGGAACTCGTAATGTCCATACCGACACATAAAGGTCATCTTCTTCACATCCTCATCTCGCACTCTGAGTTGGTGATAACTAGATCTAAGGTCTATCTTCGAGAACCACTGTTCTCTATTCAGCTGATCAAAGAGGTCATTAATCCTCAATATTTGTTACTTATTATTCCAGATCACCTGGTTCAGGCGAAGTAGTTGACACAAAGTCTCCATCTCCCATTTGCCTTCTTGGTGATCAAAATAGGGGTTGTCAATGGAGAAACATCGTGATGATTGAATCCCTTCCCAGGCAAGTCATGCAGCTGTACCCTAAGCTCACGAAGCTCAGCGAGAGAAATATGATATGTTGGTCTAGATACACGCTTCATACCTGGGTACAAGTCAATGTAAAATTCTACCTATCTGGGAGGAGGTAGAACCATAACATCATCAGTGAAAACATCCATGTACTAGTCCACTACTATAGTATAGCTCGGACTCTCCACATCAATAGCTCTGAGGTTAACACTATCCAACTAATGAGTGATCAGCTACACTATCCTCAAGGTATGTCAATCCTGTGTAGCAAAGGCACCCTTATCCCCATTAAAGGTAATCATGGTCCCATACTTGCGGATACACCACACTTTTCATCTAATACAGTCCATCAGAGCATGGAATGTAGATAACCAGTCCACACCCATGATGGTGTCCAAAGGACTTGACACCGCTACTAGGAGATCTGAGCCAAAGCTCTCGCATCCTATTGTATGCTTACACTGTCAGAACTGATAATTAATCATCGAATCTGTTCCTATAGGAGTCTCTAGCTGTAAGGATCAACATTTAAGGCTCCCTAAGAATCTCTAAGATCCCAACGAGGGCAGTGTATGTAAAATTATGACTACCACCTGTGTTTATAAGTACTTCAACTAAGGTGTATTAGACACAAATCATACCTTGTATCATCTCCATAGCACCATGATCGTAAGACGTAACTGCCTGGAACTGGGATCTCCCATGTCCACCAGCTCCCTGCGGTTGGGGATGACCTCCTAGTGGTGGAGGTAGTAACATCTCTAATCATTGCTCGATGCCCTATGCATGGCCAACTCCTCATCAAAGTCTGCCAACTCCCTGCAGAACTCTATGGTCGATCCATTGTCTCTTCCTAGTCAGCCCTTAGACTTTAATCTGATCATCCTTATAACGGGTCGGGCTGTAACACCCCATGCATCCACGGTACACTTCTATTTCAATAATTTAATAGCTTGTATTGTATGAAACATCTAGAATATAACACAATGGGACCAATCAATCAAGCCGTTACGAATAGTAATACCCATTATTTTGAAATATTATAAATTTTATCATTCAAAATGGACATTATATTTTGATTCGGAATAATGAAATTATGTTACAGTGGATTTCTAGTATTTTATTGAAATCATTCAATTATTGAGGAAAACTAAAAATATGAAATTTTAATTAAAAGAAACTTTTTTAATTGAAATAATTTGTAGTGTTAAATTAAACATTTGAATGTTTTTATGTTTCATTAGATTATATTTATATAATTTAATATAATTTATGTCATTGGATGTAATTTTAAGATCAATATGGACATAAACAAGTGTCAATATTTTCATAATTATTAATTAATAAAAACACACATTCTGTTTTGACAACGAGAATTAATTTTAAACTAATTTCTACCACTTCTATGTTTAAATTTGGAAAAATGGATCCCATATTTGGAATTTGGAGGTCTAAATTGTTTAAAAAGGAAACATTTATTTTTATATATAAAAAATAATTACTTTAGTAAATATTTTATTTACCTTGGTTCAAGGGGTAAATCCAGTAAATATGGTTAAAAATTAATATTATAATAATATTAAATTACCTAAAATGTGTGATAAACCTATTTTATGATACATGTCTGACCATGGTAATCCTTGGGATGATGTTGGGACCACATGGAGCCACTTGGAAGTGATAATGACATTTTATATTAAATAATCTAATGTAAAGACAAAAATAACAAAATCAGATATCTATTAGTAAAAAAAATTTATATGATGTTATATAATTGAACTATTAGACAATAAATAGTCATTAGAAATATAAAAACGTTTCCTACCTCAGGATATTTTATCTAAAATTTTTAGACATAATATAAATACATTTATATATGACAAAATAATGATGCATTATTTTCCTTATTAATGAAACAATCAAATAAATGATATTATAAATAATAAAATAAATATAATTTGAATGATTAGATTGTATAAAAAAATTTATAGGTGTCTATGACATGTTAGGTTTTACTAAATGTATTTATTTCTAACTTATAAAGTTGTTAGGACTTTAACAAAAATTTATTACTAAATAATTTCAAAATTGACTAAATTGAGTTTTTAAAACAAATACAATATTATTGGTTGATATAATAATACTAATAATCTAAGGCTCAGAAAAAAGACTTATATAATGATAGTTATATCATTAATGAACCACTTCAGGTTATCTTAGATAATTATTGTCAATTCATTTACCATATAATAGAAAAATACAAAGAACAATGGTAATTTTCAAACTACTTAACAAATAGTTAAATATAAAAGATACGGTCAATATAGTTACCCAAACCTGACTAAAACATATTGGATGAGTGTATTTAGGCCCATAACCACATTAACATTTAAATAATTAATTTAGGATCCATTCTAAACCGAATCTCAATTTATTATAAAATAATATTTCAATCTTTTCCTAAGGAGCCCACCACCCCTCTAATAAACAAGCAATTCTACTTATCTCCAATTCACATTTTAAAATACATTTGGATCAGCCAACCCCTTCCAAAATATCATCAAAAATATCCTACCTTAATCATATAGGTCTTACATTAGTCATAAAGTCAATATATAGATCCCTTTTTAATCAAATCAACTAGAAGAACCCGAAAAAGAGGTAAATATTTCATCACCACTTTCAGGTTTTCTTCCTTTTCACCTTCTTATTTATTTATCGTATCCATTATAAAATAACAAATAATGTATATTATATAAAATTTAATTTATTATAATAATGGTCAACTATTTTCATTATTCAATCGATCCTATAAATGACAAAGTCACCATACGTGCGTACGTATGGATTACCATCACCATGACGTGGTGTGGTTTGTTATTCAAATACATCATTATTTTAATTCTTATAATAATGAGTATAAATGATTTGAATAATACATATAACATGTTAATTATCCTTTTTACTTGATATACCATCCGATTATATATGATTTGAAAATCCAAAGAATAATATTGTTGCTCGTTCATACGTACGGATTATCGTCTCCACAAACGCGATTAGATTCATTCACCATAATATACATTCAAGTATAATATTAATTTAATGATTAAAAATAATTTATAAATACATAATATGATTTTTAATATTAATATGACACATCCAATCCATAACAAACAATACTTACATAATAAATCATATAAAAGAATACGAATCAGTTAACATCCGGAATGATGATACTTTTGACATATAATTAACAAAGCAATATTAGAAGATCATATATGATATAATATTAATATATATGGTTATTTTATAATTTAATGATAATTATTTTACCATTATAAATGAGTATAAGCTACCATCTACCAAGGAAAAGTACAATGTAAGGGGATTTTTATCACACTCTTAATTTCGAGAGATTTCTATTATTTTCCACTTATTTATTGAAAGTGGTCTATCCTGTACATAAAATTGATATATATTATCATTATTCTATTTTAATTGATGGTATTATGTTAATAATTTTGTGGTTATTAACTTTTGGTCATATGACATGATTGATTACAATGTATTAAGGGGATTTTATCTCACTTCTTGTTACCATGAGATTCTTGTTGTATAGCGATTATTTCATTTTGTGTGGTGTATGTAATGGAAATGATTGTATTCCTTGTGTAATATAATTTAATCAATGGTTATTTACAACTTCATTGAATAACCCTTAATTAATTGGGTGTATGTTTTGTGAGTTACCAAATCATTAATGAAAATTTCAAATTTCAATTTCCACTCATTGGGCTTTACAGATACTTCATTGATTATTTTAATGCTAGATTATGTGTGGAATCAGTATTTATTATTTATGTAGCAATTGACACCCCCTTTGTGTTGATATAATCATTATACACATAACCACTCCATTGATAATTTCTCATGTCATTGATATGAACTTGATATGAGTAATCATAACTCAATTTTTAGTCATTTAGTTAAACATTCAAGTCATTGGTGTTGTATTTTCAAGAATATGTTTGAATGTCCTCTGATTAATTTAAATTAACAATCCAATCATATAGAGTGTATTTATAATTCTCAAATATTATTATCTCTTTGATTTATCATTAACCAATGTATATATTCTTTATAGGGTATTTCTTCTCAATTAACATTCTATTGACTCTTCTATGTTGTTATACAACAGTTCACTTATATATGGTGAATACAAAGAACTATGAAATTGTATATCATGAATCCATTAACTAAAGTGATATTATAATCTTTTTTTGCCTCAATTTTTTGTATTCAACTGTATCTCATTGGGTTATGAACTCTAACAGAAATATAATTTTAAATGATTTAATGATTTATTCTTCTAAATCATACTAATTAATGTCTATGTTTTAAAAATGGTTGTATGTATTTTAATATATGAACATTAATTTTTTAAAATTAAAATTCTTTTTAAATGGTTCAATGTGGTGTAATACACTTTGATTCAAAAATCAATTTTAAATAGTTCCTGATATATAATGTGACTTTTAAATGTTTTCATGAAAAAGGGTGATATTTATATCAAATAGTTTAGAATATTATTTTAGTCTATGTCAATATATTTCATTATTATCTATTGAGGTTAATTTATTATAATAAAATCTACCCTATTTTATTGAATTATTTATGCTTGACTGTGGATGTGCTATTTTTATAACTTTCATGTGTTATGGTTAACGTATTAAAATTTTTTATTCTAGTTTTAATATTAAAGTTGAGTTATGTTTCAACCTTTTCATATGTGGAATGAATTGGAATTAGTAAGTGATGGGTGGAGCCCATAATAGATCCTCGGTACATTGGTAGGTCTCAAGTGACAAAATTAGTGTCTTGGCATAAGGCCTTAACAAAATATTATTTTTAGTCTTGGCTCGAGGTATTAACGGTGTGGTTATGATGTTTGACATTATAAATTACATCATTATGAGATTCAAAATTGATATTTCATGTGGTTATTCGACTAGTAGAACACCCAAGGCAATGTTTTATTATGGAATTATTTACTCAGATCATATTCCTTCCTTAATGTCTTAATGTTTATTATTCATTAAGGCATGTGTTTTCAATTATTCAACATTATTAATATTTATGTTATCATTTGCTATATTGCTTACCCTTACTGAGCTTTTAAGATCACCCCTTTCATATGTTTCATTTTCCCAGGATATGAAGGAGTATGTTATGAGTGACCTTTAGGCATAATCTATGAGGCTTGGATATTTCTAATGGAATAAATTTGTGTTGTTTTTCTTTTCATGTTGTAATGTTGAACTAATGTATGTATGTTTTTCTAATATTACTAAACTGATCTGTATTTCGGGACTTTATTCCTTGCAATATTGCTAATTTATTCAAATAATGCACTAGCCTCTAGGATACATGGGTCAAGGCATTACACGAATAGTCACGAGCCATGTTACCCTTCCCGCCGCATGGGTAACACTGCATGATCATTGCCTGACTGGTTCCACCTCGAGAGCACTACAAAACTGATCAGGAGCCATGTGGTCGTCCACATGTAGGTCTTATTTTTTTGGACCTTTGAGATGTCTTTCTACTACCTGCTATAGAATACTCTACTACGCGACGACTGATAGTGGGTCTCACGGATGGTGATTTCTCGACAAGGATACTCTCTACCAAGAGTGCTCTCTTTATCACCCCTTCATTCGTTGGGATCCTAAGCGAGATCATCAAAGCCAAGATATCTCACCTGAGCTCCTTCTCAAAGGTGTGTTCCCTGAAAAATGGATCACACACCATATCTGTGGAGTACCATGAGTGGTTAGTGAACTTTGATGCATACTGAGATATAGTCATCCTCACCTGCTGCAGTTGAAGAAGATCTTTTATGCGCACTGCGCGAAGAGTCATTAGGACAATCACTGCCAGAAAAAAGATCTTAAAGTCTACCCCAAAAAGTTTCACCTCGTCATGGACCTAGATCATATAGCTCCACCTTCTACCCGCAACTACCTGTAGATGGTTGGCATCAGGGATCACCATGAGATCAGCTGGTGTCCCTATGAGTCTGAAGACTCTCACCACATCCTCCAGGAAGTCCTCAACCACATGTGGGTCCATTTCTCCCCTGAACATAGGTGGCCTCTGGTGCTAGAACTTGTGCAACACACTCAAGTAGTGTACACTCTCCAATGATGTGGCTGATGGAAATGGTGTCCCAACAGGTAATGGTACCGATGGTGCCTCTGTTGGTGCATCTACCAGAAAAGGGACTTGTAACAAGGCATCGTCATTCAATGTGCCATCAGTGAGTACAACTCCAGGAACCCTAGCTTGTTTTCCATATGGAGGCATCCTAAAAAAACAGTTGTACCCTGGACAATAAGTTATACCTAGTGAGCAGACTCAAGAGATAACAAAGAAAACTCTTGGAAACCCACACACAACCAGTGTTTTTCTGCACTAAGTCAGAAATCAGAAGTATGAGACCTAGTGTATAGATACGTCAGTCTCCGCACCAACACTAGACACCCTTAACTGAAAACCACACTCATTATCCTTAAAAAATATTTCTTCATAGAAAATATCATATTCATAGTTCTTTGGTAGAATAGTCACCTCTGATACCAATTTTTCATGAACCGTAAAATGGGGACTGTGCTTTGACTACCCCAGGCCAGCCTTCCATAGCCCAGGGGCTGGCAACTAGCACCAAAAGGTGTTTTCCCTAAATTTGGGAATTCATTACATTTATAACTTGTAACCTGTCATATTGAAGCACATGTTATGTTACGAACACTAGAAAAATGTATAACCAATAGAGTTGTGAATGTAATGTGGTTTAGAGTACAATCCCAACAATAAATTTTCAAGTACAAATAATATAGAAAAAAACTGAAGAAAGAGAAAAGACAACTACTAGATCATCATGTGAGGTTCCTACCTGAATACTAGGTATAGATCACCTCCTCAGCACTCCACATCCACCTATATTCTCTACGTACCGACATGTCGTATTGTCCATCCCTTAGAACCATCCTGTACTGGTACTCTCAGCCTCAGTCAGTGATGCCCATCATCTGTACAAAATGCAACGAAGTGCGTTCATATCCCGTATAGGGTTGTGTGTAAAGATACATTGTAGGGACACCGAGATCCATAAGGGCTCAGAAAAACCACAAAGGATAAATGAAAAATTATGAAATCAATAGATAAGCCTACATAAATAAACACCCGTACATATATCTAAGTTATCCAGTAATCCATCTCAATCATGAGGATAACATAGAGACACTGACTCTACTCACACATGGATTTATTCTATGGGTATTAACATATAACATCCCCAGTCACATTTTCAATCACCTCGACTAATAGGGATCCTCTCCTCTATCTAGTATAGTGTATATGACTTGTCAAACATAGGTGCTTCCGACAAACCATAGGCTGCGATGGTACTCATCCTATCGAGTTCCATGGGTATGCCAATTCATATAGAGGCACTCAACACCATGGGTCTGCTGCATCACATAGAGGTGCTCTCCCTTGGGACTTGATGAGGTAATCTTCATGTTGAGTACCGTGGGTCTGCCACCTTACACATAAGAAGTCCCCACTATGGCTACTAAGGATCTATCCTATCATGTACAATGGGTCTGCCCCATCACACAGAGGTGCTCCCCACCTTGGGTCTGCTACGTCACACTGAGGTGCAACCCAACAGTCCTGTCATGTCACTCCAATAGTAAAGGCCAGCAGTCATCAAGGATCAGTCAGCTACTGGGTTCCCACACTATGATGGCCCATATCTCGGAGGACCCCCTCCAAGAGATATTGGTCTATACTCCAACATCCAAGATGACCCATGAAGAATCATCTCAACAGTCTGCCACATCATAGGGGTCTCAACTAAATAGATGGTGGGTCAATCAGACGCCCAGTCTGTGAGATGTTAATTTTTTAGTCCCGAGATCATGGTTGGATTCTTGAACGATCTAACCTGATTATTTCCCATCTTAATCCCAAAATCTAGTGGTGTATTCTAAAATGGACCATCTCTCTCAATGATTTCTAGTGCCACAGATGGTTCGTTAAATGGACGTCTGGTGCCAATGTTATGGAAAAAAGAGTTTAAATGGGTTATAGTGGGCCTGGGACCAGCTCGACCAGGACCGTTGGGTTCGGCTCAGTCCGAGTGGCACGATAGAGGGTGGCTTGGCCAGAGTGGCGCAATAGAGGGTGGCTTGGCTGGAGCCACAGAGAGTGTCGCTGGTGGCTCAACATGAGGGGCGCGGAAGGCCATGGGCAGCTCGGCTCGGCCATGGGGTTGGGCGGTAGATGTCATCTCGGTCGTAGGGCAGTTCGTCTGTGGAGCAGCGGCTCAGCTGTGAGGTGGTGGCTCTACCGTAGGGCGCGATGGCCATGAAATGGTGGAGGCAGAAGGGTGGTTTCTTTGTGTCATTTCATCCATCGCTTTCGTTGGTGTTGTCTACTGCCGTTCTCGTTCCTCCTTAGTGTCCAAATTCCCACTACGGTTTCCATCACCATGTTCTTCTTCTTCAATAACAAATGGTTCATAATTCAAGAAGAACGTCAGAGGGGATGGTCCATGTTTGTTTGACCTGGACCCTCCATGTTAGAGTTGTATCAAGTGGCTCATCAAGAAAATTAACATTTAACATCAAACGCTATCCTACATCAATGATTGTTTCTAACCTACAAAACAAATCATCTTCATTTTTTGTTTTAAGAAGCCAAGAACATGGGAAAAAACCCTACATAAATTAAATCCTTAAGATTTATTTTTCCTCGACAGAGATCGCGAGGTAGGAGACAACATCATTTGGGGTGGGTGGAAAGACGATCACCAATTGAAGACATCCCATACTAAAGGATGTCTTGAGGATGAATGTCTATGTTGTGTGTCAACGTTATTCAATAGAGATATTTCCCTAATTCTCTAATAGTCTCCTCTTTTTCAAGCCATTTCCCCAATACCAACTAAATGAAAATACATCAGAATTCTGAATTTATGTTTTAAAATAAAATTTTGTGTGCACAATTTATAAAATATTTAATTTATTAATTAATAGGCGGTATAATAAATTATGTGGAGGGTTGGAATAATTAATCGGGGAGCTCAAGAGGTTTCTCCCCACATTATAGTGCCATCAAGAGGATTCAAACCTAATGTGGTCTCCTCCTCCATAACCTCTCATGGGATGTTAGGCTCGGTGGTCCCCTCCCCCGTAACCACTAATGGGTGGTTTTTAGTTTAGGTGGTCCCCACCTTTGAAATATCCACATGGGTGATTTTAAAAAATAAAATAAAATGTGTGGTTATTTTATTATATTATTTCCACAAAAAACACTAAAATTAAATGTCACCCTCCACCAACTTCCGTTAAGGTGAAAGTCTTCTTAAGTGAATATTGGAGCTTGGAGTTCCACAGAGCCCTAATATTTCAATTCTGAGCAACCGTTCAAAAGTTAGAAAAACCAACTCTCACATTTACTAAACGTACCTGAACAGAAGTTGAGAAATTCAATCTGGGAACTCTTGGCCATAGAATCACGCGCCATCAATTTTTTTAGACTCATAAAATTACCATATGTTGAAAACAATTACATTGAAATTCCGGGTCGTTACATTCTCAGGATAAATCTTATACTGATCGATAAAGATAACCTATGGGGTTCGGAGCCTGATATAAGGTTTTATTTTGTGTCACATTGAGGTTAGGACACATGAGGATTAAGAGACAAGGGATGCTTTCACAGAGATACATATGTCCATTTATGGTTTTGGATATAGTCATGATTTTTCCTATCAATTGTTATTACAATATAGGTATCATGGGATGCATGAATTCTTTCATGTTTCATAGATACAACGTTACTTTTCAGATAAGTATCATTTTCTTTAACCTTTGGAGGTTGAGTTGTAGGTGGATGAATACTTCGAGGATAACCCTATTCCAATTTAGGATCGTAGAATTGATGTTCATCATGGGAAGTCTGTTCCTATAGTGAGAATGCTATGGCGGTATGTGTGAGTAAAGAACAAGACATTAGAGAGGCATGCTAACGTACGATTGCAATGACATGAGTTTTTTGAAGCTTCCATATCGCCAATCCTGGAAAAGAAATTTGGAGAAAATATCATTAGGGTGGTTTGATTGATGAACCTAGATATTCATTTCTTGTATGGATATTTATTTAGGGTTTTTTGTTAAAAAAGATATGAAATGATTATTTTCTATGTACACACTATGTACTTTTGAGTACATGATATCTACCCGGGTACCACATTCATCCGCGTACTTGGTGTGTAACATCATAATACATTGTCATGTGATGACGAGGATGACCGCTTAGGGAAGGTCCAATTAATGAAATAACATGGTTTGTAAATTTAATGAACATGCCATGTATTTTTTTTATTCGATTACTCCGTCCAGGGTTGTGTGTCATGCTCTATAACATCTTCTTCTAACCTTGGTTCGAACTATAGATTTACAGAAGGGCTGATGAACTCTAAACCCCTCCTGATTCTATGTCCACCCTCTGATTGATATGTCGTCGAGTTCATTAGAATCCCACCGTTGAGTTCTCCATTCTACTAGAGCTTTTGTTCCTAGTTCTACCTCTCTCATGTGTTATTCAAGGTTGATTGGTTTTCATATTTTTGTTGATTTACACTATTCTTGGCCGATTCAAGGGGAAATATTCATTATTATTGATTTTATGACATCATGGTAGGTTGTTTGTGCCATTTGTTGTTTTTCGTTAGATAATATATGCTAAAAGATCTATTTACCAACATATGGGGTGTTGCATATTTTGGAATTAAACCTAATTTATTAACTATTATGGATAGGTGAATTAATAAACTATAGCCGAATTTGGGTAAGGGATGATACCTTGTTTATGGGAAAAACTTCAAATATTTTTCCCATGTTGGATTTGTTATGTTCATATGGTCTAGGATTCATGTTAGGATTTCCTTATTTTCAACGTATAGTTTTTTTAGATGCAGTTACTCATTTCTTGAGATTCTTAAGAAATGAATTGTGAATATTTGACCAACGAGAATTTGACTGTGATAGAATCCCTAAGTAGAGACACTTATTAATTATTTTTTGTTATTTTGACCAAGAGGTATTGACGTTTAGAGCTGCCATGGGGTCCTCGACTCAGGGGGTTTAGACATTTATAGTTTCCATGGTGGTCATTAATAATTGACTCTTCCAACATTGAAAATGGGGTATTAACCATGTAAGCATCCCTGGTGGTCCTTTGTAAATGATTAGTTCTATTTTTTAATAGAGGTCTTAGACCGTGATAGATACCTAGAGGGTCATTATTGGATGAATTTGTATATTTTAGACCATGGGGGATTAGATATTGAGAACTTTTCCAAAATGGTAATTATTTTATAATTGAATGGTTGTGATGAGTCTTCTATTTCAAATAAGTAGCTAGGATTTGGTGTTAAAGGATTTTTAGATGGCCTTCTATGGAATCCATTGTTACTATTACACAGTAGATAAAGGTCCTAGGAAATATCCCTTGGATTACATGATTCAACGGATGGATAATGAATGTTAATTGAATGTAATTGATGCCGATAGGATGGTTTACTTTTGAGTTTTTCCTAGTTTATTTTTTTATTTATTAATATTAACTGCTATATATTTTCACAGATGGTTAAGGAAATATAATTTGGTGGTTCCATACTAGGATTTTATAACACCCAGTTTGGGTCATGTATTTAGACCCAAATGAATAATATAGTTGATTATATAGATAATTTCAAGTCCCTTATTAATTCTGTACATGATTGTTGTTGGAGTTGGAGGGAATGAGACTAAGCTATGGCTTGCGATGCTATTTCATATTACTACATTTCTATACATTTCATTTAGTATTGTATATCCAGAATTGTGACATGTTTGGATGCTCTCCTTGACACATGTGAGATTAATAATTTATATATATACTGCAATCATTATATTAATATCAGCCGTCTATTGTATAATTAAATTGTATGGTATTACTGGTTGTGTTGTTGTTTACTATTTGCATTCTGATGTGTATACTTTGTCAATGTGGTCATAATTTCCCTATTACCACACTATGGACATCGCTCTTAATCGGTATCCTCAGGTGATTTGGGAAGTGCACATGAGGTCATGCGACCAATCGGGTTTGGGGAACCATTGGGTCGGACATGGAAACGGTATGTTTTAATATGCACCACATTATTTTGGAATGTTCCATTATAACAAATATGCCTTAATGAAATGTAAATTGTGATGAAAACCCTTACCAAATGATTTTGTTAAGATGACATCAATGTAAAATCCAATACAATAGATTTATGAATGTTAATAATAACCTAAATAATATATATTAATATATATTATTATACTAGAAGATCATATCACTGATTTTTTTAATCACTCATTATTTTCATGGTTTCAGTTGTAAATTGAATAGTTTTTCTACTATGTTTCGTCATGTTTTTTTATTATTACTCATTTATATATCAGGATTATATCATAAAAATAATTTAAATCATGGTGTAAATATCATACATCTTTATTATTTATATTTTTATAGTAATATTTAATGTTTTTTAATAGGAATACCAATTCACAGTTCCTGGAGGCAGTAGGTCGTAGATCCGTATAAACACTTCTTCTATTTTATTGTTGTATTAAAAATTGTAAAAGAAATATATGTATATCATAATTATATAACTACAATTATTTCATATATATTATTTAGTTAATTAAACACAGACTTAATAAATTCCCTGAAATGTGTGGATGAATCAAATCGCTTTGTGATATGGAAGTCCATAATACACACAAATGACATTATCTTAATTTGAGAAAATATAAACCTTGAAGGTATGTGTTATTTAATAAATTTATAGTCATGATGATATCATTGATAACTTAAATATAATATATAAAAATTATTTACATCATAAATTTGAAACATTATTGGTTGTAATGGGGAATATAGTGTCCTCAATTCACGAGTTAGTAGTCCACCATACACCTGAATGATGATTTCTGTAACTTCCCGACCTGGCTCAAACCAGAACTGGTGGCGGTACAGGTCACCACATGAACTCAAGCGTGTCTCCCCATAAACTAGAAGCTATTGACTAGTAGTGACGGTCTATGGATAGTCATTGGGAAGAATATACCCTCATATCAGAGTTCCGTAATAGAAAATGTTAATATATATAAAAAGCTGCCTACTAAATTATAAATCATCAGAAAAATGATTTTTTAAAAACTTGAAAAAAAAGTTGAAAATTCTTGTTTATAATATAGATTCATGCATTACATTCTAATTATAAAAATGGAAAGTAATTAAAAAAGATATTATGACTTACATTCTAATACAGAAACAATGAAATGACTCAAATCACCAAGAAACACTACATGAGCATCTAGAGCTCCAACTTAGTCATTTTATTCTAACTCCATGTACTTTCATTCAAAAACATGAATGGTCCAATTACCATATTCATGAAAACAATAATGGTCCACTCGGGTACCCCAGTGCAATGTCACCCTGAGTAGGGTGTAAGATATACATATCAGTAGGCCGACACAACCAGTGTCTCGCCCTATCCTGACAGAGAAATTCAATTAATATGATGCCAGTATAATTTGGTAACAACCAAAATGTATAAATAAATTACAACCTATCAAGGTTCCTGAGGGAAATCGGACAAAGATACAAGTTCGGCTCAAAGCTAGAAAATAAGAGTCCTGAATAGGACTTATAAAATTCATAAATAAACTCTTTAACACATTAATTGATATTCATATTTAACAGAATAAATTACATGGTTCCCTTGGACACCTGTATCACAAAACCTACCTCAATACTATCGGGGTCATAACCAATTCCCATAATCAAATCAAAAATTATTTTATCAAAAATTATTTAATTAACCAATTAATTCATTCTATCTACAAATGATTAGACCCACGGTCCTATGTCAATAAATTGGTATAGAACATCATGTCTAGCACCCTCATGAGAATTTAGTGCATCAGTTTTTATCTCGCATCCCATGAGACTTTGAATAATCAGTCCTTATCCCAAGAAAGTATGTCTTCATGCAATCTAGGCGTAGAATGTTCTTTCTAGCACCATGTGAGTATTTTCAGCATCAATCCATGTATCACAACCCTTTTATAAGTCATACATCTATACTAACATTGGTTTATAACTCCATTTATAACACTTCAAATCCATCCATTAATTAATTCATAAATTAATTAATCAAACTCGTTATTTATTTTAACAACTAATTATCAAGATAAATCTACAATCCAATAATTCTATAATTAATTTACCATACAACATCTCAATAGTTAATAATAATTTAATAATTAATTATTATTAACCACAAGTAAGTCATCTAGATAATTAACTCATCATTTAATTAACCCATTTATTTATATAACATCATGATAATTAATTAAGAAATCAATTATCTTTATTCCATTACTAATCTAATTGATTAGTTAAATATACCAAATCTATTAGTTAATGCCCCAATTAACAAAGTACACAATAGAATTAATTAATCCTTCAATTAATTAATATAAAAAACCAATCACATGACATAATAAATTTTCTATAATTAATTATTTCATTTTAATATCACCATTTATTAATCAAACTCGCCAAAAAAAATCTTAACATCATGGTACATAACCTATAGCATTTGAAAATTATAAATTAAATTAATGTCTTCCAATTAATTAAATCAACAATAAATTAATTTAATCATAATTTTAAAAAATTAAATAATTGGATAACATTTAACATCATTAATAAGTAGTAATTAATCCATGATTATTTATCTACATTTAGTCAAAACAACATTTCGCAACTACTCCCGAATAAATTACCTCCTTCATCTATACAAATATATTATAATTAACACTTTGATTAATTATTTATATCCATTATCAAAGCACATAATTAATATACAGAACTAATTATCATATCTTATCCAAAACAAAAAATTATCTAATTATTTAATATTATAAAATTAACCAATTCACCAATACCTTCCTAAAACCAAAAAATGGTCATGCCCTCACTTATCTCTCATGGGAAGCATCATTTAATGACATCCATAGTAATTTATCTACACACCACATCCCACATTTAGAAATTTAATAAAACTAACTAAATTCTCATTTGAAAGTCCTAGAATATAAATATTTAACAGCAAAATTCAAATACCAACAAATTTATATAATTCATTTTTATAATGCATTTATTATTGTTTAGGACAATAATTATGACCCTACCTTGGGGTATAGACAATTCATTATTCAGCAGCTAGAAATATGGCAGAAGCAAATCTACAACTGGTCTGAAACCAAACGTACATGCTTTTATGTTTTTATATATACACATGTGTGCCAACTAAATTGATCAAAATCCTCTTCATCATAACATAGAATCACAAAAAAATGCATAGAAAAGACTCAACACACCTCAAATAAATTACCAGGGACTCATATAAACCAAAAGAATCTAAATTTAATAATGATAAAAAATAGGTATATAATCATTACCAGAAACATTAGCGGTAGAGAGAATCATTACCATCCACCCCCACATTGCGGCGGATGAGGGGTTATGGACAAATGGGTCCCGAGTCAACATTTGCATACCCTATAAATTTATGGACGCAAAAATCAAAATAAACTCAAACCATAGGGTTTTGGCCTAGAAAACATGGAGATAGAGGAGTCAAATGGACAATAAAAATCACAAAATTAATGCAGACAGACTCACCTTGAGGAGGCAGACAAGATTCATGAAGAGTCTGAGAGGAATCGTCACATTCGAAAAAAAGAGTCTAGGAGAGGGGGTGGTGTGCTAATGAGGGGGGTTTTTTCCATTATATGGTTTTTTCTCATTGGTGTCAAGTGATTCAATAGGGTGTCCGACCGATGGAGGTCGTGTCCATGGATTCAATATAGGAAGAGGGAGAAACACCATGGGAGAAGAATATCTCAAGGAGGAGGTCGTTGGTGCATGTCGCACATTCAGGAAAACCATGGGGGTTTGTGTGTTGTCCATGTGCCCATCCCCTCTCATTCTCCAACTTATAAAAATAAATACCTAATAACTAAAATGAATTAATTTAATGATAATAATAATAACATTTACTATTATTACCATAATCAATTTATATATTGTTTCTCCATTAATTATTCTACACCCCTACTAGGTAAAACCCAATAATTCATAAACAAATCAAAATAATTAAATTCTCTCCAACCAAATTTAATTAAATAAAAACATTAACTAATTTATTAAATTAATTTTTTCAAAATGAATTAATTAAAAAACCCCATATTCCCAACGATTAATTATATTTAGTTTAACCATTAATTAAAATAACATCATTTCGCATTTATTAATTAAATTCTTTCTTACCTTGAATTTGATTAAATTAAACCCAAATCCATATTTATTCCATATTAAATATTACCATTTTATATTACCATTATTTGAAAACCTCCAACTCCCCATTTACACATCATTTAGTATTACCATTTAATATTACCATTCCTAGATAACACCAACCTCCCCATTTACATATCATTTAATTAAATTGTCACAACATTAATTTAATTAATAGATACCCCCCACAAATCATTTAATTAAATTCATTTCAACCTAAAATTAAATAAATTATTCTTCATTAATAATAAGCATCATTATTATCAATAAAAACATATCTGATAAAACCCAGAAATCTCCACTATGCATCATTAAATTAAATTCTATTTAACTCAAATTAATTAAATAAAACTGTCGTTTTGAAACATTTAATTATATCCTCCTATTGCACTATTATTATCCATAATAATAATAAAAACCATAATAAATAATTATTATTATACTCATAATACCATAATAATAATTATCGCATAATTTTTAGTTTTCAAAAATAGGTAAAACCCACCACCTCTATTAAAAAAATGCTTCAAATTTAATTCTAAAACTCTATATTTAATTTTACACATCATCATTATGTATGATAATCCTTATTCAACAAAAATTCTTTATTATGCCTAAATGCCACAATAATTACACAAGAATGTTACACCAAATTATTTATGGAATTAAAATCTATTAACATAAATGATACACCACATTATTCGTGGATTTAAAATCATTTAACATCCAAATAAGTTATGACATCATAATAATAATATCAACATTACTATTATTAATACATTTTTCTATTTAAAAAAATATAACATTTTATAATATTTAATTTAAATGAATAAAATATTATACAACATAAGATGTATGGGTTGGACCGCCGCTGTGCGCAGCCCATGCATATTAATTTATGTGGTATTTTCCAGATCCGCTGCTCCCATGACTTTTTGGGACACCCCTGAAAATTATCAGGTATTCACCCAAGTCTCAAAACAACACCACTATTTGTTCCGACACTTGGAATACTGTTCTGCTAATCTGTTTTAAAAATGACCCTTCGATAAATAGATTTTTTTAAAACCTTTATAATTTAAACCTGGTTAAAAAACCCAAGAATTAACAATCTACACACTATAAATGGTTCCCATCCCCTAGAATTCATTCGGATCTACAAAAACAGTATCTGACATACCATGGTCGAAATTTATTTTTGAACATAAATGTTACTTTTCCAAATTCCAAAAACACTTCTCACCAAAACATATGTTCTACCACTTAATTATTTAAAACCCGATCCAAGGTTCACAAAAACAGAGCTTACAACCAAAACCATTACATGGACATCATTATAGAAAATGATCAAATCTTTATTAACCATAAAGAACATGTAACTCATGTTTCATAGAAATACATTACGGTCCCAAAACCCACACTCGCCCTTAAACTGGAGACATGCATGTTAACATTATTACATCACGAACTGCATGTACACTGAAGTCCATACCTTACCTCAGCTGACAATACATATGTCAATATATTAAAAATCTATTTAAAAAATGTAATGTGCCCCAACATGAATGAAGGAATAGCCCAACGAAAAACATCACCCATTGTACAACTAAGATAAAAAAACTCATCAAGCATAACAACATTTATATCATTAGCATGGTGTAAGACATACACAATCTTAGTGTCTCTATAATGAGGTCAAGATAGAGGACATGCTCTTCGTATTTGGAAGAGTGCACTAATAGAAAAACAAGGTCACGAAAAATATATGTAGAACATCATAGCCAATGACCCTATTAAAAAACCAGGGTCACCTGCCATCATGTTTATCGAAATCGATGAGACACTACTCACCTTAGGATATTTTATTATGACACAAGAATGATCATCCACTCAATTGCGTGATATTTCAGAACACATTAATGCATGTGTGTTACATTCCACGAACCATGATCACCACATCAAATATTGATCATAAAATCTGTAATATAAACCTATTAACATGCCATAACACATCGAGTCCTAATAGGTCCTCCCGAGTTGTGGGATGAACATTAATGAATGACCTAAAACATTCTAAGGGTACAACCAACCATGGTTTAGCCCCTTATGATGCCTAAATGGAGGCCCTCTCTCTTGGTCATAGAAATCCAAAACCATGTGGTTAGAAAGCCCCTATTTCAGTTTAGCCATTTCAATTAATTATTTTCATCCTTTTTAACATTTGATCAATTATCAAAAAACACATAAGTGATGTTTTCATAAAATGTAACTTGGTTTTCAATTAGTTCCCCCCATGAAAATTAGAAATGTTTTTCAAAGTTTTCTATATAAAAATTTCACATATAGTTTCATCCAATTATAAATAAGAAATTCAAAATATAAATACCATTTTCTAAAAAGTGACAATCGAGGCTCCCATTTATTCAATATGGGTTCTCCAAAAATCTACCCTAAAATAGACCATTTTAATCCAATCTATATAGTTTAACATTTATATCCATTTTCAGACATACTATGGCTACATAAGGTTCAAACACATGGGTGGAAATCTACTAATCGATACGGTGCTCGTACACCATATCACTACCATTTGGATCCTATTTATAACAATAAACATTCATTTTACAATTAAAATTTGTCATCCCATTCCCACATCAAAACATATATATCATGTTATCATAAGTAGCAACACAACTACATTCTATAACACTGAAGGATTGAAAAAAACTAAACATGCTAATAACAGAGCCAATATGGCATATAATCACTCAAACATGTTAAATCTACCACAGACATATTCTATCTATAGAGGCATGTTAAAGTAGATCAAAACATGAAATTTCACCCAAGACACATAATCCAAATTAGCTGCCATCCTACTAATTCGTCTACCTGGCATGTTATATGAATGGCATTAGAATCTATGAGTGCAAAATATGAAGCATGTATGCAACATCTTTGCTAGTTCATGACAAGGTATATTTTTTCAGAATTTTCATAATCAATTAGAATTGAAAAATACAACAGTCACTCAAGGAAAAATCATATCAATGGTGAAAAAAACAACATGAACAATTATCCGTACCTGGACCAGATGGTCATTTCCCATATGCGGGGTGATCAGTCCCAAGTAAAACTATCAACCCACACAATGACATATTTCTATCCTCTTGTCTAGTATACCCAAAATAGTAATACAAAGAAAAAGAGGCCTCTAATACCACTATGAAACATCCCTACTCGAATAACACCTAAACAGGTGGCTGGACCAGTCGCCACATGATCTCAACAACATCTCCCCATACTTTAGAGGCTACGAACTAGTAGAGAGTGTCTATGGATTGTCAGTGTGGATAATATACCCCAATATTAGAGTTCAATAATAGAGAATTGTATTAAATTAAAAATGGAGTCTATGAAATGATAATGAAGAGGAAGTTAAGTTGTTATAAAACGTTGCCAAAAGTGGCAAATTCATGTTTATATAGTCGATTCATGCACGCCATGCTAATGATACCAAATCAAAAGCAATAAAAAAATAGCATGCCTTACATTATAAAATAGAAACATAGAAAAGACTCAAATCAGAATGCCAAACCCCATAAACATCTTGAGCTACAGCTTATTCCTTAGCACATAACTCTAGGTACTTACTTACAACCACAAGAAAGGTCCATGATCCATTGTCTTATGAATGAGGAAAGTTAACTCAGGTACCCCGATGCATTGGCGGACTGAGTAGGGTGTGAGATATAAATCTCATTAGGTAGGAAACAATAGTGTCTATCCCTATCCAGAATGTGAAATGTAAATAATATTATTTAGGTATAATGAGTTAACAAATAAATTGAATAAATTAATGAAATCCTACCCAAGTTCATAACGGACACATGACAGAAAAACCTATATTGGCTTATAGCTAGAAAATAAGAGTTTTGAATAAGAACTATAAATTTCTTAAATATATTTTTTAACAAATTAATTGATATTATTATTAAACCGCATAAATTCCATGGTTCTCCTAGACACGTGTAACTCAAAACCTACCTTAGTCATTTTGGGGTCAGAACCATTTCCCATATTCAATTAACAAATTATTATATCCCAAATTCATTCATTAACCATTAAATTATATTCTTGTATGACCGATTGTACACATGATCCAATATCAATTAATTATTGTAGATCATCTTGTCTAACACCCTCTTGAGTATTTGGTTTTATCAGCCATTGTCTCATAACCCATGAGTATTTTCAGCATCAGTTCAATTCCAATAAAATAATGTTTTAATGCTAGCTTTGTGTAGAACATTGTGTCTAGAACCCCCTGATTATTTGAAGTATCATCCCCTATATCACAAACCTTTTATTAATCATACATATATATTTATCATTGGTGTAGAAATCCCTGTCTAACAATACAATACAATCCGTTAATTAATTCATAAATTAAATAATCAACACGTTAATTAATTCTACAACTAATTGAAAACATAAATATCTTATCTAATAATTCAACAATTCATTAACCATTCCATATATCAATAGTTAATATTTAATTAACAATAACTTATTATTAAAAAGAATGAAGTCAACTAGATAATTATAACAACATTTAATTATCCATTTTTATTAACTGATAACATTATAATTTATTCAACAATCAGTTATACTTATTCCCTTACTAATCAAATCGATTAGTTAAATATAAAAAAATCAATTAGTTAATGCAACAATTAATAATGTACACATTACCATTAATTAATCATTCAATTAATTAATATATAATACAATACACATCACAAAATTAATTTTCAGGAATTTATTATTTTATACTAATTCCAAAATTTTTTAATAAAACATTCAATTAAAAATAATAAATCAACATCATGGTACATAACTTTAAGCATTAAAAATTCATCAATTAAATTAATGGAAGACAATTAATTAATTCAAAATTTAATTAATTTAATCCTAACATTTAATCAATTCAAAAAAATTTAACATTTCACAACATTAACAGGTAGTAATCACTCCATTATTACTTATCTCTATTTGGAAAAAACTACGTATTACAATTAATCCCAAAATAAATTATCTCATTCATCAAAAAATAATTTATTATAATTAATCTATTGATTAATTATTTATATCTAGTCTCAAAGAAGATAATTAATATACAAAATTTATTATCTTATCATAGCCAAATCAAAAAATCATTAGATTGTTTAATTCTATCACTTTATCTAAATCAAAAATACATTCTTAAAACCAAAAAATGGTTGTTTCCTCATTTATCTCACGTGGGGAGCGTCGTTTTATAACATCCCAATTTTTGCATCAACACATCACATATCACATTTTGAACTTTTATCACACAAACTAAAATCACACATGAAAGACATTCAATATAATTATTTCACTGCAAAATTTATAGACACACAAAATCAAAGAATGTATTTTATTAATTCATTTAATAAAGTAGAGGACATGAATGGGTACCCTACCATGTTGTGGACCAATTCATTTTTTAGAGGCTAGACATGTGGAATCAACCAATCTGAAACTGGTCTGCAACCACACCTACATGCCCTTATGTTTATATATATATATAGACACAGACACATGCATGTCCTCCCTCTAGAATGATCAAAACCCACTACAACATAACATAACATAAAAACATAAAAAATGAAACGACAAAACTCAACACACCACAAAAAAAGTATTATGGACTCATATAAACCAAAAGAACCTAAATATGATGATGTGATACAAAATAGTGGAGCATAATCATTACGTAAAACATCAGCGGATGGGAGAATCGAGACCATCCACCCCACCCTTGGATGTGGATGTGAGATTATGGATCAATGGGTCCCAAGTCACCATTTGACACCCAATAAATAGAGGATCACAACTTTCATATTAAACTCGAACCATAGGGTTCAGGCGAGAAAACAAGGTGACAGAGGAGTCGAATGGATGATGTGAAACATGAAATATATGCAGATAGACACACCATTAGGAGGCCGATAAGATTCGTGAAGTGTCTGAGATGAATAGTCACATGAAAAAGGATGTTTTGGAGAGATTTTGGTGTGCCAATGAGGGGGGTTGCGCTGCTATGGGGGTTATACTCATGGGTGTTGTGAACTATAGTTGGGGGTTGGACCAAGGGAGGTTGTGGCCATGGAGTCACTTCAGGAAGAGGGAGTGATGCCATGATGGGGAAGAGCGTATGGAGGAGGCAACTAGTGCATGTCGTGCATTGAGGAAAACCATAGTGGTTCACATGCTGGACTTGCATGCCTCTCCTCTTATTTTACCGCTTAAAAAAATAAAAACAAATAACTAAAATGAATTAATTTAATAATAATAAAAATATAATTTATTATTATTAACATACTCATATAATATAACATTTATTAATTAATTATTCTACACCGTTATTAGGTAAAACCAAATACTTCATTAACACGTAAATATATGTAAATTCCCTCTCACAGAATTTAATTAAAAAGAAACTCGTACTAAGTTATTTAATTAATTATCTCAACATGAATTAATCAAATAAAACCCCCACATCATAACAATAAATTAATTTCGTTTTAAACATTAATTTAAAAACCTTTATTTTTTTTATTAATTAAATTACATATTACCTTGAATTTGATAAAATTAGACCCAACTCCACGTTTATTCCTCCTTTAATATTACCATTTAATATTACCATTATTAGACAAGCACAAACTCATAAATTACACATCATTTAATATTACCATTTAATATTATCATTCACCGAGAACACCCAAATCATCATTTACATGTCATTTAATTAAACTATCACAACATTAATTAAATTAATAGAGAACCCCAAAAAATCATTTAATTAAATTCATTTCAGCCTAAAACTGAATAAATGAGTCATCCATAATAATAAATGTCATTATTATTAATCAAAAACATCTTTGATAAAGCCCAAAAATCCCCATTACACATCATTTATTTAAATTCTGTTTATCTAAATTAAATCAAATGAACCCATTGTTTCTTAAAAATTAATTATATCCCCATATTCAATTATTATTATTATTCATAATAATATTAATAAACCTAAGTAATAAATACTATTTTAATCATAAAACACTAATAATAATAATCACATTATTATCATTATTCAACCATGGAAAAAAACTAACACCTCAATTAAAAAAATCACTTCATTATTAATTCTGAAACTACTTTTTTAAAACAAATCATTATTATATCTAAAAATCCTCATTTAAATTATTTATATTTAATATTACTAAAGGCATCAATAATTTCACCTATATTTTACACCGTATTAATCATGCAATTAATATCTTCTAACATACCAATAATTTAGGACACCTAATAATATTAATTAAATTATTATTATTTTGACAAAATTTTATTTAAACACAAATATACCATTTAATAATATTTAATTAAATTAAATAAAATATTAGACTGTGTAAACCGCATGTGTTGGACCGTAACCTTGGACATCATGAGAAGATCCATTATAGTGGACTTTTCTGGATCTGGTGCTCCCCAGACTTATCGGGACACCTGTGAAAATTATCAGGTACTCACCCATGTCCAAAGAAAACACCATTAATTGTCCTGACAATCAGAATAATGAGTCAGTGCTCAGTTTAAAAATAGAACCATCGATAAATAGAATAAATTTTTGGAATAACCTCATAATTTATACACAGTTCAAAAGCACATGACATTACAATTTCCAAACACATTGGATTGATGTTGGCGAATATATAGGTCAAACCATTGAAAAATATAGAATACATAATAAATTTATGATAGTATATAATCATGATATAAATATAATTAATATAAGTGGATAAATAAAAAAATGAAAACTCTTTTTCAAAATAATTACCACTTCTTGTGGTATCATCCTTAGGTTTCCCCCAATTCCTTACAAATGTGGATTTATTCCCACGAAAAAATTATTTATACGAGAAAAGATATGTTTTAAAGGGATTTGGGATAAGATTTTACAAGCCAAATTAAAATAACCCACACTTTCTATACATTATCATCACATAAAATTTGTGAAATAAAAAATATATTATATAAATAGACATCCAAATATCATTCTAGTAGAGTGTCGATGGAAACATCGAACCATAAAACATATTACATAAGTTATCTAAATTCTATCACACTATGTTATTATAAAAAATAACCAGTATTACACACATAAATAATAATATATATAATTAATATTGGGCTATAGGATGCAATAAACGGGATGAGCTCGGATGCTTTGTAAGGGTAAAAAAATTGGCATATAAACATAATGATGAGGATAAGAGTATGAGAAAATAATTATGAAAATAAAAGATCACACATATAAAATTAGTGAATATAAACAATAACAGGGTATAAATGATGGTAATTCATAATACATGAATCATGTAGACATAAAAAACTATATCCATGAAATCATAACCTATAAATAAGACATTGAATTTGTGGAAGGTACATAATCATATAATATAATTTCTATAGCAGTAAAGGAATCACATACATGTACATATTAATATTATGGGATCACTCAATATACTATCTTATTAGTTATAGTTTACTCACATGACTATTATAGTAGTCATGATTTACTTCCAAGACCATTATAGGGTAAAAAATCATTCATTGAACTAAGTCCACTCCCCATTCTATCAATGTATGTATCATTATATATAAGTAATTAACATTTGAATTGGGAAGATATATAGTGCACACACATCACATAATTAAAAGCATACACATCCTTCTACAAGAACATGATTCATTCATCACATTAGAACCCACAAAATTTAATGGGTTTCATCGTCATTATACAATCATAACATATCCTTTGGAGAAAAAATAGGTTCATAAATATCAGTCCATCATAAATATAAACCCTTATTATAAAGATTAATAAATTTATAATTTATGAATATACCCAATAAATCAAATGTATCATCAAATAATTTTTTTTACATATGATATAATTCTGATAGATAACATCAAAAAAAACTCTTGATGAATATAATATTTCGTTATTGAAATTGATTTCTCTTCCTAAAATTCCATGAATTTATAAAAGGGAAAACATTCATAAAAATATATTTATAAAATTTTATGGATATAATCATGGAAATATGTAATCATGAATGTGTAAAATACTATTCATTCCATATTAGTTAAAATAAAACATTATTCTTGTTCTTTTTTTGGAAATTTTACTATGTACATCATTTTAAATATGAATTAATAATCATTTCAAACATTATAATAATAAGTAAATACTTGTAAATAAATAATTTAAACATCCATATGAGAATATTAAATAATAATATGAAACATCATTTTTAAATCTTGGTGATTGGAAACAAATATTACCCAATATTGACTTAAAATTAAACAATAAAAAATATAGATGATTTTGTCAAAAAAATACTCATCAAAATACAATAACATGAATTGAATTTCCCATCAATGAAATTAAATTATAGTGATATTAAAATTTAATTATACTCTATATGTTACACATAGTATAAGTTAATTAATTTTATATATACCATGATGAAGAAAAAAGTGGTGAATATGGCGTAAGTCTTCTAAAAATAATATTTCAACTAGAGATGCCCTTACCTTACAAATCATTTGATTTATATGAATCCAAAACAAATGAATAATTATTTAAATAATGTCATTAACATATTATAGAACCATATTTATAATAATGAAATCATAAATTATTATCTTATCACTATTTTCTTAATAATAATTCAGTATTACTCTTCATTCGGTTGTTAACTACTTCATTTTCATTGCATATTATTGATATATGTTATGGTTCATGTGAGTATGTTATAGTTATAATATTTCTATAATTATAATAATTTATTGAATAAAATATTTATTCTTTATATAAATTTACATAATAATTATCCAATGGTGATCATATAAAATGAATTTCATTGCTTCATGGTGACAGTATGTTGTATGTATGCATGAGTAGCGTAATATTTCACTTAATTAGAAAACAGGGAGGAAGTTGATGGTTTAATTATTTTTCCGAATCAATATATTTTTGTTATAATCCTATAATATTATTATTTCAATTGATGTACTAATCCATGTGAATTGGTGATGAAAACCATATTACACTATGATGAAGAGACGGAATGATGTATGTACGACTTCACGCTAATATATTTACTCATTGTTTGGATAAAATATTGAATATAGTTCTTCCATACTCATAATAATGTCACATATTAATAGTTATACATGAATAACTACTTTATAATTTAATTAAAACATGATGAAGATGTTTAATAGGAAATATTCAAGAAAGAATCAGATACACACAGATAGTAAATGACAACATAGGTTCTGCATATGTTATACATAGATAATTTATATTAAAATATTTCATGCTAGTTTGTGAAAATTTGGGAATCCTAAAATAATTTCCCCCATGTTTTTCATAATATATTTGAAAAATGTCATGTTCTCATCTACCATGTTATGTTTGAGAATGGCCTGCTGGTTCTTTTCAAAGCATTCCCTTTTTGTACAACAGTTCCAGATCGAAATCTATGTGTAGTTTCTATATAGGGACGCATTTCTAGGAACCCACTCACTATATCATGTACCAATATTCCATAACATTTTCAATATCATTATACACATCCAAAGACATGTACATAGGGTTCTCACTATGGTTTCAAACTATTTTTCCTAAGGGTGACTAAGCTTTTTTTATTATATAAACTATAATGATCAATTATTTTCATTCATTAAAATTAAATCAAATTTAGATAATATATAATCTCATTCATAAATATTCACCCAATAATAGTATGAGACTATTTACATTGAAAAAAGGATACATTAAAACTAGTACATTATTGTTCTACGTAATTTCTAACTCATTATATCTAAACTAGCTCAATTTATAGGTACATCAAACATAACACATATGTTTATTACATAAGGTAAATGAATTATAAAAGGTGGTGAGCTCAAATAATTTTTAATGGAAATCCAAGGATATATGTAAACATAATCATGAGAATAAAAATATGACAACATGATCATGTAAATATAATATCACACCATATATATCGAAAATCATAAAAAAGAAATCTGGGCATATTTTTTGTAGTTTATATTACATGAACCATAATTAAATAATTATCATAATAATTCACGTAATGGTAATGAATTAAGAAATACAATTTAAGGAAAACCCATATGAAAATAAAATTATATCTATATTATTTATTGGATAACAAATATTTTCCAATTAAAAGTATGGGTTCCCTCAATATACAGTCTTGTTAGTCATGGTTTGCTCCAATGTTTGTATTTGTAGTCATGGTTCCCTCCTAATACCATCTAAGATATCAAATTCCTTTACTAATCTTAATTTAATCCCCGTTACAGGCATCCATATATCATGATATAAAAATCATTACCCCCATAATTGGAGGGATATATTAATACAACCCATCCCATAAATAAAAACCACACATATGATTACTAGAATCATATAAAATAATCATCATATCATAACCCATGGAAGAAATTTTTTTTCATAAACATCATTCTATCATAACATAAACCATGGAAAAGAAATAGGTTTCATAAATATCATTTCATTATAAACATAAAACATTTAAAAAATAATAATAATGGTATCAATATAGAATATCGTTGTAAAATATTAGTAACAATAAATATGTTAATTAGACATTGATAATAATCATGATAGATATGTTGATGACAAATTCTGAGGAAAATAGATTTTCTAATTTAAAAATGATATCTTATCTCAAAATGAGATGAATTTATTAGAAGAATTATTTTAAAATAAAAATATATCAGGTAATGTAAATTTAAACGAAAAATGGTATCATGAATGAGAAAAAATATATTAATGCTATATAAGATAAAGAAAACATTCACCTTGTAAATTTTCTAGGAATGTCATTAAGAACACTATTTGAAAAAAATATTCCTTTGAAAGTGTGAGGTAAATACTCTTAAATGGGTAAAAATAATTTAAGAACAAATATTAGAATAGTAAATAATATTTTGAAATTTTGTTTCCAAAACATGTACATGGAAGATAAACATTCTCTTAAAATAAAGTAAATAATAATCCCAAATATTGATGTTATTTAAAAAGAATTCCTCTCAACTTACCATAAATTAAAGGAAATTCATCAAGAATAAATAAAATTATATTGATATGAAATTATCAAAATATTTCTTACCACTATCATAAATTTTTTTACGGTTAGTATATACAACATATAGAAGAAACTATTGGTGAATATGTGTTAAGTATTTCAAAAATAAAATTGAGACTTGAAATCCCCTAACCATATGTCTAATTTAAAACATATATATCTAAAACACTGTTATAATTGTTTAAATATTTTAATTAACTTATTAAATATCAATATTTATATTTATGATGTCAAATATGATTATCGTATCACAGGTTTATCAGTAATATTTAATTATTAGACTTGTTTTGGGTGTTATCTAATTCACTTTTCTATTCATATTTTGTCGTATAAGATATAGTTCATGAAGATATGATATCATTATATATTACACATAATGTAATTAAGTTGTTAAATAATGTATTTTTAATTTAAATATAGTTATATAATAATTTTTTTGTTTTTAAACATGGAAAATGTGTAGCATAATGTCGTGAAAATGGTAAGCCATACAAAAACATGATCAACTATATCATTTACATAATTGTCGAAATATAAGGATGTGGTTGGTATATGTTTTTCACCATATTAAATATAATTTTATAAAAATAATATAAAATTATTATTTCTATCATTATACACATCCATGCATTGTGATGATGAAAATCATATTACACAATTATTTGGATAATATAGGACATACGTATGCACAATTAGTGATATCATTTTCATTAAGATGTATAATTGGTTGAATATCGTTATTAAATAATCACAATAACATCTTATAAAATATTAAATAATGGATATATTTCATTACAATGGAAGAAATACATTAAGTGGATGTAGAAGATGAAATTATCTAGAGGGAATAAATAATGATGATTACCTCTTCCTTGGAGAACCGCATTTGGATAACCTCTCTAGGACACTCGGGTTGATGTTTGGAGAAAACTATAATCCCCAATAAGTTAATATGGTATTTTATAATGAAAATGGGAATGGTGTAGATTATTTATAATTCTCATTGTGACATGATGATGTGAGGGATGCAGTTCCCTTTTATAATTTATATGAGGGGCTCTTTTGGATTAAAAAATTATTAATTAACAATAAATTCAACCTCAAAAAACTACCATAATAATTTCAGGTATTCAATGGTGTTATTTTATAATGATACTATACCCTCATAAATTCAATTATTATACAAATATTGGTATTTATATTAAGTTTTGAATATTTTTCCCCTTTTTAACATATTATAATTTTTTTTAAATTAGAAAGTTTTCCACAACAAAAAGGTTTTATTTGTTACTTATGAGATTTCAATTAAGCCATAAATGAGAAATTTATAACCTATTAGTCAATATTATAAATATATATTATTTTTAAATATATATTATATTTTTTATAAAATTTAGAAAATAATTATTTTGATAATTATTAGTTGTTCCAGTTTCGAGATTATTCATTAAATGTCTTTCCAAAACTGTAATAAAAAGAATAATTTCATCTAACTAACACTATTTACATATCCCTCTCATTTTAAAGTCATCAATAAAATTCATTTATGTCATTAATTATACAATATTATTATTATATTAAAATTTAAATTACAATATTTTAGTTATTTCCATTACATAAGAAATTAATACATCGTGATTATATAATCTATTATGGAAATTATTGATTTCATAAAGAATTTAAACGAATTTCCATGGAAAAAAGAATTTAATATTTAAAATTTATATTTATTGTCAAACATATGTCCTATATAACCCTATATAAGAATATTTATTGTTCAAAAATCATGAATATGACATCTTATGCTTTTTATTAAATAAAATATAATAATCTTCATACTACCATCCATGTGTCATGGAAATTTTATAATATCCACCAAATGAGGATTTTTTTGAAACATAGTCATCCAATGAACTTAATATATGTGTTATGATAATTTTATTATATTTAAAATATTATTTATGGACAACTAATAAAAAAATTACCTTTGACCTAGTTAATAAAAAATTACTGAAGTTATTATTTTTAATTTTAGAAATAAATAAAACATATTTTCATAACTCTGAACCACTATTTCTAAACATGGAATAATTTTTTCAATTTTTGTAACAAATAATATTCAATAATTAATTTCAAATCTATCTTGTTGACATTGTGAGAAAAAATGTTATTAATGATTAAAAAATAAAAATATATTTAAAAAATTTATATCTGAATTCAATGTAAATTTGATTTATATAGCATCACACCTTTTTATCACATAAAATTTCATTACATTTTACAAAACTGAGCATCTTTAAGGTTTAGTGTCTTGGAAACCAGGAACATAATACATGAAAACAACATAAAACAGTCTTCTTAAACACTTAAAAGGCTTCTCATTAAGTTCATCCTCGGTTCATTACTGCATCTCATAACCTGGGGACATACATCAAAAGAAAGGGTGACCAGAATGCCCAGTAAGGGAATAAGAGAAACATTTAACTTGTGAACTTGAGATACATCAACTATGTCATGAAAAAGAACATTAAGGAATGAGAAAAAATCATGTGGCATATCATAATAAAAATATCATTTTTCAAAACTTTAAGATGTGGATACATCATTTAACATAGAAAATCATGAACATATCACAAAGGTCCATCCCCAAGGTGTCATTTGAAAATTACCAAGTTTATTCACCAAGATATCTTGAAAATTTTAATCTTTAGTGGTTACATCATTACCCAATGCATTTGAGCGATATCAGGGCGCACCCTTAAATTTTCTTTTATTATCATGTGAGCCACATATATAATCATAAAAACTTTCATAACTATCCCATATAGAATAAAATAAATGGGTTTCATTTCATAATCATAATGTTTTAAAAACTTCTTTAATGACATGATCTTTCCCTCACTTTAAAACCCATAGAAGGGGGGAGTGGGTCTCATGTATGTAAATCCCAGAATTTAAAATAGAAAATTTTGATATATATGTGAATACCCCTGTATAAATAAGATATTTGAGTATTCACTTTATATCATAAAATAATTTTGAGAAAAGAGAGAGGCATTTTGAGATGAAAATTCTACAGCATAACAGCTACGATTCGGGGTTTTAGAAAACATTGAAAAGAGAAAGTTCATGGGTAAAACATTCATAAATGACCCATAAAACAGTAGAGGGATAGAATAAAAATGATATATGAACATAGTATAGAAATTTTAATGATATACCATTTTAAATGAAATACATGGAAGGAAGACAAAAACAATGATTTCTCTTATGAAAATTCGGCAGCCTAATGGCATCACTTAAACTTCAAAAAAATAAATTGACCAGATCAAATAGGGTCTATAATAATGTGAACATAAAATATCAGTATGATAGATATAGATATAATATCGTAATATAATAAAAATGAGCTTGAAAGACTTGACATTAAAGTAGAACTTCAAAACGAGAAGTGTGAAAGAACCACTTAAAAATTCGGCAGCCTAACGACGCCACTTAAAACATCAAAATACTGAATTGAAGAGATCAAATGGGGTCTCTCATCATATGATCATAAAATACCAGTCTGATAGATATAGAGATCACCCCCAACATAATAAAAAGGAACCTGAAAGACTTGACAAGAAAATAGAACTTGAAAATGAGAAGGGTGAAAGAACCACTAAAATATTCGACAGCCTAACAACGCCACTTAAAACTTAAAAATAATGAATTGAAGAGATCAAATGTGGTCTCTCATAATATTATCATAAAATATCAGTATGATAGATATAGATATCATACCCCAACATAATAAAAAGGAACATTAAAGACTTGACAAGAAAATAGAACTTGAAAATGAGAAGGGTGAAAGAATCTGTTACAGAAATTTAGGCAGCCTAACAGTGCCACTTAAACATACATAAAATGAAATGATGAGAGTAAGAGGGGATATTTCATCATGTGAACATAAAAAGGATAGTATAATGAATATAAAAGAAAATCCTCCAACATAATAACATGGATCATAAAAGAAATGACATAAAAGAGATTACCTGAATAGAAAGAGAGAGGTTGAATCTCTTACATTAAAACGTATCTCTTAAAACTCAATGGTTTGGACCTTGAGGGCTTGGGGGCACCTTGGGAGTCCTCCTTTGGAGGTAAGGAGACCAGAAATTCGGTTAGAATGATTTTGGAGCCCAAAGGATGAGATAATGGCTTGGTATTTATAGGGAAAGTGAGGGGATAAGGCATTAATGGCCATGGGACAGGTCATAAGTGGGATTCTCAAAACCATGTGCTCACACAGGATATTTCCCATGAAGTTAGGCCACATTGGCCCCCCAATACAATAATTCATCACCTTTGGTCGGCCAACCCATAAAATATCTCATGACATCATCATGACACAGTTATGATGTCATTAAACATACCGAAACCCTAAAACTGTACTTTTACTATTCACTGAAAATTCATCTTTCTCAGAAAAATCCCAAAATTTCACCATAACCTAATATCAATTCTCTGATTTCAAAAATGAACTTTATTTTATAAAAATAAATTTGTAAATATTTTTAATTTATTTTTTAAATAAATTGACTATTCACCGAAAATTCATTTTTTTCAGAAAAATCCCCAAAAACTACCATAACATAATATCGATGCTCTGAGTTCAAAAATGAAATCCATATTATAAAAATAATTTTCTAAATATTTTTAATTTAATTTTTAATTAAAAAATACTATTCGCCCGAAAAAACTAATACTTGAATAATAATTTATGAAACTGTTATTTAACCATTTTATTGAACCACATTACTTAATCAAGGTTTCTATATTATATTAATACTTTTTTAAGTAAGATTACTAATCCATTTGGTCACATTACTAATCCTAAGCATAAATTCACTATTCATAATTTACTATTTATCAAAAATTAAGTTGATCTTATTAGACTCTAAATTTCGTACTGAACATAATTGTAGAAGACCATTTTTTGAAAATAATTACACATTTTTTAATATTTTGGTTTACATAAACATTTTTTAAAATATCCTTTCTCTAAAATTCACCAAAAATATGCATACTATATTTATCCGGACATTTAAAAAGTCATAAACACCATCATAAGATGAAATCCCAATTTTTATTTAAAACAAAGGATTACACAAGGCAGTTACGGTCTCTTAACATATCCCCTTTTCACACCAGAATAGGATCTAAGTGTAAGGTGTGCTAAGGTGAGAGAATCTGAGGGAGGATTGGCCAACATTGCACAAGTATTAATTTCTATCAATTTGAACTTCTCGCGAAGGAGATTCTGTTCTAACTTCACACGATGAAGTTCAGCTTGGGTTTGGTCTAGAATAAATCCCAGTTGTGCTACCTCCTTCCCATGTTTTGTTAGATGGGCTTCGATCGGTCCAAGACTACTGGGTGAGGCCATCGAATCTTTATTCTATATTAACCAAGATCACTTGTATTTAGAGACAATAATCAAAACGTTTAGTTTCCAATGGTCATATTGACCAATGGTCATATGGCAGTCATATCCAAATGGTCTCATTTTAATTATACTCAAGTTATCAAATGAAATAGTTTTGTTGAGTATAAAAAAATTAAAATATCACACAAAATTAGGAAACATGATTTATTCAAAATTTCAGGTCGTTACAATCTTCCTCCCTTAAGAAATTGTGTCCTTGAAATTTTTAAAAATTGGGTTTTGAAATTTCATTGAAAGTCCCACATCAGAAAAAGAGTCAGTAAAAATATAACTTTAAAGGAAATAAAGGGAAGTACAATGGTCACCTGAGTTAACCCACCCTAGGATTCCATGTAGGAAAACATAGACATGGAGGAGAAAACAAAGGGTCATGTTCTGAGTTAGAGTTATAGAAAACATGATTAGAAGAAATTTAACCATAAGAAAATCCCAACTTATTATGTGCGTAAACAGTCTTTAAATACCTAGTGGGAAACGTAAACCATGAATGTTTTTGTTTTACCTTCCTTTTCATATTTTTGAGGAATTTATTTACTACATAGAAAAAAACATAAGGAAATATACCTACCTTCATGTAGAGTTTCATCCTTTAATAAGTCTCTTCCGAAACTACTCTTTTTCCAAATGATGAGAATTCAGAAACACTTGGTCTCTTAAAAAGCACAAGAATCATCTTCTAGAGAATCACATAATACACAAAAGATTAACTATCTATTTCTTCTATCTTTAATCATTATCCCAAAAACAGAAAGGTTAAGGTAAAACAACTCTTCAAAAAGAAATAATCCCATAGGAATGGAAACTACTTTTAAATCTTTAATGTTCCATGGTACTACTCAAAGTTCATCATAGACCATTCCATATATAACGGTCCTTAAAATTCCTCAAAATAAAACAAAATAATATTGAAGCCCAAATACAAGAAGGATTTGATAACATAGTGTTCCAAAATAAACTTCATTGATCATCACCAAACAATATCAACCACTCCTAACATATTATAACAAAAGTAGCTAACCTAAACTCATTTTACCCAAGATAGGTTAATCATTCCCATAAGTAACCTAAATTACTATATGTCCACCTTAAATTCATCTATTCTTCAAAATATAAGTCAACCTTACTCCTCAATGAAAATACTGTAGTAATCTATTTACCTCGATCATATAGGGTCCCCAAAATAGTGAACATCTTCCTAAATAATAATCATATTTTAATCCCCTAATCATCTCTGTCATATTAATATGGAAATCATCACATTTCCTATCAAATTGATTGTTGGGACATGTTCTTCCATTTCCCACCATTAACTAAGAAGAGGAAGTATAATTAGGGGTTTAAATACTTAGCCAATAATCATGAAAAGGAACTTAAAGCATATAAGGATACCTTGTAGAAGAAATGTATACACAAACTTTTGATCCCCAAGGTTCCCATCTAGGTTATCCATGATCATATATTCTTATGTGAATATTTATTTTATTTTATATTTGTTCCTTTAACAATGTTTCATACTAAGATTATGAATTTACCAATGCATATCCCCCGGGAGTGTCATAACCAAGAGTGCAGCAAGGCACGTTGTTGTGTACCATTTCCCATTTGAGTCTATCTCAAAGTGGTGTTTTCGAGTTTTACCCCAATGTACATATGTTCCAGAGCCACCTCTACCTGCTCGTATCGAGACAAGGATGTATTTTCTTGGCAACCCATTACTCAATACTCACCAAAATACCAGAAAGATTCCCTATATATAAACTTTTCTATAGGCTCTTCCTAAAGTTTTAATATCCTAATTTCCACAAATAACTAAACCATCCTTTGATACCAACAATAACATCACACCTTTTTATCACATAAACATTCATTACATTATACAAAACTGGGGATCTTTAAGGTTTAGTGTCTTGGAAACCAAGAACATAATACATGAAAACAACATTAAAAAGTCTTCTTAAAAACATGAAAGGCTTCTCCTTAAGTTAATCCTAGATTCATTACTGCATCTCATAACCTGGGGACATAATTCAAAAGAAAGGTTGAGCAGAAGTCCCTATAAGGGAACAATATGAACATTTAACATGTGAACCTGAGATACATCAACTATGTCATAAAAAAGAACTATAAGGCATGATAAAGAAATCATGTGGAATATCATAATAGAAATAACATTTTTCATAAATTTAATATGTGGCTACATTATTTAACATAGACAATCATGAACATATCACAAAGGTCCATCCCCAAGGTGTCATTTGAAAATTACCCAGGTTATTCACCAAGATATCTTGAAAATTGTAATCTCTAGTGGTTACATCATTACCCAATGCATTGGAGTGCTATCAAGGCACACCATTAAATTTGCCTTTATTATCATTTGATCCACATATATAATCATCAAAAATTTCATAAATAACCCATATAGCATAAAATAAATGGGTTTCATTTCATAATCATAATGTTTTAAAAACTTCATTAAAGACATGATCTTTACGTCACTTTAAATCCCACGGAAGGGGAGAGCGGGTCTCATGTTTGTAAATCCCAGAATTTAAAATAGAAAATTTTGATATATATGTGAATACCCCTGTATAAATAAGATCTTTTAGTATTCACTTTATAAAATAAAATAATTTTGAGAAAAGAGAGAGGCATTTTGAGATGAAAATTCAGCAGTGTAATAGCTATGTTTTGGGGTTTTAGAAAACATTGAAAAGAGAGGGGACATGGGTCAAACATTCATAAATGACCCATAAAACAGTAGAGGGACAGAATAAGAAGGATATATGAACATGGTAATGAAATTTTAAGGACATACCATTTGAAAGGAAAAACATGTAAGGAAGACAAAAACTAAGATTTCTCTTATGAAAATTCAGCAGCCTAACGGCGTCACTTGGAGCTCAATAAAATAAATTGACGAGATAAAATAGGGTCTCTCATAATTTGAACAAAAAATATCAGTATGATAGATATAGATATCATACCCCAATATAATAAAAATGAGCTTGAATGACTTGACATGAAAGTAGAACTTTAAAACGAGAAGGGTGAAAGAACCACTTAAAAATTCGACAACCTAATAGCACCACATAAAACATCAAAATACTGAATTAAATATATCAAATGGGGCCTCTCATCATATGATCATAAAAGATAAGTATGATAGATATAGATATCATTCCAATAAATAATAAAAAGGAACTTGAAAGACTTTACAAGAAAATAGAACTTGAAAATGAGAAGGGTGAAAGAACCACTTAAAAATTTGGCAGCCTAACAACGCAACTTAAAACTTCAAAATACTGAATTGAATAGATCAAATGGGGTATCTCATCATATGATCATAAAATATCATTATGATATATATAGATATAATTCCCCCAACATAATAAAAAGGAACATGAAAGACTTGACCAGAAAATAGAACTTGAAAATGAGAAGGGTGAAAGAATCCGTTACAAAAATTTCGGCAGCCTAACAACGCCACTTAAACATTCATAAAATGAAATGATGAGAGTAAGAGGGGATATTTAATCATGTTAAAATAAAAAGGAAATTATAATGAATATAAAATAACATCCTCCGACATAAGAACATGGAGCATAAAAGATATGAAATAAAAGAGATTACTTGAAAAGAAAGAGAGAGGTTGGATCGCTTACCTTAAAATGTAACTCTTAAAACTCAAAGGTTTGGACCTTGAGGGATTGGGGGAACCTTGGGAGGACTCCTAGGGAGGTAAGGAGACCAGAACATCGTTGAGAATGATTTTGGAGTCCAAAGGAAGAGATAACGGCTTGGTATTTATTGAGAAGGTGAAGGGGACAAGGCATTAATGGCCAAGGGACACCTCATAAGTGGGTTTCTCAAAACCATGTGCTCTCCCAAAATATTTCCCATGAAGTTAGGCCACATGGGGCCCCAAATACAATAATTCATCATCTTTGGTCGACCAAACCAAAAAATATCTCATGACAACATCATGACACAGTAATGATGTCATTAAACATACCGAAACCCTAAAACTCTATATTTACTATTCACTGAAAATTCAACTTTCTCAGAAAAATCCCAAAATTTCACCTTAACCAAATATTAATGCTCTGATTTCAAAAATGAACTCCATTTTATAAAAATAATTTTATAAATAATTTTAATTTATTTTTTATATAAATACACTATTCACCAAAAATTCATTTTTTTTCAGAAAAATCCCCAAAAATTACTGTAATGTAATATCGATGCTATGAGTTCAAAAATAAAAACCATTTTATAAACATAATTTTCTAAATATTTGAAATTTAATTTGTAATTAAAAAAAACTATTCACCCGAAAAAACTAATACATGAATAATAATTTATGAAACCGTTATATAACCATTTTATTGAATCATATTACTTAATCAAGGTGCCTAGATTATATTAATACTTTCTTTAACTGAGATTACTAATCCATTTGGTCACATTACTAATCCTAAGCATAAAATCACTATTCATAATTTACTATTCATCAAAAAATATGTTGATCTTATTAGACCCTAAATTTCGTACTGAACATAATTGTAGAAGACCATTTTTTGAAAATTATTACACATTTTTAATTATTTAAGGTTTACATTAACATATTTTAAAATAACATTTCCCTAAAATTCACCAAAAATATGCATACTATATTTATCCGGACATTTAAAAAGTCATAAACACCAAGATAAGAATAAATCCAAATTTTTATTTAAAACAATGGATTAAACAATGCAGTTATGGTCTCCTTACACACTCCCTTATCACACCAGTATAGGACCTAAGTGTAAGGTGTGCTAAGGTGAGAGAATCAGAGGGAGGCTCGGCCAACATCGCACGAGTAGTAATTTTTATCAATATGAACTTCTCGTGAAGGCGATTCTATTCTATCTTCACACAATGAAGTTCAGCTTGGGATTGGTCTAGAGCAAAGCCCAGTGGTGCTACCACCATCCCAAGTTCTGTTAGATGGGCTTCGATCGGTCCAAGTCTACTGGGTGAGGCCATCAAATCTTCTTTCTATATTAACCAAGATCACTTGTATTTAGAGACAAAAATCAAAACGTTTTGTTTCCAGCGGTCATATTGACCAATGGTCATGTGACAGTCAAAACCCAATGGTCTCATTTTAATTATACTCAGGTTATCAAATGAAACAGTTTTGCTTAGTATAAAAAAAATTAAAATAACACACAAATTTAGGAAACACGATTTATTCAAAATTTTGGTTTATTACAATTTAAATGACATAAATTTGATTAATTTATAAATAAAATAATCAAATTAAACTTTTAATAAGTTAAAAAAAGATATATTACAAATTATTTTGGTGAAAAAATTTGTATTCAATAAAAATTAAATATTTATTACTATTATTCAAAACATGAATCTTATCAGAAAAATACTAATGAGATAAAAAAAATAATTTATTATTTTCTAAATTAATATAATAATTTTATTTTTTATAATATAATATATAAGTGTCAAAATTGGATATAAAACGGGTTCTCCCTTTAATGTTATAAAATTACCCTTTAAAAAAATACTTTATTTTATGCATAAATCTGGATTGGTTCTTATCTTATTAAAATAAAATATTTTGGATGAATATAATTTATTTAAATAATATATTACACAAGTATATATATATATATATATATATATCATTAATTAATTTCACTAAATTATCTTAATTTAATTAAAAATATATAATTTATTTGGGAGAAAAAATAATAGAATACTTCTATCACATTAATTTTGTATATATTTTAATTACTAAATAGTTTGTAAACATATAATTAAAATTATAAAACATATATTTACATAATTTAGTAAATACTATTCATAACCTCTATTTTTACAATATATATTATTATATCATTTGAGTATCAATAAAATGATGCTTCATTGAAACTCAGTGTCATGTGTAATGTAAGATGAGACTGTGTTGCGTATAGTCCAACCATCACCTTGTGTATAGTATAAAATAATAAATCATAAAAATATAATTTACTCAAAAAAGGTTCATAAAAACATAGTGTTTTACAAAAACAGACTGGGATTTGTTAATATTTGAGGGGATTGACTTTCCATTTATAATTTATGAGGGTTGACATTCTTTTAAACACATTGAATTAAACATTATAAGGAGGGATACCTAATATAATTTTCCTCCAATGATGAACCATTTATAAATAAATTTGTTTTAGGGTTGATATAATACAATCAATTTGAAATTGGGATTGTTTTGGGTCATTCACATACATTTTATTTTATGATTTACCACTATGTAAATTTATTTCTACCTCAATCACTATGATTAACAATAAATTTTTTATTTAATAACATTTGGTAAAAAATTATGTTGAAATTATTATAAATTTTAAATTATGCTTACTTAAAATATGAAAATTATTTTAAAATAATAAACCATCAAAGTGGTAAAAATTAATTTTAAATTAATTTAGTATGTTGGACAAACAAGAAGGGAATTTTAGTGAAAATGATTAGAATTTTACGATGTTTGTGTATGTAAATTTAGTAAAAAAATAATTACAATGTCCTAAATTTGATTAGTATATGTATAAAAGATTTATTAGACAATACAATAATTAATAATATAATGTTTCAATTTTAATTATATTGATGAAAATAAATTTTTCATTAAAATATTTGTACTTTTCATTATTCATAAAAAATATACCATTTTATAATAATTCAAAAACATCATGGGAATTAAATATTAATTTTAGATTTAATAAATTAATTTTATGTTTTATAATCAAATATACTAAATATTCAGTTTTCTTAATGAAAACAATAAATTTAATGGTGGTAAAATTAAAATTATAAAAATACAACATTTATGGGTAAAATTAAAATTATTTCATTATTATGTCCATTAAATCCCATGTATAAATTTCAAAATATTTGTTTGAATATATAATATATAAATACCATTATAATCATTCAATAATGTTAATTAATTTTATTATTATTCTAATACTCATTTTATTCATATAACATACTATTGTATAAAAACATTTAATTTATATTCAATGAGTTTTTTATTTATTTTAATTTAATTTGTAGCTAATCGTTTCAATTGTATATATTGATTAATTTATAAATAATATTCATACTCTACAATTTTAAGTATTGTTTATATCATATTGTATTAATTAATAATATTTTAAAAATATATTATTGTTCGATAAAATTATGTCATGCAAGTTGTGTAATCAATAAAAATCATTGTTGTGTGAAACACAAGAAAAGATAGTGTTTGAATTTATTGTTAAATAAATCCTAGATTTTATATAATTGAAATAGTAAATATAAGTTATAGTATCAAGATGATATATTTTTTTCTAGAAATTGTTTTTCATTGATTCACACTATTGAAAAAAATATAATTCTATTATAATTTCATGGCAGTACAACAGGTATCCCTATATCATCATTTTATCAATCCTAATACATATGATTAAATATATAAATTTCCACCCAATTTTCCAATCGAAAATTATTGATAATGTATATTATCAATAATGGAATTGAAATTATACATGTAATTTTATTTATTCATATTAATTAACACAAAAGAATAATGGTTGAGGTATAAATTAGAAGATTAAGAATCCTAAAATAGATATATTAAATCGAGTATAGTATAAAATTGTAGAAAGAAAATGAATACTCCCCTCTCATTGATGCTCAACTAGGTGATGTGTATGTTAATCTTCTTCCATGATACCAATGTGAAATTTATACATAAAAATTATAATTCATATTACATGTGTCTTTATGGTCATGAATGATTATAAATACTCCGGTGAAGGGCCATTCCCCGAATAATGATATTTGAATGATTATGTGGTTATTCCATAATCCTAAAACAAAAAATTCCCAAAAAACATAGTATACCACATAGAATAAATTTTATTGCCTTCAATAGAATCTCCTCAATATTTATTATTTTTTAAGAATGATGACAATTAAGATGTAACCATTCTAAATCTATTATGTGTCAATGTTTGTTTTACGTCCATTTTTATTAGATCCCTCCCATTCAAGAAAATTACCTTCAATCTTTATCCAAAATTTAAAAGATTAAAACCCATATACCATTCCACTAATTTTGGGAATTATGGAAAATATAATGGAAGATCAGTCCCTTCTAAGACCAATTGATATTCATTAAATTATAGTTAGACAAGCGTCCCCTATAGTTTAAATATTTTTCTAGTATCTTGAATCCATATTCAGCACTATTTAACATTTTCATTCATTTTTATATCGTCTAGATTATCTCTTCTTCTATGTATATTAGTTTTTTCAATATCTAGTATATTATACTCTATTAATACTCCAAAAGATTATTCTATATAATTTATTTCATTTTATAATTTAAACAACATTTATTAATCAATGTCGTATAGAATTATCTCTAATTATTTTACATAAATAAGTTTGTGTCCCATATCTTACGATAGCATTTGTAAGATTGTCATTAACATATCTCTATCCATTATACATACATGTAAATCCTACAAAAACAAGAACTTTTATAACATGAAATTTAATTCATGATGCTATCCTTGAGAATGTGCCACTGTTGTATCCATCAGTTAAATCATAAAATGATTTGGATTCATCTCTATTAAAGTAGAGTCATCAATTCTTTGTATGATATTACGTTGAAAAAAGAACATAAATCAAAAAATGTTCTATAATACTTGTTTGAACGAATAGCTATCGAATTAGAAAAAGAACCATGATCACTTGGATTCATTGGTACAACCCTTGATACCGATTTGACGATTCCCCTTTTAGAACTATAGATTCCAATTCTTCATTATTTCATTTATATGACTCAAAATAATTCCAAAGAATCATGTAAGATGGTTAATTTTCAATTTCCTCTGAAAATAATAGGTTGATATGAAATATTTCTTCAAAAATATCTATGAAATATTATTTATTTTCAACAACCATTTTATAACATACTCGATCATGAAATAGTAGTGATGGTTGATATGGTTTTTTTTTCTTCATAGATATGTTTCTCTATTCAATCACTTCATGTTTTTTACCTCATTACATTACTAATAATGAAGAATCATTCATTAATATTCCATCTAAAACCAATATATTATTAAAATATGTGTGGGTGTGAGGATCTTGGACAACTATAGGATATCTTCTGACCACTGCAATATTATTAGTTATTTGGGAAACTTCAATATATTGACACACAAATACTGAATTTTTGTTCATTTATTATTCTTTTTTTCCACATCCCTTAATATATACATAAATTTCTATAATGTATCTTCAAATGTACAGAATTGAATCTCCCTAGATAACATGTGGTTTTGTGTTTGATAACATATTATCTCAAGTAATTGACATGGAATTGGTTTGATTGTTGGTATTATTTTGATCCTACATTCATAGATGTAACAATTACGTTGATAATTTATTTAATTCATTCCATCAGAGAATATAATATTTTGATTTTTATTGGAAATAATAACCTCATGGTAGATTACCATAACATTCATTATGGTGGAAATTTCTATGTTTTCTATCATGTTCACACATGGAACCCTTCTTTTATCAATTTTCTTTTAAAAATTGTCACTGGAAATGTCATCCAAAAACTAATAGCACTACTATAGTAATATTCTTATAAAAATGCCTCCTATAAAACAATCTACAAATAAATTATTGTAATGAGATAAAACATATGAAAATTGTTATATTAACATCCAAATTAGGATTCTATGATTAAGGAATCATATTATATAACACCTAAATTTCTCCAATAAACATTATAGTGAATATTCACATTATTTCAAAAAAATTAAATTACCCAAAAAAATATTTTTTGACATTAATGGTGTGAAAACCCACTTCAAAAATTTTCATGAAATGTCCTACCATGTAGTGATAGAGTATTGGGTAGACATCAGATCTACACCAATTCATGATATTTAATGGATAAATAAAAAATATATAACCTTACTATTTTATATGTGATTTCAGGAATCTAGAAAATTTTGGAAAATTATAGGAAACAACTAATGTGTTAATTAAGGAATTCAAGGGGAATCATGGTGAATTAGATGAAATGTGTGATCCTTTGGGTGACCAGAGACTTGATTCCATAATAATGCATAAATAAATTATGTAATATAATAAATAAATAGATCATAACATTTTAGGTTCTTCTATATTCAATTTGTTCTTCTATATTTGGGTTTATAAATAAGATCACATGTTGAGCATCCTAATATTTTTCTTGTCCAACCTTGATATATTATTATTTTTTTTATCAACATTTATAGTTTTATTATAATATAATGATCAAAGTTATTTCATTCCTCCATTTCCATTCCAATAAATGGGTAAACAAGTAGAGAATTAGTCCCTAAATCAATTGATTATGAATACGATGTGAAATTAGTGAAAAGAAGAAAATAATAAGGTTAGACTTCGCAAAAACATAAAAATTACTAAAATAATTCCCCATAAATAGTGAAAATTTTTTCATCACCTTATTCCATCATTATACTGTTAGATTGTGTTAAATTAAAACTAAATGGAATTGGGGTTTAGAGGAGACATTTTTTAGTTTGGGTTTTTGACGAATTATTGGTATATGTGATAGAATATATGGTTTTGGTTAGAATATGGAAAAGAGTGTTGGAGTCTCGTAGTTTAAGATTTTAGGTGAAATTAATTATTGAAATTATTATTCATCATTAAATTTTTCAATTACAATTGAGATGAGGTTAACAAAATTTTCATGATATCCAATCATTTATACAATAACCCACCTTTTCAAATTGTATATGAATTTACTAAATTGAAGAATAAAGTGTGTCTCAATACAATATTTTTAAATATGATTTCCCAAAATGGAAAAATAGTCATGGATAATATTTATTAAACCATTTCACAGATTAGTTAGAATATCTATGTTCATTGATCAATGTAAATTTTAAAAAAACTAAATATATTTTAGTTTAATTCATTATTTTAAAACACTATATATGTGAACATAATAAGAAAGTAAAATCTGAAAGAACATTTCTCTTTTAAAAATATTACCCTAGGACAAGGTGTAAATTTCCCCCATATTTTAGATATGAGAGACTAAAAATGATAGAATAATAAAAAATAAATAATTTAATAAAATAGATAGATATACTAGTGAATGAAAAAGCAGCAATACAATAACCCGCCCTAGGCTTCTGTCTATATATCAATCCCTAACAGCTATATCTGGGATATATATATATATATCACCATAGATTCATATTATTGGATTAAATTGTCTCATTAATGAATAGAATGTGTCTTGGTTTAGAAATGGTGGTTCATTTCAATTTAGAGAAATAATCGTAGTTCTCCCCTTGAAAATCATATCAAATATGGGTTTTTATTTCCACATTAGAATGATATATACAATCATTTTTTTATAACACAATATGATTTGATATCCTTGCATTTAGAATTTAATTTTCTAAGTAAATTTATGTCATCAAATATTTGGGTTGTGTCTAACCTTAAGACATATTTTAATACACTATACCGCATATGCATCTTTTCCAGGGTGCCTTTATCTTAATTACATGAAATTTAATCCTTAAAAAAGTGTCTATTTTTGACATAAATAATTTTTTTTCCAATTCTATAAACATTTATTCAATGGTTTTCATCAATTATTACCACTATAATCATTATATGATGATCATTTTTCTAAGATAATCATGTTTTTAATGAAATATCATTTTTTCTTTTTTTCTTGTTTTCCATAAAAAAATGTATGGAACAAAACCAAAAAAAATAATTAAATATTCATGAATTGAGGACTAATTTTAATTATATAATTAATTTATTTTAATACTTATAATAATTTATTAAATTTTGAATATCAATTGAACTTTTTAAAGGAACATTTAATGATTTTAATGGAAGATGAATTCTGTTAAAATCATGGAGACTATGTGTTTTCCATAAAGATGGTTACAATTTTAATTCATCATTGATCATGAAATAAATGAGTTAAATAACATTTTTATGTTTCTATAATTGTTATTCTATATTAATTCACATTTAATTTCTTTAAAATAGTTATATATGCCACCAATGTGAGGTAGTGATGATTATGGAATCACAATGTTTCATGGAACTGGTAGTCCACAAATAATTATTATCCAGCATATCTTTTTGAAAAAAATAATAATGGTATGAAAATAGATGATATATTAAATTTATGTATTGATTAATATATCGTTATTATAATATATATTTATTATATCAATCATTATAACCATTTATTACTACCAATGATGTAAAATGAATGAAATCAAATAATGAGTAGGTATTCTATTGTACCGAAAAACATAGGTTTAACATCCCATTTCATTGAAAAGGAGTTATATATAGGTAATAATAAAACATAAAAACAAATCATTTAATGATGGTAGATGGAGATCTAAAATGGAAATGCATTGTTAAGAACTATAAATCTAAATAAAAAAACCTTATATATATTACATCATATTAATTCATATTATGCTTTTACAAAGAATCTAAGAGCATTGGATATTTCGAGGAATGTGAAAAAGGGTATTGGGTATTAATTTGAACACTTATTGTCCTTAAATGTTTGAGAAATAAATGAGAAGCAATTCCCTTTTCTTAATGAGGGAAATGAGACATGTTGATATACATAATGCATTAAAAAAATATATATCATAATCATGTTAACTGAAACCAATTAATAAATAATTAAATTATAATATGTGATAAAATTGATATAAAATATAATATTCTCATTTGTACATTTTTTCGTAACATTTTCACTATTATCACCATGTTAATCTATAGTAAACTCACTTTAACCTTAATTTAGATAAATTAGTTTTAACAATGATAAATTTATGAAATATCCAAAAAGGGTTATTCTAAATTTTTTTCTATACTTTTTAAAAATAATATATCATTTTATTAGAAATAATTTCTAAATGAGGTGAAATTTTTTTGAAAATATTAATCGAATTCACATGAATAACTATTTTTAGGAAAATAATAGATTTAAGAGAAAAAACATTTATCTTGAAAAATTGTAAAAAATTTATTTCCATCAATTTTATTATGTAAATAATAATATTGGGTTTATTATAATTTTTAATTAATAAGAAAATAAATTACATCTTTAATTAGTGTGATTAATTGAAATGACTCAAATATATTTTTTCAATAACAATAAAACACAACATATCATAAAAAAGCCCATATTGGGAAACCCATTTAAATATAATGATTTAAAATAAATTATTTCATTCCATAATAAAGAAATTTTTAAAAATAATTTACAAAATATAATTTTTGAATGTTTATTTTTTTATTAATTTTTTACCCTATAGTTGGCTCATGTTTATCCCATTTTTTCATTTATCGTGGTAGTAATTTTTACAACGATTACTATACATGTAAAAAATAATAAAGTATTTAATACCAATTTTTAAAAACAAGATTCGAAATATGGATTCTACATTAATGATTTAATTTGTATGAATGGATTAATTTAATTTATGGTAATTTTGCTTATAGTAATATTAAACTATTGTTTTCTCGATAATGCATTTTTAATCGAGAAAATATACTTATACCATAATTATGTATAATGAGTATACATATTTATTTATTTAGTTTTTTTTATTGGTAAAGGGTACATATTTTACATTAATATAAAATGGGACTATAAAATAATTTTTTCATAATAAAAATGATACATTGATGAGAATTAGTATTTTTTATTATTCACAAAAAATCATTATTTAAAAAAAATAACAAAATTTCACCCAAATATATTTTTGATATTATTATTTAATTTTTTTAAATTATTAGTCCTAAAATTTATCATGGATTCCTCCAGAAATGGTGTACCCCTCCTGGTCCTATAATGTTAGAAGGTAGATAATGACCCTTGTGTCCTGCTTCCAGTAGGCCTTGGGTTGTAGATTATCACCAAGTGTATAGTAAACACACAAATGTGAGGCATTACCCTCTATGAGAAATATTGATAAATAGAGAGATATGACAGACAATAAGTAATAAAAAATTAGAACATAATATAAAATAAACCCCAAGTACACCTAATTAATGTCATAAAAGAACTACAACAACTGAAATGGAAAACTACAAGTACCAAAGGAATTTAAAAAACAGAAGCAACAATGATGCCTGAACAGCTCCTACAACCCCATGATATTAGTTACCAGATTGATCTACAACCTACTCAATGTAACCGGTAATATAGTTTATATATACATAGGGTTTGTATAATAGTATACACCAAATTATCCTCCCTGTAACCTCTCATGTAAATGTACAGAAATCATGCTATTAATTAGTGAATAAGAAGTGAAATTAACTCATCAAATAATAATTTATACTATTTTACTAGCCTCAAGATTTTTATTGTCACCTTGTATCTCATATAAGAATATATAATATATTAAATAATATCAATGGTACCTAACTACCACTACTCCACTAGTTTTCTGCTTTGATCCAATATTACACATCCTACACATCTCCTTCCAAAAAGGATGCCCACATATACCGGGGAAAAGAACGAAAACAAGCACCTCATGTAGTACAACCGCCATGTCTATGGAACCAATGGTACAAGCTAGTTTATGGGATCCACCATAGATCTCAAAAAGTGTATCAGATGACTGCAATTTTACCTAAAGCCATTACAACCCAAACACTGAGTAAGGATACTCAATCCATCACATCCTATACACAGTACAACTATAGTAGTCCATAGGGATCTATATCAAGAATATATGTGTGTGAATAACCACAACCAGTTATATCCCTCTAAACACATATATGAGGGAAAAGTAACCACATTTCATACCAGCTCACGTAACTACCATGAGAACAGAATGGAACCAAAGTGGGTAGTAATCCATCCATCGTCCCACCAGAATGTTGTGGAAAATAACCCCCATGACTCAGAATTCCCGATGTGTCAGTTTCCCTAAAAGACGTGGTGGAGTAGTGTATGGAAACAAAAAAGGTACATAATATAATATATCTAAAAACCACACTATTATCATAAACTAGTAATAGGCTCAAAATATAGTAAACATCTCTTGAAGTCCGGTTTTCCACTTCTATGACTGGGTATCTTAGAAGAACACAACCATTTAAAGAGATTCATTATATTACTGTATCCCTTTTTATCAGTTTCACATTATGCTAATTAATTTTTTATACATTAATTAACCATTATTAATTCCACATTAAATTTCATAAGGACCACACAAAACATCCATTGTTCCTTTAAATATTTACCTTGACACTGTGCCGTAATGAAATCCAACCCCACGGGATAATGATCATTAATTAAATAATTTAATAACATCATTATAACAATCCAATATTCCCAAGAAATACTGAAACATATTCTGAAATACTAATCAAAAGGGGTATAATCTAGATGAGTGGATGAACTACCTATAATGTCATTGCCACCTATAGCAAGATCATGGACCCATCCTCACATAAGATGCTAAACACGGAAAGACAATGTCTTTCCCCATGAATATTTTCCCATTTTGGAATGATGGTAATCAAGACCATATTCCTTGAATAGTGGGGAATGTAATGTTGATAAACAACCAACAAGAATAAGCATGCATCCATGTATTCATATTTAACTCATTTTATCTTCTCTGGTGTCCTCCCCATCCCCCACATTCCTGAACCGAGTAATCTCACCATTGTAGGAATCAAATGCTAACATAACCGTTATGCCTCCCTACCCCCACATATAACATTAACCATCCATGATCACATCACAACATGAGTAGTATAAAATCATATTAAATATGGGGGTTTTCCCCATTATAATGATATATATAATGATTTTTTTATCAAACAAAATGATTTGATATCCTATCATTAAAATGGTAATTTTCAATGTAAATTTATATCAACAAATATCTATGTTGTGTCTCACCTTATGACATATTTTCATACACGGTAATGGATATTCTTCTATTCCAATGTTCTTTTATCTTAATTCCATGAAATTTGAACCTTAAAACGTCTTTATTTGTAACATAATTTTTTTTCTAAATCTATAAACATATCTTCACTGGTGTTCATCAATTATTACCACTACAAGATTAATATGATTATCATTTTTCTAGGATAATCATGTTTTGATGGAAATATAAATTTTTTTGTCTTATTTTTTTCTCATTTTCCAAGAAAAATAGTATGGGTCAAAACCTAAAAAAATTAATAATATATTCATGAATTAATGAATAATTTTAATCATATAATTAATTTATCTTTATCCATATAATTGTTTATTAATTATTCATATCAATTGAACATTTTAAATGAACCTTTAATGATGTTAATGGAAAATTAATTCTGTTAAAATCATATAGACCATGTGTTTTCCTTACAGATGGGTATCATTTCAATTTTTCATTGATCATGAAGGAAATGAGTTAAATAACTTTTTTATGTTTCCATAATTGTTAGTTTATCGTAATTTCCATCTTATTTCATTAAAGTAGTTATATACACCAACAATGTGTGGTAGTGATGAAAATGGAATCACACTGTTTCATAGAACAGGTAGTCCACAAATATGTATTAACAAACTAATCATTTTGAAAAAATAATAATTGTAAGAAAATAGAAGATATGTTAAATTTATATATTGATTATATTTCTTTATTATAATATATATTTATTATATCAATCATTATAACCATCCATTACTACCAATAATTGAAAAAGAAGGAAATTAATTAATGAGTAAGTAGTCAACTATTCCCAAAAACATATGTTTCACTTCCTATTTTATGGAAGATTAGTTGGATATAGGTAATAATAAAACATAAAAACAACTCATTTAATGAAGGTATATGGAGAACTAAAATAGAAATTATTTAGTAGGAACTATAAATCTACATGAAAAACCCTAATATAGATTAAGTCAACTTCATTTATATTATGATTTTATAATGAATCGAAGATAATTATGATATTTTGAGGAATGTAAAAGGGGTATTTGGTTGTAATTTGAAGACTTATTGCCCATTCAATTTTCGAGAAATAAATGAGAAGCATTTCTGTAATGACCCTCCAATTTTCATTGTCTTGAGAGCTCAACGAGTCATTACTTGGCCTTAAGCGACGTCCCCAAGGCGCAAAAGGGTGGCAATAAATGCCGAAGTGTTTCAAAACACATGGGTGACGATTTACCTTTTGAATGAAAACAACCAACAATAACGAAAACTAAACAAACATCTCCCAGGAACCACTACATGATGTATGATTTAAAAACAAGATAGTTTATCCATTTATTCCATTTTAAACCGACCAAAGTGCAAAAGTAGAAACCAAAACTAAAACAGAGTAAACAGCGGGGAGACAACCGGAAAGACTCAAAGGCAAAAAAGACTCTAAGGCTCCACAAGCTCCATGCTCCAACTCTACCAATAGATCCAGTAATCACTAAGTAGTTTTAAACACATGTGCCACCTTTCCCATTCCAACATCCCGGTAAATGACATCTGCAAAAGCACCAACATGCCAAAGCAGGGGGTGAGTAATGAAAATCAGTAGGTTTTCCTCGATGACTTCTCATCCCATGCCTCTAGGATAAAACATGTTATCACATTTATACAAAACAATTTATATGAAACAGTTCCAAAACAATTCACAATATTACAAGTTTCATATCAAATCCCTTATTCCAACAAAACCATTCTTCCAACCAAGAACCATCATTTCCATGAAATGGAAAAAACCATGTTCCCAAATGAAAACCACATTTCAACCTTGTCAAAAGCATTTCATTTCACATAATCACATCATCACCCATGCATGCATCATTATGACAATTCCATTCTCATGAGCGGTCTCTCGTTGATCTACCAAGTTGTTACAAGGTAATATTCCTCATGTTCCATTACACTTTTGGCACCGAGCACAAGGTCATATTTCAACCAAGCCCCATAAATGCACACACACCAAGTATGCCCAAAAACCACACCATTTCAACCATGCAAAAACCATTTTAATAAAACAACCCTTTTATTGGAAACATTTTTCCCGCCAACCATTTTCCAAATCCAAATAATCCATATTTTAAAATCAACAGTTTAAAATCATGGAACCCAATCACTTTTCACAGACCATTCTTTCAATTTACACAATTCCATCAAAACACATAAATCATCACTAAAGAAGTTTTATAACATTCTTTTCACCACAATTTCATAATCAAACCCAAGTATTTAAATCAATTTGAACTAATACTTCAAGATCTAGGAAAGAGGAATCGAGAGTGAAGCCACCTACCTCAACAATTTAGGAAAAACCAACCTATGGTTGATGAATGCTCAAGAACACCGGGTCAAAACTCCATGAATCCTCCTTATATATCTCCTTCTAACACATACAAGACCAAATCTTGACATATTTGGAATCCAAACCCTTATATCTACCCATAACGGGTGTAGATCTATGAAACCGAGAGATGAGGAGAAGTAGATCAAAGTAGATTTAAGAAATTGTCACGAATGATCACATACCTTAAGGATCCAACTTCGATTCATCATGAGAACCCATCAAATCACCTCCAGAACACCTTGAGGAAGTCCTCTAGCCTTCAAGGGAGAGTAATCCCGATTTAGGGCCACATTGGAGGTTTAAATGAGGCACTTAATGGCAAAACAAGTTAGATCCACAATTTTAGGATCTAACATTATGTGACGGCATGGTTTGTCCGCACGGTTTGAAAAACCATTCCCTAACTGTGCGTTAGCTTCGCCCTTGGATATCCTCCATTCAGGGCCTCATCGCACAGTTTGCCCTAACTGTGTGCACATAGTGCACTCTCCTCTTACCAAGAGATCATCACCTGCACGGCTTCCACACGGTTTGGCAAACTGTGTGTCGCCCGCGCATCCCCACATTTTTCACTTTTTCACTTTAAATGTATCGCAATCATCCTCTCAACATCTACCATGTACATTATGCACCTAAAAAGCATAAAAAGTGTTACTTAGCAAAAACCGGGGTACTAAATTCTCCCCACCATTGGCCTTTCTATCTTCAGAAAGTAGAAAACCAATGCTTGTTTGAAAGAGTTCGGGCCACTGCTCTTTAATTTCTTTCTTACATTCCCAAGTCTCCTGAATTTGACCATGGTTCTATAAAACCTGCACTAGACCGATGCTTTTTCCACGAAAGACTTCATCCTGCCTATCCACAATCCACACCGGGCTATGTACCAATGATGAATCTGGCTCTAGGTAAACGTGATCCCATCTGATCACATGGTCTGGATCAGGATGATACTTCTTCAGTTGAGATACATGGAACACATTATGCACTACACTGAACCTTGATGGTAATGACATCCGATATTTCACCTCACCAACTGGTTCTAGTATCTCAAAAGGGCCTATATATCGGGGATATAATTTGCCCTGCTTGCCGAATCGACGAGGTCCAAGCCATAGAGAGATCCTCAAGAAGACATGATCACTCACCGCAAACAAAAAGGGTCTTCGGCGATGATCCGCATAGGATTTCTGTCGACTCTATGTCGTGTCCATCCTCTTTTGTATCAACTGAATCTTCTCTGTTGTTTCCTAGACAAGGCATGGCCCAACTAGAGAAGTTTCACGTGTTTCCACCAAGAATAGTGGAGAACAACACAGACGCCCATACAATGCATCAAATGGAGCCATGCATATTGGAGCTTGATAGCTGTTATTGTATGAGAACTCCACTAAGGGAATATGATCCTCCCATGAGCCAAAAAATCAATTACACAAGCCCACAACATGTCTTCCAACATTTGTATCGTCCACTCGGAATGACCATCCGTCTAAGGAAGATACACTGTGATCATAGTCAACTGAGACCCAAGGGCTTGTTTTAAGGATTTCCAGAAACGAGATTTGATCCTTGAATCTCTGTCTGACACAATTAAAACAGGTACACCATGACTCTTTACCACTTCCCAGATATCGATTTTTGAATGACCTTCCACCGTATGAGTTTCACGAATATGGATGAAATGGGCCGACTTGGTTAGATGATCCACTATCACCCAAATGGAATCGTGTTTCCGGACTGTTCTTGGAAAACATATAACAAAATCCATTGCTATTTGATCCCATTTCCATACTGGAATAGGTAAGGAATGTAACATACCAGCTGGTCTCTAATGCTCTGTATTAACCTGCTGACAAGTTAAGCATCACGAGACAAGCTCGGCCACCATCCTTTTCTTGCTGCTGCAACAAAACTTGCGTCTTCAACGCCTTCAACATCTTTTGTATACCCGGATGTACAGCCCCATCTGGAATGGTGGTATGCATGAAGGAGTTGATCCTGAGTAGTTAAAGATACCACTATCCGATCTCAAAACCGCAAAACTGAACTCCCATCAAGCTTCCATCCCACAATAGTCACCCCACCATTGAGTTTTTAACTCATTGCAACATAGTCTAGATCAGATGTCTGTGCCTCATTTACTCTCTCCACCAAATCAGGAACAACTATGGCTGTAATGAAAACTGCAACATCACCTCAGTTTTCACATTCCACATGCATGTAGGCTAAGATGAGACATCAACTTCCATTCATTTGAAGTTTCTTTTGCTAACTGAGTGTATGACTTTATTCTTAATGCATCGGCCACTGAATTTCACATACCCGGTGTCTACATCAAGTCGAAGTCGAATATTTGAAGATTCTCCATTCATCTCCTTTGCCTCAGATTCAAATATCTTTGTGAGAAAATGTGTTTCATGCTTTTGTGATCCGTAAACACATTAAATTTCTCACCAAAGAGATAATGTATCCATGTATTCAAAGTTTGGATGACTACAACAAATTCCAAGCCTTGTTTTGGGTAATTATTTTCATGCACCCTCAACTGCCTTGACCCATAAGAAACAACATTGTCTCCTTGCATGAGAACACAACCCATCCATGTTCCCGAATCATCACAATACACCACATACCCCTGTCGTGATTATGGAATAATCAAGATGGGTGCTAATGTAATATGGGTTTTCAACTCTTGAAAATATCATTGACATTCCTCAGTCCATTGAAATGCATTGTTCATCTTTGTCAATGATGTCATACGAGAATCTAGTCATGAGAAGGCACACACAAAGCTTTGATAATAACCAGCTAGACTAGGAAAACTATGTATCTCAAAGACATTCCTCAGCAGTTGCCAAGAAAAAACAACTTCTATTTTTTCGAGATCCACTGAAACACCTTTCTTAGAAACAACATGGCCTAGAAAGCGTACCTCTAGCGTACAACTGATGGTCTCTCATGATTTCCAACACTATCTCCATGTGTTCCTCATGCTCAGCCCTTGTTCTTGAATACATAAATATGTCATCGACAAACACCACAATAAAAGAATCCAGATATTGCTGAAATATCTGATTCATCAAATCCATGAAGGCCACTAGTAAATTAGTTAGACCGAAAGGCATGACTACATATTCGTTGTGGCGATATCTTCGTCAGAAGGCTTTCTTCGGAATATCCTCCTTACGAACTCGCAATTGGTGATATCCTAACCATAAGTAAATATTAGAGAACCAATGAGCTCCCCTCAATAGATCAAACTGGTCATCAATGCATGGAAGTGGATATCTATTCTTTATCGTAACTTGGATATGTTTACAGTAATCCACACATAGCCTCAAGGTTCCATCTACTTTCTTTACAAAAAAATGGTGCTGCCCACAGAGACAAGGTTGGCCGAATAAATCCTTTGCTTTCCAGCTCCTCTAACAGCACATTAAATTCCCTTAACTCTATTGGAGCCATCCTATAATATGTAAGTGAGATAGGGCTGGTCCCCGATAGGAGATCAATCGTAAACTCCACTTCTCTTACAGGTGGTAACCCCCAGATGTTTTTAAGAAAAACATCCGGAAATTTATCCACAACTACTGGAAAACTATTAACATGATCTCATCCATAGATTCCATGTTTATCATTTCCAACTAGTAAGATATTGTTTCCACTGTTGGTTCCAAAAAGCCCATTGAACCTTTCTTCACCACTCTTTCTTCTCTAAAGAGATGCTCAACACCATCCTCATTTGCGAAACTGACTGTTATGCTATAACAGTTGTTGTGAGCCCTGAACATTGTCAACTACTCCATACTCAGGATTATATCATAGACATCCATATCCAGCACAGAGAAATCCCATTTCATCTCAGCTCCATAAACAGTCATAGAAGAATATCTACACACTAAGGCTCTACTTTCTCTTTCACCGAGAGGTGTTTTAAGTTTTATCACAGAGGTCATCATTTAAACTTTTATGTTTAACAAATCATCAATACGAGAAGAAAAAAAGAAATTTGATGCACTTGTATCGAACAATGCTTGTATGAGGGTAGAATTCAAAAGAATAATACCTCTCACCATAGACGGTTCAGACTGATCATCCAGAATCACCAGTTCTTCTCTATTTAATTGCGTTGTTGCTGCACATTACTCCTTATTGCCTTGGTGAGATTTCCCTACCTGAGGAGTCATGGTATTCCTGAATCACCATAACTAGCTTTGTTCTATTGGAGAGACTGATATTGTTGTCCTCAACCTTTCGAAGCATAGGATGCTTAGGACGTCTGGGTTGTGTCATGCACACCCAACCTCGGAGCACTGCGACAATATCACAGAAGATTCCCCATATTTTTGCAATTGTGACATGCTTTCGGTGGTGCTGTACATTCTCGTTTCATGTGATCAATTGCACCACATTTAAAACATCCAGCATTCATCATGGGTCGTGGAGGATGATTTACTAATCCAACTATTTGATTCTGATTCGCAATCCCACCTTGGATGTAGGTGTCCCTCTTCCGCATGTTTCCAGCAATAGAGTTCCCACTTGTTCCCATGGGTATCCTCATACTCCGTCCTCCCATAACTCTTGAGATGTCTCTTTTAGATATTGTTTCATTGATTACCATATCTGTATAGTCCGTAATACAGAGCACAACAATTTTCAAGCGAATCTCTTGTCGAGAACCTGTTTCAAAAATGTGTGCCTTCAGCAACACACTTGCAGCAACCTCCAGTGCAAAGCGTACTAAATTCATGAATTTAGAGGCATACTCTGTGACAGAGAGATTCTCCTACATCAGGCTGAAAAAGTTAGTTGTCCTCTAGTTCTTTAACGTGTGAGGATAGAATTGTTTATTAAACAATTCCTCAAATTCCTCCCAGTTCATGCCTTGATCCTCAATAGCCTGTTCCACCAGCTTCCACCACTGTCGTGCAAGATCCTCCAGTATATACATTGCCAGCTTTACGTTTAGCTCTACTGGTGTGCCTGCAGAGACCCGAAGCATGACATACGTAGATATTAAATTACTTTTGCGGAGTAATTAATACAGAACAAAAACAAACAGACAAGGACCATAATCATTTATTGTCTTTGGAAACCTGGAACGTAATCTTCTAATCGTGTTGAAAGATATTCAACATCTCCCATAAAGATCTTACACTATTTGTTTCCTTAAACAAAACCTTTCTTTTAAACATGGGGGAAAATAAAACATAAAAAGGGTGAGCTCAAATGCTCAGTAAGGGTAAGCATGGATAAAATAAAACATACCATATACATTTGAACTTAAAAACATTAACATAATGTTTAAACATCAAAATCTTGGGCAACGACATAAAACATGGAAGTACATAAGGCATAGATCATAATGGAACATAAATCATGATAAAATAGCATGTGAATAAAACATGTAATTGTTGAATCCATTAAGCACATGTAATGATTTCCATAGTAGCCAAGGCATTGCTTCCAAGACTGTCTTAGTGGATAAAGTCCCTTTCTGAATCGAGTTCACTCCTCATTCTAGTCCTGCAATACTAAACCAGATTAACTTACCGTTCTAGCCATGTCTATATCATGAGATATAAATCATTACCCAATGCATTGGAGGGAGATATAGGTCTCACCCATCTCATATTGAAATCATTATTTTGTGTGACACAATATAAACATAAATCATTCATCATAACCTAAGAATAAAATGGGTTTCATAAACATCATTCCATCATAACGTAATCCATAAAAAAAATTTGGATATCATTTTATCATTAGAAAAGTGAAACCATTTAAATCATAGATAAATGATACTTGAAACATACATACATGAAATAATGTCATCTTAGATGAAAATGATTTTGATAAAACACTTGAAATGAATTCTTGTAGAAAATATCCTGATTTCGACAAAATGTCATGAAATTTTAAAAGAAAGGGATTTATTTGAAAATAGTCATGAAATCATTTGGAGTAGTCTTCATGAAAATAAGGCTTTATAAAACCGTAAAAATCCTTTTATGCCGTATATGTTAAAAAGACATTCTTCTCGTACTTTTGTCGGAAAAGTAAAAAAGTTCCTTGTGTGGTAAATAAAAGAATGATTCCTTCCATACCATTGGGTAAAAGTAAAAATGGGTAAAAATTAATTTAAAAATAAATGAATATACTTTTATAAAACATGGACATGGATGATAGTAATAACCCCAATAAATACTTACGAATAAGCAATCTCGGATTAAATTGAGATTTGAAAAATTATCGCTTACATTAGGTCCGATATGCTTTGTACATTTCCAAACCTGCTGTATAATTATTTAAATAATGTCATTGACTTATTAAATAATCATATTCATTTTTATTATATCATATATGGTTCACTTATGATTTTATATTACCCATTCTTTTGTAAATTCATGTTAAAGTAGCATTTTGGGTAAAATTGTTTCATTTATCGTTCATGTTTTAACTTATAATTATTCATATGATTACTTAGATGATGATTACATACATCAATAATTTTAAACATGAATTATATATAATATGTATTCAGAATATACATATATATAATAGATCAATAAATGGAATGAAATACACCGCTCATGGAGACGGTAGGCCATGCGTACGCATGAACAAGGTTTTCGTTTCCTTATTGAATTGAATGGAATTAAGTAGATAATATAAATATATATATATATATACATAAATCTAGTAGCATTATTATGACATATATTTCATTATTACTTATTATATATACTATATAATCATTCTTGAATGGTTAATATGGAGAGTGAATCTCATCGCGTCGTGGAGATGGTAGTATGTACGTACGCAAGAGCAATGATATCATTCCCAAGATCGTGGAATTATATTAAAGTGTATGTATAATATTAAAGAATAAATTTCACTTTACAATAATCATATATATTCATTACTTTCACCATTATACCCATCCATGTAAGGTGGTGAAAAATAGATTACACTACGGCGTGGAGACGGTATTCCGTACGTACGCACGCGCAATGATTTTGTTTTCCGTAGGATGGATAGATGGTGAAATATTGTTGTTTTATAATTATAATAACATATCATTATATGATTGATACTGATTTTATTACTTCATAATGAAACAGCTAAAAATGAATAAGTGGAAGAAGAAATAAAGTTGAAAGAATCGGTAACGGACATTATCTCTTCACTGAAGCGCCTCTTTGAGACCTCCTCTTAGGGAACTAACATTGGTCTTTGAGGAAGACCAGGACCTCTAGGATGTTTCTATGGAAGTTTAGAAGAGAATATGGAAGGGGTTGTCCGAGCTTGAAAGTTCAATGTGGTGTGAGGAAGAGAGGGATGAGGTGCCCTTTTATAAGGGAGGAGAGGGGCACCTATGGAATAACAAAAAATATTATTTTATTATAAAGTCATATTCTGTTTTTAATAGCCCCAAATTGATTTATTTCAATGATAAGGTGTAAAGGGGTCGAAATAATCTCATCCTATATAATTTAGACATGTTTAGGTCATTATATTAACCTTAATTTTTTGTTTTAACTCTTAGTTAATTAGATTGACATTTACCTTGTCACTTTGTATTTTTATATTATATAGTTAATAAACCTACCATATACATCAAAGAGACCCTCAAGTTGTCCATTAACGATACACCTATCATGATATAAGTATCTTGGCTGAACCTTAGATTTTTTGCAATATAATAACAATTAATAATATAATATTTCTTTTAAAAACTATTTTATTTCAATTTTGACACTATTTGGTAATTGATTTTTGTGAAAGTTATAACAGAATTATTAGTTCAAAAAAAGTTAACTAAATCAATAATTACATGTCATATTAACATATATAAATTTTTTAATTAATAAAAAGTATCAAATTACATTTATTTGGGTATTTATAACATCAATTTTTTCAATATTTCATTAATAAGATAATTATTGCATCATCATTGTGTCATAAATAAATTAAATTATTTTACGTCTAAAAATTACTAATAAAATACCATAATGTATGAAATCTTTTTATCTTTAGAATTAACATTCATAGTCGAATTTATCTTTTGTATAACCCTATATTAAAAATTATTTAGTTATTAAGCTTTGATTTTAACTATTTTAACCCTTCTTTAAATAAATTAGTAACAAATGTACTAATCTAATCCAAGTGGGCCTAAATGGTAATATTTTATTCGAAAGGTTGTTTTTGGTCGAATTACACTTATCCAATAGAATTAGGACATGTGTTAGTGTAATAATAATTACATTCTTACCCTTAATTACCCTATTTACTTTTAATCGTGGTAAAAAAAAGATAAAAGTTACTATTCACCAAAAATTATTTTCATCTCATTGAACCAAATTTTAGTTCATGATATTAACCGTGTCTCTCGGATTTTCGAAATTCCACTCACAGAAGTGGTAAAATTAAGTTTTATGAAAAATTTAGTTTTTTAACTACCACTTAGTAGTTTCACTATTCATCAATAATTGAATGTTTCCAAAAAAATAACAAAAATTAGGCCTAAGATATATTTCATATTATGAATTCAAAAATGATGTATATTTTACCAAATTAAAAACATATCAGTTTCATTAATTAATTTAAAAATTAATTCTCGTCATCAAAACAAATAGCATGTTCTTAAGAGATAATAACAATCAAAAGATTGACACTTGTTTATGTCTGGTTTAAATGTCAAATTACATCCAATGACCAACATTGTATTAAATTGTAAAAATATATTCTAAATATACTTTAAATCCACTCAAATTAATAATTTGTCACTATTAATTATTTCGATTAAAAATTTTGTTTTTAATAAAAATTTATTAATTTTCACTATTCATCAGAATATGAAAGTTATCTAAAAAGTACCAAAATTTCACCCAAAACTAATTTTGATATTCCAAATCCAAAAATGAAGTCCATTTCATAAAGTTGGTATTACTATTCATAACGGCTAGTTCATAATAATATTATAATAATATCTCATTTAGTGAAACTTGGTATTGCGTACTGCATACGCTATCGAGGAAGGTCGCGATTGTATGTAATGCAAGGATAGTCAGGGATGTGTGTTGTGCAAGCTCCTTTTGGTGTACCATACAACACAAGACATTAATGAAATTAAAAAGAATATTTTTCATAAAATCTTGGGCTGTTACATTCTACCCCCCTTAAAATGAATTTCTCCCTCGAAATTCATCGGGTTATAAATGGTTTACTACTAAAAAGTTTCTTTAATAGAAACCCACATCATAAAAATGAATACCAAAACATGGCTTTAAATTCTTATGTGTGAAATGTAACGGTTACCCAAATTAACTCATCACTGGGTTTACTCGTAGGAGAACATAGGTGAAAATATGGATATGGAAGAAAAATCTAACCATCACGTTCTGATGGAGAGTGGTAGAGAACATGGATATAAAAATGACAACAATCACAAAGCCATAAATTTGTGGCGAACTAAGTTACCATCTGATTCATCGGATATAATAGCACTAGGAAAACATTTTTGGTTTTCAAGATCATTTCCCTAAATTTGACGAAATTGGAATTAGAAGAAATACTTTCGTGATTTTGGTACAGTCTCACTGTTGGTCGTTCTTTGGACAATTTCCACTTCATCTCTTAATGAAATGAAGTTGAATTTGTCATTCGTGATGTGTTAGCAGATCATGTGATAGAATGATGGGTCATTCCATCTATCTCAAACACAAGGATAGAAAAGTTATCAAAAAAATACATAAGTCCAACTATAGTGAGATTAATCATATATGGTTCCTAAAATGGACTTATACTTCATATATCATACTTCACAATATAATAAAACTAGTTTCTACTAAATAGGGACATCTTCTAGGCCAGTGGGAGGAGATATAATCCAGTCGCACTTCAGTTGTGGGTTCGATTCCCACAGCCTTGTCCAACATATGGGCTATCGCATGTCTTGCAGGTTGTCCTTTTTCTAAAACTACATTACTATTACATCCCATCAATAATATCGAAAAAGTTATATCCTTAAACAATACTAACTTATGTCCAACATAATCCATTCTAATATTTAGCCTTATCTAAAATACTGTAGTCCAATCTCATATTATAGTGAAAATGATTTCCAAAGAGTTCATATAACAAGAATGTTAATACCATCGTTGATCCCCATATATCATGAGATATGTCTTGTTGGTCACATTTCAAACATTTGAAGGCCTTAATCATATATTCTATTGAAAAATGAACACCCATTGAATCTTAGTGAAAACATGAGTGCTGTAAAAAGTTAACTCATTTCACATACCAAAACCTCAAACCATGATATAACTATTTCCTTATATCAGTCATGAGCTCATGAATACTGTAAAACATTTCATTTTCTCCTTATCCCTTTATTATGCGCATATCATCTTTTTTCCAAAAATATCTCAATCACTTTCCATGGTTACCGGTACCATAAAATTATTTAAATCCCCAATAGACCAATACATAAATATTCCAATATTCCACTATACTATATACAACATTATTTTGGAATCCCATTATATAAACACTTAATCATTCCACCACATAGTTGTCATATTCAACAACGCCAATAGTGATCTCATGTGACATCCCTTTTCCCTTTTCCATAAGTGGTTGCTCATGTCAATCATCACTAACCCTTGGATTAGGGAATTTATTAGAATAATGCCCCATTTCCTTGCACTTGAAGCATTGAAGTGTTGATGGTGCGTTCTCTGTAGTATTTTCATTATTCACATCATTAGGGATCCTTTTCCATTACTTCGACACTCAACTGCTCGATGACCTTATTTTCCACACTTAAAAAACATTTTCTAGTCCCTTTAAAACAATCTCCACCATGCTTCTTTCCACACTTTGAGCATAAGGAAACATTCATCTTCTTTTCACCATTAATCTGAGATTTCTCCATGAACTCCATATTCTTTTTCTTGTCAAAACTATGATATTGATAAGTAAAATCAACTTCCATTTCTTCCGTGATAGCACAATGCACAATTTCTTCATAGCTACTGTAGTCTCTTATAGGTAATGCCCTTCGAAGATTTTGTTTTAAGCCACTGAAGAATCAATCAACTTTACTTTCAGGTTGGATGATAAAGCCAGATGCATACTTTGAAAGCCTTGTAAAATTCGCTTCGTATACACCAACAGATTCATCATCCCTTTTCTTTAGTTCAAGAAACTTCTTCTCTATATTTGTTAGAAGAATACAAGGGAAGTACATATTGAAAAATAAGTTCTTGAACTCATCCCATTCCATGGACTCAATTTCATCTCTTGGCCTCGTATTCTTGATAAGATTCCACAATTTATTAGGTTCACCTTCCAAACGATATACTGCTAAGACGACTTTATCATGTTTTGAAAATTGAAAAACTAAAAATATCTTTTCAGTGGTACTGATCCATTTTTCAGCAACAAGTGGATCAGAAGTCCCACTGAATGAAGGTGGACGTTGCCTCATGTAGGACTCAATAGAATATTGTTCCCTTCTCTGCTCATTTGGAAGTCTAGAATTATTCATAGCCTGTGTAAGTATAGCAATTATATTTTTCACTCAATCTCCCATAATATGTGTTTGTTCAGGAGGACAATCATTGCATTGTCCATTGCAATGATCAACATGGTTCCTTCGGGTTCCAGCAATCATCTAAAACCCAAAAGGAATAGTGTGAGAGGAAAAAATCATGCTTGGGAAAACAAAATACTAAATGGGGAGTACCATTAATATCTAACATAGTAGGTCTAATTCTAAGATCGTTACCGTAATTCTAGGACTATAACCAATACTTATAGATAACCGTAGGGACATCCCTAGACATACCTTAGAAATATCTCTAGGTATCTCACTAAAGTTCTCGCTTCCTAGTTTCCAAAGGTTGACTAATACTTTCTTCTGATACCAATTGTAACGGTCTGTAATTACTTCCAGTGGACTAAAATTGATACCTATCAGGGCACTCCATGGGCGGATACACCCCCTGGGTGGGACACACCACCATCCCCTGTGGTAGCCATTTCCTCATGAAGACATTGGGAGGAGAGCCATGCTTCGTAAAACGCTCACATGTGAGAGTTCCCAAGGATCAGATACATTCCTACCTCCTTTGCCTCTGATACCAATTGTAGAGACCCGAAGCTTGATGCATGTAGTTATTACATTACTTTTTCTGAATACGTAATACATAACAAAAACAACCCCACAAGGACCATAATAGTTTAGTGTCTTTGGAAACATGGAACATATTCTTCTAATCGTGGTTAAAGATCTTCAACATCTCCCATAAAGAGCTTCCACTTTTTGTTTCCTTAACTGAAATATTTCTTTTAATCCTGGGGGAATATATAACATAAAAAGGGTGAGCTCAAATTCTCAATAAGGGTAAGCATGGTTAAAATAAAACATACCATATACATTTTAACTTAAAAACATGAACATAATGTTTAAACATCAAAATCTTGAGAAACGACAAAAAAACATGGAAGTACATAAGGCATACATCATAATGGAACATAAATCATGATAAAATAGCATGGGAATAAAACATGTAATTGTGTCATCAATTAAGCACATGTAATTATTTCCATAGTATCCAAGGCATTGCTTCCAAGACCATCATAGTGGACAAAGTCCCTTTCTGAATCGAGTTCACTCCTCGTTCAAGTCCTGTAATACTGAACCAGATTAACTTACAGTTCCAGCCAAGTCTATCTCATGAGATATCAATCTTTACCCAATGAATTGGAGGGAGATATTGGTCCTGCCCATCTCATATTGAAATCATTATTTTGTGTTCCACAATAAAAACATAAATCATTCACCATAACCCAACAATAAAATGGGTTTCATAAACATCATTCCATCATAACATAACCCATACAAAACAATTGGAAATCATTTTATCATTAGAAAATAGAAACCATGTAAATCATAGATACATGATACTTGAAACATACACACGTGAAATAATGTCATCTTATATGAAAATGGTTTTGATAAAACACTTGAAATTAATTCCTGAGGAAAATATACTTTTTTCTTCAAAATCATTTTATTTTCACAAAATGTCATGCAATTTTTTAAAAAAGGTTATTGTTGAAAATAGTCATGAAATCTTTTGGAGTAAGCTTCATGAAAATAAGGATTTATAATACTGTAAAAATCCTTTGATGTCATATACGTTAAAAAAACATTCTTCTCGTGCTTTTGTCAGAAAAGTCAAAAAGTACCTTGTACTGTAAATAAAAGAAATATTCCTTTCATACCATTGGGTAAAAGTAAAAATGGGTAAAAATGAATTTAAACATACATGAATACACATTTATAAAACATGGACATGGATAATAGCAATAACTCTAGTAAATACTTACGAATAAGTAATCTCAGATAAAAATGAAATTTGAAAAATTATCCCATACCTTAGGTCAGATATGCTTCGTACATATCCAAACCTCTTGTATAATGATATAAATATTGTCATTAACTTATTACAGAATCATATTAATTGTTATTATATCATATATGGTCCACTGTTGACTTTATATTACCCATTATTTTGTAAATTCCTGTTAAAGTAGCGTTTTGGGTCAAATCGTTTCATTTGTTGTTTGTGATTTAACTTGTAATTATTCATATGATTACCTAAATCATGATTACTTACATACATAATGTAAAACATGATTTATATATAATATATATTCAGAATATATATATATATATAATAGATCGATAAATGGAAAGAAATACATCGTTCATGGAGACGGTAGGTCGTACGTACGCATGAGCGCTGTTTTCGTTTCCTTATTGAATTGAATAGAATTAAGTAGATGAAATATATATATACATAAATCCAGTATCATTATTATTTCATATATTTCATGATTACTAATTATATATACATTATAATCATTCTTGAATGGTTAACATGGAGAGTGAATCTCATCGCGTCGTGGAGACGGTAGTCCGTACGTACGCACGAGCGATTATATCATTTAGAAGATCATGGAATTGTATTAAAGTGTAGCTATAATATTACATAATCAATATCAGTTTAAAATAATCATATATATTCATTACTTTCACCATTATACCCATCCAAGTAAGGTGGTGCTGGAAAATAGATTACACCACGGCGTGGAGACGGTATTCCTTACGTACACACGCGCAGTGATTTCATTTTCCGTAGGATGGATAGACGATGAAATATGGTTGTTTCATAATTATAATAAAATATCATTATATGAGTTATACTGATGTTATTACTTCATAATGAAACAACTAAAAAAGATGAAGTGGAAGAAGAAATAAAGTTGAAAGAATCGGTAACAAACATTACCTCTTCTTTGAAGTGCCTCTTAGAGACCTCCTCTTAGGGCACTAAATTTGGTCTTTGAAGAAGACCAGGACCTCTATAATTTTTCTAGGGAAGTGGATAAGATAATTTTTAAGGGGTTGTCCAGGCATGAAGGCTCAATGTTGTGTGAGAAATAGAGGGAGGAGGTGCCCTTTTTAAGGGAGGAGAGGGGCACCTTTGGAATAACAAAAAATATTATTTTATTATAAAGTAATATTCGGTTTTTAGTAGCTCCAAATTGATTTATTTAGATGATAAAGTGGGGATGGGTTGAAATCCTCTCATCCAATAGAATTTATACATGTTTAGGTCATTATATTAACCATAATGTTTAGTTTTAACTCTTAGTTAATTAGATTGACATTTACCATGTCACTTTGTATTTTTATATTATATATTTAATAAACATACCATATACTTCCAAGTGACCCCCAAGTGGTCCATTAATGATACACCTATCACGATATAAGTATCTTGGCCAAACCATAGATTTTTAGGAATAAAATAACAATTCATAATATAATATTTTTTTTAAAAACAATTTTATGTCAATTTTAACACTATTTGGTAATTGAATTTTGTGAAAATCAGAAGAGAACAATTAGTTCCAAAAAAGTTAATTAAATCAATACTAACATGTCATATTAAAATAGAAAATTATTGGAATTTATAAAAATTCTCAAATTACATTTATTTTGGTATTTATAACATCAATTATGAAAATATTTCATTAATAAGATAATTAATGCATCATCATTGTGTCATAAATAAATTAAATTATATTAAATATAAAAATTACAAATAAAATACAATCATGTAAGAAATCTTTTTATCTTTATAATTAATATTTATAGTCTAATTTATCTTATGTATAGCCCTATATTAAAAATGATTTATTTATTAAACATTGATTTTAACTATTTTAACCCTTCATTAAATAAATTAATAATAAATGCCCTAATCTAATACAAGTGGTCCTAAATGGTCATATTTTATTCATAAGGTTGTTTTTGGACGAATTTCACTTATCCAATAGAATTAGGACATGTTTTAGGGTAATAATAATATCTTTTTTACCCTTAATTACCATATTTATTTTTAACCGCGTTAAAAAAAGTAAAAAGTAACTATTCGCCAAAAATTATTTTCATCTCATTGAGCCACATTTTATTCATTGATATTAACCGTGTCTCTCGGATTTTCAAAATTCCCCTCACAGAAGTGGTAAAATTAAGTTTTATGAAAAATTCAGTTTTTTAAATACCACTTAGTGGTTTCACTATTCATCAAAAAATGAAAGCTTCTAGAAAAATACCAAAAATTAGGCCTAAGCTATATTTGATATTATGAATTCAAAAATTATTTCTATTTTACCAAATTCAGAACATATCAGTTGCATTAATTAATTTAAAAATTAATTTCCGTCGTCAAAACAAATAGCATTTTCTTAAGAGATAATAACAATCAAAAGATTGACACTTGTTTATGTCTGGTTTAAATGTGAAATTACATCCAATGAACAACATTGTATTAAATTGTAAGAATATATTATAAATATACTTTAAAACCACACAAATTAATAATTTATCACTATTAATTATTTCTATTAAAAAAGTTGCTTGTAATTAAAATTTAGTAATTTTCACTATTCATTAGAATATGAAATTTATCTGAAAAGTACCAAAATTTCACCCTAAGATAATTTCGATATTCCAAATCCAAAAATGAATTCCATTTGAAAAAGTGGGTATTACTATTCATAATGGATAGTTCATAATAATATTATAATAATATCTCATTGAGTGAAACTCAGTATTGCATACTAAACACACTATCGAGGAATGTCATGATTGCATGTAATGCAAGGAAAGTTAGGGATGCATGTTGTGCAAGATCCTTTTGATGTAGCGTACAACACAAGACATTAATGAAATTAAAAATAATATTTTTCATAAAATCTCGGGGTGTTACAGTGCCGATGAAATTGAAGATACGATTCATCCTGCTTAGCCTCACCTCCGCCTTTTCTGGTTCAGAATCACCCCAAAAGATGGGTTAGTTTTGCTTCTGGAACTGGATGAAATGGTCAACATGCCTTGAACCATCAATCAGATTCCCGATGTTCACATCCTGAAATGCTTGAAATATACTTTGGACTAGCTGTTGGTTCACCTGTGGCTCAGGTGCGACCACATTCTCAGGAGCCTCTTCCGTTTAGTTTCTACAACGTCTAACGGGTTCCATTTTCTATTCAAACAAAGCACGCTGTTAGTCTCACTTCCTAGCAACTGAAGGCTTATCATTTCAATTTCTATGACATCACCATAACAACATTGTTATCAAACCATTTCTAAAACAAATCTTTTATTACTTTTGAATATCAATGAATTTTCAAAATACATCAACCATTATCTTTTCAAAATCATTCATTTGAAAAAATGCTTGACATTTTCAGAAATCACGCTTTTGAATAATACCATAATCCATTTCTCAAAATGATATAAGCAATTTTAGTGGGAAGTTATTCCTCTACAGTGCATTTAATGCTCATCTCATTGGCTAAACCCATGACAATGGGATTTACAACATTCTAGAAGTGTATCCAAAACACTTATGTATCCAGCACCCTGGTAAGTTGAAGTTCAACATAAAGGGGTTAGCTACGTCTTTTTATGCTATAACTTTCATGTTCTGAAAATCCTACTCTTATCTAAGATTCCAACCCAAGGAATAGACAAGAAGGAATTTCAACTCCATGACCGATATCATCAATGGCCACATCATGGGAAAGGACCCAACAATATGGTACCGTTAATACCTCAAAGGAAGGACCAGACTGATACCATTTTTAATGACCCACCAATTCTCATTGGCTTGAGAGCTCAAAGAGTCATTACTTGGCCTTAAGAGATGCCCCCAAGGCGCCAAAGGCTGGCTACAAATGCTGGAGTCTTTCAATACACATGGGGGATGATTTACCCTTTGAATGAAATCAACCAACAACAATGAAAACTAAACAAACATCTCCCAGGAACCACTATATGATGCATGATTTAAAAACAAGATAGGTTTCCATTTTTTCAATTATAAACCAACCAAAGTGCAACAGCAGAAACCAAAACTAATATAGTGTGAACAACGGAAAGGCAACCGGCAAGACTCAAAGGCAAACAAGACTCAAAGGCTCCACAAGCTACATGCCCCAACTCTACCAATAGCTCAAGAAATCACTTTGTAGTGCTAGACACGTGTGCCACCTTTCCCTTGCCAACATCCCAGTAAATGACATCTGCAAAAGCACCAACATGACAAAGTACGGGGTTAGTAGTAAAACTCAGTAGGTTTTCCACGATGACTTCCCAACCCATGCCTCTAGGATAAAACATGTTAGAACATTTATACGAAACAATTTATATAAAATAGTTCCAAAATAGTTCACAATATTAAAAGTTTCATATCAAATCCATTTTTCCAACAAAACCATTCTTTCAACCATAAACCATATTTTCCACGAAAAGGAACAAAACCAAGTTCCAAAATCAAAACCACATTTCCAACTTGGAAACAACATTTCATTCCACATAATCACATCATCACCCATGCATGCTTCATTATGTCAGTTCCATACTCATGAGCGGTCTCTTGTCGATCAACAAAGTCATCACAAGGTAATATTACCCATGTTCCATTACACTTTTGGCACCGAGCACAAGGTCATATTTCAACCAAGCCCCTTAAATGCAATATGAACACGCACACCAAGTATGTCCAAAAACCAAACCATTTCAACTATGCCAAAACCATTTCAATAAAACAACCCTTTTATTGAAAATATTTTTCCTGCCAACCATTTTCCAAATCCAGCGATGTCATATTTTAAAATCAACATTTTAAAATCGGGGAACCCAATCACTTTTCACAAACCATTCATTTAGCTTCCACAATTCCATAATAACCCATAAATCATCACTAATGAAGATTTATAACATGATTTGCACCACAATTTCACAATCAAAACCATGATGTTAAATCAATTTGAACTAATCCTTCAAGTTATAGGAATGTGGAATAGAGAGTGAAGCCACCTACCTAAACAATTTGGGCGAAACCAACCAACAGTCGAAGAACGCTCAGGAAGACCGGTTCAAACTCCAAGAATCCTCTTTAGATCTCTCCTACTAACACAACCAAGACCAAATCTTTTCATATTTGGCATTCACACCATTATATCTCTCCATAACGGGCGTAGATCTATGAAAATGAGAGAATAGTATAAGTAGATAATAAGAGATCTAAGAAAATGTCAAGAACGATCACATACCTTAAGGATCCGGCTTCGATTCGTCAAGAGAACCCTTCGAATCCCCTTCAGAACGCCATGAAGAAGTCCTCCAACCTTCAAGGGATATAAATCCCGAGTTAGGGCTACATAGGAGGTTTAAACGAGGCACCTAAAATCAAAACAAGTTAGATCCCAAATTTTAGGATCTATTTTTAAGTGACCGCATGGTTTGTCCGCACGGTTTGACAAACTGTGCGCTAACTGTGTGTTAGCTTCTACCTTGGCCATCCTCTATGAATAGCCTCATCACAACGGTTTTCCAAAACCGTGCGCACACCGTGTTCTCTCCTCTGTCCATGAGACCATCGCCTGCATGTCTTCCGTAAGGTTTGGCAAACCATGCACTGCCCGTGCGTCCCCACATATTGCCCTATTTCTCTTTAAAAGTCTCCCAATCTTACTCTTAACATCTCTGATGTACTTTATGAAATTTAAAAGCATAAAACAAGGGTTACTTACATGAAACTGGGGGTACTACAAGTTCCTTTTTTTAGTGAGGTAAATGAGACATGTTGATATACAAAATGTATTAAATAATATATATAACATAATCATGTTATGTGAAACCAATTAATAATTAATTCAATTATAATATGTGAAAAATTGATATAAAATCAAAAATTATATTTAGGGCATTTGTTTCATCACATTTTCATCATTATCACCATGTTAAACTATTGAAATCTCATATTAACTTAAATTTAGAATAATTAGTTTTGAAAATGTTAAATTAATTAAATAACTAAAAAAGGGTTATTCTAAAAAAATTAATATACCTTTTAAAAATAATATATAATTTTATTAGAAGTAATTTCTAAAGGAGGTGATATTATTTTTAAAATATTAATCGAATTCAAATGAATAACTATTTTAAGGACAATACAAGATTTAGGTGAAAAAAAGTTTATCTTGAACAATTGTAATAAATTGATTTCCACCAATTATGTTAAGTAATAATATTGTGATTTTGTTATATTTTTTAATTAATAATAAAATAAATTAAATCCTTTATTATTGTGATTAATTGAAAGGAATCAAATATATTTTTTCAATTACAATAAAAGACAACTTATCATAAAAAAGTCCATATTGGGCTACCAATTTCAATATAATGATTTAAAATAATTTATTTAAATCCATAATAACGAAATTTGTGAAAATAATTTAAAAAATTGGATTGCGGAATGATTATTTTATATTAATGGTTTACCCTATAGTTATCTAATATTTTACCACATTTTTTCATTTATCGAGGTAGAAATTTTTACAATGATTATTATACAAGGAAAAAATAAAAAAGTATTTCATACCAATTTTGAAAAAAAATATTCCAAATAAGGATTATAAATTATTTATTTATTTTATATGAATGAATTAAGTTAATTTCAGATAATGAAGCTTAAACTAATCTCACACAATTGTTTTTTTGGATAATTCATTTTTAATTTTAAGAAATATATTAATCACAAAATTATGTATAATATGTATAATTATTTATTTATTTATGTTTTTTATTTTTAAAGGATACATATATTACATTAATATAAAATGGGACAATAAAATTATTTTTTCATAATGAAATATAATACTTTGATAAGTATTAGTATTTTTTATTATTCACAAAAAATCATTATTTCGATAAAATAAAAAAAATATCACCCAAAGATATTCTTGATATTGTTATTTAAACATTAATTTAATTTATTAGTCACAAAAGTTATCATGCCCCACTCCCCACTTGGTGTACCCCTCCTGGACTTATAATTATAGAAGGTAGATAATGACCCTTGTGTCCTGCTTCCAGTAGTCCTCTGTTGGGAGATTAGCTCTGAGTGTATAGTAAACACAAAATGGGAGGCATTCCCCTCAATAAGAAATCATGATTAATTGAGAGATAAGACAGAAAATAAATAACACCAAATCAGACTATAATATAAAAGATACACCAAGTACATATAATTAATGACATACAAGAAATACAATAACTAAAATGGAAAACTACATGTACCAAAGGAAAGTAAAAAATAGAAGAAACCATGAAGCCCGAACAGCTCCGACAACCCCATGATAGTAGTTAACAGATTGATCTTCAAATATGCAATGTGACATGTAAAATATTTTATACATACAGAGGGTTTGTATAACAGTATACTCCGAAGGATTCTCCCTAGATCCTCTCATGTAAATGTAATGATATCATACTATAAATTAGTGAATAATAAGTGAAATTAATTCATAAACTAAGAATTTATATTAATTTCCAAGCCTCAAGATGGTTACTATCACCATTTATATAATTTAATAATATATAATATAATAACGAATATCAATGGTACCTCACAACCACTTCTCCACTGGTTTTCTGCTCTGCAGAAACATCACACATTCTACGCACCTCCTTCCAAAACTTAATGGCCACATAAACCTGGTAGAGGAACAAAAACATGCACCTCATGTAGTATATCCACCATGTCCACGGAACTAGTGGTTCTAGCTTGTTTATGGGATACACAATAACTCGCATAAAGTGTATCAAACATCTGACATTTTACCTCAAGCCATTACTGCCCAAACACTGAGTAAGGATTCTCAATCCATCACATCTTATACACATTACACCTATAGTATTCCATTGGAATATATATCTAGAATATACGAGGGTGAATAACCACAAGTCATTCCATCCCTCTACACACATATATGGGGGAAAACTAACCACAATTCTGACCAGCACATGTAACTTTCATGAGAATAGAGTGGCACCAAAGGGGATAGTAAGCCATCCATCGTCCCACAAGAATGTTGGGGAAAATAACCCCTAGGACTCAGAATTCATGATGTGCCAGTTTCCCAAACTGATGGGGTGGAGTAGTTTATAGAAACTAAAAAAGTAAATAATATAATATATTTAAAAACCACACTATTAGCACAAAATAGTCTTAGGTTAAAATATATTAAATGTCTCTCAAACTCTGTATTTCCACTTCTATAACTGGGAATCTTACAAGCACACACTCATTTAAAGAGATTCATTATATCACATTATAACTTTTTATAAGTTTCACATAATGCTAAATAATTTTTTAAACATTAATTAACCATTATTAATTCAACATTAAATTTCATAAGGATCACACAAAATGTCCATCGTTCCATCAAAATTTAACTATACATTGTGCCATAACAAATCCAACCCCACTGGTTAATGGTCATTAATTAAATAATTTATTAAAATTACTATAACATCCACATATACCCAGGAAATCCTGAAACATATTCTATGATACCAATCACAATGTAAATAATCTTGATGAGTGGATGAGATGCCTATAATGTCATTTCCACATATTTCAAGAGCATAGACCCATACTCACTTGAGATTCAAAACACGGAATGACAATGTCTTTACCCGTGAATGTTTTCCAATTTTGGAAAGATGGTAAGCAAGACCATATGCCATGGGAAGTGGGGAATGTAATGTTGATAAAAACCCAAGATGAATAAGAAAGCATCCAGGAATTCATATTTAATTCATTTTATCATCTCTGGTGTCCTCCCTAACCCCCAAATGCCTGAACCAAGGAATCTCAACACTCTAGGCGTCAAATGATGCCAAAAACATTGGTCCTCCCTACACTGACATATAACAACAACCATACATGATCACATTACAACATGAGTATTAAGAAATCAAACATCATTTTAATTGTTCACTGTTCCCTTAAACAAGTTATCTATCCTTCAAATACGATGAGCTATCATAGCTCTATGTATAAGGCTCTTGGACATTAAAAGAAAGTGGCTAACTGGGAACCCTATAATAAATTGGCTTTTTATCAAACATCTTATTCATTATTCCATAAGGAATTTACCCATTTATTTTTTGTAAGTTCCAACATTGAGTAACATAAAAAACAAGATATCATAGCTATCAAAAATTTATTAAACATGGTTACTACATCAATTTTAAAAACATGTGATTAAAAAAAACAACATGATTCATTTACAGGACTCATTATCTGTAGAGAAATAATTATAAATTAATTTTGCCTTTATGTTCTTAACTAATTTCCATAAATTACTAAAAGGTTAAAAAATCTGGCATCAATATCACACTATCTATAAAAACAAGAGGCAATAACATACCTTCGATATCAATTTTTTTTACTAGGTACAAATATTTATTATGTATATTTAATTGAGATATAGTGGGATAAAACACACTAACTATATAGTTTCATGTATAATAAATGTGATTTTATGAATCCCCTTCCTCAAATGTTTTTGATGCGCTTTAAATATACCAGTAAAATAGATCACAATCACCTCTCTTAGAAGATTACGTCCATCCAAGGTTGCAGAGGTACCACCACACCGGCCCACACCCAAGAAATGTCCAATATAAACATTGATATAGAATTCCATTAAATGGAAAGGATAAATAGTGGGATATTAGCCGAAATGGACAACTGTAGACAATAACATATCTCGAAGATTGATCGATAATGCAGGGTTGCACCAAAAAAGGTGGTGCACATGAAATATGAAGAACATCAAGGGGACCCCATCCATGGAGGAATGTATGATCACATGACTCTTATAGGAATAATGGAATGTTTCGACTATCTCACACCATAAAAAAAGAGAATGGACAAGGGAGGAAGATATCTCTCCCCTTGAGATGATTTAACGTAGCAACAATTTAAGATAAGCTGGTTTTCCCATTAAAAGAGGATCACATTGAACCAAGATGTTTTCTAGGTAAAGGAATCCTGGTCCTTAGTAAAATTAATATAGGAGCTATGGGTTTTATATCGGCCTTAATTCCATTTAAATAATGCCGTGAATGCATTTAACATCATTCAAAACGTTAAATCATAGAAATAGAATGAATTTGATAATTTGGAAAAGAAAATATTTAACTCTTTTGTAAACACTGTGGACTTCCAAATAATGAAACACTAAAGATTCACCATTCTGAAAACACTTTAGACTCATGATTTCTATGACAATGTGACATTGTAGACTCACCATTTTAATGATACCCTAACACTATTCACATAACTGCATGTTTGGAATAATTTTTTGGATGAGTCACCTTTACCTCCCAAAACACATTAACCACTAAATTTCTGAAATAGAATGGACTAGAGAGGTTCAGGCCATTACCAAAGTAAAACATTTAAAAATTATTTTTTAAATAAAAATATATAATATAATGAAAATAGTCTAATAAGATGAAAACCATATCCTTTTTTATTGAAAAAATGTAATATTTGATAAGGAGCATAAATATATAAAATCATATTAATTATTTATAATATTTCATGAATATAATTTATCTTACCATTACATGAGTTATTACAATATCTCCATTTTATAAATTGAATACTTTTAGTTTTATTCACATAATAAACAAGGTAATATATATTTCCCTATTAAAAAATTTAGATTCCCATGACTTTTTCCATGTCAGAATTTTTACATTTAAAACATTGACATGATGAATTACCTAATTCTATAAAACCTATATTATATGGTCAATAAATTTTTTCATATGTTATTATAATGAAAATTAGTATTCCACCTAAAAAATTGAAGGGATAAAAACAAGGGATGAACATTGTTCATATTATTAAAACAATGAAATGCGAAACACAATATATTATTAATTTTTACATGGTCGATATTACACTCAATATAAAACAACACCAATATTTTAGATGTTTTCATATTTTATAATGATACATGGACATAACATCCCTTTTTAGAAAAACGGCTTGCACTTTTCCATGGAGAAACTCACAAATATATAATTTCATTCTTAATTTATTATCAGTTCGTAATATGTACAAATTTTATTCCTACTCCTTAGAATCATATTATTCTTCAAAATACTTTTTACCTTATCTAATATTGCATAACATAGCTTATATCCTAATAAAATAATTTCAATAAAGTCATCCAAAAAAATATATAATCTGACACCACTATCTATATAATTCATAAATGGATGAAATTATATAGTAGAATATAAACATTCTTTACAAGGAAACAAAAATGAAGATGTAATATGATGAAACCATACCAAACAATACATTAGGAAATCATGAAGAATATCTTCCAATGTATAAACAATTCACTATGATAGTCCGACGATATTATTATGAATTGATTCATTGAAATTTAATTTATTACTAAATAATATTATGTATTCCTTTCTTCAGATTAGTTATTAATATAAGATCATGATAATATACAATAGAATAAGTGATTTTGTTTAATATAAATATCCATTTACATAAATATATTTAATTTGATCAAAATACATACTCTCTAAAATAGTAACAAAATAAGAAGGTTTATTTAGTAATTGAACAATTACCCTAATTTCATAACTAAGATTTGATTTCTTATTTAATCACATCATGAAATCTATGTACAAATTTCCCCATTTCCATTCATGAATTCAAAAACGGTACAATAACCCCTTCATTGACATTATTTCAACATTATCATGTTGAGAAGTATATTATTTCAAAGTAAATATTGAATATATTTAATAATACATTCCCACAAAAAAGGCACCAATGAACACTTTAAATTAAATTCTTCTAGGATAGAAGAATAATTATAACTATAATTCTACCACAACAATTATTACTTCATCTATAAGTCATTTATACCACTGAATTCCCTATTTGGGATCAAAACTTCTTGTTTGTTTATATTAATGTCGTGAAACATATATTTTCGGAACAATTATTAATGATCCCCAAAAAACTAAACATGTGTTTGAGAATTCAAAATCCAACATGAAAAAGATAATTGTATTTTCAACTAAAACAAAAAATGGAGTTCCTATATGAAAAAATTCTAACCAATATTCATTACCAAATTATCAAAAGGATTATGTTATGTTAATAACATAGTATATAATGAATTATATTTATGACTCCAACAATTAGAAACTCTATTTTTTCTTAGAGGGAAATGAATTGTGTAGTTGTAATCCACTATCGATTTCAAAAACCTCATATGTCTCATTATCAACTAATAATTTGTTATTATTATGTTCAATCCTTTATGATTAGTATATATTCCACCACTACATTATATAAAATATTTTCTCCAAATTTAATAATAACGTTATAAGTGCCTATTAAGTGTATTTTTTGTGAAATATCAACCATGGGGTATTAATTTACAAGATTCATTAGAAATTACTCATCCAATAATTAAAAAATCATATCAAAAACCCATTAAAATGAATAAATTTTGATAACTAAGTCGCTATTTTCGGGTTGTAGGCCAAAATGGAGGAACTCATTAATATAATTTTTAAATCCTTTAAATATACATTGTAGTCAATTGTAAAAATGATGATAATTAATTTTCATGTAAATGTAGTAAATATCATATATGACAATGAAATGATTAAAAACCCACTAGTAAATGATTTCTAATATAAAAAAACAATGTCTCTCAATAACAGTTAATGGGAATTTCCATTCATTAACCTCATTAATTTTAGTAGTATCTACAATTACTCCATCATTATTTATGATATATCAATGGAATTATATTAATTATTACTCAGATTTACTGATATTTCAATATAAATACATATAAATCATTGTTTAAAAACTATTCATAATATTTTTATCATGATCCATTTATACATTAAAGTAATGAAATGTATAATCAATAAACACAACAAAAATCTGTAAGAAATATTAATTGAAAAGTAAAATCATATGTCCTAGGAATAAAATGGGTGAAATCATTATCCCAATGGATATAATTATAAAATCAAAATTCTAATAACTAGTTTGACATTGTATCATTGGGATTGAAGATTCCTTCTATATTAGATATTGTTACCCAATCCTAAGATAAATATTTTCATAATAATTATATATCTAGAGATGATAAAAAATTCTTTAATATAATGTAGAAAAATGTTTTCAAAATAGTGAAGTTACAAAATTTTCTATATTAATGTATAATCCTCATTAAACACGATTTTGCTTCTAAGAAAAAAAATAAGTCTATCCCATGTAGGAGGGTTGGAAAAAATTATACATTCATCCAAATATTCTTCAAAATGAATTTTTAATTCCATATTTTCTACATGGCCCATTTTATATGGGGTTTTTTAAATTGAATCATGATTAGGAACGAAGTGAATATTTTATTCAACATATTTATGTAGTGTAATATCTAGAAAATAATTAAAAATAACATTTAATTATTCAATTAATAATGAAAAATAATTTAAATCAATAGTTCACTTATAACATCTATACCCTAATTCCACTAAAACGGTGCACCAATCCCGTTTATTACTAGGACTCAAGCATGTATCCTTAAATGCTTGAGGGTTATGACCATCAGTGAGGTCTTATGGTGTGATATTGGGGAGACTATTCCATTATATAATATTGAGGAGCATTAGAAATATATACCTCTACAACCAACAGAAAATTAGAATAGTGCCTATGGAGTAAATAAACTCAAATAGAACATTCTATAAAAATAAATGGAATGTAAATAAATTTCAGAACTCCAATAAGATATATAAAAAACTACACACCAAAAATGAAAAACATATAGTTATATTAAATATAAAATAAACATAAATAAACTTACTTGGATCTACCAATATCTCTGATCCAGACCATGTGCCACATACCCAGTCTCCATCCACAGTCCAACCAAATGATCTTGATCATAAGAACCCTTGTTAGGAATGTTGTTAGAAGATTTTAATTTGGGCCTCATCCATATCCACCACAAATATTGTAAATACCCATAAAATTCATGGAAATATTTTTCTTAATTTCATATTGAATTTTACAAGAACTAAGTATCTGACGGCATGTGATTCCGAGGCCCGGTGTGCCCGTAATCATTTTCTGAAGTTTGGCTCGGGTACGTTTAGTGAACGAATTAGCAGGGATTTCTAACATTGAACTGGTGCTCAGAATCGAATTCTGAGGGCACCGATGGAATCACAGCGCCGATTTTTGCTTATAAATTCTATTTCCGGAGTTGTGTTTGCTCTGGTGTGGTTTTTAATTTTTGTGGGTTAAGTTAAGAAAAAAAATAAAGTGATGCCACAACTTTATTTTATTTCACTTAAAGCCACTTAAAGCCACTTAAAGCTACTTAAGCTGAGTTTAAGCGGATAGGATGGAACCCAAAATATCCTACCCTCTTGGTAGGATATTTGTGAGGTGGTGACCGCACGAGCCCCACCGTATCTGTTCCTCTAAGTAACGCACCCGTGAAAACTCCTCTTTAATGAAATTCAACTGGTGCATTTTCTAAACTCTTAACGCTCCTATTAATTGGACAGTTAAGATGATACCATTAATTCACCAAATTAATGGTTCGTTTCTTAACTTTTTTATTGAACTTTTGGAATAAAAATAAAAAAATACCAATGCATGTCTTCCATGAGGATTGCTCATTGAGAGGATTTAGAGAAGACTCTAAGGCTTGAGATATTCATCCTATTTCACGAAGAAAGCGAAGACCGCAAAGAACACTGACCTTCGACGAAAGGCGACTAAGAACGTCAAACCCTCGGAGATCGACGATGCGATGCCGTGTACCGCAATGCCGACGATTCTCCTCCCGCGACGTTCTTCTCCGACAATCCTTCCCCGCAACAATCGTCGATCAACACCGATTGAGGTAGGGGATTAAAGATCTTTTAAATTTACTTTCTTTATTTAATCCTCAATATGGATTTAAATTCGTGAAATTAAATCATTGTGTATTCTTTAACCTTCGATGATCGTCGACGCGACGCCGTGTACCGCGACGATGCGACGCCCCATCCGCGACGCGACGATCCTCTTCGTCCGCGATGGTCAATCCCGCGAAGAACTCACGTCTAACGACAATAACGAGGTAGGGGTTTTAATTCTTTTAATATTTGTGATTTATACTTGTGGAGTTTGTTTAAAAATTGTTGTGAGACTTTTAAAACCGCTAACGTGGTGGGTGAAGACTAACGAACAAGTCCGAACCCACCGCACCTTTCGTTCTTGGTGTGAGAAACGACGGACATCGACAAAATCAGCTGCACGGGCGATGTAAGGTCCTCGAAGTGAAGGACAGACCCCGGGAGGGATTTTGGCGAAGTCGGAAAGGAATTCCGACCACCGGAACATGTCCGGTGGTCCACGGAGCAACCCGCCAGAGCGCCACACCGGCACGGCGGCGCCGGCGGTGGGAGGCGGCGCCCCCCGACGCGCCGCCAAGAATAACCACCGCAGCTAAACCCACGGCGGCAGGCCGGCCATCCCGCGGCCATGCGGGACTGGCGAAGGAGGGACGCAACCTTGTTGCGTCCGTTGGCAAGAGGTGGCCCCCCACGTGGGGCCGCGGAACAATCAAGGGGGCGGCACACCCTTTGCACCCGCTCTGCCATTACGACCGAGCCGCCAGGCGACGGGGCCGCGCCCTGGCCGAGCCAGCTGGGCCGTGCCAGCCGAGACAGGCCGCGCCCCAGCGGGCCAGACCCAAACCCAGGTCGGTTCGACCCGGTTCAGGCTGACCCAGGGGGTCTCGGGCCGGGTCGGTCCGGGCCCGAAACCCCAACCTCCGGACCTTTTCGTACTTTTTTCCATATCTTGGGCTGCAGACCTCCGATCGATGCACCATCAGGGGAGATGCATTCCTTGGATCGAGAAGGTTGTTTTGGTATATCACACACAAGGTTTCGGAGTACTTTGGGTTTGGCCGGTTTGGTTCGTACACGAAACCAACCGAGCCCTCGGAGCGGAAACACTCATATCTTGAGCTACGGACGTCCGATTGACGTTCCATCAACATTGTGGGATTCCTCTAAGTGAAATAGATCTTTTGGCACACTCCGCCCGAGGTTTCGATGCAGGTGGAGTATATTTGGGTAGGTTTTGCCTTAAAACCCAACCGGGCCCCTCGGACGAAAAAACCAATAACTCTCAGACTGGGCGTCCGATTAACACGCCGTCTGTGACGTTGAGTTCCTGTTGACGATACATAACATTTGGATACATGAACTATGGACTATGTGTCAGTGTATGTATCAGCTTCTCGGCTCGTGAAGCGGACCCTCCCGAATGAGCTTGATGTGTGCGGGAACCCTAGAGCTGGCTGCGACTGCGACAACGACGGTCATGCAGAGTTTCTCAGTGGATTCGAAGATGACTACAGAACACAGTGATCCTACGTGGATCAGTGCTACAGAACATGCGTGGGTCCGATCCTGTGTGGGTCAGCGCTCAGCGGTCCTGTGTGGGCCTTCCCTTACTGATCCTGTGTGGGTCAGATCTTTTGTGGGTCATTGTGGGGATTAGTTACCTATCGATCATGTGCGGGTCAGATCCTTTGTGGTTCATTAAGGGGGTTAGTACTTATCGATCCTTTGTGGGTCCGAAGACTTAGATGAATCAGTGGCAATATCTAATCATCTCTATTGTCTTACAAAGAAGTATACTTGTGTGAGTTGAATCCTGTTTGCTTTCCTATGTGGATTGTGTTGTGCTATTCTGTGTGGATTTACATTTGCATTCCTGTGTGGACTGGGTTGTACTCGAGCTCTAATGTTGGAGCGTACTAGAATTCATGACTTAGGTATATGTATGGGCATATACCTAAGAAGTGTCGGATGTTACTTCGTGATTGTATCTTTCCTTTGTGGTTTATCCTTTGTGGATTCTGGGAGACCTTCAGGGGTCTCGGGGTCCCTACTGAGTAGCTTATACTCACCCCTGCATTGGCTATGTCCTCACTACGTTGTGTTGGTTGTAGACGATGGAAAGCGCTGATCGGGGTGGAGGCTTGCAGACCAAGACGGTACCTAGAGGTGGACCACTGGGTGGGACGTACTCGGAGCGGACTGCTGGACCCGTGGAGAAGTGGAGGCTATTTGTACTCACTCTTCAGGTGGGACATCCAGTGGACAGCTCGACGCTACATCTTTACTTTCAGTTTTTGTTTTCCCCTTTCGAGTTGTACTTTACTTACAGTTTGGGTTTGTATTCTGGCCCACTAACGTTTCGGAACTTACTACTGTACCAAGTTTTTACATAGTGTTTACTTCTGCTTGTTTGCTCTGTGGTGTTTTTGGTTTACATTACAAAGGCAATGACTTCCCTTTTTACCGGGATTTACGCCTTGGTGCTAGTCGCCAGCCCCTGGCCTATGGAAGGCGAGCTTGGGGTAGTCAGGGCACGGTCCCCAAAGACGGGTCCTGAAAAATTGGTATCAGAGGGAGTTTGGTTCTACCACAGAACATGCGACTCTGATCTTTTTCTATGTGAAGCAATAGTGTTAAGCGTATTGGTTGTGGTTGTCAGTTCAGGGAGTCCAGTGTTGGTGCGGCGGCCGACGTATCCGTACACTAGGACCCTAAATTCTGATTTCCAACTTAATGCACAAAAACATTGATTGAATGTGTGTAACGAGTTTTCTTTGTGATTACATTGTGTCATCTCACCAGGTATACTGTTCTGACTGTGGTGCACCTGTTTCTTTTTTAGGATAGCCCCACGACATCAGCCAACTAGGGTTCCGAGAGTCGAGCGTGACGATAGCCCACCGAGCGACGCGGCCTTGGTACATGGCCCTTTGACAGCTGAGGCACCGGCGGTACCTCTACCCACCGAGCCACCTATGCTTCCAGCCCCCAGCCGCTGATGATGCAAATCACCTTAGTGCACTGCATGAGTTCCAAGGCCAGCGACCACCCAGGATCTGTGGGGAGACGGACCCCCAAGCAGCCGAGGACTGGATGGAGGCAGTGGTACGAGTTTTTCGGTTAGTGAGGACACCGACAGACCTCATGGTGATCCTCGCAGCGAGCCTACTACACGCGGTAGTGGGCCGATGGTGGAGCCTGATGCTCCATGTGTATGAAGTATTTCACGTATCTCATCTAAGGAGATACATGCACGACCCAACGCATATCATTGACCATGGGGAGATAGACGTTGATGATGGGGCGACTTTTTCGGAGATCCCGGTGGAGATCGAGGATCGACAGGAGCGGGTCCTACGTGGATGGTCGATTCCTCTAGTGCGCATCAGGTGGCAGCATGGGAACCTCTAGGAGAGCATTTGGGAGCGGGAGGCTCAGATGCATGCTCATTACCCACATTTGTTTCCCTAGTTTATGATGTATCTTTACGGGGACGTAAAGCCCTGAGTTGGGAGTGATGTAAAGACCCTTAAAATTCAATGAAATTTGTTTCTTAAGTTTCTTTGGAATTTTACAAGAACTCAATTTCTGAAGGCACGTGAATTCGAGACCTTGTGTGCCCGGAATCATTTTTTGAAGTTTGGCTCGGGTACGTTCAATGAATGAATGAGCGGGTTTTTCTAACTTTTGATCCGGTGCTCGGAATCGAATTCCGAGGGCACCGATGGAATTGCAGCACCGGTTTTTGCTTAGAAACGCCATTTCTGGAGTTGCGTTTTCTCAGGTGTGGTTTTTAATTTTTGGGGGTTAAGTTAAGAAAATAAAATAAAGTGATGCCACAACTTTATTTTATTTCACTTAAAGCCACGTAAAGCCACTTAAATATACTTAAGATGAGTTGAAGCGGATATGATGGAACCCAAAATATCCTACCCTCTTGGTAGGATATTTGTGAGATGGGGCCCGCACGAGCCCCACAATTTCTTTTCCTCTAAGTAACGCACCCGCGAAAACTCATCTTTAATGAAAGTCAACTGGTGCGTTTTCTAAACTCTTAACGCACCTATTAATTGGACAGTTATGATGTTACCCTTAATTCACCGAAATAATGGTTCATTTCTTAACTTGTTTTTTTTCAAACTCTTGGCGTAAAAATAAAATAAGACCAACGCATGTCTTCCTTGAGGATTGCTCGTTGAGGGGATTTGGAGAAGACTCTAAGGCTTCAGATCTTCATCCTCCTTCGTGAAGAACGCGAAGAACGCGGAGAACGCCGACCTTCGACGAAAGGCGACGAAGAACGCCGAACCCTTGGAGATCGACGACGCGACGCTGTGTACCGCGACGCCGAAGATTCTCCTCCCGTGACGTTCTTCCGCGACAATCCTTCCCCGCAACAATCTTCGATCAACACTGATTAAGGTAGGGGATTACAAATATTTTAAATTTCCATTGTGGATTTAATCCTCAACATGGATTTAAATTCGTGATATTATATCTTTGTGTTTTCTTTAACCCTCAGAGATTATCGACGCGGCGCCGTGTACCGCGAAGATATGACGCCCATTCCGTGATGTGACGATCCTCTTCTTCCGCGATGGTCAATCCCGTGAAGAACTCACGTCCGACGACAACGATGAGGTAGTTGTTTTAATTATTTAAATATTTGTGATTTATACCTGCGGAGTTTGTTTAAAAATTGTTGTGAGACTTTTAAAACCGCTAACGCGGTGGGTGTGGACTAACGAACAAGTCCGAACCCACCACCCCTTTCGTTCATGGTGTGCGAAACGGAGGACGTCGACAAAATCAGCCACACGGGTGATGTAAGGTCCTTGCAGTGAAGGAAGGACCCTGAGAGGGATTTTGGTGAAGTTGGCAAGGAATTCCGACCATCGAAACTCATCCGGTGGTCCGCGGAGAAACTCGCCGGCGCGCCACGCCGGCACGACGGCGGGAGGCGGCGGCGCCCGGCGTGCGGCCGGGAAGAACCGCCTCGGCTGAAGCCGCGGTGGCACGCCGGCAGTCCCGCGGCCGTGCGGGACCAGCGAAGGACGTACATAGCCTTACTGTGTCTGTTGGCAAGAGGCGCCCCCCCTTGCAGGGTCGCAGAACAATCAAGGGGGTGGCGCCCCCATGCACCCGCTCGCCATTACGGTGGAGCTGCCAGGTGACCGGCCCGCGCCAGCCGGGCCGGGCCACGCCCAGGCCGGGCTGGGCCACACCCAAGCGGGCGGGACTCGGACCCAGGTCGGATCCCCCGGTTCAGGCCGACCCAGGGGGTCTCGGGCCGGGTCCACCCGGGCCCGAAACCCCAACTTCCAGACCTTTTCGGACTTTTGCCCATATCATGGGCTTCGGACCTCTGATCGATGCACCGTCAGCGGCGATGCGATCCTTGGATTGATACAGTCGTCTTGGTATATCGAACTCAAGGTTTCAGAGTACTTTGGGTTTGTCCGGGTTGGTCCGTACACGAAACCAAGCAGGCCCTCGGAGCGGAAACGCTCATATCTCGAGCTACGGACGTCCGATTGACGTGCCGTTGACTTTGTTGGATTCCTCTAAGTGAAAAAGATCATTTGGCATACTCCTCCCGAGGTTTGGACATAGGTGGAGTACGGTCGGGTTGGTTTTTCCTTAAAAACCAACAGGGCCCCTGGGACGAAAAAGCCAATAACTCCAAGACCGGTCGTCCGATTGACGCGCTGTCTGCGACGTTGAGTTCCGGTTGACAAAACAGAACATTTGGATACATAAACTCTAGACTATGTGTCAGTTGACGTATCAGCATCTCGGATCGTGGAGCGGACCCTCCTGAATGATCTTGATGTGTGTGGGAACCCTAGAGCTGGCTGCGACTGCGACAACGATGAATGTGCATAGATCCTTAGTGGAATCGACGACGACTACAACACTCAGCGACCCTATGTGGATCAGTGATACAGATCCTGTGTGGGTTCGATCCTGTGTGGGTCAGTGCTCAGCAGTCCTATGTGGGCCAGCGCCTACTAATCATGTGTGGGTCAGATCCTTTGTGGGTCATTGTGGGGGTTAGTTACCTATCGATCATGTGTGGGTCAGATCCTTTGTGGGTCATTTCGGGGGTTAGTACCTATCAATCCTTTGTGGGTCCAACAGATTAGATGAATCAGTGGAAATATCTGATCATCTCTATCGTCTTACGAAGATGTATACCCGTGTGAGGTGAATCCTGTTTGCTTTCCTATGTGGATTGTGTTGTGCTATCCTGTGTGGATTTAGGTTTGCTTTCCTGTCTGGACTGGGTAGTACTTGAGCTCTAATGTTGGAGTATCTGGAATTCCTGACTTAGGTATATGTATGGGCATATACCTAAGCAGTGTCGGATGTTACTTCATGATTGTATCTTTCCTTTATGGTTTATTCTTTGTGGATTCTGGGAGACCTTTGGGGTACTCGAGGTCCCTACTGAGTAGTTTATATTCACCCCTGCACGGGCTATGCCCGCACTACGTTGTGTTGGTTGCAGATGACGGACAGTGCTGATCGGGGTGGAGGCTTGCGGAGCAGGATGGTACCTAGAGGTGGACCACTGGGTGGGACGTACTCAGAGCGGACGACTGGTCCCAAGGAGCTGTGGAGGCTATCTGTACTCACCCTTTAGGTGGGACTTCAGTGGATGTCTCGACGCTGCGGATTCACTTTCAGTTGTTGTTTTCCCCTTTCGAGTTGTACTTTACTTACAGTTGGGGTTTGTATTCTGGCCCACATACTTTTCCGCACTTACTACTGTACCCAGTTTTTACTTAGTGTTTAGTTCTGTTCTCTTGCTCTGTAGTGTTTGTGGTTTACTTTACAAAGGCAATGACTTCCCTTTTTACCGGGATTTACGCCTTGGTGCTAGTCTTCATCCCATGGCCTATGGAAGGTGGGCTTGGGGTTGTCACGACACGGGCCCCGATGACGGGTTGTGACAAATATATAGTCAAACTGAAAAGTAGTAATAAGTTATTTACGTAATCATATGTGAATGTGTAGAAGTGTTAAATACTCTCATTAGCCCAGCCCCACTAAAAAACCTATAAATATTATTATATAAGTGCTTCGAAATGGAACCACTATATCTAGATAAGACATAACTAATAGATATGTAAACCTAATCAAGAAACCACAGTCAAAACTTGTGTTTGTAATCCGGGTCAACTAGCTAGTTTCCACCAATGATGTCCATATATATATATATGAATACATGTATAATATCATAACAATAAATATATAAAAAAATGTGAATTTTCAATATTATTGTGAATGAAGTAACATTTAAGCAATTATCATTTAATCCTTAGTTCCAAAATCCTAATTGGATGGGCATGTTGTATATGGGAATTGAGCTAGAGACTACGTGTCTCAGGTCAGTTCTCATAATGTAGATCTATGTGTCAATAATAATAATAAACATAAATATGCATCAAAAAAATTCTTGAAATATATGTGATCAAGCTACATCACAAAAATAAGAACTAATCCCTATCATTTTTTCACCTGTACAAACCTCATATCCCTGTTATAATGGATTATATGGAATAACATGTTGATATTTTGTCAATTGAAATTGAACTAGATTCCATGATACATGGTCCATAAAAATTTAGTATAATTTCTATGACCTATGTCTCAGTCTATATTTGGTCATGATATTCAAAACACATATAATCAAAAAAGGACATACTATTAAGAATTTTTTAAGGATAAATCTCCATTGACATTCCATGACCACCACTCAAAGTCTTCAAAAAGTGAGAGTGTTATAATCCGTATCATCTAAGAGAGGGAAGACATTATAGTTATCCAAAAATGCGAGATTCCATGCTCTACACATTTTCATTTAACAAGCCCAGTAGAGTACAACAATCAATTTCTCTTGATAAGGTGTAATCATCCACATGTTTAACTAGACCATGGAATGAAAAATCATCCAAATCAAAAATAAAATAGAGGTCATTGGATTCATCTTTGTCCCTTGTGTGAACAGAATCCTCCAAAAGTATACATAATAGTGACACTATGCTCAATGCCTAAAAAATAGGATTCCATGAAACACCTCGAGACATGAATATAAAAATAATTGGCATCCATAAGGGTCAGCTTCCAAATCGTAGGTAGTACCTCATTGTATACTATAAAGAGAATAAATTTTACATGTATGAGAATTCACATCATAGTATTATCTTTTGGCCAAACTAAATAGAAATAAATATGCCTCATATTAGGCTCAACACCCACCCACTTGAATGCACCTTATGTATACATCATTGCATCAGAAATAATCTTGTGATTGTATATAAATGAGTGAGGGTGGATGAACATCTAAAACCAAAACTACTTCGAAATCCACATTGGGATTACATGTATGAAACATGTTCTAAATTGACAACCAATACCACATCCACCAAAAAAATTTACAAGCTTATGGTTGGTCAACATCGATGAACCCACTTGGTCCCTCAAGTTTTACACTAAGCAGAATCCTACATGTGATATTTGAGTTTTACACATTAGTGATAGAATACTATGTGTTATTATATCCAATTAATGAAAATTATGAATATTACATGGTGTCCATGAATGAAATTCATGATTTATGCATCATAAAAGGGATCCTCTGAACAATATATATGGAAAGGCATCCACCATGTGACACTCATGATAATGTTATTATTAGAGGAATCCTACATGGGATCCTCTAACTACCCATAAGTAATGGGATCCGTTTAAGGGACTCCCAATGTGAATACATAGGATATTTAATCCCTTATGGGATCCTTGGTTTGTAAAAAAGATATAGGAATCCATCAAGGAATCCTCTTGGTATGAATTTATGTAGAGGAATCTTATAGTCGATCCATAGAAAAAATCAATCACATGGACACATAAGGGAAAGGGAATATATCAAAAGGGTTATGTACTAAATAAAAATTATGGAAAATAATAGTTCAAGATATATAGCTCATGAATAATCTCAGAATAGATCTCACTCTCAGGAGACATTGACAATAAGGATTGTAGGAAGAATGTTTACATTTGGAAAAGCATGAAACTCCACCTAGGAGTCCTCAAAACAACACAATTGTTATTTCATCATGATCTATGTGAATGAATAATAATAATGGAGTATGAATTGGTCCAATTATACATTAGGGATGGTAACATATTATAAACATTAAATGGGATAAGAAGGGGCAGTATAAGGTGTATCTCCCGGATTACAAGATATGGACACCCAATGCCCCACAAGGGTATTTAAATGCCCCAATACATGGTGCACATGATTTGAATATGGAATTTACCCTAAAAATGGTAACATTCCATGTCCCACAAATTCCATGGACATGCATTTGGAATTCTATTGTGATACTATACAATATGGGACCCACACGGGCTCTATCATTGTACTCTACACGGCATTGCACCCCAAAATGGTTAGCCTAGCTGGGTACTAATCACACGAATGAGAACTAGTTGATAGAAATTAAATCCTAATACACGTTTTGTAATTCAAAAACAGATTATTCTGCAAAAATAGATATCAAACTCTATGTCCACCAATAGCGCACACCACAAGGATGGATTTTCATGACTGGAAAACACTCAAATCGCATGAAAATCCACATTTTTATACAAAAATAAATATATCGAGACACAAGGGTCTATATGAAAGATTATAAAGGGAATTATAATATGAATAAATTAATATAAAAAGATATTATGAAAAAATATTAAAAATACAATTTCTTTGGGAAGAAACTAGCAGAGATACACCTATTATCACATCGCACGGTTGTTGCGGGTTGATATCATACACGAAGAGCTCTATGAAGGTAATTATCATCATCCATCACTATTTCTCTCTAACTCTCCATATCCTCTATCAATAGATTACATATGGAGCCCATGGAGGGTCATACACTATACAAAGAAAGACAAAAAGGAAAAAGGAAATGAAATAAAAAAACAATAATAAAATTAAATGAATATGGGACCCTTGAAAAAACTAGTACCAGACCCCTATTTTTGAACCAAAATTAAAAAATAACCACAAATAAAAAAAAGTGAAGAAATTGAATCCCCATAAAAAATGAATTTAAATTATATTGTAGAAGGAACCTATGTGAATAAATTAATATGTATTTAATTTAACATTATCTATTAATTAGTCTGCTAAAAACTGAACCACTCACAAATCTACCATCCTCTCATCATAAGATTAAAAATATATTATAAGATCAATAGATTGTACATAAAAAAATTATCTAGGATAGTCTGATAGGAAAATATTTTCTTGCCCCTTACAAGAATCTGTAGGAAAAAATTGAAATTTCAGAAAAAAATATTATTCTAAAAAATAAGGTTCCTTAAAATACCACCACCATATTCTTACTCATCCCTAAGAAGAAATTGTGGTTATACTAGAATATATTCTATAAACACTATCATATTTCTAAAAAGATACCTGCATATTCTAATGAATGACCTCATAATATCCAAAAATGCCTACTACATGGAAGATGGTTAATTATGGCTGATCTCGTACCCCTCCCCCCAATATAATAATACATCGATCTTCATCTTAAATATCATATCTGAGCCCATTGGATCATGAAAAATTATTAATTTCTTCATAAAACTAATATCACTACCCTCAAATGAAAAATACAGAACTACCAACCACATGGCATACTGTACTCCAATCCTATTTTGGAACCTCAATAGGCTTCCACTTCCATAATTAGAATAAAATTTATGAAGAATGGAATTTTAGTGTACGGTCGACACTCTCGGAGTATTTCCAAAATGATTTCAATAGTGATCATGATCATTTATAACAACGAGAACATTAAGATTCAATAAAAGGGTGTTAATATCCCCATTAAATCTATACTCACGTCCTATTAAAACATTTACAGGATTCCTCCATGGGATAACTATCTTATGGTACATGAATTATTCATGATTTTAAATACTATATAGTGGTGGTGTCTAAATTAAATAACTACTCCCTCAAAAAAATCCTACAATGAGTATTAAAAAAAATCCATCCATGTATTTCACACGAAAAATCATCGATAAATATTTAACGACACTACTCATAATATGTGTATACGTTTATTACATAAATATAAATACAAAAAGTCATCCAAGAAATGATATGTTCACTTTGTTACTCAGCACATCACTTTCACTAAACTAGATGCTACCTTCGAACTCATCTTCAATATATGGCACCTCATATGTGCCATGATTTATTCCATGACCACTTATTACATGGAGTTATTATATTCATGAGGAGATAACAACAATTTTATTACATTAGGAATAATAAAAACGCTAGTCTATCGAGATAGGAACCTGATTATTACTTCTCGTTTTATCCATTTTTAATTCCAAAACCCCCTACTTCATCTCAAAAGCTATATTATTCAACACGAATATATCTAAAAACTAAATCAAAACCCATTAATTGATATAAAAATGATTTTAAAACAAAACTCCATTTGTAAAAACTAGACTGAAAACATAGGACAAACCATCTCACACATGTATCCTTCCAAAATCATTGATGTCAACCTACATGGATTTGAATCAAAACAATTGGTCTATAGGCCTCCCAACTATCCTGATCAAACATATCACATAGCTGGGTAAAACTATCCATCCACCTTGAAAAAAATATCAAACCTCTATGTACTATGTTACAATCACATTGTCATATGAGGGTTAAAATTAGAAACATGACCTATAATAGCACGACCACCTCAAAGACCCTTCATAGAAGATGAAATAATAGAGTCCATCAAACAAACATAGAAGAAGATACATAATTGAATCTTAATAAGAATATATATATAGTATTACCCCCACAATGTATAGTTAATAAGAAAATTTATTGTACACATCATCATCATACTCAATGATCTGACTATAAAATCAAAACATGAGAAGCGTGAACTTACATCGGGTTCAACAGAAAGGCGTCACATGCCCTATAAACCAAATATGGTAACTACACATCTTGTACATGAGGCCTACGTCATAAGACTCACTAAAAAATTCCTCATAACTGTTTAACTTAACATACCATATGAATAAAATTTATATATGTATTTAGGAAAAATAATATAGGCCTTAGTATTCATTAAATACATACACTATTAGGCCTATTTTATGTGAATCCTACATGAAAAATATATGTTATGATATAACTCTTATATTTAATTTGAATGTGTTAAAATATTTTTAGAATACTTTAATTGAACGAGTATGTGAGTATACGCTCTATGCGCCTCCGCATATAGAATTTGAATTGAACATTGAGGTTTTGTAGTAGCCTTCTTCTGGGAATGTATCGGCCTCCTAATCGATGGAGTAGGCTGAATTGTTCTGTTGGCCTATCTATGGATCTCTGGAACTATTGTTGAATGAATCTCACACATCGATGGTGGAACTAATGTCTGGTCATTTTTTCAAAGAGGCCATTCTATGTTAAATTCCCCAAGAAAAACCTTCATCATTGTTTCATTATATGTAGGAGAATATCCTAGTGTTTCAATATTAATTAATGGGGGGTTTTCAAGTTATTATAAACATAGTTTATGTTTTCTAGAATGACATTAAGCATCATTGATGGACCGTGGATTCTAGATTATTAATGGACAAGACGCTTCATTTGATATCACTAAATTCTGTGGGATCTTGGGGTTTGATAGTTCTGAATACCAATTCATCCCTCAACCATCATTCCTTTATCATCATGCATACATCCAGGGCGAACATCATTCAGGCCCTTTCCCAAATTCCATGATTTTTAGTTCACTATAATTTTACTATCCTATGCCTTTCCATAAACTAGAATCAATAAAATGTTTCTCCTCATGATGTCATTTTAGGTTCTTCGTCCAAGTATTCCACTACCATTCACCAATCTCTCATTTTTTTGAAGGATTGGGGACTCCATAGAGTTTCTTATATGGGTGAATGTCTAGTAGTTAATACTATATGACATGTTGGTTGGATGAATTTTTGAAGCCAATGGTTCATTTCCTACTTCACCTCGTCTGATACATCTTCCTATCGACAGATTCACATAATGGGGGAAATTTATAATCTGCACCAACCATTATAAATTCTTCTAACACTATAAATACATAGTCATGATGAATCATTTTGAAGATTGTGGGTGGTACATGTGTAATCATGAATCCAAGATTCTTCATAAATAATGAGGTCACCTCCATCATTACCCACTATCTTTTTCATGAAGGATATATCTGACATAGTGTCATCAGGAGCTATTAGATTTGGTTTTGTATCCTTTTATCTCTCCATGTAAGATTCTATGAACATCCACGAGAAGGATCCACATAAAAGAGATCTGGGATTCAACTCTATAACCCATTCCTAGCCTTAGTTCCATTCAAGCCATGTCGACATTCCTTTTCACAACATGGAGTGGGATCCATCTTTGGAATTTTTATGGCTCTCTTTATGTCCCATGCAAGGAGATTGTTCATACATTCACATTGCTTTCCCTCTCTAGTGTGCGTATTTATTTTTACAAGATAAAAGAAGCTAATGTGGATGAGTAGCACTCAGTGGCACCTAATCAAATGCATGTTTGTAGGTAAGATCTGTCTTTTGATCCCTTATCATTGTAATAATCAATTATTCATGTATATAACCAATTTAGTTATCTTTAATATACATAATAGTGTATGGTTATCCCATATATATTTATTTTTTATTGCAAGTGAATTATACACCAATACAAGATTTAAAGGGGTCTAATTCATCCCCTCTCATCAGTTTGATATTTGTTCTATTACAAGGGACAAATCTATGAAAATCCTCTTATGATGATTTTTCCATTATTTGGAATGCTCGTTGCTTGGTTTCATGTAAAAAATGATATTTTAACAATTAAAATCTATAAAAAATAAAATATCCCATATTTTAATATTTGATACCACAAAATATAATTATTAGATAGTTGAATTTTATCGTGTTATGGGTTTACATGATATAAGGATTAACAATCCTCCTAATCATCACATATTGATTTTTTTAAGAAAAAATATATTTTTGGTTGATATTATATAGAAATTTGATGAATTGATCCTATTGAATGCTGGTTGTGGGATTTATATTTTTCTTCTTATCATTTTTCTATGCTGTGAATGATCTGAGGTTGAAGGAATATTTATTGATATATCATTTAGTATTTAATCAGGGGATCATATCATAGCCATTTGGTGGTGTTATTGATTTTTTAGACGATACATTATAGAAAATTTATGATGTAAATATATTTTGATGGACATACATGTGTTCTTAGAGTTCAAGTCAGAGAATGGTATTCTAGAACTTTGTTTCACTGGGGAAAATATCTCCTTGTAAAACAACCTGAAGGGGGACCGTCAGACGAGTTGAAGGATAGAATAATTTCTAGGAAACATCAATGATGTATTAGATTTTCCAAATTATAGTTATCTTTACCTGGTACATTATTTATTTTACCACTCACCCCTCAAGGGTTGGATTCTTTTTGGTATATATAAGGTGATTTCATTTGTATTATCCATCCAATGAAATATGATTCTTGAGTATTAGGATAATGTGAATTCCTCCAAGAATTAAACCATACATAATACCAAATGTATGTGATTTAATTATAATATTAGATTTTTTAATGGTGACCTTTAGGTGGGGAATATTAACCATTCATTATGTCTTATAGAGCTTGATTATGTGAAACTTGAAATTTATAATGAAATGATAAGATATGGGGAGTCTTGAAGAGATGATCTATTTGATGATCATATTATAAAAAACCAAAATCATGTAGATATTATTATTTTACATGAATTATTTTTTAGGATAAATCATATCATAATTGGTTGAATGAAGGAGATATAAAAACTGCATTATTTTAGGATTATATCAAAGAGAAGTAAAGGTTTATTTATCCTAATATACATATAAAGGATGGATATTTCACCAGAGATTTTTGTATTGTGGGTATAATGGGGTAATCTAAATTATTGTTATTAATAGGTCGTTTTAATCCTGAAATGATGGAAGGATATCCAATTGGTCAGTCATTCCTATGGGATGTTATTCATAATGTCTTGCGGAACTCAATGAATCTTAATGTTGAAAGAGTTAAATAAGAGGGTGAGGATTAGAAGGTGGTTAAATAATTAAAACAAGACAATTGAAAAGAAAATATTGGTATTTATCGTTATTTCTATATGGTTTCTTGGTATTTGATTAAGTATGAGGATGTGAAAATTATCTTGGATTTTTTATGAGGGGGTTGTTTGGACAAGGTGGATTGTGCAACATCTCTTATTATTATTCAAATAATCTAGGATACATTTTCTTGAAATTATTATAATAAAATAATTATGTGTAATATTCCATACTTTTATATTTATTAGCCCACTAAATATTGGGATATTACTTGACCTTCCAAATTGGATTTCAGAGGAACTTTATGGATTTGATAATGGGTGGTCCACTAAGGAGGATATAACTCTATCCTAGGTGATGATTGGAAATATAAATTGGAATGTTCTATAATATAATATGGCCCTCAAAATGTACGTTGACATGGATTTTTACCAGATTGAATAGAGATTTATTTTTTATGTGTTGTCAACTATGGGTTTCTCTCTGTGAGTGTCCAGTTTATTTTTCAAGTGCATCATCTTATCATTGTTTTGTAGAATATTAGGGGAAAATTTATATCTTTCAAGGGATGAGAGTATTAACATAACAATATCCAACTTTACAATCCATTCTCATTTCATCTCAATAATCCTTATAAGATTCATGTTCTCTTGTTTTCTTATTTTGAGTATTCAACCTTTCAGATGAATGAATAACTTCAACGTCATTTCTTATTTTCATTTTACATAAGGGATCCTCTTATTGGCTAATGAATGAATGATATAATTTAAGGGAATTTTAAAGGTGTTTTATGAATATTTCATGTGATGTGGAAAAAACATTAATTATTATTAGGGTAACATATGTGTTTAAAAATGATGCCACGATCGGAATGTTCAACCAATTGAATACTTGGTTAGAATCATTAAATATGAGTTTATAATAAATCACTTGGATAGATGAATTTCTCTTAGGTATATCCACATTCAGGACTATGAATACCCATATTGAAAAAAATATTGGGTATCTTATCATCTAGAATACTTTATTTTTATCCTTTGGTTTTATTTATTTCCTTGTACAAATGAATTCTATTATCAATTAGAATTCATGGGTTGTCTATTGTCAATTATCCTAATACATTGTGCCAAAAAATTGAAAAAATCATGTCATCTATTTTCTGGGATTCCCAAAATGATTTATATTGATGTTGGGAATCATGGTCCATATTGGCTAATCTTCGGGAGCTTAGAAGAGTAGGTCTAAAGATTATAGATGATATAATGTAAACATTAAAATAAACATTGGTGTAGGAAGTCATAGAAGGAAAAACATTGTATGCTATGTTCATGTTTGGAAAATATTTTTAAATTATTGAGCGTCTGAAAGTGATGATCTCCCCTTGTAGAAAATTTCATGTGGTCATCTTCTTGGTCATTAACATCAATGAACGTTGTTTATTGGTTGTGGTGAGATCAATTACTGAGAACATAAATAAGTGAGGACATCTATTGGATTTTTTTACTAACTCCCAATATTACATTTTTTAACACTAGTGATCATCAATTTTTGTAAGAAACCCTTCATCAGAAAAAGTGTGAGATATTCAACTACATATAACTCTAATATTATATATATTATTTTATACTTACAAGTGATTCTTTAGGTATCTTTTAAAACAAATCATACCATTTGTACATACACGTTAATAATGACGAGGGTTTGGGTAATATTCTCTAGAGAAGTGAGTGACTAATCAAATATAACATTCTTATGTGGATTTTTTGGCATTATTCTCTCTATAAGGATGACTTGATTAAGTGGAGGGGTATTAGAAAATTTTTTATATGTTTTTTTGTGTAGAATACAATGGAGAAATGATTTTTCATCACATTATTTGGATGATTATTTTCCTAGATAATTTTAGAATATATCTATAATTGTTACTGGTTTTAACATTCTAAAATGTGAATGTGAGGACATTTCAACAATTTGATTGATGGAATGTAGAAAAATTACATGGACTGAAATTAATGTTAAATTATGATTTTAGTGGCTTGTTGGACAATTTGAAATTTTAATAAAAAAGATCAGGTCGAATGAAATTTAATCTCATGTATAGTTTTGAAAACATGGTCCAGATGTCTCATGAATTATATGGGATATCATTTGAAATGTTTAAATTGAGCTCATTCAATGATATATAATATAAATGACATGATATTTAATACTACATGTCATATGATACCATCATTGTGACATTGGGTCTGATTTGATCAAAGACGATATGTTTTTAAAATGAATGTAGACAGTTCATGTAATGCTTAAATCATGATAGTTGTTGTTTTTTACATGACTCTAATGGAGTAGTTATTATTGTGTTCAGTAGTTTCTGTGGATAATGTGACACTCTTTTTGATGACGAAAAATATATTCTCAATGGGTTGGAGATTTTTCAATCATCTAATACATCTCTTTTTGGGATTGAGCTAGACTCATCAATCATGTAATAATCCCTTCAAGGAACACATATCACCAATTGGTCTATTATTTATGTCATCCATTTATATAAGAGATTCAGTGGTCAATAATATTTGAATAATGCTTGGAATAAAGGAAACATTGTTTTATATTGCCATATGTCCATGGGGTTTAGGGAAACCATGTTACCATTTATTCCATTTTAGGTTGCATGACCACATAGTGTGTAGAATACTTTTGGAAGATTCCATAGGTTTTCAATACATTAGACCTCACTAAACATGTTGTTGGTTTTACTTTTTTATACTTATCATATTATACCATTATAAAAAATATTTATAATCCATCATAATACGCTTACAAATGGATGTGAGTCAGTGATCCATATTATGTCAAAACACCCACACATCAGGTCTTTAGCTCAAGGAGAAAATCACTTCCAATTAAAACATCATAGAAGAAAATAATAATCCCAATCCCCTAAAAACCATGACTATTTATTGGAACATGAGTTCTCAATGAACAATTCAATCATCCCTTATAGGTTATGACACATTCATCAAAATTATCTACCTTAAAAAACATTAAAGAATAAGAAAATGAAAACTCTTGTAAAGAGCCATCCCTAGCTGTCTGGAGCTAGTGCCTTATTATATTACATTGGAATGATTACATGGAATCAAATCCCGATGAATAATAAATTTAGTAAACTTAAAGAAACTACATACATATATCTGACCCATTTTACCTTTTAAAAGGGAAAATAATATGATACCTAACAAAAGATAATAAATTTTATCATTAAAAACTCAATAAATGATCTCCTCTTAATAACATGGAGAATTAAATACAAATTAAATGGGTGAGATCAAACTGTCAGTATGGGTATGAAAAACCATGGAAGATATATATAAACATTGGGAAATTTTAATAACTAAAAACATATGCCTTTAATGAAAAATTGAACACTTTATCGTAATTATAGTAGTAGAGTATGTAATGCTAAAATAATCACAATAATGGGTAATCTACTAGTTGAATAACCACATGAAATAACAAAAATATTTTCATAATTAGGTAATTCATAATGTAGAAAATCATAACCATACCATCAAAGCCTCGTGCTCGGACCTTAAATAATCATTTTTATGGCCTTGGGCCAACACCGTAGTTTGTCTCATGGGACCTACCGATGCACCGAGAGGCTATAGTGTGACTAACCGGACACATAATAAGTCCAATTCAATATTTATGTGAATGGGGTGAAAATAAAAAACATACACATTCATATTGAAACTATCATATGAAATGTAACATAATTTCCTCAATAATAAAAAATAAACACTAACCATTCAGAGTAAATTGGTGAACGGTTTTATGATAGCACATCCACAAAAAACTAATCATAAATGATTCAATTAAACATTTATATAATATCATAGGAGATAAATCTCAATTATGTACCACATTAAACAAATGATGCTAACATGTATGAAGATAATTTTAAATGAGAATATTCAAAAATCGTCGAGGAACCGATCTTCTAACATTCCAATGTGTCCCATTCTGAATTGAGGCATTCAAATCATAATCCCATACAATATCTTGAGAATATTAAGAGTCTTTTTATCATATACCAACATTCATTTCATACACTACAAGTTTAATGTAATTGGTGAAAAAAAAATATTTCAAAAAATATAAAGCGAGATGAGAAAAATACTTTTTACATTGGAATGAAGTGTTCTTTTGGGGAATCATTTGTATTTACCATGAAATAATATATTAAAAATGAATATCACAGAGAATAAAATAATAGTACATTGAAATTATATTCTATTCATAAATTATTTCCCTCTAATGTGAAATCATGTAAATATAGTTCTTATGATTTTTTAAAACTAAATCATTTTAGACCTTTTCAAGGAATTTATAAAAAAAATTAAATTGGAAAAAATGTTCTGTATATTAAAAGAATAAATTATCTATGAATATTTTTAATTAATAACAGAATGTTTTTAAAAAACTAATGGTGTCTTAAAACAGAATATGTAGTACACTTGAAAGCTAGTATTAATTCAAAAATATCTCATAAATCAGGATTGTATTTCGAAAATAATTTTGAATGTACTATTAAAACATGAGACTCCAAATAAATTAAGGATTTATTCTAGATGGTGAAAATATTTAAAAAAATCACACATAATTTATGAGGAGTACATAATAATACATATGAATTTCATAAATGTAATTGGACAATAAAAGTAACCCAAATGAAAAAAAATTGGTTGTAAAACCCTTAACACTATGTAATCACATGATTCATATCCCCAAAAATTTATAATATTAAATTGATACATTGAAAACAATGAAAATAATGCTATTTATAATATGTTACAACAATTAGAAGTATACATACAGAATACGCAAGTATTACAAGTGATTATGAAAATTCTTAACAAATGGAAGTGAGAAGAAGAAACCCTTACCTTAAATATGGTTGTGTTCCGAATATGAAATTAATCTCCTATAATATTAAATTATAATTATTAATAACATATTTCATATCTTATTATTCATTTATTTAGTTTCCCATCTTTTTTAGTTCATTTATTCCCTTGTTGATATGTTATTTTATTGAATTATGTCATTGTAGAGTGTTTGTTTTTTTGATTTTAAAAAATGGTCCACTTTATTATAGTAATGGAATTATTGTGTAATTGTGGTAAATTTATAGAATTGATATTTTAAATTATTAATGAACATACAAAATAAACCCCTTTGATTATTTGGTGGTATTTGGAATATTATGTACTAGTTTTGTCATACAGATTAATAATATGTACATATAATGATTTTTGAATATTTAATAGGTATTAATAAATATATTATAGTATAGTTAACACATCTAAATAATTTCATGACTAGTAATAAAGGAAAAAATGAAGAATGAAACTTCGTCATCCTCGAAGGTTATAATTTGGAACTTAGATTTCTTTTATGAAAACAGAAGAGAGGGAGTATGAATAATGATTATTGTTCTTTAAATTCACATGATATGAATCCATTATATAGATTATACTGGATTTATCATGGTTATTTAGAATTAGTATTTAATGAGATGATAATAAATGGAGATAAATTGAGATGAAAAAAATGAAAAAGAAGGGTGTTTTACCTCTAGAAATAAACTCCTTGAAAACCTCTTTAAGGGATGGGGTTTTGGTCTTCTAAAAATACTCGAATATTCAAGGACATTGAGGGTGACTAGGGAAGGGTAATTGGAAAGATCATGTATGAGATTCAAGGATTAGAGGATTGAATAGAAGAGGGATTTAGGTGGGGTTTTATAGCGGAGGAGGGGGTAAATTTTGAATATTTTATCCATTATTATATTATTTCCATAATGAAAACAAATACTGTTGTTTTATGTGATCTTTAATTGTAATAAGTGAATTTGAGTTTGTAAAATGGGGCCATACATCAGTTTCTATGTCATAAATAGTCTACATAACTGATAATTTGAGTATACGGTATTTTACCTTATTTAACTATTCATAAAAAATTTTAGAATTTGTGAAAAATACCAAAAATTCACTCATAGAATTATTCGATGTATAGAATCCAATAATAAACTATACATCTTAAAAATTGATTAACACATATTTAAAAATTATTTTTTAAAAAAAATCATAATTTATTCCAAAAAACAACTATAAAACTATAACTCATTTTATAAGATCTTGATAAATTAATTAATGTCCATTAACATTATCTTATAATAATAAGAAAATAATGATAAAATTTTTTAATAAATTTTAGGAATATAAATTTGTACTATATATGATTAAATTAATCATAAAATTGTATGTTATATATTTATGTCATATAAAAATACTAATACATATACTATTGTTATTTTTTCAGTATTAAGACGTCTAAATTTTATTTATAAATTCATAAAAGAAGTCTATTTTTTATATGATTTACTATTGATTACTTTTAGTTACTATTCCTTAGGGTATGTCATTGTTTATAATGTTATGTTACTATGCCCAAAAAATTATGTTTGTCTAATAAAAATATAAATATCATACTGAGCACAATTGTGTACGTAAGATTTTCAATATTCAAATCACTGAGGTGGAAAATTTATGTTTACATGACAAGGTTATGACAAAGTGATGATTTATAGAGACTCACTGTTTTATGAATTCTATTATAAATCAGTTTGTATATTCGTTGTGTGTCATAGTATTCCCTCCATACAAAAACATTATCTTTGAAATTTGTAATTTACATTTAATATCAATGGATATAACATGAAAATTTCTTAATGGGAAAACCACATCAATGAAATATTGTTAAATTATTATATTAAAAAGAGGATGGGGAAAGCATCATTTAATAAAAAATAATGTTTTTTAAATGGAAAACATTTATAATAATGGATAATCAACCCATTATGTAGAAACATTAATCTCTAAACCCCATAAAATGATCAACACAAAACATTTCATAAATAGTAAAAAATTCCAAAATATAACGATTGAACACATTATAATTAAGGCCTTAAAATTTAAAAGATGAATATATCATTAACCTTTAATCAACATGAATCAAATATAAAATTCACATTCCAAACATGTGAATAACATCACCATGTATCTACTTGAAATATGGTAATGACATGAATCAATATAAAAATCATATTGGAAACATGAATTAATCCATATTACTTATGTTCAATACATGTTATTATATATATTCATAAAATCCAAATGTGTTGTAAAGTATATATATGAGAGCATAGACTACATATCTACATTTCAATAATAAGTTAAAAGGTAGTTAGTACTTTTCTAAATCAATCATTTCTGCATCATTATCTCAACATGGCATATATATATTAATGGTTTCCTTTCCCTCAATCATGTGTTTTCTAATTAGATTAACTCTCTACTAAATCAGTTTTCCTTTGTGCCTTTCACTGTAAGGCCTCAAATCCTTAATGATATAAAACTGCAGTACAATCCTTATATATCACATAATTTCTACAACCAGTAAAATAATAAATAATATTCAAATTACATGATTCTTGGATAGTAATATTAATCATTCTACTTCATCTGCGGTAGCATCATAACATTATCATTATTAAAAATAATCATTTCTGGTATATTGCCTTGACGATTGGGATATTGATTTTCATAGTATCCCATATCCGTGTAGATGAAGAATTGTACATTCAAAACCATAATGTTACCCTTGAAATCATTAATTTGGTGTCCTTCATCGCAACACTTATAACAAACACATATTCCCTTCAATCATTTAACATGGGGATTCTTTCCACATTTATCACATGGGGGAAAACACTTCTTTCCCTCCCCCCTATTCCCATATCACTCTGCCATCATCATATTCTTTTTATTCCCATTAAATCCATAGGTCACAGATAAGTCTTTACATACCTTGTTTACACATGATATTATTTCATCATATGGTTGGAATACATTAGAGACAACATTCCTTTGAAAATATGGCTTAAGACCATTAAAGATATGATCCTTCTTACTCTTCGCATCACATGAATTAGTGAAGTTCTCATTCGGTCTTCTAGGCGCCATTTATAATAAATTCCATATTAAATATTACCTAGTAATATTATTAAATTTTTGTGTCTCTAAATATGGTATAACACATATAAAAAAATTATGAATCGTAAATACGAGAACCATATACTATGGTTACATTGGGGGCATAAATTCTTCATAATTATGTGTAAAGAAAATGTGAATTATCCCATGCATATCCCCCGAGATTTTCAATTCCAATAGTGTGGAAATGCCCATTGCGATGTACCAGGAAATACTAGGTCAAGTCCACAACTCCTTATTAGTGTTTTCACTCCTAGATACATTTTTTCCAGAGCCACCACTACCTATTTGTATCCATACAGGAATTTATTTTCTATAATGATGCACATAATCAATTCCATACCAAAATACGAGGATTTTATTGTATGCTTCCTCGAAGACTTTCTTAGGTATTTTTACACTAATCAATGATTCCTTAATCATGTTTTTATGTTTTCGACTAAAATTTCATTGATACAAACTGTAAGGACCTAAACCCAATTTCATGTTGCTAGTGCCTTATTTTATTACATTGACATTATTAAATGGAATCAAATCCCAATAGACCAATCAATTATGTTGTTTTGAATACAATAGATACATATATAAGACCCATTTTACATTTTGAATGGAAACACAATATGATACCTAACAAAATATAATAAACTACATCCTTGAAAACTCAATAAATGATATCTTCTTCATAACTTGGGGAATGAAAAAAAGAAAGAGTTGAGCTTAAACACTAATAAAGGCTAAGAAATACAACATAAGATATGTATAAACATTAGTCAAGTTGAATAACATAAAACATATGCCTTTAACAAAAACATGACCACATTATTCCAGGGAAAAGAGCTGAGTAAGTATTGTTATAATAAAACATAATCAAGGTAAATCAACTAGTCGAATAGCCACATGAACCAATAATACTATTTTCATATTTATGTAATGAAAATTGTTGAATAAAATTACCATATCGTCAATGCCTCATGCCCAGACCATAAATAAATATTTTTTCATGGCCTTTTGCCAAAACTGTAGTTTGTCTCATTTGACATATCGATACATTGAGTGTCTATAGTGGGCCCCACCATACACTTAATATGTCTACTGAAATCCTCATATGAATGGGGTGAACATAAACATCTGAAACATTCATATTTAAATGAACATATGAAATGTTACTTAATTTCCCCAATCATGAAGCATAAACACAAACGATTCTGAGTAAAATTGGTGAATGGTTTTAAGATAGAACATTCATAGAAAACTAACCATAACAAAATAAAAATAAAATGTTTTATATGATATCATATAATATAAACCTCAATGATCTAAAGCATTAAACAAAAGATATTGATATATATAAATATAATTTTTTTAGGCTATTGAAAAATCGTTGAGGAATGAATCCTTAAAAATTACAAATTGTTCCATAATTCCTTGAAATATTCAAATCATAATCTCATAGAAAATCATCAGAATAGATAGACTATTGATATGATATAAAAATGGTCAGTATGTAGACCATATTTAAGATGTTATTTGGGAACAATTAATATATCTTATAAAAGATAATGTGAGATTAGAAAAATAATTTTTTACATTGGAATGAAGATTTGTTATGGAAAATCCTTTGTACTTTACATGAAACAATATTGTAAACATGAATATCCTAAATAATAAAATACTAGGACATTGAAATTATATTCAATTTATAAATGATGTTCCATTGATGTGAAAAAAATTAAAAAGAGTTCTTATGATTATTTAGAACTAAAGCATTTTAGATCTTTTTAAGGAAAGTATTAAAGGGAATTTTAAGGATGAAATAAATTTTTGTTATATTTATCCATCAATTATCAAAGATTATTTATCATGAATAAATTAGTGTATTTTGATAAATTAATGTGGATTAAAATAGATTCCAGTGTACATTTGGAAACAGATAAGAATTCGAAATGATCCCTTGAATCGTGTTTGTATTTCAAAAATAATTTGAATGTTCATTTTTAAAAGTCTATCTATCCATAAAATGGTGAATTATTCCACTTGATAAATATATATAAAACAAACACACTTTATTTATGTAGAGAACATAATAATATATATGAATTTCATAGATGTAATTAGAGAATGAATGTAACCCGAATGAAAATGATGTTCTGGTAGAAAACCCTTACATTTTTGAAATCAAATGATTTTTATTCCCCAATATTGATAATATTAAAATGATACATTCAATACCATATGATATGTTAAATAAATATGAAGTATACACATTAAATATGAAATTATTAGTAATTAATATGTAAAATCTCACACAAATTGATGTGAGATAAAGAATCTCATACCGTAAATCTGAAAATGTTCCACTCCTGAAATTAAGATCTTGAAATATGAAATTATATGTATTAATAACTTATTTAAGAACCTATTATACATGTATTTGGTTTATCATAATTATGTTTAGTTTATTTATTCCATTATTTATATGTTATTATATTGAATTATGTCGTCCCAGAGTATTTTTTTTCTTTATTCTCGTAAATAGTTCACTTGTATTTTAAATATTTAATTCATGTGGAAAAGTTTAAAATATACATAATTGAAATAATGTATTATTAATGAACATACATAATTTTTAATGGTAATTTATATCTTTTTTTACATAGAATGAGAATGAATCATTAGATTAAAACCACTTCGATTATTTGGCGGTATTGGAAATATTATGAACTACTTTTTTCATAAAAAATCATAATATGTACATATAGTAGATCATGAAAATTATTTAGTTTATAATACCTATATTATAGTATATTTTAAACATAAAAATGTTTCCATGACCATTAATGAAGTATAAATTGTGGAATGAAGCTTCGTCATCCCTGAAGATCAAAAATTGGAAACCCATGGACTTTGATTTGGTTTATAAAAATAAAATTGAGGGAGTGAAAATATTGATGATGGCTCGTCAATTCAAATGATATTCTTCCTATATATGTATATTACTATAGTTATTATGGTTATTTGGATAGATTAGGTTAGTAGAGGATAACAAACGATGTTTGATTGAAATTAAACTGAATAAAAAAGAAGGGTACTTAACCTCTCGAAATAACCACATTGAGAACCTCCTTAAGGATGGGTTTTTCGCATTTTAGAATGACGAGGAACTTTTTGGATATTGGGTGTTACTAGGTATGCATAGTTATAATGATATTTATGGATATTCAAAACTTATATGATTCAATAGAAGAGGCTGTGGGGGGGGGGGTATAGTGGAGGAGGGGTATATTTTGTATATTTTATTCATTATTTTATTATTTTCATAAATAAAACATATGGGGTTGTTTCACGTGACCCTAATAGTAATAAGTGAATGTTATTTCGAACACAATGGACTTAAATTTGTTGTGATGTCATAAATAGTTTATTTAAATAATAATTTGAATATACTGTATTTTATTACATTTGGCTATTTATTAAAAATTCAAGAATTTCATAAAAATCTCAAAAATTCACCTATACCATTTTTCAGCATGTTGAATCCAAAAATTTAATCTGATTTTGGAAAATAATTTTCAAAATATTTCTAATTTAATTTCTAAATTTATCTTTATTTATTCAATAAAATCCTCTTTAAAAATATAACTCATTTTATAAGACCTCCATAAATTAATCAAGGTGCAGTAAAATTATAGTATAATCATAAGACATACAGTAACAATTTGTGTTTAAAATTATTTAAAATAAATTTCTATTTTAATTTATTAAATTAATCATAAAATTTTAATTTAAATATTTTTATCATAAAAAATACCAGTACATATACTATTATTTTTCTTCACATTTAAAAAATCTATATTGTATTTATAAATTTATGGGCGAAGTTTATATTTTTTTAAATAGTTTATAATTTATAACTATTAATTTCTATTCATAACGGTATGTCAATATTTATAAGGTTATGTTACCATTCACCAATAATTATGTTTTCTTAACATACTCTAAATATCATTCTAAACGCAACGGTGTATGTCAGTTTTTCAATATTCGAATCACAGAGGTGAAAACATTATGTATACATGACTTGTATATAACAAAGTGATGTTTTGAAGAGTCTCTTTGTTTCATGCGTTCTATAATAAATCTTTATGTAAACTCTTTGGTTGTTATAACTCTGATACCATTTTTTATCATCTCGATTGAGATTCCACTAAAAAGGTTCCACGATACATTTGGTTACTATGTTTCAAGCACGCCCCCTGCATATACCAGAGGCAACTGAATGGTAGCATGGGACTGGGGTTAGATTTTGGGGAGACTATATACTCATATCATAGAATGAAATAGCAGAAATTAATATGTATCATAGAAACCAATAAATAAACAAACTAAATTAGTAGTAACAAAACTAAAATAAAACATTTTCTAATAATAAATGAGAAGAATATAAAATACTAAATTGTTATGCCATGCATACAATATTTTAAACCCAATAGACTGACCATTCATATACAATAAGTGTAAATGAATCTTAAATAAAAATATATGGAACTACTATTAAATCAGACAAGACCACATCCCTGATCTCTATTCATTGTTGAATTAAACTAGCCAGATATGAATAACCCACACGAGTAGCACCACATAAACACGAAACTCTATGACTAAACCTTATCCACCTTAATGCTATTATCAACCTAATAATTATTAATAATGTTGACACAGTCATCAAGGTTTGTGTTTAGGGCTGATATATAATCTATGTAGCCTACCCCCAATGATGAATCTAACAATTTTATTCTATAAGTGTAGGTACAAACAACTACTCTATCTAGATATGACACAACTGAAAAATAAGTCATCAAAAACATAAATCCATAGTCTAGCCCCTGGTCTATAATCTTGGTCAATTGGTAAAGGCCCACCATGGATGTCCATATCTATATAGATATGGATGTATATTCCAATAAATATACATATATGCAGAAATATGAATATTCATGATTATGATTAATGAAATTTAATAAAATGAAAAACTAGTTGATCCATGGTTATAAAATCGAGGACTCCTGGACTCCTTGTTGAAGGGAATCATGTTGGATGTCATTCTACTCATGATATGTATCATTGAGTGTATATATGGGTCCATAATCCCAAATTGATATAATCATACAATGTGGATCACCATAAATTCCACTAAACACACTACATAACCACTACGGGACACTCGTCTTAAAATTGGGTTCACTTGTACATTCCTAACATCACTAAAACAAAGGATTATTGGTGAGTAAATTTTGAAATCTCATAAATGGTCACTGAGGTAGAAAAAATGCTACCAGGTCCATGTAAATCAAGTCTTACGTCTGAGCCCTATGTCTTATTCATTGGTGGTTCTGGCATTCATAAATTGGAAAATCCACAAGTGTTTATCCCATAGGAAATAAATAATGTTAAATCACTGGTGAGATGCCATGACCTTCCCTGAAGACTCTACTAATGTAGAGAGAAATCATCAATATCATTTAGAAGAGCATATTCATTCTAGGTTTCCAATGATGTGAGGTTCCATACTCTTTACCTTCAACAAGTGGATATTTAGGGAGAGTGTAATCATCCTTATCTAAGTGGGAAGAATTCTCATCCACGAGTATAATTATATTGAGGAGAGGGTAATCATCATCATCATCACTTATGAAGAAATGGATAGAGGAATCCTCATCCCCACTTAGGTGAGTGGATCATCCATATGTAAATTTACTAGGGACTTAATGCTAGTATATAAAACTACAAACCTCAATATCAGGATACTAGGAAACTCATCTGGACATTAAAGTAAAAATCATAATAAAATAAATGGATTTTCAACATAGTCCTAAGAACCACATATAGGTTTAATATAATCAAAAGAAATATAACATGGCTAAAAAACATGATCAATAGAAAAATATTCAAGATTCCCATAGGGAAATAAATATCCATCACATTAGAATCAAGCATCAACAACTTGGATAAACCTATGTCAAATATCAATACATAACTTATAAGAATGTCATTATATATAAAAACTGTTACATAGACCTAATTCACAAAATAAACACTATATCTAATACCCCCATGATATTAAAAGTTAATCATGGATTATAAGGTTAAACTAACTACCATATCTACAAAAATAAGATGTACTAGATCAGGGTTAGAAAATTTTGGACCACCCACAGGGTCCCCCCATTTAAGCATTGAGTGACATCCTACATGGGTTCCTTGAGGAATTCACAAAATTGAATTCTTCCTACTCAATATCCTTTTATATTAATGTAAACATCTAATCCTATACAAGGTGCAAAAATTGGTAAGAAATACTAAGGCATAAAACATGAGATCTACATCATAACATATAGGGAAAGGCATCCTAAATGGGACCCTCTAGAAAGCATAAGAGGCAGATGCATCTTGCATGAGATCCTTGAATGGTCCATTTTTTTATGGATCATACATGGGACCTGCTAATTTAGCATTTAATAAAAGTAATATCTTAGGGATCCATAGTAGAAATAGAATATAGAGGCATCCAATAGAGAATCCTTGATGTTGGAATATATATAGAGGTATCCTATACTCGATCCTCGGTAAAACATAATATCATATAATCATAGGTTAGAAGTTAACATCTCCCAATGGATATATACCAATTGAAAAGGCTACAAAAAAATATATCAGGATAGATTACTCATGCCTCATGTATGAAAAGGTCTCACTATTAGGATATAGAGACTATAAAAGCTGGATTAATAACCTCCCTTGATTTGAAATGCATGAAATTTATGGATTTGGTTCCTTATAACCATCTTATTTTTATTTTATGATAAACATGTGATCTTTTCTCAATATTAGTTAAAAATGTAATTATCACCTCATGAATGTTAATTTTTGTGACATAGTATGTGATTATGTTTTAAGAGTAGTAGTTGTTCTAAAAGGTCACATCTATTCCCCAGAATGATTAAAACCCATAAGTGCTATAACACTATACAAGAATGTACATTCTATAGTCGAGTGATATAATTTCTAGTATAAATATAATGTATTATATTCGCGGTGGAGATTTATATGAAACTGAGGAACCTTTTAATTATGTACACCCTTGGTTATATCCATAATAGATATTATGAAATTGGGACCCTTGAGTAGATATTCAGCATTTATATTTTTTATTGGATATTTCAATATGTGGTTGTATGTTTTGTCCCATATACATTAATAATGATATTATTATGTATTATGATTCAGTCACAGAGATTCATTGACAAAAAAAATTTCTACATTTGTCTGTGGGAAGGTCGTATTCGTTGAGTGTGTCAAGGGAAATGTTGCATTAATGAATAATGCAAGAAAGGATTTGTCCCTTATATACTTTATCGGATGTTAATATCTTAGTCTTTTTTACGGAAATGATATAGCCTAATACATCCATGCATTTGTCGTTATATATGAATTATCTATTGCTAGAGGGTCAAAGAAAGAGATATAAGGAATACAGGTTGATGGAACCAATATGCAACCTACTCGATTTGAGATATTGTGGTAAAAGGAATATATTACATGGTAAGAATTCATATGAAGTGGAATGTCTTTGTAGCATTATATTCATTCTATACTGGTACTAGGGTGTATTTGTAGACACTATATTTGGATAATAGGCTACATCCCCAATTTCCATTAATAGAGTCCCTGACGGTCAGATGTTATGTGTATCAAAAATTTCTATTAAATAATATATTAATATTTATTATTTAATATCACAAATAAATATTATTAGCATTAGTGGTTTATAATTTATTCATGTATTCTAGATAGCATATAATTATTTATTTTCTCTTTAGTAAATATAATATTTATTTATTTAGTAGTGAATAATGTAGTGATAAATATTTAATAAATAAAAATAAAATATTCAAGGCTCAAAAAATATTTTGGAGGAAGTGTGTAACCAGATAATTATCCAGTGAGAAATTATAATATTTAATATTACATATTTAATAAAAATTTAATTTAAAATATATAGTTTAGAACATTTCAAGAAATAATAATATTTCAATTATTATTTGACATGATGTTTTTTTATATATTTAATAAATAATATGGTATATTTTGAAATTTATATTATTTTAACCCTATCAATATATATAATCTATAATGTACTTTTTCCCATTATTATATTTGGGTTTGCATAAAAATAATAGATAATCCTCTTAATCCAAGATAGATCCCTTCTCCAATAATTCTCCCATGAACAATGACCATTCCTCCCCCACCAAATCAAGGAAAATTCTTTGCAATAGACTCTCGAGGTGATCAAGGTTGAAGATGAAACTGTAATGATATTCTGGGCTAGCACCGGAAGGCTCATTTGGTGGAATTATGAGGTTCTTGAAACACCTATGGATCATCTCTAGAGAAAATATACACATGGTTTCTACCACACAATGATTGTTCACCTCATATATATATCAGGACTCATAAACGAAGAAATAATTCCCATTAGTTAGTTCTTTATCCAAATTAAATAATTTTATTCAATTTCCGTTGTTTGCATGTCTCTTATTTCTAAAAAAATATTTATTTTCAATTTATATGGATCAATTACATTGATCAAGATATTAATTATCATATTGATATTAAATTGATCATTGATTATGGAAAAATAAATGTTCTGTACCCCCATCGCACACATCAGCTACAACCATAACCGATATGTTGTATTAAGGGGAATGCAATTCATTAATATTATTTAAAAATCATTGCTGATTAATGAATTTATAATTTAGTTTATCAATTCATTTTTAATGATTCATTCAATCTAAACTATGTGATATGTTAATTCCTCCTACGTTTGTCATTGATATAATAATGATATTTAATATTATGATTAAATTAATGACGAGGAATCTATCTAGGAGTGCCCATGATTCTAGCTAGATAACACAAAAGTACATTACCAGTAATCAGAAATACATGTTATGTACTCATTGTCAATGCATAATCAATTTATTAATCAATTACTGAAACTGTATGCATTGATGACACGTGGTCTAATTAATTATTTTACTGTGTGTTGAGTGGGATAGAATAATGCAATGTCATATAGAGTACATGTTGTATAGACCACACACAAGTTATGTAGTCTAATTGACTCTAGATGTTACTTGTACTCAATACATGGCTTACCTGACTGGTAATGTGTAACAGAGAGTCAACATGACAATTGTCCCATTAGACACACTGTGTACTCCAAATATTCTGATGTGCAGTTTAAATGCTATATTCATAATAATGTACTTCGAATAGATAGTGAAGGGTGTACATGTTGTGTAGACTGGATCTATAGGCAATTTAATTTTACCAGTAACATTATTTAAAATTTAGTTTTTATTTAGTATACACCATAATACATATACCTGTGTGTTATTATAAATATTGGACACACCAACTGAAAGGTTTTAATATATATATATAAATGTTTAATTAATATCAATATAATGTTCAGAACTACATTTCATATATATTGTTTTACATGTTATTACTCTAAATGCATTGAAGTATAACACATGGAAGAAAATTTATGTAATTCATGTTATCATACATGAATCACAATTCATGAAATTACTTGATAATTTATGTATTCCATATGTCATAAAAGAAAAATGGAACATGATTATAATGAATGTTGGATATATTTGGATGGGAATTCATCGTGGTGACATTGAGGTTCATTTATGTACATGGCTAATTTTAAATGAATTTATTTAATTTGTGTAAAATTATAATGGATGTGAATCCCAAGGAAATTCGTATAAATATTAATATAAAACAATTGATTAATTAAAATTAATAATTAATCAATCGAGAATGACTTATATTAAAAATTAATGATTGAAAATTGAATCCTATTTTAATTAAATTCATAATTTTTGGCATGCATGAGGATATTCATGAGTTAGATCCAAATTTTTTTATGTGACTGGTTTTATTAAATTTATTATTAAAATAAAATTTTCATTATGCATGAAATATATCGTAATTATTATTTAGGGAATGCATGTACATGGTTTTTTAATTTCATCCCATTTTTATCCTCACCTGAACATGAGTAAAATAAATATGTAATTGTCGGAGATCCCAATATATTGGAGTTAAATCATGATATGGATCTGAGGAGAAACCAATCCAATGAGATACAAAGCCAGACAAGAAGAATGTTATAAACACAATCCTCAATTGGTTTAATGTGTTTCTCACCAATGACAATACTTAGTTTATCAACATCAAAATAAACTGAACATTAGTATAATATCATTATTAGAAGCTACATTTGGTTTGTGTTAGTAACATGGTTCTTTAAATTTGGTTTTTTTGTGATCCCATCAATAATAAATTAACATGGAAAAAATGTGGAACTAAAATAAAATGGCTTTTGTGTAAATATTTTTTATGGAGTGGTTATCCACTTATGTAAAACAACATAATATAAACATGAATTTGAAAATTATTATTTTTGAAAATATACACATAAATGGATAAAATTCTTTAGTAAAATATGATTTTGGTAACATCATCAATTACTTCAATTAGTGTCAAACAATGGTTCAATGTTCTTGAAACCCCAATGATGGGATGCTCACAATTTTTTGGGGAACTCAAACATGTGGTTTTTTGATGAGTTAAAATTGTTCAAATAATGGGATGATTTCTAGAAAAAGGCACGATGCAACTAAATGGAAAAGGTTGTGGAAATATAAATTAATTATATCAGGAACGTGGTGTCAACTCTACAGATCAAGTTACAATGAGTAAAAGTAGTTGGCATTTGTTTGGCCTAACTAAAAATAATAATGCTGCATGAGCAACCATTTTTTGGTTTATGTGATAGGGAATATGGATCCTGGAATATATAATATCCAAGATATCATATATTTTAAATATATAAGTGAGGGATACAGGGTTTCGATAAAACAGTGGTAGAATAATAAATATAATATTTATTTATATATAAAAAAATTTTCAGATAATTTACTAAAATTATATTTATCATAGTTTTTATTAATATTAATTAAATTAAATAAAACATATATTTTTGATATACACATTAGAAGGAAAACTTTATCACTATAACTAATTCCCATGAGTGGAAGATGCCCCATACTGGTTATTCTTCAATATAAAAGGAAAATATATTTTCTAGAAGAACCTTTACCAATTGAGCCTTGAATTGAGTCATGTAATGAAAACTTTCTCTCTATGAGATGCATCTGAATTATTCAATAGATGTATTTTATTTATGAAACCATCTATGTCCAATTAGATTTTGAAAAAACATGTGGGTTTTAATGAAAAAAGCCTCATGTATCACTATCAGCATCTCAGTAAAGAGAAGGCGGTACAAGAGAGGTAAAATATCAATAATTCATTTTTCACAACTAATGGTAGAGAGTGAGCACTGGTAGGGCATCATGTAATTTATTTTAGTACCTATATTGAATGCCTTGTCATATTAAGAATTAAATTCTAGCTAAGTGGTATATAGATCTTCAAATTTCATCACAACCCAAGATCATCTATAGCTTTATTGTGAATTATAATATGTGAAATAATGAGAAGAGAAATTTAGAACTTCTACCTAGATTCTCCATGTGGACATAGAAATGGGGATTAATAAAAAAGGTCCATATGTTGAAAAATAAATGGAAGATGATGAAAAAGGGTCCCCGACATATAAAAACTCTAAATCAACCGAGAACCATTTTTTCAGGAAGGAGATGACCCATAGTCAGGTAAATGAAAAGGAATAAATATTTTATTCATTTTGATATCTAGGCCAATGGGGTTACACCCAAAAGAAAGGTGATGCTTTACGTGTATTCATTATCAACTGAAATCTTACCATTTCTATATATTGGGTATTGGATACAGATTATGGTTCTCACATCTATATCTAAATGTTAGAACCATGTGGATTCTGAATGTTATCTATATGAGATGTGGATCTGTGAGCTGCCAATGTTGCGTGGTAAGGTAATTTTTACATTGGTGACTACCACATTTCATTTCATAGAAGAAATATTTTTATTTCAAAATATTATTATTATATACCTATAGTTACAAAAAATATAATTTATTTGTCATGATTAGATACAGATGGGTGTATATTAAACATTTGAAATAAATTTTTTTTACTTTATAAGGATAAAAAAATTTATTTTATAATATTTTTAAATAATTTTCTTTATGTATTAAAATATAAAAATAAATTTTTGTAAATTGATAAATTATCATTTTTAAAATAATAATATAACAACAAGATAAAACATAACCATCATGGTATTGTAACTAAGTAGAATTTTAAAATCTATATCAATATATTAATATATACTCTTCTGATCTAACAAAACACAATAGATGTCATTATTGTTAATAAGAAAAAATTAATATAATAGCATTCAATGGATTAGCTCAAAGGGATATTTTACTTTATGTGTTGACACACAATGATGTTTTTGGACCATTTCAATTGATTCTATAGGTGGGTATTCTAAATTAATTACATTTACAGATTAATTGAGTTGTTATCTCTATATCTAAATGATGAGGTTATGTCCAATTTTGTTTAGAAATTAATGGCATAAAAGAATGACCATGAGCATCATCTTGTTAATAATATAATCAATTATTGTTCTGATAGATAATGTGAATATCAGAAATAGATGTTCATTAATATTCTATAAGTGTTTTGGATTCTATCCCAATAAATACAACTTATACTCCATAGTGTAATGGTGTTAGTGAATGGAGTAAAATTAAAGTGTTAGACATGTTATGGTCGATGATGTTTTTGAAAATCAAATATTATCTATTGGGGGATATAAATTGGAAATGATAACATACAAATTAATGTATGTCCCAAATAAATGTGGAAAATGGAATTCCATTTGATCTATGAAGTGGAATGAAATCCCGTTTATCATATACAGATGGAAGGGGTTGTTGAGTCAATAACATTTTCCTTATGACATTTCCATTCGTTCTTGTTTTGAAAATCACAAACACCTTATACTGAAGAAAATATAAATTTTACCTTCATAGGGAAAATTTACTTCTTTAAGTAAATTTACCCTAACCTCGATTTTCTTATACATAGAAATATTTTTCTTAAGTACAAAAACTGGATTCATAACCAAAATCCCAGAAGTCATGTAATGTCACGATTTGGAGCATTCTATTTTTTGGATCCGAATTCTGGAAGTGAATTGTAATGAAGTTCCAATCCAAATTATGGACTCTGAACTCTTATGATGTCTGACTCCAAGCATTCTTGAGTTCGACTCCACACTCTTATGAATTTTGACTCCGAACATTCATGAGTTTGACTCCGAGCTCTTATGAAGTTCGACTCCGAACAATCATGAGTTCAACCCCAAACTCTTATGATGTTCAACTCCAAACATTCATGAGTTCAACTCTGAACTCTGATGAAGTTCCACTTCAAACTTTCATGAGTTTGACTCCAAAATTTCATGATTTTGACTCCGAACTCTAATGAAGTTCGACTCCGATCATTCATGATTTCGACTCCGAACTCCTATAACGATCGACTCAGAACTTTCATGAGTTTGTATCTGAACTCCAATGAAGTTCAACTCTGAACATTCATGAGTTTGAATCCGAACATTCATGAGTTCGACGTCGAACTCCTATGATGTTAAACGTAGAACTTCTACAAGTTTAGGTTATGAACTCTGGTGAAACCAGACTCCGAATTTCTAAAAAACAGAATCCGAACATTTCTTAACGTAGACTCCGAATTTCATTTTGGTTAGACTTTGAACTTTTAATTTTCTTACACTCTGAAATTTTGTATGGATTTTGCTTTCATATTCCCCATTTTCAAAACTATGTCATGCATTCAGTTATACATGATTTATTATTAAACTATGTTGTCCATTCGGTTTCTAATTAACCGTTGGTTGAGTTACACGTGTACAAGTCCCTCTGAATTGCATGGAAATTATGACCATTAGAGGAGGGATCCGACCGTTAGAAATTTTCCTATAAATAAGATCTCATTTTAAAGAGCTCAATAACAAGTTGATCGATCTAGAGACCACACAGTGTTAAAGTGATTTCTAGAGAGAGAAGCATTCCTTGCCATGTGCGTACTAAACATCTCGTTCATATTGTTTCGTGTGACTCTGATTGTTGGTGATTACATTCGAGGGCTTCTAGGGATAGGAAGACAGAGGTGCCAACTACCTTGAAGTTCGAGGGCTTCCTTGCAGAGGATGATAGAGGTCCAACTACCTTGAAGTTGGGCGCTTGCGAAGATAGCAGGACAGAGATTCAGATCATCGTATCGAGGTCTTACCCTAGTGTTGGTAAGACAGACTTGCTTGAAAGTATAAATCAATGAAGCTTTATCCCAGGTTGTTGGATACCTTTCTCTTTGTGTTAAAAGACTTATATCATGTTACTTGTAGTTTTACTACTTGTTTTTCCGCTGCACTTTTGTATTGTAAGGAAAGTATAAACATTATATACTTCATTACACATGTAATCTGATTAGTTAATATTCTATACGCATTAAGGTAGAATCTAATATTGTAAACATTGGTTCCAATTCTACAATTGGTGATTAGATGTGTTGTGAATTTGCTTATTTTAACATTGTTAAACTTATGTTCTTCCTTGTCTAAGGAAATGTTTTTAGTGTACAATTCAACCACTCGTGTATATTGACCATCTACATCATTATTTCGATCCTACAATTGATATCAAAGGAGGTATCTGAAATACTTATACTCACATATTATATTTACTTGCTCACTTTTTCATTATTCTTCATCCTTTCTTAGAATGTTTTTATTCATTCCAAATTGTCATTCCGAACATTGTCATTCTGAATTATCATTCTGAATTGTCATTTCAAACATTGCGGTTAGGAAATTTTTCTACTATCAAGTTTGGTTGCCATAGTTTTAAGAATGGCAGGAATCAATGTTTGTTCTATTGACAATACAAACCCTACAAGACCATCAATCTTTGATTGTAAATACTATGAGTACTAGAGAGATCGAATTAAGACTTTTGTTATCAATACTAGAGTGGATAATTTCGTTATGCTTACTGGTGATTAAAAGTTTCCTGATAAGGAAGTTAGAACATTCACTAACTAGGAAAATCAAGAGTATCAACTCAATTATAAGGTACACAATACTTTACTATGTTCAATGACTAAAATATATATAGCCGAATTTCTTCTTGTGAAAAAGCTAATTGTATCTGGAAGAAGTTAGAAGTTTCACACTTTAGCACTTCTAATGTGATTGAAACTAGGAGATCTATGATTTGAGCTGAATACCATGGATTCAATTTTCTGTATGGAGAACCAATCTGTAAAGTTCAACTGAGATTTATGACTATAGTCAACAGCCTACAGTCTACGGGAGAAAAAATGTAAGTTAATGAAGCCCTTGTGGATAAGATAATTGATATTATGCCTAATGAGCGGGAATCAAAGAGAACATCAATAGATGAGAACAGGAAGGTCACTCAAATTTCTCTTGATGAACTATTAAGAACTCTTCTTCAACATGAAACAAGAATGAAGAGAGATGATGACAACATCAAAAAGAAGAATGGAAATGGTATTGTTGCTTTTACAACAACATCAAATCATATAAAAGGTAAGACTCCTGAGAGAGTAACCTGATCAAAGTCTAAGAAGTTGGTTATTCAATTAGAATACAGTGAATGTGAAGTCTTAGAAAATGAGTTAGCAAATCTTTCTCAAAGGATGAACAAGATAGATGGCAAGAGAAATTTCCAATCCATGTATAAGAAAAAGGAATGGAAAGACAGGAATGATGGAGAAGTTAATTGTTATGAATGTAAGAGAGCGGGACATATTAGACCAGATTGTCCTTTTCTCAAAAATAAAGAAAGAAAGGAAAGTCATTCTGAAAGGAACAGAATGAAGTATTACAAAACCAATTCTATGAATTTTCTGAAATAAAATGACACTTGGAGTGCCAATGGTGTTGACTCTACAGATAAATCTTCTGATTATGAATCTTCAGTACAGAAGAATCTTGGTCTTATATCTAGATTACCCATTAACAATCATTGATTTATGAATAAGGTATGAAATGATGAATAATTGACCAATGTATCTTTAAATTCTAATGATAATAAGTATTATAACTCTTCATATGAATAATCCTCTTCTGATGAAGAAAATACTTCACCTACCTATGAAGAAGTATCTAGGTTTTCTTAACTTCTTGAGATTGAAATTTCTAAACTCAATAAAAACATGACAAGGAAAACTCTAGAAATACTATTCTTAAAAAAGAAATATCAGATCTTTCTAAAGATCTAGATATGAAAAATAATGATTTTATAAATATTTCAAAAAATCTTGAGGAAGTAAGTTTTGAGAAGAACAAACTTTCTAAAGAGTTAGAACAAGTAATTTCTATGAAAAGTGTTTTTGATCCTAGATTTAGTTCTAAATCTAATGATTTTGAAGATAAAAACATGGTTATAAAACTCAAGTCCAAAAGTTTTTCCATAAAGACATGTTTATATAACTTTACCCATGGTAAAGAAAATTTTCATAAAATGTATTCACAAATATGACCTTTATGAAACAAATACGGATTTGGTTATACCCATGGAAAACCAACTTTTAGTAACAACAAATTTGTTCCAAAAAGTGCCCCATTTTGTACCATGTTTCAACGTGGTGGTCACTGGGCAAAGAATTGATCTTTAAATAAAACCCAATCTCTAGGTTTTCATAAAGCTTATTTTTCTAGGAAGGTGTGGGTGCCTAAAATTTTGTTATCTGGAAATCTCAGATCCAAACAAGTTTAGATTCCGAATGTCTAATTCTTTTCTTGTTTTCATGAAGATAAATGACATACCAACAACAATACATGGTACATGGATAGTGGATGTTCCCGACACTTGTCTGGTAACAAAATCTATTTTGAAAAGATTATCAAAACGAAAGGAGGAAAGGTAAATTTCAGAGATAATGCTCAAGGAGAAATTGTTGTTATAAGTAATAATGTTCTTCTTGGTAAAACCTTGATTTCAAATGTTTTATTTGTTAAGGGTATTAACCACAACCTCATTAGAATAAGTCAGTTATGTGATGAAGGATACGTTATGAATTTTAGGAATGATAAATGCTTAGTTCACAATTCTGAGGAAGAATTTATTCTCTCATCCAATAGGGAAGAGAATGTTTACACTTTGATCTTAGAAGACCTTAGGAGCCAAGACCTACCCTGACTAACTGCAATGGAAAATAATTCATGGATATGGCATATAGGACTTGGTCATTGTAACCTTAGAAACATATGTAAATTTTATAAGAATAAACTAGTTAAGGATATACTGGAGCTTAGATTTGATTCTTCTAATGTTTGTGATCCTTGTCAGTATAGAAGGAAACATAAATCTATTTTTTAGTCAATCGGTGAAGTCTCAACGACTGATGCATTACAGTTATTACACATGGATCTTTTTGGTACAACACAAACTGGAAGTATTGGAGGCTAATATTATTTGTTTGTTATAGTTGGCAAATACACTAGACTTACATGGGTCTATTTTCTAGAAAAGAAGTCTGAAGATTTTTCTTATTTCAAATGTTTTAGAGCAGAAGTTAAAATTGAGAAAAATCTTCCACTGAAAACTATTCATAGTGATCATGGAGGAGAATTTCAAAATTCTAATTTTGAAAATTTTTATAGTAGAAAAAGCATTACTAACAATTTTTCATCACCTATAACTCCTCAAAAAAATGGTGTAGTTGAATGAATAAATAGAATTCATCAAGAGATAACTAGAACCATGTTGAGTGAATATTCTATAGCTAGACATGTCTGGGATGAAGATGAATGTACTTCTTGTTATACTATAAATCGAGTTTCGATTAGACCTTTTCTAAATAAAACTTCTTATGAGTTCTGGAATGGTAGAAAACCAAGACTTTCCCACTTCAAGGTTTTTGGGTGAAAAGTATTCATTCTGAATACTAAAGATAATCTACATAAATTTTCACCAAAATCTGATGAGGTAATTTTCTTAGGCTACTCCACAACTTCTAAGGCATATAGAGTTTTCAATAAAAATACATTTACTGTTGAAGAAACAGTGCATTTAAAATTTGATGTGTCTGATCCTTTGGTTTTTAAACCATCCCAACCTACATCCTTGGATGTGTTTTCAAAAACTGGTTGTCAACCATTGATAGAAGATCCTTATAATATGGAAAATTTTCAAGAAGATACTTCTAAAACATTTACCCCATGAGACTTTCTACCCTATTTTGATGAAAAAGTTTTACAAAACCCAAATCAGGTGTTTCTTAAGAATTATCTCAGTGATAGTATCATTGGTGATGTAAATCATCCTGTAAAGACTAGAAGTTCTCTAAGAAATGAAGAAGAACATCTAGAATTTCTTTCCCAATTAGAACCAACGAGCACTGATGAATCTTTAGGTGATGATGATTGGATCAAATCCATGAAAGATGAACTAAATGAATTTGAGAGGAATAATGTTTGGACCTTGGTTGAAATACCTAAGGAAACATCTTTCATTGGAGTAAAATGGTTATTCAGAAACAAGTGTGATAAAAATGGATTCATAGTTAGAAATAAAGCTAGACTAGTTGCTAAATTCTATAATCAGCAAGAGGGAATAGATTATGATGAAACCTATGCTCCATTATCTAGACTTGAATCTATTCATATTCTACTTTCCTTTGTAGCATTCTTCAATTTTAAAATTTTTCAAATGGATGTGAAATGTGCTTTTCATAACCGTTATGTTGAAGATGAAGTTTTTGTTGAACCACATCCTGGCTTTGAAGATACAAAACATCCTGATCCTGTTTTTAGACGTACCGAAGATTTGTATTGTCTTAAACAATCCCCACGAGCCTGGTATGATAGACTCACATGATTTTTTCTTCAAAATAACTATGATAAGGGAAATGCAGATCCAACCATCTTTATAAATAAAGATATAAAAAATGTTTTGATTTTTCAAATTTATGTTGATGACATCATATTTGGATCAAATCATCAATCTTTAACTAATTCATTTGCAAGTATAATGAAATCTGAGTATGAAATGAGTATGATAGGTGAGTTAAATTTTTTCCTTGGTTTTCAAATTTCTCAAATACCAGAAGGAAACTATATATATCAACATAAGTATATTAAATATCTTCTCAAAAAGTAGGGTTATGACAACACTATGAGTATAAGTACTCCCATCGGTACCTCAAACTCCATAAATCTTGATGAAGCTAGGAAACCAGTAGATCAAACATCTTTTAGAGGTATGATAGGATGTCTACATTACATAATAGCTAGTCGACCAAAATTAATGTTTTCAGTATTCTTATTTTCACGATATCAATACAATACTATGGAATCTCACATAAAGGCGGTAAAATGAATTTTTTGCTACATAAAGGGAACCATGGATCTAGGATTATTTAATACATCTAGAAATTATTTTATTCTGAAAATATTTTTGGACACTGACATTGGTGGATGTAGAATGGATAGAAAGAGTACATTTGAAACTTGTCATTTCTTAGGAGATTCATTAGTTTCTTGGTCCTGCAACAAGCAACATTCTATAGCTCTTTCCACTGCTAAAGCTGAATATGTAGCAGTTGGAAGTTGTTGTGCTCAAGTGTTGTGGATGAAACACACACTCATAGATTATGGCATGAGTTTTACTAAGACTCAAATTTTGTGTGATAACACAAGTTCCATTGCCCTAAGTAAGAACTCGGCACATCACTCTCGTGCAAAACACATAGATATTAGGCATCACTTTCTTAGGGATCACACACTAAAAGGAGATATCATTCTTCAATTTATCGGAACGCAAGATCAACTTGCTGATATTTCCACAATATCATTACCCTCCAATAGATTTCAATAAATTAAACAAATGTTTAGAATGATAAATGTAAGGTAATCATTCTTCATTATCTTCTTGTTGAATAATTTTCCTAATAGTAACAAACTCCTTTTCATAGGAGGAGTACATTTGATTGTTAGTGTAACTAAAATTTTTGTAATCTGATTTTTCAAAATTATTTTAACTAAAATTTCCGTAATCTGTTTTCAAACATAGTGTAACTAAAATTTTTGTAATCTGTTTTTCAAACTTAGTGTAACTAAAATTTTCATAGTCAGTTTTTTAAACTTTTTGAAACTAAATTTTTCGGAAAGGAAATTTAAGAAACTAAAATTTCCGGAATGGAAATTTCTGGAACAGGAATTTTCAGGATTGAAATTCTCGGAATGAAAACTTACAGAATTGTGATTTTCGTACTGGAATTTTCGTAACGAGTTTTTCATACTGGAATTTTTGTAACGAGATTTTCATACTAGAATTTTCATAACGATATTTTCGTACTAGAACTTTCGTAATGATATTTTTGTACTGGAATTTTCGTAACAAAATTTTTGTACTGGAACTTTCGTAATGAGTTTGTTTATAAATTCATTTCCTCAAGAAGAATATTACCAATTATGAACAATCTTTCTAGACAATCTGAAATATATGAATTCCTTACTTAATGTTTTGTAATCATATTTTTCTTACTGGTATTTTCATGAGTTTTTAAATGTTCGGATTCTAGTTTTCCTCAAATCCTGATGTCTTCCTTGAAACCTCAAAAGATCAGAGTCATGATTTCCTTTCAGGAATTTTTTCAATCGTCAGATCAGATCTAAACTTTTTCAACCGTTAGATGGATTTTAGAAGACCAAAGGTCACATCCATCGCCTATATAAAGGGGAACCCAAGACTCACCCCACATCGGTTTTTCAAAGCTTTCGCATCTCGATTCCCTACTGATCTTCTTATGACCGGTTATGATCATTGCAAAGCCATTATGAATCCTTCAGGTCTCTCTGTTCCAAATGTTTTTTGAAGCAACATCTCAAGATATGTCAACTTCAAAGCCAATTTCAAAGTGGTTAATCTCCAGGGAATGGTTGATGCATCTGGATTTCTATAAGTTTGATTTTCTTATTTCATAGAATATTAGACTGAATGGATGGGAAGATGTTTTCATAGAAAAGTCAGATAAACAGGATCCAGTTTATACTTATTTGCTGATCAAGTTCTATGAGTCTATTTCCTTCCAGATGGAAAATGGCAGAGAGTGGTTTTCATTAAAGTATTTTGGGATGACTTTAAAGCTATCTTACACTAAGGCCGCGAGCTTGGTTGGTTTATCCTACGAAAGAGAAGATGAGATCTACACAAACAAACATCTGGATGAGCCAAGAAGTTTCAACAAGGAGATGGCACTAAAATGTCTTGGTCTTAAGGATGATTGAACCATTAAGATTCCTCGTCTCCCTCCAAACAATAGAAATCACCATCTTTGGGTGCAATGATTTCTGGTTCCAAGAAGAGGTGACAAGGATAATTTGAAGAAAAGTGATATCTATATATTATATGTCATGGTAAATCTATGAAAGATAAATTTGATGAGACATGTCTTGATTACAATCCAAAACATCAAATAAGGGAATTTGAGAGCTCATATAATCATGTTCCTGGCGTTACTATCTAAATTGATTGTTCGGTGCTTAGATTCATTCAAGGTTGCATGCAAATCAATAGTCTGGAATTGTAACCTTATGTTAGTATGTGATGATACATTGAAGAGGATGAAGATGGGTTTTTCTAGTGATTTTTGAGAATTCTACTCTCTTTATGTGGAAGAAGTTTAGGATCTGTAGAAAGGTACACACATTCTGGAACCATCCAAAAAGCAAAGGAAGAAGATAAAGTTTAAGGAAGTGGCTACTGATGAAGAAAATCCTAAATATAAGGAAACTCAATCTTCTCCCCCAAGCCAAAGAAACAAAAAACTTATCCAGATTATGTGGCTGCGATGTGGAGGGAAGATAAGTAGAGGAAGAAAGAAGGGGATCCACAATTCAGAATGGACCCTGTTGAGGCTAAGGCCTTAAAAGAAAGAGCTGTGGAAGAGTTAGAGAAGCAGGAAAAAGAGAAGAAAATGAAAAAGAATGTATCTGAAGCTGAAGTGGTGCAATCTTTGGTGAGAGCTACAGAGTTAGCTTCTAATTTGATTCCGATTCTGAAATCTTTCCTTATAGAACCTTCTTTACCAGAAACACCAGCTAAGAATTATGTCACTCTAGAAAAATTCAAGGGTAAAGAAGTAGTTGATGAAGCTGAAAAAAAAGCTGAGGAAGAAGTAGAGGAAGAGGATGAAGAAGAAGAAGAAGAATAAGAGGGAAGTGAAGATTTAGATGCCTTGATCAAGAATGTATAGGTTTATAAAGATAATGCAGAATCAGAATAGTTAGTTACTCTAGGAAAGGAAGGTGAGGAAGGTAGTAATAATGATGATAAGAAACAGAAAGAAAAAGAAAATAATTTGTATGATGATGAAGAATCCAATGAGATGAATTTTATTGAGGAAGGACAAGAAAAACATAAACCAGATGAAGACCAGATTATTCAAGTTTCTGAATCTAAGAGAGTATCTCCTAATGAGGAACCAATTCCGAAGTCCGATAATGGGAAGCATGTTCTCATGTGTACTCTTACAAAATAAGTCTTCAGGAATAAGGATGTTGGTGGTTCTTCTAAGAGAAAATTGGTGCAAATTGAAGAAGAGAAATATCAAAGAGATTTATCTGATTCTAAATTATCATCTCATGTGCATGATTTTGTGGTTGAATCTCTGAAGAATTTGGGGGACACCATCCCAATTTTTCCAACTACAGATTCCAGATGCCAGATGCTACAACAGAGTATGAATCAGAAATCGTATTCCTTATCCATTATAATGTATTAGTGTGTGATGATAGAGGCTGAACAAAAAAAATTCTTATTGATTAGGATGTGCATAGAAAGACCTACATTAAGGTAACAAAGTGGTCTAGAAGTGTTGATGAAGACATAGTGCAGTTTTAAAATATTCAGAGTGAATTTCAAAATGCCTTTGACACTAAGGATAAAATGATTAAAAATCTTCAAGCTGAGCTGATTGATGAGAAGAGTTCTCAGAGTCAAAAAGTGAAGGAACTAAGTGACAAGGCAAATTATCTGGCTCAAAATCTTTTAAGTGATAGAAATCTGTGGATCGAGCTTGGTAAAAGACTCGTTCAGCAATATGAATTGTTAAAGATGTAGAAAGAAGCTGTCAAGGCTCAGGATGAGGCATTGAAATATCCAGAAGAAAAGACAAAAGCCTTAGAGAGGCATGTTGAGGAAGATCAAAGAGACCTAAAGAAGCTCAAAACATTGTCAAAGAAGATGATTCCAAAGAAAAAGGAAGAAAAATAAATGCACTCCAATCTTTTTTTGTAGTTTTCATTCGTTGTAAAATTCTCCCAACTCTAATGAAATGTTATTTGGTTGGTTGTAGATTGTCATATTAGTGTTTCAGGTACCATATTTTCTTTTCCATTCCATTCAATTCCTTTTTAAAATCACAAAGGCAGAGAAGGAAAAATGAACTATTCCTAAGGAGGAGAAAGAAAAATTTCTAAGTGAAATATCCTTAATGTAAGGGGGAGTTTCTCACTATGATGTTTTTCATTCATACAATAATGAAAACTCCACACCAAAAATTCAGAATACAACCCTTATAATTTCAATGCCTAAGGGGGAGTTAGTTGTATTCACTTTCATCCACTAATAAAGGGAGATAAGTTTTAATTTCAAAGTCTAATGAATTTTTTTCAAAGTCCTTATATTCTTTTCCGTAATTATGTTTGCGCTTTCCAAAAATGTGGAGATTGTTGAGTCAATAAGGTTTTCCTTATGACTTTTCCATTCCTTCTTGTTTTGAAAATCACAAACACATTATACTTAAGAAAAAATAAATTTTAACTCCATAGGGAAAATTTTCTTCTTTAAGGAAATTAACCCCAACATAGATTTTCTTATACATAGAAATATTTTTCTTAAGTACAATAATCGGATTCATAACCAAAATCCCAGAAGTCATATAATGTCAAGATTTGGAGAATTCTATTTTTAGGATCTGAATTCTTGATGTGAACTATAATGAAGTTCCAATCTAAATTCTGGACTCCGAACTCTTATGAAGTTCGACTCCGATCTTTCATGAGTTTAACTCCGAACTCCTAGGAAGTTCGACTCCGAGCATTCATGAGTTCGACTCTAAACTCTTATGACGTTCAACACCAAACATTCATGAGTTCGATCCCAAAATCTTATGAATTTATACTCCAAACATTCATGAGATTGACTCCGAACACTGATGAAATTTGACTCCGAACTTTCATGAGTACGACTCCAAACTCTGATGATGTTCGACTCTGAACATTCATGAGTTCGACTCCGAACTCCTATGAAGTTCGACTCCAAAATTTCATGAGTTTGACTCCAAAATCTTATGAAGTTTGACTCTGAACATTCATGAGTTTGAATCCGAACTTTCATGAGTTCGACTCCGAACTCCTATGAAGTTCAACTTTAAACTTCTACACGTTTAGATTCTAAACTCTGGTGAAACCGGAGTCCGAATTCCTATAAAACAGAATTCAATCATTTCTTAACATAGAATCCGAATTTCATTTTGTTTAGACTCCGATCTTTTAATTTTCTTACACTCTGAAATTTTGTATGGATTTTGCGTACATATGCTCTGTTTTCCAAATGATTTCATGCATTCAGATATACATGATTTATTATTAAACGATGTCATCCATTGTATTTATAATTAACTATTTGTTGATATACATGTGTACAGGTCCCCCCGAATTTCATAGAAAATATGACCGTTGGAGGAGGGAGTTTACTGTTGGAAATTTTCCTATAAATAGTAGCTCATTTGAAAGATCTCAACAACAAGTTGATCGATCTAGTGACCACACACTATTAAGTTGATTTCTAGAGAGAAACATTTCATGCGTTGTGCATACTGAACTGCTCATTCAGATTGCTTCATGTGACTCCAAATTTTGGTGATTACATTTGAGGACTTCCAGGGATAGAAAGACAGAGGTGCCGACTACCTTGAAGTTCGAGGGCTTCCTTGCTGAGGAAGACAGAGGTTCCAACTACCTTGATGTTGAGGGCTTGCAAGGATAGCATGATAGAGATTATGATCTTCATATCTACGTCTTACCCTGGTGTAGGTAAGAAAGACTTACATGAAAGTATAAATCAAGGGACCTTTATCCATGGTTGTTGGATACACTTCTCTTGGGTTAAAAGACATATATGTTGTTACATGCAGTTTTACTACTTGTTTTTTCACTGCACTTTTGTATTATATGGACAGTATAACCTTTTTATAGTTCCTTACACATGTATTGTGATTAGTTTAGATTCTATACACTTTAAGGTAGAATACCATATTGTAAACTTTGGTTCCAACTATCCAAATGGTGATTAGAGGTGTTGTGAATTTTCTTAGTTTATCTTTCTTAAACATAGATTCTTCCTTTTCTAAGGAAGTTTTTATAGTGTAAAATTCACCCCCTCTTGTATATTGAGCATCTACATCATTACTTAGATCCTACATGGGATGAAAAGTGTTTTTAAGTAAATATATGAAAAAAATACTTGCACTATATGGAATTAATTGTATCTTTGTTGGGTATCCCAAGGAAACATGTGGATACTACCTATACAACCCATCAAACAAGAATTTGGTTATCGCTAGACTTGTATTACTTCATGATAGGGAGCACATACTAATAATGAGTGGTGGAAGACAAAATGGATTTAATCAATATGATGATTATGATACACAAAATGGGGTATATAAATGTATTTCATAGGTCCTCATGGATAAAGTTGTTCTTAAAACACAAGTAATGCATTGAAGTGTAGGAAAGGTAAGAGAACCAGAGAGATAAGTTTTTTTCACTTATGTTGGTGAGTAATTATTATTAGAGAATTATGAACCACTATCCTTCAATGGGGTTATAGATATCTCAATAGTTAGAAGATAGATTGAATAATTGAGTTTTTAGACCGATTCCATGTATAATTATGAATTTTGGGTTTTGGACGATGCACTAGTTAATGTAATGCCTGTCAATTTCAAATGGAAATTAATGAGAAATTTGTCCATGGATGTTAATTTATGTAGTTATTATGATATTATACTAGATTAAGAGATTATAGAATTTCAAGGAATTAAATATGATGAAAACATATCACCAATTTCCTTGTATAAATACATCTGAATTAAGGTTTCAATTTAAACATACCATGAGTATGATATTTGGAAGATGAACATCACTACTACATTCCCTAAATAGAATATTTCGTAAGGGGACTGTATTACACAACCAGAAGGGTTTGTGACTTTAGGTGATTCCAAATGTATTTTCATGTTGTTGAGATCCATTTACTGATTGAATCAAGAATATAGGTCATGTATAGTTTTATTTGATTAATCCATACAATATTTTGTTTCCTTTAACAATGAATGTGAGAACAGTGTTTAAATGTGTTTTAGAAGGAATGTAGGCATTATACTAGTAGTATATGTTGATGACATATTACATATTGGAAATTACATAACAGTCATAAAATCGATTAACGATTATTTAAAAAATATTTTTTCCATGAGTGAACGTGTTGAAAACCCCTATAATCTAGGGATTGAGATAATCCATGATATATTCAAGGTGATTCTTGGACTATTTCAAGGTATATATGTTGAATAGATACAAGATGATATTTAGTATAGAAAAATCTAAAAGGTGATTGAATGTTGTGTCACATGGTTTAAATATTTAAAATAAAAATTTTCCTCCAACACAACATGGGAATGGGAGAATGAATAAGATCCCATATGCTTATTGGATAGGTTTAATCATTTATTACATGTCTGGTACTAGAATTGATATCTCCTATTCACTGATCATGGATGAAGATATTATGCAGATCCTAGAGAACAATATTATAATACAATTAAATCTATCCTTCATTGTATGAGAATAAATAAGGATATGATTATGGTATATAGTTATTTGATGTCTCAATCTGGATATGTTTTCTATCTCAATGGAGGAGCTCTAAGTTGGAAGAGTAAAATTTTTCTTGTTTTCTTTTATTTTATAATGGGTCCCAATTATATAATGGCTTGTTATGATACTAAAGAAGATATTTGGATTTGGAAATTTTTCCACGAGCTTTTGAGGTACCAAGATGTATGGTCCCTGTAATATTATATTTCGATAATATGGTAGCAGTGGCTCTTGGAAGTGAAAAAGGATCAAGCCTACAGATAAATAATATACTCCTTAAGTGTCACATAAATTGGGATTTTTATAATAGGGGTAAATTTTTAGTTAATAGTGAACCTGTGGAAGAGAATTTGGAGGATCCTCTAACTAAAGGCCATTATCCGCACAAGCATGAGTATCATGCGATTGCTATCAGACTGAAAGGTGTTAGATCTAGGCTCTAGAGCAAGCATGAGACTATTGTAGATGGTTCTGTAGAACCAGCTTCTTTTTATATTATGATAAATATATATTAATTGTTTTGAATAATAAAAAAGTACTTATCAAATCATGACTATTTTTTTGGCATAGTATGTGATAATGTCTTAATAGTAGTTGTCACACTAAATGTACTATGATATCTCCATTGTGATAGAAACTTATATGTTATATAACATTATTCATGAATATGTGTTATATATTGGGATGAAATAATTTTACATACATAAATGTTACATGATATCCAGGTTTTAATGTAATATTAAATTTAGTGAAATCATCATGGTGTACTCCCGCAATAATATCTTTTATGAATATTATGAGAAAAATACATTCTAGTTGTAAATCCACATTTATATGGTCCATTAAATGCACTTATCTATGGACATGTGTTTTGTTCCATAAAGTTTAAAATTAATATTAAATAGTATTACCTGTTATGAAAATAGATATATTGATGAAATCCATAATGACAGATGTTTTTTGAGGAGGTAAGATACATAGTGTCTGTCATTAGAAATATTTCATTAATGAATAATGAAGTAAACGATTTATCCCTATGTTCTTTAACAGAAGATAATATATCCTCCCCTTTCATGTAAAATATATATCCTCATAAATTCAATTTCCATGGAGTAATATCATCATGTTCTATTTATTTATAAAAATGGAAAGAGATTTCAGTCATATAGGTTGTATGGTCTAGACATTATTTGGAGTTATCTCATGTGCGATTTTTGGTACATTTGTGGTTGTTTTTATGTTCATTTGTTTGCAGTTATGAATGTGTGTGAATTTGGGTGAATCTGTGTAAATTTGGTTGAATTTTTATGATAAATTATAAGGGAATATGGGTTCTTCATCATTTTCACATAGATAGAGAAAATTGTGTTCACAACCCCTATATTCGTGTGACCTTGTACAGTGAGGTCCGCATGGTTGGAGCACTTTTTACGTTACAATGCACCACTTACCATGAAATTGTGCATGTGGTTTTTAATTACCAATTTGTTTTATTAAAATCTTTATATGACTCAAAAAACCTATATTTCAATCATTGTAAATGACTGAACATTTTTACGAAATTACACAACGTTATAGAGGGGTTCTAAGGTATTCTGACCTTTAATCATCATGATTCACGGCTTGAATCAGATATCCCCTTTACACTTGACAATATGATCTCATCCTAAAACATACCCCATTAGTTGTTTTCACTATAAATGATCTTTTGGTATATTTTATCTTCTATATATTTATATATAATTTTTTTCAGGAGATATAGATCAGGTATTGTGGATCTAGATCTATAATCATTTTATCCTGATATCATTTATCATGATTTGTGGATTTAGATTTGGAAATCTAATATACATAGTTCTTTTGATCAAATTTTGGTGATTTTAATTGAACGGGCATCCATCAATGAATTGAGGTGGGTCATATGAAATCAAACACACATTTCCATGCATTTGATACATGTAAGCAAGATTATCGAGTATCTAGCATTCTTCATTAATTAAATTCCTAATTTGGGTTAATTTGGTTGGCCATTTTATTTTTCAAAGCATTGTTGAATTAAATGATTAATTGAATAATTTATATTTTTATTAAATGGAATTAAAATTGTACAATTAATTTGGTTATATTGATGATGATAGTTCGGGGAATAAATTTAGATAATTAATTTGTGGATTAATTAGGACATTTTCAATCTGGTTTATTGAGATAATTAAACATTAATTAAATCTTTTCCATGATATTATTATCTAGATAATTGATTTTATGACTAATAATGACGAGTGTAGATTTAATATGACCTAAATACTTCATGAAAATAAATAATGGGTTATGATTTGTTTTATTTATTAATGGAAAAAATAATTAATTAAATGGATTGGTATAGTTAATTAACTGGGGGTTAATTAAGGAAACCTAATTATTCAACTACTTGTTGAATTGTTAATGGAATTATGGTGAATAATTAAATATAAATGAACTAAGATTGAAGGAATTGGTAACATGGTCAGTCAATTGAGAAGTATAATTGGTCACGTGGCCAATATTATTATGAGTAATGAAATGGAAGCCTGGCCATTTGACTAAGAATTAATAATTCTTAACATGGTCATCTTACCTATTAATTTTTATTGCCATCATAGTAACTTATTTGTGAGTTTCAAAAATCGTAATGAATGCACTTTGAGATTTGAACTTACATAAGGCACCAATATGATCCAAATCCCTAATAAAGTTATGAGTACCCCATGGAACCATGGAGTAAATATTAATGAATAAAGAATAAATTCTCATGTGATAACCATTTATTAATTAATTTTGATTCCATTATTTATTGTACTTCTTATAGTACCATCTAACTAAATTGCTTTATACAATACTGGTTGTGGACTACAGTGTTATACTAACAACCTAGTCAGGTTTCCTGATCAGAACCCGAATAGGATTTAATGTTGACGGAAATGTTCCCTTTTTCTGATTTTTTATTAGTGTTGGATCTTATATGAGAGATAAATAATTGGTTTGGTGCCTTCTTTTATTCGTTAGTGTCTAAATTTTTAATTTTCATTTTTAGTCACTAGTACACATATATTAGATTTTTTTTCAATTCAGATGAATTTTATACATGATGTTTTGGTTGTTTTATGACCATTGTGTTGTTCTAGTTATATATATTCTTCCACATGTTTTATCTATTTCTGATGTTAATTAACTCTGATTAAAGAGGGTAATGTCTCTCCATGATTTACATAACAGACCCTCAATACTAGTCGCCAGCCTCTAGCATATGGGGAGGGATGCCTGAGGTTAAATGACTCAATGTCATGGGGCACCATCACATGGCACTTGGGATGGGATATTAAAATGTGGTATTGGAGAAGATTCATAAGCTTATGACTCTAGAATTTGTTTAAGTGGAGTGTAAACTAATGATATAGATTAGGTATAGATAGTATGAGGATCATGAGTGATTATCCCTGAGGGAAATATTTGATGGTGGGAGACATATTTAGACCAATTGATCTATATAGATGATTAATTCTATGTGAAAAATTGATTTGGGGTACCTATGATAAAATGAGAGGAGCACATGCATAATTTTTAGGCCTTGAAGTTGGTATTGAATCAATGTGTAACGAAAAATTATTTTTTTATTTGAATCCAATTTTGGGGCTTAGGCATGAAAAGGGAGATATCAATTTTCTTCCAATAATCGTTACATATCAACAGGTAATGGTAGAGCATCAACAACATGGAGGACAATATGCCTCCTATAAACATCTTTCCTGAGACTCCTCATCCAGAAAGAGGTCCAGAGAAAAGTTAATATGATCCTTGACTTGATCTCCAATTCCCGCATATACATGCTCTCCTGCTGAAGGTAGAGTTACTTCTGCCTCTTCTCTGCCTTCATTGTGGAAGAGAGGAATTCTGAACGGAATTCCTTCTCGATGTCAGTCCATGAATCCTCAGCCTCCCTCTTCTTCCCATGAAAGAGCGTCCACCACTGACACGTTGATCCCTGTATTTGTCTTACAACCTGAAGAACCCAGTAATTTGTTGGATCCTGGATGAAGCTAAAATGCATCACCAACTCCATAAGCTAGCTCTCAGTCTCCATGTCGAAGACACTGTCATTGTACATCTCAAGGGTCTTTCGATGAATTTCACGAAGCATCCTCTACCACTGGTCATCCTCCTCTTCTCGATCATCCCAATTATGATCATCCAAATTATTCTTAGGGGCCTCGATTGTCTTCACTTCCCTTGTTTTCCATCTGGGTGACATAACTAAAAGGTAAACAAGAATCTCATAAGCATGATTAGTGTAAAATATTTCTTTTAAATAATTCACAGAATTTTTCATATATTTTAAATCACCAATATACCCAAGACACACAAGAACACATTTTCATTATGATGCATACACCATTCCTAGGGTCTCTACATTACAACCAGTGTAGCCACATTTGGTCATTATGTCAGTCCAGAGTCCTTGTATCAGATCATGGGGGGCCTTAAAATCCAATTTCCTAGCTGCTATTCTCTGGACTATTTCTCATGAAAACATTGCCTAACATTGTTTCCCTACAATCTAATTAAATTCTCATCATGCCTAACTCTGAACTCCATACTATATCTGACCCTCCCCTTGATACCATTCTGTCAGGACCCGCCTTCTCCATGATGAGGGAAGGCACACCAGATTTCCAAACCCTTCCTTCACCAAGTTCAAGTAAAGATAATGACCCATGAGACTCAACATCAATAAGACTCAGAGTGGAGACTAGCACCAACGATATAGAATCACACATAAAATGGAAGGCAATACCCATTTTATTTAGTAGGATCGAATGATTAGATAGTTAATCCAAAAAACACCAAAACTATATGTAAAACTAAATCCCAAAAAATCCATTCCCATATTCATGTTCAAATAATAGGTGGAAAAAATAATGGAAAATACAATGGGATGTACCAAAATAATATATAACCAACGACTTAAATGGTCCCGGCGTCTGATCTAATATGGTTTGGCACAGTCACTGAAGTCCTCTTGGAAAACTAAATGGAATTCTATATACATTGGGTGATTATATAGGTATACTCTATTGAGAAAACCTAAATCTATCATTCACAAGTATGGAAGAATTATAATGCCCTATGAGAATATGATGATAACCAAAGTAATAATCAAGGAAACTATCAACCCAACCTCGACAAGGAACACATAAAAAATAACCAAAGTCAAGTAATGTAATAGTAATAAAATTGATATTTCTATACCCCACACCACTTTCCCATTGGTTATTGAACACATATTATGCGTCAGAACTCTCTTACCATTCTCACTGTAGTCCCACTTCCATCCCCTCCCCGCAAACACCTAGGCAACCACAACAACACGTCCCACCAACAAACACATGGGCCTCATCAACCAAACAAAACCACAGACACATAAACCTAGTCCAAAAAAACTACCACCATGTCCAAAGACATCTGGGAAAAAACAACAACCACCATTCCTGAATACACTGGGGCCTCATCCAGATGGCACATGGAAAACATGTTATCCAAAAACACCTGTGACAACCATAAGAACAACCATTCCCGAAGAATATTGGCCTATATTGGACCTCAATCCATCAAAAACTACCTGATGTGTCTCGGGTTACTCGGTAACGGTAGCATAAAATGAGCTAATAACAAGTCATTCTTAATATTTTTTGTAAAATCACCATCCAACGTGATATGTGGCTGTTCGGAATGATGAGCTCAACATGAGCTGGAAGTGAATAAGAAAAATAAGAACTAAAATATACATTTTGGTAAAAAATAACTAATCCCAACCTACGGTTTCCAAAACTGTCCCATACACAAACACCCACATTATTGTTCATTCATAAAAAAACACAATATCCAAAACCAAGTCCTAACTCATTCTCAAAAAAAATTCCCCTTTGAACTCATTCTTGTTATCACATTTATGTGGTTTCATTTAAATAATTTTCTACTACTAGTAAACTGGAAGGCATAGCCACTGGCCAAGGAATCAAAGACAACCAATCATCAAATTAAGCATTCACACTCAGTTCTCTTGTAAAGTCACAATAAAAAAATGTATATGTCAGATCTCTCAAAGTACATTAACCATTCCAACCTTCAACATACATACCCACATGGCTTCAGAACCACAAACCAACAACTTCTCAATAATGGATTTCATCCCCATCCACGTCACCCTAGAAGCATCTAGTAAAACAACCACACATATTACCAAGAGAGTGAAATAGATTTTTCATATTCAACAAACCATTCATTAAGTTACTTATTTTAGTTTGGCTTATCGGGGTGACCACAAAAGGTTACTTATTCAGTGGACATATTTTTAATCAACTATGTTCATATGATTATCTAATTTCATTGTTACATCTATTCAAAAAAAAAATTATCTAGAGAAAAAAAGGTTCATTAGTGCACTGGAAATACCACTAACATCCATGATTTTCAGGGCACGTAATACCATCCAATTAAATACATATACGCAAGGTTAAAGATTATAATATAATCATTAAAAACACATATTCATTCTTTAAAAGTCCATCTATTATCCTTGTTAATGTTTTGTTCCATCTATCTCTGAAAGGGTCAATAGAAAACTGAACATTTATGGTACACACTTAAGATAGATGAAGTAATAACCCTATTGGATGATCAATGATTGAATTTTTTCTCCTCACACCAAGAACAGGTGATGCACAACTTTCCGGGGAGAAAATCCATGGAATCCAGGAACAAGTAGGAAAGACTCAGGGATAGGTGCAACAATAGCCTTAGAACGGGGGACTTCAAATGCTCCAGGAATAAGAAAAATACCATCCATGAAGAATAATAATTAATCACATGTGATAAATTGTGTGATCGTTGAGTTATAGGATATGAAATCTTGGACTTCATTAAAGGCGCATCGTGGTTTCACCATAATTTTGAATGGTTACAGGCAATGGAATTAATTTTTATTTAATTATTTTCATTGGAGATGTGGCCATAATGGATGTAAATTAAATAATTTCTTTTAAATAGAGGAAAATGGGTCCTTTGAGGGTTTCCCCACAACTATAGAATTTCAAAAATTGTTTATGGGGATAAAAACATCTTTAAACCACATTAAAATGGTTTATTGACATAAAAGTGTTGTGACTCGAAAACTTGGGAATGAAAACCCAAATAATACTATATGGTGCTGATCGATATTACCGATGGGTGACACCACAGTGACATCATACCACCAATAGGCAACCCTTCAGATCTGGACATACTTATGTGGTCCAGGGAATCCCTAACACTGGAAATTGGCAATGTAATTGACCTAGAGGTTCTAGACCATTACAATATGTTTTCAATATATTTCATAGGGAAATAATTTTTAATTGGTTAAATTTATTGAAAATAATTTTTAAAAGAAATAATGATATTTTTTAAGAATAATTATTGAAATATATTTAAAAATTATTAACTCTCAATGATTTAGTCAATTGATGTTACAAATATCTTTCTCTGGAACGATATAATGCATCCATTTATATTCATCCATTTCATTTGTAATGCTTGATGTCTTGGTTATTATTGAACACAATCATCGATCAGAGCTAATATGGATAGGAAGTACATTTTCCTATCACGTGTTATGTTTTGATGAAATTTTAAAGAAATTTCTTAGGTTATGATACTATTGTTAATTATTTTTGTGGGGTATGTACATATCATTTCATTTTGAGATGGGTGGTACCTATATCTCCCTACATTATAATGACTAAAGATTTTTTTATTTAGGGATAGTCATGGGTGTAACAAGAAATGAACTCGGTTTAGTATTAAATGGCTGGAATGAGGAGTGAACATAGTGTAGTAATATGAGGCTACAATATGGTTTGAACATTATTTAGGAATAAACCTTTTCCACTATGATGTTATTGGCATCGATTCCTTGGAAACTGATGATGTCATATTATCGACTTATGTGTCTACCATTATCCATGATTGAATACCATGTGATGTTTTCATGGATTATATTCATTATTTACTCATGATTACTATATTATGATATGCTAATATTAAATACATAATACATGTTTATGATGTTTGATATGAATGATTTGAACATACAGTTTTTTTATCACGTTCTCATACTTATATGGTCATGTTTTGTATTACATGTTTAACTTATTTACCCTTAATAAGTATATGAGATCACACTCTCTGTATGTTTCCTTTCTCAGGTTATGATGACATGAGTAATGATAGATTTTTATATGAAGGTTTCTAGACATGAATAACCAAGTGGTTGATAATGTTTCTCAGTTATGAACTAGTGTTCATGATTCTAAGTTTCCAAAGGCACTAAATCAATACTATATTTCGGAATTTGTTGGTATAATGTTTTAAGTATTCTGAGAAAGTGTTGTACTATCAATTAATGTAACTATTAGGTTGGTGTAGAAGGTATCTTAGATTATTTTTAGTTTTCCTTTTGAAAACAGTATGGGAGAACTATAGTGAGACCCTTAGGTATGTTTTTAAGGATATGTATATGGATGTCTCTATGGATACATATAAGGATGAGTTGATGTTTAGGAAAATGTTATTGAATTATGGTAGAGGATGGAGATATTATTTTCCTATAAATACATCCTTTAATTGGAAATATAAGATTATAAAGATCTAGTAAATATGTACCAATGAGTAGAAACTCCAGAAAGATGTTTAGGCCCAATTTCGTAGTAATCTGTAACACAACAACGAACCTTGATACACACCAGGATTCTCACTCATTGGTGACATGCATTTGGAATTAACATAGAGATCATGAAATATTACAAAATATTTGAATAAAATATGACTATTAATTAACAATTATAAATATATGTTGTCATCAATTATAAGGTAGGTTTCATATTTAGGACATCCAATAAGTAATTTTTCTTCGTTATATGGTTTTTTTCTTTGATATATATTTATCAGCCCAAGTTTCATAGGTTTAGTTAATGATTTAAAATAAAAATAAATGTGTCAAAATGGATTCAATTAAATGTATAATTATTATGATAAATTAAAATGGATAATTGATGGATATAAAGATATTGTGATTATTTTGAATTACTTATCATGATATATGATTTTCAATGTGAACATTGGTGATATTCGAAAATTGATTCATAAGTGGTAGTTTGACATTTGTAAATGTTCAAATTTTATAGATCAAATAAGAAATTATATATAGATTCCTACGTGTTAAGAATAATGAATGTAAAACCGTGGGGAATAACTCAAAAGGAGGGTTAAATGTTATCTTTGAGGGAAAAGGGGGAATATATGGCAGAATAATTGTGGGTTTTAATATCTCATTTGTTGATAATATGGGAATTTTCCATCTCAATTAAAAGTTATAAAAATCTAATTTTGAACCAAGTAAAGCCCAATTAAATTCTAATAACTATTGATAAAGGATTATTGTAATTATGTATTTACATTTACGAATTTTGAATTTTTAATTACATAAGGATTATTCCATTTATGTTTTTCCTTACGTAATTTAAAAAATTTGTTGATTAGTTATAATGGATAAAAAAGTTATTTAATGGAAAAGATATATTTGTATTGAGCACATGATTAATGTAAATATAATAATTAATATGTTTCTAATGTTAAGATAATGATCTTGGGAGAACAGATGCTTTGGCTTTAAATAATTGACTTGGACAGTACTGATTACCCTAGATATGATAATTCATTTGTTGAAAATGTGGTCTATGTCATCAGGGTTAATGTATTAGACTGATTGTATTTGATTAATACATCATATATCATTAGTAAAAAGGAATAATTTATTTTTTATCAAATTATTTATTGTAATTATAGTTGTAATCATGATTCAATCGTATTTAAGATAAGGTTATTCAAATGTTTGAAATGAGACAACAAAAGATCTATTCGGTGGAATATGTGGGATTAATGATCAGTTGAGTTAGTAAATATTCTTAATTTATTTTGGATCTCAAAATTTTATTTTTTTTATAAGGTATAACATATATTAAAAAATTATGTTAAAATTTAGATGAAGTTAGTAATATTATGTTGTTATCACTCTCTAAAGGATTTATTATTACTGGATTTGTTAGTCAAAATAAATTGTGTTGATGATGATAGATATCAAATGGTATTGAATAAACTTGATATCATGATATGATAATAAATTTTGATTGAAGATGTCACACTATTTTTTAGTGAATGGGGTGAATTGGTTCAATGAAAAAATGGTAACATTCTACAAAAATCCTGAAAGTATAAATTTTCAAGAAAATTATTCAAAATTTGGAAAAGAATATCCAAAATCAAATAATGTTACCCTATAGCTATATTTCAATGAAAAAAAATGTCTCTTATGTCATTATTGAATTATTTATTTTTTCTTGTTAACATTCTCTTAACGATATTCTCTATCACACTTTTGTAAAACATGATGGAATGATTTCTCTTCCATGTCTATTTTTTCAATACCCACATATGTTTTTCAATGTGGGAATCTAATTATGAGTTACATAGGGTAACCAATATCTTGGGATCATTCCTTATTAAAATGAGTTTTCAGTGTTTTTTTATTTATTTGGGTTTCATTAAATGAAAATTCCATTTATTAAACCATTGATAACCCAGAATAATTTCAAGGTAGAAAATAATTATATGTGACATTGAATGTACAACATTAGAATTTTGTGAAATATATTTTTTCTAATTAATTTATTCTTAAATATATTTGTCATTTCACACAACACTAAAAATAATTTATTTTGATGCACTATGTTTGTATTACATGCAGTACATCTATCCTAATTTTTTATTTTACCTACATAGAACCCCAAGTATCACTTTTGATACATGAAACAATAACACAACATGATGGATTGTGTAACATGAATGTCCACATGTCACAAAACAATAATATAGTATTAAAAAGATAATTATAAAATAAAAAAAATATAACCTAGATGCTAAATTTTTAACATCCTGACTCGACGTACCACTAAGATGGTAGCCGGACTAGTGGGTCACCTAGACCCATGCACATCCCCCGGAATGAAAGAGGATGTCGAATAGTATTAAAGCTATAGAGTGGTTATATGGGAGAGAATATACCCTCTTATCAAAGATTCACACATATATTATCATAGAATAATCGACTTATAATAGAGGAAGAAGTTTATAGTAATGAAAAGCAACAGAAGACAATTAATAACAATTTAATAAATGTGGACAATGCCTATTTTTACAATGGATTAATGCATTAAATGGATATCATAAATGATGTAAATTATTATGTAATACAAAAATCTTATAATAAAGTAAAATAATAATGAAATGATTTAATATCTCCATGGGGGATCTCCATGATCATATGGTGATCCAACTAAGACTTCTCATAACTCTCATGTACATTGAATACAAATATCATTCTATATCCAAAATATATATGATATTCTCATTATCCAAGGAATCCTGAGTAGTGTGTGAGATAAAAATCCCTGTTGGGAGGCACCCATGGTGTCTCGACTAATATAGATAGTGAATATAAATCAAATAGTGTGTTTCTATACAGAATAATTACAAATAAAATAAATAAAAATCACTTAGCCAGGTAATAATGGGACAAATAATGGATATACATACTTCTACCATTTGATAATATCTAAACATGTAACCATATCATAAATTTATTATTATTGGTTTTCAAATAAGACATATTTTTTCTATATTTTATGTTCATAAATGTATCATGGAAACCTATGATAATATTTAATAATAGAGTTATAATGTAATAACTATGTATATATAGACCTCAAGGATCACCAACCTAGTGATAATTGTATCCCAAATGAGGATAATTGTGTAATCTAGGGATAATTGTCCATTTCATTCATGAATGATATTCCCATGAAATCCATGGAGTTTATCCAAGGGAAAATGTGTCTAACCAATGACTTTGATCAATGTGCCTTAACCATGTAACTGACATGTCAATGTCAGATCCCAGGGATCTGTCCAATGAATCCAATAGGTGAGGAGGTGTGTAATCCATGGATAATCATCCAATTATATCTAAAATAATATTCCAACTGAGTCCATGGAGTTCATCCAATGTAAAATTGGTCAATGTAATGAACATGCCTACTGGATTTTAACCATGGCACATATTTGTCAATGTAGTATCAAAAGAGTGTATCCATAAAATCCTATAGATATACATGAGGGATCTTATATTTTCATATTATTCATCCACATTTTGTCATGTATCATGTTATTGGTGGATCTCAACCAAATAATGGTGTGCCCTTGAATTTAGAATGTGATCTTTGAGAGATTGAAAAATTCCCTCTAGAATGAAAATCAGGAACGAGTGAGGAAACTCTTATTTTGATAATGATGTCACATATAATTCATATGGTTCAATCCATTTCCTTTCATAAATGTGATATCTATAATTATGAATGGAAGTATTTAATAAAATCATATGTAATAAATAACTCATTTGGTTCAATCCTTGTCTTTCATTAGTTTTACACAATCATGTCCGAAGATAAAATTTAAATAAAACCATGTGAGTCGTGTTAAACGAAAAAGGTTCACTCTATCACCTTCCAAGAACATGGAATGATGTTATAAGAATGTGAAACCAAAAATAACATTACATTTAATTAGACCTTGTCAAGTACTTATGTAATCCTTACATAATAGGATTTGATTTAATTTCAAAAAAAATGGATCATACAATTGATGGGTCAACTAGAATTAAAAAATAACAATTTATTCAAAATTTCATTATTAAATATGAAATATATATAATGTGTCATATCTTTAGTGAGGTCATGCAAGAGAAAAAATGAACAACGACTCAAAAAAATTCTTAAAATATGTAAAATAATTATGGAATATCACCTAACATGGATTGTTGGGTATTTTTAAAAAAACCACCACTAAACAATAACATTTATTTAACGATACCATTTAAATATTAGTTAATCAATCCATGAAAGAATAAAATTCAAAATTATACATTTTAGCATCAATACAAAACACCTTTATTTGTGGGATTTTAAAATAATATCCTGACCTTGTTTTAAAAATTTCAATTATTATAATTAAGAAGTTCATTTATAATGCTCAATTGAAAATATAAAAGAATCATTAAATAGGAAAAGAAGGAATTCATAAATAAAAGGGAATGGTTACGAACCCTACCTCAAGGTGGAATCAAGACAAACGTTGTAGCACTTTCTGGTTTCCATTGAAAATATGTTGCTACCCACAAAAAGAGGATAATCCTTCACCTACATAATGGGACACAAACCCCTATGCACAAAACTTCATTTCCAGGGACATGTGCAAAGGAATCCATGCACATATTTTTATGTGAATATAACTATCAAAAATCAAATATTTATGAATTATCATATATATACCTAGGAACAATCATCCCCATACATGTATATTTACTGTCATGAATGAATATACACATATCAGGGGAACCTAAATTTATATATACATATCTATGAATACATAAATGTGTCTCTATAGACCCTAATATTTGAAATCACTCAAATTCACTAAACAATAATTTATTGGGACCTTTAAAAAATTACACAACCACAATTATGTGGTGAAAAACTATTCAAGGCATGTAATCTCTCACCTTATATGGAAGGAAATAATCAATTCAACATAAACAGCTTATCCAATGACACTGGTATCTAGAACAACTACCAAAATAACCTAATAGATCCATCACATAACCAAAAATATGTTCAAATGACCTAAATTGAATTACCCATGTGACTAGGGTTATGGATGAACTGGTAGGGTGACAACAGGACCGAAAATTGGCCCATACTAGGAGAAAAGATGGGTAAACTGACCTTACATCCATGATATGAAGGTAAACTTGTCTGAAACATTGCGAAAATAAATTGGATATGTGGTTATGTAAGGCGTGAGTTGTGTGTCGAAGGGATAACCCCTTGGGGTGCTATGTCTAATGAGAGAGGAGAGGGATAATTTTTTATTTTTTATTCCTTTTTTTTTAATTTTTTAAATTAAAAAAATCATTAAAAAACACACAAAAAGTAGTTTATTAAAGATGGTTTTTTATTCATGGCACCAACCATGAGACGCACCATATTTAAGAGACTCCCTTTACTTTATTATCCCCGCTCTATTTTCCTAACAATGCACAGACAGTGTGTATAACATTGTTGAGGTACAACATCGAAATATTAATCAGGATGTCTTGGAACACTGTATAGAAAAATGTGCACAACTCGTGTGAAAAGAAACTACAAACCCTGAAGAAGGACACACGATTTCTTACAGTGGGCCGTATGGTTATAGACAAGTCATACACAATCTAAATATTATCAATATATGGATTTTTTGTGTACGGATTTGCCAAAACATCCCAATATATCATGAAATCATAAATATCCTTCACCCAATTCATAAAATGTCAGCTATAATCATTCCAACTCTCCAAATCCAATTCTAAATATTGGTTTTAAAAGCAACATATGTAGTAAAATTAAGCGTTCATATTCCATTTTTTTTGTCCATATTTAAAATAGAAGACACTTAAATCTCTCCATATTTAAAATTTTTATCCCATTGAATCCACTGAGAAAAAACTAAAACTGCAGCCGACCTACTAGTATCTTGATGTATCATTCTAATTGATGTAATTATTTTCTAACTCCAAATTCACCATTACATGGTTCTTTTTCATTTTCCAAATAAGTCATTATAACCCATGAAAATCTTAAAATTACAAAAAAACACTAAATAATTGATTAAAAGTGCCTTTAATGTCATAGACTTGATCATGTCATCATCTCAATAAACATTCGACTGATGGTGCTCCAGAACATATGTCTTTACAAAAGAAAAAAGGGGGTTTTCCAAGATACAAAACCATAAAAATAAAAATTACCATGCAAATTACACCTCACAAAACCATTATCATGTAAAACAGTATGAACAGTCATCCATTACAATGAAAAGTGTCACATGACATATGATGATATCGTCGATTGTTAAGGCAAGTCTAACATGCTGGAAACGAGCAACACTTACAACACCCGAATATAATAAGGCCAATGAAACAATGACCACCCATACAAAAAATGTATTCATTGAAAACTATTATTATTAATAATGAAAACGACACACTAATGTCACCAAGCATCTGAAATATCATTGTAAATGAAACGAATAATGCTCTAAGGGTGTAACCGATAATGTCCTAGTACCTTATGAAGAACATCGTCGAGCCTAAAACATGTTCATGCTAACAGAATTCACTATGATCAAAATATAATTGCCTAATCCATTACTAAATAAATCAATACCTATTGATACACATATGCTTTCATTCCATGGAAACTAAAAGAGAAACATATAAGTAATCTTTCATGAGGGTTCTTAGAAGAGGGTACCACTAAAATTTCTTTTTTCAATCCCTTTATATGTAATCACTTTAAATCGTTAATCAATAAAATATACAATCAAAATATCATGTACCATTATTTAAAACATATAAAAAGGTGATTTATTTTATCCACCACACAAATTAAAAAATAGGAATGTGTTATAAAACATCCATCTTAACCACTAATTATTTTTTAACATACCAACAGAAATTATGAAATTTAACACAATAAGTTTTTTAACAACAATGGAGAACTACAAGGGTTACACTAAGAAACCTTGTTTATCTATAAAGAAACCCGATATTAGTTTCTCTTATAATAAATATTTAAACACCCCAATGGGTACTTACACAAAAAAAATCATCAACATAAAAAGTTCTATTCAATTTGACATTTAATAATCTAAATACATAACTTCAGTAAAAAAACTAAATAGTTATAACCTTAAAAATATTCATACATAAAACATTATTCACATTTAATATTATTTGACACCTACCTATTCATAAAACACTCATACAATAAAAAATTTGAAATTGACTACTATTTATCATAAAAAAAAATATTATTTCAGAATTCAACATGCTCATAGAAAATGGTCAAGTTATATCAGTTTCCATCTATATACCAATAAAGAACACATAGACAATACATTTTGTAATATAGCTCTTTTAGTCAAAATAAATTTACGTTATAATTTTAATTTCTAATAACATTTTATAATTTATTGAATACAGCATTAAAATTTTCCTAGCTATAATCATCCAATATAATTTGAAACTAAAAACTAGATACTATTTTAATAACAACCATTTAATTTAATATTTGAAACCAATTATATATGAAACCAATCTAGAATGTCACCGCTGGATGCTAATATAGATAATCATTTTTAAATTAATAATTCATGAAATTTTAATCAACAAAAACATTATAAAATTTAATTTAAACATAGAAGGAATGATAATATACTACCTCAACATGAATAAATATATGCATGGAATAGATCTCAAAGTAGATAATATAATCTAAATCAAACAATAAATGCAAATTCATTGCATGGAATATGCTAGACATGTTAATTTTTATATTCCATGTGTGATGCATTCAATGAAACATTCATATTGTACTAGTCCATGGGTAAAAATATAATAAACTAATAAACCAATAATCGATAAAAATTACACTATTTACTAAAGATGAAATCATATCAAATATAACATCAATAAACGAAAAAAACTTCCATCCAAGGACACATCATTATTTACTATATGTCGGTTGATCTGTCCCAATCCAGCCAATTAAACAGGCACTAGAACATGGAAAGTCTCAAATCTACCCCCATAAAATATAATGACAATGGAAAAAATAAGACATTCCAATGATACCACATTGTAACTTTTCTAGGACATATTACCACTAAATAGAGTGTTCGTCTAATGGGTCACCATGTCTCAAGCACATCTCCATGTACTACGATGGCTACTGACTAGAAGTGAGGGTCTTAATAAGTGATTTCAGGGTTATTATAACCTATTATTATCGATTCATAATGATATTATCTTAGAATGAACAACATATAGTTTCAGTAGTAGTATGAAGTAATGATAATCAGTAGAATACAACCAGTAACAATTAAATAAAAGAGTCTAACACCAATTTGTATAGAAGATGATTGCATGACATGGTAATGATACATGAGATAATTATGTATGAAATACAACATGCATAAAATATCATATACTAATAATGGAAGGACGACGAGACCCCACTTGCAATCTCTACGAGCATCACAAGCTCTATATTTTTCCATTGATCCAAATTCCCATGTATATGAAATATGAAAATCATCCTAGATCCTATAAATATAATGTCTAATCGGGTACCAATGGTAATTAAGCATCTGTGAGATATATATATGAGTAGGTCAGCACCAATGATATTGAGCCCAAACCAAATTGGGAATAAAAATTCAATATTTTGCTGGTATACCGAATACTAATAATGGTGTAAATATACATAAATCGTCCAGATTCCTAAGTGACACATGATTTATATACCATATTTGGCCCTTGTATGGTGTTTGAACATGTAACTAGATCATTAATTTTTTATTACTTGTTTATTATCAAATCACATTTTTTAAATAATTAAGGTTCTATGATGTCATGAGGAACCCTTTGATGATATCTAATAATGGTTTTCCAAGGAAATAACCATGGAAACGTAAACATCAAGGGTTTCCAAGTTAGATATAACTATATCGTAGATAATTATAACTCTGTAATCCAATTTTCATAGTCCATGGAATTCTATATTGGGACACCTACTAAGCATAAGGAAATTTTCAAGGTAAATCAAGGCTATGTAATTATTTAGCACTATGGGATTACACCGTGGCACCAATTTTTAGATGATTCATCAAAGGAGTGTATACAAAGAATTTATAATGGTGTTTGAGTGTAATCTATGTATAAATATCCTAGTAATTCTACAATGATATGCTTACTGAGTCACACGAATCCATAAAATTTTGAACATGTATATTCAATGAGAGGGACTGATGTGTTTTAACCATGTAACATACTTTTCAATGATGGAACCAAGGAGCGTATTCAAAGAATCATGTTTTTCAATAGGATGGATCATATGGTGTCATAATAAGAATCCATTGTATGAAAATGATATAGTTCTAGTTGTGTTTCAACATATGTCTCCATGAATTCTGAATGGGTTCTATGAGATCTCAAGGAATTACCCCGGGAATCCATAGTGATCTCGAGTCATCCAACTACTATTTTGATAATGATTTCATATATAATTAATAATGTTTAATCCATTGTATTTCATTAGTCTGACCAGGATAATTGGGCATATAATCGTTTAATCAACTCACATGTAATTAATAATTGCATTTAGTTTAATCCTTGACTTTCATAAGATTTACAATTCCATATAGGATGTAAATATTTAGTAAAAACAATTTGAGTCATGTACAACTAATAAGGTTTATTTCACTAACTTTGGTGAACATGGAATGAAATTCTATAAATGTACAATAGAAAATTCTTTTACATTAAACAAGTAAATGTGACATACATTTTTATTTTTCCCATAATATCTTTAGAAAGAATTAATTAAATTTTGGGAAATACCATAGGTGCGTCATGTAGAATTTATAAGGAATAAGATATTCATAATTTCATGATTTAATAAGATCTTAATGTAATGAGGATTAACATTATCGTGGTAATGATTGAGAACACCCGAAAAATGGTTGAAAAGTGTCACAATACTAAAAACCCAATTATGACATATCACCCAACATAGAGTATTTGGAGTTGTGGAGGTAACCACAAAATAAATAAGACTTATGGAAATAGAACACGAATATATCATTCAAAAATGGGAAGGACGAAAAAAAATTAATGTTAATTTTTAGATTGAAGATACTGCAACCGTATTTGAGGGGTTTTCTTTGAAAATTATGAATTTGTTTCTCAATGAAATAATGTGTCACAAATAATAAATTACTTTCATAATTTCAATTCATATTATTAAATATTCACATAAAAATAAACTAATCCATGTTTAAAAAAAAGGAAAGATTAGGGACCAAACCTCATGGTGGAACCATGATCAACATTATTCCTCTTGATGCATTATATCTCAATGATTCTGCCACCACCACCAAATATATTCTTGTTAGCAAACCAATAAGGATTAATATCCCTTATGAAATCATCTGCATGGAAATGAATTGTGCAAGGGAGTCCAGACATATATTCGTATAGGAATATGCATTTTACCACTCACATATGTATAGATTTTCATATATATATATATATATATATAAGAACACATATTGCCATAACTAAATATTTATATACCTAGATTATTAAACACATTATATGGGAACCAATATAAATATGCTTACCAATGTATATGAAGGTGATTCTTCATAGAACCAACATCTTGTAATCACTCAAAAACACTACAAAATAATTACAAGGGACCATTAAACAAATAAAGTCAATAAATTAGGAGTTGTGAGACTATGTATAATGTGTAAACCCTCAACTTAGAAAGTAGTGATTAACTGATTCCACATGAACTGCTTCTCCATCGGTAGCATTTTTCGTAACATTCACTAACAAGAATACAGAGAGTCATTACACATCTAAAAACTGATGATGAAACAAAAATATAGTAACACCATTAACTTGCATATCACTTTAACGGGTAGGGTAACATGATGACCTAAAATCATTCTATGAATGTATAATGGTGGTTAATATAACCTTACCTACATGATATGTGTATAAACGAGTGATAAATACTTATGAAAACAATGTGAACTGAATATTCATTGATAGGGGGTCACACATTGAAGGGAGAACCTCCGGGGGTAATTTTTTGAATGAGAGGGAAGAGGGATGAGTGTTATTATTATTATTATTATTATTATTATTGTCTTCAATTTTAAAATTTTCATTAATGAACACACACACATACACCGAATGGTTTATGCCACGTGGTTTAGAAAACTGATATCCAACCATATGACACCCCTTATTTAAAATACTCCCCTAGCAGGTTTTTTCCCATTGGTTATCCAAATAGAGGAAAAAATAGGGGATGATAAATATTTAGGCTCTACCTAAAAACATTAACCATTATCGATAGTTTCATGGTTTATAACACCTTTCATAACATTTCTTAAATGTCAATGCCACACTTAATCATGGATTCACAATTAACTATAGTGGGCCAGAAGTTTTCAGACAAACCATGGTCCCTCTTCATTTTCTCAAAACAAGGATTTTCCTATTACAATACTCACAAGCATCAGCAATTTAATATAATGGGATTATTTTATAGAAAACTATTATTATCTGCACAAGTTGTTTTAATCCTAATCATTTATATAAATTATAATTATTAATTAATTTTAATTTAATCTATATGTTATATATCCATGGAAATATTTTTTAATATTTTTAAAATATATTTTTTTTAGTATATGATTAGTGTACAACAAATTTGATACATAAAACTAAATATTTTTATAAAGGTCATTTTCCACCTTTTATTGGAGAAACGGTTTAAAATCCAATTTTAGACAACATTATTTATTTAATGATTCATAATAATTTATTCATTGAAATAGAAACAACAATATTACATTAAGATAAATTTCTGATGTTTTTCTATTATGATTCATTTTTAATGAATAGTTAAATATATATGGTTTTAATTCAAAACTATTTTTGTATATTATTTGTTTACAAAGATAAAAAATGTTTCTGATTGGTATTTAAGAATAATTATATAATGTGTTTATCATTTAATCCAGTTAAGGTAAATAGGATTAATTAAATTTGAAATTGGTTATAAAAATATTGCACACTCTTGATCATATTTTACATTTAAATCCTAGATTGTAGAACCCACAACGAGCTTAAATTTAAATTACTTTTTAACACATATGTGATTGAAATATGGAAAAATGGATTCCAAATTGGTAATAATAATAATTTATAATTTATAATAATGTCATCATAGTTTTTTAGAGAAAATATTATAGATGTAATTAAAATTTATTTCAACCAAAAATTTTAAATTAATATTAATAAGGGACTATACTATATCATTAAGCTCTAAAACGACAAGAAATACTATACTAAATCCAATATTTATAAATAATTTCACCATATTCTAACAATTATATACTTTTAAACATTTATTATCCACATTAAATAAAAATCATTAGTGGTGATCCTTTCATTTATAATATATCTTGAGTGCCAACCCTCCTATATTATTAAAGTCCTCATATCATTACACTTACTCACACCACAAAATCCATTTATGTTCAGCAAAAATCAAATAAAATAGTTATAAATAATCCCTAAAATATATCATGACCCCCACCCACTATGATGAAATAAATATATGAAATACTTTTGGATGAAAGAATAACAAGTTATTCGATTATGTGGTGACACCCTCCCTCAATGTATTTTTCTTTTATTTCTACACCCTCTAAAATATTATTATTACTTGTAATTATAACAAAACCTGTATAAAAATATACTAGGATGTTTTTATTCAACGGATTTAACATTTTTTACAAAAACATTCATCTAATGGGTGACAAATATAATATTTATATGTTAGGGGGATACCACCCCACAAAACAACGATTGTTCATTTATTCTTTTACAACCTATCATGGAGGAAATTATGTTGGAACCTATGTTTAAATATGTTATATAATATATTTATTAATTAGTTCATCTTCATAAATCCTTTTACAAATATTATCTTTATATTATTCAATATTGTGTTAATATGATTATTTCATTTGAGAAGTGTGTACATCCACCCCATCAAAGAAATGTGACTTGTTCCTATTAAAAGAATGAAGGAAAATGAAATCAGCTTTTTAATTATTTATTTTGTGTATATATATGATTTATGTTATATAATATATAATATAATTATATATATATATATATTCATATATATAAATTGACTTCATTTTATTTCATTCTTTTTATATGTCAATTAGATGTTAGTAGTGTTTATGCATAGGGTTGGCTTATTGTCTTGATGAACAGTGTATTCTGTTTGATACTTATATATTTTATGGGTTATTATAATAAAAGTTTAAAAAATATAAATTATATTTATATAATGGTTTTCATTATAGAAATAATGATTTATATATAAGGACCAATGATATAACAAACTTTAACACATGCGACCAAAAGATAATATTTCTAAAAGTGAAATCATAACATAAAAATTTTAATGAGTAGGTAACATAAATTCATAATAAAATCATAGATTTTATTGTATATATTAATATTTCTCCATAAATAAATTACATGAAATGTACATTTATTATACATGATGTATGAAAGAGTAAAAAGATATTTATGATATTTGGTAAGGGAATTACATCTCATCATTTATTTACATTAGACACATGATATGTTCACCATAAATCCCTTTTGTGTTTTTTCTGTACTATATATGATTGTATTATATGAATATTATTAATAAATACATCTGTATTCAAATTTCTATATTATGATCAATCTTTCATAGTGTTTATGTTTCAAAAGATAGCAAATCAGTAAAATAGTTTTTTTCCAATTTTTCTTCTTTGAGATTCATGTTTGTTTATGCACAGAAGTTATTTTTCGAGATGTATATACTGAATGTTTAAATTATATATAATTAATACACATATTTTCATTAGATTATAATATTCATTTCATTTAATTTTCATACATGAAACGTAAGATCCCATGTTACCACGTTATAATATTCTATTGAAAACATCCCATCACAAATGGAGATTATTTAGTCTTATGCATGCTTTTATGAAATATTATGATTCATATCTCATGTAAATTAAATGAAATTTATTATCCTTTTGATATTAGATAATTATTTATTATTTTACTCATTGGTTTGTTAGATAGTTAAAAATGAAATTTTTTATGAAATCCAGACATTAGCTACTCTCAGTAAGAATAGTGTATTTAAAAAAACCATGTTTTCTAAAAATAGTGTCTAAGAAAATCCAAATAATATCATATGTTATTTAAAATACATGGTTACCAATTTTTTTCTAATGTTTTAAAAGGAGTATTTTTTCTCATTATGAAAATGTAAATTTTTATCATTTTTCCATTAAATGGAATATTATATTTACCTTGTACAACATACATAGATTCACATGACATTATTTGTGTGAAGATTTGATTCCATTTTAAAATGTTTAATTTTAATCAAAATGTTTTTAAATTATTTTTCATATAAATGTGTATTCATATTTTTTAAGATTCCATTACATATATTCAAAGAACCATCAGTAAAATGTTTTTAAAAATGATTACATGATATTTTTTAATATTTTCAATTTTTTTCTATGAAAATGGTTTTTGGATTATTTGAAATATTATATTATATGAAAGTGTTTCAATATGATTTAATGATTTCATTTTATTTTTTCAAGGAATTATATAAAAAAAAATTTTTTTGATTATTATATGTTCTAAAAAACATAATTCGAAGAATAAATGATATATTTCTAAAGATGTTTTTTTAGATGTTATTTCAAAATTATATTCAATTTAGGATGAAATCATATAAGTGTTACTCATAATTTTATATGAAATTAATATATGGTTCCATTATTATTCTTTCTTTAAATGTGTTATTCTTGATTTCTTGATAATTATGAAATTAGTTTCTCTGTCACGGGTTATATGTTTATGAAAAAAAAATTTGTTCATGGGTAGTTTTTTGATGAAATGTTTATAAAAAATATATCTTTAACCACATGTTATGATATGATTTCTTGTTTATGACCCCAATTTCGTTTCATGGGTTGTGATTTTATTGTTTGGGATTTTAGGGAACATGTATGATTTCATTAGAATGTGGGTGGGACATATTTTTCACTCAAACCCATTGGGTATATATTTATATCTCTCGAGACAGACATTGATAGAATAAGAAATGTAATCAGTTTATTATTACTATGATATATTGGGAAATGAACTTCATTTAGTGTTATAGTGTAATAATTAAGTGTGAACTCAGTTTAGTAAAACATGGAAAGAATGGGGTGAGAACCTGATGTATTAAAGGACATTTTCCAATAAGATTGTCTTGCCATTGATGTCGTGAATACTGTAGAAATATAATTATATTCTTATATGTCATTTAAAATTCAATGTTTTATTCCTATGTAATTTTTTTATTTATTATTTTTTCTATTTAACAATGATTTAATGTCTTGTGAACTTTCATAATTTAAGTCATGATACATGTTCATGACCATCTATATGCATCGTTTGATATACAACTATATTGATCACATTCCCATTCCCAAATGATCATGTTTAGGCTCGTATGTATCCATTATTTCCCCTTATTTAGAATATTTTCTCAACCCTTTTATGTGTGCTTCTCCGGGTTAGGAAGAGATGTATTTTTTTGGTGTGTCTAAGAATGTATCTATTTAATAATAACCTAATGGGAGATAATATTGATCAATTTTCCACTACAGTTCTTGTTTCTATGATTCCAATGTAATTTTACCAAAATTTTCTTTTGGTGTCTTTTATATAATGTTTGATGTATTCTACATATGTGATTTATTGTATATGTGAGTAATTATTTGGTTGTAAAATAGAACCACCTCCTAGTGGTGTTTTACCCCAACTCGAATATATAATGTGTTAATATAAAAACACATGAAGGAATGGGTAGGGTGTCATCAAATGGCCCAATACAAACTCCCCATTGATTTTATTATATGATTCCACATTTAATTAACCAAATAATGATATTTTAATTTTAAATAAATATGAATTTAATTTTAAAATAATAATTCCATAAATAATTCATAACATTTCCATTTATCGATGATATTTTAAAAAAAGGAAATAAATAATCATTTTACCTAAAGCAATTTATATAAATTTAGAACGGCTACAAAATAGTTCACAAACAGTGGAATACATTTAAATATCTTATATAAATTATTTTACCACATTGTCATCATCCAAGAGGTATAATGGTTTTAGGTTATTATAACCCAAAAACAAGTATAATTAAAATTGAAATGTGTACACATATCACATAACGCTAGTCAAAGTATTCTCATATAAATCCCACTAAGGGAAAAAAATATTCTAGACAGTTTTGTTAGATTTTTGAAGAGTCAATATAGTGATAGGGTATTCCAATCCTAAATTTTTTCAATAATAACAATATAACAAACCTGTATTTAATGTTCTCTTGAAAAAATAAATGATGTGAAATTTATTCTAGGAAATGATAAAATAAAATTAACTCCAATTTACTCAATTCATAATTTCCCAATTTTCCATTTAAAAATAAAATTATTTTATAATCAAAACAATATTTTCCCTAGATAAAACATTATGGCATCTTACAATAACAATTTCATAATTTTTTTCAAAATATGAATTTTGAATCAATTGAAATTACAATTTCAATATTCTATTTACACAATTAATATAAAACTTTTTTTTGGTAAAATTTCCTTGAATTTAAAAAATTATATTTGAAAATTTAAATCTTGGAAGTTTTTCATAAATTTCACAATCTAACACAAATTCAATTGAATTTGGGGTGGGGGATAAATTTTCATGTGAAAAATATTTTTTAAAACAACCCCACTTTTATTGAATTGTTTTTAAGTAACAAAATGAATTACAATTTCATTTAAAAACAATTGAATTTATATTCACAATTTAAGATTAATAATGCAATTTTGTGTTAACAAAAATTAGGAATCATGACATAACCCCTCACTCAAATGTTCTAGGTCTCAAATCACCAAACCCTAATCAGGATTTGGTAATTGGGAATGAAGAAAATATAAATTATGAATCCAAACTATGTTTAAGATCCCAAAATAGAAGTGTTTTGATCCTACAATCTTCAAGTAGATATAACAATCCCATGAAAGGAAAGAGGATAGTGTAAGATAGAGAGAACATGGGGAAGAAACTCACTAGAAGATGATCGAATGCCATTTTCCTATCATTGATCGTCTTTCTGGAGGGTGTTAAGGGGAAAAAAATTCTCATGGTATTTGTTATGGAAGGAAAAAATGATTTCAGATAATACTAGCATATTAGTGGCCCAAAAGTTCAGTTTATTGATTTTAATATAGAAGATCCATTTTAAAAAAATTATACGCACAACTTTCTAGGCTGGGCAAAATGGATAGAAAAAATCGAGTACCCTGATAATCCACCAATTATAAAAGGGATGCATAGTTTATCTTATTTGAGAACATGATTTCTCCAACAACATATAAACCTTGGAAAACCAAACATTGTGAGATTTTATTGTTTTCCATGAGAGCAGATATTATTTTGGGAAACTATTTTCAAACCATGCACTACTCTAGAAATGTTCAAAAAATTTAAAATTTCACCCAATTCACTCCTAACATAAACCTTAATAAATCTAGTTAAAATGGCATTTAAAGAATATTTGAAAATATTAAATTGATTTTAAAATTTCTTGACCCACCAAACATTACATCCCAAGGATGTATACTTAAAATCATCCATGCTAAAAGGATGAGGCCACTACTCTCTCATCAGTGCCTCCCTCTCTTGAGACTCATGATTATGGGAGTCATGCTACTATACAAGATGAACAAATGGTATCATCATACAACAAATAACCTTGAAATAAGAATAAACTATCCTAATATGTTGCTCAATAATAGATATATAATGTTCAACTTTATGTCCTCCTCTGCATAAAACAAAAAATGGATTAGATAGATGCTTTCGTAGTTGATATACCTGGGAAACATTATGTTTCAATGATGACTATAGTGAAATTTGTGAATGGTTAAAATATTTTCCCACATGGCCAACAACCATAAAAGGTCTAAACATATGAGAAGACAAATTCTCATGCTTCCTAAACTGTTGATTACTAAATAGGGTTAATCAATAATGAACACATAGTCACCAAATGAGAATTCCAAATGTCTATGATAAAGGACAAGATAAGACTCATACATACTATGTGACATTAAAAACTCAAGGGAATCAACTAACTATTTGATATCATCTCCTGAACAAAAAAAATTTCTAACCAAGTAATATTCACCATTATCTGAGATACACTAAGAAAATATTTAAGGCCTTCTATAAATGGCCTCAAAAGGATCCATTGTGATCATGCACTGGAAACTATTAATTTTAGAAAACTCAACCATCCCATGAGTTATACCAATCCCCACAACAGTAAAGAACCCAATCATGTATCATATCCTCATGATTATGAGTTTCTATTTCTATCTATCCATTCAAATTCGGATGGTATGACGTGCACAAATGGACCTAATATCCCAATACCTCTAGATGGCCTCTCGGAAAAAAAAATATGTGAAACTAGGATCCCTATCAGAGAGTATAATAGATTTAACAACATGAAAAAGAAATATATCAATCACATAAATATCACCCATATCCTCAAATTTGTTTATATTTCAAATGGATATAATTTGAGATGATATAGTCAACTGATCAGCCAAAAAACATTAACACGTTCTTATTTTATGTGTACAAGGAATTCCAACAATAAATTCCAATGATATATCATCTGACTTCAATTTTAGTAATGGATTTTGATGAAGAAAATCGCAAGGTTTCTAGTGCTCAAACATTTCCTATTTTCATTTATACTAATGTGAGAAAAATTATGCAATTCCATGTCACATACATTTCCTCCATAATCTATGCCACATGTCAATGAACATAATCATGGTTCTTGGGGGAAGTTACCCTTGTGAAATATTGAAATCCCCCACAAAACAATCAATTTTGTAAAAGACAACAAAATGATTCTAATAGAATAAAATTCCATCTCTGCAAAACGACCATTTTACAATTGTCACCACACCATAAATTAAATCACAAACTCTATGGAACATGTTCTGAAGCTATTTTTCCCATATAATCAGTTTGAAAAGAGAAGAGGAAAACAGAACACTTTCCAATGTAACCATTTACTTTAATTCTGAGTCTCTAATATGATATTGTTAAAAGAGTATCATAATGTTATAATCTTTTTAATATTCATTCATTAGTTGAGTTGGAAGCATCCTTATCAATAAAGATGCGATGGAATTCCGTTTCCCTAAGGAATAATTGATGATAAAATAAAAAATTAATATGTTACTTAACCAAATGACTCTAGAAGAAATTAAAATATTATTTTGAGAAGATATAAAAAAATCTTTTTTTGGAATCATAGTAATACTTCCTCTTTAAATTTAATACCTCAAACACTTACCCTCTTTTATCATAACTGCATGTCCCTGGTCTTGATTTGGGTAATTAATCTCATGTGGCCTATGCTGATGAAGAAATAAAAAATGACATAACAACCATATATTAAAACAAAACCCAAACATGACCCCAATGCATCAAAATGGACAATTTATCACTTCTCGCCTCTTGAAGAGTGAAGACAGGAGTAGTAGTTGAAATATTATTCAACTCAACAAAAAAATCAAAAAAAAATTCCAAAGCTAACACTACACCCCTATGACATAGATAAGTTATCATATAAACTAACATTGATAAGTCATTTGAAAACAAATGATAATACCATATAAGAACACAGAATCTACATATCCTCATAACATTTAATGGTCATTATCATGTCATTGTAGTCATTACCTTTTCAGTATAAACTAAAATTTGACATTCCTATACCATGTGTCCCAATATTTTCATTCCATTCGTCTGGAAATCACTTTTTGAAATATTTCATAGAGGTAGTGATTTATAAAAATATTCAAAACATCTCTCAGATGAAGAACATAATCCTCACCATACTTATAGTAAACCTTGATTTTCTTCCAAAATACAACAAAAAAATTATCTAGATTACCATGTTAATATTATTAATTAAAACCATGAAAACAAAAAAAGAATTGGTTATACTAATGATAATTATAATGAACACTTAATTGTAATACAATATTTTAATAGTTATTTCACAAATTTCATATTCTTTAATAATCAACTATTGATAACCAGATCAACAGTAAGCCTTTGAGAACCACTTTTCCCTTTCAATTGATCGAATAGATCATTAATTGGTGAAAATAGATACTTTTACTTATTGTTACTCTATTAAGATATCCCTATTTAACAGATGGGCTTAGTGAATCACCATCATCCTTTTCAAAGAGAACCATCTCTTCACAATGTGACATAATTTGGTGTATAAATCAATTCTCTAGAGGATCATCCAACTGATTCTGTAGCACTATCATTCCACACTATTTCCTCTTCATTCATCACTATCACCATAAGTTTTCATGATATAATTCTCATTCATTCATGCATGAATGGGGAACACTTTGACTCAATTTCCACAGGTGCCTCCATGAAATCCAAAAAAAACTCAATCCTTCATAAACATTCGTCAATTTCTTAAGGATCATAAAAGCGATTAAAATTTTCAGGAATCTAGAAAAATATAAATTGGTAATGATTCTGGATATCATCAATTCTATGTTAGATAATTGTAGGATAAATGTGAGAAGGCGGTGGTTCCTATCCCAGAGCATCGATAATACGCATGGTCACATCAACTAGATTCAGGTCCACTAATGAATTCTCTAACCGAGGTTTAGAATTATCTTCATCTTATATCTTATTTTAACATCTTATCAGGGGTATAATTCAATATGATAGTATAATAAAATAATAATACATCTTATTCACACTCAAATATGATATGAGGTAAATTAATCTGAATATATTGAAAAATAAGATGACTATTTCAATATATCCTAATCAAATGTAGGAAATGGACTATAACTATTTTTCAAGAATCCTTTCCAAAAAATCCAATAGGTGAATTTTAGGTTCATTATATTAGGATTTCGATAGAAAAATAATTACAACTACCTCTTATGTTACAAAAAAAATTAAGAAATGCATACTAAAATCAAGCCAATATGAAAAATATTCACCTTTGCTAACACCTTATCACAAACCAACTCGAGTAGCCTGGTAAGACAACAACTAATACATGAATGACATAGCCTGGACGTTATTCCTATTCCCAATGGGATAGAAACATTCACATATAATCATATAAAATTCTAGTTCATACAACTTTTTCAAAAGCTTTCCAAAGGAATAATAAACAAGTTAGTATATATATAAATGAAACATCATTGGGAGAAGTGTACACAAAATCAATATTGTAAAAACCAAAATTACTAAAACAAATAAATATAAAACATGATGAAATACCAATTCAAAATGAATGAATCACTCTAGGTCTAAAGATCAAAATATTTATCCACTTCTATCTTCTGATTTACCCATAATCGAACATGGAAGGAGATAATAAACAAACACAAGAAGCCACAAGTAGGGTGACAGTGAAAATCCCAATATGGTCTCACCGGGGACTTAATTATAAAAATCCACATTTAATTAAAAAAATAATGTGAAATCAATTATATATTAATTGGTTTTTATTTTCCAAATAATATTTAAAGAATAATAATTATATATATTTTAGATAATTGAGGTACATTTGATAAAATGTTATAATTAATTTGTTTACATTAAAAATATTATATAAATTTAAGATGGAATGTTAAAATATTCAGAAAATTGGAAGTAATTTAAAGATTATATATAATCTAGAGAGAAACATGGTCATCATCCATGATTTTCAATATTTCCTGGTTATGGGATCCTATGAAAATTGAATAATGATAATCATAATGTGTAAAAATATTCTATAAAACTAGGAAAAGTGGGATCCCTAACATCATAATAAGGAATTAATTTTGGAAAATAGGTTATGTTATATTTCCAATGCACTACTATGGGGTTAGGTATTTCCCATCCTTGCATGATTGTCTTTAATAACTCATTAATTTACTAGATATTCATGATTGTAGGAAAAAATAAAAAATTGGAAATTTATTTAAAGCATCCCAAAAATTAAATTAAATCACATTCCCCAATTTAAAAAATTAATCATTTCCATTTAAATCCCCAAAAAGGGTTTTATTCTAATCAAAACTATTTCCAAGATAAAACACAAATGTGTCTATTAAAACCATATTATGACCTTTTTTATCATATAAATTATAAATCAATTCAATATTTAATTTCAAAATATAGATTTCGTAATTAATTTTACTAATATAATTGGGGAAATATCTATCAATTTCATAATATAAATTCAATGTTATTTGTATATATAATTTACCATAATTTTCAAAAACACTCCCCAATTAAATTGTATTTGAGGTTTTACCAATGAAATACTAAAATTTAATTTTAAAAAATCAAAAAAAATTGGAATTGTGTTTTCACTAAATAAATTTGATGAAAATTTACTTTATAACTGCAATTTAATTATCATCATCAAATGAATTGAAATAAAAATATTTATGGTTAATAATATTTTGGCATATAAATAGAACAACCAACCATAGAATCATTATATCTCATAAATCCAAACTATAATAGGTATTTTCCATTGGAGAATAATATAAAGGGATTCTAGGAATCTATAATATGTTTATGATCCCAAAATATATCAGCAGATCCTCTAATTTACAAAGATATATAATAATTATTAGGGAGGATATATGATATACATAACGATATGAGGAAACTAACTGGGAGATGATCAAAAGTAATTCTCCATTCATTAATCCACTTCTTGGTGAGTTCCAAATTGCCAAAATTTTATCTTGGGATATCTCTTGATTGGAAAATCAATTTTCGGTCATACCAATTTGTAAATGAGCAGAAATATGGGTTTAGATACTATAAAACACATGTTCGTCAAAATAAATATTGTACACATGATTATGTGCGCATTGCAGCATTGTTAGACCAAACCATGCACCCTTTCCGTCACTAGTTTTTAATGGGATGAACGTTTTCTCCTATGTGGAAGAAAAATTTGGAAATATCTATTCCTATAATGAAAATCCCACTTCTTTGGATTGTAGTGTTTTTCATGAGAGTTTCCGTGGTTTGGTAAAAAAATGCACCGACCATGATCTAATCTATATGCATTCAAATCGTTAAAAATATTCACATGAATCAAGCTTCAAAAAAATAGAATGAAAGTATAATAAAAATTGTCAATTAAGAATAAGTGAATATAATAATAGGTTTTTATAAAAATTCTAATGGAAAATTAAATATATTAATTATTTCATTACATTAATGATTTATGTTTAAAATTTTTCTAAATAAATATAAATATCACTCTTAAGATGTGGATTAAACTTTATTGTAAATATTAGCTGCTTTAATTGCATTATAAAATAACTAGACATCAATAAAACCCCATAATAAGAATTGAAAATCATGTATGTATCTTGAAGAACCATTTCTATATCACACATAAAAATAGTATATCCTAACTGGAAAATTCCAAAAATCTCTTGGGATAAACTAAAACGGTTAGCTCATTCCCATTACATCGTGTATTGAGGAGCAATTTCGGCCTCACTCATTATTGAATTATAATGGAAACACCCATATTTATATTATAATATATAATCCCTAAATATTTCAAAGCAATACCACCCATAGTCATAAAATATTCAAATGAACCATAATATAGTCATAATATAAAAAATATTGTTTGATAAAATATTACATTCACCCAAAATAAAACATTTTTGGACATTGAAATATGAATTCCATTAAAAATTTATTTCATCAAAGAATTAATATAATAAAGGGAATTAAGGTTTCTTAAGGATGGTAAAATGAATTATTGTTAATAAATCCCAAAAAAAATAACCATAATGGTTATGGGAATAATCATCGACCCTGTATATGTTAAAACTGTAAATTACATTTTTCATTTTTAGTTAAAACATTTCATTAAAAATACATAAAAGGATTCCATTGGTGATTAATTAATTTAAAATAAAATTATTCCTAAAATTCACGATAGAATTCATAATTTTCAAATTTGTATATATATTATAAATAAAATTATATATAAATGATAGAAAAGTGTTTATTTTATAAATATTTAAAACATTTAAAATTAGAATTTAATTTTATAGTGGTCATTAAATCATGTCAATATCCTCACAAATGTAATATATAATCATTAATTATAATTGTATGTTAATTATATAATTTCATAGATTTTTTTTAAATATTCTTATTATTTTCATTGATTATTTCTTTGTTAAATTAAATTAATTTTTATAATAATTTCTCATTAGAAATATTTCTGATGTTCATAGACATCAGTATGTTGAATATGAATAAATTAGTAATTATTCTACAATATATAAAATAAATATTATTTCAAAGTTATATTATTTTTGAAATATTGATAATTTTAAAATAAATGATTAAATAATGTTATGGAAAATTATTTATGATACAATAATGGAGATGATATGTTGAATACGTATATGATTAATATTTCCACTTCAAAATGAGCATAATGGAATCAAGGTAAAAAAAATTTATCTATAAAAAATTTAAAATATATTATTAATAAAATATTAATTTTTTTAAAAAAAATATAAAACCCTATTGTGATGTAGTTATTAAATAAATAACAACACATTATAGTGCTTTAAATCCATAAGTACGCAACATATTTTTTCATTCATAAATGAATGGAAAGTTAAAAAATGATGATATAGTTAATTCAATGAATTATTAATATTGAAATTATATCATATATATATATATATTACCAACCATTATAAAATGATGTTAGTGGTGGTGTTTTAAATTTATTTACATTGGATCCTAATGTTGTAGTATGCCAAACACAAGTAAGATTGTTATGTTTCAAATTTCATGACAATTTATAATGATGTTTTTTTTAAAATTAATAGAAAAAATCGCAGAATAAGTGAATATTGGAATATATTATTAAATAATATTTTAGGAATATCATAAATGAGGTATTAAATGAACTAAAATAATAATGCATGTATAAGAACTATACAACATTTTTTTAAAACCTCTTTACGTTTACATAAATTCATTCCAGGGGGGGTATTTATGATAAAACAAAGCACTCTATGGAATGAATATTGATTTTTAGAAGGGGTTCTTTTATTTAATATTTTATTCTTATTTATGAAAATTTGTTATGAAAAAAGTTTAGTAGATACCCTTTTATTAGAGAGGGAAATTAAACTCCTATAATTACATAATAGAATATATAAAATTTATATATAATTATATAAAAATCAAGATAAGAGTATCCAAGTATTCCCGAAATTTATGAAATGTTTTTAAATTGTGTAAATATAATACAAAAATATCATTTATGAATGTTTATGAAACATATATCACATTTTCTACATGTTAATGTACTTGAAACCGTTCTAATGTTTACATATGAAAATTTAAATTTTTTGCATGAAATATTATTATACAACAGAGAAATGTATAATATATAAATTTAGATATAAATATCAAAATTATTGAGACAATTTTTTCAGATTAAATTCGATTAATTTTAAAAATCACAAGTTACATGAGAGTGTAATACACAAGAATTTATTTAAGAAAATATCAAATTTAATAGGAAAATTTTGTTTTCCTTGAAATATATTAATAACATAATTAAAAAACATTTATAACAAAATTATATGAAAATTATTTAAATTTTAGATCAATTGAAATCTAACATTAATCATCCAACCATTCTACTAATTGATGTAAATAAATAATCAATTTTTAATAGAATAAAATGAAACATATAATCACAAAATTCATGATTCTGCGCTAATTTCCATGAAATGATTCAAAAAAACTATATCAAATGTCACTAATTCATTCATTTTAAACAATTTTTTCAAAAGGATATGGGAATGTGATCAGGTAGCAAAAATTTCTTACCAAATTGTTTCAATGATCTTAATAACATTACAACCATTATATATGTGATAAATGTTAAGATAATTACTATGAATAATAACTAAAATTAAGAACTAATTATTTTTAAATATTGAAACTCTTAATTAAAAATATAGATTCTTATTTCCAAGAATATAAATAAAATATTACGGTTATATCTATTTTAATATTAAATTACAAAATCCTATGAAAATCATTTTTTTAAAAAAAATTGTTTTAATTCAAAAAATGAATTCCTAAAAAATATCGTATATTAACAATTAAAATAATAATATTTAGGATATTAATATTTAAATAATATTTTTTTTACAACAGTTATAAATTTAGAAATTTGTTTTAAATTTTTTAATGAAAAAATGTCAATTTTATAAAAAACGGTATTTTCACTATTCTAAAAAAATCTATAATAAAAAGATAAATAATTAAACCCTATTACTTTTTCAATATTATAATTTCAGTGATGGTTTTTATAAGTAAATTAAAATAATAAAACTTAATCTTCTAAATAAATCCATACAATATTAGAATAGTTGTATAATTAGAATAAAACCATTTCCTTTTTGATATGAAATTTATTTAATATTCATAAAATGTATTTAACCTTATATAAGAGTGTTAATGAATAATAATTAGAAATAAAATTTATCAAACATCAAAATAGTATATATGATATAAGGATGATATTCCTAGACACTCTATAAATTATTTTAAATTGAATCAGGTGAAAGTGGAGAACATATATCATTTTCCCAAAATTAATTATTTCTTTTACCAGTTATTGGAATCCTAGGGGTAATAATAAATTAAGTTAGATATATCTATCATCAAATCTGTTATATATAGATGTACATCCAAATTTATGGAGTTTTAGGGTTAGTAATTTCATACATTTAAATGGTGAGTCTTTTTGGATTGGATAATGTGTTCGTGCAGTTTATGTCCCTCATGAGAATGATTTTCCACCTATATATCAACTTAAACACAATGTTGTTCATTGATGATATTATTATATAATCATTGACCAGAGAGAATCATAAAATGCAAAATGATATTTTCCCAATCACACATCGAGGACATTTTAGTTTTTCAACAGTATTGAAGTGTATCTTTTGGATTGAAGATGTGAGACCCAGAGAGACATCTTGGTTTGTATTTTTCCTCCATATCCATTTATAAAATTAAATGATGATTATAGAGACCTCTTGGGTATGAGTTATGTATTTCTATGGAGGTCAATGATAACCATTAAAAAATAATACAATTATTTCATTTTTATTCACTATATTTGTAAAATACTCTCACAACCTAATCAATAATATGATTATTTCCATACATACATGCCACATAAACATATTTTTTATAAAACATATTATAATTTCTCCAAGAAAATCTCACATTGGAAATTTTCTAAACATCCCAAAATATGTATTCATCATCATAACTCGGGAAATGTTATCTTAATAATGTGTGATATTGTATTATTGTAAGGGAAACATATCAATATTTCATATTGGTTGTATATTAAATATGAAGTAAAAATTGAGTAACGGTGTGATATTAGATAAAAATACCGTAATATAATAAGTTGAAAGAATTATTTTTTTATTATTAAGGATAATGACATAAGAACAAGACCAATTATTTGGTGTCAAATACATATCTTATAAACATTTGACGAACATAACATCAATAATATAAATCTATAATATCATTATAACATGTAATACCATAAAAATTATACATATGTCTAAATTTATGCAACTTTTAGAGAAGTATTGGAAGAAAAATAAGAATAAGAAAACATATTGAATAAATCCTAATAATCCAACCATTTAATTTTATAATGAAATATATGTATTTAAACAAATTAATTTTTTTTAAATAATACAGTAATAATAATAAATCATATCTAATTATATCAAAATCCATAACACTTAAATTTAAGGAAGATATGATTGAACACATGTCAACATACATACATACGAGTCCATCAAAAATTAAAATCAATATTAAAATCAATCGTAAAAAATGATACGAAATATATCATTTCATAATGGTGTCACCAAAATATGTAATTAAATTCTTTATTAAATAAACTTTATGACCCGAAATATAATATATGATGTTATTTAGAAGGAACTAAATTAATAGAGAAAACACTATTGATAGAGAGGGATATATATATAAATATAACAAAAAGTTATTATAATAAAAATAAAATGATAATAAATTCTTAAAAATTCAATATGTTTGATTCACATTCCAAAAAGAATTTTTAATTAATAAGAGAAAAAAATAATAAAATGTTTATTATAATAGTAATAAAAAAATGAGACCATGATAGGAAATATATCATAATTAATAATGAAATTAAAAGGGAATGGTATATGTTTATTAAAATTAATATCCCTTATAATATTTAAATATTCCACAATTGAAATCTCACATCATTACTAAGATATCAAAAAGAAAATTTTATAATAATTTTCAATTTAAGGGCAATATTTATAAAAAATTATTATTTCAAAAATATTAAATAAGAACACTGGTATGCCGTTTAAATTAATATATGGAGGAAACATATGCTGAAATATATTGGATATTTTCTTAAACGGAAATATTAATAATAAAATAAATTAATTAAAGACAAAGTATAAGGTGTTAAAATTATTATCCCACAAAACAATGTGAAAATACAATATAAAATTATCATATGATAGAAATGATTATAGTTCAATTATTTTATTCAAAAATTAGTGTTAATTACCCAAGGAATGTACTTTAGTCATCAAATACCCTTTTTATTTATCATGATTCGTCAAAATCACTATACCAACACATGACCTTTTTTCATGGTTAGGGTTGAAGACTCATTTACTGTAAATATAAAGCAATGACCTCTTTAAAAAGGGTATAGAGAGACATATTACATAGCCTGAAATTGGGTGTCATAAATATTGATTATTTTGAAATTATGTTTTAATAGATGTTTTTTAATCATTATTATCCGAAATTTCACCAGTCATAAATTATAATATGTAAATAAATATATTATTTACTTTATAAATTGATTTAACATTTTATTTCATATGATTTTTTGTAATTTTTCATGATGATGAAATCTATTAGAGGATCATTTAGTAGAGATTAAAATAATGGTAATATTTTAATAAATTAATTATACATTTATCTTGTAAATCTATAATAATTTGGATATCATGAATAAATTAATATTACATTTTCACCATAAAAAATATTACTTCATAATGAATGACACATTCAATATAACATCACACATTTAGGTTATGAAAACAAAATAAAAACATTAGTGTAATAATGATTGAATGTCTATGAGATAATTATTATTTAATCATTACATTAATTTTATTGAATAATTATCATTTCATATGTATCGTATATACACATTAATTTTTTTTTATAAAAAACAATAATTGTTGTTAATGATAAATGAATTATTTTTTATAGGTGTTTATCCATAGTACAAAAGATTAATGATCCATCATCCCATGTATAAAATGAAAATTTATCAAATAATAATGATAATTTAACAACCGTGTTTTTAACATAAAAAAAATGTATTCTTAAAATGTATTCTTTACTATACATATTGGATATTGTTAAGGGAAAATGACATTTTATCAAGGAGTAACTAGTCAGCACATGCAGACTATGAATTTTTGTTTAATTTCATAATTAATGTAGAGGAATAAAAATTTGTTTTGTAATTAATATACATTAATTTATGTTATATCGATATAATTATTTAATTACATTAACAATGTTATAATTAAATTTACTTTTGATTCATATAAATTAAAATACTAAAATAATATCAAATATACATTTGAAGGTTGTGTTTTATCATAAAAAACACCTTGTATGTGATTCCCTTAAGAATACATATGTTTTCCAAAATAAATATACGGTGTTAGGTGGTTCTACAAGAATATGAGTTGAATAGTTTTTTTAAGAATAATTTATTGTTGAAATGTAACTTATATTGAATGTAGGTGGTATACATTTTTTGTTGAAAGAAAAAAGAACATTTATAATCACACATCATTTTATAATAATATAATGAACCAATTTAGGTTTAAATGGATAAAATATATATAAATATGGGATGTGGAAGATGATAAGGCTAAAAAACTCTCTCAATTTTATTTTGAACAATATAAAATTTATATATGAGATTTTTTTAAAATTTTTATCTCTTGACCAAATTTACATTTACCTTATAAATTAATTTTTAACTTTAAAAATTTATGTTAGAAACATAACTTATATTTGGTTAATTAATAATACTTTAAACCATTTGGTTTATAATATTTATATCTTTTTAACACCAAAAATTATGAAATATGTAAAAAGTAAATTTAAATATAATCATACATACTAGTGTTATTACTCTGTCTAGAAAAGTATCTATTTTGTTATACAAATACAAATATATTATATAAATATCTTTAATACTGAATTCAACAATATATATTTATTATTCATAAATATAAATTTTTTTTGAGTATTTCATGGAAAAAATTGAATTTACCATCTATAAATTGAAATAATAGAAAACAATTAAAATATGTTTTATGTAATAAATAAAATATAGTGATAAAATTATTGCAAATAGGATTATAAGATCAAAGGTTATATAAAAATTTATAAGTTTATATTTAAATTAAATATATTATTACATAATGTGTTTTTTATTCTTATTATAAAAATATACTAATTGATAATTTATTTAATATTTTATAAAATTATTTGTATGTTTTTAATGAAATTAGTCATTTTAAAATAATACTATAGATTAATAAAAATTGTTTTTTTATTTAAGGAATTAAAAAATGATTTTAATTTTTTCATATTTAAATTAATAAATTTTTAAATTTATCTTTCAAATAAAAATATATAAAAAAATAAAATGATTTATATTGAATATAAAATTTTCTATACTTACTCAAACTTATTATTAAACATCTAAATAAATAATTAGTTTCCATATTAGCCTTTATTATATAATTATAAATTGCATTCTTGTAAAACACATAGGTTGCAATGTAGTTCCCTCAATCATATTGCTTCAAAATACAACATTGAATGATGTGAGGTATTGTATTTAAAAACTAATCTCATTGATCCCAGATCTCAATGTGATGCACTAAATATGTGCTATTACATACACATTAAAAACAAATAATTATAAAACATGTGATAGATAATGTATATAATTCTGCATAAAACTATACATGGATTATATAATGTAGTTTAGAGAGGAGAGCATATCATGCTATGTAATATGATAGTACACCATAATTATATAGGAGATCAAAAAAGTATCTAGGTATTATATTACATTTCATTGAAAATGTCATGATCTATTTACATGGGTATATTTAGGAAAATCCATTACCTTGCCCATTAATGTCTATATGTCATTGCAAATTATCTCTATAACTCATAAATAATATTTTCTCGTATATTATATTCCTACAAATGGTTCGAACAATATATGTAATTTTGTATAATGTATAATGTAATATATTCTATCTCCCTCATAATTCATTCGAGCATGTTAGACTCCTACACATATTTCCCATCAAGATCAACATATCATTCAATATAAACAATAGAATAGAAACTATTGTTATATGAAAACTATATTAGGGGAATTTTAATCCAAAATACTTGGATGTCAAATTAATATTATATCAACATATCTTCTAGAGTAATAAAGGTCCCATAAGTCTGGACATATTTCTATGTATGATATGTAGTGATAAATGCCAGATCAATCTTTAATGAATTATGCATATTTCACTAATAAATCTAGGTTGGCAAGATATCCAAATCATATAATGTGGATAGTAATACTATATATAATATTCAACCCAGTCCTCTATATATATTTAAGTGTTGTTCAAGAGATACATATTCTTTAATGGTGATAATTTGTTATAAATTTTTATGGTGATCATCTATAACAGAAATAGAATTATAGATGTTATATGTTTTTGAAGTTTTTATTAAATAATTCATATAATATTTTCCTATTTTTATGTATGAATGGTAAATCAATGAATCATACCATTGAATTTTATAATTCACCCTTAAAATAATAGAAAAAAATTTATCATGATCTAAATTTGACAATTTCACAGTACATGTTATCCAACATGATGTTTTATTTTAGATCTTGATATATCATTTTTCTAAAAAGATGTTTAGAAAATGATGAACTATCATCATTATCCAAAAATGCATTCCTCAGTTTTTTTTTGATGTGAATAAAATTAGGGTATCAAAAATTTTAACTCCATCTTTATTAATGATAAACTATATAATTACTAATATCTTATTTTGTAGTTGTGTATCATAATTATTTATTTTTTTAATTATCTCCATGATTTATGGTTGTGTAATATTTTTGGAAAAAAGTTTTCTCATTTAATTTATTTTTAGTAATAATCTACTAAGTATCCTTGTGTATTTAATCTTTATCATTCCCCACCATGAATAATATAAAATAGTCATTATAAATTAAGGAATCAAACACATCATTTAGCTTATCTGGGTGGTAATTTATTCAAAATCCAATGTCCTTGATTACAGATTACCATATGCATTGATACAAGATTATAAACTTTTTCATAATATATAAATTATGTTTTTATGATTAGTAACAATAGATCACCTCTAATAAAAGTGATTAGAATTCCAAATATTCAATCTACTGAAGGACTATAATAACTCTAGAACATGTGTTAGGTAGATCTAATCATTTATAATTAATTATCATGAAGTATATGTAATTAATTTATTTTTTTGGATAATAAAATGATAAAAACCCTTCAATTAATAATAATTATATATCATACGCCCTTCAACATAATAGGGGTGTTATACCACTGAAATATTTATAAAGACCCAAAATTCTTATACATAAATATGACATCATAATTGAAGAATAATCATTACACTAAAAAATATCAATATGGGTTTAAAACATTATAATTACATTTCAAATGAATACCATTCGTATCATTTAACATAAACATGAATAATGGAATAATTTTTGGTTGTTCATAAGACATTATTCGTAAATAGATAAATTGAACATGAGGAATTCAATAAAAAAATTTGAAAAAGATAATGATTTTTTTTAAAATCCTATCAATTTAATATAAATTCTCTATTATTGAATGATAATTTGAAAAATATTATTATATTTTAATGGATTCACCCACCAAAACAATTGTGTTGGTGAGGGTTTCCTCCAAAATACATCATAGTGGACAATGTCCCTTACAAAACATGGTCTATACCTATTATAATCTTATTCATCAACTGATATTTCAATATTTACACAATTAAATAGATGGGGACACATGAAATAAAATTTACTTCATAAAAAATTCCTCACATAGTAAAATTTTAAAAATAAAAAATTTTCAAAAAATTATTATTATTTTATAATAGAAAAAGTCATTGAAAAAGATGCATGTTATAAAAACATTAAACTATTATATAACATGTGGAAGAGATAGAGGTTTCATAATATGGTTATCATCATATACATAAACCATGAATATAAATAATAAGAATGATATCTTGTGACAATTTTACAATTAAATATTAAGTAACATAAAAGGAAATAATCCTAGATAGAGAGTGATTTTAGAAGATCACTATAAATATTTCTTATATAAATTGTTCAGTCCACTTTGAACAACACATTATAAAACTAAATATTTAGTAAAATATTTTAATATCGTTTTTATTAGAAAATAACTATTAAATTAAATAACTAAGAGAATAATAAAATAATAGAAATGATAGACAGAAATTATATTCATCTTGTAGAGGTTAAAATAATAACTCCTATAACATTTTTAAAAAAAATAAAAGATTGTAATGTATTTTTACTAATTCCATAATATTATTTTTGAAAAATTCTTAAAATTGAAAAACATGGGTAAAAAATTATTTAATATAACCTTTTTAAAATATTAATTCATTTTTGGAATCTTTTTTCTAAAACAATGATATGGATAAAAATATATTTTCAACTAAAGAAACTAATAAAGTATGTTTTTCTTAATGAAATTATTTGAAGGTATTTAGTAAATAAAAATAGAAAAATGAAGAGAAAACATGTATTATCATGAAATATATAGTTGATATTTCTATTATATAGATACATTATATTTATATTATAAGATCATATTGTTTAATAAATAAACTAAAAAAATCCTGATAAAGAATGATTTTGTAATATAGAACCATTAACACATTGATATCATTGAATTAAAAGACACATGAAAAAATAATATAAAATAAATGTAAAAATATCAATAAAATTTATATATATTCATTATATTAGATGTGATTTTTTCTTCATATTCACGTCATAATGGATGATATGTGCATAACATAACATATATCTGAAAGAAGAAAAAATGAGACAAAATTAATTACACAAATTTTCGAAAACCTTCTTATACTTTTAAAGAACATGTATGATAATTATATTATTAATATAAATATATGAAATAACCAAATTTATATGAATGTATATATATATATATCATATATGTGAACATTTATTACTCATTTATCAACAATTCCTTGTTATACATTTTTTCCACTAACTCCTTTGGTTTTTCATTATATTTGTGTTTTTTATTTTCAATCCTCTAACATTAATAATGGTTTCATAGTATAATTTTTTTAAAAATTAATATGAATTATAAAATATATATATATATATATTAAAGATATAATCTTAAAATAAAACATTAATTTAGAAGATATGTCCTATGTATGCAAATAACGATTTCTATTTTGACTATGGATTCAAATAAAAAATACTAAAAATATATAACCATTGATGATTCATTTTCATAATATATATATATATATATATAATATTTTTATATTGGACTATCCAAAAAAATTTCGATGATGAGTGTATGTGAAGATCGAATCACAACACATCGTGAGGTGGTTGTCCGTTGTACACAAGAACATTGTTATTATATTCCTAATCAACCAACTGTAAAAGAGTACATGTTATATATTAATTACAAATTACTAATGAAATAATAAATTTAATATATAAAAATTAAATAAATCATTATATCTACCCATGTGAGGTAGTGATGAAAAAATAATAACATGAGTTCATGAGGTGGTAATACATAGTATAGAAAATAAATAACTTCATTTCCCAATTTATTAAGATGGGCATATATATATTTTATTCATTTAAAATTATAAAATATATCTATATTGGATATATTATACTAATTTTATTATCATGTTAAATTAGTATTTTAATTAGGTGGATTTTGTAATAAAACTAAAACATATATTTTATATTTTTACGTATTATTCGGTGAAACACTTCAAGCGTATACATAATTCCTTTACTGAGGGGATTTATAAAATCAATTATGTGTATAAGAAGTTAAGATGATGTTTTTCTTAGTTTTTTGGTAGGTATTAGAAAATTAAAACGGTTCTTAATGTGGGAATGGGTAGGACGATTTTTGGCACTTTTTATGTGGGGGGTGGACACCCATGAATGTTTTTAATAGAATAAAGTGTAACCACATTTTTCATTCGAAAAATTATTTTTTTTCATTAACATTCCATTGAGTTGATATGTCCTTAATATTTATATTATAAATGATTGAAACAAGTTTCTATGAAATTTTTCCATCTATCATTTTTATTTTAACCCAGGCCAACCCTGTTTAACCTTTACTATGCTAATTACATTTTAATATCATTACTATAAATTTAAGAAAAAATTTGTTATAGATATTACATAATATAATTTATTATTATTCCAAATATGGGATTAAATATTTCATATACCATTTTATTTGAGTTAAATTTTATTTAAAAATTATTCACAGATTCATATTGACAAAGTTGTTTACCGATTGGAAAATGTATTAAATTTAATGTTTTTTATATAAATATTCATAATAAAAATTATTTAAATTACCTAAACTGTGTTAATATATATATATATATATATATTATACTAATTGTACTTTTAAAACCAATTTAAAACATAATATACCATATAAATTCATGGAATTAATTGTGGTATTAATTAAAAATCAGTATTTTTCCATAATCATTGAAAATTTTAATCTTTTCAAAAAAATATCATATTCAACCCTCAAATAATTTAAAAATCCATATTTCAAAAATTAATTATATTTTTTAAAATAAATTCTCTAAAATTTTAAAAATAAAATTTTATTATATTTTATAAACAAATAAATTAATATTTTTTATTAGAATATAGTATTTTTTATTCATAATCTTAATTTAATGAAAAAATTTCAATTTTAAAAAAGTATATTTCATTACATAAAAACATTATAATTAGTATATATACATGGATTTTACTATTCATGTTACCATATATAAGGTTTGGGTAATAACATTCGTTTTAATAAATAATATTAACTATTACTTTTGGTTCGTTAAAGATTATTGTCATATATAACATAAGATAGAGAAGATATTAAATTGAGAAAAAAATATTATATCATTAAATCTTATGATGTAAGATTCTACCCCAAAAAATTTTACCAATAAATTCAATACTCCAATGAAAACAAAAAAGGATATTTAGGCCTTATGATTTACCCATGTCCTTATATAGAATCCTCAAACTGGTGGTTTTCACAAAAACAACTGACTAGGTGAATAATCATTATTCATTTAAAATTATCAATTGAATTTAGATTATCTATTGGTTGTTCCTAATAATAAATATCATAGTATGATGGTAAGGCCTCTCTGAAATGTAGATATGAAGGAGCAGGTACATACATTCCCAATTGATATAATTGGAACACATCATGGACATGGTAGAGGTTTATTGGTTGTTCTATGTGATATGATATGGTCCTCATAAATTAAAAAATATCATAAGGACTAATGTACCTCAAGAGTAGATTGGAATTTTTTATAATTCTAAAAATCTTCAACTATGCTGAAATTCAATGAACAAACTTATCATTAACATCAAATTCTATATCACATTGATAAATATAGATAGGACTTCTTTTGTTAACTTTGTACAACCCTTATGAGTTTTTTCATTAATCTAAACTTATTATAACTTTCAATATCTATTATATTCCAAAATAAATTTGATTCCCCAAAGATCACTATTACAGTATAGTTATATTGTTCTTTCAATAGAGGGATTCACATAGATCAATATGAATGCTTTTATGAATACAATTGTTGTGTGAAAGCACATTTTGGGGAACATGTTGATCCCAAAAAATTATTTACATCCAAAAATGATTATGTAAACACATAATTTAGGGATTGAATGGTTAATTCATACAATTCGTATATCAAAGAGCTATATTCATTATTGAAACTCCACAATAAATCAATACCTTGTTGAAGACTTCCACAGAAATTTGAAGTAATCCTTAGATCATAACAAGATACAATAGATTATTTTACACCATGAAACTATACCTCTCCTTCGATGTATATCAAGGATTGATGATAATGTGATATCCATTCAAGGATTATATTGAAGTGTACTAGAATTTTCAGGGGATCAACATCAACCATATAACATTATTCCCTTATGATATTTTTTTGGATTCAAATGAAAGAATATATGGTTATGTTTTTTCATTGTAATTATGGTATAGATAATAGTACATGTATCCCGTTAAAATTTTGGATCTCAGCATTAGCATGATAAAATACCAAACAATGCGATAGGTACATATGAATTTTTCACATCATTTTTTCTAATGAGAGATGCTATTATATATGTGCCAGTGTTAAGCGGTATACATGTGCCACCATTCAGCTTTGTGTACATGACACAAAATGTTTCTTGATGCTATGGGTTGTCACCAACATGTGGGTTATCCATTTTTTAAAAAACCTTTTTATTATAAATCCTACAAAATATTCATATTGAAATTTTCAATAATAACATATGAAATGATATGATATAACCAAAATGTTTCAATTACCTCTAATATAATGTCCAAAAAAATTTAATAGCATTCATAATCAAATAATTCACCAATACTTATCTATGGGATATATTTCCATTATTGTCTCATAAAATATGTTTAATCATTAAAAATTCTCATCACATAAATAAAAAAGTTTACTCAAATTTTTAACATGTTATAAACATGAAAACAATACCCAATTACGGTATTTGTAACAACATGACATTTTATGTGATGTATTTTTTAACAAATTAAATATCATTGATGGATTTTGATACAAAGATCACAAAGTGTTTAGGAACCATGATAATCTATTAATATTATCACATAAAAAATACAACAATTTCCTTTTTAATAATATATTATATATGAATTTGAATAACCATATATTATATTTAAGTTATTAGGATTTTATATAAGTAAATCACTTTCACGAAAAGAATTACTTTTCAGTAATGTCATAACTTTTTTTTAAATACTGTTTTCTCAAAAGATTTATCAGTAATAATAAATAAAATTTTTAACATGTTAATAATACTAATTTTACAAAATAAACATAATTTTAAAAATATAATAATGTCAATATTATATTTGGGTAATTTTTTAAATATTTCTATAAATGATAATTTTTTCATTAATGCTTAACAGTAAATTTTTTTCAAGAAAACATCTTTTTCAATATATGAAATTATAAAATTCATATTTCTACTTTTCAAATTTTTTTTATTATAATATTTTTTCAATATTGGGTCATTTATTTTAATATAGTACATTTAAATCAAATTCATTGTAAATTTTCATTTTATTTTTTTGAATTTATTTTTGATCATTTTCACTTTTGAAAAACATTTTCTCATACAAACTGTGTGTTATATTTAAATTTTTAATACTCTATATTTTTAAATGGAATTTCAAAAAATATATACTATATCTAGAATCATATGATCTATAATTAAATAATAATTTCAACTTAATATTTTACCACAATAAATTCGATAAAATTAATAAAATCAAACACATTAGTTAAGGTAAAAAATGATTTACCAATGTGTGAGGATAAAAAAATGATATGTGTTATAAATGACCCAAATATATTGAAGCAAAAAAATCAGTTCCATATATAGAATTTATTATTTCCCTGACTTTATATGATTTCATTACTATTCACTGTATAATTTTAAATACAAGGATACACATTTTTATTTCTAAGAATAACAAAGGTTCCTCTCACCTATCTTATAAAATGTCGTCTACTTTCCTCAACTATTTAAACATACATAAAAATATTCATTATCCAATAACTAAAAACATATAGTCATTACATCACTCACCTCATCCAATAATACTTACTTTATCACAAATCTATCATTTGATGGATTTCCATACAATCCTCTTGTGGTTTCCGGAAAAAGATATTAATTTCTTCAACCTGTATTTTAATTTTATTATATACTCCACCTTTAGAAATTCTATCTAAATCATTATTATATGAGTAAATTATTTTATTCCATGTACATATATGTCTTATGTTATGTCCATGACCTATAACTATATCTACATTCATAAAAATCCATATGAAATCATACATTATGTGTACGGAGGCCAACCACTTCACAGACTAATGTAATTCATTATCCATAACCAATTATCTCTATTAGATATGTTGATAGATAAAATATTTTTATATGATATAAATGATATTATAACAACAGTTTATCTATTATACGAAAAATACATTATTAATATCAATTTTATTGGATGATGATCATGTTTCCCTTCAATACAGCATACTACCACCTCGTGAATCAATTTTTTTGTTCACACATTTCTTGTATGTTAATAAGGTTTATTTTTTTTGAAAATATGTGATATTATTGAAATTAAAATCATTATATAATGATAATATACTATTTACCTTTATTTATATCAACATATTAAGAAAATGGAAACATCATTCATGTGTAAGTACGATGTATCGTCTATTTAAATGTTGTATTTAATTTTATTTGTCTAAAAATAATATGTAATAAACAAATATTAAATATATAAAATATTAAATAATCCTTAGAAGTTGGATCAAAGATCAATTTACAAGGGGAAAATTAAAATATAAAAACATACAAGAAAAATTATGTAATTATTTTCCGAATAGTGACATAAACATGGAATTATAAATAAATTAGTAGTAAAACATCTTATGTATTTCATATATAGAATTAACTATTCATGAATGGGTTTTATATATATGTAGAAAAAATTATATTTATTATATTAGAGGTCCGGACATGTAAAATGGAATTCAAGACTTAAACTAATAGATTTTGTGTAAATTTTCCTTCTTCAAGGCATATATTATATTTTAGACCAATATTATTTAATGAAGTTTATAAAAATACCCATTTAAATGATATAAAATGATTATATTTATTTACATTATATTCTATGTTTCAGGCATTTTTATTTTTATTTTTATATGATTTAATGTTTCCAAAGTTGTAGGGGTTTAATGTTACAATCAAAATGTTTATCAGGATTGATCATGATTATGTTTTCAAAGATTATGATTATCATATATCTATAAAAAACAAAATTTTAAATTTATCAAGGCATTAATTTTTATAATATATTTTTTAATTACATTTTACTCTCATTTTGTACCCATGGGTTCAAGATGATGTTTTCAGAGAAATGAAAACTTTTTCTATCTTTAATCAAAAATTATTTTTCGTATAAAAACTTGTTTTATAAATACAATTTCAAAAAAACTATACATTTTCTAAATTATTTTTTAAAAAACTCACCCATTTTCTAAATTAAAAAAAATATTCTTTTCAATTATTCTTCATTTTTTTCAAAACAACCCATGTTGGTAATTTTTTTGAAATGAAATATAAATATTAGTTTTATCATTTATGAAATGAATGGAAAATTATTTTCCTAATCATTGAATATTAATTTATAAAATTAAATTTTTTATTTTTTATTATATCAATTTATATTTCATTAATATTTATTCAATTTAAAAAATGCTATTTCCAATGAAATCATATTTTTCTGAAAAGTTGTTCAAAGGAATTTTCCTTTCAAAAAAATATTCCACCTGTGATTTAATCCACAGATTATACTAACTCATTAATAGTTAAATAAATCCATGATACAATCCTTAATATTCAATGAAGTATATATATATGATATAATAATTTTTATGAAGCCACTTTCTCTTTATGGGTTATAAAATGAAAAATGGATTCCGAAACCAACTTGTATTTCCTCTTATTATGCTATGGTGAATTGATGAAATGTTTAAGAAAATTGTTTCATTCTATCATGTCATGTAATGATGAAATGTTAATGAAACCAATATATGTGCTTTTTTATAGGATCATGTTTTTAATCACAGAAAACAGATTTGACTGATTATAATTATTTAATGTGTAGAACTTTTAAGTCCCTCTAATGAATTATAGAATGGATAAAATCAGATTTGAAAAAATGATTTGAATGAGGAGTGAAAACCCTTTAGTAAGTCAGATCATCGATTCTGATAGTCTTGGGAGTATGCCTCATCTAAAATGATTGATAGGGGAGTGAGAGGGTAATATTATGATATACATAGAAATGGTCATTGAATTAATTAAATATTATTTTATATGCATATGTGTATTCCACTAATATTTATCATATACTTATTTTTTAATATGATGTTTTATATTCTTAGATCCCATTATAATTTTTTCCTTATAAACTGTCAAGAATTATTAAAAGAATATAGTTTATGTTTTATGATATGAATATAAGGGTTTCAAAATTTCATTCGCATATTCGCATTCACCTTGGTATTGGATATATTGTTATATTTATAGATTACCCATATCAATAATTTGATTTCACCTTTCATATCCTTACATTCCATAGGTTACGATGAATGGTAATATGTATGACATGTATAAGAAGGATTCCAGTTAGGAAGAATACAGTCTAACACAACATAACTAATTTATGAATCACTTATTTGTTTTCCTATGTTGAAAATAGATTTATATCTTTATAATTAATTGGAGAATATAATTTAATTTAATTTATATTAATGTTAAAATATGTAACATCTATGTACTATAAGAATGAGTCATTATAGATACTATAAAAAGAATGTTTTTGTAATTATTTTCTATATAGGAAAAAGATTATTGAGATCCATATGAATAAATCTAATGATATTACATTTTATAAGTCCACGAATGATTTAACATATTTGAAAATGGAATGGTATTTTGATAAAAGACAGGGATAGTGGTAATTATGAAATAAAATCCCTCTCTGGATAAGACAAGTGGATGTACTCTCACACAAAGGCACCCATGGGTAATAACTCAAAATATGTAATAATAAGCTGGACTCGATCATCACCTGGTAAAAGACAACAATATTTTTATTACGTTTTGTATGCCACTATTATAGGATATTCATTGGATATTAAAAAATAATTTGTAACAATTACGAAATATTTTACTGTTAGAAAATTGTGAATAACCTATGAAAAATATAAGGTTTAATATTATTAAATTAATATTTAGGTATTTATAAATACAGTATGATTTTTTAATGATTATTTTGTCCTTCATTATGATTAATATTTCATACACTCTGACTTTTTGATATATTCAATGTCTAGAACCTGATAGAACCATAATAATAGAGAGTGTGATATAAAACGAAATGATTGTCCCCATGAGTAGCCAAACATTATGGGCGAGGAATGAATAATCTCATTTCTATGACACCATAAATATTTCATGATATGAATCAGGGTGAACATCCAAAATGATTAAATTAAGAAAAAAATGTAATGTTGAGTCCTTACTTATGTAATGTTCCCTTTTTCTAGTGCTTATTGTGATCATATAATTGAAAAAATAGGTATGAACCACTAAAAATATATTTTATGTTCTATAATTTTTGAAACAAAAAATAGTAATTTCGTTTGACTATTTTTTTGGAAAATAAGTAAATCATTGGAGTAATTACATCAATAATAATAAGGAACATGTTGAAATTCTCTCCATGTGTAATGACCCACACTCTTGTAACATAGAGAAGGTGTCTAATTTTTTACATTAATATATATAAAATTGGTCAAATATCGAAGGACTGATTAGTTTTTTGTATTTCCAAAACAAGATAAATACATCATTACAATTTGAAAATTGGAATGTAAAATAAAAAATTATACATGAAAATTTAAACTTGACATTGAAAACTCCTTAAAACAATTTTTATTCCATTCCTGGGGAAATGAACCAAAATAAAGCTGAGCTAATATTCTTAGTATTGGTTATGTACATGAGAATTTATCAGTAGTAAATAATAATAATAATGGTGATAATATAAACATCACAACACAAATTCTATTTAGAAAATGTGACTATCATGATACGAGAAGTCATAATTAAAGTTGAATGTAAATGAACGGAACACATATACCATTTAAATTACATAAATATCATGATTATATAATAAAAAAATTATGTAATTATAAATAACTGAACAAACATGAAATTTAAATAATAACCTTTTACTGAAAACCATCCAGATATAATATCATTTTGAAAATATCAAGGAAAAAAACTGAATTTTCAATAATGGAAATACATTATTATTACTTGTCAGGATCTCAGGAACTATGATTCATCTATAATCAAACATTTCACAATACATTTTAATGATACTGGTAGTTCCCCTTTCAATTTTCCCAATTGAGTTATCTCATGAAATAAATCATTCAAACAATGGAATATATTATTTAGGGGCCACCTATAACTCCTTGTCCAAACCAATCCTCATATATTGAAAATTCAATATTATTCCAAATCATTGTAATTTGTCGTTAAATATCCATATTTATTAATAGATAACAGTTTCATGAACCATGTTTGGATTCCATCAAAAGCAACCATAGATATGGATTGAGATGTGTTCTGGATCCCCCATGGATCAAAAATAGCATCGAGCATCAATGATATTATAATGGAAGAATATTTATCCTAATAAATAAAAGATATAATAAATAAATCATTGAATAGAAAAAGAAAAAAATTACTAATACAAGATAGGATCCAAATAAAACTATAGCGAAACAAATCCATAAATTCAACTGAATAAAAACACACACCAAACCAAATCCTAACCACATCATTATGTTACCTCATTATCACCATGGACAATAATAATAGCCCAAACCATAGGAAACCTAAAATAACCTTTTTATAAATATATCATGGTTTTACTGACACTGATTGGAAGTATTAGGTTGTTTGAATAAAATGCATAGAAAATATTTAGTATATAAACCATACATTTTATTTATCAAAACATTTTGAATTCTATAGTTTGAAATAAATCTGATAATTTTAATAAATCATTCAATGAAAGAAACTAGATCATCCATTAAAATACACTTTAAAAATCAATTTAAATAATTTATTTCTAGAATTTTTTTCCAATACCGAAAAGAAAATGTAGATTTAAAATATGTGATCAAATGAGTCATGCATAGAGTAATATAAGAATTACTAGTGAAACGTCACATATATGAAAAAGTATAAAAAATTAATATTGGAACAGAATATGATCTTTTAGATAGTATTGATGTGATTTTTATAAAAAAACACTGGAAGAAGTAACAAGATGTACCCGTCTTAGATAAACTTTTTGACATGTGGAAAAGCTCTAATGTAAATTACCAAATAGCTAATCTAGATTATCCTTACTAGTGGAAAAGTCTCGTAAGAACCCAGATCTTCTTTTCATATATGATTTCTCCTTCTTGACATTTCTGAGAAAAAAGGGGTTATTTTGGAAATTTTTCAAGTACACGTTGTGTACATTATGAGTACATGTCGTGTACTACTTTTCCTCAAGAGGTCATGTGCATGTCGTGTCACGGACATAGACATGGCTCTGTAGGGGTGACATTGAGGCCGCCTAATGTGGAGAACAGAAAAGGAGAGTACACACCATGTACTTAAAAATTACACGCTCTGTAGTTTATTTCTTTAAACGGGTTAGGGCCACGTCTGATCGCTAGAACACGCTTCTTCTAGGTGTCATTAGACTAAGAGCTCACGTATGGTTGTGATCCTTCTCTAATCCCCTGAGCCTCCTTCCGATCTATAACTCGATCGTCGTAAACTGTGTTGGGATCACCTAAGTAAGCTCTTCCTTCTCGTAGTGCATCATTTTCTGATTCTTCTTCTTTATCATGAAATCCTCCATTAGAAATTTTAGAAGTTTTTATAGATATTTTACATTCTAAGGTGATTCAAGCATCAAGGTTCACATAAAGAAATCATCTAACACTGAGGTAGGTGGTGTGTGCCATTCCATTGAATGTATTTGTGTAATATGTGGATATTCTCCCAATACCCTAGAACGGGGTATTGCGCATTTACTGTTTTAAAACTATTGTCTGCTTGCCTTGTATGTATGCCCGAGTAAGGATGAATTTATCATGAATAGAGTGTTTTGTTATGATTTGGATGTGTTGCGCAACGTGTTCTATTTAGAACCATTAGTCTACATAGCCTTTTGTCCGCCATGCCTGTTTTCCATACACGTTCCTGTAGAGTGGAGAGTTTGTATTCTGACATGCTTGGTATGATATAGACTGGTGATCCAAGTAGTTATGTAGTTTTATTTGGCCATATTGTATTACTATGCTCATTGACCTATATAGGGTCGTGAGAACCTGGTGAATTGCAATATACTGGGAATTGACTGAGTGAGCTTCCTTAGAGTGTCTTTGAGCACTTTAGGATATAAGGGGGATTGAATGATTGTGCTTCCTTAGAGAGCTTTGGACCACATGGGGCTATAAGGTTAATTGACTGAGTGAGCTTCCTCAGAGAGTCCTTGACATCTTTAGACAATAAAGGGAATTGAACGTGTGAGCTTTCTTACGGAGTCTTTGTATTATTTTAACGACAAAGACTATAAGGGTAATTGACAGTGTGATCTTCCGTAGAGAGTCCATGACATGGGGGGTATAAGGGGAATCGATCTTGTGAGCTTCCATAGAGATTTCTTGACTACCATTGACTATATGGGGAATTGCGGTGTATGATTCCTCATAGAGTCTTTATAAATTCTTGTGACATAACCATAGGGGATATAATGAGTGTATTCCCTCAGATGGTTGCTTTTACACGTTAGGTATGACCATAAGAGATGGGTAGTGGGTACTTCCCAAAGGGTTACCTTTTTGTGTTTAGCTGCTTGTTTAGTTGTTTCTTGATGTTGAAAACATGGGTTGTTTACTAATATTTGTACCTTTTGCATCCATATATTTACTGACTGTTAGGCACAAATTATCGAGGGGTTGGCTACTGGGATTTAGTCTCACACTTTATTTGGCCATGCTTTTGGTCCCAAAGATATTATATTGTTGAATGTATTGGTAAGGGAAAGTGCCCGTCTACTTCAGATTTTTGACTTGATGTGGATCTGGAGAGCATGGGACCAAGCATAAGCTTGCAATGATGAGGCATTGTTTATATGATTCTTTTTTACATTGGTTTTTCACTATTTTTATTCCAGCATTGTTATTTGTTTTGCTACTTTCGTAGAAATATGTATCATGCGTCATTAATATATGTATGTGATCTAGCTGTTTCTATCTTTTAATCATCCATTGTATACTCTTGTGTGTATTACTATTGCTTCCGATATGTCATGTTGTTTACATCCTCTATGTTACTTTTCCAATGATGGCATAGGTTCCCCACTATCACACCCAAGGCCCGCACTACTAGTTGGCATCATCTAGTGGATGGGGAAATGAACATGAGCCCATGTGACCAATCGGGTACGGGGTTCCTCGGGGTGGCATCCAGAACCAGCAAGTTACAATGTGGTATCAGAGGATTTTTTTTCTCTTTACTTACTACTTAGAGCCTTTAGTTTGGGATAGGAAGTAATATGTACATGGCAATAAGTTGTGCATGGGAAGCTAAACTGTGTATAGTTAAAATCCAATCTACCTTGTTTAATGTAATTTTATTGGTTTTTCAACTTTATAATTGATTTTATTTTCACTATTGGGTGATTCACATGTTTTTTGTAGTTACTAATAATGTTATTGAGATTCTATTTAGGTCTCAACCTGATGAGATGAGGGTGTTCCTTCTCATGCACCATATATGCACTGGCTAGAAATCACATGTCATGCATTCTCGCCATGCCATATTGGATTCATCAGCGATTTCATTATGTTGTGATATATGTGTATAGAATATGCTTGATGTTGTGATAGATGACTTGATAAAAATAACTTCTGTTTGATACGATATTTTTAGTGTAAGGTTTTGTTTGAATGAACTCCAAAATTTGGTTCTTGTGTTGTCATGGACCTCATGGACCATAATTTGGAGGAACATTACCTTGTTTTCATTTTATAACATGTAAAATATGCCAAGCTTTTATTTGCGTGAATAAATTCCCTCACGGATTGGAATTTGACACTTTAAAAGTTCATTCTAAGTGATTTTCTGGGATTCGATGTAGTTTCTGAGGCTAACTATCAAGAAAACCCTCAGAATACATGTCGTGTAGTTTTACTACATGCCAAGTGTTCTTCTGTTCAGGAAGAAACAATTTATCTTAAGTACAAAACATGTACTCTATGTACACACCGCGTAGTCTCTTATAGTGTCATAGGCTGTGTGGGCAGATACACGGGGTTGAGGAATCTCTGTAGGACATGTCGTGTACCAGATGTGCACGCTGTGTGTAGAGACCCTATGTCCACCCATGTGACTAACGGCATAGATGTATGGAAACAGAAGCTATACACATTGTGTTAGGACTGAACACGCCGTGTAGTATATCCCTGGTACCCGGCCATGTCACGAACAACATGGGATGGTGTTATCCTTTCCCGCACACATCATGTAAACCTTTAACACGCTGAGTATTCTAAGTCGTGTCTTAGGCCGTGTCACTAACAACACGGACAATGTGATGCTTGTCTAGTTAATGATGTGTCAACCGTGAACATGCCATGCAATCTTTTCATAGAAGAGTCGTTTGGATTAACCATGTAGAATGACTCGGGTAGAGAAAGAGGATTCAAGTACACTACATGTGTTAAGATAATATTCCATGTGTCTGGGATGTTACATGACAAATTTTCGAAGGATTATACACCCATGTAAATGACATAAGGGAACATGTCTTGTAGGATTTGTACACACCATGTATTAATGTTTTGTAAAAATGAGTGATTTAATTATCATGTTGCCTTCATAGAATTCTTATTTTCAGTTCTTGGAAATCTTGTTTTATGGTGTGTGTTTGACCGTACAGAGTCATGCCACTGAGGAATCCTCTGGTTGTGCACCAGTTTCAAAGAAGTGATTAGACACTGGACATGGCTGATTAAGGACCTCCTGCAGATCCTCTTATTGTTCCAGTCATTGAAACTATCGTGTAATACCCTAAGATTTTATGATAAATATTTTTTTATTTATTATGTTATACGCAACACCAAAGGAATATTTCACTACACACAACAATGTCTTGGCTTCCGTTACACTCAATCAAGACCTTTCTCGATAGTGTGTGTAGTATGCAATACGGGGTTTCACTAAACAATGATATATTGTTATAATATTATTATGGACTAGCAATTATGAATTTTATTATCTAAAAATTTAATTTTATAACATTATTATTCATCTTACACATTTTCTAGAACATGGTATGATTACAAAATAAATATTTCTGATAAATTATATATTTTTTTAAAAATGAAGTTTTGCCGCCTTTTGATGGTGTGCCCACATTAAATCTAGTTTTTGACATGATTATAAGTTCAATTTGACAAAATAAAATTCTTTTTTGGAATCAGGATATAAAAATTTACTTTGGATAATTGTTTTATATTATTCTGATAACTTTTATATTTTAATGAAAAGTAAAAACACGCTATATTTTAATTTGACACAACTTTATTCATCGCAATAATTTATATAGTTAAATTATAATATTGAATGGTTTTATTATATAAATAGAATATATTTTTACCATTTATAATGTATGTAACTACCATAAATTTTACATTTAATTCTTATGTAAAAACATTTCAATCTTTGGCAATGTTTTAACTTTTAAAACTCGTTTTCTTAATTACAGGATTGATTTGAAATTAATTAATGAAACTTCTGTGTATTAAATTTTGAAAAATGGATTCCATATTTTAATTTATTGGGTCCAAATTATGTTATTATTTTACTCTTAATTTTTTTAATATTATGAATAGTAACTATGGTAATTTTTATTTACTGCAGCTAAAGGTAATTCCTGTAATTAAGGGTAAAAATAAGATTATAAAATTACCCTAACACCTTCTAGAATTCTATTGGATGACTATAAGTCGACCCATATCACCTAAGGGTCGGAATAGATTAATTTAATGGACTTTTGACCATGAAAATAATTTAATTATTATTAAAATCAAAGAAAGTGACAACATGTCACTTTCTTAAATCTTATAAGTATAATAATTTTAATTTAGTGATAAACATCATGAAACATCAAACATGAATAGTATCTAGAAATATAATAAAATTATATACATCATTTTAATTTATTTATAATTTTTAGGGATTAAATAATTATCATTAAAGGTGACACAATAGTGATGTTGAAATTATTTTATTGATTGAAATATCAAATAAATGGTTTTAAAAATATTAAAATAAATATTATATGAACTATTTAATGTTCTCCACTAATTTTATAGTTAAATATGACATGTTATGAATCTATTAAATCATTTTTTACAACATATATTCTTTGTGGATTTTATTTTAATTCAAATAAATCAATAGTGAAAAATTTGACACTATTGTTATTTTATAAAAATAACATAATAAAAAATTGATTAAAAATCACAAATTTTTTTAAAAATTATAAATTTAAATTTACATGGTCTAAAATTCCATAAATTAAACAATTATGGACAATTCACAACAAATAAGTAAATATTTATAACAATGTAAAATAAAGAATCTTATTACCACAAATAAAATTAAAATGATTAAATAAGGATAAATCTAGTTGATAATGTTTGAAATAAATTCCCAACATGTATACATTTTATTGGTTGAATATATTACAACCCTTTCACATCCATTATTTGGATTTGAGTCATTTTTTGAGGTTTTTATGTGGGGTTTGATTTATTATAAATTATTATTTTGAGGTATCCAAAGCTTCCCCTCTCCTCCCTTATAAAAGGGCACTTCCTCCCTATCCTCTGTACACAACATTGAGCCTTAATTCTCAGAAAAAACCTGCCCCTTTCCCTTATAAACTTCTTTAAAAACATTATATAGGTCTGGGTCTTCATTAAAGACCAATTTTAGTTCCCTAAGTGGAGGTTTCAAAGAGGCATGTCGAAGAAGAGGTAATATGTGTTACCGATTCATTCAAATTTACTTCTTCTTCTAATTACTCTTGTTGATTTGTTTTATTACGAAGTAATAACATCAGTATCACTCATATACTGATATGTTATGTTAAATATGAAACATCTATATTTCACCTTCAATCAATCCTACAGAAAAAGAGATCACCACACGTGCGTACATACGGAATACCGTCTCCACGCCGTGGTGTAATATCTTTTCCACCACCACCTTAATTGGATGGGTATAATGGTGTAAAAATAACTATATATTATTATTGTAATATTATATTGATTCTGAAATACTATACATAAACTTCAATACAATTCCACGATCATGGGAAAGATATCATCTCTCGTGCGTACGTACGGCCTACCGTCTCCACGATTTGATGCGACTTGTTCTACATGATCTTCATTGAATAATGATTATAAAAATGAATTTTATGAATAAATATGATATATATTACAAAAATACCATTTCTTAAATGAGGTATATATAACCTAAAATAAATAATAACAATTTATTCGACAAAACATGCATAAAAACATAATGCAATTAACACCGGAATAACAAGTAGCAATGAAATATTACTAATAAGAAGATAATAATATGACGATATATGATAGAATAACAATGAATATGATTCTTTAATAAGTCAATGACATTATTTAAATCATTATATAGGAGTTTTGGACACGAACAAAGCATATCTGACATAAGGTAAGAGAAAATCTCACAATCTCATTTTTATCCGAGATTGTTCATACTTCTGAATTTACTATGGCATATTTATCATCCACATCCATGTTTCCTCAATATGTAATTTTAGTTCTATCCTCCTACAATTTTTTAAATCCAATTTTACCTATTGTTTAATTTTTTTTAAAAGATATGAAAGGAATCTTTTGTCATTTTCAGTACGAGTTAATTTTTGACTTTTTCGGAAAAAGTACGAGAAGAATGTTTTTTAACGTATATGGAATGAATGTATTTTTATGATTTAATAGTACATTATTTCCATTATTCTTTCATTAAATTTTTTCAAGTTTATTTTTAATTAACTTCATTTAGATTAAAATTTTATAACATGTTAAGAAAGGAAAAATGTATTTGATGTAGAAATGATATTTTCCTCAAGAATGAAGTTCAAGTGTTTTATAAGAATTATTTTCCATCTAAGATAATATATGGTTCTATTAATATCCCTATTTTTAAATTTATTTGATTATGTGTTTATGGAATTATTTTTATGATTTACTTTTACCTTATATATTTTCTGATATGATGTCATGATATTTTAGAATCCCATTTTTATTACATGGGTTATGCTATGGTGTATGATTTATGATCTTATGGCACACATAAGAATGGTATCATTATGAGATGGGTGGGACCTATATCTCCCTCCAATGAATTGGGTAAATATTTATATCTCATTAGATATACATGGCTGGAACGGCAAGATAATCTGGTTCAGTGATACAGGACTGGAATGAAGTGTGAACTCGACTCAATAATGGTCTTTTTCCACTATGATGGTCTTGCAAATGAGCCTTGACTAATATGAAATTATTTTTTATGATTATGTGTGTACACAAAAAATATTCATGTTTTGAGTTATGATTATTGGGATTACATTTCACTACTAAGATTTTTCTAGTGTTATGATATTACGATATCTTTTCCAGGTTAAGATTTTCAAAATGATATGTTCTTATTAATATAATATGATTTATATTTCTTTTGTTTACCATTACTGAGAATTTGAGTGCACCCATTTTTATGTTTTCTTTTCCCCAAGTCAGGAAGAAGGGTATTAAGTAGGATATTCCAAAATGGACTCTAGATATGATGATATAAATGGGAGACAATGTAGATGATTTACGAACCAGTTGTTTATGTTTCCCAGTTTCTCGAGACACTATACCTATATGGTCCTATCATGGTTTTATTATATGTTGTAATATGTATGCTTCAATTCTAACGTAACAACCATGTATGTAATGTGTTGTTCATTATTGTTGGTATTAGAGAGATGGTATAGTCAACCTTTGAAACTAGGATGTGAAATCCTTAGTAAGAACTTTAAGGATATGTCTAAACATCGAACACAATATTAGTTTTTTAGAAATGGCCATGAACAAACTATGGTAATACTTTAAGTGTGAAATTTTATTCTTGATTATGTGGTTTCCCTATTATGATTAGTGTTTCTCACACTATGCTTCTTGGTTTTAGTTAATTGATGGAACCCGACAAAACCGTGTTAATGATGAATGCGACAGGCAATGAAATGATTGTCCCCATGAGAAACCAAATGTTATGGGAGATGGAATGGAAAATCATATAGCCATGCTCACAAAACATTATCAAGATATGAATCATGCTGGACATCCAAACGAGCAATGAAAGGAGCAAAATTCTGTTGAATCCTTCATGAGGCTGTGTCCACCTTCATTTAGTGGGTCTTCTGATCCATTAGTGGATGAACAATGGATCAATACCACTGAAAAGATAATTTTAGTTCTACAATTTTCTGAACATGATAAAGTCATCTTAGCAGTATAACATTTGGAAGGTGAAGTTGATCGATGGTGGAATCATATTAAGAATACGAGGCAAAGGGATGAAATTGAGTCCATGGAATGGGACGAGTTCAAGAACTTATTCTTCAATAAGTACATCCCTCATATTCTTCGAACAAAGATGGAGAAAGAGTTTCTTGAACTGAAGCAAAAGGATGATGAATTGGTTGGTACCTACGAATAAAATTTTACAAGACTGGAAAGGTACACTTCTGGGATTATTATCCAACCTGAGAGTAAGATCGATTGATTCTTTAGTGGCTTAAAACCAAGTCTCCGAAGGGAATTAGCCATAAGGTACTTCAATATCTACGAGGAAATTATTTGTTGTGCTCTCATGGTTGAGATGGAAATTGGAGTAAGCCATCAGTCATATGAGTTTGATAAGAAGAGGAAAATGGTATTTAAAGGAAAATATAAAGAGCACATGGAAATGAAGATGATTTTATCCTTATGCTGAATGTGTGCAAAGAAACATGGAGGGAGTTGCCTTAAAGGTACAAGTAAATGTTTCAAATGCGGAAAATAAGGCCATCAAGCATTTCAAAGATGAAATGATGGAAAGAAGATATCTAGTGATGCGAACAAGGGAAAGGATACACAGAGTGCACCTCCTACACATCAATGTTACATGTGCAAGGAAATGGGTCATTATGAAAATCAATGATCTAATCCAAGGGTTATTGGTGATGATCGACGCCAACAAACTCTTATTGCCAAATAAAAAGGAATGTCACATGCAATTCCTATCGGTGATGTTGAGTACGATAATGAAGTGGTGAAAGTTACACTTACCATCCACTCTAGAGTAGCAAATGTTTTATTCGATTTTGGATCCACCCACTCTATTATTTTTGATGAATTTTTAATGTTATCACCATAATACATCAACAATTATATGTTGAGTTAGCTATGAGAACCCCTAATGGAATAAAAGTAGCATCAAAAGGATAATCTTCATCTCCAATTGAAGATTGTGGGAAAGTGAATCCTGAAAATCATGTGATCCATCCTATAGTGGAATTTGATGACATTATTGTCATGGATTGGATTTCCTTATATATAGATCATATCAATTAACAAGGAAGGGAAGTCACATTTCATATTTCAGATCAATCTATGATCGTCTATCGAAGTAAGGATGAACATAACCTTCCAGTGGAAATTTATTCCATCTTATGGGTCTTGATTACACTAAACAAATGTTATTTATCTCAAATGGCAGGAGACAAACTCATGATTGTGAATATGCCCATTGTACGGGAGTTTGATGATGTCTTTCTGGAGTAATTGTCAGGACTTCCACCAAATCATGAAGTTGAAGTTTTAATAGAACTCATACCAGGAGCTTTATCTATTTCGAAGACACCATATATAATGGACCCAATTGAGTTACAATAATTGAAGAAGAAACTCCAAGAGAATATTTATAAGGGATTCATATGCCCTATTGTATCACCGTGGGGAGAACCTATTCCATTTCTTAAGAAGAAAGATGGATTAATGAAACTCTACATTGATTATCGAGAGCTTAACAAGATCAATATCAATAAAAAATATCTTCTCCCATGCATTGATGAATAATTTGACCAACTACACAGAGCTCAATAATTTTTTAAGATTGATCTTCATTTAGGGTATCATCAATTAAGGCTCAAAAAAATGGATATAAAAAAGACAACATTCCATACAAGGTATAGACACTATGAATTTATAGTGATTCCATTTGGTCTTATTAATTCCCCTTCTATATTCATGGATGTAATTAATAGGGTCTTTAGAGACTATCTTGATCAGTATTATGTAGTCCTTATAGACAATATTCTTGTCTATTCAATGAGAAATGATGAAGATGACAGTCACATAAGAATTATATTGAAGACCCTGAGAAAGGAGACGCTTTATGCCAAATTTACCAAGTGTGAATTTTTTCTTCAGAATGTTTCATTTTTTGGTCACATAATCTAAAAAGAGGGGATATCTGTGGATCCATAAAAAACAAAGGTTATCGAAGGATGGTTGAGACCAACAGTAACTGAGATCCAATGTTTTCTTGGTTTGGCTGGAGATTATCGACGTCTTGTGAATGAATTTTCACGATTATCTTATCCACTAACTAGGTTGACTCAAAAAGGAGTTATGTTCATTTGGACAGAGGATGTGGAAGAGAATTTCAAGGAGTTAAAAAGAAGGTTATCTAGTGAAGCATTGCTCACGCTTCCTTGTAGTGGAGAATGTTTTGTGATCAATAGTGATGCATCCATGAAGGGGATGGGGTGTGTTATAATGCAAAACTATATGGTGATAGCTTATGCCTCACGATAGTTGAAAATCCATTAGCAAAATTACCCAGCTCATGATTTGGAGCTAGTTGCGATAATTAATGCATTAAATATTTGGAGGCATTTTATTTATGGTGAAAGGTGTGATATTTATACTAATCATAAATGCTTAATGTATATTTTCACACAATGAAGATGAATATGCACCAAAGAATATGGTTGGAGTTGATTAAGGATTATGACTGCTCAATTCATTATCTCCTTGGGAAAGCAAACATGGTGGCAGATGAATTAAGTATACAAGACCATGCTAGCTTATACATGTTGAGTATTATAAAATATCCAATATTTAATGATTTACAAAAGATGGATCTTGGAATTTTAATGGAAGGGGAAATCTTATCTTTCTCAAATGAATATTAGACCATATATACATGTGAAGATTAAAGAGGCACAAATAGAATATGTAGAGTTACAAAAGAAGGTGAGAACTGTTCCTGAATTCAACCTTGATTGTGAAGGGATAACATGGTTCAGAAATCGGGTTTGGGTTCCTCCCATACCGGAATTAAAGAAGGAGCAGCTGGATGAGGATCATAGTTCTTCATTCTCTATTCATCCTGGAAGCACGATGATGTATAGGGATTTGAAAGTGTACTTTTGGTGGGATGGAAGGAAAATATATGTTGCTAAATATGTCTCTCCATGCTTGGTTTGCCATCACGTTAATGATATGAGACAGAAGTCTAAGGAGATGTTACAACCATTACCCTTACCTGAATTGAAATTTTAAAACATCACTATGGACTTTGTCACCGAACGTCCTAAAACATCCAAAGGAAATAATTCTATCTGGGTCATAGTTGATCGTCATACTATGTCAGAACACTTTATTTCTATTATAAAGGAATTATCACTTGATCAGCTTGCCCAGATATATGTAATGGAAGTGGTTAGATTTCATGGTGTACAACTTTCCATTATATCTGATCGGGATATGAGGTTTACCTAGATGTTTTGGGGATGTCTTAAACATACATTGGATACAGAGTTGAGTTTTAGTACTTCTTATCATCCTCAGATAAACGAGAAGTCTGAGAGGATAATTCAAACTCTAGAAGTCATGTTGAGAGCTTGCTCTATGGATTTCAAAGGTGGTTGTGATCAACACCTACCATTGGTGTAAATTTCGTATAATAATATCTTTCAATCTAGTATTCAGATGGTTCTTTATGAATGTCTCTATGGAAAGAAATGTCGAACTCCAACTTGCTGGGATGAATTTGTGGAATGAAAGCTATTAGGACCTAATCTTATAGATGACATGGCCAAAAAGTCTGATCTATTCAACAACACGTGAAAGTAGCTCAGAGTCGACAAAAAATTTAGGCCGGCAACCGAAGAAAAGACCTAGAGTTTTAAGAGGGTGACAAAGAGTTATTACGAGTATCTCCTTGGAAGAGAGTAATGAGATTTGGAAATCAGGGAAAGTTGAGAACTAGGTATATTGGTCCTTTTGAAATACTGGATCATATTGGGAAGGTAGCTTACCAATTTGCGATTCCACCGAATCTCTCTCAAGATCATGATGTCTTCCCTGCATCTCTCTTTAGAATTTACATACCTGATCCATCACATGTACTAAGCTCAGAAGTTGTACTGCTAGAGAAATGTCTTTCTTATGAAGAACAGCCGATAGAGATTCCAGATCATAGCGAAAAATTTCAACAAAACAAGACCACTCACTTGGTTGAATATTTATGGAGGAACCACCAATTAGAAGAAGCTACATGGGAACTTGATGATATGATAAGGAGGAGATATCTTCATCTATTTGTTACGAAATGACGAATTTCGAGGGAGAAATTCATTTTAAGGGGGGTAGAATGTTACCCCCTAAGATTTTATGAGAAATTTTTTTATGTATTATGTTATATGCAACACCAATTGAATCTTTCACTACACACCACAATGGATTGGCTTGTGTCACACACAATCACGACCTTCCTCGATAGTGTGTGTAGTACACAATACCAGGTTTCACTAAATAACGATATATTTCTATAATATAATTATGGACTAGATGTTATGAATATTAATAACTAAATTTTTAATTTTATTACATTTTTATCCATCTTACACATTTTCTAAAACATGGTATGAGAACAAAATAAATTTTTCGGGGAAAATAATTTTTTTCGAAAAATGCATTTTTGTCACCTTTTGATGGCACATCCGCATTAAATCTAGTTTTTGAAATGTTTATAAGTTCAATTTTTCAAAATAATTATTTTTTTAATCAGGATATAAAAATTTATTTTGGATAAATATTTCATATTATTCTGATAACATTAATATTTTAATGAATAGTAAAACAAGCTATAATTTAATTAAAAACTACTTTTTTCATCACAATAATTTATATGGTTAAATTATAATATTGAATGGTTTTAAAGTATAAATAGAATATATTTTTACCATTTAATTTAATTTATGTCGTTATCATTAATTTTACATTGAATTCTTAGGTAAAAACATTTCAATTTTTTGCAATGTTTTACATTTAAAACTTATTTTCTTAATAATGGAGTTAATTTTAATTTATTTAAATCTACTTCTTTGTATTTAATTTTGAAAAATTGATTCCATATTTTAATTTAGTGTTTCCAAATTATGTTAATAGGTTACTCTTATTTTTTTGATATTATGAATAGTAACTACAATAATTTTTATTTAATGCAGTTAAAGTTAAATATAGTAATTAAGGGTAAAAATAAGATTATAAAATTATCCTAACACCTGAAAATATTATATTGGATGACTAAAAGTAGACCCATATTACATAAGGGTCAGAATAGATTAATTTTATGGACTTTTGACCATGAAAATAATTTATTTATTATTAAAAACAATGAAAGTGAAAACATGTCACTCTCTTAAATTATAGAAGTATAATAATTTTAATTTAGTGATAATATTCATGAAACTTCGAAAATTTATATTCTCTCGAAATCTAATAAAATTATCTACATCATGTTAATTTATTTAGAATTTTTAGGTATTAAATAATTATCATTAATGGTAAAACGATAGTGATGTTTAAATTATTTTATTGATTAAAATATCAAATAAATTGTTTTAAAAATATTAAAATTAATATTATATGAACTATTTAATGTGGTCCACTAATTTTATAGCTAAATATTATATTTCTATGATTCTAATAAAGCTTTTTTTGGAACATATCTTCTGTGTGGATTTTATGTAAATTCAAATAAATGAATAGTGTCAAAATTGACACTATTGTTATTTTATAAAAATAACATAATGAAAAATTGTTTAAAAATCACAAAAATATTTTAAAAAATATAAATTAAAATTTATATGGTGTAAAATGTCATAAATTATCCAATTATTGACAATTCACAACACATAATTAATTATTTATAACAATTTAAAATTTAGAATATTATTACCATAAATACAATTAAATAGATTAAATATTGATAAATCATGTTGATAATGCTTGAAATAAATTCCCAACTAGTATAAATTGTTTTTTTAATGACATTACTACCCTATATCATCTAATATTTGTATTTGAGTTATTTTTGGAGGTTTTTAAGTTGGTTTTTATTTATTATAAATTAATGTTTTTGAGGTTTCCAAAGGTGCCTCTCTCCTCCCTTATAAAGGGAACTTCCCCCCTCTCCACTTTACACAACATTCATCCTTCATTCTTGGGAAAAAACTTTCCATTTCCCTTCTCAACTTCCCTAGGAACAAACTAGTGGTCTTGGTCTCCTTAAAAGACCAATTTTAGTGCCCTATGTAGAGGTTTAAAAGAGGTGTGTCAAAGAAGAGTTAATATCCATTACTGATTCTTTCAAATTTATTTCTTCTTCTACTTCTTCTTCATTAGTTGTTTCATTATAAATTAATAACATAATTTTTACTCATATACATATTTTCTATTATAAAAATGAAACAACCATGTTTCACTTTCTATCCATCCTATGGAAAACGAAATCACCGTGCGTCCGTATATACGAAATACCGTCTCCACGCCGTGGTGTAATCTGTTTTCCACCACCACCTGACTTGGATGGGGATAATGGTGTAAAAAATAACAATATATGATTATTTTAATTTTATATTGATTCGTAAATAGTATACATACACTACAATACAATTCCAAGATCATGGAAATGACATCATCGCTCGTGCGTACGTACGGCCTACCGCGTCCATGATGTGATGTGACTCGTTCTACATGATCTTCATTGAATAATGATTATATAAATGAATTTAATGAGTAAATATGATATATAATACAGTAATACCATTCTGTAAATGAGGTGTGTAACGACCCAATCATTTTGAGTAGTATATTAACTTACTCTTATTGATTTAATAAGATGTTAATGGTTAATGCAGAAAGAGGAGTCGATGGCTTCATCCAGTAGACTCGGCCCTTATGAAGCCCACTTATCAGAGCTTGGGAAGGAGGTAGTATCTATGGGCTTCGCTTTGGACCAAGCCCAAGCCGAACTCCATCGTGTCAAGCCTGAACGAAAACGCCTACGGGAGAAGTTCAAGTTAGTAGAGATTACTATTAGGGCAATGTTATCTGAGCCTCCCTCAGATTCCCTAACCATAGCACACCTTACACTTAGGTCTTATGCCGGTGTTATAAGGGGCTATATGACGAGACCCTAGCTTCCTTGTGTAATCCTTTCGGGTGAATAAATTGAGATTTCTTCCTTTAGTGATGTTTGTAAAATTTCAAATGTCTAGATAATTTTAGAATGTATTTTATTGATGAATTTTGAAAAATGGATATTTTAAAATATTTATGTAAACCCTAAATAACTAATGATGTGAAATGATTTTCAAATAATGGTATTCTACAAAAGTGTTCAGCAAGGAATTTGGAGTCTAATAAGATTAACTTAATTTTTGATGAATAGTAAATTATGAATAGTGATTTTATGCTTAGGATTAGTCATGTGGCCAAATGGATTAGTAATTTCTCTCAAAGAAAGTTCTAATATAATTCAGACACCTAGATTAAGTAATGTGATTCAATAAAATGGGTAAATAATGGTTTCATAAATTATTAGTCAAGTATTAGTTGTTTCAGATGAATAGTGTTTTTTTTAAATAAAAATTTATTTAAATATAACTAGAATGTTATTTTTATAAAAATTACTTTATTTTTGAACTCAGAGCATCAATATTATGTTATGGTAATTTTTGGGGATTTTTTTGAAAAAAACAAATTTTCAATGAATAGTGTTTTTAATTAAAAAATTAATTAAAAATATTTAGAAAATTATTTTTATAAAATGGATTTCATTTTTGAAATCAAAGCATTGATATTTGGATAAGGTGAAATTTTGGGATTATTCTGAGAATGTTGACTTTTCGATGAATAGTGAAAATATAGTTTTTAAGTTACGGGTGTTTAATGACATCATTAAATGATTTATTAAGAATATATTCAATATGGTCGAATTATGAATAGTAAGATAAGGTGTGAGGTGTCCCATGTGGCCAATACCGTGGGAAAATACCATGGGCAAGCCCATGGTTTTTTCAAAACCACTAGTGAGGTGTCCCTTGGCCATTAATGCCTTGTCCCCTCAGTTTCCCTATAAATAACCACCCTTTCTCCTTTAGTTTCCACTCCCAACTCTCCCCCAACGATGTTCTGGTCTCCTTACCTCCTGTGGAGTCCTCCCTAGGTGACCCCAAGCCCTCAAGGTCCAAAACATTGAGTTTCAAGAGTCACGTTTTAAGGTAAGGGATTCGACCCCTCTCTTTCTTTTAATGTAATCTCTTTTATGTCACTCCTTTTATGCTCCATGTTCTTATGTGAGAGGATGTTATTTTATATTCCTCTTACCGTCCCTTTCATTTTTATATGATGAGAGATCCCCTCTTACTCTCATCATTTCGTTTTATGAATGTTTAAGTGACGCCGTTAGGCTGCCGAATGTTTAAGTCATTCTTTCACCCTTCTCATTTTTCAAGTTCGATTTTCATGTCAAATCTTTCAAGTTACTTTTTATTATGTTGGGGTATGATATCTATATCTATCATACTGATCTCTTATGATCATATTATGAGAGACCCTATTTGATTGGTTCAATTCATTTTTGTTGAAGTTTGAGTGACGCCGTTAGACTGCCGAATTTTCATAAGAGAAATCAAATTTTTGTCTTCCTTTCATGTTTTTCATTTCAAATGGTACGTCCTTGAAATTGCCTCACCATGTCCATATATACTCCTTATTCTGTCCATATACTGTATTATGGGTCAATTATGATTGTTCTACCCATGTCCCCTCTCTTTTCAATGTTTTCTAAAACCATGTAACATAGCCGTTATGTTGTAGAATTTTCATCTCAAAAAGCCTCTCTTTTCTCAAAATTATTTTATGTTATAAAGTGAATACTCAAAGATCCTATTTCCACAGGGGTATTCACATATATATAAAAATGTTCTATTTTAAATTCTTGAATTTACATACATGATACCCACTTTCCCTTTCTGTGGGTTTAAAGTAACGTAAAGATCATGCCTTTAAAGCAGTTTTTAAAACGTTATGATTATGAAATGAAACACATTTATTTTATGATATATGGGTTATATATGAAATGTTTGATGATGATATATGTGGCTCACATGAAAATAAAGTCAAATTTAAGGGTGCGCCCTGATAGCGCTCCAAAACATTGGGTAAAGACTTAATCTCTAGAGATGACCATTTTAACGACGCCTTGGTGAATAACCTTGGTAATTTTTAACAACACCATGGGGATGGACCTTGGTGAAACGAAACGATTGTCAATATTAAATGTTGTAGCCACATATTCAAGTTATGAAAAACTTTATTTTTATTATGATGTATCTCATGATTTATTTCTCATGCCTTAAATTTCTTTTCATGTCCTTGGTGAAGTATTTCAAGTTCACATGTAAAATGTTTCTCTTGTTTCCCTTTCTGGGCCTTCTGCTCACCCTTTCTTTTGATGTCTGTCCCCAGGTTATGAGATGCCTAATGAACGTTGGATGAACTAAAGGAGAAGCATTGGAAGTGTTTATGAATAATGTTTTATGTTTTTTTTGTATTATGATCCTTGTTTCCAAGACACTAAACCTTAACGATCCTCAGTTTTGAGTAATGTAATGAAAGTTTATGTTATAAAAAGACGGGATGCTATAGTTGGTATCAAAGGATGGTTTAGTTATTTGTGGAAATTAGGATATAAAAACATTAGGAAGAACCCTATAGAAAAGATTAAATATAGGAAAACTTCATGGTATTTTGGTAAGTATTGAGTAAGTGGTTTATCAAACAAATACATCCCTGTCTGGATACGAGCAGGTAGAGGCGGCTCTGGCACAGATGTACATAAGGGTAAAACCTGAAAACACTGCTTTGAGCTAGACTCGAACGGGAACTGGTGCACGATAACGGGCCTTGCTGCACTCTTGGTTACAACACTCCCGGGGGATATGTTTGGTTAATCACAAGATTTTTATGAATCATTATGAAGGAATTATAGAAAAGTGTAATTGTCTAAGCATGAAGTCTTAGTTAAAAGATTCATAAATGAAATAAGTTTCTTACTAAGGTTTTATTCTTTTAGAAAATGGAGGGCAATAGGAGGAACCGTGCCGATGGTGACCGCAATGCACAATGTGCTGACGGCCCTCTGATGGAAGCCGAAATGGAAACATTCATGCGAATTATGAACCAACTGAGTCAAGTTATGAGTAATAACTTGAATCAAGCTGAGAGGCCGACCTCACCACGAAGGGAACAACACTCTGTTGAGTCCTTCATGCGTCAACGACCGCCATAATTCAGTGGATGTACAGACCCATTGGTTTCAGAACAATGGATAAGCTCCATTGAAAAGATTTTTTCTGTACTTCTTTGTTCGGAACAAGAAAAAGTCACCCTTGATGTTTACCGCCTAGAGGGAGAAGCTGATCAGTGGTGGTCACTGATCAGAAACACGAAGCCACGAGGAGAGATAGAAGCTTTGGAGTGGAAAGAATTCCAGGGAATTTTCCTTAACAAGTATTTCCCTCGTTCCATGAGAACGAGAATGGAGAAAGTGTTTCTCGAGCTGAAGCAGAAGGAGAACGAATCTGTCGGAAGCTATGAGATAAACTTCACAAGGCCTTCCCGTTATACCTCAAGCTTTTTCATGGACCCTAATGGGAAGGTTGATAGATTCTTTGGCGGACTACGACCTCATCTGCGGAAGAATCTATCCAATAGGGACTACGATAGCTATGAAGAGATAGTTCGAAGTGCTATGAATGTCGAACTGGAGTTTGGTGAGACACAGTGGTCTCATAAACCGAATGAGAAGAAGAGATCGTTGGAGCCCAGTTTAGGGAAGTCTTTTGATCAGGGAAGAGGTGGAAAGCAAATGCAACTTACCACATGCAATAAATGTGGGAAGAATCATCTGGGGAACTGCTTGAACCGAAGTGGCAAGTGCTACAAGTGTGGAAGAGGAGGCCATATTGCTCAGAATTGTCATAGTGAGGTGAAGTCTCAGCTTCCCAACACTAAAGATAGAGGAAAGATGGTTCTGGCCCTACCCGAAGTCACATGCTTCAAGTGTGGACAGCTTGGGCACTTTGCTAAACAATGTCCAAATCTGAGGGCGGTGGAGGGGAATCACCACCAACCTCACCAGAGGCCAAGAGAGAAAGGTCGTGCTTTTGCTATCACAACAGCTGAAGTTGATGTCCCGAACGATGTGCTAGCAGGTACTCTTGTCATCTTCTCAAAACTAGCAAGTACTTTATTTGATTCTGGTTCTACGCATTCCTTTATTTTCACCAAGTTTGCAAGGAAAATAGAATCAATCCCCGAACTGCTAGAGGTAGAGTTGTCTATCAAGATTCCAAGTGGGATTATCCTTGAATCAACAGTATTTAGAGACTCTAGTGTTTACTTTGGTGAGCACAATATTATCATAAATCTAGTAGTCATTCCCATGATGGAATTCGACATTATACTAGGGATGGACTGACTCTCAAAGTATAATGCTAGGATCAAATGTAGAAGTAAGGAAATCTCAGTAGTCTTGAATGAATGACCTACAGTTATATTCCAAGGAGAGATATCCCGAACTGATCCCTATCTAGAAGAACCTCCTATAGCATTCTTTATGGAGTTAATCAGTGATGATGAAGAAGGAAAAGGGAGCATACAAATAGAATATGTTACGATTGTTCAGGAATACATGGATTTATTTCCTGAGGAGTTACCTGGACCTCGCCCAGAAAGAGAGCTAGAGTTCCCCATTGAACTCGTACCTGGGTCTCAACCGATATCAAAGACTCCGTATAGAATGAAAAATGTGGAGTTAGAAGAGTTAAAGAAACAACTCCAAGACTTGTTGGAGAAGGGGTTTATCCGACCAAGTGTGTCTCCTTGGGGAGAACCAGTTCTCTTTGTGATGAAGAAGGATGGATCAATGCGGCTATGCATCGATTATAGAGAACTGAACGGGATCACAGTGAAGAACAGATATCCTCTTCCAAGAATTGATGATTTATTTGACCAACTTCGCGGGGCGCAATTCTTCTCTAAGATTGACCTTCGATCTGGTTATCATCAACTGAGGGTGAAGAAGGAAGATATTCCAAAGACTGCCTTCCGTTCAAGATATGGGCATTATGAGTTTACTGTTATGCCCTTCGGCTTGACTAATGCTCCTGCTATTTTCATGGATTGGATGAATAGAGTCTTTATGGATTACCTTGATAACTTTGTGGTAGTTTTTATTGATGATATTTTGATATATTCAAAAAGTCGTGAGGAGCATGAAGATCATCTAAGGGTTATATTGAAAACTCTGCGGAAAGAGAGGCTCTTTGGGAAGTTCAGCAAGTGTGAGTTTTGGTTACAACAGGTGGATTTCTTGGGGAACATCGTAACCAATGAAGGAATCTTGGTTTACCCTGCAAAGACAATGGTTGTGGAGGAGTGGCCTCAACCCACAACAGTAACTGAGATTCGTAGTTTCCTTGGTTTAGCAGGATATTATAGGTGGTTTGTGAAGAACTTTTCACGACTTTCTAATCCACTAACAAAGTTGACTCGAAAAGGGGTTAAGTTCATCTGGACAAAGGAATGTGAGGAAAGTTTCCAAGAGATGAAGAAGAGATTGGTTACTACACCTGTGTTAACACTACCCTCTATCGGAGAAGGATTCATTATTTTTAGCGATGCATCTCGAAAGGGATTGGGTGCGTCCTCATGCAAAATGACAAAGTAATTGCTTATGCATCTCGACAATTGAAGATTCATGAGAAGAATTATCCTACGCATGATCTTGAGATGGCAGCATTTGTTTTTGCTCTAAAGATATGGAGGCACTATCATTATGGGGAGAAATGTGATATATACACTGACCACCAAAGTATAAAGTATATTTTCACACAGAAAGAATTGAACATGAGATAAAGGAGATGGTTGGAGCTTATTAAAGAATATGATTGTTCAATTCATTATCACCCGAGAAGAGAAAACAAAGTCGCGGATGCATTAAGCAGGAAAGATCCTGTTGTTTTGGAAACAATGAGGATCTTAGGAGATCCCTTGATTAAAGATATAGTAAAACTGGACATGGGAATTATAAGGAAAGGGACATCATCAACCCTATCCCAAATGATTTCTCAACCATCATTACTAGAGAAGATCATGAAGGCTCAAAAAGAAGATCCTTTGCTGCAGGAGAAGTTGGAGGCTGTAAAAGATGGGAAGTTCCCTGATTTCAATATTGATCATGAAGGTGTATTGAAATTTCATACAAGACTATGTGTTCCATATATTCCAGAGAAAAAGAAAGAACTGATGGATGAAGCTCATAGCTCTACATTCTCTATACACCCGGGAAGCACTATGATGTATAGAGACCTTCGTGATCACTATTGGTGGGATAACATGAAGAGGGAGATTGCTGATTACACTACAAGGTTCCTGGTGTGTCAGCAAGTAAAGGCAGAAAGACAACTTCCTAAGGGGGTATTACAACTGCTACCCATACTAGTATGGAAGTGGGATAATATCACTATGGAATTTGTAACTGGTCTCCCGAAAACATCCAAAGGAAACAATGCGATAAGGGTTATTGTGGACCGTCTCACCAAGACATCCCATTTTATCCCTATTCGGGAAGATTTCTCTCTGGATCAGCTTGCCAAGATATACGTGAAGGAAGTGTTAAGGCTGTATGGGGTACCACTATCCATCATATCTGATTGTGACCTAAGATTCACAACAAAATTCTTGAGAAGTCTTCAACATGCTCTGAATACTGAATTGAATTTTAGTATGGCATATCATCCTCAAACAGATGGCTAATCTGAAAGGACTATTCAGACACTAGAAGATATGTTGTGATTATGCTCAATGGAATTTAAAGGAGGATGGGATCAACACCTCCCATTAGTTGAGTTCTCCTATAACAACAGCTTCCATTCGAGTATTCAGATGGCACCCTATGAAGCTCTATATGGAAAGCGGTGTAGAACTCCTACTTGTTGGGATGAAACTGGTGAGAGGAAGCTTCTTGGGCCTGATCTCGTGCAAGAGATGACAGAACAGGTTCATGCCATCCAACAACACATAAAGGGTGCTCAGAGTCTGCAGAAGAGCTATGCTGACAATCATCGAAGTGACTTGGAGTTTGGTGTTGGTGACAAAGTCTTCCTTCGAATTTCTCCATGGAAGAGAGTCATGCGGTTTGGGAAGAAAGGGAAGCTCAGCCCTAGGTACATTGGCCCCAATGAATTCCTTGATCGCATAGGAGCAGTGGCCTATCATATAGCACTTCCACCGAACCTAGCTCAAGTTCATGATGTCTTCCATGTATCTCTCTTGAGGAAGTACATACCCGACCCTTCGCATGTACTGAACCCAGAGGTGGTACAACTGGAACATGACCTCTCTTACGAGGAGCAGCCAGTGGAGATCTTGGACCGTAGAGACAAGGTCCTACGAAACAAGACTACCCACCTTGTGAAAGAGTTGTGGAGTAATCATAGGTATGAAGAAGCGACTTGGGAGCCTGAGGAAATGATGAAGCAAAAGTACCCACACCTTTTCGACTAGGCCTCAAGTACAAATTTCGGGGACGAAATTTCTTAAGGGGGGAAGAATGTAACGACCCAATCTTTTTGAGTAGTATATTAACTTACTCTTATTGATTTAATAAGATGTTAATGGTTAATGTAGAAAGAGGAGTCGATGGCTAATCCAGTAGACTCGACCCTTATGAATCCCACTTATCAGAGCTTGGGAAGGAGGTAGCATCTGTGGGCTTCGCTTTGGACCAAGCCCAAGCCGAACTCCAGCGTGTCATGTTTGAACGGAAACGCCTACGGGAGAAGTTCAAGTTAGTAGAGATTACTACTAGGGCAATGTTATCTGAGCCTCCCTCAGATTCCCTCACCATAGCACACCTTACACTTAGGTCTTATGCCGTGTTATAAGGGGCTATGTGATGAGACCCTAGCTTCCTTGTGTAATCCTTTCGGGTGAATAAATTGAGATTTCTTCCTTTAGTGATGTTTGTAAAATTTTAAATGTCTAGATAATTTTAGAATGTATTTTATTGATGAATTTTGAAAAAAGGATATTTTAAAATATTTATGTAAACCCTAAATAACTAATGATGTGAAATGATTTTCAAAAAATGGTCTTCTACAAAAGTGTTCAGCAAGGAATTTGGAGTCTAATAAGATTAACTTAATTTTTGATGAATAATAAATTATGAATAGTGATTTTACACTTAGGATTAGTAATGTGACCAAATGGATTAGTAATTTCACTCAAAGAAAGTTTTAATATAATTCAGACACCTAGATTAAGTAATGTGATTCAATAAAATGGGTAAATAACGGTTTCATAAATTATTAGTCAAGTATTAGTTTTTTTAGATGAATAGTGTTTTTTTAATTAAAAATTTAATTAAAAATAATTAGAAAATTATTTTTATAAAAATGACTTTATTTTTGAACTCAGAGCATCGATATTATGTTATGGTAATTTTTGGGGATTTTTCTGAAAAAAACGAATTTTCGATGAATAGTGTTTTTAATTAAAAAATTAATTAAAAATATTTAGAAAATTATTTTTATAAAATTGATTTCATTTTCGAAATCAATGCATTGATATTTTGTTAAGGTGAAATTTTGGGATTATTCTGAGAAAGTTGAATTTTCGATGAATAGTGAAAATATAGTTTTTAAGTTACTAGTGTTTAATGACATCATTAAATGATGTATTAAGTATATATTAAATATGTTCGAATTATGAATATTAAGATAAGGTGTGAGGTGTCCCAAGTGGAAAATACCATGGTCAAGTACCATGGGCAAGCCCATTGTTTGTCCAAAACCACTAGTGAGGTGTTCCTTGGCCATTAATGCCATGTCCCCTCACTTTCCCTATAAATACCCACCCTTCCTCCTTTAGTTTCCACTCCCAACTCTCCCCCAACGATGTTCGGGTCTCCTTACCTCCCAAGGAGTCCTCCCAAGGTGCCCCAAAGCCCTCAAGGTCCAAAACATTGAGTTTCACGAGTCACGTTTTAAGGTAAGGGATCCGACCCCTCTCTTTCTTTTAATGTAATCTCTTTTATGTCACTCCTTTTATTCTCCATGTTCTTATGTGAGAGGATGTTATTTTATATTACTCTTACTGTCCCTTTCATGTTTATTTGATGAGATATACCCTCTTACTCTCATCATTTCGTTTTATGAAAGTTTAAGTGACGTCGTTAGGCTGCCGAATGTTTAAGTGATTCTTTCACCCTTCTCATTTTTCAAGTTTGATTTTCATGTCAAGTATTTCAAGTTACTTTTTATTATGTTGGGGTATGATCTCTATATCTATCATACTGATCTATTATGATAATATGATGAGAGACCCTATTTGATTTTCTCAATTCATTTTTGTTGAAGTTTGAGTGACGCCGTTAGGCTGCCGAATTTTCATAAGAGAAATCAAATTTATGTCTTCCTTCCATGTTTTTCATTTCAAATGGTATGTCCTTGAAATTGAATCATCATGTCCATATATACTTCTTATTCTGTCCCTCTACTGTATTATGGGTCAATTATGATTGTTCGACCCATGTCCCCTCTCTTTTCAAAGTATTCTAAAACCGTGTAACATAGCCGTTATGCTACAGAATTTTCGTCTCAAAATGCCTCTCTTTTCTCAAAATTATTTTTTTTATAAAGGGAATACTCAAAGATCCTATTTCTACAGGGGTATTCACATATATATAAAAATTTTCTATTTTAAATTTTGGTATTTACATACATGATACCCGCTTTCCCTTTCTGTGGGTTTAAGGTAATGTAAAGATCATGTCTTTAAAGCAGTTTTTAAAACGTTATGATTATGAAATGAAACCCATTTATTTTATGCTATATGGGTTATTTATGAAATGTTTGATGATGATATATGTGGCACACATGAAAATAAAGGAAAATTTAAGGGTGCTCCCTGATAGCGCTCCAATGCATTGGGTAAAGACTTAATCTCTAGAGATGACCATTTTAACGACGCCTTGGTGAATAACCATGGTAATTTTTAACGACACCTTGGGGATGGACCTTGGTGAAACGAAACGATTGTCAATATTATATGTTGTAGCAACATCTTCAAGTTATGAAAAATGTAATTTTTATTATGATGTATCTCATGATTTATTTCTCATGCCTTAATGTTCTTTTCATGTCCTTGGTGAAGTATCTCAAGTTCACATGTTAAATGTTTCTCTTGTTTCCCTTACTCGGCCTTCTGCTCACCCTTTCTTTTGATGTATGTCCCTAGGTTATGAGATGCATAATGAACATAGGATGAACTAAAGGATAAGCCTTTCAAGTGTTTAAGAAGAATGTTTTATGTTTTTTTTGTATTATGATCCTTGTTTCCAAGACACTAAACTTTAACGATTCTCAGTTTTGTGTAATGTAATGAAAGTTTATGTTATAAAAAGACGGGATGCTATAAGGTATATATAACCTATAAAGAATAATGAGGATTTATTGGAAAAAACATGCATAAGAACATAATGCAATGAACACCCGAATAACGAGTATCAATGAAATATTACTAATAAGAGGATAAGAATATGATCATATATGATATCATAAAAATTAATATGATTCTGTAATAAGTTAATGAAATTATTTAAATCATTATATAGGTGGTTTGGACACGAACAATGCATATCTGACCTATGGTAAGGGATAATCTCACAATATCATTTTTATCTGAGATTGTTTATACTTCTGAATTTACTGGGGGCATATTTATCATCCACATCCATGTTTCCTCATTTTTTAATAATATTTCTATTCTCCTACAATTTTTAAAATCCAATTTTACCAATTCGTTAATTTTAGTAAAATATATGAAAGGAATCTTTTGTCTTTTTCAGTACGAGTTACATTTTGACTTTTCCGACCAAGGTACGAGAAGAATGTTTTTTAACGTAAATGAAATTAATGGATTTTTATGATTCCATAGAACATTATTTCCATTAATCTTACTTTAGAAGTTTTTTTTGTCTATTTTTAATTAACTTTTTTTTGTTTAAAATTTTATGACACGTTAAGAAAGGAAAAATGTTTATGAAGTAGAAAGGATATTTTCTTCAAGAATGATGCTCAAGTGTTTTATAAAAATTATTTTCCATTTAAGATATGATAAAGTTATGTTTCTATCACTATTTTTACATTGATTTGATTATTTTTTGATGGAATTATTTTTATGAAGTCCGTTTACATTATATGGTATATGTTATGATTTCATGATGTTTAAGAATCCCATTTTTATTACATGGGTTATGCAATGATATATGATTTATGATCATGTGGCTCACATAAGAATGGTATCATTATGAGATGGTTGGGACCTATATCTCCCTCCAATTAATCTGGTAGAGATTTATATCTCGTGATATAGACATGGTTGGAACGACAGGTTAATCAGTTTCAATGATACATGACTGGAACGAGGATTGAACTCAGTTCTGTAACAGACTTTTCCCTCTATGATAGTTTTGGCAATAAGTCTTGAATAATATGAAATGATTTTCTATTATTATATGTGTATGCCAAAATGTTCCATGTTTTATGTTATGATTATTGGGATTACATCTCATTACTATGATTTATCCCTTGTTATGATATTATGATCACTTTTGCAGGTTATGATTTTCAAAATGTTATGTTCTTATGAATATGATGTGATTGATATTTCTTTTGTTTACCCATACCGAGGATTTAAGCTCACCCTTTTTTATGTTTTCTTTTCCCCAGTTCAGGAAGAAGTGTATTAAGTAGGATATACCAAAAGGGACTCTATATATGATGAAATAAACCAGAGACAATGTAGATGATTTATGAACCAGTTGTTTAGGTTTCACAGTTTCTAAAGACATTATACCTATACTGTCCTATCATGGTTTTGTTATATGATATAATATGTGTGCTTCAATTCTGAAGTAAAAACCATGTATGTAATGTATGGGTCATCATAATCGTTATACTTGACACAACTGTAGATGCACAGTTCAGAGAGGGCTTGATGAGGATGATGCATACTTTTCATAGAGCCCCACCTCCTGCCTCATCGATGGAAGAATTGACACATTTCATTCAGCAATAGAATCCTCCCACATTCTTAGTGGATGGAGGACCCCAAGTTACAGAGTCATGGCTAGAGTCTCCACTAATTATTTTCAAGTACCTGGATATACATCCATAGAATAGGGTGATGCTCGCCACCTATATGCTTTGAGACTCTGCCAAGAAGCGGTGCGATGTGATCTCACTGGCAGGTCGCTTGTAAAATATGTATTATAATGATTTTTGGGGAATCTTCTATGATTACATATATCCAGAGACTTTGAGGTCTGATCGAGCTCGAGAGTTCATATGTATGGAGCAGTGTACTCTTACTGTTATAGAGTATTCTGCTCGCTTAACAGAGCTGCAGCATTTCATGTCTATTTCTGGAGGTGAGGAGATGTTCCATAAACAGAAGTTTGATGATGTAATCAGGCATGACATTTGATCCTAGGTGTTCATCTTTATGTTGACATCGATACTGTCTATCGTCAACAAGGCACTAATCCCAGTGCACAACTTGTGGGATTCAGAAGGAGTGAGCCAGGGCAGTTCGACATCCAGAGTCAGTATCCCTCCTCCTGACAGTAAGAACCACCGTAGGGATATTCCATGATATGATCAGAGTAGGTGGGATGCATCTTATGGTTGCCATGTAGTATGCTACTAGTGTGGGAGGAGTAGGCATACAAGGCCAATTTTCCCAAGAGACCCATTATAGTACTAATCTTATGGAAAGATGGGGAATCTTCAGTGATTTTGTCAGATTTTATCACCTAATGCTAGAGATAGTGGTTCTTCATTGACTCCACATTCAGAAGAATCACCACCAGTTTCTCACCAGTATGTGATCTGTTGTTCTTCTGACCGTTCAGGCAGAGGTAGAGGTCATGGCCATTGTATCCAGTCACAAGTTTTTCAGCGACATTTGGGTGGATCAACTCCGAGTTGTAAGGCAGGGTCACATGGACATGGTATAGGCCAGACATTATTAATAGAGTATACATAGAAGAAGAAGGATCCCTAACCTTCTATAGATCGAGGTACGATCATAGTTTCCTCAGTATTAGCTTCTTATCTTTTCAATATAGGGGCTTCAGATAACATTATATTTGTTGCGGTTGTGGAGAGTCTTGGGCTCTGTATCATTTCTTCAGCTGATATCATGACACTGGACACACTATTGGGGACTTTAACGGTTAAGGTATGTTAGTTCTAGGAGTTCCATCTAGATATTGGTGGATGTCACTTCTTCTAGGACCACTATGTCATATAGATGACTTTCTATGATGTTATTGTTAGAATGGACTGGTTAGTTCCATTCCAGGCAGTCGTCGACTGTTATCATGGCAGGGTGAGTTTCACATCACCGTAGGGCATATCATTTCTTCATAAGAGGTAATGGGATGTCCAAGAGAGCAGAGCGGGAATCAAGAATCATGATTTTGGAGGAGTTACAGCCTAGATTACCACTCCATATCTGGATGACCAGGGGACATCACATTTAGACCTTCTTCATGTGGGTATCATTTCAGAGATGTCTTTCCATAAGAATTTTTTGGTTTTCCACTAGATCGTGAGGTGGAATATTCTATTAATCTCGTTCCAGGAGAAGCACCGGTGTCCATTATTCTTTATAGGATGTCTACACCAGAGTTTTAGGAGCTCACGAAACTATTGGAGGAGTTATAAGACTATGGATTTATCCGAACCAGTACTTATCCATGGGTTTTCCTGTCCTGTTTGGAAAAAAGTTAGATGTTACCGTTAGGTTTTGTGTGGATTATTGGAGGTCGAAATAGTTGACAGTCAGGAACCGAAGTTCCTTGCAAAGGAATGATGATCTATTTCATCAGCTTCTAGGAGATCAGGTATTCTCAAAGATTGACATTAGATTAGGTTACCATAAGTTGCGCGTTAGACCATCTAATATACCTCTCATATCATTCCAGAGGAGGTATGGTCTATATGAGTATATGGTTATGTCGTTCGGTCTCACGAACGTGTCTGCATTTTTCCGGGCACTGATGAACCGAGTGTTCCATCAATACTTGGATTCTATTGTGGTGGTTTTCATGGATGATATATTGGTGACTCTTGCACTCGACACGACCAAGCCAAAAACCATTATATTGTTTCGAGTACAATGAGAGAGCATCAGTTATATGTTATGATCTCAAAATGCCACTTTTGGATGGATCAAATAAAATTCTTAGGTCATGTTTTCTGAGAGACATGAGTATTAGTAGACCTTGAGAAAGTGAGATTAGTTTTTTCCTTGCAGCATATGAAGAATGTATTTGAGGTAATGAATTTTATAGGGCTAGATGGATACTAAAAACGATTCATTGAAGACTTTTCAGGCTTAGCATCACCACTGATTTGTTTGACTAAGAAGAGTGGAATTTTTTTCTGGTAACATTCATTTGAGTCAGCCTTTCAAGAGCAGATGGTGATATTGAATTCAGCATCGATTCTACTGTTGCAAGAGCTAGGAAAGATCTATGATGTGTACTGTGAGGAATCTGGTATCGTGCAGGGAGTTGTTCTTATGTAGGGAGAGAGAGTCATTGTGTACTGGTCTCAATAGTTGAAGCTACATGAGGGGAATTACATGACGCACGATCTCATGTCGGCTGTTGTTGTTCATGAAATACGATGTTGGAGACATTATCTACTGGGAGATAATTTTGTTGTTTTCACAGACCACAAGAGTCTCAAATACATATTCACTCAACGTGATCTGAATTTAAGACAGTGAAGTTGGGTTGAGTACATTCTGTCTGTTTACATCGAGTTTTCCTCTACGTCTAGGAATGGAAACAAAGTGGTTGATGCATTGAGCAAGGGGTCACATATATAGGCAGTTTTGGAGGCTAGTAGTGAGTGGCAAAATATGGTTCTGTTCTCAGAGATTAATTTGGAGGTGCACGACAGATAGGGGAAGACATTTCTATCTTCAGTAGCTATTACCTCTACTCTTCTTGATCATGTGAGAATGAGGAAACTGTTAGACTTAGAAGGCCTAGTACTATGGGAAAGAGTTTCAAGAGAGAACCATATTCTTGGATGGAAAATTGGTGAGGATGAGGTCTTGATTTTCCTGGGGTGCGTATGGGTGCCAGCAAAAAAACTTGTGGAGCAGATGTGAGACATTAATTCCTCAGTTTGGGAAGTTCTTCCTAGCATCACTAAGTATTATTATGACATACACCGTCAGTATTGGTGTCCATGCATGATGTGTGATTTTTCTGGTTTTTTTCTTGAGTCGTTCGACCTATCAGTATGTGAAGGCAGAGCATCAGCGATAAGAAAGACTTTTACAGTAGTTATCCATTCCCGAGTGGAAATTGAATGACGTCGCGATGGATATAGTGACCAGTTTTCTAAGGTTGCATCAAGGGAATGATGTATTGTGTGTTTTCATTGATAGGCTTACGAAGGTTCTCAATTTTTACCGATCAAGGAGAGCTTCAGTGTTGATGAGTTCGGACAATTGTACATTTGATAGTTTGTACGTCTGTATGGAGTCATGTACTACATTGTTTTAGACAGGAATGCAACTTTTACTTCTCAGGTATGGCAGGGGTATCAGAAGATTTTTGGTACACTAGTACTTTGGATTACAATATACCACTCCAAGACAGATGGCATGTCGGAGCATACGATTCTGGTGTTTGAGGACATGCTCCCAGCATGTATTTGGGTTTTTGGAGGTTCTTGGGAGAATCATATACCTCTTTTGGAATTTTGTTGGGACCTCATATTGTTCGTGATAACACTAAGAAAATATATTTGTTTTGGGAGAGGCTGTTTAGTGCACAGTCTCGAGAAAAGGCTTATGCTGATCAGTGGAGATTACCTTTGGAGTTCGAGGTTGGGGATCATGTTTTCTTGCGAGTCAAACAGAGTTTAGGGCACAGAAGGATTAGGAGACAAGGTATGCTTTTTCCAAGGTACGTTGGTTCGTTTCAAGTGTATGATAGAGTTGTGCCAGTTTCCTATCAGTTTCAGTTACAGCTGAGGTACCAGACTATGCACGACGTTTTCCATGTTTCTCATCTTCCACGTAACATCTCAGACTTGTCTCATGTTTTCCAAACTGAGGAGGTTGATTTGGAAGTGGATTCATCATTTGAAAAGCATCCTATCTGGATTGATGTTTGAAGTAAGAAGGTTCTCCATGGCCGGTCTATCCCTCTAGAATTGGTTATTTGGCAGCATGGGCTAGTACATGATGAGACTTAGGAGAGGGGGGATGATGATTGATACAGTGTCCAGAGCTATATGAATTTAATTCTTCTGTTCAGCGCTATGGAAATTTAGTGATGAATTTCATTAAGGGGTTATTTTTTAAGAAGACAGATCTTCTATTCTAGGTATGTTTTCTTCTTCTGGTTGTTTTTTAGAAAAAATGTGAAGTTATGAAATTTTTTTATGTACATGCAATGGACATTATGAGTACCCACCATGTATTACTTTTCCATTGGATGGAGTGTGCTGACTGTGTCTTGGCCACATGAACGGATGTTTGGGGGTGACATGGAGGTCCCCTAAAGAGGTGTATAGAAAAGAAGAGTACACACTAAGTAATTAAAATGTACATGCTGTATATTTGGTTTTTTTCCATTAAATGGATAGGGGTCACGTCTAATCACTAGAACACGCTTCATCTAGGTCTTGTTTAGCGGAGAGCTCTCATATAGCCACGATCCTTCCCCGATCCCCCGAGCCTCTCTTCGATCTCTGATTCGACTACCGTCGATTGCGTCGAGATCGCCTCAATAAGATATTCCATCTCCTAGAGCATCAATTTTTTATTCCAATTCGCCCTATTGATATCCCATGTTGAATGTTTTAGAAGTTTTGTAGATAATCAGTGTTCTAAGGTGATACATGTTTCGAGTTTCAAATTTATTGTTCTCTCAACACCTAGATAATTGGTTTGTGCCTTTATGGTCAACTTCATTTAGTATTATGTGCAATTTTTCCCAATACCCTTGAATGGGGTATTGTGCATTTACTGTTTTAACCCTATTGTTTTCCAACTATGCTTTTATGCCTGAGTAGAAGATGATTGATTGTGAAAATGATGTTTTCCCATGATTTGGATGTGTTTCACAACATGTTTTGTTTAGGACCATTGGTCAGCATAGCCTTATGGCCGCCTTTCCTTTTTAATGCCTGTTGTTATAGGGTAGGAAGTTTGTATTCTGACATACTTGTTATGTTGTAGACTGGTTAACCAAGTAGTTTTGTAGGTTTGCTTTGACCATATTTCATTTCTATGATCATTGACCTACAGAGGGCCGTGAGAACCTGGTGTAGTATACTATATGGGGAATCGACCGAGTGAGCATTCTCAGAAATTCTTTCAGCACTTTAGGATATACGGGGGATTCACCGAGTGAGCTTCCTAAGATAGCCTAGGGCAACTTGGGTATATAAGAGAAATTGACAGAGTGATATTCCTTAAACATTCATTGAGTACTTTATACTATAAGTTTAATTGACAATTTGATCTTACTCAGAGATTCTTTGAATTATTTGAACAGAATGGTCTATAAGGGGAGTTGACCAAGTGAGCATCCTTAGAGATTCCTTCAACATGGGGCTTTAAGGGGAATTAATCTTTTGAGGTTCCCCATAGAATTATAAATTATATTAGACTATAGGGGGAATTGACTGTGTGTGCTTCATCAGAGTGTATTTATATATTCTTATGAAAACACCCGAGGGGTTAGACTGAGTATACTGCCTAGAGGGTTTCTTGTAATTTTTAGATAGGACCAAAGTGGATGGGATGTTTGTACATCATAGAGGGTTACCTATTTGTGTTTAGATGCATGTTTAGCTGATTTTTGATATTGAATCTTTGGACTATTTTCTTCCTTCTGTACCTTTACCTATCATATATTCTCATAATATTAGGCATAGATCTTCGGGTGGTTGTCAACTGCGATTTAGTCACACACTATGTTTGGGACATGATTTTGGGCCCAAACTATTTATATTGTTGTATGTATACATAAGGTAAAGTGCCCTTCTATGTCAGGTACGTGACTTACTGTAGAGCTGGAGATAATAGGACCAAGCTATGGCTTGTGATTCTAAGGATCTATTTATCTGTATCATTTTTTAGTTTATTTTCCAACATTGTGATTTTTTTGGTTTCCTTCCTAGACATATGTAACATGCATAATTTACATATATATGTGATGTATCCATTTCTTACTTTTAGTCTTCTGTTGTTTACCCTTGTATGGATTATTACTGCTTCCGCTATTCAATGTTGTTTACTTCTGTTGTGTTATTCTGCCAATTAGGGCATTGTTTTCCTAATATTACACCAAAGGCCCTCGCTACTAGTCGGTATCCTCTGGAATTTGGGAAAATGCACTTGAGCCCATGTGTCCAACTGGGAACGGGGCGCCAATGGGTGGATTCTAGAACCGGTGCGTTACAAGTCACTCATGACTCCCACCATATATAGAGGTCACTAATATATCTAATCATTACTATTAATGAACTATCAATAAACCCTATAGATAATGTTCATGAATACTGTGATAATAGCACAAGGGAATGCGTTTTTCATCCCATTCATTGAAAAATCTAATAACCCAAAAATTCCACTGTTCATTCCACTTCCAAACACTAACATAGACTTTGTGAATTCCATTTCAATGTAGAAGAAACCTTAGAACATCCCATCATACATCATCCCATTAAAATGTCTCAAATGTGAAAAAAAAATCACATGAGATTCAAAAACATTTACCAAATCACCCAAAAGTACCGAACATGACTACAAATTTACATATTTGATTCCTTTTCCAATACACATAAAAAAATATGAATACAATGCATTTAACATATGATGATACAAAACTGACCTTTATGTCAATTAGAATACAACCCACCACTAAAGATTACAAATGGGACTAGATTTTGGAAACACAATTGAATATAGATTTGAAATAATTAATGAACCAATGAGATAAAAAGGAAACATTATTGTTTTATAATAACCATTTCAAAGGTGGATGGATGAAAGTGATAGTGGAATGAAGAAGTAATGTTGATTTGAAATCTGGGATTGTTGCCAATATTCCTTATAAACACCCATTAATGTTTTTTTGTACATCTGTACATGAAAACCCTATAAATAGGGTAAGAGCACATCTAGTGGAAAACCCATTAAACGACACTAATCACAGATGTTATTTAATTATCCAAAAAGAGTTTCAAAATTTCCCCATATAAGAAAAAACAAGAATTCACTAAACCCAAATTGGGAATCAAAATTCTCTCACAAGCCCCAATTCACAATCTACCAATTTACCAAAACATAACCAATACCAAACACATCCAAAAACACAAAAAATTATTTTAATGAAAAATTTTCAATTAATAAAACCGATTTTATGGAAATAATTCTCGAAATCAAATAAATATCTATTTCCACCTAATTTCTAAACCATAAATAGAAAAATTAATTTCGAAAATATATCCCAATAATGAAGAACACATTTATAAATTATTAAAAATATCATAGGAAACAAATGGATTATCCTACAATAGAAATAATTAGAAACAACTGTATGAACATTGATTGTATCGAATTAAACTGTAATAGATGTTATAACAATGTTTTTAGAACTACATAGAAACCATAAAAACAGTGAAATTGGCCAACGTTATCCAATTATCTCATTTTGATTATGTAAATAATGAACTGATCCAAGAGTAACCATTATGACAAGATATATAGATGATAAAAAATGAAAAAAACTAAGAAAACAAGAGGATCTATCCTAGGATACATTATGAAGCTTATATTGATGAAGGAAAACCATGTGGAGGGGGATTAGGGATCCCATTATGATGCAATGTCAAAAAATATGGAGAAACAATAATTGAGTTAAAACTAATTGGGAGAAATGTTTGAATTTTATATTTTATGAATATACAAAAATAAAATGGTTTGGACATTAGGTTTTATAATATGTGTGACAATAGTGAAAATCATATTGGAAAAAGATGAAACCCATATAGGCTTGCTGAATGGTTTGGGAAACTTTGTGAAAACATTGAACCTTACTTCTACCAAAATTTCAATGATATCTCGCATGTATCATTCATGGATTGACATAACCACACTCAATCGGTGATAATTTTTTATAGATAACCCACACATTCTATAAGGAATAACATGGGACTTAATAGTTTTGATCCAAACCATTCTCAAAAATGGAAAGGAACTTTTCAAGAACAATTTGAACTCGAAACACACACAACCTTGAGAAGTAGTTTAGTTCACCAAAAAATTGGGACAAAAAAATGTGAACATGTCCCAAAGAATAAAATAACATTCAATACACAAATAATAATAAATATAACTCATCGAAAACATTATAAAAAATATCATATGCAGTCAAAAGAATAAAATAAAAGAAAAATCATTTTTTAGGTGTTTCATTTCACCCTATAATAAATAAATTATACCACAATGAATACACCAAAACAATCAAGAAACAATGTTAGACAAAATCAAATACCTCATTATGAACCTTTTATTTCCATGCATAATAGCTGACCTACTATAGAAAAATTCACCTCATCGAGAACTACTAGTGTTTTAAAAAATATAGGGCTCATACCAAAAAAATAGCATTCAATTACAATGACACTGACATAATAACTACTAGAATGACACCCAATAGAAGTGGCCCCAAGAAAAAGTTACTAAAAAGAAACACTCATTTAAACCACAATTAATCATATATTGAAGATATGAACATCTACATATGGATCCAATACAAATACATGTCAACAAGGATAACATAACCGAATATTCAACATAATAAAAATCTATTGACCTTCACTAAAATTAGATGATCATGGATTTAAAAATTAACATAAAATAATAAAATATACTAAAGTAGGGAAAATAAAATTGATCCCAACACATCATAAGAGATATAAGATGGGACATAGACCATACACCACAACCACAAATTTCTGAATTTGTGAGTTACATAATTCAACGGAATATTTTCGGAGCCCTTGAGAATTGATGTGTCATCTTCCAAACATCTTGGATATGATGACCTATAAACTAGACATACCCTTTTTGGATTTTTTCATGAAAAACATAACAATGTGAAAGAAATGGACCCATATTCTGGAAACCAAAAATGTATTCTGGAATTTTGGTTTTGAATTCTCAGATCGACCACATAAGAAAAACATGTTCCAAAGGTCTGATGAATGAGACACTCGAACTAAAAAATGGAACCTTTCAAAAAATATACAATATAAATTCACCTCTCATAGGATGAGGGTAACCATTAGGATCATTGTGATAGAACAAATTGACAACTGCTATATACTATGCTCCTGAAGCCCACTCATCATGAAATGAATCATCCATGAGATTCCCAAATATAAAATTTCAAGAATAGAAAACAAAAGCATCAATCTATGGGTGAGGATTACATAAAATAATAGTATCCATCATCTAATCCAATGATTATATCTCTATATAAAATGAAACCAACTATTTGAATTAAATCCCATTTAACTAACAATCTAATGATCTAATGGAATGGTCATGAACTCCAACACATTCATTTCATCTGGGTCATGTGGTATGAAATATTTGATGATGGGGTCTTTAACACTTCCCAAATCATTAAAATATTTTAGGATGATGGGATAGTGACTTTCCTCTAACAAAAAAATGATTTAAAATCAACCAAAACACAACAGTCTCCTAAAATTGAGAGTTACAAATGACTTGGAGGCACCATCAATGTTATCGAGCCACTCCATGAACTCTAAAGTATCATGATAACCAATCATAACATAAAATAGGTGAGGACAACTTTACTATGTCACCCCATTGGGAGCCTAGGTAGGCCAAACAAAGTAATATATTTCTTGAATGCTTTTTTATATTTTGATGTGGATTATATGAAATAATGTAATAACATTAAACAAAATCAACTGCAAGTGGAAAATCATTCAAAGGAACATTCCAATAAAAACACATTCCAAAAACCCAAAAAATAAAAATAACATATAAGTTTTAAAAATTAATTTTTTCAATTACAATTTCAAAAACACATTATCCTATTTCAACTTTTTGAATATTAAATGTTCACTATTAAATTAAAATATAAATTATTGACACCACATTCATACTATCAAAACTATTATTAAAATCATTCTAATACACCAAATATTTTATTCAATATAATAAAATTTCCTCAAAAGAATTTTTAATTGAAGAAACGATTTTTAAAAACAAAAATTCCATTTAGAATCCACTGACTCCAACCAAAATCGATCCAATTATAATGTCATGCCAAAACATCCTAAACAACGTACTAGTGGATATTCATATCTCGAACATAAGGATTATAGACCATTCATCAAGAATGAAACTCCAGTAGATGTATCTTGAAATGTGAACATGAGATATACATTGTTGAATACTACATTCATGAAAATTTCACATAATTGGCACAATCCCTATTTCATTCCCCACACCACAAAATCCAAATAAGAATTAATATAAGAAATAACAAAATAAAAAAAGTGTCATTTTCCAGAACACATCCGATTACTCACGGATTTAAAAAAGATAGATTTCAGGACTATCATCACAAACCTACCTCTAGAGTTATAATATACGTCTAACTTAACTACATTAAATACCATACATAAAGGGATTATCTTGTATTTGTTTCATGAAACATGCTAGCTTCCATCAATCCATGAAGCTTACACTACCCGAGATAACGCCTGAGGGGAATTCTTTGTCCTCTCAGGCTTGCAATTAGCACTGGTATTATTGTATGTATATATATATATATCCATAGTAATGATTTATCCTATCATATAAATGATAAATTAATGAAAACTAAGAAAAAAACAAGAGGGAAACATATATACATGTGACGATCAAAATATTGCATCAAAAAAATAACAAAACCAACTCAACAAAATTAAAACAGATCTACATTAAACCAGATCCTAACCAGTTCACCATGTGACCTCATGGTAATAAAATACCATAATAACAACTAACCCCACATGAAAACTTACCAATAACTAACCTTACATGACATTATGGGTCTACTGACACCAATTGTAATAAGTAGAGTGTGTGAATAAACAACTCAGAAATCAATGCACCAAAGAAACTAGGAATTTTCATTCTCAAAATAGTCCAAAAATGAAAGTGTTAAAAAAATTTGAAATAGGATTTTTATCATTCAATAAACCTATCATGTCGTTCCATCAAAATCAACATTCAACATAAATTTGGCACCATATATTCTTAAATTGTTTTCCAAAACCAAACACTTATAGAATTACCCGAAAAGGTAATTAAAAGAGTAATTTTTTGTGTAAAATAACTCCCCCATTGTGGAATTATAAACATGAAAAATAATGAAATAAAATGTTGTAGTAATGAACCATGAATATAGATATTGAAATAATTGGAATTAAAAAAACCTCACTAGATGAAATCTAATGATGTACTCAATTAAGTCTCTTGTACTAGTGTCTATTACCACATTATTTTCAATAACTAACTAGATTCACTATGCTAACCTTACCAGTGAAAATTCCCCTATATGATCTCCGAAAAAATAGGGGTCACTAATCGCTCAAATTATAGCTATTAAAAAAATTTAATTGTCCCTCTTTCAGAAGTTCATTAATATGATGATAATATTTCCCTGAGTATGAGGATGTCAATACATGTGTGTAATAAAACAGCATCCCATTAATACCACCATGCATTACTTTCAAAAAATCTGAAGAAACTAAGAATATGACCTTTACATGGATAGAAAACCATTGAGGATCACTTTCATGACATGACACAAATAAATGATAATCATGCCTATAAATCACCTTAGTTTCAAAACCACAATACAACACACCAAAACCTACCATCTATTCCATAGAATTTAAAAATAAAACTCCATTTATAGTCTATTTCCAATTCCAATGGGAAACCACCCTTTATGATCAGTTAATCCATATGTATCATTAAGTTATATAGATGTTAGAAAACAACGCAATATACCCAATGAGCCATGATTTAGGGCTCAAAATTTAATCCAAATTTTAAATGACATGGGAACCAAAGAAACATTATGAATCATTGGGGTTTTATAAGTACCATATAAATGGATGGGTATAAAAAAGAGGGAATAAAGTAGAAGAAAAGGTCATTTGATGTAACACCCCATTTATTAATAGAATAATAGTTTTTAATTTCTACTAATACGTATGAATAAAATTTTAATTTTATGTTAATGGGGAATCTTTTCATGATAGTGTACTCGACATGGAAGAACAGGCTTCTTTGAAATCATACATTGGACACAACATTGAGTTACACTGAAAAAAATACAACAACATTTTTGTAACACCCATAATTATAAAGGGTTAAATGACTAAATGATATGACTCATGTTAACAAGATGCACATTCCTTTTTATGATCATGCCTGATTAGAACTCCACAATTATGTGTGCTAGGTTTGGATTAGTGATCAGGAAGGGTGACATTCTAGGAAGTTATCTAGGGTGTGTGTGAGTGAGGACAAAGCACATTGGAAATGGTATTTGGTGGACTATGGGTACAATCATTAGTCAGATGACCCATTCAAACATGTTGGTGAGCCCCTGAGTGGGGAACACGTGTCTGTTGGGAAACTGGTGGTACCTAGTGGGCAAAGACTGGATGTCCATGTTAAGGCGGGGTGTCTGTGCTTTAACTGGGGTCGAGTTATTAAATTTGGTAACATAGGAGGAACTCGACCTTAAGTGCATTGCACTGCCTTGGTCGAGATGTAGGGCCCAGAATGAGGATTTTGTGCTCCATGGGTGGTGATTGTAACACTGAAAATTATAAAGGGTTAAATGACTAAATGATATGGCTCATGTCAACAAATTGATCCTTCTTTTTCAGGATCCTACCTGATTATAACTCTACAGTTAAGTGTGCTTGGTCTAGAGTAGTGATCAGGATGGGTGACCTTCTAAGAAGTTACCCAGGGTGTGTTAGAGTGAGGAAAATGAACAATTGAAATGATATGTGTCGGCCTGTGTGGACAATCATTAGTCAGATTACCCATTCAGACATGTGGGTGTGCCCATAAGTGGGGACCACATGTCTGGCAGGCTACTGGTGGTACTTGGTAAGCATGGACCCGACAACCATGTTAATGCAGGGTTTCTGTGTTGTCATTGGGGCCTAGTTTGTTAAATTTGGTCTTAGAGGAGGAACTCGGCATGAGATCTAGTATACAACTGCTAGATGAAGCGACCGAGCAGCTGGCCACTTTGCAGATATCATTTGTAATAGAGATAGAGCAGCATTTATTTATACCCTTACAGTCACTCCCCCACATCTTCAGTGTGTCAGGGTGGCACAACATGGGGACGCAAATGGTGAGACACAACGTGCTCGGATATCCTCAAGGCAGGCAACTGATGGATTTTTTGATGGTGCGAAGCACGTCATCCACTTCAGGTAACGTACTATGGTGCCATTGTCACTTCCAGAAGAATTTTTGAGGTAGTTACTCACATCCCCTCTAGCGGTACTTCCAGGAGTGAAAAATCAATACCAGGATCTCCGGTGACAGCACTGGTGGCCGGGGAGAAAGAAGGATGTAGCAGAGTCTATCTCTCGGTTCCTCACTTTTCATCAAGTGATGGAAGAGCACTATGTACCAGCAGACATGGTTCTTTCTTTAGAGGTTCCATAGTGGAAGTGATATGGGATATCCATGGAGTTCGTGACAAGAATTCCATGCACATCGAGGGGTCATGATTCAATTTGGGTGATCGTTGATCGACTCCCCATATCGTCCCACATCCTACAGATCTGAGAGCATCGTTCAGTAGAGATCTTGGGACACCTCTACATGTAAGAGATTGTGTGTCTACATTGACTACCTTCATCCATTATCTCTGGTCATGAAGCACGATTTAATTCCAGGATATGGAGGTGGTTATATGAGGATTTGGGGACACAACATCGTCTGGGCACCGCCTTCCATCCTCAGACTGATGGCCAGACTGAGAGAACCATTCAGACTCTCAAGGACTGGCTCTCTGTATGTGTCCCTTTCTTTAATTGCTGATGGGATGATCTCTTTACTTTTTTGATGTTTTTTTACAACAACAGCTTTCACTATACCATAGGGATGGAATCTTTTGAGGCGTTATACATATGACCTTAGAGATCACCCTTGTGCTGGGCTGACCCTGGGATGTCCGCACTAGTGGGACCAGAGATGGTACAATCAACCATGAAGAAGTTTCAAATCATCTAGGAGTGGATGAATACTGCAAAGAGAAGACAAGAGATGTATGTTGATAGGAGGAAGAGACCTCTGGATTTCGAGGATGGGGACCACGTCATTCTACGAGTCTCGTCTATACGAGGTCTACTGATATTTTTACAATGTGGCAAGTTATCTCTGAGGTTCATCCAATCATTCCAGGTCCTCAAGAGAATTGATGAGGTGTATTTCCTCTTATCGCATCCACCTTATTTGCACGGGGTGCATGAGGTCTTAAAATTTCTCAGCTATTTAGACACATACCAGACTCATCTAACATAATCGACCATGGAGAGCTTGACGTCAAGGATGGGGAAACATTCACGGATGTTCAGTAAACGTACGAGTGGGTTTTTATAACGTTTGAATAGGTTCTCATAATGGAAATCCGAGGGCACTGTTGAACTTGGAGCGCCGGTATTCCCTTAACTAGACATTCACTTCGATGGTATTGGGTCAAGAATAAAAGTTACTTTTTGGGTTTTTTTGGAACATAATATAATAAAGTGAGCTGCACTTTATTTATATTTGAGCCACCATGTTGGAGTTTAGAGGTGGGTCCCATGAAATCTACAACCACTTTATAGTGTTTGAAAGTGGGGACCACCAGGCCATAACCTCTCATGAGAGAATATGATGGTGGGGACCACCACACCTCATCCTCCCTTGTGGGGTTAATGTGGTGGGGACCACCCTATACAACATAACCTCCCAATTTTAATAATAGGGGAGGGGACCACCCATCCCTTATTAATCGGAGGAGAGGTAAATCTCCCTACTCCCCATAACAATTAGGGTTATCCCCTTGTCCTCCTCTACCATTTATAGTGCCACCACCTTCCCTTTAATTATTTTTTCCAACCCATAATTAATTATTCCAAATCCTACCCATTAATTAATTCAGCCATCCATTTTAATTAAACACTACAATATGAATGTTTTAATCCCAAAAATATAAAATTATAGACAATATATTATTTAGAGGGTCTATCTATTTGGCTCGGCATATTTCATCGTGGCAGAAACTTGAGAGAATAGGGAAGAACTCTCACAAATTAAGAATGATGAACGAAGAACTTTGACCTTCATCGACTTCTTCCTTGGATATTCTATCGACATGGGATTCCTTCAACCGACACTCCGATCACATCGTTGTCAATGAGCCGATGCATGACCTCAAGATTGAAAGTGTGAGGCATATGCCACGAACGATGATCTTCTCTATCTTCTTCACTGTGAATCCTTCATCGATCGACGATCAAGGTCAGGGGTTAATTTGGGTAATACTACTTTCTTTATTCCCTTCTTTAGATGGAAATGAATCGTTGCGGAGGTTGTGAAACAATTTTTGTTCATCATTCATATTCCTTGATGAGCAGAATTTTACCACCCTAAATGAGGATGGTGCGAGCCAAACCAACATGGCCGGACCGCTTCATCGATCTTGTTTATATTGATCTTCGGTATGTCGAAGAAGAAACCAGGCGGCGAAGGCGAAGAAGACAAATCCCACACTACCCACAACCTCTGTGATCCAAACCACCCCCATGAAATCCCACACTACCACCGGCCATACCAGCCTTGGCCAAGCCCCATTCGGCCACAGTACTCGTCGTGCCGAGCCGCTGCCCTGGGCCAGCCCGTGCCCTGCCGGCATGCCCGGGTGCCCACCATCCTCCCTATAGACCTACCCTACCTCCTGCCGGCTAGGCCCCACCCTGTATGGATGCCCGCATTCCCGCCAACCGGCCTAGTCGGCCACCTTCCGGCCTAGACGCACCTTTCCCAACAGCGTGCTGGCCTACCCGACCACCTCTCATGCCCTTGGAAGAACCACACTAGCCCGCTGGCCTTGCACGCCCCATGCCGCCCGAGTCGCATCCCCCTCACGGTGCCCTGGCTAAACCGGACAGTACACGCCCTCAGGGACGATCCGTGTCGTGCAGCACCCTTATGGAACATCGGGCCGAACCAGCCCCATGCCCAGGCCAAACCACCCACACAGCTAGCTAGGATGGGTCCAATGGGACGGGCCAAATCTAACAGGGTGGCCCACCCAATTGGTCGGGCCAGACCCATCATGTATGACTATGTTGACCCAAACCGATTCAGCCCAGACTGGGTCGGACCGAGTCATTCCAATAAGGTCAGACTGGACCCGGGAAATCTACTGACCATTTACTTTCTTTGGACATATCGTTGGCATCAGACGACCGTTTGATGATTATTCATCAGTGCTGGTTTTCATCGAGCACATCAGTCCCATTGAATATAACCCACTGGTGTTTGGGGTAATGTTTTGATATGTTCAGGTTGTATCATTCACGAATCCAACTGAGCCCCCAGGACTAAAAGACAAATAACTCACAAACCTTGAATCCAATTGACAAGTTTTCTATTGTGTTGAGACCCCTAGGACGTGGAAGACCTCTGAGATACTTTAACATTGGACTTTGTGATTATTGGAGTATCGACTTATAGATCGTGGAGCAGATCCTCCCGGGGACAAGCATGAATAGTGCGGGGACCTAGTAGCAGGGTGAGACCTGATGAATGCCGACCGATTTGACATGGAGTGATTCGACAAGCAAACTGGTTAGAGCCTTGGAGTCAGGGTAGCAGCACCGTGGAGAGCACCTTGGTGTTGCTGAAGACCCATGGTACTCGAAAAGAGGAGTACCTTAGCAGGCTATAAGGGGGAGCACCTTGGTGATACAATAGGGAAACTTTGGTGAGCGTTTTGGGGATGTAACATAACCATGGTACTCGATAGGAGGATTACCACAACAGTCCAAGGCTAGTGGGAAGTGCCTTGGTGATGCGGCAGACCCACACTACTCAATAGAGGAGGAGTTATCCAGCATCCATGGATTCAAAAGTGTGTATAAAGATATTACATGATACTACCCCTAGAATAAAATACCATTTTGAGCTAAGTCCGAAACATTTGTATTTTCCTCATGATTGAGATGGATTACTTGATAACTTGGGTATATGTATGGGTATATACCTAAGTAGGGTTAACTATTGATTTCATACCTTGTGGTTTGTCATTATTATATTTTGTGAGACCTTGAGGGTCTCAGGGTCCCTACTGAATATGGTTATACTCACCCATGCGCAGGATATGCACGCACCATGTTGTGTTGGATGCAGACAACGGACAACAGTGACCGAGCCTGAGTGTACCCGGACTGGACAGTTCCCAGAAGTGGACCACATGGTGTGATGGTACAAGGAGGATTCGGACAGACGTGCGGAATGGTGGAGGCTATTTGTACCTACCCTTTAGGTAGGATTTCGCAGTCGATTATCAAAGAGCTATTTAAAATTTTTTCCTACATTAGTACTTTCATTTTCCTTGTACTTTACAGTTGGGCTTGTATTTCTTGACCCTTTAACTTTTTATCACTCTTTGGTTATTCAGTTTAACTTAGTTTTTTTCTTCCAGCTTGTACTATATTATGTGTGTTTTCTCAGGATATAAAGTCTATGCCTTCATTGTTTTTGGGATTTATGACTTTGGTGATAGTCGGAATCCTATGGCCTATAAAAGGCGGTCTTGGGGTAGTCACGGAATGGGCCCCGTGGGACGGGTCGTGACAAATTGGTAAAAGAGGGGGTTGGTTCTATCGGAAAACTTAAGACTCTGATATTTTCCGTGAAGCAATAGTTTTAAGGGTACTGATTGTGGTTTCCAATTCAGGGAGTCTAGTGTTGGTGCAGTGGCCAATGTATCCATACATAGGGACCTTGACTATAGATTTCAGACTTAGTGCACGAAAACAACGATTGATTGTGTGTTTTCAGAATTTTTCATTATGTTAGCTCCACCAGGTCATCTGACCAGGTATAATTTGTGACCTTGTCACTTTTGTTTCATTCATGATGCCTCCCCATGGATGACCGACTAGAGACCCGAGAGTTGTTCGCGCAGATAGCCCACCGAGCAACGAGGCCTCAGTCCAGGGCCGTTTTTCTAGCGGAGGTACCTGAGGTACCACTTCCCATTGGACCACTGATGCCACCATCCCCAACAGTAGTAATTGCACACCTCTTGAGTGCACTGCAAGATTTCAAGCACCATAGGCCACTGAGGATCAGGGGTGAGATGGACCCACAGACAGCTGAGGATTGGCTGGAGGCTGTGGTGAGAGTCTTCAGACTAGTAGGGACACCATCTGACCTTATGGTGCTCCTTGTAGCGAGTTTCCAACAAGCAGCAAAAGGAAGATAGTGGTGCTTGATTCTCTTTGTGCCTGACGAGGCGACACTACTCTAGGAAGGCTTTGAGTTCCAGTTTTGGGTGGAGTTTTTCCCATCCACCCTTCGTGCATTGTGAATATAGGAGCTACATCACCTACATCAGGGTAGCATGATGGTGACACAATACTCAGCCATGTTCAAGGACCTCTCTCACTAATCCACTGATATGGTAAGAACCCCATTCTTCAGGGCTCACAGCTTCAAGTAGGGTCTCAGGCGAGAGATCATGGCATCAATTATCTCCATCGGCATCCCGATGCAGATAGGGGTGTAGGAGAGAGCCCTCTGAGTGGGGAGTTTCCATGCCATGTATTCTCCAGCAGCGCGACCACCACTAGTCGACATGCAGCAGAGTCTTCTGCAGCTGGTAGTAGATAGATACTATAGGGTTCTAAGAGGACCATAACCATGAGTGGATGACCGCATGACTCAGGACTAGTTGTGCGGTGCACCCGGGGCAGAGACATACATACTAGGAGTGAGCAGTGTTTTTCATGCGGCGGGCCGGGTCACATGGCTCTTGACTGTCGGACCCACCATTTGGATGATCAACAGATGGTCGAAAGACCACAGAGGATGTGACATAGATTCAATTGAGGTAGTCTGCAAGGCATAGGCAGACATGGAAGAGGAGCTGGTCGAGCAACATTTGGTGGGCGACATATCGAGTTTTTACTGTCACAACCACCAGGATGTCCACCCCGACTGCAGGGAGTAGGTTGACATGAGAGAGCTCAAATCCATGGGGCTGAGGCTAACAATCATGGAACTCTGAATATGATTCATGTTATGGTCTGTGTCAACTCCACCTTAGCTACAGTTCTTATAGTTACAGGTTTCAGTCACTCTTTCATTGCCACTAGCTTCATTCAGTGCTCAAAGATTTCGATGGACCGTTGGATCAATCCTTACATTTATAGTCTACTATTAGAGCAGAATGGAATATTACGTTATGGTGCCAGTAGTGTGAGCTTACTCTAGTAGGAGAGATCCTTGGCTGGGATCTACATGTAGTGTCGCTGAGGCCTTACGACGTCATCTTGTGTATGGATTGGTTATCTACAGTCCATGCTCAGATTGACTCCATTTGACACAAAGTGTAGTGTGTCCGCATGTATGGGACCAATTTCACCTTCTCCTATGATATGGGAACCTTTACAACACAGGATGGACTTGCCCAGAGGAGAGTACAACCGATCACATATCAGTTGTCTTGACTTACCCTCAGAGTAGTTGATGTGGAGAGTCCAAATTATATTGTAGTGATGGACCAGTGCTCAGATTTTTTCCCTGATAATGTACCATGACTACATCCTCACAGGGAGTTGGACTTCTATATTGACTTGTAACCTGGGATAATACCTATATCTACACCAGCATATCGAATGGCTCCCTCGGAGCTTCGCGAGCTACGAGTACAACTAGAGGACATACATGGGAGGGGATTCATCCGGCTTAGTGTTTCTCCCTGGGTAGCTCTGAATCTATTGGCCAAGAAGGTGGATGAGATCTTGAGGCTTTTTTTCGACTACCGCCACCTAAATTAGGTGACCATGAAGAACAAGTACCCACTCCCTAGGACTGACGGCCTCTTTGATCAATGGAAGGGTGGATTGTGGTTCTCGAAGATAGACCTCATATCAGGATATCACACGCTTAGAGTTCGAGAAGAGGATGTGTAGAAGATGACTTTCAGATGTCGGTACGACCACTATGAGTTCCTGATTATGCCTTCCGGTGTAACCAATGCTCCAGTAGTGTTCAGGGGACTCATGAACAGGATTTTCCAGACATACCACAATCTCTTTGTCATAGTCTTCATCGACGAAATTCTGATCTACATGACTTCTGCGGAGGAGCATGCCTACCATTTGTAGGTTGTATTGGACACACACCGAGGGCACCAGATTTATGGTATGATCTTGAAGTGCTAGTTCTGGATCCAAGAGGTTCACTTTTTGGGACACATCATCTCGGAGGATGGAGTTGTAGTAGACCCAGTGAAGATTGAGGTGGTACTTTATTTGGAGCCACCCAAGTGTGTGATGGAGGTATGATGTTTCATGGGGTTGGTTGGATACCAACAAGATGTTTTTATCAAATTTACCTAGAGTTTCAACACCACTATCATCCTTGACGAAGAAAGGGAAACCCTTCATGTGGTCAGAGAGATTCCATCAAAGCTTTCAAGAACTGAGGTAGAGGCTGACTAGTGCCCCCATAGTGAGAATTCCAGAGGAAGGAATATGGTACATAGTCTACTGTGACGCATCAGAGACCAGACTTGGGTGTATCTTAATGAAGGAGAAAGTAGTGATAGCATATTGCTCTTAGAAGCTGAGACAACACGGGCATAACTACGTTATCCATGACCTGGAGTTAGAAGTTCTGGTCTTCACCTTGAATATATGGAAACACGATCTGATGGGAGGACATTTTACCATGTACTCTGATCATAAGAGTCTCATGTATATATTCACTTTGAAAGACCTGAACCCGAGACATCGACCTTGGCTTGAGTTTCTCCATGACTATAAATTCAAAATAGTCTATACTCATTGTTATACAGCTACTTAGATAAATGACAGAGTAATTGGACTCTTTGTAGATATCCTTTTTGGATTGAGATGGAGCATCTTTCCATCATGCCCTTACAATCACTCCCACAATTATTTAGCGTGTCAGGGAGGTATAGTATGGGGACACTGACTGCGAGACACGATGTTCTCAGATATCCATAGGGCACGCACCTTATGGATTTTATGAATGTGGGGAGCATTCCATACTCTTCAGAGGATGTACTATTGTGAAAGTGTGACTTTAGGAGGAAGTGTAGAATGGATTCCACACATCACCTCATGCGGTACATCCAAGAGTTTAAAAAATGTATTAGGATCATGGGTGACAACACCGGTGGTCGGGGGTGAAGAAGGAAGTTGGAGTGTTTGTATCTCGGTGCCTCACTTGTCAGCAAGTGAAGGCAGAGCACCATGTACTAGCAGGCGTGGTTCAACCTTTAGAGGTCCCATAGTGGTACTGGGATGGGATATCCATGGACATCATGATAGGACATCTACATACATCTAGGTGTCGCAACTAGATTTGGGTCATCGTTGATCGACTCACCTAGTTTCCCACTTCCTACCGATTAGAGATCAGGGTTCAGTAGAGAGAATGGGACGCCTATATGTGCAAGTGAATGTGTGGCTACATGAAGTACAATCATCTATTGTCTCTGATCATGACACATGATTTACATCCTAGCTATAGAAGTGGTTGTAGGGGGCATTTGGGATGCAGCTTCATCTAAGAACCACCTTCCATCCTAAGATGGTTGGCCATACATAGAGAACCATTTAGACTCTCGAGGACATGCACTATGCATGTATCCCCGAATTAGATTGCAACAAAGAAGATCACTTTATATTGATGGAGTTTGCATACAACAACATCAATCACTCCACCAAAGGGATGGCACCTTTTGAGGCGTTATACAAGTGACCATACAAATTACCTTCTGCTGGACTGACCGTGGGGAGTCAGCACTAGTGGTACCAATGATGGTACGAGATACCATAGAGAACGTGAAGATCACCTAGGTGTGGATGAAGACTGCACAGAGTAGACCTAAGTCATATTCTGACAGGAGATAGAGACATCTAGAGTTCGAGTATGGCGACCACACCGTTCAAGGGTCTCATTTCGACGAGGTCTGTGGAGATTTGGCTGGGGCGGAATGTTATCTCCGAGGTTAATCAGACATTTCCAAGTCATCAACATAGTTTGTGATTTGGCATACCGATTAGCTCTTCCACCTCAGTTGCACCGGGTTCATGACCTCTTTCATGTATATCAATAGAGGATATATTTTCACGACCCTTCTCACATCATCGACAAGGGATAGCTGGACATTGATGATGTGGAGACATTCACAGAGGTTCTAGCAGAGATTGAGGATCAATAGGATCAGTTCCTACATGGACAGTCGATACCTCTCGTACTCATTTGGTGGTATCACGGGATCCTCCTGGTAATCACATGGTAGTGGGAGGCTCAGATGCATGTTCATTACTCCCGGTTGTTCTCTTAGTTTGAGTTATACCTTACACGTTTGTAAATCCCTAAGGTGGGAAGAATGTAAAGGCACATAAATTCCGTGGATTTTTTTTTCTTAAATAAATGGGAATTTTACGAGTCCGTGAAAATTGACGATGCATTATTTCGAGGCCCAGTGTGCCCATAATCAATTTCGGATGTTTTGTTTGGGTATATTCAGTAAACGTACGAGCGAGTGTTTATAAATTTTGATGATGTGCTTGGAATTGAAATATGAGGGAACCGTTGAACTCACAAAACCGATATTCACTTGTGGAGAATTTCACTTCAATGGCAGTGGGTTGAGAATAAAAGTTATTTTTTGGGTTTTCATGGAAAATAATAAAATTAAGTGAGCTTCACTTTATTTTTATTTGAGCCACCATGTTGGTAGTTGAAGGTGGGTCCAACAGGATCTATAACCTCCTTATGGATGTTGGAAGTGGGGACCACCAAGCCATAACCTCCCATGAGAGGTTACGATGGTGGGGTCCACCATTCCTCAAGCTCCCATGTGGGGTTAATGTGGTGTGGACCACCCAAGACCACAAAAAACTCCAAATATGAATAATCGGGGTGTGGACCGCCTGACCCCTATTAATGGGAGGAGAAGAAAATCTATCAACTCCAATAATTAATGAGGGGGAGCCCCATGATCTCCTATAAAATTTATGGTTCCACCACCACCCCTTTAAATATTTTTGCCAAAACATAATTTATTATTCAAAATCCTACCCATTAATTTATTGAGCCATCTATTTTAATAAAACACTACAATATGAATTTTTAAACCCAAAAATATATAATTATATATAATGTATTTTTTGGAGGGGCTAACTATTTAGTGTGGCATATTTAATCTCGGTGGAAAAATGGGAGAATAAGGAAGAACTCTCACCAATGAAGAAAGACTAATGAAGAATGATGGCCTTCTTCGATTTATTCCTTGGAGCTTCTACCGACGTTGGACGTCATTAACCTAATTTCTCTTCACATCATCATCAATGAGCCGATGCAAGAGCTCAGGATTGAAAGTGTTCATTGGACGCAAAGAAAAATGATCTTCTCTATCTTCTTCCCCACGGCTCCATCATCGACCAATGATCAATGTAGGGGGATAATTTGAGTAATACTACTTTCATTATTCTCTTCTACAGTTGGTATGAAATTATTTTGGTCGTTGTAAAATAATTGAAGTTCATCTATCATAATCCTTGTTGAGGAAAAGTTTACCACCCTAAACAGGGATGGTGCGAGCCAATCCCACATGGCCCGACCACTTTTCCGTTGTTGTTTATAATGATCTTTGGCATGGAGAAGAAGAAATGCGGTCACAAAGGCGGAAAAAACAAAGGTCGTTCTACCGTGTCCTCTGTGATCAACACCGCCCCTACGGCATCCTGTACTGCCACCAGATGAACCGGCCCTGACCATGCTCCCACCGGACACGCCGTTGACTGAGCCGAGCCGCTATCCCAAGCCAGCCCGTGCCCCGCCTGCCTAATCGACCACCCACCGACCAGCCTCCCAACCTACCCGTTTGCCGGCCAGCCTGGCTGTGCCCTGCCTGGATTCCTGCCTACTAGGCTGCGCCCTGCCTGGCTTCCCGCAAGCCTGCTTGTAGGACGGGCCATGCCCCCTCCCAAACATCCCATGTCCTACCTAGCCATGCCCTACCCGGACACCAACTATGCTCTGGGCGGAACCGTGCCGACCCATGCACCCCGCACACCTCCTGTTCTCTGTGCCGCTCAAGCTGCGATCATCATCGCGGTGCTTGGCGCTGAGCCCAGGCTGATCCACCCATGCTGAATGCAGGGATGGGCCCAATAGACCTGGCCGAAGCTAACAGGATGTCAGGACCAATGGCCCGGGCCAGACCCAACAGGTCTGACTGGGTCTACCCAGACAGGGTCGGCCCAGACTAGGTCCAACAGGGTCACTTTGACCGGGTTGGACCATAATCGGGCCCACTATCGACCCTTTACATTATTTGGCCCTATCTTTGCACAGTTGGTCCATTTTGAAAACGGTCAGCGGTGGTGGTTTTCTTTGAATGTGATAGTACCTTTGAAGATACTGCCCTGGTGTTCAGGATAAAATTTGATATACGGTTAGGTTGGATTGAGCACGAATCCAACCAGGCCCCTAGAACTGAAAGGATAATAACTCAATGTCCGAGCATTCAATTGACGCAAAATCTATTTCATTGAGACCACTATGATGTGGCAGACCATTAAGATACTTCTACATGGGACTTTGTGACATTTTGAGTTACAACCTGTAGCTCGTGGAGAAGATCCTCCCAAAGATGAGAGAGAATAGTGCATAGACCTAGTAGTTGTAACATCCCAAGTAAGTAATGAATAATAGATATTTTTATCTATGTCTATTAATGATTAAGATAGTGTTTTAGAGGCTTAAAATGGAAATAAATCCCATCTTAAGCATGGAATACACTAATATTATTAAAAGATTGTTTTACTGCCTTTTGATGGCAAACCATTTATAAATATATCTTTTGAAAATTTTATAAGCTATGTTTGTCAAAATAAAAATATTCTTTATTATTGGGACATCAAAATTTACTTTGTGTGAATTTTTTGTATTTTTCTGACAATGTTCATTTTTTAATGAATAGTGAAAAATACTGCATTTTACATCAAAACTGCGTTTTAATCTAATTTATTTATATGATTAGATTATCTTTTTAATTGGTTTTTAAGTGAAATTAGAATATATTTTTTCCATTTTATCCAATTATGGTCATTGGAATCAATTTCACCTTTAAATTAAACTTAAACTGGTGTCAATCTTTTGATGCTTTTTGTTTTATAAAAACACGCTATTTGCTCTGACAGCGGGAATTAGTTATTAAATTAATTAATATGACTTATATGTTTTGAATTTTGTAAAATAGACTTCATTTTTGAATTTGTAATATCAAATATAGCTTAGGGTGAATTTTTGGTAATTTTCTGAAAAACTTCAATTTTTGATGAATAGTGAAACCACTAAGTGGTACATATAAAAACTGATTTTCCATTTAAATGAAATTTTGACATCATTGTGTTTTGAATTTCAAAAATCCAACATACATGGTTGTCATTAAGAAGTAAAATGTGGTTCAATGAGATTAAAATAATTTTTTGGTGAATAGTAACTTATTAAGTTTTTAATCGTGATTAGTGGTAATTAGTGTAGTTTAAGGTAAAAATAATGTTTTAACAGTATGAGATGAGCTTGAAGCATGTCCTACCCTCATTGGTTGTGTCATGTCCGACCATGAAAATCCATGGGTCAACTTGGGGACCCCATGGATCCACTTTGTTTGGGAAATGACATAAATAACTTTTAATTTAATGTAAAAGTAAAAATGACACAAACATAATATGCTTTACCAAAACAATTTTTACATGGGGTTATAAAGATCAGATTTTTGATTATAAATAGTAATTGGAAAGCTAAAAATATTTCCTACATCATAGTATTTTTTTTAATTTATAGACTTTAAATAAATAAATTATTTATGACATAATGATGATGCAGCAATGACCTCATTATTTAACGATTTAAATAAAATGGACGGATAATGAAAAATCTAAAACCTAAACATGGACAAAACCAATTGGATGAGTGTATTTAGAAGCCTTATCACCTTATCCTCGAATTATAGGAATGTGGGACCTTTTCAATCCGAAAATCGTTTTAAAATAAAGTAACTTATCTTTACTTTCCAAAAGTGCCCCTCCTCTCCTCTTATAAAAGGCCCCCACCTCTACCTCATTTCACACACTCCTCAAGCCTTTGGCTCGGCCAACCCCTGCCCATTTACTCTCTCCACATCCCTCTCCTCATCCTAGAGGATTCTCTTTGGGAAGAATCCTTTCAAAGGGAGCCTTTAGGCTCAAATCAAAAGGAGTTACATTTTTAAAGGTAATTCATTCTCTCATGTTCATTTGTATTATTTTGCTTCTCCATTCCCCTAAACTCTTTTTATTTACTTCTTTTGTAACAACACCAGTATCTTCAATATACTAGGAAGTTGTTATAAGATTTATTTGAGCTACACTCTCACACAACTACATCAAATGGTTAAAGAACAAACGGTTTCCGTGGATGGCAAAATTCTACCTCCCGAAACAATGATAGTTCAATACTCATTTAACACCTTCAATGGTGGCCATTATGATGTCACGATTTTTATATATGATATATAATATGTTTATTTTTTCCTTAATCTTCTGTTTTTTTCATTTTGGGCATACCTTTATGGTTTCCATTATGGGTAAACACGAAATCTTCATTTTGGAAGTGCGGACTACCGCCCCCTGAAAGTGATTTTATTCGTTAAAACCATATGTGGGATGTGTAAAGGATAAAGTTAATGATATTATATGTGTTATTATACTGGAATTATAATATACTCTTATATCATTATGATTCCATTCCAGAAAATATGAAATAGAAATGGAAGTAGCGTTCATGCGTACATACAGCTTACCGTCTCCATGAACGGCGCATTTCATTTCTTACCTCTAAATGTGAAGTAATATTATAAATACATGTATATGATGAATATATATGATATATATGTTATCCAAATCATTAATATAATTCTAGATATAACGAACCTTTGACCAAATTAACAACAAGTAAGTGTAAGAAGTCTATTTTTGACTTAAGAACCAAATATCGACAAAATGAACATTATTAACTTAAATGAATACATGATGTTCATAACATGGTATAAAGGAATAATGAACTTGAAAAAGGTTCTTAAGAAAGTAGAGATTATCTCAAGTTTATTATTCAGGATATTAAAGAACGGTCGGGTCCAGTCGGATACGAGGTATGGGACTTCGTCTCAATCTCCTTTCATTGAGGCATATTTTATTTTATACACAACTTTCTTTTATACGGTGTATAAACCCCTTTGACTTTTACGTTTATTAAAAAGGAATCTTTTTTATACAAAATGATTACTAAACGACCAAAGGGAATGTTTTTGTCGTACATATGCAGCGACAACGACTTCTCCGCCGTCGTGACCGTTATTTGAGTTTCGGCTTCCTCTACAAGCCATACCTTCTTTTTAAAAGAAAAATAAATACCATGTTTTACTTTTCTTTTATTTTGGTATTGAAAATGGTTTTCACAATGTTTTTTTGTGTTGTATTGATATCATGTGATTGAAATGTGGAAATGTTATGTTTCCTTTATGCATGTTTTATGCGATACGATTATGTTATGGTTCGTGGGAATTATTATGATGACGGGTGGTTCTGTGATAAACTATGGGCGGGTGAGCCTGATATTGCTCTCCAATGCATTGGGTAATGCGAAGGAGTGAAACGTTATGGTTTCTCCGAAGAGATTTTCGGGAATACACTGTGATGGGTATTCCAAACGTAACCAAGAGGGTTACTCCCTACATAAGAATGTTATGAATGCCTCAAGTTACCTTTATGTCTTATGATTTCTATGATTTATTCATGATTTGATGCGGTATGTTAAAGTTCTTGTGTTTTATGGGTAAAGTATGATCTCATCCTTATGTATATATGTACCCATGTTTCCTTTCCATATTTTTATATCCCTTACTGAACTTTTTATGCTCATCCCAAGTATTTTTTGAAATGTTTTTCATAGGTAAAGGTAAAGGTACATGATATGATGATAGTGTCAAGGAAGTGTCAAGAAAGAATCCATGTTTATTTTAAATATGTTTCCATTGATGGGAATGAAGAATACTATCATTATATAACCACTTTTTTTAATGTGGGTTGTAATGCATGTTTTAAGATCTAATTCTATAAAAATCTAAACCTGAAAAGATCCTCAACGTGTAATCTTGTGATAACTCAAGATTAAGTATGGTTTAAGGCTGGGGCCTTATAGTTGGTATCAACGGTCGGTTTAGATAACTTTAGGAGTTAGAATTCTATTAAATGAATTTAAAAAAAATTGAAATGATATAGCATTTGAAGATTACCATGTTGCTTCATCTAAGACATGTTTGTTCAGAATGGTTTTCTGTAGAGGAAACAGGGAAGAAGTGCTAGGAAGGCATACAGAAGGAAATACCCTTCCAAATCAGCATCCTGAGATGGTCAGAATTGGAACTGAACAGTTTGTTGCAGTAATGGCGCAGTTGACTCAAGCGATAAATGGTGGTGGTATCCATGCACGAGATCAGCCAGATCAACCGCAGAGGAACATGTCAGTGGTGGAACATTTCATGAGGCAACATCCCCCATCATTCAGAGGATTATCAGACCCTGTGCTAGCTGAAGGGTGGATTAAAGCACTGTAGAATATTTTTGTTGTCATGGGGTGTCAGACAATCAAAAGGTTATTCTTGCTATTTACCATTTGGAGGGTGATGCAGATCAGTGGTGGTCTATGGTTAAAAATATCAGGGACACCGATGAGATTGATGCTCTTGACTGGGATGAATTCAAAGGTATGTTTCCTGAGAAGGATTTTCCTAAGGCTCTTCGACTTAGGATGGAAAAACAATTCTTTGAATTTAGGCAAGATGGAGACTCAGTGTCTACCTATGATGAAAGGTTCACTTGATTGGCAAGGTATGCTCCAAATTTTATCCGAGACCTTGATAGTAAAATCGATCGTTTTTACTCAGGATTAAAGCCAAAATATCGAAGGGCATTAGTTTCTCGTGTGTTTAAAAGTTATGAAAAGCTTTTTTGATGTTCTGAGAAGGTGGAAATGGAGTTTGCTGATGACCAAGTGTTCTATAGCAACCAACAGAAGAAGAGACCGAGGTGGCATGAGAAAGGTAATAATTATTCAAAAAATTCTGATGGTAAGAGAACTAAGTTTCCAGTTTGTGGTAAATGTGGCAAAAGGCATGCTTGGGAATGTCTTCTGATTTCTGGAAAGTGCTACCGATGTGGTAAGATGGGACATAAGGCTCGTGATTTCACTGAAAAGGATCAATGTGAAGATAAGAACAAATTTGATTTACAGTTAGTGAAATGTTATAAGTGGAATGAGATGGGTCACTATGCAAACGAGTGTCCAACAAAGAGCTTGAGTGATGGGAAGCAGTTAGACTACAAGTAGAAAGGGGTGGTGAAATCCTTTGCAACTACTTCAGTAGATGTCGGGCCATCAAATGAAGTTGTATCAGGTACATTGTTTGTTTTTTCAGATTATGCCAGTGTGTTGTTTGATTCGGGGTCTACACATTCTTTCTTCTCTGAAACCTTTTCTAGTAAAATGGGAATACCATCTCAAGAAATGACTCCTGAAATTTTGGTAAAAACACCTGGGGGAAATGTTGAGGCAAAAAGAATTTATAAGAATCTTCTTATCCTTATCTGTGGAAAGAACCTACTTGCAAACCTTATTGTTCTACCTCTAGTAGAGTTTGATGTTATCCTAGGTATGGATTGGATCTCTATTTACCATGCTAAGATTGACTGTAGAGATAAAGAAGTTTCTTTTCAGAAAGACTTTCAGTTTGTTTACAACAATGAACCCTTACTTTTGATAACATATCAAGAGGCCGAGAAAATTGTAAAAGATGGAAATTAATGTGACCTTGCACACGTCGTTGAAAATAAAAGAACTATTCAGATTAATGATGTGCCAGTGGTAAATGAGTATCCTGATGTTTTTCCTGATGAGTTCCCTGGAATAATACCAGACTAGGAAGTTGAGTTTACTGTTGACTTAGTTCCTGATGCTAGGCCAATTTCAAAACCCCCTTATCGAATGGCACAAATTGAACTTTTAGAGTCGAAGGAGCAATTGCAAGATTTATTAAAGAAAGGTTTCATTAGACCTAGTACGTCACCATGGGGTGCTCCTGTTTTATTTGTTAAAAAGAAAGATGGTTCTATGAGACTTTTCATTGATTATAGAGCCTTGAATAACATCACTGTTAAGAACAAATATCCTTTTCCTCATATCGATGATTTGTTTGATCAGCTCCAGGGAGCTCAGTTTTTTTCAAAGATTGACCTGAGATCGGGGTACCATCAGCTGAATGTAAAGGAGGCAGATATTCCGAAGACCGCGTTCCGTACGAGATATGGCCATTATAAATTTGTAGTAATGCCTTTTCTGCTAACCAATGCACCTGCTGTATTCATGGACTTAATGAATAGAATTTTCCATGAGTTCTTGGATAAGTTTGTGGTGGTTTTCATTGATGATATTTTGCTGTTTTATAAAAGTAAAGAGGAGCATGAAAGACATTTAAGGGTTATCATGCAAACCTTTAAAGAAAAGAAACTGTATGGGAAATTCAGCAAGTGTGTGTTTTGGTTGCAATAAATTACTTTCCTTGGTCACATTGTTTCTAAAGATGGAATAACTGTTGATCCTGTAAAAACAAAAGTTGTGGAAGAATGGCCAAGACCCACAAATGTAACCGAGATTCGTAGCTTCCTTGGTTTGGCGGGCTATTACCAAAGGTTTGTTAGGAATTTTTCACGGTTATCTAGAACAAATACTAAGCTAACTCGGAAGGGTGTTATGTTTATCTGGACAAAAGAATGTGATGATTGTTTTTAGGAATTGAAAAGAAGATTGGTGAATGCTTCAGTTTTGGCACTACCTTCCAGGAATGGTGAGTTTGTTATATACAGTGATTATTCATTGAAAGGACTTGGTTGCGTCCTAATGCAGAATGATCAGGTAATTGCTTATGCTTCACGACAGTTGAAAACTAATGAGGTAAATTACACTACACATGATTTGGAATTAGCTGCTGTTGTTTTTTCTTTAAAAATTTGGAGGCATCATTTATATGGAGTAAAGTGTGAATTATATACCGATCACAATAGTTTAAAGTATATATTCACTCAGTAAGAGTTAAACATGAGAAAAAGGAGATGGCTAGAATTAATCAAAGATTATGATTGTACAATTCATTACCATCCGGGAAAATCAAATAAAGTGGCTGATGCTTTGAGTCGAAAAAGTAATGCTTCATTAGCAATGTTGCATTTGGAACGTGATCCTTTGGTTAAGGATTTGATGAACTTTGGCATAGAAGATATTGGTGTAGGAAGTCCTTCTGTTTTGTTTCAGGTATCAGTGAGATCTTCTCTATCAGATAGAATCAAGAAAGCACTGAAGCAAGACAGTGAGTTAAAGAAAAAGGTAGAGCTGGTTTAGAAAGGTATGTTGCCTGAATTCAACATTGATAATGATTGTTTTTTGAGATTTGGGAAGAGATTGTGTGTGCCTTGTGATTCAAAATTGAAGAGAGAGTTGTTATGTGAAGCTCATAGTTCTCCGTTTTCAGTTCATTCGGGCAGTACTAAGATGTATAGAGATCTGCGGGAGTATTACTGGTGGGATAGAATGAAAAGAGACATTTCTGATTTTACTGTGAAGTGTTTGACTTGTCAGGAGGTTAAAGCAGAGCGGCAGTTACCGAAAGGGATGCTTTATCCTTTACCAGTGCCAGAGTGGAAATGGGAGAATATAACCATGGACTTTGTTGTTGGATTACCGAAGACATCTCGAGGTAATAATGCAATCTGGGTTATTGTTGATCGCTTGACCAAATCTGCTAATTTCCTTGCTATACGAGATACTTTCTCCCTTGATCAAATTTCCCGTTTGTATCTTAAAGAGATAGTCAGGTTACATGGAGTTCCTCTCTCCATTGTATCAGATCGTGATCCTAGGTTTACTTCTAACTTTTGGAAAGGCTTTCAGATGTCGTTGGGTACTGAATTAAGTTTTAGTACAGCTTTTTATCCTCAATCAGATGGGCAGTCAGAACGAACAATTCAGACATTGGAGGATATGCTACGAGCTTGTTCTATGGATTATTAGGGAAGTTGAGAACAACATATTTCTTTGGTTGAATTTTCATATAATAATAGTTTTCATTTCAGTATACAGATGGCACCATTTCAGGCATTATATGGGAAGCGGTGTCGAACTCCAGCTTTCTGGGATCAAGTGGGTGAAAGGAAGTTGATGGGACCAGAATTGGTAGAAGAGATGGCAGAAAAAGTTCAGCTAATTCAGAAACACATGAGAATAGCTCAGATTCGGTAGAAGAGTTATGCGGATAACCGGAGGAAGAATCTATATTTCGAGGTAGGTGATCATGTTTTTCTCAAGGTTTCTCCTTGGAAAAGTGTGATGAGATTTGGTATGAAAGGAAAGTTGAGTCCAAGGTTCATTGGACCATATGAAATTCTGGAGAGAGTTGGATCAGTTGCATACCGAGTGGCTTTACCTCCGAGTTTATCTCAGGTACACAATGTTTTTCATGTTTCGATGTTGAGAAAGTATATGCCAGATCCATCTTATGTTTGGAGTCCAGAGGTAGTTCAGCTGGAAGAGAACCTATCTTATGAGGAACAACCGGTCCAGATTCTTGACCATAGGGAGAAAGTGTTAAAGAATAAGGTGATTAAGCAGGTAAAGGTTTTTTGGAAAAACCACATGATGGAAGAGACAACATGGGAATCTGAAAATGCAATGAGGGATAAGTACCCCCATTTATTTGATAAGTAAATAAATTGCGGGGATGCAATTTTCTAAAGGGGGGAAGGATGTAACATCGCAAGTAAGTAATGAATAATAGATATTTTTATCTATGTCTATTAATGATTAAGATAGTGTTTTAGAGGCTTAAAATGAAAATAAATCCCATCTTAAGCATGTAATACACTAATATTTTTAAAAGATTGTTTTACTGCCTTTTGATGGAAACCCATTTTTAAATCTATCTTTTGACAATTTTATAAGATATGTTTGTCAAAATAAACTTATTCTTTATGATTGGGACATCAAAATTTACTTTTTGTGAATTTTTGGTATTTTTCTGATAATGTTCATTTTTTAATGAATAGTGAAAAATATTGCATTTTACATCAAAACTGCTTTTTAATCTAATTTATTTATATGATTAGATTATCCTTCGAATTGGTTTTGAAGTGAAACTAGAATATATTTCTACCATTTTATCCAATGATGGTCATTGGAATCAATTTCACTTTCAAATTAGACTTAAACTGGTGTCAATCTTTTGATACTTTTTGTTTTATAAAAACACACTATTTGCTCTGACAGCGGGAATTAATTATTAAATTAATTAATGTGACTTATATGTTTTGAATTTTTTAAAATAGACTTCATTTTTGAATTCGGAATATCAAATATAGATTAGGGAGAATTTTTGGTAATTTTCTGAAAAACTTCATTTTTTGATGAATAGTGAAACCACTAAGTGGTACTCATAAAAATTGATTTTCCATTTAAATGAAATTTTGCCATCATTGTGTTTTGAATTTCAAAAATCCAACATACATGGTTGTCATTAAGAAGAAAAATGTGGTTCAATGAGATTAAAATAATTTTTTGGTGAATAGTAACTTATTAAGTATTTAAGCGTGATTAGTGGTAATTAGTGTAGTTTAAGTTAAAAATAATGTTTTAATAGTATGAGATGAGCTTGAAACATGTCCTACCCTCATTGATTGTGTCATGGCCGACCAATAAAAGCCATGGGTCAACTTGGGGACCCCATGTATCCACATTGGTTGGGAAATGACATAAATAACTTTTTATTTAATGTAAAAGTAAAAATGACACAAACATAATATGTTTTACGAAAAAAAAATTTACATGGGGTTATAAAGATCAAATTTTTGATTATAAATAGTAATTGGAAAGATAAAAAGATTTCCTACATCATAGTATTTTTTTTTATCATTTTTAGACTTGAAATAAATTAAATTATTTATGACATCATGATGATGCAGCAATGACCTCATTATTTAACGATTTAAATAAAATGGAAAGATAATTAAAAACCTAAAACCTACACATGGAAAAAACAAATTGTATGAGTGGATTTAGAAGCCTTATCACCTTATCCTCTATTCATAGCAATGTGGGACCTTTTGAATCCGAGACTCTTTTTAAAATAAAGTAACTTATCTTTACTTTCCAAAAGTGCCCCTCCTCTCCTCTTATAAAAGGCCCCCAACTCTACCACATTTCACACACTCCTAAAGCCATTGGCCCGGCCAACCCCTGCACATTTACTCTCTCCACATACCTTTTCTCATCCTAGAGGATTCCCTTTGGGCAGAATCCTTTCAAAGGAAGCCTTTAGGCTCAAATCAAAAGGAGTTACACTTTTAAAGGTAAATCATTCTCTCATGTTCATTTGTTTTATTTTGCTTCTCCAACCCCGTAAACTCTTTTTATTTACTTATTTTGTAACAACACCAGTATCTTCAATATACTAGTATGTTTTTATAAGATTTATTTGAGCTACACTCTCACACAACTACATTAAATGGTTAAAGAACATACGGTTTCCGTGGATGGAGAAATTCTGCTTCCCGAAATGATGATTGTCAATACTCAATTAACACCTTCAAAGGTGGCCATTATGATGTCACTATTTTTATATATGATATATAATATGTTTATGTTTTCCTTAAGCTTCTATTTTTTTCATTTTGGGCATAACTTTATGGTTTCCATTATGGGTAAACACGATATCTTCATTTTAGGAAGTGCGGACTACCGCCCCCTGAAAGTGATTTGATTCGTTAATACCATATGTGTGATGTGTAAAGGATAAAGTTAATGATATTATATATGTTATTATACTGGAATTATAATATACTCTTATATCATTATGATTCCATTCCAGAAAATACGAAATAGTAATGGAAGTAGCGTTCATGCGTACGTACGGATTACCGTCTCCATGAATGGTGCATTTCATTTCTTACATCTAAATGTTATGTAATATTATAAATACATGTATATGATGAATATATATGATATATATGTTATCCAAATCATTAATATAATTCTGGATATAACGAACCTTTGACCAAATTAACAACATGTAAGTGTAAGAAGTCAATTTTTGACTTAAGAACCAAATACTGACAAAATGAGCATTATTAACTTAAATGATTACATGATGTTCATAACATTGTATAAAAGGAATAATGAACTTGAAAAAGGTTCTTAAGCAAGTAGAGATTTACTCATGTTTATTATTCCGGAGATTAAAGAACGGTCGGGTCAAGTCGGATACGAGTTATGGGACGTCGTCTCAATCTCCATTCATTGAGACATATTTTATTTTATACACAACTTTCTTTTATACGGTGTATAAACCCCTTTGACTTTTACATTTATTCAGAAGGAATATTTTTTATACGAAGCATTTACTAAACGAAAAAAGGGAATGTTTTTGTCGTACGTATGCGGCGACAACGACTTCTCCGCCGTCGTGACCGTTATTTGAGTTTCGGCTTCCTCTACAAGCCATACCTTCTTTTTAAAAGAAAAATAAATACAATGTTTTACTTTTATTTTATTTTGGTATTGAAAATGTTTTTCACAATGTTATTTGTGTTGTATTGATATCTTGTGATTGAAATGTGGAAATGTTATGTTTCCTTTATGCATGTTTTATGTGATACGATTATGTTATGGTTCTTGGGCATTATTATGATGATTGGTGGTTCTGTGATAAACTAAGGGCGGGTGAGCCCGATATAGCTCTCCAATGCATTGGGTAACGTGAAGGAGTGAAACATTAAGGTTTCTCCGAAGAGATTTTAGGGAATATACTGTGATGGGTATTCCAAACGTAACCAAGAGGGTTACTCCCTACGTAAGAATGTTATGAATGCCTCAAGTTACCTTTATGTCTTATGATTTCTATGATTTATTCATGATTTGATGAGGTATGTTAAAGTGATTATGTTTTATGGGTAAAGTATGATCTCATCATTATGTATATTTGTACCCATGTTTCCTTTCCATATTTTTATATCCCTTACTGATCTTTTTATGCTCATCCTATGTTTTTTTTGAAATGTTTTTCACAGGTCAAGGGAAAGGTACATGATATGATGATAATGTCAAGGAAGTGTCAAGAAGGAATCCATCTTTATTTTAAATATGTTTCCATTGATGGGAATGAAGAATACTATCTTTATATAACCACTTTATTTTAATGTGGGCTGTAATGCATGTTTTAAGATCTAATTCTCTAAAACTCTAAACCTGAAAAGATCCTCAACGTGTAATCTTGTGATAACTCAAGATTAAGTAAGGTTTAAGGTTGGGGCCTTATAGTAGTTGGCTGAGACCTGATGAATGATGACCGATTCTACTGTGAGTGATCCTACTAGCCCAGTGGGGAGTGCCTTGGAGTCATGACAGACCCACAGTGGGGAGCGCATTGGTGTTGCGGCCAACCCACAGTACTCAACAAGAGGAGTACCTTAGAAAGATACGAGGTGGAGCGCCTTGGTGACACGGTAGACCCAAGGTGTGGAGCGGCATGGCGATGCAGCAGACCCACGGTACTCAACAAGAGGAGTACCACATCAGTCCCAGTTTAGTGGGATGCATATATGTGACGCAGTAAGAACACTTAACTCCGTAGAGGAGGAGTTCACCAGCGGATGGGGTTTCGACAGTGTGACAAAGGATGTTACATGATACTACCCCTAGAATAAAATTTTGGTTTGAGCGGATTCAGTAAACTTGGTGTTTTCCTCATGATTGAGATGTATTACATGATAACTTAGCTATATGTATAAGAATATACTATGTGGGGTTAACTGTTGATTTCATACCTTGTGGTTTATCCTTGTTGTATTTCCTAAGAACTTGTGGGTCTTAGGGTCCCTACTGAGTATCATTATACTCACCCATGCATAGGTTATTCCCACACCTTGTTGTGTTGGATGTAGACGATGGACAACACTGATCGGGGCTGAGTGTACCAGGACTGGATTTTACCTGGAAGTGGACCACATGGAGTGATGGTATACGAAGGAGCCGGATGGACGTGGAGTGTTGTGGAGGCTATTTTTACCTACCCTTCAGCTAGGATTTCATGGTGGATGATCCTGGAGCTGTTTACCATTTTTTTTTCTAGTACATGTACATTCGATTTTCTTGTACTTTACAGTTGGTCTTGTATTTTAGGCCCCTTTTACATTCCATCACTCATTGTTTATATAGTTTCACTTTGTGTTTTGCTTCTATCTTGTACTCTATAGTGTATTCTTTCATGATATAAAGGCAATTCCTTCCCTATTTTAGGGATTTATGCCTTTGATGCTAGTCGCTAGCCCCTGGCTTATGGAAGGCAGGCTTGTGGTAGTAATGCAACAGACCCCGGGGGATGGGAGGTGACAATTATTATTATTTTAAATGGTAGTTAATTCTTAGGCATTGGAATGGTGTCAATGAATTATATAAAAATAATTTTTAAATATTGTTTACAAATGATTAAATGATGATTAATTGGTTAGATAATTTATTAGAGATGTAAATAAAAACCAATTGAATATAATAGACATGTTTTTATGAAAACCTATTTAAATGAGACTAATTATGTTTTGATATTAGTATTTTTGGATGTTTATTTAATGAACATAATATGTCATATATTCAAATTATTGTTTTGAAATTATCTTATATTATTTCTATATATGATATAATTATGAATTCATTTATTTGTATAAATGATGTATTTTACTAAAAATATAGTTTTACCACCTTTTGAAGGATAACACTTTTAAAATTTTGTTCATGACATCCTTATATGTTTTATATGAATAAATAAAATTAATATTTAGAATTATATCATATAAAAAATTTTGACAAAATTTTGGTATCATTCTGCAAAAGTTTATTTTTTATGTAATAGATAAAAATACTGCATTTTAATTAAAAACTACCATTTAATCTTATTTATTTAAAAAGATAGATTTTAAATTTCATTGTTTTTAATGATTAATTGGATTATATTTTTCTATTTAATCCAATGTTGTTCATTGAAAGTAATTTCATATTTAAATTGAATATAATCTCATGAAAATTTGTTGGTACTATTTACTTCATAAAAACACTCTTTTGGGTTTTGACAAAAAGAATTAATTTTAAAATAATATTTTTACTTCTGTGTTTTGAATATGGAAAAAAGGATTCAGTATTTTTAATTATGAGGTTAACATTGTGTAATTAGTTACCTATTATTTTTATACATTATCAATATTATCTTCAGTAAAAATCTTATTTACTATAGTAAAAAGGTAAATCTAGTAAATAAAGGAAAAAATTAATATTACAATAATATTAAATTACCCTAAAACAAGTCCTATCCCTATTGGATTACATATTTATGACAATTTTCCTCAATGGGTCAATTTTATGATCCAATGGATCGACTTGTTTGTGAAAATGACATTTATGTACTTTTAATTTAATGTTAAGGAATATATAACCTAAATATGTATCTTTTAATAAACCAAGTTTTTTATTGGGTTATATAAGATATAATCCAAACTATAAATAATCATTGGAAGGATAAAATTTTTTCATACATCATGGTATTTTATTTAGATTTTTATACATCAAATAAATAAATTAATTTATGACACAATGATGATATAGTGATTACATTTTTAATGAAATATTTAATGAAATTTGCTTATAAATAATTCAAAATTTTTATATTTATATTTTTTTTCATATTAAATAATTTTTTTATTATTATGACTTGTTATATGATATTTTATGATCTTTTTATAAATAATTATGTTTTATGGATTTATAAAATGTCATGATATGAATAGTATTAAAAATGACATAAATGAGATTTTAAAAACAATAAAAATTTATTTAATGATATAGTAGTCCTAAGAAACTAATATTTGTCCATGTAAGTTGAATAGGGTTTAAAATTACATTAATGAACCACATTATATCCTATTTACATTTTATAGTTGCTATATTAATCATATAGTATGAATGAACAAGAAGACATGGTAATAGTTAAATTAGTTAACTAACAGTTAAATATAAATGATAATGTGAAATTTGAAACCAAAACTTGTCAAAAACCTATTGGTTGAGATTATTTATAAAAATAATAATCTTACATTTGAATTAAATTAGTTTTGAATTTTTTATAAATATAAATTCAGTTAATAATAAAATAATATTTCAGTACATTCCTTAAGTATCCAACCTCTATCTTATAAAATTATACCACATCTAGCCCCATACTCACACCTCTGATGCCTCCTGGATTATCCAAACAATAATCAAATAATCTCCCAAATTACCACTATTCCTTCATTAATCATTACATTTGGAAGAAGGAAACTCAAAAAATCATTTTTGCTGAAATCAAATGGAGTTACCAGTTTTAAGGGGCAACATCTTCTCTAAAGTTCCATTCCAATATTCTATTTATTCACTCACTATTATATTCATATCCATTAATTACATAACAAAAATATTATCCTAAATATAATTTTATGTTGTTAGTATAAGTATTATAACAACACTTAATCACACCACCATCTAATAGGTGTAGAACATACTCTTTCTATGGATGACGAACTATTCCCTCACAAAACGTCAATTATTCAAATATATTCTGTCACCCCTCATGGTGGACATTATGATGGATCTATACTTATATGATATATATCAGTTTTATATTGAATTTATTCTTCAATGTTTTTATTTAAAACGGATCATTATGCATTTCATGATGTGTATACATGATAAATGCATTTGAGGATGGGCAAAATACTGCCTCCTCAAATTGCAATGACTCGTTCATGCCATAAATGGAACATACAAATGATGGTGTTAATTAAAATATGGTAGATATATAAAATATTAAATTATAATGGAATTATAATATACCTATGTTTCATTATGTTTTAATTACATTAAATATGAAATTGAAATTAAAGTAGTCTTCGTGCGTACATAAAACATACCTACTCCAAGAATGGTGCATTTTATTTAATATCTCAAAATGATACAAAATATAATAAATAAAAATATAATGTATATATATGATATATATATGAATAATATTCTTGGGATAATATAATTTTTACCTCATTGTCAAATTTTAATTATAAAAAAATAATTTTTGATTAAAGTACCCAATATCGACAAAATGATTGATATTAACTTAAATAAATATGTAATTTTTATAATGCATTAATAAGATATATAAAATAAATAATAAACATGAAAAAGGTTATTAATAATGTATAAATTTACATAATTTTACTTTTTAGGAAGTTAATGAATAAATGAGTCATGTCGGACATGATCTAAGAGACTTCATCTCAAACTCCTTTTAATGAGGCGTGTTTGGATAATATACAAATATTTATTTTATATTGTGTATAATAAAACCCTTTGATATTTAATTTAATTAAATAGTTATATTTTTTCTATGAAGTGATTTACTAAATGAAAATAGTATATTTTTAACATATGTAGCGACATAGACATCTCTGACGACATAATCATTATTTGGCTTCATCTATAATCCATATTTTTTTTAAAAAGTAAAATAAGTCCCTCATTAACTTTTTGGGTGTTTTTGTATTTAAAATGGTTTTTGAAATGGATTTACTATTTCAATATTTTTAAATGATTACTTTTCATTTTAAATGAAATTATAATAGTGAAATGCTGATATTTCCAATATTTTATGGTATAGGATTTTATAATAGTACTCTGAAATTTGATAGGAGGTTAAAAGATAAACCAATGATGGGTGGTTATGTGATAAAACAAATGATGGGTGGTTCCGTGATAAACCTAGGATGGGTGGTTTCATTATAACCTCAAAATTCATTCGGTAAAAAAGTAGGACATATGGATATTCCAATTAGTGATTTGTGTGGAAGTCGACAGTAATGTTATTACATTTAAGTATTATATTTCCCAAGGTACCATTATATACAATACACAATTTCCTATTGGATATATAGTAATAGTTTTGTTAAAAAAGGTATGAAATGAGCATATATTTAGTGTTGGGTTTTTGCTACTTTTTTAAGGTGAAAATTATGACATTATGATAAGGTATTCATGGTTTACATGTTGTTTTTCTTAACTAACAGTTTTCATTTTTTATGTATCCCTTAACAAGATTTTTATTTTCATTCCATGTTTTTATATGTTTTTCACAGGACAGAAGGATTTATAGAGTTAATTATGGGATAATGAAAATTAATGCGGTCTAAAACAAGGATCACAACATGGTTATTTTTTAAGAGTATTTGTTTCTTTCAATAAAATGGATAGTGTGAGGAACCATCTAATTATAATATTCATGTTATTTTGTATATGTTATGATGTAATTATCTAATGCTATAAACAAAAAATGATCCTCATTGTGAATTATTTAATCTATTCTCGATTATTTAATGTTTATGGTTGGGGACATAAATTTGAAATCTGGGTTTTTATGGTGAACACCATTTTATAAATTTATTATCATTTCCATAACTATCCACATGTAGACCCCGTGATGATATAATTCATCATTTCAATGGAATTACCAATGAATGACTTTGAGTACAGTAGAGTTTCAATTATATTAAAATATGTATAAAAAACCCACACACGAATCCACACTCAAACAATAAACCATAAACGGTATACAAAATTCAGTCAAAATCCCAGATTCCAAACCATCAATGTTACCAAAATATAACAATGGCAATATAGATCCCAATATACCAAATTTCGTTTGTATTGACCAATTTATATTTCATCAAACATATTGTATACATTCATATATATATATACCTAATTTTACAAACCTTTGAAAACACATTCTATTCAAAATTTTCAAACATTATAACACATGAAGAATTTAATCTAGCACATTGAAAGCATGTGAAGCTAATTTATTAATATTTAAGAGAAACCTGGGAACCAAATAGGATGTACTAAAAACGATAAGTACAAAAAAATCCTTAAATATGTTTATATTCCATGAAAATATTGGATAAGGGAGAACAAAGAATAAATATTGATCCAAAGTCCCTACCATAAATTAAATCAACCAATTTTGTCTAATCCTCACACTAGGGTTTGGATTTTATGTAACCATGATTAGATAAAAAAGATATAAACAAGAAGAAATGATAAGATATATAAAATGAATATGAAGTTCAAATAATCTCACCATGGATACATTAGTAAAAAATCATAGTGGAGGGGGATCCAAGAAGAGGGTGTTTTACCAGCCCCTATTTTACACAGGTCAAACATGAGAGGAGAAACCTAAAATGAGAAAAAAAAATTTGTGTATGTTAGAATTATAGATTTCTATAAACCTATGTATGTCATATGGATTGGATTAGAGTTATTAAAACTATTATCTATCCATTATTACCATGTTAGATGATGAGGAAACCCACATGAGCAAGCCACTCAATTTGGGAAACTCTTCTCCATTTGTCGACATCACCTCAATCAAAATTAGACTCCCACCTCACAGACTTCTTTAATGGTTTCTTCTAACCACACTCAAGCGATAAAAAATATAATATAAAAAATAACACACGTTAATGTTTCTCATATTCTTATCTAGGTTTTAGCCAATCCAGGATCAATCTATAGAAATCAAATTGATCAGGAAAAAAAATACTGGAAACTCTCTCATCTTTAACAAGGCCCACTGTTTTCCAACAAATTGTGAACACGAACTATAAAAAAGGACCATAATCCACCTGACACATATAAAACTAAATAAACATCACTATAAATATATATATAATTGAAAAAAATAAAACCAACCCGTGAAAAAATATAATAAAAAGGTAAACATATTATTAGGGTGTGCCAATTTTTATATATATTAATGTGGTTAATATAATAACATATAAAGTAAAAGGCCAAGGTAAAAATTTTATTTGGTTTGAAAATAATTATAAAAATCAAAAAAGAAATAATATATAAATTATAATTTTATTTTAAAATGAAAATTGATAACAACAAAGAAATTGTTTCATTTTAATGTCTGTAATAACAAAAAAATGATATTTTACTCTGTGTTTTACCACATGGTAATTTTCATATCCCCTAACCTAGGATGAGAAAATTAAAACATAGGCTTCAAATACCATGATTTATTAATTAGAAAAGATATTAAATGTAATAGAGGATGTATATAAAACATATAAAACAAATTATTTTTATATAATTACAATATGCCCCACTAAAGGGAAATTGAAATGTTATCCCTTAACATGAGTCTAAAGCATCAAATACGATCATAATAATTATGAATATTAAACATATGTTAATTATATAATTTCATAATAATTTATATATAATTTTTCAATATAATCTAGTAATTATAATTTATAATATTATTATATTAAAAATTATGTTTTTGTTAGATATTCCGACATTATTTGGCTTATGTGTCAAAAATTGACTTTGGTAAGATGACTGCAGTTAATGAGGTAATCATATATAAATCTATAGAATAATATAAATTAAAAAATTACCAAATTTATACATAAATTATACTTTTAAAACCTTTCATTTATGGTTGTTTTGAGAAATAATTATTCTACGTTCATGGAGATGGTTGGTTATTTATTAGCATCTGTACCATGTCCATTTTACAATGATCCTTATGGAAAAGTGTAAATTTTTATTTTATAATTAAAAATCTCAATAAAATGATAAATAAAAAATTTATTTTGTAAATATAAATATATATATATATATATCGTTGATTTGGTGTCGTGGTTAATAAATAGTCACATTACATCAACAATGTGGTAGTACACACATAAAATAATGATTTTTTATATATCAGTTGCAGAATGGTTGGGAAATAAAATGATATATTATATTATAATATTGTTTCATGATTTGTTAATATATGAAATATTTTATATGTATCACTTGTAACTCATTGAATTATTATTTTTTCTTTTGTTAATCATTCTGGTGGAAAAATAATCACATCACTTCTCAAGGTGGAAGTGTGTCTTACACAAGAGTATCATTATTGTATCCCCTATCGAATGGAATGTCAGAATTAATATATATGATACAATGAATCAAAATTTATAATTATGTTATAAATTATATACATATATATATATAAACATCATCATGAACAACCAAGATAGGTGTTAATGGAAAAACAAATAACATTTTTCCATGGTGTAGTGGTCTTTAGTAGACATGAATATGGATTTCGTAACCCCAATTAAAGTAGTGTTGGTGGTTTCAGGTATTTCCCATAAAATAAAATCTCATTATATGGGTTATAATTTTGTATTTATATATCAATAACTTATTAATATTTAAAGGTTGGTGAAAATGAAATAAATTACAAATAGTTTGGAATCATACACCTTCTTAGAGAACCACCATTTGATTATACCTAAAGTATTACATGAATGAATTTTTTTCCAAAGAATATGCTTCCAGTAAGAGGATATAAAAATGGGGAAATAATTTTATATGTTATTGGACGGATAAATGGCATTTATGGGGTGAAGAATATAGTAGAGTGAGTGACCTTTTATGTGTGAGGTCATTTTCTGACTTGTAATTGTTTTTAAAAGAGTTCTCCATGTTATTCACAACAAATGGGTCAAAATTTATTATAATCATGTAATATTCATTATAATTTGAATTTTGGAAATGAATTATATTTTTTAGGACTTATAATTCAATTTACACGCATTTCTGTTTACAATAACCCCTTGTCAACCCATATATACCACAACTGCTATAAAGAATTTTTTAACTTATTTAATATTCATTATGGTAAAAATTACGATGAAATTATTAGAAAATATATATTATTATGATTAAATATAGGCAATCTCAAATAATTATTCCTTTCATTGAAGTGGATAATTTTGATTTAAATTTATTGTCACAGAAGCGATGAGAATGTGAGTTTTTGATGTCAAAATGTTCAATATTTACAAATTTTACAAATCAAAATTAAATATTATAATGATTATAATAGAATAAATTGGATTATTGGATATATAATTTATCCAAATTTATGATTTATTAAAAATAATAAATATAATTTTATTAAAAATAAAAAATATACTGACATATATAATTAAGATTTATTATTTTCAATATTACTTAAAAAAAGAAGTATTTTCAAAAAATCTAGAAAATTCACCCTAAAATAATAGATAATTTATGGATTAAATTATGATGTAAATGTTGTGAAATATATTTTCATAAATTTTAATATATTAATTTCATATTATTTCCATAATATGGGACAACGAATTCATAGAGAAAAAAATACATTTTTGGAAGAAATTAATTATATATTAAATGATTCTTATTTTTTTATATATTAAATACGTAGTGTATAAACTCATTTGATCAACAATTTTTTTTAAAAATATTTCATTTTATTCATGTATTATAATTTAATGTCTATAATATAATGGTAATGTTTATATAAAAATTTAATTTATTATCATGAATATTTTAATCCTTGTGATGTGTGCATCACATGATATTGAAAAAATAAAATTATTAAAAAAAGATACATAGTGTTATGTTTTGGGGAGTTAAAATTATACTTCCAAAAAAAAATCATCATATAAATTTGTGGGAATTTATGTTCTAAATAGGTGAGGGTCATTATTATTTATAAAATCCCCATTTTATCAATTTACTTCCAACATTTTGTAATTTCTCCCAATTATGTGTACCAGACGAGACATCAGATTCTATAATTCCTCTATTGAAGAGTAAAGCTTGATGTGTTATTTTTTGTAAGATTAAAAATATTTCAATTAAATATCATCATATGTGTTGTTATTCCCATACTCTTCCTTTCACTCCTATAACATGGATATATGGACAATGTCATGTAATTTTGGGTTAATTTTGGTATAATTTCTAAATAATAATAAAGGACTCCAAATTTGTCGAGTTCATCAAATGTTTTTATGTAGTAGGGGATCATATTATTTTTCTTACTAAACCATGTAATATCCTTCCATGGTGATACATTAATGAAAACATGATCTCCAACATGTAATTCCAAATTATTCATATGATTATTGGATTAATACAGTTTTGAACAATTAGTATCATTAATATAATTCTGAATAGAACACAAATTTTTTGTGGTCTATCCAAAATGTTCTCGTCCTACCATTTTACATTCACTAATACCATTCCAGGTATTTGGATCAATACATCTTTAACAACTATACTATTTAATACCCATTAATTCCTTATTTATTAAAAAATTATAAAATTAATAATTCATGGAAGATCAATAATTATGTTGTCTTTTTAAATTAGGTAAATTACATAACAACATAATATATGAAATACATTGGATTTATTGAAAAAATCCTTAAAACTATTGTTCTTAAAAATGAATGGGATTACCTGAGGAAATACATAAGATTATGGTGGCCTATAAAACTAAAAAAGTGAATAAACATTGAATAACAAGATGAAATAAATACATGTAAGTAAATATGCATATATATATATTGGACATAAAAGGAGAGAGAATAATAAAAACTATCAATGATGAATGATAACTCCAGGTAGTATAATGGAATCATGGGAAATGATGAAAAAACAAAAAATACTACCTCATTAACATATTCCAAGACTCACTAAAAAGACAATTTTATTCAAAAAGCCTTATTTAGGAATCATGTTTACTCCATTTCCGAACACGATGTCTCTTGAGACTAAATATTACTATAAAGACCTATACATTTCAGGGAATTTTTTTTTCATTTCATTCTAATTTTACGAGTACACAGTTTCTGACGACACCTGATTCCGAGGCCTGGTGTGCCCAGAATCAATTTCTGATGTTTTGCTCAGGTATATTCAGTGAACGAACGAGCAGGTTTTCCTAACATTTGAAACGATGCTCGGAATTGATAACTGAGGGCACCAATGAAAGAGCAGTGTTGGTAATTTCTTAGGAAGACCTTTTCTGGAGTTGTGTTTTCTAGGGAAGAGTTTTTAAAAAAATTGATTAAGTTTAAAGTGAAAGAAAATTTGTGTCACAATTTCTATTTCACATCCAAGTGGTTTAACCCCATGTGAGGGAGTTGAGTTGGAACCACTTGAACCATATCCTATTGATAGGATATTAGTGAGGTGGGGCCTACATGAGCCCCATCCCTTCATTTTTCCCCGACCTCCTCTTCCACATTAAATGATGCCAACATACACCCATTAATTTTGACAACGCAAGATGTAATTAATGGGGTGATATCAATTTAGAATTTTAAAAATGTTGGCATGTGTAAATAAAATAATGAAAATCCTTATTTTAGGTTTGGTTGATGTGTTGTGTGGATATTTGAGAGAGGAAGAGTTCTACACTTTTAATAACTTCATCTTCCTCCTTAGAGAGCACGAAGAACACTGACACGCTGTACCACCATCTCTCCTTGTCAAAGAATGGGGAACGCCGTTTCTTCCTCGGACGAACTCCGTCATTGTGTAAGGAGGCTTCCCCCATGACACCGTATTCTGAAACGTAGGCTTCTGTGAATTCTTATTTGAGGTAGGGGTTTTTTATGTTTGTGATCAATTCTTGTGTTCATCGTTAAACAATTATCCGCTTGGTATCAAATTAACGGGAGGAGGCCGAACTGCACAAAAATGGCTGACCGTCCTCCCCATTATTCTTGTACTTCATTATGGATTGGAACAGAGGCGACGCGGTTCCATCGAACCATGCGGAAATGAGGGAACCGCGGCCGATGCGGGCCGCAGCGAAGGAGTGTGGTGCCGTCGCACCGCGCCGTTGAAGCCAAAAGAGGTCGTGGCTGGAGCCAGGCCGCAGCGGAGGAGCGGGGTGCCATTGCACTATTCTGGAGCACAAGGCGTTCGTAGTCAGGGCGGGCCACGATAGAGGGGCGTGGCGCCGGTGCGTCGTGGCGGTGGAGAGGAGGCCGGCCGGACTCATCGGCTGCCGGCGCTCCAAAGGGGCGGGACCAGCAGGTCCCGCGTGGCACTACCGGCTGACCATTATGGCCATCCAGATTTGAGAAGTCTGAGGGTTTTATCCCCCGATGGATGGAAATGGTTGGGCCCCTCCATGCGGGGGCCGCCATTTCAAAACAAGGGGGGTCAGCCCCCCTCCCCCCTCTCCGCGTCCGCTCAGCGCACGGACGCCCGAACCGGACCGGACTGGCCGCACCAGCCCAGACCGCCCGCACTAGGCCGGACCCCCAGGCTGGGTCAGGCCATGCCAGTGAGGCAGGGCTGCGCCAGCCGGGCTGGGCCGTGCCCAACCGGGTCGGACCCGGGTCGTGTCGACCCAGGGGGTATCGGGCCGGGTCCGACTGGGCCCGAACCCCCTACCTTCATACAGTTCATTTCAAACACCCATAACATGGGCTAAAAACCTCCGATTGATGCACCGTAATTTGATTAGAGATCCTTGGGTTGAGAAGGTCATTTCAGTATATTACACTCAAGGTTTTAGATAACTTTGTGTACAACAGGGTTGGTTCGAACACGAAACCAATCAGGCCCTCAGAGTCGAAACACTTATAACTTGATATCCGGACGTTTGATTGACATGTCGTAAACCTTTTTGTATTCCTCTTAGTGAGACTGTTCTTTTGGCTTACTCTGGTCATGGTTTGGATGTCGTTGGTGTACGGTTGGGTTGGTTTTGACATAAAAACCATCTGAGCCCCTGGGAAGAAAAAGCCAATACACCTCAGACCTGGTGCTCTATTGACGCACCGTCTATCAGGTTGAGTTCCATTTGATGAAATAGAGGTATGAGAAAAATCAACATTGGACTTCATGTCAGTTGATGTATCGACCCCCTTGGCTCTTGGAGCGGACCCTCCCGGAATCTAGAATGTTGTGTGCGGGAACCCTAGAGCTGGATGTGACTGTGATGATGATGACGACTATACTGGGATCCTATGTGGGTTCGACACAATGAAGACCGTACTAGAATCCTCCATGGGTTTGATAGCGATGACTACTGTTCTTGTATCCTATGTGGGTCTGACAGTACTTGACTACTGTTCTTGTATCCTATGTGGGTCCGACAGTATTTGACTCTGTACTTGTATCCTACGTGGGTCCAGCAGAGTAGCTGGTCTTGTATCTTTTGTGGGTCCGACAGCTTAGTTGGTCTTGTATCCTGTGTGGGTCTGATAGCTTATATGAATCAGTGGCTACATCTGAACATCTTTATTGCCTTATGAAAAGTATACCTGTGTGAGATGAGTCTTGACTTTCAACCAATATCTTCGATATGAATGACATGCTTTCCTGTGTGGATTGGGTTATGCTTTCCTGTGTGGATTGGGTTTTACTATCCTATGTGGACTAGATCGAACTTGGGCTCAGATGTTGGAGCCGAATTAGAATTGATGACTTATGTATATATATGGGAATATACCTAAGTAGGGTTGGTTGTTACTTCGTGATTGTTACTTTCCTTTGTGGTTTGTCCGTCATGGATTTTAGGAGACCTTCGGGGGACTCGGGGCCTCAACTGAGTAGCGTATACTCACCCCTGCACGGGATATGCCCGCACAACGCTGTGTTGGTTGCAGACGACGGACAGCGCTAATCGAGGTAGGAGCTCATGGAGATGGACGGTACCTGGAGGTGGATCACTGGACGAGACGTACAAGGATCAGACGGTTGGAGCCGAGGAGCAGAGGAGACTATATGTACCCACCCGTTAGGTGGGACTTCCAGAGGACAGCTTGGTGTTGCTACTTTACTTTTCTATCATTGTACTCTTTTTTCAGTTGTACTTTACTTTCTGTTGGGTTTGTATTCGGGCCCATTTACTTTCCAGCACATAACTTTCTACTCAGTTTACTTAGTGTTTACTTTTTCTTGCATACTCTATGGTGTTTTTTTCATACATAAAGGCAATGCATTCCCTGATATTGGGATTTACAACTTTGGTGCGAGTCACCAGCCCCTGGCCTATGGAAGGTGGGCTTTGGGTAGTCACAGCACGGGTCCTGAGGACGGGTCGTGACAAATTGGTATCATAGGAGTTTGGTTCTACCGCAAAACACATGACTTTGATCTTCCTTCTATGTGAAGAAACAATGTTAAAGTTATTGAGGGTGGTTATTAGTCGAGGGAGTCCAGTTCTGGTGCGGCGGCTGACATATCCATACACCAGGACCCTAACTTCTGATTTCTGAATCAATACACAAAAACATTCATTGCATGTGTGTTTCAAATGTTTTCTTTTTGATTAATTTTTGTAAGCTGACAATGTATACTGTATTTTCCATGGCACACCTGTATCTTTTTAGGATGACGCCAATATAGCATCCATTTAGGGTTCTGAGCACTCTGCGATACGACAACCAAACGAGCAATGAGGCCTCGGTGCTGGGCCCTATTACAGCGGAGGCACCGACATTAACTCTACACGCCGAGCCACCGATGCCACCAGCCCCAGCAGCTGAGAGTTCACATTGCCTTAGTTCACTGCATGAGTTTCAGCATCATAGACCACCCAGGTTCTGCAGGATGATAGACCCTTAGGCAGTTGAGGATTGGATGGAGGGTGTTGTACATGTTTCCAGGTTAGTATGGACACCAGCTGACCTCATGGTGATCCTTGCAGCGAGTCTCCTACACGCGGTATCAGGTAGATGGTGGACCTTGGTGCTCTAGGTGCACACATCTAGGATCAGACCTTCGAGCAGGGACTGAGTCATGAGATCAAGGCATCGATGATCTCCCTCAGAATTTTGAAGTAGGCAGGAGTACCGGAGTGGGCCATTCTCATAGAGAGAATTCTTGCTGAGCCTACACCAGCAGTGAGACCTACCGTAGCGGGTCATGTAGCTGAGTCTTCTGCAGATGGCAGTCGACGGATGTCACAGGGGTCCAGGCAGACTAGACCGTCAGGCAGATGCCCTCAAGATACTGGATCAGAGGTGTGGGGAACATGGCGCAGAGCCGGCCTTACGAGGAGCAGATAGTGCTATGCTTGATGCGGGCAGGGCCACATGGCTCATGACTGCCCAAACCACCATGTAGAGGAGTAGCAGATAGTTGAGGGACCACCCAAGTAGAGTCGGAGGTTCGACCGTGGCGGTCCGCTGGGAGCAGACGGACAAGGCAGAGGATCTGGTCGAGCAGCAGGTGGTGGGCGACGATTTGAGGCTCTACCACCACCACCACCTGGAGGTCCACCCCGACCACAGGGAGCTAGAGGAAAGAGGCAGGCTCAACTTCAGGCAGCGGAGGCCTACGACCACGGTACACCATAGATGATTCGAGGTTCTATCTATGTATACTCCACCCTTCCTTCAGTTCTTATAGACACAAGAGCGATTCTTTCATTCATTTCTGCTTCCATTGTTTGGAGCTCGGTGATTCCGACGGAGGTGTTGGCTCGATCCTTATGTCTACAGACTCCTACGGGAGAAGAATCGACGATTACACACTGGTTCCAGTAGTGTGAGCTTACTCTTGGAGGCGAGAGATTTAGTTGGGATCATCTTGTTGTGGCGTCGAGGCCTTACGACGCCATCTTGGTCATGGATTGGTTATCTACCGTCCATGCGTAGATAGACTGTATTAGGCGAAATGTGCGGTGTGTCCGCACCGATTGGAGCAGGTTAACCTTCACTAACCAAAATGAGTCCTTTGCAGTGCAGGATGGACTCAGGCAGAGGAGAGGACAGCCGATCACTCATCATTTGGATAGCCTCATCCTATGAGCAGTTGACGTGCGGAGTCTGAGTTTTCCTATCGTGGTGGATCAGTATGCAGACGTTTTTCCTGAAAATGTTCCAGGACTACCTCCTTGCAGAGAGGTAGACTTCTATATTGACATGTACCCAGGAACAACACCGATATCTACTCCAGCATATCAGATGGATCCTACTGAGCTTCGAGAGCTACGGGTACAGCTGGAGGACTTGCAAGGCGAGAGATTCATTCGATCTAGTGTTTCAACATGGGCTTCCCCGATTTTGTTCACCAAGAAGGTGGATGGGAGCTTGCAACTATGTGTCGATTATCGTAGCCTGAACCAGGTGACAATTGAGAACAAGTATCCACTCCTGAGGATTGACGACCTCTTTGATCAGCTCAAAGGAGAATGATGGTTCTCAAAGATAGACCTCAGTTGAGGCTATCATCAGCTCAGAGTTCGAGATGACGATGTGCAGAGGACGGCCTTCAGATGTAGGTATGGCCACTATGAGTTCTTTTTTATTCCTTTCAGCATAACCAATGCTCCAGAATTGTTTATGAGTCTCGTGAATAGGATATTTCAGACTTACCTCGATCGATTTGTCGTAGTATTCATCGATGACATATTGATTTACTCCACTACTGAGGGCGAGCACTCCTACCACTTGCGGGTTGTACTGGACACACTCCGAGAGCACCGGCTTTATGGTAAGCTCCCGAAGTGTCATTTCTGGATACGTGAGGTCCACTTCTTGGGACACGTCATCTTTGAGGTGGGAGTTGCGGTGGATCCAGCGAAGATCAAGGCAGTACTAGCTTGGGAGCCACCTAGGAGCATGACTGAGGCGCATAGTTTTTTAGGTTTGGCTATGTACTACCGAAGATTTGTGCCCGACTTCTCTAGAGTTTAATCACTACTTTCAACATTGACAAAGAAGGGGAGACCCTTCATGTTGTTAGATAGATGTCAGCAGAGCTTCTAGGAGCTGATATAAAGATTGATCAGCGCACCTATCTTGAGGCTACCAGAGGAGGGAGTAGGGTACATAGACTACTATGATGCATCAGGGACCAGACTCGGGTGTGTCTTGATGTAGGAGCAAGCAGTGATCACCTATGGATCATGACAGTTGAGGAAACATGAGCAGAAATAGGCTACCCATGACCTGGAGTTAGATGTAGTGGTCTTCACCATTAAAATTTGGCAGCACTATCTGATGGGTGAGCGCTTTACAGTCTATTATGACCTCCAGATTCTTAGGTACATCTTCTCATAGAAGGACTTGAACCTGAGACAACAACGATGGCTTGAGTTCCTCCATGAATATGACGTTGAGATAGTCTATACTCATGGAAAGGGGAACATAGTAGTCGATGCACTCAGCAGGAGGACGAGCATTCCACTAAATGTAGAGGCGACAGAGCTGCTAGCCACATTGCATATATCCTTCGTGGATAGTGATGGGGAAGCCTTCCTTCAGTTGCTCATAGTCACACCTCCACTTCATTAGCAGGTCCGAGAGGCACAGAGTGGGGATGTTTATTCTGAGACGTGACGTGCACAGATTTCCATAGGACAAGCACATAATGGTTTTTCTATAGGAGGAGTGCATGTTGTCCTTTTCAGAGGACGAACTATGGTACCAGCTGATTTACAGGAGGAGGTGCTGAGAGAGTTTCACACTTCCCCTTTAGTGGTAAATCCAGGAGTGGCGAAGATTTATCAGGATCTCAGACGATAGCACTGGTGGCTGGGTATGAAGAAGGCTGTAGCGGAGTTCATTTCTCGATGCCTCACTCGCCAGTAGGTAAAGGTGAATCACCAGGTACCAGCCGGCATGGTTCAGCCCTTGGAGGTCCCAGAGTGGATGTTGGATGAGATATATATGGATTTTTTACTGGACTTCCATGTAATTCAAGAGGTCACGTCTCCATTTGGTTGATTGTCGAACGACTCACCAAGTCGGCTCACTTTTTACCAATCAGAGAGTGAGGCATAGTGGAGAGCTTGGGACGCCTCTACATTCAAGAGATTGTACGCTTTAGGGTGTGCCATCATCTATCGTTTCTGATCGAGATGCTCTCTTTACTTCTCGGCTTTGGAAGGGGTTTCAGGAGGTATTCCGGACGCAGCTACGTCTGAGCACCGCCTTTCACCCGCAAACGGATGGTAAGATGGAGAGGACCATTCAGACTCTCGTGGACATGCTTCGTGCATGTGTCCTTGACATTGGTCACAGTTGGGAGGATCACAAACCCTTGGTGTAGTTTGCGTATAAAAACAGCTACCAACCCACCATCGGGATGACACCATACGAGGCATTGTATTACCGACCATGAAGATCACCTCTATGCTAGATAGACCTTCGGGAGTCCGCACTTGTGGGACCAGAGATGTTCCATTCCATGACAGAGAAGGTTCAGGTCATCCAGGAGCAGATGAGGACAGCTTAGAGCCGATAAAATTCTTATGTTAACAGGAGGCAGAGACCACTAGAGTTCAGGGATGGCGATACAGTTTTCTTGCGGGTCTCATCTCGACGTGGATTACGAAGATTTGGTCAGGGTGGCAAGTTATCTCCGCGCTTCATCGAACCATTCCAGGTTTTCAGCAGGATAGGCGAGGTGGCTTATCGCCTGGATCTACCACCCTAGTTTCACCGGGTGCATGACGTATTCCACGTATCTTAGATGAGGAGATACGTGCATGACCCGACACATATCATCGACCATGGGCAGCTGGACATTGATGACGAGGTGACTTTTGTGGAGGTCCTATTGGAAATCAATGATCGTGAGGAGCGGGTCCTTTGTGGGCGGTCGATTCCTCTAGTGTGCATCAGCTGGCAGCACAAGAACCTCCAGGAGATCACTTTGGAGTGGAAGGCTCAGATGCGTGCTCAAAACCCTCATTTGTTCCCCTATTTTGTGATTTAACTTTATGGGGATGTAAAGCCCTGAGGTGGGAGTAATGTTGAGTCCCATAAATTTCACGGATATTTTTTCTTAATGTATTTGGAATTTTATGAGTACGCAGTTTCTGACGGCACCTGATTCTGAGGCCCGTTGTGACCGCAATCAATTTATGAGGTTTAGATTGGGCACGTTCAGTTAACGAACAAGCGGGTTTTTATAACTTTTGAACTAGTTCTCGGAATCAATATCCGAGGGAACCAATGAAACAGAAACACTGGTAATTTCATAGAAGATCTTTTCTGGAGTTGTGTTTGCTCGGGAAGAGTTGTTAAAAAATGGATTATGTTTAATGTGAAATAAAAATTGTGTCAGAACTTCTATTTCACATCCAAGTGGATTATCACCATGTTAGAAAGTTGAGTGGCACCCATATGAACATAAATCCTCTTGATAGGATATTATTTAGGTGGGTCCCACACGATCCCCAGCCCATCATTTTTCTCGTAAGTCCGCTTCCACTTTTAATGATGCCAACTTACACCCATTAATTTTGACAACACAAGATTTAATTAATGGGGTGATTTCAATTTCGAATTTTAAAAATGTTGGCATGTGTAAATAAAATAAGGCAATGCCTTATTTTATTTTTGGTTGATGTGTTGTTTGGAGATTTGAGAGAGGGAGAGTTATGCACTTAGAAGAACATCATCTTCCTCCTTGGAGAGCGTGAAGAACACCGAAATGTCGTACCACCATCTCTCCACGTCAATGGAAAGGGAACACAGTTTCTTCCTCAGACGAACTCCGTCATTGTATACAGAGCTTTCCCCCATGAAGTCGTCTTCCACAACATAGGCTTCCACAAATTCTTCTTTGAGGTAGGGGTTAGTTTTTACATTTGTGATTAAATTTGGGGTTCATCGTTAAATAATTAGCCGCTTGTTATCGAATTAAAGGGAGGAGGTCGGACCACACAAACATGGCGAACCCTCCTCCCCATTTTTGTTGTACTTCGTTTTGGATTGGAATAGAGGCGATGTGGTTCCATTGCATCACACAGGAATGTGGGATCCATGGATGGTGCGAGCCGCGTCGAAGGAGTGCGGCGCCGTCGCACGGCGCCGTTGATGCCGAAAGAGGCTGTGGCTAGTGTCGGGTCGTGGTGCCGTCGTGCGACGCCGTTGAAGCCGAAAGAGGGTGTGGCCAGAGCCGGTCCGTGGCAGAGGAGCGCGACATCATTGTGCCGTGCAAGAGCACTAGGAGGCCGTGGCCGGGGCGGGCCACGGTGGATGGGCTCGACGCCGTCACGCAGTGTCATTCGAACAGGGGCCGCAGTGGTGTAGAAGAAGCGAGGCGGACTCACGGGCCGCTGGTGCTCCATAGGGGCGGGACCAGGAGGCCCCACGTGGCACTACCAGCCGGCCATTACGGCCGGCCGGATTTGGGAAGTCCTGGGGTTGTAAACCCTGGCGGCTGACAAAGGTCAGGCCTCCCCACGTGGGAGCCGCTATTTCAAAACAAGTGGGGCAGTGCCCCCCCCCTTCCGTGTCCGCTCAGCACGCGGACTCCCGAAATGGACCGGACCACCTGCGCCAGGCCGGGCCACCCGTGCTTGGCCAGACCCCTGCATCAGGCCAGGCCGCGCCAGCCGGGTCGGGCCATGCCTATCTTGGCCGAACCCAGACCCTGGATGGGTCGACCCAGTTCAGGCCGACCCAGGGGGTATCGGGCCGGGTCGGACCGTGACCGAACCCCTACATTCGGACAGTTCCGTTCAAACTCCCATAACGTGGGATAGAACCTCTGATTGAAACACTATCAGTAGCATAGAGATCCTCGGATTGAGATGGTCGTTTGGGTATATTACACACAAGGAATCAGAGAACATTGGGTTCGGCCGGGTTGGTTTGAACATGAAACCAACCGGGCCCTCGGAGTGGAAACACATATAACTTGAGCTCCGAACGTCCGATTGATGTACCGTCAACTTTGCTGGATTCCTCTTAGTGGCAGGGTTCTTTTGGATTACTCCTCTTGAGGTTTTTACACGGTTGGAGTATGGTCGGGTTGGTTTTGACTTAAAAACCAACCATACCCCTAAGACGAAAAGGCCAATAAATCTCAGACCGGGCGTCCGATTGACGTGTCGTCTGTCACGTTGAGTTTCTTTTGAAGAGAAGGAACTTTGGGATACATCAACTTTGGGATTTGTGTCAATTGATGCATTGAAAACCTTGGGTCGTGGAGCGGACCCTCTTGGAATCGAGCATGCTATGTGCGGGAACCCTAGAGCTGGTTGCGACTGCGACGACGATGTCGATTGTACTGGGATCCTCCGTGGGTTCAAGAGGGATGGCGACCATAATGGAATCCTTTGTGGGTTCGACGGTGATGAGTAATGTTCTTGTATCCTATGTGGGGGCGACAGTACTTGGCTACTGTTCTTATATCCTATGTGGGTCTGGCAGTATTTCACTATGTACTTTTATCCTACCTGGGTCCGGCAGAGTAACTGGTCTTGTATCTTTTGTGGGTCTGACATCATAGCTGGTCTTGTATCCTCTGTGGGTCCGACAACATAGATTAATTAGTGGGTACATCTGAACATCTCTATCTCCTTACAAAGAGTATACCTATGTGATATGAGTCTTGAATTTCAATCAATATCTTTGATATGATGGACTTGCTTTCCTGTCTGAATTGGGTTGTGCTTTACTATATGGATTGGGTTGTACTGTCCTGTGTGGACTATATCGAACATATTCTCGGATGTTAGAGTGGAACTGGAATTTATGACATATGTATATGAATGGGAATATACCTAAGTAGGTTTGGTTGTTACTTTGTGATTGTACATTTCCTTTGTGGTTTGTCCTTCGAGGATTCTAGGAGACCTTTGGGGGTATCGGGGTCCCTACTGAGTAGCGTATACTCACCCCTACATGGGATATTCCCACACTATGTTTTGTTGGATGCAGATGATGGGCAGTGCTGATCGAGGTAGGAGCTCCTGGAGATGGACGGTACCTCGAGGTTGATCACTAGACGGGACATACATGGAGCAGACAGCTGGAGCCGATGAGCAGAGGGGACTATCTGTACCCACCCTTCTGGTGGGACTTCTAGAGGATGGGTTGGTGTTGCTGCTTTACTTTTCTTCCATTGTACTCCCTTTTCAGTTGTAATTTACTTTCAGTTGGGTTTGTATTCTAGCCCATTTTGTTTCTAGCACTTAACTTTGTACTATGTTTTTATAGTTTTTACTTCTGCTTATATACTCTGTGGTGTTTGTTTTCTTTCTTAAAGGCAATGTCTTCCCTGATATCGGGATTTACACCTTTGGATCTAGTCACAAGCCCCTGGCCTCTAGAAGGCGGGCTTGGGGTAGTCACGACACCGGTCCCGAGGATGGGTCGGGAAAATTACAATCTTTTTACAACACTATATAAATCTATACTCACCTATCCCATTCATTTCATTATAATGCCTAAGTGTTCCTCAAAGATAGTAAAACATGTAATCATTAGTCATCATATTTTATTAGAAGATCAATTATTTTGGAATACATACAAGTATGTCTCGTGTCATAGAAATACATGTCTATATGGTGAAAAACAATAATATGAAATCAGTATGGTATTCACTATAAAAAATTTTTGTAATGGAAAATCGTTGTGAAATATTCACAGCATAACGATGTGACATGAAAATTAATATCATGGGTTGGTGAGATAGAATTTTGTCTCCAAACATTTGAAAATCAAATGGCCTGTAATAGGGAAATGATAAGATAAATCCAATGATAATTAATTATAAATATAATTTATTAGATAATAAAGAAAAATGAAAAAATAAAATATGGTAAGGATTCCTTTGCTTGGGAGTGTGACATCAAATTATAGAGAGGTTATTCATTAGGAAATTAGGGGAACCATAGTTAGAGTATAGATATGGGAGATAAGTAAATATATTTTCTCCATGTTTTTTATGTGAATATAAATGGAATCATAGGAAGGTAAATAAAGGGGATGATTTTGGAATTCCTAATTATTGCCCAAATTTAGGTTTTGGATAGTATATAATGAAATAAGAAAAAACAGTATCCTTTTATAAAGGTTTTCCCATTTTTTATTCCCAATGGTTTTGGTTTTAATAATTTTATATGGAAAATTTATATAAATAATAATATAATACCCTTTATATTGTTGAATTATTTACGTTGTTAAAGAAATTAATTTATAACATTAATATATATTTATGGGTTTTGAGGGTTCATAATGGATTTATAAAATTAATCAAATAAACATAAAATCAAATTATTTTAAATTAAAAAACATATATATGTTAAGGGATACACATTATATTATTTATAACATCACTTTTGATTCATTATGATGTAATTATACACAACAAATTTTTATATTTTATTTATTTATTATCTGAAAATGCAATAATTTCCAAAAAAATAGAAAAATTATCCAATGGTTAATTTTCTTTGTATGATTCAATATATAAAAATAAATTTAAAAAATAAATTTCTAATGATGTAATTTTTCAAATTTAATATAAGAATCATCATTTATTGGGAAATTATGGGTTTTTTTTACAAAAACGGTTTTTTAGCCCTCATAAAAATTACATTTTACTATCAAAATTTTATATGATCATTTATATTTTCTAAAAATTATTTAAAACCAAAATATTATTAAAATATCATTTAGATTAAAAAACCATTAATTAATCAAAGTAGACATCCAAGATGAAATTGGATATAATTAAAAAAATTCTGTTTTGTTATATATTAATAAAAATAATTTATAATGTAATTATATGAAGAAAATATGTACATTATTAAATAAAAAATTTTATATTATTATGCTATAGATACAAATCCTTTTATACACATATAAAGTCTCTAAGAGTTTGGTACATGGAATCAATGCATGCATGAGGTTGTTCCACATACATTGTTTGGGATTTGAACTTGTTAAGCTTGAACATCCATTGAAAATGAATTCACTCATGATTAAGTGGTCGGAGATCATATTGGGATTGTTCAAAGGAAAGTAACATTGATTATATTTCTAATGGATGCTCTAACAGACGGGCTTTTTCGGGTACGATCCTAATAGTTCAAATCATAATTTATTTTTCTGAGTCTTCTAGATTTGAAAAAATAATATATTTATACTCATCATATTACAACTATCCAATGGATATATTATAAATGGTATTGTTGAAAATTATTTTTAAAATCAGAATGGATATAATATAAACAAATAATTGAATGTTTTTTCTATAACCATAATATTATAATACATTTAATTAGATAAAATGTGGGATTTTATTTATAATAGTTTGACTAATTAAAATTTCCCCCTAATAAGACTTTTCACACATTAATTATCATTTCTCACACTAAAATTGATGAGTGTGATTTTGATTCAATGCAGCATCTAGTTCCCATATTTCGTTGTCAAACATTTGGTTTCACCACAACATTTTGACTAGGTGTATTTCTTTATTTTGTAGAACATTGCCTCTATGATTTGAGTTCGTCAATATATGATCATAATAAGAGTGATCATTATATAATTGTACATCCACTTGAATTATTTTATTTGAGGGGTATGATATTGACCTTATCAAAATGGATACATTGAATACACCTTATACTTGATATATTCTAGGTAGTAGTGCAATTAAATTGACCACCGTTCTGATGCATTTAAGGATCTCAATGGGACTGATGTATCATATACTATGATTTACCATCTTCCCTGATACCATCACATTATTCAATGGAGATATGTGTAGTACAACCATGTATCCATCATCAAACAATTGTTATCATCATGGATTTAATGCATAACTATTATTTTGAATATCATAAATGTTTTTGTGGTGCTGAATGGTCTTAAAAATTTCCACCATTTATCTGACTATTTTAAGAACTAATAGTTTTCATTCCATAACATCATACCATCATGCCAGTGTTCTCAATATCATATCAAAAATATATTTATAAGAACCATTAGGATGCTTTAGTGTTTACTCTTATTTTATTAAAACTATAAAAATTAATTTGTTGATCTCCTTATCCTTTGATGTCATTTGATAATTCTCTCGACATATCCTCAAGTGTCTTGATAGTCCACATAGAATTGAAATCATTTAGAGGGGGATATGATATAATAAAGTTCATCATTGTATTTAGATAATGTTTTAACCACTTTTGGATCATATTAGTAAATATTAGGTCTTGAATGGAGATAATTGATATTGGTGGTCCATACACACTTGTCACATATCGAATGTATATCCTTTGATATTGATTGAGTGAGAAATAATTTCTAATCTCAATTAAATGTTCAATCATTGTATTTCAATCCACTAAAACCCTTAATGAATTATTTCATCTTTATGTATTTAGATGACTAGTAAAAATTTCTATGTTGATGTTTTCTCATTTCCATGTTGGTATGGGTAATGGTTGAATAATCCACATTGGTTTTTCTGATCCACATTCAATTGATGAAATTCTTGACATCTTAATGATTATTATGCAATATAATTATTTTTTATTCAATACTATAGTTCCCTAAAAAATATTGATACATATTCTTTCCTCTATGATGAATGTAGAAGGCGGATCTGTGTTCATAATCCACGAATTTATTGTTTAAACAAGGATGTGATATTTCACATAGTCATCACACAAATTTTAGAACTACTTTTCAATGAAATTTATATCCAACAATTCCCCTCTTCTCATAGTTTCCACTTTATAAAGAATTAACACATCATCACTATGATCATCCAATATCCTATCTGGAAGGGATGGTTGAGTAGTAAGTTATGAGAGGATTGATGATGTTCCTTCCATTATGATTCTAATGTTCATTGTTTCCATATATAAGAAGATATTTTTCCTATAAAATTCTAATCAAAGAGATAATTTTTGGATGCTTTCAACATATATAATCATAGACATTATTCACTTCCATTTATGTTTGGGAATTTTGAAATCATAGTCATTTATTAGTTGTAACCGTATTCATTTTCACATATTCAACTCATTCTGTGTGAATATATAGTTTAGATTTATTTATCCATATATTTTTTATAAATTTACCCAAAAACTTAATACTTCTATTGTTACATATATAACATCTCTTAGCACCACTATAAATCTAGTGTTAGTTATTTTTATTTATGAACATTCAACTTCCATGAATAATAGGCCATATCCTTAGCATTTTTTACTAACGCACAAACAGAGAACATCTTAAAAGAAGAATTTAATAAAGAAAATTGTTCCCCACATGTTGATATTGTGACTATAACTGCAGTGATAAGAATTTTTTTCAACTCTATGATGCCCTCATAAATTTCATTATTCAATGATAACATAACTCGCTTAAAAGTTATCCATACTATATGTTTTGAAAATTGAATGAAATTTTCCACAAATCGACAATAGTATATAGGTTATCATAAGAAACTATGAACAGATCTCATATATTTTAGCCACAACCATCCTTCAATTTCATATGATATGGACAGTTCCATTGATATCCCATTTATAATAATGATATTACCCTATAGTGATACTTCATTCATCCCAATCTCACATTTTCGGTACTTGGCCAACATCATATTATTTTCATAAGTTATTTAGCATAGTTCTCATATTCTCCCAATTCTATTCCTTAGTTTGAGTGAAAATTAGAATATCATCATCTAACTATTTAAAAAAATTAATTTATAATCAATAGACAATATTCATCATGTCAATGATGATTTATAGTCAAATAGTGAGTCAAAATGGAATTTATATTAATTCATTGTAATCATACGTTTTATAAAAATATTTCGTGGGGGAGATCCTCATTATTAATCCTTTCTTGTTAATATACCAACATTTGAACAAAAATATTGAAATATTTTTATCAATGTATATAAAATAATAATAATCATTCCCTAGAAGTGGATACAATTTTTTTATTTTTCTCCTGTGGATCTCACAACAATCTATTTTATAGCTCATTAAACCAACATTATTATTCACAAAGATACATATTTCAACCCAAAGTAATGCACTTTGGCATATGGAATATTTATCCATATTCTATTGTAGTTGTTTCTTCATGTCATCAAGTTCCAAAAATGACAATTTGATTTTGAAACATTGATAATGGGAACACCCCATGTATAACCTCAATTCAATATTAAACCTATTGTGTAGAAGAAAGAAAATAAAATTACTCTTCATACACATTTATATATTCCATCACAATTGGAATTTCATACATGGATGATCCTTTCTAAAGACTCAATCATTTGTTCGAGATATGCATGCTCAAAGTTAAAAATATCCATTATTGAGATGTTGTTGAAAAGGAAGACTCACCCTACTCCTTGAATTTGTATAAAATAGGGGTTCAATTATATATATATATATATATATATATAAATGTTTAATTCATTATTTTGTAAATTTATGTGGGAAATATATATGTTAATTTAATCCATACTGGGAAATTTATTATATACCACTAAACATAATTTGACTTTTTTTTCAGGATGTTTGGCCCTAATATTTTGATAGTGGGGCAGTTAAATACATGTGATGTGTAATTTTACCATTTTCTATTTTCATAGTAAAATATTATTCTCGGATTAATAAAGGTGTTTCAATATCTCTATTAATCTTTATTGATTTGAAGGAATGTATAAAACTAGAATAAAAAAATAAATGTTTTATTCCTGAATGATTAACTAGATGATATTTGGACACATAAGTAAAGGGATAAATATCATGGGTTGTTATTGAAAAAGGCCATATTTTTTTCAATTTATGTAGTTGTTTGTCTCCAAAAATTCCCATTATAGTAAATTATTTTCTAAACTTTTTATTTTTTGTGTGTTGAATCAATGAACAATGCATAGAGGGTTGATATAAGTATTCATCTTCTATATATCTTTATTGGTTTCCCCATATCAACAATTTTTTTCTTGGTGCCCATCCATCCCACACATAAATAATTTCGCCACCCCCTGTATGAAATTTCCAAGGTTCCTCTTTCTGCACAATTGAAATGTTGGATCTAGAAATTTCATAGAATCATTTGATTTATCCACCAATCCTGCTTAATTAAATTCAAAATTACTATTTTAATCCTCATTGAAACATTGAAATTATACATACTCACTTCATCTTAGATGAAACATCTTACAATTTCTCCCTAGAAAATAAAGTCTTGTATTATTAGGGATTTTCATAGTCTAGGTTTCATCAATCAAAAGAAGAAATCAACCATGCATTTGGGGGTAATGATAAAGATAATGTCCTATAGTGCATGTATTTTAATTATTTCTTTATATACCATGAAATATTTATAGTATTTTCCCTATAGGGTATAAAATAACATTAAATTTAAATACTAATAATGTGATTAAAATATATATCAAAAAAATACTAATTCCTTTCACCACATAACATTGATCTCTTCCTGAAGATTCTTATTATTAATCTAAATCCAACAATAAGTTGATTCATCCTAAATATGATAAACATATAGTTGTGGTATACCTTCATTTGAACAATAAAACATGTTTAATACATTCAGAATAGATTTGATCCACTATTCCATGATTAAGGGATCAGATGATCTATTGAAACATGGGGGTCTTCTACGCATTAATCTCCCAATTGAATCATGTCCATTACTAGGGGGATTTGGGAGATCCTCCTGATCTAGGTATATATTAATATTCTTATAGAGATGAGATTTTATTATCATAGTTTTCATGATTCCAACTCCAATCTATATGGCCATCTCATTGTAGAATCATCACACTATACATGACATTAATTATTTAACTGATTCGCCTAATTTAGAGACAATGTATACAATAAATGGAAAATTATGGATTACTATTTTCAGATATTTAAATGTATATAATAGGATCCAATGGTGTTAAATATATAAGCTATAATTTATATTCATTTTATTAGATCCAGAATTTTGGGGCATCAATCTTGGTTATCCATGATCAATATATTAACCTATATTCTTACAGAGATTTGATTCCAATAATAATGGTCCATAGTGTGTTTATAAATAAATTATAACATATATATATGGTGTTTCAATCCAGGTGAACAATAAGGCCCATTATAGTGTACTAACTCTTAATCATGTTTGTTGAACACAATGTTTTTGAGTTTTACAAATGTGTACATATATTCCACAACCACATCCCAATATAGTATCCTGATAGATATGTATTTACCGTATAAAAATCATATACTAAACTTAACAAAATTTATGTATGTTTTCACTCACATAGTATTGTCCCAAAGGATTTTTATGGAGTTTTTATAATTTTAATCCCCAAAATAAAGAAATAAATACTTTGATACAATCTATAAGAACAATTATCATTAGTACATAGAAATTCTTGATATGTTACATAATACTGAACATAATAATAAAATATTTATAGTTAATTAAAGATATTTTGTGAAAAAGGTACATTAAATAACATCATAAAATAAAAAATACATCAACTTTATTGAAAAATTCACTAACATTATTGTACATAAAATAGTAATGGAAATTCTACGGGCATTCATAAGGAAGGGGTAAGCTATAAATTATAGTATGTGAATAATCATGGAATATCATGATGAAAATAATACATTTTAGAAAATAGGAATATAAATGGGACATAAGTTGGATGAGAATAATAAACATGAATAGGTATGATTTAACATGATAAAATAAAGGAAACATGGGTAATATGGAACTATAATAAATCAATATATAATAAAAATTAAACAAGTATAAATTACAAAAAAATATGATGGAAAATGTCAAATAAATGTAGAAAGTTTTCCCCTATACCAAAATGTATTCTCAAGGTAGAATAATTCCATTACAGGATGTAGATTTTTCCTTATCCCAAAATGATGCCTCGTGAGACTAAAAATTAAACAAATTAGTGTATATCAATGTAATTATGGATGCACCCATCACATCCATTTAATTTTCATGCATATGTGTTCAATATAGATCATTCAACATGTACTATTTCATCATAAATGTTTATTCCCTGATCAAGTACTATTGAATAAATAAATGTGTGTCCAATATTATTGAATTATAGGTGTATATTGGTGAAAATAGTTTACTTGTATTGGGAATGGTATTAAAGACAATTTTTTTTTTGTAATGGAAAATCATGGTGAAATTTTATATGCACAACAATGCAATATAAAAATTCATATAATCGGTTGATGAGAGAAAAAAGGGTAAAATAATAATTTGATATAAGATGTGTTGTAATGGGTACTCTAAAAAAATATCACAATACAATGAATTGGAAATATAAGGAATAATGTAATATAGAAACTCGAATAAATAAGTCACTGTATTGATCCCTTATTATAAGAGAGTGAATTATAATGATTGGGATGATCATATTGATGGCTTGTGAGATCCTTTATAGGACGCAAGATATGTGATAGAAGACTATGGACCATCTTGAAATATTTTTAGTGAATTGAAGAAGGATATATGGGAGACATTATATACAAAATGTGTAGGGAAATCATTATTGTTTCTCAAATTTAGGTTCTAAACTCTATATAATAAAATATCCAAAATTTTTATCCTTCCCATAGATTTTCCTAATAATTTTTTCAAAATAGAAATTTAATTAATTGATTGATATGAAAAATGGGTGAAAATAATTAAATAATATCCTTACTAATGTTTAATTAAATCATTATTTTAATAAAATGTATTTAAAACAAAAAAAAATATTAATTATTTTGGAGGATTCCTAACGGTTTAATAAATTTATTAAGTAAACCTAAAATCAAATTATATTAAAGAGAAAACATGATTATTATGGTTTAAAACTTTTATTTTATTTTTTAAATCATTGTCTCATAATTCTAATTTCATAATACATAGAATAAAATTAATTGGTATTTAATGATTGATAAAAAATTCAACTGTCTCCAAAACATATTGAAAATTCACCATTGGATAATTTTTATATTTTGATTCCAAAATAAATATTCATTTTAATAAATTATGTTTCTAAGATATGAATTTTCAATTTTAAGATTAATATTGTGTTGTAAAAAATCACTTAAGGTGACCTCTTCGTATGTTTTTTGTTTGATTGTGTTTGTTGATAAGGCATTATTACGACATACTCAAAACATAGTCCATTTACCATTTCTAGGAAGGGTTTGTAGTATCATAATAAGAAGTGGTAATTCCACATAGAGCATTGAAAATTGATTGAGGTATTGGTTTGTGGAAAAGGGAGTATGGTATGTAGACGGTGTGATGGTCCACTAGATAGGAAAAGAAAATGATGGTTCATAGGAAAAAAGGGAGTATGTGGACTGTTGGTCGGAGTGGATACTCAAGAGGGGGGTGAATTGAGTTCCAATTAAAATTTTCTGTTAAAAACAATGTTTAGTAAAATCCCCCTATTTCAAAAACAGATTAAACTATAGTGAATTTATACAGATTATAAAGGTTCAATTAGTTTCTCAAAGATTGATTAGTTATCAGTTAACATAATATTATGATTAAATTAACTTTTGAAACTAACTTACTAGTTTATAATAAATATAAACACTTGCGAGTTTAACTATCAAAGTAGATTTGAAAATAAATTATATTTCAATGTAGTAGCAGCGGAATATGAAATATATATGTATAGTATGGATATAGTATGTAGCTACAAACAGAGAGAATTATCCAGGAGGTTCAGTCTCAAGTCGAGACTTAGTCCTCTCAAAAGTTTATATAAAAATGATCCACACCCGGGATCGGGGTTAACAACAGTGAACACACCGTCCAGGTCACAAGACCTCTACCACAGTTCTGCGTGGGAAAACAAACAACAACTCAGAGCTGTCCAGGTCTCACACGACCTCTACCACTATCCTCAGTGGGAAATGAAGTGTGAAAAGTTTTGCTGAGGATTTACATATCCTCCAGTGAAAGTACCGGAGTCAGTGTGTGTGTATAATACAGCAGATAACACACACTGCTCATAATGTAAAACAAATGTATCACAGAGCAGAGATGTAGAGTTTAGAAATGGCTCTGGTGATTTCAGTGTATCTCTGGACTCTTTTGTATTTGGTCATAATTTATTTTGAGGCCTCTTCTCATTTTTTTTGAGATGATGTGTGTCGTTTGCTTCTTGTTCATAGGCAGTGAGATGTAGTCGATGAAGTTCTGCAATCGTTCTTTTGTATGCACAGAACTCCCTTTGAGTAGGCTTGATTGTATATGAGATTCTGTGTAATCTCTTGATATGTGTCTTCTGTTCTACTTAGTTCTGCTCAACTTGCTTCTTTTATTCCTCGTATATTCTCGGAAAAAAATCCTTCGTTTCCATTTTTTTGCAGCAAAGTCTTCTAATCTTTATATCACGTGCTCCGGAAGACAGAAGAGGTTTCTTTTCAGCAGGTACGAGGTACGATTTCCTGACATCCGACAAACTTTATTAATTAATTGTCAGAGCATTAAAATATACCTAATATGACCGTTGGTTAGATTAAATAAAGATAAAGTTAAAGAAATTCAAATAGTTGTTTATGACTATTGAAGAATCAAGTGATCGGTAGGTCATCAGCATTAGTGAGTAATGATCGGTGACTAAGATAGATCAGCATCAGTGAATCAGACTGATCAGCATCGGTCTCTCATCTGATCAGTGAGTCATTTTCATCGGTGAGACATTTGTATCGGTGAGTCATTTGCATCATTGAGTCATTTGGATCGGTGAGTCATTTGCATCGGTGAGTCATTTGCATCGTTGAGTCATGTGCATCGGTGAGTCATTTGCATCGGTGAGTCATTTTCATTCTGATATCGGATCGGTGTGACCATTGTCCTTTGATATTGGATCGGTGCTTCCGATGTTCGTTGAGATTGGATCGGTGCTTCCGATGGCTGTTTACATTGGATCGGTGCTTCCGATGTCTGTTGATATTGGATCGGTCCTTCTGATGTTTGTTGATATTGGATCGGTGCTTCCGATGTCTGTTTACATTAGATCGGTGCTTCTGATGTCTGTTGATTTTGGATCGGTGCTTACGATGTATGTTGATATTGGATCGGTGCTTCCGATGTCTATTTAATCCAGAAGACTTCCAAAATACTTTGTAAGTCAATAAGCATAGAGAAAAACATGATAACAGATTCATTAACAGAAGTTTATGAGAAATCAAACCAGATTAAGCATTAATGGTATGAGATGATTTGTGATTATTAAAACATCAATCATAGACATGAAATCAACAATCTTCCAGAGGGATCAACAATATCCCCCTTTTTGATAATCACAAATCTTTATCATAAAATAAAAATAATATGATATATCATCAATAAAAACATAATGAGAATTAAACCATAAAGAGAATAAATATAAAGAGATATATAAATCACCCCCTTAATTTAAATTTCCCATATATATTATACAGATTTCTCCCCCTGAGATATATACTTCTTTTCTCCTCTATATATCTCTGCCATACATCTTTCTTCTCCCCCTTTGGGATATTCAAAAAGGAGGGAAAACATATAAGTGAAAGTAAAAGCAGTCAGCATAGAGTATAGAGAAAAAAATATTTTATAAAGTACAGAATATTACAAGCATCACATTGTTCACCCTATCAAAAACAATACACAACTATTTTTTGGGATACAAAGGGGCTTTGCCTTTGTCGTTGGGATCAATAGTGGGTATGTTTGAAGGCTTGGAGGCAGGCTGTACTTGGCGAATCTGACGTGGTGGTAGGACAACTCTGGCAGGTGTAGGAGCAGGTGCCACAGAGAGTTGTTGTTGAGAAACAGGAGATGGTTGAGAAGCTTGCTGAGGGACGAGTCTTAACTGAGATAGAGCTTGAGCAACAGATAGCTGATTTGGAGCTACATCAGAGTCACTGAGAGGTTTAGAAGTAGGAAGTACTATTGCAGTGGCCTGTGCATTCAAATAGGGCATCAAAAGATGAATGAAGTCTTGAATGACTTCTGCCCCATACTTCATAGCTTTCTCAAAAGCATCTTTGTTCTCCATGAACTGTTCTAAGGTTGGGGAAAACTCTTGCAACTGGCGAAGTTGAGTTTTGAAGGCCTGAGTGACTGGAGGTAATTTCAGATTCTCTGCCAACACCTTGAATTTTGCAGGCATCTCATGCTTTGTATAAATCTTGGAAAAGTAATTATCAACTTTCTCATTGATCTCTTGCAGAGCATTCTTAGCATCTGCTGAATACACCAATTCCATCTTATGACTGTTATCACAGAGATCTTTCATTTTCCTCAAAGATTCTAAATCAAGAATTTGTCTAACAGCAGCTAACTCATCATGCACAACTTCTATTAGATCTTCTAGCTCACGGGTAGTGATCTTCGTTACCTTGGCTGTACTGGCTTGGCCAACTATGTGATTTATCTCAGCTTTCAACTTTCTCAGGTCAGACTTGTTGAGATGTTCAATCAAATTTCTCAAAACTTACATCACACCAGAGATGGTTTATCTGAATTCGCTTGATATAGATACTAAGCCGGTGTGAAGATCCTTCATAGTCTGATTCAATGAGGCTATGTGCCTGCCAATAAGTTCACCAGTATTGGTCAGGTCTGGCATCACAGCATTAGATACTCTTTGTGAGAAGGCTTCTAATGAATTTTCAGAAACTTGTAGAGACACTTGAGTAAGGGCATTGGAAATTTCTTCTCTAACTGTGCCTCTCACAGCGGTTAGCAATTCAATCTTAAACTTATCAAGATCAGCTTGAGAGATTCCAGAACCAGGTAAATTAACATTTGTAGGATCAACAGCAGGAACATACCTTGCTTCTCTTGGGAGGCTTCTCTTCACAAATGCAGCAGATTCTGGCATTTCTTCTTCTTCTTCAGAATATTCTAAGCCCAACACAGCATAACCTGGGTAGTCATCCCAAACAGCAGCACACAAGGTGTATTTTGGTTTCTCATAGCTTGTTGTTCCATTGATTTCTGGTGAATCAACCTTGCCACTGAGATGTTTTTCTCATACTGACTTAGGTGGTTCTATTTGATCTACAGCAAGACCATCCACTGGTCTGTTATCACCATCAACAGCAGCCTCATCATCATCAGCATGTCCATCATCACTCTTCTCAGAAGATTCACTGTGATATTCTTCAGTATCAGAATCTTCGTCATCACCAAGAATAGGTTCTGATTCTGGTAGGGCTAAGGGTGGACTAGCAGGTCCAAATTCTATTCTTCTTTTGGGACTTGCAGTGTCAGGATCACTCCTATCATCAAGAGATGACATACTTCCTTCCTCAGTCTCAGCTTCTTCTTGCTCTTGGGCATTGGTTTCCTCATCCTTTCCTTCTTCTTGCTCATCATCATCAGAATAAACTGGTTCCTCATCTGGTTTCAAGCCAGGGTCTCTCAAATCCTTTGGCCTCTTTCTATGATCTATCGGATTGTAGGCTTCATACAATTTATCTTTATCTACAACCCATCACTTCTTCCATGGATTCCAATTGATTTTCATCCTCTTGGAGATCTCTTAGTTGAGACAGAAGGTATGATCTGTTTCAGCAACTTCATCATCTTCATCAACACATTCTAGATTCTTGAGCATGGTAGATATCATCTTTGAATAAAACAAGGCAGTGACTTTCTTGGACGGTTTCATCATACCAGCTATGTGTACCATCACATATCTACAAAAATTAATCTTTTCATGGGTTTTCAGCAGAAACAATAGAAAAACATCTTGACGCTTAACAGCAGCAAAATCTCCTCTCCTAGAGCAATGTTGGTGTTGAATAAACTTGAATAGGAGTCTGCTTTCACCATCCAGATCTGAGGATGTGATTCTCCTAAATTCTCTATTTCCAGTCAGAATCTCTAGAGCTAGCTCATAAGTAAAATAGTTAGTGATTGGAGGTATATTCCCAGCATAGTCCTCATATCGACCTTCATGAGGTACATTCAAGCACTCAGCCCACTGCTTAGATGAGAAGGATATTTTCTTTCCATTTACCACAGACGACATCCTGGCATCCTCCAAACCATCTAGAGTGATTTTCAGATTCATTTAGAACTCACGTACCAGCTTCAGGTAGCCTATTCGAGAGTTGTCAGAAAAACAGTCTATCCATCCTTGCGATTCAAGAACTTGTAGCAACAATGACTTACTTGACAAAAGCCACGCAGATCTGACTTCTCTTTCTACAGCAACAATCCAAGTTTCCATGTTCGGATTTACTGATCGTTGACAGCCACTACTCGACTCGTCTCGAGCACACTTTGAAGGTACATGGCTTTCTGGTCCTTTGATCGGTCTCTTTTGCTTAGCCATTCGACGATTTTGGGAAGGCAGGAGTTCGAAGGTTCGAAGTAGAGGGGAAGAGAGGATGAAAGGTTCGGCGGGAAATGAAAGGTCAAAGGTTTAGGGAAGATAAATAGATGCGTATCATTTATTTTATCATTTAGGGTTCCCATAAAAAGTATAAATGAAATTTACTAATTAATTACAATATAAAAAAAGTAATAGAAAATAGATCAGTATGACAGATCGGTTGCACTGATCGGTTTGACAGATCAGTTTCACATATCAGTTTCATAGATCGGTTTCACAGATCGGTTTCACAGATCGGTTTCACAGATCAGTTTCACAGATCGGTTTCACATATCAGTTTCACAGATCGGTTTCACAGATCAGTTTCACAGATCGATCATACACAACTACTGTTTAATAAATTTTATTCTTTCATAGCATAAAGTCTTTGAGATGATATCAGCTAATAGATGTTCAGAACTAACAAATTCTAGAGAAATATCACCTTTTTGATAATGATCTCTTAGAATGTGATGTCTGACATCAATATGCTAAGTTCTAGAGTGAGACTCAGGGTTCATGGATATATTGATTGCACTAGTGTTGTCATAGTTAATTAAAACATGTTTAAAATCAAATCCATAATCCAATAAAGTGTGTTTCATCCACAGAATTAGTGCACAGCAACTACCAGCAGCTATGTATTCTGCCTCAGCAGTAGATAATGCAACTGAGTTCTGTTTCTTACTACACCATGATACTAGGGATTTTCCAAGAAAATGACATGTTCCAGATGTGCTCTTCCTATCTAACTTACATCCAGCAAAGTCACCATCTGAATAGCTAGTTAGGTTAAATGATTGTCCTTTTGGATAAAACAAACCTAAATTTATAGTATACTTAAGATACTTAAATTTATTTTTAACAGACAGTAAGTGTGATTCTTTAGGATTAGATTGAAATCTAGCACACATACATACACTGAACATAATGTCTGGTCGACTAGCAGTAAGATAAAGTAAGCTCCCAATCATACCTCTTTAATTGGTTTGATCCACTGGTTTCTCAGCTTCATCTGTATCCAATTTACAGGTAGTACTTATAGGTGTATCACTTTCCTTAATACTATCCAAACCAAGACGTTTTAAAAATCCTTTGTATATTTAGATTGATTTAAAATAATTCCATCTTTATTTTGAAAAATTTGAAAACCAAGAAAATACTTAATCTCTCCCATTAAGCTCATTTCAAATTCATTTTGCATAACCTTTGAAAAATCATTACATAAGGAATTTTTAGAAGATCCAGAAATAATATCATCAACATAGATTTGTACTATTAATACATCTTTTGAAATCCTTTTTATAAAAAGAGTGGGATCAGCTACTCCTTTTGTAAATCCTTTTCTGATAAGAAAGGTTGAAAGCCTTTCATACCAAGCTCTTGGAGCTTGTTTTAAACCATATAAAGCTTTAGAAAGTTTAAAAACATGATTTGGAAAATGAGGATTTAAAAAACCAGGTGGTTGTTCTACAAAAACATCTTCAACAATAAAACCATTTATAAAAGCACTTTTGACATCCATTTTATATAGCTTGAAATTCAGATGTGATGCATAGGCAAGTAAGATCCTAATAGCCTCTAATCTAGCTACATGTGAAAAGGTTTCCTCATAGTCAATTCCTTCTTCTTGATTGTAACCTTATGCAACTATCCTAGCTTTATTTCTAACGATGACTCCAGATTCATCAACTTTGTTTCTAAACACCCATTTTGTGCCTATGGTCAAAGTGTCCTTAGATCTTTCTACTAATTTCCAGACTTTGATTCCTTCAAATTGATTTAGTTCTTCTTGCATTGCCATTACCCAAAATTCATCATTGATAGAATCATTGATAATTTTTGGTTCTAACTGTGAATGAAAAGCTTGATGTTCAACCTAATTTCCTAGAGAAGCTCTAGTATGTGTTACTCTATCTAGATTTCCTAAAACAGCATCTAAAGGATGGTTTTTTAGAGTCCTAGATGGTCTTGAAAAGACAGGGCTAGGGATTTCAGATTCATCTACAGATTGAGGTTCAACAGAAGCAGGTTCTGGAAAATTTTCAGAACTGGATGTTTTAACTATAGGTCCATTGTCTTTATCATTGAGATTCAAACCAGAGAGATTCTCTTAAAGAGAGATTTTAGGTTCATGTGGATCAGTTTCATCAAATTTGATGTGAACAGATTCTTCCACACATTTGGTTCTATTATTGAAAACTCTATAGGCTTTAGTAGGGATAGAGTAACCTAGGAAAATTCCTTCATCACTCTTGGATGGAAAATTTTCAAGGTTGTCTTTAGTATTGAGAATGAAGACTTTGCGACCAAAAACTTTGAAGTAGTTAACCTTAGGTTTCCTATGGTTCCACAACTCATAAGGAGTCCTCTTAAGAACTGGTCTGATCAAGACTCTATTAATGACATAACAAGCTGTATTTACAGCTTCAGCCCAAAAGTAAATAGGTAGTTCATATTCATTGAGCATGGTTATAACTATTTCTTGTAGGGTTCTATTCCTTCCCTCTACTACACCAATTTTTTGGTGTGTCCTAGGGGCAGAGAAATTGTGACTATAGCCATTGTCTGAGCAGTAAGAATCAAACTCATGATTTTCAATCTCACGACCATGATCACTTCTCAGGGTCTTAATCTTGATTCCACTAAGATTTTCTATAGACTTGGAGTATTTAACAAAGTAAGAACAAGCTTCACTTTTGTGAGCTAGAAAATATACCCATATATATCTAGAAAAGTCATCTACAAGAACATAGACATAGTTCATCCCATTAAACTAGAAACTCTATAAGGTCCAAATAAATCCATGTGAACCAACTCGAGAGGTTGAGAAGTTGACACTTCTTTCTTTGATTTAAAAGAAACTTTATGTTGCTTTCCTTTTTGACAGGGATTACAAACTTTGTCTACTAAAAATTCAAGTTTGGGTAAGTCTCTAACTAAGTTCTTCCTAGAAAGTTTTCTAAGTGAGTGCACATTGCAGTGTCCTAATCTTCTGTGCCAAAGCCAAGACACTTTATGAAAAGCATTTAAACAAGGAATATTCTACTTAGCTAAAGAATCTAAATCAACAGCATAAACATTTTCATTTCTTAAAGTAGAAAATACTAAAACATTTTAAGAGTTAAAAACATTGCAAGAATCATTTTTAAATTTCACATAAAAACCGTCATCACAAAACTGAGAAATGCTTAACAAGTTATATTTAAGTCCATCAACAAATAAAACTTTAGAAATCAAGATTGAATCAGTGTTACAAATCTGGCCTAAGCCGATGATTTTTCCTTTGGAATTATCACCAAAAGTAACAAAGCGTCCATAAACTTTTACTAAGCACTTGAAACATGAAAAGTCTCCTGAAATATGTCTTGAACATCCACTGTCTAAGTACCATATCTTCCTGTGACAGCTCTTCAAGCAGGTCTCCTACAAAACAGATTTAGATGGAAGATGATTTTGGTACCCAGATCTTCTTGGGTCCAGACATGATAGCCAATGATACTTTAGGTACCCATATTTGTCTAATGGGTCTCATATAATTTTTAGAATTAACATTCTTTGAAAGATAAACCTTATTAGATCCATAACTATGAATATAACTGGTTGAGGCATATGAAGTTCCAGGATTAACTATCTTCTGTCCAGATTTAGGAATGAATCTAGTTTTGGCAACTTTTCTTTGTCCAGGTTGGTATCCTATACCAGTAGTATATCTAGGTGCAACTTTCTTTCCTAGCATTTTTGTTAGAGTATTCGTGCCATTTTTGAACTTCTCTAAGTCTTTTCTGAGTTTCTCATTAGAAAATTTTAGTTCATTATTCTCTTTAAGCAACTGAGCATTCTTTTCTACTTCTATATCCAGATCAGATTTATGCTTAACACTTAAAGCATACTGTTTCTTTAAACCTTTATATTTATCTTTAAGCTCATTGCAGTTTTATTCAAGCATATCACAATATTCAAACAGTTCAGATTTAGACATGTTATCACATTTAGAATCATCTCCAGAACAATATGAATTTGAAGCAGGAGTTTCTGATGTTACCTCAGAAGTGTTTGTCATGAAACACATGTTGGCTCGATTCCTTTCAGAGTCTGAAGATTCATCTTCACTTGTGCTGTCTAATGAAGCACTCCAAGTAGCCTTCATGGCTTTCTTGAACTTGTTATCCTTGTATTCATACTTCTTTCTATATTTCAGCTTTGGACAGTCTGCTTTTATGTGTCCTTTTCTTTTGCATTCAAAACAGACAACTTCATCTGATTTATCAGACTTCTTCCAATCCTTTTTCCAGTGTCCTTTGTTATCATACTTGCATTTGTAGTTTGTCTTTCTGAAAAACATCTTCTTCCTATAGAATTTCTTAAATCATCTAGTAATGTGAGTCATCTCAGCATCACTGTCAGAATCATTCTCACTTTCCTCACTTCTTGAACTTTCATTGATAGCTTGAGGCTTTTCCTTATCCTTATTCATTGAGGTTGTAGTCTTGAAGGCAATAGACTTCCTTTTAGGATCATCATCTTCTTCTTTTTTTACCTTGAGTTCTTCTTCATACATCATCAACTTGCCAATTAGTTCCTTGACTGGCAGTTCTCCAATGTCACACGATTCTCTAATGGAGACATAGGTTCCTCTCCATCTTTCAGGTAGATATCTCAAAATTCTCATGATTTGTTCCTTTGCTGGAACATCCTTTCCCAGAGAAGTCATTGTGTTGAAAATTTCATTGAACCTGAGTTACATATCAGAAATGGGTTCATCAGGATTCATCTTAAAATTATCATACTTAATAGTATAGGTATTCAATCTCATCTCCTTAACATTAGTTGTTCCTTCATGAGAAACAGCTAAGGTATCCCAAATTTCATATATAGTTTTACATGCAGAAATTCTATTAAATTCCTCATCTCCAAGAACACAGTACAAGGCATTCATAGCTTTACAATTATTATTGTAAGCAGTCTTTGTAGGTTCATCCCAAGTAGATCTATCAGTACTGGGAATTTTGTATTCAACATCAATGGCAGTCCAAATATCAAAGCTCATACTTTCTAAGTGAATTTTCATTTTTAGCTTCCACTGAGCATAGTTGTTTTCATTAAAGAAAGGTGGTCGGTTAGTAGCATCACCCTCAAGTCTATTATCCATGATATCACAAAAATAATTTTTAAAGAGATAAAAATTTAGAACTAACAGATATTTTAAGAACTTTAAAATACAACAAAAATCACAGTTGAAAAATAGAATACTTTAGAAAATATTTTCAAACCTTTGATACCAAATGTTGGTCGGAGTGGATAATCAAGAGGGGGGTGAATTGAGTTCCAATTAAAATTTTCTGTTAAAAACAATGTTTATTAAAATCCCCCTATTTAAAAAACAGATTAAACTGTAGTGAATTTATACAGATTATAAAGGTTCAATTAGTTTCTCAAAGATTGATTAGTTCTCAATTAACTTAATCTTATGATTAAATTAACTTTTGAAACTAACATACTGATTTATAATAAATATAAACACTTACAAGTTTAACTATCAAAGTAGCTTTGAAAATAAATTATATTTCAAAGTAGTAGCAGCGGAATATGAAATAAATATGTATAGTATGGATATAGTATGTAGCTACTAACACAGAGAATTAACCAAGAGGTTAAGTCTCAAGTCGAGACTTAGTCCTCTCAAAAGTTTATATAAAAATGATCCACACCCTGGATCAGGGTTAACAAAAGTGAACACACTGTCCAGGTCACAAGACCTCTACCACAGTTCTGCATGGGAAAACAAACAACAGCTCAGAGCTGTCCAGGTCTCACACGACCTCTACAACAATCCACAGTGGGAAATGAAGTGTAAAAAGGTTTTCTAAGGATTTACAGATCCTCCAGTGAAAGTACAGGAGTCAGTGTGTGTGTTTAATATAGCAGATAACACACACTTATCAAAATGTAAAACAAATGTATCACAGAGCAGAGATGTAGAGTTTAGAAATGGCTCTGGTGATTTCAGTGTAGCTCTGGACTCTTTTGTATTTGGTCAGAATTTATTCTGAGTCCTATTCTTGTTTTTGTTTGAGAAGAAGAGTGTCGTATGCTTCTTGGTCATAGGCAGTGAGATGTAGGCGATGAAGTTCTTCAATCGTTCTTTTGTATGCTTAGAACTCTCTTTGAGTAGGCTTGATTTTATATGAGATTTGGTGTAATCTCTTGATATGTGTCTTCTGTTCTACTTAGTTCTGCTCAACTTTCATCTTTTATTCCTCGTATGTTCTCTTAAAAAAATCCTTCGTTTCCTTTTTTTTTTGCAGCAGAGTCTTCTAATCTTTATATCACGTGCTCCGGAAGACAGAAGAGGTTTCTTTTCAGCTGGTACGAGGTACAGTTTCCTGACATCCGACAACCTTTATTAATTTATTGTCATAGCAATAAAATATACCTAATATAACTGTTGGTTAGATTAAATAAAGATAAAGATAAAGAAATTCTAACACTTTTTATGACTATTGAAGAATCAAGTGATCGGTAGGTCATCAGCATTAGTGAGTAATGATCGGTGACTCAGATAGATCAGCATCGGTGAATCAGACTGATCAGCATCGGTCTGTCATCTGATCGGTGAGTCATTTGCATCGGTGAGTCATTTGCATCGGTGAGTCATTTGCATCGGTGAGTCATTTGCATCGGTGAGTCATTTGCATCTGTGAGTCATTTGCATCAGTGAGTCATTTGCATCGGTGAGTCATTCGCCTCGGTGAGTCATTTGCATTCTGATATCGGATCGGTGTGACCGTTGTCCTTTGATATTGGATCGGTGCTTCGGATGTCCGTTGATATTGGATCGGTGCTTCCGATGTCTCTTTACATTGGATCAGTGCATCCGATGTCTGTTGATATTGGATCGGTGCTTCAGATGTCTGTTGATATTGGATCGGTGCTTCCGATGTCTATTTACATTAGATCGGTGCTTCTGATGTCTGTTGATATAGGATCGATGCTTTCGATGTCTGTTGATATTGGATCGGTGCTTCCGATGTCTGTTTAATCCAGAAGACTTCCAAAATACTTTGTAAGACAATAAGCATAGACAAAAACATGATAACAGATTCATTAACAGAAGTTTATGAGAAATCAAACCATATTAAGCATTAATGGTATGCGATGATTTGTGATTATTAAAACATCAATCATAGACATGAAATCAACAATCATCTAGAGGGATCAACATAGACCATCGTGGAAAATTATATTGTGGAATGGGTGTATTTAGAAGTAAGAGGATCTATATGCAATGGAGGTTTTACTGAATCAATGATTTGGAAAATCACGGATGACCAAAATTTGTGGATATCTTTTCCAATATAAGGAGTGATAATCCCATATATTATTATGGAGAGTGAATTTCATTAGAGAACACCTCTTTATCATGGAATTTGTTGATGTATTAATGTGGTTAGAAGGAATCGATTATTTAATGCTGAAGAAGTTCGTGGAATAGTAATAGAATGTGTTTTTGTGGGATGTTGTTGATCGAAAATGAAGAATAGTACATGGAAGAAGAACAAAATATGTATAGGGGGAGCTCTTATATGCGAAAGAGAAGGTTGTCCAAAAACAAAGAATAGTTTGTAGACCAGGGGTGGTTTTTTAGGATGTTTATAGAGATTGTACATAGAGGCAATATGAGATAGTGAAGGTGAAGGATGAGTGAAAATGGAGAATTGTTCATAGAAGAAGTTGCAGTATGAAGAGGAGGTGTTCTTCATAACATAGATGGTACCAATTTCATAGGAGGAGTATGTTGTTTGTTGAACACTCCAAAATTCTTAAAAAATATTCAAGTTATTTTTCTATATAAATTTCTATTACCTAACAGTATATGGAATGGTGTATTTTATCTGTGAGTGAAAAAACACTTCATCATAGCATCTACAAATAGTTGAATATTTAGTAATCATTCAAATGATGAGACCTACATGTCCATAAAACATGTTTGACTAAATATCTATAATTTGTGATTAGATTAGAATACAATAGTATTTATCCAAAGAAAAAAAGTGATCATTTCCACTGGAAGATAGATAGAGAATGAGGCATTGGGAGTGACCTGTGGAAATACATTTTGCATACCCTAATACTTGTAAAGACAGTGAGACTTGGTAGAGAATTTCTAGCCTGAAAATTTAGTGAAATCAATACATCAGCACACTACCATATGATGCTACATGGATGTATCACAGTGATGGTGAAAGAAGTAATACATTTTTACAATGTTTTATTTAAATTGTGTTGAAACATTGTAGTGGGAACGAGAGATAAAATAGTTTTTTTAATTATGTAACATGATCTGAAGCGTTAAATTTTTTAATTTTTCATTTCCAAATTCATCCTACCCACCCTAGGGTATTCGACCTAGTAGACCTAAAAATTTGTATCAAGTATAATGTTTTATGTTCAGTGGTACTCTCTGGGAAAAAGAAATAGAGGTGGTTAATCATAAATGAATTCTGATATTCAAAGGAAATAATTATCAACTACGAATGAATCAAATATATCATTACATCTGATCATTAGTAATTTATGTATTTACAGACTCTAGGCATATAATATCAGCTGAAATCAATAGTTTTGATTTATCAAAAGATGAAATAAGGTAATTGGAAGCTCATGATAATGTGATCAATGCAATAGGGGGATCTCGATTAATTACAATTTATACAACTGTGATATTCTGTAAAATAATAAATTCTATGTGGGAATTGTTTTTGAACATTTATGAGGGGGACATAAAAATCCATAATGAAAAGGTCAATGTTTTGTGGAATAAGTCTATGTATCTCAGAAAGAACACCAATGAGATTGTTGTTTCATTCATCGACAAGTTATGTATTATTGTGGAAGACAAGTTGTGTGTTATAGAAAACAGTGATGATTTAAAGATAGAAAAATTTATCATGAGGTAACTTCCACTACAATTCAATTTTATTTATTTTTTATTTTAATACAATGTCCTGAATGAGATGACACTTGATAACCTAAATAGTACCATTGTAGCTTATTAAATGAGAACTAATGATAATGATGCATTGGGAAATGGGAATTTAAATGAAATGTCATTAAAGGACATGTTGAATCTCCCTACAAAGGAATTTAATGAGGAGGAAAATGTTGATGGGTTCATTTCATTTCTCTCCTCAAATCAATAAAGGGGAAAAATTACATAAAAATGTAAATTTCAATTTGCATGATTTTGTTGTGGAATGATTTTTCATTTTTTAGAAATAATTCCTAAGAAGGATGATGATGAAAATTAAAACAATGATGAATTTACCCAAAAAAAGTATTCATAAAATGAAAAATATAGGAGATGTACATAGAGAATTTTCTTCAAAAAGATGAATTTTATTTCCATAGGGGATGAATGTTCAGAAAAATTCTGAGGTAGTAGAGTTGGAGGACTATAGGGATCAGAATGTATATTTTTTGGTGACTATTTTCAAAAATTCATTAACAATATTACAAAGTGACAACCAATAAAGTGTAATAGTAATAAGAGATAATCTTCTAGATGAATTAGTATATCTCTTTGATGTGACAAATATTTTAAGAGACAAAAAAATTAATGATATCAAATTTCATTATGATTCCAAACTCTATATGCTACAGTAGGATGATGCAAATTCAACGCTAAATATAAAATTTTAAATCATGAGGTATTAAAAAATCAAATATCTGAAATTGTGGTTTTGTACAAATGAACCATTGATGTATAGAAAATATAAATAGGTAGTTTCATTAAAATTCAAAAAGACCAAATAAAATGTATCAGAGAACAATAAGAGGATGCCTTTTTTCTATGACGAAAAGATAATGAAAATGAGAAGCTATAAAATATTTCTTTGACACTATGAGAAAATATCATATATTCATTAATGAACATTAAATTTGTGTAGAGTGGTCCTAAAGAATAAACGCAACAATTAGCATTGTATGATAAGGCTGTTATGGGGCTTGATCTAAAAAAATGTTGTAATGGTTCATGTCATACCACAAGCACCCACACCAAGATTGATGATTGATTTGGGTAAGACATTGAATAATATGATTTAGAAAACCTAATATTAAACTTGTGTTGCCTCATTTTCATATAGGAATGTACCTCAAAAATGAAATTATTATTGTAGAATGATAGGAAACTCTTTAAATGTATTCTCCATAGAAAAGAAGTACGAATGGGATCAAGAAAAACCTCGGTGGTCATAAAGATCTCAATATTCGACATCATCATTTGATGAAATGTTATTAAAGTGTAATGGAATCATATACATGTCAAGATATTTCACGTCAGTAATCCAAATGATTGTTCCCAGGAAGACTAGATTCAGCCATAAGAAGCAGGAAAATGCATCATCAGGAGAGATAAAAATTTAAAATCGATTTGTGGCTCTATAAGTTGAAGGCGGTCCATCATATAACAAGGAATACAAAAATTATTATTCTATTTAAGGTATGATGTTAATGAATTGGGTAAAAAATAAATGGGCAGAGTAGGCAGTGGTTGCAGAAATTACATTCAAGGAATCAGATCACACTGGGATACGGATCATTGACAGTGGAAGCACTTCCCATATGATTGTAAATAAGAATAAAATGACTAAAATATTGTATGATAAAGAAGGAATCATACTATTTTGTAATGTTGGGGTCTTTAAAAATATCGGGTCAATAAAATATCAGTTTGGAGGAAATTATATGAGATGAGCAGATGTCTGTTGTTGAAGAGTATAGTGACAACATACTCAGTGTCAATCAGTTGTGTGAATCAGGTATTTCCATAATATTTTTCTATAATTTATGTATCATCATGGTAGTGGATTGTGTTAGCATTTTATAATTAAGGTGTACAAAATGGAATCTCTACCAAATCATTAGTTAAAAAGTTAAGTGATTTTTATCGAAGGATGAATGAATCATGTTATAGTATAATCATCTTGTCCACATATGAAAAACGTCCTTGGATGGTATGGTGGAATATGATGCAAATCGAAATCATCCAACATTATCATGTCCTCATACTCATACATGTTATTCCTTCCATCAATGGAATTTCATTCGAATGACATATAATTAAAATGAGGTAATTTCAACATGATTGAATGAGTTGGTGTAGATTGATGTGTGTGGGACAATTTTTCAAAGGTATATTAGTGGGATGAAGTATTATATGTACATCATTGATGATTATAACATAATGGAACGAGTTTCAACACCCACCAACAAATCTGAGGTGTTCAGTGGCATTACATGTTATTAACTAGAATGTGAAGATATATTGGGGTTTAAAATCCATGCTAGTTGAATTGATAATCAAAGCGAGTTAAAAAATTAGAAGGTAGAGTATAACAAAGTGAATCATAGGGAAAGTCATCATGTTTTAGTGGTAATAACTCCACAACTGAATGGAGAAGAACAGATATGAAGTCAGATTATCAATAACATGGCAAGGATAATGAAAATAGATAAATACATTCTAGAGATATTTTGGAAAGACGAAATAATGAAAATAGTACACAAATCAAATAGGGCGTTAATTTGTACGAAAGAGGATAAGACACTCTATGAGTTAATGAATGGAAATAACATATAATTGAAGAAATTTCATGTCTTCATTTGCTAATGTTTTATTTTCAATAAGATGAAATATGGGAAGATTCTATCCTGGGGGATGAAGGGATATTTCTTGCAACACAATAAAATGAAATGAATATAAATATTTAAATAATTTTATGTGAAAGGTAGTTTAAATTTATGATGCGACTATCCTAGACAAGTAGAATGAATACTCAGCAACAAGAATAATACTTACCATATGTGGAACCAAAATGTTTTGATAAAGTAGCTGGATATGAGAATTGGGTTCAAGGTATGAATGAAGATCATGAAAAAATGGAAAATAATCTTACTTTGGTGATTATTTTTAGATCTATAGACAATAATTTCATAGGGGGGGGAATGGGTTATTCAATTCGTAATAAATAAATATGGAATTTTGATTTGAGACAATGCATGAATTTTGTGCCAAGGGTACTCCTAGATAAATGGTATTTATTTCGTTGAAACATTTGTACCTATCGAGAGGCTAGAGACAATTTTATTATTCATGGTTGTAGTACTGAAAATAATGTTGAAGGTTTTCCAGATGGAAGTTAAGTTAGAATTTCTAAATAGAGTACTTGAAAAAGAAGTTTACATTGAGAAACAATATGGTTTTCTCATTCATGATACTGAGAACATATTTTATCAAGTCAATAAGGGTTTATATGGTTTGACAGAATTATCAAGAGAATGTTATTCATGTCTTGAACAGTTTCTAAAAAATGTTAGTTTCAATCAATTTGGGGTTTATTACAATATGTATTTCAACAATGGTAGTAGTAAATGGATGATGGCGAAATTTTATGTCAATGAAATAATCTATGGTGGATTATATGAAGAATAATGTAGACAATTTTCTAAATTCATGAAAAGCATGTTTGAAATGATGACGATTGGTGAGTTGAAATTATTAAATGGCTTAGAAATGATTGAAATAAGGAATGGATCTTTAAATTCTCTATATAAATATGACATAGTGGATTTGTGATGGTTTAGAATGGATAATTCATAGGAGATAAATACGTTGGTTGCTACACGATTAAAACTATAATTATATGATTAAGGCAAGGTTGTTAATATAGAAGAATATAGGCAGATCACTGGATGTCTATTGTACCTAATTGGAAAAATCCCAGTTATAATATTTTCTACATGATATGAAGGTAGGTATCAATGAAATCATATATATAGCCAAATGATTGAAGTGAGAAGAATACATTAGAATATCAAGGTCTTTGTTAATTTTGGTTTAATTTATAATGGAAAATTTCATTCATAATTATTTGGATATACAAATACAGATTGGGAATGATTAGCAGAAGATAAGAAATAAATGTATGGAGGTGCCTTCTCTCTTGGTGGATTTGGTATATTGTGTATTTAATGGTTTTGAATGACCTGAAATATCATTTCATTTATCATTGAGTTCCTGAGTACATTGAGGATAATCAAGCATGCACATTTTTACTCTGGATGAAGAATTAAATTGATGATATGTGTGTTGAAGCAATGTATTCGATTTGAATCCATTATGATAATTTGAGTTTAATAAATCTGAGAAAAAAATATAGTCATTCACTCATGGAAAAAGAAAACTGAAATAAATTATCATTTCATTAAAGAGAATGTGGTGAAAAATATTATGAAGTTGGATTATTTTCTGAAAGAACAAAAAGTTGTAGATATTATTACAAAGGCGATTCCCAATGAATCATTTTAAATTCAAAAACTGGATATGGGAGTCCTGTTGACTCCCCACATAATAAAATATGATGATCTTGGAATCCCACTCTTAGAGCTATGGTGTCATTTTTCGTAATGTACTGATATGGGTTATTTACTATGATTTCAAACAAAATATAAGTGTCTGTCGAGTCAATTATCCAAAGGGGAGAATATGTGACTATTCCAGGGGGAGAAAAAGATTATAGAGAATCTGTTATGTGGGAATGAAATACATGAGATATTTATGTTGGGATAAATTTATTTGGAGTATTTATAACATAAGGTGTCTAGTATATCTATTGATGATAGAAGTGACCGATCAAACATTACAAATCATGATAGTTGAGGTTCATTATGAAAGTAGTTGATTGGTTTTAAGAGATATTGTTAGTGGTGAATAGATTAATTGATGAACCTTTCATTATAAACTTGTTTCTCACACTGAGAATAGTTCATTTTGGATTAGATTATGTGTTGAGTAAATCCTTTATCACTTTATTAATCGCATGTAGTGAATGGTGGTTGAATATGGAAGGAGTAATAATGAGGTGTCATAAAGAGATAATTTTTTATGAAAGAGTTTTCAACAAAACTACAGTTCAATATTGATTGGAAAAAATACCTCATAGTGTTGTCTTTGTATTTTCTGGTGTTATTGTGTTTTTTGACAAGGACGGATGATTATGAATGAGTATGGTTGGTGTTGGCCAAATATTAGATATATTTTGTTCTCCAAAATTGGGTTATTGTGTTTTGAAAAGTATTACATTCATAATATGTGTAAATGGATAGATTAATAAAAAATAAAATCTTCCAAATAAGGATACCATGTACCGCAGAATATTTTCCACCTACCATGTCCATAAAATGTTTTTGGCTTCATACTAGGTAGTGGGAATGGTATGTAGATTGACATAAATGGTTTGTTGTCAGGCTTTGTGGAGAGGGGAATGCGATATGTAGATTGGTATATGGGTTGATGGAAGGTGAAGGATAATGGACACAGATAAGAGAAAAGGAATTATGATGTCCACCATTGAAAAAAGGATTATAGAATGGTATTGTTTTGAGATAGGAGGATCATAATGTGATCGAGGTTACCCCAAATTAATGATTCAGTAAAACATTTATTAGGGTAATTTGTGTATATCTCTACCGATATAAGGACAACTAATCCCACCAATTAAAAGGGGGTAGAATATACTTAGAGAACATCTATTTTCACTAAAAATTTGGTGTCATTGAAAATAGGTTTGCAAGAAGAAATCCACTAAGGATGAAGAAGTTTGTGGAACAGTTCAAAAAAATGTTTTTATTGGACATTGTAGTTCACAAAGGAAAAAAATTCTCTAGAATAATTATTTGATGCATGGAGGTTGATCACCAGGATGAGGAGGCAAATTTTTTTGTTGAATATAGAATTTTATAAAGATAGAGGGTTGTTTGAAGAGGATGTTCGTGGAGTCGATATGTGGAGGCATTACACAATAGTGAAGGTGGAGGTAGTTCAGGATCAGAAGGTGTTTTGTGGAAGTGGTAGTGGTATGTAGAGGAGGTGTACCATGTAGAATAACTGGTATATAGTGTGAGGGAGGAGAATTAGGTTCACAGAACAGATAATGGAAGCTTGAAAATACCATAATGACAGTTTTCAAAATTAATTTCCAATATATAATAGTACATGGATATGTTGATTTGATTTTCAGGTGAAAGAGGGACATCAATAGAGCATATACCAATATTTGTGGAAGTGGAATTCTAAAAAATGAAAGTTTATACCAGTCGATTAAAATGTATGAACTTGAAGTCTATAAATTGTGAGGTGATTCATTACTAGTAGTAGTTATTAAAGGAGGAAGAAAACATTGACCCTTTCCTCTAGTTGTGAGAAAGAGAAAGTGGTAGAGAGAGTGACCCTTGGGAATGGAATTGGAATAACCTAAACCATGTAAAGGAAGAAATTCCATTCCAAATAGATCTATCACAAGAATTGTACATTTTATTGGATGTTATCCATATTGAATTTGGTACAGCATCTCACCACAGGTTTATGATCCTTGGGTGTACACTAGTGACGGTAATCTAAGAAAAAATTGTTCTGTAATGTGCCTGATTTAAATTCTATTCCTAATTTGAAACTAGAAAATGCTTAGAGAGAGTTTTGTTTAAAAAAAGTAACATTTTCCAAAGTGGAAGAAATATCAATATGTAGTATCACGATTCACTCCATCCACCTTAGGGTATTCATCATAGGGGACCTAAAAAACTGAAAATTATTTAAAATGTTGGGGTTATTTACAATAATAGTTTTTATAACTTTATAACATGTACTTTTACCAACATAAAAAATTATACGATTATTTATGTTTGTTATGTATTATTTATTTTTAATTTTTTATTAAAAAATAAAATATTTGAAAAATCTAATAATACATAAAAATAAATCATTTTATTGAAATTCAATACCAATTTAAAAAAATTACCAATTTTTTTATTGTAGAAATAGTAAAATAATTTATAATTTAAATGATAATTAGAAAATATGTACAATATTATTTATAAACATAATATTATTATGGCTTGTTACACATCCCTTTAATACACCATAAAATTTATTAAGATTAAGGTGATTTATGGTGAGAACTCAATGGGATGGATCATCATACAAGGTTAGGGTCATAATATCAAAGATCATTGTCACCTCTAATAAATTTTTTCTATTGTATTTAAGATATTGGATCTCATATTGTACTTGGCCAAGGGAAATGATTAGTGATATAATATTCCTCACATGCTAGGAGAAATTGGATTCATAGGGTATGACCCTACTAGTTGAGGCCATCACATCCTAGGTCTGTGTAAACTAGTGATGTTAGAACCCTATCATTATACAAATAATATGACCACTATAAAAAATATATATTATAAAAAATGATAATGATCAATAATCATTTATATCCAATGGGATATAATTAAACTAAGTAATTGAATGTGTTTTCAATAACAATAATATTTAAATATAAATTTAATTATATAAAATGGGGAATATATTTATAACAGTTTAGGTCACTTCAACATATCCTTCCATATAGTTCTTCATAATGTGTCATTTTAATACAGGAATGGAAGTGATTTTTTATAGGAAAACTCTACCATTGTCAATGTAATGATTCAAAATACATTTAAATTTATGTTTTATTGTCCTAAAATGTATTAAAATTGTTATATTATTCATTCCAACTATCCAAAAACATCTTAATTTTATGAAGTGATCAAAAAAATATCATTATGAATATCCTTATGAAGAATAAAACATAATTTTGATGTTAACATGGATAACGATCTGACATAATAGAAATTGGTGCTCCAGTAAATATTTCCATGTAATTTTAATACATTAATTTCAACCATTTCTCATTGGGATATGAATAAGATTGATAAATAATCATGGATGTTAGGTAAAAAAATTCACAAGTTAAAAAACCAACCATTTGAAAACATAATCATAAATCTTCTAGCTCATTTGTCACAAAAAATAATGATTCATAAAATCTATATACATATTTGAGAAGCTAGGGTGTATAGTGAAATTTGAGCTATCAACATCTTCTAAAAATATCATTTCTAGAATATGATTAGATGGAACACAAAATAAGATTGAAATTTTAGAATATTAAATACAAGAATTATGTGTTTCAATTCCATATAAGTAAAAGAATTTTTTATTCTAAATGTTATCATCATAAGAGTGATAACATTTTTAAACTTTGTTAATAATGATGTAATCACATTCACTTCATAAATGATTGATGCATAAAATGATTAAATTATTAACATATTTATCATTCCAATATACATTAATGAAGTATCTCTCTCGGTCCTTAATTGAGTTAGGAATCCTTGATATTTCCAAATAAAAATATCTACAAGATTATTTTCATTTATTTTGTAGTATTGTATTGAGAAATCATAATATTTTAATAGATCGAGTCATCACACATGTCTCATATTGACCTGATAATGTGAGATGTTATATAATATGATGCATGATGCATGAATATCTATCATTTTAGAGTATAGGTATAAAGTTTCTAAATCTTTAAAGAAAATATTACAACTATCAACACAAGATCACAAGTTGGATAGGTATATTAGTGAGTCGTTAAATTTAGGATTCTGATGTAATAAATTTATAATATTTCATTAGGACATAACACAATTGAATATTTCGATGCATCACAATATATCAAAAACCCATAATTTCTAGATGGTAGAGTCAAAATAAGTTTATTTCACAATCTAATATTTTGTTCATGAATATATTCTTCACATTCCTCAATTAAAAAAATTTAACCAATTTTTTAGAAAATAAATATTAACAGGTTTTAAAATAGTCAAAAACTCAAAATTTAATATGAAGAATAACATGAAAACCCATTAAAACTATATAAATCATTTATATTTATTGGTTTTGGCCATTATATGAATTATTTTTACATGTAAGATAAACTGAAATTCCATCCTTAAACAATGTAATGCCAAGAAAGGAAACTTTTACATTCCAAAAATCAAAATTATTCAATTTCCCATATTAAATTTGTCTTTTGACAGTATATTGAATGATCCACAAGTTATTATCATAACCCTACTCTATTTTAGATTAAATAATTTATATAAAATTAATATCCCAATAAAATAATAAATATAATCCATAATACTAGGTTTCTAAGATCACTAATAATAAATGGTGAATTAGTCCATGTAAATGGAATTATAATAAACTATTTATGCATATAACAAATTTGAATATTTGTATTCAAAATGTATTACCTAAATACATGTAGTTAATGATACCATGAATAATGGGAATTATATAAAAAATAAAGGGATTCATGATTTTGATTAAATAAATATTAAATTCCAATAATATTATAATTTTTATTTATTTAATAATATTTATTTATGTATAATCATTGAACAATATGACAGATGAATAGTTATTCTAAATGAATGGAACATGGACCACCATGTTGAAACACTGGTGTGAATAAATCTATCATCAATAAAATCATCTAATTTTATATTATACTCTACTAACTCTATAATGGTTATTTTATTGAGAGTATTTAATATTAATCTTAATTAAGTGTTTAAACCAACCAAAAATTGATCATTATTCTATGATTTTCTTATACATAATTAGTGATGAAATATATAATTGAATTATTGTACAATTAGTATATCCTAAAGTTGATGAATTAATTATCTATTGAATGATGTTATCTTTTATCCAACAATAATCTCATTCAATAGAGCTATTGGGTGTGGATATTGATAAGAATTATAATATAATGTCACTTCTATAATAATGGGGAATTATACAACACAATCACAAATCATAATTTCCACTAAATTACATTAGTAATTTCATAATATTTTGAAATAAAATTAATACCATGGATTATATATAATTAAAAAATATGTATGAAAATATATTTAGTGAATCATGATTTTTTCTGTGTCACAATGGGGACTTCCTGACAAAAATATTTTTTAGTGTCACTACCCCTATGAGATGTATCTAAAATAACTCATCATAAATTTAATAATGAATTGTTTATTTTCTTGGAAAAATCCTTAGATATAAAATAGTGTGTGGATATAGAACTAAATAATGTTTTATCTCAATTATATTATAGTATAAAATTATACAACACCACATCATTGGGAAATTCCACATGAACTATGTATAACATATAAGATTGTCTTTCTACCCTTGGCCACTTCTTAGGTAGATTCCCTTGATGACTGGGTCACTATTGTGAATAAATAATATTTATTGATATGATTATCACTTTAAAAATTTTTATTTTTTTCATTTCCTCTAATTCATGATCATGATTTCCCTTATCTCCATTCTTCCAACGAACTCCCATTACCTTTATGCAGTTCCCAATATGTTACAGTCCGTAATTTTAACATGATTGAAATTATCAATCCTCTACATTTTCCATGATTAATTACAATTATCACAGGGATGATATGACCTATACTTCAGATTATTTACATTGAAGTTTTATGATATAATGGATTTAATCCATGATTTCATGAAAAGTAAAACTATTTCATCATGAGATGATGAATATTTAGTGACTAGTCCCTTTCAAAAATTTTTGTTTTTCCCTGCAATTTAATAACTTATCATGTTTTATGTGTGTCATATAAAATCCAAAAATACCTAACTATCATTAAAAAGCTAACCTCATAATCATCAAAATATTGTTTTATTTTTTTTTAATCTAACCAAAAATATCATAATTTGAATTTGTCTCTCATTAGGGTTGTATTTAATGTTGAATGTTCCTTTAAAAGAATTTAATTTCATGGGATATATCTCCTCTTACTCCATATTATTCTATTTCAATTACAATAAATGATCAAAATCTTTTTTTGAATAATACATTTTATGTTTAACCTTTTTTTCATCGTATTCGAACAGCCTATATATCATTTCCACATAATTAATTCATGAATAATCTAAAATATAATAACATGTCTTATCAAATTATAGGGATACAATCTCATTCTAAAATCATACAAAAGATAATTCCATTCTGTAATATTTAACTCCAGCTGAGAATGGTTATCTTCCATAACATAATAATGATAAAATAAACGATCCCTGATTTTCATTGTTTTAATACCTCCTTTATTGGTTTCCTCAACCTAAAATCTCTATATTGGCCATTGTTATTGATACCCTTATTCATTACATGATCATTGACTATTAAATGTAATATATTAGATTATCAAATATATTTATTAATTTTAAATAAAAATTTTTAATTCAAAATATAGTGTATTTGTTGGAATGAAGTAATATTTATGCATTTTCATCTCATAATCATAAAATTAGTTTCATTAGGGTTGTCTTTATTTTTGAATCCAAAGGAAATTTTATTTATGAAAATTTGAATTATCTAAATAATATGGTTGGTAGTGTAAATATAGTAATACTTTAAGGAAAAAGGTCATATACTAGGTAATGATCAGGTAAAGCCCAATGCTCTCTTTAAAGAGTAATTACCACAATGTACATATGTGCTACAATCTTGTATGGTTGTTGTATCTAAATAAGAATTTAAATATAGAAAAACACTGTTAATTTATTCTGTTTCAATAGTTTTTATGTTATTTTATACTTATTCTCATAGTCTATAATGGTTGATGTTCCCTAATATAGGATTTCCTCAATTATGATCCCATGGTTTCTACTAAAATTCCTACGATTCCAATTGTATATAATAACACCAATAGCCTAGATACGGTTTCTAATTAATTACATTGGAATATATGAAAAAGGTTTATTCCAAATAGATCAATCAATATGGTAGTTTTAGAGAAGAAGAAACATACAAGAGTCACCTTTTACATTTGGTATATAAATTAATAATTAATAAATAACAAAAAAAAGAACTACATTTGTGAAAAGTGAATTTAAGAATTCCTATTAATATCATGGAGAGAAGAAAAAAATATTGGTGGCCTTAAATTCTTAGCGTGGGTTGAGCCGAACAAAAGATATCATGAATTAATAATCTAAATCAAAACGAACTCCTGCTAAAATGAACACACATTCCATTAAAATTACATTACTCTCATGAAAAGATAAGGAATAAAAATATGGCAATGCAAATAACTGAAAAAAAATTTTATTTACATAACATTACTGTCCTGATATACTAAGGAATACTCAAAATGTCGATGTAAATAACCAAACACACAATCCATTTAATCAATTATTCTATAATGAAACATAGATAAATACAATATCATTGGGAAAATTACATGTATAATAAAATTAATATATTTTTTCAAAAAGAAACATTCATATTATTGTATGTCATGATCTCGGGACTCATGATACCAATATCATCAAGATTATTAATCAAACAATTAAAATGTAAAGGTAGAAACCAAATTAATTTTAAAAACATATATTGTCTCATGAAACATATAGATCCATGAAGGGGCGATATAATTTTTTGACCCACATATAACTGCATGTCCAAAGAATTAGTCTTATATAAAATAGAAATTTTAATTGAGGATCAGTTTTCCAAATTATCCAATATATGTATTGTTTAGATGATGTAGGTTTAACAAAAGCTATCTTTTTAAAAATATTACATAAAAATTAAATATTATATATATAAAGGGAATATGTTTTAGAAAATATGAACATAATTTTTCCAATAAAAATTATATTTAATATAAATTTAATCTTCAATAGAAATTTTCCCTAGCATATGTTTTTAAGATAATTTTAACAACCTAAAATCAAATTGAGATTGTAAAATAATATTTCCTATATTTTAATTATCAATTCAATCACCCTAGGGTGAGATATTATATATTGAAACATAAGATAAAATGTATTATTATGAAATAAATGTTATCAAATTTCAATGAGTATGAATATGAACAATATAAAATTTATTATTTATATAACTTTACAATATTCCAATGTGATGGGATATTGACTTTAAGTCTGAAACCATGAGTTAAAATAATCATGTAAATTAATTATTCTACAGAAATATATATTATGTTATTTATATAAATAAATTTGAAACATTTAAAATTTATTTTTAGGTTTATTTACTATAGTTACTTTTTAAATATGGTTATTCAATCAATAAGTATTTTGTTTGATTTTATGATTTTATTTGGCTTCGGTTACAAAATCTACATTGGTAGGTTTACTATGATAAATGATATTATCCTTTAAACACATATAGAATAATAATAATTACTTTATTATCAAAATAATAGTTCAATTATACTTCTAAAACATATTATGAAATATTGTAATGAACAAATGAAGTATCTTCTGGTCATGTGGGTAACATGTCATTAAAACATAGGAGTTAGGAATCCATTTTTTTAATGATCACAATATTGTGGAGATAAGTCATATATAATAATTCCAAAATGATTGTAATATCATAAATACCATTTTTTAAAATATACATATACATATCATCATCATTATTTGGTAATGAATGTAGAGTCACATCTTTTCATGATGGTAGTAGTCTATGAGTACATGAACGTCATTATCAGCATTCCATATTTAAAAGGATAAGAAAAAAGTATATATTATTCCTTAATAATGATAAATATGTCATGAATATAGTTATTATTTCATTTATGTCAAATATTTTCATTATATTTATCAAAAATATGTTCCATGTAATTTTTTAGGGGGAGAATCCCATCCCATTGTGAGGAAAAAGTCCACCATACACACAAGCGACATTATCATATTACTACGGACTAGAATGTAAATATATATATACCATGTAATGAATAAATATTTATAATTTTTTATAAATAATATATATATATATATATATATATATATTTCATATGCATAATTATACAAAATAGCGTGAGGTGGTAATGGAAAGGCAAATGACATAAATTCGTAAGGCGGTGTTCTGTTGTACTAACCTATGTGGGATTCATAAAAACTTTTATTACTGTGGAGATAGTTGTATTTAATTACATAAACATAAAAACTTATCAATATTATTTTTATATTTATGTAATTATATAGACATATTTGAATAATAATTAAAATATTTGGAAGAGAAAAAAACATATAGTGAACAATATTACCTATTCTCATATAACCTCATAAGATTATACAAAAATTATTTCAAGAATAATTTTTTTGACTAAAAATTGATCAAAATATAATTATATGGATTTTATTAAGTCATTTTGAAATTTCAAGAAAAAAAAATTTAATGGATTTTACATTGTTGCGAAGGGAGGAGAGTGTGTGCTAATTTATAGGTGAGGTTTGTGTCATACATGTAATTTTGGAAAATAAAAATACATATCCTAGTTTTCTCATGAAAAAATTGAAATATAGATTATTAAAATGATATATAAATTACATTTTCGAAACTTTTCCAATAAAATATATCTTCTAAATAAATGAATTTAATTTAACCCCTATATTTTTTAGTTTAACCCCATATGAAACCATTTATAAATTTACCTTGATAAAAAATTCATAATATTTTTACAATTCATTATTGTGAAAAAATATGTAGAAATTATTAGATAAAATATATTTTAAATTTTTAATATATAGAATCTAATTTTTAATAATTCCTTTCAATGAAGTGGATGTATATAATTTAAAATTAATCACACAATTGGGAAGAGTAAGAGGGCTTTCAAAGAGAAACTTTTCAAATGATTTCAATAATTTTATATCATAATTAAATATAAATATTACTCCAATTGAATAATTGTATTAATAGATAAAAATTTATATAATTTTATTTCAAAACCATTTTAAAACATTTATTTATCATTATAAATAATTAAATAAATCGGATTTAATTAAAATTAATTATTTTCACTATTGATTGAAAATGTCATTTTTTTATTAAAATCACAAAATTTACAATTTCATATAATTTTGAAATTATTATTAAAAAATATTTATTACTTCTTTAGAAATTTTGAAAAAAAATATATAAATTCAATTTACATTACGAATCCAATGTGTAACTAAACCACTTTTTGAAAAAATTCATTTTTTCATAAAGAATATCATTTTCTTTTATATGATTCTGGTTTTTATTACTATAGAGTGATGAAAAATTAACTGTTGGAAATTTTATATTTATCATAATTATGTTTGTTTAATTTATACTTTTTAATTTAATTTCTTTATTATTTTGACCAATATTAAATAATATTTTAATATTTTATATTATTTCATTAAAACCCGGTGTTATATGCATCATGAGTTATCTACAAAATAATTTTTTTTTAAATATACATATATTAATGACATGGGAAGATATTATAGGTTGTGGAATGATTTTAATTGATTAATTTTGAATATAAAATTCTTTAATTACCATTGTACCATTCATGGAGTAATTCATTGGGCTAATGTAGAAGAACTATGAATATATTTTTTCCTATAGGGAAAATTTTTAACAGATTTGTGAGGCATTATTGATGAATTTTAGAAAAACATAAACGTAAGGTTCATTAATTTTTTGTGCCATAAAATGATGTTTCTGAATAAAATTTACCATAAACAAATTTAATATATTTGAAGAAATAATTTTATGTGGTCTCATAGTATAAATATGGATCAGTGATATGCATCAATCACATGTTTATCTAAGAAAATGGAAGATGATATTCAAATGAAACTCCTGAAAAAAATGGATTGTAAAAATAAAATTTTATTCTTGATCGATATTCGAAAGAATATATGGTAGAAATTATAAAAAAAGGAGTGTAAAATATTTTAGATTTCATAAAGATGGTCATCATGTAATTTATTTCTAATGTAATGGGAATAATTTATCTAATGATTCAAAATGAGAGAAAGATGCACAAAAATCACATCCCAAACCATAGTGTCTAAAACGGAATGTGTGTGGTCACAATTTTACCTAGTTATCTAATTTGATTTCTAATGATGAATAATGATATAAAAAACATCTTATTCCATGGGAAGAAATGATTTCAAATGGGATCACTATATCAAAAATGTTTATAAAAATAATTTGGTGAATGAAAGAATTACCAACCAATCAATAACCACATATATATTATTGTTCTATGGATCTACCCATTCATTTTTTTGATGAATTTTCAAAGGATTGTAAATATAATATTAAATTAATTTGCTAATGAATTTGAATTTAAATACACTAATGGTATTATTATAACATCTCTTGTATATTATTCTTCCTTAGTTTACGTTTGTAGGAATGTGAATCTTAAAAATATTGTAATTTTCCTATGGTTGAAATTTAGTATTTCCTAGGAATGGTTTCAATTTTTTCTATAATAATACAATATAAATTATCATGGAATGTAATTAAACATTTAATTTTCATACCTACATATGATCATATATTAATATTCTGATAACTATGAACATATTATAGAGATAAAAAACAATGCATAGATAATAATTTTCAAACAAAAGTATTTCATATCTCATATGATTGGGTTGAAACATTACATCAATACTATTAATATAATTGGGAAATAATTTTAAATCTTTCCATAATATTTCCATATATGTGCATGAAAACATGATTTTGTTTTCTCAATTGATCTCGTACCTAGTTACATGCCTATTTCATTGAATCCTCATTGAATAAAAGAAGTTTTTTAAAGGAATTGATGTATGAAATACATAAAACCCTTGACCCAGAATTTGTTCTTCAATTTTTTCATATTTTTTTGTACCTATTAAATTTATAAAAATTAATGATTGGTCTATGTAATTGAGAATCCATTATCAGCAGATGAAAAATATCAAAATTATAGACATGTATCATAATCCTCATATTTGTTGGCATGGTTAATCAGCTTTGATGAGACCAATACGCATGGTATAATGAAATCCCAGCATGACATCTTCATTTAGGGGAGAAGGAGGACATGCCCAAGATAAAATTTCATAAAATGTATAGAATTTATGAATAAATTTTGGGACCATTATATCATAATAATTATCCCTATATCCCCATGGATTTGGTGAAAAATGTAAATATATAAATTTATTTTGTATCTGGGATAGTCCTTATTGATGGTTATATAATATATTTAGAGTGTATAGAAAGAATGAGGATTGTTTTACAGATGTAATAAAGATGCATTGTATGTGGAAAATATTTTTAATCATTAATAATATTAATTTTTTTGGAAAATATTTTCATTTTTTGGTCATTTATTATTAGGAATGGGTATATTTGTAGATCAATCAACGATATAGACTATATAATGTTAGCCCAAACAATCCATGTTTACTGATATCCATATATTTCATAGTTTGTCAAGATATATTTGATAGGTTGGGGATAACTTTTCATTAACAAAACATCTCGATATCCATGTTAAAAAAATTGATACATGTTCCTATAGTCTATTGAAGATGTGGAAATTTTTAAAGAACTATTGTTTAAATTAATTTGTGAAACATTTTTTACCTTACCATATAGTGGAAAAGAGTTTTTATTCTTCCATGATTCATCTAATATGGGATTTGTTTTTCTTATTATGATGAAATTAAAACCATTTTTTAATTCCTAAAAAAATTATGTTTCATAAGAAAAATTACCCAACTCTAGAATTAGATCTACAGTTGATAATTTTAAAATTATGGATATTGAGGCATTATCATTATGGTGAAAATGTGATATATATACGCAATTAAAAATTTTATGCTATATACTCTAACTGAGATTGTTGAATATCCACCAATTAAGACAGTTATTGATTATTTATAATTAAGACTTCGCAAAAGAATACCACGCAAGGAAAATGAACAAACCCTATGATTCTTGGAGTCAAAAGGATCATGACAGAATATCAATGATAAGAAACACAAAAGTTATTCTATTTTTTTTTTAAATGATGGATCTAAAAATCCATAATTAAGAGGCGAAATATTATATTTTTCAATTCATAAGTCATATATATATATATATATATTTTTAATGATTAATGATCAATAAAAGTAAGATATAGGGTTTCAAAATATGATCAATTTTTTTTTGGAAATTTTCCTTGATGATAATAGAAAAATAAGGATTGTGATCCATGTATGAATTATAAATGTACCAAATTTTTTGGAGTAATTAGTGATAGGACAAAGTTATTCATTATCAGTTAATCTTGTACGTGTATTGATATATAGTGATTCGAAATATTATTTCTAGGGGGATATAGTGAAGGGAGATATTTTATTCCTTGTTCCTCAATGCATTCAAGGTCAGAAATTTATTGCTGATAATTAATATTTGATTGGGTTATTACAAGTTTTACCCATATGACAACCAAAATAGGAAAACATATCCATTTATTTAGTTATTTGCCTCCCCAAAAAATATAATGGTAAAAATGAAATATTTTTTTTAGTATATCTCTCTAAAATGTTAGCGCAATACATTTTTATAAGATAATAATAAAATTTGGATCATCATTATTAGTTATATTTTACAGTACTAGTAATTTTTCATGGGTTACAAAATTAAATTTTTTTATCATGATTCTAGGTTTATCACAATGTTTGAAAATTTATTCTTCTAAATGATGATACATAGTTGAGTTTATACACTAAATATCATCATGAAAAAGATGGTTAATATAGAATATTAATTATAAATCAATATGATACATTGAAATCTTATTTATTTGATATAAATGGCCCTTGGGATCATCGCCTTCATCATATTTCGTTTTCTAAACATAATTGGTTTCACTAAAGAATTTAGATGAATTGTTATATTGTTTTATATGAAAACAATTAAACATATTAAACATGCTAGAATTAAGCTAGTGAATGTATTTTTCCTTGACCTGAAAGAGATTAATAAAGGGTATAAAATGTTATATTCATTCAAAAACACATTGGTGTAGTGATAATATAAATTAACATAATAATGATAATCGTCTACATATTCTAAAAATATTTTTTTGGTGAAAATTTATTTCCATTAATATTTACATGGATCAATTTAATGATATTGTCAAATATATGACCAGAATCCCTATTTATATAACTCCCAATAAAATTATTGATCTCTTCGAGATGGTATACGGTTAGTAGGCACTCACACCAAACCTCACTCATGATCCAGATGCATTCTTTGTATATTCCATGAGGATTTAAGTACATGAACCATCACATACAATAAACATTGAGGTCCTATATGTGTGGTTAAGAAAATTATTATATGGAATAACCAATGTATATTTGGTGTCAAAATGAGAAAACTCTACAATACAAGACAACTAACATGGTCAACATATTGTGGCGTAACGCCCCTTTTAAAGATGATAAGTTCGAACATAATGAAAGTATAAGAAATTAGAATCCTAATTTGTTTTTATCAGAGAGATATAATTTCTACTGAAAACATAATATTAAATGGGGATTAACATCAAAACTCTTTTTTTTGTGAAATATTTTTTTCGAATAATATTCATTAAATTGAAAACATGTGTTACACACAATAGCGAGTTCTATCAAACCATGTAAACATTTAAAAATTTTATCTAAATATGACCACAATTACACACTATATAATCATGGAAATATTAATAGTAATAATATATTTATAAATATAAATAAACCATTTTTTATATAAAGAAATCATATTGAAATAAAATACATAACTTTGGTAAAGTCATCATATGTTTACAAAATACAATTTTCTTAAAAAACCATTTTATATCACTAATGTATAATAATAAAATTAAATTATAATATTTTTATAAATCTAATTTACTAAATTAAAATAATTTTTGAAGTCATAATGTCAATATTAACCTAGTGTGAACTTTTTGAATTTTTCCAAAAAGAATATTTTTTTAAAAAAATAATGAAAATTTTAGTTTTTGTGGAAAACACGCATTTAGATTAATAATTTAATAGGATTCATTTTTTAATATTTTTTTGAATTAAAAATTATCAGAAATAGTTATTAATAAATCCAATTTATATCGTTGGAATTTATATTATATCAATTTTTTTTATAAAAACTTATGAAACATCTTATCTTTTTATCTTCAGGTAACAACTTTTTCATCATGCTTATGTGTTTAATTATAAATAAATATTTTACACCTATATTATCATATTGTGTAAAATTAAATCCCAAATTTGGAATCCTAATAATCTATAGTAACTCATGATGTTAACTTAAATTTTTTTAATAAGGATTATAAAAAATTACTTTTTTAGGTGGATAAGGTATAAATGGGTTCAACAGGCAGTGAAGGGGGGTTAATACAAATATATATGGATTTTTATTGACCATAAACATGTTAAAAACTCAATATATATATATATATATATATGTACCTTATAATTTATTATCCTCTATAATAATATTGTTTAGATCAATGTTTCATGTGAAAATCAATTGTTTATCATTTTTTTTAAAATCACATGTTTGCTGCTCAACACACTTATAAAATGCCACCTATTACCCACTCTACATTACACAATGTAATCCATTTTATTTGTCCATTAACTAAACAAATAACTTACATACATCCCTCATCTCATTATTGGTTATTTATTTTTTTAGGAACCCAACATATGATGGTTTTGGGTGGAAACCGAAGGAGGTTACCCAAATATAAGGTAATGTTATTAAACAAGAAATTTTATATTCAATCTTAAAATGAATCTTCCTATTAATTATAAACCATAATTATATTAAAACTATTTTATCTCACATAAAATAATATTTTTTTATATGATCATGAAATGAAACTCTCTCTACATCTTTCAAATTGGATATGAAATTATCATTCATGTATACGGCGGACTTCCGCCTCGTGAATTGTAGTGATTATTCAATGAATTAAATTAATGGTAATAAAAATGGTTGTATTGAAAAATGGATACATATATATATATATTAAATAAAAATTAATCCTATATTTGAATATATTATTGATGTTTCATGCATTCGATCCCTCTAGAAAATGTAATCAACATTCATCTTTATGTAAGATCCATCATCTCCATGAACGATGTATTTCATTTTTTATATCCATATTTTCTTCATTAATATAGGTATATATATATTAAATTGAAATTATATTTAATTCATTAAAAAAAATATTAAAATTACCGAACAATGATCAAATTAATTGGACAAAAAAACTAACAAATCCAAACATAAAATAATAAATAATTGCCTGAAATGCAATTTTTATATAGAGTGGTTAATAACAATATAAGAAACATTTATATGAAGGTAATATTTTATATTATATATATAGGTATATTTAATATATTAAGAATTAAAATTTATTTATTATACCAGTGTCTTGAGTATTTACTAAGGTTTTTTAGACTTACTGTAAATGATTTAGGTCTCAATTTTCCTCCCTTATGACATATGTTATTCTATGCATGAATATTATTTAATGAGGTTTATAGAAAACCAATTATATATTTAATATTTTGAATTTATCTATTATTATATAATTAGTTCTTTTATTTTAATTCTTTTTTGGTATTATTACCCAAATTCTACCATTGCATTAATGATTTCATTTTAGACTCTCATTGTTTATCATAATCACCTTGGATTATGATTCCGGTGATGTGTTCCTATTATCTATATATATATCAATAAAATCAGTAATTTTCTTATTATCTTCTAATTTTTGCAGCATTTGTGTTTTCTTTTCATTCTCCAATATTTATTAACTTAATAGTTTAAATTTATGTTTATATGAAATTCCTTTCTAAATATAAATTTTGTAAAAAATAATTCTCCTTCCAAATAAATGTTTTACAAATAAAAAATAATAGACATTCATATAACATAATCCAAAATAGTTATAAAAATAGATTTATAGTCATGATATAATTTATAAAAATAATTTAATTAAAAGATCTTGTTATTTTCTTAACAATTTACCTTTTGGGTTTTAAAATAAATTTGAAAGGGATTGTTGTTTTTACATAATATATATAAAGGTAAATGTCCAAATTTACTAATTTTTTTTTAAAAAATACATTATATAATATTAGTTTTATTTTTGGTGAAATGGATTTCTACATTATTTTATGAATTTTCAATTAAAAAAACCAATTTCCAAAAAACTGTTATTTTCCACAAGAAACATTCCTATTGGTTTTTAATTCAAAATAATATTCCACATTATATATTATAAATTGATGTTAAATATTGTTTACTAAGGATATAAAATAAGTATTCAATTATTATTTGGTCGTTGGATGGTATATTTTTATGATTACATAATGATGGTGAATCTGGTTTCACGTTAATGGGCTACATAGTGATTAAATTCTGAAAAAAACCTAGCACTTTTCCCTTAGAAATAATTTGATGAAGTGATGTAATTTTAATGTAAAATTTTAATTTTACGCATTCTATTATATGATGAAATTTTAAAGAAATATATTTAATTTTAATGGTATTTAAATGATAAATGTTTTCTTATCTTATTGAAGGATTATTTTCTATTTGAGTGGTGGAATCTATACCTCCCACCGATGAATTCAGGTAATGATCGATATATAATGAGATAAAAAGAACAATAAAAGGGAGTAATCCTATTTTTTAAGTGACATTAACCACTATGACAATATTTGGAGTGAACGATAACTACTATGATAGTTTATGGTGTGAAACCATTAAATTTTTATAGTAAATATACAAACACTAACTTTTAGCAATGATATTTATCCCTCGTAATGGTAATTAATTATTGTATAATGCTCATAAAATAATATATATATAACATAATAAAATGTTATAAATAACAGATAAATGATATATGATGTGTATATTAATGTTAATGAGCCTATACTAATGAAATAGTAACTTGGCATTTTGAATAGTATTATGATACATTTGAATACTAAACTGACCAAATGAATAGTGCCCTCTTCCATAAATGTTTAAATAATATTTAATCATATTATAAATGTTAAAATGATGTAATTATATCATATAATAAATAAGAAATTTTATTAAAAAATTATTAATTAATAGTCTGCATTTTAATAAGCCATAAATATTTAATACAATTTTATGTGTAATTTTATAATTATAAAAAATTATATATATAAAATATGTACATAAATATATATTTTTACATATTATGGTTATTTGATAATTTAATGAGACCAATAATAATTTTACCAAGTGTTAGAAAAGTAGGTTAAATTTTAAAATTTGTATTTTACATGTAGACTATTCATTTAATTAAAAATTAAATTACTCATATTTAAATTTTTTTGAAAAAATGTAGATCTTTTTTGGATTACAGATGTTGAATATTTTTTCTAGGGATTTTTTTTATTTTTATAATTTACCTCACATTTTAGGAATATGGAAATATTATAATTTATGAAATTAGATAATTACCTGATTTATAGAGTCTTGTATGGTGTTATGCTAATGTAAGCACTATTGATTTTCACTCACAAAATCAATATAATATATTTAGAAATAGAATAATAATTTTTGTCATTTAATGTGGAAAAATAAATATCTAATTTTTAAAATAGTGGGAAAATCCTCCTCCCCTCCACTATAAAAAACATCTCCTCACACCCTCCTCTCCTCGTACATCTCAATCATCAAGACGTGTCAAGGTTTTTTCCAAACCAGTTCCATATCCCCTCCCCCACAACCTGCAACTCTTTTTCTCATAATTTGACCATTCCTAGCTTCCATGAAGTGGATCGTTAGAGCATAATTCAATAGGTAAATCCTCTTTCATTTACTTTCGATTTCCGTTGAATTTTTTCCTTTTATTATTCCTTTCTCTACACCATTCATCAAAATGGTAGGTTAATTATAGTATGTTTTATATACTGGTATAATATCATGTCAATTTAATATTATACATTATACTTTTCCCTCACTCTCTATTATTATAAATATGAAATCGTTTCTCGTGATGTGTCAATTTACTAAAAAGGTGTGCAATGTACATTCATTTTCCTCTAACACCGTCAAGGATGTTGATAGAAACAATTTATGCCCAAAAAATATTTTAAACTATATTTTTAAACCATTTTATTTTCTGGAACTAACTGACATACATAACATTAAATGATAAAAAACATGTTCCTTGTGATCAAATAAGCGCCAAAATTAACATTTGGTGACCATAAACAAATATTATCAAATTATTGATCCAAAAGGTACATAAAAACATTAATTAAAAGATAATTCATACTCTAGGAAATTAATAATAATATATAATATAATTATGGATGTTTTCCAAACATTAAAAACACTTCAATTTATATATACACGTGAAACATTAATAATAACTAGGAAAATGAACACTTTGGAGAAATGAATTTGAAATATATAACTCTAATAAAGGCCAATGATAGAACATAAAAAACCACAATGAATCAATTTCATTATTTTGGAATTTTAAAATAATTAATCAAATATGATTATATAGGACATTATAGTGAATAAAGTGTTTGAGCGCATTGTATGGAGAATTCTCAAACACAACTCCTTTTTTTTTGTTTTCCCACTTTTTATCCGTTTTCAATATGTATATTCCTAAAAAATAATTTATGTATCAATATCATTCCCTTTAAGTGATATAGATGTTATATAAAGGATTTTATGAAAAATCCAATTTTTTCTAAATTATTTTTCTTTTAGATAATCACAACCTTTTAATTCTCGAAGATTTTATATTATTCACCGAAGGATGATCATTCTATGTTAAGAATATAACTACATATTTATCTTTTAAAATTAACGGTTTTTAATGTATGATTTACAACATAAAAACAATTTCATTCCATGGGTTATTTTATGTTCAAATTTGATGTATTTTGTTTGTGGGATATATGATAATGTAAATATTATAATGAGATTGGTGCACTTGGAATTATGTATCCCAATGTGAATTTTATGACGCGAGGAGTGCACCTGAAATAATATAACACAAAAATGCATTGGTTAATTCAATGAATTTATATATTAAAATTCATACATTTCATGTACATGATTTTATATATTGTCACAACAAAGTGTTGTATATATCCACCATGACCAGGTGTTTCATTTTTATGCATTTCCATATTCCATGAAAATATTTAAAGATTCATACCATTATTATTATGTTATTATTATGCACACTCCTTGTTAAATTTCATAATGTTCTCATAAATCCTCTTACAGGGAATCTATCTATACAATATAGGTTGTATTTCCATTGGTGACTATAGGTTTTAAGGAGAATTCCAGGGCCAATATAAATGTAGATAAAAATAATTAAATATTTTTTTTTGTAAATGTTATATATGGTCATAGTTTTCCCAAGACACTAAACTGTTGGATACTATTTTTTAATAATATTATATTGTCTTAATTAAAATTATGTAATGGTAATAAAAAAAATATAGGGTCACTATAGTTTTGCAGTGATCCATGAACTACTAATGAAATAACATTATATACATATATATGTCACAAATCTATTTCTTATACTATAACGCCCCAACCATAGTTTCCTTGAGTCAGTGCATTATTACATAACATTGGCATAATCACTACAAAATCATGTCTAGAAAGACGGATTAGTTTATTATAATTGGAAACAAGATTCATACATATGTTCAAATTTACATCTTGAAGAGAAATACAACACAAATATATTTTATTAGGAACATCCAAGCCTACTAGATTATGCCTACAGGTCACTCATAACTAACTGCTTTATATCCTGGGAAAAAATAAAACATTGAAAGGGGTTACCTCAAACGCTCAGTAAGGTTAAGTAATACAGTGGATAATGACATAAATAATATGAATGGTAAATAATTGAAACCACATTCCCTTACCAATAATATACATGAATAATTTTATGGAATTAACATGAGATAAGTAAATAATGAAATTATAAAACATAATCATGGGTATTATACTAGTCTAATGAACACATGAACCATTAATATTATTTCAATAATGATGGAATGTATAATGCCGGACATTCTGAAACATTTTTTCAAAGCCTTGGCGAAGACATCTAAAATGATTAAGGCCTCGGCCAAAACCATAAATCAAATTGGGAAACGGCCTCGTCCAATTCCACATCTAGTTGTCTCATGAAACCTACCGATGAATCGAGGAGCTATAACTGGCTCCACCCATCACTTATTAAGTCCAATACATTCCCCATATGAAATGGTTTAAACATATCATAAACATTCGTATTTAAACTAGCATACGAAATGTCAATACTTTAACCATAATCAATGAATGGTATAAAAATACCACATCCACAGTCAAACAAATAACAAAAACTTCAATACAATATGGACGTTTTGAATCATAATAAATCAACTTCAAATATACTTAAAATCCATCAAAGCATGTTGACATAGATGAAATCAAAACCTTTTTTTAGAGAGAAATATCTCTTTATATTTTGTAATCATTTAAGAGTCACATAAAGAAATTATTTATTTTGAAAATATTCTTATAAGATTGTAAGGGAAGCTTTGATGATCTTATAGTGGCGGAAAATAGCTGCACCCACCGTATAAGTTAAAAGAAATATTCTTACCATAATTTTGTCGAAAAGGTTAAAAAGGACCTTGTTTGTAAAATGACAGAAATAGTCATTTATAAACCTCTTATAAAAGTCAATAAAGGGTATAAATGACATTAACCCATATTATATAAAATAGTAAGAATGTTTTGAAATTCATTTTTAAGAAATATGGATGTGGATTATAAAGAGGTCCCAGTGGATATTTACGTATAAACAACCTTGAATAATGAAGAGATTGTCAAATAACCAGTACCATGTACTTTTCCTTGGTTGATGGTAGGTTAAACATCTTTATAATGGTGAAATAAGTGTTTTATAAATTATACAAGAATCATATACATTAATATGATATCATATATGATCTTTTAACATTGCATTGTTAATAATATATTAGTATTATCGTCGTTTCATGTGTTAACTTCCTCGTTTTCTTGTACATGTTTTGTTACATATGACGTGTTTTTTATGGAGAGGTTGTATCTTATTAATATCTAGAATTATATCTGGTCCTGAAACATTATTTTTAATCATCAAATGAGAATTATACTTGAATGGATTCGATGGGGAATGAATATCATCGCGTTCGTGGAGACGGTAGTCCATACGTACGCACGAGCGACAATATCATTCTTTTGATATTAAAATAATATATGATTAGATGGTATATCATATATACAGAATCATAATCATGTTATATTTGTTATATAAATGAATTAAAAATCATTATTATACCCATCCAAATAATAATGTTTTTAATAACAATTACACCACAACGTGGAGACGGTAAGCCGTACGTACGAATGTAGGGTCACATGTCATTCATAGGATGGATAGAGTACTGAATAAGGACGTACCATATTTATAATAACATCTTAGTATATATAATATACTAGATTTATTATTTTAGAATGGTAATAACAAAGAAAGATGAATTTGAAGAAGAAATGAACTTGGAAAAGGGTGGTGAAAACATTACCTCTTATTTGGGTTCTTCCTTTTGATTTGATCAAAAGGGATCCTTAAGATGACTTTATGATCAAACTATTTCGTCTATGTTGAAATGAGGGAAGTTGAGAGAGTATTTGGGCAGGGTTTGGTTGACCCAAAAGGCTGTGATGGTGTGGATAATTGGTTATAAGTGATGTCCTTTTATAAGGGAAGGAGGGGCACCTTAGGAAAATCTATAAATATTATTTTATAATAAATTAATATTTGGTTTATAATGGATCCAAAGTGTATTTTTAAAGGATAAGGTGGGGATGGGTCTCAAACCAATCAAGCAATAGAATTTAGACAGGTTTGGGTCATTATATTAACCTTATCTTTTAGTTTTGACTATCAGTTAATTAGTTTGACACTTACCATGTCACATTGTATTTTTATATTATATAGTTAATAAACATACTATATACCTTAAAGAGAACCCAAAGTGGTCCATTAATGATTCAAATATAATGATATAAGTCTCTTGGCCGAACCTTATATTTTTAGGAATTGAATATCAATTAATAATATAATATTTTTTTAAAATCTCTTATTTGTCAATTTTGACACAATTGGGTATTTTGTTTTTGATAAATTCATAACAGCATTATTAATTCGAAACAAATTTATATAAATAATCCTAATATTCCATATTGACCTAGAATATTATTCTAATTTACAAAAAGTCTCAAATTACATTTATTTGGGTATTTATAAAATAAATTATCTTAATCTTTCATTAATACGGTAATTACATCATCATCATTGTGTCATAAATAAATTAAATTATTTAATGTCTAAAAATTGTAAGTAAAATACAATTATTTAGGAATTTTTTTTAGCTTTCTAAAAAATATTTATAGTCTAAATTTCAACATATATTACCCAATGTAAAAATTGTTTTTCTAAAAGATATATGCTTATGACTTTTTGTATTTATTTTAACATATTTAATATAAAGTGTCCTTATCAACAACAAGTGGCTCCATGGGGTCCCAAAATCGACCCAGTGTTGTCCATGGTCGGAAATGTAGTAACCAATATGGTTATGACCCATTTTAGGGTAATTTATTATTATTATATTAATTTTTTACACTTATTTACCGGATTTACCCTTTAACCATGGTAAATAAAATATTTACCAAAGTAATTATTCAAAATATCTAAAAATGAATGTTTCATATTTACACAATTTTTAAATACTGATTATAAATATGGAATCCATTTTTCCAAATCCAAAACACATAAGTGGTATAAATTAATTTGAAATTAATTCCCATCATGAAAAAAAAGAAGGGTTTTAAGAGATAATAACTACCAAAAGATTGATGCTTGTTTATGTCCGGTTTTATTGTGAAATTATGTCCAATGACCAACATAGTATAAAATGGTAGAAATATATTATATATATACATTAAGACCACTCAAATTAATAATTTATAACTATTAATTATTTTGATTTAAATAGTTGTTTTTAATAAAAATTTAATAATTTTCACGATTCATCAAAATATAAAAGTTATCTGAAATGTACCAAAATTTCATCCTAGGATAATTTAGATATTCCAAATCCAAAAATGAAGTCCATTTTGAATGATTAAATTTATAAAATTTCAAAAAGTGTGTATTACTATGCATAATGTCTACTTTGATTGGTCGTGGCGTGTTAAAATCACGAGGTTGCGTACAACACACACTACTGTATTATTCAAAGAGAATTGCGCTGTGGAAGCTTGGGGTGTTACATTATCTCATCATTCAAATAATTTTTCCCACGAAATTTCTAGAATATTACAGCATAAAAAGACTTAGGTGGTTCTTATTCATAAGTTCTTTAGGATCCCACGTTGCCTCTTCCATTTTATGGTCTCTCCATAGAACGTTTACCAAACGAGTTGTCCGGTTTCTGAGCACTTGTTCTCTTGTATCAAGAATCCTGAAGGGCTCTTCGCAATAAGAGAGATCGGGTTACAGTTCTAATTCACCATTGGTGAGTACATGCGTTGGTTCAGGCATGTATTTTCTCAACAGTGATACGTGGAACACATCGTGAACTTTGGATAGATTTGGAGGCATTACCAAACGGTATGCTACAACCCCAATTCGTTCTAGAATTTCTAATGGTCTGATGTACCTGGGACTCAATTTACCTCTCTTACCGAAACATATGACTCCCTTCCATGGAGATACCTTCACGAAAACATGATCTCCTATATGAAATTCCAAATCCTTCCTCCGATTATCGGCATAGCTCTTCTACCTACTTTGAGCTGCATTCATGTGGTTTGGGATTACCATTACCTTTTCCATCATTTCCTCCACTAGTTCCGGGACAACATGTTTTCTTTCACCAAAATCATCTCAACAGGATGTTTTTTGATATCTCTTTCATACAATTCTTCATATGGTTCCATCTGAATACTTGAATGGAATCTATTGTTTTAGGAAAATTCCACCATAGGTAAATATTGATCCCACATATCCTAAAATTCAAGTGAGAATGATCTCAAAATGTCTTCTAAGGTTTGAATAGTCCATTCTGATTATCCATCTGTTTGGGGGTGGTAAGCAGTGCTCAAATTAAGTTCAGTATCCGCGGACTTCTGAATACATTTCTAGAATCTTGATGTAAAACGAGGATCACGATCTGAGACAATTGATAGGGGTAATCCATGAAGTCTCATAACATCATTAATATATATTCTCACTAGACGTTCATGTGGTAAATCATCCCTTATAGAAAGGAAATGTGCTGACATAGTAAGATGATCAACAATAACCCATATTGCGTCATTCCTTCTAGGAGTCTTTGGTAGTCCCATGAAAAAGTCCATCGTGATATTATCCCATTTCCACTCAGGTATGGGAAGAGGTTGCATGACTCCTCCAGGTTGTTGCCTCCCAGATTTCACTTATTGACAAACTATACATCTTGACACAAAATCAGAAATCTCCCTCTTCATGTTGTCCCACCAAAACTGTTCCTTTAAATATCTATACATTTTGGTGCTCCCGGGGTGTATATAGAAAATAGAACTATGAGCATATTCCAAGAATTCCATTTTTAAATCAGGTATATCGGAAACACAAAGACTCCTATCAAATTTCAAAATTCCATGTTCATACACAAATTCACTAATTCTCCCATCATTAAAATCATTAATCGTCTCATTAAATGTTTCATCATCAGCTTGATTACTCTTTATCCATTCTAGTAATGATTTTTTGGCAACCATTTGAAAAAGTGTTGATGTTTCACCTTCCATGGTTATTCCTATATCCATCTTTACTTGATCCATCTATATAGGAATCTTTTCAACTCTCATCTTGTTCAAAACTCCATGATCCTTTCTGCTCAAAGCATATTCCACCTTATTTTCCTTCCCCGGGAGGTAGTTTATCGTATAATCAAAATCCTTGAGTAGTTCAAGCCATCGTCATTGACTCATGTTAAGTTCTTTCAGTGAAAAAATATTCTTTAAACTCTTTTGATCAGTATAAATATCACATTTTTCACAATATAGATAGTGTATCAAAATATTAAGAGAAACTATAATATTGGATAACTCAAGATCATGAGTAGGATAGTTTTGCTCATGAATTTCAGCTGTCGTGATGCATAGGAAATAACCCTATCATTTTGCATAAAGACACAACTAAGTCCTTTCTTCAATGAATCACTATAAATAACGAACCCATAATTTCCAGATGGTAGAGTCAATATAGGAGCATTGACTAATCTTCTCATCAGTTAATCAAAACATTCTTTACACTTTTTTGTCCAGACAAATTTAACCCTTTACGCGTGAGATTCTTTAATGGGTTAGCTAATCCGGAAAAATTCTGGATGAAACGTTGATAATAACCTTCCAAACAAATAAAACTACGTACCTCAGTTATAGTCATCGGTGCTGGCCATTCATGGATGGCCTGGGTCTTAGAAGGATCAATGGAGATTCCATCCTTAGAGTGAATATGTCCAAGAAAAGAAATCTTCTAAAGCAAGATTTCACACTTTCTAAACATCCCATATAATACATGTCTTCTAAGAGACTTCAGGATAATGCACAAGTGATTTTCATGATCATCATAGCTTTTAAAGTATACCAAGACATCATCAATAAATACAACCAAAAAATCATCGAGATATTCCCTGAAAACCATATTCATTAGATCGATGAATACATAGGGTGCATTAGTCAATCCAAAAGGCATTACTGTAAGCTCATAATGCCTGTACCTGGTTCGAAATACTATCTTCGGATTGTCTTCCTTCTACACACACAACTGATGGTATCTAGATCGAAGGTCAATTATTCAAATGTATTGAGCTATATAAAGTTGGTCAAATAAATCATCAATATGAGGTAGGGGATACTTGTTCTTTATTTTTATAACATTGATCTCCCTGTAGTCAATGCACAACCTCATAGATCCGTCTTTCTTCTTAACAAAAAGGAAAAGGGCTCCCCATGGAGAAACACTAGGGAGAATAAATCCTGTGTTACTCAATTTCTCTAGTTGTTTCTTTAGTTCATTTAATTCCATAGTGGCCATTCTATAAGGGGTCTTTGATATATGCCTTGATCCAGGAATTAAATCAATGGAAAACTCAACTTCCCTTTCTGGAGGATGTCCAGGTAAATATTCTGGAAACACATATACATATTCTTTCAAAATAGGTACATCATATATTTGAACATTCCATTCCTCACCCATAGTCATTTCATTTTCTTCCTCTCCATTAATTGAATTTAGATGAGCTACTGGGGGTGGATCTAGATAAGAATTAGGTGGTGACAATTCTTCTCTAAAGATAATGTGATCTTTATCATCATCATCAGGAATTGTAACCTCATTCTTCTTACAATAAATCTTCAAATCATAGTCCTAATGACAATCCACACCGAGGATTATATCAAATTCAATAATAGGAATGTTGATGAGATCAGCAGATAAAGAGCATTTATGTGCTCTATTGGGGACTGATTCACAAAACTTTGATGCAATGATACTTCCCTTAAGAGGTTTATCTAACAACGCCCTTGTTAAATAAAATTGGAAATATCTAATTTTCCTATCAAAATAGGAAGATATGAAACAATGCGATGATCCAGAATCAAATAATGCATTTTCTAAACTTGAGTAAACCATTAAATTACATGCCACCACGTCTTTCAGGGATTCAACCTCAGTAGTAGTGATTGCATGAGATTGGACTTGTTCCCTTGTCCTTTTCTGAGGTAATTATCCTTAACGCTTAGGAAATTCATTTGAATAATGTCCCATCTCCCTGAAATTGTAGCATTGAACATCGGTAGCATCTTTCTTTCCTTTACAATCACCATATAGATGGCCTTTTTGTCGACATTTGTAGCATAATCCTTTTCTTTTTAGACACGCACCAGGGTGTTCCTTCCATAATTATCATTGGGGGAATTTAATTCTACGTTTCTTCTCTGTTTCCTTATTTCCTTTCCCATAGTGTTTAAAAGGTCTCTTAATCTATAGCTTTTATTTAAAGTCATAAGGCATAGAGAATTCCTTTTCTATATTTATAGCAGACGAGACAATATCTTCGTATGATGAGAATGTTTGCGAGACTAATTCTCAACGAAGAAATGGTTTTAACCCGTCAATGAAATGATCAATATTACTCCTTGGGTTACGGTTATAATCAGCATCATGCCTTGCTATCCTTGTAAAGTTAGCCTCATACTTTGAGACATTCTCATCGTATTTCTGCCTCAGACTCAGAAATTGCCTTTCCATATCTGCTTGACGGTCTTGAGGAAAGTATATTTCTAAGAACAACTCTTTGAACTCCCTCCATTCCATATATAATACTTCTTCATCTTCCTTCGTGTTTTGTATCAATGACCACCATTGATCATCATCTCCAGTGAGGTGATAAACTACCATGACAACTTTTTCCTTTTCACTACTCCCCAAGGCATGTAATATTTTCTCTAAAGAATTTATACATTGCTCAACTACTATGGGATTTGTACTCCCATTGAATGTCAGTGGTTGTTTCCTCATGAAGCTATCTAACATTGATTATCTATGTTGTGGATCTAGGTTCTCCATATGGGTATGGTTATTATTCATAAACTTAGTGAGTTGTCCCAGTATGGTGATTAGTTATTCAGCAGTAGTTGCATCACTAGCTCCACTATAATAATCTTGATCATGAGAGTAATCCCTAAATGGAGTGAGTGAATTGATATGGTTTCAATTCCATCCACTAAGCGCCATTTCTAAACAATGACATAAACTAGATTAGTTTATGAATCAAAATACATAATTCCATACTTGTAAAACACTTAACATAAATTCAACTGTTTATGCATATAATCTATAATCATAAAAAAAGTTTTCTCTGAGGTAGTATATACTCATAACCCTTCATAATGGTTTGTAATGAAATTGATAAATATCTTAGGCATATCCACCAGGAATGTCGTAACCAAGTGTGCATCAAGGCCCGTTGTCGTGCACCAGTTCTTCTTCGAGTCCAGCTCAAAGCAGTGTTTTTGGGTTTTACACCTAGGTACATCTATGCCAATGCCGCCTCTACCTGCCCAGATCCATAGAGAGTTTTATTTCTTGGAAAACTCAAAAATCTCTAAAATACCAAAATTCTAGGAGGTTATTCTATACTAATCCAAAAAAGTCTATCTTAGGGCTATGTTCTTTAATTAGTGTTTATCTAAATGTAGTTTCCAAGGTTTGTACTAATATTCCTCTGATTCCAACTATAAAGTCCCGAACCTAGTTACCCAGAGTCGGTGCATTATTACATAACATTGGAAAGATCACAAGGAAATCATGTCTCGAAAGACCGATCAGTTTAGTATAATTAGAATCAAGGTTCATACATATGTTCAACTATACATCTTGAAGAGAAATAAAACACAAATATATTTCATTAGGAACATCCAAGTCTCCTAGATTATGCATGTAGGTCAATCATAACTAACTTCTTCATATCGAGGGAAAAAATAAAACATTGAAAGGGGTGAGCTCAAATGCTCAGTAAGGGTAAGTAATACATCAGAAAATGACATAAATATTAATCATGGTAAATAATTGAAACCACATGACCTTACCAATAATATACATGAATAATTTTATGCAAAGAACATGAGATGAGTAAATAATTCCATAATAAAACATAATCATGGGTATTCTACTAGTCGAATGACCACATGAACCATCAATATTAACTCTATAATGAGGGAATTTATAATGTCGGACATTCTGAAACATTTTTTCAAGGCCTCAGCCAAGACGTCTAAAATGTTTAAGGGCTCAGCCAAAACCATAAATCATACTGAGAAAGGGCCTCATCCAATTCCACTTATAGTTTTCTCATGTGACCTACCAGTGCATCTAGGAGCTATAGCGGGCTCCACCCGTCACTTACTAAGTCTAATACATTCCTCGTATGAAAAGTAATAAACATATCATAAACATTCATATTAAAACTAGCATACGAAATGTCAATACTTTAACAATAATAAATGAATGGTATAAAATAGCACATCCACAGTCAAACATATCACAAAACCTTCAATACAATATGGAAGTTTTGTATCATAATTAATCAACTTCAAATAAACTTAAAATCCCTCAAAGTATGTTGAAATAGAAGAAATCAAAACCTTTTTTAGAGAGACATATCTCTTTATATTTTGAAATAATTTAAGTGTCACATAAAGAAAATATTTATTTTGAAAATATATTCTTATAAGCTTGTAAGGGAAGCATTGATGATCTTATTACGGCATAAAATATCCGCACCCGCCGTATAATTTAAAAAAACAGTCTTACCTTAATTTTGTCGAAAAGGTTAAGAAGGAAATTTTTTGGAAAATGACAGAAAGATTACTTTATAAACAACTTATAAAATTAAAACAAGTGTATAAATGACCTTAACCCATATTCTATAAAATAGTAATAATGTTTTGAAATTTATTTTTAAGAAACATGGATGTGGATGATAAAGGGGTCCCAGTGGATATTTACGTATAAATAACCTCGAATAATGAAGAGATGGTGAAATAACACAAACCTTGTACTATTCCATGGTTGATGGTAGGTTAACCTCCTATATAATGGTGATATAATTGTTATTAAATTATACAAGAATCATATACATTAATATAATATCATATATGATCTTTTAACATTGCTTTGTTAATAATATCTTAGTATTATCGTCATTTCGGGTGTTAACTTACTCATTTTCTTTTACAAGTTTTGTTACATTATCCATGTTTGTTATGGATAGGATGTATCTTATTCATTAACAGAATTAAAACATCTCCTAAAACATTATTTTTAATCATCAAATCAGAATTATACTTGAATGGATACGATGGGGAATTAATCTCATCACGTTCGTGGAGACGGTAGTCTGTATGTATGCACAAGCGTCAATATCATTATTTTGATATTAAAATTATATATGATTGGATGGTATATAATATACATAGAATAATTATCATGTAATATTTATTATTTACATTAATTACACATCATTATTATACCCATCTAAATAATAATGTTTTTAATAACAATTACACCACGAAGTGGAGACGATAAGCCGTGCGTACGCACGTATGGTGACATATCAATCATAGGATGGATAGCATACAGAATATTGTCGTACCATATTTATAATAACATCTATGTATAAAGAAGATATTGGAATTATTATTTCATAATTTTAATAACAATGAAATAAGAAGTTGAAGAAGAAATGAACTTGAAAAAAGGTGGGGAAAACATTACCTCTTCTTCGAGTTCTTCCTTTTGATTTGATCAAAAGGGCTCCTTAGGATGGATTTCTGATCAAACTATGTCTTCTATGTTGAATTGATGAATGCTGAGATAGTATTTGGGAAGGGATTCGCCATTCCAAAAGGCTTTGAAGGTTTGGATAATTGGTTAGAAGTGGTGTCCTTTTACATGGGGGAGGAGGGGCACCTTAGGAAAATCTAGAAATATTATTTTATAATTAATTCATATTCAGTTGACAATGGCTCCATAGTAGATTATTTAAAATTTATGGTGGGTATGGGTCAAAAAACACTCAATCAATAGAATTCAGACAGGGTTGGGTAATTATATTAACCTTATCTTTTAGTTTTGACTGTTAGTTAATTAGTTTGACTCATACCATGTCACTTTCTATTTTTATGTTATATAGTTAATAAACTTACTATATACCTCCAATAGACCCCCAAGTGGTCCATTAATGATATACCTATCTTGATATATGTCACTTGGCTGAACCTTATATTTTTCGGAATTGAATATCAATTAATAATATAATATTTGTTTTAAAAACACTTTTATGTCAGTTTTGACACTATTGGGAATTTTGTTATTGATAAATTCTTAACAGCATTACTACATCGAAAAAAATTTATATAAATAATCTTAATATGTCATATTAACCTAGAAAATTATTTTAATTTACATAAAGCCTCATATTATATTTATTTGGGTATTTATAATATCAATTATATTAATCCTTCATTAATAAGGTAATTACTACATCATCATTGTGTCATAAATAAATTAAATTATTTAATGTCTAAAAATTATAATTAAAATAAAATTATTTAGGAAATCCTTTTATCGTTCTAATAAATATTTATAGTCTAAATTTGAACATATATAACTCTATGTAAATTTTTTTTTTCAAAAAGATATATGTTTATGTCTTTTTTGTATTTATTTTAACTTAATTAATATAATGTGTCCTTATCACCAACAAGTGGCTCCATGGGGTCTCAAAAATGACCCAATGATGGCCATGGTCTGACATTTATCAACCAATAAGGTTAGGACACGTTTTAGGGTAATTTATTGTTATTATAATATTATTTGTTTACCTTTATTTACAATATTTACCCTTTAACCATGGTAAATAAAATATTTACCGAAATAATTATTCAAAATGTCTAAAAATGAACGTTACCTATTTACACAATTTGGAAATCCTGATTATAAATAAAGAATCCATTTTTCCAAATTCAAAACACAGAAGTGGCAGAAATTAATTTAAAATCAATTCCCATCGTTAAAACAAAAAGCGTTTTTTTAAGAGATAATAACTATCAAAAGATTGACACTTGTTTTTGTCCGGTTTAATTTTGAAATTATGTCCAATGTCAAACATAGTATTAAATGGTAAAAATATATTATAAATATACATTAAAACCACTCAAATTCATAATTTATCACTATTAATTATTTCGCTTAAAAAGGTTGTTTTTAATAAAAATTTAGTAATTTTCACTATTCATCGAAATATAAAAGATATATGAAAAGTACCAAAATTTCAACCTAAGATAATTTTGATATTCCAAATCCAATAAATAAATTCCATTCTGAAAAAAAATATATATAAAATTTAAAAAATTGGGTATTACTATTCATAACGACTACTTTGATTGGTTGCAGCGTGTTAGAATCTTGAAGTTGCGTACAACACACGCTACTGTATTATTCAATGAGAAGCGTACCTTGGAAGATTGGGGTGTTAAATATGCCATTTTTATTCTCTCATTGTTTGTCCCCTTTTATAATATTATGAATCATGTCTTGTTAACTATGAATATTTATTATGGGACACATTATTATGATTTACGATATGGAGTGTTTGGTTTTAAAAATTAATTATCCTGTAATCATAGCCCTTTACTCTTCATATGTCAATATCTTCATTTTTTTACATTTATAAGGCATATGATCTCATCATTTATATTTTTTCAATACCTTAGGTCATGATTAAATAAATTATATATGATTTTTATTATAAGGGTTATATTAATGATGAACGTGGTGGGCGATGTTGTAAATCACATACATAACAGTTGACAATGTGACGTTTTTTCTAAAAGCACGATATATTTTATATGCTCTTGAATGTGATTTTGTTAGGCAATTAAAATTTATATAAAAATTTATAATATCAATGTATGAGTTTTTTTAACCTTTTATTAATAATAAAATATTATTTAAACTTTACATAGAGACATATTCCCTCCCATAATTCAATTCACCATTTATTTTATAAATAAGATAGTATATGGGACAATATCATTTCAATTGAAGTAATGTTTCATCCTTGCACCGATAGAATGTAATTTTTTCGCATTGACAAAAATAGAATTTGGTTGAGTTACTAAATTCTATTAACAAATAATGATAAAATAAAATATTAATAATATTATATACATAGGTCTCCATTATACAAATAAAATTTTAATTTCTCAACTAAGTAGTTGGGTTTGAGTTTTTCCTATTTTTCATGATTGACTTCATCCATTAATATTTCATATGAATTTACTTTTTCCTTCCCTATTAGTGGTTCTTGTGTCTTATAATCCTTAGTATAAAATGGATATTTTGATTGATTCACATAATTCCCAAAAACATTTTTTAAAACAATGACATGTGGGTGGTTCTTTATGTGTAGCTTCTTAACATCTCTCATCGAGAGCTAACTTCTACTGATCACTTTGATAGTCCATTTCTGAATGTCCACACTTCCAATAAAAAATAATCTAACATACGCTTCCTGAAAATTTAATATATGTTTTATTATCCAGAATTAGAATTATAGGAATATCATCCTCATTTTTATATGTTGTTGGAGTTTCATTTGAAAACCATATTTCTATTGTAATCAAAATGATGTTATTATTTTGTAACAAAAATATACATTTCTACCATAATATAAAGAATAATGATTTTCATATATTTAATCCAAAAAAATTTGAAACAAGTATTTAATCCACTGATGAATTGATCGCCCAATCATTCGTTCTGGATGATAATACTATAATCATGCCTCATATTACAAATAAAATTCATAGAATTTGTACCCATTTCTTTAAAATAATTCTACATTATCAATAAAAATTCCATCAAAATATTTGTGTGAACATTATGGTAAATTTAGTTATTGAAAAATATGTTTACATACTCATCCCATTCAATTGAGACAATCTCATATTGTTTACTCTCATTCATGATAAGACTCTAAAATTGATATGAATCGCTATATAAAATATATATAACCAAAATGAATTTTTCATGATTTGATCATTGGTGAATGTAAATGTAACATACCTGATAATTTTAGAATAATATATTTTCACATTATTAATATTAATGAATTATATACTAATTTTACATTAAAATTGTTTCTATGTCTCATAGTGTACCCATCACACAACAATCGTTTTTGTTGAAATCCTATGTTGCACACAAGATAGAGTTATACTAAAAAATAATATACTATTAATATAAAAATTATATGTTTTAGTCATCACATATCTTTTCTAATAGTGGGAATGAATGATATTAACTAAATTATCAAAATAGAATTTACATAACTTTATTCAATGATTCATAGTTACGAAATATATCTATAATTGTAAATGAAATCTAATTGTATATTAAAAAAATGTGATTTCCTGAAAAGAGAATTTAATGGTGAATTATGGGGTTCAAAAAATAATCAAATAAAACTTTTAGGATAATATTAATTAACTATTTAATTATTCTAATAATTAAAATACATCTTATGTGTTTTCTAGATATTATATAAGAACAAATACAGTTTTATTTATAAAATGACTGTTTCTCTAAAAATCTAGTTTTACTGAATTTTGATGGAGAACCAATTTAAAAAAAAATTAAAAAATTTTATCAGTTTTATTTGATAGTATAAATATATTCTTTGGTAGAGAGATATCAAAATTTACTTTTTGTCTAATTTTTGTATCATTCTGATAAAATTCACTTTAATGAACAGTGAAATACACTACATTTTAATTCAAAAGTTCTTTTTCTTCACATTTATTTATAAAGTTATATATTTCATTAAAATGGTATTAATGTATATCTGTAAAACGATTTTATCATTTATTATAATTTACATCATTGGCAAGAATTTTATATTGATATATAATTGAAATACTAAGTGATGTTTTGAACATTCTACATTTAAAAACTCAATTTCTAAATCTAACAATGGGATTAAAATCTAAATTTAATTTCCATACATCAAAAAATTGAATTCTAAAAAAGCATAAACTGAGGTAATAATTATAATACATTTTTTCCAATATGGTCAAAATAATTTTTAGGGAATAATATTTTTAGAATTTTATTTACCTTAATTAAATGGTATATCATGTAAATAAGGGTAAAAAAGTATTATAATACTATAAAAAAATCTGAACACTTTCCTAATATTTTTTAATGAGTTACATCTAACAAAAAATATTTGGGCCTAAATTTTGTTTTTTAAGACACTTGGATGTGATTATGGCATTAATAAGTATTTATTTAATGTAAAAAAATATCCCAAACAAGACTCTTATTACTAAAACAATTGTTATATGGTATTATATAAGTGATTTATGGGTAAATAAATACTGAATTTAAATCTAAAATGATTACCTAATAATATTTATTTATTTAAAAAATGTACAAAAAAATTAATTACATTTATTTATTACATAATTATGATGAAATAATTAATTTATTATTGTAATAATAAAATAAAATAAACTAATTATATTAAATGAAATATATATTGAAATATTTTATGACATTCCCAAATTTCATAGCTTACTATGACTGTTATATATCTATTTAATGATTTTTTAAAAATATATGTCTCTTCACTGATTTTATTTACATTCAATAAAGTTGATAATGAGTAGAAGTGTTGAATATTTAATTATTTATTTGTTTTTTAATAATTATAATCGAATTCTCTAAAATAGTAACCCTAAAAAGATACTCAAAGTGAATTTAGGATTTAACTCAAGATTAAGAAATGTTTAGGTCTAAGTCCATACAGTCGGTATAAAATGTCAGTTTAGATAACATTAGATTTTATGGTGATATTTAAGAATAATGGAAAATTAATATATAACCACAATGGTTATCATAATAGGTATAGTCATAGATATTTTAGATAAATAGGATGATTTTAATATTACATGAATAAGTATATCTCTGTTTTTATCATCCTCATAAGATATTATTGGATGATATTATTGATATAATAACACCAAATTTTTTTATTAAGTGAATGCATCCAGTAGGAAATGAAGTAACAATCAGTGTGAAGTAATATGTGTTGGTTCTCTTGAATAAGTATCCAAATGAAATAGGGAATTAAATTGAAAACTGTTGTGGAAACTCCAAAACAACTATAAGTGTCCTGATCAACCTCTTGAACATTGGCGTGGTTTCAAGTTCATAATATATGAGGGGAATGAATCCATGTGGATGTTAAGGAAATAATTATAATTTAATCTATATTTAATGACAAATATTTCAATGATGTGGAATCGAAAACCCTGAAAATGAATTAATGTGAGGGTAATATTTAATAGTTGTGGTAATGATGGTTATAAAGAAATAAGATGATGTAGAAAAAGGAGGAGTTCAAATGACTACACCAATGGGAAATAAATTCATAATGAGTTATCAATTGAATGATTTAAATATGAGTATAATATCCATTATGAAAATAAAATATCATACAAATATGTATAGTGAATGGGATCAGGAGTACCAAAAAAATATATATTTATCAACATTTAATGTCATTACAATGGAATTTCATGAAAAAAATGAAATATTAATGGTATTGATTATTTCTTGTCCCGGGTTTTAGCATTAATGAGTCATAAGACATAATCCAAGTGACATCATTTAGGAATTAAGTTATAAAAAATAATATGTAAAACAATTTTTAAAGGAACATGAAGAACATTGAATCATTAGAAAGTATACATAAAAAGGATCTAAGAAATATAATAAAATTTCTGCTGGTGAAATGATTAAAATTATTAAATCTCCTTTGATTATGAGATAACATAGGAAGAAATTTTTCTTTTATGTGTAACCTTCACATTTGTTAAGTAAAAATGTTATTTATAGAATACTTATCTATTCTTGTGTTGACATAATTACCATGGAATGTATAACCATTAGTGTTTATATGATATTATAATTTTTTTTGGTAATTATGGGTTATTACATTTTTTATTATTGAATGAAATTTATGACTTAATTGTAACACCCCATGATTTTATAGTATGTTATCTCCTAAATTTAATTTAATACCTTGTGCTACCTAGAACACCGAGTTTGAGCACATCAGAACTTAATAAACTAGTCGTTAGAAAAGAGTTTATCAATGGTATTAACTACATTTTGAAATCATGTATACTATATATATAATTTTAACATCCATATTACATGTTTCTTAGACATAATAGAAAAAATTTTAATTTTTTAGATAAATGAAGTTTTTTTCAGAAAAATGAAATTTTTCCATCTTTTAATGGAGAACCTGTATTAAAACAAATATTTGACTCTTTACTATTTTCATTTAAATTAAAATAAATTCTTCTTTAGAAGCGAGGCATAAAAATTAAATTTCAAATAATTTTTGGTAATTTTCTGATAACATTCATATTTTGATGAATATTGAAAAATACTATGTTTTAATTGAAAATAACATTTTTAATCAAAATAATTTATACTGTTAAATTATGAATATGAATGGTTAATAAGTACAATTAAATTATATTTTTATCATTTAATACAATATATGTCATTATATGTAATTTAACTTTTAAATATGACTCAAACACATGTCAATCTTATAATTGTTTTTACTTTTTTAAAACCCCACATTTTTCGTTTTGATAATGGGAATTAATTTTAAAAAAATAAATGCAACTTCAATGTAATTAATTTTCTAAAATGGGCTTCATTTTTTTATTCTGAATATCAAAATTATCTTAGGTTAATGTTGTTTTATATTTATAAAACATTATTTTTTTTGAATCGAGAAAAACATTACATTATTATTTAAATCTGACAGATGATTTAAAAAAATAATTATTTTATTTAAATTTAAATTTTTTCAATATATATATATATAATACCTATATAAGTTAAATGTAATTCATTGGAGTCATTTTATTATAAAATTATATGTAGAATATTTTATTGAAATTTTTTAATTTTTTACCAAACTTCTCAGAGCTTTTGAAAATTTTCAAAAAACATAATTTTTTCCACTTTTGTGTGTCGAGTTTCGAAAATACAAGAGACGCAGTTGACATTATAAGTAAAAATTCTTGAATTTGATTAAAATAATTTTTTATGAATAGTAACTTCTGACTATTATTTACCACGGTAAAAAGTAAATACTAGAATTAAGGGTAAAAATGATATTATAATTACCCTAACACATGTCTTAATTGTATTGGATAAGTGGAATTAGACCAAAAACAACCTTAGGAATAAAATATGATCCACTTGGGTCTACATGGATTACATTAGGACACTTATTATTATTTTATTTAAAGAAGAGTAAAAGGTGTAAAATTCAATGTTTGTTAACAACACCATTTTTTATATAATATTAAAAAAAATATAAATTCGACTATAAATATTCATTATAAAGATAAAAGGATTTCATACATAATGGTAATTTATTTACAATTTTATGTCATTAAATAATTAAATTTATTTATGACACAATGATGATGCAGTAATAACCTTATTAATGAAATATTAAAATAATTGATATTATTAATATCCCTGAAAATGTAAATAGAGACTTATGATATATACCACTAATTTTATTAGTCAATATGACATGATAGTGTTGATTAAATAAATATTTTTTGATGAGATAAGGTTTTTAAGACTATCACAAAAACAAAATAACAATTAGTTCCAAAATTGACATAAATTAATATCAAAACCAATACAATATTATACATTGATATAATATTCATAAGTAACCTAAAATTCATCCAAATAACTTAAATAATATTATATATGTCATTAATGAACAACTTGAGGTTTGGTTGGTAGTTTAGAGTATGATTATTAACAATTTAGAGTAAGAATACAAGAAGACAGTAAAAGTTAAACTATATTACTAAGATTTAAATATAAAAGATAATGTTAAAATGGTAACCTAAAATTGTATAAAACCTATTATTTTAATGTTTTTCCACCCATCCCCATCTTATCCAAATGACCCTCACCTCTCTTATAAAAGGATACTTACCCTTCTCTAAAAATCACACCTCCAAAGTAATTTGAATTGGTCAACCCCAACCCAAATCCCCTCAATAATTTACTCCCTTATACCTATAGGCCATACATTGATCTTAAATCCATTATAATGATCCCTTTGGTCAACAAAAAAGGAAGCACCCAAAGAGGAGATAATATTTTCACCACACGATTTAAAGTTCTTTTCTTCTTACACTTCCTCTTTCATTGTGTTTACATACCAAAAAATAACTCTAGTACATTCAAAATATTGTGATGCTATTATAAATATGGTACAACCTTATTCATTATTCAACCCGTCCTAGAAATGACAAATTCAACAAATGTCTATACCTTTGACTTACCATCTCCACCCCGTGGTATATTTTTTTATTCAAACACTTCATTATTTGGGTGGGTATAATAATGAATATAAATAATAAAAATAATAAATATTACATTTTAATGATTCTAAATATATGATATACCATCCAATTAAATATGATTTCGCCATAAATATAATGATAATGTCACTCGTGTGTACGTACGGATTTTTGTCTACCCGACGTGATGAGATTCATTTCCACATTCACCAATCAATGATGATTATGAAAAATCATATCTTTAATATATATGTAATATATGAAATAATCATGCTACTAGATATATATATATATATGTATGTATTTATATATATATGTATGTACTTACATATATCTTATTCACTTAGTTCTGTTTAATACGATATAGAAACGGAAACAACGATTATGCGTACATACGACCTACTATGTACATTAACGGTGTTTTCCATTTCATATATATGCGTATTATACATATTTATATACTAAATATATATGATATATAAATAATTTTTTAATATTCCAGAAGTATTTAAATCATGATCTATGTGATACACTCAAGAGTAACAAGTTAAAAATAGTACGATAATGAAAGAGAATATTTCCCAAAATGACAATTTAACATAGAATTTATTATTAAATGTGTAGTATAAAGTCATAAACGAATCATTTATGATAAAATAAATATTAATATGGTTGTGTTATAATTTAATAACATACTACAGTCATTATACATGAGTTTAAGCGTACCCTCTACTAAAGGAATATGCAATGTAGGGGTTAATTTCACAATACCTTTATTATTTGAGGTTTTTTATGTAAGTATCTACTGAGATATATTTATTACCCATTTCCATGTTTCGTAAATTATTTTTCAAAGGGATTAGTTATAAGGAACTTTTTTACTAAAATATCATTTTATATGTATTATATATTTATTCTTCTAAATTATTTTCATTAATATCCATGTTTTAAAAATAGTTTTTATGTATTTATATATATGGGCATGAATGTTATTAAAATGATAATTCCACTCAAAAGTTTTAATTTGGTATGCGACACATTAATTAAAAAATGTATTTGAAATTCTTCTTTTCAAAATTGTTTTACTTTTAATTTCTTTTTAAAGAAAATGGATATTTCATTCAAAGAGTTTTACAATTAATTTTCATTTCTAACAATGTGTTTTGATGGATTTTAAACTTGTTTTAAGTTGATTTATATTGATATAAATCATCCATACTATATTAAGGGTTTTGTGATATGTTTGATTTTGGATGTGTTATTTTTATACCATTAATTGTTTATGGATGATATATTGATATCTCATATGCTGGTTTTAATACAAATGTTTATGTTATGTTTAAACCTTTTCATATAAGGAATTAATTGGACATAATAAGTAATTGGTGTAAGCTGATATAGCTCCTCGATGCATCAAAAGGTCTCATAAGACAATATAGTGTCTTGGTGCATGGCCTTGAAAAAATATTATTTGTATTCTAGGCACAAGGACTTGAATATATGGTTATGATGTTAGGGATTATGCATTCCATCATTATGAAAGTGGCTATACCTATTGATTGTGATTATTCGACTAGTATAATATCCATGTGAATATGTAAATGGAATTATTTGATTTTATCATTACCATATTATTCTGATGTTTATGTTTATAAATCATTTTTATTGTCTTATATATTGCTTTAAATGTTTATGATTATTTATAAAAGTTTCTGCTATATGGTTTTCCTTACTAAGCATATGAGCTCACCCCTTTTTATGTATTATTTTTTCCATGATGTGAAAAACTATATTTTGGTTGACCTATAGGGATATGCTAAAGATAAATGTGTGTTTCAAAGGGGACAAAATTTTGTTTATATTTTTATTTCTTGATGTAATTTGAATATTATGAATGTATCTAGTACTTCCAAGGCTAAAAAATTAATCAGTCATTCGGGATTTTATCTATTGTGATCATGTCAATGATATGTAATAATGCAGCGACTCTGGTTAATCGGGGTCAGGGCATTACAGTTGGTATCCGGGGATGTTTAGAAATAACCATGTAAATAGATTAAGATACACTTAAATTAGAGAACATTACCCTGAGATTGACTTTTAGGATTAGTATAGAAGAACTTTCCAGAATTTTGGTTATGTAGTGATTTTGTATATTTTCTAAGAAATACATCCCTATCTAGATACGAGTAGGTAGAGGTAACTCTGGCCTAGATGTACATTTCAGTCAAAACTCCAACATGGATTTTCAGGGTTGACCCGGGGTATCCTGGTATATGACAACGGGCCTCGTAGTATTCTTGGATACTACACTCCCGGGGGATATGCTTAAGATAATTCAAATTTTCATTACAATCCATTATGAAGGATTTAGAAGTAAATACATCCTCACAGAAAACATTTTATGTCTATAGAATATAATATTAATATTTATAATTTAAATTAGGTGTTTTACATGTTTGGAATTATGAATTGAGATTATTAAACAAACATAGTGTCAGACATTATTTATAAATGGAACTTAGTAGAAGGAATGAGAATTATAGTAATACACATGATAGAATGATTATGAATGATCATATCATTCTTCGTATTAAGACAATATTTAAAAGGGAAATAGTCTCCCACATCTTCTTATCATATGAAGAAATAGAATCATATGTTAATAAGATTTGTAAAAAATTCTCTATGTCCTATGGATTTGAAGGGAATAAAGTGAAGAAACGGATGGAAGAGAGAAATATGATTAAAGCGAAGAGGCGAAAAAATAATTTTCCCATATGGGATAATTGTGGAATGAATCACCATGGTAAATGCAATATGGGAATGAGAGTTTATTATAAGTGATGTTGAAAAAGACACTAATTACGTGACATAAAGGTTAAGAAAAAGGTTTTAAATGTAGAATGCTTCATCAGCAAGGAGTTCAAACACTACACAAATCAATGCCCAAATCATCAGAATGTTCCCCAAATGCTACTATTGGATAATAATCATGTTATGATACTATGGAAGATGAAGATGAATTATTATATTTCTTATGTTTTCATTAAATTATTGTTTCATTTGAGTATTGAATGAATGATGTACATGTTATAAGAATTATAGAGCATATATGGATTGTAATGAAATACTATTTCATTAAAGACATAAGATTATGTGGAACCATGAAAAATGACACAATTGCAGGTAAATTTTATTTGGTATAATATACGATTGACTAAGATAAATTTTATTGGATAATGTTGACTACAATGAAACTGATTAATGATTTTTATATTCCATCATTGTTGGAGTTGACAACATTATTTGGTATAATGAGTATATCTAGTATTCTGTAAGGAATAATGGAGAATGAATTTAATCAATATGGTTTTATGGTAATTTCAGGTTTTATAGTATTTTAAATGAATACATGATGATGTTATTCCGATGTTATTACCTGGCGAAAAGGATCTTCATTATGTTTACCATCCTTATAAATATTGGATCGTGAGTTTGGACATATGTACCCTAGATAAGTATAAAGGTTGAAATTGATTAATTTTGACATGGGATACTATTGTTAAGGTAAAATGATTTGTTGAGATTATTTTTTGATTTTCATAAAAAAGGAAAACCCCGAGGTTGGGTGACAACCTGTCATGTCCGACAAGGCCACAAGACTTGAACCCACAACTGAAGGGAAACAAAGGTGGATCACCTACCACTGGCATATGTGATGTCTTGGTTTGTATAATATATATTTTTTAAATAGTCTAACAAATGAATTATAAATTTATTATTTTTATAACCCTATACGATTAAGAAAAATAGAATATTTTGGAATTCAATTATCTTTTGGAGTTAAATATGTGTTTGTTGTAGGAATTAGTTATTGAATGAAACTCTTCTTGTCAAGTATATATTTTTCCCATTATTATATGAATAAATAATTATTAGATATAATGGTAGGGACTTTAAAGACAAAAATGTATTGTCCTTTTACTTTTTGTTTTTTTGAAATAATGATATTTTAAATAATCATAGAGTGATGGATTTAAGGCCCCAAATTCTACAATTGTTTGTGATTGATGAACTCAATAACTCCATATAAATATTTCCATTTTCCTCCAATTATGTGTCTCTAATATTCTCCAATGTTATTCTAATCGGGAACTTAATTTGGTGGTGACTTTCCCATTTCCCTTTTACTCTAATTAAGTCTAAATATTATTAACCCAATGTCTGATGTGGGTTTTCCACAAATGTATTGCTAAAATTTTAACCATTTATTTTCAAAGAAAAATTTCAAATTGCAAGGAAACAATTTATTTAAAGATGGGACAATGTAACACCACAAGATTTTATAGTAAGTTATCTCATTAATGTAATTCAATAGTTTGTGCTACACAGAACACCATATTCGAGCGCAACACAACTTACCAAAAAACCATCCAAAAATCAGTTATGAATAGTATTAACTACATTTAGAAATATTATATACTCTATATATTTTTATCAATCATATTATGTGTTTCTTAGACATAATAAATGAAAAAATTCATTTTTTTCCAGAAAAAAGAAGTATTTTTCAAAAAAAAAAAATCAATTTTACCATATTTTAATGGAGAACCCTTGTTTACAATCAATATTAGACACTTTTATACATTCAGTTTTAATGAAATTAAATTCTATTTTAGAATCGCGACATAAAAATTTAGTTTGGACAAATTTTTGGTACTTTTCTAATAACTTTCATATTTTGATGAATAGTGAAAAATAATATGTTTAAATTGAAAAAACATTCTTAATCAAAATAATTTATAGTAAAAAATTATTCATTTTAATTATTTTGAATTATAATAAGATTATATTTTTATCATTTAACACAACTTAGGTCATTATAAATAATTTCCCATTTATATTTGACATAAACACATGTCAATATTTTGATAGTTTGTATATTTTAAAAAGCTCGTTTTTTGGTTTTGATAATTGGAATTCTTATTCAATTAATAAATTCAACTACTATGTATGGAATATTGTAAAATTTTATTCATTTTTTTATTCGGAATATCAAAATTTGGTTAGGGTAAATTTTTGGTATTTTTCTAAAAACATTAAATTTTTTATGAAAATTGAAAAACGCTGCATCATTATTTTAAAATTACTTTTGATTTAAATAAGTAATTATTTTATTTAAATTTATTGTAATTCAAAATAGATATATAATATCAATATATGGGAATTAAATTCATTGGTGTCATTTTATAAAAAAATTAGATGTATACTGTTTTATTTAACTTTCTAATGTTTTTTACCCACCTTATAAGAGCATTTGCAAATTTGCATAAAACATAATTTTACCACTTCTGTGAGTTGAATTTAAAAAATTTAAAATAGATTCTTAACATCAGTAAGTATGATTTGGTTGAATATGATGAAAATATTTTTTATAAATATTAACTTTTGACTTTTATTTACAACAATAAATAGTAAAAAATGTAATTGAGGGTAAAAATGATTTTATAATTACCCTGACACATGTAATAATTCTATTAGAAAAGTTTAGTTAGACCAAAAAAGTCATAGGAATAAAATATGATCCTCTTTGGTTCACATGGATTAAATTAGGAAATTTATAAATATTATATTTAAAGAAGAGTTAAAAGTGTTATATTTGATATTTAATAACTAAACCATTTTATATAGGTATAAACACAATAAAATTAGACTATAAATAATAATTAGAAAAATAAAAAACTTTTTTAAATATTTGTATTTTATTTATAAATTTTTGATATTCAATAATTTTATTTATTTATGACACAATGATGATGCAGTAATTACCTTCTTAATAAAATATTAAAATAATTGATATTATAAATATCCAAATTAATGTAAATTGAGACGTTTAATAAATTAAAATTATTTTATAGGATAATATGAAAATTTAGGGTTGATTATATAAATTTTTTTGATGTGATAAGGTTGTTATGTCTTTCAAAAAAACAAAATACCATAGACTGTCAATATTGACATAAATTAATTTTGAAAACAAATACTATATTATTGGTTGATATATTATTAAAAAAACCTAAGATTCATATTTAGGACATAAATAATATTATATATGTCATTAATGAACCACTTTGGGTTCTATTGGTATTTTATTGTATGTTTATTTACCATATAGTGTAAGAATAAAAAAATACATGCTAAAAGATAAACTATTTAACTAAGAGATAAATCTAAACGAGATGGTTAAAATGGTAACCTAAACAATTCTAAAACCTATTGTTTGAGAGGTTTTTGACCCATCCTCACCATATACTAAAATTAAATTGTTGTGGATCCATTAAACACTCAAAAATTATTTTATTATAAAATAATATTTCAATATTTTCTTAAATTAAACCTCGCCTATCTTATAGAAGGATACTTCCCCTTCCCTAAAAATAAAACCACAAAATCCATTTAACTCAGAAAAAAGCTCACGAAATATCTTCCTAAAATTACAACCTTATATGTAGAGGCCTTACATTAATCAGAAAGCAATCATATGGATCCCATTTGATCAACTTAATAGGAAACACTTGAAGTAGTGGTAATAATTTCACCACCCTCTTTCATGTTCTTTTCTTATTACACATCCTCTTTCTGTTTTTAATAAAAAAAACTATCTACAGTGAATTATACAGGTTTTTGTGTTATTATAAATATGTTAAAACCATATTAATTTTTCCATCCATCCAATAAATGACTATGTCACTATAAGTGCCTACATATGGATTACAGTCTCCACGTCGTGGTGTAGTTTCTTATTCAAAAACCTAATTATTTTTTGGGAATAATAATGAGTATAAATGATATAAATAATAAATATAACATGTAAATTATTATTCATATATCATATACCATACAATTACATACGATTCCATCATCAATATAATGACATTGTCGCTCATGCGTTTGTACGGATCACCGTCTCCACGACGTGATGAGATTCATTTCAACATTCACCATTCAACGATGATTATAAAAATACCTATCATTAATAAATATGTAATATATGACATAATAATTTTAATGGAGATATATATATATATATATGTACTTATATATATATTTTTCACTTAGTTTTGTTAAATACGATATGAAAACAGAAACATATTTTATGCATATGTACGGCCTACCGTCTCTATAAACAGTGTTATCTATTTCATATATTTTCATATTATACATATTTATATTCTATAGATATATCATATAAAAATAATGTTTTATATTTAATTTGTACTTAAAGATTTATCTACTTGATATAGTCAAGAGTAAATGGTTAAAATATGTATGATAAAGAAAGAGATTATGACTAGAAATTTTAATTTAACATGGAAATTATTATTAAATGGGTAGTATAAAGTCATAAATGAGTTATGAATGATATCATAATTATTTATATGGTTATGGTATAATTAAATAACATAATATAGTTATTATAAAATAGGTTAAATGCACCCTTGACAAAAATAAATGTTCTCGGTAATGGTTAATTTCACAATGTCATTATTATCCGTGGTTGTTTTTACATATGTATCTACAGGGACATATTTATTATCCATGTCCATGTTTTATAAAAGAGTTTTCAAAGGGATTAGTTTTAAAGTGCTTTCGTACTAAATCATTATTTTATAAAAATTGAATATTTATTCTTCTAAATATTTCTCATTAATGTCCCTATTTTGAAAATGGGTTCTAAAGATTTTTTTTATATGGATATTAATGTTTTTAAAATGGTAGTTCCTTTCAAATGCTTCAAAGTGATATGGGAAACATTAATTTAAAAATTTTATTATATGTCTCCCATTTTATATTGGGAGAATTTTAAATGTTTTTATAAAAATTGAATATTTTCCTCAAAGTGTTTTACAAATCATTTTAATCTATATCAACATTTTTTTTATACATTATAAACATGGCTGATGTCGATTTACTATAATACAAATCGTCGATATTTTATTGATGTTTTTGTGATTTGTTTGACTATGGATATGTTATTTTTGTACCATTAATGGTTTATAGATAATGAATTTACATTTTGTATGTTAATTTAAATACGAATGTTTTTGTTCTATTTAATCCTTTTCATAAGAGAAATTAATTGGACTTAATAAGTGATGGGTGTTCCCAATAAAGCTGCTCGATACATCGACATGTCTCATGAGACAAACTAGTTTCTTGGTACTAGGCCTTGACACAATCTTATTTTTTGTCTTGGAACAATTCCTTTACTACGTGTTTATGAAGTCTATCATTATGAATTTCATCATTATGAAAGTGGATACTGATATTTCATGTGATTATTCGAATAATAAAATATCTATGTAAATAATTAAATGGAATTATTTAATTTTATCTATTCCATATTATACTGATTCTTATGTTTAAAAGGCTTTTGTTTTATTCATATTAATCGCCTTAAATGTTTATGTTTATTTATAAATACATTTCTATATTTTTATCCTTTCGGAGCATCTATGCTCTCCCCTTTCATTGTTTTATTTTCTCCAAGATGTGAAGAAGTATTTTATGGTTGACCTATGGGGATTGGATAAGGATTTATGTGTGTTCAAAAGTGAATAAAATGTTTTCGTTGATTTTTTTAATTATATAATGCAAAATTTATAAATTTTTATAGTACTTCCATGCCTAATGAACTAATTAGTCTTTTAGGATTTAATCAAATCTGATCATGAAAATGTTATGTAATAATACACCGACTCTTGGTATCTGGGGTCAGGGCATTACATAATCATTGAAGATAATATATGTTATAGTTAATTTTAAGTAATTAAATCATTTTTAAAGGAAATAAAATTTTATAATTTTAGGAACTGGACAACCCAAATGATGGGTGACAACATGTCCCCTCAGAAGAGAATATGGAAATAGAACTCATCCTGTCATTGAGATAGCTTGAAAAGTATTGACCCAAAAAATGGGTAAACGTTATAGGGTTCTCCAAAATTATCTATTCGTCACTCCTTCGTGTTTCTTTGAGATTACCATTAATGGTTAAATGTAATAACTGTTTTGAATTAGATGCTTCTCTATGTCCCATGAGAAAATGACCACTATGAATACAGGTTTCCAAAATTTGGTAGTGGATGGATGTTGCTTACCCAATAAGGTCCCTGTTTTCATTTTAGTTTTATTATAGTGAAATGTCCTTCCATTCCATCCATTGGTGTTTTCAATAACTCCATGGTGTTATATATCCCATGATTATTGTCATGCTTTACATGATCATGAGTTGGTATAGTGGTGTGGATGATTGTATGTATTGGTGCTGCTGAAAATTGACGGAGAAACATAGCTAAGGGAATCCATTTTGAATTCATCAAATTCTTTTTGGGATTCATCCCCACATGATAGAAATCATTATATCATTCCAATATTTTTTTTAGGTAGATTGATGGTGTGGTCGCATCCTTAAAAGTGGTTTCATTCTTTGCATCGTCTATTAGGGTGGGCCAGAGATGATGTGGGACATACGATGGATTTTTTTCGAAGTTCTACCTGAGGAACATACCTAGGATGATGAATTTTTCATATCATCTTAGTTTTTAGTTCCAATAAATCATTCATGTATTCCTCATATATAGTGACTCTAACCTATTTAATGGGAGAATCATTTCCACAAGGATGTATTGGTTGGTTGGATACCTTTTTATTATTCAACCCCTTGATGGGGATTCATGCGAACGTTTGGGGAAAATTGACTTAATGGGGACCCAAATTTAAAAAAACACATTAGTTATAGCTAGGAACACCTCCAAGATCGTTGAAGTGCATCTCTGGGAGGGAACCCTCTTGTCATGTTTCCATGTTATTTGTTTCATTTTCATTGAGTGTATTGTGGACGATGACCATGAACTTCACCGATTCATATCAAATTTGTTGTAGCGTAGTGGGTGTTGAAACATAAGAGAGCCTCTGGCTTCCTTTATTGGACTTTCTCTTTCCATTCTGTGATGGTCTTCATGTTTCATGTGGAATACTGACACACAGAGGGCCCTCTTATGACCTCGCAATATGCCTATATTCTAGTTGATGTGATTCATGGGATTGGATGGAATGGGTGACCCCTTAATCAATTGTTATTATCATTCATGATAAGTGAGATGTATAGAGGGATACATTTTGCGGGAAAATTCCCCAGCACTGTGTGCTAGGATTGGTCTTATTCATCTAATAATATTCCTCTTCCAAGATGTATTGGTCTTATAAAAAATTATTTTACTAAATTCCCCTTATTTATATAGGCTAGGCTGATCATTTGTTACGGATGATTATGCTGTTATTTTCACAATCTTAATACCATGAATTCTCATGTTGGTGTGAGAAGGATATGGTGTTGGGTCTACACATGAATTGATTACTCAAAATTCCATAGGGAGTTCTCATTGATTTCCTTTCCTTCTGTCAAATTATTTCATTATGTTTTCATAAGCATGGTTCGTGAGCTTCTCGATGTATTGCTCTCAACTATCTTGATTCATCAGAGACTTACACAAGGCTTGTTCTTTTCAAGTGTTACACCTTTTATACCAAGGGACATCATTTGAATGTTGTATGGGGATGTTTATGTTTCAAGATGTCACATACTATGGGATATTCTGGATAGTATGTGAAGTGATGCGTAAAGATCCATGTTCTCAACATCTTTGAATATGAACAATATACAGGGTGTTGTCGATAAGGCATCACACCTTGTGTAACGCATGAAGGTAGACTATATCATGGTCTTTATTTCAAAATTATGATTGTAGTCTCCATGAATATGGGGGAGAATCTATGTACATTTGTTTATGTATGACTCTGATGAAATTCACATGGTTGTCATACCCATTTTAGGAAAATAATCTACTTTTAACTGGGGGACATTTGTCCATTAATTAATGTGAATGTTGTGCATAAATTATTCTGACAACTCTCTTGGTATTTTGAACTGATAATTGTTTTTTGGTCTTTAAATCATTGGTTTTTCATACCTAGAGAGTTTTCATCTCACATGAAACATATCATTATGTCATTCAACCAAGGACTCATCTTGTTGTCTCGCCCAGCTTGAATGCTCTTTAATTATTTTGTTTCAATATTCAGGTTTAACAGGAATCTTGTTGACATATGAATGGAACTTGGGTTCCTCAAAATATGAACATCACCCTACGTCATGCTTTGGTTGAAAATGATATCAATTTTTGGGATATATGATCCATCATACTGTAATCGTTTTTTACAACAACCTTAACATATGTGGGTTTTGTCACATTTGACCCGATGAGAGGCAGACCATCTCACCGATAGAAATTTTGAATGCTGGGATAACCATGGTTGTAAATTTCATGAAGGATGGGACTCAAATTGTTTCATAGAGTTCAGCCATATAGATTACATCTAAGGTGTATACCGTAGGGATGACCTTCTCTACAGACTGCAGTTAGGGGAGGACCTTCTTGATGCTTGAAGTTATTGAGTGGTGCCCCTTCATAATGATTAATTTCATAGAAATGACTACCATCACTGGTATTTTTTAAGGGAGAGTATTTAATGTTTACATTTTAGGTAGGGGCATTATAATGTACTACAATGAGTGGAGGGCCTTCTCATTTATTGATTTCACTACAGGGATAGCCTTGGTAGTGATTATCACTATGGAGAGGACTACCATAACATCTTGATATCTCAATACTGGGAGAAACATATATACTCTGTATACAAATGGGAAGACCATCATGGTAGAATATAGAAAGGGGGTGACCTTCTTACTACATTATCTATTTGTTAAGTTAAGGGCTAACATGATATACATCAAGATATAGGCTCTTGTAATAAATCGTTTCTCAAACATGGATTAAACACATGTGGGTGATCTAGAAGAAAATTTAGAACTACTAGTAGTGCACCAGAAAGAGTACATTTTAAAATGCTACAACCAATTGCATTATTTGTTAATGGACTGATACAATATTGAGCCTATATTGTAATATGTTTGATGGTGTAAATAAATCCATCATCTAGTATAGAAGAATCATGATTATTGTCTTCATTTTTGGGTTTCCTTTGGTGTTGTTCATGTTTCCGTTATCTCATGAAGGCAACTAGGGACTCCGGCAATTGGTATTAGACATTATATTTGACACCCAGGATGGTTGGTTCCCAGGAGGTTTCCAGGATATTCTAATGATAATATTGAGTTATGGAAGGGATATATTCCTGCCCTAGAGAGTCCACCATGATTAAATAGTTCCCCTAGTTGGAACATATATCTGTTCTCAATGTAGTTTTATTTTTATCATAGAATATGGCCAGTAAATCACATGGACCAGAGTAGGGAAGCATGTTATATTCGGTGTTAGTATTTGATTCTATGGATGAATCACCCTTCCCAATATGATGGGATTGTAGTCCTGAATTCTCATATTTAATGATGATAAAAATATGTCTTGACACATATGAAATATATAGTATGGGATCGATGTCTGATCCTTCCATAAATGCAAACAAGTGTTGAGATATGTATTTGGGATGATCTTGTACGAATGACCACTCCAATGTCAAATCAAGATAATTTTTTCTCCTTTGGTACATCATGGGATGCCAGTTGGTATTGGAGGTTCACCAATTCTGGGGTAGAATAACAAGTATACCACAATTTCGTTTCATTGGTTTCCATCATATTTGGCTGGTGGAATTTCTGGGCATCCATAAGAAATTTACTCTTCTCTTGTTTTCTTGATGTTATATTTGAGTGGTGTAATTTTTTGGGGTTTTAAGGATTTGCATATTCCTATAGCCTTCTATAGTATTTGACTAGTGGGATTCATAAGATTTGATAATTCTATAAGAATTCCATTGGTTTTCTACCCTATTTGGATGGTGGGTTACTGTGCATATTTTGGGGTTTGCCATCATATAGATAGGTGTCAACCTGTTTGGATGATGGGGATATTGTGATTTGGAATATATTTTCATCTGATTATATTTTTCTACTTTGTATGCATTGAAGGACTAAATAAAAACTGATGAAATGTGAGTTAAATCATATTATGTCTCTATATTTGCATGGTGGAATTCAATAGAGGGGTCATGTATATCCACCCATTCATGGATCCTCATCTTAATTTTTTGGTTGGATTTAGGAAGAGGTGAATTATTATATGTATTACCATTATAATCTGTCATTTTTATGTGGCAGACCACCTCCTTAGGAATTTAGTTAATAACATACTCATAATTTCGAATTTTTCTCTCTTGGTAGGAATCTTAAGGGACATGACTTCATTACACTTCTACAGAAGGCCTCTGCAGAGGATAATATATAGAATGAGGTTATTAGTTTGTACACTACAGGTGGAGAAATTCTCAAATAACAGCCACTGAGTGGGGTTCTTGTACTGATATGATGAATCCTTTTGTTTCCACCCCATATTACTACCTAATATAAGGGAGGTATTCATTGTCAAATTCTAGGGACAAGCACCTGAAATTATTTTGGATGACTAGTTGAACCGTTTTGTGCTGGATTGTCCGCCTATGCTAAATTGGTGGCTAGTGATCTTTGAATGATTTTAGGGTCTTCAAGGTATCATTCACTGTAAAGAGAGTGTAATTTTTGTGGTACAATTTGATCAGTATGTTTGAAACCCATCATTGATGATGTTGTGTAGGGGAGTCATCTGTTTTCATAATTGGGGACCCAACTGCCTATGTGGCCATTGAGATGCATGTATAAGCAAATTTTTAGGATTGCATTTGTCTCAAAGAGATCTATGTGAAATTCTTGTAATATATATAGGACATATACAAATAAAAAAAACCATCAATATAGAATCTAATTGTAACATTCATAATTTATCAGTATTCTTGGAAGTCATCATTTTTGGATGAATAGGCCATATAGTTAGATAATCCTTCCCCATTGGTTATGAATTCACATTGGATTTCCCATTTTTTCTACCCGATTCGAGTCATACTAAGGGGTGGGAAAATGGTATGGACAATCCCAATTTTCCCATTATTACGAAGGGTTACATATTGGGTAAGATGTCCTCAGATGTTTTCCAACTAGATTATTTGTGGAGAAAAAAACCATAGTCCCTTTAGTCCATTAATCATGGACCAGATTTTCAATAGTAGAAGCTCATTTGATGTTGATTTGGAAAAAAATAATTAAGGAATCTATTGGTTTATTGGATAGGATTTCAACCTGATCGCACAATTTCTAGGAGATATTATATCATACAATGGAACAATCATATAGATTTATGAATTATGAATATATTTGGAAATCCTTGGGGTTTTTCCAAAGCATGTGTATATGGGTTACCCCAATGATGCATGATTAACCATATGTACATAGGGGTGAAAATTACAGATACAAAGCTAGTTTATTCCACATGATGAGGTACTATGATGTTAATCGTCATTCAGGGGGATGAAATTTGTTTCACTATAATGTTCGATCCCACTTGATGGGAATCATACATAAACTTGTGTGTGAAATTACAAACAACATTGTTCGGTTTATGTTTGGGATTATAATATAAAGAAGGCCCTTCTAGTGGGTGGCATGAATATGGATTATCATTTTAAAAGGATCCCATTTTATCTTTGGTCTTTAATCAAGAATCATACATATCTTATTTTGAGAAGTAATTAGTTTTATCACAGTTCATTCGGGGTGGAGATTATGTGTGGAAGCTACCCATTTGAGCTAGGTCCATCAGATAAGAATCCTATGTAAACTATTTATAGTAGGAATTAGAGTTTTCTTAGTTCATTTGGCGGTGGGTCTTATGCATGGAAGCTTCCCATTTGATCTTGGGCCTTCATACATGCATCCTTTATTTCGTATTTAGATTAGGATAAGAAGTTTTTGTTGTTCATTTGGGTATGGTATCACACAATTAAGATTTATATTTGGGATCAGGCCATTAGAATTACATCCATTGTATCCTGTTTAGAGTTGTAATTAGAGTTCTCATAGTTTATTTGGGGTGGGGAATATGTGTGGATGTTTTCCATTTGTGATTGGGATTTAGATAGATCTACTAATATTCATGTTTAGATCATGAATCAGGGTTCTTATATCTAATTAGTGTATGGGGATTATGCACGAAAGCCATCAATTGTGATGGGGATTTCAGAAATGTGTCTTATGTAATCATTTAAGACAATGATTCAGAGTTATTATAGTTACTTTTTTTGGTAGGGATAACATGAGGATGCAATCCATTTCAGCATAGGCCTTCAAACATGAATCCTTTGTATAATGTTTAGAGTAGGAATCAGAGTTCTTGTAGTAAATTTTGGTTTGGTTTTGATGATGTAATCATCACCAAACTCTAATCCCATGCGAGTCATTCTTCATGAGGGAAAAAATATGTGGCAATAGATCATTCATACCATACACCTTCACTCCACTGCTGATGGAAAAGCAGGATGACTGTGGAAGAGGTTGGAACAACAACTTTATGAGAGAGAGAGAGGGAGTGAGGGGATTTGAATGTTCCAACTCTCATCAATTTTGATACCATGAATAATGACATTTTAATATAAATACATTGATATCATGGTCTATTCTTGATAGGATAGGGAGTTCTTCCACTAGTACAAAGGATATGAGTTCACCACAAGGTGGTTCCCTAAATAAATTTATAGGAATAGGGAGAAACATTGATCCTAGTCAAAAGGAAAGGTAGGTATGATCCCATTGACTTATCAATGTCCATCATTGAAAGGAAAAGATGTTAATCACCATTGATCATATGAATGGTGAGGTTTACATGAGTATTCCCAGGTTAGGGATTCAGTTACCATGGTAATGTAGCCTTCTATACAATCTAGGGGTTCTCACCATTACTAGGATTTCTAATCGGCTCTACCTACCATTGTAATATAGACTCATAATGATGTGCTGATGTACTCGATGGTTTTATCATATGAGCCTAGAGGCATTGGAAAAGGATTTGTCTAGATGAAAATAGGCTAGTTAGTGGATGTGATTTAGAGGATGGGATGAGAACAAAATTTAATGATCAGTACTAGAAGGTGGAAATCCTGAAGGTACCCTTCACTACAAATAATTTTTCCATGTAGGGAGGGGTATCGCCAACATGGTGTACAACTATGCGGGTGGCATGGCAATCCACGTATCGAGGAGGTATGTGGACATGGACATAACCCACTTAATGAGGTGGTAAAAATACATGGATACTATATGTGTACTGATTCAGTATGCATACCTAGATGTGATCAGTGTACTGTAGATGTTTGTGGTCCCAGAATCTATCTACATATGGTGGTGATATACAGACCGAGAGTCCATTAGTGTGGAAGAACACTGCACATGGATTTTTTTTGTCTACAAATAGATGAGATATGGGGAAAACTAGTTTGAAGAAGGGGAATTGAACATGCAATTAATGTGAAGTTCATTCATGAAGAAGGTGTGGGTTCTGGAATGCAAATTTGGTTCTCAATTTTTCCCATATTAATAAAATTATTTTTTATATGGTTTTTCAATAATATATACTTTCTCGAAACAAATTTTTCATTCATACATAGTCGTTCAATTTATTTTTAAGTATTAAATACATAAAAACCATGCCTTATGAAAACCAGATCCCACTCTCTATCACTTCCTCGACACAGATTAGGGGTCTTTTATAGAGTGAAGTGGAGGCATTATCAATGGGTCACATGACACCATTGGTGGAATCCAATGAAAGAATAACCTATCCCACAGTTGACATGGTGATCCAAGGTTTTTGGGGCCATAATCTACTAGGGTAGGAATCACTACCTAGATCTCTTGAATGGCAAGGTTCATGGGATGTCGTTGAATACACCTTATCCATGAAATGAATTTATATTGATGGTGTGTGGTTGCATACTTCACTATCATGTTTTCACCAATGATGTGGTTCTTGGGGGTATGGTTCCTTGGGGAAATTCCTCCACATCAATTCCACTAACAATGTGGTTCATGTGGGATCAGTGTTGTTTCTCACTCATTCTATGAACTACCTAGTTTATTGCATAATGCATTATGGTACATTATATCATTGGTTGTCAAATTCCATTCAGTTCATGGGAAATTCAATACACATACCATTCCCAGAAAAATAGAACATTGAGCAATTTGGTAATTTTCCAAATTTCATATCTTCAATATACATCATCATTTTATATAATTATTTTTCTGATTTCGGTGTAATTTTCTTCATTTTTAATGTGTAATTAGACAAACCCTACAAGAATCCATGTGGCATTTTATAGTCATGTTCACATTTTTCATAACATTCATTATCTTATAGAATGATTTAAGGATATAAAAATCAGTAAATTCATAATGAAGAAACAATAATATAGTAGACACTAATTTTTTGTTACTTCCATTGATAAACTTGGTATGATACATCATCAATAGAAATGAAAACATCAAATAATTTTCACACACTTCATATAATTATTGTTGTTAATCTTTAAGTATTTCATCAAAATATTATTCATTATCACTGATGTTGTTTGCATAATTAAACAACTCAAGATGAACTACTGATTCATTTTATCTATTAAAATATTTGACATTGTATTCCACAAAACCAAATGCATCATTTAACAAATTTCAAACTAAATTCTTCTATAAAATCATATGTTGTATTTCGTTGAAAATATATTATTTTTCTTATTTTATAACATTTGATTCACCATGACAAATCCAACATACAAATAATGATGGGAATGGTTTCAAGATTAAATTATTATATACTTCATTTCTTCTTAACGATTTCATTAATTTGCAATAAGGAGATTATTATTTTTCTGCCATCCTGTAATAAAATTTCAATAGAATAATCCCAAAAATAAACAAATTTATTGGCATAAGATGTGTGTCATAGGGAAAATCAATAAATCTTCAAGGAATATGTATTGGATTGTGTTCTCCATATTCATTCAAATATATATATATATATATTTATTCAAATAGTTAAAATCATAATTAATAGTGAATATATACATATTATAATAAGACTCAATGTCATAGTGTATGAAGTTAGAATAATGATTGAAGAAATTAATATTTAATTTTGGAAGTATTGAAAAAACATCTAAATTAATTATGATAATGATGTATCACATATTTAAATATTATATATAGAAAATATAATTTTTCTGTCAGAAAATGATAAGGGTGTATTCAAGGTTATAGTTGAAACTAATAAGGGTTCATTCAATTGAAACATTATCCACATTTATCAATTCCTGACCATTTACCATTGAAAAGGTATGAAAAATAAAATACATTTAAAAATATGAAACAAATTTATGAATATTTTTGATATCATAGAATATTGAATGTATAAAACTAATAATCATTTAAAATTTAATTTGTTATATGTGCTTATACTTTATTCTACCTTTGACTCTTTTTTTATATGTGCACTAAAATTATATTTATAATTAGTCAGTGATAGGAACCATATACTACACATATATTACACCTTATTAGTTTGCGATTTCATAGAATAAAAATTTTTTTGATAAAATTTCTGCAATGTGATATGTAACGATTTTAACGATTATTCATGTTTTTGGAACTGTTTCCAGGTAACTAGCGAAAATTATGGAAGATAATGTTTGAGAGATTAATACATGACCATTCTCACCCAATATTTTTTTTGTTTTTACTATTTCGGATTTATTTTTTAATAATGGGAATTTCATATTATATTATTATGTTCTAGGAATAATCTAATCCGGGGAATGTTGTTTAATAATGAAATAAAATACCAACTATTATCCCATTATTCATGATTACATATGATCTTACACATTTAGAAACCCCATTACTAAAATTATTTGAAAACTCAAATATTATATCCGTACATAGTCTTTGTACTAAGGAAAACAGAAAATTTGTTATTAAAAACTCATTCACACCCTTGGATGTAATGAGATTATATTAGATGTTTTTTAAAGAAAGAAAAAAAAATTTAATTTCATGAAATCATGTTGTAAAATTAGTTATAATATTCCATCAAATTGTATGTGTGCATATTAATTAATAAATAAATTTAAAATAGATGATTTCTTTTAAAAATCCATCAAAATCAATGCGAAAAAGTGAAACATTGTTTCCATTTAAAATATATTTATATACCCATATAATAATATAATTGGTAATATAAACCCTCAATTAAATTGTAATGAAATAAGTGCAAATTAATTTACGTAATTAGAAAATTGGGAAAACTATACTCCGATTTTCTATTTCCACAACATGGGACACTAAATAAACACAAAAGGCCTAAGAAAAATGAAGAGGATTTGAGGAAGGGAACAAATCCATGGTGGGGGATGTCATAGGGGGTAGGGATTTTCGGTTTCATCATCAGGGAGGGTAATAACATATGAATGTGATGTTGGAGGAGGGTTATGTTTCACCACTATAAGAGGGAAGTCATAGAGGGGGTTGTTGGGGTCTTGGTTGCCATCGATTACTAAGGAGGGTGGTCAGAGGGGGGCTTCACATCTCCATTATGGGGAGGGAGGTCAAAGGGTGTGGGTGTTCATGGGGGAAGGGACATGTGAGGAGTGGGGTAGGACATGATTCAAGGTTAATATTTTCCCAATGTGAATATAAATGGTGATAAAATATGTGCATTTAGTCATTTTTCTATGATTTAATTGAAAATATCCCAATTTTTTTTAAAATATATAGGTAGTTTGAAAAAACATCAACAATATAATTATTTTTTAATACCTAAATTTTCCAGTAATGGTTAATAGAACTATTTCTAATAAAATTCTTCTATCCAATGATTTGTTTGTAGTGATGCCAAATATTATTAAGGAACTATTGTTTGGGGCTAATAGATTGTCATTATCACATACTCATGGAAGTAAGAATATTTTTAGAGATTCGAATGTGGATTTATGGAATGATAACAAGATGTCATATATTTATATGTATGTGTCTCAATCCATGGAATGTCTTAAAATTTAAACAAAATTATGAACTATAATAGGATGTTATAACCATTACCTATACAAAAATATAAATTATAAGACATTGTTATATATTTTTCCATTAGACTCCCAAATATTTCTAGTTAACATAATTATATTTCAGTTTTCTTCAATGTCCAAAGGATTTCATATATTATAATTAATATTAGAAATAATCTATCAGTGACTAAAAAATCCATGATATATTTTATATAAGTTGTATGGGTTTTTTGAGTAAAACATTATGTTGTATCTAATCGAGATATGAGGATTACCTTAATGTTCCAATGAAGTCCTATTCAATCCCTTGATAAAAAGATGATTTTCAAAACTATATATCCACCTCATATAGATAGTTATACTAATATTAAAATTAAAACCCTCTATTATATGATGACGTACTACTATATTTTTTTTCAAAGGGGGCTGGGATAAACCCCTTCCTCTAGTGGTGTTCTCTTAAAACAATAGATGGTACTCATTAATTCAAATATATATATATATATATATATGATGGTCCCAAAAGAAATAATTGTAGAAATTATATATTCTATTCTGAATATGAATAAATAATTACAAAGGGAACTTATGTAACAACCCACGATTTCCAAGTAAGTTCTTTTCTTTAAATTCAATAGCATTCCTACACGCAACACTGAGTTCGAGTGCACCACGACTTACCAAACTAGCCGTTCAAAAGCGGTTATGTAAGGTATTAACAGAATTTGGAATTCTATATACTCCATATTATTTTATAATCCATATTATGAGTTTCTTAGACATAATATAATAACATATTCATTTTTACAGATAAAAGAATGGTTTTTCAAAAAAGGAAATGTTAACAGATTTTAATAGAAAACCTTTTTTGAAACAAATATTTGACACTTTTATATATTAAATTTAATGAAATTAAATTATTCATTATAATAGGGACATAAAAATTTAATTGGGATTAATTTTTGGTACTTTTATGACAACTTTTATATTTTCAGGAATACTGAAAAATACTAAATTTTAATTGAAAACATATTTTTTAGTAGAAATAATTTATAGTGTTAAATTACATACTTTAATGACTTGGAAGTGTGATTATATTATATTTTTATCATTTAATACAATTTAGGTCATTATAAGTAATATCACATTTAAATTTGACATAAACACATGTCAATCTTTTGATAGATTTTACTTTTTTAAAAACCCGCTTTTTGGTTTTGACTATGTGAATTAATTTTAAATTAATTAACACAGCATATAAGTTTTGAATTTGGTAAAATATAATTAATTTTTGTTTTCATAATATCAAAATTATCTTAGGGTAAATATTTGGTACGTCTCTGAAATATTTCAATTTTTGAGGAATAGTGAAAAACACATCGTTATTGGATAAAATTGAAATTTTATTCAAATAATTAGTTATATATTATTAGTTTCTTTTAGGTCGAAATAGATATATATTTCCTATATATGTTCAACATAATTCATTGGATTCATTTTATAATATGTTTATATATATAAAATTTTATCGATCTTTTTACCATCTTTTACCCACCTCTTAGGAGCATATGAAAATTTGTATAAATGTTAATTTTACCACATATGTGAGTTGAATTTTAAAAATCCAAGAGACAAGGTATATATCAGTGAGTAATATGTTATTCAATAAGATGAAAATATTTTTTCGTGAATAGTAAATTTTTACTTTTATTTTCCATTATTTAATTTAAATAGGGTAATTATGGGTAAAAATGATATTATTATTACCCTGATACATGTCCTAATTATATTTAATAAGATTAATTCGACCAAAAACAACCTTAGGAAAAAATATGATAATTTAGATCCACTTGGATTATATTAGGACATTTATTATTATTTAATTCAAAGAAGAGTTAAAAGTGTTGAATTAAATGTTTAATAAGTAAACCATTTTTAATATAGGCTTACACATAAGATAAATTAAACTATAAATATTCATTAAAATATGAAAATAATTCATATATAACTATATTTTATTTATAATTTTTAGTCATTATATAATGATATTTATTTTTGACACAATGATGATGCAGTAATTACCAAATTAATGAAAGATTAAAATAACTGATATTATAAATATCCAAATAAATCTAATTTGAGACATTTAATGAATTCAAATATTTTACGATGTAAATATTACCATTTAGGGTTTATTAAATGTATTTAGTTCTATGTAATAAATTTTTTAGGACTTTAACAAAAATCAATTACTAAATAATGTCAAAATTGAAAAAAATGAATTTTTAAAACAAATAAAATATTGATGGGTGATATAATAATCCTAAAAATATATGGTTAGGAAAAAAGACTTATAAAATGATATGTTTATCATTAATTAGCCACTTGGGGTTCTTATTGAATAATATAGTATGTTTATTAACCATATAATATAAAAATAAAAAGATACGTGGTTAATGTCAAACTATTTAACTAAGAGATAAATCTAAAAGATAAGGTTAATATAGTGACCAAAACCAATTTAAAAACTATAGGTTGAATGGTTTTCGACCCATAACCACCTTAGACTTTAAATAATTCATTTGGGGTCCATTAGAAACCAAAAATGATTTTATTATAAAGTAATATTTCAATATTTTCCTAAGGTGCTTCTCACCCATCTTAAAAAATGGCGCTTCTCGTTCCCTGAAATTCACACCATCAAAGCCATTTGTCTCGGCCAAACCCAACCCAAATATCCTACCAACTTTCCTCCATTCATCCTAGAAGCCTTCCTTTAATCATAAATCCATCCAATGATTCCTTTTTAATAAAATCAATAAGAAGAACCCTTGAGAAGAGGTAAATATTTACCACCCATTTCAAGTTCTTTTCTTCTTCCACTTTCAATTTCATTTTTGTTTCCATTATAAAAAAATAACTCCACAATATTATATATACTCTGGCTATTTATTATAAAAATGGTACAACCCGATTCGTTATTCTATCCATCCAATAAATGACAATGCACCATACATGTGTACGTACAAATTATCGTCTCCACATCATAGTGTTTTTGTTATTCAAACACATCATCATATGGATGGGTATAATAATGACTATAAATAATGTAAATAATAAATATAACATGATAATTATTCTGTATATGATATAACATCCAATTATATACGATTTTAATATAAATGAAAATGTTATTGTCGCTCATAAGTACGTACGGATTACCATCTCCAGTAACGCGATGATATTCATTCCCCATCATATACATTCAAGATTAATATTAATTTGATGATTAAAAATAATATATTTCTTGACTTAATATCTTTCTTAACTTGAATAAGATACATCCTATACATAAAAAAACTTACTTACGAAACAAAGCATATAAAGGAAATTGAATTAGGTAACACCCGTAACGATGATACAACTGAAATATCATTAACAATTGAATATTCGAAGATCATATATGATATCATATTACTGTATATGGTTCTTTTATATTTTAATAACAATGATTTCAAAATTATACAAAATTTTACCCTACTCTCAACCATCGAAATTTAATGTTAAGGGGGTTTCATCTCACTTTTATTCCTGTGAGATTCATGCTATATTTTACACTATTACATTTTGTGTGGTGAATGTACTGCCCATGATTGTATGTATGTCATAATATACCTTAATATATGGGTATTTACATCATAATTGTATGATATTTCTTCATTGGGTTCTATGTTTCTTATGTTACCAAATTGTTAAGGGAATATCAAAAATCATTTTTCACTCATTTTGTTTTACACTAACTTCATTGATTACATTACTCTGATATTTTATGTGAAACACTATTTTTTACATATGTAGTAATTTCCACTCCCATTTGTGTGGATAAAAATTTGATACACATAATCAATCCACTTATAAATTCTCAAGTCATCTATATAAACTTGATAGGAGTAATTTTAACTCAATTTTAATTCACTGAGTTAAACATCCATGTCATTGGTGCTGTTTTTACATGAATATGGGTGAATATCCTATGATTGATTTACACTGAATAATCAATAATATTTATTGTATTTATTTTTTTCACACACAATTATATAATTAATTTGTCCTTATCCTATGGATTTAATATTTATAAAATAATACCTCTCAACTTACATTAAATTGAGACTTCATTGTTGTTATGCACCAATTCAATTTTATTTGGTATATATACTGTACTTTGAATAGTATATCATGAATCTATTTATTATCATGATATTATAATGTTTTTATTACCTCCATTATTTGTATTCATGCATCTCTCATTTGGTTAGGAACTCTAACTAAAATATCATTTTAAATGTTTAAAAATTTATTCATCTAAATCCTTCTCTTTAATGTACATGTTTAAAAAATTGTTTAAGGTTTTATATATATGGAAATTAATGTTTTAAAATTTAAATTCAATTAAAATTAATTTAAGTGGTATGAGAAACTTTTATTCAAAATCTATTTTAAATAGCTTCTAGATAAACAATGTGAATTTTAAATAATTTCATGAAAAAATGATATTTCTCTCAAGTATTTTTACTCATCATTTTAGAAATTTTCAATATCCTTTATGGAATTTTATTCTTGATCAAGGATTGTTTATTATTATACAACTCTTTAATACTATATTTAATGTTTTGTGAAATGTTTGACTGTGGATGTTTTATTTTTATACCATTCATGGTTTATGGATAAAGTATAGACATTTTGTATGCTAGTTTTAATATGAATGATTATGATTTGATTCATCCTTTTCATACAAGAAATGCATTGGACAAAGTATGTGATGGGTGGATCCCACTATAGCTCCTTGATGCCTCAATAGGTCTCATTAGAAAAACTAGTGTCTTCGCACATGGCCTTGAAAAAATCTTATTTTTAGACTCGGCACAAGGCCTTGACTATGTGGTTTAAAAGTCTGGTAGTATTTATTCCATCATTATGACTGTATCTATTGATATAGCATGTGATTATTCGACTAGTATAATTTCTATGGGAATAATTAAATGGGATTATTTGATTTTACAATTTCCATATTATATTGATGTTTATGTTTAAAATGATTTTGTTTTAGTCCTATACATTTCCTAAAATGTTTATGATTATTTATGATGCTTTTTATTATATTGTTATCCTTATTGAGAATATGAACTCACACCATTCTATGTTTTATTTTGTCTAGTTTGTGAAAAAGTATTTTATGGTTCACCTAAAGGGATATGACAATGATATAAGTGTGTCTAAAAAGGAGAAAAAATGTTGTTGATGTTTTTATTTCATGATGTAATGTAAAACATAAGAGTTTATCTTTTACATACAAGGCTAATAAACTAATCGGTCTATTGGGACACAATTCATTATATCATGCCAATGTTATGTAATAATGGACCGAGTCTAGGTAAATAGGGTCGGAGCGTTATAGTTGGTATCTGAGGGTGTTTAATACACACCTTGGATGCTAGATTTATAAAATTTCTGATTAGAAAACACTACCCAAAGATAGATCATGAGGAATAGTATAAAAGAACATAAATTTTTTTTGTTAATGTAAATATTATGTGTGTTTTCCATGCAATACATACCTGTCTAGATGTGAGCAGGTAGAGGAAAATCTAGCACATATTTACCTAGGAGTGAAAACTCTAATAGGGAGGTTCAGGATTGACCCAGGGTAACTTTGTACATGACAACAGGCCTTGTAGCACTCCTTGTTATGACACTGCTAAGGGATATGATTAAGAAAATTTACATTTTATTTAAAAAATCATTTTAAGGATTATAATATAAGATGATAATAAATAACCTTATTTAATCCTAAGGTGTTTTAGATTGTAAATAAGGTGTTATGATATTCCATGAATGATTTTATGACTACCACTACACATTCTTGTGTTATTAAATGAATGGATTCAAAGGAAGTCAATGTTATACTGAAAATGATGTACAAGTTGGGAACAATAGTGGAAATGAGAAACGATATGGAATGTTGACAGGTGTAAAAAATATCATGTTCATGACGAATCAGTTTTCCAAAAATATGATCAACACCATATATATTAACTATCTGCCAGACTCATCAATGAAGAGAAAAGAAGTGAATGATAAGAGGTCCAGTAGTAGAGACTGTAGAGAACAGAAAGATCAGTTTCTATCATGAATGATATCTAGAAAGAAACACATAATTTAGTGTCTCAGTGGATCAAAGAGATGATTTTTGTGTGGTATAGAAGGACATAATGAAAAGAATTTATGAGGAAAAATTAAGAGTTCTATAGAAGAAAATAAAAATTATCCCAAGAATCTATTTAGTGTCATATTCCATAAATGTAGGGGACATGGGTGTTAACCGAGTGAATTACCTATTCTATAGGGTAACATCTTGGTCAAGGATTAACCAATATGGAAATAAATGAATGGTGAAATGTTTAAATGTATTAGTGATCTTTGTTTATGGGATTACATTGGAAGACTTTTCCCATGTATGTGTAACCCTAAAGTTTGTTATGTGAAAATGATATTTTAAAAATAATTAACTTTTATACTATGGATATAGTTATAAATAACCATATGGGATTATATGATCCTTGAATTTTAAGAAATTACATGTTATTAATTTTTTGGATGATATTGTGAGGTATGAGATAACATATTTGGTGAAATTATGTTATAGTTATTTTGAGGAATTTCTCTCATTCTTGGAACATTATAAAATATTGTTTTTGAAAAAGGACAATACACAGAATTGTGACAACCCGTTGTGTCAGACAAAGCTGCGGGAGTCGAACCCACAACCATAGTGCGATTCGGATTTATCACATACCACTGGACTACGTGACGTCCCCGGTAAGGGTGACATATTCATTTTAGTTAAATGATTTTACTGATAAATAATACGATTATTTTGGATCTTATGTATTATCAAATTGATATTATTGGTATAGGAAAATTAATTGTTGATTCGGTGATAATTTATATTTTGGAAGACGTTCACTCTATTGGAAATACCATATGACTAAGGAAAATATAATACTATGGGATTTCATTTGAAGAGTAATAGAGGATTCTTATAATTTTGTGTGGGGATTTATAGTGATTTGGGGTAATTATGGAAATGATTATCCTATTAGAGAGAATTTGTGATTAGGTTAAGTACTTTAAAGAATGTGTTATTTAGAGTAGTCGATGTTATTTGAATATACAATTTAACATGGAATACTGCGTAGTCAAATTATTCTATGTTTTTTGCTTAAATATTATTTAGGATTAAATTGAAGGATTTTAAGGACAAATGTTTATTGAATGGTTTTTATTGAACTTTTGGTATTGTTGGTTTAATTTTATAAATTATGATTAGTATTTTTTTTCTCTCAAGGATTTAAATTTTTGGGGATCATTTGATCTTGTACTAACCATTTTGGTTTTTGTTAATCTCTGAATACAAGGTAAATATATATAGTTTATCCTATGTAGAATATCTTATTCTATAGAAGTTGATTCTAGCACAACCTATGTGACAAAGTATTCTGGAATACTCGTCATTTAAAAAAAGATGAGTTAGTGGTATAAATTTATTAATGGACGAAAATATTCATAAAAAGTAAGAATATCTCTTTATGTTCAAAGTAAATCTTATAAATAAATTCCTCAACTTTATGAAATGAAACAAAAAAAACTTCTTCCTTTTATTTTTCCTACTATGAAACTAATGATTGTTTATCCCATCACAAGTTTGTGGTTTTATTATAGTTAAATTTCTACTGATCTTGTTTTCTATCACTCTCCACCAGAACATGACACTTAGTTTATCTTCCATATCCATTTTTTCCTTCATGGAATCCAAGTATGGATTATCTCATGAGTCCTTTGTACTTCACACACTTTCTTTTAAAGAGATAAGTTTATTGACTCTTTTTCTGATTTTTTACTTTTAATAAAGTTCCCAATCAAAATTTTAAAATTATGAGGATGCAATTTTCTAAATGGGGGATGATTTTAACACCCCACGATTTCATAGTAAGTTATTTTCTTTGTATTCAATAGCTTTTGCTACATGCAACACCGAGTTCGAGCGCACCTCCACATACCAAACTAGCCGTTCAAAAGGTTTTATGAATAGTATTAACTGAATTTTGAATTTTATGTACTCTATATAACTTTATGATCCATATTATTTTTTCACAGTCATAATATAATAAATAAATTACTTTTTACAGATAAAAGAAGAATTTTTCAAAAAATGCAATTTTACAACCTATTAAAAGAAATCCCATTTATAAACCAATATTTGACACTTTTATATATTCAATATAATGAAATTGAATTCATCTTTAGAATTAGTACATAAAAATTTATTTTGGATTAATTTTTGGTACTTTTCTGATAACATTCATTTTTTGATGAATACTGAAAACACTATATTTTAATTGAAAACTACTTTCTTAATAAAAATTATTTATATTGTTAAATTATGTATTTAAAGGGTTTTTAAGTATAATTATATTATATTTCTATCATTTAATACAATTTCGTTCATTATATGTAATTTCACAATTAAATTTGACATAAACACATGTCAATCTTTTGACAGTATTTACATTTAAAAATTCATGTTTTTATGTTATGAAAATGGGAATTAATATTAAATTAATTAATGCAAATTTTATGTTTTTAATTTGGTAAAATTGAATTAATTTTTTAATTCAGAGTATCAAATTTATATTATTGTACAGTTTTGGTATTTTTCTGAAATATTTCAATTTTTGATGAATAATGAAAAAACAATATGTTATTGGTTAAAATAGATTTTTTTTAATAATTAGTAATTTATTTGTAAATAATTTTAGGTAATAATAGATACATAATAAATATATATGTTCAAAATAATTCATTGATGTAATTTTATAATAATTTTAGATATATAAAATTTTAGCGAACTTTATACTGTATTTTACCAACCTCATCGGAGCATTTGAAAATTTGTATAAAATTTAACTTTTCTACATCTGTGAGTTGAATTATAAAAATCCGAGAGGCACGGTTGATATCAGTATGTGATATGTGATTTAATAAGATGAAAATAATTTCTGGTGAATAGTATATTTTTACTTTTATTTACCACGGTTAAAAGTAAATAGAGTAATTATAGGTAAAAATGATATTATTATTACCCTAACACATGTCATAATACAATGTATAAGTTTAATTTGACAAAAAATAACCTTTGGAATAAAATATGACCCTTTAGGTCCACTTGGATTTGATTAAGACATTTATTATTATTTAATTTAATGAAGAGTTAAAAGTGTTAAATTCAATGTTTAATAACTAACCTTTTTTAATATAGGGATACACATTAGAAAAATTCTACTATAAATATTAATTAGAAATATAAAAAACATATCCCACATGAATAAATTTTATTTATTCTTTTTAGACATTAATTAATTAAATTTATTTGTGACACTATGATGATGCAGTAATTACCATTTTAATGAAAAATTAAAATAATTGATATTATAAGTATCCAAATAAATCTAATTAGAGTATTTTAGAGGATTAAATTAATTTTCTAGGTTAAAATGACATTTTAGGATTGATTAAATTTACTGTGTTCTGTGTAATAAAATATTGAGGACATAAAAAAATCAACTATTAAATAATTTCAAAATTGACATAAAGGTGTTTTTTAAACAAATACAATATTATTGGCTGATATAATAATCCTAAATTTCTATGGATCAGCCAAAAGACTTATATAATGATAGGTGTATTATTAATGAACCACTTGGCTTTTTCTTGTAAGTTTATAGTTTGTTTATTGACCATATAATATTAAAATAAAAAGAGACATGGTGAATGTCCAACTATTTAACTAAGAGTAAAATCTAAAAGATAAGGTTAATATAGTGACACAAACCTGTCTAAAACCAATTGGTTGGGAGGTTTTCAACACATTCCCACATTATCCTTTATATAATTCATTTTTTTCCACTACAATCCAAAAATGGTTTTATTAAAAAATATTATTTCAATCTTATCCTAAGGTGTCACTCGCCCCTCTTATAAAAGGGTATTTCCCCTTCCCTCAAATTAACACCTTCATAGCCATTTGTCTCACCCAAACCCTACATAAATATCCCCTCAAATGTCCTACCTTCATCCTATAGTCCTTCCTCTAGTCATAAATTCATCCTATGGATCCCTTTTGATCAAATCAATAGGTAGATCCCGAAGAAGAGGTACAGATTTCATCACCTCATTCAAGATCTTATCTTCTTCCACTTCCTCTTTCATTTTTGTTTCTATTATAAAAAAATAAATCAAATATATTTAATATAAATTGATGTTATTATAAAAATGGTAAAATTGTATTCATTATTCTATCCATCCTATAAATGACAAAGTCACCATACGTGTGTACTACGGATTACCGTCTCCACGTCGTGGTGTAGTTTTTATTCAAACACTTCATCATTTTTATGGGTATAATAATGAGTATAAATTATTTAAATAATAAATATAAAATTATTATGATTCTTTATATGATATACCATCTAATAATATATGATTTTTAATATCAAAAAAATGATATTGTCACTCGTGCGAACATACAAATTACCGTCCCCACTAACGCGATGAGATTCATTCCACATTGTATCCATTCAAGATTAATTTTTATTTGATTATTAAAAATAATTTTTTTAATGACATAATATCATTCTGAATATGAATGAGGTATATCCAATCCATATCAAACTTTACTTATGTAACCAATAGTATAAAGGAAAACGAATTAGTTAACACCCGAACCAAAGATGCTACTGAAATATCATTATCAAAGCAATATTAGAAGATCATATATGATACAATACTAATATTTATGGTTCTTTTATAATTTATTAACAATTATTTCACCATTATACATTAGTTTAACCTACCATCGACCATGGTAAAGTATAAGGTAATGGGTTTTCATCTAACTTTTCTTCCCATGAAATTCATGCTATATTTTCTACTATTACCTTTTCTGTGGTGTATGTACTGCCCATGATTGTATGGTTTGCATAATATACATTAATTTATGTGTATTTAAATAATAATTTTATGATACTTCTTCAATGGGTTGTATGATTCATATGTTACCAAATTGGTAAGGGAATTTCAAATTTCAATTTCCACTCATTCGATTTTACCCAAACTTCATTGATTACTTTACAACACTATTTTGTTTGAAATCACAAATAATTTAATTATTTAGTAATTTACACTCACCATTCCGTGGATATACATTTGATACACATAATCAATCCATCAATAAATTCATAAGTCATTGGTATAAACATGATAAGAGTAATTTTAACTCAATTTCTATTCATTGAGTATAACATGAATGTCAGTGGTGTTGTTTTTATATGAATATTTGTGAATAACATATTATTGATTTAATATTAATATCCAATCATATTTAGTGTAATTATATTTTTCACACATAATTAATTCAATGATTTATCCTTAAACTAAAGATACAATCTTTATAACGGGATTCATCTCAAATTAAATTCCATTGAGATTTCATTATTGTTATGCGCCAAATCACATATATTTGCGGTATATATTGTACTTTGAAATAGAATATCAACAATCCATTTATTCTCCAGATATTATAATTTTTTTATTACATAAATAATTTTTATTGACGCATCTCTCATTTGGTTATAAACTCAAACTAAAATAACAATTTAAATGTTTTAAAAATTTATTCTTCTAAATTATTATCATTATTTTCCTTTTTTAAAAAATGGTTTTAAGGTTTTATTTATATGGACATTAATGTTTTGAAATTGAAATTCCTTTTAAATGTTTCAAAGTGGTATAAGACACTTTTATTCAAAAACCTATTTTAAACAGCTTCTTGATAAACAGTGAGACTTTGAAATGTTTTCATGAAAAAGTGATATTACTCTCAATGATTTTTACTGATCATTTTCAACTATGTCAACATCCTTTATGGGATATTATTGTTGATCGAGGTTGGTTTATTATGATACAAATATTTAATACTACATTGATGTGTTTGTGATATGTTTGACTATGGATGTGTTATTTTTATACTATTTTTGGTTTATGGATAAAGTATTGACATTTAGTATGATAGTTTTAATAAGAATGTTTATGATATGTTTTATCATTTTTATTTGAGGAATGAATTGGATGTAGTAAGTGACAGGTAGAGCCCGCTATATCTTCTCGATGAATAGGTAGGTCTCATGAGACAAACTAGTGTCTTTGGAGAAGGCCTGAACAAAATATTAATTGTATTATTGGTACAAGGACATGACTATCTTGTTAAGAAGTTTGGAATTATGCATTCCATCATTATGACAGTAGATATTGATATTGTTAGGGATTATTCGACTAGTATATTATTCATGAGAATAAGTAAATTGAATTATTTGATTGTATCTTTTCCATATTATATTGATGATTATGTTTAAAAATCTTTTTTTAGTCTTATACATTTCCATAAATGTTTTTTTCTTATTTATGAAAGATTCTGTTATATTGTTATCCTTACGGAGAATATGAGCTTACCAATTTCTATTTTTTACTTTTTACAGGATGTGAAGATGTATTTTATTTTTGACCTGCAGGGATAGGCTACGGATGTAAGTGTGTTTAAAAAGGAGACAAAATGTTGTTGCTGTTTTTATTTCATAATTTAATGTAAATCATATGAGTGTATCTAGTACTTTCAAGGCTACTAAAATGATCAGTCATTCAAGACATGATTCCATGTATCATGCCAATTTTATGTAATAATGCGCCAACTCTGGTTAACTTGGGTCGAGGCAATACAACTATGATAGTTTTATGAATGGTAGAAAATTTTAGATATGTAGATAAACACATAATTATTGGATGAAGTTATGGGAAAAAATATATATTAAGAATATTTTTTGTGTTATATATTTTGAAGTCATTGATTCTTATTTATATTATTTATTCTCTATACGAAGTTCATGAGATTCAGAAAAAAAGAGAACGATGTTCCCTAGATATATTTTCATGTTGATATTATTTATTTATTATAGATATCAACATATATATTTTCATATATTTCAAATAAATATATCATTCATAGTGTGTTCGAAAATTTTCCCTAAGGAATTACATACCTAACTCATAAAAAAACTGAACGATGTGTATATACTACTAGATTTTTACTATTAAAATAATAAATAAAAATTTTATATTTTTATTGTTTAAATAATATTTTATGAAACAAAACCACTCACATGGTCATTGTTTTATGGTTAAAATGTATCTTTTATGAATATGCATGTGAAGCTGAGGATATGATTAGGCATAAGTAAACTCATTTTGATGTATCAGAATCATGAATTTTGAGGGAAAATTCGATTTAATGGGGTTTCAATATAATATTTTCTATATTGTTTGAAATGAATTTAATTTCCTCCATAGATTTTGATACACAAAAAATAAAGTTTTATTGAAATGAAATAAATAATTATAATTTATTTAAAAACCTTTCCATTATAACCTACCTATTAATCTTGGAAGAATGAATAGGAATATGGAAAATTTTAATCATATGTATCATGGTTTTAGAAAAATAAAATATTTTAATAAATAAGTACATAATATTTTATAGACATTAAATACAACAAAAATACAACTATTCTAAAAAATGGTTTTCATTGATATTTGTGAAAAAATAGTTAAAATATTTATTAATAATTTTAGAAAATCATTTTGAAAAAATTAACTTCATATTTAGAATCAACATGTAAAAATAATATAACATTGAATTTTAATTTATTTTATAAAAACGTTAAATTTTAGATAAACATATAATTATAATTTTCTTATTAACAATCATATGTATATATAAAACATACAAAAGCATTTACATATCATAAAATTATTTATTAGTAAAATAATATTTATTTTATTATTATTAATCTAATTTATTTAAATGGAAATAATTTCATTTCGATTTTTATAAAAAATCATTTTTTCTTGTAGATGTTTTTTCTTTGGAAAAAAAGATTCTCAATTATATATACATGTTTAATTTTAAATATAATTATAACACATTTTGGAATAGATTTGGGATTTTTTTAATATTTTTATTTGATCATGAGTAATATTACATGATATGGATAACGCCATTTTTTCACAGGGAATAATAACGACAAAAATAAATATTTACCATAATCATGTATAAAACATGATTAAAGGGGGATAAACATAAATTTAAAGGGTTAAAAAGACTTAATAATTGGATAAATTCAAATTTTATAGACATATATTGAGGTTATAGAATCAATGGACCATAATTATCAATTTTAGTTCCTAGTCTAAAGTGTAAAATGTGGGTATACCTTTTTCTTTCTAAAATTACTAGTGTGTGATCTCCCCCACTTTTAAAAAAGTAACCACCTATTCTCTCATCTTTATACATCCAAAATAATTTATCTGTGTATTCCAAAAAATATATCTACAAAATATGAAATAATTTCCTCTAGGATATTAATTTATTTGTTGGAACACCTAATATGGATACTGGTGAAAACATAATTTGGTAGTCTAAAAAAGTTCTACATTCACAACTAAATGTTTTTATATTATATCTTATAACACAACCATCATATATTTATAAAATATTATGATATAAAATTATATTTAAATTTCATATAATGGGAATATATTATGTTAATTGTTTAACATATATCCATCACATATTCCATCCAAAGTGAAATAATATCATCGATCATGTGTTTCAAGGACTACTACCTCATGAACAGATTTAATATTTTTTCCATCACCATCTATAATGAGTGGTTCTAATGATGTATTTTTATATTTTTATTTAATATATTTGAAATTAGTTTATATATTTAATACAATAGAACATCATCAATCTTACCTTCAATCGCATTCAAAAATGACAATGTCTCTCTAGCGTACACATGTGAAACCACCTCCTTGAATTGATATGATATATTTTTCATTAAATATATTCATGGATATAAACTATTATTGCTGTTATGAATATATATACTACCAATGAAATATATATGGCTCTAAAAATTTGAATTAATATATATACAATATTTTCAATCCAACAATCAAAAAATGGAAAAACATTCATGTCTATGTGGGTCCTATAATCTCAAGGAAAAATGTAAATCAAGTTTTCAATTCAAATTTTATGAATTATAATAAATTTATATATAATTAACATATATGGAATTATATCATTTTTAAAATTCCAAAAATTAATGATTCATAATAATAGTATATAGAAACAGAATATACCAAACAATAAAAAACATAAAAAATGAAGCAATTATACCATAGGACTATGATTTTAGTATATAATTGGTAATGTAGAGGTGATCTATAGTTAAATTATATAATTAATTTATTCTTTTCATAGGTTTATATCATTAGTTTTTTCCATAGAATGTTTTTAATTATCCTAGTGTCGTCTATTAATCATGTTAAATGACTCATGGTAGAATATGGGGAACTTAGGGATCCCGGAGATCCCAAAAATGAGAGAACATGTTGGATTACATGGTTAGGAGAGACTGTGTGGGCCTATATGTGCATTCCTGGGAACTGATGCGTAGAGTTTCCAAATGTTTATCGACTGTTTCTCAATTAGCCCTTCATCTCCTATGGGGATTCAAGATTCAATATCCTTTGATCTATTGTTTCTCAAATGTTCATCGACTGTTTCTCAATTAGCTGGAAACATTTTATCCACATGGTAAGGCTTTCCTCTTGTACCCCTCTTCCTTTACTAAATATTCCCATAATATGCACTATTTAGGTTCAGTCTCATTTAACCAATTTTTAGTGTGTTGGAAGGAAATTTATATTTACTCTAACCATCTCTTAATTTTGGGTCGATACTCAGAGAATCATTGTCTATGTTCCTAATATATTTGATCATATTGTTTTTAATTGGAATTTTGATTGTTTTATATTTAATCTCATTGTTCGACTTGTCATTCCATACCAAGCTCTATTATTTTGTTGATTACATCGTTTATAATATACCCTAAAGTGATGAATTAGGTTTATTGAGTCATATTTAGGGGGTTTGTCATCACAATTTCTCAATATATACTCCCAAGGGGTTTTCCACCAATGCTGGCCATTTTAGGACAATTTATCGTTATCAGGTTTTATGGATTAAGGTTCTCAATGGGGTATTAAAATAAAATATCCTTTGTCCCACATGTTTTATGAATAATCCAATACACCCCATGGTTGGTTGGTCCTATAAGGATTTAAATTCTTAATTTTATGCTATGAATATTTTATATATACTTTTCCATTATTTTGAGACATGTAAATAGATTACCGTACCTAAAAAATGAAATTGGTTCCTTTTATAGGTTGTCAGGTATGTGATGGTCAAAATCATTATGAATTATTAAGAGAATATAGAATGGATTAAGGGATGGCATGGCCAATCACATGTATTTTATTATCAGTTATGGAATTTTATAATAGTTTATTGTATAATGAGTTGTGTTGTAAGATAGTTTACCTATTATTTCATAATTTTATTATACTTATCATTGGTATTCTGGTGGACTATGTAAAATATGGGATGTATGCATTTTAAAACTGATCTATTTTGTAAAATGTTGGTGATGGTCATTATATCCTCAAGACATTCTGTAAAATGTTGCTGGTAAGAATATATCATCGAGAGATTATATAAAATGTGGGTGGTAGGCATTATGTCCCCAAGTCATTCTTTAAAATGTGTGTAGTAGGAATTATATAATCAATCCAATCTATAACATGTTGGATTTTGGCATAATAACTCAGAATAATTTTGTAAAATGAGGGATGTAGGCCTTAAAACCAATATACATTCTATAAAATGTCGGAGGTAGGCACTACAACCCCTGTCCATTCTCTAAAATTTGGGTGGAATGTATTATAACCCCAAGGCATTTTTTAAAATGTGGGGAGTAAATGTTAGATCTACATGAAATTCTCTCACATGTTGGTAGTATGTAATATAACCTCATTCTATTTATATCAATATCTGTTTATACAAGGTGACATACTCCAACATGGCATAACACAGATGATATTGGTATGTCTTATTGGTGTCTTTTAGAACATGATTAGTATGATAGTTGGATATATTTTATTCTATTACATTTCTTCTATTAGTTTCAAACGATTAACATTTGAGTACCACATAGATTACACATAGACACTGATGGTGTTGTTGTACTGGGATTTATCTCCCACCCTATTTGGGAAAACTTTCGTATGAAATAAAATTATTTTTTTGTAGGTATTGATTGATTAAAACACCCATTTTAACATATGTTGACCATCATTGCATAGTTGGAGTGGTAGAGTAGAGGATCAAGCTTAGGTTCGAGATTCATGGAGAATTTATTATGTTTTGTAGATTTTTATTATTATTGTACCATGTATTCATGTTCCCTAGAACTGTTCCAATTTTTAATTAGCATTCCAGTCATGCATTCATGTATCTAACACTGCCCACGAGGCCTCTTCATTTATTCATAAGTCTTTCACTTTTTACTTATTATGCCTTTTTATTTTGAATCAACTATTTTATTTAACTATTAGGTAGATTTGTAATACGAAATAAGTGTAATGTCTCCCCACTGATTATACCATTTAATCACCTGCTGCAAGTCGGCATCTTCTAGATTATGGGGAGACTCGCTGGGGGTCATGTGGCCATCTGGGCTCAGTGTACGTATTACGTGGTAGTGTTTCCAATACCCCACAATGTGTAATCTGAGGGGTTCCAGTCTATTGTTAAAAGTTACCTATAATAAATTGGAAATTGGCGATGTGTAAGGACATAGTCACGATCATTTCATGGGATTCATGATCCCTTGTATACGGTAATGACCATGTTTCCTTGTTTATTGTTGTTATTATTTTTTCTATTATGATTGATTTCACCATTGGTAGATCACATGTGTTTTGTTTTATTGATATTTATTATATAAATATTTTGATTCCATTGATCGACTTGATAAGATTATGGTTATTTGTTTGAAAATTAATCAAAATATGCATAATATGAACATGCATGCATCATGCAATTGAACATACAAAGATGACGGTTATGTGTTGAACATAAGATGAGGATTATGTTTTGTTGTTATTGTTGTTGATGTTGTGGTTGTAGTAGTTGTTGTTGTTATTGTTGTTGTTTTTGTTCTTTTATGAGGGTTATGTATTGGTGTTTTTTTTCATTTCCCAGATGGATGCTCTTGTTATTGTTGTTGTTGTTGTTGTTTTTTTTGTTGTTGTTGTTGTTGTTGTTGTTGTTGTTGTTGTTGATGATGATGATGTTCTTGAATGAGGGTTATGTGTTGTTGTTTTTTTCATTCAATGGAACATTTATTGGTGTAGAAATCTTTTTTTATTTCATAATATTGAGCAATTATATACATATACATATATATATATATATATTGAATCATTTTAGTCAGATTTAGATCAATTTTTGGATTGATTTTAGCAGGTTCCATTCTTAAATTTATAAGTTGTATGTGCCCTTATAAATTAAAAAATGGAATTCCTACAAGATCACCAATCTTGGAAATGAAATAATCATAGTTATATGAACAATTTAACATGTAATTGAAAATAAAATGAGTGTCATATTTTGACACAAATGGTTAATGAGCCCTTATAGGTCATAAAATCACTTATCACGGGTTTAAATAGTTTAAAATGTCATGTAAGATAAAAAACATTTTTACCAATTCAAATCATAGATGAATTATGATAACTTGATCTTATTAGTGGGTAATGTGTGTTCTTCGATATTATGACATGTTATGATATATTCTAGCTTCTAGTCTTGTAATTAAATGCATGTAGAGAGGAATAATCATTATTTATAGGATAGATTTAGTACCAGTATGAGTTTCTTAAATTCAATATTTTGATTTAATTAAATCTATTCCATGCTGCTCATTAGGAATTGTATCATTATGATGCCATGACATACTCTAGTCTTGTACCCTGTAGGTGTTGATAACTATATACAGGAGGTGGTTTCCGATAATCCTCTAGGTTTTATTCCAGACTATCGACATGGGGTTGCTCCTCCAATACCTGAATTGGGTGTTGATACCTTGTTTCTAGAGACCTCCTGGCATATGATGCAAAATATGTATGTTTGAGTGTGACATACCATAATCTTGAATTAGTTGAATCTCTTGTTTCTGTAGCATCATCCTTAATCATTCTTCGAGGATGGAGGCCCTTTTTCTGCATTATTTTGTACTTAGGTGATCTTTTCAATTTTCAAGCTCCTAGAGATTCCTCCAAAGTGGAGGGTTCATCTATCTTATTACAGGCTATGATAAATAGCCACGAAGTGGTGGGATGTCATCACTCAGACTAATAAACATAGTTAGAATGATTGGGATTACTTCCAGACTATGTTATATGACTACTTCATTCCCCATACTCTAAGGGATGACTGAGCTAAATAGTTCATGAATATGAAAAATGGGACCTTGTCAGTCAAGGTGTAGTCATCTCATTTAACTGAAAAATAGTTTTTCACTCATTGTTTAACCATTGATGACCTTATCGATACTATGTGACTTGAGGAAGGGATATGTTAAGCAATCTGGTTGATGAATAAAGTTTTCTAGATAGTGATAGTTTTAGAGACCATCAACTTGGACCTAATTATAGCGAGAAATCAGTGATATTTTGACGGTTACAGCTAGATAAATTTAGAATGAAACTTTTATGGTGTATCTTCTATGAGAATGAAGTTTCATTTCAAGGAATCTCATGGAAGATGTAGTTTTAACACCCCATGAACTAGGGTCTCTCCTATCTATCACTAGTATGGTGTGACATGGAATTTCATGAAGTAGTCCATGTGAGATCTAGTTGAATACAATGTTTCTATCAGGATGGGTCATCTCCACCAGTTCTATATATTTCACCCTCTATTGCCAATTGAAAATGTATCTAAACATACACCAGATTCAGAAAAAGGTTTTTCATGATCATGATAGTTGAGAAGTTAGAGTACTACTTGTGGATATGGCCTAGGACGTGGTCTAGGAAGAAGAAATTAGACATATTATTCATATTTCCAATAGAACTGGCCAACATAGGGTGGTCAGGTAATGAATCTGCTCTATATTACAAGGTGATTTATATCAGTCCATCCAATAAATAATTATTCATGTCAAAACATCTTCTGTACGAGGTACAATTCTTGTTGCCTCTACTGTCATATATTTTTTGTTTTATACAGGCACTTCTCACATGTTTATATATTAGGTTATCCCTAAGAGTCTAGGCCTTGATGTTGAGTATTATAACATAATTATGATAAATGATACACTCTTAGGTATCCATTAAGAGGGAACTATTCATTGTGGAGAAATCCCCTTTAGATAAGATGTTTCCTTTTTTAATAGAAGCAGTACACTTTCCATATGACATGCATTATGTAATCCTTGGGATAATCCAGTTCGTTCCCAATAGATCATTTATTTATTTCTGTCATCAGAGGGTGACATTTACATCACCATAAGGAATTATTCTTTTTCATAATGGAGTAGGGGTTGTATGGAAGACACATAAAGGACTCATACAATAGAGGATAGATAGTTTTATGGTACAGGTTTCTAGTACGTACCTCGATGATCAGGGGTAAAAACCTATTATTTTCTCATATATTGTAGAGTAATATAGAGATGTATTCCTGATTAATTCTCTGGTCTATTTTTTGTAATAGATGTAGATTTTAGTGTTGATATTTCACCAGGAGAAACACCTGTGACCATTACTCTATATACAATGGCACCGAAGGGGAATCTGAAACTGAACAATTAGTTGGAGGATCCATAGTAAAAACGAATTATATTCCCTAGTACATCTCCTTAGGGTACACTGTTTCTCTTTTACATTAGGATGGATGGTACCCTTAGGATGTGTGTGGATTACCATCTATTGAATCTACTAACTACCAAAAACCGGTATAACATTCAAATAATAAATGAAATATTTTAACAGCATAGAGTATTGACGATGTTTTCAAAGAATGTTTTGAGTTAATTCTATCATTATTTTCATGTCAGGACTTCAAACATCCATTGAACAACTTTAATTACATGTACAGTGTTTATGGGTACCTGGTTATGCCGTTCAGACTCACAAATTCACATGTTGTCTTCATGAATCTTGTGAATTGGGTCATTCACCTATATCTTGATTCTTGTGTGGTTCTTCATTGACGTTATCTTGGTGTATTATTTCTCTAGAAAATACCACGGAATTTATATTGAGAACATGCTGAATATGATGAGAGATAATTAGAACTATGATAATCATAGTATATTACCCTTTGGAATCAATAAAGTTCTCTTCCTTAGTCATATCATATTGGAGTCTGAAATTTCTGTTGACCTAGAGAAGGTGAGGGCTATGATTACATTGGAGAAGGCCAATAATTTTTTTTCATATTCAATGACTCTTAGGGCTTGTCAGATACTATATGTGTTTCATTTATGATGTCTCATTCATTAAAATACCGCATATAGGTTTGAAGAAAAAGGTTGTTAAATTTGGAAGGTCAAGAGAATGTGAATCAATATTTTAGAAGATGAAGGGATGAATTGCCTCATTGTTGATAATAATATTACTATACTAAGGAATGGAATATATTATTTATTATGATGCATCTAGTATAGGGTTTGGATAATTCCTGATGTAAGACAAGTGATCTGTTGCATTTGGTTCTCATTAGTTGATGCCTCAAAAGCGTAACTACCCAATGTGCGACCATGTGCCCACTGCTATTGATCATTCCATAGACCATTGGATACACTACTTATTAGGATAGAATATTTTGGGGGTTTAAAGTCATTAACATACTCTTATAAATCTTCACTCAGTAGGATATGAATCTCTGGCAGGGTATGTGGGTCGAGTACTTGCAATCATTTGATTTTGAACATTCTTACACTCTGGGAAAAGGGAATTACGTAGCATATTCTCTTGTCCAATAGACTCAGACACAGAAAGTTAATGATTCTAGTGATGAGTGGATTCTTATGGACATATTCTCAATGATGCACAATGAGGATTAAATGGACCATGGTAAGACTAGCCACTCATCCTTAGTGGTGACATATACTCATATGGAATAGATAAGGATGAGACATCTATCTTAACCCGATGATGTTGACCTATGGGAGAGTGTATCAGATGATAAAACATATTATAATTGGATTATCGATCGGGATGATTTTCATTATTTCCATGGGCGTTCATGAGTCCAAGATTACATTATAGAGAATATGATGAGGGATTTATATGCATCAACACTGGCGGTTCACCCTAGTGTCACTAAAATGTAACGAGATATACAACACCAATATTAGTGGCCCACCATAAAGAATGATATAGCCAATTTAATTACGCATTGTTCCAAATGTTAGCATATGAAGGCATAATATTAGCATCTGGAAAGGATTCATCCACTATTGCTCATTCCCAAGTAGAAATTGGACAATGTTTCGATGGAATTCATAACAGGTCAACTTAGATCACCTTGATGCAATGGTTTAGTGTTGGTTTTCATTGATCATTTGAAAATGGTCATGCATTTCATGCCTATTTGAGAGACAATTTCTATGAATGATTTTGGATGACTGTATGTTATGGTGGCGATACATCGTCATGGAGAACATCACTCAATTATATCTGATAGAGACATTAATTTTACTTCTTGGTATTGGAAGGGGTTATAGTGGGACATGGGAACAGAAGTACATTTGTGTACGAACTATCATCCTCCTACTGATGGGAATCATAGTGTACAATTTAGTAGCTAAAGGATTCTCTACGTTCATGCATTCTCAACATTGGGTGTTCTTGAGAGAAACACATCCCCCTCTTAGAGTTTTCTTATAATAATATCTATTGTGCTCCAGTTGAGATGGATCCCTACAAATTAGTATATATTTGGCCATTTTTATATCATCAATGTTGGTTGGTGGTAGGGTAAGCATCTATCCATAGGACTTATCTCATGCATGGGACTTCAGAGTAGTTCCAATTGAATCTGAAGTGTATGTTGAAATCTCAGTCTAGAATGTAGTTTTATGGAAGTGATCGCATGATACCTATTAATTTCAAGTCATAAACTATGGTTTCTTGAAGGTTTATCCCATGGAAGAACATAGAAATATTCAAGAGTAGGGTAATATATAAAAAAGATTCATTGGACCCTTCACTTTTGTGAAGTGGATCAGACTAGTGGAATACCAGTTTGAAGTTACTCGGGAATATCAGTCCATGAATTATGTCTTTCATGTGTCTCACTTTTGCTGGTATTATCAAGACACACACCATGTATTTCTACCCTATTAGGATTAGTTGGATATGGATGCATTATTTGAGGAGAACCTATATTGTATTGTTGATCAGATCATGAAAACATTAATAGGCTGGTCAATTCCACCTATACAACTGCTAAGGAAGCACAACTAGGGGAGGGAGAAGACATGGGAGTAGGAAACTGATGTATGAAAATAGAGTCTGAAACATTGTGTTGACAGTAACTCTGTACCCTCATATGGAAATATCATGAAGGTGTTTCTTTATGTATGGGAGGTTGTAATGACCTAAATCTTTCACCTTGGTATGTATGGTTAGTATATATTTTTTAGTGTCATGAATGGTCCAAGTGAAACATGATAATCAAGATAAGCATGTCAACGACATTTCCAGGGCTTTAATGGATCTCAGTGCTCTGAAAAATGGAAATGAAGGTTGGGTCATATGGTTAAGAGAAATCATGCTGAACCTGATTCCTGGTCATGTGACATGTTGTGATTTTTTTATAGATTTTATAGAATAGAATCAAATAGTTATTCATTGTCTAGTATTCTTTTCATAGATAAAATAGGGGATTGTAGTAAGGGGATATAAACTTGTATGCAGTTTTCACATGGTTTCCCAGACCATGCAAAAAATAGTGAGAGGTGGATATTAGTGACAAATCACCATATTATCTGTAATCTTTTTTATGATTCATTATTCATTTTCCATTAAACCATTCAAAAAATAGATATTCTTCTCATATGTGTATCCATGACTAAATTACCATTGATCTCTAGGTAATCTATCATCTATTGAACATTTCTAGATCTATTAGATGCATCAAATCCCCCTCAGTAAGGCTAACCACATGTCCCCCACTTCCTTCACTAAATCATGCCATCAGTTTCACAATTTAGGTGTAGTCTTATTTTCCCCTGTTTAGGGTTTTGGATATAAACTCAGATCAACTCTATCCTAAATTAAATTTGAGTCTGATACTAAAAGATTAATCATATACGACCATGTGGTAGGTTTTCTTGATGTTTTCCTTTTCCATTTAGGTTGTTTAGTTTCTAATTGTGTTGTTCCATGAGTTGGACCTTTTTGAGCTCTGTTAATGTGTTGATTCCTGCATATCTAATAGAATCAATACTGATGAATTAGGTTTATTGAATCATATTTAGATGATTTTTTATCACCATTTCTCAATATGGACATCGAAGTGGTGTTCCACCAAAATTGCGCAATTTAGGCCAATTTGTCAAAATCCGGGTTTCTATTTTATGGTTCGTGGCTAGGTAATTAAAACAATTCTTATTTTATTAATGAGTTTTTTGAAAAATAGAATACAACCAATGGTAGTTTGGAATCATTTGTCATGAAATTAACAATTTTACCCAATAACTATTTGAAATAATATTTTCCATTTATTTTACCATTATTAATAGAATTTACATCTTTAGAAAATATAATCTGGGACTTGTATAGTTTGGAAAGGATGTGATGAATGAAATATTTATGAATTATTTTGATGATATAGAATAGATCAAGGGATATAATGGACACTTTCTTGATGTTTTTTATTAATAAAGGCATTGAATAATAGATTCTTGTCTATTTGATGCGTTGAATGATGGTTTTACTAAAAATTTAAAATGTGAAAGCCTTTATAATTTTTTTCTTTTGGATTCTGTAATATGTTGCTAGTATTAAGTATAGACCTAATCTATTTTGTAATATATGGGAGATATTCATTATAGAATGATCCATTCTATAAAATGTCTTCAGAATGCATTATAACCCAAATCTAATCAGTAAAATGTTAGAAGCATGCATTATTTCCCCGAGCCATTATGAAAAATGTGGGCAGTAGTCATTATAGCTATGATCCATTCTATAAAATGTGAGTGGTATGCATTATAGCCCTAATACATTCTATAAAATATAAATTATAGTCATTATATCCCCTAAAACATTCTAAAAATTGTGGGTTGTTTGAATTATTGCCCTGATAAATTATGTAAAACATGGGTTGAAGGAATTTTAGAACTGATCCATTCATTAAAATTTTGGAATTAGTTATTATAGACTCATTCCATTCCATATAATGTTGGTTGTAGGAATTAGTTCCCCGAGACATTCTATATGTTGTGGGTTGTAGTAATGATGGCTTTATTTTACTCTCTCATATGTGGGTGGAATGAAATATAAACTTGTTTCATTTATATCAATATGTGTATAAACCAGGAGACAACCTCAGATGTTCCAGTATTGAGTTGAAGCAGGCAGACGCACCAGGTTTCCCTTATAAACAGATCGGGAATTTAGGTGGTTATTTTGAATTGAATTACATTCCTAATACTTGTGGAACAATATTGACCTATGATCTCCACTGAAATTGTATGTAGACACCATTGGTGGATACCTACTTCGATTTATCTCACATAGTATTAGATCCACCTTTTTCATCAATGATGATTGTTTTCCTCCATATATGGATAGGACCAAACACCCATCATTTGGATGATAACTCCCAAAACATTGTTGGGGATTAAGAGAAGGGGACCGAGATTATGCTCAGGATTCATAGATAAGATTTTGGGGATTTATACACTTTTGTAGTACTGTAATATGTATTCCTATTTCATATTTTTTTCCCCAATTTGTATTATTATTTAATGAATGAAAATATGTATCATACATTTTCTATGAGGCCCTGCAATTTATTATTCAGTCATATTTTTTTAAATTATTCTTTCTTTTGATTAGAATAACTTTGTTGTATGTTTATCTTACACTATTGTGTATTCTGACAGTGGGGGTCTCCCAAAAAATTTTACAATTTTAACCCCCACTCATAGTATCCAGCTCCTGGTTTTTTGGGAGACACACTAGGGGTCATGTGGCGAACCAGGTTTGGGCTACAGGTGACATGGAAACCTGGTCCGAGATGTCACATATGTAAATTATATGTACTATGATATAAATTATTATTATTGTGTAATATATTTATAATAAATATATATTATTGTACTAAATTTTAATATATTTTTGAATGAATAATTTCGAGACATTTGGTAATGGATTCTCACATCACTTTTATTTATGTGTGATATATAAAATATTCTCTATTGTTTTCTTCAATGGTATATATAGTACCAAAGAATATATTTTTTAATTATATTTATCAATTGTATGGGGATTTAAAAATCATTCCACTTTCAATCATTAATGTATATAATTGTTCAAAATTTATCAAAGATATAACTATTATAGATTATAATGCCATTGTTTATTAGGATTGTTTTATGTTATTCTTCTTCTGATGAAATATTATGATACACCTAAAAATAAACTAAATAATATTATTCTTATATATTTATTTCATGGTAAAAAATAGATTCTGTAGATTATCCCTTATTTATGAACTAAGGTTTTTATATGTACATTTCAATGAAAAAATTAAATTATTACTTTCTTCTATCAAAAACTATTTTTCATCTCATTTCATATTTACCAAAAAAATTAAATAATTTTTTACTATATTTAAATGATTATTTAAAATAATTTTAACCTTATTGGATATTTAAATAAATGTCTTAAATAGAACATTATAATCATTTTTGGAATTAGATTTATTTGAATATTTATGAAAATTTATTTAATCATTCCCATTATAGTTCTAAATTTAATTTCAGAAAAATGACATTTCATTAATATTTGGTATGTTTTTTTTAACGAATTGATCTCAAATTGAAAATTATTTTTTCCCCAATAACTATTTAATTATATTTTTCTTGAATTAGAATTCCAAATATACAACAACATTAATTGTTTCTAAAATATAACGTGAGATAACACCCATTGATACACTCATTAATTTTTTAATGGATGGATTTATTATGATTAATAGGACTTTATGAAACCAATGTACATTTAATGTGTTTTTATGGTTATGAATTTTGAAATTTTTATGATCCTGATTTTATTTCCATGCTTTATGATATGATGAATGTTTAGGAATCACATTTTCTTCCGGGGTTATGAAATGACAAATGTTATGTGATCTTGTATAAAAAATATTTGATATTTTCAAAATGTGTTGGATGGGCCATAAATTATATATTCCTCCAATAAATGGATAAAATAAGGATATCATAAGAGTTGATTATGTTATATGATAACCTGATTTAATGAACAAAATTTTATATGAGGACATGGATTCATGTCCATAATATTAGGTGTGGACCTAGTTTCATGTCTATAATATTCAACACGGAGTTTCTTTCATGTATATATGGTAAATACTAGACAAGATTCTATGCCTATAAGTATATTTGTTTTCATTTATTTGATTTTTTATGTTATTTCATAGACAAGGATTTGATTTCTATATGGTTATTTGATGGATTGATTTTATATACCCAATCAAATTAGGGAAAATGATTCTATTCATACAACTTCACACTATTTGAAACTATTTTTCTCATATTAAGAAGTCTTTGTTATTACCACATGGATTATATTTATTGATTTTTATTATGATACATGTCTAATAACATAGCATGCCAAATTTCATTACACTTAGTAATTGTCTATTTTATGATGTGTTTGGTTTCGAAATATTAATATCAGGTTCTCAAAACATAATGTTCATGTTTTTTTATGTGCTTAATAATATCTCCCACACATACCCATAAGGAGAATCTTATCCCTCTTTTTTATTATGTTTGATTCCCACTAATCATGATTACATATTTTTACTACGGACACGATTATGTTAAAAGTAATCCCAGATATTAATTTTGAGACTTACAATGGAAAATTATAAGATTAATACCTATAAACATATAAAAAATCTAATATTATATATTTGTTAAAATAATATTTAGCATACTAATTAACATTAAAATTGGAAATTATTTTTGGATCATTTTACATAATTTTGAGGACTCTATTTTGAAATATGAAAAAAATTTAAAACTTAAAATTTAAAAAATTGGGTGAAATTTAAATATTAATATTAATGTATATAAATAATTTAAATTATTTTATGAAAAAAATAATTTTTTAATTCATGAAATTTACATATAAAATATTGATATAATTAATTATTTTTTTTAATAACATAAATTGATATATAATATAACTAATAAAATTTAAGGGGATTTTTATGAAAAAAAATTATTTAAACATCCATATAAATAAATATAGTAATTGTATGAAACAATTTTTTTACTTATAAAATTTTTAATTTATATTTATAAATATTTGATATAGGATTTTATATTCAAATGATATTAACAAAATCATAATATTATTTATTAAAGACATATTTTATTATTTAAATAGATTTAAATAAATTGTGGTAATCTATCATAATAATAGAATTGTATCATTTATAATATTATCACATACCTTATTTCATTACATTTAGTCAATATTTTCACTGAAAAAGAACAAATAAAAATAAAAATATTCTAATGCAAGTAACTTATAAATAAAATTTATTTTATAAATAATACATTTTAAAAAATTAATTTTTAATGGAAATACACAACATAATTAAAAGGGTTTTAATAGAAAATAATCAATTAATTATTAATTCATATTAACTATTTACTTTCAAATATTTATGGAAATATTATAATTGTATTTATTATATATTTATTTATAATTTTTCCGTAATAATATATATATATATTTTCAAATGTAATATCATATAGCATATTTCATTGAACATAACATCATTTCTAAAATGTAAATAAATTTGTGTCATTACAATATCATTGTACCTATAGAATGATGATAAAGTGATGTTTTAAACAAATCTATATAAGATGTTCATGATACAGATATTTATAGGATTAGCATGATTATATTAACAATTGTTATCGGAACTCTCCAATTTTTTGACACCTATGTATAAACTAATGAGGAAGGGACTAATGTTATAGTGGCGTCACTAGTGTGTCGATGAATTTATTGAGATAAAAATGTGTTTTAATTATGATATGATTTGAAATAACATGATCAATGGATTGGATATGCAATATAATTTTATTTAGAAAGAATTGGGTTTTGAGCATCACATATGTTTGTATAACTGAATCAGATTATATGTCAAGAATAATTAGGCCCCTTCAGAGGAACTATATTATACTTTAATTAAATATAGTAATCTTATTCAATTATTTAACATGTATATAATAAAATCTCATTCGAAATAGGGTTTTTTCTATACTGATCTTTATACCGTCCTCTATATCATTACATAGTGGGACCGCAATTATAGGTATTTGTTCCTTGAAGACTACCTATAAAATTTCAACCATTAAATGACCTATTTAATAGGTAAATTTAATATCATTACAGATTCTATAAACTATAAGGATTTTTTAATTCATTATCTTGGGGAATTGAATTAATATAAAATTATATTGATGATGATCTTACTAGACGATAAGATGAAAATTTATTCATAGGACTATGGATAAATAACTTTTTCCCCGTTATTTTTACAATATTCAATAGTAGTTCGATTAAATGATGAATATGATAATTATATATTGTGCTTTTTTATATGATAATAACAAGTATGAGCTGACCCACTACACGGGTTGTTGTTGGAGTGTCTTGATGATATAAAAGTGCATCAGAGAATTTTATTCACCACTTACATTAGGGATGATCTCATGGGTGATATTTGTTCCACTATGTTTCTGGTAGATCCTATTAAAATAATTCTATAAAATGTATTTTGGAGACAGTGTAGGTGCCTAATGATGAATAATTGTATTGATTCATTCATTTCTTGTTGTTTTTCATACCATGTGGTTAAAGGATGAGCAAAAAATTCTTTGTGGACAAATCCATCCACTTCTTCTGATCCTATGGAAGTGGGAGTAAATTATGTAAATGATGTAGTGGGGATACACAAGAGGTTGATGATATATGATTACAATTGGTTTAATATTAATAATGTAATTAATTTTTCTCCATTCATCGTGATCCATGGGACTCACTAATTTTATTAAATTTGAAAACATTTTATCCATGAGATAATATGCCATTGGGGAGTTCCATTATGAATTATATATGATATATACACAAGGAATATAACAAAATTAACTAATGTAATATAAAATTTATTATATAACTAAAAGAGTTTGATTATAATGTACCATCTCCAAATGGATGGATATTTGGGGTAGGTGAATCACATAATAGGGAAAATTCCTTGATATTCTATGAGAGACATCATTGGAGCATCATCTGATCATGTAACCATTGATGAGTACTAATATAATAATGGATATCGTAATTAAATTCATGTTGACCATCGTGAGGATGATCATGAAAGCTCATGTAATTAACCAATATTTTTGGTAATCATAGTGAGATAAGAGTTTTAGTGGCCTTTTTTGTATGGAATACCTCTGAGAATTTGTTTTTGATTTAGAAGAAAATGATCATAAATCAGAATAGATAGATATCTTATGAGGACCATAAGCAAGGACATCAGAAATTTAAAATAGGTGAGAACATTTAACGTAGTATGAATCATGGGATAGAAAGTCCTCATTTTATGAATAAATAGAATAACTCCTAATTTTGTTTTTGAACCATATTGATCACTAGGAAAAATGGTATAGTGGTGTACCACTTGAATATCTCTCCTTTATACCAATTAGTGGACAATGTGTTTTATGTGATTCATATTCGGAGATATGTTCATGATCACAAATTTGGAATTAATGATGAAGTCATTCAGATGGATCTAACTGAAAAATATGTGTCATTCCATCTGTGAATTATCGAAAAAATAATTCCAGACAACTGCGAGGGAATATGATATACCTTTTTTAGATCATGCCGCATCATGGTTAAATCCATGATAAAGCATGAGTGAATGTGGAATAAGTTAAATAATATTGTTTTGATTGGTTTGAGTATGATTATAATAGAAACGTAATACAAATGATATTTTCATAAATGATTATAGAGAAATACCTATTTTTCATATATATATATATATATATAAATACTTATTTACTGTCTACTTTTCCTTGTTTTTAGTTACGGTCATGTTTGGGTGGACTTCTAAGGAAATAGAGTTCTTATGGAGGATTATAGAGAGTTTTCATATTTTTTTCCAAATTTTTAATAATAACTTCTAGGGGAATGTTATGGTGGCCTTGGTATATGGGTCATTGTAAATAATAATTTGAAAAGAAAAACAATGTTCATGGCTGTCATGGTGGAGCAACGAGGTTGGAAAATTCTACAAATAAAATGGGAAGACTCCCCACGCCCATTATAGAGGTCATGGTGATTATAAATAATCATAATTTTTCAAACACTATAGATATATATTTGTTACTATAGGCATTTATGAACATTTTAGATAGAGAAATTTAATGGATAAGGTTATGATGCTAGTCATGTAATGTTTTGAAATGAAAAACCCCATTAATTCTCTTATCTGGTCATTATTTTTTCAATTGGGAAAATAATTTCGGTTTCATATAGGATCATAAATGATATATTATGTCATTTTAAACATATATTAATATAATTTCCCCTCCACATTTTTGTTTCCTAGTAATTTTATTTTGGGAAAATATTTTCTATGTGATATAAGGAAATTATTTAGATTAAACTCATATGTGAATATACAGTAATAAATTATTTGAAACTCCTCTAATATCACTAATAGAATGTTCTATAATATAAATGAATGAGAAATCGTATTTTTATTTGTTTTTTCTGATTTGTGGTCTTTTTTATCACCTATTGTCAGTGTCAAGGGGAGATGTTTTCTCAATCCATTAATAGGTCTCCATTTATATTGTGGATGGTGGTTTTATTAAGATAATATATTTCTAAAACACATTTAATTATTACATTAGTATTTCCATAAATACTCTATTATTTTATTTTAATAACTCTATAAGAGTTCATATATAGTATGCTTGTTATATTTTTTGTGTGAACATGGTTCACAAAATGAAATCGTTCATAAAACATGATTTTTATGTTGAAAACCATGATGTAGGAAATTCCATACAATTTAAGGCACTATTATGAAAATGTTTCTATTTCATTTTTATCGTGTTATCATACATATATGACCATTATAGATGGTGATCATATGTGGGTGTGTTTCTATCCCATGAGAGTAATTTATTTTACTTATTTCAGTTCATATTTATTTAGTCTGTTTGATCACATTTGGTGTTGATCAAAAGTTAGGTATGTTTGTACTATTTCCTCATAATGATATGATATGAATTGAATTTTATTATATAACTTCTTATGTTTTTTCAATTAATTTAGTGTTTTTATTTTTCAGTATAATTAGATGGATCATCAGGACATGGTTATCCCGTAGAGGTGGAATATACATTACTAGTGATGATGTTGATGATGAATATGAGTAGAGGGTAAGGATACAATGATGCATCATGGATGACATTGGATTCACATAATTACCAGTGTATTCCATGTAACATGTCCAATAAATGTTTTAGGATACTTTTTAATAAGATCACTCTATTCTTAGTGGAAATTAGTATCTTGATTTATATGATTCATAATGGAATACGATTTTATTTTCTATAGGATTCATTGACGATATAGAGAGGTATATTTAATAACACTGTGTCTAGTTGATGGTTAAATCAGATATATTATGCATTATATGTTTTAAATTTAATATACTTGAGTTTAGTAAATGGTTACTTTGGACATCTTAATTTTCAATATATCATGGAGCTGATGCGTGTATAAATAGGGCTCTTGGTGGCATAGTTGAAAAATGTTTTCTCACTATGTGATAATTAATTAATTTTTCTATAGTAATTATATTTATTGAAAAAATCAATTAAACAAATCTAAAACATAATAAGAACACAATTTTTTGGTTCTATAGTTTGTTTATTACTCACTACATTCATTATAATCTTGATGCATGTGATGATTTAATGTATAGTGATCCTTAAAAGGTCTTATGAAGTGTTTCAAATACCTGATTCATGGATCATGCAGATGGTGTAAGGAAGATATAAGCTCTTAATTATTTAATAAATGATTTATTTATTAAATTCATGAACTAATAGTATTTCTTATATTTTCACATAGGGAGGATATATATATTTTATGGAATTTGTTCCATATTCTAAGTTGTAATATTTATTTTATTTTTAAGCTTTTAAGATTCAATATTGAGGTAGTATTTTCCCCCTAGAAGGTTATTAATCCCTGTCAAATAGACTTCACCATCATGCATAATGGGAGGTAAAAATAAGGCACTTCTTCTCTCTATAGTGAGAAATTGGTTTCGGGTGCGCCACTATCCTATGTGTTATAGAAATGATGTGTTATGAAATGTGAGTAATGATAATAGCAGTGTAACAAAGTAACCCATGTTATGCAGAATCAGTGCATTTTTACATAACAATGGTATAATAAAATGATTCATGTACCAAAATACTGATAAATTTAGACTCCTTTCAAGTATGAGATGCATACACATGTTTTTCATTATATCATGAAACAAAAAATCAACATTGCCTCCTATTTGAATACTCTTATATATTTTATCCTATTCCTGCAGGATAATAATAAGATATTTCTTTGAATACTAGGAAAAATAAAACATAAAAAGGGGTGATCTCATATACCTAATAAGGAAAAAAATATAGGGGAAACTGTAATAAATAACAATAAAAATTTAAGGTAATGTATAGGACAAGAACCCAAGACTTTTAAACTTAAACATCAACATAATATGGAAAAGATAAATCAAATAATTCGATTTACTTATTCAAATGATATTCTACTAGACAAATATTTACATGGAATATCAAAATCCAATATTATATTGATGGAAAGCATAATTCCCGACATCATAACCACATAGTTAAGGCCTCGTGCCAAGATTACAAATAAGATTTTTTCGAGGCCATGTTCCAAGAAACTAGCTTCTCTCATGAGACCTATGGATGCATCGAAGAGCTATATTGGTCTCCACCCATCACATACTATGTCCAATTCATTCGTCATATGAAGGGGGGAAAAATAATCTAAACATTCATATTAAAACTAGTATACAAAATGTAAATATTTAAACCACAAATCACGAATGGCATAAAAATAGCACATACACAGTCAAACATTACACATTCAATCCCATATGCCTGATTGTATTATAGTAAATCAACCTCAATCAAGAATAATATAAACTGAATAATGTTGACATAGATGAAAATAGTCCTTAAAACTCATTAAGATAAATATATTTTTTTTCTAGAAAACATTTAAATGTCAGAATATTTATCAAGGAATTTGTTATTATGAGATTTTACAATCAAAGTGTCCAATACCAAATTAAAACATTTAAAAGAAATTATAATTTCAAAACATTTATCTCTGTATAAATAAATAATTAAAACCATTTTTAAGACATGGACATTAATGCGATATTTTTTGAAGAATATATATTTAAAACATTTAAAAGTATTTTTCCGTTAAAGAGTTCTTAAAAAAATAAGAGACGCTTGAATATAAGTAATGGAAGAATAAAATTAATAAAATCATCATAATATCATGATAATAAAGGTCTTCCTGGTATAATATTTCAAAGGATGGTATATACATCATATAAAAGTTAATTGGTTCATAATGACAAAAAGGTCACATGGGACTGTAAATTGAGATGAAATAACCTATAATGATTGTATCCTTAGACTAAGGATGAATCAATGAAATATTTAGTCCCTTAAAAAAATATAATCAATATAATTGGATATTCATTGTAAATATATCATATTACATACACACATATTTTTTTAAAAATAAAACCAATGACTTGGATGTTTAACCCAATGAATGGAAATTGAGTTAAGAATACCCGTAATATATTCATATCAATGGAGTGAGAATTTTTTATTAGAGTGATTATGTGTATAAAAGGAATATCGATAGAAAGGGGATTGTAAATTAATTCATAAAAAATAAATAGTGATCCACAAATATTCTTGGAGTAAAATAATCAATGAAATATGCGTAAAGACGAATGTGTGGAAATTAAAATTTATCATTACTTTACTAATTTGGTAACATTCCAACCATACACCCCATAAAATATGTATCATACAAGGAAGATGTAAATACCCACAAATTAATGTATATTACACAAATAATTCCATCATCGGCCCGACATATATCACTGAAAATGAAAATAGTGGCAATATAAACTGAATTTCACAAGAATAAGAAATGAGATTAAAACCCCTTACCACATTGTAATCAATTTGCTCGTATGACCAAAATTTAAAAACCACAAAATAAATCCCATAATAACATGAATATAAAGAAAACAATGCTATTATATATCAAATATATGTACATGATACACCACATGAAATAAATAAGCGGAGAATAATGGAAATCTTACAGAACTAAACGTGATATAAAAAACCCCTTACCACATTGTAATCAATTTAGTCTTATGACCAAATTTTAATTAACACCATATGAGTCACAAAATAACATGAATATAATAAAAATCATGATATTATATATCAAATGGAATTACACAATACACAAGAACCCTTAAATAAGTGGCGAACAATGGAAACATCACGGAATCAAAAGTGAGATAAGAAAACACATTCCCCCTTGTAATCAATTGAGTCTTATGACCAAAATTTATTAACCACCAAATTAATCACAGAATACCATGAATATAATGATATTCATGATTTTATATATCAAATGGCGGTATACAATACACTGCTTGCAATAAATAAGTGGAGAACAATGGAAATCTCATAGAATTAAAAGTGAGATAGGAAACCACGTAAATTCTACTTTTCCATGGATGAGGCTATGTTATACTCCTATAAAATAACTCATTAATTTATATTAAATTATAAAAGAACCACATACATAAATATGATATTATATATTATATTATAGTATTTATTTGTTAACAGAATTTTAGTAGTATCCGTGTTTCAGGTGTTATGTGATTCATTTTCCTTTAAATGATCTATTATGTAAGTCATGGTTGTTATTAGTAATATGTATTTGATTCATATCCATAATGATGTCATGTATTTAAAAATTATTATTAATTAACAATTGAAAATTAGTTTGAATGATTATGATGGGGGATGAATCTCATTACGATTGTGGAGATGGTAATCTGTACGTACACTTGCGCAATAATATCAACATATTGATGATGAAACAGTATGTAATTGGATGTTATATCATATATACAGAATCATTAACATGTTATATTTATTATTCATAGAAGTATACTCATAATTAGACACATCCAAATAATTATGTCTTTCAATAAAAAACTACACCACGACGTGAAGACAGTAAATCGTACGTATGCACGTGTGGTGACATTTTCATTTATATGGTGGATAGAATTAAGAATAAGGTTGTACAATATTTATAAGAACGTCATTTTAGGTAGAATGATTTGGATTTATTATTTAGTTATGGAAGAAAAAAAGGAATGAGGAAGTGGAAGATGAAAAGAACTTGAAGGAGGGTGGTGAAATTATTACCTATTCTTTGGGTGTGTCCAAGTAGTTGATCAAAAAGACTCCATAGGTTGGATTTATAAACAAATTAAGGCCTCTAGGATGAATGGATAATTGTCTAGAGGATATTTGGGTTGTTTTTGGCTGAGCCAAATAGATTATGAGGATAGAAATTAAGATAAGTTGAAGTACCTATTTATAAGGGATGTGAGTATCACTTTAGGAAAACCATGAAATATTATTTTATAACAAAAACAATTTCATATTCTAATGGCTCAAAAATGATTTATTTTGAGGATAATGTGTGGATAGGATGAAAACCATCCCAAAAATCGGATTATACCCATTTAGGCCACCATATTAACCTTTTCTTCTAGGTTTCACACATAGTTAAAGAGTTTGGCATTTTGTCGTGTCGCTTTGTATTTTTATATTATATTGTTAATAAAAATACTATAAAAATCCAAGATAACCCCAATTGGTTAATTATTAATATATATTACCTTATATAATTCATATGGACTATCCTTATATATTAAGGAATTTATATCATTTAGTAATATAGTATTTATTTTAAAAACTCTATTATGTCAATTTTGACATTATTTAATATTTTTTTAATCCAAAAAAAATTATCCTTTGAATTAAATTTATTTAATAAACCCTAACATGTCATATTAACTTATAATATTATTATAAATCATTATAATTCTCAAATTAATTTCTTTGGATATTTATAATATCAATTACTTTAATCATTAATTAATAATGTAAATACTGAATAATAATTATGTCATAATGAAATTTAATTATTTAATGTCTAAAAATTATAAATAAAATATAATTATGTATGAAATATTTTTATCTTTCTAGTGTATTTTTATATTTTATGTTATCTTCTGTATAACTCATTTTAAAAATTTGTTTAGTTATTGAACATTTAATATAACACTTTTAACTTTTCTTTAAATAAAATAATAATAAATGTTATAGTCTAATCCAAGTTGACCAAAAGGGGTCATATTTTATTCTTAAGGTTTTTTGTGGTCTAAATTCTCATTTACAATAGAATTATGGCATGTGTTATGGTAATTATGATACCATTTTAACCCTTAATTACACTATTAACTTTTAACAGTGGTAAATAAAAGTCTATAGTTACTATACACCAACAATTGTTTTCTTCTTATTAAACCACATTTTACTTTCTAATGTCAACTCTATCTATCCGATTTTTGAAATTTAACTCACATAATCTGTAAAATTATGTATTCTATAAATTTGCAAATGCTCCAAGAAAGTGGGTAAAAGACGCTAAAAAGATCAATAAAATTTTTTACATCTAATTATATTATAAAAATGACTCAAATGAATCACATTGAACTAATATAGGTATTATGTATCTATATTGACATAAAATTAATAACATAGATACTTATTTAAATAAAAATATTGTTTTTAAACAATAATGTAGTGTTTCTTTACTATTCATCAAAAATTGAAAGTTATTATTAAAATGCCAAAAATTTACCCTAATCTAATGATGATATTCCAAATTCAAAATTGTATTCAATTTTACCAAATTCAAATAATAGTAGTCACATTAATAAATTTAAAATTAATTCATGTTGTAAAAACCAAAAAGTGGGGTTTTTTAAGAAGTTAATACTATCAAAATATTGACATGGTTTTTAGAAAATTTAAATATGAAATTTTATATAATGTCTTACATTGTATTAAATGATAAAAATATAATCAAATTATACTTCAAAACCATTAAAATTCAAATTTTACACTATACATTATTTCGATTAATAATTATGTTTTCAATTAAAATTTTGTATTTACACTATTCATCAAAATATGAATGTTATCTGAAAAGTACATTAAATTGATCAAAAATAAATTTTTATGTCTTGACAATAAATAAGAATTTAATTTCCTTAAATTAAATATATAAAAGTGTCAAATATTGGTTTTAAAAGGGATTGACCATTAAAAGGTGGCCAAATTTTATTTTTTAAAAAAATACGTGTTTTATCTGGTAAAATTAATTTGTTCTTATATAATGTCAAACAAACACATAATATTAATTCTAAAATTATATGGTGTATATAAAATTCAAAAATAAATTTATACTATTCATAACCAATTTTTTGACGGCTAGTTTGGTATGTCGTGTTGCGCTCGAACTCGATGTTGTGTGTAATGCATGTTATTGAATTATATTAAAGAAAATAAGTTAATATAAGATCCTGGGATATTACACCTAGTGAGTGATTGATGGTGAATGTTGCAGTTAAATTTAATATGATTTAGAACAATGTGATGTTAGTAATAAAATGTGTGATTGTGTTATTGAGTCATCATAATCAATGGAAAAGGATAATATTGATAGTTAATATCTAGGTTTTATGGGATATTGAGAATTTGATGTGAGGGTAAATTCTTCATCTCATGGAATAATTCCACTAGATGTCATATAATGGTTTTTTAAAGGAAATAAATATGACGTGAAAAATTTATATGGGGATCATGTTCAAATATTAAATTTTTTTATGATCAGTATGGAAGAGAAATATCATTCATATTCTCAACCGTAGAATTCCTGAAACATCATGAAATTTAATTAAACAGTTTTCATTAGTGGATTGGAATTGGGATGATGTTCTGTGATTTCATAATTTTGATCATAAAATGAAACACTTAGTGGTAGTTGGTCATCTCTTAGAAAATTGAATTGGGATGTGGATGTTTTTTTGGAGAAAATTGTGATGGATGTCTCAACATAGAAAACACTGAAATATTTGGTAGCATGGATAAATGAGTTAGTTGCAGTTTCAGAATATAATTTGTTGTTCATGATTAACTATAAAAGGATTCATGTTCGTATAAGGTAATATTTTTACAAGTGATCCAATATTTTTTATGAGGTCAATATAGAATGAATATCCCAAGTATTAATGAAAATGTTAGGGTAATGTTATTTGGTGTATTGAAAGTAAGTCACTCAATGTATATTGTTTTGATCAAGGAAATATGAGATAAACATATGAATTGAAGGTTGAACATTTGTTGAGTAATATTGGTTTTCTATGGTTCTATTGATTTTTTTGTTATATTATAAGATCTTTAGGGTTTTGGTGGTTATAGGGTCTCCAAAAACCATTGAGAATAAAAACATGGATGAGATACATGAGGTGTAAGTGGGGATTGGTTTACAAGACCTTATCAAGGGGACGTGACTAGGAAGTTTTTGGTATATCCCAAATGGATTCCTTGAAAATTATAAATAAAGAAGAAGGTCACTCCACGGTGGTTATGTCTATGATACTGGCCCTAAGATAAGGTATATAAAATATTTATTTTTTACTATATATTTTTTACAATTGTTGTACTTTTCTCAGGGGTGTCTCATGGGTTCAAGGATGTAAATGATCGAAAAAAGGCCAATATGTACAAAGATCAAGGTTTGAGCATGGTTATTAGTAACACTGAGCAATAAATCATGGATTTTTAGGATTGGGGTGCGTGGTAGGTGAAACCATGCATGGTGGGGGACCAAAGAATGAGGACATGGAAAAGGATAATTCACATGTTCATGGAATGATTTGAAAAAACGTATAAGCTCCCTATAAGACTGTCTGCCACAGACCTTATTGGAAAGAGGTAGCTCATCTATTGATTCATTCATGGACAATTGTTATGCCAAACAGTGCATCCATAAAATAATTCATTTTTCCAATGTTCCCTTATTCTATCGTACATATTACAACTTGAATTTCATCAAAATTTGAACACATTGATCATGTGTGACAATCTAGTATACTGCTTAACCATTATGGGTAATTATACCTTGACTGAATGAAATTTAATGTGTTGTTGGATGAAAATAATAGCTCAGGTTATGAAATTGACTCGGTTTCACCCCTTTTTAGGAAGAAGATTATTGTTATGATTTGTCTTCATTAAAATTCAATAAAATAATTGTTGAAATATACATCTTATGATTGAATTTAAACCGTTATTTATAGCAAAATGATGAGACGTAGTTCGATGAGTGGTTATTTATGAGTTTGAGGTGTGTGGTAAATTATAATTTTTCATTTTTCATAACATTTATATATGGGTATTTGGAAGTTCCAAGTTGATTTATTATTGTTTTTTCATTTCCATGGTAAAATAATGGTATTTTGGAAATAATTTTATATTTAATTCCATTCACAGACCTCATTGGGACTAATGATGATTTCACAATATACATAAGGTCACCCATGGTATGTGAAAAAATATTAAAAAACATAGAAATACATTGGTAATAGTAGAGATGTTAAATCATGAAATTTTAGAAATCGATTGGGTTTTACTATGACTTATTTTGTTTAAATGGTTATTGGTACCATAGTAACTGAAATTGGTATTAGATTAATTGACTGATAAAGATAAAAATAAATGATAAATGTGTGGTTTGCGGTGGTTAAAAGAGATGTGATGAATCAAAATTAAATTCATTGATGTATTTTCATATTTCTGAATAGTGGGTAATCATTTTAGAATGATGGACTGATGTTCCATATCCTAGTTATGGGTGGGCCATAATGATGATCCAGATTTCCTATATTATCAGATTTATTTTTGGGGATGATCTCATTCTCCCAAAACTAAGGGTTTAGACATGTAGTTCCACATCAGGGTTGGGATTTTTGAAAATGGATATTCGAGTTTCGATTGGATTTCTGGAATGATGTATCATTTTATCAAAAAGATTACATAGTGTTTTGGATCGCTAGAAATGTCATAGTATTCCTATCTGATTCCTTAACTAAGGATCCTTCGTTTCAAACATTTGATCCATATATATATATAGTACTAATTCCCTGAAAGAGTATCTACGATAAAATTTATTAATTGAATATAACATTTATATCCCATAGAATATAAAATATTTGGTTTCCATGGATATTATATATAATATCATAATGATGTAAGTGGATAAATAATAAATGATTAAATTTGGTTCATATTTCCTTTACAATTTATTTAAATATTATTAAATTTATATATGAATACATTATTTATCAACTTACAAGTTCATAATTATTTTTTGGTTCTTTCTGGATGTATTGTACTGACACATTGCTTTGTCTTACACGGGACTTGTGTACCTATACAGATGATTCTTATTTTTATTTCTTAAGATCAAGATATTTACCTAGTGATTTGTTTATTCATGTGATGATTGGCTGGAGATTGGGATTTCATGACCTAGTTTTGAAACCAGTCTGTGAAATATACATTTTTTGTAGACATTGATTATTTTTTCCTAACTACATTACATGTACATTTTTAATAATAATTTTCTATAATAGGATAACATTTTACATGAATTTTTTTTTTTCATATGATGTCTATTTGTTGATCCTAATGGTCATTACATCATTTGGATTTATTTTCCAACGATCTTGTACCCATGTGGTAGAGGCTATTTCTTGGCATCCAAAGACCTAGGATCAAATATAGGTAGGGAAATAATTCCTATGTACTATAGCTACACTATAACAGTAACTAAACCATCACTATAGTAGTAAATGTACTATAGTAGTGGTGTCATAGTAGCAATGGCGGTTTTGTAGAAGGAATTTTAGCAATCTGGGTACTATAGTTGTTCTATTCACCAAATGGCCCATTTGGGACAAAAATGGGCTTTCAAATGTTGTATTCAGGACATATCGCCTTGGGCCTTCAGGATATGTAATGGGTTATCCTCTACCCAATCAAAAAGAGGTATATTATTTAATAATTAAACAAGTATTCGACACCAATCATAGAAAAAATCATTTAGATTTATTTATTATAATATTTTAATCTTATAAGTAGTTTTAATACCCTCATTCCATCCCTATAGACAGAAACTACATTTCATAATATTCTTGTATATAGGGAGGTCTTCATGTAATCATATGGGGATCTAGACTGCGGAACTAGTTTTAGTGTCCCGTTGTTCATGATTAAATATAGTGAAATAAAATCATTGTGTTTCCCCTCAGTAATTGGGAATATAAAAACTAATAGTAGGATCTTGTTAGGGTGTGTTATTGTACTCATGTATGGGTACCTTCATCCCCACATATTAGGGAAAACCCATATTTCTAGGTGTGTGATGTTATGTTTTTTAATTTAACGGTTGATTTATTATTCTACGATGATTGTCACATGTGGACGTGATTTTATTTATTAATGGGGTTTTATGTATTGGACCCATATGGTAAGAGTGTTTTTGTAGGTTTATGTATCAATCTAGGCACATAATATTGATATTTTATTTTTATGTTTCCTAGGATTAATTGATCAATGAGATTTATTCTATAGTGAAATACATATATTCCTATTGTTTATCCATATTTATTGTTATCTGAAATGTTTGATAATTAAAATATTTCAAAATATTTATTTGAACAAAAATTTATAGTTTTGAAATGATGGGTAATAAAATGGGTTTGGAAAGAATAAAACATTGTGTTTTGAATATAAAATTCTATGAAATATTAATTCTATGTTTTTTTAATGGTAATTTTAAGAAATGATGACTGGGTAATGATAGAACCATGATATGTTGGCATCATGAATACATAAGGATGTGTTTATACCATGTGTATAGATTTTTGGGTAGTGAGAGTTCATTTTATGGGACACATGGTTACGAGATATGAGTTCGTAATGGTTTCAGTTGTTTTCATTCGTGAAATTTTCCTTGCAAACCTCTGGTATTCTAGTTGACATTGGGATTTGCAACTGTGTCCAATAATGTTGATGTGGTAGATCGTATGGGTTGTGACCTATCAAGTTGTGTTTTTGAATGTATATTGAGAATTTATATTGTGGTGATGATGTGTGTCTGTGTGAGTGTTAAACTCTCTTTGGTGAAGGACCAGAGTAAATTGTTTATTGTTCTGATAGAAGTAGAGTGATCAAAAATTGGGGGAGGATTTGAAACCTTTTGTATAAACATCTTGATTATCGACATGTATGTATTAAGGTGTGTAATAAGGGTCTATGATAGATGTGACTCAAAATTAAATAATAGGATTCATGTGATCTTAAAGGATGGACACTAAGAGAGCTTAGTAGAGTTACTAGTTCCCGTTAATGTGAATGAAACATGAAGATGTATTCGACATTATAAGTATTGGGAATATAGTGATGTGTTGTGAAGGATTGTCATAATGTAATAAGTAGGATGGAAAATGGTTTTGTTAATGATACATCAGTTATGTTTTAGAAGTGGTGAGTTTGTAAAAATAGGATAACATCGACGGAGGGTATCTTAGTGGTCTGAGTTCCATGGTGTTTCATGCACATTTGGTTTCATATATGATAAAATTAATGCATATTGGGTGTGAAATTTTTCGGTAAAATAAAAATTTATACGTTAGATTATTTTTCAAGTAAGCATATGAGTACCTTCAATTATTTTTATGGAATATTTATAATTGAAATTTTATGTTCATGGTTTTTTATCTAGATATTTTTGGGAATGTATAGTGTTCATATTGTTTTAATTCATTATTTTTTTTGATTTGTTTGTGACACTTGTGGGAAGGTTGGTCACATGGTTGGGATTGGTTATGTAAAAGTATGGGTTGATTGATGTATTTATAATGAATAACATCAGTCCAATTTGGAAGATATATTTGGAGGAATTTTTAGTAGTGTAAGATGGAATTTGGGCCCAGTTCTACGGATATATGTTTAATAGAATCTTTATGGGAGATTGTTGAATTACCATATAAATGTGGGTGGACACAATGGTTTTGATGTGGAATGGGTGTTGGTAGGTGTAATAGCTATAGGATTCCATTTTGGATATATGAACATGTCCCTCAAGAATATATGTTATTGTGTTCATTGCAATCAAAGTGGAAAGTGATACTTATTATATATACCAATGGGATTTGTATCATTATGATGGTCTAGTGTTGGTCAAATTTGGTGGGAATGTAATTGTAATACTTTTTCCACGATGATGTGTTCCCTATAATGGGAGGTGACATAGATGATTGATAAGTAATTCTTATTACCATCAATGATATCATGGTTACATATAGACTCCATATTATCATTCCAAATATATTGAAACCTTTCTGAGTAAAACAATGATTATTGTCTATATACGAATGTAATTAAATATTTTTTGGTTAAATGGAGACCCTCATGGATGTTTAGTTTATATAGTAGTGTATGTGAATTATTATGTTGTGAGGTGTTACACAAGTCATGTATTAATGAATTACAATTGGTGGTCACTTGTTTGTGAATGTGAAAGTTTCCATTATTATAATTTATTGATGGGTGATAGTTGATGGGTTAGTATTTCACACAGGTTGTGGTTATATGACCATATCTACTATTGGTCTCTATATTGAATATAAGATGAGATGGGATTGATGGAGCATCATGATGGATGTTTTGAAAATGAAACTCGAATGGTGGGTAGGGAAATAACAGTCATATATGTAAAGAAAAAATGCGGGATTTCCATGGTGGAATTTAGATGATAATAAAGTTCCTAGAGGGTTATTTTTTATATTTCAATAGAATTACAGGTGGTCCATGGATGTGGTTTTCATTCAAACCAATCGTTAGATTGATTCTTAGGGTGGTTCTAAATGAAATTTATGGTGTTGTGTTGAGGATGTTTTTGTGGGTTCATAGATCATGATGATAATTTGGGATGTAGTGAAATGCAATATGTATTAGTTTTACTAGATATGGGGAAATGATTCTATTCGTTGTGTGGGATGATGGTTGAAATCCATAAATAAAATGGTGTTATACTCAGATCAGGTAGTAAAATTACAACTTTTAGATTTTGATATTTTAGGATGAATTTTTTGGTAATGGTCTGACTGAGTGTGGTAAAAATAGAAAAAATGTTCAATAGAGAGACACCTTTATTTGCAATATTGAAATAATAACTATGTCTGAGATTCAAAATAGTTTTAATGATGAGAATGAAACATTATTTTATGACATGAAAGAGAATATACCTTCATATCGAGTGGGTTGTATGAAAAGGATGGATGTCGATGTTTGATGGATTTATCCTAGACAGTTTGTAAAGGAATTCTATGAAACATGTTGGAAACATTTTGATGTTAATTATTTTGGTTCAGGTAGTCTGATATTGATGGAGGTCTTTTCAAACCAAAATAAAAAGATTGTAATGAGATAGGGCGAATGTTGGGAAAAAATTAATGTTTATGGGGTCAGTTGTTATTGTAATTTTTGCATCATATAGTATTGTATTTTGTAAAGTCTATTAATGTTTTCAATTTTAGAAACAATTTTTCCACTATTTTTCGACAAGTTAAAGGTTTGGGATGTGTTTTTTTCTTTGGTATTTCTTTTTATGATCTTATCTAGGATGAGGTTATTGATCATTTATTTAATGTAAAATCTTGGTCACGATATGTTTTTGGTTTATAGAATGTTTATGTGGTTATAGAATGGTGTATTAGGATATTAGTTTCGTTGGAGTGGATAATTTTTAGAATATTTCAATTCATGATTTTAGGATAATCGAGATAATGTTTTGGATCATAATGGGTATGTATTTTTTCATAGAAATATTTATTTTGTCCAAATAATAGGGAAAACGAATGTTTTAGGAGCATTCATAAGAGATACATGCTTATGAGTGGGATGGGTTGGTCGCATCATTGTCATGGAGGCATGGTGATGTTGGGGAATAGGCCCAACTGAATAGAAGTAATGTGGTTGGAAGGTTTTAAGATCCCAAACATGATATAGTGTAAATCATTGAGTGATGTTTTGGTTTATGCAATTTTTTAGTAGTAGGATTCAGGTCAATCGTATTTAGTGGAATAAGGGATTTAAAAAGTAGGAAAATAGTCCAATATATGATGATAAAAATTTTGGAGCGTTTTTATTTCTATCAATACACCATAACTATAAAACCATTATATGGGATGGTGTACGTTTCAAATAACCATACATGGTGGGGGAACGAACAGAGTAGATTTATATCAAGAAATTCTTTTAGGTATCCACAAGGTTTTTCAAATTGCGCATGCTTCCAATGAGACTATGAAAACTTGACCATCATTGACAGAGGGAGTTGTAGGGTTGGCGTACAGTTGGAATGGCCCTTCATCCAAACTCAGATTCTTTTATAAAGTATTAATTGTTTCACCCTCTCAATCCTTATGTGTCCTAACACAATCATATACCCCATTCATCCCCATACTACAAGGGTAGATAAATAAAAATATTCTGCTCCGAAATCATTGTTCTTACATCTATTCATAGACATTTTGTGTGTCTTCACGTGTGAATTGATGCTATAGTGATGAAATCAACTTCATTTCCCCACATTTTGTTGAAGACTCTTTGTGTGATATTTTATCTTCATATGAATCCCTTAAAAACATTTTTTAATAGTTAATATGGTTGGATGTTAATGTTTGGATTGACCAAAACCAAAGTCCAACATTGGATGTGTTGTTTCTTTAGAGTAAAAGGATGGTTATCTATAAGATATTTCACATAGTTTTGATGTTTTAATGTGTGTATGTAGTTGTTCCTTGTTCCTATATTGCCGTTTGTTAATGATTATGGTTGAATAATGTAATTTGTAAGTTATTTAGTGCTTTAAGAGACCTCATATACTTCATTAAGTCCACTGATGATTTTATATTGGATGTTGGATTTCCCATGGGGTATTCCTAAGCATTTAAAAAAAGTGAAATGAATTGTAACTTGTTGATATGGGTTTATAAAAAAATTGGTTAAATAGGATCATAATTATTGTGAAGTCATTGGTCTTTGATGAATTTTGGGAACATGGAAAATGATGAAGGGTTCTTGAAATTGAAATTTTATAAATGATGTGATAATGTTGTAACGAAATGATAAATTAATGTGTGTTTATGGTCAGATAATTTGTTCTCAATCATGGTTAAAGTCATGGAATGATGTTCGATGTTGTTTACATGTGACTAAAGGTTTTGCGATGTTGGATTTGCATTCTAAATCCACGTTTTGGGTGGGCTAGGATGATTCACGAATGACACCAATAGTATATATTAATTTTTTGGATGTAATGAATATCATAAACCAAACAATACATACTTAGTTTTCCATATCAAGGTTGGTATTGTTGGACATGGATTTCCAGGGCTTGATGGATTAATGGAATTGATTTTAATGTTTTTAAACTATGATCAACTGATTGGGATGGATGCATGTGGCATACTAGATCCTAGTTGGATTCATATAATGCTTCTCCTTGATTGTTTACATGAAACCATATGATATATGGTATTGGTACCCAGAATGATTCCCTATTTTATAGTGGTTAAATTAATGGATAAATGAATTTCCATGTTAATTTTTCATTTCAATGCTAAAAGAATAAAAAAAATTAGAGATGTAAATTGCATAATTAATAAAAATTTCAAAGAAAATACAATTACCACTAATGAATATTTATTGTCTTAATGCTATTTAACTACACAAATTATATTACAGGTAGAATATTGGTATCGAAACAGTTTTTCATGAAATACATAGCTAAGATTACACACTTCTGGGACTTATCTGGAACATAGGTACCCATGTATATTATTGTTGAGTTTTCATTACAGGTTCATGATAATGACATAGTGTTTGGTTTAGTAGTGTGTTTACAGGTTAGGGCATAGGATTTCTCGACCTCATTGGGACTCAGGTACGTTTATGGGATCATATTAGTTGTTTTAGTTTTGGATTTTATATTTGGGTGAATTGATTACATGTATTGTTCTAATCATACAATTATATTAATTTTTATTTGTTAAATATTTGGTTTTGTCACATGTTATACATTTGTTCATGTTTATTACATTTGTGTGTATTATTATTTATGTGGATTAAAGTAATAAGAATTTATTGTACTCATGTTTCATATTTGTATATGTATGATGCTACTCAGCAGACACTGGCATTTGGGGAGGCACACATATGGTCATGTGGCACAGGAGCATGGAACAAAATAGTTCGTTTCTTCCGATTTAAGACATTTTAGATGGAATATTGGATTACATCTCATATTAATTGGGTTCCATAACATGGTTTTCATGTATTCAGCATGCCATGATTTCTTAGTGATGTTAATAATGTTTTATGAATGGTTCCAATGAAATAATATTTTATGTTCAAGATGAATCATGTTGAGTTACACCTATAGATAGCAATAAGTTGAAATATAATTTATGATTCTTCCATCTATCATTGAATCAATAAACCCTAATTATGTATGGTTTATTTGTGAGTTTCATAAATGTCATCCTCAGATGAAATAAATAATAAATATTTGAGGATTTATTATTCCTGTTATTTGGGAGTGGGACAATGAAATCAAATTATTCATATTAGCGGTAAATTATGTGTGGGAATTTGTAGTATGATTAACCCAATACATTCAAGTACAGTGGAACTCTAATAGTGGCTATTGATATATTAGTTATCGAAAAATTATCCATGTTCTATAATGGAAATTTTAAAGTAGAACCATATTTTAACATGTTTTAGTTTATTTGAGTTATTGATGTGATGTATAAATGATTAAAGGTATAATCATGCGATGAAATGTAATAACGTATCTAGTTTGTGTGAAAATGCATATATTTTAAAGAGAGTTGATTTTATCATGTGATGTGCGAGTAGGGTCATACGTATGGGTTTTTTATTATAAATGATTGGATGAAGGTAGAAATTTAATTTGATGAAAAATTGGTGAATGGGATCAAGGGTTTTTTTATAGATGGAGTCATATTGACGTTTTTCTGAGGATTTATATGTTGAATCGTAAACTATTTCAGGGTTTTATATTTTTGCATTAATGGTGAGTCATTGGATCACTAGTAGAATGTTTTCGTATCAAATTCTAATGTAATAGAGGATCCACATATTTTAAAAATGATATTATGATATATTTTTTATGATGAAGAGATCTATAGGTTGGAATAAAAACTAGAAGAGGATATATCGGGTTTTATGAGACTGATGGGAGAGTCTGAGATCCATAAAAATGGTACATTAGTTAAATATATAGATGATCATGGGAAATTAATTTTTCAATAAAATGTTTCTAGATATGAATTTTAGTGTAATTAAAATAAATAGAAAATTAAATTACGATCATTTAATTCCTTCATAGTGGACTTGGTGTCATGTCCTTTTATGAAACGAAAAACATAAGAAAATAAAACTAATGAAGATATATATGTGTTAGATATAATATTTTCTTCTCTGGTGTTGTTGATGTAGCACACAACCCTAGTATTTTTAATATTATGAGAAAAAATAATATTGTTTGTGATAAAAAAATGAGATACATAATGTAAAATTAATTTACATCACCCCTAGTCTATTAAAAAAATATATATATTTCAATTTCTTAATGGATTACCCCAAAAAGGATATATAAATTTTCAGTTTATCACAACAAAATTTCAACCTAATTATATTTTAACAATTCCCATCCAATATAATTAACTTGAATTTATTAAGCAAAATCATTGAATGATCAATTTTAATTGATCATTCATATAGTTCGTTTGTTCCAATGTCCTAAAATTAAAATTAATCTCAAAATGGATGATAAAATATTCACTGATCTTTGAATATTTTAAATAGATTTAATTTTTTATAAATTCCATTTTTTAAAATTGAATTATACAACTTCTTTAAAAATCATTATCTTTAGAAAAATATGTTGTTCAAAAAAATTACTTGATTTAAAAATTTTGAATAAATTTTTTGTAAAAAATTGTTTTATTTCATAAGAAAATTATAATAATTTATTTTCTATAAATCCATGTTGTTCATATTTAAAAAATCATAATAATCTCAATAAAAATTTATTTTATAGGTAATGATGTATTCACCCACCCCTATAATAAAGCATTTATTTCATCTATTCTAATATTTTCAATCATATAATTTAATATAATGGTGGTTTAGATATAATAATTAATTGGATAGAAACAATGACTTGTTATAGTGGTATATTTTTTGGGAAACAAAACTCTAAAATATCACCACTAATTCAAACCCCTATAATTGTGGTTGTTACATTCATATGACATCAATTTTAATTTTAATTATCCAGGCTCCCACTAGATGATCTTGACATTGATTATCATAGATAGTCACAAAATTATTAAAAAATTGGTACTTAAACCTTTGATGCAAAAAATGATATGGTATAGAAAAATATAAGCATACAAAATCTTATATATCATGCAATAGGTCTGATATTTTTAGATACAGATGTGATTCCACCCAAAGATAAATATGATCATAAGTCATTTTATTGAAAAAACTAATCATTTGTTTGATTGTTAATCTCAAAATTTTAATCTTATGTTCGTATATAATAATTATATTTAGTTGATGGGTCTAAAGGGAGTAATGTATTTATGGAAAAATACAATAATATATTTGAATTAACTATCAATGAGAAGGTAGAATATATAATAATACATTGAATTATTTTACAAAATATTACAATGGAAAGGATAAAACTAAAAATAACCAATTATTTAGAGTTAATGTAGTTTTTATAAACATATGAGGATTCAGGGATTTCATATAAAATAATATCATATTCAGTTAATTGATAATGAACTATTTGGATATTTTTCATTCAAAATTATCAACATTAGAATATGGAAAATATTTATTTCAGGCTGAATCAAATAAAATTTTGAGCCATTCAGAAATGAGGAATTATCAAAAAAAGAAAATTAATATTAAATAATTATTATTTTATAAATCAATAGGGAAGATAAAATTTTGAGAATGTGAACATAATTTAGTGGTTCTTATTGAATTGTAAGATGGGGAAAAAAATTAATGTGAATAATTTAATTATGCATATAATATATAAATTATCTACATTCATATAATGTTCCTAAAGGAGAACAACCACCAAAATATTTTCAATGTTGAAGATCTATATACATTAAAGTAAATATTCCAAAGGAAATCATCGTACATAAACTATTTAGGAGGTAGGTATCAATGTCCACATAGATCTGTAGGATGCAATATAACATCATGTGGGATGAGGGAATGGACATTATGCATGTTTAGTGGATCGGGAATGATGTAATGGTAACTAATTACTAAAATTCCACATGATTAATACGTCGTCTTGGAAACAATGGTTTTAGAAGTCATGATTACCATGTTAGAAATGGTGTGACCATTAGCGATGGCGTGGGACTTATGAATGGATAACAGCACAATAATATGGAATTTAGTACTTTCCCCAAGGTAAATGCCTAAGGAGGGTGACCCAATGTATGAGGAGTATACTTCCAAAATACAAGGTACACCCTATCATGGTGTGTCAGGACTTACAACAAGGATTCCCCAGCAGCACAAGTCATCAAGGTCTAAATGATGATATAAGGAAAGATATCTCTAATTCTAATTACACCATGAATTACCCAAGCCTACCACACGTGTGGATACACATAGTTTAATATCATGTTTCGGGGATGAGGGTGCTTGGCGGTTTAATTCTCTATGTCTCATATGACGAGGACCCAATCCTCACCCCTAGGACATACAATACTCATACCAAACCATAGTTATGGTAGGTAAGGACAACTTAATTATATTAAAAAATAGTGTTGATGAGTTGACACTCGAGGGGATCATTTTAGTGTGTATTCACAAAGAAGAATCTAAATTATCCTGATAATGTGAAAAAAAATTAGGCGAGGCAAAAAAACATAGACAATTGCTTGGGGACCATGAAATCAGTACATACAAGTCGAGATGGTCAGGTGGAGTATGTGATGATAATATATATAAATTTCATACAATATGGGATCAAACATGGTTACATAGATTATGGACAACCCTTGGTGTCTTAAGGATGGGGTATGTGCCTGATTTGAGACTCTCACACATGATTAACAGTTGCATGTATAATGGAAGACATTTTCCCAATTTGGATTGATCCTAGAAATAGATGTATTAAACAAGGCCAAAGGATATGTGCATGAAGGGACATTTGCATTTACATTCATTATGTGATAGAGTAAATGGGTGAGGGAAATTCTCATACAGGCCCAACCGGAGGAACATCGAAGGGGATACTATTGAATAAGATAATATACCTTGAATCCATGAAATTTATGTGGTTGTGTAAGGGATCATCTTATAAGTAAAGGGGTAACTATTTTACTTACAGAGCATTTATTTCTATTTTATGGGTACAATACTATTTATATTTGAAAATCATGATTGCATCATGGAAGGAATACATTTCTAAAGTGGGTGTTTGATGTGGAAATATCCGTGAATGAGCCTTTCTGACATTTATCTTTGAATCTTACTTGATGGATTTCCTTCTGAAATAGTCATTGGCTATTTTTTAAGAGTTCAACATAGAAACCAACCATTGATTTCTCATTTTTTGTGAAAGTGTATTGTGTTTTCATTTCAATCTTGCATGAAGAAACCCAATCTGGTGTGCAACACCTTTCGGTATTCTTAGGATTATCCACAGACTGAAAATATTATTTTGGGTTTCTTAAATATTCCTATCAATGGATTCAAGAGGAATTTGGTGCCAGCATATTCACCCCTTATAAATCTATGCTAAAAGGTATCAGGAAGGCCAATTATCGAGGGAAATGGTGATGAGAACAACATATTTCAATCGGTGCATGACAATGGGATGATCAGGCACCTAAGGCACCCTACGCGCTTGCGGATGAATATGTTCATTCCTATAAATATGCATGGGTGGAACAAACATTATACCTCAAAATTTCATATGAGAAGTCATCCTCTCTCATTTTTGAATGTTCATTATTTATATGTGAAATCACTTATCTTTTGTCGATTCCATGCATTCATAAACTGGACCATGTTCACTTAAAACATAATCAAGTATTTTTTATGCAGATACCATCAATATTGTGCTCCACTATCTGATTTTGACACTGATTCTCTACCTTTTGGATGAAACCCTTAGTGAATTAAATGCCTAACCGAGATTTGTAGTGAATAGATTGATCCTAAGAGGGAGGCTATATATGAAACATGATGGGTTGTGATGGATGTGAACCCACTTATTCCACACATAAGAGGTGTGGTATCGGATAATCAGATGCATCTAGGCATACTAACATAGTCTCAACAAGACTATTCCAAGAGTAATAGCCTCCCTCTATAGAATATTACAATTTTGAAGGATTTGAAGATTACAAGATTCAAGAATAACATGCCACTACCATGGGTGAAGCATGAAGATACCCATTCATAGTTCAACCTCATGAACAAATGTCACTTGCTAGAGAGACAAGTGGTGTGGATTTTTATGTCACGAAACATAAAACTATGAATGTAATGGGGGTAAAACTGTTGATAAACACCTCTCTTCCCACTATGCGGTCACTTTCAAGAGCAATGTCACTAATGAGACTAAGGGCATGTACTAAGACTGATACATGTGGTATGGAGGAGATTTCACAAGTGATTGGTCATGTGTATACAAGGTGTATTATTCCTATGAGGTTTTTAGGGATATGAATAGACACATTAGAATGGTTGATGCTATGTGGGCATCACAATTCCATTTCAACTATCAGTAGGACCTAGTGTCAGTGATGTTCTGAAGGTCGTACCTTAATACCAATACAATTCATCTTCATCATGGGGTGGTCGGCATATTCATTTGGGATATCCAATGAATTGGGGGAGACCCTTTCATAGGGTTATAATGTGATAAATTATTACCAATACAAAATGATTGTGGTGATAGGGTGTTAACTCCTATTTTCAAATGATGACTATTGGAGATGGAAATTGAGATACTGAAGATCAAGTATATCTTGAAGGACATATCATATCTAAAATGGTTCAACCTATTTCTCAATAGGAATTTGAATGTGACGACTCCATGATGAGGGAAATAGTGTCAGACATTGTCAAAAAGTGTAAGAGAATGTCATATTGGGTGGTCCTAGAAGAAGGAATATACCAATCATTGGGATTTTATGTTAATAAAATCCATGATTAGTATACGTTATACTCAAGTTTCCTTGAAAACTTCATTAACAATTGGTTACACCATGTAAAATATATGATTAATGGGGTATATATAGGGATATTAGTGATGGTTGGGACCATGGAATCTCATCATATGGACAATTTGACTGAAAATTATTTTTTTATTCAAATGTACTTTTGAGAAAAAATTGGGAAACCTGATACATGGAAAAATCGAGATCAATACTACAAGGAACATCCCTTCCCAAGAAAATAAAACATTATGATAAGCATCCACCTCACATGATAGATCAACATGTTATCGCGTGCAGGGTTGCACGGGCTTGGTTACGATGGCAAAGCCATACCATCTCATTCATTCATATCGAAATTGTTATGCCTAGATGGATGATTCTTGCTATGAAACCTCTTCTTAGGCTACTCCTTACAGCGTGCTTGTTACATCCACCATCAAAATTCAGAATAAAACCAAATATAAAATGATGTGTCACAAATCCTACCCATTCTAGAATTCCAAAACTACAATAGATTATAAATCAAAAACCAAAATCAATGTCAAAAAAAATATAATGAACTGCTAATCACCATAAACATCCCTAAACTAGCCACTCAAACTCACATCCCAAAGGATAAAGAAGACTACTATTCTATTCCGAATTGTAGAGAAAAAAGGAATATTAGAACCAAATCAGAGACCAATAAAACAGAGGTGGAATGAAATGTCGGCATTGATATGCCCCAAATTTCCATCAACTACATAAAATCAACTTCACACGCATTTAAGATTGTCTATTTTTCCAAGATGTACAACATCATATGGTGCATCTCACGATCGAGTACACATTGGAGAATATTTGAACCATTTCAAATTCATCATGGCTAGGACGAAGCTCAATATTGTTGGTATGAATTTTCAGATGACATCCTTTCTCCTTGTGGTTACTGATGAATATCTCTTCTGAACATCACTAGGGTCTGGCCACTAACGCTTACTGAGTATGGGATTAATCTCATGATCAACGATCATGAAAACTTCATATTACACCAACTTCAAACCCCCCACGGATGAAATGGTGGATGACCGGGGAATCCCTATACGTAGAATTTTTAACTTAAGAGTATTAGGGGATATGTTTTCGAAGCCTAAATAGATAATAAAATCAGTTGTGAACAATATATTCCATCATGGTTGGCTGAAAAGTTTTTGTTCATGCAGTAAATTTAAAAAAATATGTATAAATACATTATAGAAGATCAGTACCCCTAAATACATCACCAATTTTGTCTCACGTTCAAAATTTATTACATTGGGGATGTTATTACTCACCCTATGATGTCAATGTTGTCCAATCAATAGAATATGCTGACAACTAGTTTGAAACTACTATAGAGGAAATTATGAGGAAATAAAATTTAGAATATTAAGAATGGTATAATAGAGTTTGGATGGTAGGGTATAAGGTGATATGACAGTGATAATGTAAGAACAAAGACAAAATAGGAGGCCAAGGTGGAAAAATAGGGAACATCAGTGGGAGGTGCATCCCATGGTTTATCCATGCCACTACCTTTTCAAGTGGGGTGGTCCCATAAGAAACCCCATAGAAAAGATTTGGCAGACCCTAGGATGAAACTGATATATATATTGAAACAAATTGTAGATGAGAACATCCCATCATTATGGTACTGTTGGAGAATTCAGAGATAATCAATGAAAAATGAAGTAATGTGGCAATGATTCGCATGAATTGGGCATGATCTAGTAGAAAAACAGCGCATCTAGGTGGAAAGGGTTCCTCGTATTCACTGACATAAGTAATTGATACTGTTGAATAAATATTCATCTAAATTGGATTGGTATGAAGAACAACTTTTTTGGTTAATGTGATTTATTTTATAGAGAATGAACTGGAATAAATGACACACAAAGATGAGGGTGACAATGATTATGAAGAAGAAGAAGACGAGGCAGATGAATAAAAGGAGGAATTATAATTGGAAGAGATAGAAGAGTAGTTTTAAGATGAGGTTCTTGTAGGTGAGTGACCTAAGGGGATAATGGCCTAGAACTGGGGCCTACATTAGAGTGAAAAATCTCAGGGTTTGATGAGTTATTATCCAACCATCCTGAGGTGTGATTTTACACTTAAATATATTGGTCACTTTTCATTCCATTACTAGAATCCAAGGACCAATCTAAAACATATATAACAACACATATGTTGTTATGATCATGGAATGCCTTCTATAGGGGTTAACATGTGTTGGTATTTGTAGAAGGATATCTCCATGAACCATCATCTATAGTGGGGCATGGAAGAGGACTAATCATTTTGATATAGAGAACGTGGCCTAAGAGATGACATCAGAATATCAACCCATTTCCACTACTCAGTAAAAGCTATATATAATTATACAATTAACAGGAACTAATGAAAATATCATGGTAAAACCTAATGTGATGATGAAATAACTCAATTAGGATACACTTATCTCTTACATGTATTTACCATTACATAATTATATTTCATATCAGGAATATCATCTAATATAGGTACCAATTTCCCATATAGTGACCATGATGAGAGGTGCTTGGAGAAAAATGAGTATAGGCCATCTACGAGGAATACTTTAATAATTTTACCTACATGTGTGGGAGAAACCATTCAAGTTGATCTGACTGTAGCACTCAGTGGGAAGGATGTTTCGATCCTAGGTGATGGAATTAATTTCGTTGAACCTCAAGTTGGTGAGGTAAAATTTGATGGTTATAGAATGGGTAAAGATGGTCACCATCATATCATAGATCCTAGACCTTTAGAAAGGATGTCATAGGAAGATATTGAAAAATAACTTGTTTCCATCTTTGTCGAATATATATATATATATATCTTGTAGAGCTAGAATGTGATTATAATAATGTTCCTAATGAGAGTCTTATGATATGGTGCATTACACGGATGTACATCAAACACTTCTTTGGGAATCCAAATATAGAATTTCAATGTCGAATGGGGTCAATCTTAAATTACATTTATTTTCATTGTCCTTGGGGTGGATGCTTGGCATCTCCAGAAGACGATCCACAACTATCATTATAAGAATATGTAGGAGAGTAGACAATACATAGATGCTTCCGGGTGTAGGAAGAAATATATGATATTCTAGAAACAACAATGGGATGAGTATGAAATCAGACACATAAATGATGATATGTGGAATGTTCCATATTTTCCACAAATCATTCCATGTTCACTGTACAACTTAGAGAATAGATGGTGGACGTCTAGGATCAGCTAATGAAGGAATGTTGTAAAACAGTAAAACCTTGAGTTCAGCGAAAAGAACAGTAGGCCATGATCAGGTACCATTGCTCTGCGGTTGTGGATGAGAAAAGGAGATTAGGGTGTGGAAAAAACATGTAGAGGTACGTTCCATAGGGTGTCAAAACATAATCAATATATTCAAGTGGATGATCCATAAGGGCAGTGTTTTTTCCAAACACATGAAACATATCCTTCTTTATATTTTACATACCTAAACATCATGTTTGGATACCCTCTTTTTTTTATTTCATCTCGATCATATCTATGAAACAACTTATGATCAATCCCCAATATCATATGGGTCATTCCCAGTGTTAGAAGCAATTTGTTTTCTTATAATTATACACATTATATATCTGAGTGTTAGTTTATTATTGAATACCCATGTTCTGATATTGTTGACTAAACACCCAGAGTATTTGGGCCATGAAGAGGGTGTGACTGTGGAAGAAGGCTCTTAAAGATGCAAAAATTCATTTCCAAACATTATCTGGTACATGATAAAGATAACTCATTGTGAATTGGAATCAATATAAACATAATGGAATGTGAATATTGAATCACCAAAAAAATATAGAAAACAACAATATGGGAATAATGATGGTGGATTAATGTTGACCATATTTGAAGCAAATCATACATATCACACTAGACTAATGCTGGAAAGAATATAGGGAATATTGCTAGCCACAATCAAGAACATGGGTCTTAAATGTAAATATTTTTTGTTATCCTCTAGAACATTATCCAAAAATAATAAGTGATCAATAAGGCAAGAAATGATTTCCATCCGGGGTTCCCAACAATATAAGAGAAGTTGAGGATCCAAATATAGGGCACAAAATGTGTGGATATTGAGTGAATATATTTTTTATTGAAATCCAAAACTCATGAAATAACCCCACCATTAAAAATCACATTGGGTGAGTGCATTAGTATGAATCAAGATAAAAAATACAAACATATAGAACCTCTCTAGTGAGGACCCCAAATGACTTTTAGTTTTTCATCATGTATTTGAGGTTGATATATACATATTTTAATTTCATATGATAAGGAATAAGAAACATGGTATAGTTTAGAGTAATATAACTGGGATGTTTCACAAAGTTTAATTTCCTACTACTAGGAGTTAGGACAATAGTCTAAAATCATGTTGCATAGAATAGAGGATATTGTTTTATCATCATAGTGTTTGTGATGTAATTATGTATAAAGGTTTAAGATGGTCAATAAACCTATTTATAGGACAAGAGTGAATCCCCTGGAATGAAGAATATTCCATATGGATTGTAATCAAGATGCACGTTGATCTGAAAATACAGTTCGGTGAAAGTCAAACACTAGTGGGAGGAATCATCTTTATAGAGGAAGATGAATCATCCCAAAATCATCATGGTTCATCCCATATATTTCCAAAGTATGGTTGTTGATTGTTATAGTACATTGAGTACTTGGACACCTCAATGGGGAAATCCATGGAGTGGTACAAAAACCAACATGAATGTGGACTGCATAAGTCTAACCCCACCAAACATCTTTAAATGGGATTATAAAGCCTAGAAATGATGAAATGGGGAGTATAAAATTCTGAACATAGACCTAGGGAAGATACACATGTATGTCCATACATATAATAATAGAGAAGTAATCAATCCAAGAAATAGTTCTCAGAGAAATTCTATTTTGCAGGAATGAACCATGAAAAATGGAAAAGAATAATTTGATATATATTGTTTTTTATTTTAATATTGGTCTATTTTTCCAAATTGAGTGACCACACTAGGAATAACATTCTATGTGTTGGAATAATAATCATGTTTTCAATTGGTATTCTAAAATTTCATGTTTGATGACAAGTTACAAGGGTGATGTCTTCTCAAGTTACAACACCACAATAATGGATTGTTCTTTGGTAATGTAACCAGGATGATTATGTCACTGTTTATGTTCATATGATAGGACTGGTACAAGAACATTTACATAATGTGTTATGGAATAAATATTTTGACATCATTTGGGATGAGATAGATGTTAGTTTATATTCATGTTAGTTGTAACATGAGGTTTCATAATCATATGTGTTGGTGTTATCTTATCAAAACTAATAATCTAATATGATCAATGATAGGGATGGGAAACAAGGGTAGATTTATGCTTTCCCCATAACATAATACTTTAATATAATGAAAGATAATTTTCACGTGTGATGATCGCAATCTCACAATGATTCTTACTCAAAAAATGATATTCTACAATGAAAATTAATTTTAAGAAATAATGTCACAAAACACACAATATTGGGGGCATATTAGGGATATCATAAAAATTTAGGATAACTTCTAACTGTATTCAAAAAAGATCTATCCTTATAGTGTGTCCTGGAATAGGAATATATATATTTGAGGGTTGACTGATGACCTCATCCACAATGCAGGACCAAGATCTAACTATAATTCGATGTCCTCAAGGACATTGGCCTAAAATCATTGGTAAGCCAAAAGGCTGAGCATTCATACCATTGATGGGTCCTCAGATATATGATGGATGATAGAAACCCATATAATGGCGATGCATGAAGCACAATTGTGCAATTGTAGTTTAATGTGATGTGGTAAGGATGAATGAGAGGAAGAATGCTAGGAAGGGAGGTGTATAGTGTGGTTTATTGAAAACACAAAATGAATGAGGATATAAATGGTCTTACACTATGTACATGTTGTTCAATCTCGAGATACGAATGTTTCGTTATGGTTTGTGACTATGGCTGGACGTGAGGAAAAAAATGTTCGTGTGTAACCACGTATCCCACTAGGGTGGGAATCTAGCCACACATTGTGTTTGATGATAGAATGAAAGATGGACAATTCCAAAATGGAAAGATTATAATGACCCATGTATTAATAGAATAATACTTTTTCAAATAAACTAATATTTATGAATAAGATATTATTTTTATGTTAAATATAACTCTTTTTCGATAGGGTACTCAACACAAAACAGCTGGTTTCTCTGAAATATTATACTGCACACAACATTGTGTTATACAAAAAAATTATATATTATTATTATTTTAAATGGTAGAAAACTCATAGTCATTTTATTTCTGGGAAGGATCATAAGTAACTAAATTAAGATTACACATGTTTTGTAAATGTTTTTTATTTTTCCAATAAATTATAGAGGTTATTGTCTTTTAATGGAGAACCATTTTTAAATCCATTTATTCTCACTTTTAAATGCACTATATGAGAAAATAATCTTCTTATTTAGTATAAGGACATGAAAATTTACATTCTGTAAATTTCTGGAATTTTTCTGCTAAACACCATCTTTTAATGAATAGTGACAAATAATACAATTTCTGTCAAAACTTCATTTTCATCAAATTTATTTATATGATTAATATATATATTTAATTTTATTTATCAATTAAATTGTTTATAATTTTTATAATTTAAAATAATTGTGGCCATTGGAGGTATGTTCACATTGATATAGGACATAATAACATGTCAATATTTTTGTAGTTTATACTTCATAAAAACATGATTTTTGTTTTTGACAATGAGAATGAATTTTAAACTAATCTATGTAACTTATATTTATTTGATTTGAAAAAATATATTCCATATATCAAATTAGGAGTACCAAATTTCATGAATAGTAATATTTTATTTTTAATCATTGTGAATAGTACAATCAGTAAATATTTTATTCACCATGGTTGAAGGGTAAATCTCATAAATAAGGGAAAAAATATTATAAAAATATTATATTATATTAAAATGTCATTTATTCATATTTGATAAGATTTATCTGAGTATGGTCATCATTGGGATGATTTTAGGACCCCATGGAGAAAATTTTGAAGGAAAATTAAATTTGATTGCTTAATTTAATCGTAAGCAAAATTTTACCAAAATAAATATCATATAGTAAACTAATTTTTACATGGGTCTATATAAGTGATATCTTTTACCATATATATAAATTTGAAGACAAAAAATATTTCATACATCATTGTATTTTTTATATAATTTTAACACATCATATAAATAAATTCAATTTTGAAACAATAATGATGAAGTGATTTCTGATTAATAAAGGATTCAAAAAAATGATAATATATATGTTAAAATAAATGTAATTTTTTATTTTTATATCATCCAAGAATTATTTGGATTATATTTACATGCTATATTTTTTTTATTTTTGTTTTTTAGATGTAATCAATTTGATATGGATTTTTAAAAAAGTCATGATATTAATAGTGTCAAAATTAATATTATTAATATTTTTATATTTAAAATATTTTATTAAATGTTTTATATTTCCCAAAAAATTAATATTCTTAAAAAAAATAATAAAAAGTCACAATTTTATTATTGAAACTTTAATTAGATATTTTCCATGTTTTGGAAACTATTTTGATTTACAATGTGTTAAATTATTGATAAAAGTTTATGTGTAAAATATGTATAAATAAAAAAGTTAAGCATAAAAATATATCCAAAACATGTCTAATTATTATTAGCAGATTTTATATTGACTTATATTCATCGTATAATTGATCCAAATTAATTTTCAATCATTTATAAGTGAAACAGTTTTTATAATAAAATAAATATTTGAAGATATTCTTTAATTTCCCCTCCTCCCACTTATAAATAGCCACCAAATATAACCTTTACTCACACATCTCAATCCCCATGGGCTGATCCCACCTCTAACCAAATAATCTTCCAATATCCATCTATTCATCCTAGAATCCATAACAAGGGAAGAAAGAAATTCAATAAGGAATGTTATCTTAAATCAAAAGGAGTTTCCCGATTTTAGTTATTGTCTTCTCTCAAGCTACTTGCATTTATTTTCCTTCTCCATCCCCATAAACCCTCTTTATCCCATTCCATTAAAATAACACCAGTATCATTATTATACTAGGATTTTGTTATGAGGTTTAATAAAACTACATTTCCACACACCTCGATTTAATGTATACTAATATAATATTTCTGTGGACAATGAACTATTACCACACATAATGATGATTGTTCAATTATATCCTCCCTCCTCCCATGGTGGACATTATGATGGGAAAAAAATAAATATGATAAATATGATATTTATTTTATCACAATGATTCTATAATTGTCATTTATAATATACCATTACTATTTTCTTGCTGTATAAATATGATAATTTCATTTGAGGATGTGCAGGCTACCGCCACCGTAATGTGATTGGACTCCTTCATGCTATACATAGTAAATATAAAGGATGTAATTAATGATCTTATATAACATATATATCTTATTTATTATACTAGAGTTATAATATACCTACTTATTTTTTAATTTTCATTCCTTTAAATATGAAAATGAAATGAATGTAGTGTTCATTAGTACGTACGGCATACAGTCTCCATGAACATCGCATTTAATCTCTTATATCCAAATGTTATGGACTATTCTATATACATATATACAAAATATATATTATATATTGGATATCTAAATCATTATTATCAATCTATATATAATTTAATTTTTACCACATCTACAATATTTAATTATAACTTGTTCATTATTTAATCATGTTCCGAACATAGACAACATGTCCGATATGAACTCAAAAAATTAAATAATTGTTATGCAACGTAATAAGTGTTATAAAATAAGTAATATACATGAAAAAGGTTCTCATTCTGGTAAAAATTAAAATAATTTTTTTATTAAGGAAGATCAAGGAACCTATAAGACAAGTCAGACTTGAGGTAAGGTACATTGTCTCAGTCACAATTAATTGAGGCATGTTTTGATAATAAACACCTTCTTCTTTTACACAGCATATAATATACCACTTTTAATTTTATTTCCATCTAAAGGGAATATTTTTATACATATAATTTTACTAAAAACAATGGGAATATTTATTTATAACATATTAGTTGATGGTGACCTTTCTATGCCCCGAAGAATTATTTGATATTTGGCTTGTATAAAAAGTCGTGATGGTTTCAAATGGAAAAAAATATGATTTACCATTTTTACATATTTCCTTGTTGAAAATGTATTTGAAAAGGTTTTATTATTTTAATATCTTGAAATTATTTTTTTTATTTTAAATTAAATTTTATTAATGAAATGATGATATTTGGAATATTTTACGTTTTAAAAGTATATATTGGTACATGGAAATGTGACTGGTGGTTACCTGATAAATTAAACGACATGTAGTTCTATGATAAACCATGGATGGGTGCTTACGTTATATCCTCCAATTCATTGTGTGTGGTATTCTGCCATATTTATATTCCATTTGTATGAATGAATAGTCGATGTCGACCGTATTAATATTCCATTTAATAATGATTATGTCCCATGATTACATTTTATATGATATATATTATTTCGGTGGGTTTTATAGTAATTATTTAGTTACAATAGAAGTGTATGAAATGCGATTATATTATGTAAAGAGTTCTTTCTAGTTATTTAAGGTGAAAAGTGTTACTTTTGGAAAATGTATTCTTGGTTTACGCGTTGTTTTAAAAAATAACTGTTTTTCTTCTTTATGTATCCCATTATGTGCTTCTTATATTCATCCCAGGTTTTTAAATATTTTTCAGAGTACATAAAGAACAATAGTATCAAGGATGGGATCATGGAAATGTAATGCTTTCTATTAAAAGGAACTAGACATGTTTTTTAAGAGTTATTGTTTTATTAAAAAAATGGATAGTATGTAGAAGTGTATACTTATAATATTCAAGTCTTTATGTATATGATATGACCTAATTATATTATGATATGAACCTGAAAATATACTTAATATAAATTATTAACTTAATAAATTATTATGTAATGTAAACATTTGGGGATTTATTATATGTATTAGAGGTCGGTTTATATAACAATATAGGATATGGATTTATTTAATTATTAGTGACATAACCATAATGGTTATCATATTATAAAACATCATAGTTATTTTATATAAATCAAATGAGTATATGATAACATGAATTATTATATCATAGTTTTTAACCTTCTCATAAGTTATTAAATGATGATTTTACTTATATATTCAATCATACCTTTTTGGTTTTAGTAAACGGATAGATCTTGGAGGCACTAGAGTAACATTCGATGTGAATAAAACTATGGTGTTTTTCTATATGAGAACCTAAATTAAATGGGAGTTATAATGACAACTGTTGTGGTAATTCATAACCATCCATATAGAATCATGATGGACCACTTTAACCTTAGTGGATTTTCTAGGGCCTCATATATGTAGGTAATGAATCCCAACTGAGGACATGCAAATAATCATAATGTAAGTATACTTATAAACCTATGTGTAAATGATGTGGAAAAACCAACTAAGAAAATTCCTCAAAGGGACAGGAAGATGGTACTATATATGTGGAAATGATTCCATTAAGTAAGAAACATCGATGAAAAATGATGCACACAATTTACTCTAGGAAAGGGAAAAGTGTTGTTTCGAAGTGATCAATTGAATGTTATAAATGTGGTGTGCATGGTTATTATACAAATAGATGTACTACGAAGAAGTTTCAAGAATTGGATCAGCATGACCATATTAATATATTTTTACCAATACATAATTACATTCCAATTTAATATTAGGAAACTAAAAATAACAAATGATTGGTATTGATTACTTCTTAGCTGATGTTTTAACATTATTGAATTATAGGATATAATTCATGATTTTTTAGGAAATATGTATTAAGGAATAAATTGAAAATGAATGGTTAATGGATTATGAGGATCTTTTAATTAGTAAGAAGCTTATATATCAGGGATTCAAGAGTTATGGTACATTTTAAGATGATAGAATTATTAAATGTAATAAGGATCGTTGAATGATGGGATTACATTGGAATATATTTATAGAATTTTTAACCATGAAGTTTGATATTTGAAGGTTTTATTCAAGAAAAAATTATCTTTTCTTATGTGTACATAATGGACTACCTTAGGAGTTTTTATGATCTTTTGTTTTTTAGGTGATAAATGGTTTTTAATTATTGCGATTCAAAATGAATGGTATTAGAAATCCTTTGAGGATAAAATAGGATACAATTATTTTTAAGAAATTATATTAGTATTGAGAATGATTTTAGAATGATATGGTTTTAGAAAAACTGCAACCCAGAGGTTGGGTGAAAATCCCATGCATTGTGTATTTTCAAAAGAATTGAATCCACGACCGAAGGGTGATAAGGGAGAATCACCTACCACTGGCCTACATGATGTCACTAGTTAGCACAACTTATAATTACTAGATAAATGATTTTATGGATCAATAATAAGATGTTTTTTGGAAATTAATTTTTCATAAATGGATATCCTTAGTTTAGGAAAATGATTTGATGATTAAGCGATAATGGTAATTTTGGATGAAATTATCACTTTTGGGAACACCACATGCTTAAGTAAAATAGAATTATTTGGAATTTCTTTTTAGGATTAATGGTGGAATAATAATTTGGAAGAATCTAGGATTTTATTCTAGAAATATAGTGATTTATGTTATTTACAAAAATGATTACCATATTTTTTAGAATATTTTACGAGGGTAATTATTTTTCAACATGAGACTTTAAGAGTAGCCTATGTTATTTACATATAAATGTTAAGATTTTTTTGAAAGACTATGTTTGAAAATAATTTTGAATTTTGGGTTCCAAACATAGATTGGGTTATATTAAATTATATTTGGGACAATTGTGTATTGAATCATCTTATTTTAGATTTGGGTATTGTATGTTCAATTTTGGAGATTAAGAAATATATTACTTTTTTATAAAAGACTATCCTTTTGGGTATTTTATGATCTTGTAATATTATTTTTGGTTTTTAATGTCTAAATATCAGGGGAATATTTGGTTCATCTCTTTTGTATCATGTAATTCTCTATAAGTTGATTCTAGTTCTTCTTGTGTGACTAATTAATCTTAGATACTCATCCTTTGGAGAAAATAGGTGTTTTTGGTAGAAACATATTATTGTATGAAACTCTATATTAAAAGTAAGTATAAGTATTTATGTTCTTATTAAATCACAAAACTAAATATTACAAATTTATGATATGGAAGATAATAAAAAACTTAGTCCATTTACTTTTTCTTAAGGGGAATCGTGGACCATTTAACCTATCACACGTTTGTGATTTTATGGTGGTTAACTTTCTCTTAATCAGGTTTTCTATCACACTATATTAGAACATGATAGTTATTTTAATTCCATTTCCATGTTTTATTACATGTAATACTTGTATAAGTTATCATACATGACCATTTTACTAATATTAATTATTTTAATGTGATAGTTTTGATGACTCTTTTTCTGATGTGGGACATCCAAGGATGTTTCCAATACCAATTTTGAAATTGTGAGGTTGCAATTTCCAAAATGGGAGAAAGATGTAAGTACCCATCTATTTATAGAATAATACTTTTTCATTGATAATAATATTTATGAATAAGAATTTAATTTTATGTTAAATAGGAAATTTTATTTGATAGAATACATAATATGCAATAACGAGTTTCATTGAAATCTTTTGTTGCACACAACATTGAGTTATATTGAAAAATAATATAATGATATTATTAATTTAAATGGTACTTAACACAAATACATTGTATTTATGGGAATCTACATAACTAACCACATTATGATTAAATATTTTTTAATGTATTTACATTTATCCAACAAATTATCGAGGCTTAATATATGAATGAATCTGATTTTAAGCATGAAATACTCTAATTTCTTTTAAACAGTCAATTTTTCACCTTTTGATGGAGATCTCTTTTAAAAATATTTTTTCCTCATTTATATGTTCCATTTAAAAATATAAACATTTTATTTAGAATTGGGGCATTAATATTTATGTCAGGTATTTTTTTGAATTGTTTTCATAATGTTCATTTTTTAATGCATAATGAAAAATAATGCATTTTATGTCAAAGCATTCTTTTCATAAATTTTATTTACAGGATTATGTTTTAACATTAATTTTTTTTATAGTTTAATAATATAATTGTTTTACAACTTTAGTCATTGTACGTATATTAGCTTTGAAATTAGACATATATACTTGACAATATTTTGGTAGTTTTTACATAATAATAAAATGTTTTTTATTTACAATTGGAATTTATTTTCAATTGATTTCATAAAATTCAATGTTTTGAATTTGAAAAATGCATTCCATATTTTGAATCCGGAGGTCCAAATTTATTAAATAGGTAACTTATAATTGTTGAAATTATTAATAGTATCTCCTGTAAATATATTATTTACCATGGTTAAAGCGTAAATCTGGTAAAAAGTTGAAAAGAATAATATTATAATAATATTAAATAACCCTAACAGATATCAAAATCTTATTGGATGATATATATATAATTATGGGAATCTTTGGGTTGTATTTAGGACCCCTAGGGAAAATTGTGTGTGAAAATAACATAATTACTTTTAATTTTATTTTAAGGAAATTATATCCTAAACAAATATATTATAGTAAAACAATTTTTTATGTCGTTATATAAGAGATATCTTCAACTATAAATATTTATTTTATATCTAATACAATTTCCTACATCATGGTATTTTATTTATAATATTTAGGCATCAAATATAAAAATTTAATAATGACACAATGATGATGCAATGATTTCATCATTAAAAATGGATTCAAATAAATGATATTATAAATGTTAAAATAAATTTAATATTGTTATTTTAATGTCATCGAAGAATTTTTTGAATTATAGTCACATGTTATATGTTTTTAATAAAGTGTTTTTCAAAAAAATCAAGTTGATATGGATTGTTTTAAAATTCATGATATTGATAGTGTCAAAATTGACATAATTTATATTTTAAAATATAATATATGTTATTAAATTTTATAAAATTCCATTATATATTTATACTTGGCCAAAAATTATTAAAAAGTGTACAATTTTATAATTGAATTTTAAATTAGATATTTTAATTGTTTTGGTAACTATTTTGATTCTCAAAATGTTAAATGCATGATAAAATTGTTAGAGTGAAAAATGGTTCTATAAAAAATAAGGATTAAACAATATCCAAACCTAGTATATATTATATTGGATGATTTTAGTTCGACTTATACTGGACTTATATTGGATTTAAATTAAATTTGAATATATTATAATCAAAATTGAGTTTATAATAGAATAATATTTCATGATATTTTTTATGTGCCGCTCCTCCCACTTATAAAAGGAAACCACCTCTTACGCTTACTCGTACCTCTACAAGCCCCTTGGATCAACAATAATCTACCCAAATAAGCTCCCAAGATCCCTCTATTCATCTTACCAGAATTACCCTATTCATAATGGAATTCATTAAGTAATTTTAAGTTTAATAAAAAAGAGTTACCTAATTTAAGGTAATATCTTCTCTCAAGCTTCTTCCATTTATTTTCCATCACCAACAATATTAACTCAATTTATTCCATTATTTTATTAAAATTCTTGTATTTTAATAGGATAGGACGATGTTATGAGAATGATTTGAACTGCACTTCCACTGACCACAATCTAATGGATACAAATATACTATTTCGGTGGACATCGAACTACTTTCTCACAAAATGATGATAGTTAAATTATCTCCTACTACCTCTCATGGATGTCCTTATGATAGAAATGAATTTAAATATGATATTTATGATATTTATTTTATACTATTTCTTCTGTAATTCTCATTTAGAAAATAAATTTATGATTTTCATTTTGTATAAATACGATAATTTCATTTGAGGAAATGCAGACTACCACCCCCACAAAGTGATATGACTCATTCCTACATTACAAGGAACATATAAAGGATAGAATTAATAAACATATGTTACATATATGAAATATATATTATAATGGAGTTATAATATACCTATTTATCATTTATTTTTCATTCCATTAAGAATGGAAAAAAATGAAAGTAGCATTCATGCGTACGTGCGACTTACTATCTCCTTGAACGATGCATTTAATTTTTATATCTAAATGCATTAAAAAATTCTAAATATATATATACATTAAATATATGTTATATATGATATCTAAATAATGAATATAATTTGGAATATAAGATACTTTTGACCACATGTAAAATTTGTAATTTTAACATGTTAATTTTTTAATCAACTTCTAAACATCAAAAAAAATGTCTGATATGAACTCAACTAATTTAATAATTTTTATATAATGGTAATAAGTGATATAAAATTAAATACAAACATAATGAATCTTCTCAAGAATGAATAAATTATCTTATGATTAGTATTCAAGATGAACATGGTATATATGAGACAAGTCAGAGTCAAGGTAAAGGATTTTGACACAATATTCTTTCGTTGATGCATGTTTTGAAAACATACACCTATTTATTTAACCCAGGGTATAATAAAATAGATTGAAATTATTTTTCATTAAAAGGGAATCTTTTTGTACATAAAATTTTACTAAATGACAAAGGTAATGTTACTTTTTTACGTATGTGGCGACAATGTCATTTTCACCACCATGAGGAAAATTTGATATTTTTATTCTTTAACAAGAAATGATTTTTTCAAATAGAAAATAAATTCCATATACCATTTTTACATATATTTATATTGAAATTTTTTTAATATATTTATTATTTAAATGTCTTGATATAATTTCTCATTTTTGAAAATGATATGTTATAAGTAAAATGATGATATTTTCAATAACATATATTTTATAATTATATAATGGTAAAAGGTCATTTGAAGGCTGGTATGTGATAAACCAAATTATTAGTTGAACCATAATAATATATGGATGTGTGGTTACATTATAATCTAAAATTCATTGGTTATGGAAGACAATTGAATGACTATTCGATTTGTTGGAATGATTTGTGGATGTCGACCATATGGTTATTACTTTTAAGTATGATTATGTCCCGTTTTTAACATTTATATATTTTATATTTCTTTCGGTGGGTTTTATTGTTTTCATTTGGTTTAAAAAGATTGGTACGCAATGAGGTTATATTCAATGAACTATTTTTTTACTATATTAAGGTGGAAAATACAATTTTATGCTATAGTATTCATGATTTACTAGTAGTTTTGAAAACTAGGAATTTTCATCATTTTCGAATCCCTTACTGAGACATTTATGCCAACCCCATGTTTTAAAATGTTATTCATAGGACATAATGATGAATAGGGTCGGGTATGAGATCACAAAAAAGTCATGTTATCTAAAACATAGAACTAGAAATCTAACTTTTTTAAGAGTTTATGTTTTGTGGAAACAAAATTGATAGTGAGTGGAAGTTCCTGAATGTAATATTCAGGTTTTTATGTTTATGTTATGACCCAATTTTGTTAATCTCCTAAACTAAAAATATCATCAATTTAAATTATTAACTTATTTATATATTATGTAATGTTTAAGGATAGGGCCTTACTATTGGTACTAGAGGTAGGTTTAAATAACATTGGAGGCTATGTTGTTATTTAGTTATACGTTATAGAACAAAAATGGATAGCATATTATAAAGAGTAATATTAATTTTATAAAAATCGAATGAATTTAATATAACATGAATAAATATATCTTAGTATTTACACTCATCCGAATATATTATATAATTATTTTAAGGATATAATCACACTTACCTTTTATGTTTTAGTAAATGGTTAGATTTAACAGGATCCCAAGAAACAATTGATTTTAAGGAAACAATGTTGGTTTTCAGAATGAAAAATCGAATGAGATGTGATCTATAATGTGAAAACTTTTGGTTATTTTTAACTAACTATCTAGAGTCATGATTGAAAACTTTAACCATAGTTATTATTAAAAGGCCTAATATATGCAATAAAAGAATCCAAATGGAAGTTCAGGTAATAATCATAGTGGTATGTGTAATATAAAACTGATGTTTCAAGTATGTTGAATGAAACACCTTGGAAAATTCTTAAAAGGTATGGGGTGATGATACAAATGTGGTAATGAGTTTCATAAATCTTCATCATTCCATGAATAAATAAAGCATCCAATTTACTCTATTAATGGTAATGAAGTTATTCAAAAGGGATAAAATGAATGTTTTAAATGTGGTGTGATTGGTCAGTATAAAAATTGATGTCCTATGAAAAATGTTCACTAATGGGGTCAGTAAGACCGTACAAATATTAGTATACCAATACCTAATTCAATTCCTATTAATTATGATGAAACTAAAAATTATAATTGAATGGCATGGATTATTTCTTAGATGATTTTTTTACATTATATAAACACAGGATATGATTCAAGATGTTTTTGTAGAAAAATAATATTATGAAATAAGTTGGAAAATAATGGTTAATGGATAATTATGAATATTTAATGAGTGATAAGTATACATATGAGGGATTCAAGAGTTACAACTCATTTTTGGATGATAAAATACATAAAATTATAAAGGATCTTTTGATGATGAGATTACATTGGAAAACATATATAGTATGTGTAACCCTGAAGTTTGATATGTGAAAATGTTACTCAAGAAAAAATTATATTTTCATTAGTATACATAATGAATATCCTTAGGGGTTCAAATGATGTTTTTTTGTAGATGAATATTTTTTTCTTTTTGTAATGAAAAACGGAAGGAATTAGAGAAACATTAAGGATAATATATGTTATGGTTAATTTTTTTTAAAATATGTTATTTTTGAGAATGATGTTATTATTATATGGTTTTAAAAAAAGAACAACACATGGGATGGGTGATAACTCATCACCTTTGGTATGTCCCCATGAATTAAACCCACAACCAAAGGGCATCATGGGCGAATCACCTACCATTGTCCTACACAAATTACCTAGTTAGAATAAAATATTCATTTTAGTTAAATGATTTTACCAATAAAGAATACTTATATTTTGTGAACATATTTTTTTTAAAATGAATAACCTTAGTATAGGAAAATGATTTGGTGTTTATGTGATTATGGTTATTTATGAAGCCATTCTCTCTTTCTGGTACATTATATACTTAATGAAACTAGGATACATTAGGATTTCATTTGAGGAGTAACAGTTGAGTTTTATTTTAGAAGAATATAATTTTTTATAATATAAATATATTTATTTGGGTTATTTATAGAAATGATTAACCTATCATAGAGAATATGCGAATAAGATAATTACTTTTCAGTATGATACATTAAGAGTAGCTGGTTTGGAATTAAATGATATGAATTTTGTAGAAGACGATGTGATCAAATCCGACGGAATTTTGTGTTTGAAACATTTTTGGGGGTATTTGCAATAAATTTAAACAATATATTTTATTGAATGGTATGTATAGAGCTTTGGGTATTTTTTGTTCAAATTTTTAGATTAAGAGAAGCATTTCTTTTTTATAATATATTGTCAATTAATTTGTGAATTTATGATCCTGTAATAACTTTAAGGGTTTCTGATATTGTTTAAAGACAAGAAAATATATGGTCCATCTTTTTAGATCATTTTATTCTCTATAAGTTGAATTCAGTGCTTTAGGTGTGACCAAGTCATCTTAGATACTCATCATTTAGTGAAAACATGAATGTTTGGTAGAATTTTATTAAAGGATGAAACTGTATATGAAAAGTAAGTATATTTACTTAATTTTTTTGTCAATATCATAAATAAATTATCCAAAATTCTGAATAGGAAAATTAAATAAAAATGTTGTCTATTTACTTTTCCTACTATGTAATGAATGACTATTTAACTGATCACATAATTTTTTGATTTTTTTGTTGTAAAAATTTCCCTCATCATGTTTTCTATCACTATCCAGTAGTAATTTATGTTTAGTTTCCCTTCCATATCCATGGTTTATTACAAGTAATACTAGTATGGGATATCTTAGGTGACCTTTCTTACTTCACCTTCGTTCCATTAAAGTGATAGTTTTATTGACTCTTTTTTCTGATTTGGAAAATTCAATGATGTTTCCAGGCCCAATTTTAAAATGGTAAGGGAACTATTTCAAAAAGGGGGGAAGTATTTAACAATATTGGTATTTTTAAATTAATAATTTTTCATATTTATTAATATTTATGTAGAGGATATTAATTTTTTGTTAATTTGGACACATTGTTTGATAGCATACTCAACAAGCATCAAAAGATTTCTTTGAAATCATATGCTTCACACAACATTGAGTTATACGAAATTATAATGTAGTATAATTATTATTTTAAATGGTAGTTAACCCATAGCCATTGTATTGCTGGGAATTTACCTAACTTACTAAATTACGATTACACATGTTTTTAAATGACATTAAATTTATATAATCAATTTTAGTGGCTTATAAAATAATTAATCAAATTTTTCACTTGAACTACTCTTATATTATTTAAAAGGCCGATTTGTCACATTTTGTTGGAAACCCCTTTTTAAATATAGTGTCTATCGCATTTATATGTTCTATTTAGAAAAATAAACTTCTTCTTTAGAATAGGGACATCAAAAATTACTTGGGTTAAAATTATGATATATTTTAAAAATGCTCAATTTTTAATAAACAGTGAAAAAACTACATTTTAAGTAAAAATTGTCTTTTCATATAATTATTTTATATGATTATATTGTCCTTTTAATTAGTTTTAAATTTTAATTATATTTTATTTTTATCATTTAATACAATTCTTGTCAATGAATGTTATTTTACTATGAAATTGGACATAAATACATGTAAATATTTTGGTAGTTTTCTATTCTAAAAGACACTATATTTGGATTTGATAATGGAAATTAATATTAAATTAATTTATTCAAAATCTATGTTCTGAATTTTGATAAAAGTATTCCATATGAGGAGGGATGTGGTAAAAAATATTTAATAGTTTTCTTAAAATTTTAGATATTTTTAATAGTAACATCATTAAATTTTTTATTTACCATGTTTAATTGGTAAATATTGTAAATAAGTGTAAAAAATACAATTATAAAAATACTACAATAAGATAACAAATTTCCTAATCCTCTTGTATGAGATACCTTAAACTATGGAAACCCTTGGGTATATTTTAGGTCCCCATGGAGCCACATGTGTGTGAAAATTACATTTAATTAATTTTAATTTAATGTTAAGGAAAATATAACCTAAACAAATATCTTTTTATAAAACATTTTTTATATTAGGTAATATAAGTTATTTAGTCGAATATAAATATTAATTTTAAATATAAATCGATTTCATATATTATGGTATTTTACTTATAATTTTTTTACATCTTATAAATAATAATAATAATGACTCAATGATGATCTATTGATTGCTTCATTTATAATAGATACAAATATATGATATTATAAATGATAAAATATATGTATGTTTATTATTCATATGAATTCCCCAAATTTTTTAAATTCTAGTTACATGTTAAATATTTATTAATGATGTTTTTCCAATGTTATCATCTTTATATAGATACTTAAAAAAGTCATGATATTAATAGTGTCAAAATAGTCATAATTCATATTTTAAAATATAAAATATTTTATATATTGTTAAAAAATTACAAAAAAATATAAGAGATATAAAAATAGATTTCATATTTCTAATGTTTTTTTATTAAATATTTAATTTTATATCTTCCATATTTTTGTAACTATATTGATTATCAAAGTGTTATATTCTAGATAAAACTGTAAGAGTAAAAATGATTAAATAAAATAAAAAATATTAAAAATATCCAAAACTAGTATAATATATAATTGAATTATTTTATTTAGAAATATATTCATATTATATTTTACGTAACGGAATTTGGACTCTTTTATAATATACATATAATTTATAATAAAATATTTTTCCAAGTTATTCATTAAGTGCCTCTCCTCACTCTAATAAAAGGACACCAAATCTATCCCTTACTCAAACCTCTAAGAACCCCTTGTCTCATCCATCCTCTAAAAAAGAATCTCCCAACGTCACTCATTTCCTTATCTATTCCTTAACTTGGGAATAAGGCAATTTCAGAAGGCCTTTTATTTTAAATCCAAAGGTGTTACCTGATTTATGGTAATGTCTTCTTTCATGCATATTCAATTTATTTTCCTTTATCAACCCCATAAAAAATCTTTATTCCAATATATTATAAGAAAAAATTTATATAAAATATAATTGGATGTTTTTATGAGAATTATTAGAACTAAAAATACACACACCTTCATCTGATGGATACGAACATACTGTATATGTGGACGACAACCTAATGCCTCACAAAATGATGATTGTTCAATTATCTCCTACATCCTTTCATGTTGGCCAATATGATGGCACTACAACTACATGTGATAAATATGATATTTATTTTATCTATATTCTTATGTTATTATCATGTAGATCATTCTTTTCTTTTTTTCATGTTTTATAAAAATGATAATTTCATTTGTGGTAGTGCGGACTACCGCCCCCTCAATGTGATATGACTAATTCATTCTCTTCACGAAACATATAAAGGATGAAATTAATGAACTTATGTAACATATATGACATATATATTATACTAGAGTTATAATATTATTATTTTTCATTTAATTTTTATTCATTTTAAAATTATAAATAAATGAAAGTATTTTTCATGCATATATACGGCTTAGAGTTTGTATGAACGATGCATTTCATTTTTTATATCCAAATTCCATAGTCTATTATAAATAGATATATACTGGATATATATGATATATACGATATCAAAAAAATTAATATTATTTTGGATATAATTAACTTTTTACCACATGGTAAATCATTAATTATAATAAATGTATATTTTTTAATAATGTTTTGAACATCAAAAAAATGTCTGATATGAAAAAAAAATAATTAAATAATTATTATTGAAAAGAAATAAGTGACATAATGGGAATAATAAAATTGAATGTCGTTCTATAGAATGTAGAAATTTACTAATGGTTATAATTTTTGAAGAATAATGATCATACGAGACAAGTTAGACGTGAGGTATAAGACTTTGCCACAATATCCATTAACTGAGGCATGATTTGATAATATACACCCTCTTCTTTTAAACGGTGTATAATAAACTCCTTCTTCATTTATTTTTATTCAAAGGTAATATTTTTATAAATATAATTTATTAAATGCAAATGAGAATGCTTCTTTTTAATATATGCGGTGAAAATGACATTTCCACTGACGTGAGAATTATTTGATATTTGGTTTCCTTTTTAACTTGTGGTGTTTTCAAATGGAAAATAAATACCTTAAATCCTTTTTACATTTTATCTTATTCAAAAAAAAATTGAAATATATTTATTATTACAATATCTTTAAAATATTTTATTTGATTTCAAATAATATTTTATTCTTGAAATTTTGATATTTACAATATTTTATGTTTTATGATTATATAAAGTCACATGGTCTTTTGATGGGTGGTTATGTGATAAACCCAATTATGAGTGTTTCCATTGTAATCAAAGGATGTGTGGTTACATTATAACCTCTAATGCATTGGTTATGGTAGTCAGCTGTATAGCTATTCCATTTGTAAATATGATTTTTGGAAGTTGACCATATGATTATTCCATTTGATTATGATTTTTTCCCATGTTTACTTTTTTTATGTTATATATTGAATTCTATGAAATTTATTGTAATATTCTGGTTCCAAAATATGGAAAACTGATGATATTATATTTAGGGAAGTGTTTTGCAACATTATTAAGGTGGAATGTATTACTTTATGATAATGTATTCAGGGCTGACATGTTGTTTTGAAAACTAATAGTTTTCCTTTGTTATGTATTCATTACATGGTTGTTATTCTCATCAAATCTTTTAAAAAGATTTTCTTAGTACTTAATGATGAATTGGGTCAAGGATGAGATCACGGAAAAAAAATTGTCTAAATAATGGAGGTAGACTTGTTTTTTAAGAGTTTTTGATTTATGATAAAATTAGATTGTGAGTAAAAGTATCAATTTGTAATATTAAAGTTTTAAAGTATAAATTATGACATAATTATCTGATTCTCTAAACCTTAAACGATACTCAATGTGAATAATTAACTTAATTCAAGATTAAGTAATGTTTAAGGTAGGGGCCTTAAAAACATCTTCTTGGTCCGTGACACCATAGTACCAAGTAGATTATCGTCATAAATCATAGAAAAAATAGTCAAAGGTTAACATCATATGATAAAGACACTAAAAATCATAGATTATGGTCATTGATATGTGACTCAAGGTGAGTCTTTCAAGGATAAAATGTGTAGTTTGGTGAAAAAAACAAACATGATTGGAGTGATAGTAAAAATTTACATCACTTTAGAGGAAAATCCATTGAAAAACCTTTTTAGTTAAAGGTTGTGATGCTTGGACCTCATGTAGTATACTCGTCATTTAATTTTATTGTATTTGGGCTAACGAGTTGATTAATTATACTATTTAGTCACAAATCTTACCAATACACCTAAGCTCGTGGAAGCATTGTTCAGTGTTGGAAACAAGTGGATGTGATGATGTTATGACACCGGGATGCACATGGTAGTTGGAATAGAGATGAAGAGTCTAGATTTTCCCAATGACACTTATTCTCTAAGTAAATGCACAATGTATCACAATGTGTTATTACTGAGACTATCAAAATTCTATCTGGATATGATTATATAGAATAATGGTGGAGTGTGACTCTTAAACATTTTTGAGACATAGTACCAACATTGTGTATCCAAACATGGGAATAAATGCTATATAATTTACACATACTATATTTGAAACACTGAGCTTTGATAAAAATATCATTAGAGATCCTCCCAGATGTTGTCCCAAAATCATAGGTAATAATAAAATCCAAACATCAATACCATATAAAGGTTATTTTTAATTAAAATATGATGATGACCCAATTCACGGAGATTTGTGAAACATAGAGACCAAATGAAATCATTTCCATGAAGGATCCAACAAACTGGGAACTACAACACCACATATCTGAGTGTGCTGATGAGTCGTTAATGAGGTTGTGGGATATGATTATGGGTAAATGATATGAGAATATTTTTAGAGAACGGAGGCAATGTTGTTCGATCAAATCGAGGCTAGACCCAAAGATAATATGTCTGGGCATTCATTCTTATCATGTCTGGTCACGAATCAAGTCACACATAGTTCTAAAATGTCATGCATTTTAGTTTCATGTATTAAGGACAAATAAAGCAGAGGTATATCTAAGAGGGATGAGTATGGTGTGAAAAAATCACATGACATGAATAATGAATAAAGGGGTCTCAACAACACCCCACTAAAAATACTATTTGAAAACTTATCCTAAAGTGTAGAAGTGAAATTGGAGAAACTAGGGGCCAACCTAGTGATCAAATGTGTGGGCATTAGTACATATCCAATAAGAATGGAGTTAATATATACATATTTCTTTAATTTTCCATTTAATTTTTCATAATGTAGTAAATATTTAGATTAAAGACTACTTTAGTGGAGGTACAAGTCACAACTATTTCACATCCAATAGTAATTAAGAATGATGTGGTCTCTAACCACAATATTATATCCAATGAAAAACCTCAGACCGTGATGCCAAAAATGGATGTACATAGGGCTGGACATCATTAAAAAATGTTTGGGCATTCCATCATATTCTGCAAGGTAATGAATCAATCAATCCATAATTATTAATAATTTCATGCAATTTAATGTTATGTGGTAGAGAAGTCATCAAAAATGGGAATTGAATGGTATGGTAAGATAATATAACATGAATGAGAAACAAAGAATTCTCATCTATACAAATCAAAATACCAAGAAAAAAGGTGCAAATTCCTTTGAAGATATTCCAAAAAAGATCATTACTACTATGTTGTTTAATGTCATGCAAGCCTAACAGGGTTGTTTAACATCATGCTATAATGGATATATCTCAGTTTAAGAACATAAAAATCATACCACAATATAAGATCATGAAATTGTAGAAAGATTCAGGAACCTAGGGATGGACCCAAATAAAAATTAGTTGTTGTTCCTATGTAACCTACAAGGGAAAGAATCATGCAATATGTATTTGTGATGTATTGTGTAGACTAACATCCTATGGTATAGAAGGGGAATAATAAGATGTATTAATTAGGGGGAGCCATAGTGAAACATTTTAATGTATGATTCAAAATTTCACCAAAGAGGTATAATACTACACAATGTGATCCCAGCAGAAACATCAGAAAATGAAACCAAAAATTGATAAATATGGGATGGACCCAATGAAAAAAAATTTAGGCATTCCTACATATCCTGCATCATCCAGAATTAAGAAATATGTTGTAATTGAATATGACATGCACTTTTTCATCTTTTGGTAAGGACGTAGGGGAATATTTAATGACATATAAGACATGGTAATGGAATTTTGGTCTTGTAGTTTAATGACATGTAAGACATCTAATGCATTTTATCATCATGAGGGATGATGATGATGAGTAGTTTTACATCCTTCAACAGAAGCATGGTTTTTTAACATAATGGAAGATGGGATATATCCTCATGCAATGTAATTAATGATTAATATAGTATTTGTGGGAAGAGTGATACACTCTCTATCCATGGTGATCATGAGTACACACTGTTAGGAAAAAACATGTGATTTGTATAAGATCCTTTATAATTGGTATCCAATATTGGTTGTTTCCTTATGGGTATCAATAGCGTTCTTAGGACCAAAAATATATCACCAGGAATAAAAGAATGCAGATGATTTTTTATTTTAAAAACCGTATATATCTTGTTCTATTGCCTAACAAGATCATGCAAAGAACATATCTAGTACTCATCAAGGGATTCCTACTTTTCCCTGAAAAAATATGATATCCCGTCTGATTCCTAATGATAATTGATAATTGTATGATGATATGGTATCATAATCTTAATGGGTAAGAAAAACTCTACTTTGTACACAATAAAATAATTGGTCACTGATTTATAATTACATGTCATCATCTCGCAAGCCCAGAGTGCAATGGTGTGCTTGTCTAGACCAATCATATTGTTCTGACCAACATTGATCTGCAAAATGTTATATAGGTCCCTGTACAATTCCCCAATTTACACATTTTTGTGTGCATGATAAAAAGATTTGCCATTTGATAGGATGTTTTTCGTAGTGTATAGTTTCTTCCGATCAGATGCTGAATGATGGTTTCGTATTTAGAATGAATTCAATGACTTTCTCAAAATTAGTGAATAGTGTTCGATTTCATTAACTCAATAATAAAACATTTATTTACATCCTTAAGTGGTATCCCTTTCACGCCCTTGGAAATGAAATATGTGGGATTTAGGATAAACCAACACTGGAATGCTATTGTTGATGGATATGGCACCACAACATCGAGTCCCTATACCTGAAATTGGATTGTATTATTTGGTTTTGTGTATAGGTTCTGGTGGAAAATAAAATAATTTTCCATTGATCTAGAATGTGTGAAACATCTTCATTAAGTCAATAATGTCACGTAGCATGGTGGGATAAAATTAGTCCAACCATAAGATCTGGTGGGAGAGTTTTGACCAAGTCCATTGAGATCCGCTTGAACCATCATTGAAATTTTACTTGAAGTGCGATATATCATATAATTTTAATTCAATGTTGGATAACCCCATTGAAATGTCTTTTTTAGAGGATATTCTTAATGCTTGGACCACTCTGGATGGTAAATTGCATTGCATGCCAACAAATTTTCTCATGATCTACTATATCTACTGAAAGATTGTCATGTTGTAGGTAACCAACAAAGGGGGTCATCCATCATGGGGTCGCTTCTGTAGTTGTGGGTGGACGTGGATGTCCTATTGTGGAGGTATCAATGGTTAGGGGATATACATGCTGGGTATCCTCATCGTCTGAACTTAAATGAAGGATGACCCCTCGATGCACCACGTGGAAAATATGATCAAGCTGGTCATGATCTGCGAGGGATGAAAAATGGATGGTCAGGCATTGGATCAACCATTATGTGAACAGGGAACATGTGTGACCTCTCGTACATAAGGGAACACAGCCATCAGCTGAGTAGTAATATATAAGAGGGTTAGGAGCTCTGTATTACAGATTATGTAGTAACCATGGATCATATTGATAACCATCTTGGAGTTACCCTTCCTATGTAGGTGGGGAACATCATTCTCAATGGATAGCCAAATCCCTATAATAAGAGTCACCTACTCTACCTCATTAATAGTGTATCCATTAAACAAGAAGATAGAGTAGGAAAAAACATTATATGCTGGCATAATGGTGATAATACCCAAGCTTACGCTATTGAGTTTGGGATTATTAATCCTTCTACTGGTGTGGATTCTTAACGTGACAGAAAATCGAATCTTCCAACATGGTAATAAATGAACCATTGATAGTATGACATCATCTTGGATGTCAATATCTATGGAATTCATTTTGAGGGATGGATGAGTGTCCAAAAATCATCTATTGATGACCCTTGAATGATTTCATAAGAATAAACAATATATCAAATTGTACAAGGCTCACTTCCAAAAAATATAGATGAAATTCAAAATCAGGAGTTTGAAAATATAATCTAGTAGGTACACAAGAGGGAAAATGTGTATCTCTCGATGTCTTAGATAACATCTCACCTTTTTTAAATTAATAATGGGTGTGAGGAATATTTTCTCAATAGTGTAATGTCATGCTATGGGGTTCCGGAGAATAAAGATGAGATATTATAAATTGTTATTTATCCCCTCATTGTTCTTTTGGATGAGAAAGGGTATGAGGGACCAATCAACTTTGGTAACGTAAAGGACCAGTGGATTACATGAGATTGGTGGAATCAAAACAAGAGGCTGGAGAAGATACTACTTCATCTCGTCATAAGAAGAGTGTATTTGTTCTTCCCATTAGTAGATGACACCATTGATCATGTTCCAAGAATGGGTCATATAATTTGAAGCCATATTTTTTATGAACCAATATATGTCCACTGTGTAGATTTCAATTCCTCAGAGCCCCTTAATGTTTCATGAAATAGACTTATGACTGATGGCCTTGATCTTATATGAATTGATCATTATGCCTTGGTATCTAATGATAAATCCATATAAAATTTAATAGGAAACCACACATTTACACATCAAGGGATTTATCATTAAATAGTAGGAGTATAAATGGGAAGGATATTACTATCATGTAGTACCATCACATAGGGGATGACCTATGAGGATTAGATGGGGCTTAAAAGGAGACTTTATCAGGCACACATGGAGACAATGAAAAATGTGATGAAAGAGGTGGGTGATATCTGATGTTCATTCCCCTCCAAATTCTCCCAGGCCAGCCACACATGAGGCAACTCAAAACCTAACATCTTGTGATAAAGATGAGGGTTCATGATAGTTGAACATCATTGAGGTCAAATGAGAAACAAGGTTTTATCCCCATGGAAGATTCATATGTAACCTATATAGATTACATTGATCAAAATCAACATTGTTCTAGAGGGTTGATTTGACATATTAGGTGGTAGACTACGATAGTAGAGTACAAAGATAGTGGCCTAGAGAATGTAGAACCTTTCGGTTGGGGAATGATCTCTCGAGGAACAAAGTGTCGATTGAAATACAAGAATGAGACATGGATAATGGGATCAGACCATCAAAGAGGATTATTATATATCTGAGTGGTATCGAATTATATATAAGGTAGTTCGTCAATGGAGATTAGAATCATGGAGTATGAAAATGAAAATGACATATAGACATGCTATGGGATTAAACATGGTCAGCAGCCCATGGAAATATGGGTATCCCTGTTGGGGATGTCTGAGATGTAGAGGGAATATTCATGGTTAGCTAGCCATGGGGATCAATAATCATCAGATAGGAAGATCTAGAGGATGAATCCAAAAAGGGTAAATGTATCATTGTGAGGGTATATCCCTAGGAGGGAGTAACAAATATTACCATTGGTTGTGGTTGACCTTCAACGAGGCATCCTACACATCCTTTTGATTAGAAACAATACCTATGTTTTTTTGAGTGGAAAATAGTATAACATCATGTATGACAATGAAGAACCAATGTTAAAAACATGGACTAGTTGGATCATGGGAAAGGACGGGGTTTAACATTGTTGAGGTTCCTACAATACTTGTTTAGAATACATGGATTAAATTATATGTAGATCATGAGGATGATGTTTAAGATCATATTAGATGAGGGGATTGTGAGTTATGCATGGTTAGTAGACTAGTTAGTGGGCCATGGTCACTCCTAACTCTAACTCATTGTGAGACATTCTTGGTGTGGGAAACATGAGATTGCGGCAGACCTACACATTCTGTCACAGAATGTGGGACTACGAGGGATGGTGTAGGGATTATTCATGTATAGTGGCCCAGGAATGTGGAGATTGGGACTTACTCTAGGATGGACTCACAAGGAGGGTGACTCGATGTATGAGGTGGATATGGTCATTGTAAATAGAAAATACATTCAGAGTATGTTGGGGGATTATGTGGACACTACCTAAGATGCAAATGAAATCAGTGGTCAAAAGCAGAGAGAAGGTGGGAGATCTTTGATTCTCATTCCTCATTGAATTTTCCTAGGAAAACCACACATGTTACAACTCATAGTTTAGAATCATCTTTCAGTGATGTGGTTTCTTTGTAATTTTATATCCTACTACTTGGACATGGAGGATGGAATCCCAACCCTTGGGACATAATGAACTTGTACTAACTAACACATTAGGGAAGTAAGGGACATGTCATTCTAGGAAAAATGGGGTGGATGATTGGTTACTCAAGGGGATCACATTAAATGGAAATGTGAATTTGAAATAATTTTTAGCATGTCTATGTGAAAAATATAGAGGCGAGGCAATGTTAAATGGGGGACTTCATTAGGGACTTGTAAAAATCTATTGACGAACATAGAGGTTTGTGATTAGAAATTTCACACATGATTGGGATAGTGAAGAAAAGTTGATCTAAAACATGGTTCCTTTGAGTATGTACTACCAATGGAATAATAAGGAATTTTTTTTCACAAAATTGGGGTCATGAGCAAAGGAAAAATGGTGTTCGAATGATGGGAGACTTGCATGTATGATTTATGGTTGAGGTAATATAATTATTACACAACACTAGAGGTTTTGTGAAAGAAGTGTATTTTTACTAAACATGACATAACTAAAAGACAATTTGAGTGAGGTTCAATACATTTGGGCCTTCCTAAAGGAGAATCCAAGGGGTACATATTGTGCTAGATCTTATAACATGAAGCCATGAATTTGAAAAGGTCATGGATAAAATCATATTACATGAACAATGGAGACTATTTGACACCTAGAGTCTTTATTTCCGAGGTAGGTGTACACTTCTATTTATAGGTTAAAATATCAGTGACAGTGCAATAAGCGGGTTTTGAGGATATGGGTGTTCTAAATCACATTGGGTGTGAATGAAGCTTGCATCCATATACCATTCTTTTTCACTAGTTGGGATTTCTTCTCATACTCGCATTGGTGTTTTTTAGGATCGCTGCATGAAAGCACCCCGTTGATGTTGCTTTTTTCATGTAAGAGGCTTCCAAAAGGCTTTTTATCCTATGTGAAAGAACCCAAAAAATCATCCACCACCATTTGGATTTTCAATGATTTACATTGACTCAATATTATGTCTTCATGTTACATAAATAATAAAACTATTGATTCAAGTTGAAGTCATTTCCAACAATATCAGTGATGAAAATGCAATAAAAATAATTTGAATAGAATTTAAAAAATTCATCATATTAAAGGATGAAACATATATTGTAATCGAATGAAAATATCCCATGAATTTTGTGAAATATAATCCAAATAACACAAAATCTACTTTGATTATAATATCCATGAATGAGTTTTAAAATATATGGGATGAATTTTATTAAAAATTAAGTGAGAATCATAAGAAATAAAAAGAATTTAATATTAATAAGTATATAATTATTTCCTCGTTGCATAAGGAATATGAGGCTAAAATACATATAAAACCTCATCAAATGTATAAAATATTATATAGTTTTTCTAATGAAGATTTATGTTCATCATGTATTGTTTCAATGTTTTATATATTTAGGTAAAAGGAATATTTTGGTTTTCAAGACATGAATCTCCCTAGGATTAGGAATATACAATGTGGGGGTAACATTGGATGAAAATAGACAAACAATATAATTTAGAAGGAAGTCATAATTGTAATTTCATCATAAGATAGAATAATATCAATGAAAATTGATTTAGGTCTATAGAGGATATTTTTTCAATTTATTACAGATCTAGTCACTATTCTATAGGAATTCATTACAAAAAAATTTGTAAATTTATCTTATACTAGTTACAAATAGGATATTGAGAAGGGGAAAATTTAAGGTGGATATTTTGGAAATGATAATATGCTAAAATATATACAACAAGATAACCAAGAGATTATTGGTAACAATTTTCTCCACACATGATAAATAATTTGTTGATATTTATTTTTTTTCAAGAACACGATGGAGGAGTTGATATCATAAGATGTTATTTTTCAATAAAAAATATTGAGTATGAATTACGGATAATGAAAAAAGAATGTATAGTCAGGGGTCTTTTTAATTATGGATGGATATAAGAAAAATACATTATTATCTGACAAGTTGATTATTATACAAAATTTATCCTGATAAAACATTCCTATATATTTTGATGTTTGGTTGAAGTATTTTTTTATTATGGAAGACATAACAACTGATAATATTTTCATGATTAGTTCTCATTGTATTTAATGTAGCATGTGTAATGGGAATGAAAATATCATATAGAACTAATGAAAAATATATATTTCTCTGAAAATTATGAGCATAATTTGTAAGGAAGATAATGTAAGGAGATTACCAAAACTAAAAATGGGATGTTGATGTTGTTTGTACAACATTATTTAATAGAATGATAGTTAAATGTACAAATTGGTGATTTGAAATTCAATTCATAATACCACTTGATATCATACACTCTGATATTTTTGGGCTAATTAGATATAAATTAGAAATGTTCCTTATAATATTTAAATTATATTTGTCGTTTATCTTTATTGGCCATTAATTTTACCACGAACCATAAATTAATGGTTGTAGAGATGTTTAGACAGTTTATAAGTGTATTGGAATGAGATAGGTGTTTATATAATTTTTATTTTAATGAAATACAATTTAAATGTGTACATAATTAAATATATTGTGTCTTGGAATAATAGAAATATAATGTGGCTCCAATAAAATTCTTCAAGAACTCCTAAATAAATGTAGATCTATAAATGAATAAAATTATTTAGTTAATAAGTGAAGACTAATTTCCATAAAAAATAATTTTCAGATGATATTTAGGATAGAATATATATGTAAAAGTACGTATCTAAAAAAATTTTATTATATCTTCAAAAATATTATATGACACAAAATTATATTTTTTATAATTAAAATTATAATGTAAAATAATTTAGGGTATTTATGTGTCTCTACATTGTAATGATAAAAAATATTGAAACAATAAATTCTAATTAAAGATATGACGAATGAATTTCCATGATATTTTTTCTCATGAATGATTTTATATATGATTAGATAAATAATTATATAAGATCATTACAATTTTTGATGTGGATGTTATTGAAAACTATTTATCTATATAAAAATTGTTGAAGATGAAAAGTAATATGTTACAAAAGATTGAATAATAACAACCTGTAAAGATAATAATAATGAAAAGTATAATGAACAAAATATTGAATAAGTTGATTTATATTAGTTTAGTGATGATGAATCTAATACTAGATGAATTTTCTAAATAGACGAACTATACAAATAACTGTCGATTCCAAAAATATTTTTGGAAAATAGTTATCACTAATTCATATATGATATAAATTGATATTTGTGAAATATATTTTTATTATATCATGGTTGAAACCATAATATATTTCATAGGTTATTTTACAAAATGAATGGATAAGTTTTATGAGTTAATTGTTAAATGTAATTGAGAATATGAGTCATATTATCTCGTAACACGACTATAAATAATTTATATTATCAGTAAAAAATGTTGGTTTAAAAAAAATCATAATTAACATGTATAAAATCAAAGAAAAATTGATCATTTTGATTGATATGGTTACACATATGTGAATTGGGATAAATTAAAAGAATCATTTCTCCTTTAGTGAATCAATATTATATATAAAAAATAATGGAAATTATTTCACTTCAAATTTAAATAGTCTATTATATGTTATTCATGTAATATTTTGAAATTTTATAATTTTTTATAGTTGATATTGAGAAAAATAGTTGGTTCATACTTGATAATGTTGGTATTAAGTTATGTAAATTGAAGAGTTCTTCATATAAATTTAAATAGAACCCTCATGACCACTATTTAAGAAGTGAACTCTTCCTAAACATTCTAAACAACAGTAGTTGAAATCATAATTTAAACATAGATGTGATGGAGATGAGAAAAATTAGCAATATAATAATTATTTGTGATGATGATATATTTATTCTTGAAGACATTTGAGAAACATGTTATGAATTTTCTATTAAAAAATCAATGAGATGTCAGTTCATAAAGGTATAAAATTATTTTTGGGATTATAAGTTCAATAAATGAGGAAATATAAGTTCCTATATCAAGAAAAGTATTCATAGGTGTTTCTAAATATTATTTCATATTTTATTAGATAAAATTGTCTTAATCTATAACTATTAATATGAGGTTGAGATAAGTGGATGATTGGAAATTTTTTTATCATAATGAATTTATGAATTTGATAAGAAGCATAATCGATATTATTACATCATGAATAGAAATTGTATATAAAATTAATTTATCAAAATGATATCAGGGTTATATGAAGGAAAAATATAGGGACTGGGCATAAAATATATTCATCATCGATAATGATGTAGGGTCCTTTCTACTTATCAAATTTTCAAACTAAGTTTTTATTACCTTGATAGAAATGGATTGAGATGTAATTATATTTGATGAGATCTATCCATCTTCACTGGAACATATTATGAACTTTTTGTGTGAATATATTTTCGAGAAAATTATGGTCATTATATAAATCACACTTCTCCCCATAGATATATCGTTTCCATGTTTTAAATGCAATTAACCCCGCTTCCAACTCCAGATCATACGCATGATTGTTTTTCTCATTTATTTTCATCTTCCATGAAACGTAGGCTATCACATTATACTTATTCATCAGTACAAAAACTATGCCTTTAATTTAAGAATCAATGCACACCAAAAAGAGTTCTCCAAATGATGGGAGTGTCAGTATTGGGGTGGTGATAAGACTCTATTTCAACTCCTTAAAATATTTTTCACATTCCTTAGTGCAGAAAAAATTCACTCCCCTCTATGTCAACATGGTTTTTAGGTTTTACAATCACGAAATTTTATTAAAAAATAATCAATAATAACAAAATAGGCTCATAATTCTACAAATTTATGTTACATAGGATGGAATGGGCCTCTCTTCAATCACCTTTGTCTTCAATAGGTCCACATATATATCTTTTCAGGTGATAAAATTCCCCAATAATGATACACCCTCCATCAAAAAACTCACATTTACTATAAATTTAAGGCATCTTCTCCTTTCACAAATTCATTAACCAGGTTGCATGTTCTACTTATTTCCCTCATTGCTGTCAGAGTGTATCATAATTTCATCAATAAATTATACCACAAATTTTTAGAGGTAATCACTAAAGACTCTATAAATTAAATCCATGACAATTTTTGAAGGATTGGTGAATATGAAGGGAATAACTATGAACTCATAGTGTCGATACTTCATTAAAAAGTGAATATTGGTAATATCTTCCTTCCTCACATATAATTGGTGAAATACTGATCTAATGTTCACCTTAGTGTAATTATTGGCCCCACGAAGCAGATCATACAATTCATCTATCAAGAGAATGGGATACTTGTTCTTTATTGTGATTATATTGAGATCATGATAATAAATGAAGAGCAACATTGATAACTCCATATTTTGGATGAAGAGGTGTGGTGCACACCACTGTGTAGCACTCAGGCATATAAAACAGTTATCCAGATTTGGTTGTAGATACTTTTTCATCTCTTCATTCCCTACGATGGACATTGAATAAGGTTTATTAGATATATGTAGATATCCAATGTATGTAAAATTTATAACTCAACCTCTTTATCAAGAGGAGGACCATGAAACTCATCCAAGAATACATTGTTTTAATCCATAATGATGGGAATGTATTCAAGGATGATTTGGTCCTTTGTCTCAATCATTTGAGATATATATTATTTCTTCTATGGAACTGGTATCCACACATGAGATGATTATTCTAAAGCATATTATTCTTCTCATTTCACTTGTATTAAACATGTGGTTTCGTCAGGATGTATAGAGTGATATCTCTTTCCTGACAGTTGATGTTGGATTTTTAATAAAGATAGCCAATCCATGCCTAACATAGCGTTGTACTCCACAAGTAAATGAATGACTGGATTTTATGGATGGATTAGTACACAATCATTAATAGGAGAGGAGTCATAAATCATTTACGGAATTATTTCCCCCTTCATTATTCTCACAGATAACATAACCTTAAAATTTTGAGGTGGTTTTTGAATAGATTTACTCAACATGCAAGATATTAATGAATGTGTTGAACCAGAATAAAATTATATGTTCACTATTAACTAATTCATAATTAGAATACATGTCACCACATCAATGTTCAACTCCAACACATCATTAGTCATTGAATAAGCAAATCCTTTTTTCCTTGGATGTTGTTTTTGATTTCCCCTGACTACTTTTTCCATAGAGCAATTGTTCACAAAATTCCCATGCTCATGGATTTTTTAGCACGACACCATAGACTGAGCGTTGATACGAACCTTACTTTTACCATCAACGTTTTTATGATTTTTCATAATCCTTTGGTATTTCATGGTCATATGAACCATCTTTCTACATTTGAAGCATATCTCAGTTAATATTAGGTAGTTGAAAGGATACCTCTTCCCACAACATTCACAAGTGGGATATTAGTGTGTCATTCAATCATAGTCATTTTTTTGAACCACCCATGTTATTCTCAATCTTCATCTTCTTATTACTGGTTACATGAGACCACTAAGAGTTTCCAAGATTCATTTAATCCTTGGGGTGAAAACAGAAAATATCATCAAAATTGATGAAGTCTCAAATCACCAACACTTTTGTAGTCTCAAATTTAGTCTTCCTAAGAATCAGTCAATCTTAAATTCATTGATCATGAAAAAGCCAGAGGTTTACCTACAATTCCATGTAATGTTTTAATCATACACCCTGAAAGACTCATATTCCATCTTCATGAGTCTGAGGAACCCTCTTACAATCATGAAATGAATTTTTTGAGTAAAATATTTATTGATATACATCCTCTTGAATTCCTCATAATCCATGGACTCAATTTCCCTATGGTAAATTGTAATCAGGATCGTTGTCCACCACTGATCAAATTACCCATTAAAATGATAGAATGTCAATATATCATTATCTTCTTCTGACCACTGGAGGGTGGGGAATATCTTTTCAATAGATTTAATCTACAATTACATGATGAGAAGAACATATGATTTATTATACATTAGATGCCTTTGTAACATGAATGATTCTATACCAAAATTATCTTAACATATGGGAGGAGGGATTTCCAGATGATTCATCATATTATCCATAACATGATCCAGCTGATAAAGTACTATCATGATGTTTCGAGCACCTGTTATCATCATATCAGGTATATCATTAATGAAATATTCACAATCCATAACATATTGATGGTACGCACATGTTCATCTATTTCCCGCTATTAACAATGAAAAAGAACGTACAATTAGGTGGTTTAAATACATAGTTATTCAAATAAAATGGAAACTTTAAACATAAAAGGATAAACATATAATGGAGAAGTATATCCTAACTTATTATTCCATAGCTTTAAATCATGTTTATCCTCAATCTATTTCGCAACTTATATTTTATTTGATTTTTTATTCCCTTAATAATGTTTTTTATATAGATCATGAATATAACAAAGAATATCCACTAGATGTATCCATCAAAGAGTGTAGAAAGGCCAATTTTCATGTACCAAGATACCTTGTGTTTGGCCAAAATGACCCTGTTAGATATTTCACTCCTAGGTACCATTGTACCAGAGCCACCTATACCTATTTTTATCCATACATGGATTTATTTTCATGATAAACCCCATACTTTATAATTAAAAAAATTAGTGATTTTTTCTTATAGTTCATCTCACCCATAGGGTTCATACTAAGGTCAATTATTCAAAATATTCAAAAATAAATAGACCATACTCTGATAAAACTATTGCGACTCTTTCCATTTACACATAACATTACATGATTTTATGAATAATTATACCTTAGAATACATGACAAGGATCATGATGTCTAGTTTATTTAAAGAAAAGGTAAAAAAACTATAAAACATGGGGATAAAAAATTCTCTTCATTTAATCACCATTAAGAGATCCTATAATCCCTTGAGACATTACATCTATATAGGGTCCCCTGAGGATCACCTAAACAAATGGATGATCTAAATGCACATTTAGGGAAAACCATAGAAACTATGAATTTTCACATTGGATAAAATGAATTACACTATGATATAAAAGAAATATAACATATGGAATCATAACATATCAACATGGATTCATATAAACATGGAGTCCTAGTATTGAGGAAGAAACATAATACAACACTTTTGTACTTGTCAATACTAACCTCCAAGATCATTGACATAGCAGCAACATCCATGGATAACTGCCAATATTGTCAAACAGAACATCTTAGGCGACTTAACATTACCAAATGCAATGGATCACTATCTGGGAAAACCCATATTAACTATTCATGAGTATTTTTGTACATAAATAATCTTGAATAATCAATCTTACAGAATCATAAGGGTTAAAAGTGGATATAATTAGGTTACATAATCAGGTCATAAATTATAAAAAATGGTCATATCATAAAACTGTCCATGAAATAAAGGGAAAAAAATATACATAATCATTCATAAGGAAAAATAGGCATCAATTATGGAAAGTGAGTTCAACTAGAAGTAACCACATATATGAAAAGTATTAATTAAATTTTATCATAAAAACACTTTTGAGCGGTATTAATAAATATACAATATATCCATTAAAATAGAAAAGGGAAAAATTGATTATAAAAACCAGAAGTGAAACTAGATGTTTTTTATTTTCAAAAGCCTTATTTTATAAAGGCATTGGTATCTTAAAACATAATATGCAGTGCAATGGAAATCATGTACGAATAGGAGATGTTCCCTTAAAACTGGTTTTCTTATCTGATAGTATTATGGAGGGAGTCATGTAAAAAAATGTATATCCCTAAAACAGAATGATAGATCGATCTTGAAACCAGAGTTTGGAGAATATAAACTGTATATATAATATTTAAATATAATTAAAATAAAAATTATTTTGTGTAAAAATAATGATAGATAAATCCAATGGAATAAATGCAGTTTGGGTGGAAAACCTTATTGAATATAGTCCTGGAAGCAGGTGTACCTAAGAGGGGTAAATGAGAGTGAAATAGTGTTCTCATATTTTAAAAATCATTATGATAGTATAGATCAAGTGTTTTATTATTCTCCATTACTATTCAATACACATTAAAGGGCATAATAATGAGTAAAATCTTAAATAAATGTGAAATGGAGAGGATCCCTTAACTAAAATACTAGGAGTTCTCTTCTTAACTTATTGACCTGAGTAATAAAATTAGGATCATTATATAATTATTCCAAAACCATTTATATATGTAAAAAATTAATTAATACCATTTTAAGATCAATAATAACCATTTATTTATTAATAGGTTAAATTTCACTGTTTGGGTCTATTTTCATACTTGGATTTAATGATCAGTTAAATTATATTTATATTTGAATAAACATATATGATGATTGTTTTTGTCAAAAATTGAAGTTACAAGACATTAGTTATCATATAGTATATTACATTGTTGTAAATTTTATTTTGCTACTAGTAGAGATGTTGAGTCATTATATTAAACCATAGTGATATCCTTTTTGGTCAATTGATGTTTTTTTTCCAAAATGTACATGATTTATTATATAATTACAAACCATTTGTTCAAAAGGATCCCAAAAAGATAGATGAGAAAAAATACATATTTTAATTTATTTTTATACCATGAAAATTATTTCTCGACTAGAATTGGAGATGGTAATAGAATTTGAAAACCCATCTTCCTTGAATGTGGTAAATTAAAACATATCCGATTCAATTTTTACTTTAAAAAAAGAAGAGTAATGGTGATATTACAATAGATTATTCCATTATCATAACAAAATTACAGAACATGTAATGTACTATTGTTTTCAAAAAATATTAATGGGAATATGTATGGATAGAAAAGGAAACAAATCATCTTGAAAAGAAGAAGAAAATAAAAGGGCATTTTACCTATTGATTCAACCGTCCTTTAGAGCCTCTAAAGGGGAGAGGATTTGTAATTTTTAAGAGAACAAGGGATGATGGAAGTTGGGAGGGAGATTAGGGATTTATTTTGGATGAATATAGGCACGAAAAATGGCTTGAGAGGGGTTATGTGAATAGGCTAGCAGAGGTGGTATTTATAGTGGATGGGAGGAGAGTTTTTATAATATTTAACTCCTTAGTTTATTATTTTCACTCAAGAAAGCATTATTGATAATAAAATTTCCAAAATTAGTTAAATTATTATATGAGTTTGAACCAATTAATCTTAAATCAAAAAAATAGCATCCATGACTATATAAATCACGTAGTTAGCTTAATTTACAAAAGGTTGTATTCTAATATTCATAAAATAATTCATGTATTTTAAAAAAATTTAAAATTTTCACCCCAAAATTTTTTCTATGTGAAGTATAAAAAAATTAAATCTATATTTCCAAAATAATTATAATATTATGATTAATATAATTTTTAATTAAAACCCTTGTTTACTCAAAAAACAACCATTTCAAAACATTTATTTTATTATTCCAATATATATTCATATCATACATCCACTTGAATTATATTTATTTAATATTATAAGAAAGTCTAATATTCATTAGGTTATTTCACTATTTATAAGGTTAACATTACTTTACATAAGGATAGGTTACTATTCAAAAAAAATTATGTTGGTCATATTAGACTCCAAATATCTTACTAATTACATCCATTTTTGTCAGATTTTTGAAATTCAAATGATAAAAGTAAAAAAATTATGTTTTAAAGTCGCACAAAAAATAGTGGTTCTTTATGTTGTGATTTCATATGGATATATGACATATTTATAAGAAAATAAATTCCATTGAAAATTTTGGGTGGTTACATTATCCCCAACATTAAAAATTTCACAATTAAAATTTTGTTTTACATTATAAGTCGTAAACCGTTGTAGGTACTTTTCCATCATTACATTATCGAGTTCCAATGTTTCTTATTTTATACATATGGTTCTTCCACAGTACATTGTCTAGGTTGTGAGTTTTTTATATTGAACATTATCTTTATTATCCATGATCATCACCGAATGCTCCATATAAAAAATATCATCATCCAAATGTAACATCTTTGATGATAGTACATGTGAAGGATCTGGTATTTACTTCCATAAGAGGGATACATGATTGTAATAGTGTACATTGGATATTATTGGGATAAGTTCATGTTGATAGGACACATATCAAGCATGATCAAGGATCTCAATGGGGATGATGTACTTGAGACTTAGCATCCAATTCTTCCCAAATCACATGAACATTTTCCATAGAGATAAACAAATAAATACCACCTCTCTAACTTTTATCTCAAGGACTCATTGATGATTGTTAGTATTAATCATTTTTTGACACTAAGATGTTTTTTACTACTACTAAATGTTTTTCAAATTCCCAACCATTTCATCCACCATTTCAAGAACTAGAAATTGGTTCTCATTAACATTATCCCAACATTACTATGTTCTTCACCTTTTCCCATAACAATTTTCAAATGGTGTCAATCAGATGCTCGAGTTGAAACTATTACTGTAGGATAATTCAATGAGTGGATGATGTTGGTACTATATCCATTGATGTCCATAGAACATGATCTCAACACATCATGTAGTGTCTAAATTTTTAACTCAGATAGGCCATCAGTTTGAGTATGGTAGGCCAAACTGATGTTCAGTTCTAGGCTTATAGTATATTTGAGACTTTTCCAAAACATTACGGTGAATCTTAGATCATGATCTGATTTTATAGATATTGGTTCAGAAAAATACTTTACCAATTCATTTATACATATATATGAAATTATATACATTCAGAAGTCTCGTGAATCGCGATGATGTTGGGTTCCTTTCTAAGACGATCCAAAATTTCCCATATAGCATTGTTTCTTTAGGTCATCCGTGGATGTCAAGTGATAGAGTGAAATAGTTATTTTCTCCCACAACCATGTTGGTATGGGTGGTGTTTGAATAATCCCCATAGATATTTTCCTCTCAACCTTCACTTGATGATATACCAACCGCATTGATGTATATTTGGTAATATCTTTTTTTTTAAATTTGTCCCACCAAAAGACTTTTTAGAGATCTCGATACCTCTTTGTTCTCCCAAGGTGGATAGAGGAGGTTGATCTATGTGTGTTATTCTGATGTTCCTTATTTATCTCTAGATCTAATGGTACAAATAATCATGATAATAATATTAAAACTCCTTCCTAATCAACCTCAAACTCTATGGATTCACCATTTTTATTTCTTGCCACCGATATGTTAATTTTAACATCATTTCATTAAGGATCCTTTTTTTCAGAGTGATAGATGCTTGATAAATAATTTGATAACGGATTTATTTTGTTCCATACTTAATTATTACCATGTCCATCCTATTAAAATTCATGATGATTGGATCCTTTTAAATTCTCATCATTGATAATGATAAATGATTTTTCTTATGTAAGGTCTCTTCCACCTTATTTGCGATACCATGATGCTAGTGGGTTGGGAATTCATAACTATTTATGATGTCCATCCACCATTGCTGAAATATATAAATCTATTTTTGAGTGAATATATATTTCAGAATATTATTGTTATTATATATCTTACAATTCCTTCATAAAAATAATTCTTCTAACTCCAAATCATACGTACTATATTTTTGTTGATTTCTTTTTTGATAACATGAGGCGAAGGGTTCCACATTATCATATTGCATTAGTACACAACAAAATAATTTCATTGAATCATCATTGTACACCACAAAGTGTTCTCCTCCTTTTCAATATGTGAGTATTGAAGAAGTGATAATACTCTTTTTCATCTCCTGAAAATAGTCATCAAATTCCTGAGCCCATACAAACATCACCCCATTACATGTCATCTTGGTCAATAGGATTTACAAATGTTAATAAAAATCATTGATATTACCTTAATAGACATATAATGTTGTGGATATCTGTTACAGATGTTGTTATAGGCCACACTTTTGTCTCCTTAGTCAGGGAATTGTCCACATATATCCATTTACAGGTGATAACATGTCACAAGACACATTCTTCCTCCATTTAGAATTCACATTTACTATACATTTCATAAATATTATCCCTTAAAGATGTCATTAATTCAGTTTCTATATTCTCATCATGATCCTCCGTACATTTGGATTATACAATCATATAATCAATAAATACTAAAACCAATTTTTCGGGGTAATATATATAAACATGACTCATTAAATCCTTTAAAATCAATAGAACATTAGTGAGTCTGAAGGGAATCTATATAAACTCATTGTGTACAAACCCCATTGAAAAAAAATTCTTAGGAATATATTCAATCTCGACCCTTTTTTATTGATATCATTATTGATGGTTTCCCTTTGAAAAATAACTATCCCCACGAAGATGATAAAACAAGTCATCTATCAATGTCAAGGGACACTAGTTCTATATGGTGATTTCATTGAGCTTGCTATAATAAAATATGAGGCACATTGATCCATCCATCTTATTGATGAAGAGGAAATGAACACCCCATGGTGTTGCACTTGGGAATTTAAAAACCTTCTCTATATTCTCTGGTAGGATCTTCTTTGGATCATCCATCTCTTTGGTGGCCATTCTATAAGCTGTCTTTGATATAGCTAGAGTTCCATGAATAAGTTCAATTGAGAACTCAACCTCATAGTTAGGAGTAAGACTATGAAAATATTCATGGAATACATTAGTGTAACCCCTAATGATGGGAATGTCCTCAAAAAATTATTTTATCGTCTTTATCAATTGTTTGAGATAAATATAATTTCTCATAAGTAGAAAATATCCAAACCTGAGATGATGATTCCAAAAGAGATTCATCTTCCTCTATAAACATTTATTGAATTTTAGGACTCTTCAGGATGTGATGATTAAACTCCATTACATGAATTATGATGTTGGATTTGAATAATGATTGATAATACATGCACATGAATTAGTAGAACTCCACTAAAAGAACTATGACCTAATTTTTGGGAGGTTCAGTACCCAAATATTAACTGTAGAGGATTTATAAACCATGTATTCAATAATTTCCCCATTCATTTATATAAAAGATAACTTATCCTCCAAATATTGATGTGGGTTTTTAAAGGATCTCCTTAACATTCATGATATGAATGAATGCATAGAACCAGAATCTAGTAGTACATTCATTATTCATGAATAAATAGCATGGAAACCTGTAACCACATCATTATCTGGATCTACCTTTTTAGTATTAATACAATAAGTCCTTCTTTGTTTCCTTAGAGGTTGATGAATATTTAATCTGACAACCATTGGATTAGGGAAATTGTTTATATGATGCCCATGGTCCTTGATGGTTTATCACAACATCAATGGCTGAGTTTTGATCTGAACCTTCCATTCTTATTCAACATTACAAGGATTTTTCATAAAACATAAGCAGTTCTTAGCTAGATGAAACAACTTTCAACATTTGATGAAATTTCTAGTTACTATTAGATAGTTCTGAGGATGCTTCTTCCAACAACTTATACAAGTTGGATACTTGAGATTCATTCCATTATGGTAATTTTTATGAACCACCCATGATTTTATCCATTATTGTCTTCTTATCATCAGGCCCTTGAGACAACTAAGTGTCTCAAATGACCATTTCAACATTGAGGGTACAAAAAATAATTTCCTCATTACCATCGAATTCTTGAATCACCAACACATTTCAAAGACTTAGTTGTAGTGTTATAAAGATGATATCTAACTTGCTTTAAGTGTTCATGATGAAGACCAAGCCATTCCTTGCTAGACAAGTAATTTTTTCTTCACACACCCCGATGGACTCATCTTCCATCTACTTCAGTCCATGGCACACTATTACCATCTTGTGTTGGAGGGTTCATGTAAAATAATTTTTTTAAATAAACATCTTGAATTCCTCCCAATCAATAGAATCAATTTTCTCATGGGAATTTGTTTTCTTTATCAATTTCCATAGTTGATCAGCATCCCTGTGAAAATGATAGACCACCAATACAAATTTCTTTTCTTCCAATCATTAGGGGATGGTGAATAACATTTCAATGGAGGAAATCCATTATTCAGGGAGGAGGGAATAAAATGGTCCACTAAAACTAGGAGGAATTTTCCTCTGAATGATTCTCTGTAAACATTTTCATTAAATGAGAGATGATAACTATCTACATGGTTCAAGTTATTATTAAAAAAACCAAAAGAGAAATTACTATCATGATGTTTTGAGCACCCATTCCCATCATATAAGGAATATCATGAGGGAAATAATCATATTTTATAACACATTTATTGTCGGCACATGTTCTTCTGTTTACCATAATTAGCTATGAAAATAAATGTACTAATAGAGGGCCTGGATACATATTTATTGAACATAAAAAAACATTGATCATAAAAGGATAAAACATGTGAATGAGAATTATATCATAACATGTGATTCGTCAGGATTATATCTATTTTATCATCAATATATTTCATGAAATATATTTTTATTATTTTTATTCCCTTAATAATGAATTGAATTATGATCATGAATTTACCAAAGCAAATCTTCTGACAGTGTAAAAACAAGAGTACAGTATGGTCCATAGTCGAGTACTAGGACTCCTTGGGTAAGTCCCAAGTCCCTTTTTCATTGTTTTCACTCATAGGAACATCTGTTTCAATACCACCTCTACCTATTTGTATCTAGACATGGATATATTTTCTTGATAAACCACTTACTCTATAAAAACAAAAAATTATGGTATTTAATCTAATACTTCAGCTTATCCATAAGGTTCTTACTCATGTTCATTATTCCGAATATAAAAAAATAACAAGACCATCCAATGATACCAATTATATAGAACCTATCCATTCAAAAATTGCATTACATGATTTTAAGTATAATTATACATCATAGTTCAACCAAAGGGTCATGATGTCTAGTGTATTAGTAGACTATATACCAAAAACATAAAACATTTGGATAAAAAGCACTGCATTATTTGATATCCATTATTATATCAAGACATCCATTGTGCTCTTACATCTTCATAGGGTACCCTAAGGATCACATGAACAAAGGGATGAGCTTAAATCCCAGTTAGGGAAAAACAATAAAAACAAAGAATTAGGAAATGGGATAGAACATATTAAATGATAATTCAAAAAACATGAAACATATGGAATGATAACATATAAACATGTAGTCATATGAAAATGGAGTAATAGTAATGTGGTAGAAACATAATAAATGCTGTTAATTTGTGTCCTGGATAACAACCATGATCGTTTCACAGAGTATCACAAGCCAAAGCTAACCACCAAGATCGTCACACATATCATTTCATTCGACTTATTTTACCCAATGCATTGGAGTGATATCCATGTGAAAACATATTAACATTTCATCAATATGTATCTCACATTAAGAATCATGCAAACTCAATCTTAAACTATCATAAGTGTTAACCATGGAATTAATTGGGTTATTCAATCATGTCAAAAAGCATAACAACTTGTCGTATCATAAATGTGTCCATGAAATTAATGAACTAAAATACAATGATAATTAATAAGGTAAAATAAGAATGTATTATGGAAAGTGAGTTAAGCTATATGTTACCATTTGTTTGAAAAGTATTCATTAAATGTCATCATGAAAACATTTTTGAGCGGTTTTATTTAAAATAATATAGAAAAACTAAAAGAAAAAAAGGAGACAATCCATTATAAAAAACCACAATTGAACTAAGATTTTTTCACAATATAAATACTTATTTTATAAAGGCATTGGTGGAATAAAATAGAATATAGAGTTTAGTTGAAATTAAGTAATAATTTAAGAAGTTCCATTAAAACAGGTATGCATATCTGGTTGTATTGAGGATGTAATATCATAAATTCTTATATATCCCCAAAAGGGAATGATGGATGGACCATGAATCATAGGAATTGTAACGCCCCGACCCCAGCTACCCAGAGTCGGTGCAATAATTACATAACATTGGCATGATCACAAGAAAGATCAAATCTCGAAAGACCGATTGGTTTAGTAGCCTTGGAAACACTAGATATAATCATAAAGTTTTACATTACATTTCAAAGTGAAAAACTACTACAACAACAAAGTCTTCATATCCACACTATTAACCCCTCATAATATCCCTGCAAGTCATTCATAATTTACTTCTTCACTACCTGGGAAAAATAAAACATAGAAAAGGGGTGAGCTCAAATGCCCAGTAAGGATAACAATATAGCGGAAACTTTCATCAATAAGAATAAACATTTAAGGCAATGTATAACTAAAACAAAAGCCTTTTAAACATGAACTTTAAACATGGTATGGCATAAATAAAATGAAATAATGCCATTTACTTATTCACATGGATATTCCACTAATCGAATAATCACATGCAAAAATAAATAACCACTTTCATAATGTTGGAATGCATAATGCCAGACTATCATAACCACATAGCCAAGGCCTCGTGCCAAGACTACAAATAAGATTTTGTCAAGGCCTTGTGCCAAGACACTAGTTTGTCTCATGAGACCTACCGATGCATCGAGGAGCTATAGCGGGCTCCACCCGTCACTTAATAAGTCCAATGCATTCCCATATGAAAAGGTTTAAACATAACATAAACATTCGTACTAGCATACGAAATGTCAATACATTCACAATAAACTATGAATGGTATAAAAATAGCACATCCACAGTCAAACATATCACAAAACCTTCAATACAATATAGAAGTTTTGTATCATAATAAACCAACTTCAAATAATCTTAAAATCCATCAAAGGATGTTGACATAGATGAAATCAAAATTCTTTTTAAAGAAATATCTCCTTTTATTTTGAAATCATTTAAGATCCATATAAAATAAAACATTTTCTTTGAAAATATTCTTATAAGCTTGTAAGGAAAGCTTTGAAGATTTTATAACGGCGTAAAATAACCGCACCCGCCGTATAAGTTAAAAAAAACATTCTTACCTCAATTCTGTCGAAAAGGTTAAAAAGGAACTTGTTTTGAAAATGACGGAAAGATTCCTTTATAAACCTCTTATAAAAAGTCAAAAAAGGGTATAAATGACTTTAACCCATATTCTTGTAAATAGTAAAAATGTTTTGAAATACATTTTGAAGAAACATGGATGTGGATGATAACGAGATCCCAGTAGATTATTACGTATAAACAACCTCGGATAAAGAAGAGATTGTGAAATAACCCTTACCTTGTACTTTTCCTTGGTTGGGGTAGGTTAACCTCCTGTATAATGGTGAAATAGTTGTTATTAAATTATACAAGAATCATATATATTAATATGATATCATATATGATCTTTTAACATTGATTTGTTAATAATATCTTAGAATTATCGTCGTTTCGGGAGTTAACTTACTCATTTTCTTTTATATGTTTTGTTACATAAGCCATGGTTGTTGTATCTTATTCATATCCAGAATGATATACAGTCCTTAAACATCATTTTTAAATCATCAAATGATAATTATACTTGAATGGATACGATGGAGAATGAATCTCATCGCGTTCGTGGAGACGGTAGTCCGTACGTACGCACGAGCGACAATATCATTCTTTTGATATTAAAATAATATATAAATGGATGGTATATCATATATACAGAATCATTAACATGTTATATTTATTATTTACATGAGTTACACATCATTATTATACCCATCCAAATAATATTATATTGAATAACAATTACACCACGACGTGGAGACGGTAAGCCGTACGTACGCACGTATGGTGACATGTTATTCAAAGGGTGGATAGAATACTGAATATGATTGTACCATATTTATAATAACATCACAGTATATGTGAGATACTGGAGTTATTATTTCAGAATGGTAAGAACAAAGGAAGAAGAAGTGGAAGAAGAAATGAACTTAGAAAAGGGTGGTGAAATCATTACTTCTTTTTCGGGTTCTTCCTTTTGATTTGATCAAAAGGGCTCCTTAGGTTGGCTTTCTGATCAAACTAAGGCCTCTAGGTTGTAGTGAGGGATGTTGGGAGAGTATTTGGGCAGAGTTTGGCCGAACCAAAAGGCTTTGAAGGTTTGAAGAAATGAGAAGGAGGAGCGCCCTTTTATAAGAGGGGTGAGGGGCACCTTTGGAAAAGTTAGAAATATTAATTTATAATAAATTGATATTCGGTTTAAAAAGGCTACAAAGTTGACTATTCAAAGGATGAGGTGGGGATAGGTCGAAAACAACTCATCCAATATAATTTAGACAGGTTTGGGTACTTATATTAACCTTATCTTTAAGTATTAACTCTAAGTTAATTAGTTTCACTTTTACAATGTCTCTTTGTATTTTTATATAATATGGTTAATAAACTTACTATATACATCCAAGCGACCCCCAAGTGGTCCATTAATGAGGAACCTATCATAATATAAGTCTCTTGGCCGAACCTTAGATTTTTAGGAATTTAATATCAATTAATAATATAATATTTGTTTTAAGAACTCTTTTATGTAAATTTTGACACTATTCAATAGTTGATTTTTGTGAAACTCCTAACAGATTGATTACTTCGAACAAAGTCAATTAAATCAATACTAATATATCATATTATCATAGAAAATTAGTTTAATTCATTAAAAGTTTCATATTATAATTATTTGGGTATTTATAAGATCAATTATTTTTATTTTTCACTATTTTAGTAATTACTGCATCATCATTGTGTCATAAATAAAATAAATTATATAATGTCTAAAAATTATAAATAAAATATCATTATGTAGGAAATCTTTTTATCTTTCTAATGAATATTTATAATCGAAAATCCAACATGTATAACCCTATGTAAAAATTGTTCTTCTAAAAGATGTAAGCTTATGCCATTTTTATTTTTATTTTAACTTTATTAATATAATGTGTCCCTACCACATACAAGTGGCTCCAAGGGGTCCCCAAATTGACCCAAGGATGCTCATGGTCGGGTATGTGTCCACCAATAAGGTTAGGACACGTTTTAGGGTAATTTTGTATTATTATAATATTATTTTTTAACCCTTATTTACCGGATTTACCCTTTAACCATGGTAAATAAAATATTTACCGCAGTAATTATTCAAAATGTCTAAAAATAAAAGTTACCTATTTACAAAATTTGAACATCCTGATTCCAAATATGGAATCCATTTTCCTAAATTCAAAACACATAAGTGGCAGAAATTAATTTAAAATTAATTCCCGCTGTCAAAACAAAAAGCGTGTTTTTAAGAGATAATAACTATCAAAAGATTGACACTTGTTTATGTTCGGTTTAATTGTAAAATTATGTCCAATGATGAACATTAAATTGAATGGTAAAAATATATTCTAAATATACTTTAAAACCACTCAAATTCATAATTTATCACTATTAATTATTTTGATTAAAAAAGTTGTTTTTAATTAAAATTTAGAAATTTTCACTATTCATCAAAATATGAAAGTAATCCGAAATGTACCAAAATTTCACCCTAGGCTAATTTTGATATTCCGAATCCAAAAATGAAGTCCATTTTGAAATATAGAATATATATGATTTCAAAAAGTAGGTATTACTATTCACAACGGCTAGTTTAATTAGTTGTGGTGTGTGTTAGAACTCGAGGTTGCGTACAACACACGCTATCGCATTATTCGAAGGGAAACGTACCGTAGAAGCTTGGGGTGTTACATTCTCCCCTCCTTCAAATAATTGCGTCCTCGAAATTTCTAGGGTATTACTGCATAAAAAGACTCGGGTGGTTCTTCATCATAAGTTCCTCGGGTTCCCACGTTGCCTCTTCCATCTTATGATTCCTCCACAAAACTTTTACCAGACGCGTCGTCCGGTTTCTCAGTACTTGTTCTCTTGTATCAAGAATCTTGATGGGCTCTTCGCAATAAGACAGATCGGGTTCCAGTTCTAATTCCTCATAGGTGAGTACATGCGTTGGGTCAGGCATGTATTTTCTCAACAGAGATACGTGGAACACATCGTGAACTTTGGAGAGACTTGGCGGCATTGCCAATCGGTAAGATACAGCCCCAATTCGTTCTAGAATTTCGAAAGGTCCGATGTACCTGGGACTCAATTTACCTTTCTTACCAAAACGTATGACTCCCTTCCACGGAGATACCTTTAGGAAAACATGATCACCGACTTGAAATTCCAAATCCTTCCTTCGATTATCGGCATAGCTCTTCTGCCTACTTTGAGATGCTTTAATGTGATTTTGGATTACCTTTACCTTTTCCATCGTTTCCTCCACCAGTTCTAGACCTACAAGTTTTCTTTCACCGACGTCATCCCAACAGGTTGGTGTACGACATCTCTTTCCGTATAACGCTTCATATGGTGCCATCTGAATACTCGAATGGAAGCTATTGTTATAGGAAAATTCTACCAGAGGTAAATATTGATCCCACATACCCTGAAAGTCAAGTGAGCAAGATCTCAACATGTCTTCTAAGGTTTGAATAGTCCGTTCTGATTGTCCGTCTGTCTGAGGGTGGTAAGCAGTGCTCAAATGAAGTTCAGTATCCAGGGATTTCTGAAGACTTTTCCAAAATCTTGAAGTAAAACGGGGGTCACGATCAGAAACAATCGATAGGGGTACTCCATGAAGTCTCACAACTTCATTAATGTATAGTCTTGCTAGACATTCCAGGGGTAGCTCTTCTCTTATAGCAAGAAAATGTGCTGACTTGGTAAGACGATCAACAATAACCCATATTGCATCGTTCCTTCTAGGAGTCTTTGGTAGCCCCATGACAAAGTCCATTGTAATATTGTCCCATTTCCACTCCGGTATAGGAAGAGGTTGCATGACTCCTCCAGGCCGTTGCCTTCCAGCTTTCACTTGTTGACAAACCATACATCTTGACACAAAATCAGCAATCTCCCTCTTCATGTTGTCCCACCAAAAATGTTCCTTCAAATCTCTATACATTTTGGTGCTCCCAGGGTGCATAGAGAAATTGGAACTATGAGCATCATCCAGCAATTCCCTTTTTAGGTCAGGTATATTGGCAACACAAAGTCTCTTCCCGAATTTCAAAATTCCACCTTCATACGCAAAGTCTCTCAATCTCCCATCATTCACAGCTTTAATCTTCTTTTGGAATTCTTCATCATCAGTCTGAGAACTCTTAATCCTTTCTAGTAAAGATGGTTTGGCAACCATTTGAAAAAGCATTGATGTTTCACCTTCCCTGGTTATTCCCATGTCCATCTTCACTAGCTCCATGAAAATTGGATCCCTTTCAATTCTCATATTGTTCAAAACTCCATGGTCTTTTCTACTCAAAGCATCTGCCACCTTGTTTGCCTTCCCTGGGTGGTAGTGTATCGTACAATCATAATCCTTGAGTAATTCAAGCCATCTCCTTTGCCTCATGTTGAGTTCTTTTTGTGAGAAAATATACTTCAAACTCTTGTGATCAGTATAAATCTCACATTTTTCACCATAGAGGTGGTGCCTCCATATCTTCAAAGCAAAGATCACAGCTGCTAACTCAAGATCATGAGTAGGATAGTTTTGTTCATGAATTTTCAACTGTCGTGATGCATAGGCAATAACTCTATCATTCTGCATAAGGACACAGCCAAGTCCTTTCTTTGATGCATCACTATAAATAACGAACCCATCATTCCCCGATGGTAGAGTCAATATAGGAGCATTGACTAATCTTCTCTTCAGTTCTTCGAAACATTCTTCACACTCTTTTGTCCAAACAAATTTAACCCCTTTACGTGTGAGCTTCGTTAATGGGTTTGCCAATCGGGCAAAATTCTGGACGAAACGTCGATAATAACCTGCCAAACCAATAAAACTACGTACCTCAGTTATACTCGTAGGTGCTGGCCATTCTTGGATTGCCTTGGTCTTAGAAGGATCAACAGAGATTCCATCTTTAGAGACAACATGGCCAAGAAAAGAAATCTCCTGAAGCCAGAATTCACACTTGCTAAACTTCCCATATAATTCATGCCTCCTCAGAGTCTTCAAGATAATGCGCAAGTGATTTTCATGATCTTCGTAGGTTTTGGAGTATACCAAGATATCATCAATAAATACCACCACAAATTCATCGAGATACTCCTTGAAAACTCTATTCATCAGATCCATGAACACAGAGGGTGCATTAGTCAATCCAAACGGCATTACAGTAAACTCGTAATGCCCGTACCTGGTTCGAAATGCTGTCTTCGGAATGTCTTCCTTCTTCACACTCAACTGATGGTATCCAGATCGAAGGTCAATCTTTGAAAAGTATTGAGCTCCATGCAGTTGGTCAAATAAATCACCAATACGAGGTAGGGGATACTTGTTCTTTATTGTTATAGCATTGATCTCCCTGTAGTCGATACATAACCTCATAGATCCATCTTTCTTTTTAACAAAAAGAACAGGGGCTCCCCATGGAGAAACACTAGGGCGAATAAATCCCTTATTACTCAATTCCTCTAGTTGTTTCTTTAGTTCAACTAACTCTACGGTGGCCATTCTATAAGGGGTCTTCGATATAGGCCTTGATCCAGGAATCAAATCAATAGAAAACTCAACTTCTCGTTCTGGAGGATGTCCAGGTAAATCTTCCGGAAATACATCTACAAATTCTTTCACAACAGGTACATCCTCTATTTGAACATTCCTTTCCTCACCGACAGTTATTTCATTCTCTTCCTCCCCAATAATTGAATTAAGTTGAGCTGTTGGGGGTGGATCTAAATAAGAATTAGGTGGTGACGATTCTGCTCTAAAAATAAGGTGTTCCTTATCATTATCATCAAGAATCGTAACCTCTTTCTTCTTACAATAAATCTTCGCATCATAGTCCGAAAGCCAGTCCATACGGAGGATTATATCAAACTCAATCATAGGTATGACGATGAAATCAGCAGATAAAGAAAATTTATGTGCTCTAATGGGGACTGATTCACAAAACTTTGTTGCAACGATACTTCCCTTAGGAGTTTTAACTGACAACTCCCTTATTAAATCAAATTGGAAATATCTAATTTTCTTAGCAAACTGGGAAGATATGAAACAATGCGATGATCCAGAATCAAATAATGCATTTGCTAAACTTGAGGAAACCATTAAATTACCTGCCACCACGTCTTTCGGAGCTTCTACCTCAGCAGTAGTGATAGCATAAGCCTGGCCTTGATCCCTTGGCCTTTTCTGAGGTAAGTTCTCCTGACGCTTAGGACATGCATTTGCATAATTCCCCATCTCCCTGCAATTGTAGCACTGAACGTTGGTAGCTTCCTTCTTCCCCTTGCAATCATGAGCTTGGTGGCCTTTTTCACCACACTTGTAACAGACTCCCATTCCCTTCAAGCAAGTACCAGGATGTTTCTTCCCGCATTTACCACAAGATGGATATTCAACCTTTCCCTTCTTCCCCTTATTTCCGTTCCCAGATTGATCAGCAGGTCTCTTCTTCTCTTGCTTTGCTTTAAGGTCATAAGACTTAGAGAATTCCTTTTCGGTCTTGATAGCACATGAGACAATGTCTACGTACGATGAAAAGGATTGTGAGACTAATGCTCGACGGAGAAATGGTTTTAACCCATCAAAGAAACGATCAATCTTACTTCTTGGGTTGTGAATATAATCTCCAGCATACCTCGCTAACCTTGTAAAGTTAGCCTCATACTTTGTGACATTATCATCCTCCTTTTGTCTCAGACTCAGAAATTGCCTTTCCATATCTGCTCGATGGTCGCGAGGAAAGTATTTTTCTAAAAACAGATCTTTGAACTCCCTCCATTCCATGTTTGATACTTCATCATCTTCCTTCATGTTTTGAATCAATGACCACCATTGATCAGCATCTCCAGTGAGGCGGTAAACTGCCATGGTAACTTTTTCCCTTTCACTACTCCCCAAAGCCTGAAATATTTTCTCTAGGGAAAATATCCATTGCTCAGCTACTAAGGGATTTGTACTCCCATTGAACGTTGGTGGTTGTTGTCTCATGAATCGATCTAACATTGATCCTCCACGCTGCGGATCAGGGTGCTCCATACGGGTAAGGTTATTATTCATAACCTGAGTAAGTTGTCCCAGTACGGTGATTAGCTGATCAGCACCAGTTGCATCACCAGCCCCACTATAATTATCTTGAGCAGGAGGGCAATCCCTACATGGAGTGCGTGCATTGATACGGTTTCCATTTCTTCCACTAGGCGCCATTTCTAAACAATGGCATAAACTAGATCAGTTTATGAATCAAAAAACATAATCCCATACTTATAAAACACTTAACATAAATTGAACTATCTATGGATATAATCCATAATCATAAATATGTTTTCTTTGAGGAAGTATATACTCATAAACCCTTCATAATGATTTGTAAAGAAAGTGAGAGTTATCCTAAGCATATCCCCCGGGAGTGTCGTAACCAAGAGTGCAGCAAGGCCCGTTGTCGTGCACCAGTTCCCGTTCGAGTCTAGCTCAAAGCGGTGTTTTCGGGTTTTACCCCTAGGTACAACTGTGCCAGAGCCGCCTCTACCTGCTCGTATCCAGACAGGGATGTATTGCTCGGAAAACTCACAAAGTCTCTACAATACCAAAATTCTAGGAAGTTCTTCTATACTAATCCTCAAAGTTCATCTTAGGTCTACGTGCTCTAATCAGAGTTTATCTAAATCTAGTTTACAAGGTTTGTACTAAACTTCCTCTGATACCAACTGTAACGCCCCGACCCCAGCTACCCAGAGTCGGTGCAATAATTACATAACATTGGCATGATCACAAGAAAGATCAAATCTCGAAAGACCGATTGGTTTAGTAGCCTTGGAAACACTAAATATAATCATAAAGTTTTACATTACATTTCAAAGTGAAAAACTACTACAACAACAAAGTCTTCAGATCCACACTATTAACCCCTCATAATATCCCTGCAAGTCATTCATAATTTACTTCTTCACTACCTGGGAAAAATAAAACATAGAAAAGGGGTGAGCTCAAATGCCCAGTAAGGATAACAATATAGCGGAAACTTTCATCAATAAGAATAAACATTTAAGGCAATGTATAACTAAAACAAAAGCCTTTTAAACATGAACTGTCAACATGGTATGGCATAAATAAAATGAAATAATTCCATTTACTTATTCACATGGATATTCCACTAATCGAATAATCACATGCAAAAATAAATAACCACTTTCATAATGTTGGAATGCATAATGCCAGACTATCATAACCACATAGCCAAGGCCTCGTGCCAAGACTACAAATAAGATTTTGTCAAGGCCTTGTGCCAAGACACTAGTTTGTCTCATGAGACCTACCGATGCATCGAGGAGCTATAGCGGGCTCCACCCGTCACTTAATAAGTCCAATGCATTCCCATATGAAAAGGTTTAAACATAACATAAACATTCGTACTAGCATACGAAATGTCAATACTTTCACAATAAACTATGAATGGTATAAAAATAGCACATCCATAGTCAAACATATCACAAAACCTTCAATACAATATAGAAGTTTTGTATCATAATAAACCAACTTCAAATAATCTTAAAATCCATCAAAGGATGTTGACATAGATGAAATCAAAATTCTTTTTAAAGAAATATCTCCTTTTATTTTGAAATCATTTAAGATCCATATAAAATAAAACATTTTCTTTGAAAATATTCTTATAAGCTTGTAAGGAAAGCTTTGAAGATTTTATAACGGCGTAAAATAACCGCACCCGCCGTATAAGTTAAAAAAAACATTCTTACCTCAATTCTGTCGAAAAGGTTAAAAAGGAACTTGTTTTGAAAACGACGAAAAGATTCCTTTATAAACCTCTTATAAAAAGTCAAACAAGGGTATAAATGACTTTAACCCATATTCTTGTAAATAGTAAAAATGTTTTGAAATACATTTTGAAGAAACATGGATGTGGATGATAACGAGATCCCAGTAGATTATTACGTATAAACAACCTCGGATAAAGAAGAGATTGTGAAATAACCCTTACCTTGTACTTTTCCTTGGTTGGGGTAGGTTAACCTCTTGTATAATGGTGAAATATTTGTTATTAAATTATACAAGAATCATATATATTAATATGATATCATATATGATCTTTTAACATTGATTTGTTAATAATATCTTAGAATTATCGTCGTTTAGGGAGTTAACTTACTCATTTTCTTTTATATGTTTTGTTACATAAGCCATGGTTGTTGTATCTTATTCATATCCATAATGATATACAGTCCTTAAACATCATTTTTAAATCATCAAATGATAATTATACTTGAATGGATACGATGGAGAATGAATCTCATCGCGTTCGTGGAGACGGTAGTCCGTACGTACGCACGAGCGACAATATCATTCTTTTGATATTAAAATAATATATAAATGGATGGTATATCATATATACAGAATCATTAACATGTTATATTTATTATTTACATGAGTTACACATCATTATTATACCCATCCAAATAATATTATATTGAATAACAATTACACCACGACGTGGAGACGGTAAGCCGTACGTACGCACGTATGGTGACATGTTATTCAAAGGGTGGATAGAATACTAAATATGATTGTACCATATTTATAATAACATCACAGTATATGTGAGATACTGGAGTTATTATTTCAGAATGGTAAGAACAAAGGAAGAAGAAGTGGAAGAAGAAATGAACTTAGAAAAGGGTGGTGAAATCATTACCTCTTCTTCAGGTTCTTCCTTTTGATTTGATCAAAAGGGCTCCTTAGGTTGGCTTTCTGATCAAACTATGGCCTCTAGGTTGTAGTGAGGGATGTTGCGAGAGTATTTGGGCAGAGTTTGGCCGAACCAAAAGGCTTTGAAGGTGTGAAGAAATGAGAAGGAGGAGTGCCCTTTTATAAGAGGGGTGAGGGGCACCTTTGGAAAAGTTAGAAATATTAATTTATAATAAATTCATATTCGGTTTACAAAGGCTCCAAAGTTGACTATTCAAAGGATGAGGTGGGGATAGGTCGAAAAAAACTCATCCAATAGAATTTAGACAGGTTTGGGTACTTATATTAACCTTATCATTAAGTATTAACTCTAAGTTAATTAGTTTCACTTTTACAATGTCTCTTTGTATTTTTATATAATATGGTTAATAAACTTACTATATACATCCAAGCGACCCCCAAGTGGTCCATTAATGAGGAACCTATCATAATATAAGTCTCTTGGCCGAACCTTAGATTTTTAAGAAATTTAATATCAATTAATAATATAATATTTGTTTTAAGAACTCTTTTATGTCAATTTTGACACTATTCAATAGTTGATTTTTGTGAAACTCCTAACAGATTGATTACTTCGAACAAAGTCAATTAAATCAATCCTAATATATCATATTATCATAGAAAATTAGTTTAATTCATTAAAAGTTTCATATTATAATTATTTGGGTATTTATAAGATCAATTATTTTTATTTTTCACTATTTTAGTAATTACTGCATCATCATTGTGTCATAAATAAAATAAATTATATAATGTCTAAAAATTATAAATAAACTATCATTATGTAGGAAAGCTTTTTAGCTTTCTAATTAATATTTATAATCTAAAATCCAACATGTATAACCCTATGTAAAAATTTTTCTTCTAAAAGATGTAAGCTTATGCCATTTTTATTTTTATTTTAACTTTATTAATATAATGTGTCCCTACCACATAAAAGTGGCTCCAAGGGGTCCCAAAATTGACCCAAGGATGCTCATGGTCGGGTATGTGTCCACCAATAAGGTTAGGACACGTTTTAGGGTAATTTTGTATTATTATAATATTATTTTTTAACCCTTATTTACCGGATTTACCCTTTAACCATGGTAAATAAAATATTTACCGCAGTAATTATTCAAAATGTCTAAAAATAAAAGTTACCTATTTACACAATTTGAACATCCTGATTCCAAATATGGAATCCATTTTCCTAAATTCAAAACACAGAAGTGGCAGAAATTAATTTAAAATTAATTCCCGCTGTCAAAACAAAAAGCGTGTTTTTAAGAGATAATAACTATCAAAAGATTGACACTTGTTTATGTTCGGTTTAATTGTAAAATTATGTCCAATGATGAAAATTGAATTGAATGGTAAAAATATATTCTAAATATACTTTAAAACCACTCAAATTCATAATTTATCACTATTAATTATTTTGATTAAAAAAGTTGTTTTTAATTTAAATTTAGAAATTTTCACTATTCATCAAAATATGAAAGTTATCCGAAATGTACCAAAATTTCACCCTAGGCTAATTTTGATATTCCGAATCCAAAAATGAAGTCCATTTTGAAATATAGAATATATATGATTTCAAAAAGTAGGTATTACTATTCACAACGGCTAGTTTAATTAGTTGTGGTGTGTGTTAGAACTCGAGGTTGCGTACAACACACACTATCGCATTATTCGAAGGGAAACATACCGTAGAAGCTTGGGGTGTTACAGGAATGGAGAATATAAAAATTATTTATAATTTTTACATAAAATTAAATTACAAATTCATTTGGGTAAAAATAAATTTATTGAAATCTGAATAAATAAAGGCGGTTCGGGTGGAATCCCTTATGAAATATCGAGATGGTATTGGGTGTACTTAACCGGTATTAATGATAGAAAAATGGATTTATATTCTTAAATAAATCATGGGGAAACTATGGGGGTTGTGCTTAATCATAACCCATCATAGATTATTACACATAAAAGGGAATAAAATAGTGGCAAATCATTAATATGAGTGAAATCGAGAGGATCCCATAACTTAAATCTAATGGTGATCTTTTTCTTGGACATAATGACCTGAATAAAAAAATGATCATTGGTTAAAAATTACAGAACCTATTCTCTAGGAAAAGTATTTATTAATAAATTTTTAATTCTATTTATAAATTTTTATGGTGGTAAAGAGGTTTAATTTCATTTTTTGGGTCTATTTTCAAACTAGGTTTTAATGATCGGTTTACTTATAATCATGTTATAATAAACATGTATGATGAAAGTGGATCACCATAATTGTCGTTATATGAAATTATAGAAAATCATGGATATTAATAGTTTTTAAATTAAATTTATTTATTTATGGTGAATCCGAAATATTATATAAAACATTAGTGATAACCTTTTTGGTTAATTATTGGTTTTTGGGCACAATGGAAATGTTATCTATTAAGTAATATCCATGTATATAAAATGATTATAGAACCATATATGATACATTAATCATATTATATATTCTAGTTCAACCATGAAAATGATTACATGGAAAGAATTGATGTCTATAATATAAATTGAAAACCCATACTCCTTGAATGTGATAAATTAACACATCTTGGATAATTTCGTCACTACTAAAATAAAATATGAGTAAATGAGATTTTTATAATAGATTATTCCATTATAATAGAAAACTTATAGTACATGTAAGGTACTTTATTTTTTCATAACATTTGGATGAGGAGAGGTAATGGTGGAAATGAAAATAAATGAACTAGAAAAGAGGAATTTACATCTTGATTCAACCATACTTGAAATCCTCTTCAGGGGAGGGTATTTGGTATTTTTTAGATACCAGGGGTTATTCACATTGGTATGGATCTTGGGGAGTGATTTTTTAAGTATATATGCAAGGCTCAAGGATTTAGAGGAGTGTATAGAAGCTGATGGAACACATGGTATGTATATTGGAGGGGAGGAGAGTTATCATAATATTTTACACCTTAGTTTATTATTATTTCCCTCAAGGCCATGAATGGTGATGATACCAGGACAAAATATAGTCATATGTTCATGTGAGATCAAACTTATTGGGCGTACATCCGCAAGACATCATCCATGACTATATAAATCATATAGTTTTTCTTTAATTTCCATTTATTGTATTTTACAATTCATTTAAAATTCATGTACTGTTGAGAAATCCAAAAATATTCACCATACCCATTTTTTGACATATAGATTCCAAAAAAGAACTAAAATTTTAAAAAAAAAATTAAAAATATGAACAATTTAATTTTTAGTTTAAAAAACAGTTATCTCAAAAAACAATAATTTTATAAAATTCATTTTCATATTCCCTAATTTATGTATATCATACTTCCATATAAATAATATTTATATAAAATCATATGTAAGGTTTCTATTCATTGGGTTATTTAAGTATGAATAAGGGTAGCTTTACTATTCATAAGGGTATGTTAATATTTAAAAAATAATTATGTTGGTCATATTAGACTCGAAATAACTTATTGATCACAATTGTGTGTGTAAGATTATCGAAATTCAAATCATAAAATAGAAAAACTTATGATTAATAGTCACATCAAACTTAGTAGTTCATTATGTTTTTATTTCTTGTGGTTAAATGAAATTTTTATAAGAAAGTAATTCAAATTGAAAACAAGGAGTCATTACAAACCTTTCCCCACACACATGGGATATGGAAGAATTATATCATGTACCACACATGTCACATATCTAACTATATGAAATTAAAAACAATTTATCAGTGTTAATCCTATTACCCAAATTTACTATAACATTAATTAAATAATTATTTCATAAAATAATTATTCCATGTTCATTAATTTATTCAAAAATTAATTAATCACATCAAATTCATTTAATTAAATCAAATGTCCATTATTTATAAATAGTACATTAATTAATTCTCTAGTTAATTAATCAACTACCTTTTGATAATTAATTCAAAATTAAATTAACTAATTAAAATACATTAATCAATTCAGAAAATTAATTAATAATTTCACAATCCAACTATCTCATAATAAATTCTACAATGAATTATCTAAATGGTAATAATAGTATCTAATAATTAATTCCACAATTAAATAATTAATTAATTCCAAAAAAATAATTAATTGAATTATGAGTTTAAATTTCTTAAAAACAATAGAAGTTATACAATTTTCTTATATGTAATCAATATCAAAACTATGTGATTTGAATTTTAGAGAACCTACCTCTATTCATGGATGAATGATCTCCCAATGGATACCCCATAAAATTCATGAGAGTAATGATGTTGAATGGTATATAGATATATAACATAAATATAGGTAATAAAAATAAATATCCCTAAAATTTATATATATATATATATAGTCATTGATATATATCAACATTTCTAGATCCAGATCTATCCCAAAATAGGATGAAAACCCACCAAAATAATTCATTAATGATCGAATGATGAACAAGAAAAAAGACGCATATCATTATATTTATAATTTAGGAGAAGATCATCAATATTGGATTTAAATAGGTACTAAAATAAGTTTTTAGGTATTTTAAATCTTATATGAGGCTCTAAAATCCTATTTTTTTTGTCGGATATTTGGTCGAATAGGGAGTGTTTATTGGGTTTTGGAGGAAAATGATCAATTTTTCTGTGTAATTAAAAGTAATGCTTGGGTTACTAGGTTGGGGTGTTTGATTTTCCCTAAATGTGAAGCTAAATGGTGTGACTAATTTTTTTGCGATTCATGGATAATTCTTATAAGTAATGTGGTATATGAAATAGTATGATAACCCTGAAAATACCAATTGTAAAATGTTGCATTGTCCGCAAGGCAGGGTAGCAAGATTTTCTCTCACCCTGTGCCAATCGCACATAGCCCTATTTAGTTATACATTTATCAATATTTTTAAAAAATCACCCCATCATAAAACATCAAATTAAATTTAATAAAAGTAAATTTATTTACATCAAAAAATTATCAGGTCATCTCTAGCAATGGTGGGGATGTTACAGTCTCCCCACCTTATAATTTCTCATCCATTAGATTCACTCCCAATCATTTCTATGATTTTCTATAAAAAATATTAGGCCAAAATAATCTCATATATACATTCCATTACCATGTTCCATTATATAAATTCCCATGTTCCCATTATACAAGAACAATCATTAATGACTTTCACCACATCACCTTCTCACTATGATCCATCACAGAAAAAAAAATTTCATCAAATGACTCATCTTTCATAATCCTATCATTATCCACCTGTACCACATAAAAATGGTTTGGGTGATAATTTTGTAGTTGTTAAACAAGATCAATTTCATGCATAAAATTGTATTTTATTGAATGGTCCAAACTGTACATCGTTTCCCCATGTCTTTCCACAACCTCAAACGTTGCAACAAAACATGGTCACCAATAATGCAATGACCAGAGAATTTATAAATAAAATTCACATTTTGATTTAATTATATTTATTTTTTAAATAGAGAACACATGAACTTACTCTTTTTATTATAGCCACTTTTTTAATAACAGGTTTGTATCATTATGAATGATAATAAATTAGTTGAAGTGTGATGAAATATGTAGAAAAATAATGGATTTTAAGATATCAAATTGGCATAGAAAAAGATAGTTATTGAATTAAATAGTGTAATCATACATTATGAATCCATTTATCCTAGATTTCGAGGGATATAACATTTCTAGGCTTTTTATTAGACAAATACCAAGTCGAGATCTATCAACTTACGAATGAGATAAACCGCTTACGGGAGAAGGAAATCCTAAATGAGTTCACATCCGGAACGATGTTTTTCAAATTTCCAAATGATAACCGCCTCATCATGCAATATAATATTAGAGAATACTCAGTTGTAATGATGGGATGTGCATCAAAACTATAAATAGAATTTTTATATTATTTTATATATAATAAAAATTATGTTTTCATCCTATTATTGTAAATTTATAAATGAATTTTTTTTTGATTCAATTAAAAAAATTGTATGTATAAATAATAAAAAAATTTATATTAATGAATTATTGTATTTATAACATAAAAATTAATTTTTAGTTTTTTATAAAATTTATATGATCATATAATTTTTATACAGAAATAAATTGTTGTAAAAACCCATCATTTTCAAAAACTAATAGTTTACAATTTAAATGAAAAAATTTAATATTTTGAAAATCATTTAGATAAAATAATTTTTTTTTAAAAAAATGTTGTGGAAATTATTAAATTGTGTATTATTCATAACATAATGAGACATTCTATTTTTTGGGTAAAAATTAAATATAGTATGTATATACATTATGTTTTATGACCTAAAAAATTAAACAAAAATAATGTATTAATTAATATAATTACTATCCAATAACAAATATATTATATCCCTTTATAATAAAATTATTTATATTTTATTTTATTTATTCTAAAATCCAATTAACAATCCTCCATCAATTATAATATATTTTATGATTATAAATTTTTTTAATATTATGAATGGCCTCCAAATTACATATGGTATTATTTTGATAGGTTATACCCATGGGCTTATAAAATAACAAAAGGTACTACTATTTGTAATAAGCAGTGTGAAAATTCAGGGTTAGGATTGTGGTTTTGGATATTTTATTATATAGAGTCCAAAAACTAAATAATAATGAAATCACCCTCATTTGATATATAAACCCACCCAAACCATCATTTCTATTTACTCTAACTACTTGGAGAACATATGAACTCTTCCCTCCAGTCTATAGAGTCCTCTTAATGTGTCCCCAACCATCCATAACATCCCTCTCAATCATTTAGAGTCACACATTCATTTAAGGGATCGTTCATGTCTCCATATTTCTTCATGTTTATTATGTTACACCTTCTTTTTATGATTCCTTTTGATTTTTCTTGTCAATACATTACCATATTAAATTCAATTATAGATTAAATGTTTCCAGACCACTTTCTCCCACATCATCACATTTTATGAATTTTTATGTGACATCATTATTGTAACGCCCCGACCCCAGTTACCCAGAGTCGGTGCATTATTACATAACATTGGCATGATCACAAGAAAGATCAAATCTCGAAAGACCGATTGGTTTAGTAGCCTTGGAAACACTAGATATATTCATAAGTTTTACATTACATCATTAAACGAAAAATTACTACAACAACATATTGTATCCATAATCCACACTCATATCCCCACATAATATCCCTGTAGGTCATTCATAACTTACTTCTTCACTTCCTGGGAAAAATAAAACATAGAAAAGGGGTGAGCTCAAATGCCCAGTAAGGATAACAATATAGCGGAAACTTTCATAAATAAGAATAAACTTTTAAGGCAATGTATAACTAAAACAAAATCCTTTTAAATATGAACTTTCAACATGTATGGCATAAATAAAATGAAATAATGCCATTTACTTATTCACATGGATATTCTACTAATCGAATAATCACATGCAAAAATCAATAACCACTTTCATAATGTTGGAATGCATAATGCCAGACTATCATAACCACATAGCCAAGGCCTCGTGCCAAGACTACAAATAAGATTTTGTCAAGGCCTTGTGCCAAGACACTAGTTTGTCTCATGAGACCTACCGATGCATTGGGGAGCTATAGCGGGCTCCACCCGTCACTTACTAAGTCCAATGCATTCCCATATGAAAAGGTTTAAACATAACATAAACATTTTTATTAAAACTAGCATACGAAATGTCAATAATTTCACCATAAACTATGAATGGTATAAAAATAGCACATCCACAGTCAAACATATCACAAAACCTTCAATACAATATAGAAGCTTTGTATTACAATAAATCAACTTCAAATAAGAGTAAAATCCATCAAAGGATGTTGACATAGATGAAATCAAAACTATTTGAGAGAAATATCTCCTTTTTTGAAATCATTTAAAAGTCACACATTTATAAAGGAAGTAATTAAAAAGAGATTTTTGAATCAAAGTGTCCCATACCACTTTGAAACTTTTGAAAGGAATTAACATTTTTAAAAACATTCATGTCCATATAAATAAATCCTTAAAAACCATTTTTAAGACATTAATTAAAAATATTTATAAAGATAAATCTTTAAAACATTTAAAATTCTGATTTTGATAAAGAGTACCTTTCTGAAATTCTTAAATTACTCTTTTTGAAATCATTTAAAAGTCACATAATTATAAAATAAAACATTTACTTTGAAAATATCCTTGTAATATTGTAAGGGAAGCTTTTAAAATTTTATAACGGCGGTAAATAGCCGCAGCCGCCGTATAAGTTAAAAGAACATTCTTACCTTAATTTTTTCGAAAAGGTTAAAAATCACATTGTTTGGAAAACGATGGAAAGATTCCATTATAAACCTCTTATAAAAATTCAAACAAGGGTATAAATGACTTTAACCCATATTCTTGTAAATAGTAAAAATGTTTTGAAATACATTTTTAAGAAACATGGATGTGGATGATAAAGAGATCCCAGTAGATTATTACATATAAACAACCTCGGATAATGAAGAGATTGTGAAATAACCCATACCTTGTACTTTTCCTTGGTTGGGGTAGGTTAACCTCCTGTATAATGGTGAAATAGTTGTTATTAAATTATACAAGAATCATATATGTTAATATGATATCATATATGATCTTTTAACATTGATTTGTTAATAATATCTTAGAATTATCGTCGTTTCGGGAGTTAACTTACTCATTTTCTTTTATATGTTTTGTTACATAAGCCAAGGTTGTTTTATCTTATTCATATCCAGAATGATATACAGTCCTTAAACAACATTTTTAAATCATCAAATGATAATTATACTTGAATGGATACGATGGAGAATGAATCTCATCGCGTTCGTGGAGACGGTAGTCCGTACGTACGCACGAGCGACAATATCATTCTTTTGATATTAAAATAATATATAAATGGATGGTATATCATATATACAGAATCATTAACATGTTATATTTATTATTTACATGATTTACACATCATTATTATACCCATCCAAATAATATTATATTGAATAACAATTACACCACGACGTGGAGACGATAAGTCGTACGTACGCACGTATGGTGAAATGTTATTCAAAGGGTGGATAGAATACTGAATATGATTGTACCATATTTATAATAACATCACAGTATATGTGAGATACTGGAGTTATTATTTTAGAATGGTAAGAACAAAAGAAGAAGAAGTGGAAGAAGAAATGAACTTGGAGAAGGGTGGTGAAATCATTACCTCTTCTTCGGGTTCTTCATTTTGATTTGATCAAAAGGGCTCCTTAGGTTGGATTTCTGATCAATCTAAGGCATCTAGGTTGTAGTGAGGGATGTTGGGAGAGTATTTGGGCAGAGTTTGGCCGAACCAAAAGGCTTTGAAGGTGTGAAGAAATGAGAAGGAGGAGTGCCCTTTTATAAGAGGGGTGAGGGGCACCTTTGGAAAAGCTAGAAATATTAATTTATAATAAATTCATATTCGGTTTCTAATGGCTCCAAAGTTGATTATTCAAAGTTTAAGATGGGGATAGGTCGAAAACCACTCAACCAATAGAATTTAGACAGGTTTGGGAACCTATATTAACCTTATCTTTATGTATTAACTCTAAGTTAATTAGTTTCACTTTTACAATGTCTCTTTGTATTTTTATATAATATGGTTAATAAACATACTATATACATCCAAGAGACCCCCGAGTGGTACATTAATGATGAACCTATCATGATATAAGTCTCTTGGCCGAACCGTAGATTTTTAGGAATTTAATATCAATTAATAATATAATATTTGTTTTAAGAACTCTTTTATGTCAATTTTGACACTATTCAATAGTTGATTTTTGTGAAACTCATAACAGATTGATTACTTCGAACAAAGTCAATTAAATCAATCCTAATATATCATATTATCCTATAAAATTAGTTTAATTCATTAAAAGTTTCATATTATATTTATTTGTGTATTTATAATATCAATTATTTTAATTTTTCACTATTATAGTAATTACTGCATCATCATTGTGTCATAAATAAAATTAATTATTTAATGTCTAAAAATTATAAATAAAATATCATTATGTAGGAAATCGTTTTAGATTTCTAATGAATATTTATAATCTAAAATCCAACTTATATAACTCTATGTAACAATTGTTTTGCTAAAAGATATATGCTTGTGTCATTTTTGTATTCATTTTGACTTAATTAAAATAAAGTGTCATTATGACTTACAAGTGGATCCATGGGGTCCCAAAATTGACACAAAGATGCCCATGGTCGACCATTTATCAACCAATAGGGTTAAGACACGATTTAGGGTAATTTAGTATTATTATAATATTATTTTTTTAACCCTTATTTACCGGATTTACCCTTAACCATGGTAAATAAAATATTTACCGCAGTAATTATTCAAAATGTCTAAAAATAAAAGTTACCTATTTACACAATTTGAACATCCTGATTCCAAATATGGAATCCATTTTCCTAAATTCTAAACACAGAAGTGGCAGAAAATAATTTAAAATTAATTCCCGCTGTCAAAACAAAAAGCGTGTTTTTAAGAGATAATAACTATCAAAAGATTGACACTTGTTTATGTTCGGTTTAATTGTAAAATTATGTCCAATGACCAACATTATATTAAATAGTAAAAATATATTCTAAATATACTTTAAAACCACTCAAATTCATAATTTATCACTATTAATTATTTTGATTAAAAAAGTTGTTTTTAATTAAAATTTAGTAATTTTCACTATTCATCAAAATATGAAAGTTATCCGAAAAGTACCAAAATTTCACCTTAGGCTAAATTTGATATTCCGAATCCAAAAATGAAGTCCATTTTAAAATATAAAATATATATAACTTCAAAAGGTAGGTATTACTATTCATAACAGCTAGTTTGATAGGTTACGGTGTGTTAGAACTCGAAGTTGCGTACAACACACGCTACTGTTTTATTCAAAGGAAAGCGTACCGTGGAAGCTTGGGATGTTTCATTTTAAATTTTTTGATGTATCCATTTAGTCAAAAAGTTTAAAATATTGTATTTAAAAAGGTTTCACTATCAAAAGTTGATAAAAGTGCAATACTGAAAATGAATCTGTTCTTGCATTATGACTAAGAAACTCATAATATGGATTCTAAAATTATAAGGATTATATAAAGTTTAAAATTTAGTTAATACTATTCATGACCTCTTTTAATGGCTTTTTTTTTTTGGTAAGTCATGGTGCAATTGAACTCAGTGTTGCGTGTAGTGCAAGTTATTGAATTATTTTGAAGAAATAACACACTATGAAATCTTGTGGTGTTACATTCTCCCCTCCTTCAATAAATTGCGTCCTCGCAATTTGAAATTGTTCTTCAAAAATGAAAGGTTGAAAGTAGAAAATATATTTGTGGGAAAACCCATATCGGAAATTGGGTTACTAAAATTTAGTCTTAATATGAGGAAAAGAGAAATCAAAGGGTCACCACCAAATTATGATCTCGATTAGGAGAACATTGGTGGAAATTAGAGACATATAATCGGAGGAAAGACGTAAATATTTATAGGTAGTGATTGGGGTCATCAATCACAAACAAGTGTATAATTGAGGTCCTTAAATTCATCAATCTATGATGATTTGAAATACCATCGGTTCAACAAAACATAGGGTATTAGGATAACACATTTTTGACGTTTCAAAATATCTTAGTTGAAATCCCACATCGAAAAATGAATTAATGAGGCCTCTATTTAAAATAAAGAGTGGAAAGTATGAAGATTACCGAAAATAACACATACTAGGGTTCCATGTAGGAAAATATGGATATGGAAGAAAAATCTAACCATCAATTATCTGATGGAGAGTGGTAGAGAACAAGGCTATGAAAAGGCCAACAATCCCAAAGCCATAAATTTGTGATGATTTAAGGTACCATCTAGGACAACATTTTTGTTCTAAGTTTCTGTTATTAATGTTGAGGAATTTATTTATGAGATTGGCTAAGATAATAAGGAGATATACTTACTTTATAATTAGAATTTTACCCATTAATAAATTTCTACCACAAACTCATCTTTCACTCTAAAAGATAATAGAACATAATTTTTTTTCTATTTATACTATTCGTACAGGGTTCCAAAATTAATGAATTTATAATTCATCTACCTGATCTTTTTTTTAAAAAAAACTACATTATTTAATTCGGACATCTCGTGGGACAGTGGTAGGTGATACACCCTTGTCACCCTTCGGTTGCGGGTTCAAGTCTCGCAGCCTTGCCGGACGCGACGGGTTGCCGCCCGACCTCCGGGTTGTCCTTTTATGGAAATCCAAAATAATCCAAACTAGAACTATCCAAAATACTTCTGTCCAGACTTTCTCTAAAAGGCTTCTTAATTCCAAAATCAATTTATCAGATTCCCCAAACGAAGTAATGTTTCTCTTATTGTCACATACTAAAAATATAATTACCTTCATCATATTAAAACCTTACTGAAATCAACAAGTACTTCAGTACAATCCATATATATATCACATTATTCTTATAACCAGAATATAATCCTTGAGTCCAAAAGCACCAATACATTAATTATTCCGCCTCAACTGTAGTCACAGCATAAGATTGGCCTTGATCCCTTGGCCTTTTCTGAGGTAATTTTCCCTGACGCTTAGGACATTCATTTGCATAATGACCCATTTCTCTACAATTGTAGCATTCCACTTTGATAGCCTCTTTCTTTCCCTTGCAATCACGAGCCTGGTGACCCTTTTCTCCACATTTATAACAAACTCCCATTCCTTTTAGGCAAGTACCAGGGTGATTCTTCCCACAATTATCACATAATGTAAAATCCTTCTTCCCCTTTTTCTCTTTATCTGTCTCTTGTTCCACCGTTCTCTTCTTCTCTTGCTTTACTTTGTTGTCATAAGACTTAGAGAATTCCTTTTCTGTCTTGATAGCACACGAGACAATATCTTCGTATGATGAGAAGGATTGTGATACCAAAGCTCGACGGAGAAATGGTTTTAACCCATCAAAGAAACGATAAATCTTACTTCCTGGGTTGCGAATATAATCTCCGGCATACCTTGCTAACCTTGTAAAGTTAGCCTCATACTTTGCGACATTCTCATCCTCTTTCTGTCTCAGACTTAGAAATTGCCTTTCCATATCTGCTCGATGGTCGCGAGGGAAGTATTTTTCTAAAAACAGATCTTTGAACTCCCTCCATTCCATATTTGATACTTCATCATCTTCCTTCATGTTTTGAATCAATGACCACCATTGATCAGCATCTCCAGTGAGGCGGTAAACTGCCATGATAACTTTCTCCCTTTCACTGCTCCCCAACGCCTGAAATATTTTCTCTAGGGAATTTATCCATTGCTCAGCTACTAAGGGATTTGTACTCCCATTGAACGTTGGTGGTTGTTGCCTCATGAATCGTTCTAACATTTATCCTCCACGCTACGGATCAGGGTGCTCCATACGGGTAAGGTTATTATTCATAACCTGAGTAAGTTGTCCTAGTATGGTGATTAGCTGATCGGCACCAGTTGCATCACCAGCCCCACTATAATTATCTTGAGCAGGAGGGCAATCCCTACATGGAGTGCGTGCATTGATACGGTTTCCATTTCTTCCACTAGGCGCCATTTCTAAACAATGGCATAAACTAGATCAGTTTATGAATCAAAATACATAATCCCATACTTATAAAACACATAACATAAATTGAACTATTTATGGATATAATCCATAATCATAAAAATGTTTTCTTTGAGGAAGTATATACTCATAATCCATTCAAAATGATTTGTAAAGAAAATGAGAGTTATCCTAAGCATATCCCCCTGGAGTGTCGTAACCAAGAGTGCAGCAAGGCCCGTTGTCGTGCACCAGTTCCCGTTCGAGTCTAGCTCAAAGCGGTGTTTTCGGGTTTTACCCCTAGGTACATCTGTGCCAGAGCCGCCTCTACCTTCTCGTATCCAGACAGGGATGTATTGCTCGGAAAACTCACAAAATCTCTACAATACCAAAATTCTAGGAAGTTCTTCTATACTAATCCTCAAAGTTCATCTTAGGTCTACATTCTCTAATCAGAGTTTATCTAAATCTTGCTTCCAAGGTTTGTACTAAACTTCCTCTGATACCAACTGTAACGCCCCGACCCCAGTTACCCAGAGTCGGTGCATTATTACATAACATTGGCATGATCACAAGAAAGATCAAATCTCGAAAGACCGATTGGTTTAGTATCCTTGGAAACACTAGATATATTCATAAGTTTTACATTACATCATTAAACGAAAAATTACTACAACAACATATTGTATCCATAATCCACACTCATATCCCCACATAATATCCCTGTAGGTCATTCATAACTTACTTCTTCACTTCCTGGGAAAAATAAAACATAGAAAAGGGGTGAGCTCAAATGCCCAGTAAGGATAACAATATAGCGGAAACTTTCATAAATAAGAATAAACTTTTAAGGCAATGTATAACTAAAACAAAAGCCTTTTAAATATGAACTTTCAACATGTATGGCATAAATAAAATGAAATAATGCCATTTACTTATTCACATGGATATTCTACTAATCGAATAATCACATGCAAAAATCAATAACCACTTTCATAATGTTGGAATGCATAATGCCAGACTATCATAACCACATAGCCAAGGCCTCGTGCCAAGACTACAAATAAGATTTTGTCAAGGCCTTGTGCCAAGACACTAGTTTGTCTCATGAAACCTACCGATGCATCGAGGAGCTATAGCGGGCTCCACCCGTCACTTACTAAGTCCAATGCATTCCCATATGAAAAGGTTTAAACATAACATAAACATTCGTATTAAAACTAGCATACGAAATGTCAATAATTTCACCATAAACTATGAATGGTATAAAAATAGCACATCCACAGTCAAACATATCACAAAACCTTCAATACAATATAGAAGCTTTCTATTACAATAAATCAACTTCAAATAAGAGTAAAATCCATCAAAGGATGTTGACATAGATGAAATCAAAACTATTTGAGAGAAATATCTCCTTTTTTGAAATCATTTAAAAGTCACACATTTATAAAGGAAGTAATTAAAAAGAGATTTTTGAATCAAAGTGTCCCATACCACTTTGAAACTATTGAAAGGAATTAACATTTTTAAAAACATTCATGTCCATATAAATAAATCCTTAAAAACCATTTTTAAGACATTAATTAAAAAGATTTATAAAGATAAATCTTTAAAACATTTAAAAATCTGATTTTGATAAAGAGTACCTTTCTGAAATTCTTAAATTATTCTTTGTGAAATCATTTAAAAGTCACATAATTATAAAATAAAACATTTACTTTGAAAATATCCTTGTAATATTGTAAGGGAAGCTTTTAAAATTTTATAACGGCGGTAAATAGCCGCAGCCGCCGTATAAGTTAAAAGAACATTCTTACCTTAATTTTGTCGAAAAGGTTAAAAATCACCTTGTTTGGAAAACGATGGAAAGATTCCATTATAAACCTCTTATAAAAATTCAAACAAGGGTATAAATGACTTTAACCCATATTCTTGTAAATAGTAAAAATGTTTTGAAATACATTTTTAAGAAACATGGATGTGGATGATAAAGAGATCCCAGTAGATTATTACATATAAACAACCTCGGATAATGAAGAGATTGTGAAATAACCCTTACCTTGTACTTTTCCTTGGTTGGGGTAGGTTAAACTCCTGTATAATGGTGAAATATTTGTTATTAAATTATACAAGAATCATATATGTTAATATGATATCATATATGATCTTTTAACATTGATTTGTTAATAATATCTTAGAATTATCGTCGTTTCGGGAGTTAACTTACTCATTTTCTTTTATATGTTTTGTTACATAAGCCAAGATTGTTTTATCTTATTCATATCCAGAATGATATCCAGTCCTTAAACATCATTTTTAAATCATCAAATGATAATTATACTTGAATGGATACGATGGAGAATGAATCTCATCGCGTTCGTGGAGACGGTAGTCCATACGTACGCACGAGCGACAGTATCATTCTTTTGATATTAAAATAATATATAAATGGATGGTATATCATATATACAGAATCATTAACATGTTATATTTATTATTTACATGAGTTACACATCATTATTATACCCATCCAAATAATATTATATTGAATAACAATTACACCACGACGTGGAGACGGTAAGCCGTACGTACGCACGTATGGTGAAATGTTATTCAAAGGGTGGATAGAATACTGAATATGATTGTACCATATTTATAATAACATCACAGTATATGTGAGATACTGGAGTTATTATTTTAGAATGGTAAGAACAAAGGAAGAAGAAGTGGAAGAAGAAATGAACTTGGAGAAGGGTGGTGAAATCATTACCTCTTCTTCGGGTTCTTCCTTTTGATTTGATCAAAAGGGCTCCTTAGGTTGGCTTTCTGATCAAACTAAGGCATCTAGGTTGTAGTGAGGGATGTTGGGAGAGTATTTGGGCAGAGTTTGGCCGAACCAAAAGGCTTTGAAGGTGTGAAGAAATGAGAAGGAGGAGTGCCCTTTTATAAGAGGGGTGAGGGGCACCTTTGGAAAAGCTAGAAATATTAATTTATAATAAATTCATATTCGGTTTCTAATGGATCCAAAGTTGATTATTCAAAGTTTAATGTGGGGATAGGTCGAAAACCACTCAACCAATAGAATTTAGACAGGTTTGGGTACCTATATTAACCTTATCTTTAAGTATTAACTCTAAGTTAATTAGTTTCACTTTTACAATGTCTCTTTGTATTTTTATATAATATGGTTAATAAACATACTATATACATCCAAGAGACCCCCAAGTGGTACATTAATGATGAACCTATCATGATATAAGTCTCTTGGCCGAGCCTTAGATTTTTAGGAATTTAATATCAATTAATAATATAATATTTGTTTTAAGAACTCTTTTATGTCAATTTTGACACTATTCAATAGTTGATTTTTGTGAAACTCATAAAAGATTGATTACTTCGAAAAAAGTCAATAAAATCAATCCTAATATATCATATTATCCTAGAAAATTAGTTTAATTCATTAAAAGTTTCATATTATATTTATTTGTGTATTTATAATATCAATTATTTTAATTTTTCACTATTATAGTAATTACTGCATCATCATTGTGTCATAAATAAAATTAATTATTTAATGTCTAAAAATTATAAATAAAATATCATTATGTAGGAAATCGTTTTAGCTTTCTAATGAATATTTATAATCTAAAATCCAACTTATATAACTCTATGTAACAATTGTTTTGCTAAAAGATATATGCTTGTGTCATTTTTGTATTCATTTTGACTTAATTAAAATAAAGTGTCATTATCACTTACAAGTGGATCCATGGGGTCCCAAAATTGACACAAAGATGCCCATGGTCGACCATTTATCAACCAATAGGGTTAAGACACGTTTTAGGGTAATTTAGTATTATTATAATATTATTTTTTTAACCCTTATTTACCGGATTTACCCTTAACCATGGTAAATAAAATATTTACCGCAGTAATTATTCAAAATGACTAAAAATAAAAGTTACCTATTTACACAATTTGAACATCATGATTCAAATATGGAATCCATTTTCCTAAATTCTAAACACAGAAGTGGCAGAAAATAATTTAAAATTAATTCCCGCTGTCAAAACAAAAAGCGTGTTTTTAAGAGATAATAACTATCAAAAGATTGACACTTGTTTATGTTCGGTTTAATTGTAAAATAATGTCCAATGACCAACATTATATTAAATAGTAAAAATATATTCTAAATATACTTTAAAACCACTCAAATTCATAATTTATCACTATTAATTATTTTGATTAAAAAAGTTGTTTTTAATTAAAATTTAGTAATTTTCACTATTCATCAAAATATGAAAGTTATCCGAAAAGTACCAAAATTTCACCTTAGGCTAAATTTGATATTCCGAATCCAAAAATGAAGTCCATTTTAAAATATAAAATATATATAACTTCAAAAGGTAGGTATTACTATTCATAACAGCTAGTTTGATAGGTTACGGTGTGTTAGAACTCGAAGTTGCGTACAACACACGCTACTGTTTTATTCAAAGGAAAGCGTACCGTGGAAGCTTGGGATGTTTCATTTTAAATTTTTTGATGTATCCATTTAGTCAAAAAGTTTAAAATATTGTATTTAAAAAGGTTTCACTATCAAAAGTTGATAAAAGTGCAATACTGAAAATGAATCTGTTCTTGCATTATGACTAAGAAACTCATAATATGGATTCTAAAATTATAAGGATTATATAAAGTTTAAAATTTAGTTAATACTATTCATGACCTCTTTTAATGGATTTTTTTTTGGTAAGTCATGGTGCAATTGAACTCAGTGTTGCGTGTAGTGCAAGTTATTGAATAATTTTGAAGAAATAACACACTATGAAATCTTGGGGTGTTACAATTATGTTGTTGAAATTTCTCCATTCCATCCCATTCCAAAATAATTGTTTATGAAGTACAATCAAAATTTTGTATCAAGTGTATTCACAATTATGCATAAATATTTCATTTATTCTATACATACAAGTATTTTTTCTACATTGGTTGATCATATAATAAATAATGATGATGGATGAATCTATTTTGATTGATCTATGTGGCACACATAATCTTTATATTGAAATAAAAGTGGTAAGTGCACCTGACTTACATAGAGATTTAATGAATTGGTTTATGATTAGTACCAGGATTCACCATGTTGGTACTGGGATATTACCTGAGATAATAATGGGAATTTTTTCATCATAACATATTACTAGGTATATTTGGAAGTTTGTTTATGATGTTTGGTTTTATGTTGTTTCCAAATGTCCCATGTTATGATAATCATGATATATCTTACCCTATTATTCTGGTTCATTTTATGAATCATTGATGTGGATATTTTATAACATGTATAGTATAATTCATGTCATATAGTTTAATCCTTTACAATGCTTTATATTTATCCCATTTGTTATGTATGTTCTCATCTTGTCCTGTGGAATATTAAATATAAATTATTTTTTTAATCATGTCTATAAAATAATCAATAATGATATTGTATTTCACGTTTTAAGATGTTACGTAATGTAAATCATTTCCTAAAAACCATAGAGCTATGAATATGTTAGGTTATATTAAGTGTGATTTTATTTAATAAATGATATTGAAATTTTAAATGATGATCAAGGTCATTATTGTATTTAAAAAATGATATGATTAGGTTTTTTATTATGATTGTAGAACTCCTGGGAAATCTCTATGGATTAGATTTTGTATATGAAAAATTCATGTACATTTTAATTTATAATGTAAGTGGTTTATCAATATAATAGATACATATATGGATATTGCACGTGAATGTGGGTTGGTAATAGATGTACCTATGAGTGACAACTTTGAGAAGATGTTTCAGTCTTAACTCATGATAATATGTTACACAAAAACATGCCTTACTATGTACCTAGTGTTACACTTCAAGGCGATATTCATTTTTAAATTCATAATATCAATACAATCCATAATTATTTTAAATATATTTCATTAGAATATATGTTAGGAAATATATTATTGATAAATAATATTGAATCCTAGAAACTCATAAGTTAAGGGGATAAATGTTATTTATAATATATCACATTAATATTATTATAATCCTATATATGAGTTCAATAGATTGAATCTAATCATCCATAATTATATATTGGATAAAATAAATGATAATTAAAAATTGAAATTTAGTGTTATCATCCATGGTTATATGTATTCCTTAATATCATGAAATTTTAGTATAACTATTCAAGCACCACAATAAGGAATGTATGTTGAGATATCTTACCTGGAGGGGTAATGATTTTCAATCTCGTCTTGGAATCATGAAGAATAAAGGAGTATAATGATTTGAATCTATCTTTGAATCACATAAACTGAGTTAAATCATGTTCTTCAATGGTTTCATTATATAGGGTTATGTTTGGAGATTTGTGTCTTTAAAATAATATTTTTCAGTGGGAATTAAAAGTTGAGATTGGTTTTATTCACAAGGTCAGACGGTTTCCCCAAACTAAGAACCTAAATCATAAGGTGTTTTTCTAGGGGTTAGATGGTTACTCCAAATAAGGTGGGTGCTTTGAAAACCTATATTCCATCCTTTAAAATCACCACTATCCAAAGATACACAGTTCATTAAGCTATGTTACATGGTTTTCTCGAACCGTGCACTAGATGTAGACATCCCTCTTTTATTAAAATTTTCTAAATCATCACCCAAACAAACCCTAAAAAAATACACAAAATAATATTATTATCAAATATGAAAAATAAAAAAACATTTACCTAATATTAATCCCGATTCAACAACATTATCAATTGAGATATTAAAATTATGATAAAGGATCCATTTAATAAATTATGGTTAAGAACGATTACTATTACACGGCTTACACTCAATAACCAAGTTATTTTTTATACCAGAGAAACATGTATTTACATTTAATTCATATTAATTTATGTATGATAAAAAAATTACAAAATACAGTTGACATAATTTGAATATATAATTAAAAATAATAGACATTCAATTATTGTTATCATTTTTGATATTAGATTTATATAAACCCTCACACCAATAATAAAATTTCTATCTATAATAGGAAATAGAAATCTTCCATGGAATAAAAATATATCAGTGAAAATAATTTTATAACCATTTCTAACACAATATACTTCATGCATATAAAATAGTAAATTTTTTAATTAAAATGAATCAATTACAATGGTAACTCATTCAAAGACAAAGTCAATAAAATTAATTATTGGATTATCCAAATAATGTTCTATGAGTCCTGGGAACAAATGAAACAAAATAGGATTGGGTTGGATAGAAATTTTATATTATGTAAGATTTTATAAAATATAACTTTAACCATTTCAAATCATACATAGAAATATTATAATTCTCCAAACATGGTTTTTATAAATGGAATATCAACTATCTATCCACCCTTCATTTTAGCTTACATAATATCTAATTGATTAGTAATATACTATTTTATAATATTAGTCAACCAATAAAAACATTATCACACAATTATTGATCTTTATAAAAAATCCATTCTTAATTTTTTAATAAAATTATGTTCATATTCATGAACAATTTTACAATAACTAGTTTTTAACAATCACATATGATGTCAATACAATGTCTCTAAATCCCATAATCATATACTAGTAATATGTGATTTCAAAATATCAAGATTATTTTTAATTAAAATCATTATATTTGATGTCTATAATATAATACCAATGATGGAATATACATTTTCACACAACATATAATGAATTTCAACACATAAAAATAACTACAAAAAATGAAGTAAAATATTTCCATCAAAATACAATTATTATAGACCCTTGGTGTTATTAAATGATTATAAGAATAATAATTTTATTAAATTGACAATGTAATATTTTCATTCAATACTTAAAATTTTAAATTATATTTCATTGAACGCATATTAGTGAAATGGATAACCATTGGATATTATAACAACCCTACAATTTTCAATGGAAATTACATTTATATAAACATTATAAAATAAAATGAAATCACAACATAATGAACATCTAAGTTCAATGTGATCTTTAAACATAAGTTTGTCTCCTATATTATGTTTATTTTAGAAATATTACATACACGGTTGTGATTATTATGTTTTTTTAGAGTCCGATAAGAAAAACATAATTTTTGGTGAATAATAACATACCCATATAGATTGTGATAAAACATAGTGAATAATATCTTTCAATATGATAGTATATAAATAATATTCAAGTTTAATTACAATATTCCTATGTTTTGGAATAAGAAAATAAATGTTTTAAAACTATTTTTAGATTAAAATATTATTTTATTTAAATATTAAATTAATCATATTTAAAAACTTATTTCAGAAAAATGGACTTCATTTTTGGACTCTAAATGTTTAAAAATGTTTGTGGTGAATTTATGGGGTTTTTTTGAAATGCATGGATTTTTTATGAATAGTGAAATACCCAAATTAAAAAAATAAGTTAAATACACAAATTATAGAGTAATGTATGATATTCTATAGATTTAGGCCCAATTTAATAGGATTCATAAGATAAATTACTATTCTTGGTCATGGATTACTCCATATTCATCATCTTCAGTTATAATAGTAAATTAATGGATATAGAACTGAGAAATATCCTCTATCCTCCACTATAAACCCCCCATCAATCCCTATTATCATCACTCCTCTCAAGAATTGTTCCTTATACAAATTCTATCCAAACATCATCCCTAACTTTTCTCCGACGTTTATAATTCCTTGGTCTAAAAAAGACCAAAATATACCCCTTACGGAGGCTCTTAATGATGTTTTGTACAAGAGGTAAATTACTCTTTTCAATTCTTTGTTTTTTCTTTCATGTTCATCTGTTTTCTATATCTATTATTACAATTGCATATAAAAATTTTGTGCTGAATCCAGTAACAAAAATTTAGTAGAATGTTTTCATGATAGTGGAATATGTTATCATTATCACTTCCTTTTACCTTCTTTTATACTAGTATCAAGAACACCTTCATAGATGTGTCGATTATTCACAATCGAGGACAATGGGATTTAAATATCTATTCACATTGTAGATTATGATCATTAAACCATTATTGTTTTTGTTGAAATAGATTATTATATATATGATATAATCTATGTAAGGTTATTTAATTCCTTTGTGTAAATGGTATTAAGTTATAAGGAAAAATGAGTTCGTTGTAATCCAAACCCACACATTAACTGGAACTGTTACCATTAATGAAGTACATAATAACACATCTTCATTCCATGTAACAAAGTTATATAAATTTCCACTAAAACATATTTATGATAATAAATAATATTATAATTAAATTGAATAGATTCACATCCCTTACACCTGAACACCATTACTTAAGAACAAGTAAACCAACTTGGAAAATTATGAAAATGAACAATGGAGAACGAAAAAATTAAATATAATAAATTATCAATAAGGGCCTAAATAAACTAAAAAGAATTATGATAAACTAAATACATGAATAATATATTCTAAAATAGGTTATTAATAAGTATAATTTTAAATTTTTTGGAGCTTATGTTTAAGAGCCGAACAAGTTAGGATTTAAGGTAAGGGAATTTCCACCAAAACATCCATCTTCGTTATGGTTATTTTATTATCTAATTAACTCAATGCATTTTGGTTATAATATATTGTAATAATAATAAAATCTGTGTGACTCTTATATTTATGTTTACCAATAATAATCCTTCCTTATTTTGTGTATAGTTACACGTTTTAAAAAGAACATTCAAAAACATTTCAGAAATATAGTCCCGACCCAATGGAATTTCTTTAATTCATTACAATTTTAATGGTTAATAAATAATATGTTTCAGGTAACCATTATATTTTTAAAATCACTAATTTTATTATGAATATACAATATTAATTCACTTATGGTTTAATAAAAATATTTTTTAAAATAACTCTTCATTTCAATGTAAAATAGTATTTATCTCTTGATTTATTCAATGATTTTATAAGATTAACCTCATCCATTTCAACATTATTTTTGATTCTTATATATTATTGGGATTATTATTGTATGATATCATTTTCCATTTATAATTTAATGTTTTATTTTTATTTTTTCTCTTGATGATTCATCGTAAGACCATTCATCAGTTTACTTCGAATGGTTAGTGTTTTTTCTTAATGATCAGGGAAAACACTTTATGATTCATATATAAACTTAAATATGAATGTTTATGGTGTTTATGATTATTACAATTCATATGTGGAAGTCATTTTTTATATTAATTGTCATTAGGGGCCCTCTATAGCCCCTTAGTGCATTGGTAGGTCGCATGAGAAAAACTACAGTCCTGGAACAAGGCTTTGACAAAATGATTATTTATGGTTGTTGCAAAATAACTTGATAGTATGGTTATGTTGCGACACATTATGCATTCACTCATTATAAACATAGTATATTTGGTTCATTTGGTTATTTTTCTAGTGGAATACCCTTGATTATGTTATGTTATAGCAATATTTACAAATCCCATTTACTGCCATATTATGTTCTAGATTATTTTTATAGGAATGTGTTTTCAACTATTCACATTGTATAATGTTTATGTTATCTTCCACTGTATTTCTTTCCCTTACTAAGCATTTGATCTACCACTTTATTATGATTCAATTTATAAAAAATGGAGATGTGTATTATGAATTATATGATGATATGACCTTGGAGTTATGGATGTTTTCTCTAGAGTATCTATGTTGTATTTATTTTTAAGTTGTAATGTTTATCGTGTGTATGAATCCTGTGTCCAATGACACTAAACTACTTAGTCTATCAGGATTATTATTCCTTGTTTATATTCCAATTTAATCATACAAGGAATCAGCTCTGGGCAACTGCGTTCGGGTCCTTAAATTTGGCATCATAGGAATCTTAACTGAAGTCATGTAAACTAGATTTCAAAAATGTAGATTATGTAATGATAAATATGATAGTCTTTAAGGATAAACATACATGATAGTCATGTTATTTTACTACTGAATAAATTATGTGGATCAATTGTTTAATATATCAAGATATGGATATGAGCAGGTAGATGTGGCACTGGCACTGATATACCTATGAGTGAAAGCTCTGACATGAGTTTTAGGCTTGAACTGGGGTATCCTGGTACATGACCATGGGCTATGTGGCACTCTTGTATATGAAACTCCCAGGGGACATTCATAGGACAATTCACATTTTCTTTTCAATCCATTATGAATAATTTAAATGAAAACCCTTCTTCAAAGATACAATATTTATGATAAATAAATTTGTTATGAATAGAAATTCGTTTTATGATTTGTATTTTTCAACATTGTGATTAAAAATTTTGATCCATAACCTAATATAGTGTATTCCATTATTTAGAAATGGAACCTAGTGGAAGGAACCGAAACTGCACGAATGTGTGTGTCCCCTGTAAGGATTTCCCACTGATGGTTGAGAATGATGTTGGCTCTGGTACTGTGACAGGTGCAGAGAAACATTTAAATATATGATGATAACTTACTTAGGTTATGCATAAGAACCTTACCCATTTGGTGTATCCAGATCCACCATGTAGAGGAGATATGTTATATATCTTTATGCACCAACAACCTCCATCATTCAATGGAACATCAAAGTAGTTTGTAGCATAGTATTGGATATGTTATGTTGAGATAACATTTCTAGATTTTGGATGTAACGAATGGGAGATGGTTGTCAAGGAAGTTTATTATATAACAATAGATACATATAAGTAGTCTTCATTAATCCAAAACACAAATGAGGATGATAAAATAGAAGGTATTGTGTGGTATAATTTTGAGGATATCATCATTGAAAAATATTTCCCTCGTGAACTACGTGCATATATGGAGAGGAAATTCTTGAATGTGAGGAAGAAGGAGGATTAAAATGTTTCTAATTATGATCCCAACTTTATAAATCTCGGAAATCATGTTGTGTACTACATACATAATCTAAGGTAAAAAATTGATCAATTCATTGATGGTTTAAAACCATTCTGCTGAATGACTTTAGACTCTCAGAACATCTAATCATATGAATAGATGCATTAGTGTGCAATCAAGACAGAAAAACAATTATCAATGTTGTATGTCCTTAAGGGAATTAAATAGAATAAGAGGGATGCATAAAACATTGGTATAGGAGATAAGGAAATGATGAAGAAGTGAAGAGTATAATTTTCATCATGCTATAATTGTGGGAAGAAACTCCATGGAACATGTCTGAAAGGAATGGGAGTCTATTACAAGTGTATAAAAAAGGCCACCTATCTTGAGATTGTAAGGGGAGGAATGATGCTACATATGTTTTGTGCTATAATTGTATTTATATGGGATATTATGCATGTGAATGTCATAAGTGTTAGGGAAATTCTACCCAAATATGGAAAAGGGAGAAAGGCCATGCTTATGGGGACACTACCATGGAGGATGAAGCTCTTAATGAAGTGGTGGAAGGTACATTGATCGTTTCATCCAACATACCTAAAACATTATTAGATTCTAGATCATCAAATTCATTTATATTTTCCCAGTTTTCCATGAAAAATAGATATGTCCAATTTGATTTAATAAATGATTTATCAATCAAAAACCCCAGTGGATGCATCATTTCTACCAAGGCATGTCGATTAGTCACTATTATGACAAATAAACGTGTTTTAGTTGTTAATGATGACATTATACCAATGGATGACTATGATATAATTCTCAGTATGAATTGTATACAAAAATATGATGTGAAGATATATTGCAAGAAGTAAGTTACGTTATTTGAGAATGCTGTAGAATCCTTTATATTTAGAGCAAAAATATAAGGCCCAAGCCTTAAACCTTACTTAATATTGAATTAAATGAATAATTCACATTGAGGATCTCTTCAGGTTTAGAGTTTTGGAGAATTAAAACACAACTATTATATCTTAAAAGATTACAAAGTCGACACTTCTACTAAGTCTCCATAAAATAAAAACTCTTAAAAAGAAAGATGTCTAGATTCCATGTTTTAGATAGCATGAAATTCCCTTGATCCCATCCTTGACCTTATTCCACGTTAAGTCCTGTGAAAAACATTTCGAAAAACATGGGGTGAGCATAAAAAGCTCAGTAAGGGATACAAAGAGAATGAAAACGGTTAGTTTTTCAATCATCAAGTAAACCATGTATACTATATCAATGTAATACCTTCACCTTCATGAAGTAGTAAAAAAAATCATCACTGAATAAAGTATCATTACTTACCTTTTTGTAACCAAAGGATTACCATAAAACCCATATAAATAACACATATAATATATAAAGGTAACTTGGGACATAAACATACTTAAGTGGAATAACCATACAATTGACTTCCACACATATCACATAATGGAATAGCCATACGGCCAAATATCCATACATACTTAATGGAATAGCCATACGACCGACTTCCATACCCAATGCATTGGAGGTTATAACGTAACCACCCGTCCTGGTATTCACGGCACCACCCGTCATATGGTTTATAACGTAACCACCCGTTAAAATGTCCAAGTACCAGTATAAAATCATAAAACATAAAACCAATATAAAGGAATGATAACATTTCCACATTTCAATCACAATATATCATAAATATATTGACATAATAGAATCCTTTTTCAAAACCATTTTCAATACCAAAATACATAAAAGAGTATACGGTATTTATTTTATTCTAAAAACATTACGGCTTGTTGAGAAAGCCAAAGGTCAAATAATACTCGCGGCGGCGGAAAAGGTCGTTGTCACCGCGTACGTTAAAAAAAACATTCCTTTTTGTCATTTAGTAAAATGCTTCGTAGAAAAAGATTCCTTTTGTATAAAAGTAAAAGTAAAAGGAGTTTATACACCGTATAAAAGAAAGTTGTGTATAAAACGAAATATGACTCAATGAAAAGAAAATTGAGACGAAGTCCCTTACAAAGATTTTTTTTAAAATAAAATAGATCTATTATGTGTATTCACTATAAGTACACATAAAGAAAGTAAAAATACATGATAGGACATAATAATATCATGACATAATTTGAATGTAGGAGATTAACCCAAAGAATGGTAATTGGGTTAAGAAGTTCCCTTATCTCGGGTCCGACTTGACTCGATCGTTCTTTAACGTCCTGAATAATAAACTTGAGTTAATTTATACTTGATTAAAAACCTTTTTAAACATCATTATTCCTTTTATATCACTTATTGACATGTTATAAACATTATGTAACCATTTATGTTAATAATGTTTGTTTTGTCAATATTTGGTTCTTAAGTCGAAAGTTGACTTCTTACAATTACATGTTGTTCATGTGGTCAAAAGTTCTTTATATCCAGAATGAAATTCCCGATTTGGATATAATATGTATCATATATATCCAGAATATACATGTATTTATAATATTACAAAATCATTTAGTGGTAAGAAATGAAATGCAACGTTCATGGAGACGGTAAGCCGTACGTACGCATGAACGCTACTTTCATTTCTTTGTCATATTAGTGGAATTAAAACTAAATGAGAGGTAAGTATATTTTAATTCCAGAATTATATTCATCATTTAGATATATCATTAATTATATATATACATTATATACATGTAATTTTAATAGTACATTACATTTGGGGATAAGAAATGAAATGCACCGTTCATGGAGACGGTAAGTCGTACGTACTCATGAACGCCTCATTCATTTCTATCTCATACTTTAATTGAAAGAAATAATAATGATATAGAGGTATATTATAATTCCAGTATAACATCATATATAATAACTTTAAATCCATCCTTTACACGTCCCACATATGGCATTAACGAATCACATCACTTTGAGGGGGCGGTAGTCCGCACTTGCTTAAATGAAGATATCGTGTTTACCCATATTGGAAACCATAAAGGTATGCCAAAAAAGAAAAATACAGAAGTTTAAAGAAAACATAAACATATTATATATCATATATAAAAATAGTGACATCATAATGGCCACCCTTGAAGGTGTTAAATGAGTATTGAACAATCATCGTTTCGGGAGGCAGAATTTCGCCATCCACGGAAAACGTATGTTCTTTAACCATTTGATGTAGTATTGTGAGAGTGTAGCTCAAATAAATATTATAACAACATCATAGTATATTTATTATACTGGTGTTGTTACAAAAGAAGAAAAAAAAAGAGTTTAGAGGGTTGGAGAAGCAAAATAAAACAAATGAACAAGAGAGAATGAATTACCTTTAAAAGTGTAACTCCCTTTTGATTTGAGCCTAAAGGCATCCTTTGAAAGGCTTCTGCCCAAAGGGAATCCTCTAGGATGAGGAGAGGGATGTGGAGAGTGTAATTGGGCAGGGTTTGGCCGAGCAAAAGGCTTGAGAAGTGTGTGAAATGGGGTAGAGGTGGGGGCCTTTTATAAGAGGAGAGGATGGGCTCTTTTGGAAAGTAAAGAAATATTACTTTATTTGAAAATGTGTATCGGTTTTAAAAGGTCCCACATTAATATAATTCGTGGATAAGGTGATAAGGGTTCGAAATCCACTCATCCAATTGGTTTTGGCCATGTGTAGGTTTTATATTTTTCATTATCTTTCAATTTTATTTAAATTGTCAAATAATGATGTCATCGCTGCATCATTATTATGTCATAAATAATTTAATTTATTTAATGTCTAAAAATTATAAAAAAAACACTATGATGTAGGAAATATTTTTATCATTCCAATGACTATTTATAATCAATATTTGGACTTGTATAACCCCACTCAAAAAGTATTTTAGTAAAACACTTTATGTTAGTGTCATTTTCACTTTAACATTAAATAAAAATATATTAATGTCATTTTCCAAATAAAGTGGCTCCATGGGGTCCCCAAGTTGACCCATGGCTTGTCTTGGTCGGCCATGACACAACCAACGAGGGTAAGACATGTGTCAAGATCATCTTATTTTATTAAAGAATTATTTTTACCTTAAACTACACTAATTACCACTAATCATGATTAAGAACTTAATAAGTTTCTATTCACCAAAAAATTATTATAATCTCATTGAACCCCATTTTACTTCTTAATGACAACCATTTATGTCAGATTTTTGAAATTCAAAACACAATGATGGCAAAATTTCATTTAAACAGAAAATCAGTCTTTATAAGTACCACTTAGTGGTTTCACTATTCATCAAAAATTGATGTTTTTCAGAAAATTACCAAAAATTCACCCTAAGCTATATTTGATATTCCGAATTAAAAAATGAAGTCCATTTTAAATAATTCAAAAAATATAAGTCAAATTAATTAATTTAATAACTAATTCCTGCTGTCATGACAAATAGCGTGTTTTTGTGAAACAATAAGTATCAAAAGATTGACACCAGTTTAAGTCCAATTTCAAAGTGAAATTGATTCCAATGACCACCATTGGATTAACTGGTAAAAATATTTTCTAATTTCACTTTAAAACCAATTAAAATAATAATCTAATAATATAAATAATTTAGATTAAAAAGAGGTTTTGAATTAAAATACAACATTTTACACTATTCATAAAAAAATTAACTTTATCAGAAAGGTACCAAAAATTTACACAAAGTAAATTTTGATGTCCCGATTCTAAAGAAGAGTTATATTTGGTCCAAAATAAAGTATAATAGTGATCAAAACTACATTTAATGACGATTCACCATTAAAAGGTGATAAGTTAACCTTTAATGAAAATTAGAGTATATATGCCCTAAAATTGAACTCTTTCCGTATTTTAAGCCATTATCTTTTATTGGGTAAATGTATAAACATTTAAAAACATATCTAATAATATTTTAGTTATTTCTATCCATTCCTGACAGTACAACGGCAACTTGTTAACTAACATTTAAAATAATATTATTTTATTACTAGTGTGCTACGTAAGTTTCAAAGAAACTCATCGTTGCGTATCGGGTACGCTTTCGAACATAGAAACCCCTTGAAAGTTAAAATATTAATAAATATGAATATGTATTATTCTTTATTTACCTGGGATGTTACATCCTTCCAACCTTTTGGGAATTGCGTCCTCGCAATTTTAAAATTGGGCTTGGAAACATCCTTGAAAGTCCCACATCGGAACAAGGATCGGTAAAACAATCACTTTAAAATAATGAAAGATAAGTGCAAAGGTCACCCGAGTTAACCCATACTAGGATTCCAAGTATGAAAACATGGACATGGAGGAGAAAACATAAGGTCATGTTCTGATGGAGAGTGATAGTAAACATGTTTAGGAAAAAGTTAACCATGAGAGAATCAAAAACTTGTGATGGGTTAAACGGTATTCGATTCCCGGTAGGAAAAGTTAATAGACAACATTTTTGTTTTAAGTTACTTTTTATTGAGGAATTTATTTTTGATCTTAAGGAAACATACTTACTTGTCATGTTGACTTTCAACTCTTTCTAGGTTTCGTACACAAACTCATAATATCATACCTTGATCATGGCGTCCACTCGGTTTCATCGTCATCTTGTTCACGTAGGTAGAAGTCCCATGCATTACAACAATGATTTAGAGATCCTTCAAAATCATTTGCTTCCTCCATCCAAATACACCTCGTACAACAAGGGTCATATGGGTGTTCACAGAAAAACAGTTTTGGAAAATAATCATGTATGACATATAATTCCAAAACATCTGATAAAACATGATTTCTATAAAATAGTCGGACTGAAATTGAGTTGAAACTTTCTATTATTGGTCCTTTTAAAATACCATAAGTATGTGATGTGAGACTATATTATAAAAGAAAATATAAATAGGTTGCGCAAGGGTCTCCTTCCTCAGCACCCTTTTTAAAATCATAATATGCTTCAAATTCTTATGATAAGGTAAAATATTTGAAAATACCTTGATAATATTTACCTTTCTAGAAAATATGAGAATATTGTGAAAATAGTATTTGTCTAAAAACAACCCACGATCCACGAAGATAACGAGGTATAGTGGAGGTGTTTGATATCTCAAACAACTGCTTGCGAGTGAGTTGTATGCTAGAAAAAGTTTCACAATCATCCGAAGATGACTTTGCAATAATTATTGCAAGCATGTCATCAGGAAGAGATAAGAATGTCGTTTGAGATCCTTCTCCTTCCATTCGTAACCGACTTTACTTGACCTGAAAAAAAATTTAAAATAAGGATTTAACTGAAATAATTGATGTAGGGACTAATCATGTGTCTCACAAGAACTCCTAATCTCTAAAGTTGTCTAAACCGACCTCTGATTCCAACTATAAGGCCCCGGCCTTAAACCTTACTAAATATTGAATTAAATGAATAATTCACATTGAGGATCTTTTCAGGTTTAGAGTTTTAGAGAATTAGAACATAACTATTACATCTTAAAAGATTACAAAGTAGACACTTCTACTAAGTCTCCATAAAATAAAAAATCTTAAAAAGAAATTTGTCTAGATTCCATGTTTTAGATAGCATGAAATTCCCTTGATCCCATCCTTGACCTTATTCCACTTTAAGTCCTGTGAAAAACATTTCGAAAAACTTGGGGTGAGCATAAAAAGCTCAGTAAGTGATACAAAGAGATTGAAAACTGTTAGTTTTTCAAACATCAAGTAAACCATGTATACTATATCAAAGTAATACCTTCCCCTTCATGAAGTAGTAAAGAAAATCTTCACTGAATAAAGTATCATTACATACCTTTTTGTAACCAAAGGATTACCATAAAACCCATATAAATAACACATAGAATATATAAAGGTAACTTGGGACGTAAACACACTTAAGTGGAATAACTATACGGTTGACTTCCACACATATCACTTAATGGAATAGCCATACGGCCAATTTCCATATATACTTAATGGAATAGCCATACGACCGACTTCCATACCCAATGCATTGGAGGTTATAACGTAACCACCCGTCCTGGTATTCACGACACCACCTGTCATATGGTTTATAACGTAACCACCCGTTAAAATGTCCAAGTACCAGTATAAAATCATAAAACATAAAACCAATATAAAGGAATGATAAAATTTCCACATTTCAATCACAATATATCAGGCATATATTGAAATAATAGAATCCTTTTTCAAAACCATTTTCAATACCAAAATACATAAAAGAGTATATGGTATTTATTTTATTCTAAAAACATTACGGCTTGTTGAGAAAGCCAAAGATCAAATAATAATCGCGACGGCGGAAAAGGTCGTTGTCACCGCATACGTTAAAAAAAACATTCCTTTTTTTCGTTTAGTAAAAAGCTTCGTAGAAAAAGATTCCTTTTGTATAAAAGTAAAAGTCAAAGGAGTTTATACACCGTATAAAAGAAAGTTTTGTATAAAACGAAATATGCTTCAATGAAAGGAGATTGAGACGAAGTCCCTTACAAAGATTTTTTTTTAAAATAAAATAGATCTATTATGTGTATTCACTATAAGTACACATAAAGAAAGTAAAAATACAAGATAGTACATAATAATATCATGACATAATTTGAAAGTAGGAGATTAACCCAAAGAATGGTAATTGGGTTAAGAAGTTCCCTGACCTTGTGTCCGACTTGACTCGATCGTTCCTTAACGTCCTGAATAATAAACTTGAGTTAATTTATACTTGATTAAAAACCTTTTTAAACTTCATTATTCCTTTAATATCACTTATTGCCATGTTATAAACATTATGTAACCATTTATGTTAATAATGTTTGTTTTGTCAATATTTGGTTCTTAAGTCAAAAGTTGACTTCTTACAATTACATGTTGTTCATGTGGTCAAAAGTTCTTTATATCCAGAATGAAATTCCTGATTTGGATATAATATGTATCATATATATCCAGCATATACGTGTATTTATAATATTACATTATCATTTAGTGGTAAGAAATGAAATGCACCGTTCATGGAGACGGTAAGCCGTACGTACGCATGAACGCTACTTTCATTTCTTTGTCATATTAGTGGAATTAAAACTAAATGAGAGGTATGTATATTTTAATTACAGAATTATATTCATAATTTAGATATATCATTAATTATATATATACATTATATACATGTAATTTTAATAGTACATTACATTTGGGGATAAGAAATGAAATGCACCGTTCATGGAGACGGTAAGCCGTACGTATGCATGAACGCTACTTTCATTTCTATCTCATACTTTAATGGAAAGAAATAATAATGATATAAAGGTATATTAAAATTCCAGTATAACATCATATATAATAACGTTAAATCCATCCTTTACACGTCCCACATAAGGCATTAACGAATCACATCATTTTGAGGGGGCGATAGTCCGCACTTCCTTAAATGAAGATATCACGTTTACCCATAATGGAAACCATTAAGGTATGCCAAAAAAGAAAAATACATAAGCTTAAAGAAAACATAAACATATTATATATCATATATAAAAATAGTGACATCATAATGGCCACCCATGAAGGTGTTAAATGAGTATTGAACAATCATCGTTTCGGGAGGCAGAATTTCGCCATCCACGGAAACCGTTTTTTCTTTAACCATTTGATGTAGTTGTGTGAGAGTGTAGCTCAAATAAATATTATAACAACATCCTAGTATATTGAAGATACTTTTGTTTTTAAAAAAGAAGTAAATAAAAAGAGTTTAGAGGGTTGGAGAAGCAAAATAAAACAAATGAACAAGAGAGAATGAATTACCTTTAAAAGTGTAACTCTCTTTTGATTTGATCCTAAAGGCTTACTTTGAAAGGATTCTGCCCAAAGGGAATCCTCTAGGATGAGGAGAGGGATGTGGAGAGAGTAATTGGGCAGGGTTTGGACGATCCAAAGGCTTGAGAAGTGTGTGAAATGGGGTAGAGGTGGGGGCCTTTTATAAGAGGAGAGGAGGGGCACTTTTGGAATGTAAAGAAATATTACTTTATTTGAAAATGTGTTTCGGTTTTAAAAGGTCCCACATTGATAACATTAGTGCATAAGGTGATAAAGGTTCGAACTCCACTCATCCAATTGGTTTTGGCCATGTGTAGGTTTTAGATGTTTCATTATCTTTCCATTTTATTTAAATTGTCAAATAATGATGTCTTCGCTGCATCATTATTATGTCATAAATAATTCACTTTATTTAATTTCTAAAAATTATAAAAAAAATACTATGATGTCGGAAATCTTTTAATCTTTCCAATTACTATTTATAATAAAAATTTGGACTTGTATAACCCCACTCAAAAAGTATTTTAGTAAAACACTTTATGTTAGTGTCATTTTCACTTTAACATTAAATAAAAATATATTAATGTCATTTTCCAACTAAAGTGGCTCCATGGGGTCCCCAAGTTGGCCCATGGCTTGTCTTGGTCGGCCATGACACAACCAATGAGGGTATGACCTATGTCAAGCTCATCTTATTTTATTAAAACATTATTTTTACCTTAAACTACACTAATTACCACTAATCGTGATTAAGAACTTAATAAGTTGCTATTCACCAAAAAATTATTATAATCTCATTGAACCACATTTTACTTCTTAATGACAACCATGTATGTCGGATTTTTGAAATTCAAAACACAATGATGGCAAAATTTCATTTAAACAGAAAATCAGTCTTTATAAGTACCACTTAGTTGTTTCACTATTCATCAAAAATTGATGTTTTTCAGAAAATTACCAAAAATTCACCCTAAGCTATATTTGACATTCCGAATTCAAAAATGAAGTCCATTTTACAAAATTCAAAACATATAAGTCCAATTAATTAATTTAATAACTAATTCCCGTTGTCATGACAAATAGCGTGTTTTTGTGAAACAATAAGTATCAAAAGATTGACACAAGTTTAAGTCCAATTTCAAAGTGAAATTGATTCCAATGACCACCATTGGATTAAATGGTAAAAATATTATCTAATTTCACTTTAAAACCAATTAAAATAATAATCTAATCATATAAATAATTTAGATTAAAAAGAGGTTTTGATTTAAAATACAACATTTTACACTATTCTTAAAAAATGATCTTTATCAGAAAGGTACCAAAAATTTACACAAAGTAAATTTTGATGTCCCGATTCTAAAGAAGAGTTATATTTTGTCCAAAATAAAGTATAAGAGTGATCAAAACTATATTTAATGACGATTCACCATTAAAAGGTGATAAGTGAACCTTTAATGAAAATTAGAGTATATATGCCCTAAAATTGAACTCTTTCCGTATTTTAAGCCTTTATCTTTTATTGGGTAAATGTATAAACATTTAAAAACATATCTAATCATATTTTAGTTATTTCTATCCATTCCTGCCAGTACAACGGCTACTTGTAACTAACATTTAAAATAATAATATTTTATTACTAGTGTGCTACGTATGTTTCAAAGAAACTCATCGTTGCGTATCAGGTACGCTTTCGAACATAGAAACCCCTTGAAAGTTAAAATATTAATAAATATGAATATGTATTATTCTTTATTTCCCTGGGATGTTACAAGAAATGTCCCTATTTTTTTCTCATATATATTGACCGCTAGTACCTCTACAAAAAGTAATAATTGAGTAGAAAGGGAATTAAATATATATGGGTTTATATATGAATGTACATATAGTGGATGTAACTATTTTAAAATAATATGTTGATGTCATTCTAGAGGATTTAAAATGACATATTTAGATCGGTAAATTGGGGTTTCCATTGACTTAATTTCTGGTTTAAGGCCAATATCATTGACCACTTTAAGAATAGACAACTTGGAGATAGTAGAACTAAAGAAACAACTAGTGGTATTGAGTGAAAAGGATATATTCAACCTTGTGTTTCTCAATGGGGATCCCATGTCATCATTATCAAGAAGAAAGATGGATCCATGAGGTTGTTCTTTGATTATAAGTAAATCAATTCTATTACAATAAATAATATGTATCCCATACAATGAATTGAAGATTTATATGATCAACCTCATGAAGCACAATATTTTTTGAGGATTGACCATTAATCTTGATATCATCAGTTTCTTGTGAGGAAGTAAGACATTCTAAAATCACCATTCCGAACCGTGTACGAGCATTAAGAGTTTACAGTAAGGCCTTTTTTGACAAACTAATACTCCATATATTTTTAGGGATACGAGGAATGGAGTTTTAAATGAATATCTTCATGACTATGTGGTGGTGTTTATTAATAATATCTTGGTATAATATAGAAGCCATCATGATAATGAAAATCAATTGTAAACTGTTCTGAAGACACTTATATGATATAATTTATATGGGAAATTTAGAAATTGTAATTTTTGGATCCAATCAGTTTCCTTTCATGGACACATCGTCTCTATTCATGGAATATCATTAGATCAAATGTTGACAATGATTGTTCACCAATTACCTAATCCAATGAACATATCTAAGGTGCATTGTTTTATTGTTTTAACAGGTTATTATTGGTGTTTCGCTCATAACCTCACCCGTTTAGCCAACCTAATGACAAGGATCACCCGAAAAGGTTTATGTTCATATGGAAAAAGAAATTGGAATAATGTTTTGAATAATTGAAGAGGTGGTTACTGAATGATCTGATCCTAACCCTACCATAGGGGAACGACGAGTTTGTTATCATTAGCGATGCATAAATGAATGGAAGGTGTTGTGTCCTTAGGAATAATGATCGAGTGACTGCTTATGCATCTAGGAAGCTAAAAATTCAGGAACAAAACTATCAAACTCATGATCTTATGTTAGAATTGGTAATCATGGCTCTAATAATTTGGATACATTACCTCTATGGTGAAAAATGAGAGAGATATACAGATCATAAGAGTTTTAAATATATATTCTCAAAGAAAGAACACAACATGAGATAGAGGAGATGGATTGAGCTACTTAAAGATTATTATATTACAATACACTACTGCCTATGGAAGGAAAATAAGGTTGTAAATTGTTTGAGCAGAAGGAATCATGGTGTTCTGAATAAGATGAGTGTTGAAAGTGATATTTTGTTCTTGGATCCGGTAACTATGGATATGGGAATTATCAATGAAGTTAACACATCACTACTTTTCCAAATGTTTTCCAATCCTTCATTACTGGAAAGGATAAACTATTATCACACTGATGATGAGGTGTTTCAAAAGAAAATCAATGTTGTAAATGATGGGAAGTGGATGGAATTCACATATGAAAGTGGCATTTTTGAATTCTGATACAGGATTTGGGTTCATGCACTTATCACATCATACCTCTCAACTCTTGAAAATACTATCTCTAGTCTAAATAACACCCAATGAAATGATTATTGAGGAAAAACCTCATCTGATACCAAATTGTAACGAACTGACCCAGTTTAACCTCAAACCTGACACCCTACTCGATCAGTCGCATACCTGATGGGAATTTTCGATCCCCATAGGCTAGCAATAAGCACCCATACATCGAAAAAAAACTAAGGGAATTATTTCTCCCAACAATAATAACCACATTTCATATATATAAAATGATTAAAAGAAATATAGAAACAAAAACTAAATATATATTCAATAACTAAAAGGGAGATAACATAAACATAACATCTAAAACTATATATAAAAACTAAAAAGGATCATCCGGCTGTAGGGGACTCAAAACAATAATATACTCCAACTATGTCTTAGACAAACTCCATCAACCACATTATCAACTACCCATCCTAACTGACACGAACCATGCCACCTCACTAGGATGCCTTCCCTTTCCCTACCATAGAACACATATAATGGTTTACACACCCCTGAAGCAGTGCATAGGGTTTTAGCTAACAGGATCTGTAGGATCTCAAATAGGTGTTTCATAACAAGTAGTTGTATAACAGATCATGTATAATAATTTTTATTATAATACATTTCATGATAAGAATTAATAAGTTTTATATAAAACTTGATAAATACATCTTCTTTTCTACTGTTATAAACATTAGAATGTATATCATTTTACAAATATTTTTTTCCAAATCATTTTACCAAGAAGAAAAACTCTTATAAAGGATAAAATATAAAGAAATTTATTGTAAATAACAATCACATGTATCACAACCCCAAGGATAACTAATTCTATAGTTAGTATTAAACTCATACAAAAATAATCACATACACAAATCTGATCCTAGAATAACAGGCATAGTAAACAGCAGAATTACCCATGAATAAACCCCCCCAAAATGTAAAAACTGATCCTCGTGAACAATAGGCATTGGAAACAGATTAAAGTACCAAGAATTTCCTTCTTGATAGTGAAACTAAAATTGAAAACAATGTCATGAAAATGATTCCACCAATGTATCTATGGAAACTTATGTGCTAAATTTATCAAATAAATATCAATACATTGAAAACCAATGAAAACAATTTCATAATCCATTTATCAAAATTTTGGGAAAATCCATTCTCATTCAAAAACAATTTTAACACTCACAAGAAATCATTAAAATTTCCTAAATCAACACATAATGAAATATCAAAAGCAAAAAAATAATGTATATTATCACAGGCATGATAAGGAACCACCTCTCTCAATGATTGGGTCACATGCTCCCAAAATGGAATCCAAAACCAATAGAGAATCCCAAAAGAACCTATTAAGACCCTAAGATACAATCCAAAACAAGATTGATTCTAACATAAACACCAAATGTTAGTGGAGGAGAGAAAAACCACATACCTCGAAGAAGGACACCATCTACCCCACAACCAATGAATAAAAAAGGCCAAAAGAGTGAGATCTCACAAAGAATCTAGAAGATGAAAACATGATAAGTCCAACATAGATCAGTGGATCTGATAACACAAGGCTATGAAAGTATCATGATCAATCGATAGGGATAATCATTGAAAAAAAGTACCCATAGAGTGGAACCATATAAAAAATGATGAACCAAAGCTGATAATATCGATCTAGAAGGTGAGATGCCTCTAAAAAATGCATAGGGAGAGACTGATATTGAGATCCATAATGTTCGGATAGAAAATAAATGATCAAAACACTTGAACAACTAACATTAAACTGTGTGTGGGATGGGTGACAATGTGTCACCCTTGGTGATGACATAAAGTCCATGCTTCATATGTTATGCTAAATAACCCATCACCATTGAAATAAATGTCCATTTTCAACCAATATGACATGTAACCATCATTCATGATGTGTAAAAGATCACAATGTGACAACCCCCTTAATGGCATGGTCTCCCAAGCCACATCATGAAACCAATACCAAGTACACGATTTGAAATTCTTGTAAAATATCATAAAATTATTTTAAAACTATAAGGGAACCTATAAAAACGGGAAACATACCCGACCAATGTATCATGATGTTGTTGTTTTGTTTGGAATTTTTTCACTTTCATTATATCATAATGTCTTAAGTTCCACATTACTAATAAATACTTAGTGGGTTGTTGGTTATTGGAAGGGATAAAAACAAATTTTCAAGACATCCTAAGCATTGAAAGCAGAGTGGTGTTTTTTCTAATACTAATTGCTTCTTAAAAATGTAAATATAAATGGGGGGTTTAATAACTCTTGTATCTGAATCAGATGAACAACCAATGAAATTTTCATTTATCATTTACCGATGGGACATTTTACAAATGGTCCATTAGATAGTAATTTCAATAATCCGGACACAATGATGTGTTTTATTTAAAAAAATTAAATAATTAAAATTAATATTTAAAAAAATAAATGAGGTTGAAAATTAAAATAAATTTTAAATAATAATGAAATTACTATTGTTGTTTTTGTTGTTAATATTAGGATGATGATTTTTATAATTATTATAATCTGGTTTTTTATACCAAATCCCCCCCTACCGCGACACACCCTCACCTTACGATCTATCATTTGAACATCTTGTTTGAACCCCACTAGTGCATGACACCATATCATCTGGTACCATCATTGTATGCCAATTTATACCCGATCATTCAAGAATATCTATAAGTCATTCAGGGTAAGACAGTCTAATATCGTCTCCTTGTTTGTTGGTGGTTTTTAATCTCATTCACACCTGATTTAAAATAATCCAAAACCTATTGTAGGGATTGGACTATGTTTTGTTTTTTATGCTATTATGGTGTGTGATGGGTCACTCGGGTTGTCCTTGATCATTTTTTGGCATCAGCCAATAATTTTAATGAAAATTGCATTGATTTGGTTCACCACCATTGACATGGATATGTATTTCCATCATTCTTCATAGACACTCAATTAATAATTCAGGATTTGGTCATTTATCATTTTTCTAAATTCTTCTTTGAGTGCATTGGTCATTTTCACAATGTTTTGAGTACCTGGTATTTATTTTTTGGGAATTTGACGATTATGTGACGTCTTTCACTCATATACATATGTATGTACCCATATATAAATATATATTTATATATTCCTTTTATTTGTTACATCATAGTGAGGGGAAATTGTGTATTAGATTGAGGGATAAATGTATGTAATGAATGTGTGGTGAGAAATCAAATTTGTATGATAATTTAATGAAATTACTTTTGTTCAGATGGGTTTCTAATTGACATAGGATCCCTTTACATTCCATTATAATAAAAGAAACAATTAATAAAAAACATCACTACCATCACACATTTATTTAAATATTTTAAATAAATAGTAGTTTAAAAAATTCCATGATGATTGTGATGTGATGATTTATTAAAAAAATAAACTGTTTTATAAAAATATTCATGGTTTTACAATAAAAACCATCCAACGTAGGTACGCTCTAATCAAGCTAAAATGTACTGATTCGAATATTATGAATAAATTCCTTACGATCATGGTGATTCATTTATGCCTGGGATGATAATAGATTATATTTCTTGAGATACCATGGATTGACTCATATATTACCATGCCTCATAGTAAAATAAAGAACTACATTTGGATCCCCATGGAAAAAATAAATGTTGTTTGATTATCAGATCAATCTGTTGTGATACATTGTATTCTTTTTATATTTCCTTGGATAACATGGGGACTCACCAACTTGATTTTATATATTTATTTCTTTGTTTCATGTGTGGAATCATTTTTTATTATAATTAAGCTTTCTTATTCACTTGAGATGTTTAACCCTTATATTACAACCATAAATACATAATGAGATGATAATGAGACCCCAATATATAGAAAATGAATGGTGGTATACTATGATTTTCTCCAAGTATACTATTATCAATTCTACACATGTTATTCCTCTCACAAGTACCACTTTAATACACTAATCTTAGGTTGAATTAAGTAGTGTGGGACATGTGTCTATTTCAGAATGCAATCCATCGTGTTGTCATTTTATTAGTTACTTTCTCTTTGTTTATTATATATGAAAAAATTATTAATATATTTTTCACTATCTGGATTAAGAGATATACTATGGGTGCTGGCCAATTAAAATTTATATCTTGCACACATCTCATGCTATCATTGCTCTTTGGGATCAAGATTAAACCTTTTTCATGGAGAAACATGTATATTTCCCAATGTTACTTGTTTATAGCTGAATGTTATGAAAATGGGTTTGCCCTAGATCTTGAGATTCTTATGATGATCACCTATGGTCTCTTTATTTATTTAATTTACATGAGTCCTTGGTTGTTTTGAGTTGTAATGTGTGCTTAGTGTTTAATATTTTGTGATTTGAAGCATCACAATGACTTGCATGCAAGTATTTTATAACCTGTCATTTGCCACATTAATTCATTTTTTAAAATATTTTAAATCGATTATTTTTTCATTTATTTAATAAGACATCTTAAATATAATGTTATTTATTCAGTCAAACCCATATGAAACTATAGTTTTTTAGTACATAATCTCACCATAGACACACCCTTGGCCCTCACTATTCATCGGCAGCCTCAGGCGATCGTGGAGACAAACATGACATCATGTGGTGAACATGTATGGCTACATTCATAGATGTCAATAGGGATGGGGAATTATGTTATATACATTTTATATTCTTCATAATTATATATTTAAATTAAATTACCAAAATTACACTTTATTGTGGTAACAAAATTTAACATGGATATTTTTCATATTCGAAAAAAATAATGCTATTTAAAAATTATACACCATAAACATATAAACAGGGAATTAATTTTTTTTAAAATAAAAACAAAGAAGTTGAATAATTTTATTAATATTAAAACTGGTAAGAAACCAAGAATAGAACTTTTTGGGGAAATTTCACTTTGACACATGAAACGTTTTAATTAAATCATGTATAAAATACTATTTAAAAACCATGATAGGATTTTTGGAAATAAAAATGAACTAATTGGAATTTAAAAATAACCAAAAACATAATATTTAATGGTAGATACATTGAAATATAATAGTTTTTATTTAATAAAAATATGTATTTCAGTATTCATCAAACCATGAATCATGTAAAAAAAGCCAAAATTATAATTAATATATATTTTTATATTATAATTTAAAGGAATAATTAATTTTGTGAAATAGAATATATAAAAGAACAAAAAATATTTATTTAATATGGATTCTCCGTTATTAGGTGATGAAATAACCATTTTGAAATATATAATTTTTATGCATAAAATTGTGTTCATTCATTTATTAACCATAAAAAAAATATTTAATAAATATCAAAAATATATTATTGAATTTATAGGATATATATTTCATTAATATCATTAAATAAGTTTTATTATTTGTAATATATTAATACAAAATGTCTTTTTTAGTATAAAAATAAAGATATTTCATATATATTCAATTGTTATATATTTTCATTTCATAGAATTTGGTAAAATATATATTCAGATTATCAACCTTTTATTTTCGTAATTAATATAGCATTATTCATAGTCTAAAATTTAATTTCTAGTTAATATATTATTATATTATATAAAATTATTTAATTAATATAATGTTGTTCAATAAAATTCTATATTTCATGAATCACTAGATATATAAGGAAATTGGCATTTTATGTAACAAATTCTAATCAAAGTGTTGAATATACATCAAGATAAGTATGATTATTATGTGGAACAATATTATAAATATTTAGTGTATAACACAATACATCAGTGAAATAAAATTGTTAAGAAAATATACCACATAAATATATGGTCGTGTGACATTCTACGACAATTAACATTAATTTTACCCTTGAAATTAAGAAACATAATTAATGTATTAGTAATTAATGATTGTGTTGAATGAAACGGTCAATTTAAAAATGAATAATAAAACATTCACTTAATATGGAACGTAAGAAACATAATGGTTACCCAAATTAACTAATTTTCAGGTTTCATCATAGGTGAACATATGGGGTAAGTGAAAACATGGGCATGGAAGATAAAACTAACTATCATTTTCTAATTTAGAGTAATAGAGATCACGATTAAGAGAACGATATATATCACAAATCCATGTAATTTTTATTATTTAAAGGAAGATCTGATTCATAGGTAAAAAATATCATTCGATAAAATTATTTTAAAGATCATTTCCCTATAGATGAATTTTTATTTCCCGATAAGATGTAATTACATAATTACGAATATTATCATCATTCTATTGATCCTTGATCAATTTCCTCATAATCACATATTCGATGAAATGAGGGTAAATTTTTCATTCATTATGAATTTGAAAACCTTAAGATCTAAAAATTGATAGGTTAACATCACAAAAAATAGTGGTTATCTATTTTTAAAAAATAATCATATAGAGGGATAATACATTAATCAATAAAACATTAAACAATTACATAAAATTTTACCTTCATGGGTACTCCAATATATTAATGTCAAAAAAATTTAAAGAAGAAAACTACATTTAAAAATTCATCGTGTATTTAATTCTATATAAATCATGAAATATATCTTAATTTCCACACACCAAAAATTGGAAAACTATCATCATGTATTCTATTGAAACATGGTAATAAACTAAATTACCATAGAACCATAGTGAAAACGTGCATGCATTAAAAATTCACTCTGTACACAAACCCAAGAATCTTTGAACTCAATCCAAGATATCATAAACAATTTATTCATAATATCAGTCCCATGGTCATTAATACAAAAAAAAATTATTTGTTTCCTTATTTCAAAGTTATGCACATTTTTCTAGTTATCCATAATCATTTGTTTTCTAATCATATATCAATCACTTTTCATTCTTACTGGTACTATTCATAATGTTCCCTAAAATTCATATATAAAATGAAAAATATCCCAGTAATTATATATTTCAATATTCCATAATATCTTAAATGTAATTCTACATCATTACACTATAATCAAAAAATATAAACACTCAATCATTATAACAATTCATTGACATACACTACCTATTAAATAGTGATAAAATATGTTTTTCTATTTACGTTGACATTACGAGGTTTCTGAATTTGATCATAATAAAAAACCATTGGATTAGCTCATTTATTATTATAATTTCAATTTTCTTTGCACTTATTACATTGATGTATTCTTGGTTTATTATTGGTATCATTTTCACAAGTTTTATCATTATTTTTATTTTTTTATTTAAATGGGAATTAAATTTATTGATAATATCTTTAACACACATGAAACATTTAATAGTCCCATTAAGATAGATTCCCCCATGATTCCTTCTATAGATTGCGAATAATGTAATGTTCATAATCATTTCACAATGTTTTTATTTTCACAAAAATTCTATCTACCATTTCCATTCAAAAACATGATATAGATATGTTATTATATCATTCATATAAATCATTATAGAATAATGAAAAAATTATTTATTTCTACTGATGTCTATTGTGTATAAATCTATTTGAAGGGATGGTTAGAAACCCTGAAATGAATCGAGGAATCTTAATTTTAGGTTGGGTGATAATTCCCTAAGCATAACATGAAATTGTGGTAAAATATTACTCATAACAAATAATAGACTCATCATAATTTTTCTTAATCTCAAGGAACTCTCCTTCAACCATTTTATAAATAACATTTGAAATGTACTTATTTTAAAAATAATATCATGAACTCGACCAATTCTATGGATTCAATTTCTTATTTATGTCTCATATTCTATATTAGTGTCCACCATTGGTATGTTTCACATTCAAAATGATAAATAGAAAAATAAAATTTTCATTTTCCAAATAGTTAAGGATGGAGAATATTTATACAATGATATTGATTCATTTTTTATCAATAAGGGATCATAAGGCCCGCTAAAATAAGGTGGAAATTTCCTCATAATGGGCTCAACAAAATATGTTTTTCTTTTATCTATACTAAGGGATGTTCAAAATGATTATTATATTATATAATTATAACAATGAAATTTTTCTTTACAGATCCTATAAAATTCGGTTATATAGGATGAAATTTGTACATTTCCTATTGCATTCATCATTAACATGGTTCCTTTTGGTTCAATCCATTTTATAAAAAGAATAGTGTTCATGTTAATAATCATAGTGAAAAAACTAAATTATCAAGGGATATTATATTCTATCTCTAACATCATCGATTTAATCATAGGTTATCAATAATTTAACCAAAATATATTTTTGTAACCTATAAGTAGGATTACCATTAATTATATACCTAATCATTTCATTATAAATATCTCTAATGATATATCTAATTATTTCTTATCTTTTAATGCAACGGTTAATGAATAATTTTCTTAGACACCAATTATTGACCCATGATTTAATTACATAGATATTAAAACCTTTTTAGGAATAAAAAATAAATTAAACAATCATATACACAAATACCATTTTAGTTTAGTTGTATTGGAAAAATGGAATACAAACATCTAGTGTTGTGAATGGTTATCAATTAATCCCACAAATATCTTTAACATCCATACAACTACCTAAAACTAATAATAATATCTCATGAAAAAAAACAACATAATAAAATGGTGGGATAAAATTATTATTAAGGATAAGTGGGGAGATATAAATAATAACATATACATAAAAGTATAATAATTATAATACTATACACATCATGTGAAATATCATAATCATGAGTCATAAAAAATTCAGAATTCATGAATAATATAAGAATATCATTGGCATAAAACATGGAAACATGAAAAAAATAGCAATTTAAATCATTTCCATATTAGTAAACGATCAATTAAAATACTATCAGGGTGGTAAAGGTTCATTAATGAATTAATATTAGCCCACATTCCTACACTATAATACTAAACCAAGTTTAAATTATGTTCCAGCAATGGGTTACCGAACCGAGATCATTTTATACTATGTTCATGTCTATATCAATGGATATTGATCATTACCCTACACATAAGAGGGATATATAGTTTCCACCGATCATGTAATTAAAATATTACATATTGGATCCATAATAACATAAGTCATTCCTCATATCATAACCCAAGTAATAAAATTATTTTTGTAGACCACATTCCATCATGAAAGAGGCCATTATTATGAAATGGATTTCACAAATTTTACTATATAAAAAGAACAATAATATCATAAGAATTTTGATGATATTGTACATGAAAAAGTTCCCAATAAAAGAATATGTAATATTTCATTTCATATATGGAAATCATTATTGAGATATTACTTGAAAATAATAATTGTGGAAAATATAGTTTCTTTTTTTATGAGCGTTTGACATTATTAAAATGGTATGAAAATGTTAATGAACACATTGGATTAAAATATATAATAATTAGATTATCATGGAATATTCAAGGATATAAGAAAAAAATAAATAGAAAAAATACTTTCATTCTATAAAGGTTAATGGAAAATATTATTCTTCTTCTTTTGTTAGAAATGTCAAAATGCTATTGGTTGGGATAACAACAATTGTTTCTGTAAAAAATGATTAATACAAATTAAAAAATTATTAAAAAAGTATTTATATAATTATATAATATTTTTAAAAATATTTTTAATATTTTTATATGTAAAATAGTCTTGTATAATATATATATTTTAGTAAATTATTAAATATTAATATTATTTGATAATAATGAGATTGATAAATTATTCGTTTGCATTGGTCTGGGATCCTTCTTACGTATATAAAACTCCTTTATAATTTATTAATGAATTTTATAATCTTATTATTGAACCATATTCATATTTATGATTTTATATATTTTCATATAATCACCCATTTAATAACATTTCATTATTATGATTAGTTTGGGTGTTTACTGCATCAATTACTTATGTTCGTTTAGTCATATATGTTCTAGTTATTGCCCATAAAATATATTCATGTAATTTATAAAATAATATAATGGTAATATATATCTTACTATTAACTCAATAAATCTATTTAACAATTCCTTATGGTGATAATGTAGTATGAATCACATCATCTTGTCAAGATGTTAGACTATAAGTGCACATGTGCAACGATATCATTATCATGATTGTGAAATGGAAATTAATTGGTCAATATTTATATTTTTAAATTATAAAAACCATGCAATAATATTGATAAAAATTTATAATTTTAATAATTACACACATCCATGTAATGTTGTGATAAAAAATTTATTAGGCCATGATGTAGAGATATTAGGTCGAACGTAACCACAAGTGGTTATTTCATATTAAATTGGAAGGATAAAAGGTGGACCATGATTGTTACATAATTATAATATAATATAATTATATTTTATGTAATGGTTTTATTAATTAATAATTTAAATAACACCTTAAGAGGAAGTATACGTGAAAAATACGCTTTAAAATGTCAACAAAGGTTAATTCCTATTTTTCAGTGATCTCTCTCTAGATATTCTATTTTTCACTCTAGATTTGGTCATTTGAGAAACTACAACATCAAGAATGTGGTTATCGGTGAAAATAAGGAAAATGGGGTGTGGATTCCTGTTCTTGAGGGTCAATTTGGTTTGAAGAAGTGGCGGTGGATGTCTAGTATTATATTTACGGTGACAGACATGCATATAATCTTTAAAAATATTAATTTATAATAAAATAAATATCATTAAAATTTAAAAACTTGATGTGTGTTATAAAATGAGATGTTTTATGGTTATAACATCATCCCAAAATTTATTGAATCAATATTATTTTAATTATCATTTAGTTAACAACTTAATTTAATATAAGGTAAAACTTATTTAAATATTAAAATAATGTAATTTTTAATCATTTTATGAAAATTATAGAAAATATAAAACATTTCGAATTATTATACCATATTATATTTAGCAGGTATATATAAATATATTATATGATTTTTAAATAATTCATTAAAAAAATATTTTGATATTATATCAATAGGATCAATTTTAATCTATTCATTTCATGGACTTTTAAAAATATAATGATAGTAAGTTTAATTATGACGAAAATATTTAATTATATAATTAAAAGGAAAATTTAATATTTAAAATTCATTTGAAACATAAATTATGTCAAAATTTATTTATTTTAGTATTTTTAATAATATTTCCTTGATATCTACATTAATTTAAATATTACTACTAAAGTGTTGTATAATAATTTAATATTATTTATTTTACTAAAAATTAAAAATAAATTACTTATATGAAGGTATTTCTTTTAGAGTTCATAATAATATTTATAATATATAATATCTATTGAATGAATTTATATTACAAATTATTTATTAAAAAGAGATTGTGTTATCATTAAATACTTATTGAATAAATATTATAAATATAATAATTTATTCAAAAAGGATGAAAATGTAAATATTAACTTTATATCATAAAAATGTGTTTATTAAGTGATACATTTTCATTAATATTCATTAACACTCATTTTTTCCCATGTGGACACATAAATATTTTTAAGGGAATGAAACTGAACTTTTGCATCATTCATCCATTTAATCAATAAAAATCCATTTTAATCATATGGTGTCCATTAAATGAATTAATTTAAATTATTATAGTTTAATGGTATAATTTATGTAATCTAATAAAATTTTGGAATTGTTTAGCGTCATTTTATAGTTAAAATAATTTTATTTTTAAATCAAAATTACAAGTTTAAACATTACCATGGTAAAATAAATTTAATATGATTTGTATTAATAATAACCAAAAACCTAATAAACTTATCATCCAAATATGAAACTATTTAATTTAAATATAAAATATATTATGGAAAATTCAAAACACAAAATTTCAATATTTTCATTTAAACTAAAAGTGGAAAAACACAATGAACACTAGTATTTTGGGAAATGATTTGTAAAAACATAATATTATTTATTAAATTCATGTATAAATTCATTTTCATTAACAATAATATGTTTTTTGATACTAAATTAAATAAATATATTTTAAACTAATCCATTATATAATTTTACCTTTTAACTACACAAAAATAAAATATAGTTATTTTTATACAAATATAAATTTCTCTAGTCATCAAAACATGAATGTTTCCCAAACAAATTAACCAAATTAAATATTTATATTAGGATCCAAAAACATTAATATGTTTTATAAGATTTAATTAATAATATTATCAAAAACTACATTTAAAATGTGTTCTCTATTAAAATAAAAAACTTCCTTTTCAAAAAATATAGGTTCTTAGGCATAAATTGGGTTAATCATAATCATATTCAATATAAAAACATTTAATGTATATAAATTTTTTTTGTTGAATATAAAATATATGTCCATCGTTAATATAATTTAATGATTACAAATAATTTAATTTATTAATACAGAATGACATTGGGTGAATAAAAATACAAATATGGAAGATATATTAAATTTTAAATATTTTCCTTTCTATATAATTATTGAATGATAAATTTATCTTAGAAACCCTATATCTTAAAATGTTATTAAATAATATTCATTATTTATTAATTAAAATATTTTGTATAAGATATTATATTTAATAATAACATTTTTATAATATAACATTGTTTGGAAAAAGTTGGTCTTCTATTAAACCAAATCTACCTAAGGATGTTAAGAATGTCTATAACAAAATCCATGAATAATGTCTCTTATACTGTATGATAAGCCTATATTGTGTGTAGTTCAATATTATTTGTGGGTACGGAATAATATAATCCATAAATGAAATCAAATTGATAAAAAAATTCTATCTCATAAAAATCATGTTCTGTTAAAGTTGATAAATTTTACATCAGTAGTGAAATTCAATTTATTTTTAGTAATGAGAGCTCTAAAATATCACTCTATTGCATTTAATTTCATTTATATATTTATATATGTTTTAATTATTTTATTTAGTAATATAAAATATTATTTTTTAATTACTAAATTTAATTTTATATTTGTTTTTTTTCTTAATTTTTAGTTATTGATTAATTTTTAAAAATTATTTTGAAACTCCCATATAATATTTCTCAATTTTTAGAAAAATAATTCAACTCATACTACAAATATTGAAATCATTAAAATTTGAAATTTTTTTAGTGTCCCACTAATTATATACATTTATTTATATGAATAAATTAATAGTATAATGTGAATGTATTGTATTTATATTATTTTTCACATATATGGTTTTAAAATAAAAATTAAGTGAACAATTCTGAAAATTATATTATTGTTATTTTATAATAAATAATATTTTTTAAAATATTTAAAAAAAAATTAAAATGTTAAAAATTAAAAAATTAGAATTATAAATGCTCTAAATTTTCATCATTTTATCATTTAAGATCCAATTTTTATCTTATATGTAATATTGTGACAATTACATTTTTAAAAAAATTATACAATAGTTAATGATATAATGAGGGTTTACCCAATACATGTAACTGTGTTAAAATTATTTTTTCACACACATAGAATTCTTATTTCATTAATTGGATTTCATTTTTTGAATTCATGTGTTTCTATTATATAATAATGAAAAATTTTATTTCAAAACATCATTGATTTCTTTACCACCTATAAAAATAGAAAATGTGGTAAATACTAAAATAGTAAAACTGATTATCCATAGATGATAAACGAAATAGCATGTTTAAAAATACACATTTTCGTGTTGGATAATTGGATAAAGAATTTATTCCACAAAATTATTCATTTATCAATATAGGAATAACTTGGATACAGAGTGACATCATATTATTTATTTATATTAGGTATTTACATAAATTTCACTCTTTATAACTTATAAAAAGTCATGAATTACCTTCTCCTATCCATTCATAAGAGGAATTTTTTCATGAAAAAGAATATATAAATCCATTACACAATACCCCATTTTCTTATAGATAATCATTAGTAGAAAACATTACAGGGATTATTTTGAAATAAATCTGAATTGATTTTCTAAAAAAGTGGTCTATTCATAACCATGTATTATTTGTTTTCATTATTCTTACATACAATTAAAATATAATTAAACCATTATAATATTATATATTAATTATATAAAATAAAATAATATATATTTATATTAATGGGGAATAAAATAAATTTCACCTTCCATAAAAAAGGAATGGAATGTGTTATTTATGTGAACGGTGGTCTACTGGATCACAAATTGATATAATTTTTTTTTCTAACAACCAATCATATTTGGTTCAAATGAGGTAATTACTAGAGATAATATATATGATATTAATGAGAAATTTTTTTATTTAGTAATTATAATAGAACGTATAATTATTATTTCATCCATTCAATTTCCAATTATAATGTTGCATGTGATTACCTGTGCACTGCCACCACAAAGAAGTGTTGCGATTAATGTTTTCATAACCACATTACATGAAAACTTTATATAATTATATGAAAAGAATATATATGATATTTAGGTTTTTATTATAATTTTTTAAATATTAAATGATACTTATATTTTTATACACTGATCATTGATAAATGGAAACATCATTCATTTATACGTACATACCACCATCTCAAGGATAATATAATAGTTCATTTTTCATAAGTGTCATTCATTACTATATGTAAAAGATTAATTTATATTTTAAAATTATAGTTATGTATTGATTATTATTTTATATATAGTGAAATATAATATTTAGTACACCGTGTTTTAGTTAATTAACACTTATTTTATGTACGTTAATTTTATATATTGTAGGTGTTATATTTGGGATGATTTAGCTAAATATTGGAATTTTTTTGGTGGTTATTAAAGGTTTATTATTGTTTAATGTTTTGGGAAAACCATGAAATACATACTTTTAACTAGGAAAAATGATATTGGGGTAAAGGAAAGGTGTATAATCAGTGCGTTGTTTTCATAAATGTTATGTCTTCCATTGGTAAACCGTGAAAGGTATATAAATATTGACGATTTTATGTTTTTATTGTTTTTTTCGGGGTTTTAAAACCATGAGAGAAAACTATTTGAGGTAAATACATGAGGTTGGAACTAACACATGATTAGAATAAGGTTTTCATAGCCATTCATGATTAATGTGGACGATCCTAAATTTTTTATCTCACTTGTTTTACCCACTAACTCACACATTTTTCTTCTTGTGTGTCCCAAAAACCATTTTCCACTCTTCCAAAATGTCAATAAATTTTATAAAATCGATCTAAAGTAAATTTGATGGATTTAAATAGTGAATTAAAGCATTATTCTTCCTGAATGTGTTCGTTATTGATTCTTACTGGTTGTTTTGTTAAGTCTACTTCACCCACTCTCTAGTATTCCTTGATATAAAATTTTTGTGAATAAATAAAATGTAGTCTGTGGAAAATAGGTTAATATTTTCTCTTGATGAATATAAGGGATATGATCTAAGGTGGGTTTGTGGAGTTTTAACAGGGTTTCGTAATATTTAATTTTTTGTTATTCATTTTAATCATTAAACTCAAGGTAGGAGACATCCCTCTCAAAAACACTTGTTCAGACATAAATTACTAACTTCAAATTAATTTAATTGATTGAAATTGATAGCATATTTTTTAAAATCATGGAAGACGCCTTCTTTATTGACAATTTTGGGATTTGTGAAACATTATTTAATGACTATTCAATGTGATTTGATATATGATTTTAAAATGATCATTTTAAAATAATTTCTTGATTTATTTAATGGAAATAGGTTTTCAATTTAAAAAAATTCTATTTTAATGGGTTTTTCATGATTATATTAGTGAGGTTGATGGGTATATGTGGCATGTGTGTTCATATGGAATTATGAGGATTGGTTTAAACATGACTTTATCCTTGGTACCAATGGTGTAATGGAACATGGGATTTATTTACATTATGATGACTCATATATCGATGAGAAACCACTCATGATTATGGAAATTTCATAACATTTCATGAAAATATAGATGTGTGGAAGATTTGATTGTAATGGATAATTACATATTGGAATTAGTGAAATGGTTTAGGAACATTCATTGCTTGTTTTCCATGGAAATTAGTGTTTTTTTATAAAATTATTTCACATTGGCACTTTATAATATTTCAAGATAAATTTTTTAATTTTTATATACAAAATATTTTATATAAAGTTGCTATCATTTTTCTTTATTATAAGAGTTAGTTGAGAAGTCATTAGAGAAAATATTCTATGTTTTATTACTCACCCCCACTTTGTCACATTGGTGATCATTCATATGTTGTTTAAAGAGGCCTGCGAAGAGGAATAATATCACGTATCTTTAGTAATACTTCATGATACATAGAATTTGTGGAGTTAGAGAATGGAGAAGGTTTGGATCTTGGAGATATAATTGGAGTATTTTAGTATTTTATTCCATTATTTACCAATATACTGTAATATTACACTGTGGTTCATGGTTTTAGTTTCATTTTGATAAATGAGTTGTTCATTTTTCTTTCATTGTTATCATGCATCATATGGTGTATTTATGGTTATGGCTTGTTGGTTTTTTTTAATTCTTAATGGTGAACTAATCCCCCATATGAATTGAAGTCCTTAATCATTTATATCAAAACATATGTATCTTGGGAATTTCAATTAATTCATTTCACCATCCACCTTATTCCCATGTATATGATATGGGGAAGCATGTAATAAGTGCAAGTAGTTTTGATCGGTCAAAAAAATGTTAGAGATATGTGGTGTAATCATTGTCTTTATATTTTTCTAGAAGACATGGTATTTTATGTGGTATTGGTTGTCAGTCTTGTAGTAGAAATCATTCAATTCTGTTCCTTGAGTTCAAAACTTATAAATTATTAGGATTATTGTTACATTAAATGTGTAGCATAATCAATAACAATTATTTTTTTTTTGAACTTGATGTTACTAGGGGGTTGGGTATATATGTGTTTTGGAGACACTTAAGGGATTTGGAATATCATTTTCATTATTTTAGCCAATGAGATGATCATGACAAGTATTGGAGAAATTACATCCTTCTATGAGGTCATATTTCATTATGAGTAATGATATATGATATAGTAAAAATTAGATTATTTATGGAAAATTCTGAAATGGTTTTCAAATGTGAAATTTTGAAAATGGTCATGGTTGTTATTTTTTTCAATGTTATTATTTTTAACTGTGTGTATAGATTTTTTAAAATTGTATACTTTTGTAATGAATTTTTTTGACAGTAGTGTGTGATTGAATTTAAACTTTTTATGATGTTAGTTAATATTGTGTGACTTATAATGATGATTTGTTTAAATAAAATGGAACTGAGTAGGCATCATATGAACCAATTGGGTGAAGCTATTAATAAAGTTGTTACACCCAAGTGATTTGTTAACCAAGAGCTTCTTCCTAGTATTATCCAATAATTTCTAGGTTTGGATAGATGCAAGATGAGGGATTCTCCAAGGTAGGTGGATCATTTTTTAAATTTATGAAATAGAATAAATCTGTCATTAATGGTGACACTAAACTAGATATAGTAGTTTTGTGGATGAATAGGATGAATAGTATTTTTCAATTTCATTAGGACAATAAAAGAGATGATTGAAAAAATAGTGACTGATATATTGGATGATCATTCACATTAGTCATGGTATTTAGTAGATAATGCTACATTAGACCAATGACATACATGATAAATTTTTTAATAATTGTTAAATATACAATTTTATCCCCACATGTTTTGAATTTCATGAATAATGGTCTACTTAATACGGATGAATGAATATATATTTTTTTTGGAGTATGAGACAAACTTTATTAATCCAATTTTCAAAGACCTGCGTATGCTAGTAGTTTATCCATGAAGGCCCACAATTTTAAATTAGGTATGATATATGAAATTTTCCAAAAAATTTGTTGTTTTATATATTTCAATATATATATATATAACAATGTTAGATAAAAGAAAAATATTATGATCTATTGGAGTAGGTTATATATTTATACCCATGGGAAATGGTGTGAACTCTAATATTTTGAGTTAGTGGAAGTTGTAAACCTAGCTCCAATTTAGGAGGATGAATCAAAATTGAATGGATATATATCTGAATCATTATCCCATACCCATGATTAATACTGGGTGTTTCCAATGTGGATCAGACGACCTCATGAAGGGAGAGTATATGAGACCACTGATGCAAAGCACCAATTGAAACAAAATTGGGATTCATATATTCTATTGTCACAGTACCCCAGGTATAAGAGCTTGAGACCCATTTCAGGTATCAGTATAATTGAATGTATCGACGAGATGAGGGAAGAATAATCAATTTCTTTAGTAGAACAGAGCTATCCATAGTGATTCTCGGAGTACCATGACTCGTCATGAAGATAAATATTATCATGGAAAAATAAGAAAAGTGTTTCTTTGATGAAATTATATATATAAAAACAAGGTATTGTGTATCATCATCTAGAACCATTTACTTGGGAGGTACGATTCATATGAATTATAACCTTTTGATGGTTCTGTATGAAATGGGTGAATCCCATTGATTAATTTCATCTCATGCTATTGATTTTCAAATATTAATTCATGGGATGATTTTAACTATGATAAATCATTAAACTCATCTTAGTCAACAACTGTGTCATGAAATTTTGTTTAGAAAATTTTTTATAACCTTTGATGGAGCCGAGATAACATTGGATTTATCTATACTTCAGATGATCTTATATGATGTAATATTTGGTATGGATTGGTTGACAATTTCCTGGGATCACATCAACTTTTATATAATTTCAATAGTTTTTGGGACTAAGGATGATGTCGTGCATGTCCTAAATGGTTAATGGAATGTACAAGAAGGTGAAACAGGTATTTTGGGACCAATAGATACAATTATATCTTAACAGTTGATGGCTTTGACATTGGTATTAATGAATAAAATTGAGAATAATATTTTCATTTCCATAGTGTAGCAATTTCTGGATTTGTTTCCCAAAAATTTATATATATTACACTTAGTAAGGGAAGTGGAGTTTACAAATGAAATCCAATCAGAGAACATTCCAATATCACATCCATACTATCAAATGTAACTAATATATTTTATATATTCAAAATTGTGGTTGTAAGAACTAGAAAACAAAGGGTTCATTAAGATGGGGACATCCTAGTGGGAAGCACCAGCGTCATTTTTGAAAAATGCAGATTTAAATCAATGGTTGTGTTTGTATCATTATAAGAATGATAAATTTATGATATATAATATATATCCACTTACAGGTATTTTTAATATTTTTTATTAATTAATAGTCCCACATGGGTTTTCTAATATTGACATGGGATCAATTTGTCAACAAATGCAGGGATTGAAGGACGTATTAAAAAATAGGAATTCAGAAGAAAATATGACTATTATGAATACATGGTAGTTCCTTTCAGTATTACTATTTCACTAGATGTCTTAATTGATATTATGAATAAATAATTTTAGAGAAATCTTGATTCCATTTTGTTTGTGTTTGTGGGAGTCGTATTAGTGCATTCAAGGATAATGTATGAGAATGATTAACACATGGAGACAATTATATGAATTGTAATAGATCATAAATTGAATTCCAAACTGTCAATGTAAATTTTTTGGATAAATTAGGAAGCCATTGATACTATTTAATTTATGAAATAGGTGATATGATGGATCTAGTATAGATTAATGTTTTTATATTTTGGAGAATGCTAAAGAATGTATTTGAGATATAGAGTGTTCATGGTCTAGCTGATAATTAGAGATTATTTTTATTCATTATTTTAAAAGACTTTATTCACATATGTATATTTAGAAATCTAATAATGTTTCAATTCGATTTTATAGTTAGTGATATATGACTTTTTATGTGATGAATGTTCATCTTACATCATCGCATGTCATTATTTTCCCAAAATCATGACCATGAAATGCTGTGTATTTTGATGCTTAAAAGTCTAGGTTTGGAAGTATAATCATGAAATGATATCATATTTTCTCATATTTATATATCTAGTGATGAGTGAAATAATTTAATAATAAAACACACAATTCGATGTTAGCTACAATAGTCTAATCATTGAAGACCTTATATCATTATCTATTTGGTGTGAAATTTAAATTATTCATTGATTACAAGATAATGAAACATATATTATCACTTTTGGATTTGAATATGAGATAATGAATACTTATGAAATATCTAAAAAAATATTTACATTGAATTTATGAACACATTTGGAATAGACATCTCGGTGGAAGAAGCGTAAAATATAAATTCATCTTCTCAGATAAAAAAAGATGCTTCAAAAGCGTGGCATATGATGTTTTCCAAAACTAACAGGCATGTAGAATGTGAAAACGTGGATTTGGTGGGTTTTCTTCTATATTTTATGCATTATAATTAGTTAGTGATAGTTAAATATGAAATGATGTCGTATATATTGTGATGATTTCAAAACTCAATGATGGGACAAACATTTAGGAGAAAAAACTAGATGACAGTTCCGTTTTGTTGTTAAGAAATATAATGGTCATGCCTATGTTCTATTAGGAACAAATTCTCCATACATACCAATATTAAAGATAGGTTATTTGATTTGAAAAATGGAATATTTATAAATAATTGAAATCATTGTTTCAGTGGTCTGATATTAAGAGAAATTTTGATGAGTTTGTTTCAAGATGCTTAAGTTTTCATAAAGTTAAAGCATGTGATTTGAAATCTAGTGGGAATGTTTTAGTAATTACCAATACATATTTCAATTTGGTAATAGATAGATATATATTTTTAATATTTATACAATTTATAGTTCATAAACATGACTCTCTATGGGTGATAGTGGATCAAATCGTAATTTTTGACTCATTGAATCCTCATTCATGAGTCTTATATAGTGGAGGACATTTCAAAAATATACATCCAAAAAGTTTTGAAGAGAAATTGAATTCTACTTGCAACCATAATTGTTGGAGATCCATTGTTTATGTCTAATTTTATTAATACAATAAAAAACCCATTTGGGCATAGTGGACTATGAGTACAGTGTATCATCCTCAGATGAACATCTAATCCAAATGGATGATACAAACATCAAAAGATATGCTTTATGCTTGAAAAATGAATTTTGGTGGTTTATGTGATGAAAAATTTCTATTAGTGTAATTATCATATTATAACACCTACCATTCCTATATTTATATGGCTCATTATGATGCATTGTATGTGAATCCTTGTAATTATACATTTTGATGGGTGGAAACATGTGAGGCTTCAGTAGTTGGATCAAGATTTGTCCAAAAAATAATGGAGATGAAATAGATTATTTGAAAACATATTGAAACAATAGAGAGTCATTTGAAATTAGATGAAGATCATCATAAATGATAATTTTCATTCAAATTGCGTAATTATGGGGTCTTTTAAATCACTCTAAGGCTTCTATAATGACTTTTTGGGAAGAAGGGGAAGATATATTATACACATAGTGCATTTTGATATAATGTAACATGTTGGGTAGGTGGAATATTATTTATCATTGACACCATTGTTTAGTGTGGTGCATAATGTGTTCAATGTATCTCTATTGAAAATGTATTAGATTGATCCTAAACATGTGATCGAATGGGATCATATTGACCTAGAGCCAATTTTCATTTATGCACATGCATGCACAAAGTATTGACTTGTATGAGATATTATTTCAGGAGAAATCCTTGGGTTACTATGGGTTTCGTGAAACATGCTAATATTAAGAAGAATAATTGGACTACGATAAATAAATGAAATTGAAATTACAAGAACTCTATAACATCAATGATCAATTTATACATTCAATGGTCATAAAATTTAATGATGGAGATAATGTCACACCCCCAGGTTGAGAAAATTATACCTTCTTTTCAGTATTTTATGTATATGTAGGGTTTTGGTTCAGTTTTTGATGTTTTAAAGATATTTTTTAGTTGTTTGGCACATTTCATATAGATCATGGTTGGCACAAATTTTCATAAAATTGTGAAAACCGTCAAAGAAACATTGCACAATGAGATGAGCTCCAAAGGGAAGGTTCATGTGAATCACATAGTTTTATTCATCTACGCTTTCTACAAGGGGATACTATTCACGTTGTGGAAATGACTATTCAATGGGAATTGGCATGGCTGGTTCATTATTTCAACAAAATGTGAGGAAATTATTCTAAGGACACCATTTTGGTTGTTTCTAATGCATTATTAGTATACAATTTTCCAAACCATGTCACTAACCATGCTTGGGTCAGAAATATTATCCTATAATTTTAGATCTCAGTTATTTAAGCCCTCTAACTCCATAATTTTTCTTCATACGCAGCCCTAACATATAATTCTCTTTTCCCATTGGTCATTGATGGTTCTCCCATTCATCAAGTGGGGATCCATGTCATTACCAAGATGTTTTTATGTTACATTATCAAGGTATGTGGTCATTCTTGGTTATTCTTATTAGTTATGTTAGATCTATTTATCACTCTCTCACATGTACATAGATCTACACTCGTTGGAGAATAATATAAGTATTTTGGTGCTTAATATGGTCATATATGGTCTTTTTGTTAGGAGAAGAGATATAAAGTCGGATTGTGGATATATGACCCAGTTCATAGGTTTTCAATTATCATTTTTTTTCATAATACTCGATGTAGGATCCTTCAATCATGAATCCACTATTTTGATAATTAATTATTGGTATCAAATTGATTAAATTGATTTTTTTTGTTATTTGTGAGTAAGGGAATGTAGAATCAATCTGTTGTGTTGGTTTTTAGATTTGTGTGAGATCCTAGAATGTTTGTTAAAATTTAGTGGTAAGATTATTTTAAAATGATGATATTAATATTGTTTTCTTATTGTATTAATGGAAAAAAGATTTCCTTAATAATTTTTTTTAATGAAAATTGTCTGTGTATGATTGTATTTTCATGATTTATTGGAATAATTTTTGTGTGTGTTCGTATTGGCCTAAGAGGATTGGATAAAATATGACCTTGTCCTCAGTGACAATGGTGTAATGGAAAATGGGATTTATTTACCTTCTGATGACTTCATAGACAGATGAGAAATATTTCATGGGTATGGAACAATCCTAACATATATTTAATTTCAAGATATCATGATGTATATATTGGAATGGGGTTTTCCAAAGTTAAATTAATGAAATAGTTTTGAAATATTTTTTGGCTTTTTTCATGGTTTATTTGTTTTATATGATAAATTATTTTTTATTGAATAATATTTTTATTTTGATATAAAATATATTTGGAATTTTTTATATAAACAATCATATATAAATGGGAAATCATTTTCTAACCTAGTGGCTGTATAAATGATGTCACTGGTGAATATCTACTTAGATTCATTACTCACCCCAACACTGGATCTTTTAATCATTTCAAAATGTTTCTAATGAACACATTTTCAATGGTAAAATATCACACATTGTTAGTAGTACATTGTGATACTAGGGATGTTGTGGAGTTAGAGCATAAAGCATGTTTAGAGATTGGAGTTGTTATTAGAGTCCTTGTGTTCTTTCGTCCATTTTTAAATTGATTTTTTAGCCATCCACTGTGGTACCTGGTTCGAGTTTGATTTTGAAAAATTAATTGTTTTGTTTCCTTTCATTTTTATCATTCATCAAATGGTGGTTGTTTGGTTTTGACATCCATGGTTTATTTTTTATTCTTAAAGGTAAAATCATCAACCACATGTATTGATTCCATTTGAAATTTATTTCTATCCATTATCATATTGGGGATTTTTCTTATGGAAAAGTTACATTCCACCTCCTTCTCAATAAAATGAAGAGGGGAATGATGTTACATAACATCATTGAACTAGTTTGACCTTCTAATATTATATTTTTTATATGATCCAAACATAGTAAATATAAGTATCGCTATGAAAAATGTTTACATGATTTAATGTATAATCAAAAAATATATAATTAAGAGAATAATAATCTAAAAATCGGGCACTAGGAAAGTAAATAACTAAAATATTATTATTATTAAAGACAATAAATAACACAATTGATTATTTTTGCTTGAGGAAATTGGTTTATTAACTAAATTTTGATTCATTTTATTATACGTCAACTTCATTATCATTGATATTTCATGATTATATATACAATGAAATTTGATTGTGTTATGTTGTTTTTATAATTAAATGTTATTTTATTATATGTGATACAAATAATCAATTCATATATTAATTTTCAATGAATTTTTATGATCATTAATAAGAATTTCATCTAAATTTTCCTTTAGTGATGTACATTTTACTAATATCAACAAAATTTATTTTGTAAAATTTATACAATATAAGTTCTAAATATAATGTAATGAATCCTTTATCATTAATGCAATTTTTTTACAAGTTAAAATAAATTTTTTAAAGGGTTTCTAATGTAAAATTTATTATGTGACATGGAGTCTCTTTACTATATTTGACATTAATACATTGTACTTCTTCTTCTATACTATGTTATAGCATGAATATGTGTTACATGAACTATGATTGTATAATTTTATATTTCCACATGGTTTTTGATGATTTAAATTAGATTCAAGCAATAAATCATTGATTTACTCTCACACTGATGGTATTATGATTATATGGGATCTATCTAATCCACACTATTATTCATGTTTTTACCATTCTCACTCTAACTCACATTATCACTCTCATTAATGTTATGTAATTCTTTTTAATTATATATATATATATATATCAAATGTATTTCTATCTTATTATCTCTTCTTATATTATGGTAATATCACTATTATGTTCATTTAGAAATTGAATTCTTTATTATTTTTCCTTCGATTATGTCATGAAGAATGATTATGAAACCCATTTTATTTCCATTAGTAATTCTAATGTATATGCATTAAAAATGAATTCCTTTTTTGGAACACATAATGATCATCATATTATGATGGGTGATCTTATATCTCACTCCAATGTATTAGGTAATACTGATGTCTCATTAGACCATATGTATTGGATTTGGGAGTAAATCAATTTTGGGACATATTATACAATGTGAAATTTTTTATAGAGTTATCATTCAATCATGTTAATGTCCTATAATATATTACATCCAAATTTTCAATATTATATTATCATAATAATCCATAATATTTATTTTATATATCCACATCATTACTCATTAGAATTATAATTTCTGATTTCATTATATTCCTTTGACTCTCACATTCTTTTCATTATCTTCTTTATTCACTTATTTGTATTTTTGAGATCATATATATCATTAACATTTGATAAGGTATCAATGTATTCATTTAGGAGATTGTCATGGAGAATAATATTTGTATTATATATTTTTAGTTTCCTTTAATTGTTTCTTTGTATATAGACTTCAAGTGATACTATTTATCATCATCTTTGGGTTTTAATTAAAATGTCATTATGTTAAAAATCATGTAAAAATATTTTAAAAAGGCATGGAGATATATACATGTAAAACAAAATGTACATGATATATTTTATGTGTAAGTTATAGTAGATTCTATAATATTTAACGAAGTAAAGGATCTCAGATCAATAAATGTATCATGGACAAAAATTTATTTTATTAAAAAACCCATTGTTTTATTCCATACTGATATACAAAGTGATTCATAACCTCCATCCACTTACACTATGTAACATATAATATTACATACATATATGTTCTATTGTTATTAATTTGATTTTATATGATTATATATAGTTTGAGACGTCTCACTAATAAATTGGATATGGTGCAGTCCTATGAGCTTCCACCATCCATATTAATACAAATATTTTTAGAGTTTGACACAACTTCTCATGCATAGACTCATAAGGTACTGTTTGAATACATGAATAGGAATTGTTGTTATATGATAAATCTATAGGGGGAATTATTTTATGTAAATATCATTCTATATATATTAATTTTTAGGTATGGTATCCTATAAATAATTAATAGTTCTCTCTAATCGACTATCCATCTCTAGGTGATGAGTAGTATTGACACTTGGTTATCGACCCAAAAAACAAGGGCCATCATAACTATAGAATGTTCAATCCATCACATTCCATATAATAACACCAATTTCATTATGGCTTTATAATATGTTAATTCATGATGTATAGTTTTTAGACTACTATATTACCAATGCTTTGAGGACTCTCCAAAACCATAAATTAAATGTTGTATCTTAATTTCAAACTACATTGTGTGTCACACCTTGAAGTATTATAATTTTTCTTCTGTATATAATGGTGAGGTGGTAAAGAGGTATTTATTCCTTAATATTAATTAAATGTACTTTTTTTTTGTCGTGACTAATTTCCCCCAAGATGGGGTTATTTCCTTTAGTTTTCCCTATGGATTCTTAAAAATTACATTTTCATTTTTAAGAATCTTTATATTAGTATAGGTAATGTTCGTATCAAAAAAATTTAACTACATCATTCCTCATTATCATTATTACCTATAAATAAGGAAGATATAAATTCTCTAATGTACATCTTCATGTTTTATTATTATATGAATTTATCCGTATCTTTATACTTCTTAAATAATCCTAGAGGAACAGAGAAGGATGAATTATTAAAATAATATAGAATATATCATTTATGTTATGATTTTTATGAGACACATTTAAATTTTCAATAACATATAACATCTTCATACAAATTTAAAAAAGTGTAATATTTATTATTAATATATAAATTACCTCATGAACTTTTTATAATTCCTTGGTAATCTTGTGAATGGATGGTTGGGTGGTTTTTTGAGTAAGTGATGATGACACACTATTTATTAATCCCATGCCTATCCTTTAGATGTTAATCAATAATATAACCTTTCAAATCCTCATTCTGTATTTTTTGTACCTATACTATCTATATAGATCATCATCCATAATATTTCCCATGAAGAGATGTTAATGTACTATGCGTTCATAATCTTTGATCACCACGATCCCCTTTAATTAAAGAATATTGTCCTCATTTTATGGTAATGTATACTTTAGGATTTTATTATTAATATATACATCACACTTCTCCCATTAATGATAATTCCCGAAAATATATCATGAAATGACCCCTTTAACCAATTCATGGTCAATGGTTTTTAGTTTTTTCATGTACTTTTAATTAGTAAGAGGACAAGTCCATCACATGGTTGTCATATATTAAGAAAAAACCCAATCCATTTTTAAAAAAATATCTAGAGATCACAAATCTTACAACATTGGTTGGTTATGATGGAATAGTTTAGGTGATTATCCACTCTTTTAACACAAATAAAATATCAAAAAATTAATTTCACTAGATAAAAATCACATCATTTCAAGTTATCTGGGATTTTTTTGTTGATAACAATGATATTTTTAATATAAAATTATGATAACATGAACTTAATGCATAGAAAATATAAATACATATTAAAAATATAATTCTCAGACATCCTTCCATTTCTAATATTTTCAATGGACTTATTTATATCCATGTGTTGAAAAAAACACAAACCTTGACTACTATATTATCAATCCAAAATATACATTTATTAAATATCATATATATTTATCCCTTTACCAAATACTTCATTATATAATTCAAATGTTATTCATATTATTTAATTCATATAAATTAGATTACATTATCAGTTTCTTATAATACTAAATTTTACAATGAAATACCTAAAGACTCTATTAATTTTGTCCATGTTGTTTCCATGATCAATAGTGATCCCAAATTGAACTTATATGAATTCATAGTACCCACAAAAAATATTAATGTTAGTATTAGGGATATTTATATTCATCAATATTCTCATATATTATCTAGAGATGATATAAACCAGGGAGAAGTACTCATATATGTGTTACTAATTGGATTTGCCATCATTACAGGGAATAATATACATATTAATTTTCAATATCATAATAATTTCATGATAATCGATGTAGAGACTCATTGTCATATTCATATTCATAATGAAAAGGACTGATGGACCCCATGTTCCAGAATGTGGGAATATTATCAATTTATATTGTATCTCAAATAGTTATTGTTTCATATATAAATGTCCAAATTTCACTCTATAAATATATTCTTAATATTGAAAAAGATTCATGTATATATTTTATCATTAAATAATGAACTATTTGTGGAGGAATATAATGGAATTATTTAATAGAAACATCATCACATACCATTCAAATTTAAAAATAATCAAGAATGATTCTTTTCCGTGGTCACTATTATTTGAGAAGGATAAGATTTCTCCGAAGGAAATAATACATTTGTACAAAATATGATTCCAATTGGAATTCATAATCCTCGTTGAATGTGTATAGAATAAAATGTAAATTTATGATTTGGGTGTTATTTTATTCTTTAAAAAAATATAACCTAAATATAATAATATATAATAATTTCAAATAACTGAATTGAATATATCAAAAGGGTGTATCATATGGTTTGTAGGGAACGTCAACTCAATAATATTGACAGGGGAGGCGATATGTGATTGGGATGAATTTATCCAAATGATATTTATGTATGTATATTCATTTAAATTATGTTCAAATTATTTTATCTCATCCATGTAGATGTATAGATGCTAATTTTTATACTAGTAAATAAAAAAATGATAACTATTTACATTAAAGGGATAAATCATATATGAAATATATTTCAAAGCCTATAAAGTTATACCTTTATTATTTATGACATATATGGTTTACTTCAAAACATTATATTTTATAGTCTTTTTCCCTTATAATGGTTCTTAAATATCATATGAGATTACCAATGAATATCTTCTAGTCATTTATAATAACGTTTAAAACTAGTAATAATCCTCATTTTCAAGGTGAAGAAAGTCTTAACCCATAATTAACACATTTCAGGGTTATTATACACAATTAAAAATCTTCTATATCCACATCAAATAAATTTATGTACTCAAGGATTTTAATTTCAGGGAAACTACTAACTATGTACTTTAATAAAATTTCGTAATGACTTCCAATATTTATTCATTCCTTGATGGAATTCAATATAGTTTTCTAATCCAAATATAAAATATATCTAGTCATTAAATTCATAAAAACTATGTGATACCATAAATTTTTTATTCTTAATTTCATAATTTATTAAATAATTAAAAACATAATTGAATCCAATCGATGGAGAGGCCTATTAAATTTAATATTTTTTTCCATATCATAACACTGAAAAAACAAAATACATTTAAATTAATTAATCCACTTTATATATGATTAATACTCTATTTTCCTTCTTAAACTATATTATATGACATGTATATGTAAAAAGTAATCATAGTCGGTAAAAATAGTATTATAAAAATAATTAAATTATAACAGCATGATAGTAAATAAATGTGGTGAAGGGGCATATCACAGTGAAATAAATGAGAAAAATTATCAAAATGGAGATCATTAAATCTGGGTATATGATAATAAATTCATGTAAACATAAGTTTTATGTATAAAACAACATGACATAATATGATTCAATATGTTATAAACTCCATGTTATGATAATATCTATTCCTGCCGAATGAATTCCAAGAACCATACATTTTATCAATTTTGATAAATACATTACCAAATGAATTTTAGGGATATTTAAATACATTATCACCAATATCATTCATATAATTAACATGTATGTTTGTTACATATAGATCATTCAATATAAGAAAATATATAAATTCTTTTCATCCCATGATTAAGGATTTTTTGTTATAAACATGGAATTATCAAATTAATTAATTATATGTATATCGATGTGAATACCATTTGGTTGTAATGTAAATTTTTATGTAGTACCCAATTTTTTCATGAAAATCATTTAAATATATGTGTTATATAATGGGTCTACATAATGATTCATGTATAGAATTAATGAGATTTAAAAGGGTTTCTCATTACATTAGCATCAAATGGATATCAAATTGTTTGTGTAAAAATATATACCAAAATAGAAAAATTTGAAATCAATTATAATAATAAAATGATGTGATTGGATAAAGAGGATTCGAGAAGGACAACATCTATGGGAATATTAATATCTAATAAAAATGTTATAATTTTAGTCGATAAATAATTTCTCATTCATATAATATAAATTTCAATGTATGTATTTATATTAAACCCAATGTTAATATAATGTGTTTAAAAAAAAGGATAAAAATAAATAATGTTGTTCAATGGAAGATAATAGAGAGATAGATCTATTTTTTAGGAGGAAGGTTATAAAAATTTAGGAGGATCTTATTATTAGTTTATGAACACCCATATATGTATTTATTGGGTGGGGGAGGATTATAGTGATAAATAGGTTTTTATTATGGAGGTTGTATGAGGATGTTTGGGAATATGTATAAAAATACAATGGTGTTTTTTTAATTTATGTTAATTTATTGGAATTTATATATTAAAATAATAAAAAACAACATTGATTTGAATGGTTTTGACCATGGTTTCAACCTAATATGTTGTTCAATTTTTCTATAAATATAATAATTGGTCTCCTTAAAATAGTATAGTTGGTTATCCGGATGATTTATAATTTCATAAATAACTGATTTTAAGATCCTAATAACTAGTATAGGTTTTTGATGATAGTATAATAGATCATAAAATAAATCAAATTAATTAAAAATTAATTTTTCTAATGTAGAAATATTTATTTTGATATTCAATCCATTTATAGGATTCATTACATTAATATTTCTCTCTAATGATTTCATAATACATACTAAATATTTACTTCGATATTATTTTTAACAAAAAAATTATATGTAATAGAAAATTATGAAACATTTGGCTTCATATTATTTAATATTCTATTTTCTGAAATGATATCCACTATAGAAAAATAAAATTATTATTATGAGAATTTTCACTATCAAATTAAAAACATGTTACCATTTACATACATGTTTTTATAAAAAAAATAACCATTTTCAGATGATATAAACATTTTACATCACATAATTAAATATATTGAAATTCCAATTGTAATATATATTATTCAATAATAATATTTAATTAAAAAAATTATAAATGATGAATATATTGTAATTATAGTTTTAATTGAAACTATATATTATCTAAAAAATAAAATGTTATTTTATTCATATCAATAAATTTTTTTGTCAAACTAAATAATAATTCATAATTATAATTTAAATAGGGAAATATATATTCATAATTTAATATAAAATTAATAATATAATAATTCATTCTACTATGTTCTTAAAACATAACCCCTTAATACACTAGAATATTCTCTATGAGTACTTTGTGTGATGCTATGTCATTATAGAGTTTTTTTGGTGAACATGGTTTCGATCATGATTTAGACAATCATAAATTCCATAAATAGTTTATTTTAACCATTCATTAGATTTTATATCTGTTAACCATATTAATCATATTCAAATCCAAATTATTCAATCACCGTTATGAAGATACATAAATTTGGAATCATATAAAATGATCATACATGTTGTTCCCATTATTTAAATTTTTAGTGTCAATTTGAAAATATCATATAGCATAATATATATAAATACTAAATTAAACTATACAATGAATATATATTTTCAACATGTTTAAGGTACAATGGTCGTTTAAATTCATGATGCTATAATAGTAAACAAATAACCAATGTGATGCATATTGTATTTATGTATTTATTATTTAATAATTAATTTATTTATTCAAAAGGGAATGTAATTTATTAATTTTTGAGCCATTAAAATTATATTTTAAATAACTAATGGGTTTTCTTATATATAACATGAACACTATAATATGAATTTAATTGATATTCATTCAATCCTCTCTCTCAGAATTAAAACACCAAGGAAGTCATTAACACACCCCTCTACATCAAGACATTATTATTTAATAACATGACTTTTCATGATGATGATTATTATCCTCAGAATAAGAATATACTAATAATATATAATTGTGAACCGTAATTCACCAAAAAAATGTTTGTACAATATTAATGAACATAGAATGGTCCACTATCCAACCAATAGTTTTCCTGAAAATTCTCATCCTATGGATTCAAACTAACCATAGCCAAACTCTTGGTGAAAAAGAAGTCACACCAACAATCGATAAATATTTGAAAAAACATATGGTCTCTTTAACTGGTTTATTATCTCAACTCTTTCTCATAACGAAATAAATCTTTAATATTAATCAAATCATATAATCCCAAGAACTAAAATCCTAACATATATCTCCAAATAATTCCCCAGATTGATCAAAACACACCACAATAGTCTTCATAACCTATCCCTAAGAATTAAGAACCAATAATATGAATCATTCTTAGATACCACCAATTCAAATAGAATCATAATTTTAATTAACCAACTCAAAATAAAACAAATAAAATATTATATTCCAAATATCATTACGAAACCAGATCACATTGGATATTACCAAACATAGACACATGGTGTTACCTAGACTATCCAGTAAATAATTTTGTCACCTCCATAATCCCTCCATTATTTTGGCCAATCACTATTGAATGATATTCTTCCACACACCAATGTATGAGTATAATATTTTTCATCCTGAAGAAAAAAATTATATATTATTCATTCTCTATACATGTCCAAAACAATTTACCGAAATTGGTCTTCCGACTTGTAATAATGATCCATTTAATATTAATAACATCTCGATTCCTCTATGTAAATACACCTCAAATGTTCTAATACATAAGGCATCAATGCTTCTGATTATCTCACAACCAAAATGTCAACTAAACACTAACTTGTATTATCTCTAATCAACAACATTATCAAAAGAATCAAAATAAGATAATTCAGTATCAATAAAATACTTAGACACATTTTATTTCATATATTAAGACATGGAATCTAGTTAAGAAAATCAATGGTTCTAGTGGATTGGTTTGGAATTTGAATTAGAAAAACTATTTCTCATCCAAATTATAAATTGAATCATATTATTTTTTTAATATATTGTTTTATCCAAAATAACATCATCTTACTGAATCTTGATTAGATACACTAGGAAATTCATATAAGGATAAGTAAGATATTGAAAGTCTTGTAAGTGATTATTTAAAGCATTAAAAATAGTAAGAAAACACATATAATAATGTTTTCATAACATGACATTTAAAAGAGAATGATAATAATCATATAAAAATGGTATAATAGAATTATATCATATGTTACTAGAATCGGAATTAATTTGGAACCATATTTTACTTGAAATCATAACCAAAATTCATGGCTCATTTCCATGTTAACATTAAAAACAGATCATGTTCTACATATCATTAATGATACATGTATTATCATGTTATAAAATCATTATAAAATTAATTTGATGTTTATATAATTCTATTACAACTCCAAATATCATAATATGTTCAAGAATATGTTTTCAATTAATGTAAAATCAATACAGTAATTATAATATTCATAAAAACATGGGGAATAATGTTTGAATAATAATATCTTTTGAAATAACAACCAAGGGAAAAATTTTAATGACTCCCAAAAGAAATAATTATATCATTTTGGATTTTTATATTTTAATAACGATGTTATTTTCATATAAATTGAAGGACACCTATGTTTTACAGTATATTTATATTTAAAAATGAATTTAGTTTCATACCATATGAAGCTTGAAACCCTTAACATATGTGAGGAATTATTATAGAATAGTGTTTAATTAAAATTATATTGTATTGAAATAAAATATAATTTTTTTAAGATGATTTAATTATATAGTAAAATGGTATTCATCATAAATGATTATTTTGTTTTATTTATGTTTTGAGAATAATTTATGTCACATATTTATACCTAAGAATTTATTAATATTTAAAATATAATGAATAATATATCCAATTAATATATAGAAAAAAATTAATTAGTTATCAATATGTTTTAAATTTAAATCAAATATTTTGAATATAAAAGAGATGAGTTTCTAAAAATAATTTATTATGCTCGTAAGGATTTAATATATTAATAAATTATATTAATAAATAATGATGAATGATATAAATGATTATTACTTATAATAAAATAAAATAAATATTTTACTATTAAATAAACGGTTGTTAACAATAATGGAAAAAGAAAAAATTTGGCATTACGAAAAAAAATTTCTTTTTCCTGAAAATAGTTTTCAAATTTTTTGTCAGATTTTTATTAAAAAATATGTTCTTATACATTAATGAATTGAATATAGTAAAAATATAATGTTTGGAATGTAGTGATTTAAAACATTATATATGGTCAATTACATTTTTCAGTATAGGAAATATTTACCATGTTAAAACATAATCACCATTATATGGGTTAAAGGGATTATTCATTGAGGCTATTAATTTTGAGAAGGAAAAGATGTCCCAAAAAACTATTACATGTGATTGTTAGACAATATTTATTCACAAACAGATCATATCATATAAATTAATGTTTATTTTTTACATTTTAACATGTATTTGACATTATTAAATTTTAAACTTTTGATTATATACAAAAATGATACTCCACTCTCTTATAAATGAAGGACCTCTCGCTAAAAATTATTTAGAAAAATTGATTCAACAATAGTAATAAATACCTAATATTATTCACTCTTTCCAACCCACATATTTGTTCTCTTGGTCATCCCTATATACTATCCTGTTATGTATTATTGTCTATATGAATAGAGGATTACAAAATAAGAGTTATTTAACCTTATTGATATATATCATGATTTATTCTTCAATAACAGGCAATAAATAATATATATTCATATTAACATTTTGAAACATGTACAATTACTATATATAAATGATTTTATGTTAGGGTTAAAATAATTTCTTTCGTTGATTACATCCTTTTATAAATAATAAAATTATTCACAGGTACGAATGGAGCACCACTTAAGTAAAAGGATATGATTTTTTCCATTTATAACATGAACGATTGGACAAATATATGTAGTTAATAGATATATGATATTTTATATTTTTCAACTGAAAAATATAATAATAATTACATATATTTCAGTCTATCAATAGAAAAATAAATACATTACTCATGCATACATATAGACTACCATGTCCATGAAGTGATGTAATTCAGATTTCTCCAACACCATATTTGAATGTGAATAATTATTTATATAATGAGTTAATATTTTACATATAAAAATATTAGTATTAATTAGATGATGATACTATGAAAATCATAAAATGATCAAACCTATCATAACTAAACTTTCGTGGAAGAAAAATAGTTAACACATTAATGATCTTTTATCGAATAATTATTAACTATTTGTTAATAGGAAATTATAAGGAAATGTTATATTATAATATAATTATTTATATATACCATTATTATATATATTCTGTTTGAATTTATATTATCCGAACATAAGAGTGCATATGGTGAATGACATGACCTGAGTTAAGGGTTTAAATAACACTCCTAAAAATCAGGACTATTAATGCATGAATATACATTATGGAAATTATATTATCTCAAACTATTAAATAAAAATAAATCTTATTCATATATATTTATTACAAGGAATTATATGTTTCACAATTATTATTCTCTCTATTTTACATTGAATGATTTGTGGAACTATTTTTAGTAAAACAAAACCTTTTGTCATTATTAGTTTATGAATATTTATATTGAAGGAAATGTTCATTAAAAAGATTTCTAGAATGTTTTTTACTATATTCACTTGGTTTATTAAAATAATTTCAACCATATATTTTTTTAATTTATTGATATTTTAAAATTAATTAATCCTTATTTTTATAAACACATTTAATAATAATTTTAACCAAACAAGTTAAAAGGGAGATTATTATATCATTTAAAAAATTAATCAATATTACCAACTTGATGTCTTGTGTTTTCACTAATGATTATTTTATATGATTCAATAAATATTTTATAATAAAATAATTTGATAAATATTATAGGAATTTTTATTTAAAATATTATCATATTAAAATGATATTTTATTCTTGTTTTTTTAAAAAAGTTTCATATTTTTCCCAAATTATAATTTTTATCAATTTAAACACCCTTATAATTTTAATATGCTTCACCATCGATAAGATGTATTGATAAAAACCATTTTATTTATCAGGATGAATTATAATTATTTAATTTTTAAATATTTATTAATTTTGATTCTTTTTTATGGGTTGTGCTATAATGATGTAAAAACTATTAACATGATCTTATGAAACAAAAATGTATGGTTTTGATTATTTGATATGTATGATTGGAATTTTATGTCTCCTAAATGAAATGGTAAATTTTTTATACAATTTAATATTATAATATATATGGTTGGGAGTTATTTTATTCCAATAAAATAATGAGTATTAGGAATAAACCAATAGTAAGAAGGGAAATTACAATGTTGGAACAAAATAAATTATATGAATTTTTCCAATTTGTGATGATTTTAATAAATGTGATACCTATATAATGTTTTTGCATTCTAGGATTACTATTTTCCACACTATTGAAGATATATTCTTATTCTAAAACATCATTTAATGAATAGTACTTAAATATTAAGTATTCATCATAATATGAATCATATAATTTGAAATGATAAATCCTTACTAATAAAATCATGATTTAAGATATATTATTGACTATGAATTCACATCTCAACTTAAAATAAATATCTCATACCACCATGCTTAACATATTCATTCATAAAATCATTGATTTATATCCTTCATGTTAACCCTTATTTATAATCACAGCTTATCATTTGTTATGATTACATTTTACAAAGGTTATTGTGAATGATTTTATGTAGGATATTTTAAAAAAGGTTATTATATAAAATAATTTTGTGGGATATTTTTATGAACATATTTGAATAAATATAATTATATAATGATTCTCTAAAATAATATGATGATATATCTTCAGAAAACATAATACGGAATTAGATAAAAAGTAATTATTTTTTAAGATAATTATATAAATAATACGACAATATTTACTCATAATACCTATAATGAAAAAATAGAGATATAGTGGACCTAAATATAACTTCTTTTGGTATAAATTTATATAATTTATGATACCAAAATTCTTATTTTCATTATTTTTTAATTTTTCATCTCAATATTTAATGATTTATTGTAATATTAATTTTTAATTTTAGTAAAATGTTAGAATAATGATAAATTGTATTAACAATGAATGCGGGGGAGAATAAAATAATAGCTTTCATGAGAAACTATAAAACATAATTGAAAATGAAATCAATTTTTTATTCTCATATAAATATCTTATGTTATAAGTCATATTAATATTCTAAATGAATGATGGATATAAAAAATGTGTCTTAATTCATTGGTTCGTAGACATACCCAATAATTTTCTAGGTATATTTTTTCACTTGTTCTATAGAAAAGGAATATAACCATATAAAAGAAATTATTTATCATTCAATTCATACAACATGTAAAATATATTTTTTCATATATCATTTATATAGAGAAGTAGATATATTTTTTAATATTGTTATAAATAATATGATTGAATTAGAACTTGACGTAAATAAATTAGAAGATTTTAAGATGGTGTTTCAGTATGTACATAACTAGAACATATAGCATGATAACTTAATTATAAATAAATGATCATTATCAAAATACAAAAAAAATTATTATCACATGCGAGATTAACATTAAAAAAATGCAATGTATGATTATAATTTATTAGAAACCCATAATATAAATATGTTTTGATTGTATAGTGGTTTAAAATAAACTCTCTAAAAGGAAATAACCAGAAGGTATATTAATATATATGAGAAATAATTTTCCATTTTGCCAAGATGAAAATTGAGGGATAATATTCTTATAATTGTAATCGTTCATATTGGGATATTTTGAATGTATTTTGTGAATATTTTGAAATTAAATCATATAGAGTGAAGAAAATTAGTCCTTATATATACTAGAAATGTCGAATATACATAGATGAAATTTTATACAGGAAACGATTGATGTTTTAATAAAATAAAATAATCCAATAATGAAATGTAATACCTAATATATGTAAATAGGCTGGTAGATAAATGATTGTAATGAGAGTCCAAAAGAAGGAATTAGCTACACATCTATTCTAGGACTTTTAGGTGTACATGAATTATTTCAACCACCACATTAATCCCTGAGATAAAAAAATGCTGATGGATAATAAAATCTAATGAAATTTAATAATGTTAATTATTATGTGATATTTATTAAAAAAATTGGATAATGAGAATAAAGTGGTGATATTAATACATATCTTGTACTGTAGAACTATTAGTATCTTATTTTAATACTCATATTAGTATGATGATTTCATCGCTTGTATAATGCTTCAGCCTAATAAAATATAAAATGAATTATATTCTTATAAATTCAGTGATTCTACCTATAAATGTATTTTAGGTGATTTTTGGAATAATATTGTATTTCAAAACAGAACCTATATCATTTTCCATGAAATGGAAGTCAAATTTCATAACAGAGAATAACCAATGTTTTTATATAGATGAAATGATAAATATGAATATATAACAGAAAATAATTCAAGGATGAGTATTTTCATTCATAATTATTATGGGAAATAATATAAAATTTCTAGAGAGAAACTCATCACTAATGATATGACTAATTCATTAAAATTTAGAGAGGTATTTTCATAAATTAATACTATTATTCTTTCGATTCATGATGTTGTGTTTTTTATATTGTAAATACAAGATTCTAAAACTGTTTCAAAAACACCTTATATAATATCCCATATTTAGTTTTTGAAATCTTAAAATTAAATCCTAGTGAGTGATTATAATGGATTCATTCATCCATGTTTACCAAAGAGGTTTTCAAAAATGTATCTTTTATGAAGAAAGGTTCTCTATTGGGTATTTGAATTGAATTTCGATAAAAACGTAATATATATAAATAACATGTATCCTCTAGCATATACAAATTATTGGATTGATAAACTCTACGGAGGTCATTAAATTATTAATCACTGGACATTAATATTTATAAAATATATTGAAAAAAAGTTGAAATATCAATGATGTTTTTCCGTATGATGTATGTTCGTTATTAATTTATAGTTATTGAAATTGAAGAAAAAAATTTCAAAACTATATTCATAAATATAATAAAAATTATAATTATATATTTCATTTTTTGGTCTGTTATAAGCATTATATAATATAATAATATACAATTAAATATTAAAGAAGAAAAAATAGATCATTTATTAAATGTGTTTATGACTATTGGATTAGAGGAGCTATATGTGAACTGATTAAATGTGAAATATTTATACTGAATTTATTATGATTAGGATATTTAATAAATATAGTTGTTATATAATTGTACCCATAAATAATGGTTGTTATTTATCATTTTTTTATAGCAACTACTGTGGCTAAAATTAATATTCATAATAGTATTATAGGGTATTACTAAATTTTTCTTCTATATTTATCATGATTATCTAATTAACCATCCACATTGACATGGAAGGGATTAATGCCCCACTAAATATATAAATTCAAATATAATTTAATAATATAGAGGAGAATGTTTCCTAATGAACATTTACTCCCAATACCATTTAATGGAGAAGGGTTTTTTTATCTATAATGATAAATTAAAGAAGGGATTTAAAGGTGTTAACATATATAATTTCTAGTATGTATAATAGACCTAAAATGATTTATCAATACAAAAAATTTCTTCAAACCTAATTGGGAATTGATATTATTTATTTTTATCATGATATAGAAGAGTTATCATTATAGTGAATGTTGTGGAATTTATATAGATCATAATAAATGAATAATATATTCATATATAAAGGGATATATATGTTCCAAAATATATTGGGGATCTAAATAAACAAAATGAGTTACCCGCACATTATTTCCCTATGGAGGTGTTCAAGGTATATGATTCTATGATTTGGAAGGTCCATGGTATTTTTTCAATATTAATCATTGTAATAGATAAAATATTTTTGGATTTAATGAGAATGTCAAGGCCAATAGTATTGAATGTCGAATGTTAATATCATTCTAAAATGATTTTTCAAACATTTATCAATGAATTATGATGTGGTGAAAACAAATAAGATAATGAATTTCATCGAGTTCAGACATGGTAGTTATAAAATGATGTAGTTCAGAAACATTTGATGATTTCCTTAAACACATATATTTAAGAAGTGGATATCATTTTGATATATAATTTAATAAATCTTAATTCATCTAAGAATTATGGATATGTATAAATATATAAATGGTAATCTAAATTTGACTATCATTGGTGTGACAACCAGGTCCTGGTGACAGCACAGACACCCCACCTTAACATGGTCGTCGGGTCCCGGCCTACCAGGTACCACTAGTTGCCCCGCAGACACGTGGGACCTACCCTAGGGTCCACCCACGTGCCCGAACGGGTCATCTGACAAATGATTTTCCCCACAGGCCAACACATGTCCTTTCTAGTGTGCTTTTTCCTCTCTCACACACACCCTGGGAAACTTCTCTAAAGGTCACCCATCCTGATCACTACTCCAGGCCAGGCATGCTTAACTGTAGAGTTCTAATCAGTTAGGCTTTCGAAAAGGAAGGTTCACCTTGTTGACATGAGTCATATCATTTATACATTTAACCCTTTATCATTAGGGGGTGTTACAATCACCCCCCCCCCTTTAGAGCACAATGTCCTCGTTGTGGGCTGTACATTTTAACCCAGGCAGTGCACTGCACACTTAAGGCTGGGTTCCTCGTCTGATATCAAATGTGACTACCAGGTCCTGGTGACAGCACAGACACCCCGCCTTAACATGGCCGTTGGGTCTTGGCCTACAAGGTACCCACCAGTTTCCCCGCATACTCGTGGGGCCCACCCTAGGTCCTTTTTGTCACGAACCAACCCAGGTCGACCCTAAACCGGTCACCCAGGTCACCTAAGCTGGCCCACGACATGGCCTCAAGCACGTCTCCCCTTATGCCAGAGGTTGCCGACTAGCGGCGAGGGAGTAAGGTAAGTCATGGGGGGAGAATATACCCTCTTATCAAAGTGATGCAAAGGGATCAAAAATACAGCAACAACAGAAGTAGTGTAAATAATAAGAATGCAGTGGAAAACATTTTTCATTTATAAGGTTTGAATAAAATTGGCGAATGTCAGTTTATATAAGAGATGCATGCATGACATGAAAAAGATACAATGGAAGAGATAAACCGCACGACATACTTACACATCAATGCAGATGTAAATAAATAATAGTCTCAATCCCTGAGGGAGATCTCCATGAGCATCCCAAGCCCCAACGCGGTCCTTTGCTACTAACTCCAAGTACAAGAAACAACAACGACAAGGTCCTGCAACCAAATAGAGTCTACTCGGGTACCCCAGTGCAATGGAAGACTGAGTATGGTGTGAGATATATATCTCAATAGGGCAGAACAACCGGGGTCTAGCCCATTGTAGAAAATGAACTATAATTAAACAATGTTCTGGTAAATCCAAACAAAAGCAATACAATCAAAACAATAAATGCTCATCCAAGTTCCAAAAATGATACCTGACAGTAATACCTTCCTCGGCCCATAGCTGGAATAAGAACCTGTTTAAAAAAACACAAGTATATTTGGTTCAAGATTAAATACACTTTTTATAATTTTTATAACTTACACTCTTCACTCACTTATCATTTCAAGTAAGATTGGAAATCCATTCATTCTTACCTTTATTTATTTGATCACAATTCACTCGGATTTTACCTACATCTCTCATTCTTTTAATAAATCATTATTATCATTCTTTTGGTGTTGAATGTCATGTCAAGAACCCCAATTCTCATTTGGTGTAGATCTCCATGTCTAACACCTCGAATCACATTTGGTGTATATCCCCATGTCTAACACCTATATAATTATTCGGTGTAGATCACCATTTCTAACACCACGAATCATTTTTGGTGTATATCGCCATGTCTAACACCTAGATAATTATTCGGTGTAGATCGCCATGTCTAACAACCTATATCACAATCATGGATAACCATTGGCAAGGAACACCATGTCCAAAACCAATGATTAAATTGGTCTGGAATTCCATGTCTAGGACCCAAAATCTCATTTATTTATTACCATTTAACAATTAATTAATCAGTCGCCACAATTCCGATTTCATAATTAATTATTCACATTTAATTTTCCAGATCAGATCTCAACTTTTTATAATCAATTCTCATTATTAATTATCCTTGATCAACATTCTGGAACTTTCACAAGAAATAGAAGGTAAACAAAATCGTATGACATCAACATGACTCTATGATAGGTGATTAATGACATTAAATGGAACAAGCTCACAAATGTGCTCAAGAAAGGAATACAATTAAAACTATCACATTAAATTTATATCTTAATGAACAAGGAAAAAGGGGAATTTGGGCGGGGCACACCCAAAGGGGTGGCCAAGGGGCAAGGTGAGCACCTAGGATGGGCTTCACCATAAACGAAGGCCACAATGGGAATGAGCAAACCACCCAAGAATTTCAATAAGAAATAATGAGGCATCGCGGGAAGGTTGTGAAAAGCGGCACAATATGTGGCATGATAATAGCTCCGAAGTAAAGGGAAGAGGGTAAACACCCTACCCTAAAAGTTCTAATTACATGTTAAGCCATGAACTAAGGAGGTGTCATGGCTTGTTTATTATTTTTCATGAAGCAACATCATTTGAGGTAACCAGTAAGGTACAAGTACAAGCATGTCATTTATCATGTATAATGTCATGAATAAAGAGTCATAAGACATTTAAGCAAGCAAGCACAAAAAAAAACTACTACTACATTTTTATTTTGAAGACTTCTCACCTCCATTGCAGGAGTTTTATTAGAAAACATGTCATTTATCAAAAAATTCATTTAGTGATATATTGCATTTACTTTAAAACTCATCCTACACTTAACAATGTTAAAAATCCAAAAAATAAGGAATGAAATCATGAAATTTTGTTGCTACATTTTTATATTGAAGGCAGCGTGCCTCGAAAGTGGGCTTTTATTATTAAATCGTTAGTCTAGTGACCAAGAAACCTCTTTTATCTTATTCCGGAAATTCACAAGATTTGCACAGAAGCATTTAATCAGAACTAAACTTGCATAATTAAAATTCTAATGAAGTAAAATATGTAATTAACTATTACATTACTTAAATTTAAAGGGCAAGAAGAGGGACGCTAACTCAAGGTGGATCCATCCGTCCACTCCGACTCATGGTGCATTCTAACTATGTGTTGTCGCTGCTCCCCCACTGAGCATATGCACCTTCTCACACATGCAAGGACACATAACCCATATGCACACACCCTGCATGGCCATGGGAATGCCCAAGAGGATCCTTACATGCGTTCTTATATGTATATTCCCGTCTCCACTCACCTGCGCAGACACTTTTATATATGAAATGGGGACAACTAGCCCCGTACGTGTATATTCGCTGCCATGAACAAATATACACACGCCAGCGGAACCCACGTACATATAAATACAAACCTATGCCTGCGCAGGCGATTCTCTTAGACTCTGGTGACTCGAAACCATGCCAAAACCTCTAATGCACTCAGTTTTCGGCGACAAACCAAAACGAAGGCGAACCCCGTCGTGAAGCTCAACGCACATGAAACTATACCGATGGTCCAAACCCACCTGAACTACATCTCCTTCGGCGGCGGTTCTCGAAACACACATCAACGAATCCCAACGAATCATTCTCATTCCCTAAAGACTTTACCATGGAGGATCGAATCTGGAAGGTGAAGAAAACCGGAAGAAATCATCCACAGAAAGAGGAGGTCGCGAGTCGGCCCATTGCGTGCTACATCGGTTCGGTCCGAACCACTTTGTGCCGCTGCTGCGGGGTCGGCCGAGGGGGGAGTAGAGGGTGAGGGGGGGGGGGGGGGTCGCGCGTGGCTCACTGGAGAGGAGGGGGTGCGCTGTGGGGGGGGGGATCTACCTAGTGAGGGTGAGGAAGAGTTAGTTTAGGTTATTAATTTTAATTTAATTTATTTTACTTTATTTTAATTTTAAACAAAATCTTAAACGCACCCGACCACACGGTTTGAACCGCACCGTCTAAAAAACCATGCGCAGCCCACGCGCTTGATAATGGAAACCCAGAGTATCCTGCACGACTGACCCGCCCGGTTAAACCTACCGCATGCAGTCTGATATCACTGCTTAAAACGTCTCCAAAACATGGGACCGTGTTCCAAATGTCGGTTTTAAAACTAACCTGTTGATAAAAGAAAAAGTTCAAAAACCTTCGCATTTTATCCTCTCTAAAAACTGATTCGTTACAAACTACCCACCCAAAAAAACATCTCGTCCCCAAGAAGCCTATGGAACACAATGAAAACATCACCCGACCTACAAGGGTCGTGATGTTTCATTCAACCGGACGTATTGAGTTTCTAACGCCCAATGCACCTTGAAGCATTTTCTAAGAAGATTGCACTTAATCCATTACAATTAGAGCCAATGCTCCCATTACAACTGAAACATCAAATCCGAGCATACATCCAAGGCCATTATAGGGACCTCAACCAAAGAAAACCGTCGAATCACGATTGACCATCTAAAATTTGTCACGCATTATTTCCTCGAAAGACATCGCCGACCCGAAATTCACACTCGCTCTTAAACCAACGACATGCTTTTAAAATTGTTCTGTTACCAACCACACGTACACTGAAGTCCTTACACAACCTTCGATGATATTCTCAAGTCAAGCCATCACAAGACTATTATAAAACTATCATGCCTCAGCACGAAGGGTAACTCCGAGAAACCGTGCATCCCACACACAACCAGAGAGAGATTATGAAACAAACCCACAACTTTTAAACTTTAGCACGGAGTATAACCGACACTATCTTAGTGTATCCAAGACAATTTCATGATGGAGGACATGCTCGTCTCTTCTAGTAGAGTACACTAAGATTAAACCAAGGTCGCTGAGAAGATCAATCGAACCAATCTCTGATGCCTATACCACATGAGGCATTCGTATTCGTCGAAGCTTAACCACTAATACTCTTCCCACACTAACAGAGTTTCTAAAGCATTGTACACACTGCCAAACTTATCAAAGTCGTGCTTCCAAGCAAGCACTGACATGTAAACTAAAAATCATGCGACACTACCCACCTTATGAGTGTCTATGTCATCGAAAAAACTAGGTGCTCACCAGCGCGCTATTTTTGAAACAAATTAATGCACGGGTTACATTCCTCAAACTATGATCACCACATCCTAATCTCACACCGAAAACAAGGCAACTCAAGATCTAAGGGTACTACCTAGCACGGGCTAGTCACGTACGAAGCACACGCGTCGACCCTAACTATTAGTCACACAAAACAATGATTACTAGGATCAAAAACCCCTTTCCATTTTATCCATATCATTAATTAATTTCAACCTTTAATCATTTGGAAAAATATTTTAACAAACCCACTAGTACTATTTCACAACAATTTACTTGGATTTCAAACAACGCCCCATGGGAAAAACAGGCAAGTTGTAACAAACTTCCTCTCCAACATTTAACATATAAACTTTAGCATCCATCTTTTAAAATGTTTGAAAATTCAATTTATCTTTTTCCCAATTATAAGGCGCCTATACATCTTATAATGGAAAACTGGCTCCGTCGTAATTGCAACCAACACTTTCAGCCAAAGAAACCAAGTGCTTACCATCAAGCTAACAAGCCACTACAAAAAGCTAACACAAAGGAGAAAGCTAAAATCACTAAAACATGTTATAACACAGAGCATGACACAGAAGAATGATAGAAAACATGACATATTATCACCCAAAAATGATATGTTTCACCGAAACCTGATTTCTAAAGAGGCGTACAAAATAAATCCATGCATGACATATTTTCAAGGAACAAAATCCAAATCAGCAGGCATCCTACTAATTCAAATACATGGCATGGCACATATTCATGGCATGTGAATCTCTAAGTGCCTAATATGATGCATGCAATGCAATTTCCTGGCCATATCGGGCCAAGGAAAATTTTCAAAAGTTCTTCATAAATAAATAAGCAAAGGAAAGTACAACATTCACCCATGGTAAAATCACATCAACTGTAACAGAAAAAAGCATGAACATCAATTCCCAGCCATAGCGACTTGGTCATTTACCATACGTGGGGCAATCAGTCCCAGACACGTCTATTACCCAAGCGCAGAAAAATTCCTAGTCTCCTTTCTGCCAAGCAATAATAGTAAACTAAAGGAAAAGCAACCTTCCTCTAATATCATTTTGTCACGAACCAACCCAGGTCGACCCTAAACCGGTCACCTGGGTCACCTGAGCTGGCCTGTGGCATGGCCTCAAGCGCGTCTCCCCTTATGCCAGAGGTTTCCGACTAGCAGTGAGGGAGTAAGGTAAGTCAGGGGGGAGAGTATAACCTCTTATCAAAGTGAAACAAGGGGACCAAAAATACAGTAACAACGGAAGTAGTGAAAATAATATGAATGTTTTGGATACCATTTTTCATTTATATGGTTTGAATACAATTGGAGAACGTCAGTTTATATAAGAGATGCATGCATGACATTCTAATGATGCAATGGAAGCATTAAACCACGCGACATACTAACACATCAATGCAGAAGTAAATAAACAAATGTATCTAGCCCCATGGGTGATCTCCATGAGCATCCCGATCCCCAACTCGGTCCTTTGCTTCTAACTCCAAGTACAAGAAACAACAACAACATGGTCCTGCAACCAAATTGAATATACTCGGGTACCCCAGTGGAATGGCATCCCGAGTAGGGTGTGAGATATATATCTCAGTAGGCCGGAACCACCAGGGTCTATCCCATTCTAGAACATGAAATATAATTAAACAATGTTCTAGTAAATCCAAACAAAAGCGATACAATCAAAACAATAAATGCTCGTACAGGTTATAAAAAGGACACCTGACGGCAAAACCAGCCTCGGCCCATAGCCGGAATAAGAACCTGTTTAAAACAACACCAGTAAATTTGTTTCAAGTATAAAAACACTTTTTATCATTTTTCTCACTTACTCTATTTATTCACTTATCATTTCAACTTATATTGGAAATCCATTCATTCTTACCTTTCATTATTTGATCACAATTCACTCAGGTTTTACCCACATCACTTATTCTTTTCATAAATCATTATTATCATTCATTTGGTGTTGAACATCATGTCAATCACCCCAATTCTCATTTTTTTAGATCTCCATGTCTAACACCTCGAATCACAATTGGTGTAGATCGTCATGTCTAACACCTAGATAATTATTCAGTGTAGATCACAATGTCTATCACCCCGAATCACATTTGGTGTAGATCTCCATGTCTAACACCTAGATAATTATTCGATGTAGATTGCCATGTCTAACACCCTATATCACAAGATTGGATAACCATTGGAAAGGAATGCCATGTCCAAATCCAACTTTTAAATCTGTCTAGAATGCCATGTCTAGGACCCAGAATCTCATTTATTTATTACCATTTATCAATTAATTAATCAGTCGACACAATTCCCATTTCATAATTAATTGTTCTCATTTAATTATCTAGATCAGATCTCAACTTTTTATAATCAATTATCATAATTAATTATCCTTGATCAACATTCCGGAACATGCACGAGCAATATAAGGTAAGAAAAATTGTATGGCATCAACATGCCTCTATGATAGTTGATTAATGACATTTAATGGTACAAGCTAACAAACATGTTCAAGCAAGGAATTCAATTAAAACTATCACATAAAATTTATAACTTCAAGAACTAGGAAAAAGGGTCATTTAGGCAGGGCACACCCAAAGGGGTGGCCAAGGAGAAAGGTGAGCACCAAGGATGGGATTCAACATAAATGAAGGCCACAATTGGATTGAGAAAACCACCCAAGAAAATCAATGAGAAATAATGAGGCATCGCCGGAAGGTTGTGACAAGCGGCACTAGATGTGGCTCGACATTAGCGTAGAAGTAAAGGGAAGAGGGTAAACACCCTACCCTAAATGTTATAATTACATGTTATTCCATGAACTTAGGGGGTGTCGTGGATCATTTAGTATTTTTCAAGATGCAACTTCATTTGAGGTAACCAGTAAAGTACAAGTACAAGCATGTCATTTATCAGGAATAATGTCAAGCATAAAGAGTCATAATACATTTAAGCAAGCAAGCACAAAGAAAAATCTACTACTAAATTTGTATTTTGAGGATAGCTCACCTCCATTGGATGATTTATATTAGAAAACATGTCATTACATTATCAAAAAATTCATTTATTGATATATAGCATTTACTTTAAAACTTATCCAACACTTAACAAGGTTAAGAAGCCAAACAATAAGGAAGGAAATCATGAAATGCTATTTCTACATTTTTATATTAAAGGCAACACACTTCGAAGGAGGGGTTTTGTTATTAAATCATTAGTTTAGTGACCAAGAAACCTTTTTTATCTTATTCCTACAATTCACACGATTTTCACAAAAGCATCTAATCAGAACTAAACATGCATAATTAAAACACTAAGGAAGTTCAATATGAAATTCACTATTACATTACATAAATTTATAGGGCAAGGGGAGGGACCCTACCTCAAGGTGGATCCTTCCGTACACTCTGGCTCTTGGTGCATTCTAACTAAGAGATATCGCTGCTCCCCCACTGAGCATATGCACCTTTACACACATGAAAGGACACCTAGCCCCGATGCACACACCCTGTGTGGCCATGGGAATGCGCAAGAGGATTCTTACATGCGCGCTTATATGCATATTCCCATCTCCATTCACCTGTGCAGTCATTTTTATATATGAAATGGGGACAACTAGCCCCGTACGTTTATATTTTCTGCCATGGACAAATATACACATGTCGGGGGAACCCATCGACATATAAATACATACCTATTCCTGCGCAGGAGAGTCTCCTAGACTCTGGAGACTCGAAACCACACCAAAACCTCCAATACACTTAGGTGCCGTCGACAAACCTAAATGAAGGAAAAACATGCCGCGATGCTCAACACACCCAAAACCATACCGACTATCTGAAACCACCCAAACCACTTCGCATTTGGAGGTGGTTTCCGGAACATGCATCATGGAGTCCCAAGGAATCATTATCATGCCCTAAAAACTTTACCGTGGTGGATTGAATCCAGAAGGTGAAGAAAACCGGATGAAATCATCCTTGGAAAGAGGAGGTCGCGTGTCGGGCCGTTGCACGCTGCAGGAGTTCGGTCCGAACCGCTTTGTGCGGCTGCTGCGCAGTAGGCTGAGGGTGGAGGAGTGGGAGATGGGGTCGCTGCGCTGGTGGTCCGACAGCTGTGAGGTCGGCCGAGGGAGGAGGAGAGGGAGAGGGGGGGTCGCGCACGGCTCACAGGAGAGTAGGGGGTGTGCCGTGGGGGGGGGGGGGGGGGGGAGGGGGTTCTGCCGAGTAAGGGTGAGGAAGAGTTAGTTTAGATTTTTAATTTTAATTTTATTTTATTTTCCATTATTTTGATTTTAAACAATATCTTAAATGAACCCGACCACACATTTTGACCCGCACCATCTGAAAAATCGTGCGCAGCCCGCACACCTAGTACCGAATACCCAGGGTATCCCACAAGGCTAACCTGCCCGGTTAAACATACTGCGCGTAGTCCGATATCACCTCTTAAAACGGCTCCAGAACTTGGGTCCTCGTTCCTAATCTCGGTTTTAAAACGGACCTGCTGATAAAAGAAATAGTTTAGAAACCTTCTCATTTTATCTGCTCTAATAAAAGGTTCATTATAATTGTGATGTATATTTCAATATATGTATCTCATTGAATAGTATTCGATAATTTTTAGTCTCTATGAATGATTAATAAGGGGGTGTTACAACAGTTAAAAATAAATAAGTAGAAATTTGAAAAGATAATATTGTTTTTAATAATGTGAATCACTATGAAATATATCAGTAATAATTCTATTTTGGATTTAGTATATCTCCATGGTAATTCATAACATTTCATTATTATTTAATAAACATTATATCATGATAATATGACCAAATTTGAATGTTATGAAAGAGTAACAATATCTATAATATCATATTAGGTTCAAATGTTTAGTCTGTGATATGTAGAATTAATAAGAATGATTTTATTATGAAGTTACAATTTAACACTATATATCTTCCAAAAACATATGTAATGTCTAACAAGACTATTAAAAAACCAAGATGACAAATTGGGAGCTAACTATATGTATTTTAATGGATGTCTGGCTCTATAACCCCCTTTGGCCTCATTTTCATACAAAAATAACATCAACTCAAGCATTCAGATGAACCATTATGAATCATTGTACAAAAAATCGAACAAGACTCGAACATGATGCGATGAAGTTGGGGATGTAAAGTTATTAGGTCCTAATCATGAAAAATAAATTATTGAGATGGTTATACCAGACAATGAAAAATCATGTTAAATCAATATTTATAAAAAAAATGATGATTATTATTAGTGAGATCTTATTTTTCTATTTTGTCATTAAAAATTCCTTAAAATATATCACTATAAGAATTTAACATGATTATGAATGAAAGGGAGGATAATATTCATATATATATCATCCCATATGATATTATAGATCATATAATGATGGTATATATTATCATGGTGTTACATATAAACAAATCACAATATCATGATGTGTTATATGTTTCTATGTTTATAATTACCAATTATAATCATCACATTTACAGAACTAAGTGGTCAAACAATTAGATGATGATCCCTCATATGATGTAAAATGGGAAGAAATAATTGATCATATTGATAAGGGGTTAGTGAATAATATTTCTGAACTACTTAATGTTATATAAATGAAGGAAAAATTTGGGTATGTAATGTGGTAACCAAAGGGTGGGATGATTCAAATATAACCTCACTATATTGTATTGGAGAGATATAGTCTCAAGTGTGAAATTTATTTAATGGAGATTAATGTAACACTCTGAATTTTGAAATTATATTTATTTGAAATTATCATATAGAAAACACAATGTCTCATATTTTTTTATATATAAATGAACAATATTTTCTAAAAAGTTTTTATTGACTTTTTGATATTCAATAGTTTTTTAAGAACTATTTTGATGTATTCTAAATATCAGAATTATTTTTCACCTATATTATTCATATAAATATAAATTTATATTATTATAATTATATATTATTTAAAAATAATTAGAAAAAATATTTATTGGATATAATTAGATATAAATGATAACCATATCACTTTATTGTAAAATAGATGTTTTTTAATTAAAAAAAATTATGAATACATTGGGACTTTATCATAATAAATTAATGTATTCAATTTTAAATATTTAATTTAATCAAATTATATTAACTAATGTTCAATAAACTTATTTTAAATTGATTTAATTATTTCTACTAATCGTAGATGAATAATAATTTCTGTTGGATGATTAAAAATGTATTTATCTAAAATTAGTTTTAATAGAATTTCTCATGGTTATTATAAAATAAAATAATTTTCCATTTAAAAAACGAATATAGAAAAAAAATATGATCTTAAACATAATGGTTCACATTTTATACTGTGCTAAATTTCATTTTATTAACAAATAATTGTTACAATTGATTTACTTTTTCACTAATGAATGGTTAAAATGGATAAATATAGGAAGTGAGGATATAAAACATATGGAAAAACAATTATCACTAAATCATTGATTATTTTTGTTTTGAGGTGTATTTTCACCAAAACTATTTTATTTACAAATTATTTATATGTTGGTGCAACTTTTAATTGAACAATAATTCTGTATATTCTAATGTTTATTGTATTTACAAGAGTTTGAATCCGCTCATATATAATAATAGTTCATATAACCGTCCATACAGTTTACCTTTTGAGTCTTATAACTGTATCTATAGAAATAAAAATATTTTCGAGACCTTTTTTCTTCATATCCAAGAGATTGTCTTTGGATAACACCATCCATTGATGAATTGAGTTGAAATCAAATGAATGTTGCACTAAAATGTTTGATTTTACTTACCAATGTATTTCAATTATATTTCTTAACATATTAATAAATTTCAATGAAAATAAATACATTACTATATTTTTATAATTATTATATTAAAAAAATTATTTTAATTGAAGAACCATTTACAACCATCATTCCACTATATGATAATTGAATCATTAATGAGTAGGTTTTAACTACTAGATTTTTTAATTAATTTGATTTATTTCTCAAGATCATTTCACATCGATTATTAAATGTTAGGAATTATTTGATAATTAATATATATATGAGAATATTATTAATAAATAAATAAAAAATATTACTTTATTTTCATCTGTTTCATTCATTTTAAAATCAAAAGATTACTCATGTCTACATATGGACTACCACATACATAATGTGATATAATTTAGATTTTAATCTATACCATCTATTAAATTTTATATGAATTAGAATAATTAATAAATATGATACATTTATTATTATGATAATTATAATAACAATAAATCCATTAGAAATATAGAAATAGACATACTAGAAATCGAAAAAGTACATAGGGAATATAAAATTTGAAACCTAAATGTTTATTTAATAGAAATATTGATCATAATTGTCTAAAAATATAGTGAAATTTTAATTTTTAATATATATTAGTTTTTTCAATGAATTGTTGTAAATGCATTCTAAATTTACTATAAATAATCTTAAGGTCAATTATGAATTATTACAGAATGATAGGTAATGTTTTTTATTGTAATCTCATATCAAATCGTCATTGTTTAGACTTAAATATACAGTGAGAAAATAATATTATATTTTTATATTTATACACTTCTATTTTTATTCCAAAATCCTATATTAAAGGGTTTCTTTCATTCTATTAATTCTCCTCTACATGGTATAAAAAATTATGAGGAATGTGTTTTAATGAAAAGAAAACCATAACACATAATAAGTTTGTTGAATGTGTCTATCATGTTCATGTACATTGAAAAAATGTCATCAATGTTCTTATCGATGATCAAATAGGCATTTAATTCCAAAATTTACTAGATTTTACATTCATTTAAATGGATAATAATTATTTCTTACAATGATAAATGTATATGTTTTTTATAATTTTTTAAAACACTATCAATGGTATATTTCTCTCTATTTACTGTATATTTGGATTAACATGCATTCTCAATCATCTTTTAAAATAATTAATCTGTTATAATTTTCAAGCGTTATATTGAAATAAAATATTTTTCTCTAAATTATAGGAATTTTTATTTAGTATGTTATCAAATGAAAAATATATCATTGACGGTTTTTATTAACATGGTTTGTTTATCCAATTAAAGGTTTTTTTCTTCGATGTGGGTATTCTCTATTATTTTATATTAATATCTAGTGATATAGTATAATGATATCAACCATTTAATTTCATCATATATATATATATATTATTTCATTTTGAAATATATATGAAACTTGTTGATTATTGGTTTGTAATACAAATATTAAATGATGAATGTTTTTATAATATCGTTCCACACACATGCATGGATCAAATTTTGTGAAGGGTTGTACCAAACGTATATATCCATATAATATATCAGATCATGATGAATGTTACAAGATATAAAATTTCAATGTATGAAGATTGAACCCCTTCCACAAATGAAAAGTGAATTGAATGTAATTACATTCCATGAATTAAAACTGATTGAGGATTGAACTCATTCTGTTACATGGATTTCTCTACTATATGATATTGGTCATGGTATTATACATGACAAATGAAATGATTTTCTATGATTATAATTATTTTATAATTTAAATTATATGTTCCTATTCTTATGAATTTCTTTTTTGGATCATAATTAACTATTAATGAATACTTCATAGATATTACTCTTGTTTTTTTGAAATAATGAATTATTAATATATGAGATATTTTAATTTCCCTATTACTGAATAGTTAACATCATGGAATATTTGGATAATTCTCACATAAAAATACTTTAATATTATAATGTCATATAATTTTCAATTGATATCTCTTATAATTAACATTATCGGGAATATAAGCATATATTGGTTCCCATTCTTATGAATAATGGTTTTATGATAGATATATACATGAAAGATTCAATTATCAATGAAATTTATTGGATATGTTGAATAACTCAAATGGATTATGTTTATTTTTTATCCATTATGAAATCCCAATCCCAGATTCAACATAAAAGGTTCCCCAACCCCAGTCAGCCAAACTGCCTCAAGCACTTCTAATAAGTGTAACCCTAGTCCTGGTGTCCTAATATGGTATCAAAGGATGATTCCTTTCATTATTTACTATTCGGGGACCATATATTAGAGATTAGGAATGCTGGTAAAAATGTCAAAAATTATTCTTGGATGTCGTGAACCCATGTATGGGGTAAAAGAAAAATTTCATAAATTATAATTTTTGTAATGTTATTCCAATTATAGTTGATATTAATACTCATTTTGATGATGCACATGTTGAATTCCATTATATATTATTAATCTTTTAGAGGTGTTTATGTCATCATTGGAAAAATGATATAAGGGGAATGAGAATATTCACAATCATGCTTATAGGCACCCTGATTTCACATGTCATGCATATTGTCATTCCATATAGTTGCATTTCACTAACTAGAATTTCCTGATATGCATGTGATTTTTGAATGATGTTGTGATTATTATATAATTATAATATTACTCTTTGTTGTGATTGAGTGATATCAAGTATGAATTCACAAGGTGTATGGGCCCTCATGGGAAGGGATGATTAATTTACCATGTCAATCATTTCTTCTTAAAAAATGGGGTCCATTTTAGTTATTAGGTGAATGGGAGCGGATTAAACATAAATGAATATACATTAAAAAGTTAATCATGAAATCAATGATGAATTGGTTGTACTTCCCTATCCCGAATTGTCATATTTAGGAATGGGGTATGAATGAACCTATAAAATTAAATACAAAATTAAATTATTCATATAAATGAGTATTTACTAATAATGGACATCTAAGAAGGTATTGTGGATAGTATTATGTGGGTAGTGATATTTATTACATTAATATTCTTCTAGTGAGGTTAATTAAATTTTTAAAAATTGTTTTGATGAATGTGTTTGGTATTTTTTTTACCATTTCCACAACAATATCTTTGTATCATATTCTAGGAGGGTGGAGATGACCATGCCCTGGATATGGTTGTCCAGGAGACACCACTTTTACTCCTTCAGTTAAACATGAGGTATATTACAACTATTCACAATCTGGTAACTGGTTCCCAAGATCATGACATTTTTCTACATATAATGCATTCCATGCTTGTTGCTCCATGACTTGCACCTATGGTGGCCAATCTGTCTCATGAGTTCTGAAAGTAGTATCCACTTTCATTATTAGTTGATGGTGATCTATAGGAAATTGATTCATTTCTATATTACATATAATCTATACCTGAGAATATAAAAATGGATTATAGTGGTGAGTCAAACATTCCAGATACATGTTTCTAGATTAATCCTATCATTGGTGAGATGTGATTAACCTGGTGGGTCATTATCAAGCCATGTTATGGGTTGATTTCAATATTTAGTTTTATGATCAGTTCTTTCATGGGGTGTAGATAAGAGATCTAGAAAGATAGTTCATGCATCTTCTGTAGTATTCTATTTCAGTTATGGATTATTTAGTATTATTCATGGATATGAATACTATTCACTACTTTTACATGTTTTTGAACTTTCACATTCTAGAATAATTGAGGATGGTCTTATGTGTTCTTTTCGTACATAGTTGAATGTCTATCACCTTCTGACTTTCTATAATATATTAAATCATGCCCACTGAACATAACATGATGGATTGAAAATGTATCAGGTATAGTAGATCAGTGTCAAGGTGGTTCATTAGATTATCTAGTTGGTAGAAGAATTCTATCAATTTTTCTCATCAGGGTAATGTCAACTAGGGCACTAGTTTTGAATGATCCTTTATGTCTCATCACTGTGGATGAAAGTGAGTATTTTAAGCCTCAGTGTAAAAGATACCCACTTGGGTACTTGGATTGTGGCCATGTGTGAATATTCAATTTTTTTTGTAGGGCCATTCCCATAGTTTCGTATGGAAAAAGATCTTTCCCCACTCCACCATCATGATTTTGCTCTTTTACATAGCATGAGGTGGGAATATGAAATAACACTAACATGTATAGATGAGGAGGAGGTCATTGACCTAGAAGAAATACTCTTTTTCACCATCACCTCAAACAGAGCAGTTATGATCATGTTAGTCCATATGTTGCATAGAGTTGTGGATTTTGATAGTTGAAGGCAATATAGTAAATAACCTTGAATCAGGATGCAAGTCCATCTTTTGTAAGATGTACTATTCTTATGGAAATAAAAATAGCTTCTTCTTTATTTGATATAGATATGCTGACTTCATTTATATCTATATATATTTTGGAATGTCTCAAACTAAAGATACAACACATCTATAGTGTAATGATCCAATATAAAAATTTAGGTGTATGACCTAATGGAATATGATAAGGGTAGGTAATGTCCCCATAAGGTGTGAATTTAACCCTTATATTGAATCTATTTGTTTTTGAGATGTTGAGATTCAATGTCATACTATGGATGGAATATTTGGTTAATTATTATGAATTTTTACACTGTTATCATCATAGGGTATCAATTATATCACAAGAGGATTGTGATATTATACATATGGTTGAGTGGGATGTCAATAATGGTGGAGTAATATAATCGCTTCATACGCTGGGTGGATTGTCTAAGTATATTGAAAATCACTTCATGGAGGATTAACATTTATGATAAATTGATATCCCACAAGTAGTTTATCTTTTTAAGTATTTAATTGCTAGGTATTTTTCTATCTTACATCCATAGTAAGAGATACAGATTATAATTGAGCTTGTTCTAATAGAAAATCTAATTTCCATTCTTCTTTAAAAAAAATAACCTATAGTGATTTTTCATCTCAAGAGGTAGTTATTGGGTTTAAATTCCAATGCATTTATATGGCTTAGTACATCCTCTTGGGATTTTTCCTTGCTTTTTTACCATAATTTAGATGGAACTATACATATATTCGTAGATTATAGATAGTTGGACCATCTTATGATCAAGAACTATTACCCAATTCCATGAATAGGTTATATCTATTACTACATTTGAAGAAAATCATATTCTCAAAGATCGATTTGAGATTTTTATATCATCATGTACGAGTCAGACCATCTTACATACCTCATACTACTTTCCATAGTTTATTTGGTCTGTATTAATAACTTTTTATTTTAACCGGACTTACAAATGTGCCCTCCATTTTCAAGGATATGATGAATTGGTTTTTCCAAACCTATTTGGACTCTATTGTTTTTTTTTTCATTGTGGATGAAATCATTTTGTATTCTTATACACATAGTTACCATGTAAAACATATTGAGAGAATTATGAGTAAACTAAGAGAGAATTATCATTTTTAAAATATTGTTAAGTGCCACATCTTGATTGAAAAAACCTATTTCATGGGTCATATAATATCAGAATCATTTTTATTTATTGACCTAGAAAGTCTTGATGATGTTGTATCTTGAAAGAAACCTAATAATGTGTTTGACATATGATGTTTATTGGGGATGGATGGATGTTACTGGATTCTCATAAAATAATTCTCACATATTTTTTCACCTCTCACAGGCCTTAAAAAGATGAATTTCATGTTTCTCATGTTAGTAGAGAGTGAGAATGACTTTCATGAGCTTAAGAGGAGGCATTTCTCTGCGTTATTCTAATTCACTCAATGCTAGGTTTAGTATATACCATCTTCTATGATGCATCCGTAATTAGCATAAAATCATTTATATTTTAGGAAAAAATATTTTCTGCATACATATCTTGGTAGTTGGATCCTCATGAAAGGATTTATATGACAGATGAACATTAGCTAGTAGTAGTTGTCCATATCTTATGATGATTGAGACACTATCAATTTGGTGAGCTATTTATTATATACACAAACTACCAGATCCAAAAATATATATCCTATCTATGTGAATTAATCATCAGACTATAAGGTTGAGTTGAATATCTACAATCCATTGATTATTTAATTTTTATATTATAGGGAAGAAAAACGAGGTTGGAGATGCACATGGTTAGAAAACTCAGGCATATAAAATATGATAATTCAGTGATGAGTGGAAGCTAATCGCCCTCTTATTTGAGATGCATCTGGAGTTTCATGATTGACATGAGAAAAATTATCATCCATCTGTTGTAGATTCATTTTCCATCCTTGATAAGGTGATGTTTATAAAGGTTTCATATCCTGAAGGATTTGTAATTCTTGAAAGTATATCAAATGATAACCAACCTCCAGATAGTTTGTAGACAGAAACAACATCCAAAATTATAATGGATGTTTCTGGGATCCTACAGATAAGATATAGGATTTTTTGAGGTAGTTTCACACATCACATTGGTTATTTAATCAAGGTATCTTGAAGATGTATTGACATATGTGATGCTATTATTATTTGTGTTGGATGAGATGTCATATAACATGATTTATCACTATGTGTTCCACTAATCATTAGGTGAAGGTTGATCACCACATACCTATAGGCTAGTTACAACCACTTCCATTACCAGAATGTGAATTGAATAACATTTTTATATACATTTTTCTCAGTTTACCTTGGCCCATAAGAGTTTTCCATGTTTTATATGTTATCATTTATAGAATGAGGAATGTTTAACACATCTTTCCAATTCAAGAGACATTCTAAATTGATGAACCTGTAATATTGTATGATTTTTTGATGATATGGATACATAGGTTTATACATACTATCATTTTCAATAGGAATTCTAGTTTACGTCATAGTTCTATCATGGATTTTTGAACACTATGGGAACACCATTGCATCTACTCATAGTTTATCACCCTTAGGCCTAGGGAAAATCAATGAATATAATATAGGTTCTAGAGTATATTTTTCAAGAATGTGTCCTAAAATTATATGGTTATTTGGAAATTGATATCAATATCATTGAGTTAGCCTATAATAATAGCTTTTATGATATAATTAAGACGTCTCCTTTTGAGTCATTATTTGGTTGGTCTTGTAATTATCCCCAATGATTGCTAGAGGCATATAAGAAATTCCTGTTTGGTCCCCATCTCATTCATGTGAATTTAGATTAGATTTAACTAATTATAAATCCTATGACTACTACTCTTTCTATAAAAAAGTAATGTGTTGATCGCTTTTGGTGACCTCTATAGATAGAGGGTGGGGAACATGTTTTCCATCAGGTATAACCAAGGATAAGGAATATATGGTTGACGAACTAGTGGAAGATTTTACTTCATTACATTGGGTCATTTCAGATCCTAGAGAGAGTTGGGCCAATCGCGAATTGGTTTTTATTACATTATATGAACCATGCCATGAATGAAATCTTCCTTGATTAATTATTTTTCTACTATCAATTCCACCATTCCAATACCTTTTCTCTCGAGGATGTTGTGTCAGTTGCTAATATTGTCATTTATGAGTTACCAATACACATCATCAACTAGATAATGAAGGTTATCCATGGATGATCGATCCATCTATTTTTAGTGTTATGTAGGATGGATTCTTGTAGTATGAGTCATGGGGGCAAGACTCCGACATACATGCTCAGTGGCTAGAATTGATCTCATAATGTGATTCACCCCCCTTAAAAGGTTAACTCAGAGATCCGTTCTTTTTTGGGGGGAAGACTATAACAACAATATTTTTAACATAGGTTTGAATCATTTAAATTTCAATGTAATCCTTTATTTTGGAAATTTTATATATCCTTAATGAGTTAGAAATGGAATTAGTTGTTTTTGGAGCATAATCAGAGCCTAAAACCCTGCTTTTGGAGTAACTAGCCTTTTCACATAGATAGAACAGAATTGGTGCATAGATTCCTTTACATTGGGGATGGGAAATTTTAGACATAATAGTAATGTAGATTTGGCACATAGTTGGTGAATGGCCATGTAGTCGGGCCATTCAAGTCACCATTCATCCTTGGTAACCGTGCATAGGCTAATTTTTGGGTAAATTTAAAATTTTCCCTTAATGATCTTTAAATCCACATCTTCTAACCTAATTAGAATTCTAATAGGATTTACCTCCATTGATATAATTTCAGATAATTTTGATGTCCAATTATAGGGATCATGATATCTACAAGTATCCAATAGAGCTCCCATTCATCACATAGGATGCACAATTTTATATAATCTAGTCTGTATAAGCTTTTCATCTCCTCCCTTGCTCTTGAACTAGTTATTGTGGTGTGAGCATTTTTAAATTTTCATCATACCTACTACATTCCAAGAAAATTTAGGGTCCAATACTACATGTGTAGAGTCAAAGAAACCTATGTTGGGTTGTATATAACTCATCCCACTTGTCTGTTGATTTGGGAATTATTGTGTGGGCCCCACCAATTTCATCGGGTCTTATCAATTGAATCAATATGTCATGTATTTAATCATTATAACCATATGGATATTACCATTCTTCATTTGTGATTAATTTTTGGTGGTTATGACCACATATCCATCTATCCCATGTATAATTTAATGCCATGATTGTGATTTTAGTAATTTACATGTTCAAGACACCATTCAGTAGTTACTATGCTTTACCTTATAAGGATGTGATTTTACTTAAAAATGTGATGATATATTATGGGAATTTCATAATGGAATGTACCATGTATGCTCATTACCTGGCCCACATAACTTAAGTGATTCAATTGATAATTAAATGTGATATTGAAATTTGGATGTATATTAGGAATATGAATTGAGCAGATTAATTGTTACTGATTAATAGGTTTTATGTCTATAGAACCCCTTAATATATTAATGGTTGGTAGAGGAATGATTTTTAATTATTGAGTACGCATTAACTATAATTAATAAATTTTTCATGCTACTAGGACATGACACTCTATTAAAAGTCAATGCTTGGAAAAAATCGGCGTAATGAATAATCATGATGTGTTTAAATGTTTTCCTGCTATTTGACCTTATCTCACTACCTAAAATAATGTCTTAACCAAAATGAAATATGATTTGATGTTATTAAAAAAAGGAAATTAATGACTCAATGTCACCCGGGATTATTATTAGGGAATTCTTTCAGTACTCGTGAATCCCATTTTAATTCAAGGAGTTGAAACTCTTAGGTTGAGACCCACCTAGATTCTGGTCCCTGTTATTTATCAGGATTCCTAGTATAAAACTGTTGGATCCAATTAATGTCATTATATGATGCCTTGGATATACTCCTTAGATCCATCATTAACATGTATGTTCCATTATTGAAGCTCAATTGACCTAGTCATATCTAAACCACTTTTACCTTGGATGAATTCCTTGTACTCTGCAGGAATAACATTTTGGAATGACATTGACAATGCTCCTCATATTACACTCATAACCCATCCATGGATACAGTTGTCACATGTTGGTGACCATTAAGGTATAATTTTCCTAGTTTACTACCTTGAAACATCATTATTAAATTTCATTACATGTTATTTTATCATAACATGGAACCCTCACTTTTGGTTAATGTCTTCCATATTTTTAAATGAGTAATAATAAATTAATGGAATGATTATGTTCAGATGCCATCTAGGGGCCGAAGCAAGTTTTTCGTTATGTAGTTAGATTATAAAAAATTAATTTACATATTAATTATTGAAATGTGAAAAATTAATATTACATGATCCACATATTATAGACACAGTTGGTGGTGGCCCACATAGATTTACATCCCACCCTCTCTGGTCGTCATTTGGTACCTAGAGTAGAGTACATAGTTATATGTGTTGAAAAGGGAAGCATATAGCTTGAAACAATTTATTGAGTGTTGTTTAGTATTGATCATGATAGTAGAGGACTGAGTGGGATCTATGGATTCTTTGGATAACGATTTATTTCCATTATACTTATTACAATCATTTCACGCCAGCTATATTTTATCCATGTTTATTTGTTTTCTAGTGACATGAAATATCATCAGTTATTGAATGATATTAACGTTGTTTTATTTATTGTTATTATTGTCTCTATTATCCATTGTGTCGTATATGTACTTATATTTATTCTAATATTTATCTCTTTTCCTAATTATCCACCATGATACAATTTTTTAATGAGGGAATCGACTTCCAAAAGACACACCATGATACCTCATTTCTAGTCAGAAGCCTTAGGAATTTGGAGAGATGTGTTTGGGGAAGTGTGGTCCACCATGATATCAGATTCTATTAAGCGGAATCTTTGTCTTGGATGGGTTATCTAGGAATGTTTCAACATTCAATGAAATTTATTATAGATATTTGTAAAAAAATGGATTATGTTGATTATTTATCCAATTCAAAAATACAATATACCTATATAGTATTAGGTAATGTCTTAATATGAAATATATTGAATTTACATATGTAATAATGAATTATTTGTATATGAATGAGTTGGTAATAAAAATAAGGAATTAAATGTACAAAAATTATTTAAAAGTATTGTAATTTAATGATTAAAAAACCAAAACAATGGTTTTTCATTTTGAATGGGTTGTGCTATTTTAATGAGGAAATTAGATTATTATTTCCTTTTAAAAAAGAATTAATCTCATAGTGGTCTCCATAAAATGAATAATGTTTTAATGAAAATTTATTTTTTTAATAATATTCGATAAGGGTAATATTTTAAATTATATAATAAAAAGGGAAACACTTATAAACTAAGATCACTTAAATATGCAATATTTTGAATTAGATTATTAACACGTCCTCTATAAATTCATTTAATGAGTAATAATTAACAATGACAATATTATATTTATATAAATAATAGTTTTTCAAATAATAACATAATATAATATTAATATTGAGATAAATTTTATTTATAGAATAAATAATTATTAATATCCGTCCATTTTAGGTTGTGATAGAAAATGAAATATTTTTTATGTTTAGGATGTTGACATTATATAGACACAAAACAAAATTCACATTCCATTGAATTGGTTGGGTTTCAAAATGAATTAATTTATCATTTTAATAAAATAAAAACTATATATTAATATGTTGTATACTAACACAATCTATTGTTTATGTTTAATATAAGAATAAATCTAATATTATGAATAATAAGATATATTTTTATAAAAATCAATAGAACCACTTTTTATTGGATAAGCCATTTTAAATATTATTTTTTCAAATATTTCTAACTTATATTTGAAAAAATTAAATTAATTTTGGAAATAATAATATAAATTATATCTTTTGTTAAATATTATTTATTTTTTTGTGAGGATTAATTTTTTGTTGTACAGCGAAAACATAGAGTTTTAATTTATATCTACCTTTTATTCATGATTATTTACATAGATAATTAATATTTTAATTTTCATAAAATTTTACACAGATCCATTTTTAATAAATGATCTTAATTTAGTGCATTTTAACAAACTTAACATTGAATCAACATAAAAAAATTTCAAACATCTAGACATTTAAAATTCAATAACATGTTGTGTCATCCAATCTGTGGGATTAAATTTTATTTAATTAACGATAGATGCATTATTGTAATCATTTAAAATATTTCCAATATATTCAATTATAATATTTTAAAATTTATTATAATTATCAAATAGGATTTTGGAAATAATTTTGTAAAGGTCATTAAATTTAATTATATTGATTTTGATAATAATTAGCTTTGAAAAGCTCTAACCCTTAGACATAAGTCTCACAATAACCTATACACATGTACAAAATTCATTTAATTATTATATAATTATGTTTTTATCTTTTTTTAATATTATTATTGAAACTTTTCATAGTGAAAACATTGGTGAAATCAGTATTTAAAAAAATTATAAGGATGCCACTCCTCCTTTAGTATAAAAAGATATCCACTCCTAAAACATATCAACACTTATAAATATCATTTTATATGATTAAATAATACCAAATATTTTCCCAAACACCATAATATCTACCTAGGATGATTTATTTTGGATTTAGTCTAATTTTGGAATCTATTTGAAGCAATCTAGATAGAGTTACACAAAGTATAGGTAAAATACTTCCACAAGATCTTTTTTTTAATTTACATTCCCACCAATCATATAATAAATTTAAATGATTATATAATAAACATAGTTTAATTAATTTATATTAATGTTTTTATTCTATTTTTTGACCTAATTTACAAACACATCCATCAAATTGTTCAAAAACATATCATTCTTGTTTATGGTGAACTACCACTACACGAAATGACTTTGTTCATTTTTTTCATTGCCACTAGTCATGGATTGATATAATGATTAAAAAAATATAATTTTATAATATATATATGGTTTTTAAGATGTATATATTATTTAATTATTATACATCATATAGATTCCTATTTTCCATTTCCAGTTAATATGATTAATTCTTTTGTGGAAGTGTGGACTATTTCTCCTTGAATCAATTTGATTCATCCACACTCAACAAGGAATGTGTAGAGGGTGGGTTTAGTAATCATAAATAATATATATGAAAATAAAATAATTATGTAATTAGTATACACACATAAACAGACACACACACACACACACATATGTACATATATGTCATTTAAATTTATTTTTTCAAAATGATAATAACAAATCACATTCATGTGTATCTACGACCTACTTTCCCCATAATCTTTTTATTACATATCATATTTAAATCATTTTTGGATTATTAAAAATATTATATAATTAATATTTAAGAGGTTAATATTAGTTTTATTATTTTTTAAACATATAAATCTTGATCTATATAAGTGGATCGAGAAAAATATGTCAAAACATGTATGAAAAATGAAGATAGAACCCATATCAAATCATTAATGTGGAATTGTTAATAAGTGGGTAATATGATCTCATATATTGTATTATATATAAGAAAATGGTTCAAAAATAGATATATAACTAACTTATATTTATTATATAGTAGGATTGGACAAGTATAACGAAATTCAAAACATATGGTAGGGTACTTTCATCTCACATTTTCTTTCTATGACATATATGAAATATTAGAATCTCTCTCAATTTGTGTATTGAATATACTTCCCTATTAATTTTTATATATTTAAATTCATTTTTTAATTTTATTAATTTATTTTCAATATGTTATTATTTCATAGGTATCACAATTCTAATGTTACTCAATGTGTATGGATTTTCACCTTACACATTTAAATCTGTGTGAATTAATTGTTATTTATGACTTATTTTTTTTGGGTGGTGTACATTAAACACATTAATGAATTATAATATTATTATTAATAAATTTAGGGGTATTCACATAACAATTTTATTAACTTTTTCCATTGGTTTTTTTAAAATTACCAAATTGGAAAATTTATTTTGTCTCATTGTTCATTTTTTGAGACAAATTCTATATTATGTAGTGATTTTTTCTATATCATTCATAATGTTCATTTGATATATTATTTCATGTATATAATTATTCTATTTATATTTTTCTTCTTCATTTAATGTCATAATATCTATTAAATTTTTATTAAATGTTACCAAATCAGTAATGTTTTATTTCTATAATCTCAGTAATTATCAATAGTATTTTTTATTATGCTTCAATTAATTAATTATTTTGATAAATTTCTCAAGAAATATAATGAATATTCAATCCATATTTTGATTCATGTCATTTCCAAGTAATGGTGCCTTTTTCCAGTAATTGGCGCTTATGATAATTAGGGGAAAAATTAATGATAATTCAACATCATTTATTATTTTTAATAGAAATCATTGTTCTTTTATAATTATGTTTTTGAAAAATGATTCCAAATTTTTTTTAATATTATTATATTATGTTTGGATGAAAATATTTAAATTTATTTATTTTTTAATATATTGGGATAACATGGAATCTTATTTTTTAATCAAGTAACTTTTCTAAAAATTTGTAGATGAAAATGAATGTTTGGATAATACGATCATAACCAAAATCATAACCATCATGTCATTAAAGAATCCTCCATGTGTTTACCTATTTTTTAATGATTTTTTTTATAATGTTAAATAAATTTTTTTATTTAAAGTGTATTTCATTGAATAAGGTTGTCAATAAAGGTTTACATTTAGAAACATTCTTAAATGATTTAAACTAATTCCTTTATATAAAAAAATATAAAGAAATGAATATAAATGATTTAAACAATCCATTATGTGTTTTAAAATTAATCTATTTAAATGTTCCAACAACAGTATATAATTCCTTTTTTTTATATTATCAAATTATATACTATTAAATTTTTTTCAATGTATTTTCATGCATTGAATATATGTTTTGAAGGTGTTTTTAATGAAAAAAGTTTTCAAAATAGTTTCGAGAATCAATTATGTGTCTAAAAATATTATTTATTGAAAAATAATTTTAATAATGATATCGTTTTAAAAAATCAAAAATGAAAATGTATTTTCCTAATGATTTTTTTTAAATGAAATTATTCAACATTCATGATATGAATAAAATTTTTGAAATTGTTTTAGGAAATATAATTTTGAGGAAATTTTATTTTTTATAAGAAATGTTCTAAGTGATATTTCAAAAGAATTCTTTATTTAATATGGAATCCATTGATAAACTTTACTATTTTTGTGGAAAAGTCCCAAGAATACCAATTATATTCTGTATTTAAAGGTTAATTTTTGGGTGTCTTGTTTATAATGAATCTCACATATCTTCCACATTTTATATTATTTTTGAAACCAATTTGTTTAATGGGTTATTAATTGAAGAAATAAATTGGGAAACTATCTATTATTCATATTTTATGATGGGATGAAATAATAATGATACACATTTCATTTCATGGGTTACAAATTAATTTTAATAAACCCACCTATTTTTATAGGCAATGATATTAAGAATGTGTTTAATCTTGAAGCACAAACATTGATGATTTCATTATGTGACCTGTGTGACCTATATCTCCCTCTATGGTATTTGGTTATGATAAATGTTTTTTATATATTTAGGGTAAATGAGAGTAAATCCCAATACTAAAAAATGAGGGTAAACAAGAGGGAGTAAAGATTCCAAAACAAGAAGGAATAATAGGCCTAGAACAATAGGGCATACAAAGATGAAACATGGGGGAATCATATGGTTGAAATAATATGGAATATTATGCCTTAATAGTAATGGTAAATGTGAAGAAATTTAAAGCCCAAAATATGAGGGTATATGGGAGATAATAGTGATATTAAATCTTGATGGTACATGGGAAAGAATCTCAATCGTGAAATATGAGGAAATGTGAAAGAGAATCCCATCCCTGAAATTAAAGGGTGAACAAGAGGAAATCATAAGCCTGAAGAATGTATTAGAGTGTAATTTCCCATGCATAGCATGTTATGAAGTATTTTATGGTCAACCTTTTCTATTATTTTATAAGATTATGATACTACCAAATTTTTTTTGTCTTTTTACTATGGAAATCATTAATAGATTATCCTCTTCATTCTTTTTAGATCCATTTAATCTGGACCACCAATAATTATTGAATGATTTATGTTTTAGGGCCATTGATATATTGGGAATGATCTTGTACTGTAATTATCATGTTATCATACCCTTACAATTATTTTCATTCACATTACATCCTTTATTGACACTTACTAACCCTATGATATCACCCATTTCTTTTATTTCATTTCCCATGATTGGGGATAATTTTCATACATATAATTACTAAAAGAGATTATCCTTTTATGAATTATTAATAGCCATTCAAAATTTTAGATAATATTTTTAAATGATTAAAAATACACAATAATATTATCGTCCTCAGTCATTTACATTGGTTATTTGATGAATATTTATATAAAATTATACAATATCTATATATGTTGGGTGTACATGACTATTATCGGTATCAATTGAAATTTTCAATCATACTTCGGAAGATAGACTTAGAAATAATTATTGAAATCTATAGTGATATTTATACTTATATATAGGGATATATCTATATAAAATCATATGATGTCATAGATATAAAATTGTGTGTCTTGATTTAGGAATCCTATATTTAATTTTCATGTTAATGTGTTTTTATTCTTGGATTACTATTCTAGAAACTATGATTTTTAGTTTTAGTAAATAGTTTTTACTAAAATGAAAAAGTTTAAAATTGAATTGTTTAGATATGTAAGGTATGATAATTATGAAAATAAATGTTCTACGTGGAAATATATTGTGAAAAAAAAGGAATGTGGTAAAATTATTGGTAATACAATTGATTATTAAGTGACCAAAAAGGACATGTGAAAGGTATATAATGTTCTATCAATATTTATTGACACAAGTTGTAAGATAATATTTATGTTGAGGATAATTTAGACAATATTAAATTATATCTATGACCTAGAAAATTGATTTCATGGAAATGTTAAATTAGGAGAAGTTAGTCCATAATATATTTCCTAGGTAGAGAATATTATATTATATATTGATAAAAACGTTTTGACATGGACAAAGTAAATGAAATATTATTTATGACCTCATAAATATTAAGTGATTTTTATGAAATTTGGATTATGAAATAATGGTTAGAGTTAAAAATAAATTAGATTTAGTGAATATTTCCTATTATTTATTGAATATGAAATCATTCTTATTCTCAATATGGTTTTGGGGTAATTCATGTTATCACCATGGATCAAACTAATGAATGATAAATGTATTCACATCTTTGGAATGTATCCACTAAGAGATAAATTATAATATATTTGGGACCCGTGCTTAATATGATATGTTAAATTCATTAGAATGATTTATACTATCATAATTTATAAGGTTTATAATGATAAATAGTTATGGAAGTGTTTATGTTAAACATTGTATTAGGTTTTAGATATTGTATCATTGTCACAAAATATATGGATCTCTTAATTTTGGATAACTTTTGGTAATATTTTGTCGATAGATATAGATTTAATGAAATATAATTTTATTATTGGGTCTCTAGTTTTGATAATGCTTCTTGGATGCAATGTGGAAAATATTTAAGGAAATAATAGATGATTTGAAATCTATCAAGGGATAAAAAAGGGCTTGATTATGTGAAAAAAAGTAAATATATATTCTCAAGAAAAATATATTAAAATAGGAAAATGGTCCTAAAATAAAATATTATCCAATTGAAATCATTTTTATGATATGAATATCAACTTTCTTGCTCATTCACATTATTGTAATGTAATTTTTAAAATTATTTGCTCACTGATTTTCTTTTGATTAGAGATATTTATCAATATCACAGATGATTTACAATATTCTTTCATTTAAATTTTTTCAATTCAAAAAACTTCTCTAATATGTTGAAACCAAGTTACATGTTACATTGGGTAGCCATTATGTATCCAACATTTTTTTTAAGAGGAATTTCAGTATTCTTTTTTATGATGTGGTTATCTATAAATTGAATGTTAAAATATTATCCTTTTATAGCTAAGATAAATATCGATGAAAGAATTAATTTAATGGTTGGCATAATGTTTCACCCATATAATTTGTGAAATTTTTCAAATTGATTTATTTTTCTATATTTATTTATTTTATAAAACACTGAATTTATAATATTTTATATGAATGAACATTGTGTGTCTAACATTATACACGGCACCAAAACATTATTTTTTTCAGAAAAACATAAATATTATATTTTTGTACAAATAACAATATGTTTGACTTGTATTATATAAAACAACCCGTCCCATCGATAGCTTGTGTTACATGCAAGGCTCAGTTTTAAAAAACTACAAGATTCTATTAATATTGACAAAAAAATCTATTATAGCTACCAACTATAAATAAGAATATAATCTATAGATAATATTAAATAAATAGTGATAACATTAGTTATACACATTTTATAGGAGAATCATATCATTTTCTAAAAATTATTATATTTGGGTCTAATAATTATATTTAATTCAAGTAATTACTTTACTATGAAAAATTTATTTCTATGTACAAAAATTATTTTATTTAAATAAATTTATTACACTAATTTTGATTGTTTTATTTTGTAAATATTATATATTGTATACTCAATAAATCTTTTTAATACTCATCCAATATAATTTATTTGTATAATGTATGAATAAATTCAATTTGGTGAACAAAATATGTATTTATTAAAAAGGTGGTTTTATAACCTTTAAATGGGGAACCCATTTTAAATATGATTTTTGAAAAGTTTTTAATTTTTATTTGAAAAAATAAAAAATATTTATTTATTGTATTATCAAAATATTAATTGTGTTTGTTCTTTTTATGGTTTTCAGAACTATCAGTTTTTTATGAATAGATATAAAAAATTATTTTTAATTCAAAAATGATTTTTATACTAATTTATTTATATAGTAAAATAATTTTTGAAGTAGGTTTTAAACTGTAATCATTACCATTTTACATAAATTATTAAAACTATGGAAATTGGATTCGATTTTAACATGAAGTTTGACATAAAAACATTTTAAATATTTTAACATTCATAGTTTTTTAAAATTCTTTGTCATCCCATATATGGGATAAATTATATTTAAATTTTTTACATTGATTATTGTAATTCTATAAAAAATTCCATATTAGAAAATAGATTCATTTTTAATTTCTGTTATGTTCAATAATGTTTTTTATGAACAAAGTCGTGAAGGTAACAAAAAAAATTTATAGAAATTATGTGAAAATTTAACTTATCAAAATAATCAACCATAAACATACAGCTAAAAATTATCTAGATACTTTTATAAAAGCTATTGGTTGTCTATATATAGACTGTATACCCCATTTTATCATATTTTAATAGTTATTGGTAAAATTTGAAAATGAGATAATGTTGGTGAAATTATCCTTTAAAAATGTTTTTAGAATGCTATACCTCCATCACTATAAAAGGAACTCAACCCTTCCACATATTCACACAATAGATGACCTTTTTGTCTAAAATATTTTATCCAATAAACCCTTTTATATAATTTCCTTAATCCAAGAAACATACAATTGGTTGTAAATACTATCAAGTAATCCCTTTCATGAAACCTAAAAGCATTTTCCCAAAGAAAAGGTAAGATCATTAACATTCTCATTTGTTTCATTCTAATTATCTACCACATGAACTGCAATTATTTCATGATTATATAATATGCCCATTATCATAAATATACGGATACATTTTTATTCTAAGGGTTTACCCATACTTGAACACAATTCTATGTAATGGGGAACAAACATACTCTTATTGTATACTACAATCTACCGCCTCACGAAACGATGTTGTTTATTTTTCATATATTTCATCTCATTGTTTGTAATATTGACGGAAATACTATTTTTTAAATTTATAAAATTTTTAAAAATAAATTTATTATTATATATTTATTATATATCCCACTCCATTATGATATTTATTCTCGATAAATGTGATGACTTCGTTTGGGGAAATATGAACTACTGCCTCCTAAAATAGTGTGATTCATTTTTAGTCTTCATGGAATATATTAAGAATTTGTTTATTAAACATATAAGTTATATATGAAATAATAATTATACATTAAGTATATATATATTTTTCTCTGTGTAAATATATGTAATTTACTTCCTTTTTATCAATTTGACAATTAATTAAAATCATCGTTCATGCATACCTTTGTCCCACTGACTCAATAAAGGATGTATTCCACTACATATTACAATTGTTTATCGATTATTGTAAAAAATTATATATAAAAAATATTTGATATTTTTGTAACATTTAATATTATATAAGTTAGTAAATCATGATCTAATTTAGGTGATTGTGAATGGAAATTGAAAATAACTATGAAAGGAAAGGTAAATATTACTCCCAGTGTAAAATTAAATCATAATTGTTAATTTGAGGGAAACATAAATTCATATATTGTATTACTTATAATAATATTTTTTTGATATATATTTATTTGTTACTTATTTTTTTATATAAGAGGTATTAACAACTACAATGAAAGTCACGTATAATGGTATGAATATTTCATCTCATTTTTTATTTATGTGAGATTCATTCCATATTAACAATTATATTTTTATGTATGGAGTATATAAATCCCTATGAAATTATATATAATTAATTTAAATTATGTGTTTATGTTAAATTCATTAATTTATGATATTATTTCATGGGATCCCAATTCAAATGTTACACATTTAGTAAGGGTATTCTTACAACAGTTTTATTATTCTGATACATTTTCATTATTCAACACTTATTATGTTTTGGGGTGTATATACTATCCATGAATTTAATTTATTCTTATATTAAAACATCAATGTTTGTTAACATACTTGTTTTATGATCTGTATTTCATGGATTTTTTGGTTCAAAATCGTCCATGATTCAATTGTTTATGCACTTGATTACCTTATGATTCATGTCTCATTAATTACCAATATACATTCCATGTTCATGTTTATGATATTTGATAATTAGTTATGATATTTTAGTTTTATTAACTCATTTCCATACCCTTATTATCATCTTTATGCCTATATATATCCCTTGTATAATGTTATTATAAATATGATCTCACCCCTTTCCTATGTTTTTTCTAGGTTATGAAGATTGGATTTAAGTGGATATAGTAAATGGATCCATTTTTATGGAACTATTAATGGATTATAAATATGTTAGAATATTTTGTTCAATGTTTCCAATGTCAGTAAAATATTAAAACCCTCCATAATATACTTTTGTGAGTTTTTTAATATTCACCATAATTGATGTAATATATATGTACGTAATGCATTGGATACTATAGAAACATTCATGGAATGATCAATTTCATAATACATAAACATTTCAATCATTTCATTTTTAACCTTGTCATAGAATTCATGATTTGAGATAAAAACTCATTTGATTTGATAAAAATAATTTTTATGACATGAGTATCACATCCATGTGAAATATCTGTCAGAATTCATCAGTTCATCAAGAACAAATTTTTTTAACAGACATAGTTTATGGCCCTGAGAAATTAGTCTATTCGAAAACCTCCATCAAAATTTTAAGATAAAAACATTTAATTAACTATGAAATAATATTTAAACTTATTTAATAATCTGAATTGCAGAACAATGTGATAAAAAAAAATTCATGTCAAAAAATTGTACCTAAATAATTAGGTGAAAAATGAACCATCTATATAGACCCTAAAAGAGTCTTACTAGATTCCATATTTTCCATAAATAATGATGTCATTACATATATATGTATTGATGGTAATTTATTTAGATTCCAAAATTTATTGATAAATACTAAAAAACAACCCCCTTCACATTCATTTTTTCTATCATTATTATCCTCAAATATTTTTTCAGGTAACTGCTGGAAATATTTGTGTGTCCAAAAATATCATTTTCTGTAACCCATTATAAAACAACATATTATTAAAATTAATGATTATGTTTAACATATATGGATGAAAAAACCAAAAATGGATATCTTAGATTAAGTTGATCTTCAACTAACTAGCATGAACTATTCATGATCCCTGAATTATTGAGATGTCAAAATTGAAAATGTTCCAATCATGGATCATGGAAACCCAAAAGGGGAAACTGAAGAAGAATTCAATTCCAACACACTATTTTTTCTTCACATCATATTTAATAAAAAACATGGTATATGTTAAATAAAAAAATTTAATTTATATTGTCAATCATCTAACCATATAAATATTCACAACATGATTTCATGTTCTTTCAAGCTAGATAAAAACAAAAAATCACATATTTTTATTCACAACATATATGTACCGATATAAAAAAGTGATACAATATTTTTAAATATTTTAAAACAATTTGAAATACGATCTTCTAGTTATTTTAATTATACCAATACCTATATATATGCCATATAAAAGGATGATGAATTATATTATTTTATTATTAATAATTATAATTACAACCAAAGATGTTATACAATAGTTTATTGAAATAGGGAATCATGGAAATATATTTTGAAACTAAAAATGATGATAATAAGTAATATAATGAAATAATTAAATTGATACCATTTAATATAATAAAAATTTGTTAAATAAATTTAGGAATAAGTAATATACACATCATGAAGTTTCATTAACATTAATGACTGAAGAAATATAAATAAAATAGCTAATTCATGAATTGGTTGTCTTTGATAAGCAATTGACATTTTCCCAACAAGTGGTATTGGGGGAATTCCAAATAATTTTTATCTACCCAACATAATCTTTTAAAATGGACGTGTTTAATAATATAGGGTATTATCACTCAAAAAATTCTGCTAATGTATTCTAGAATTCTAAATAATGATGAAAACCAATAGATATTTTTGTCTAGATGATCATATTATTGATAGAGATGTTCAATCATTATTTTGATCTGGTTATGGAAATTTGAATTCTCAAAAATTGATAATGTAATTCTATGGATGCATGTTTATAATATTTTATTTGAAAATATAAGAGAATAAATTGTAATATTACTCATTAAAAGGTCACATACTCTATCAAATATATGAGATCTTGACTAATAAGTGTATTAAAATAATTTTGGCCAAAACCACATTTCTAATGCTATGGTAGAGTAGAAAACAAATTACACCTTCTCAAGTATCATCTATAATGGTGAATACATGAAAATATTAAACCCTTATTTGTTTCCCATTTTCACAAAACATGATCTTTAATAGAATAATTGAGATCATGGAACTGTTAACCAACTATTAGAGCTATTTAAAATAGAAATAGGATTTCTATATGTGGGATAAATGAAATAATGGATACGGTTTTATGAAATACATCCATAACATCTAGAATTGAATTAGAAATCCAAAAATATACTGAACAAATTATCATCACCATTTCTCTTGGTCAAATGTTAGTTAAATAACCAGTAGAGCTTGGTAAAAATGTTGGGAAGATACAAATATCAATGTGAATGGTACATGAATATGATAGACTCATGTAACACTAAATATATTTATTTAAATAATATTGTTCCAAAAAACTGGGGCATGAAACACGATAGGTACAAAACTCAGATATGTCAACTTATTATTCATCTAAAAAACTAGGTAACCCGACATTATATCTAGATTCTATTCATCACACGTGTATTTAAAATTCATTGATAAGATGGTTTGAATGTTAATCAATGGATAATTACATCTATTACATAATTCACATTCATCTTCATCAACCATTGTATAGTGGGTGATTGGATGTGATTATATCTTAATCATGGAAAAAATAAAGTCATATACAATTTTAGACATCCAATGTGTCACACAAACATATAATGGATCTATGGTTCATAATGGTGCTTCCATATATTTAACATGTTTGAATCCCACAACCCAATGATACAACATTTGAGATTTATTTAAAGGACCCCCTCTATTTTCCATCACTTAACCAAAGGTTATTTTGTTTGTACTGTATTAAAAGTGGATGTAATTCCTTAATAAACAATTACACTATCAATTTCAATAAATATTTTGATTAGAAAATTGAACTATTTGAGATAAAAATTGAATTAGGAATAATCATGGGATACTGATTCTCCTTACAATAATATTTTTCTACAACAAAATATAGTAAAATAATAATGTCTTGCTTAGGTGATTCATATATCATCCCTCTTATATCTAACCCTAAAAATTATTTGTATTAGAAATGATGATAAAAAATTATATTCTATCCCTCTTTACATGTGCCTACCATAATCATGTTAAAAACCCTAATGATTATAAAAATCTTGTGATGTCAAAATTCTTCCATATAGAATCATGGTGAAAAACTAATAGATCAAACATTGAGGATATATTTGAAAAAATATTTTAATCCCCCATGGTATGCTCACCTACCTTTAAAGCCCCCTTTTAATATCCAATAACATATTTTGATAGATAATTTGGATGGGTGTCAGAATGTCAGACTGTGATCCTCAACTCATCTGCTATTAATAATTATTTTATTCCAATATATAACTAAAAAAATATACAAATCTACATAGTTTAACCGAGTGATTTTTATTCAATAGAAACTATATCTATGACTCATAGATAAATAAATTTGGTATCTACCACTATTATAATGTTAGGAAGAAACTAATATTACATATTTACATTGATTAGAACTCCCCTTGTCGATAGATATCCCAAAAAATGATCCCGACATATCAATTCCATAGGTGAAAGGCGTTGGATCACAAATAATGATGGATACATAGTTTATTAAATTTTCTAAATAGAGGTTGCATATAATATTTTATGAATCATTCTTCATGGTATAAAATTTCATTGTACAAAATTTGGTGAATGTAACTAAAATTATTATTCAACCTAAGTTCTATGGTATATTTCCTAGACAAACAACCTCCAAAACACAATTGAAATATTTTTTTTCCACCCACCAGAAAAATTGTTTGAGTATATAATAAAAAAATGATATAATTTAATGATATACTATAGCGATATGTGTTGTATATTTTTTTTGATACCATAAAGAATAATTCCAAATATACACCTCCCCATTATTCAATTTATGAATAACATAACCCACAATCGAGATTTCAACATTACAAAAAAATAGAACATATAGTGTAGAAGGATTTGATAATCCATCAGAATTAAATAATCATTATATATATCAATACATAATTTGGATTTCTTACTAGACAATGGATAGTGAAAATTCATATCACAAAATATTCTAAGGACACTCTACTAAGGGTAATGTTGTATAAGCGGTCAATTTCAATATATCGTAAAAAGATAAATATCCTCTAAATATATTTCATTTATCTTGAAACATTAATCTAACCATAAACCCTTTTTAATTAATATTAAATTATAAAAATTATATTGTATTTACTAAATTATTGTCTTCCGGATGTTATTTCCTTAGGCGGGTATGTGAAATTTCAATTTATTATATAGAAAATATAACATTATCATTCCCACATGGATTTCCAAATATTATGAGTCAAAAAATTAAATCTAGATGAACAATGAATAATTTATGCAAAAAAATAGTATGTGGGAGTTTAAACATCAGTATGAATTCAGGGCTGATCACAATGGTAAATCACTATGTTATACATGTTGAATGTCACAATGTAAGATTGAGTTGTAAATATAATATGGTTGTCTAGGTGAAAAAATAATTTATCCTAACACCATATTTATTAATGGTCCCTCCTATAGATCCACATAAACACCAAATATTATTCAATCATGTTTCTACTTTCCACAAAATTCCCTCCTCATTTAAGTTATTAGAAAACATTCCAAGGGGTGGAATTTATTTTCATAGAAATTTAAAAAAATAATCTGAGGAACAATTGTGGAATTTGTGATAAACATATTCTGTTTGGGAAGCTATTCATAGATTTAAAATAAATTATTCACCAAGGAAAAAATTGTATAATATCCATTTCAAATAAATTACATTCTTTTTTTTTGAAAATTTCCCCTTATTTAATCAACACATGTAAATATTGTTTGTAACAAGAGGTGGTAATTACAAACCCCAAAAAAATTCCCATTATGTCACATAGGTTGGATCCTATAAACTGAGAAATATTTCATTTTTTGGGGAAATTATTTGAAATTATCCACCTACATTATTTTTTTCAACATTTCCTGAGGGATCTCTTTCAAATTATTACAATTGAAAATCTATAGCGAGGATATTCTATAAATACAATGATTATACTAATTAAAAAATTCATTATTAACTGATTAAAAGTCCTGAAAAATAATTTTCATTTGGGTGGGGGAATGGGTAGAAATTTACCTGATAGAAACAATAATGTTTTTCTAGGTTGTGATGAATCTCGTTCACAATATGCCGAAATTACTTCTTGTTTTTTATATTAGGTAGTCAAATGACCACCCCACTAAAAATCACATTATGGTTTATGGTTTTTAAGACTCAAAAACATGGTATTGGGTATGATATATTTCCTACAAACCATTTAAATGAAAATTTTATTTTCCATTCCAATCAATATGTGGTATTTTATCTATGAAGAATGATGAGGAAACAAATATGGACAATGAGGAAGAACAACTAATAATTCATCCCATGATTCACCTAATATATAATATGTGTAAAATAATGTGAATAATCCGTAAAATGTGTTCTTAGTTAATGGACCAACGCTGTCATCAAATAAGCCTGTTACCCTACAAAGCCATGAGTTTTTGTGAATAATTTTTTTTCATATTTACTTTAGATTTTTCATAACTATCATTTCACATAACACTAAAAATAGATATTTTTATATGAAACAACTAAGTATGGGTTTTTAATATGAAAAAAAAACGGTATATTTCTTCACAAATATCAATTGGATATGATTTTGGTCTATTCAGCCCTATATTTTTCATGTAATGCACATAATATTGATCCACTTGATGTCCTTAATTACATGAAATTATGAGTCTTAACAAACTATAATATAATAATAATATTATTATTAAAATATATGCATAGTTACCACCAATCCATTGAACTGTATGTTAAAAATATTATTAACTAAATTGTGAAAATACAATTTACCCGTCTATAATAATTGATTTTGTTTTCAATTAGATAGAAATTAAAGAAATATATATTTGAGAATAAAGATATTTATTTTCAAATAAAACTATTTTACTATTTTAAAATACAACATTATCTTAATAAACAAAAATATTTATTGTTGCATTCAATTAAAATTAATTATTCTATATTCAATTATTATTTCTAATACACTTCCTTTAGAATGTATCCATACTATGGAAGAATAACTATAATATTATAAATAGAATTACTTTATTTTTTAATGAAAAATTTAAAATATTTTAATAGATAAAAAATTTTAAATCAATTTTTCAAAAAATTTAGTATTTTTACTTCACAAAAAAAACATCATTTTTTAGAATTTTAGTATTAAAATTCACATTGTGTTAATTTTTAATATTTTTTGTAATGTATTATTTATTTATGAATACATAAAAACACTGAATTATTGAAAAAAAATTATTTTTCATCTTATTTATTTATATTGTTCATGTATATAAAAAATTTGTTTTAATGTGTAATTATATTATTTTTACATCAATTAATATAATTTTTTCTTTTGGAACCAACTTCACCTTGATATTGGATATAAACAACATCCCAATCATTGAAATAATTTTTTCATAAAAACACCTACTATATTGGAACATATTATAGATTAATTTGAAACAAATATCATCCACATCTATGATTACAACTCAAAAAAACATATTTCATATAATTAATTTTAATAAATAATAATTTTTCAAATGTTATATATTGTTTCTGACCAAAAATATAGTTGAATTGATTAGAATTCATTAAAATGATTAAGAGAAAAATTACAATCACCTACGGTTTAATCTTATACTAAAAAGACATAATGACCTATACAAGTGTCCAAAATCTATTTTATAGGAATATGTTTACACTGAAAATCCTTGTATATAATTATTAACATTATTTGAGCCTTGTGAAATTGGTAAAATGTTGTTGTAATTCCATTTTAAAAAAATTAAAAAAATCCACTCATCCACTATACAATGGAAGACACACCTCAAAAATTTTCAAACATCTATAGCCCATCAACTCTACCTAAATCATATAAAAATATATCAAAAAATAATACAATTTAAAAAATAATTATATCATTGTGCTTAATTACCACCACGTACACACAGTCGACAAAATCGATATTAGTTACCAAAAGAAGAGGTAAAATCATTCCTCATGCTCTATTGTTTTAATTCCCCACCACCTAAAATATTATTATTTAATTATTATAAAATAAACTCATTATCATAAATAATAAAACTGGTTTTCATTGTAATATTGTTTCAAAAACAAGAACACGCTTCCTTATAGTGGGTAATGAACGTTTCGTTATTTTGTATGATGAAATACTTAATCATGAAATGATATAGTTCAATATTCCATTACCACCTCTCATAGTTGGGAATTATTATAGAAACTATGTCATTATATGATATATATAATATTAATTATGTATAAAAAGTTCTTTAATTATTGTATAAAACTTAACTTCATGCTTTTCGATTTATGTAAATATAATATCTTCATTTGTTTATGTGTGGACATTGTGCTTCTTCAAAGTGTTATGATTCATACAAACATTACCTATAATGTAATAAAGATGGCTATAATAAACATTTATAATATATATTAAATAATACATAATCTTTATTGATAATATATATATATATATATATATATATTTTACATTCTTAATTTAAGTACATCATTAAAATGAAATTAATGTTCAAGCATATGCATGGAATAAATTTTCCATAAGCATTATATTCCATTTAACATTTATATATATTATTGATTATTATAAATAAATATAAATATTATATATTATATCTATATATTTTTTTAAATAATTTAAATAATTAAATAATGATCTATATTTGTGGAAAACAGACAAAAATTCAACACATGGACAATAATTGATTGTTATCACATGAAAAATAAATTAATCATGGAGTTATTAATGGACGTGGAATATAATGTAATAATTAAATAATAATTATTATTATATATATGAATATGGATCAGTTATATAATTATTATAACCTTATACATATTATGAATGATTCTAGAATGGGTAAAATGAGATTCAAGACATATTGTATTAGTTTTCTCAGCTCAGTTTAATATCATAATGACCACTTCCTTATTTACCACTCATTTATTTAATAAGGTGTATATACATCATGAGAATTTAATATTTGACTATGATATTAACATTCTTTTTTATTCGAATATCCCATTTATGACTAGTATTATATGGGGTTTATGTTTAAATAGTTACCAAATATTTAAAGTTGGATTTATCAATTTTCCTTGACTGAGACACATGCTATGATATATGGCTATTCTATTCTAAATGGTGTAAAACATTATACTTGACATGTTATATAATTATCATCATTATTTTAATTAAATTTTATGCTTAATTATTTGTCATTTAATACATGGTTATAATGATTTTAATTTAACATGTTTTAAGAGTATATCCAAAAAATTTACTCATCTAAGTGGATTATTAATGAATATGAGTAATTGCTGAAATATTATAATACATATTTGAATAAATATACTTAATTACTTATAGTATATTAATTAATAATATATTCATGTACTGTTGTAATTTTTCAACTCTTTTCTACTTATGATAATTCGGATTTTTTTTAAAAAAAATCTATATTATTTCTATTTTTCGTCTCAAATATTTTTACAACCAAAACCATGTTTTAAAAAACAATTATCAAAGAAATTTTTTTAAAATGAACCATAAGTAGAATTATCAATAAAAATAATTAATTATACAATATTTTATATGTTTTCAAATATATTATTATAGAATTTTTTTATCATGTTTTCACATTTCATTTGAATGTTAACAGTGAGAATTACTTTAAAAAGAATTTACTATTTAAAATGAAATCTTCAAAGATGAAATGATATATTTATAAATAAATTTTTTATTAAGATATTTATAAATTATTTTCCTTGGAGGATTAAATATGATGTTGTTATTCATTTTTTATTCTAGTAAATTAACCAATTGTTACATTGATATTATTTTTTAGGAGTGGCTTATGTATTGATGACATGATGTTAATGAAACACATCTCTCATTAACTAGTTATATATCAATGAAAAATTTTCATCTTTAATGAGTTTTATTATTTTTAAATCCACATCATTTCATGTGTTATTCATTGATAAACTGAATAAGAAGCCTCTCTCTTTTCAACATGTAATCACATGAATTCATTTCTTACACCCATTTTATATCATGGGTTGTAATTTTTATTTTTTTTTTCTAGTGAAAACTTTCTGTATAATTTCATTATTACATGGGTAGGGGCTATATATTCCTCCAATGAATTGAGTGAACATTTATATATTGTGAGATATATGTGGATAGAACTGGGTGTGATATCTCTTTATTAGATGAATTTTCCCACTACTTTGGTATTGAGAGTGATACCTGACTACTTAGATCCTCATGGTATTATGATGAGTGAAAATATAATATGTGGAGTGAACCAATACAACTAATAGGGCCTAAGAAGCAATTATATGACTACAATAGAAGTAATATTAAATTCTTTTTTGTTTTCCACAATTCCATGTCTTATCCATATATTATCATTTTAGGTATTATGATCTTAATTACATTCTGATTGATGTCTTATAAACACCTAATATTTATTCCATTACTCTTTATTTTGTTAATTAATATGATATGAATGTTATTTTAATGATAATATTATCTTATCATACCCATATGTTATTGACTATTCTAACATTACTCTTCATATACAATTGATTATCATTTAACATGACACATTACATTTGTTTCCTTTACCCATGAAATATACATTGGTTTTAATTTGGATTAAAAGAGTGGAACATCATTACATGGTATTATTAATATCATTCAAAAATTTATAATAGTGTCATACAAGAATCTAATTACAAAAAAATATTCTGGCTATTGGGATTTTAAATTTTTAAATTTGACATATATTCATCTAATATGGTGAAAAATCCATATATTTTAATCATAAAACTCTATAGTTGGTATCAACTTAATAGTTTAGTCATCGTTAGGAAATTACATTGATAGAACCATAGTAAAATTATTAAGTACATGTCTTCGGATAATATAAAGGATAATAAATTTATAACATAATATCCTCAAATTTTGGTATAGGATGGAGTTATTGGATTCTAAGAAAATAATCATTATTTTAATACTAAAAAGGTATGGGTTTCTATAAAAGATGTTTTTAGGGGTAAAATTTTGGAAAAGTTGCCTCAGGAATGACTCAAGTGTATTATGGTACATGACAATGTACCTTTCTTCACACAGAGATTGAAACTCATGAGGTATAAGATTTGGGATTCATGAACTAAGTATGAACAACCAATAATGTTATAAATATATTATTAATAGAAATAAATTAACATAAACATGTATTTTAATAGATTAATGTTGTATGTTTCATTATTTAATATTTTTTATATGTAATTTTTTACATGATTACTTTGTTTTCTATTTTAATAAGTGTTTACCACACTATTAATTCATTTTTTAAAAATTAGTAGAAACTAGAAGGATGTATGATAACATTTAATGATTAATATTTTTATCTTATTGATATTATTGAAATCTGTGTCCTATTTGGAGACACCATAAATAGAATCAGGATGTTGGTAAAAGTATTTGTTATACTACAACAGATAATGTAAATACATATGGCATTTTAAAGGAATGATATGTTAAAGAAAAAATTAGATTACAATTAATAAAAATTAATAGAATGAGGTTGTGGAACCATATGACATGTTTCACATTCCCTAATCATGGAAAATGAATATTATAAAATATGACTATAATGACTTTGTAATGGTTTAAGTAAATTTTGGATTATTAATCTATATATGTGCTGGAAATAAAATTTTATTTAATATAATTGTTATTTTAAGGGAAGGTAGCACATAATATGCACTTGAGTATGAGAAAAATATATCTTATTTGGATTAGGGGATACTGATATGTGTAATGTAAATTGGATTGTATTTTTTACATTGGAATTTATAAGGGATTTGTTGAAAAAGTGATCACTTTTATCATGGGTAATGTACTCAAATTCCTAAATTTGAAGAATATATATAGTAATCATTGGAATAATAAATCATATATTTCTTTCAAAATGATTAATGAGAATTTATGTTATTACCATGTTTCTAGAGAATATATGATGACGATATTCACTGGATTGGAATGTAAAAAATATATAGACATTGTGATATGTGGGGGATCAATTTTAATTTTATTGAGTTCCCTTATTTATAATGTTTCATATTTTAAACTATTTGATGTCCTACACAGTTAAGCATTTATGGAATGATATATGTAAAACCTCAGATGATGTTTTTAAAATTAATGATTTATCTCATCATATGAGTATTTATGCATACTGGATGACTTGTAATAATCATTCTTGTAACTGAAAATGAAACATGGAATGATTTACCATTCATTTTATATATCACATGTTCTGTTAGTTCACCTAGAATGAAAATTGATCTTCCTTCGATAATTTAATATATTACGTTGTAATTGATCAAGAAACAAATAATGTGTATGATTTTTAATATAGAAAGGAAGTAAATAATGTAATTATATATTATTGTGAATGTTTTTCAACTCTTAGAAAAGTGGTACCCAAACCAAATAATTTATTTTATTACATTTCATTCTGATTAATCAAATGGCCCCTATGATCATCACTTATTTATGGTATTTTGATAGTTTAAATTATCGTAAATATATTCTTAATGATCACATTGAAAATAAGATTTTAATATTTGACATCAATGTCTATGTTTTCATTTTACACAAATTTTCTCATATTTTTATTCCTAGATATGATAAACATTGGATAACCATCATGTTTCCAACACTCTAATTTGATATTATGTTTTATTATTCATTTTTATGATGTTTGTTTATATTAAAGTAACATTAATATTTCAATATTTTAAAGGATAATGAAATTTTGTGGGAGAAATAAATTATAGTGGGGTAGAATGTGGCACACTGAGATATTTTTAATTGTTAATTTTAATTATTTTTATATTTTTAAGAGTTTTCATATCACACATCAATGAATTTATCTTCTTTATATGAGAGACCTATGTGTGGCTTCTGTTTTACAAAACACCATGTTATGATTTTTCTAAACAAAAAACATAAATTAGCCTATGGTATACACACCATGATTTTTTTATTATATAACACACAACACCAATTCCCATCAATATCTTCATTTCACACAAAGAAATGTTTTATAAAATTAGATTATAATATTAATATTATAGATAAAATTTTAATTTTTTTACCTACAAGCCATTCGATTGATTGTTTTGAGAAATAATATATAAATTGAAAAGATATGATATAAAAAATTATATAAAATGAATCAATTGTTGGATCGAAATTACGATGTAGATGTTCAATATATAATAGGGGGGTGAATTGTACACTTAAAAAAATTCCTTAAACAAGGAAAAATCTAAGTTTAGCAAAGTTAAACTAAGCACGTTCACAACACCTCTAATCACCATTCAGAGAATTGGAACCAAGGTTTACAATATAAGATTCTACCTTAGAGAATATAGAATCTAAAATAATCAGAGTACAAGTGTAAGGAAATATAAGAAGGTTATACTTTACTTACAATACAAAAAGTGCAGTGAAAAAACAAGTTGTAAAAATACAAGTGACAAGATAAAAGTCTTTTAACCCAAAGAGAAGGGTATCCAATAACATTGGATAAAGGTCCCTTGATTTATATTTTCATGAAAGTCTGTCTTACCCACACCAGGGTAAGCCATTGATATGAATATCAGAATCTATGTGTTACTACCCCCGCAAGCCCTCAACTTTAAGGTAGTTAGAACCTCTGTCTTCCTCAGCAAGGAAGACCTCGAACTTCATGATAGTCGGAACCTCTGTCTTCCTATCCCCGAAAGTCCGTGAATGTAATCACCAACATTCAGAGTCGCACGAAGAAATCTGAATGAGTGGTTCAGTACGCCCAAATCATGAAAAGCATATCTCTCTAGAAATCACCTTAACAATGTGTGGTCTTTAGATCGATCAACTTCATTTTGAGCTTGTTGAAATGAGCTCCTATTTATAGGAAAATTTCCAATGGTTAGAACCCTCCTCCAATGGTCATATTTTCCATGAAATTCAGAGGGACCGGTAAAAGTGTAACTCAACCAAATGTTAGTTAAAAATAGAATGGACGACATCATTTAATGATAAATCATGTATAACTGAATGCACGACATCATTATGAAATGGAGCATATGTAAGTAAAACCCATACAATATTTCGGATTGTAAGAAAATTAAAAGTTCGGAGTCTAAACAAAATGAAATTCGGAGTCTATGTTACGAAATGTTTGGATTCTATTTTATAGGAATTCGGGGTATAGTTTCTCCAGAGATCGGTAACTGAACTTCCATAGTTCGAAGTCGGACTAGTAAAAGTTTGGAGTCGAACATAATAAGAGTTCGAAGTCGAGCTCATTAATTTTCGGAGTCTAACTTCATAAGAGATCGTAGTCGACCTCCTGAAAATTCGGAGTGGAACTGCATAATATTTCGAAGTCGAACTTCATAAGATTTCAGAGTTGAACTCATGAATGTTCGGAGTCGAACATCATAAGAGTTCGGAGTCGAACTCATGAATTTTTGGAGATGAACTTCATAAGAGTTCGGAGTTGAACTCATGAAAGTTCTGAGTCGAACTTCATAAGACTTTGGAGTCGAAATCATGAAAGTTCGGAGTCGAACTTGATAAGAGATCGGAGTCCAAAATTTGGATTGGAACTTCATTTCAGTTCTAATCCGGAATTCGGATCCTAAAAACAGAATTCTCCAAATCTTTACATTATATGACTTCTGGGATTTTGGGTATGAATCCAGTTTTTGTACTTAAGAAAAATATTTCTATGTATATGAAAATCTAGGTTGGGGTAAATTTCCTTAAAGAAGTAAATTTTCCTTATGTAGGTAAAATTTAAAATTTTCTCAAGTATAATGTGTTTGTGATTTTCAAAAAAAGAAGGAATGGAAAAGTCATAAGGAAAACCTTATTGACTCAAAAATATCCCCCTTTTTGGAAAGCAGAAACATCCTTACGAAAAAGAATATAAGGACTTTGAAAATTTTCATTAGACTTATGGAATTAAAACTTATCTCCCTTTGTTCATGGATGAAAGTGAATACAACTAACTCCCCCTTAGGCATTGAAACTATAAGGATTGTTTTTTGAGTTTTTTCATTACCATGGGAATGAAAAACAGCTTAGAGAGAAACTCCCCCTTACTTTAAGGAAATTTTAAATTTTTCTTTCTCCTCTTTTTAGTGGTTCTTTTTCCTTCTCCCCCTTAGGAGTAGTACTTTTTCCTTCTCCCCTTTGTGATTTTCATAATGAATTTATGGGAATTGATAAAATATGGTACCTAAAATATTAGTAATAACACTACAATATACAATTCCCCAAACAACATTTCATTAGAGGTTATCAAAAAAATAAGGAAAGACAAATACAAAAAAAGAATCATAGTGAGTTCATTTCACTTCCTTTTCCTCTGGGATGATCTTATTTCACAAGGTTTTGTGTTTCTTCATGTCACTTTGGTCGTCCTCAACATGCCTCTCCAAGCCTTCTAACTTTTCTTCGTGGACTTTTAAAGCTTCTGCCTGATCCTCCATGGCTTCTTTCTGCAACTTTATTATATCATCTTACTTTTCCATCTTCTCCTTAAACTCAATCCGGAAATCCCTTTATCTTTTCCAATTCTGAGATATTGAGTTAAGCTTCCCATTCAGGTACCTGGCCTATTGATTCGTATAATTATATTCATCAATCAGCTCAGCTTGAAGACTTTTAATCTTTTTATCCTCGGTGTGAAAGGCATTTAGAACATCACTCTGAAAATTTTCAAACTTCTCTAAGTCTTCATCAAATCATTTAGACCACTTTGTTTCCTTACTGCAGGACTTTCTATGCACATCATAATCGATAATAAAACTTTTTTGTTGAGATTGTATCTTCACAAACTTATCTATGACCATGGATAAGGAATCTGATTTCTGATACATACTTGGTTGCAGCATCTGGCATCGAGAATCTATAGTTGAAAAAATCGGAATGGTATCCACCAACTTCATCATATATTGAACCACAAAATAAAGCCCCTTAGATGATGATTCAGAATCAGATAAATCACTTTAAAATTGCACTTCTTCAATTTGCACAAGTTTTCTCTTAGAAGAACCACCATCCTCCTTCTTCTTGAAGACTTCTTTTGTTGGAGTATCGATGAGAGCTTTCTTTCCCTTATCAGACTTCGTAATTGGTTCCTTATTAGTGGATACCTCCTCGGATTCAGAAACATGAATAATATGGTCTTCATCAAGTTTCTGTTTTTCATGTCCTTCATCATGAAAATTCCTCTCATAATATTCTTCCTCATCATACAAGACATTTTCTTCTCCTTCTTTTTATCATTTCATATCATCATTATTACTTGCTTCTTCATCTACCTTTCCTGGAGTAGCTAACATAGCGGATTCGGCCTTGTCATTGTAAACCTCTACATTCTTGATCAAGGCATCTAAATCTTCACTTCCTTCTTCTTCTTCTTCTTCAACCTCTTTCTCTACTTCTTCCTCAGCTTCTTTTTCAGCATCTTCACTACTTCTTTACCCTTGGATTTTTATGGAGTGACATAATTCTTAGCTGTAGTTTTTGGTAATGAAGTTTATGTTAGAAAATATTTCAGAACCGGAATCAACTAAGAAGCTAACTCTATAGCTCTCAGCAAGGATTGCACCACTTCAGCTTCAGACACTATCTTTTTCATTTTCTTCCCTTTCGCCTGCTTCTCTAACTCTTCCGTATATTTTTATTTTATGGCCTTATCCTATGCAGGGTCCAATCCGAATTGTGGATCCCATTCTTTTCTCTTCTATTTGTCTTCCCTCCACTTGGTTGACACTTAATCTATATATGTTTTCAGATTCTTCAGCTTGGGAGGAGCAGACTGAGTTCCCTTATCCGGGGGATTTTCTTTATCATAAACCACTTCCTTAACCTTTCTCTTCTTCATTGTCTTTTTGGATAGATCCGGATTCTATGTATCTTTCAGATCTTCTTCATCCTCTTCCACAGATATAGGGTAAAATTCTCCAGATTCACTGGAAAACCCCATTTTCATCCTCTTTAAGGTATCTTCACTAACTAGCATAAGCTTGCAATTACAGACTTTAGATTTGCATGCAACCATGAAGGAATCCAAGCACCGAACTATCAGCCTAGATAGTAAGGTAGGGTACATAATTATTTGATCTCTCAAATTACCTTATTTGATGTTCTTGATCGTAATCAAGACATGCCTCATCAAATTTATCTTTCTCAGATTTACTAATAAATCTAAAACATAGATATCACTTTTCTTCAAATTATCTTTGTCGCCTCTTCTTGGTATGAGAAAAACTTGTACCCATAGCTGATGATTCTTATTGTTCGGAGTGAGATGAGCAATCTTAGCTGTCGTAGCATCCTTAAGTCCATGTCATTTTAAAGCCTTCACCTTGTTGAAACTTCTTTGCTCATCTGGAAGCTTATGTGAACAAAAAATCAGCTTCCCCCTCATAGGACAAATCAACCAAGATCACAGCCTTCGTGTTGGAAAGCTTATAAGTCATCCCATAAGACTTGAAAGAAAACTACTCTCTTCCATCTTCCATCTGGAAGAAAACAGACTCATAGAACTCGATGAAAAAATCAGTAAAAACTAGATCTTGTTTTTTTGACTTGAACACGCATATATCTTCCCAACCATTCAACATTATATTCTTGGTTACAATAGAATCACGCTTCGAGAAATACGGATGAATTAACCATTCCCCAAAGACTATCCACTTAGATATTGGTTTAGTAGTTGACATATCTTGAGATGTAGCTTCAAAAGACATTCGGAACGAAGAATTCTGAAAGATTCAGAACGGCTTTGCAAATTTCGGAACCAGTCTAAGAAGAGGAGCAGGGCTTCGAGACACGAATGCTTTCTAAAATGATGTGGGACAAGTCTTGGGGTCCCCTTTATATAGGTGATGGATGTGACCTTTGGCCTTCCAAAATCCATCTAACGATAGATAATGTTTTGAACCGATCTGATGGTTAAAAACACTCCCGCAGGGAAAACATGACTCCAATATTTTGAGGTTTTAAAGAAAACATCAGGATTGGAGGAAAACATCCGTACTTTCAAAAACTTAGGAAAATACTAGAATGAAAAATATTACTAAGAAACTATATGTAAGGAAATCATAGCTCTCATATTGGCTAAAAAAATTGTTTGTAATTGGTAATATTCTTCTCGAAGAAATAAATTTGAAAACAAAATCATTACGAATGTTTCAGTATGAAAATATCATTACGAAAAATTTAGTATGGAAAGCTCCATTCCGGAAGTTATCATTCAGAGAATTTCAATTCTGAAAATTTCAGTTCCAGAAATTCCCATTCCGAAAATTTTAGTTTCAGAAAATTCCATTCTGGAAACATCAGTTCTGAAAAGATTGAAAAACTAACTACGAAAATTTTAGTTACACTATGTTTAAAAAACAGATTACAAAAATTTTATTTACTCTAACAATCAAATGTACTCCCCCTATGAAAATTAGTTTATTACAGTTAGGATAATTGTTCAATTAGAAGTTAATGAAGAACTATTACCTTACGGTTATCATTCCTATCTTTTGTTTAATTTATTCAAATCTATCGGTGGGTAATTATTTTGTGAAAATATCAGCATGTTGATCTTGCATTCTGATAAACTGAAGAATTATATCTCTTTTAAGAGTGTGATCCCTAAGAAGTTGATGCCTAATGTCTATGTGTTTTGAACGAAAGTGATATGCAGGGTTCTTACTTAGGGAAATTGCAGTTGTGTTATCACACAAAATTTGTGTTTTAGAAAAACTCAGGCCATAATCTTTTAGTGTGTGTTGCATCCACAACACTTGAGCACAACAACATCCACCTGCTACATATTCAGCTTTACCAGTGGAATGTGCTATAGAATGTTACTTTTTGAATGACCAAGAAACTAATGAATCTCCTAAGAAATGAAAAGTTCTGGATGTACTCTTTCTATCCATTATACATCCACAAAAGTAATCATCCGAAAAGATTTTTAGAATAAAATCATTTCCAGAAGTATAAAATAATCCTAGATCAAGGGTTCCTTTTAGGTAGAGAAAAATTATTTTCACCACCTTTAAGTGATATTCCTTAGGATTGGCTTGATATCTTTCACATAAGCATACTGAAAACATGAAGTTTGGTCGACTGGTTTTTAAGTAAAGTAGACTTCCTATCATACCTCTAAAAGATGTTTGATCTACTGGTTTCACAGCTTCATCAAGATCAAAGGAGTTTGAGGTAGCGATGGGAGTACATATACTCTTAGTATTTTCATAACCATACTTTTTGAGAAGATCTTTAATATACTTATGTTGAGATATATAGGTTCCTTCTGGTCTTAGAGAAATTTCAAAACCAAGGAAAAATGTTAACTCACCCATCACACTCATTTCAAACTCAGATTTCATTAGACATTCCAATGAATCTGTTAAATATTGCTGAGTTGAACCAAATATGATGTTATCAACCTAAATCTGAACAATCAAAACATTTTTCGTATCTTTATTTATAAAAAGGGTTAGATCATCATTTCCCTTAGAATAGTTATCTTGAAGAAAAAATCCGATGAGTCTATCATACCAGGCCCATAGGGCTTGTTTAAGACCATACAAAGCTTTGGTAAGTCTAAAAACATGATTAGGATGTTTTGTATCTTCAAAGCCAGGAGTTTGTTCAACAAAAACATCCTCTTGAACATAACTATTATGAAAATCACATTTCACATCCATTTGAAAAAGTATAAAATTGAAGAATGCTGAAAAGGAAAGTAGAATATGAATAGATTCATGTCTAGCTACTGGAGTGTAGGCTTCTTCATAGTCTATTCCCTCTTGCTGGTTATAGCCTTTAGCAACTAGTCTAGCTTTATTTCATACTATGACTCCATTTTCATCACACTTGTTTCTGAAGACCAATTTTACTCCGATGACATAAGTTTCCTTAGGTCTTTCAACCTATGTCCAGACTTTATTCCTCTCAAATTTATTTAGTTCATCTTGCATGGCTTTGATCCAATCATCATCACCTAATTCTTCATCAGTGCTTTTGGTTCTAATTGGAAAAAAAATTTAGATGTTATACTTTATTTCGTAAGGAACTTCTAGTCCTTACAGGTTGATTTACATCACCAATGATACTATTACTGGGATGATTCTTGAGAAACACCAGACCTGGGTTTTGTAAAATTTGTTCATCAACATAGGGTAGAAAGTCTTCTGGGATAAATGTTTCTGAAGCATCTTCTTCAACATTTTCCTTATCAGAAGGATCTTCTATCAAAGGTTGACTATCAGTTTTTGTAAACACATCTGAGGATGTAGGTTGGGATGGGTTAAAAACAAAAGGATCAGTCTCATCAAATTTTACTTGCACTGTCTCTTCAATAGTACAAGTATTTTTATTGAAAACTCCATATGCCTTAGAAGTTATATAGTAGCCTAAGAAAATTACTTCATTACATTTTTGGGCGAATTTGTGTAAATTATCATTAGTATTCAAAATGAATATTTTTCAACAAAAAACCTTGAAGTAGGAAAGTCTTGGTTTTCTACCGTTCCATAACTCATAAAGATTTGTATTAATAAAAGGTCTAATCAAAACTTGATTTATAGTATAACAAGCAGTACTTACAGCTTCAACCCATAAATGTATAGCTATATAATATTCCTTCAACAATTTTATAGTTATATCTTGAAAAATTCTATTTCTTCTTTCAACTACACCATTTTGTTATGGAGTTCTAGGTGCTGAAAAATTTTGAGTAATACCTTTTCTAATACAAAAAGATTCAAAATCAGAATATTGAAATTATCCTCAATGATCACTATGAATAGTTTTCAGTGGAATATTTTTCTCTTTTTTAACTTCTCGTCTAAAACTTTTGAAATAAGAAAAATCTTCAGACTTATTTGCTAGAAAATAGTCCCATGTAAATCTGGTGTAATCATCAACTAGAACAAACACCTAGTATTTACCTCCAATACATCCAGTTTGTATTGGAACAAAAATATCCATGTGTACTAATTGTAATGAATCAGTCGTTGAGACTTCACCGATTCATTTAAAACTATATTTATGTTTCTTGACATACTGACAAATATCACAAACATTAGATAAATCAAATTTATGCTCTGGTAGATCCTTAACTAGTTTCTTCTTAGAAATTTTACATATGTTTTTAAGATTACAGTGACCTAGTCTTCTATGCCATAACCATGAATGATCTTTCATTGCACTTAGGAAAGGTAGGTCTTGGCTCCTGAGGTCTTCTAAGTTAAAACTGTAAACATTCTCTTGCCTATTGGCTAAGAGAATAAATTCTTCCTTCGAATTGTGTACTAAGCACTTATCATTCCTAAAATTCACAAGGTACCCTTCATCACAAAACTGACTCCTGCTAATGAGGTTGTTTTTAAGACCCTTAACAAATAAAACATTTGAATTCAAAGTTTTACCAAGAATAACAATATTACATATACCAACAATTTCCCCCTGAGCATTATCTCCGAAAGTTACCTTTCCTCCTTTCATTTTGATAATCTTTTCAAAATATCTTTTGTTACCATTCATGTGTTGAGAACATAAACTATTCATGAACCATGTATTGTTGTTGGTACTCCCATTATCTCCCTGAAATCATGAAAAGAATTAGACTTTTGGAATCCAAACTTGTTTGGATCCGAGATTTCCAGACAACAAAATTTTAGGAACCCACACTTTCTTAGAAAAATAGGAATTATGAAAACCTTGAGATTGGGTTTTATTTAAAGAACAATTCCTTGCCCAGTGACCACCAAATTGACACTTGGTACAAAATGGGGAACTTTTTGGAACGAAGTACGTGTTACTAAATGTTGGTTTTGCATGGATATAGCCACATCCGGATTTGTTTCTTAAAGGTCGTATTTGTGAATACATTTTATCAAAATTGTATTTACCATGGGTAATGTTTTATAAACACTTATTTATGGAAAATAATTTGTACTTGAGTTTAATAACCAAGTTTTTACCTCTAAAATCATTAGATTTTGAACTAGTTCTAGGCTCGAAATTACTTTTCTTATAAATTACTTTTTTTAACTATTTAGAGTGTTTGTTCTTCTCAGAACTTACTTCCTCACAATTTTTTGAAATATTTATAAAATCAACATTTTTCATATCAAGATATTTAGAAAGATCTGATATTTCGTTTATAAGAATAGTATTCCTAGAGTGTTCCTTATCATGTTTTTTTATGGAGTTTAGAATTTTCAATATCAATAAGTTCAGAAAACCATGAAACTTCTTCATAGGTAGGAGAAGTATTTTCTTCATCAAAAGAGGATTCTTCATCTGAAGAGTTATAATACTTACTATCATTAGAATTTAAAGATACATTGGTCAATGATTTAGTATTTCGTACCTTAGGCATAAAGTAATAATTCTTAATGGGTAATCTGTCTATAAGGCCAATATTCTTTTGTCCTGAAGATTCATAATCAGAAGATTCATCTGAAGAGTCACCACCACTGGCACTCTAGGTGTCATTTTCTTTTAGAACATTATTAGTTTGGTTTGGCAGTACTTCTTTCTGTTCCTTTCAGAATGCCTTTCTTTTATTTCTTTCTCTTTGAGAAAAGGGCAATCTGGTCTAATATTTACAACTCTCTTGAATTCATAACACGTAACTTATCCTTCTTTCTTGTCTTTATTTTCCTTTTTCATATACTTTGATTGGGAATTTTTCTGGCCAGCTAACTTGTTCATCCATCGAGCAAGATTTGCTAACTCATTTTATGATATTTCACTTTCACTAGATTCTTATTTAATAACCACCTTCGTAGACTTGGATCTGGTTACTCTCTCATGAGACTTAGAATTCATATTATTTGATGTCATTGTAAAAGCAATTGTACCATTCCCATTTTTCTTTTTGATGTTGTCAGCATTTCTCTTCATTCTTGTTGCGTATTGGAGAAGAGTTCTGAATAGTTCATAAATTCAAATTTTGGTGTCCTTATTATTATCATCAATAGTTGTTCTTTTTGATTCTCACTCCTTGGGCATAATATCAATTTTCTTATACACAATGGCTTCACCATCTAACCCTTTTTCTCCCGTAGACTATAAGATGTTGAATATAGTCATAAATCTCTGTTGAACATGATATATTGGTTCTCCATATGGAAAATTGAATCCATGGTATTCTGCTCTATGCATAGCTGTCCTAGTTTTAGTTACTTTAGAAGTGACAAAGTCTGTAACTTCTAACTTCTTCCAGATACAATTAGCTGCTTCACAAGATGAAAATTGGCCATATATATTTATAGTCATTGAACATAGTAGAGTATTGCATACCTTATAATTGAGTTGATACTCTTCCTTTTCTTGTTTAGTGAATGTTCTAGCTTCCTTATCAGGAATTTCATAATCACTAGTAATAATAATAAAATTATCCACTCTAGTATTGATAACAAAAGTCTTCATCTGATCGCTTTAGTACTCATAGTCATTACCATAAAATATTAGTGGTCTTGTATGGTTAAGATTGTCAATAGAACCAACATTGACTTCTTCCATTCTTAAAAAAAATTGGCAACCAAACTAGTTAGGAGAAATAGTTTGTAACCACAATGTACGGAATGACAATGGCTTACTAAGAAAGGAAGAAGAATAATTGAAAAAGGAGAAATAAAAACTTATATGTGAATATAAGTATATCAGAGACCTGCTCTAATACCAATGTTAGGATTGAAATAACGATGTAGATGCTCAATATACAAGAGGGGGAGTTAATTGTAAACATTAAAAATTTCTTTAGACCAGGAAAAATCTATGTTTGACAATGTTAAAGTAAGAAAATTCACAACACCTCTAATGAACAATCAGATAATTGGAACCAAAGTTTACAATATAAGATTCTACCTTAGAGCGTATAAAATCTAATCTTATCAGAGTACAAGTGTAAGGAAATATAAGAAGGTTATACTTTCCATACAATACAAAAAGTGCAGTGGAAAAACAAGTAGTAAAACTACAAGTAACAAGATAAATGTCTTTTAACCCAAATAGAAGGTTATACAACACCTTGGATAAAGGTCCCTTGATTTATACATTCAAGCAAGTCTGTCTTACCCACACCAGGGTAAGCCCTAGATACAAATATCGGAAACTTTTTCTTGCTATCCCTGCAAGCCCTCAACTTTAAGGTAGTTGGAACCTCTATCTTCCTCAGCAAGGAATCCCTCGAACTTCAAGGTAGTCGGTACCTTTGACCTCATATTCCCGGAAGTCCTCAAATTAATCACAAAATTTGGAGTCTCACAAAGTAATCTGAAAGAGCAGTTCAGTACGCAGAAAGCATAAAAATCTTCTCTCTCTAGAAATCACCATAACAGTGTATGGTCTCTAGATAGATCAAATGCATCATGAGCTCTTTGAAATGAGCTCTTATTTATAGGAAAATTTCCAACAGTCATCACCCTCCTCCAATGGTCATATTTTCCATAAAATTCAGGGGGACCTGTACACGTGTAACTCAACCAACGGTTAGTTAGAAACAGAACGGACGATATCATTTAATGATAAATCATGTATAACTGAAAGCATGACATCATTTTGAAATAGACAATATGTAAGTAAAATCCATACAAAATTTCAGAGTGTAAGTAAATTAAAAGTTCAGAGTCAAACTATAATGAAATTCCGAGTCTATGTTAAGAAATGTTTGGATTCTGTTATACAATAATTCAGAGTATGGTTTCACCAGAGATCTGAATCTGAACTTGCAGAGTTTGAAGTCGAACTAGTAAATGTTCAGAGTCGAACTTCATAACAGTTCGGAGTCGAGGTCATGAATGTTCGGAGTCAAACTTCATAAGAGTTTGGAGTCAACCTCATGATAGTTTAGAGTCGAACTTCATAAGAGTTCGGAGTCGAACATCATAAGAGTTCAGAGTCGAACTCATGAATGTTTGGAGTCGAACATCACAAGAGTTCAGAGTCGAACTCATGAATGTTCGGAGTCGAACTTCATAAGAGTTCGGAGTTGAACTCATGAACATTCGGAGTCGAACATCATAAGAGTTCTGAGTTGAAATCATGAATGTTTGGAGTCAAACATCATAAGAGTTCGAAGTCCAGAATTCGAATTGGAACTTCAATTCAGTTCAAATCCAGAATTCATATCCTAAAAACAGAATGCTCCAAAACTTTAAATTATATGAATGCTGGTATTTTACATATGAATCTGGTATTTGTACTTAAGAAAAATATTGCTATGTATAAGAAAATTTAGGTTACGGTAAATTTCCTTAAAGATGTTTGTTTTTCTGATGGAGGTAAAATTTATATTTGCTTAAGTATAAGGTGTTTGTGATTTTCAACACAATAAGGAATGGAAAAGTCATAAGGAAAACCATATTGATTCAACATCAATAGGTTTTATAATAAATATTATTGAATGTAAGAACTAATTGAAAATGAATAAATGAATTTTCTATAAATATAATTTTTCTATATATAAACACAATTGAAACATATTTAAATTAAAAAATCCATTAAGATTAAGGATTTTAATTGAAATTATATATTATATATTCAATAATTTTTTATACTCATCAAATAAATATTATAGGTATAAGATAAGAATAAATTTTATTTTTGTAAATAAATAGTTGCATTTTTTTATGTGGTAATTTTACCACCTTTTAAGGACAATACAATTTAAAATATCATTTTCTATATTTTTTTTATTTTTTAGGAAAAATTTTCATTTATTATTTAATAGGAATATAAAAAATTTATTTGTGTGAATTTTTTGTATTATTCGGAGATGTTTTACTTTTTTTCATAAAACTGAATACACTGAAAATTATTTAGAAACAACTTTTTCTTAAAATTTATTTATATTATTAAATTATATTATATTTTGGATATAAATTATTTATAATATATTAAAATTAATTAATCAAATTTTGTTCATTTGAACCAATTTCACATTGAAATTGAATATTTAAACATCTCAAATTGTTAACCAATTTTTGATAAAATAACTAATGTCGTGACACATATGTCAGATTACATTTAAATTCATATCTCTCAATTCTATGATTATAATTTGGAAATATTTATTCAATATTTGTAATCATTAAAAAATTTATATATTCTAATATGTTAAAAATATATTTTGACCCATTAGGATTTCTGAAAGTGATTGATGTTAATGACAATGATTAAAATAAAAAAACTAAACAATGAACGTAACCATAAACATGATGGTCATAGTAACTAAAAAACATGTAAAAAAAATACATTGTATTGAAATATTTAATCCATGTTCTCCTTTGGATATAATTTCATCCAATATTAAAGAGACATGACATATGTTAATTATTTGTGGAATTCATTTTTTAAAAATTTAAAAGAATAAACCTCCTCCTACATTATAAAAAAGGAACTCTACCCTCTCAATTATTCAAACCACTCAAATAATTAAAAAATAATAAATATTCTTAAATATTCACCCAAAAATCCCTCTATTAACTGTATATGTCACCAATTGGGAGTAAATCCATTCATGGAATCTATATGGTAAAAAAATACAGTTTACCAAAAAAATATGTAATATCATTCTTCAACATCCTTTGTTCTATTTTCATTATCAACCCTAAAAAAATATTCTTATTTAAAGATTTTATAATATTGAAATTATAATAAATATACTGTAATTTTTTTTCTATAGGTTGTAACTACACTTACACACACATGTATCTAATGGGTAATGAACTTATATTTATTGGGTACGGTGAACTATTGCCTCACAATTTTTTTCATTTTTACAATAAAAACACTCTTGGTTTGTAATTTTTAGATAAAATATTTTTTTATTATATATATGATTAATATGATTTATTTATTCATTTATAATTATTATAATTATTATATAAAATATAGCTTCATTCATTTCATTTTTGTAAAAAAAGATCACTTTGTTGGTTGATGTGTGGACTACCGCCACCTCAACGTCTTGTGATTCGTTCACAAATTATATGAAATGTATTACATATGGGATTATTAAAAATATAATATAAATAAATACACATATAATAAAGATATTTTTTTTGTTTAATAATAAACCAAAATGTTAACTACTTTTATTTGTACATTAGACCTATCGTCTCGAGGATCTGTGTATTTTTTCTATCAAATATTTGTTTTATATATTATTATAAAAATATATAATTACTATATATGAAATTTATATCAATTTTTACCTGATAGTAATATATAAATCATTATAAAATTAATAGTAATGTGAAAAACCAGTCACGACATGTATGAAAAACGAGGAGATTAACACTCGCATCATAACATAAATAAGAAATAATTAATTATTGGGTAGTATAATGTCATAAGTAAATCATAGATTATATTATTAATATTAATATGGTAATTTAATTGATTTTTTTAATTTATACTTATTATACTTATGTCTTGAATGAGTTTATATAGATTCATGACCTATGGTAATCAATTCCATGTCTCACTATTTTTTCTGTGAGACTTTTTCCTTATTAAACAGTCTTTAATTGTGCATATATTATATTATTCACAAGAAATTACAATAAGATTATTTTTCATTAATTGATGGGTATTTTAACAACTATTTTATGATCTTTATTTTATGGGGTTTTTTGTGTCGACATATTCTAAATCGGAAATGTTTTTTTCTCTCCATTTTGTTTCATTAAGTCACATTCAATGATATTCTACTATGTACTATTACAAGGTGTTTGAACAAATAATTGATTATTATATATAAATATTCAAATTTTTTTCATATAATTTTATGCTTAAAATAATTTTATTTTCTTACATGGGTAGTTTGATTTAATTTTACCATGTGGTAAGAGACTATTGAAAGAACCTTATCGTCTGTTGAGATTGTTTATGATTATGATCCCATTGATAAATTATTTTGATCCCTACATAAATAACTCTAATGAATATTATTTTATTATTTTAATTAATTATATATTTATTTATTGTTTCTATTTTTCCACTCATTCATACTTTATTGACTTTGGGAATTTTTTTCAATAAAATATGATCTCATTTTTGTTTTTTGTTATAAATCATTTTACATTAATTAGTAAGTTTACAAAATAATAAAAAAAGTTTTTAAATTAATATTTAAATATAGTTATAAATAAAATTATTTAATTTTTATATAGTTTTTCAAAACAATATTCAATGATATATGTTTTAACACTATTTAAGATTATATTGTGAGTTTTAAATGAAAAAAATATTAAATATGATTTATCTTTTAAATATAAGTTTTCAATGGTGAAAGGAAATTTTCATAGTTAATTTTTTTAAAATGATAATTCTATATTATAATCAATATAAGATGAAATATTTTGGTTTTAATCATTATATTCTAAGAAATGATCCAAAGTATCCATTAATATTTTTTTAAAAAAAATTGTATATTTATTAATTTCATGTTTTTTATGAATCAAATTCCCCTTTCACAGGTTATATATTTATAAAATATGTTCCACTTCTAAGAATCATATTCATTATACACATACTTATTTTTATTGGTCACTATTTTTGAATTGATTACGAATAATCTCTCTTTTCCATGGGTAATGATATGACCCAATGTTTTTGAAATTCATTACATTTCATGAATTTTGATATGAAATTATTTTTCTACGTGGAATTTCTATGTATTATTTCATTATGATATTGGAGGAAATAAAATATCCCTATAATTAATAGACTAAAAATTTATATCTCATGAGTGAGTCGTTAGTGGATTTTAGTGGGAACTCTGTTATGTGAAGGACTATATCTTCTGAGATGGTTTTGGCAGTTACACAAGTCTACAGAGATGGTTATGCAAGTGAAATATTATTACTAATATGGTATAGGGAGTGAATGAATACTAATAAATGGCCTTGTTTATTATTCCTTGGAACCATGGAAATCATTTCATATGATTATGTGTCGACCCCAACTACTTTTCTTTTTAATTTGTTATGATTCCATATATTATATTTTTGATTAACTTATGATTAATGTATCTTTAGCTACCATTCATTATACTATGAAACTTGATGATGATCTTTGAAATTATAGTTATTATCTCATAATGATACGATAATGTTCTCACACACATATACTAATGATTATGATTACATATCTCTTTTTCTAACAATAATATGAATTTTAGCTCACCCAATTATTATATGTCCATTACCCAGGTTAAGAAGAATGTGTTTAAATAAAATTACTAATGCGTGTGATCGTTGTTGGATATATATTTTATATTTCGTTGTGATATATTATTTTTTTCCAGGATTTTCTAGGACATTAAAATATTATTGTTATCAATATTATATTTTTTGTAATGTGATGAATATTCATCTAAAATTATTTTATACTCATTTTTTTAGATTGGGTCATTATATCCATTGTGATATTAAAGGAAAGGCTCCTCCATGGTGTATCATTTATATAATAACTCCTATTAAAATATCTCTAAAAGCATAGTGGGGAGCATTATGCATCTTATCACCCAAATATTTTAAAATAGGAACATAATATTATTCTATACTAATGTAATTAAACACCGTGAACTATGGATAATGTAACCCCTTGAGTGGTAATGATATATTTCATTTTAAATAAATTAGTTATATTTTTTCCTCTTTGAAATAATGAAGCACTATTTTTTGAATGAAATGTTACACTCAATTAAAATATAAGTACTTACACGGTGGCTTTATAACATAGTTGTTATGTTGTTTAATACCAATTTTGATAAATAAATAATGAAAATAATATTTTTTTAAAATTTTAAAATATAATCTCTCGGAATATGTGCGAATTATTAATAAAATAAGTATCATTTATGAAAAAGTAAATGTTTTAAATATAATAATATATATCAAGAATTTTGGTCCCTCGTTCCATTAACACCTAATTTAAAATTAAATTTTACTACATCAGGTGAATTTATTTGAGAAAAATACAAATTTATATATACATGTAAAAATTTTCATCATGTGATTTTTTAATAATTTAATGAAAAGTTTATTTTAATCATGAATAGTGAAAAATACAAAATTATTGTTGGAAGATTCATGTTATAAGTTAAATAAAATATTATTTTTGTTTTAATGTGAAAATATTCCACTTATATTATAATTTAACTAATTTATATAATGGAATTTAAATTAATATTGAGTATAAATATAAAAACATATTATACATTTGATTGTTTTCATTAGAAAAACTGGTTTCTCAATGAAAATGTGGGTGAAATTATAAATTGAATTATGCCACATAAATAAATTTAAGTAGGGACAAATTATTTTATGTTTGGAAACATAATAATTTATATTATATAATAAAAACAATAAAATATATTCCCACAATGAATAGTTAGAGAAGTACAAAAATTACTGGTATGGTAAAACGAGTTTACCTTGGTTATACTAAAGAAGATAAGCATTATAACGACCTAAAAAAAGGTACAAATCCCTTTCGATGGACCTATTCTGAGCATATCACCAATATGTTATAATTGGGTTCCATTATTGGCCTATATATGTTTAAAATGTGGGTATAACATTTTTATTTGTTAAATACTAAATTTATTCATGCACCGTCTAATAATGGGATATTCACTATCCTCTATACTTCACACCTAAAATCCATAATAATTCCTTTAATACCATTTTGAAAGTAAGGACCTAACCCTAGATTCCCAGAGTCGGTGCATTATTTTAATACATTGGAATGATTATATGGAATCAAGACCCAAAAGACCGACCATTTTATCAGTCTTGGAAAATATATTACCTGGATGAATGTTACATTACACATTCTAACATACAAATCACACAAAAAATAATCCTTTGATAATTCCATTGTTCCATTAGCTTAACCTTGTATCAAACATATAAAACACTTCTTGGGATCCTGGGATTGTAAAACATAGGAAATGGGTAAACGTAAATGCTTAGTAAGGATAACAATATAGCGGAAACATTCATAAATAAGCATAAACATTTAAGGAAACTTATAAAACCTAAAACATAATCCATTTCAACATAAAATTCATCTTAATATGAAAAATATAAATCAAAATAATTCCATTTACATACTCACATGGATATTACACTAGTCAAATAATCATATGTAATATCAATAGACACTTTTATAATGATGGAATGCATTTTGCCATACTTTCATAACCATAATGCCAGGGCCTTCTGCCAACACTACAATTAAGATTTTGTCTAGGCCTTGTTCTAGGACACTATTTAGTCACATGAAACCTACCGATGAATCAAGGATCTATAGAGGGATCCACCTGTCTCTTACTAAGTCCAATTCATTTACTCATATGAAAAGGTTTAATCATAACATTAACATTCTTATTAAAACTAGAATATGAAATGCCAATACATTATCCATAAACCATGAATGGTATAAAAATAAAAAAATCATCAATCAAACATATCACAAAAAATTTAATATCATATAGAAGATTTGTATCACAATAAATAAACTTAAAAAAATATTAAAATCCATCAATGGATGTTGACATATATGAAAATAATTTTTAAAACTCTTTGAGAGAAATTTCCCTTTTTCATGAGAACATTTCAAAGTCAAACAATTTTGAAAAGAATATATTTAAAGAAATTTTCTACTCAAAGTGTCCCACTACAACATTGAATCTTTTGAAAGAAATTTTCATTTTATAAATATTTATTTCCATATAGATAAATCCCTAAAAACCATTTTGAAAACATGGACATTAATGAGAATGATTTAAGGGAATACATTTTTAAAACATTTAAAATGATTATTTAGTAAATATTAGCTTAAAATAATCCCATTGAAAACTCTTTAATGAAACATGGATATGGAAAATAAATATGTCACAGAAGAAACTTACGTAAGAATAACCTCAGATAATAATGAGATTGTGAAATTAACCCTTACCTTGCACATTCCTTTAGTCGAGGGTATGTTTATCCTCTTGTATAATGAACATAGTATGTTATTAAATTATAACAGAACTATATTCATATTTATTATATCATATATGATTCATTTATAAATTTATACTACCCATTTAATAATGAATTCAATGATAAAGTAAAATTTCGAGTAAAAATTTATTTCTTTGGCGTACATGTTTTAACTTTTTATTCTTTATCTTATTATATAGATAATGATTGAAATAATTATAGAATATAAAAATTTATTTATATACCATATATTTCTAGAAAAAAATATTTATAATAGATAGATATTTGAAATGGAAAACACCATTTATGAACACGGTAGGCCATACGTATTCATAAACACTGTTTCTATTTTCATGTCATATTGAACAGAAGTAAGTGAATAAGATATATGTAAGGACATAAATTCACACAAATATATATATATATATATATATATTTAGAAGAAGTATTATTTCATATATTACATAATTATGCGTAATATATATATTTATAATCATTAATGAATGGTGAACGTGGAAATGAATCTCATCACGTCGTCGAGGCAGTAATACGTATGTACGCACATGCGACAATATAATTTCCATAGAGGTGTGAAATAGGATGTTATATTAATTTTACAAGGACATTAGCATGTTATTTTCATTATTTATATACATATTATTCATCATTATATCTATCCAAATATCATAGAGTTGAATAAAAAATTACACCACAGTGTGGAGACGGTATGCCATACGTACGCACGCATGGTGACATTATCATTCATAGGATGGATATAATAATGAATATTCTTCTGCCATATTTATATTAACATCACAGTATATATAAGGTTCCGGATTTATTACTTTGGTATGGTTAAAAAATAAAATATAAGTGGAAGAAGAACAGAACATGAAAGAGGGTGGTGAAATCATTACCTCTTCTTCGGGTTTATCATTTTGATTTGATCAATCGGGATCCTTATGATTTCATTATGAACAACAGAATGCATCTAGGATTAATGTAGAGTAGTTGAAAAGATATTTTGGCAGGGGTTGGCCGAGACAAATTGTAAAACCCTGATATTTTATGAGAATTATTATTTTTAATTTCTTTGATTCTTGTGTTGCATGCTACACCAAGATTAGCTTGTGCTATACACAACATCGTACTAGATTTCAGTATACAAAAACACTATTCTTTCCTTGTCTTGCATGCAAGAGCTACCTTCCTCGATAGCATGTGTTGTACACAATATTGAGTTTCACTAAACAACGATATATTGATATAATATTATTAGTAACTAGCAGTTATTAATAGTACTAACTACATTTGGAATTTTATGAAATTATAATTTATTTAATACATTTTATAGAAATTGGTATTAGTGTAAAATAAATTTTTCAAGTAACATAAATATTTTTCAAAAAATACAGTTTTACAGCCTTTTGATGGCGCACCCACATTAAATCTAGTTATTGACATTTTTATAAGTTTAATTTGAAAAATAAAACTACATCCTTAAATCAGGATATAAAAATTTAATTTGAATAATTTTTTTTGATTATTATGATAACCTTCATATTTTAATGAATAGTAAAATTACGCTAAAATTTAATAAACAACAACTTTTTTCATCATAATAATCTATATGGATAAATTATAATATTTAATGGTTTTAAAGTATAAATAGAATATATTTTTACCATTTAATATATTGTATGTCATTATCATTGAATTTACATTGAATTCATAGGTAGAATCATTTCAATCTTTTACAATGTTTTATCTTTTAAAACTCATTTTCTTAATAATAGGAATAATTTTAAATTAATTTCTGAAAATTTTGTGATTTTAATTTGGAAAAATGGATTTCATATTTTTAATCATTAGGTATAAATTATTTTAATAGGCTACATTTTATTTTTGGGCACTATGAATAGTAACTACGGTAAATTTTATTTACCAAAGTTAATGATAAATCAGGTAATTATGTGTAAATATAATCTTATAAAATTACCCTAAAACTTGTCTTAATATAATTGGATGATTATATATCATCCTAAGGGATATTTTTGTCGAAATGGAATCTATTGGAACCCACTTGGATGTGATTAAGACCTTTAATTTATTTTATTTTTAAGAAAGTGAAATATGTCTCACTCAAACATAAATAATTAAAGTATTTGTAAAATAAGGTTATAAAGAATATAAATTATATTATAAATACTCATCTGAGAAATAAAATATTTTTCTTTGTTATGGAAATTTAGTTGTAATTTTTAAGAAATATTTCATTTCCTTAATAGCTTAAACATTAATGATGCAGAAATAATTTATTAAGTGAAAAAATCAATAATATAGTTATGATTAAAGTAATATTACCCATTAAAATGACCCAAATCATTACCAAACCTTATTGTTAGTGTATATATATACTATAAGAATCCAATGATCTATTTGTGTTCCATTTTTAGCATTACAAAATAGAATTATACATTTATATTATTTTATTTTAAATGATGTCAAAGATGTCTCCTTCATAATTTAAAAAATATTAAAATTCAACTGTTGTGATTTTAAGATGATAAATTGGAGTAAAAATATTATTATGAAATATAATTGAATTATCTTCATCATGGGATTTTATTTTTAATTTTTATGAAAAAAAATAATTATATTAAATAATTTTTCAAAAATGTTTTAGTAATTATTTTATTAAGAGATATACAAAATAAATGGTATTAAAAAATTTAAAATAAATAATATATGAACAAATTAATGTTCCCAATGAATTGTTTTGATGAATATTACATGTTAAAAATATATTAAAAATATTTTGATTCGATCATATCTTATGTTTGGTTTTTATTTAAATTCAAATAAAGAATGGTGTCAAAATTGACACTATTTATATTTTATAAAATTAACATATGATTGAATTATATAAAAAGAAGAAAAATATTTACAAACAAAAAATTTAATATTATATAGTCTACATTTTTATGATGTATCCAATTATGGAAAACTGACCACATTTATCTATGTATTTTAAACAATTTAAAATTTAGAATTTTATTACCACAAATAAAATTAAATAGATTAAATAGTGATAAATCAAGTTGATAAGGATTAAAATAAACATAAAACATGTCTAAATTATATTGGTTGATGATATTACGACCATATATCATCTAGTATTCAAATTAAGTCATTATTGGAGGTTTTTATGTGGGGTTTCAATTTATTATAAATTAATATATCTTTTGTTTCCAAAGGTGCCCCTCTCCTCCCTTATAAGAGGTAACATCCTCCCTCTCTTATTCACAGAAATTTTATCCTTCAATCTCGGACTAACCCTTCACATTTCACTTCTCCACTTCCATAGAAACATACTTGAGGTCCTGATATTCTTCAAAGAACAACATTAGTGCCCTAAGAGGAGGTTAAATGGAGGCGCGTCGACGAAGAGGTAATCTCATCTACCGAATCTTTCGAGTTTCATTATTCTTATACTTCCTATACATTATATGTTGAATTATAAAGTAATAACATCAGTATAACTAATATAATGATATTTTATTATAAATATGAAACAACCACATTTCACCTTATATCCATCCTACGGAAAACGAAATCACCGCGTGTGCGTATGTACGGAATACCATCTCCACGCCGTGGTGTAATCTATTTTTCCACCAACACCTTACCTGGATTTGTATAATGGTGTAATGAATAACTACATATGGTTATTATAAAATAATAATGATTCTGAGATATTATATCATTAACTAAAATTCCATTCAATAATTATGGTAATGATATAATCGTGCATGCGTACGTGCAGATTACCATCTCCATGACACAATGAGATTCATTCTTCATTTTAACCATTCAAGAATGATTTTAATAAATATATAATGAATAATAATGATATATATGACATAATAATGATACTGGATTTTGGTATATATATATATCATTCATCTACTTACTTCCCTTCAATTCAATTAGAAAAGTAAAACAACGTTCATGCGTACGTACGGTCTACCGTCTCCATGAACGATGTGTTTCATTTCATTTATATATCTAATATATATATATATATACTGTATATTTATGATATATAAATAAGTTTTCACATTTTGTAAGTATGTAAATCATGATATAAATAATAATAATATCAAGAACAATGCGTCCAAACACGTAGGATAAATGAAACGATTTTACCCAAAACGCTGCTTTAACATGGAATTAACAAAAGAACGGATAATATAAAGTCATAAGTGAATCATATATGATATAATAAATATTATTATGGTTATATTACAAGTTAATAATATTTTTAAACCCACAATACTGGATTCTCGGACACATATGTAAGAAATAGGACATAAGGTATGGGATAATTTTGCAAATCTCATTTTTATTTGAGATTGCTTATACGTAATAATTTACTGGGATTATATATTTCATCCATGTCCAGAAAAATGTTTTTAATAAAGTTATTAATATTATTACTTGTATGTTTATAGGCATGTTTACCCCACTTTGAATTTTACTTTGTTTAATGGAATGAATCTTTCTTTTTTACCATACAAAGATCTTTTTGACTTTTCCAGAAAAATTACCGGAAAAATGTTTTTTAACGTATACTGTGTGAATTAATTTTTATAGTTTCATAATGTATTATTTAAATTATGTTTAATGTACAACAATTAAATATTATTTTCAACAAAAAAATTTCGTTTTAAAATTTTATGGCATTTTCAGAAAAAAGATGTTTTTGAAGAAGAAAGGATATTTTCCTCAAGAATTCATTTCAAGTGTTTTATAAAAACTATTTTCATTAAAAGATGAAATTATTTAGTATGCTTATGTTTCAAGTTTATTGGCTCTATTATTTAAATGGATTCATTTTTATTATTATTAAATGATATACATTTCTTTTATATGGATTATGTTATGATGGGATGATGTTTATGAAACCCGTTTTATTCGTTGGGTTATTATGAATGATGTATGCTTATTTTGTGTTTCAAGAAAGAATGATTCCATTATGAGATTGGTATGTCCTATATATCCTTCCAATGTATTGGGTATTGATTTATATCTCATGAGATAGACATGTCAAGAATGGAAAGTGAATCCGGTTCATTAATATAGGGCTGGAATGGCATGTATACCCAATTCAGTATTGGACATTGTCCACTATGGTGTTCCTGGCAGCAATGCCTTGGCAACTATAAAAATCATAACATGTGCTTAATGTTTTACCATAATTACATGTTTTATTCTCATTCTTTTTTATCATTATTAACATTACTTTATGATCTATGAATACTTTACTACCAAGATTTATGTCATTTCTGAAGATTTGGATGTTTTATGTTCATGTTTTTACATTCAAATGTTTACAGATTGTTTGTAAGTTCTCAATGTTTACCCTTACTGAGAATTTGAGCTCACCCTTTTTATGTTTTACTTTCCCCAGGATATAATGAAATGTTTAGGTAAGAAAACCCAAGGGGATGATCTTTATAGGATATGTTGAAGATATTTCACCATGGTTAGAAGATAATATTCCATGTTTCCAAGGAAACTAAATTAATACTGTCTCCAGGCATCTGTTTTGGTCATGTATTATTTTTTTCCACAAAAGTAATGTAATGACTATGTACGTCAAGATTTGGGTCTCTATAGTTTGTATTAGAGTGAAGGTTTAGTCAACCATTGGAAAATAGGATGCGAAAACTTTAAGTGAGATCCCTAGATATATTTTTAAGGTATGTCAAGGGATGTCCCTAAGGGTATGTATAAGTATAGTTTTCATTCGTAGATTTATGATAATAATGATGAATAACTTAGGATTAAACATAATATGTTAGATATTGAATGTACTCTCCCTTATTATGTTGTTTTCCAGGCATTATTTTTGCCTCTCACACTATTCTTTTTGGGTTTTAGAATATGGATGGAAAGAGGAATATTCTTGTTAATGGAGAATGTGATGGAAAATGGAATGATATTTTTTCCTTAGAATCCAAATGAAATGGGATTTGGAAGGCAAAACATCGTTATTATGCCTAATCATAAATCTCATAATATGATCAATAATATCAACATTGGTATGTTTCCTCACTTGGATAATACGAGGAAGATGTAGTTTCATGATGATCATAGATGAATGAAAGTTCGATATCTCTCATGTAAATCATCTGGGAAGAGGCATCAAGGAGAATGTTTCAATGGAACTGGAAGATTCTTTGTGTGTGGAAACAAAGGAAAGAAATCCTATAAGTGTAAATAAAATGGTTCAGCTAACACCATGGACAAGGATAATGGTATTGCTATGACATAAAAAACGAGTAAATGTTTTAAATGTAGAATGTATGGGAATTATGGAAACCAATTCCCTAAGGGAAAATCTCTTGAAGCGAATCACCATGTTTGTATGAGTAGAATTTATGTTGATGATGATGATGAAACTACAAATGATATATGAGATGAAATAAGAGTTGGGGAATACAATGATGAAGCTCAGTCAATGGTTTAAGAAGATAGTGGAATGATTTTAGGGTTACCAAGTGTTATGTTAATGGTACTATGTAATAAAGAAACATCTATGGATTGTTACAATATTTTTTTTCCTAAAGTACTTGAAAGTATATGTTGAATGGTACCGGTAACCATGAAAGATTATTCAGATATATTTGGAAATATGATGATATGCACATAATGAACGGATAAAAAGAAAATACTATTTTGGATATTATTAATGATCTCATGACTGATATAAGGACAAAGTGATATTATAGTTTATGTATATAGAAATTTTGGGATTTTTTTATTTGGAAAGAGTTGAATTTTGATAGCATTCATGTTTTCGCTAAGGTTCAATGGGTGTTCATTTTTCGATAGAATACATGATTAAGGAATTTCAAATGTTTGGAATGTGACCAACAAGATATATCTTATGTTATATGGGGGATAAATTATTGTATTCACATGATTGGTATATGACCTTTCTAGTAGTTGTTTTCTGTATACTGCGAGATTGGACAGAAGTATTTCTGATAAGGATAATGGTTGGAATGAATTAACTTGGACATCAGATAGTATTTTTTAATGCTAGAAATTTTTGATATAATTTATAGAATGTGGTAATACTATAGTTTTATAAAAATGACATCCCATAAGATGGGTGACAACCCATCGCGTCAGACAAGGATGCAGTAATCGGACCCAAAACCGAAGTAAGACATGCCTTTATCTTCTAACACTGGCCTAAAGGAAGTACCTGGTTAGTAGAAATTAGATTTATTTTATTAATCAGTATGATAGTTGAAGTATAAGTCTATTTTTGGAATCATATACGGTTAATCTCACTATAATATGGACTTATGTACATAACATTTGCTAACCTAATGTTTAAGATAGATGGAATGAACTATCATTATATCTCATGATCTGCTAACACATCACAAAAGACAAATTCAACTTCATTTCTTTAAGAGATGAAGTGGAAATTATTCAAGGCACAAAAAACAGTGATATTGTACCAAAATCAAGCAAGTATACATTTTAATTATTCCACATTAGGGAAATGATCATGAAAACCAAAAACATTTTCCTAATGCCCTCGTATTCGATGAATTAGATGGTACCATTGATCATCAGAAATATATGGATTTGTGATTGTTGGATTTTATATAGCCATGTTTTCTACCACTCTCCATCAGAACATGAGGGTTATATTTCTCTTCCATATCCATATGTTGACCTATGTTCTCTTATGTGGAAACCCAGTGATGAGTTAATTTGGGTAACTGTTACTTTTCATACTTATGTTTTTAAAATTATTTTTTAGTATTCCAACTTTTTATGTGGGTTTCTATGAAAGAATCTTTCTAGTAGTAACACATTTATAACCCTGATGAATTTCGAGGGTGAAATTCATTTTAAGGGGTTATAATGTAACACTCTGCAATTTTATAAGATTCTTTTTAATTTAAATGATGTCTTATGTCGTACGCTACACCATGATTATCTTATGCTATATCAATCACCGTAATATCTTATAGTATACACAAACACTTTTCTTGGTTTGTGTTGTATGCTAGAGTGACCTTCCTCGATTGCTTATGTTGTATGCAATACTATGTTTCACTAAACAACGATATATTTTATTAATATTATTATGTACATGCCATTATTAATATTAGTAACTACATGTTTAATTTTATAACATTATAATTCATCTTACACATATTATAGAAATTGGTATGAGAACAAAATAAATTTTTCAGGTAAAATAAATATTTTTCAAAAAATACAGTTTTTCCACCTTTTGAAGGCACACTAACATTAAATCTAGATTTTTACATGTTTATAAGTTCAATTTACAAATAAATATTCTTCATTGGAATCAGGATATAAAAATTTACTTTGGATAAGTTTTTTAGATTATTCTGATAACCTTCTTATTTTTATGAAGAGTAAAAATACGCTAAATTTTAATTTAAAAAACTTTTATCATCATAATAATTTATATGGTTAAATTATAATATTTAATGGTTTTAAATAATTAATAGAATATAGTTTTACCATTTAATATAATTTATGTCATTATCATTGATTTTACATTGATTTCATAGGTAGAATCATTTCAATCTTTTGCAAGGTTTTAACTTTTAGAACTCATTTTCTTAATAATGGGATTAATATTAAATTAATTTCTGGATCTTCTGTGATTTGAATTTGGAAAAATGGATTCCATATTTGTAATCAATAGTTCCCAATTATGTTAATAGGATACATTTTATTTTTGGTCACTATGAATAGTAAATACGATAAATTTTATTTACCATAGTTAAAGGTTTATCTGGTAATTAATGATAAATATAGTATTATAAAATTACCCTAACAGTTGTCCTAATATAAATGGATTATTATATTTTGTCCTAAGGCATATTTGGGTCCTAAATGGAATACATTGGAACCAAATTGGATGCGATTAAGAACTTTAATTTATTTTATTTTAAAGAAAGTGAATTATGTCTCACTCAATCATTAATAATTAATTTTTTTTAATATAAGCTTATATAGAATATAATTTCGATTATAAATACTAATTTCAAATCTATAATGTTTTTCTTGGTTATGGTATGGTATTTTTAATTTTTATGAAATATTTAATAACATTAATAGCTTATACATAAATGATGCAGAAATTATATATTAAGTGAAGAAAACAATAATATAGTTTTTATTAAAGTAATATTACCCATCAAAATGAAAAGAAACATTACCAAACCTTATTGGTCGATTATATCAATACCCTAATAATAAAAGGGACTATTTGTGGACAATTTAGATCATTATAAAATATATTAGGACATTTATATTATTTTATTTTAAATGATGTCAAAGATGTCACCTACATAGTTTAATTATTATAACAATTTAAATGTTGTGGTATTGAGATGCTAAATTCTTGTAAAAATATTATTATGAAATTTATTAGATTTATCATCATCATATGATTCTATTTTTAATTTTTATGCAACAAATAAGTATATTAAATAATTATAAAAAATGTTGTAGTAATTATTTTATTAAAAGATATACAAAATATATGGTTTTAAAAATATTAAAATAAATAATAAATGAACAAATTAATTATCCCAATGATTTTTTTTTCAGAATATGACATGTTATGAATTTATTATATATTTTGGTTTGAACATATCTTTTGGTGGTTTTTATTTAAAATCAAATAATGAATATTTTCAAAATAGACACTATTGATATTTTATAAAAATAACATATGATTAAATTATTTAAAAATCACTAAAATATTGAAAAACAACAAATTGAAACTTATATTGTCGAAAATGTTATAAATTATCCAATTATGGGAAATTTACAACATTTATGTTTTTTATTTATAACAATTTATAATTTATAATTTTCTTACCACCAATAAAATTAAATTGATTAAATAATGATAAATCAATTTTATAAGGTTTAAAATAAAAATAAAAATGTCTATATTTTATTGGATGATGATATTACAACCGTATATCATCTAATCATCTAATGGATTCATTTTTGGTGGTTTTTATGTGGGGTTTTAATATATTATAAATTAAAATTTCTTATGATTCCAAAGGTGCCCCTTTCCTCCCTTATAAAAGGCCACCTCCTCCCTCTCATCATCAGACAAATTTGATCATTCATGCTCAGCCAACCCGTACCCATTTAATTTCTCCACTTTCATAGAAACCTACTAGAGGTCCTGGTATTCTTCAAAGATGATTTTAGTGCCCTAAGAGGAGGTTAAAATGAGGAGCGTCGACGATGAGGTAATCTCTTCTACTGATTCCTTTGAGATTCATTATTCTTCTAATTCTTATTCATTAGTTTTTTCATTATAAAGTAATAACATCAGTATAAATAATATACTGATATATTATTATAAATTAGAGATAACACCTTTTCACTGTCCCTCCATCCTTGGGAAAATTAAATCACCCTACGTGCGTACGTACGAAATACCGTCTTCACATCGTGGTGTAATCGAATTTTCCACCACCACCATACTTGGATGGGTAAAATGGTGTAAAAAATGACTATACATGGTTATTGTAACTTTATACTTATTTTTAGATATTATATCTTCCACTCCAATTCCATTCAATAATTACGGGAACAATGTCATCGCTCGTGCGTACGTACGGATTACCGTCTCCACGACGCGATGAGATTCACTCTCCATGTTAACCATACAAGAATGACTATAAAGAATATATAATGAATAATAATGATATATATAGAATAATAATGCTACTAGATTTATGTATATATATATATATCATCTACTTACATCCATTCAAGTCAGTAAGGAAAGGAAAACATCGTGCGTGCGTACATATGACCAACCATCTCCATGAACGGTGTGTTTCATTTAATTTATCTATCTATTATATATATATATATATATACTGAATATATATGATATATAAATCATTTATTACATTCTGGAAGTAATTAAATAATGATATAATTAATAATAATATCAATAACAACAAGTCCGAACACGCACGATAAGTGAAACGATATTACCCAAAACACTGCTTTATCTTGGAATTGACAAAAGAACAGATAATATAAAGTCATAAGTGAATCATATATGATAGCATAAATATTATTATTGTTATGTTAAATTTTATTCATATTTTTAAACCCACTATACCGGAGTCTTATACACATATGGAATAAATTGGACATAAGGTAAGTTATAATTTTTTCAAATATCATTTTTATCTGAGATTGCTTACACGTAAGTATTTACTAGGGTTATATTTCACATCCATGTCCATAAAAATGTTTTTCATAAAGTTAATAATTTTATTACCACTTTTTTTAAAGACATTTTTACCCCTCATTGACTTTTAATTTCTGTTATGGAAGGAATCCTTCTTTTCTTTACTATATAAGATACTTTTTGACTTTTCAAGAAAAATTATGAGAAGAATTTTTTTACATATATGGCGTGAATGGGTTTTTACGGTTTCATAATGGCTATTTTAAATGAAGTTTCATCTACAAAATTTCATGATTATTTTCAAAAAAATCCTTTTCTTTTAAAAATTCATGGGATTTTGAGAAAATTAAATGATTTTAAAGAAGAAAGGATATTTTCCTCAAGAAATCATTTCTAATGTTTTATCAAAAATATTTTCCCTCTAAGATGAAATTATTTAGTATGTTTATTTTTAAAGTATAACATCTCTATTATATACATGGATTAATTTTTCTTATGATGAAATGATATGCATTTCTTTTATATGGATTGTGTTATGATGGGATGATGTTTATGAAACATATTTTATTTGTTGGGTTATTATGAATGATGTATGTTTATTTTGTGGCACACGAAAAAATTATTTCATTATGAAATAGTTGGGACCTATATCATTATACAATGAATTGGGTAATGATTTATATCTCATGATATAGACATGGCTGGAATGACAAGTGAATACAGGTTAGAAATACAGGGCTGGAATGACTGGTAAACCCAATTTAGTAATGGACTTTGTCCACTAGGATAGTCTTGGAAGCAATGCTTTGGCTACAATGGAAATAATAACATGTGCATAATGGATTTTCACAATTACATGTTTAATTCCCACACTATTTTATCATGATTAATTTACCTTTATGATTTATGACTTATGTATTACCGTGATTTATGTCATTTCTCAAGATTTTGATGTTTTATGTTCATGTTTTTACATTTAAATGTTTATGGATTTTTTTTAAGTTCTCCATGTTTACCCTTACTGAGAAATTGAGCTCACCATATTTTTGTTTTCTTTTACCCAAGATATAAAGAACATTTTTAGGTAAGAAAACCATAGGGGAAGATATTTATGGGAGATGTTGACGATCTTTCACCATGATTAGAAGATTATATTCCGATTTTCAAAATACACTAAAATAATACGGTATTTAGGAGTCTGTTTTTTCCATGTATTAAGTATTATAAAAATATAATGTAATTTCTATGTACGCCATTCTTTGGTTCTATACATATATGGATTTTGAGGTGTGAATTTTAGAGAAGGGGAAGTTCCCTTTTATAATAGGGTGAGAGGCACCTTAGAAAAAACATAAAATATTATTTTATAATAAAATAATTTTCAGTTTATAATGGCTCTAAAATGAATTATTTAAATGATAAGGTTGGTATGATTTAAAAACCACTCAACCAATAGGGTTTAGAAATGATTGAGTCACTATATTAACCTTATCATTTATATTTAACTCTTGTTTAAATAGTTCGAAATTTACCATGTATCTTTAAATTTTTAAATTATATTGTTAATAAACTGACTATTAACTCCCAAGATGACCCCAAGTGGTTCACTAATTACATATATAATAGTATTAAAGCCCTTTGGATAAAATATATATTTTTAGGAAATTAATACCATTTAATAATATACTATTTGTTTTAAAAACTTTTTTTTTTCAATTTCAACCCTATTTGGTACTTATTTTTTCTAAATTCATAACAACATTATTACATAGAAAAAAATTCATTTAATCAACCCTAACATGACATATTAACCTAGAAAATTAGTTGAATTACTATAAAGTCTAAAAATTCATTTATATGGGTATTTATTAAAAATTATTTTTTAATTTCATTAATAATGTAATTACAACATCATCATTGTGTAACAAATAAATTAAATTATTTAATGTCTAAAAATTATAAATAAAATACCATTATGTAGGAAATATTTTTATATTTCTTATTAATATTTATAGTTGAATTTATATTATATGTGACCCTATATTAATCTTGGTTTAGTAATTAAACATTGAATTTAAGACTTTTGACTGTTATTTGAATTAAATAATAATAAGTTTTCTAATGTATTCCAAGTGGACCTAAAGGATCATATTTTATTATTAAGGTTTTTTGGAAGAATTACACATATCCAATACAATTAGAACATTTTTAGGGTAATTATGATATTATTTTTACCCTTAATTACCCTATTTAATTTTAACCTTGGTAAATAAAAGTCAAAAGATACTATTCACCAAAATATACTTTCATCATATTGAACCATATATTACTTAATTATATCATCCTTTTCACTATAATTTATTAAATTCAACACACATAAGCATTAAAATTATGGTTTATGTTTATTTGAAAATGCTCCAAGGAGTTGGATAAAAGACGGTAAAACGTTCGATATAATTTTATACATCAAATGTTCTTATAAAATAACTCCAATTAATTATATAGAACCTATATATGTAATATATATATATTTATAATTTAAATAAATTTAAATAAAAAAATTATCATTTCAATAAGAGGTTAGTTTTAATTAATAACAAAGTGTTTTCACTATTCATAAAAAATTTAATGATTTCAGAAAAATACCAAAATTATAACCTATGCTAATTTAGATATTCTGAATTAAAAAATGACTTCCATATTGCCAAAATCAAAATATAGAAGCTTCATTTATTAATTTAAAATCAATTCTCCTTGTTAAAACCAAAAAGCGTATTTTTATGAAATAATAACTTTCAAAAGACTGACAATTACTTATGTCGAATTTTAAAGTGAAATTACTTACACTAACCAGAATTTGATTAAATGGTAAAAATATAACCTATTAATACTTAGAAACCATTAAAATGTATAATTTAACACTATAAATTATTTTGATTTAAAAAGTTGTTTTCAATTAAAATATAGTATTTTCCACTATTCACCAAAATATTAAATTAATCAGAAAAACACCCAAAATTTTTGAAACTAAATTATTATGTCCTGATTCTAAAGAAGAATTTTATTTTTTCAAATTTAATATAAAAAAGTTATAAATTTTTTATTAAAGAGTGTTCTCTATTAAAAGGTGGTAAAATTGATTTTTTTTGAAAAATACTTCTTTTATCTGGAAAAATAAAATTGTTCTTACATTATGTCTAAGAAACTCAGAATATGGGTTCTAATACAATAAGGATTATATAAAGTTCTAAATTTTGTTAATATTATTCAAAACCTCTTTTGAACGTCTTGTTTGGTAGGTCATGGTGCTCTAGAACTTGGTGTTGCGTGTAGTGAAAATTATTGAATTACATTGAAAAAAAATAACATTCTATGAATTTGTGGGGTGTTAAAATATTCCCTCCTATAATAAATTATGTCCTCTAAATTTGAAAATGTTTTCCTAAAATAAATGGATAAAATAGAAAATACCATTGTGGGAAAACCCACATTGTGAATTTGGTTAATAAAATTTAGTCTTAATAAGAGGAAAAATGAAATGATAGGGTTACTGTCAAATTATGATCTCGATTATTATAAAATTAGTTGAAAATTGAGACAAAAAATTAGAGTAAAAATTTAAATATTTATATAGAGTTATTGAAGTCATCAATCACAATCAAGTGTAAAATTTAGTGCCTCAAATCCATCAATCTATGATGATTTAAAATACCATCAGTTCAAAAAAAACATAATGTATTGGGATATCACAATTTTGGTTTTAAGATGACTTCCATAAAGTTTAATAATTAATTTACCCATATAATAAGAGGAAAAAATTATATATATATATATATATACTTGACAAGTAGAGTTTCATCATTTAACTAATTCTTACCACAGACTCTTCATTCACTCCCAATGATTTCAAGAAATTATTTTATTTATCTTAATTGTATAGGTTTCCAAAAAAAATAATGAATTTAAAAATCACCTATCATACCCTTTAAAAATACTATATTATTAAATCCAAGTACTTCATGTAGTATAGTGGTGGGCGATAAATCCAAATCGCACTATGGATGTGGATTTTATCCCCGCATCATTGTCTGACGCGACAGATTGTCACACGTTCTGTGTGTTGTCCTTTTTATAACAATCCAAAAATAACCTTAAAAATAGTGTCCAATTTTAAACATAATCCATTATAACCTATATACTTATCCATGATACTTCTATCCAAACTCACAATCCAAAATTTAAAAGGATGTTAAACACAATGAAGATCCTTTTTGTTATGTAATAACATGTGAACACATTCATCATGTATTATTTTAAAACATGGAAACACCCTGATTTACTATATAAACTTATTGATTACATTCATGATCTAATATAATTTATATAATACTATATATATTCCTTATATCTAAATTTTTTTAATATTCCAGAAATGATGAAATAAAAAATCTATTAATCAATTCCATGGTAGTCAAGAATATCCAATATATCTTATCCAAATCAATCATATCTAATTCCAAAATCACTACCTCATTATCAGGACCATATTAAGGATTACCTTTCCTTCAAAATTGTATTTCCCAAAAATTGTATCTTAAAATAATTCACTTTTCATAGAACTATATAATCTAAAATCTTCAATAAAATATTACTTTAGTGCAATCCATATTTATCTCTATAATTCATATAACCATTATATTTTTGATACAAAAATAAAATGAAATAATTCTATAATAACAACATAAGAACACTGTTCATTCCAATTCATCTGAGGTAGTATCCTAATATGATTATTATCCAATAGCATCATTTAAGGTATACTCTAATGACTGGGACATTGATTCATGTAGTGTCCCAACGCCTTGCAGATGAAGCATTTTACAATTGAAACGTTTTTCTTACCATTCAAATCACATACGTGGTGTCATTTTTCTCCACATTTATAAAAAACTCACATTCCCTTCAATAATTTACCAAGGTGATTATTTTAACATTTATCACATATGAGAAAATCCATCATTTATCTCTTCCCATTATCCATATTTCTCTCTACCATCCTTTTCTTCTCTTGCTTCCCATATGATCCATATGACTCAGAAAATTCTTTACGTTTCATATTAAAACATGATTCTATTTCTTCAAATGATAATAATATGTGGGAGAATATTTTCCTTCTAAATGTTGGCTTAATACCAGGAATGATATAATCCCTTTTTACTTTTTGGATCATACGTATTAGTGGAGTTCTCATTCATTATACTATGCACTATTTCAAAACAATGGAATTCTTTAGGCCAAATTATGAATCACAATTCATAATTAAAAACTTGCAAAATATGTAACATAAATTGAATAGTTTATAGATATAATCCATAATTAGAATAATGTTTTCTTTGAGGAATTATTTACTATTAAATCCTTTATAATGGCTTGTAACGAAAATGTGAATTATCCTATGCATATTCCCAAAGAGTGACTTAACCAAGAGTGCACCAAGGCCCATTTTCGGGCACCAGTTCCTCTTCGAGCCTAGAATAAAGTGGTGTTTTGGGGCATTACCCCTAGGTTCATTTGTTCCAGAGCCACATCAACCTGCTCGTATCCAGAAATCAATGTATTGAATATAAAATTAATAAAATCAATACCTCAACAAAATTTTATGATTTTCTTCTATACTAATCCTCAAAGTCTATCGTAGGGTAATGTGCTCTAATAAGATTTTTTCTAAATCTAGTTTCCAATGTTATTGATAAACCTCCTCTAATACCAACTGCAATGCCCCGACCCTAGATTCCTAGAGTCAGTGCATTATTATAATACATTGGCATGATTACAAGGAATCAAGTCCCAAAATATTGATCAGTTTAGCAGTCTTGGAAAATAGATTACATGCTTGAACGTTTCATTACACCTTATAACATAAAACTTAAAAAAATCATTGGGAATGCCATTTTCCTTTAGCTTAACCTTACTTCTCAAACATAAAACACATCTTCGGATCATGGGAATGTATAACATAAGAAATGGGTGAGCTCAAATGCTCAGTAAGGATAATAATATAGCGGAAACATTCATAAATAAGCATAAATATTTAAGGAAATTTATAAAACTAAAACAAAATATTTTTCAACAAAAACATCATCATTATATGGAAAATATAAATCAAAATAATTCAATTTACTTACTCACATGGAAATTCTACTAGTTGAATAATCTCATGCAATATTAATATCTACATTCATAATGATGGAATTCATAATGCCATACATTCATAACGACATAGTCAAGGCATTGTTCCAAGACTACAAAAAACATTTTTTCATGTTATTGTTCAAAGACACTTGTTTGTATCATGAGTCCTACCTATGCATCGAGGATCTATATCCGGCACCACCCATCACTTACTAGGTCCAATGCATTCCCCACCTGAAAAGGATTAAACCTAACATAAATATTCTTATTAAAACTAGCATACGAAATGTCAAAACTTTATCCATAAACCATGAATAGTATAAAAATAACACATCCACTGTCAAAAATATCAAAAAACTTTTACAAAAATATTTAATTTATGTATCATAACAACTCAACTTCAAACAAGTTTAAAATCCATCAATGGATGTCGACATAGATGAAATTGATTTGAACAACACTTTGAGAGAAATATGCCTTTTTCATGAAAGCATTTAAAAGTCACAGAATTTATAAAGGAATACATTTCATGAAATTTTTTAATCATAGTGTCTCATAGCACTTTGATAAATTTGAAATGAATTAATATTTGAAAAAAATTCATGTACATATAGATAAATCCTTAAAACCTATTTTGAAAACATTAACGATAATGAGAATGATTTCGAGGAATAAATATTTAAAACATTCAAAATGATGTTTTTTTAAAAATCACCTTAAATTAATCCCTTTGAAAACTCTTTCATGAAACATGGACATGGATAATAAACAAGTCCCCATAGATACTTACGTAAAAACAACCTCGGATAGTAAAGAGATTGTGAAATTAACCCTTACCTTGAACTTTCCTTTGGTTGAGGGTACATTTTACCTCTTGTATAATGACCATAGTATGTTATTAAATTATAAAATAACCATATTAATATTTATTATATCATAAATTATTCATTTATTACTTTATACTACACATTTAATAATGATTTCCATGTTAAATTAACATTTCGAGTAATAATTGATATCTTTATCGTACGTGTTTTAACTTGTTGTTCCTGATCGTATCATTTAGATAATGATTTAAATACATCTCAAATATAAAATTTGATTTATATATAATATATATTTAAAATATAAATATTTATAATAGATATATATATGAAATGGAAAACACCGTTTATGGAGATTGTAAGCCTTTCGTACGCATAAACAATATTTATGTTTTCATATAATATTGAACGGAAGTAAGTGAATAGATATATGTAAGTACATGAATACATATATATATATATATATATATCTCCAATTTCATTATTATTTCATATATTAAATAATTATTATTAATATATATTTTTACAATTTTTGATGAATGGAAAACATGGGAATGAATCTCAGCGCGTCATAGAGATGGTAATCTGTACATACGCACGAGCGACAATATAATTACCTTGAAGTTGTCGAATAGAATGATATATATATTTTACAGAGACATTATCATTTATTTTCATTATTTATATACATAATAATCACCATTATATCCATCCCAATAATATAGTGTTTAATATCAAATTACACTACGACGTGGAGATGATTACTTGTATATATGCACACATGGTGACGTTATCAATCATAGGATGGATAGAATAATTAATATGGTTGTGCCATATTTATAATAACATCACATTATATATAAGGTAGTATATTTATTATTTTGTTATGGTAATAACAATAATTGAGTATGTGGAAGAATAAATGAACTTGAAAGAGGGTGGTGAAATTCGTACCTCTTCTACAGGTTCATCATTTTAATTTGATGAAAATGTCCTCTTATGTTGGCATTATAACCAAACTAAAGGCCTCTAGGATAAAGTTACGATATTTGGGAGGATATTTGGGAAGGGGTTGGCTTAGCCAAATGGCTTTGGAGGAGTGAATTTGAGGGAAGGGGATGTTTCCTTTTATAAGAGGGGTGAGGGGTACCTTAGGAAAAATGTAAAATATTATTTTATAATAAAATCATTCATCTATTTATAATAGAACCAAAATGAATTATAAAAAATATAAGGTTTTTATGGGTCAGAAATGACTCACCCAATAAGTTTTAGATAGGTTTGGGTCACTATATTAACCTTATGTTTTATATTTAACATTAGTTAAATAGTATGACATTTATCATGTCTCTATGTATTTTTATATTATATTGTTAATAAACAAAAAATAAAAATTCAACATAACCCCAAGTGGTTCATTAATGACATATATATTAGTATGTAAGCCCTTTGGATGAACCATAGATTTTTAGGAATATAATAAAAATTAATAATATATTATTTGTTTTAAAAACACTTTTATGTCAATTTCGACACTATTTGGTATTTTATTTTTACATAAATCTTTATAGAATTATTAGATAAAAAAATTTAATTAATAAACCCTAAAATATCATATTAACCTATAAAATTATTGGTTTTCATAAAAAGTCTCAAATTACATTTATTTGGGTATTTATAATATCAATTATTTTAATATTTCATTAATAATGTAATTACTGCATCAACATTATGTCATAAATAAATTAAATTATTTAATTTTTTAAAATTATAAATAAAATACTAATATGTATGAAATATTATTATCTTTCTAATAAATATTTATTATTGAATTTATATTATTTGTAGCCCTCTATTAAAAAAGGTTTAGTTATTAAACACTGAATTTAAAACTTTTAAATCTTTTTTGAATTAAATAGTTATAAATATCCTAATATAATCCAAGTTGACCAAAAGAATCATATTTTATTCCTAAGGATGTTTTTGTTCTAATTACACTTATCCAATAGAATTAGTATAGGTTTTAGTGTAATTATGATATCATTTTTACCCCTAACTACCCTATTTACTTTTAAAAGTGGTAAATCAAAGTCAAAATTTACAATTCACCAAAATTTATATTCATATTATTGATCCACATTTTATGTACTGTTATCAACCGTGTCACTCAGATTTTCGAAATTCAACTCAGAGAAGTGGTAAAATTATGTTTTCTGCAAATTTTCAAATACGCCTAGGAGGTGGGTAAAGGAAGGTAAAACGTTATATAATATTTTATACATCAAATTTTATTATAAGATGACTCCAATGAATTCCATTGAACATTTATAGGTAAGATATATATATATATATTAAAATTAATTTAAATAAAATAAATAATTATTTAGAAAAGTATGTTTTTAATATTAATACAGCATTTTTCACTACTCATAAAAAATTGGAAACTTTCATAAAAATACCAATATTTTACCCAAAGCTAATTTTGATATTCTAAATTCAAAAATGATTTAAATTTAACGAAATTATAATCATAGAAGCTACATTTATTAATTTAAAATTTATTACCATTGTCAAAACCAAAAAGCGTATTTTTTAGAAATAATAAGTATCAAAAGATTGACAATTGTTTATGTCCAAATTCAAAGTGAAATTACATAAAATGAAAATAATTGGATTAAATTATAAAAATATAATCTATTAATACTTACAAACCATTATGATGTATAATTTAACAATATAAATTATTCTGATAAAAAGGTTTTTTTTCAATTAAAATATAGTATTTTTCACTATTTTCCCAAATATGAAATTTTTGTGAAAACACCAAAAATTTATTGAAACTAAATTCATATATACTAATTCTAATGAAGAAGTTTATTTTGTCTATTTTTATCAATAAAAGTTTCAAATATTGTAATTTAAAATGGGTTTCCAATATAAGGCGGTAAAATAACATTTTTTAAAATACATCTTTTATATGAAAAAAATGAACTGGTTCTTACATTAGGTCTAAGAAACTCACAATATGGATTATAAAATAATAAGTATTATATAATGTTCAAAATTTTGTTAATACTATTCATAACTACTTTTGAACTGCTAGTTTGGTAAGTCATGGTGTACTAGGACTCGGTGTTGCGTGTAGTGCAGGTTATTGAATTACGTTGAAGAAATAAAACACTATGAAATCAAGGGGTGTAACATTCTTTCCTCCTTTATTAAATTTTTTCCCCATAATTTTAAATGTTTTTTCAAAAATAAAAGGTTGAAAATAGAAAATACCTTTGTGGGAAAACTCACATTAGAAATCAAGTTAATAAAATTTAGTCTTAATAAGAGTAAAAGGGAAATGAAATGGTCACTACCCAATTATGATCTCTATTTTGAGAAAATTAGCAGAAATTAGAGAAAAATAATTAGTGAAAAAAATTAAATATTTATACGGAGTGATTGAGTTCAATAATCAAAAACAATTGTAAATTTGAGGGCCTCAAATCCATCAATCTATGATGATCTAAAATTCTTTCAATTCAACAAATCATTAGGTATTATGATAACACAATTTTGGTTTTAAGATCCCATACCTAATTTTTAAGAACTAATTTACCCATATAATAAGAGAAAAACAATATATATATATATATATATATATTTATACTTGATAAGAAGACTTTTATCTTTCAAATAATTCTTACCACAATCTCATCTTTCACTCCAAATGATTTCAAAAAAATATTATTTTTATCCTAATTGTATAGGGTTCCAAAAAAATAATGAATTTATAATTCCCCTATCAGTTTCATTAAAAACTAGATTATCCAATCCAGGGACTTCACGTAGACCTGTGGTAGGTGATAAATCCCAATCACACTATGGTTGTGGGTTCGATTCCTGTAGCTTTTTCTGACGTAATGGATTGTCACACGGTCTGTGTTTTGGCCTTTTATAACAATCAAAAAATAACCTTAACAATAGTGTCCAATTTAAAACATAATCCATTCTATCCTTTAGTCATATCCAAAATAATTCTATCCAAACTCACAGTCCAAAATTTATAAGGAAGTTAAACACTATTATGATCCTTTTTTCCATGTAATAACATGTGACCACCTTTATCATGTATTATTTTAAAACAAGGTAACACCCTGAAATACTATAAAACCTTATTGATTACATTCATTCTCCATTTTGCTTTATATAATAATGGATATATTTCTTATAAACAAAAATTTTGAATATTCCAACAATGATGAAATTAACATACTATTTATCAATTCCATGGAAGTCAAGAATATCCATAATATTATATCTGAATCAAAAATCTCTTATTCCAAAATAATTAAATCATTATTAAGACAATATTTAGTATTACCTTTCCTTCAAACATGTATTTTCCAAAAAATTTAGCTTACTATTATGTACCTTTTTAGAGAAACATATAATCTCAAATCCTCAATAAAATATTTCTACAGTACAAACTTATTTATCTTCATAATTCATATAACCAGTATATTGTTGATACAACACTATAATGAAAATTTTTTATAATAACAACATAAGAACACTAGTCATTCCTCTTCATATGAGGTAGCATCGTAACATGATTATTAACCTATAGCATCATTTGAGGTATACATTGACTACTGGGACATTGATTCGTGTATTATCCAAACGCCTTGAAGATGAAGCATTTTACATTTGAAACTATTTTCTTACCCTTGCAATCACGTATTGGTTTACTTTTTCTCCATACGTATAACAAACTCCCATTCCCTTTCAATCAATTACCAAGGAGATCATTTCCACATTTATCACATATGGAAAAATCATTCATTCCCCTCTTCCCTTTATACTTCTTTCCCTCTACCATCCTTTTTTTCTCGTGCTTCCATTCAGAGTCGTATGACTCAGAGAATTATTTAAATATCATCTTAACACATGATAATGTTTTTTTTTTCAAATTTTGAGAATACGTGGTAGAATATTTAACTTCTTAATGTTGGATTAATACCAAGAAAGATATGGTCCCTTTTTACTTTTTTGGATCATACGTATAGCTGCAGTTCTTATTCCTTCTACTAGATGCCATTTCATATCAATGGTATACAATATTACAATATATGAATTTCCATTCATATTTCCAAACATGTAAAATACCTAACTCAAATTGAACTGTTTATGGATATAATCCATAATGATAAAAATGTTTTCTTTTAGGATGTATTTAATCCTAATCCCTTTATAATGTCTTTTAATGAATATTTGAATTATCCTATGCATATCCCCCAGGAGTTTCGTAAGTAAGACTGCATCAATTCCCATTGTCGTGCACTAGTTCATGATCGAGTCCAGATCAATGCGGTGTTTTTGGGTTTTACCCCTTGGTATATATGTTTCAGAGCCACCTCCACCTACTCATATCCAAATAGGGAAGTATTTCATGGAAATCTCATAAAATCTCTACATTTACAAAATTCTAGGATATTCTTCTATACTAATCATCAGTGTCTATCTTAGGGTAGTGTGCTTTAATCAGATTTTGACTAAATCTAGTTTCCAAGTTTATTGTTAAACCTCCTCTGGTACAATCATTAATTCCACGACCCTAGATTCCCTGAGTCAGTGCATTATTTTAATGCATCGGCATGATTAAAAGGAATCATTTCAAAAAAGACCTATCAGTTTATCAGTCTTGGAAAATAGATTAGACGCATGAACAATACATTAGACTTTCTATCATACAAAAAAAAATTAATCCTTATATAATGTCATTGTTCCCTTATCATAACCCTGCATCTCAAAAATAAATACTTCTTGGGATGTTGGGAAAGTAAAACATAAGAAATAGGTGAGCTTAAATGCTCAATATGCATAACAGTATAGAAAGAACTTTCACAAATAAGCATAACCATTTAAAACAATGTATAAAACTAAAACAAAAACCTTTTCAACATAAACTTTATCATAATATGGAAAATATAAATAAAAAATAATTTCATTTACTTACTCACATACATATTATACTATTCAATAAATCACATTAAATTTCAACAGCCACATTCATAATGATGGAATGAATAATTCCAAACTTTCTTAACCACATATTCAAGGACTTGTTGCAAGAATAAAAATAAGATTTTGTCAAGGCCATGTTCCAGGACACAATTTTATCTCGTGAGACCTACCGATGCATCATGAATATTTAGCATGCTCCACACATCACTTACTAAGTCCAATTCATTCCTCATATGAAATGTTTTAAACATAACATAAACATTCATATTAAAACTATGATACTAAATGTCAATAATTTATCCATAAACCATGAATGGTATAAAAGTATCACATCCACAACCAAACATATCAAAAAAATTCAATACAATATGGATGATTGGTATCATAATAAATCAACATAAAACTAGTTTAAAATACATCAAATGATGTTGATATAAATGAAAATGATTTCTAAAACTCTTTAAGAGAAATATCTATTTATCATGAAAAAATATAAAAGTCGCACTATTTATAAAGGAAGACATTTTATGGAATTTTATAATTAGGGATTCCCATACAACTTTGAAACTTTCGAAAGGAATTATCATTTTAAAATCATTATTGTCCATATAGATAAATCCTTAAAAACCATTTTGAAAACATGGAAATTAATGGGAATGATTTAGAGGAATAAATATTTAAAACATTTAAAATGATGTTTTATTTAAAAATGCATCATAATAATATCATTGAAAACTCTTTCATGAAACATGGAAAGGAATAATAAATATTTCTTAGTATATACTTATGTAAAAACAACCTTGGATCATAAATACATTGTCAAATTAACCCTTACCTTGCACATACATTTGGTTAAGGGTGCGTTTAACCTCTTGTATAATGACTGTAGTATGTTTTTAAATTATACCAGAACCATATTCATATTTATTATATCATACATGATTCTATTATGGATTTATAATACCCATTTATTAATTATTTCCATGATAAATTAACATTTTGAGTAATAATATCTTTCTTTATCGTAAATGTTTTAAATTATTATTCTTGATCATATCATTAATATAATGATTACATCATATAAACCTTGAATTATATATCATATATATTTATAATATGAATATTTATAATATATATATATATATATATATATATTTGAAATGGAAAACACTGTTCATGTAGACGGTTGACCATACGTATGCATAAACAATGTTTCTGTTTTCATATCGCTTTGAACGGAAGTAAGTGAATAATATATATGAAACTAAATAAGTATATATATATATATATATCTATTATCATTATTATTTCATATATAACATACTTATTAGTAAATTGTATTTTTTTAATCGTTGATGAATGGTGAACATGGAAGTGAATCTCATCACGTCTAGGAGACAGTAATCCGTACGTACGCACGAGCGACAATATAATTTCCTTAAAGGTGTGTAATAGGATGGTATATTAATTTTATAGAGAAATTATCATGCTATTTTCATTATTTATATACATATTTCACATCATTATTTCCTTCCAAATAACATAGTGTGAATATCAAATCACGCCACGACGTGGAGACTCTAAGACATACGTACGCACAATGGGGAAATTATCATTCATAGGATGGATATAATAATTAATATGGTTGTGAAATATATATAATAACATCACCATATATATAGGGTATTATATTTATTATTTTGGTATGGTAATAACTAAGAATTAGTAAGTGGAAGAACAAATGAACTTGAAAGAGGGTGGTGAAATCATTAGCTCTTCTTCAGGTTCTTCTTATTGAATTGATCAAACATGATACATATGTTGGATTTATGACCAAATTAATGCCTCTAGGATAAATTTAGGATATTTTGGAGGATATTTGGTTAGGGTTTGGAAAATGAAAATGGATTTGGAGGTGTCAATTTGAGAGAAGAGGAAGTGCCCTTTTATATGAAGGGTGAGGGGCACCTTAGGAAAAAATAAAAATATTATTTTATAATAAAATTATTTTCCCTTTATGATGGATCAGAAATGTATTATTTAAGGGATAAGGACGTGATGGGACTAAACCTACTCAACCAATAAGTTTTATACAGTTTTGGGTCACTATATTAACCTTATCTTTTATATTTAATTCTTAGTAAAATAGTTTGACATTTACCATGTCTCTTGATATTATTATATTATATGGTTAGTAATCAAACTATAAACTTCAATGTGAACCCCAAGTGGTTCATTAATTACATATATAATAGTATTTATGTAATTTGGACGAACCATATATTTTAGGAAGAGAATACCAATTAATAATATAATATTTCTTTTAAAAACAAAATTATGTTCATTTGGACAATATTTGTTATTTTATTTTTGATAAATTAATAACAGCATTATTACTTTGAAACAATTTCATTTATTAAACTATAACATGACATATTAACCTATAAAATTAGTGTAATTCATAGAAAGTCTCAAATTACATTTATTTGGATATTTATAATATCAACTATTTTAATATTCCATTAATAAGGTAATTACTGTATCATCATTGTGTTAAAAATAAATTAAATTATTTACATTCTAAAAAATATACATAAAATTAAATTATTTAGGAAATAATTTTATATTTCTAGTGAGAATTTAGAGTTGAATTTTTAGTATGTTTAACCCTATATTAAAAACGGTTTAGTTATTAAACATTAAATTTAACACTTTTAACATTTCTTTGAATTAAATAATAATAAATATCCTAATCAAAACAGGTGTACCTAAAGGTTCATATTTTATTTCTAAGGTTATTTTTGGTCATATTAAACTTCTCCAATATAATTAGGACAAGTGTTATGGTAATTATGATATCATTTTTACCATTAATTACACTATTTTATTTTAATCGTGGTAAATAAAAGTCAAAAGATAATAGTCACAAAAAATTATTTTCATCTTATTGATCCAAATTCTACTTACTGAAATCATCCTTTCCTATTTTAGTTTTAAAATTCAACTCACAAATGTGGTAAATTTATGTTTTCGGTAAATTTGAAAATGCTTTTAAGAGGTTGGTATAAGCCGGTAAAACGTTCGATAAAATTGTATACATGTAATTTTATTATAAAATGAATCCAATGAATTACATTGAACTTATATTGGTATTTTATATATATATAGACTTTAAATAAATTTAAATAGTATAAATATTTATTTCAATTAAATCCATGTTTTAAATAAAAGCACAGTGTTTTTCACCATTCAGAAAAAATTATAATTTTTCAGAAAAAAAAAATTTACCCTAAGATAATTTTATTATTATGAATTAAAAAAATGAATTACATCTTAACAAATGAAAAAAATAGAATCTTCATTTATTAATTTAAAATTAATTTCTTTTTTTAAAACCAAAAAGCGTATTTTTAAGAAATAATATCTTTCAAAATATTGACACTTATTTATGTCCATTTTCAAAGTCAAATTACTTACAATGACCAGAATTGGATTTAATAGTAAAAATATAATCTATTTATACTCACAAACCATAAAAATTTATAATTTATCACTATAATTTATGTTGATTAAAAAAGTTATTTTCAGTTAAAAAATAGCATTTCTCACTATTCACCCAAATATGTTAGTTATCAGAAAAACACCAAAAATTTATTGAAACTAAAATCTTATGACTCAATTGTAAAGAAGTTGTTTTTTTCAAATTTAATATATTAATGTATAAAATATTTTAATTAATGAGGGTTCTCCATTAAAAGGATGTAAAATTGCATTTTTTTGAAAAATACTTATTTTATCTGAAAAAATTGAATTCTTTCTTACATTATGTCTACGAAACTCACAATATGGATTCTAAAATTATAAGGATTATATAATGATCAAAATTATTTTAATAATATTCATAAATACTTTTGAACGTCTAGTTTGGTACGTAATGGTGCGATGTTACTCGGTGTTGTGACTATTGCATATTAGAGAATTACTTCGAAAAAACAACGTTTAGTGAAATATTGGGGTGTTACACTGAATACCTTCCAAAATAGATTACAATCATTATGTATTTCATTTTGGTAATTAATAATATATACAATGGATTTATCTAAAAACATTAAATAATACATATATTTTTTTCAAAACATTTTATCATTATTAATTGTATTATGTCATCATGAAAAATATTAAAATAATATTCCATAATGATAATGTAATAATAATATATTTTAACGTATATTGATATTTTTCTATGTTAATTATATAATCAATTTCTATCTATGGATTCATCAAATAGAATAAAACTTGCAAGCATGTGTTCAAAGGACATCCACATCAAACAACGATTTAATTTCTTTTCCATCACAACCATTCATGGATGAAAATATTTATGGATTAACAATAATAATATGAAAATTTTGAAATTATTATAAATCATGTATTATTATATCACGTATATATTCTTACTTTCAATTTCATATTTTGGATACGATGACACCACTCATCTTTCCGGCTGATAACAATCTGAGGTAGGGATCAAATTCGTTTTTTAATTATTCATTACATATATGTTAGTAAGGACAAAATCTGATGAAAAAATAATAATAATTATTAACTATAAATATTATATTAATAAAATATAACATCCATAATTTTATATTCCATGATATTGGAAGATAATTACATCAGTCATTCATACTTGTGGACTACCGCCTCCACATATTGATGTTAATTTTTCTTATTTTTATTCATTAATTTATAGTACTAAAGATATATTTGATTAACATGAAGGATATATATATATATATATTCTAAAATATTTTTTAATATTTATTTCAATTTTATTTTATTTATTAAAAAATTGTAAACAACATTCATCCGTATATATGACGTAATGTCTCTATAAATTGTGTAAACCATTTTATATCTCTAAAATGTATAGATAAAAATAAATACATATATAATCAATATATGCAATTTTAATATCATGGTTCACCGTGTGGAGGTGTAATAACCACGATCAATGTAAAATGACTAAAACTACTATACTAAAATTTAGATAAACCCAAGTAATATACAACAAGAAATAGTTATTTTAAAAAATTTATTAAAAGGATATAATATACTATATGTAAAAAATAGTGTTTAAAAATACATTATTATGTTATTCAATTAATTTATTAAAATAAATTTTTTATATTTGTGGTTCCGAAACATATGAATGTAGTAAAACCTATGGCAGGGTTTCTCATCTCACATTAATTTTGATGATACATATTCCATATTAACGAAGTCATTATTTTCTGTACTGTATATAATATACCTTCAATGTGTTATATCATTAATATAGTAATATTAAATTTATTTATAGTTCCAGTTTTTATTATTATATTTATGTTTCAAATGATTCATACGATATGAAATTTGAATGTGTTTATTTTAAAATCTAATCATTATTCAACATTGTTAATGTTTTTTTATACTGTATTGTAATTTTATACTATTTTTATCATAAAAATATATATCCACATCATATAATTATTCAAATATATTTTATGTAATAGTAACATTTTATGACTCATTTCTTTTAAAATTGAATGAGAAAAAATTTTAATGAAAATTTGATATTATCTGTATATTTGGTCAAATCTTCTTATTTTTCATATACTATTTTTTATAAAGCAATTTTGAAATATTTTTAATAGATTTTTATTATTTTATGAGTGGTATTTTAACACATTATTTAATTACAGGAAAATATTTTTTACATTTTATGTTCCATTCATTTTCCAAGTAAATTTCATTTAGTTTTTACCATAATTTGAATGGAATTTATTGATAACATGTACTACATAAATGGAAGTTCCCACCATCGAGGAAAATTAATATTGTTTTATTGATTCATTATTATGTTTCAATTGATATTTTACATGAATGGTGTAATAATATTTTTCAGAACTATTCATTGTAAATATAACATTCCAAATTAAGTGCTCATCTTCCACATAGATATAATTACAAAAACATTTCATGGAATTTATATTCATCAATGATGTAATTTTATTAAAATTATAATAAAATAGATATATAGTATATTTATATCATCCTGGTTATTTAATTTTAGGTTTTATAGTCATATTTATTGAATATGTACAATATCGTTACCGTTGAGCTTAATTCTCAAAATGTATTATGATTATGTTTGTCTAATTTCAATTAACATTAACATTTAATTTGCTTGTATTAGAAAATGAATGTTTATTTTGATAAATTTTTTGCATATTTATATTAGAAATGCATTTAAATTTCTATCTTTCTAGAAGGGAATGATATAGATTTCCCCTCCAATCATTAAAATGTATCATGAAAAATATCATTTGGTCAAAATAAATGAGTTTTTACTAGAAGTGTTAAACATTATTTAGTACTAACTTAACTATCTGATTCTTAATTTTTGGATTATGAAGTAACTATTTATGATATTATTTATGAACATTTGGTTATTAATCCATTATATTTAATATAAGATGATAAATTTCATGATCGTTTGATTATTTACAAGAGTATATTTTTTCTTCATTTACTTTTTCCATATTATTCTCAATTTTTTTATTTCATTTATTTAACATACCATTTTTATTATTCTTATTTAATATTGTTATAATATTATATTTTTTCCATACTACAAATCTGATATAACTAGTTACTGTTTTTTATTCCCCATTATATGAAGACTAGTTTTTTTGATTAATATGTATGTATATTTTATTATCAAAAAATGTGTTCTTCTAGAAAAAAATTATTTTAATTTTATTTTTATAATGTTATGTGAAATTTAAGTATTTATATTTTATACCAAGACTAATAAACTATTTAGTCTTTCAACATGTGAATATTTTGTTTCTAGTTTTGTTGAAATAATATTATTACCAATATTGGGTTACTATTATCGATGTATTTAGATGTTGAATGGAGTATCATTATCGTAATTTTCCCTCTCATCCTTGTTTCCCTCATTCCTCATAGTGACAATCCCAATTTTTTAATATCATATAATGTTAAAAATATAATTTTCATCATTATAAATATTTCATGTATAATAAAAGCATATAACACATTGTGAATCCATATTCTCATAAATGAATAATGATATATAACATATAAAAAATAATAATAGTGAAAAATACTATAGAGGGACAATAATTAATATTAGTGAAAAATTATAGGAAAAAAAAGATATACATGATCCACTTGAATGGCTACACCCATATACAATCCAGTAGAAATATAAAATAATTTATACAATAAAATGTTAATTTTGATGATGAATTTTTATATAATAATGTTATAGGATATAAATTAATAAATTTTAAATATAATATGATATATTTATTGAAATTATGGAACAAATATGTCTAGAATAAATCAGATTTTTTGAATAGTATTCAAACAAATAGAATAGAAACCCAATAGTTGGAATATTAATCACACAAGTAAAAATAGTAATTAGTTTTTTATTATATTATACAGTCAATTTAAAAGGTAAAATAGTATTTATGTGTGTTATAAAATTAATATATGGTATATTTATATCATTTTAAAAGTAAATTATTTTTTTAATGACTATATATTAATTCTTATCATTTGGGTATAAAATGACTATTTTATTTTTAAATCTATAATTAGTATAAGGCATTATATAACATTTTATTTTAATAAATATGATAAAAAATTTATATTGACATTTTTTTATTATAAATAAAATATTATGAGACAATATATAATTTTTCAATGGGTTGTAAAATCGAATATTATATTAAAATATTTTTATTTTAATAATTGAATTCTTTATTTAAAAATTAATTTATACTTATTTATTAATTTAATTAATTTAAATGGTGTCTATTTATGAAATAATATCTTTAAAAAGTTGTTCATGGGAATTGTTTAGTTTTTTTTAAATAGTTGAAATAGTGATGAATAATATAATACAATAATTAATTGTATTTAACATTATGATTCCAATATTTTTTTTCATTGATGACGTTAGATCCATTACATTGATGTCAAATTTACCATTTTTATAAATAGTCACTATAATCAATAGTATTTTGAGACATCAGTTCATATAATAATATAATGAATATAATAATAAGATCCACCACCCCTCCCCTTTTAAATAACACTCCTTACCACAACTTCTCCCTGGGTATAATAGGTCACAAAACCATCAAAATGTTTATAATTATATATTATCCCAATTATATCCATGTTCCTGTGCATCTAGTTTCACCATAATTCTAATTCATAGTCTCTTAAGAGGGTTTTAAAGGAAGTGATATTCAAAAGTAAACATTCTCAAAGTACCATATTTAATAGGTTTTATTCATATAACATCAGCTTAACTAAATTATCCACCATAACCTATTATATCTATAAGAATCAATACAAAATAATGTTATATATTTTATTCACACCATTAGTCATATAATCTTATTCAATGAAAATTGAAACTATTATCCACGTTATGTCAGTTATCTATGAACATTGACGGTGAGTTTTTATTTTAAAATAATTACTTTACATAATATTAAAAAATATCATCTAAATTTTTAGAAAGAAATATTTAAGCATATAATATTTTTATTCTCACTATATGAATAGTATATAGACATAAAATAGGATAAAATTAATCTAGTTTTAGGTAGTTGGAATAACAACCAATATAAACTAAATATTTTTCAATACCATTTATTGAAAAAATTCATCTACATGCCAGAAAAAAGGATATTTGGGACTATTTAAGCACAATAATATGAGTTAATATCATTTTAAATTTGTTTTGGTCATTTATTTAAACATTAAAATATTGTCTATAATTATACACTAGTTTATAAAATATAAAACTATGGATCAAATGATCTTGTAATAGTAAAAATTATTGTTATAACTCCTTAAAAGGGTCATAAATAACAATAATAAAATTTAATATATAATATATATGTGAAATAATTTTTAAATTATGTAAATTTTGAATAAAATTTTATTTTCCATTATATTACCTGCATGTTATGTTTTCATTCAATTTTAATGAATTAGATCTCACAAAACCACTTTATTTTAATGGGGTTACTGTTTTTCTATCATTTTATCAATATAACTATTCAATACTCTAATAAAAATATAATATATTCTATATATATGTTAACTAATATTAAATATATATAAATTCATAATTATTTATTGAGAAAATTTATCTTTAATATGGTTATATTCTCAATTCTTTTCTATATAAAAAGCATAATAAAGAGAACACCCTTATTTATATCAAATTTTCATGTTCAATACAAAAATTATTTTATCACAACAATATTCTTTAAAATCACACATTTTATCATGAAAGAAATATTTATTTTATTTATGGTTTTAGGTAAATATTTATTCCTTTATCATGTTGAGGGACGTATTTCTCTTCTCCCAAAAACAGCAATAAATTTGAACGTTTGGTAGGATCCTTAAACACACTTTTTCATGAATTCAATTTTATATAAAATCATTATTCCTAATTGAGTATATATTTTCATGTTTAATTTTTCTAATTATTACTTAATAAATTCCTTCATAGATAACATTGTGATTCTACATTTAGATATTTCATAAGACAAGATTACAAAACCCATTCCATACCATGGGTAACCTATATGTATAATCGTTATGAAATATTTTTATATAAAAAATCCATATTGTATGATACATAATTTTAACGAATGTAAAACCCATTTTATGGTTTATGATATTTTTCTTAGGTGCATGTAGAATATATATTATGTAACATGGGTTGAAGACATGAATGAATAGAGTAAATGGCCATCTAGTTATTGTTTTATATTTGATGAATGAATAAAGGTAACCATTAAACATGACTATTCATACCATGAGGTAGGTGGGAATTTGTTGAATTAAACATGTAAGGGAGAGGCCAAAATAGTTTGGTATTGGATATGTCCACCTTGCCCAGTCAGTGAATAAAATACTATACCATGCATTCTCCATATAAACTCAATGGAATGCCACCCTCTTGGAAAGATGATAAAGCATGATTGGATCTTGGTTTCTACATCTGTGTGGCCAAACGGTGAACCTCCATAAATGTGGGTGATTACATTTTTCCCTCTAGGACCTTATGTGTTGAAACATGGTATTTTATCACATATTCTTCTAGAATCCATAATGTCAATCAAAATCATCCTTAAATTTACACGGACTAATCTATTTTTCTTTTATGTTGTTTAGTGCATTTTTCGATAGATATTAAACCCATTGGTGGGTCTCAATCCAAATATTTTATGATTTTAAAAACTATTTATTATAAAATCGTACATTCCTTATGAAGGCCAATTTCTATTTTTTCCAAAAGATTATATGATTGGGATATTAAGGTGATTTTAAATTTTTAAAGGAAATTGTTACACATAAAAATTTATAAGGAATCATGGTATGTGGTCCATAATTCGTATCCCAGAGTCTTGATTTTGAATTTATCAATTCCCATGGTTTTGTGATAAATTATCCATGTTCTCTGTTAACATCAATTATTCATAAAAGATGATAGGTCAATTAAATCTGGAAAAGGGACCATCAATATTTGTATGGAATTTTAGGCGGTGACATGACATGGCCTTTAAGAAACAATGCAGCTAACCAATCCCTTAAAATGGAAAGTCTAAAATTTTAATGGGAATTGTTGGGTTGTGGAATTAATGTAACAGTACTTGTTATTAAATTATATACGTATCAAAATGAGATTTTTTTGTCTGACATTAAGTGCATGTCATTGGTAATTGCAATTTAATATTCTTGATATACAATATTAGGGGAATATCCCCATGTTTTACAAACATGGGAAAGAATAATAGATGAATTATGTGAGTAAAAATATTATATTTGGGAGGATATTAATTGGAATATCATGATGGTTACACATGTGGTTTGGTTTGGTATGATTTCATGGTGTTTGACACCGATGGGTGGTCCAAACATTATGTTTGGGAACCCCTATATGAGAAAGTTATTTTGTGGTTGGTCTTGGAAGACCATAACCCATGGGGGCATGGTTATGGAGATCTATACAGTGTCTCTGATAGTCATTCATGAAATTATGAATCATTGTATGGTGTTTTTATTTTCCAAAAAAAAATTTAAGTATTTTTCATAAAGATGGAAATAATGAAAAAATGGATACATAATGTAGTTGATATAGTTGAAAATAGATTTTAAATCATAATTAAATGGTTTTTTTTATTTTAACTTCATCTATGAATTTAAATTTATATAGTAAATATTTTCTAGACATCATTAGTGGTGTCCTAATGAGACGTACTCACACCCACATTGAGCCACAATTGGGTACCCAATGAAAATTTGTGATTTCACTTTAGGACCAGGGTATGGTCCAAATGTTAGATGGTTTACTTATGTATTGATATTAATGGATGAGGGATCGAGGCATTGGGTTTGGACCCATTTTTGGGATTTTTTAGTTTATCATTTTTTTAAGATCCCTCCCACATGGAACTAATCAAATGACGTAGCATATGTACCTTTTTAAATTTGGGATTAACCCAATATTGTTCTATTTTTTGTGTTGAATGTTCCATTTATATATATTATCATTTATTTATTATATTTATCTTATATATATTACACTAATAATGCGGATGTAGTCACCACCCATATCAAATTAAACCATCATTATTATTTTGTGTCATTTGGTGTATGTGGAGGTGCGCCTGAGGTCCCGTTGTGACCCGTCTCAGAGAAAAATGTAAAGTGGCTACAAGGTTGGGGAAATCACACAGACACATTTACGTGGTATGATGTGTGGGAAAAGATAATGGAACAATTAATTAATTTATATTTTGTCTCATGGGTTGTTCTATATGATATTTTGTAGAAAACCTACTCCATCATGGGGCACCATCTACAATATCATATCATCTTGGCAGTTATCCATGAATCATGTTTATTACATGATTTATATTTTTGTAAAATTCAAATACTTACATGATAATATTATTTCATTTTCTATATGTTATTCTTCTATATTTTTATTCATTATCAATTAATTTTTTTTAACCGTGTCATTCTTTCTAACTAATGTTCCATGTTTCATTTCTATGTTTGTCCCTCAAAAATATTTTTACAAAACCCCATTTTCCTATATATTTTTAAGGTGATCCTATATAATTATATTATATAATGTGGAGTTACAGGCTCATTATGTTTTTTATTAATATTTTTTCATGGTTTATGTTGTCTAATAATGTTATTAGTCATCTGAATATACAATAATATTCTAATTGTTGGTTTTTATTAAATAAATAATTATTTTTAAATACATGAAATGAAATGTATTAATGGAATGGGATGTAAAAAAAATTCTCCACATCATGAAATGTAAAAATTCCCCATATCCAACCTCCTAACATATTAATTTCTTTAATTATATCTCCCCTATATCCATTGATTTATTCAACCATGGGACAACACACATCAACAATGCCTATATCCAATCCTATATTACCATAGTAATATAAATTCCACATATTAACAAATATTTTGATATATTCATCATAATTATCATATATAATCATTAATATGGAAATGTGGATCCTAGATTTTTGGATCGTGGTATATTTCGTCTCTAACTTGAGGGGATAACGGTTCATTTAAATGTGAATTGGATCATAGGAATAACCAATTTTGTCATACATCATTTCTCCAACTTATCCTTTTTTATCTATATAAATGGGAAGTTTATGTGAATCACTTATGGAGTGTAATAATAGTATTTCAGGTTGGATATATCATTTCATTCCTTACTATAACCATTTTCCACTAGCAGATGAATGATATAATATAGTGTGTTCATACTCCATCTTCCTCTTGTTTATCCCATAGAGAGTGACTTGCATGGGCCTATAGGGAAGTGGCGAACGTATCACCAGCATGATAAAATATCCTCATATATTATTATTAATAGTTTTAATCTCCTCCACAATTGGAATAAATGTGATTTCAATCATTAAATGATATTATAACTAAGAAGACTCATCTAGATTCATAAACAACATCTTCAATCCACAATCATTCTTAATGAACCATATTTCATGGAAGAACAAAACCATAACTTATATGTTATATTCCTTATATTTCCATTTCATCTCATCATTATAACAAGAAATTATATATTATTTTCATCTCATTGTTGGGCTATATTCACTAAAATATCATCCAAAATTTTCTTCTCCGGTATTTTTCCCACACAACACTATGATAAGACCATTCATAATAGATTTCCATAGTGCATGAAATTAAACTACATTGAATTGTACATTCCACATAAAAATATTTTAATATTTATACCAATATATTTTACTAAATAAATTTTATATTGTTATTTTAGTCACATGATATTTTTTAACAATCATTATGGTTTGAACCAAACAACTACAATTCACCAAAATTCAAACTGTGCTAGATTCCGGATAATATAATTCCCCCACCAAGGAGGATATATTCTTTATAGTACCATTTAATCTTTTCCTAATAAGACTTAACAATATATGATGGTTTTATCGTCACATGACTTTTTACTATCTAAATCAACCAAATTTGTAAAAAATAGTATAGTTCCCACATCATCAATTTTTAGAAACATTCTCCTCATTTTCCCTTATTAGAGGAAATTGAATTGCAAGGTATATTCCTTGTCATGTGAAACTAAATGGTGTGACAAGTAACATCATGTTTCCTTGATCAAGTACTTTTCTACCTTTTCAATGTCATCATTTTTTTAAAAACATTTTTATGTGATTTTTCAAGGATTACTGTATAATGTAGAAGAGGTATACGCTATGCACATAAAGTACATGTCGTGTACATAGTGCCAATTTTATATCGTGGATTGGGAGATCAAATACTAAATGGGATGATCACACAAGAAGCAGGTACATGACATGTAACTGTGGTACACATTGTGAGGGGATTAAATATTGTTTTTGAATCTCGAGGATTATGGTTATTTCGACATACTTATCTATGGTTTCCTACACATCGTGATCCATTTCAACATGTCATAAATCGGCCCCTGCCCAAATTAAAGTCATGTATTTGTATTTTTATCATAGTTCTTTTTGTTCTAAAAATCATCGATCGCAACCTAATGATGTTTGGGTGTGTTTTCGATTGACTCAATTCCTTACAGACCGAACTAAATTTCATGAGATTTCAATTCTTCTTAAGGTTCCATTGGTGGGTAACTATTTCCACCAAATTTTTATTTTTTTTCTCCCTATCCTCTTGGTATTTCAATAGATCATCAAGGTATTGATGGATCATTGTATTTTGGTGTTGAATTTTGCAAATAGGTTGAGTTTTGAGGTCTTATACACCTTCATTCTCATTGGAGGGTGTTGTTGCTAGTGTCGTTCTTCAGGAAAGTCATTGGTGGTTCTATAGTCATTCTTAAAATTGATTACTATCATATTTCTTGAGTTATTACAATTGATTATTTAAATTGAAATACACAATAACAATTTAAATTGCATTTATAAATCCTAATTCCAATTAACTTAAGGATTTAAAATGGTTTTGTCATTAAAAATTGGGAAACCCCCAATTCCATTTAATTGGGGTGGGTGTATATTAATTGTCTAATAAAAATTATTATATTTAAATTGATGAATTTAAGTAAATGTGTCTAATAATATTTTACTATTTAATTTAGATTATAATTTTTGACACAAAGGAAATTATTTTTTAATAAAGATTAAATTTGATACTGGATCATACTAATTCAATATAAACCTAGTGGTTTTATCCGGTGAGGAGGTTCATTTTTCAATGAAATCTATTTTTGTTTTCAATAGAAAGAAATTGAAATTTTTTAACTAGAAGAATGCTATTGATCATATTTTTTTGTTGTATTAACATATTTCACCTATCATGTAAGAGAATATGAAAACCTCATGTAGTTATTGAGTTATTTGGATACACTCTGAATTATTTCTATGTTCCCCATCAAACTTGTAGTGTATCACATACCTAACGTGTTGGCGACGAGTCTCCATTGGCCAGTTTCATGGGGGCATGTGTATACAAATTTTTCTGAGATCACATTGGGAGTTAAAAATCATATATCTTGTTAATTCGATCATTCCATCTAGAGGATGAACATGTTTCCCACTTGCTTAAATATATTAGAGATATAAATATATTTCAACTTTTGTATGAACTGCATGAAAAGCCTGCTGAAATTATATAAACTTTTTTATATAAATTATTTACATAAAATATTGTTTTAGTAATATTCAATCTCTTGAAATGTCAATCATGTGTATTTAATGTATTTCACATCATGTCGAACATGTATTTCACATTTTATTAAATATGTTTATAAATTTCCAAACTAGTTTATTTTTAAAATTGAAATATTTTATTTGAATAATCTATATTTGGAATCCATTATGAAATCTTTTGTGGTATAATATTAGGACTAGTCTCACACTCATATTTTTTCCTTTCAGTGTTTCTAGAACATATTATTCTCGGATCATGCTAAGGGAAGGGATCTCTTATAGGTGGATCCAGGTGTTGAGCTCTGGCTTAGTGAGTTCTATGCATCGGGACCCTGGGATTGTTTTCTTGTTTAGTACATTGTGATGTGCTATGTTGGATTTTATACCTTTCGTATTCTAGTACATTTACTCCAAGTGTAGTGTTCTTATTGATATGTGTATTGTGTTTTATCTATAACTTGTGAATTCTAATTGAAAAACTATTCCTACAAGTATGGTGTATGATGCCAGGTTCTAGTTGTCAGACTGTGGGGAACGGGATCACCCTTCGGGTTATGTAAGTAACAACTTGGTTATCAGGTTACTAGGTTACCCATCCTTGTTCAAAGAAACTAGGAATAAAATTAGGCTATTAATCATTTTTCTTGAAGTCTGTATAAATTTTGGGGAACTTCTTTGGACATAGGGGGCAGTGTGATTTAGTTTCTGGACATATCTCAACTCAATGAACCATTAGTCAGTAGGGGTCATTAGGGAAATATGTTTTGTGGATTAGTTCTAGTTTATTCCCTACATATTTTTCAATAGGTTGAAATCCAAATCTTGTGTTTCCCTTTTATTTAGATTTTTTTCTAATCATTTTGGGTCTAAATATAATGTCATCTATTATCTTATGATATTGAATAGCTTCATGCTTTTTTCAAGTCATTTGAATAAGATATAGTAGAAGTTTGTTTCTAAACCATAGAAGGAAAAACCTATTGTTGATCCAAATATGGTTGGGGTGATTCTGTACCCTTTCCAATCATTGGGATAGTCACCACCTCTAGATCCAGCATAGGCTATAACTATGGATGCTCTTGGGGATGTTATTCATTATTATTCTACAGAGATCCTTCACTAGAATACACCATTCATCAAACAATCCAATGGTCCTAAATATGATTAGGAATGTTTGGGAATGATATAATGTTTGTTTGAGTTCTTTAGGACACCAGAAGTTATCAGTGTAATGTGTTCCACCTTTGTGTTAGAGGGATTGAGAAATATATAGTGGGACATGATGGTTATAGAAGGGAAACATGAGGGAGTGCTATGGAAAAAATTTATGTTTCATTTCACCAAACAGTTCTATCCAGAGTAAATGTTGTTGTCCAAGGAAATGGTGTTTTTCAAGAATTAGCAGGGTGACAAAACCCTGACCATGTACGTAAGATAGTATCTAATGAGAGGATAAAGGATCAATGTTTTGAGTTGGGGAATCGATTATATATTAATTATCAGTTTTCCATGTTAATGATACCCACTTATTCTGATGTGTGGGATAGAGCGATGATGGTTGAGATGGACATGGCTAGAATGTCAAGGTTGATTGGAGTTCCTTTTTCACCCATGGTAAACATTGGTTCCTTCAATGGAAAATATATGCGTTATGATCATTTTAAATTTTCATGACAATAGAGTCATTCCAACCCACCTAAAAATCATGGATGATGTTCATTGACTAGTTACTGGTGTTGAAATACATTATGTTCTTGTTTTTTTTTCACTGAGACACCAAATAACTGTAGCACCTACAGACATTCTGGACACATATAGCAGATTCTCCTTCACATATCTAATTTGAATTGGGTGATAAGTTAATTATCTCTTCATAAAAATATATGTAAATAAAATTCATTACTTTCCAAAGGGTTCCAACCATATTCATCAAGAAACAATATTCTTCCAGCAATGGGAGAATCATTAGAGGAATCAGACATGGATCCAGTGACTGTGAGAAGAACCATGACCATTTCTTCTTAATTAGTTACTAATCATTTAGATAATGGTGCATCCAACTCTTTTAATCCAAACTGTATAGTTAACCAGCTTAATCTTTATATAGATAAACTGTATTTTGGAATAGATATTACCTCACCACTTGGTACGAAGAGAGAATGAGGAATCCAAAGTCTTACATGATTCTTCTATCTATATGATTTAGAGTTAACATGGAGTTTTATGATTATATATATAAATCTATTGATGTCATATGTTGGAGGGATTAGATCATGGCCAACAAATTCCAAATTTATAACTAATTTTGACTGGTCTAATTTACTACACATAGTGGAGTGCCCCTTGTTTTTATTGGGAAATGGGAACTAAGTTCATGTAGAGATAGAAAACCTTCACTAATGTTGGGGAAAGTAATATTCATGTTTTCTTTTGACCTAGAGGGATATTCAATGGGTAGTTATATTCCTCCATCTTTCATTGAGTTTTCAAATATTCCCTTCAGATTTCTTTGGTCTACCACCTATGAGAGAGGTTGATTTCTTTATTGATTTAATCTCTGGTACTCAATGGGTCTTTATCCCCTCATACCACACAGAACCTAATGTGCTGAAAGAGATGAAGTCTTAATAGGATGATTATATTAAGACATGATTTAATTATCCAAGTGTGTCGCCTTGGGAATTGCTGGTTCGCTTTGATTTAAACACTAATGGTTATATTCACTAATGTTTTTATTATAGTAAAGATCAATAAAATTACGATAATGAAAAAGTATATGTGGACACAAATTTATGAAACTTTTATCATCTTAGAGGGGGGAATTGGTTTTATAGGGTCGACTGTAGATCTTGTTACCATTTATTGATGATAAAAGAATACGACATTGATAAGAATACGATATAATGTAGGTACATGTACATTGATTACCCTAATATGACCTTTTTCCTTACAAATGATTCTGTATTTTTCATAGATATAATAAAAAAGTATTTGCACATGTATCTGGATACCACCCAATTAGTCTTGTGGATGAAATTATAGTTTACTACATGTATGGGGAGGATCATGTGAATCATCTAATAATAGTTCTAATTCCTCTATGAAATCACATCCTTCGTCAAAATCCTTCAATGTATGATTTTTGGATTCAGGAATTGAAATTCATGGGACATGTGGTGTCTGAATAGGGTGTATCATTAGATCCTAATAAGTTGATGGATGCTATGAAGTGGGATAAAACACCAATTGTATTCGAGATTCAGGGATTCATGGGCATATGTGGAAATTACCATATGTTCATGAAGGAATTCTCGACGTTGGATTCCCCCATGAAGGATTTTAATAGGAATGGTTGAGATTGTGTGGGATAATAATTTTCAGAGTTAAGTTGCCTAGTTGAAATTTTTATTGACTATTGAACTGGTGTTAACTCTTCCAGAATTCGGGTACGGTTATATGGTATTTTTGTGATGCATAATGTTATGTCTTGGGATTCATTCTCATATAGGGTTATCATGTAGTAGCATATAGATATCACCAACATAGTCCACATGAGAATAATTATCCTGCCCACTATGTGGAACATTCATCTTTGATGCACATGGTTAATAATTAGCAGTACTATCATTTTGGTGAATGGTTTATGGTGTATCCATACCACCATATCCTGAGTTATATCTTCTAAAAAAAGATTATTTCAATCTTTGGCAGAGTCATTGGGTGGAGTACATGTAGTATTTCGACATTTAAATTTCATATACCCATAGAAAAGTGATTGTCATTTCTGATTCTTTGAGTAGGAAACCTTTATACCAGGAAGTGAACAAATATTAAGAATAGTAGAATTTGATCGGTCTCTTTGCACAAATGCATATTGCAGTTAGGGAAGAAGGGGATGATGCTTCTTTAGCCTGTGTGCAGTGGAGATATTATCTTATCCAGAATATTGTTCAATATCATGAACATGATAATGATTTCTTTTTTACAAGATAATCCCATTTTGGTGAGGAGACAATTTCCCAATGGCCGATCTCCAATTAGGTTGTTCTATGCTATCAGAAATGCTTCGTTGTTCTCTAATGTTCATGGAAGACAGTGACTGGTGATTGACATAATTATCAGTGTGTTTTGGACATGGTAACAAGTATGATGTTAAATGAAATGACGGAATAGTTCTTCTGTACATGTATGAGATGTGATGTTTTTGTGTGTTTCCATCGTTGTATTACGTACCAATTGGGGAAAGATGAACATGAAACACCTTTGGGTTTAATACAACCACACCCAGTCCATACGTGGTTGTGGGATGAGATATCCAAGGACTTTATGGATGGTATTCGTCGTAGCCAGTGATCGAAGAATATAATATGTGTTGTGATTGACTGGAAGACCATGCTGGCTCACATTATCACCATTTGAGATATGTCCAATGTTTAGGAGTTAGAAAATCTCTACATGAAATAGATTTTTCTTTTTCTTGGACTTCTATTTAATATATTGTTTGATGGGGATCCTTGGATCAATTAATTAATTTGGAGAGGCCATCAAGAGCCACTAGGATATCAGGTACATTTTTGTATGACCTATAATCCATAGTGAGATGGCCAGACATAACGAGATATTCCGAATACTGAGGATATGCTTTAAACATGATTCCATGACTTTAGTGTGTCTTGGGATGATCAGATGGGGCTACTTGATTTCTCATATACAATCAGTTACTAGTATGAGATCCGAATGGCACATTTTGAGGCCTTGTATGGTTGTTCTTTTAAATATTTGTTATGTTGGTAGTAGGTTAGTGAATGTTCATTGGTTGGACCATTCATGGTGTGTTAGATGCCAACAAAGATTCAGTTGAAACATAGATGATGTTGACGGAACAAATCCACTATAATTCTTTGGAAAATCGATGTTATGGACCTTTATAGTTTTCATTTGGTGACCATATGTTCTTGAATGATACACCCGGATTGGGTAATCAATGTCTTAGGAATAAAGGGAAGCATGATACTCACAATGTGGGACCTTTCATGATTAATGATTTGAAGGAGAATGTTTCACACCACTTGACACTTCCACTATAGGTGGCGTTGATACATAATGTGTTCTCTGAATTGCAGTTGAGAAAGTATATATTTGATCTATCTCACATATTAAATTGGAGTGCTCTTGATATCAAGACTTATATAATTATGAATGAGAAACAAGTTAGAATAGTTGATTCTGGGACCATGTTATATTGTTAGAATACAATACCTTTTTTGTGGACAGTGAAAAACTTTCCATTGTAATCACAAGATGTTGGAACATGAGACACTGGTGGGAGGGATATGGCCTAATATTTTTGGTTTGGAAGCTTCATCATAGGATTTCTGGGGGAAAATGATTTTTTGGGGAGTTTTTAAGATCCCATTAAATTGATTATGTATCTTTAAACATTTTATATATTCCTATATGGATAAAAATCCTTTTACATAATTTTTATGGGTTTACTTCAAATTGATGTATATTAACATGTCGTGTACCTAAAGTATAAGCCATGTACCTGGTTCTAGATTCATGTTGTGGATTAAGAGATCCTTATATGACTGGGGAGATCACTTCATGAGCTGGTACACATAGTGTACCACAGGTACACATCATGATGGGTTTAAATATCAGTTTTTCAACCCGAGGAGATTGTTTTCCCAATTACTTATACAACATGGCCAACAAATCGTGAACCCTTAGTATGCCTCATGATTCAGCCCGCTCCCATCATAACGATACACATTTGGCTTTTTCACTCTTCAAATTTCATTCCAAACTTTGGGGCTCTCAACCAATATAGGTTTTCTTGTGTCTTTGTTATACTCATCTGCTTATATATCTAACCATACGACTTTGGATCTTCATTTTTTATGTGGTAGTATTATCATGTCAGTTTTTTCCCTCGTTATTCATGTTTATATCATCCTTTTTTCTTGTTATTTTATTGTATTATCAGGGGATTGATGGATCTTTGTCCCGTGGTATTGGATCATGAAACTAGAGAGTGTTTCGAGGAATTTTACACCTTCATTCTCATTGATGGTTATTGTTTCCAGTGACGTTGTATGGGAATTTGGAAGGTGGTTTTATCCTGATTTTCCAAATTTATTTCCATCATATTACATTACTTATCTCAAATTTTGATTGAAATTTTATTGAGGAATCTTTCTTTCACTTCAATTGAAAAAACTCAATTCAATTGAATTGGATTATTTGTAATGGTTTTGGCACAAAAAATAGGAAACCCCCAATTCGATTGATTTGTGGCAGGGTTATGGAATTTTTTTGATTCATATTGTCTATTTTAAATTGTGGACATTATAGAAATTATTCCAATTAATAATTTAAATTTAATTGGGAAATGAAATGGTGAAAATTAAGGAATTGGTTTTGAATGAATTTCAAACATGATAATGTCTTAAATTGATAGGATATAAACTAAGTGGGGTTTACTTGTGATAAATGAATGATTTTGAATAAAACTTGTTTTGGTGTTAAATAGAATGTAATTGGAATTTTTTAAACGGAATAATTGGATTGATCGTTCCTATAGAAGTCTAAATATAGTTCTCCCATCATGTTATAGTGAATGAAATTCATATGTAGTCAATGTGTAATTTAAATACACTCTATGCTATTACAATGTTCTTAAAAATTAATGCAATGGGTCACATCCCAGATGGGTTGGTGATGAGAATATATTATCCAATTTTATAGGGATTTCTATATACATATTTTTATGAGTTCACATAGAGTGTGGAATTCTACAGTTGTTTAATACTATTTTTCATTTTGTTAATTTTCTATATTGATCACTTTATTTATATTTGAGATATATATGTATGCCAATGTTTGTTATAACTGCTTTACATTCATGATGAATTTATATATACTCTTTTATTCAATTTCTTAACATAATAATGTAATTTAGAAATATTCCTTCTATTGTAAGTAATTCATGTTAATTGAATGTATTTTTCATCACATTTAATATGTATAGCATGTGTTTTTTAAATATAATTTTATATTTCATAACCTATTTACATTGAATATTGAAATTTTTTCTCCAGATAATCCATATTTAGAATTTGTTATAGATTCTTTGGTGGTATCATACTAGGCTTAGTCTCACACCCATCTTTTTTCCATCAGGTTTCTATAGACTTGGTTCTTCCAATATTGAGAAAAGGTAAGGGATCTCATGGAGGTGGATCCATCTACTGGTATTTGATCTTTGTGAAGTTTCCTTAGGGACCTTGGGGATATTTCCCTTTTTTGTAATTTGGATTGTAGTACTTGGGATTTTATTCCCTGTTGTATTCTGGTAAATTTACTCCCAGTAGAGTATTTATATTGATATTCATAATTACTTTTATCTTTTTCATCAATATTCTTGTTCATAAAATTTTCCAATGTGTGTGACGTACGATTCTAGGTACTAGATAATGGTCCATGGGGATTGGGAACTCCCTTCAGGTTATGTCAGGATAGACGTGGTTACCAGGTAAACAGGGTACCCATTCTGGTTTGTGACATGACGTGTCCTGTTAAGTGCCACAATACTACTTGGTTTATACATCCATTGTCAAGGATACAAATGAATAACATTTTATGGGACTGATACTGACATCAAAACACTATCCATCTCTTCGAAACTCAAAAAATATTATTGAGATCCCAATCATGACGCTTTAATCTTTTTTATTAATATAAATGATTTATTTGTAAACTATTAAATTCTATGTGCAACCACTAATGTATATAAAAATATTTAACAAATGATGTCATCTAATTCATATAGATTATTCATATTAAGGTAATCCTTTGATAAAAATAGATTGTCAATTATGCACATATATGTGTTTGTCAGCTAATGTGAAGGGATAAAAATTTAATTTTAATGGAAATAAATGATTCATGATTATAATTTATATTTATAAGAGAGTCCATTGATACGAAAACAATCGTGAAAATAGTGTGATGATCCCAACCTCTCATCATCTCAAGGAATGTATGTCCATAATCATCTTTTGATTAATCATTCAATGAATGCGGGCCTTCACAGTGATGGTCCATAAATAATCTTGAAATGGAGAACTATTGGGTGTTTATGGTTTCATGAATAATCCTCATTGAAATAAACCTAATGTGGTTGAAAAATAAAAGTTATTTTAGGATGACAATGATTATGAAAAAATAATTATACACCGATAGTTTACAATTGGAAATTGTAGTTCTTTTTTGAAATAATTGCCTTCTTCTTCTATGAAATAAATTATTAGAATCTAATGGTACAAATGTCTGATTGAAACAAAATTATAAAAACCATATTTATAGAATTTAAATCTATCATAATTATTAGGTTATGTGATATTATTAAAGTAGAGGATATTAAGGATTTATTGGGTATAATCAATGATTTAGTGAACTCCATAAAATAATGCATTATTCTAAATATTTATTCAATAGATATAACCTGTCATGACTATAATTGTTAGGTTAGAAAAATATATTTGATGAAAATATATTATTATGTACATAATAATCATAATTTATTAGTATACCAATAATATATATCACAAGAAAAACCCATCGGTGCATTCCTGGATGGTGTTAAAGAGAGCATGGAAACTGAAACCTATTTCATGGAGGTCGTGTTCAAGAATTTATAATAGAGTAGGAAAAACAAAAATGTTGGAGTTATTATCCTATGGTATATTTACAGAAACCAAATTTCCTAAAAAAATAATAATAATAAATGTAATCAATCTTCTAATAATAATAATAATTTTATTTAACTAATCATAAATTATTGTTTGATATAAGTATGATAAATCATAAATGGTTAACATAAATGAAAAAATATATATTTTTATAGTGAAAATCAATATAGTGTGTAGGGGGATGAAAATTAGAATGAAACTACTATAATTATCTATATTCTATCTAGCACAACAATTCATTTCATGTCCATGGTCATCCTATGATGCCATTTTAATGGCCTTTAATCTCTATAAAAGAAGATATTTGTATGAGTATCCCATCAATGGGTGATGAAAACATAATCAATATGAAACATCAAAATAAAGAATAATAGATAATCACAATAGAGGACCTAATATAAATCAAAGTGATCTGTCAAATATAATATGAGATTATTAAATCCTCAATGATAAACAATGTATTCTCAAAATATTAACTAAACCTTGTGTATTGTCACCCCTCTATTAACAGCCTATGGTTCTACTCAGTAATCATAGGTCAATATTGTCAGTGATCTCACTCCTTGGGTTACTATTAAAATTGACTATAATAAACTGACATGTTTTGACTATTGGGACATTCAACAAATAACTTCATGTTAGAAGTTACAATATATCAATTAAATGATAGGGTATCACACATAGTTCCAGTTGGGGATACAGAAAAAATCTTGAATAGTCAAATAAATATTTGATTCCAAACCCCATATGGAAGAAAAAAACTTATCTCATCCTAGGGAAGATTGATTTGGGATCCTAAAAAATGAAAACAATGAAGAATAGATGAATATATATACAACATTACACATATATATATTCACTCTTCCAAATAAAGTATTCGATATCTCACTATAACCTCATACATTTTATCCAATGGAATGTATTATATAGATATTCATCTAAAATGAATATTGTTGATGCTCCTTTCATCACAGAATCTAAATATCGTAAAAGGGGAATATCTATGCTCAAAGTGATTCATCCTTTAAAGAAAACATCAAAAATCGACAAAGGCATGAACAAAGGATCAACAACAACTGCACCACGCAAGTTATATCACTGTCACGCAAGTACACTTGCGCGACACCTTTGGTCACGCAAGTGACTTGCGCGACACCTTTGGTCGCGCAAGTGACTTGCGCGCCCTAAGCGATAACCGCTCGGTAACCGCCCAGGGTCTTCTCCTGCCTATAAATAGACCCAGTGGGCCCCCCATCCGGGAGGAATTTTTTTTCCCAGAAACTCGGATTGAAGCTCCCAACGCCCAAGTCTCTTCTCAAAGCTTCTGGAACACTTCTAAGGTACTTTTTTACCTAGAACGGATGATCTAAAGAGAAGAAGAAAGGCCTAAGTGTGGAAACTTATCAACACTTGTGCGCCGACTTATTTCCATCAATAGAACTTGCACGTCCCTTTTCTGGAAGAACCTCCAGAGGATTCTAAAGTGATTAATAAAGTGTCGCTCAAGTATTCTAATGCCGGTTGAAAATCATTCAAGAACCCCACATGTCACGCAGGTATACCTGCGCGACCAATACTTGCGCGCCCACGAAAGACTTGCGCGCCTTTCAAGACTTGCGCGCCCCTACCTTTTTGGGTTCCCATCTTGCCCATTTTTCCCCTCTTAAGCCATTACACCTTTCCTTTTCAAGATTCAGTCTTCAAGACACTCTTCAAAGCCATTTATGGAATGATTTCTTGATTTGACTTCCTTATCTGAAAGGAATTCTGTGGAATATCTCTCAAACCATAGTGATTTAAAAGTCCTTATATCACAAAATATGGAGAGTTCATTCATTCAACCTCATCCTTTAAGATGAGAGAATCCTTGACATGGGTCTCCTTTTTTAGGAATAATCCCCAGTTATAAGTCCTTTAATCGGGGCATCTTCCCTAGGAGTAAGCCCTAAATTCTTAAAGTTCCCAAACTTGGGCATCCTCCTCAGGAGTAAGCCCCAAACCTTAATTCCTTAACTTGGAATCCTCCTTAGGAGTAAGCCCCAATCATAATCCTTTAATCTGGGCATCCTTCTTAGGAGTAAGCCCCACGTCCTCTAATATGGGCATCCTTCTTAGGAGTAAGCCCCGAGTCCCTTAATTTGGGCATCCTTCTTAGCATTAAGCCCCAATCTAAAATATGGGCATCCTCCTCAGGAGAAAGCCCCAAACCTTAACCCCTAACCTGGGCTTCCTTTTCAGGAATAAATCCCATTTATAATCTTGGGCTTCCTTTTCATGAATAAGCCCCATGTCCCTTAATTTCTCCTTAACCAGTCCTAGTTTACCCTTGATTTGGGTTTCCTTTTCAGGAGTAAAACCAAATCATAATTCCCCTTCTAACGTGGGCATCTTCCTAAGGAGTAAGCCCCAAGATCAGAGTATTCAAATCTCCATGAATCACATATACCTTTATGGACCCTGTTCAGGGATTTTCTCCCTAAATGTGAATCCTAAACCTTCATCTATCTGGGAAGTTATACATACATAATCCCCAAACTATTAATTATGATTGCATCTTTCATGGCACAATTGTGTTTTTTTTACCAATACCTCTTGTTTCTCACACCGAGCATGACTCACGTGATCTTAGAGTGTAAAAGTAACTATGACATCCTTCTTGGAGCCATCAATCATAAACTTCATACTCCCTTACTCGAACTACGTGGGTTCTGGTTCCTTTTCCAAATCAAAGGATACGTAGGTAGCCCATTTATGGGTTCGATCCCAACTTTGAAGTAATCCATGTCCTTCTGAATGACGATAAACTTCAAGTTCCCCACTGAGTGTCTTTAAAACCAGCCTGGTCATCATAATGACCAAGAGACTTTTATAAATGTTTCAAAGGATACCATTGACCAAGAATCTCTAAATAGATACAGATGATTCTCTATTGATGAAGAACCTCGAATACATATAATAGATTCTCTAAATTTATTACATATTTAATCATTGATTGTCAAAACTAAAGGAAAGATCATTTTATACTTGGTAATGTAATAAGGATTCACGAACATAACTTGAATCTATAAATAGAGTCCCGAAGTAGACAATAATTCCCCTCAAAAAGATGTGATGAGTCTGACCTCCCATCCTCTCGACTAATAAAAATTCCTATGCCTCATTAGTCCACAAAATAATGAGCTCCTACCTTTGGAAAGTAGGTCCAAATGGATGTGGAATCATTTGATGTTTCCGGTTCTACGAACAAACCCGTTAGAAACCGATCAGAACGTTTGAATCTCCCGTCCAGGAGGTCATCCCCGAAATCCGTGTGAAAAAAATATAATGGGGGTTCAATATTACATTGGATGAAGTAAAAAATGGGTTCATAAAGTACCTGACATGTCCCTCTATACCCATTCCTTCTTGATTATTTGGTAGTGTTCAGTGAAATATACCTTTTTGTAATAGTCATGATCATGTACAGTGGATGTGCATGTGTACTCATGTCATGTCGTGTACAATGGCCATGATTAGGTAACATTTTCATGCTCATTTGCCCATGCTTTGCCTATACAATTTGAATAATATTTCCCTATACTCATAGGAGGTATATCATGGATCTTTTGATTGAGGTCACACACTTTGTAAATGTATAATTATGAACGTGACACTTACATATGTGTAAACAATTACCACCATTTATATGAACTATAGATTGTGTGTCTAAATGATCTATAAATAAGATTAATCATAATATTGTAGAATCTACCAAAAAATAATGTGATTTATTTAGTTACACTAACGATTTTGATTCCTCCTACAAATATTCTAGAGAATAATGATCATGTATTCATTATCCTCTCCATGAATAGTGGTTGAATTCAAGACACCCTTCAACATGGGAATCGATTTTAATCTATCTAAATCAATAAATAGGTAAACCCAGAAATATGGGAACATCAATTCGAACATGTTATCCCATCATGAAAAATGACAAAAATTTCCGGACATTATTCCAAAATTAATATCAGTTGAAACAATCTTCTTCTATATAGAACCAATGTTCAATTTGTAGTATCGGTGAATTTTTTGAAACACTATTGAAATAGATTGTGTGTAATGAATGATGAAATAATGAGTGAGAAATAAATGAAACAGTGAATGTGGTAATGGAAAGTTGTTCATTATTTGTGTTTTCTTCCACTAAATAATGATGAATAAATAATTCTCAATATATAATCATGAATATTAGAAGTTATATCAATTAAAAAAATTGAGGATGATAATAGTAAATCATAAAATGATTTTCAACCGAAAAATTAATTTTATTGGAGGATTAATTCATCATCATCGTCATGGGATAAAAATTAGATGGTTAATATAAAGAAATATGATATAAAATTATATTGGATAGATGCCTAAAAAATTGTTCCATGATTATGTTTTTATGAGATTTAGAATCTCCATTATTTAGAAAAACACATTTACAAATGGATCATCTATCGAAGATCTTGTTACAACATAAAAATTTATCTTCCATGACCCTATTAAAAATCTATCAGGTTTTATGTCTACCCATAGAATATTTTCATAAATATATTTATATAAATGATGTTTGATAATATATCTTATATTAAAAAATAACATAATATTTATATAATTTTTTGAAAATAACCAATGCCTTTTTTGACAAAATTACCAATATGAATAGTGGTTAATTGAAACAAATGTAATATAACACACATTTATTATTTAATGCATGTATCATACATTAAATATGAGAAACTATTAATGTGTAGTTCAATTATTTATAAATAATTATTTTTTCTAATAAATTATATTTATTATTTTTAATATAACCACATAGGGTCTCTATAGACGTTAGAATCCCATGTTGACATTGCACCTGACCAAAAAAACCTGCTTGAATGTATTCAAAATTCTTATGAGGTAGAAATAGGTAATTATGTTCTCCATACCATATGTATTTTCACCATGAAATGAAAAAAATTACTACAAAAAATGATGGCATTAATGAGCTGATATCCCGGTCACTATAACTGATCATAAATCAAGGATATTCATATACTACCACTAAATCGGATCTATGGTAATCTCCTTACCATTTAAGATCTAGTCATAATTATTCCCATTAAAAACTTCTTATTATAAGTATGGATGTATATACTCAATTATTAGTTATCATTGGTCTATAACATGCGATTGGTTGTGAAAATACTATCTAGGTACTGACATGTAGAAGAAATTATCTACATGGACTAACACTTGGGATAGAAGAATATGGTGTCACACCTCATAAACACTATCCATTATTTAAAATGTGAAAATAAATTTAATATATAATATTCAACATAAGAAAAATATTATAATCCTCAATTAAGAGTGCATTTTAAAACACATAATATACCTCATTTAACTCCAAATTCTCTATATTATTTCAAAAATATAATTGTTGTGGATCTGTGTATTCCACATATTCACCTATATAATATTGAATAATTTCTATTTTTCATCAATCCATCTTTAGTAAAACTAAATTTAGACTCCATATAGTCAGTTTAGAATATTTTTGAGCAATATGGTCTCCATTACAAGGCCTAAAATAGTGTTATATAAATGGTGGTATGGTAATTAGATTTTATAAATTGTCCCACATGGGTTGATTATACTTATAAATGTAGAATAAATTATAACATTCATGATTTATCCTTTTCTTTCATAACTCTTATATTCCATACTTTCTAGATGATAATATAGGCATTGAAAGGCATTATCAACCATAACTGAGTCCTAAAAACATCCTATTGTCATTATTGTTAAAAATATAGATAGATATCATCAATATATAAAACATTCATAAATGAAATATAAAAATCTGGACATTATTGTAAAGACCCGTAAATTTCAAGAGAAATATTTTTTCATAATTTTCATTGGGATTTTACGAGTGTGATGTTTTTGACGAAACCTGATTCTGGGGCCTGGTGTGCCCAGAATCATTTTCCAATGTTTAGCTTGGGTATGTTCAGTGAAACTAATGAGCGGGTTTTTCTAACTTTTGAACCGGTGCATAGAATCGAAATCTGAGGGCACCAATGAAACCACAACACCAGTTTTTTCTCAAGGAGACATTCTATGGAGTTGCGTTTGCTCGAGAGGTGATTTTAAAAATGAAGTGGTTTAATTAAAGAGTGAAATAAAATACGTGCTGAAATTTTATTTCTACACTGTGTAATTATAACCTATGTATGGATGTTTAGGTGGGACCCACTAAATCATAACTCCTCTAGATAGGATATTAGTGAGTTGGGCCCCACAAGATCCCCACCTTTTCAATTTCCTCAAACCTCCCTCAATGTTGGAAAACCTCCCAATTAATTTGTATCTCCTCCACATTAAATTACATGCCAATAAAATGCCTCATTAATTGGACGACGCATGTTAATTAATTAGGTGAATTCATTTCAAATTAATGTTGGCATGTGTGTGTGTGAATAAAATAATACAAGGTCTTATTTTAATTGTTGGTGGGTTCGTTGTGTGGAATAGAGGAGAGAACCCTCACGGTCTTGAATAACATCATCTTCTTCGCGAATAATGCCGAGTCTACGATGAAGAACTCTGTCACCGCAAGGGGAGATCATCGTACCTTCTCCCCTCCTCTCCGCAGCAGGTGAGAGATGCCTTCTTTAGATAACGACGGTGCCCCACATCCTTCATCGGGAAAAGACCGACGATGCTAATGGAGCCTCGTTCCGCGACGCCGTCTTCCGTGGCGTCTTTTTTCCATGACGATCCTCATTCGATGACTTCTTCAAGGTAGGGGTGTGTTTTTATGAAGTGATTATTCTTTTCATTCATCGTTAATTATTTGGGCCGCTTGTTATCAATTTAACGGGAGGAGGTCAGACTGAACGAACACGGCCGATCCTCCTCCCCCTTTTTTGTTGTATTCGTTTCAGCTCGAACGAAGGTAGCGCGGTGCAATTTCTCCACGCCGAAACAAGGAGGAACGCGGCGAAGAAGCACAGCGTCGTCGCGCCGCACCATTAACACCGAAAGAACCCGCGACCGGAGTCGGTCCGTGGCAGAGGGGTGTGGCGCCGTCGCACCGCGGCGGAGAACCACGAAGAGTCCGCGGCTGGAGGGGGTCCACGACCGAGGGGTGCGGCGCCATCGCGCCGTGCCGATCAGATGCGGCCTTTGGCCGCAGCGGAGCAGGGGAGGGCGGCCGGAGACACCGGCCGCCGGTGCTCAAGAGGCGGGACCGTCTAGTCCCGCATGGCACACTGGCCGATCATTACGGCCGGCCAGATCCAGAAAAACGGGGATTTTAACCCCAAGTCGACGTTGCAGGGCGGACCCCCCCCCCCCCCCACGGGTCGACCAACAGGTTCGAAGGGGGTGGCGGTTCCCCCCCATCCGCGCTCACGCGGTGTGCGGTGCACTCGCCAGGCCGGGCTGCCCGCGCCGGGATATGCCACGCCGGCTGGGCTGGGCCGCGCCAGCCAGGCAGGGCCACACCGTGATGGGCCGGACCCGGACCCAGGTCGGGTCGACCCAGTTCGGGCTGACCCAAGGAGTCTCGGACCAGGTCGGTTCGGGCCCAAACCCCCATACAAACGGACAGGTTTGTTCAAATGCTCATATCTTGGGCTTCAGACCTCCGATCGACGCACTGTCAATTGCGATGTGATCCATGGATCGATATTGTAGTTTCTATATATTACACTCAAGGATTAAAAGAACTTTGGGTACGGCCGGGTTTGTTCAAACATGAAACCAACCAGGCCCTCAGAGCGGAAATGCCTATAACTTGAGCTCCGGACGTCCGATTGATGTGTCGTCAACTTTGTTGGATTCCTCATAGTGAGACAGACCTTTTGGATTACTCCACTCGAGGTTTAGATGTAGTTGGAGTGTAGTTAGTTTGGTTTTGACTTAAAAACCAACCGGGCCCCTGGAACGAAAAGGCCAATAACTCACAGACCGGGCGTCCGATTGACGCGTCGTCTGTCTCGTTGAGTTTCTTTTAATGAGACGGAATTTTGGGGTACATCAATTCCAGACTATGTGTCAGTTGATGTATCGACCTCCCTTGGCTCGTAGAGCAGACCCTCCCGGAATCGAGAATGCAATGTGCGAGAACCCTAGAGCTGGCTGCGACTGCGACGATGACGACGACTGTACTAAAATATTGTGTGTGTTTGATAGTGACGACGACTATACCTGGATCCTCCGTGGTTTTGGTAGAGACACAGACCATACTGAAATCCTCCATGGGTTTGACGACGATTACTACTATTCTTTTATCCTACGTGGGTCTGGCAGTACTATTGTTCTTGTATCCTACGTGGGTCTGGCAGTATTTGATTCTGTACTTGTATCCTATATGGGTCCGGTAGTGTATCTAGTCTTGTATCCTTTGTGGGTCTGATAGATTAGCTGGTCTTGTATCCTAGGTGGGTCCGACATCTTAGATGAATCAGTGGCTACATATGATCATCTCTATTGTATTACGAAGAAGTATACATGTGTGAACTGAGTCTTGACTTTCAATCATTATCTTCGATATGATTGACTTGCATTCCTGATTGGATTAGGTTGTGTTATCATGTGTGGGATGGTTTTTCTATCCTATGTTGATTATATCGAACTTTGGATCGGATGATGGAGCCGAAATGGAATAGATGACATAGGTATATGTATGGGAATATACATAAGTAGATTTGGTTGTTACTTCTTGATTTTATCTTTCCTTTGTGGATTATCCTTTGTGGATTCTTGGAGACCTTCGTGGGTCTCGGGGTCCCCACTGAGTATCGTATACTCACCCCTACATGGGCTATGCCAGCACTACGTTGTGTTGGATGCAGATGATTGACAGCGTTGTTCGTGGTTGAGGCATGTGGAGTAAGTCGGTATCTGGAGGTGGACCACTGGGCGGAACGTACACCGAGCGGACGACTGGACCCAAAGAGTTGAGGAGGCTATCTGTACCCACCATTCAGGTGGGAATTCTAGTGGATGGCTCAGCGTTGCTGCATTACTTTCTGTTGTTTTACTTTCTTTTTAGTTGTACTTTACTTCAGTTGGCTTTGTATTCGGGCCCATTTACTTTCCTGCACATACTGTTGTACCCAGTTTACATAGTCTTTACTTCATCTTTCTTAGCCTATGGGGTTTGATTACTTTATAAAGTCAATGCCTTCCCTTTTATCAGGATTTATGCCTTTGGTTCTAGTCGCCAGGCCCGACCTTTGCAAGGAGGGCTTGGGGTAGTCATGGCATGGGCCCCAAGGATGGGTCGTGACAAATTTTGTATCAGAGGAGTTTAGTTCTACCATAGAACTTAGGACTCTGATTTTTCTTCTATGTGAAGTAATAGTGTTATGGGTATTGAGTGTGGTTATGAGTCCAGGGAGTCCAGTGTTGGTGCGATGGCCGTCGTATCCATACACTAGGACCCTGACTTCTGATTTCCGACTCAGTACACGAAAAGATTGATTGCATGTCTATTTCAAAAGATTTCATTGTGATTACATTGTGTCAGCTCACCAGGTATTCTGTATTGACCGTGGCACACCTGTTTATTTTCAGGATGGCCCCACGATGGCAGCCATCTAGGGTTCAGAGCTTTGTGCGAGACGAAAGCCGATAGAGCGATGAGTCCTTGGTGTAGGGCCCTTTTACAGTGGAGGCACCGGCGGTACCTCTACCCGCCGAGCCACCGAAGCCACCGGGCCCAGCCGTAGAGAGTGCATGTCACCTTCGTGCACTACATGAGTTTCAACATCAGCGACTGTCCAGGTTACGTGGAGAGATGAGACCTCAGGAAGCCGAGGATTGGTTGGAGGCTGTAGTTCGAGTTTCCAGGTTAGTGGGGACACCAGCTGACCTCATAGTGATCATTGCAGCGAGCCTCCTGCACGCGGCAGCAGGCAGATGGTGGAGCCTGATGCTCCAGGTGCACGACGAGGCATCACTCCTTTGGTCGGAGTTTGAGAGCCTCTTTCTCTCAAAGATCGTCCCAGCCACCCTCTGTGTGGTCCACATTCAAAAGCTACTATAGCTGTGGCAGGGCATCATGACAGAAGCCCAATACTTAGAGAGATTTACCGATCTCATGCGTTATTCGATGGAAATGGTGCGTGACCCATTCTTCCAGATTCGGAACTTCGAGCAGGGACTGAGGCATGAGATCAGGGCATCGGTGAGCTCCCTCAGCATTCTGACGCCATAAGGAGTACTAGATCGAGCTCTTCTCATAGAGATCTTTCTTGCTGAGCCTACACCATCAGCGAGACCTACCGCAGGGCGACACGTAGCCGAGTATTCTACAACTGGTAGTTGATGGATGTCACAGGGGTCCAGGAGCACTAGACCATCAGGTAGACAACCTCACGACATTATCTGAGAGGTGTGGGGCACACAGAGCAGAGCCAGGCTTCCGAGGAGCAGAAAGTGCTACGCATGCGGTGGGCAGGGCCACGTGGCTCATGACTAGTCAACCCACCATGCAGAGGAGCATCAGACGGTTGAGGGACCTTCCAGGTAGAGGTAGAGGGTCGACCGTGGCGGTCCGCAGGGAGTAGGTTGATGAGGCGGATGAGCTGGTCGAGTTGCAGGTGGTGGGTGTTGCTTTGAGGCATTACCACCACCACCACCACCAGGAGGTCCACCCTGACCACATGGAGCTGGTGGGAAGAGGTAGGATTTGCTTTAGGCAGCGGAGTCCTACGACCACGGCACACCGGAGATGATTTGAGTTACTATATGGGTCTACTCCACCCTTCCTGCAGTTCATAAAGACACGGGAGAGAGTCATTATTTCATTACCACTTCCCTTGTTCGGAGCTCGGATATTTCGACGGAGTTGTTCGCTAGATCCTTATAGCTAGAGACTCCTACGAGAGCAGACTCGATGATTACGCACTGGTTCTGGAAGTGTGATCTCACTCTAGGAGGTGATAGCTTCGGCCGGGATCTTCATGTAGCGGCGTCGAGTCCTTACTACGTCATCTTGGGAATGGATTGGTTATCTACAGTCCATGCTCAGATCGACTGTATTAGGCGTAAGGTGTGGTGTATCCGCACTGATGGGAGAAGGTTCACCTTCACCAGCCAGAAGGGAGCCTTTGTAGTGCAGGATAGACTCACGTAGAGGAGAGGACATCTGATCACTCATCAGTTGTCTAACTTCATCCTAGGAGAAGTTAACGTGCAGAGTTTGGGTTTTCCTGTAGTGGTGGATCAGTATGCAAACGTTTTTCTTGACGACGTTCCAGGACTACCTCCTCGTAGATAGGTAGAATTTTATATTGACTTGTACCCCAGGACAACCCCGATATCCACTCCAGCATATCGGATGGCTCCCGCTAAGCTTCGAGAGCTACGAGTACAGCTGGAGGACTTGTAGGGTAAGGGATTCATCCGACCCAATGTTTCACCTTGGGCTTCCCCGTTTTAGTTCACCAAGAAGGCAGACGGGAGCTTGCGACTGTGTGTCGACTATCATCGCCCGAACTAGTTGACCGTGAGGAACAAGTATACACTACAGAGTATTGATGACCTCTATGATCATCTCAATGGATCATGGTGGTTCTCGAAGATAGACCTCAGGTCAATCTATCATCAGTTCAGAGTTCAAGACGAGGACGTGCAGAGGGTAGCGTTCAGATGTCGGTATGGCCACTATGAGTTCTTGGTTATGACTTTCAACATAACCAATTCTATAGAAGTGTTCATGATCCTCATGAACATGATCTTCTAGCCTTACATCGATCGATTTTCTGTGGTCTTCATCGATGACATATTGATATACTTGACCAATGAGGAGGAGCATGCCTACCACTTGCTAGTTGTAATGGAAACACTCCGAGATCTTAAGCTCTCGGAGTGTCAGTTCTGGATACCTGAGGTCCACTTCTTTGGGAATATCATCTCTAAGGCTGGAGTTGCGGTGGATCCTACAAAGATCAAGGAAGTGCTAGCTTGGGAGCCACCCGAGAGCGTGATGAAGGTGCGGAGTTTCTTGGGACTAGTTGGGTACTACGGGAGATTTGTTCCAGAATTATCAAGAGTTGCGACAGTACTTTCAGCTTTGATGAAGAAGGGTAAACCCTTTGTGTCATCCGATAGATGTTTGTAGAGCTTCCAGGAGCTGAGACATAGATTGACCATCGCACCTATCCTGAGGGTACCGGAGGAGGGAGTAGGGTACGTAGTCTACTACGATGCATCAGGGACCAAACTCAGATGTCTATATGCAGGAGGGGGTAGTGATCGCCTATGGATCACGATTGTTGATGCATCATGAGCAGAACTACGCTACCCATGAACTGGAGATAACAGTAATAGTCTACGCTCTGAAGATGTGGTGACACTATATAATGGGCGAGCGCTTTACAGTTAACACTGATCACCAGAGTCTAAGGTACATCTTCTCGCAGAAGGACATGATCCTGAGACAACGGTGATGGATCGAGTTCTTCCAGGACTATGAGTTTGAGATAGTCCATATTCCTGGAAAGGGGAACATAGAATCTCATGCTCTCAGTAGGAGTATGAGCATTCAGCTACTTGGGGACGTGACAGAGTAGCTAGCCACTTTGTAGATATCAATCATGGATAGAGATTGAGTAGCCTTTCTTCAGTCACTCACAGTCACTCCTACACTAATACAGCCGGTCAGAGAGGCACATCATGGGGATGCTGACTATGAGACGTGACGTGAACAGATTTCCACAGGACTGGCACCTGATGGTTTTTATATGGGAGGAGAGCATGTCGTCCTATTCAGTGGAGGTACCAAGGTATCACCTACTTTACAGGAGGAGGTGCTAACAGATTTTCACACTTCCCCTTTATCGGTACATCCAGAGTGGAGAAGATGTACCAGGATCTCAGATGACAGAATTGGTGGCCAGGTATGAAGAAGGCTATAGTAGAGTTCGTTTATCGATGCCTCACCTGCCATCAGGTGACGTCGGAGCACCAGATACCAGCAGGCTTGGTACATCCCATGGAGGTCCCGGAGAAGAAGTAGGATGGGAGATCAATGGATTTTGTGACTAGACGTCCACGTACATTCAGAGGTCCTAACTCCATTTGGGTGATTGTCGACCGACTCACCAAGTCGGCCCACTTTCTACCCATCAGAGAGAAGGGCTCAATGGAGAGCTTGGGAAGCCTCTAAATTCAGGAGATTGTACGACTTCATGGTGTACCATCATCTATCATCTCTGATCGGGATTCTTGCTTGACTTCCCTGAATTGGAAGGGTTTGCAGGATGCATTCGGGACACAACTATGTCTGAGCACCGCCATTCACCCTAAGACGGATGGTCAGACGGAGAGGACCATTCAGACTCTCAAGGACATGCTCCATGCATGTGTCATCGACTTTGGTCGCAGCTGAGAGGATCACATACCCTTGGTGGTGTTTTCATACAACAACAGCTACCACTCCACCATCAGGATGGAACCATACGGGGCATTGTATGGCTGACCATGCAGATCTCTTCTATGCTGGATAAACCCTGGGGAGACAGCACATGTGGGACCCGAGATGGTCCAGGCCAGGACAGAGAAGGTCCAGGTCATCCAGGAGTGGATGAGGGCATCTCAAAGCCGACAAGAAGTCTTATGCTGACAGGAGGTGGAGACCACTAGAGTTCAAGGATGGGGACCATGTTTTCTTGCGGGTCTCACCTTGACGTGGATTATGAAGATTTGGCCGGGATGGAAAGTTATCTTTGAGCCTCATCAGACCGTTCTAGGTTCTCAGTATGATAGAGGATGTGGATTATCGCCTGGATCTACCACCTCATTTGCACCGGGTGCACGACGTCTTCCACTTATCCCAGTTGAGGAGATACGTGCACGACCCGACACATATCATCAACCATGGGGATCTTGAAATTGACGATGGTGCACTTTTGCGGAGGTCCCTGTGGAGATCGAGGATTGACAGGATTGGGTACTACATGGGCGTTTGATTCCTCTAGTTCGCATCATATGGCAGCACATGAACATCTAGGAGATCACAAGGGAGCGGGAGGCCCCGATGCGTGCTCAGTACCCTCATTTGTTCCCCTATATTGTGTTGTATCTTTATGGATATGTAATGACCTGATGTGGGAGTAATTTAAATACCCATACATTTCATGTGTAATGTTTTTCATAATTTTATTTGGGATTTTACTAGTGCATAGTTTCTGACGACACCAGATTATGAGGCCCGGTTTTCCCAGAATAATTTTCCGAAGTTTAGCTCGGGTATGTTTGGTGAAACGAACGAACTGGTTTTTCTAACTTTTGAACCTGTGCTCCGAATGAAAATACGAGGGCACCGATGAAAACGCAGCACCAATTTTTCATAAGGAGATTTTCTCTGGAGTTTCGTTTGCTCGATAGGTGATGTTAAAAATGAAGTGGGTTAATTAAAGAGTCAAATATGATACATGGTGCAATTTTATTTCTACTCTATGTAATTATAACCAATGTATGGAAGTTATGGTAGGAACAACTAAATCCTAACTCCTCTTGATAGGATATCAGAGAGGTGGGCCCCACACGAGCACCAGCTTTTCAATTTCCTCAAACCTCCCTTATTGCTGGAAAACCTCCCTATTAATTTGTATCTCCTCCACATTAAATTACATGCCAATAAAATGCCTCATTAATTGGATGACGCACGTTAATTAATTCATTGATTTCATTTCAAATTAATGTTGGCATGTGTGTGTGAGAATAAAATAATACATGTTCTTATTTTATTGTTGGTGGATTCATTATTTGGAATAGAGGATAGAACTCTCGTTGTCTTGAAGAACACCATCTTCTTCGTGAAGAACTCCGAGTCTACAATGAAGAACTCTGTCACCGCAAGGGGAGATCGTTGTACCGTCTCATATCCTCTCCGCAGCCGGTGAGAGACACCTTATTCGGAGAATGACGACGCGCCGCATCCTTCATCGGGCGAACACCGACGATGCTTACGGAGCCTTGTTCCATGACTTCGTCTTCCGCGACGTATTTTTCCAACGACAATCCTCGTTCGACGACTTCTTCAAGGTAGAGGTGTGTATTTACAGACTGATTATTCATTGCGTTCTTCATTAATTATTTGTTCCACCTGTTATCAATTTACCGAGAGGAGGTCGGCCCGCCCGAACATGGCTGATCCTCCTCCCCCTTTGTTGTTGTATTTGTTGCGGCTTGAATGAAGGAGGCACGATGCCACGACACCACGCGGAAACAAGGAGGAACGCGGTGAAGAAGCGTGGCGCCGTCGCGCCGTGCCGTTAAGACCGAAAGAAGATGCGGTCGGATTTGGGCCACCATAGAGGGGCGCGGCGCTATTTCCCACGGTGGAGAACCACAAAGAGGTCGTGGCTGGATCGGGGCTGCGGAAGAGGGGTGAGGTGCCGTCGCGCCTCGTCGGCCGGACCAAGGCCGCGGCAGAGCAGGGCATGGCGGCCGGATCCACCGGCTACTGGTACCTAAGAGGCGGGACTGGCTGGTCCCACGTGGCACACTGGACGTCCGTGACGGTCGGCCAGATTTGGAAAATCGGGGGTTTGAACCCCTTGTCGATGCTACAGGGCAGACCCCCCGTGGGTCCGCTGACCAGTTTGAAGGGTCTGGCGGTTCTCCCCCTTCCACGCTCATGCGGAGCCCTCTCAGGGCCAACCGTCCGCGCCAGTAGGGCCGGGACGCTCCTTGATGGGCTGGAGATGGACCCCGGTCAGGTCGACCCAGTTCGGGCCGACCCAAGGGGTCTCGGGCCGGGTCGGTCCGGGCCCAAATCCCCCTAAAAACAGACAGATTCGTTCAAACAGTCGTAACATGGGCTACGGACCTATGATTGATGCACTGATAGTTGTGATGATATCCTTGGATCGAGATGGTCGTTTAAATATTTTACACTCAAGGCTACGTAGAACTTTGGGTATGGCTGGGTTGGTTCGAAAGCGAAACCAACCGGGCCCTCGGAGCGGAAATGCCTATAACTTGAGCTTGGGGCGGCTGATTGACGTACCATCGACTTTGTTGGATTCCTCTTAGTTAGAAGGACCTTTTGGATTACTCCGCTTCATGTTTGGATATAGTTGGAGTGTGGTCGGGTTGGTTTTCACTTAAAAACAAATCGGGCCCCTAGAACGAAAAATCCAATAACTCTCAGATCGAGCATCCGATTGACGTGCCGTCCGTCACGTTGAGTTCCTTTTGTCGAGACGGAACTTTGGGGTACGTCAACTCCGGACTTTGTGTCAGTTGATGTATCAACCCCCTTGGCTCGTGGAGCAGACCCTCCCGGAATTGAGCATTTTGTGCGCTGGAACCGTAGAGCTGGCTGCGACGACGACGATGACGACCACTGTACTGAAATCCTCCGTGGGTTCGACAGAGACGACGACCATAATAGAATCCTTCGTGGGTTCGGAAGTGATGATGACCGTACTAAAATCCTTCGTGGGGTTGACGGATATTATACTATTCTTGTATCCTACGTGGGTCTGGTAGTACTACTATTCTTGTATCCTATGTGGGTCCTGCAGTATTTGACACTGTACTTGTATACTACGTGGGTCAGACAGAGTAGCTGGTCTTGTATAGTTTTTGGGTCTGATAGCTTACCTGGTCTTGTATCCTATGAGGGTCTGATAGCTTAGATGAATAAGTGGATATATCTGATCATCTCTATCGTCTTACGAAGAAGTATAATTGTGTGAGTTGAGTCTTGACTTTCAATCATTATCTTCTATATGACTGACTTTCTTTCTTAAGTGGATGGGGTTGTGTTATCCTGTGTGGGTTGGTTGTGCTATCTTGTTTGGACTGTATCGAACCTTTGCTTGGATGATAAAGTCGAACTAGAATCTATGACTTAGGTATATGTATGGGAATATACCAAAATACAGTTGGTTGTTACTTCGTGATTGTTTCTTTACATTGTGAATTATCCTTTGTGGATTCTTGGAGGCCTTCGGTGGTCATGGGGTCCCTAGTGAGTAGCGTATACTCACCGCTACACGGGTTATGCCTGTACTACGTTGTGTTGGATGTAGATGACGGACACTGCTGATCGTGGTTGAGGCTTTTAGAGCACGTCGGTACCTGGAGGTTGACCACTGGGTAGTACATACACGGAGCAAACGGCTGGACCCGAGGAGCTGAGGAAGCTTTTTGTACCCACCCTTCATGTGGGAATTCCAGTGGACGGCTCTGCATTGCTTCTTTATGTTCAGTTGTTGTACATTCTTTTTAGTAGTACTTTAATTTAGTTGGGTTGGTATTCTGGCCCATTAACTTTCCAGCAGTTACATTTGTACCCTGTTTACTTAGTTTTTACTTAATCTTGCTCACTCTATAGTGTTTGTTTACTTTATAAAGGCAATGCCTTCCCTTTTATCGGTATTTACACCTTTATTGCTAGTTTCCAGCCCCTGGCCTATGGAAGGCAGGCATGGGGTAGTCATGGAACGGGCCCCGAGGATGGGTCGTGACATTTATCAAATATACACAAGAGTTATTGTATATCATCTAATCTATTTTATCAGTTGATTGTGAAATTGTAAAAAAAAATTGAGTGGCCCTATGATCACTAAGATATACTCATTGAAAAATTTATTCGTCCTTGTGAAAAAAACTATGACCAATTATCTTGATAAATATAATCATATAACAGATAATGTACTAATGGTGTGTTTGGAAGAATCACTATCCCCTCCTCATACAATACAGAAATTACATTATCCAACCTCAAAAGAGTATGTAATGATACACATATATTGAGATTAAATCTAGAGTTTTTCTAATTTCTATATAAAAATGAACTATCTTCCAATACATATATCCAAGAAAAAGTCTATAACATGATGGATTAGTTAAAGTGTATAATCCACAAACTTTAATAAAAATTCCCCAATAATATCTTCTAAGGACCATCACATTGATTCCTTGTTCTCCAATACAATTCCCAAAAAGTATTACTAGAATTTCTTATTGAGAACATTTACCACCACGTTCACCTTTATATGAGTATTGAAACTGTCATGGATTAAATCCTAAAAAACTCCTTTCATGTACTCAACCTCTTTTTATGATACTTTATCAAATTCATATACATTAATTTCTTGTGTTTAGGATACATGATAATGTACGCAATCATAATTCTAGGTCACCATATCCTTAGGGTCAGAAACACCACTTCTAGGAACAGATCATTGGAAATATATTTTTTCTTATTTCTAATGAACTAGAAAAACTCATAAGTAAATGAGACCTTCTTGTACATCATGAAACATCCTTCCTAGGGTGTGCTTTAAAGGAATTGGTGATTTCATTAACTAAGGAGAAAAAGCCTATCATTCAAATGAAATCTAGGGGAAGAAGCAAATAAATGTTGGAGAATTAATTATCTATGATGAAATAGGGATTTATTAAAATTATTTTCATAGTATTAAAAATAGTTTACCACAAAATTGTCCATGTCGAGATGACCACGATTATTTTGACATTATAGTCGAGGTAGAAACATCCAATTATTGGGTGGAAAGTACATTTATCCAATCATTATATTTTTTAAATAAATAATTTGATATTATATAATTACACAATTTCATATATAACCATTTTTAAAATATAATATACACATCTACCTTATGATTGAATAAGGTTGTTGTCAGTCCTATCTCATTAGTGATGTAACATTGCAACAATGATGCACTGAGAAAACTGTGTTAAGTCATATAACAATGATTTATATGTATACCATATTGTAGTACATGTGGTTATAGATTATATAATACATGAGATATAACATATTTAAACAATTTAAGATAAAATATATTGGATGAAGTATAAAATTTTGATTTTTGAGGAAGATATAGAATTCATTATCATTATAGAAGAAACACCACCATCTGATTCTTATCTAGTTTTTCCCCTGGTATCTGAATGAAATGAAATTATATAGGAGGACAAGAAAATAATATCCAGGGATGAGGAATGTAATATTAATATTTAGGATGCACCAATTTTAAAAAATAAAATTGATGTATTTCATGAGGAATTACATAAACCCCCCAGATAATGATGCTGTTTTAACAATTGATTTAATCACTAAGGGATGACCAATATAGTGTATTTCATATGTAATGGACAATATGGAATTAGTGAAGATGATGATAAAATTATTGAAGTTCAGTAAAAATTGGTTCATTATCTCTAGTGATTATTCAAGGAGTGAAATTGTTCTCTTTATTAAGAAGAAATATGAATCCATGAGTCTATGAGTCTATGTATTACCTATTGATAAATGCATTCTTTTTCTAAAAATAAATTGTACCCTAACAGGAAATGATGATTTATTTGATGAAATATATCGAGATAAAAATATTCCGAATATTGGGATTCATTTTGGGTATCATTAATGATGAGTAAATAAGGATTATATTATAAAGATATATTTAAAGATGAGGTATAGAAATTACGAGTTTACAATAACGATATTTTGGTGGAAGAATTATCGATATGTAATCATCGATCTAATTAGAAAATATTCAAGCTATACATTGATGATTTTTGTTGAAGAATTCATTAATGATATTTTGTTATATTCTTTAACATATGAAGACCATGAGAATCATGTAGGAATAAATCATGAGTCTATCATAAGGAATGTGTTATAAGATTAATTTATCAACTATGAAATATGTATATAATAAATTTTATTCCGTGGAATTATTATATCTAACGATGGAATTATAGATGATAATGCAAAGGAAATGGATATCTTAGAATGGACTATTCCAATTTAAATTAATGAGGGAAGTAGATTCATTGGATAGAAGGTTACTATAAACATTTTTTACATAATTTTTCCCAATTTTTTAACCTTTTCGAAGATCTCAAATAAAGAGGTTATGTTCATATGAAAAAAATATACAAATTATTTTGAATAAATAAAGATAAGATTAGTTAATTCTCTGATTTTGACTATACCACCATGAATTGATGGGACCATATATTACAATGATTAATCATATAAATTTATCAGTAATGTACATTTGAAGAATTATAATGTCACATCATGTGTAATAATGAAGAAAACAACTCATCAATATATCTATCGAACTTCTGAACTTGAGTTAATAGCTATAAATATATCTTTAATGATATTGAGTGAAAATATCTATGGTTTATGATGTGAGATATATATAGCACACAAGTGATTGATATAGATCTTTACAAAGAAAAAATCCCCATGAGTGAAACGTGATGGCTCTTTTTAGTCAATAATTATTACTTCCCCATACAATACATCCAAAGAAAATAATAATAATTAAAAGATTAAATAAATATGAATAATCAGGTAAATAAGAATAAGATGATTATTATGAGAGATTATATTCTCATGAGTTTATTAAAAATGTGTATGGAAATTGATATGGATGAATAATTGTCCCTTATTATTAAATTACCGTGAAACAATGTTTTCTAGAAAGAAAATCAATATGATGATGACAATTTTTAAAATATCATAAAAACCATTCAAGAGGAATGATTTTCATAGTTATTTTAATGGGATGGAACATTAAAATTATAAAATATGTTATTTATTCCATAAATAACTTATATATAAATAGAACTAATAAATGAAGCACATAGAACAAATTACTCTATACACTCTAGTAGTAACAAGATATATGCTGAACAAAAGGATCTATTTTGTTGAGTTAATATAAAGAATGAAGTTGATGACTGTGGGTCAATTTGGATCGTTTGAAAGCATGTTAAACATATGAGAAATCATATAAGAAAATTCATTCCACCAGTGTAATGTCCTGACCCCTCTTACCGATATTCAATGCATTATTACATAACATTGACATTGTACAAGGAATCATATAATGAATGGCCGATCAGTTTAGTATCCTTGGAAGTACTAAATACATACATAAGTATTACATTACCTGATTAAATAAAAATAACAACATTGTTTCCCCATTTAACACACTTATATCCCATATCCTATCTATACCGGTAAACCACAAAATACGTCTTCACATCCTACGAAAAAAAAATCATTGAAATATGTGAGCTCAGATGCACATTAAGGATCAAAATATAGAGGAAACATTATTAAATAAGAATATACATTAAAAGATACATATAAGAATAAAACATAATCCTTTATTCATAAAATTCAAAATAATATAGAAAATATAAACCATATAATTCCAATTACATATTCACATGGATATTTTACGAGTCCAATAATCGCATGCAATATCAATAGCCAATTTCATAATGATAGAATGCATAATGTTGGATATCATAACAACATAGTCAATACCTCATGCCAATATAAAAATAAGATTTTTAAGGGCCTTATGCCAAGAAACTAATTTGTCTCATTAAACCCAATGATGCATCGAGGAGCTATAGCTTGCTCCACCCATCACATACTATGTCCAATGCACTCCTCATATAAAAAGGATGAAACATAACATAAAAACTCATATAAAAAATATAATACAAAATGTAAATACTTTAACCTTAAACCATTAATTCTATAAAAATTACTCATCCACAGTCAATCATATCACAGGACCTTCAATAAAAAATGGAATATTGTATTGATAAAAATCAATATCAAAAAAGTTTAAAATCTATCAAATTATGTTGACATAGATGAAATCATAACTATTTGATAGAAATGTATCTATCTATTTTGATTTAATTTAAAAGTTAGATAATTATATAATAAATAATTTATTTTTAAATTAATCTTATAATCTTTTTTGGGATACTTCGATGGTGTTATAAAAGAGAAAATTACTTCACTCACTGTATAAGTTAAAAAAATTTCATAACTTAATTTGTCAAAAAAATCTTAAAGGACCTTGTTTGGAAAATGACAAAAATATTCCTTTTAAAACATTTCATAAAATATTAAAAAAGGGTATAAATTAATTTGACCCATTGTATTCTAAATATTAAAAATGTTTTGAAAGGCTTTTTTAAGAAACATGGATGTGGATGATAAAGAGGTCCTCAAAGTTACTCAAGTAAGAACAACCATAGACAATGAAGAGATTGTAGAATTAACCCTTAAAATGTAAATTTCATTGGTCAAGGGTACATTAAAAACATATATAAAAGATATATAATATTTATTAAACTTTAAAATAACCACATATCGAAATATGATATCATTTATGATCTTCTAATATTGCTTTGTTAATTATATTTTTGAAGTATCGTCATTTCAGGTGTTTATCTAATTCATTTTAATTTATATGATTCGTTGTGTATGTTTTTTTAATTATGGTTAGGATGTATTTCATTCATATCCGTAATTATATTATATTAATAAAAAATATTTTTTAATCATAAAATTGTATTTATTCATTAATGGTTATGATGGGTAATGAATCTCTTCGCGTCTATGGAGACCGTAATCTAGATATACTCACAAGGGAAAATACAATTAAATTTATGGAAAATCATATATAATTGGATTTTATATCATGTATCAATAATCATTAACTAGTTATATTTATTTTTCATCAATTATACTAATTAATATACCCATCCAAATAGTGAAGTGTTGAATGACCAACTACACCACGACCTGGAATGGGAAGACAAACATATGCAATTATGGTGACTTTGTCCTTAAGAGGATAGATAGAATAATGAATATCGTGTTAAAATATTTATAATAACATCACAATATGTATAAGGTACTAGATTTTTTATTTTTGTTTGGAAACATCAAAGAAAGAGGAAGTGGAAGAAAAAAAGAACTTGGCAGTGGTGATGGAATAATTGTCGATTCTTTGAGTTTTTCCTTTGGATTTGATAAAAATATATCCTTATAATGGAATTATCCTAAACCTAACACATCTAGGTTAAATTTATGATAGTTGGGAGTATATTTTATCCGGTTTTAACCAAGATAAATGGAATTGGAGGTGTGATTTTGAAAGAAGGGGACATACCGTTTTTTTAGAGAGGTGAGGGTCACATTAGTAAAATCTTGATATATTATTTTATAATAAAAAAAATTCAGTTTCTAAGGGCTCCAAATATATTTATTTATAATTTAAGGTTGGGATGGGTTGAAATCCTCTCCAAAAATAGGTTTTACATAGGATTAGTTCCCCATAATAACATTAACTTTTAGATTTAACTCATGGAAAAATAGATTACCATTTACAATATCTCCTTGTTTTTTATATTATATACTTAAAATATAAAATAAAAATCAATAGGAACCCTGCGTGGTTCATTATTGAAAAATATAACTATATCTAATTCATATGGAAGATCCTTATATTTTTATGAATATAATATCAATTTATAATATATTATTTATTTTAAAAACTTGTTTATTTCATTTATGACATTATTTAGTAATTGATTTTTGTTAAATTACTAATGACATGATTCTATAGAAAGATAATTCATTTTTTCATCCCAAAATATTCATGTTAACCTATAAAATTTGTGTATTTCATGAAAATCCTCAATTTACATTTATTATGATATTTATTATATATAATATTTTAATCCTTTATTAATTAGGAAATTATTTAATCTACATTGTGTCAGAAATAATTTAAATTATTTAATGTCTAAAATATATAAAAAAAATAAAAAAAATATATAATATCTTATTATCTTTCTTATTAATTTTTATAGTTTAATTTATCTTATGTGTATCCCTATATTAAAAAATATTTAGTTATAGAACATTGAATATAAGAATTTTAAATAATTTTTAAATAAAATATAATTATTTCCATAATCCAATCCAAGTGGGTTGAAGAAGATTATTTTTTAATCATATCGTTGATATTGGTTGAAATAAATTTATCCAATATAAATAGGACTTGTGTTTGTGTATTTTAAATAACATTTTTATATGTAATTATATTATTTAATTTTAATAGTTGAAAATAAAAGTCAAAAGTTACTACTGCCCAAATATTATTTTCATCTTATGGAAACACATATTTATTACCAATTCCAACCGTGTCCCTAATATATTTAAATTGAATTCCTAGAAGTAGTAAAATTATGTTTTATAAAATATTTTTAAAGTTCCTAGATGTTTGGTAAAAGAGGGTAAAAAGTTCATCAAAATTTTATACATCTAATTTTATTATAAAAATGACTCAAATGAATTAAAATGAACTAATATATATATTATGTATTTATGTATCTTAACATAAATTTAAATAAAATAAATAATTATTTACATAATAGTAGGTTTTAAACAAAAACGTTGTGTTTTTCAAAATTCATAAAAAATTGAATGTTTTCAACAAAATACAAAAAATTCACCATAATTTAATTTTGATATTCCAAATACAATAATGAAGAACATTTAAAAATATTATATTTATAAAATTTCAAAAAGCATGTATTACTATTGATAACTACTTTTAAACAACTTGTTAGATTTGTGAGGGTGTGCTAGAACTCGAAGTTGTGTACAACACATGCTATAATATTATTCAATGGGAATGGTACCGAAGAAGTTTGAGGTGTTACAATATACCCTACTTAAAGTAATTCTCTCCAAAAAATTTATATAATACTACTGCATAAAAATATTTGGGTTGTTATTCATCATAAGTATCTCAGGTTCCTACGTTTCCTCTCCCATCTTATGGTTTCTGCAAAGATCATTCACCAGATGATTCATCCAGTTTCTCTAAAATTGTTCTTGGGTATCAAGAATTCTGACTGGATCTTCTCTATAATACAATTCAGGTTCCCTTTCTATTTCTTCATATATGAGTATATGTATTGTGTCAGACAAGTATTATCTCAAGAGTGATACGTGGAACACATTGTGAACATTGGTGGGACTAGGTGGCATTGCCAAACGATAATCAACCACACCAATTAGGTATAGAATTTCAAAAGTTCTAATGTACATGTTACACAATTTACCCTTATTGCCAAATCGTATAACACGCTTCCATGGAGATACCTTCAAGCATATAAGATCTCATATAGGAAATTCCATATCCTTCCTTCGGTTATTGGCATATATCATTTCCTACGTTGAGTTTCATTGATATAGGTTTGGATAATCAACACATTTTATATTATATATGTAACATGTTCTTAGCATATGAGTTTTCTTTCACTGTTATCATCCATAGATGTTGGTGTACGATATCTCTTTTTATATAACGCTTCATTTGGATCCATCTGAACTCTTGAATGGAAGCTATTTTTATAGGAAAATTATTTTATAGGTAAATATTGATCCCACATTCCTTGAATGTCATGTGTGAAACATCTCAAAATGCCTTCAATGGTTTTAATAGTCATTTCTGATTGTCCATCTCTTTGAGGGTGGTAAGCAGTGCTCAAACGAAGTTCAGTATCCAAGGCCATCTAAAGACTTTTCTAAAATTGTGATGAAAACTGGGATCATGATAATAATCAATCGATATGTGTACTCTATAAAGTATTAGAACTTCATTAATATATAGTATTATTATATGTTCAAATGGTAAATATTCTCTTATATCACGAAAATGTGCGGACATGGTATGATGATCTACAATGACCAATATTGCATCATTTTTTCTATGATTTTTTATATTTCCCGAGACATTTACTTTTGTAATATCATCACATTTTAGCTCATGTATGGAAATAGGTTGCATGAATCATCTAGGATGCTATCATCCAACATTCTCCTGTAGAAAAACCATATATCTTGACACATAATTAATAATCGCCCTCCTCATGTTGTCCCAGCAAAAATGGTCCATCAATTCTCTATAAATCATAGTGCGACTAGGGTGTATAGAGAAACTGGAAAAATGAGAATCATTCAATAATTCCCTTTTTAGATCAGGTATATCTGTTACACAATGTATCTTTAAAAATTTAAAAATTCTATCTTCATATAAAAAGTCAAACTACCTTTTATCATTTATATCTTTAATTTTATTTTGAAACATATCATCATCAGTCTGAGAATATTATATCCTTTATAATAAAGATGGATTGAAAAATATTTGAAAAAGTATTGATGTTTCACCATCCCAGATTATTGTCGTATCCATTTTTACTAGACCCATGTACATAGGATCCATTTCATTTCACATCTTGTTAAGAACTCCATGATCATTTCTATTCAAAGCATATGCTTCCTTATTTGTCTTCCCTGGGTGGTAATATAATGGGTATTCATAATACATGAAAAATTCAATCCATCAACTTTGCCTAATGTTGAATATTTTTTTGTGGAAAATATACATCAAACTCATGTGATCACTATAAATCTCCAAATTTTCTCCTTATATGTATGCCACGGCCTGGCTCACCATGATGACAGTGGAAGGACCAGTGGGTAACATGACCTCAAGTGCATCCCCCTGAATTCTAGAGGATTCCGACTAGTAGGGATGGACTTTTTGTGTATGTGGAGGAGACTATGCCTTCATAGGTAATAAGTATTATCACAGTGGAAGTAATAATAATTAAATAATAAATAGTTAAAGCATATAAATGATTAAACACAAGCATATGTAATATAATGAATCCAACTGAATAATACTCATGTGTGGAATCTCGCAAAATGATTTCATTCCATAATATATGTCTAAACATAAAATATTTAAATGAGAACCCAAACATGCTATCAATTATATGGAAATGAAACAGATTGTGACAACTGATTCACACGTAAGGCTCTGTCCTCTGCCCCAATATATGTTCTATGTAGCAACCATGAATCAAGAATTGGAACTGACAAACATCCCTTTGTCAGTACCTGCAAATGTATAATCTACTCGGTTGTCAGAAACGCCAGAGCTGGGAGTGAGATAAAATCCCATTAGACCAGCACCTGTGGTGTCTAAACCATTACATTTTGTGCAATAATAAAATTCAGTGTTCCATTATAAAACAATTTCATATAATTTATTAAGTTCAGTTAATAAATAACTCATCGCAGGTTCCAAGCAGAACTCATGCCTAATCACCTGCTTTTGCCTAAGCCGGATTTCTGAATGGATTACATGTAAGTAGAATACACATATGCATATATATGAATCTTGGAAGAGTTAGGTAAAACAGATAAGAGTGATAACTCAAAGCTTGTTCTTTAACATGGGGTCTATGTGATGTGTCAACTAGGTGTGCTTCATCGTACCAGAAAATATATTAGATCTCAAGAGACTTACATTGAAATAAATATAATCTTGTAGTGTATCATTAGTAAGGTTCAACAAGAGAGTGGGATTTTGAGCCCATCATGAATTATCTCTATGGAACATCCTTCAATTATGCAATACCACAGATCTCGTTCAAGTCAATATTTCGAAAGACCAGGTATCACTCAAGGACCGGCTTAACCCTGATACCATTTCGATCTCGAAAAAGGGGTCAAATATCATCCGAGGTTGGATTAGCCACATTGACAATATATCCCCCTCGATGGGAAATTTTTGAACCAGTGTCACTCATAAGTATTAGAAATACCTGGGAAGTCTCGGTCCGAAAAATATAATGACACCGCCCCCCGACGCACAGTGATAACCATCAGGAACAGAGGGTCTAATCTTGTCATTTAATATATGAGTCACCTACTTTCCCCACCCTGAATTTAGTTAATGTTTTCATCGTAGTAGATATGACATCAACATATGTAATTGAAACTTGAAACTAAATAGGCACACCCATGCATCACATAGTGGAAATTTACAATTTCAACATAGAAATCTACACGAGGCTATGTACCTCATAAACATCAGTAGATAAAATGATCTTTTAAATAAATAAATAAATTATCACAACCAACTAATAGAGATCCAATGAATTTAATGTTCATAATTAATCTAAATAAATTATTTAAATTAAACATCATATAGTGAAAATTAATTATTTCAGCATAGATATCTTAACAGGTATTGTACCACATCAACATAAGAAGATTAATGCAATTGTAAATAAATAAATAAATTATCACAGCCAACTACCAAAGATATAAAAATTCAAAAGTTCAAAATAAAACTAAATAAATTATTTAAATTAAATATCACAGATATAGGTTTCTCAACACATGGAGTTAATTAAATTAAATGCTCAGGTATGAAAATTTATATAAAATTTTAATTTAACACAAAAAACAACCAAAAATCCAACAATTCAAAGTTCATAATTATTCTAAAATTATTATTTAGATTAAAAACAACAAATATAGGTTGTGCAACACATGATGTTAAATGAATTAAATATACGTGCTAAAAGAATTTATACCGACCATGTCGGCACACCAAAAGGGGTGTCTGACCTTCTTTCAACAAAAAAATATTTAATTCATTATAAATAGTGCTGAAAAAATAATTTTAAACAATTAAGTTAATGAAATATGGTTAATTTTCACAAAGCTAGTAGGCACCGATGAATGAAGCAACAATGAATTTTTATAAATTACAACGAAATAGGTGAAAATATAGTATAATACATACCTTATGGTCATAGATAATCCTATGATCCATGGTAAAATTTAATTTGACATAAAACGAACGAAAAATGGATGATTTTAGAAAACACCAAAATAGGGTAAAATTCTTCCTTGGCGAACAGCGCGTAGGATACATAATGAAAACTGATGATTCCACTTGCTCAAGGTTAGCGTTTCCCTATGGTTTACTACATACCTGACGGTAATGAATACTAATGATAGATAAGGAGCCTAAATATTCCAAAAGAGGAGCATGTGGTGCTCACCACAAAGGTAGAGGAGTTGCACCACACACAAGTGAGGGAGGATAGGAAGAGTGGAGAAAAGAAATTAAAAGGAAAGGAAAGAAAATAAAAAGGAAAAATAAAAATGAGATGAATAAATAAGATAGTAAAAATATATTGGTGTAGGAAAGGAAATAAATAATTAAAATGATTTTACCTCATTTTAATTATTTTTTTTATTTTTCTCCAACTGTATCTATTTTATTATTTATTTTTATCCCTCTTTAAATTCCATTAATTTCCTTTAATCATTTTCATTTAATTTTTACATGAACGTTGTGCTATGGAAAGAAGTAATATTTTCAAAAAGTCTGAACAATCATTTAATTATTTTTAATAGTTGTCTATGACCCACAACAGGATGTGATGGAACACGTCCAGGGTCACTATAATGATTTGGATTAAAAACATTAAAGTCCACAACATGATTTAAGTCGACATGTTAAATGCATTTATGTAGGTAATTAATAATATTTTATCTAACACAACAATAAATATCCAACCATGTATATACATGTTATATATATACAGACACACACATCTGCCTATTAATATATATACAACCAAACATGTATATATAACTATATATATATACTAAATCCCATACATATATATATACCTCATATATATATACATCAATGTTTTGTCCCAATATAATAATAATAAAAATAATTAAATTAATTATTATTATTAAATTCAACCCATCATTGAAATCATTAATATAATAATGACAACAAACATTAATAATAGTTATAACGGTTGTTTAATGAATATTGATTTTTCATTTTTATTTATCTGAGACAATTAATAATACCATATTTATTATGTTACGTAGTTATTATTTACACCGTCACAAAATTTATTTATTATGGAAGTGTATTTTCATATGTTGTCTTCAACGCAAATAAAAATATAAATGTGAAAATTAATTATTATTATTTATAATGAAAAATATATATTTATATCCAAATATTTTTTTTCGAGTGTGATACTACCAAACGTCTGATGCTCTCAATGGTGTTACCTGGACTAGGGTGAACCGCACGTCCCATAACTAATAGTGGTCTCATATTTTTCTTTCGACACACCGTTTGTGAGAAAATTATTATTTATTATATATGAAATGGAAAAATTATTTAATAAAAATTAATTATATAATTATCATGTATGAGGGTTCCAAACAGCCGATGGGAATCATGGTTATACCCTAGATAGGGTAAACCCAAAGATCCAGACATAACTATGGTCTTATATTTCTCGTACGACTCACTGTATGATAGTTATTTCAATTTTTTGAATAGAAAAATACACGCGTATCTATAAAATTAACTTATTATTATTATTATTTCAACACTGCAGTGTTGACTATCAGAACAAAATGTTTAGAAGCTCTTTTTATAAAACATGGTTTCCCAGTTATGGAAATAATATAATTTCCATCACTTTTTTTCATCTAATTCAAAACATAGAACATTAAAACCATCCAAACTTAGATATTATAATCCCTAAGAAGGCTTTGAGAACAAAATAAATCTCACACAATCTACAGGGTCATGAATTCTTGTATAAAAGGACTTCAAATTCTCAATGCACATTCATACAATGTTTAGGAATGTGGCACATAAGCCATTAAGATATGAACCAAATGATCATTTTCCAACTGAAACACTGCGATTGTACCTATCCAAACACGTTTAGCTACAGATAAAACCATGCCATCGTCTCATTATCTTCTGGCCAAAGATACATCCCACCATAGGTTTGAGACCTAGAAAGAGGAAAATTCAAAATCACAACACCTTCGACCGTCAGAATTTTTTATAAGACACTCCCTAAAGCATTATAGAAATTCTTATTTCATGACCTATAAAATGGATAAAATGGTCGATTCCACATATCCCTTAATTCCCATGTTGAGCCATATTTTAAGGAAAACCCCTATTCGACGAAACTGCACTTGTCTCACCCGATGATGTGTCAGAAAAAAGCTCATTCACTAACCTATTTATTGAGCATGAGAGAGAACTAGTCAAGCCACTATGACCGACCATTTAAGATAATTCTTGGCTTATATGGAAGTTTTTATATATACTAAACTAGTATGTCTTTTGAAAAGTTATCTCACATTCACCCGAACAATTCCATCGAAGTTCATACCTGACCTCCAATGACGTTCCTTTATTTAGGCCTCACCAAGTCAGAAAACATGTCTTAGGTATCCTATGATTTTCCCAATAAGATTGAATGGAATTAACATAAGGTGTTCCATACTCCATTATTATGAGAGATATATTGGTAAAGAGATAGATGCCCATAGCAAAACATTTACTGAGCCTGGTGTGGCATTGACCTGGCGGTCAAGTCAGATGAAATGAATGGTGTTCACGAGTTCATATAAGGAATTACTACACAGAAATTCTAGGGTCACTGAAGAATATGAAATGCCTTAGTAAAAATTATGCATTAGTGAGAATCACTAAGATAGACACCCTAAAAAATCCAACAACATTTAATGATTTAGCATGTTTTAAGACTGATGCCCTTTTAGTGCATCATTGATGAAGGAAAGATAGGGGTCATTCTCATCACATAAGGAGGAGTACACTAAGAGGATTTGGAGATTACTAGAAGGAAAAAATTTAAACAATTAGCATGGAAGCCCAACCAAACCGGCTGGTGTGTTAAAACACCTACGTATCTGTAACATACCCTGAGTATTGGGACGAACTTCATTCCTTTAACACAAAAGTTACTTCCCTAAAGATATTTCCCAAAATGTATTTAACAGTACAAGACTTGACAATTACACCGAACTCAACCAGTTTTTCACAACATTATGCACTCGACGGTACCACATATGTAAATGCATACTACACTGAGATGATATAGAAGAAAGATGATTTCTAACTCCGAGGACGGAATATTGAATCATCCATCACTGTGGAGAGTTGAGGGTCAAAAAACCATTGAAGAAACTAACCATTTCCAAGGCATGCCTAACCTAATGGAATAGAACATTTCCCAATGCTCATGCCCGAATCAAAATTCAAGGGAAACAAGACCAATCGCCCTAACAATGATTTCATTTAAAACAAGGTTGTCCGACTAGGTACAATGGCATGAAAATGGTTTTGTTCCAATGAAACTCAAGGAGAAACTCAAACTACAAGAATACAAGGGTCTTAAATAGAGGACATCACAACAGATTCCATATCCATGCCCTTTATATTTAATCCCATTTAATCTCTAATCATCAAACGATTTAATCAAAACATTAAGTATCATATTTCAAAAAAACACAAGGTACTTGATCATAAACTGCACCTCAAGAGAAAACATGTCTATTTTATAAAACACCATTTTAAAATATCTTAAATTAATTGAAATCTTATCCTTAATTAGCTAATATATCACATCATTCTTTATTAAGAGATAGTGTGGCCTAAAAGGGTCCCACTATGTAGACTTGGTTTCATTAAAATTAATCCAAAAAATAGTTGTATAATGATTAAGTGTCACAACAATCATATTTCGTTATCTCATATGGAACATGAACCAACAAGCCTACATGGTCTTAGTTGTTCCATTAGGTAGTTAAACAATTCATTTGAAATTATAACATGCTAAAAAAATATCAGCCTAGATATATGGGTTTATATGAACATATAAAGAAACTATACACATTATAGTTCATGGAATTTGAGTCCCATTCAAAGGAAGCCATTAAATTTTAGTGAAGAAACCAATTACATAACTAACAAGCTGTTAGTGCATTGCAATAAGATAATAGAGAGATACATGTTGTAATAAGCATATCATTTTAATCAAAATGACATGCTAAGAAGAAAAGAAGTATGATATAAGGAAAACATGGTATTAAAATGGTAGTATGTAAACAGGCTATCATGCTAAATATATCACCGAAACATGGTATCAAAAAGTAATGGTTAATAATTATAAGTCACGGAATATATTCAAGCCAATCAATTTGAATTAATAGGAAGCCTAAAATGCAACTACATGGCAAGGAACTATGAATGGCATGTGAATCCCTATGTTCTTATTATGACACATGCAATGTTTCATCCATACCTAAATAGACAAAGGGTAAAATATCATAAATTTCATAAATTCTTAAGGAACTAATATTACACGAAATCACTCTAGGAAAAATTATATCAATTGTAACATCGAAAATCTCGAACAACAATCACATCCTAGGAAACTAGGTTATTTCTCGTATGTAGGGTAATCAGTCCCAAACACAGATACTAATCAAGCACTGACACATTCCTAGTCTCTTGTCTACCAACCCAAAAAATTAGACAAAGGAAAAAATGCCACCTCTGATACCACATTGTGACGTCTCGACCCGGATCACCTCTATGACGGGGGGGGGGAAGACCAGCATGACACATGACCTCATGCACATCTCCTCGAACATCTAAGGCTTCCGAATAGCATAGAGGGCTATTTTGTGACTGAGGAGGAGACTATGCCCAAATAGGTAACAGGTATAATCCCAGTGTATGTATTTGTATTTAAATTATAAATACCATAATCATATAAATTAATAAACTGCAGCAGAAGTAACATAAATAATCCAACTGAATAATTCTCATGTTCGGAAGCTCCCAAAACTATATAATTCCATGATATACATCTAAACTGAATGTCTAGAAAATAGATCCCAAGCATGCTATAAACTAAAAATAAAATAAACAATGTTTGACAAGTGCATCACAAGTAAGGATTTGTCCTCTTCCGCAGTCTCTGTTCTAAGATGAAATAATCAATTAATAATCGGAACCAACACACTTCTTTGTGTCTGTACCTGCAAACATATAATCTACTCGGGTGTCAACGACACCTGAGCAGGGTGTGAGATAAAATCTAAGTATGCCGACACCTGTGGGGTCTAAACCATTCCATTTTGTGGATAATAAAATGAAGTGTTCCATTATATAATAATTTCATCTTATTTATTACATTCAATGATATAAATAACTTGGTTCGTGTTCCAAGAGACAACAATGCCTAATCACCTACTTCAGTTTAAGCCAGAAGTCTAAAGGGAGTACTTTTAAGTAGAATACACATATTCATATATATGAAGACTGAAAGAGTGATGTATAACAAGGAAGAGGAATACCCCTTAGCTTGTGCTTTATCATGGTGTTTAATTCATGCGTCAACTAGGTGTACTTAAAAATACAATAAAATATCAAAAATCCAAAGAGTCTAACACTGACATTAATATAAACTTTTATTGCATCATTGTTAATGATAATGTTGATAGATGGAGTCTCTGCCAATCCTGAAGCTATCACTATGGTACGTCCTTCAATTATCCAATTCAACTGATATCGTTCAAGGAAATCTTTTAAAAGACCATGTATTGCTCGAGGCATGGCTTTACCCTGAGTCCATCCTGATCATCCAAAAAGGGGTCAAGTATCAATTGAGGCTGGAATAGCCACATATCCAATGGATCAATCTTGATGGGCCCCTTTGGAAGCAATGTCACTCATTTGTATTAGAATTTGTGGGGAAGTCTCGGTATGGAAAAGCCAATGACACTGACCACTGGTGCGTAGTGATAACCTCATGAACGGATGGTCTAAGTGTGGACCTTTATATAGGACTCTCCTTCTTTCCCAACCTTGAATTTATCTAATGTTTTCACAACAGCAAAGATGACATCAATATATGTTATTGCATCTTGAAACTAAATAGGCACACTCATGCATCACAATGTGAAAATTTACTATTTAAACATAGAAATCTTAACGAGGAAAAGTACCAAATCAACACAAGCAGATAAAATTTGTAACAACCCAAGATTTCAATGTACGTTATTTCATTAAATTAATTCAATAACTTGAACTACAAGCATCACCGAGTTCAATCACACCACAACTTACCAAAATAGCCATTCAAAAGTAGTTATGAATATTACTAACTTAATTTTGAACTTTATATAATCCTTATAATTTTATAATCCATATTATGAGTTTCTAAGACATAATGTAAGAACAAATACATTTTTTCAGAAAAAAGTATTTTTTTTAAATGCAATTTTACCACCTTTTAATGGAGAACCCTTTTTAAATCTAATATATGAATATTTTACATATTTAATTTGATAAGATAAATTTCTTATTTATAATCAAGACAAAGGAATTTAGTTTCAATAAATTTTTGGTATTATTCTGAAACAATTAAATTTTTTACGACTAGTGAAAAACACTGAGTTATTGTTTAAAACCAGTTTTTTTATTTAAATAATTATTTATTTTATTTAAATTTATTTTCGGTCAAAATAGATACATAATACCTATATAAATTAAATGTAATTCATTGGATTCAGTTTATCATAATTTTAGATATATAAAAATTTTATCGAACTTTTTACCGTCTTTTACCCACCTCCTAGGAGCATTTGCAAATTTACATAAAACATAATTTTACTGCATTTTTGAGTTGAATTTCGAAAATCTGAGAGACACAGTTAATATCAAGGAGTAAAATGTGGTTCTACAAGAAATTGTTTTTTTGAAAATTACCTTTTTGCTTTTATTTACCACGGTTACAAGTAAATAGGGTAATTAAGGGTAAAAATGATATTATTATTACACTAACACATGTCATAATTCTATTGGATAAGTGTTATTCAACGACAAACAACCTTAGGAATAAAATATGACCCATTATGTCCACTTGGATTAGATTAAGACATTTATTATTATTTTATATAATGAAGAGTTAAAAGAGTTAAAATCAATGTTTAATAACTAAAAGATTTTTAATATAGGGTTATACCTAAGATAAATTCGACTATAAATATTTATTAGAAATATAAAAATATTTCCTACAAAATGGTATTTTATTTCTAATTTTTTATAGATTAAAAAAATAAATTTATTAATGACACAGTGATGATGTAGTAATTGCCTTATTAATGAAAGAATCAAATAAATGGTATTATAAATATTAAAATAAATATAATTTCAATGTTTTTAGGACATCCACGAATTTTCTAGGTGAATATGATATGTTTGGATTGATTCAATGTATTTACCAGAAAATATCAGTCTGTGGTAAAGCCTATGACCATTTATTAAGACATTCAATGTATATTGTTTGAATTAATCATGTTGTTATTATTTTAACAAAAAACAAATACCAAATAGTGTCAAAATTGACTTAAAATAGTTCTTAAAAAATATTATATTATTAATTGATATAATGGTCCTAAAAATCTATTGTTCATACAAAAGACTTATATAATAATATATATGACATTAATTAACCAATTGGGGTTTGATTGGCAGTATATTGTAAGTTTATTAATCATATAGTGTAAGAATACAAGAAGACACGGTCAAAGATAAATTATTTATCTTAGAGTGAACTCTAAATGATAAGGTAAAACTGGTAACCTAAACATGTCTAAAACCTCTTGGTTGAGTAGTTTTCGAGCCATCCCTACCAAAGTCTTAAAATAATACATTTTGGAGCCATTATAAACAGATTATGAATTTATTATAAATTAATATTTTATTTTTTTCCAAAGGAGCCCCTCACCCCTCTTAAAAAACGACACTTCCACTTCCCTCAAATTCACACCTCCAAAGCCATTTGGATCGGCAAAACTCTGCAAAAATACTCTCTAAACAATCCTACCTTTCTCATAGAGGCCCTCCTTTAGTCAAAAATCAATCTTATGGATCCCTTTTGATCACATCAAAAGAAATAACCCGAAGAAGATGTAATAATTTCACTACCCTCATTCAAGTTCTTTTCTTCTTCCACTTCATATTTCATTGTTATTTACATTCTAAAATAATAACTCCAGTATCTTATATATACTATGATGTTATTATAAATATGGCACAAAATTATTCATTATTCTATACATCTTATGAATAATAATGTCACCATGCGTGCATACGTACGACTTACCGTCTCCAAGCCATGGTGTAATTTTTTATTAAACACTATGTTATTTGGATTGATATAGTGATGATTAATCTGTATATAAATAATGAAAACAACATGATAATGTCACTGAAAAATTAATATACCATCCAATAAAACAATTTTAGGGAAATTATATTATTGATCGTACATATGTACGGATTACCGTCACCACGACGCGATGAGATTCATTTCCACGTTCACCATTCATCGACAATTATAAAAATATATATATTACTAATAAGTATGTAATATATGAAATAATAAAGCTACTGGAGATATATATATATATATGTGTGTGTGTGTCTGTACTTACATAAATCTTATTCACTTAGTTCTGGTCAACACGATATGAAAATGGAAATAGCGGTTATGCGTACGTACGGACTACCGTCTCCATAAACGGTGTTTTTCATTTCATATATATGAGTATTATAGATATTTATATTCTAAATATATGTGATATATAAATCATGTTTTATATTATGGAGGTATTTAAATCTTTTCCTAAGTGATATAATCAAGAGTAATAACATAAAACATGTACGATAAATAAAGCAATTATTACCCGGAATGTTAATATAACATAGAAATTATTTTTAAATGGGTAGTATATAGTCATAAAATAATCATGTATGAAATCATAAATACTAATATGGTTCTAGTAAAATTTAATAACATACTATGATCTTCATACAGTAGGTAAAGCGTACCCTCGACCAAACGAAAGTGCAAGGTAAGGGTTAATTTCACAATCTCTTTATTATCCGATGATGTTTTTACATAAGTATCTACTGGGACATATTTATTATCAATGTCCATGTATCATGAATGAGTTTTCAAAGGGATTATTTTAAGGGACTTTTTTACTGACACATCATTTCAAATGTTGTAAATATTTATTCTTCTAAAACTTTTTCATTAATGTCCACATCTTCAAAATGGTTTTTAATTATTTATTTATATGAGAATGAATGTTTTTAAAATGTTAATTCATTTAAAAAGTATTAAAGTGGTGTGGGACACTTTGATTCAAAGATTTATTTAAATTATTTCTTTTCTAAATTGTCTGACTTTGAATTTTTTTCATGAAAAATGGGTATTTCTCTCAAAGATTTTCACAAATAATTTTTATCTATGTCAAAATCCTTTAATGGATATTAAACTAGTTTTGAAGTTGATTTATCATGATACAAATCTTCCATATTGTGTTGATTGTTTTGTGATATTTTTGACTGTAGATGTGTTATTTTTATACCATTCCTGGTTTATGGGTAAAGTGTTGACATTCCGAATGCTAGTTTTAATATGAATGTTTATGTTATGTTTAGACCATTTCAAATGAGGAATGCATTGGAAATAGTAAGTGACGGGTGGAGCCCGTATAGCTCCTCGATGCATCGGTAGGTCTCAGGTGACAAACTAGTGTTTTGTCACAAGACCTTGACAAAATCTTATTTGTAGTCTATGCACAAGGCCTTGACTATGTGGTTATGATAGTCTGGAATTATGAATTCCACCGCTATAAAAGTTTCTATTGATATTGCGTGTTATTATTCAAGTAGTAGAATATCCATGTGAGTATGTAAATGGAATTATTTTGATTTATATTTTCTATATTATGAAGAATTTAATGATGAAAGGTATTTTGATTTAGTTTTTTACATTTCCTTAAATGTTTATGAATATTTTTGAATGTTTTCGCACTATTTCTTACCTTTAATGAGAATTTGAGCTCACCCCTTTCTATGTTTTATTTTTACCAGGATTCTAAGAAGTGTATTGTGATTGATATACAGGGTTACGCCAAGGGAATAATTTAATTCATAAAGAATTATTTATGTTGTTTTGTATGTTATAAAGATTAGTGTAACATTCATGTATGTAATATATTTTCTAAGACTTTTAAACTGATCGGTCCATTGGGAAATGATTCCTTTTAATCATTTCAATGTATTAAAATAATGCACTAACTCTGGATAACTGGGTTCAGGGCATTACAATTGGTATCGAAGGGAGGTTTAGAAATAACCATGGAAACTAGATTTAGATAAACTCTGATTAATGCACATTACCGTAAGATATACATTGAATGTTAGTATAGAAGAACTTCTTATAATTTTGGTAATGTAATGATTTTGTGATTTTTAAAAAAAAATACGTCCTTGTCTAGAATCGAGCAGGTAGAGGCGGCTCTGGCACAGATATACCCAGAAAGTCCAAGAGACAGGCAGAAGCCTGCTCTCAACAAAAGATTATATAAAAAAGTAAACAGTACAAGACAGCTCAAGAGAGGCCCACCTTACAAACCCGAGTATGCATCACACCATTACAGTCATTCCTAGCCAGACTATCACAATAGTTGGGAAGAACAAAAGACCAACTGGAACTAACCTCCCTAACGGCCCTTTTGGAAAGTGCGGCATCAACCTGATTCCCTTCACGGTAGACATGGGTAACATCAAGGAGTAAACCTTGAGCAAGGTTTAAACAGGATATCCAAGCAGACATCATCCTCCATGGAACATTCCTGGATCGGTCCTTCAAAATCTGGACAGCAACAGAGGAATCCGATTCCAGCCATAACCTGTTCCAACCATAAAAAACAGCAAACCTGATGGCCTTAATCATGGCCCACAGTTCAGCCTCGATCGCATGCGCATGTCCAACATAATGAAAGAAACATCCCTTCACAAAACCCCGATGGGTTCTGAACACCCCGCCACACCCAGCAGGACCCGGAGCACCCAAAGCAGCCCCATCAACATTCACCTTTAACCAGTTAATGATAGGGGGTATCCATCGAATGTATTTCAGCATGCATGGTTTCCTTTCCCTACCACTTACACCAAGAGAATGCAGAATAAGAAAATCAGAAATATCATTATGCATGCAGCCTGTTTGATTTTCAGCGGCCAGCTTGATGCATCGATGAATCATCATGATCCCATCACGATGGCTGGACTTGAAATTGCTGAAGATCAGCCTATTGCGAGAATTCCATATATACGAAACAATTGAAACAGCAGCAGCAAGTAACAAGGCTTTAATCTGTTCACTAGTAGAAGACTGCAGAACCGAACAGAACAGGGAGGCTATCAAAGAGAAATCAAAGAAGAAGTGAAAAATGTCTTGCAGATAGCCCCATAAATTCATGGCAAAATCACAATGAATAAACAGATGCATACGGGATTCATCTGCCTTCATACAAAGGAAACAAATTGGAACAGTTGTGATACCTGCACGCTGCAGCGCAGCTTGGATGGGCAACCTGCATTTCCATATCTTCCAGATGAGTAAAGAGTCATTTGGGAAAATATATGACTTATGAACAGCCGCCACCCACGAAGGAGTGCCTGTGTCAGGCCCACACATAAGATTATAATATTCCCTGCTAGAGAATTTCCCATTCAAGGATGGTTTTCACATCAAAACATCAGAGTCAACATATTCAAAACTGCAAATCTCATCATTAGTAGCAGCTGGGATAAGAGCAGAAATTTCAGAATTCCTATAGGCATCAGATATGGACAGATTCTTCCTAGAAGATGGAACAGAAACATAGTCTTTGATGGGGGCGGACAACCATGCAGTGGACCAGAAATTCAGGTGTGAATCAGGGCAGACCAGCCATATAGAGTGAGTCATAAGCTTGGAGAAGGTAATTCTAACCGAAGACCAAACTGAGGATTGCAGAAACAAGCATTTCTTATTCTGTAATCTGTCAACGAACCTGCTAACAAGGAATTCCAAAGAGAAGTCAGGCTTAGCAAGGAGCCTCCATGTAAAATTCTGAAGTAAGGAGTCATTGAATAAATTAATATCCTTAACTCCCATTCCCCCCATATTAACTGGTTTAGTACAATCTTTCCAAGAGACAACAACCAGTTTTCTTTGTTGTGTGGACCCAGTCCAAATGAAATTCCGGATCAAACCACTCAACTCTTTAAGCAGGGCCCTTGGCCATCTATAAACAGAGAAGGAATAAACAAACATAGAAGTGATGACTGAATTAACAAGACAGATTCTACCAGCCTGGGACATATGCTTCCCCTTCCAGCTAACCAACTGATTGCTGATTTTTAAGGCAATGCCTTCCAGATGAGCTCGTTTCACTCTTCCCCAAAATAAAGGTAACCCCAAGTAGTAAAAAGGCAGTTCCCCTCTCTTTACCCGAAGCCTATTGGCAATCCTGTTTTGATTCACAATTGGGACTCCTTCCCCAAACACAACAAAAGATTTGTTCCAGCTGATTGCCTGCCCTGCAACCTCTTCATAATGTGAAAAAATGCTCTTAATACATGAGATAGTGCCCCTATTAGCCTTGAAGAAAAGAAGTATATCATCAGCATAGAGAAGATGGGAGGGCGCAAAAAGATTCCTACCTGCTTTCATTCTTCGATAAAGACCTGTATTGACAAGGTCATTCAGACAGATACTAAGATAGTCTTCAGCCATAGAAAACAGAAGACCAGATAGTGGATCACCCTGTCTGACCCCCCTTGTACATTGAAAGAAACCCCTTGGGGAGCCATTAACAAGAATGGATAGGCGAGCACTTCGTAGAATAGACGAGATCAACTCAATAAACTTATCCGAGAATCCATTCATTCTTAGAATAGTAAAAATAAAGTCCCATCGCATAGTGTCAAAAGCCTTGGAAATATCCACTTTCAAGGCCATATTCCCATTCTGAGATTTACCTTTCATGATATTAATGCATTCTGAAGCAGTAAATAAGCAGTTCTGAATATTTCTACCAGGCACAAATCCAAACTGATTGGCAGAAATGAGATTCCTGGCAACATCACCTAACCGGGTAGCAACAATCTTGCTAACCACTTTAGGAATAGAATTACCAATAGCAACAGGTCTAAAATCCTTGATGTCTAAAGCATTGTCTTTCTTCGGGATCAAGGCAATGAAATTGGAGTTCATACCAAGAGGCATAAAAGAATGTTGAAAGAATTCCTTAACAGCATTAATAACCTCAGCATGGATGATATCCCAGTAAAACATAAAGAATTTATTTGTGAAGCCATCCGGGCCAGCAACACTGTCCATATTCAAAGAGAATAAAGCATGATGAATCTCTTTGTAGGATGGGCTTTCAATGAGTCTTCTGTTTTGATTTTCATCCAGAGTTGATTCAATACATGTGACAATCTTAGATGAAATGCTCACACCAGAATCAGTGTAATGGTTCTCAAAATGACCAGTCACAGCATCCACAATCTCATTTTCAGAGGTGAGTAACTTACCATCAATCATAAGAGCCTTGAGATTTTTCTTAAGCATTTTCTCCCTATGCAAGCAGTGGAAAAATCTGGTATTCCTATCCCCATTCTTCAGCCATTTTATGTTCAACTGATTACGATCCAAATTTTCCTTAAGAGACAAAAGACTATCAAGCTTTGAGGCAGCTTGAAGCTCCTCCTGAGATGGGAGATCCTGCTGCATGCTCCGTTGCTGGCAGTCCAAAAGATTAAATTCAGCCGCTTTGATGTCATTCGCAATGCTGGAAAAAGATTCTTTACTCCAAACTTTAAGTCTGGCCTTTACATTTTTCAGTTTCGAGGTCAGGATATGTGAAGCACACCCAGTGACAGCAGATCCCCATTCTTCCATAACAATTTCCCTGCACCCTTGGACAACTAACCAAGCATTGTTGAATTTAAAGGGCAGAGGAGCAGACCTTACCGTGCAAAAACTTATCTCAACCAGAATAGGATTGTGGTCTGAGTGCAGCCTTGGAAGAGTTAAACCAGAAGCCTCCATTGTATCACTTCTGTCATTCACTTGGACAAGACAACGATCCAGCTTGCTAGCCTGCCTTCCATTAATAGTATATCTACTCCATGTAAAATCAGCACCCACAATTGAAACTTCACTCAGGTGGCATTGATCAATACAATAAAGAAAATCCTTAGAGGAGGCCCGACAAAAATTACTTCCAGTCTTTTCCTCCGGCCTTAAAATTGTGTTGAAATCACCAAGAATAATCCATCTCTTGGACATATTCTCAGAGACTGCAAGCAGGTGATTCCAAAGAGCTCTCCTTCTGATATATTGGTTGAAAGCATACACAAAGGTAACACAAAAATAATCAGACATCTGAGAACAAGATACTGTAATAGCCTGTTGCTCGATCTGAAAAGAGTCAATGACTATGCTGTTGTGCTTGAGAACCCATAGGGATTCATTCCCATCTTGAACCTGATTGCATGCAACCAGTGAGTAGCCAAAAACATTCCAATTGAAAGCTGACCATCGTGAGAAACTCATTCTGGGTTCAGCAATGCCCAATAGCATGGGCTTATTGGTCATAATCAAATGCTTCAGGGCTCTGACCGTGGGAGAGTTCCCAAGCCCCTGGCAGTTCCAAAAAAGGATCTTCATTGATTCAGAGACCGCTGCCTTGTGCAGGGTCCAACATAACTTCCAGCTAAGCATTCATTTGAAACATCTTCAGCATTATCTATGGTATCACCAAGAGGATCATCATGCACTGAAGTCTCACTAACCTCATTAGAGAGAGAGGCAAACCGATTTCCAGTATTAAAAGGCATGGTTAAGGTAGCAGGAAGCTTCCTTTTAGCCATCTTCGAAACTGGTATCTGAGAAAACTCATCACTGACTCCCTCAATGATGAGTCCTGGCTGATCCTGCTCCAAAGGAAGAGCATGGGGTAAAGATCCCAGCACCTGCTGAGTAGCAGGTTCCACAATTGGAAGCACAGGGCACCCCTGCTCTTGTAAACACTCATCTGGAGCAGCCTGGCATTCAACAAACTGATCTCCAACACTCTTCTCAACCTGCTCATGTATTCTCTCACTAGCAGCATCAATCACAGCTGCTTTAATAATATCCAACATTGTCTGAGAATCTGTGCAAACATCCAGCAGACCCACTGCATCCTTGCCACCTGCCTCATTATTTTCATTCAACACACCAGGAGGGTCCTGAGTTATATTCCCTGCTATTTCCCCACAATCAGCAGGCACATCAACAATATCCACATTGCCACCCTGAACCTCCTCTGCAATGTTCTCAGCCTGCACCTTGTTCCCATCATCTGAATTGATACCTCCATGTCCAGACATCTTCCTTCGACAAGTCCCCACATCATGGCCACGAATATTGCATGCAGAACACACCTTAGTTCTGTTACAATCCATTAGATTATGACCAAAAATATGACAATTAAGACAGAACCTTGGTTTCCTTTCATATGCTATCTCCAAATTAATGCTATCATCTCTAGTGGTGAAGACAACCTCTTCCACAAGAGTACTTGACATATCTACCTCCACCAAAATCCGAGCATAATGCCCAAAATTAAGATTATCAGTCTGCTTATCAAGCCTAATAGGGTTCCCAATAGAGGATGCAATATCCCACAAAATTTGAGGATGCCAATACAACCAGCTTAAGTTATGAATACGAATCCAAACCTGAGCAAAGGTGTTCTTGACCGTATTTGGATCAAAATTCCGGTCCCATTCATGAATTCTGAGAAACCCAGGATGCAAAGGAACCGAACCCATACTCCAAGCACATCTCTTGCATTCATCAGATGGGAAGACGACATGATAAAAGCCACGCCCCATAGCCGTCATCTTCCAATCACTGAAGCCCCATAACTCCGCCAATCTCACTGTAAGATCTTGAAATTTCCATGGCCTCACACCCTTTGGAATCACCACACGAGCAATGATGGAAAACTTACATAGTTGAACCCTTTCTTCAACAGCAGCTTGATTTGCCGATACATGAGCAATTCGACCCTTTCGTATGATTCTTCCAGAACTCCCCGGATCACAATCCAAGAATGAAAATCCTCCATCCTTACTGGCCACATCTACAAACCTCCTCCCATGACTAGAGGCATCCTTAGAGCCCAAATTCGTATTTTTCCGTTTCGTGCAGAGACTAAATAGATCCATGTGCCCAATTCGATCTTCATCAGGAGGAGCTTCAATTTCTCTCCCCTTCGATTTCCCATCCCCTTCACCTTGCTTCGGAATTTCTCCCGTGGAACCCTCGAGAGCTGCCATCTAACTCTTATCCAAAAACGGCTCTGGCACAGATATACCTAGGTGTAAAACTCGAAAACCGCAGTTTGAGATACACTCGAATGGGAACTCGTGCACGACAACGATACTTGCTTCACTCATGGATATGAAACTCCTTGGCGATATGCTTAGGATAATTTTTGTATTCATTAGAAACCACTATGAAGGGTTTATGATTATATACCTCCTCAAGGAATTTTTTGTGATTATTGATTATATCCATAAACTATTTAATTTACGTTAGGTATTTTACATGTTTGGAATTATTAATTGTGATTCATAAACCGACCTAGTGTATGTCATAGTTTAGAAATGGCGCCCAGTAGAAGGAATTATAACTCCAGATATACATACGATCCAAAGAGTAGGAATGGTCATATCATTCGTAGTAATAAGGCAACATTTAGAAAGGAAATAGTCTCCCTTGTATTATCATCATATGAATAAATAATATCATGTGTTAATAAGATCAGTAAAGATTTATTCGAATCATATGGATTTGAAGGGAAGCCAGAGAATAAAAGGATGGTAGACAGAAATATGGATAAAGGGAATAAGGGAAAGAAGCTTTTTCCAATATGTGATAAATATGGAATGAGTCACCTTGGTAAATGCTTGAAGGGAATGGGATTTTATTATAAGTGTTGAGAAAAAGGACACCATGTACATGATTTCAATGGCAAGAAAAAGTTTTTAAATTTAAAATTCTTCATCTACAAGGCATTGAGACACTATGCGAATAAATGTCGCATTCAAAAGAGTATACCAAAAATGATGTTATTGGATAATAATCACGTTATTATTCTACCTTAGATGAAGAAGAATGACTAGTGTTCTTATGTAGTTATTATAGAATTATTTTATTTGAGTGTTGTATCTAAAGTATACTGGTTACATGAATTATTGAGATAAATGAGGATTGTACTGCAGTACTATTTCATTGGGAATTTGAGATTATATGGTCCTGATACTATGTTAGTAATTTTGGAATAAGATATGGTTGATTTTGGTAATTATTGTTGTAGAGGTGCTCTAAAAGAATACACAGTGATGGTTGTCACATGTAATTACCTGTAAAAAAGGATCCTCATTATGTTTACATTCCTTATAAAATTTGGACTGAGAGTTTCGATATATGTATTTTGGATATTTCTAAAGGTTGGAATGGATTAATTTTCACATTGGATACTATTGTTAAGGTAGTTTTTGTATTACCATAAAAAGGACAACCATGAGGTCGGGTGACAACCCATCACGTCCGGCAAGGCCGTGAGACTTGAACCTGTAACCAAAGGGAGGCAAAGGTGTATCACCTATCACTGAACCAGGTGACGTCCTGGATTGTATAATGTAGTTTTTCGTTAAATGGTCTGATAGGTGAATTATAATTCTTTATTTTTTTTTACCATATATGAATTGGATAAATAAACTATTTTTTTTTGAAAACTTTTGGAGCGAAATATGCGTTTGTGGTAGAAATTAGTTAAAGAATGTAACTCTAATTTTAAAGTATATATATATATATATATCCCTATTATTCTATGATTAAATTAATTCTTAAACATTATTTAAGAGACTTCATCACAATATCCTTCCATTGAGGCGTCCTTTTATTTCCAAATTACTTTCTTTTATACGGTGTATAAAACCATTTGACATTTCATTTGAAGGGGAATATTTTTCTAAGAATCATTTTACTAAATGACAAAAAAAAGTTTTTCTATCATATGCAGTGACAACGACCTTCCCACCACTGCGAGTTTTACTTGATCTTTGTATTCCATAAGAATCCAAAACGTTTTTTTAAGAAAATGAAAATAAATACCATATACACTTTTAACATATTTTTTTATTGAAAATGGTATTGATAATCGATTTGTTATGTCAATATATTAAATTGGCATATTATGATTAATGACCTCAATCAATCTCTAAAAATATTTATGTTTTCCCTACAATTATGTGTCTCTAATTTCCACCAATGTTCACTTAATCGAGATCATAATTTGGTGGTAAATTTTTTCTCTTATTAAGACTAAATTTTATTGACCCAATTTCATATGAGGGTTTTCCCACAAAGGTATTTTCTATTTTCAGCCTTTTATTTTTAAATAACAATTTCAAATTTAGAGGACACAATTTATTGAATGAGGGAAGAATGTGAGAACCCAAGATTTCAACGTATGTTATTTTTCACATTAATTCAATATCTTATACTCCATGCAACACTGAGTTCAAGCGCACCACAACATACCAAACTAGCCGTTCAAAATCAGTTATGAATAGTACTACCTTAATTCTGAACGTTATATAATTCTTATAATTTTAGAATCCAAATTTTGAGTTTCTTCTACATAATGTAAGAACAAATACATTTTTTTCTGATAAAATTATATTTCAAAAAATGAAATTTTACCACCTTTTAATGGAAAACCCTTTTTAAATACATTATTTCAAACATTTATATATTAAATTTGATAAAATAAACTTATTCATTAGGATCCAAAAATAAGAATTTAGTATCAATAAATTTTTGATAATTTTCAGATAACTTTCAATTTTTGTTGAATAGTGAAAAACACTGAGTTATTATTTAAACCCAGTTTTTTATTTAAATAATTATTTATATTATTTGAATTTTTTTAGGTCAAAATAGATACATAATACATACATAAATTCAATGTAATTAATTGGAGTCAGTTCATAATAATTTTATATATATAAAAATTTTATCGAACTTTTTACTGTCTTTTACCCACCTCCTCGGAGCATTTGCAAATTTAGATAAAACATAATTTTACCACTATTGTCAGTTAAATTTCGAAAATCTAAGTGACATGGTTAATATCAAGGATTAAAATACGGTTCAATAAGATAAAAAAAATCTTGAATTGTTACTTTTTTCTTTTATTTTCCACTATTAAAAGTAAATAGGGTAATTTATGGTAAAAATGATATTATTATTACACTTAATCATGTCCTAATTCTATTAGATAAGTGTAATTCACCCAAAAAGAACCTTAGGAATAAAATATGACCCTTTAGGTCCACATGGATTAGATTAATACATTCATTATTATTTTATCTAAAGAAGAGTTAAACGAGTTAAAATCAAAGTTTAATTACTAAAAGATTTTTAATATAGGGTTATATAGAAGATAAATTCAACTATAAATATTAATTAGAAATCTAAAAACATTTCCTATGTAATGGTATTTTATTTATAATTTTTAGAGATTAAATAATTAAATTTATTAATGACACAATGATGATGTAGTGATTACCTAATTAATGAATGAATAAAATGAATGGTATTATAAATATTAAAATAAATATAATTTCAATGTTATTATGACATCCATGAATTTTTTAGGTGGATATGATATGTTAGGATTCATTGAATTTATTTACCAGAAAATCTCAGTCAGAGGTAATGCCTCTGACCATTTATTATGAAATTCAATGTATTTTTTTGATGTAATCATGCTGCTATTATTTTAACAAAAAACAAAAACCAAATAGTGTAAAAATTGACATAAAATAGTTTAATAAAAAATATTATATTATTAATTGTTATAATGGTACTAAAAATCTATTTTTCAGCCAAAAGTATTATATAATAATATATATGACATTAATGAACCAATTGGGGTTCGATTGGCAGTATATAGTAAGTTTATTAGCCATATACAGTAAGAATACAAGAAGACATGGTAACTGTTAAATTATTTATCATAGAGTTAAATCTAAATTATACATTTAAAATGGTAACCTAAATGTGTCTAAAACCTATTGGATGAGCAGTTTACGACCCATCCCCACCTTAGACTTTATATAATACATTTTGGAGCCATTATAAACCGAATATGAATTTATTATAAAATAATATTTTATGTTTTTGCAATGGTGCCCCTCACCGCTCTTATAAAATGGGACATCCCCTTCTATTAAATTAACATCTCCAAAGAAATTTGGCTCGGAAAAACTCATCCAAAATACTCTCTCAACTATCCTACCTTCCCATAAGGGCAATCCTTTAGTCATAAAGCCAACATAAGGATCCCTATCGATCAAATCAAAAGGAAGAACCTGAAGAAGAGGTAATAATTTCACCACCCTCTTTGACATTATTTTCTTCATCCACTTCATCATTCTTTGTTATTTCCATTTTAATATAATAACTCCAGTATATTATATATACAATGATATAATTATAAATATGGAACAACTTTATTCATTATTCTATCCATCTTATTAATGATAATTTCACCATGTGTGCATATATAAGGGGTTACTGTCTCCACGTCGTGGTGTAATTTGTTATACAACACTATGTTATTTGGATGGATATATTGATGAGTAATTTGTATAAAAATAATGAAAATAAAATTCTAATGTCTCTGTAAAATTAATATACCATCCTATTCCACAATTTTATGGAAATTATATTGTTGCTCGTGCGTACGTACGGATTATCATCTCCACGACGCGATGAGATTCATTTCCACGTTCACCATTCATGGACAATTATAAAAAGTTTTATATTTCTAATATTTATATAACATATGACATAATAAATCTACTAGATATATATATATATATATATATATGTACTTACATATATCTTATTCACCTATTTCCATTCAACGCGATATGAAAACGGAAATAGCGTGTATTCGTATGTATGGACTATTGTCTCCATAAACATTGTTTTTCATTTCATATGTATGTCTATTATACATATTTATATTCTAAATATATCTCATATATAAATCATTTTTTATATTATGGAAGTATTTAAATCTTTGTATAAGTGATACAATCAAGAGAAACAAGTTAAAACATGTATGATAAAGAAAGTGATTATTATGACAAATGATAATTTAACATGGTAATTTTTTTTAAATTTGTACTATAAAGTCATAAATGAATCATGTATGATATCAAAAATATTAATATGGTTCTGGTATAATTTAATAACATACTACGATCATCATATAGTATGTTAAATGTACCCTCGACCAAAGGAAAGTGCAAGGTAATGGTTAATTTCACAATCTCTTTGTTATACGAAGATGTTTTTACGTAAGTATCTACTAGGAAATAATAATTATCCATCTCCATGTATCATTAATGAGTTCTCAAAGGGATTATTTTAAGGTACTTTTTTACTAACACATCATTTAAAATGTTTTAAATATTTATTATTCTAAAACTTTTTCATTAATGTTCATATCCTCAAAATGGTTTTTAAGGTTGTATTTAAATATAGATGAATGTTTTTAAAATGTTAATTACTTTAAAAACATTCAAAGTGGTGTGGGACACTTTGATTCAAAAATGTATTTAAATGGATTCTTTTCTAAATTGTGTGACTTTTAAATGTTTTCATGAAAAGTGGTATTTCTCTCAATGAGTTTTACAAATCAGTTTCATCTATGTCAAAATATTTAATGGGGTTTAAACTTGTTTTTTAAGTTGATTTATCATGTTACAAATATTCCATATTGTGATGATGTTTTTGTGATATGTTTGATTGTGGATGTGTTATTTTTATACCAGTCATGTTTTATGGTTAAAGTGTTGAAATTATGTATAGGAGATTTAATATGAATATTTATGGTATGTTTATACGGTATCATATAAGGAATTCATTGGAAATAGTACGTGATGGGTGGAGCCCGCTATTGCTCCTCGATGCATCGGTAGGTCTCATGAGACAATCTAGTTTTTTGGAACAAGGCCTTGAAAAAATATTATTTTTAGTCTTGGCGCAAGGCCTTGACTATGTGGTTATGATAGTCTAGCATTATGCATTCCATCATTCTGAATGTGGGTATTGATATTGCATGTGATTATTCAACTAGTAGAATATCCATGTGAGTACGTAAATGGAATTATTTGGATTTATATTTCACATATTATGATGATGTTTATGATGAAAAGGCTTTTGTTTTAGTTTTATACATTTCCTAAAATGTTTTTGCATATTTCTGAATGTTTCTACTATATTGCTTACCAATAATGAGCATTTGAGCTCATCCCTTTCTATGTTTTATTTGGCCTTGGATTCCAAGAAGTGTATTATGATTGATATGCAGGGTTATGCCAAGGGAATAATGGTGTTCATAAAGGATTATTTATGTTTTTATTCTATGTTTTAATGTTTAAAGTAACATTAATGTATGTAATGTATTTTCTAAGACTTCTAAACCGATCGGTCCTTCGGGACTTGATTACTTGTAATCATTCCAATGTATTAAAATAATGCACCGATTCTGGGTTACTAGGGTTGGGGAGTTACAAAATTCACATTTAAATAAATAAATTAATTTGCATATCCAAATACCCGAGATCCAACAATTTCAATGTTCATAATTAATATAAAATAATTATTTAAAATAAACATCATATAGTGAAAAATAATTATTTAGACATAGAAATTTTAACAAGGAAAGTACCACATCCACATAGGTAGATAAATTCACTTTTAAATAAATAAATAAATTATCGCAAAAAAATATTAAATAACAAACTATTCTAAAGATCATAATTAATCTAAATTAATTATTTAAATCAAACATCACAGAAATAGGTTGCACAACAGATGGAGTTAATTAAATTAAATAATTAGTCATGAAAATTTCAATAAATAAATAATTCAACACAAAAAAATAAAATATCCAACAATTAAATGTTTATAATTATTCTTATAAAATTATTTTGATTAAACAAATAAAAAATTGGTTGTAGAACACATGCAGTTAAAATAATTAAATATACAGGATAATCGAATTTATACCGACTAGTTCAGCACTCCCAAAGGGTTTTATAACCTTGTTTCAACATCTTAAACAATTTAATTAATGATAAATAGTGCTGAATCAATTTTTTTAAACAATTAAATTAATGAAATTTGGTGAATTTTCACAAAACCGGTAGGCACCGACGAACGACACAACAATGCATTTTTATAAATTTTAATGAAACAGATGGAAAGAGACTAGACACCCCACCTTATGGTTGTAGACACTCCTATGATTCATGGAATTCATTGATTTGAAATAAAACAAATGAAAAACAGATGATTTTAGAAAAACCTCAAAATAGGGTAAAATTGTTCGGCGACGAACTGTGCATAGGATTCACAAAAAAAACCTACGATTCCAATTGTGTAAGGTTAGTATTTCCCTAACGTTTAATTCATTCTTGAAAAATAAGAAAACAGAAAAAAGGCGAAGGAGTTACAGTCTTCTAAATGTGGAGCAGGTGATGCAGACCACATAGGGGGTGGGGGTGTGCCACGCACATGTGAGGGAGGAGAGGAAGAGGGGTGAAATGAAATTAAAAGTAATGGAAAGAAAATAAAAATGAAAAAAATAGATGAATAAATTAGATAATTAAAATAAAATGGTGGATGAAATGAAATGAAAAATTAAAATTGGTTTAACTCATTTTAGATAATTTTTATTTTTTCCAATCGTATCTATTTTATTATTTATTTTTTCTATCACTAAATTCCATAAATTTACTTTAATCAATTTTTATTATTTTTAACACTAACGTAGTGCGATGGAACTAAGTAATATTTTACATAAATTATGAACAATCATTTAATTAATTTTAATAGCTATCTGGGACCCTCGACAGGGTGCACATGCGCGCGCCCTGGGTCACTTTTACGATTTGGATTAAAAAAATAAAAGTATGCTACTTGAGTAAAGTCGACGTGTTAAAACATTTATTTATGTAATTAATAATATTTTATCTACCCCAACAATAAATATCCACTAATGTATATATGTTTTATAAATATATATATACACATCTGATATTCATATATATAAACCAACATATGTATATATAATTATATATATATATGTATATATATATATATTTAATCCCGTATATATATACCTCAAATATATATATATATATATACATCATTGTTTTTGTCCCAATATAAAAAATAATAATTAATGTAATGATTATTTTTTAATTCAACCGATCAATGACATCATTAATAATTTAATGACATCAACAATTAATAAAAAATATGAACATCATTAAATAAATATTTATTGCAAATTTGTATTTAATTGAAAAAATTAATAATATCACATTTATTATATTACCCGGTAATTATTTAATCTAAGAAACATATATTAGTTATGGATATGTATTTTCATTTTTTGTATTCCACACAAATAAAAAAATTTATTAAAAAATTTATTATTATTATTTCAAATGACAAAAAAAATATTTATAACCCAATTAAATTACCTTCAGGTGCGATATGAGAAAACATCTGATGCTCAAAAACGTTATACCCAACCTAGGTTAAGCCCCACATCCATGAACTGTTGGTGGTTTTAGATTTCTCATTTGACACACCATGTGTGATAAATAATTATTTATTATATTAAAACAAAATAATTAATTAAAATAAATATAGAAGTATGTTGTGTGAAGGTGCCAAACACATGATATGAATCAAGGTTATACCCTACCTAGGGTAAAACTGACATTCCAGACCTGACTGTAGTTTAAGATTTCACATACAACTCACTGTTTGACAGATATTTAATTTTTTTTGAAAATAATCAACAACAAAAGTCAATAAAATGATCCTAATATTTTATTCTCTCAAGGATACTATGTTGACTATCAGAAAAAAAAATTCTTGATGCTCAGTTTTTAAAACTGGCATGCCCAGTTAATGGAAAAATTTATTTTTTTTCATTCTGTTCAAAACACCAAAATTTATATTATATATAGTGTATATATCTTCAATGAAAATATTACAGCAGCTAAATCAATATAATTAGTGTGTCAGTTTTGTTCATTATTTTTTAGTTGTCGTGATACATAGGCAATAACCCTATCATTGTGCATAATTACAGAACCAAGTACATTATATGAAGAATAAAAATAAATAACAAACCCATAAAGGAATTGATAAATATTATTCCTTGGGTTATTTATATAATCTTAAGCATACCTTGCTATCATTGTAACGTTTACCTCATACTTTGCAACATTCTCATCCACTTATTTCATCAGACTCAGAAATTTCCTTTCCATATCTGTTTGATGGTCACGAGGAAAGTATTTTTGTAAAAAAATATCATTGAACTCCCTCCATTACATACATGATACTTTTTCATCATCGATTGTGTATTGAATTAAGGACCATAATTCATCTCTATCAACCATGAGACAATTAATTTCCATGATAACTTTTTCGATTTCACTACCTCCCAAATAATGAAATATTTTCTCTTAGGAACATATCCATTTCTCAGCTACAAGTGGATTTTTATTCCCATTGAATGTAAGTGGTTTTACCTCATAAAGCATTCTAACATTGATCCTCTGTGTTCTGGATCAAGGGTTCCTAATACGGGTATGTTTTTTATTCATAACTAGAGTGAGTTGTCCATGTATGGTTATAAGTTGTTCATCACTGGTTGCATCATGAGCTCCAATATAATTATATTGAGTAGGGGGTAAATCCTTAGTTGGATTGTGTGCATTGATACGATTTTCATTCCTTCCACTATGTGATATTTCTAAACAGTGGCATACACCTGATTAGTTTATGAATCACAATATATAATTCCAAACTAGTAAAATACCTAAAATAAATTGATCAATTTATTCATATAATTGATAATAAAAAAAATTCTTTGAGGTTTTATTTACTATTAGATACATCATAATGGTTTGTAAAGAAACTGGGAATTATCCTAAGCATATCCCCCTAGAGGGTCATAACCAGGAGTGAAGTAAGGCCGATTATCGTGTACCAAGATACCCCAGGTCAATCTCAAAACTCATGTTTGGAGTTCTCACTCCTAGGAACATCTGTGTTAGTGTTTCTTCTACCTGCTCAAATTTAGAAATGGATTTACTTTTTTTAAAAAAACACCAAATATTTTCAATACCCAAATTCTAGGATGTTCTTATAAACTTACCATCAAAGTCTATCTTATGGTATTGTTTTCTATTCATGGTATTTTAAATCTAGAATCCATGGTTTGAAATAAACTCACTCTGATACCCACCGTAACACCCCAAACCCGGTTACCCAGAGTTAGTGAATTATTACCTATGTTTTCATGATACAAGGAATCATGTCTCGAACTACTGATAAGTTAATATCCTTGGAAGTATTAGATGCATACATTTGTTTTACATTACAACCTAAAATAAAAACAACAACAACAATTTTCCCCTTTGAACACACATATATCCCTTACCCTATCCTTGCAGGGAACCATAAAATACTTCATCACATACTATGAAAAATAAATCATAGAAATAGGTAAGCATAGATTTCCAGTAAGGATAATAATATAGAAGAAACATTTTTTAGATAAGAATAAACATTTAAGGAAATTTATAAGAGTGAACCATAATCTTTTTAATCATAAAAATCACAATAATGTGGAAAATATATATCATATAAAGCCATTTATTTATTCACGTTGATATTCTACTATTCAAACAATCACATGAAATATCAATAGCCAATTTCCTAATAATGGAATGTATAATTCTTGAAATCATAACCACATTGTCAATGACTAATGCTAATACAATAAATAATATTTTTTCATTGAAACCTACCAAGACACTAGTTTGTCCCATTAGACCTACCGATGCATCTAGGAGACATAGCATTCTCCACCTATCATTTACTAATTCCAATGCACTTCTCATAAGAAAATGTTGAAACATAACATAAACATTCTCATTAAAACTATCATACAAAATGTCATTACTTTGACCATACACCATGAATGGTATAAGAATAAAAAATCCACAGTCAAATATATCAAAAATACTTCAATACAATACAGGAGATTGTATTATAAAAATCAACTTCAAACATGTTTAAAAACCACCAATGTATATTGACATAGATGAAATCAAAAAATATTTGAGAGAAATAATTATTTCTTTTTTGATATCATTTAAAAGTTACACAATTTAAAAATACATATAATTTAAAAGTATTCTAATAATATTGTATGGGATGATTTAAAGGAGTTATAATAGTGGAAAATAGTTTCCCCTGCCGTATAAGTTAGAAAAACATTCTTACAATATTTTTTAAAAAAGTTCATAAAGTAATTTGTTTGGAAAATGACAGAAAGACTCATTTCCAGTCATTTTTGAAAAATTAAAATAAGGGTATAAATGACTTTAACCCATGGTCTGGTAAATAGTATAAATGTTTTGAAATAAATTTCTATGAAACATAGATTTGGATGATAATGAGTTCCCAGTAGATACTCACGTATAAACAATCTAGGATAATGAAGGGATTTTAGAAATAACCCTTACCTTGTACATTTACATGGTTGAGGGAAATTTAAACTCATCTATAATACTAAAATCATTGTTAGAAAATTATACAAGAACCACATACACTTATATGATAAGATATATAATCTTCTATTATTTCATTTTCAATGATATTTTAGTAGTATGATCGTTTCACCTGTTTAACTGATTCATTTTCATTTATCTGTTTTGTTATGTAAGTCATGTTTTTCATGGATATAATGTATTTGATTCATATACACAATGATATTATGCTATTAAACAAAACTTTTTAATAATAAAATCGTATTATGTCTTGAATTGTTATGATGGAGAATAAATCTCATCGCGTTCGTGGAGATCAGTAATCCATACGTACCCACGAGTGACAATGTCATTCGATTGATGGTGAAATTATATTTAATTGGATGGTATATCATATATCTATAACAATTAAATTGTTTTATTTATTATCTAATCAATTATACTAATTACTATAACCATCCAAAAAATGATGTGTCTAATGAAAAACTATACCACAATGTGGAGATATTACGTCATACGTACACACGTCTGGTGACTTTTTCATTTTTAAGATCGGCAGAATAATGAATTTGGTAATTCCATATTTATAATAACATCACAGTATGTAGAAGATACTAGAGTTATTATTATGGTATGAAAACAATAGTTAAAGTTGAAGTGGGTAAAGAAATGATCTTGAAAGATATGATGGAATAATTACCTCTTTTTTGATTATTTCCTTTTGATTTGATAAAAATGGCTCTATAAGTTGGATTTCTGGTAAATGTATGGACTCTAGGTTCAAGTGAGGGTAGTTTGGATGATATTTGAGTGGGGTTTGATGTATCAAATTTTCTTTGGTGGTGATATTTAGAGTTAAGGGGATGTACCTATTTATATGATATGTGAGGGTATCTTTAAAAATCATGAAATATTATTTTATTAAAAAATAATTTTCAGTTTCTAATATATAAAAATAGATTTATATCAATGAAATGGTGGGTACAGGTCGAAATGTTCTTGTAGAATAGGATTTATATTGGTTTATGTCACCATATTAAGGTTGTTTTTAGATTTTACTCTAGGTTAAATAGTTTAACATTTACCATTTCTCGGTGTATTTTTATATTATATTGTTAATAGACTTACTATAAAATGTCATGAGAACCCCATGTGGTTAATTATTGACATATATAACCTTAATTGTTTTATGAACATTAGGTTTCTAGGAATATAATATCAATTAATAATATATTATTTGATTAAAAAATTCATTTATGTGAAATTTGACACAATTTTGTAACTGTTTTTTTATTGTTCAAACAACATTTATTACTTTTAAAAAAATCATTTAATCAACCCTTATAAATCATATTATTCAATAACATTTATTAAATTCATCAAATGTCCCTATTTACATTTATTTTTATATTTATAATATCAATTATTTGAATCATTCATTAATAAGGTAGTTACTACATCATCATTGTGTCACAAATAAATTAAATTATTGAATTAAAAAAATAAAAAAATTAAATAAAATTATGTACTAAATATATGTAACTTTCCAATGAATATTTATAGTTGAATTTATCTTATGTGAAACTCTAAATTAAAAACCATTTTTTTATTAAACATTAAATTTAGCAACTTTTAACTTTTATTTAAATAAAATATAATAAATGTCCTAATCTAATACATATTTGTAAAATAAGATCATGTTTTATTACTACGGTTTATTTTGTCCCAAATACACTTATCCAAATGAATTACTGCATGTGTTAAGGTAATTATAATATAATTTTTACCATTAATTACCATATTTATTTTTAACGGTGGTAAATAAAAGTAAATAGTTACTATTCACCAAAAAAATATTTTCATCTTATTGAACAAAAGTTTTCTTATTGTTGTCAAACATGTCCCAATAATATATTAATTTTAATTCAATGAAGCAGTTAAATTATATTTTATGCAAACCTGCTAACCTGCTTAAAATGTGGGTAAATGTAGGAAAAAAGTTCAATATATTTTTAAACATCTAATATTATTATAAAAATGACTCAATGAATTAGATTGAACTAATTTCGATATTAAGTATCTTTTTTTACATAGAATATATTTAAATAAAATAAATAATTATTTAAATATAATGTCGGTTCTAAACAATAATGTTGTGTTATTCACTATTTATAAAAAATAGAATGACTTTATAAAAATACCAAAAAGTCACCATAAGCTAATATTGATATTCTAAATCCTTGATTAAATTCCATTTTGAAAACAAAAAATTATAAAATTTCAAAATGTGGGTATTATAATCAATATCCTCTTTTAAAATTTCTAGTTTTAATTGTCATGATTTGCAAGTACTTGAAGTGGCATTCAAAACAAGTTATTGTATTATTGAAAGGGAAATATACAGTTGAAGCATAATGTGTTACAACCACTAACTATTCCTATGTAAAATTTGTATAAAATTACTATATAATCCATCACTAGTTTAGAAAACACACAATGAAATAATGATATGATTTTATTTAATGTTGATCATCTTATAGAATAATCTCATTTTCATGTCCGAAGAGAATATTTACCTACTGTGTGACTAGAAATAGTATATATTACTGAACTTCAAAAAAAAATTCACCACTATCAACTGTGTTGCACTAGGATCCCCATTTTATATCAATATTTTGGAAGACTCATAAGAAGGATCTAGATACAGAGCTTCATTTGGGTATTTTTATCACCTTAAATCCGGTAGATTATATAAACGTACTATTAAATCATTGGAATACATTTTTATATAATTTTCCCATGACTTTCAAGATATCTAGGACCAATGTTTTTGTATTTAGAGTTATAAAAAAAAATTTCCATTCAAGTATTGAAAAATAAACATATAAAGCACTATATGGAAATTGATTCATACTCTAACAGGTTGTCATAATGTTGGTGATTGGAATCATAACACTCATGAACATATTGATGAGACAATGACAAAGGTAAAAAATATCAAGATTGATGTTATAGAATCTTAAGATTGAAAAAAGAGTTCTGACTAAATCCGGAGAAATGATTTGGAATTTCATCTGAGAGATCATGCATTTCTAAATGTATCCCCATGGGAGGTTTTCATAAGGTTCAATAAAAAAGGCAAATATTTCATCATTTACATTAGAACAATTGAGATTATTGAACAATTTGGAGCTATAGATTACAGATTATCAATTCCACCAAGAAAATTCAATGTTTATTATGTCTTATACATATCATTATTAATGAAGTAAATATCAGACCTAATTCATGTACTCGCTTATGATATATTGGACTGGATCTTGATTTTTCAAACAATAATGTTCCTATCGTGATTCTTGTAACAAAATAGTAATTTTATTTAAATTGGAAAACTCTACTAATAAATGATCTTTAGAGGGACCATAAAATAGAAGAGGTAATATGGGATCCTTAGGAGTTTATGATGAAGAACCACCATTTCTATTTTATAAGGAAATATGTATTAATAATATCAATGGTGAAATTTTTTAATGGGGTGTGAATTTGAAACCACATTATTTTATGCTATGTAATTTCATAAATATAATCATCATAAATATCTATATATATAACATTAATTTCATAGTTAAAATTTTCAATAGTATACTATTAAAAATTAATGATAAAAGTAGGGGTAGTATGTTGAGTCAGATGTATTACTTATTACATTTACATTCCTTCAATTTTGGAAATCACAAAATATACTATGAAAATATGATTGTTAATTTTTTTTCCAGAGATTATTATAATGTTGTCTTTGAAATCATTATATTCTAATGTACATAGAATCTGTTCTTAAGAATGGAAATTATAATAATATTATTCTAATTTACTATTAGAATAATGTGTATGTTTCTGATTAATCAGACTCTACTTTTTATAATTTGTTGTTATAAAATTTTCCATTTTTTTATTGAAAAATTCATAAAAATTGAATTAATACAGGTAAGGTTAACAATAGATTAGTACTCATAAATTCTATCATAATAAAAATCATAATGAATTATATCAAATAATCCGATGTTTATATTCATATTTGGATGAATGTTTTCTAATGTATGGAATTAATTTACACTATAATAGTAAAAATCAATATGTGGTCGAAAATTCAGTCACACCATGTTAATATGAGCTGTCAAGTGCTAGGTATCCAAATCAGTGTAAAATGTTAGGAGAAAATTACCACTTGGAGAGAAATATGACATTTGGGAATATTCAAATAAATTCATGGTTATTCAATGAGTTTAAAGTACATATACTGTGGATTTACTACTTCTTATTCAATTAACAACTTATCATTTTGTGGGAGATCATAATATTTTGTTGTGTGAATATCATGTTATTAGTCATTGTAATTTTTTATAGTTTTATAGTCCTATGGAAACTTTTTGAGGTTGTTTCCTTGAGAATATTTTCATTGTATTCTATGTATTCTATGTATTATTACCATAACTATCGTTAGATTTTAGGTAGAAGAATATCGAGAATATGATCCGTTATATTGCGTGATACCAGGGATATATAACGAAAAAATTAATTATAATTTCAAGAAATTATGTGGATTTAATGATATATATTGTCTAATCATTTTTTCGAGTGTTTCCGTAGTAAGAGAAGAGAGTGTTTTCTATAAGCAAAAAATAATAGATTCCATTAGTAAGGATTAAATAATACCTCTATCATATTGTTAAATGTATTTGTTCTTTTAATATCTTATAATATTTTCTTATATTTTATAGATATTATATAAATATTTTGTTACATATTTTATATTCTTTTGTACATATGAAATAATGTGAAACATAATATTCATCGATCTATTTGGTTAGTTTTATCTGCACAATTCATAATATAATTAATGATTTTTTCTAATCATATCCATATTGATTACAATATTCTATACTCTGATTTATTCAGACCATAGTCATGTTCTTATTTTGTGACATAATTCATTAGATTGAGTTCTAAGTCAGATTATATTACATTAATAATGTTGTTAACCGAATTATTTATTTATTTTAAACTATGTTTCTAATCCATAATTCATCCCATGTTGTATTTTTTTATTAAAATATTATTCATACAATACTAATCATTATTATATGACATTCTGATAAATGAATTATCATAACAGTAGCATTCCACTAATAAAATTCTTACTGATTATTTACTTCATTACTAATGTATGTTTTTTGGTTTTTTTAGAAATAATTTTTTATAATTATTTATTAGCTGAATATGTTTTTTGGGAGAGAATATTTGTATTAGTTCTTTATATTTAAAGAAATATCTTCAGTTCCATAGAAAATCTAAATACAAATAGTCATTCTATCATTGTGGGGTTTGAATATCAGTAGTAGAGGCAAATAATAAATAATTTTTTTTAAAAAAGGTGTAAATTTGTTTAACTATCAGTGGATATTACGATATTCTTCATACATATGTTACGTCCATTACACATCAAGAAACACATCAATACAAATTTAAATACATATGAAGGAATGTGTTATTATGGTTTTAAATAAGAAGAATATATATAGATATATCATTTTTGGAAGTGGAAAATAGTATCAGAAAAACTCTTGAGGTCTTATATTTTAGAGTATTGAAAGGATGATAAAATGATATTAGTTAGGATCAGATATGATTATCAAACACATGATTTTATACCGAGTGAACAAGTTTCCTTGATGTTTCAATGATTCATTACTATTTTAATGAATTTAAAATGTACTTTGAATAAAGTAATTCATTATAAGACAATTTTGTAGAAAAATAATTTATATCATCCCTAATGACTTGTAATCATGGAGAACAGAAGGCGACAAACCATGAATAATAATTAGTTATACCATGTATGATTTTATTTCCACACTAATACAATATGATGGTATAATAAAGATAGATTTTGAAAAAAAAATAGAATGAAAAATGGAAGTGATTCCATTTCATCAACTATCACATTACCTATTGAAGATCATTCTACTGAAAGGGTTGTAAATTCATCATAGAAGATGAACGTTTTTGTTCAATCCAATTTAGGGTTTTTTAAATATTCAAATAATGATTTATGAAATTTTCCTACATGAATGAATAATAAAGTCTATAGAAAAATTATTAAATATTGGAACATAAATTTTCATACAGAATTCTGTGAAAGGTAATATGATATTACTTGTTTTGAATGTACCAATTCTCCATTCGTCTGACTGGATTTTCTGAAGCTGATGTGGAAAGATCCAACTAAAATCAATTATGATTCAAACTCCATGATATATGAAAAATATGAAGTATATAATGTGCTAAAAGCTTCTTATAAAAGGTGTTATGGTGGTTGTGATACTTCATATGTTTTTTCTAATAATTAATGTTCTTGGATAGGGTAACATAGTTCTTTATATTAATGTGTTTAAATAAAATATATGCTTCATTTGAGTAGTACACAAATCTGAATCCCTCATAAATATTTCATTATCTACTGATTGTCCCAATGAAAATTGTATAATATTATAAAAACAAGATAGGTCTGTCTGGATACATACTAAAAATGATATAGGGATAAAATTTAAAAGAAAAGTTTGTAGGATTGAAATGATACGGATTATAGTATCAGTGTAGTGATGTAGATGATCAATATATAAGATGGGTGGTTAATTGTATACTTTGAAAATTCCTTTGGAACATTTAAACATGGTAATGTTTAACAATGTTAAACAAGGTAAATTCACAAAACCTCTCAGTTATAATAACATGATTGATTCCCGAAAAGTGGTCCTATAAATGAATCATAAGATAAGTTTTCAAAGAAGAATATTCTACCATAAAGCGTATAGAATCTAACTAAATCACAATGTACAAGTATAAGGATGTGTACGATGGTTATACATTCCTCAAAAAAAATACAGTAAAGAAATAAAATTATACAAGTAAGAAGTAGTAAATCTTATAACATAAAGATATGGGTATCCAAAAACCGTGGATTAAGGTCCCGTGATTTATACTTTCATGAAAGTCTACCATACCCACACATGGGTAAGCCCTCGATACGAATATCAGAATATGTCATGCTATCCTTGCAAGCCATCGAGCATCAAGGTAGTCGGCACCTCTGTCTTCCTATCCTCAGAAGCCCTCGAATGTACTCAACAACATTTGGAGTCACAAAAACCAATTCTAAACACAATGCTCAGTACAAACAAAGAAATAAAGTCTCTATATCTAGAAACCACATCAACAGCATGTAATTTCTAGATTGATCATCTTGAAGTGATCTCATTCAAATGAGCTCTTATTTATTAGCACAACTTCAAGGGTCGGCTCACTCCTCCAACGATCATATTTATATTTTAATTTTAGAAAGACCTTTACACGTGTCACACAAACAATGGTCCGTAAGAAACATAAAGCATGAAAACGTTTTATAACCATAACAGGAGAAAGAAAAACATTGTTGTTGAACCAAACCTATTTGTTGGAGTATAAGGAAAGAAAATATCGAAGTCTAAACAAAAACTATTCAATGTATATAAAACATTAATATTTGGATACTGTTTTCTTGCATAATTCATAATGGTATTCTATAGAATTCTAGAGTCTGAATTTCAAGGAAATTCAAATCATGAATTCATAATAATTTGGAGTCTGGATGCATACAAATTTAGAGTTTGAACATAGAATTTTTGGAGTCTGAATTTATTAGAATTTAGAGTCTGAACATACAATGATCGGATTCAGAATTCATTAGAATTTAGAGTTTGTACTTAGAATATTCTAAATCTGAATTCATTGAATTTGGTATCGGATCTCATAATGTTCAGAACATGAATTCAGAGAATTTGGAGTCTGAACTCAGAATGTTCGGAACCTGAAATCAGTGAATTCAGAACCTGTATTTGAATACCGAAAACAAGATGCTCTATATCTACATATTTATGATTCTGAGGTTTTATATATGAAACTAAATTTTATAGTTAGATGTAAAATGAGTTATACTAAAACATATAACAATGAAAAAACATGGTAATGATAAATTTCCTTGGGGTAGTAAAATTTTCTTTATCATGATGAGACATAGGGAAAATAAAATTTTCCTTAAGATAATGTATTTGTGATTTTCAAAACATAATGGAATGGACATTTCATATGGAATCATTATTCACTCAACAATTCCCCATTTTTGGAAAGCACAAACCTCCTTATGATAAATAATATAGGGACTTAGAAATTATTTTTCTGGACATTGAATGTAAAAAAAATCTCCCTTATCACATTGGAATGGATGAACACGATTAACTCCCACTTAGTCTTTGGAAACACTAAGGATCCTATTCTTGATTTATAGAATGAGAAATGGCATTTTAATGCACACGAAGATCTTCTTGGATAAGAACTCCCCCTTAGATGAACTCCCCCTTTCTTAGGTAAATTTCGTGTTTACATAGTATCATTTCATCTTTTTCTGCCCCTTTTTGATTTTCAAAAAGGAATATAGGGAATGGAAAAGTAAATATGGTACCTGAAATATTTGTACAAGACAACCAAAAATATATGAAGAGAAACCAAAAATTCAATTAGGATTTTAAAAAAGTATATAAGAAAGGAATACAAAAAAATATCAGAATTGAAAAAGATTATCCTTCTTTCTCCTTGGGTATCAGCTTCTTCACTATTGTTTCCATCTTCTTGAGCTCCTTATGATCTTACTCTGCACATTTTACAATCTGATCCTGATCATCTGATTTTCTCTCTAAGGCAATGATTTTTTCTTCCTGAGCCTTATGAGATTCTTCCTGACTCATGAAAAAATATTTATATATGACATGCTTCTCTTCTATCTCAATCCTGAGATCTCTTTATATCTTCCAACTTTGAGTAACTAAATAAAACTTTCCAATCAAATTTTTACTTCTTGCATCTGGGAATTCAGTTCCAGAGACAGATTTTACTCAAAAATATTTGTGAGATCCTTGATCTTCACATCTTCTATGCCAAATGCATCCTTGACACATTATTGAAATTATTCATGAATCCACATACCTTGAATAATTTTTCTTCACCAACTTTTCAACTTTTTTGCATGAACTTTTAGGATCTTCATAGCTAATAAGAAATTACTTGATGTTTGCTTCGAGTTTAACACACTTATCTGTCACCATGGATACTGAATATGATTTCTGATGTAGGTCATGTTGAAGCATATGGAATCTCGATTATATACTGTGAAATATTTTAATAGTCCCAACAAGCTACTTGAAAGAGTGAACTACAAAATCATGTCCAAGGGAGGACAATTCTGAATTTGACACTTTACTTGGTGTGTGATTTTTCTCTCTTTTAAATTCCTTCCTCTTCAATGATCCACCAACTTCCTTTTTCTTCATGACAGCTTTACTAGGTGTATCAACATCCACATGATTTCCCTTGTCAACCTTATTAATGGATTAATCTTGGATATGGAATTCATGTTCACTATTAGAGATTAGAACAATTCTATCTTCATCAACCTCTTCCTTCTCAGCTCGTGCCTCACAATCCTCTGGGGGAATAAAATAATGATTAGAACCTTCTTCATCAAACAACTTTTTCACTCGTCACATCATAAAATTATCATTATCATTATTTCCACATATAACACATATAAATAATTTAAATAACTAACCCATGGAATGGAATGGGTTTCATATCATAAGAACACATTCATAAACTATGGGTTCTCAAAAGAAAGAGGGAATAACATACATGTTACAAAAACCATCCACATTGAGTGAGAAGTAAAATGCACGCTCTTAAAAGAAGAGTTCTTTTGGAAAGCATTTTGTTTAACATAAAAACCAGTGACAAACATGTATATCCCAGAAATGGAAAGAAAATGAAGAAAAAATGATCTTTAAGGGGTAACCATATAAAAATGGAGTGAAAGAGGTAGAACCCGAAGGAAGAAAATTGGGTTCGAGATTTCCCATTACCTTGTATCTGAATGCATCCTTCTTTTAAATGTCTCATATAATGAAATTATATTCATTAATTAGAAATCCATAACCTTATGTACATTAATATGGTTCATTATGGTTTCATTATGTGAATTTATGTGGCTTCGGATCAGTTATAGCGTTTAAAACATTATTTGGGAATGTTTGTTTTTATGGTTTTCTTAGGTTGTTCACTTGTATTCCTAAATTGATGTTTGGGTAGAGCATGGGTAAACATCCAGAACAGATATTACATGTTATTAATGATATTACAAGAGTCTTAATGATCATATAATGAATCAAATTTGATCCATGTGGATGAATCATTAAATGATGATTATTTGGGTTAATTTGGGTGGTTTTTCGATCACAACGAACTTATTTTAACTTTTCACTTAGTAATATGGTCATATGTTAGTTCCAGAAAATTAAATAGGAGATAATACATATAAAATGTTTTGGTTCAACCATAATTTTTTTTCATTACCAGATCTGAAGGGAGAAATTGAAGGAGAAAACTTGTCGTTCTTAAAGCTGATAAATTAACACCTCATGAAGAACGTTCTCCTTAATAATATAAAGGAAAGAGGGAAAGGGGTTTGGATGATATAATATCCCATTATCATCATAAAATTATATTATATGTATAATAATAGAGTTACAATACAATTCAGATGATAATAGGTGGGGAGAGATCATGAAATGAACTTGAACATGAAAGGAAATTAAAGGAGAAGAGGGAGAGAAATTACGTCTTGAATCCTAATCTTGAGATCCTCCTTAAGCTCCAATGAATGGTATTTTTCCGAGGCCATCAGCTCTTGGAAGTGGGGTAGGGGATAGGGAAGGTGTTTGGGCAGATATTAGATAAGTCTTGGAGCTTGAGAGGTGTGAGGAAATGAGGGTATGAAGGGTGGCTTTTATAGTGGAGGGGAGAGGGGTTTCCTTAATATAAAATTCATTAGTTTATTAATTTCCCCTCTAACAAGGAACAGTGAGTCTTGGATGACCAAGAATAGTAATTTTATCATGTGATCCTGAACCAAGTTGGCGTAAATCAGTAGGGCATCATCGATGACTCAATTAATCCATTATTTAGCATTTATTTTAAATTATCAGATTTTACTATTCACCACAAATTCAAGTATCTCAAAAAAATCCCAAAATTTTACCCCAACCATTTTTCGATGTGTAGAATAAAAAAATTAATTCCATTTTTCAAAAATAATTTACTAAATATTATTAATTTAATATTTAATTAAACAAATAATTTATTTAAAAAACAGTTTTTAAGATTAAAACTGATTTTATAGTGCTTTCAGAAATTATAGAGGGTCTTATAAAATTATCTAGAAGCTATAAGACAATGATTTGATAAATAATGAATAAATTTTAAGATGATAAATTTTCCTTTAAATTAATTTTTTATTTATAATTAATTATTTATGACTTTCAAAATTTCATAACGTTTACTAAGGTCAAATTGTCACTTTCTAAGATGTATAAATTTTATTTAATTATTCATGGGTAAGGTTACTCTTATGTTGGATGATTTACTACTAATAAGGGTCATATTACTATTCATAAGGGTATGTTACTATTCCTAAGGGTGCATTACAATTCATCGAAAATGATTTTTGTTTCATTAGACTCCAAAAATCATATTGAGCACAACCGTGTATGTTAGATTTTTAAAATTACAAACACAAAAGTGAAAAACCTATGTTTAAAGGTCACTTATCACTTTGATGATCATTTTGATGTGTTTTCATGTTAATTTATGATGGAAATATAAGAAGGAAATTTCAATTGAAAAAATTTGGGTCGTTACATGGAATGAATCAAATGAATTTTTTTTGAGTTATTTCACTCACTAAACACTCCAAGAGATGAAGATCAGAACTCTTAATATTGTGGACATTTGACTAATAAAGCCAAAGTATATTCACAACCACTATTATCCTTTAATCAAGAACATGATCCGATGAATTTTTTTCATTAGAACATTTTCCTGAGATCCCAAGTCAGGTATCACTACTAATCATTTATAGAGTCACAAACTAAATTTCTGTAGACCGAGAATTTATAAACCCTAAACTCATAGATTTCTATATTTTATTTATTTGTATTTATTTAAATTCTGATTAGTGTGTGCCACAAACTGTTTTATATATGCGAACACTCTCTTGTATAGAACTGTAATATAACTAGATATTCTCTTATTATTTCAAACACATATTCTCCCTTGGATAAGAGTAGAAGCGGTGCTTGTGTGGCCTGTTAATTTTTTCACCCATATATAACTGTTGAAGAGTTTTTGTCTGACATGTACAATGTGTTAACTATTTTAAAACCCAAACTAGGTTGTGGAAAATATAGCTTATTTTATATAAACATAATGATATAAAATGATGAACTAGTGGAGAGTAAAATGTCTTAAATTGAGATTGAACATCCGGTATTAAAATTTCCATTCTGTGATTTAATTATGTATTACATTATTTTTTTCATTAAAATTGAAAATTGTTTTAAATATAGATTTAAAATATACCTTGATAGATTATCATAATTTTTTATCATATACGATTTTGATCTCATAAATTGATATCAAAGGAATAAATAATATTATATATTTTTTATCCCTGACCTTTTCAGTCATTATAGAAATATTTAGAAATATCATGATCTATATCATACTACATATTGTTTTAATCTCGGTTGTATTTAAATATTTGGGGGAGTTTAAAATACTTATTATAAACCAAATTTTTTATTCGGTACTAAATTAACCCCATATTGAAATAATAAATTTTATTAATAAATATTTAATAGGTTTATTATTTTATTAATTAATCCAATATGATATATTTTTAATATATTTAATTAATAAATATATTTTTATATTATTTTTTATTAGTCTCGAAATTCTAAAATTTTATATATACATGCATTCAACATTTATATTATAAAATTTATTTTTAAATCCCACGTTACCCTCACCTATGTTAAAGTATACAATATAATTTATTTAGATACTGAGGATAAGGAAAAAAATTATAAGATCTAATATAAAACAAAAAATGAAATGTTTCATGGGAGAAATATGGGTGGTTTATGTCAAAAAAAATTACATGAAAAAAGAGTTCTCAAAGGGTTTCAGTTGACGTTGGATTCACCCAATGGATCAACCAATATAATACATATTTTGATCAAACCATTATTTTTTTTTATTTTTCAAATTTAATTATTATAGAAATGTTTTAATGATATATTAACAAATTGAAGTGTTAATGAACATGAAAAAAGATATAAAAATACACCATGAATTATTTTTATATATGCATTGTTTATTTCATGAATATTATCATAATGATCATGAAAATAATAAAGATAAATAAAATAATTTTTCATTCACCATAAAAATAATGATTACTCCCTCAAAATAATTTTATTATTATTATCAATTTCCATCAATAAATTTAGAGTAAAAACATTTTCTATTTCGCTCAAAATAAATTTTTGAGTGTTCATAATTATATTAGATAATTATATTTAAATAGGTAAGTTGATACAACTAAATAATGAAGAAATGATGTAAAAATAACTATATTATTGAAATTTAAGAGGAAACACATTTAATAAAACATTGATTATGTTTAGATGGAAAAATTTCCTCACTCATCAGATCAAGGAGGTAAATGTATATTTAATTATCTAGACCAAATCATATTATAAGTAAATTTATATAGTTTTAAAACCATATCACCTAATATTAAGGTAGATTTTAAGGATTATTTTTAGACAGATATGCATGGTACTAATTACTAATCATCTAACGGTTACAGTTTGTTGGTATTTTATTGAAATACTATGATAATTCAATGACCAATGAAAACAAAATTAAAAATCAAAAATAAATATGAAATTAAAAACATAACATTATTTTTAGAGAATGGAATGAAATAACATAAGATCATCAAGATAAATATTGGATTACAAGTATGTACTTGGTAGAAAAAATATCAATAATGATATAAGATCTTTCACATAGTAATATGACATAAAAGAAACAGTTATTTTTTTAGAGTATCACCAACAGAGATAAACATTTTCAATAAATTAATAATGAAAACATTTCTTATAAAAACCCCAACAATGTTAAATTTATTAAAAGAATCATTATAATATCTTCAATGGTTAATTATTTTCAAATAAAACATGAGGACATAAGTGGTTAAACAATATTTTCAGTACCATAATAATATTACATGGAGAAAATATGAAAAAAAACTAATGAAGTTGTCAATACATAATACAATTGAAAATTAAAATATAAAATCATGGTAGTTCATTGTATACTCATAGACTAATGAATTAAAACAATTATATAATTTTATATTACATTATTATGTTGTCAGTGATTTTTGGGGAAGTTAAGAGTACGAGATGTTCTATTGGAGATGAAATTTTAGTTGTAGGTGAAGCATCACATCATGGAAATAATTATCTCCACCTCAAGATATTGTATTATGAGGGGGTTTTAAACAATTTCATGACATACTATTACTTATCGACTAACTATTACATATGAATAGGATATTGGAAATAATCATTATGTATTTGACTTATCCCTAATAGAATATTTACATTTGAAACATATATTACATATTTGATATTTATTATCTATTTAATTCTTCTATAGTAAAATATTACAAATGATTGGTCAAAATATTATTTATAATTAAATTTTCTTATATATTGGAATAATAAATTATGTATTGGAAAATATATTAAACTATAGTTTTTATGATATGTTAATAACATTTTATATTGAAAATTAATTACATATTGAAATTTAATACAGTGAAAACATTACATATTTTTAATTTTTAATGAATATAATGTTATGTATTGATTATTTTTTTTATATAATTGGTATATATATTAAAACATATATAGTTTTTAGGTTAAATTATTATTGAAAAAGAAACCTATACCTCAAAATATTGTGTATTATTAATAATATTATATATCATTGTATGGACATTGTCTTTTCAAAATAATTGAATTTGAGGAATATCTAACACATTAAATCCAAAGTGGTATGTAAAAGTAATCGCTAATGACCTCATATATATTTTGTCCGAAATTTAATTTTTAGAAAATTTATAAGAGATATTGTAACATGTAATGTATTCAAGGTGATAGATAATGTTTTTTCGAAGATGATGCCAAGTGATATTTGGAAAAGTTTATGAGATATCATTGTACTACATATTATTAAAATCATGAATACAAATGATTAAAATTTTAAATATGTATGTGTAATAACATAAATATATAATAATATAATATAGTGTATAAAAGGTTAAAACCATCAATACATATGTGGTAATCCACTGGTTCATGTGAGAAAGTGTGTTTTCTTAGACTTAATAATACTTTCTTGGTTGATTGGGGATTTATGAATCATTAACAACGGAATGGAAAAACCCTAATATGTAAGAATAATCATTTTACACCTAACTTGATGAAATTAATTGGTAATGTAATATTGGAGATCATTATGTCGGGGTGCATAGGCCACATCAAGGGCATAATCTAGGGTGATTGACCTCATCAATAGAACAAAGCCCATAATAAGTCTGAGTAAAATTTATCATCGCTAGTTAGAAGTGCTGATAATGGTAACCATTATCAATGCTAAAAAACATATATTGGGAGGCCTTTAATAGTACTATATAAAAAGTTCAAATAATGGGTGATTTTTACAGGAACATAAAAAAGTGCATATAATGGAAACCCATTACTAGCCCTTATTATCTAGCACTAATATAGGGTTTTCTTATGTAGCCACCCCCAATAGACATCTTGTATGTGAGTGATGTGCTACAAAAGACATGGAATCCCCCTAAAAAATATTCCATTGTAGTGGGGTGTTAGCACCCATATAGAAATCTACACATATAGGCCACATGGGATGGATCATACATGACAAATTCTCCCATATGGGCCTATACATGGGGCCACAAACCTACCCCTATTCGAAAATATACACGGTCTGACCCACCATCCCATGTGGGCATCTAAATGCCCATAATATTTATATACATTATTAAAAATAAAAAATAAGAAGTATTAAAAATATTAAAGAATTTAAATAAACAAATAATTAAATTTAGAAAAGAATAAACATGAAAATTATTTACTAATTGAGTAATAAATTAATTATGAATAAATTTAAAATATAAATATATTATAAATATTATTAAATATATATATTAAATAATTATATATTATATGAATAAATTGAAATAATTAAAAAAATTAAAATTAAAAAATATTAAATTTATAAAAAATAACAATAATTTAATTAATCAAATAATTGTTAACAAAAATGAATAAATTTTATATTTATATATGTGGATATATATATATATATATTATATAAAATATATAGTCGGGCCCCCTTTCCCACCATTAGGACCTATACACAGCCTGACTAACTAAAACTGACACACCTACTCCACAATAAAGACTATGAAAGGCTCGACTCACCTTCCCACAGAGTCATATATAGGCACCCATTTTATTATATACTCCAATAAAAATAAAAAGTATTAGAATTATTAAAAAAAGGAAAATAAAAAAAATTGAATTGCAAAAATTAAAAAACTAAAAAATTCTATTATTAAATAATTATTTATAAATTTAATATATGTATATATATATTATAAATATTAATAAATATTTTATAAAAATAATAGATATATTAAATTAAAATATTGAAATAATTATACAAATAATATTTAAATATTAGAAAATAAAAAATATTTATTAAAATATTTATTAATTAAATAATTATTTATAAAAATAATGAATTTAATATACACACACATATATATATATATATATATATTATAAAAATTACATAGCCCGACCAACCATCACCCCATCTGAGCCTATACATGGACGGACCCATCTTCCCATGCGGGACTACACATAAAACCCAATTTTGAATATACTCCCATAAAAATAAAATAATATATAGGTATTAATACTGTTAAGGTAATTGAAGTAATTAAACTAATAAACATTATTAATGAATAAATTAAGAAATAAATAAATTTTTATTAATTAAATAATTATTAATATATATAAGATATATATATTATAAACTATAATAGATAATATATAATAAATTTAAATATATACATATAAAATGAATAAATTGAAATAATATAATAAAATAAAAATAAAACTGAAGGAATAATAATAAACATTTTATTAATTAAATTATTATTAAAAAATGAAAAAAAATTAACATACAAATATGTAAATTATAAACATTAATAAATATTATATATGAGATGTATATATATAAAAATGAATATACAATTATAATAAAATAATGAATAAATGTTAAAATTTCAAATAAAATATTAATAGAAAATCTAATTATAGAAATAAATAATATTAATAATTAAAAAATTTATAAATAGTAATAAATAATATATATTTTATATAAATAAAATAATTAATAAAATGTAATAATTATGCATTACACGACCCCCATCTTATGTAGGCCTATATAGGGCCCGACCTACCGTCTGATGATCACCACACACCCCCACCGAAATATTTTATATTCTCTTATAAAAATACAAATAAAAAATATATGTGTATAAAATATTAAAAACTTATAATAATAAAACCGATAAATTAAAAATGAAAAAATATAAAAATAATTATAAATTTCTATTAAATGAATAACTATTTATTAATTTAACATGTATATAAATTATGGATATTAAAAAATATTATATATCAAATTTAGATATATAAAATATAAAAAAAATAATAGATAATGAAAACAATAATGAACTAATTTCAAAATTATTTAAAAAATTATTAAAGAAACAATTATCAATAAAATTAATTAAATTATATATATATATATAAATTAAAACATTAAAAACAATATATATTATATATATAATGAATTAAATGTTATAATTATATGTGAAGAGCCTTAATGAATGATCTTGAGATACTTGCGTTTCACCTCCTCCTCCTCTAAAGTTTGATGCTGATGTGATATAATCAGTTGCTAGAGATGTTTTAAGAGATTCCTCAGCAAGCATTTTTGGTAGTGTAACTGATTAGTCCCAAGATACATTGAGAATGATTATATATAACTACAATAATGTTGTCAATTAGTTTACTAGCTATTCCCATGATATGAAATGTGATAGCAAAATTATAACGACGAACATTAATCATTATATGTCACATATTTACACAAGGTATGATATGGAATCAAACATCATGTTCATAGCTAATAATATGAGAATTCCTATAGATTAATAGGTATTTAAAGAACTAGTAATGTAGCAAAAAGAGATTACTCTTATGTTTAGCTGATTTAAGGAAGAGAATGGTTTCTTATTTAGTTCTATAGAGAGAGGTAGAAAAAATAATTATGGATTATTTAAATCTATTGAAGCAGTTTCTTTATGTTCATGGTAAAGATATATTGCATCTGGATTCCATTCCAATTACTCTAGATGAATCTCTCCGACTAGGTGTGACAAGGGATCATCATGCTCCTCTGCCTACTTACTTTAATCCTTTTCCCAAACATTATATGCAATCTATTAGTCTGATCTAACCTATCATAATTCTAGAGTCTAGACCTTATTAATATCGTTCTATAATTCTTACTAGTGTACTAGTATAGTTCCTCACGCTACCTTATAATTAGGTGATCCTTATGAAACTGATCAGGAGAATTCAGGTTACAAGTAAAACCACCCATGGGCCCTACTACCTAGGCTTGAATTGTTGGATTATATTATATCCTGAATGGTAATTTTGTAAAAAAAATTGGCTTGACAGTTTATCAGTTATCGATGATTATCTTTATTCATTAGTTCTTATTTATTCCTCTTAGTTTTATTTTTTCATTTATTGTTTTTATCTTCTATTTAAACTTTTCAAAATCTCAAAATTGGATAATACTTATAGCCTCTTTTTTTGGAAAATATCATAGAGAATAAGAAAAATTATAGTGTTTCTTTATATATTTGGTACACGTTAGTTACCTTTGATACATAATTTTTCTTATTCATCTTTTTCTACCATCAGATCATAAAGGGAATGGTATGTTCGGATTTATAATATATTGGATATCATGTTTACACATTTGTAATAACTTTGATTACATGATTTTTAATCATAAAAAATCATAATATTGTTGACCTCCTTGTTTAATTGTCACAAAATAATGATTATAATGATCTTAATAAAATTCTTGTTTTCTATATGAATATCATATTCTGAGATAGTTGATGAAATTGCTAAGGATAAGACACCATTGAGACAGAAACCACTAACTCGAGACACTTTTGTTCATGACTCACTGCCAGCATAAAAATTTCACTTTGACTTAGACACCTTCAGCTGACACGCTGTTAGGATCTCACGTCATCAAAAGTGATTTTTTCTAATTCTAAGATACCTCATGATAAGGAAACTCTAGTTTCATATATCCAACACTGAATGTTTTCCCTATTTCTAAGACATTATCAGACCAGACACCACTACTGTGAAAAAATTCTTCTAATTCAAGGACACTTCCAATGCCTTGACTTCAGGAAAACATACCACCATACATTGACACACATCCAGAATAATCCAATTCTATTTTAGTTATCTAACTTATTGTGAATTATTTCAAATTGATATTTTATTACTGTTAATTCTAGTTATTTTTTAAATGATTATACCTTAAATGATCAAAAACTGCATTGATGTGAGTGATATATGTGCAATATGAGGATGAAAATGGTATCCATATATATCTCTTTATACTTCAGATAAGAGTTAAATACACTCCCTCATGAAAATTAAATACATTGACATACAATGAAACCAATGAAAAAATGTATGAGATCTTTCTGTTACCGAACACACATGGAGATGAAGAGATTAACTGATACATATTGTGTAGATTTGACTAATGAAGAAAAAGTAATTTCACACACACTACATTACTCTAGTTTAGAACATGATTCTACAAAACTCTATTATTAATAAATTTTTCAATATAACCCAACTCATGATTCACAACAATAAAATTCTTAGGTAAAACCCAAACCATGTTGTGGATAATCTTTCTTATTGTATATCAACTAATTGGTGGTAGGTGATTAAAAAAAGAGATGAATAATTCTTAACATGATACTGAACCTCTTGTATTGAAACATTCTATTGTGTGCTTTAAATTTTTTTAAATTTATTTGTGCTCTAAATCATATAAATTTTTTAACTATAAACAAAATATTTACATTGATAGTTTATTATAATTTTTGTTCATTACTAATTTTTTCTAGTAAATTTATCTCAAAGGATTAAATAATATTATATATTTTTTACCTGATACCACATAAATCTTTATTTAAATCTTTAGAAAGATTATCCTCTATATCATACTACAACATTTGGTAATCTCTACGGTATTTAAAAATTTAGAGTATTTTAAAATAATCCAATTGAAAGAGAAATTTTAATTGGCTTCTCAATTCACCCCCCCTCTTGAGATAATCACATTAACCAATAAATATTTTATTCATTTGTTTATTAATATAACTAATTATTTCATCATGATATATTTTTAAAATAATTAATTATTAAATACACTTTTATGATTATATTATATTATTCTCCACATCTTAAAATTATATATGGTCATGCATTCACACATTCATTTTATATTATGTAATCCAAAATCCCATGATGCTCTCACCTATGTGAATGTATATAGTGTAATAAATGGCGATACTCATTATAAGGACATCAAATAAAATATCCAACATATAACAAAAAATGCAATGTTTCATGGGATAGATATGGGTGGTTTATGTCAAAAAAGTACATGACAAAAAGAGTTACCAATGTTTTTTAGATGATGTTGGATTTACTCAATGGATAAACCAATATAAAAAATTCTTGTTGAAACCATTATTATTTTATATTTTTATTCATGATTAATTATTTTATGAATATGTTAATGATATATTATAACATAGGACTTTTTATGAGAATGAAAAGAAAAAAATGAAAAAATACACAATTAATGATTTTTATTTATGTATTGTTGATTTCTTGAATTTTATCTTAATGCCCAAGAAAATAATAATGATAAATATAATTTTTCATTTAGCATAAAAATAAAGATAAATCTCTCAATAAAATTTTTTATTGTAAATTATTTCCATCAATAAATTTATAGTCTAAACAATTTTTATGGTTCTCAAAATAAATTACTGATCGATTCTAATTATATTAAAATTTTAAAATTATATTTTTAGATTTATATAAATATATTATGATGAAAATAAGTAATTATTAATATATTATTAAAACTTAAGAGGAAATTGGTTTAGTAAAACATTGTTTATGATGAAATTGTCCATAGTCCTAACTCATCATATCAATGAGGTAACTATTTATGCTGTTATCTAGAATAGATCATAGTATAAAACAATATCTATTGTGTTGCTTCCATATCACAATATATTAAGAGATATTTTATGGATCATTTTCCGTCAAATATTCATGAAACAAACTAGTCCATTTCAAATGGTTAAGGTTGAATGTAATTTGATCGATATAATATGATAATATCCTGATTATGGAAACAATATAATCTTCATGTCAACAATAAATATAAAATTAATAATCTATCATTATTTTTAGAGAATGGTATGGAATACCACAAAATAATCAAGGTATATATTTGATTACAAGATTTTCCTCATTAGTAAAAATTTCTATAGTGGTATCGGTTCCTGAACATAGTAATATGACATGAAAAAATAGTTAGAGTGTCACAAATGGAGAGAATCCGTTTGAATAATGTAATAACGAACATGATTTTTATAGACGACACAAGAGTGTGTAATTTTTTAGACGGAATCATTATTTTATCATCAATGGTAAATTATTTTTGAATAAAACATGAGAACAGTTGTTGTTACACTATATTTTCATAACAATAATAAGATTACTATGAGGAAATAAGAAATGAAACTAATGAATTTGTCAATACTATATACAAATTTACATTAAAAGATAAAATAATTTTTGTTATATGTATACTCATGACATAATTACTTCATCCATTATGGAATCATACAGTACATTTTTCACATTTCAATGATGATTAGATAAGATAAGAGTAATAGATGTGCTATTAGAGATGAAATTTTAGCTGGAAGGGAAACTACACTACATGGCTATAATTATATCATTTTCAAGAGATTATTTTAAGAGAGGGATTTTAAAATTTTCTTGACATACTCTTACGTATAGTGTATCTCTAATGTGTGGATATGATATTGGAAGGCATGATTATGGATTAAACATATCTTTAATTTAATATTTATATATGAAACATATCTTACCTATGATTAATTATTATCTATTGAATTATTCTATAGTAGATAAAATACTTTTTAAGAGGTGAAATATTATTTATAATAATAATTTTTTATATATTAGAATAATAAAATATGTATTGGAAAATATATAAAATACCTAGTTTTATGATATGTTAAAAATCCTATATATAGAAAAAAAATCACATTTAGAAATTTTTTATTTGTAAAAACTGACATATTTTTTATTCTTATTGTATAGAACTTTTTGTATTGTTGAATTTCTTTTATTATATAATTGTCCAATATATTGAACCTTATTTAATTGTTAGGATAATGTTTTATTGAATAAACTTACTACAAACCAATATTTTATGTATTGTCATTAATATAATATATCATTTTGTAAACACGATATTTTAAACAAAAATTAATTTGAGAAATATCATACATGTTCAATCCAAAGTGGAATGTAAGATTAATCCCTAATGATATGAATTATATTTTTCCCCATAGAATTTTTTAGAAACGTTCTAGGAGATTTTTTAACATGTAGTGTATTCAAGGAGATAGATAATACATTTTCATGGGAATTCCAAATTATATTTGGAAAATTTATTGAGATATAATACTACTACATATTTTTAAAATATTTTATACATAAGATTAAAATGATTAATATATATGTTTAAAAACAAGAAATATATAATAGTAAAATATATAGTATAAAAGGTCAAAATCATCAATATATATGAGTTTTCCCAGTGGTTAATTTGATAAAGTTTCCTTTCTTGGACTAAATTATTATTTGCTGATTCATTAGGGAATTATCATTAAATTACAATAGAATTGAAAAACACTAATATGTTAGAATAATATTTTTACACCTAACTTGATAAAATTCCATTGTTACGCAATATTGGAGATCTTCATTCCTAGGTTCATCCACATCAAGGCCAATGTCTGGGGTGATTGGACTCATCAATATAACAAAGTCAATAATAAGAAATGGTAGCCTTTATCATCACTTGTTAAAACACCAGTTAATGGAACCCTTTATAAATGTAAAAATACTATAAAGGGAGCCCTTTATCAGCACTACATTAGAGCGCTGAAAAATGTTAAATATTAATATAATGTAAAAAATCCGCATATAAAGGCCCCCAGTTTTTATCCCTTATTATTTACTATAGATGAAGGGTTGTCCTTCATAGCCATCCCAGAAAACAATTTCTATTTTGTTGATGCTCTGCTACAAATTCCCAGCCACCCCCCTGAAATAGTCTTCTATAGTAGTGGGGGTATCAACACCCATATAAATATCTACATATATGGTCCAAAAGGGCTTTGTAATACATAACCCAACCCTATTTGTCACTACCTATCCCCTGGAGACCGTATCGTGACTACCCCAAGCCCGCCTTCCATAGGCCAGAGGCTAGAGACTAGAACCAATGCGTGAATCCCTAAACTGGGAAGGACATGCCTTCATAAATAGAAACAGACACAACAGAGTATGAAAGTGGAAGTAAAACACTAAGAAAATCTATATACAAAAGAGAGTGATGTAAAGTAATAGGTGCTGGAAATACAATCCCAACAATAAAGTACAGGTACAACTATAAGCAAGTACAACTAAACAAAAGTAAAACAACTACAAGGTCATTTTTCGGGGTTCCATCCTGAAGGGTACGTACAGATGGCCTCCTCAAAACTCGACGTTTGTCTGTCCGCTCCATGTAGCGTCTCGTTGTGTGGTCCACCTCCGGGTACCATCAATTTCTACTACTCTCAGCCATGATCTGCGATGTCCATAATCTGCAACCAACACAATGAGGTTTGGGCAGAGTCGTGCAGGGGTGAGTATAATGATACTCTGTAGGGACCCTTAGACACTCAAGGTCTCACAAAATCAAACAATGATAAACCAAAAGGTATGAAATAAATGAATAACTATTACATAGTTATATGCCCAATCATATTAATAATTTATCTAATAACCCATCTCAATAATAAGGAAAACACTGAAGCTATTGACTCAGCTTAAACCATGATTTTATTCTAAGTGTGGTAACTTGTAACACTAACCGTAAAACTATAAAATCCTCAGATGCTAGTGTAATCCTCCACTATAGAGTGTTGTGGGATAGCTGCATCACACAGTGGTGCTTCCCAAAATCCTGGACTGCAGTGGCACTCCTCATGTCGAGTACCGTGGGTCTACAGAGTCACACAGAGGCGCTCCCCACAGTAGGTCTCCCACGTCACACAGAGGCGCTCCCACTCGTAGCTTGTTGAGATACTCCTCTTTCTGAGTACCCTGGCTCTGCCGCGTCACATAGAGGCACTCCACACTATGGGCATGTCGTGTCATATAGAGGCGCTTCCCACTGGGCTAGTCGAAACTTTCTGAGTCGAAAAGTCAGTAGTCGTCAAGTCTCAACCAGCAACTAGGTCTCTGTACTCTGCTCGCTCGTATCTGGGAGGATCCACTCCATGATACACTGGTTGATACTCCAACTGTCATGATGACCAATGTAAAAGTATCCCAAAGGTCCGCCTCATCATAGTGGTCACAACACAATAAATGGTGCGTCAATCAGACGCTCAGTCTTTGAGTTATTGACATTTCCGTCCCAGGGGCCCGATTGAATTTTAGGATTAAACCAACCTGAATATACACCAAATATGTCTAAACATCATGGGGGATATTCCAAATGAACCATCTTTCCCTAAGCTCTCCTTCGTTGCAGATGGTTCGTTGATTGGGCACCCGTAGACCAAGATATGGGCGAAATGGATTAAACATGTCATAGCGGGTCCGAGTCTGGTTTGAACCCATCAGACTGACCCGGCCCGACTCGGGTCCGAACCTGGTTTCGACCTAGTCTATAGTTCTTTCCCAGCCCGACTCGAGGGGGTGGCCCGGCCCGAAGGCGGCCATGCCCGAAATCGGCCCGGCTAGGGGCCCGCGTGGCCTGGCTGGTGGTGGCCCACATGGCTCGCCTATGCCACATCCAGGGGGAAAACCGTGCGCCCCTTTTAAATTCCCGAAGAGCTTAGCCATTCAGTTGGGGACCCAAACCAGCGCCAGGTGGCATAGGTCGAGAATGAATGGGACCCGCAGTGTCCCACTCCTCATGGTTGTCCCAGCGGCCAGCGGCTCCAGCTCCTCCACCGCAGCCTCCCCTGGCAGCGACTCCCTGCTCGTCCATGCGGCACGATTGTGTCGCACCCCCTCCACCACAGCCCCCCTGCTGTACAACGCATGGTGTGACAGTGCCGCACTCCTCCCGCGTCAGCCTGGATGGGGCGTGGCTCCCTTCTCTTCTACGCGGCGGGATGACGCCACATCCTTCTGGCGACCAAGCGGCCTTGCACCCTCTATTTTCTTCGCGACTGGCCCGACACTGTCCACCGCTGCTCCGCACTACAGTTTTCAACAAATGAGGAGAAATGAAGGGGGAGGTTCAGGCCATGTTTGTGGGGCCCAAGCCTTCCACATTATGGTGATAACAATTGAAAAAACACAATAGAGGATTTGTGTGTTAAAGGAAATAAACAATTTCAATTTAGAATCCCCTACCTCGTAAATGTTGATCGTTGAAGAAGTTGCGGAAAGGCGGGAATCGATTCATCATTCACTGTGTTCTTCACACTCTTATAACTTACGATTGTGCATTGAAAAAAGAAGAGGATATCTGTCATTGGAGGATAAGCGTCTGGAGGTGATGAAGTCGAAGATGGCGTTCTTCATGTTCTTTGTTGAGGAGTTATTCTCCTCCACATGCACCGCCAAAATATTATTCCAACCCAACAATAATAAAATTTCACTTCTAATTAAATCGTTGGAATAATGAATTCAAATGGAGAATTAATTAAGGGGGGCTCTACTTAATTAATTCTTGTGTGTAGGCACAATTTTAATTAAGGGAGTTCAAGAGTTTCAAGGGTGGTGGCTCCATAAATGGAAAGTCCAAAGGTTTCAAAACTTAATTGGGGTTCGTAGGGGTTACAACCCCTGAGTGGTCCCCACCAAAGATATCCTCCCAAGGGAGGTTATGTGCGGGTTGGATACACCATCATTGCCTCTCATGGTATGTTTTAGTGTGGTGGCCCCCACCTCTATCCATCTCTTGGAGGTTTTAACCACCACAGAAAAAAAAATTGGACACATTATTTTTATTTTAATTGTTATTTAAAACCCCAAAACAAACATCCATTCCCATCCAATTGATGTCGAGATGAATGTCTTCATAAGCAAATACCGGCATAGTGAGTTCAACAGTGCCCTTTTATTTCAATTCTGAGCACTGGTTCAAAAGATATAAAATCTCGCTCGTACATTTTTGGAACGTACTTGAACTATGGGAACAAACGGGGGTATTGAGCACGCATCTGAGCCTCCTTCTCCCATGTGTTCTCCTGGGGGTTCTCATGCTGCCAACGAACGTGCACCAGAGGAATCGACAGTTCCTGTAGGACCTGATCCTGTCGATCCTCAATCTCCTCTAGAACCTCTACGAAAGTCTCCATATCATTGATGTCCAGCTCTCCATGGTCGATGATGTGGGAAGGTTCATGCACAAATCTTTTCAACTGAGAACCGTGGATATCATCGTAAACCCGGTGAAACTGAGGTGTTAGATCTATGAGGTAAGTCACCTCGCATACTATAATGAGGACCTGGAAAGGTCCAGTTAATCACAAAGATAACTTGATCCCTCGAACAAATCTCTGTAGACCTCTTCGAGGTAAGACCTGTAGAAATACGTGGTCCCCATCCTCGATCTTTAGAGGCCTTTGTATCCTGTCAGCATATGAATTATGCCAACTTTGTGTAGTCTTCATCCGCTCTTGGATGATCTACACCTTCTCGGTGGTAGCTCGCACCATCTCTGGTCCCACCAGTGCTGACTCCCCAGGTTTTGTCCAGAATAAAGGTGATCTGCAAGGTCGCCCATATAAGGCCTAAAAAGGTGACATACCAATGGTGGAGTGATAGTTGATGTTGTAGGAGAACTCCAGTAAAGGTAAGTGGTCCTCCCAGCTATGACCGAAGTTGAGGACAAGAGCACAAAGCATGTCCTCGAATGTTTGAATGGTCTGCCCAGTCTAACCATCTATTTGAGGTTGTAAGGCTGTACTCAAGCAATGATGTGTCCCGAAAGCCTCATCCAACCCATTCCATAGTCGGGAAGTAAAATTTGTGTTATGATCGAAGAAAATAGAATATGGAACTCCATGAAAAATCACAATATCCTACACTTAGAGGCGTCTCAGGATATCTATTGAGCCCTACTCTATAATCGGTATGAAGTGGGCCGACATGGTGTGTTATTCAACAATCACCAAAATTGAATCATCACTCCTAGATGTATGTGACAGACCCTCCATAAAGATCATGTATATCCCATCACACTTCCACTCTTGGACCTCTAAGGTTTTTACCAAGCCTACTGGTACCTGGTGCTCTGGCTTCACATTCTTATAATTAAGGCATCGTGAGGCAAACTCAGCTACTACCTTTTTCATACCTGGCCACCAGTACTATCGTCTAAGGTCCTGATACATCTTTTCCACTTCTGGATGTACCGATAGAGGGGTAGTGTAGAACTCCTTCAACACTTCCTCCTGATGTGAAACTTGTACCATGGTACATCCTCTGAAGAGGATGATGTGCTACCCTCCTTCAGAAAATCGATCATGTGCCTGCCCTATGGATATCTGAGCTCATCGGGTCTCACAGTCAGTGTCCCCATGTTGCGCCTCCCTGAATCGCTGATGAAGTGGAGGAGTTCCTGGAAGAGATTGTAGAAAGGATTCTCCATCCCTATACACAAAGGATATCTATAAAGAAGCAAGATGTTCAATTGCCTCTCCTAGAAGTTATATACCAGTCATCTTGCTGAGTGCATCTGCAACAACGTTCCCCTTCCCAGGAGTATAGACTATCTCAATGTCATAGTCCTGGAGAAGCTCAATCCAACGTCGTTGTCTCAGGATCAGGACCTTCTAGGATACGATATACATGAGATTCTTGTGATCAGAGTAGACCGCGAAATGATCTCCAATCAGATAGTGTCACCACATATTCAAGGTGAAGACCACCACTGCTAACTCCAGTTCATGGGTAGCATAGTTCTACTCGTGTTGTCTCAGCTGTCGAGAACTGTAAACTATCACTACTCACTCCTTCATCTAGACACACCTGAGTTCGATCCCTGATGTGTCGTAGTAAACTACGTACCCTACACCTTCCTCAAGAAGCTTCAAGATGGGGGTAATAGTCAGGCTCTACCTCCACTCCGGAAAGCATCACAGACACCTCTAAGACCACACGAAGGGTTTCCCCTTCTTCGTCAAGGATGATAGTGGTGATGAAACTCTAGAGAAGTTTGGAACGAATATCCAGTAGTATCCAACCAAGCCTAGGAAACTCCATACCTCTGTCACACTCCTGGGTGGATCCCAAGCAAGTACCGCCTCATTCTTCACTGGATCTATTGCAACTCCAGTCTCTGAGATGACGTGTCCCATGAAGTGGACATATTGAATCCAAATCTATAACTTTGAGAGATTACACTAAAGGTGGTGCCCTCAGAGTGTTTCCAATACTACCTGCAAATGGTAGGCATGCTCCTCCTCAGTAGTCCAATAGATCAAAATTTCGTCGATGAAGACCACGACATAGTGGTCGAGGTAAGGCTGTAAGATCATGTTCATGAGACTTATGAACACTGCTGGAGTGATGGTTACACCATAGGGAATAACCAAGAACTCATAGTGGCCATAACGACACCTGAAGGTCATCTTCTGCACATCCTCATCTTGTACTCTGAGCTGGTGATAGCCTGATCTAAGGTCTATCATCGAGAACCACCATTATACATTGAGCTGATCAGAGAGGTCGTCAATCCTCTGGAGTGGATAATTTTTCTTCACAGTCACCTAGTTCAGGTGACGGTAGTCAACATGAATCCAGAAGCTCTCATCCTTCTTCTTGGTGAACAGAATCGGGGCTGCCCAGGGAGAAACACTGGTCCGAATGAATCCTTTCCCTTGTAAGTCCTCCAACTGTACCTGCAGCTCATGAAGCTCAGCATGAGACATCTGATATGCTGGAATAGATATTGTTGTTGTCCCATATTACAGGTCAATGTAGAAGTCCACCTCTCAACGAAGAGGTAGTCCTAGAACATCTTCAGGGAAAACATCCACGTACTGGTCTACCACTATAGGATAAGTCAGACTCTCAACATCAACTGCTCTGAGGGTAAGGCAGGCCAACTGGCGAGTGATCGGCTGCACTGTCCTCCGAGTAAGTCTATCATGTGCTACAAAGGTTCCATTATTTCCGGTGATGGTGAACTTGGCCCCATCTATGTGAACACACTGCACTTTGCACCTAATAAAGTAAATCTGAGCATGAATTATAGACAACATTTCCATACCCAAGATGATGTCGTAGGGCCTCAATGCTTCTACATGGAGATCTCAACCAAAGCTCTCGCCTCCTAGAGTTATCTCACACTACCGGAACCAATACGTAATCATCGAGTCTACTACTATGGGAGTCTCTATCCATAAGGGTCGAGCAAACTACTCTGTCGGAATCTCCGAGATCCGAATGAGGGAAGTGGATATTAAGGAGTGATTGGCGCCTGTGTCAATAAGAACTTCAGATACGGTGGAGTAGACAGAGATAGTACCTCGAATCATCTCCGGAGCACCGTGCTCGTATGCCTCGGCTGCTTGAAGCTAAGATCTCCCATGTCTTCCACATCCCTGTAGTTGGGGTGGTCCTCCTGGTAGGGGTGGCGGTAGAACCTCGTAACGTCGTCCACCACCAGCTGCTCGAACAGCTCCTCTACCACGTCTTCCTGCACCCTGCAGACCTCCTCGATCGATCCTCTATCTTGGCCTAGGAGGTCCCTCAACTGTTTTCTGGTCATCTGAATGATGGTTTGGACAGTCACGAGCCATGTGACCCTGCCCACCGCATGCATACCACTGCCTTCCCTTGGTTGGAAAGTCACTGCCTCGGGTCCCCCGCACATCTGATCCGTAGTCATGAAGTCATCCACCTGTGGGTTTGGTCCTTTTGGACCTCTACATCATATGTCTATTGCTAGCTACAGAAGACTCCCCTGTATGTCAACTAGTTGTGGATCTCGCTGCTGGTGACTCCTCATCCTAGAAACTCTCCCTTAGGAGGGCTCTCTCTAACACTCTCACTTGTGTCGGGATGGTGAGGGAGATCATCAATGCACTGATCTCTTTCCTAATCCCCTACTCAATGGTCCAGGACTTGAAGAATGGGACATTTACCATATTCATGGAGTAGCATGAGAGATCAGTGAACCTCACTGAGTACTGTGCTACTTTCTTGCTATCGTGCTGTAGATGAAGTAGCTCCTGTATCTACACCGCTCGTAGGGTGTCTAGAACACACTCCGCCCGAAATTGGCTCTCGAAGTTTATCCAGAGAAGTTTCGCCTCATCGTGAACTAAGAGCATCAAGCTCCCCCATCTTCCTTCTAATTCATGTAGGAGACTGGCGACAAGGATCACAATAAGGTCTGCTGGTGTCCCAACCAGCCTGAAGACTCTCACCACAGTCTCCTGCCAATCCTCAGCTGCATGTGGGTCCGTCTCTCCCCAAAACATGGGTGGACTCTGCCCCTAGAACTCATGCAACGCGCTCAAGCAGCGTGCATCATCTGCTGCTGGGGCTGGTGGCATAGGTGGCCCAATGGGAAGTAGTACCACTGGGGCCTCTGTTGGTAAAGGGTTGTGTATCGAGGCCTCGTCCCTCGGGGGGCTGTCAGTGCATACAAATCTATGGGCTATAACTTGTCATCTGTGGGGAGGCATCCTAAGAGAAACCGATGCGACATGGTCGAATGTTTATACTTGTCGAGATGACATTGTTAAGCTGACATAAAGAAAAACTTTTGAAAACAAACACAGAATTAGTACTTTCATGCTGTAATTCAAAAATCAGAAGTTAGGGATCTGGTGTATTGATACATCGGCCACCCGCACCAACACTGGACTCCCTAAACTGAAAACTGCACTTAATACCCTTAACACTATTACATCATAGAAAATATATATCAGAGTCCAATGTTCTATGGTATAACTGACTCCTCTGATACCAATTTGTAATGACACGTACCCTAGGGCCCGTATCGTGACAACCCCAAGCCCGACTTCCATAGGCCAGGGGCTGGTGACTAGAACCAAAGCGTAAATCCCTAAACTGGGAAGGCATTTCCCATTTTAACTGAAACATACACAATAGAGTACACAACCGGAAGTAAAACACAATGTAAATTTGTATACAAAAGAAAGTGTTGTAATGTAAAAGGGGTCGGAAATACAAGACCAACATTAATGTAAACGTACAACTGAAAGCATGTACAACTGAAGAAAAGTAAAACATATACTGGGTTGTCTTATGGGGTTCCTACCTGAAGGGTAGGTACATATGGCCTCATCAGCACTCCACGTATGTCCGTCCACTCTGTGTACCACCTCGGCGAGTGGTACACCTCAGGGTATTGTCCAGTCCTACTACTATATGCCTCGATCAGTGTTGTCCATAGTCTACAACCAACACAACAAGATGCGGGCATAGCCCATGAAAGGGTGAGTATAATGATACTCCTTAGGGACCTCGAGACCCTCAAGGTCTCACAAAGTCCAACAATGATAAACCACAAGGTATGAAATCAACGAACTACCATTACTTATGTATATGCCCACACATATAACTATGTTATCTATTAACCCATCTCAATCATGTGGAAATCACTAACGTTATTGACTCAACTAAAACTAAGATTTTATTCTAGTGGTGTTAACATGTATCACTCCCCATAAAACTATCGAAACCTCATCTGTCGGTGTACATCTCCTCTATATAGTATTGTGAGTCCTCCGCGTCACACATAGGTGCTTCCCACTTTCCTGGACTATTTGGTAATTCTTCTATTGAGTATCATGGGTCTTCTCCGTCACAAAAAGTCGCTACCCATTATGGGTCTGTCGCGTCACATAAAGGAGCTCCCCCTCTTAGCCAGCTGAGTTACTCCTCCTATCGAGTATTGTGGGTCTGTCATGTAACAAAGAGGCACTCCCCACTATGGGTATGTCACATCACACATAGGCTCTTCCCACTGGCCTATTTGAAACACTCGGAGTCGAAAGGTTAGTAGTCGTCAGGTCTCTGCCAGCTACTAGGTCTCTGTACTCCGCTCGGTCGCCTATAAGAGGATCCGCTCCACAAGCCACTGGTCGATAATACAACTGTCAAGAATTCCCATGTAGATGTATCCCAAAGTTATGCCTCGTCGTAGGGGTCTCAATGAAACAGACGACGCATCAATCGGACACTCGGTCTGTGAGTTATTGGCATTTTTCTTCCCGGGTTCCTGATAGGTTTTTAGGATCAAACCAAATCAAATGTACACCAACTGTGTCCAAACATCAAGTGGGATAAGCCAAAATAACCGTATCTCCCTATGCACTCTATCGATGGAGACGGTTCGTCGATCTGACACTCGTAGTGCTAGATATGGTCGAAAAGGTATAATGATGTCATAGCGGGTCTGGGTCCGGTGTGACCTTGTCGGACTGACCCAGCCCGACCCGGGTCTGGACCAGGGTCTAACCCGGTTCGCGGTTCCGTACCAGCCCGAGTGGATGGCCCAAACCATGTGGGTGGATCAGCCCAAGGGGTGTCCCAACTTGAATGTGGCCCGGCTGCGGGCCCGCGTGGCCCGCCTAAGCTGTGTCCATGGGGAAAATTGCGCACCCCCTTGGAATTCCCGAACGGATTAGCCATTCGGGTGGGGACCCAAATCGGTGCTAGGTGGCGCTGGTCTGGATCACGTCAGACCTGTTATGTCCTGCTCCTCCCAGCTGGCTGAGCGGCCAACTACTCCAACTCCTCCGCTGCGGGCCACCATGGCCGCGCTCCTAGCTCCTCCGTGCGGCACTATGGCGTCACGCCCGCTCAGCCGTGACCCGCCTTGGTAGCACCCCCCCCTATTGTCCACCATGGGGCACGATGGCACCACCCTCCCCACTCCCCCCCACCGGAGCCCGTCCTATCCGTGACTCTCCTCTTCCAAGCGGCATGACGGTGTCGTGCTCCTCCCGCTGTGGCCCAGCCTGGATGCGTCCCCCTTCTTCTCTACACGGCACGATGGTTCCGCATCCTTCAGGTAAACCGACGACCTTGCACCATTAGTTTTCACTGCGACTGGCCCGATGCTGGTCGCCGCTTCTCCGCACCGCAGTCTTCAACAAACGAGGAGAAATAAAGGGGGAGATTCGGACCGTGTTTGTGTAGCCCAAGCCTTCCACGTTATGGCGATAAATTTTGGAAAAACACAAACCAAGATTTGTGCATTGAAGGACAAAAACAATTTCAACGTAAAATCCCCTACCTCATAATTGTTGATCATTGACGAAGTTGTGGAATGGCGGGTGTCGATTCATTATTCACCGCGTTCGTCATGCTCTCTTAACTTATGGTCTTACGTCAGAAAAATAAGAGAAGATTTGTCGTTGGAGGATGAGTGTCCAGAAATGACGAAGTCGAAGATGGTGTTCATCGCGTTCTTCGTTGGAGAGTTCTTCTCCTCCCTAAGCATTACCAAAAGATTATGCCACCCCAATAATAATAAAATATCACATCTTATTAAATTTTTTCCATAAAGATTTCAAATGGAGAATTAATTAAAGGGGGATACACTTAATTAATTATTATGTGTAGGCACATATTTAATTAAGCGAGTTCAAGAGTTTCATGGATGGTGGATCCATAAATGTGAAGTCCAAGGGTTTCACCACATAATTGAGGGTTCCAAGGGGTTACAACCCTCATGTGGTCCCCACCAAAGATATTCTCCCACGTTAGGTTATGTGCGGGTGGGCCCCACCACCATAACATCTCATGAGAGGTTTTGGTGTCGTGGACCCCACCTCTAACCACCTCTTGGAGGTTTTAACCACCACAAATAAAAATAATTTATACACCTTATTTTTATTTAAATTGTTCTTTAAAACCCAAAAACTAAATTAAATTCTCGTCTAGCTTCCATCAAGGTGAAAGTCTTCGTAAGAGGATACTGGCACTGTGAGTTCAACGGTGCCCTATGATTTCAATACCGAGCACCGGTTCAAAAGTTATAAAATCATGCTCATATGTTTACTGAACCTAACTGAAAATAACATCAGAATTTTATTTGGGAACACTAGGCCTCGAAATCAAGCGATGTCAAATTTTCACAGACTCGTAAAAATCCCATGTTTTTAAGAAAAAAATTTCCTAGGAATTTCCTGTTTATTACAGTCTTAAACATATATATGGGCCTATACATGTCCCCACCCACTAGCCCCCATTCTGGCCTATACACGGCCCGACCAACTATCCCACATTGGCCTATAAAAGGTGCTTTTTTTATATACCCCATTAAAAATAAAAAAAGTATTAAATATTTTATAAATATTAAATAAATAAAAAAATGCAAATTAATAATGAATAAACTTCAATTTTTTTCTTAAAAATTTATTAATAAAGTAATTATTAATTAATTAGTATATATATATGTGTGTGTATGGGTGTGTATTATAAATATAAATAAATAGTATATGTTAAATATTGATATATAAAATGAATAAACTGAAATATTTAAACAAATTAAAATTAATAATGAGTATTTTTCAAAAATTATTATAAATTAGTATAATTAAATAATTATTAAAAATTGAATAAATATATAAAAATATATATGTATATATGAATATATATAAAAATTATAAAAAAAAATATATGGACTGACCCACTTTCCCCCATTTGGGCTTATACATGACCCGACCAACCCAACCTGACCCACTTGCTCCCCATTTGGTACTATAAATGGCCTGACTCACCTTTCCATATAGACCTATACATGTCTCCAACTTTTTTATGCACTCCATTTTTTTTCAAATATTAAAAAATTGAAAACTAATAATAAAAGAATAAATTAAAGCATAATAGAAGTTCTATTATAAATTAATATCCAATAAAATAAATAAATAAATATATATATATATATTACATTTTAATAAATATTTTATATAACTATAGATATATAAAATTAATAAATTGAAGTCTTTAAACAAATAAAAATTAACTTGAGAAACATAAAAACATTCATGAAATTGATTATTAACTAAATAATTATTTATAAAAATCAATAAATTTGACATATATATATAATAAAAATTACATAACATGACCCACCAGTACCCCATCTGACCATATACACAGCCCGAGCCATCTTCCAATGAGGGACTGTAAAATCACCCAAATTCTGTATATAGTACATAAAAAAATATGTATTAATATTGTAAAGGGAATTTAAGTAATTAATCAAATTACCATTATAAATGAATAAATATAAAACATCTTAATGTTTTTTTATTTTAGAATTATTAATATATTTAAGATATTTATATTAAAAATTTTAATACATAGAATATATTAAATATAACTATATATATATGTATATAAAGTGAATAAAAAAACTATTAAACAAATAGAAATTAAAACAAAAAATATATCAATGATTGTATTAATTAAATAATTATTGAAGAATTGAATAAATTTAATATACATATATATAGATTATAAATATTATTATATAATATGTATGAAATGTATATACATAAAATGAAAAGGTTATAATAAAAAAATGATTAAATTTTATAATTTATAAAAAATGTAAAGGAACAATTATTAATAAAAATGAATAAAATTAATATATACAATATTTATAAAAAGTACTAAAAAACATATATTAAATATAAATAAAGAAAATGAATAAAATGTTACAATAACGAATGAACCGACCCCCCTTCACATGACCACATATACACGGCCAGACCCACCTTCCCGTGACGGATCATACACACCCCCAAATATTTTATAGACTCATATAAAAAAATACAACAATAAAATAATTTAAAATAATTATAATAACTATAAAAATAATAAAAATGAATAAATATAAAAAGTATTATAAATTTTATTAAATAAATAATAATTAATTAATTTAATATATATATATATATATATAAAGTATAGATATCAGAAAACATTATATATCAAATATAGACATATAAAATTTAAAAAAGAATTAAATAATCAAAAAAATAATGAATAAAGTACAAAATTATTTAATATTAATACTGAGTTAAATCTAATATGTATATATTTATATAATAAATTTAATGGTGAAAATTATATATATTAAATATATATATATATATATATTGAATGTTAATTAAATGTAATAATTATACGTGGAAAGACCCACCTTCCCATGTGGGCCATTAAAAGACCCAAACAACTTTCACATGATGATCTATACACGTCACCAAATTTTTAATATAAACCAATTAAAAAATGAAATTATTTAATATATTTAAAAAACCTGGAATATTAAAAAAATAAAAATTAAAAATGGATAAATTTTTAAGAACATTAAAAATATATTAATTAACTAATTATTTATTTATTTAAGCCCCACATATATAACTGGAAAGGATCAGGACTCAAGCGAACTCGGTCCTAAAAATTTATTTAAGAAAATAAATGTACAACCGAACAAACCAAACGCACAACACAAAAGCACTGCCAAACAAGCACACATACACATAGTGAAACCCTAACACAACAAAAGTCTAAAGACTCCTGCACAACCAGACCAATCATGGCCTAAGAAAAAAAACCACACCGGAAATCACAAGACAACTCACACCACCTCTCTGTCAGGATGTCCTCATCCGTTGTCATGGCCCCACCTCAGATGAAAAATATTCCCCAGAGCATGTACCAAATTCCAAGGTCAAACGATCCTTGTGCCCCAAGGTCTCGGCCTGCTGCCTGTTATCTTCTTCAATGAGCAAAATCCTCGCCGGATTCTTATGCGCCGCCAGCCGCGACATCCAAATCCGGACAGAATCCTGCATCACGCACCCATCATGCAAAAACACGAGATAATTTCACCCTCCATCGCAAGTACACAAAAACCATAAAGTCAAAACAGTTGGCATGAACCAGCTCTTGATATCAACCCATCTAGGATCCTGTCGGTCGGAATCCAGAATTGTCGCTATAGCCAAGAAAATCAGGACTTCCAAAATACAGCCGGTCCATTGTCATCCCATTGGCAACGCCAGCCAATCACGATGCAAAACTCGAGGTCAATTGCTGCATCACACGACCATGATTCCCTCACAACATAGCCAGTAACCCCGAAACCCCACATGAAGTCATCCACCTGCTCCATCAAGATGCATCAATCACCCGCGATCACCACAGGCGATCCATTCGAGGCATTAGAACAGTCACACATTTCTAGAAGTAGTCTAGAAACCCACTTCCAATCGCCCAACCAATAGGAGGGACACTATCGCCGCCATCTAAAAATGAAAGGCCACCATCAATTATAAAAACAATTCATTAATGTATATTTACTATATCAATAAAATTATATATTTATAATTATAAATATATATATATATATTAAAAAATTATATAATTATAAATAAATAATGATGAATTTAATTAGGTATAAAATTATAATAAGTATATTTAAATAAAAAATATTCTTACTATATATTTATATATTTTTATATACATTTCAAAATTAAATATAATTATATTTTTATATATAATGATATAAAATATTAATAAATATAAATAAATAATTTTCTATATATTAATGAATATAATTATTTATAAATATAATTATTAATGTATAATAACTATATTTATAAAAAAATTAAATTTATTATTATATATATATATTTATTTATGATATTATATAATTTTAATTAAATATTAAAATATTAAAATAATTATAAATATAATACATATATATATATATCAATATGGTATAAATTTAATATATTAATATTAATTTTTATATATATTTATTATATATATAATGGTATAAATATATACATATATTAATTATGAGTATAAATATATATCTATAATTATTTTTATAAATACACAATTATAGTTATATTAATATATTAATAATTATAAACAATAATTTTTATCTATTTCATTATAATTATATACATTTATATTTTTTATAATATATTAATAATATTATTAAAATTATTTGAATAGGTATTTATTTCATCATAAAAAGTTATTATAAACTCCATCTTTACAAGCGTTAAAAAAGTTCTAATATTGAGGCCTTTTATCAGTGCTTATTATATTAATGTTTATAAAATAGCTCTTTATATGTGTTTTTTGGAAGCCCTCCTAAAACCCTCCTTGATCATTTGAAATGACCCATAACCAAACGGATTTTTGTTGCACTGTTCATTCAATTGTGGAATTTTATCCATGTTGTTGCTCCACCACAACTTTCTTTGGGAAGAATCGATCCTCCAAATTCCTTTGTTATGTAATTATTTATTTCCAATATCATTTATTATCTTCATTATATTTCCTTGACATATATAGTTTTCCTCCACTTATTTCAAGACTAAACATTCATTTTTAGGGTATTTACTCCTCATTCAATTTATCCTCTATTTCTGTTCTTCTTTCTCCTCCCTAAATACTTCCTATTACATTCTAAACAATTTTTGGGTTGACATTTTATATTTTTTTTTCTCATTTCATTATGTATTCTGGTTTATTTTATAATATTTATATCATCAATTACTTGGGACATTATTCACAATTTTTTGTTCCTTAAAATAGATTCCATGATTCAAACTATTTTCATAATGTACCTTTAATGCTTGAATTTTTCTGTCACAACATTATTTTTAAATTTTTTTCTATTTTTTGAGTAATTGTTAGAGCTAAATAGTAACAATATATAATAATTTTTTTAATAATATTTAAAAAAGGATGGATTTCTTGTTTATAATTAAATATAATTTAAATATAGTGGATTTTTTATATATCTGATTAGATGACAAATGAGTTTCATTTAGTAATTTTTTATATTGGAAACGGGTTTACACTACAATGGGATTTAGTATAATATTTTCTTTTTTGTTTGATGAATGATTTAATATAGGAATGTTATTACATAGATATTATTTATGTCTTAACTAATTTATATCCCTCTCAAGATATCTATAATTTATGAATTTGAACATTCATGTGATTTTTCATGACGCTTCATTCTATTTTTAATTGAATAAAATGTCATATGTTTTTAAAATTTATTTTTAAACTAAAATAAGTTTTTAAATAGTTGTAGAATAAAAGGGTATTCAAAATTTTTATTCCGAATAAATGATTTAAAGTATCATTTGGGAATTTAAAAAGATAATTATTAAATATAAATTTTTTAAAATGTCTTCAATATAACCATTGTCAATAATTTTGATTTTCATTTTTGGTAAAATCCTTTTTTTAAATTTGTTAAATAACTCTTATTTAATAAAAATATATTACTGTTTTGTATTTTAAAATGTCATATGATTTGGATAAATTAGTATATATAATATTTTTTAAGAAACATGAGGTTTAAAATTGAATAAATATAAATTTATTTTTTTATAATCACATTATGATAGTACAAAAATTTCTTTATATGATCTGAATTTAATGGATTATTTTCATTCATATTTTGAACATGAATTTCTTTAATTTAAATATTATTGAACAAGAGAAAAACCTTGATTTAAGGTTTATCATATCAAGATACACTGCTTCTTGACCATACAGAGACTGACCCACACAAGATCGATATGTAGTAACCCCCACAATGACCCAAATAGGATCTGACCCACACATGATCAGTATAGGCTGACCCACACAGGATCAGTCTACACTGACCTACACAGGATCACTGAGCACTGACCTTCGTATAATCTGTCTCTAACCTCCGCCTCATAGTTATCCAGTGGATTCCTCAGACCTGGTGTGCTTGAGGTCCATAGAATTTGAAATCAAGATATTGTTCATACCTTGACCACAGCTAAACTTCAAAAATGAGTAACCCAAATTTCTTCCTTGTCGTAATGGTTCCAACGCAGCAGACAGTGCCTCAATCGGACGCCCAGTCTGTGAGTTATTGGCATTTTCGTTCCATAGGTCCGGTTGGTTTTTAGGTTCAATCCAACCCGACCATACTCCAACTGTGAAGATAGCTCATGTGGGTTATTCCAATAGAACTTTATCGCTTTAAGCATTCCGCCGCCGCAAACGGATCGTTAGTAGGACACCCGTAGCCCAATATTTGGGCAACAAGTGTAAACTGGCCATAGCGGATTTGGTTCCGGTCTAACCCAGAAGGACTGAACTAGCCCGATTATGGACTAGACCGAGGTCCATCCCGGTCTGAAAGGGCAGGCCGGCCAGAGTGGTCTGAGCCAAGGGCGGCCCAGTCGAGGGTGGCCCGGCCCAACAGCCCAGCTTGCTGGCCACACGTGTGTGTGTGTGTGGGGGGGGGGGGGGGTTACACCCCCTGTCTTCTGAAACATCCCGCGCATGGTTCTGGCCAGGTAACCACTGGACCTGAAGGGTCCCGCCTGTAGCGCGCACTGGCGGCCGGCTTAGCCGGCCGCCCTTTTCTACCTGTCGTGGCCTATGGTCGCGGCTCTTCTTTATGGCATGATGCGATGACTCCGCCCCCAGATCATCCGACTGCCACAACCACGTGGCCACAGCTCCTACTTCTAGCGTGGCGCGATGAAACCACTCCCCTCTGGTACCGTTTCGGATGGCCTAGCCATAGGTCATTTCTGTACGCTGTGCGACATCGTTGTGCCCCTCTTGCCGCCCGACTGCCCTTGCACCACCAGCTTCTTCTGGGACAGGCTCGTTGTCGGTCGCCACCTTTACAGCTGCGGCCCATCGGCCGCAACCCACTCCTCTGGTCGCGGACCTCCCTTTCAGCGATGCCATTGCTCCACCGCCATCATTAACAAATGAGATAGAATGAATGGGGGAGGGTCGAGATGTGTTCGTGCGGTCTGATCCCTCCACATTATGGTGATATCATACAACAATAAGGAAGACAAAAATCAATAGATAATGGAGGGTAAAAACTCATACATACTTCATCTCAAACCCCCCTACCTCGCTTGATGATGATCGTTGATGAAGTCACGGGAATGTTCCGTCATTTCATCAACGTCAGAAGAGGAATTGTTCAGAGTAGACGAGTCTAAGATGATGTCATCGACGTTCTTTGTGGGTCGCGGTGCTTCCACTTCTTGCCCTAGATGAAGAGGGAGATATTTCAATCGTTCATTTTGGGCGGAAGAGACGTTCTTCATTGGGAACATTTGTTCCTCCATGTTCATCCAATTTCTTCCTCCTATCGCAAAGGTTCAACCAAAAGAATGCCAAGCCAAAAATAATACAGGTTGTTCTCTATTATTTTTATGGCACAACAACAATAATGGGGAATTAATTATGTGGTGGCTCCAAATAATTAACTCTTCTGTGTATGCAAAATTTAATTAAGGGAGTTCAAAGGATTCATGGGTGGTGGCTCCATAAATGGGGAGTCCAAGGGTCTCCACACTTAAATGGGGTGTTAAAGGGGTTAGAATCTCGGGTGGTCCCCACCCAAAATATCCTCCCATAAGAGGTTAAGCTCGGGTGGGCCCCACCACCATAACCTCCCATGGGAGGTTCGGGTGTGGTGGCCCCCACCCCCAACCACCACTTGGAGGTTTTAACCACTACAATAAAAAAAGATATGACATTATTTCTATTCAATTTAATTATGACCCCCAAAAAACTAACTCCCATTCTCATTAGAATGAAATGGTGGTGAAGATCTCACTAAGAAATCATTGACGCTGCGAGTTCAACAGTGCCCTCAGCTTTCAGTTTCGAGCACCAGTTCAAATGTTACAAAACGCCGCTCTCGCGTTTACTAAATGTACCCCAAAAATACGGAAAATTATTATCAGTCAACCTTGACTTGCACCGGTCGAGGATAGGCTCTTCCTAGGTGAAAGACTCCCCAACGAACCCAAAAGAAATCTTGTATTTTCAATCCAAGATAATTCTTAGAAGTTATGAATTTTACAATAATATACTTATCACGTAATTATTTTATTTGGGGCCAAAAACTTACATTCTCTGGTGGCCTATGCCGGCCAAAGTCTGTATCTGTTTAAAGGAAGAAAACACTCATAAGTTCAGTGGTGGTCTCATATTTTTATTTCGAATTATTATTTGGGAGTTATAATCATTTAAAAAATAAATAAATAAATAAATTTATTTTATTTACAATTATTCCATTTTTGGGTTTCCTCACAGGAGGCCCACACCGACTACTCTTAAGTCGCGCCAAGAGTAAACCTGCCATCCTATGTTCATATGTGCCCTCATATTTCTGATCTGAGTTACCGTTTAAGAGTTATTCCAATTTTTCATGTTAAAATCTTACACACATTAACTTATTCTTAACAAAAACTTCGACAAATCATTCCGAGAACTCCAGGACTCGAAATCGTGCGCTGTTAGATTTCATGGACCTGTAAAATTCCCATTTAAATAAAAAAAATTTACATAGAAATTCCGGGTGTTTACATTCTCCCCACCTCAGGGCTTTACATCCACACAATCCACAACTCACAACTAGGGTATCAAGTGGTGGTACTGAGAACACATATAAGCCTCCCACTTCTATGTGCTCTCTTGGAGGTTCTCATGCTTCCAACGAATGCGGTCTAGAGGTATCAACTGTCCATGAAGGACCTGCTCCTGTCGATCCTCAATATCTACTTGAACCTATATAATTGTTTCCCCATCGTCAACATTCATCTCGGCATGGTCGATGATGCGGGAAGGGTCGTGCAAGTATCTCCTTTGCTGGGATACGTGGAAGACGCCGTGAACCCGGTGCAGCTAACGTGGAAGAGCTAAGTAGTATGCAACCCTGTCAACTCTGTTGAGGACCTAAGAAGGTATGATGAATATCATTGATAACTTGTCACCTCATCCAAATCTCAGTATTCCTCATCACTGTGAGACCCGTAGAAAGACGTGGTCACCATCCTCGAACTCCAGAAGTCTTCATCCCTTATCATCATATGACTTATGTATGCTCTGTTCAATCTTCATCTTCTCCTAGATGACCGACAACTTCTCTGTGTTTGCTCCTATCATATCTGGTCAGTAGGAAGTGGGCCGGCACGGTGAGTCGGTCGACAATCACCCAAATTGAGCCATGACCCCTGGAAGTACGTGGAAGACCCATCACGAAGTCCATGAATATCTCATCCCACTTCCAGTTTAGGACATCTAATGGTTGTACCAAGCTTGCAGGTACCTGGTGTTCCACCTTCACTTGATGAAAAGTGAGGCATCATGAGGCAAACTCAGCTACTTCATTCATCATACCTAGCCACCCGTGATGTTGTCGAAGGTCCTAGTACATCGTTTCCACTCCTGGACATACCTCCTGAGGGGATGTGTGAAAATTCATCAAAACATCCGCTTAAAGTGACATTGTCACCATTGTACTCCTTCAAAAGAAGATGACATGCTCCCCACTTTCTGAAAATCCATTAGATGTTTTTCATGTGGATATCTGAGCACGTAGTGTCTCACAATCATCGTCTCCATGTTTCACCTCCCTGACTCAATGATGAAGTGGGGGAGTTACTGTATAAGACTAAAGGAAGGCTGCTCGATCTCTATCCACAAAGGATATCTAGGAAGCATCCAAATGCTCTGTTTCTTCGCCTAGTAGCTGTATACCAGATATCTTGCTGAGTGCATATGCAACAATGTTCCCCTTCCTAATATTATTGACTATCTTGAAGTCATAGTCCTTAAGGAACTCATACCATCACTAATGGCTTAGGTTCAGGTCCTTCTGAGAGAAGATACACCTGAGACTCTTGTGATCAGAGTAGACTGTGAAACGCTCACCAATCAGATTGTGCCACCACATCATCAAGGCGAAGACCACCACTACTATCTCTAGGACATGGGTAGCATAGTTTTGCACATGCTATCTCAGCATCCGAGAACCATATGCAATCACTACTCGCTCTTGCATCAAGACACACCCAAGTTTATTCCCTGATTTGTTGTAGTAAACTACGTACCCTACGCCCTCCTATGGAAGCATCAATATGGGGGCACTAGTCAGCCTCTACATTAGTTCATGAAAGCTCTACTAGAAACTCTCCGACCACATGAAGGGATTCCCCCCTTATTTTTCAAGGATGATAGTGGTGTTGTAACTCTGGAGAAGTTTGGAACAAACTTTCGGTAGTATCCATCCAAAGCAGACATCCCTCCCCCTTTGGGGGTAATCCTGGAAACATCTTTTTAAACGATGTCCCCATTTTCTGTCAATCCTATTTGGAACTAAAAACTCAGAACTCCTGGTTTCAAGAGGGTATGGCTGGACGATCAACAGTGATCAGCTGCACCCTCCTATGCATGAGTTTAACATGTTCTACTTGGGTTTCCTTTTTCTTCATCTAAGGAAAACCTCATCCCAACATTGTAGATAAACTAAATTCTTTTTTCCTAATACAATCAAACTTTTTATGAACTGTGGTTTCCTAGTCCGTACCCAAAGTAACATCTTATGGACACGGCGCTACCACTAGGAGGTTCCAAATTAAACTCTCACCTCAACGGTTAGATAACACCATCGGCGTAAGTGTGATTATCGAGTCTCCTTATAATGGTATCTCCAGACATGAGGGTCAAGTCAATGGCTTAAAGAGAAACTCTATGTCTAGTACAAGATTCGTAGAAGGATAGAATGATTGGTACCTATGTCTATTGTTACGGTATCTAGTAGTAGACACAGACTATACCTCGTATCGTTCCTAGAGCCCTTGGGTCACACTCCTTGACCACATGAAACTACTCTCTCCCCCTACCCTCCAGCTCTGCTTCCACTTCTACTGCCTTGCAGATTCATCTGTCCTTAACACTTCCTGTTCATTGAACATTTTACACACATATGTCTCTGAGACTGGCGCTAGTTTCCTACTTTCCCACTACTAACATTCACTAGTTGTATCCACTCAGCCAAAGAACATTCAACCGAGAATATTCTATCTAGCATCTAGAGAGAAGGGGATGTGTCACATGTCCTCAAAACACACCTCGGTATGTAGTCCATGCTCCAAATCACCGATCATATCATTTTCATCGAGTACTAGGAACGATCGGTACGCCTCAATGATTACTCAGTTACTGACATGTCGTCCATACAAAGCTGTACAATCTCGAGAGAACTCTCAGCGAACTCCTCAAGCTAGTCCTCAGCCACCTGTGAGTCAGGTTCGCCTAGAAACCTGATGGGTATCTCATTTTGAAACATGTGTAAGGCACCAAGCCTACATGTGTCATCTACTAGTATCGTCAGTTGTAACTAGTGTACAACATGCAATGATATAGCTGACACACTACTTGAAGGTACAATATCGGGCAATGGTCCATGTACCGATGCCTCATCACTATGCAGACCAACTTCATGGTCACTCACTAGAATAAACTAGTAGCTAAGATCACTATATGCTCTACAGGTTTCTCAATACGGTGGAGTGCTCTAGTAATCACCTACAGCCAGTCCTCTGCTACCTCAGAATCTGTCTCGCCTCAAAACCTCAAAGGCCTCTCCCACTGGAACTCGTGCAACACTCTCAATTGGCGTGCACCATCCGCCAGTGTGGCTGGTGGCATTTTCTAACCAACGATTGTTGGCGCTACTGGTACCCCACCTGAAGGTGCCAACATATTAAAAGGGCCCTGCACCAGAGCCTAATCCCTTGGTTGGTCGTCATCGTGTACTCTCTCAGAACTCTAACTGGATGTCTACATGGAGGCATACTGAAAAGATACAGGTGAGCCATAGTCAAAAGATTATACTTGGTGATATGGCCTGGTTGAGCTTACTTAATGAAAAACTTTTGAAAACACGTACACAATCAGTGTTTTTGTGCACCTAGTTGGAAATCATTACTCAGGGACCTGGTGTGTAGATATGCCGTCTGCCGCACCAAAACTGGAATCCCTAAATAGAAAAACACACTTAGTGCCCCAAACTCTATTACTTCACATAAAATATTGATCATATTCCTAATTTCTGTAGTAGATCCTCCCTCTGATTCCAATTTGGCACGACCTGTCCCCCAGGGCCCGTATCGTGAATACCCCAAGCTTTCTCTTCCTAGGCCAGGGGCTAGAAACTAGCACCAAAGGCATAATTCCCTATACTGGGAAGGTATTTCCTTTATAACAGTAAAAAAACAAAATAGAGTATACAACTAGAAGTAATACACTATGTAAAACTGTATACAAAAGAGTGTGCTGAATGTAAAGTGGCCGGATATACAAGCCCAATAGTAAAGTACAATACAACTGAAAAGCTAGTACAACAAAAGAAAAGATGTAAAGATGCTACTGGGTCATCCCCTAGAATTTACACTTGATGGGTGGGTACATACAACCACCTAATCACCCCAAGTCCATCCAACAGCTCCGTGTACATCTCGCTGAGTGGTCCACCTCCAGGTACCGTCCTGTTCTGCTACTCTTTGCATCGATCAGCGCAATCTGTCATATGTAACATACATAATGAGGTGCAGGCATAGCCCCTGTAGGGGTGAGAATAACGATACTCAGTAGGGACGCTGAGAACCTCAAGGTCTCAAAAAATCCAACAAGGATAACCACAATTCATGGATTCAACAGATAACCCTTACTTAGGTATATGCCCATACATATACCTATGTTATTTAGTAACCCATCTAAATCATGAGGAAAACAGTAAAGTCATTGAATCATCTCAATTCAGGATTTCAGTGAAGTATATAAGGAAAGATGATTAATCACGAATATAGATCATCTTATTCTGCCAAGAGACCCTGCTTCTGACCATACGGAGTCTGACCAACACAGGATCGATAGGTGCTAACCCTCACAAGGACCCACACAGGATCTGACCCACACAAGATTGGTATGCGGTGACCCACATAGGATCAATGAGCGGTGACCCACATAGTATCTACCCCACACAGGTTCAGTATGCGCTGACTTACACAGGATCGTTGAGCGCTGACCTCTGTATGATCTGTCTCCAACCTCTGCCCCACAGTCAGCCACTGGATTCCTCGCACCCGGTGCGCTCGAGTTTCGTAGAATCTTCCCTCGAGATATCTATCGTACCTCAGACACCACTAAACTCAAAAAATGAGTAACCCAATGGTCCACCATGACCTAACGGTTCCAATGTGGCAGACGGTGTGTCAATTGAACGCTCGGTCTATGAGTAATTGGTATTTCCGTTCCAGGGGTCCAGTTGGTTATAGGATCAAACCAACCCGAACATAATTCAACTATCTCCAAACCTCAATTTGGGTATTCCAATAGATCCAACTATCTCTAAGCTTTCTATATCCACAAACGGTTCGTTGATCGGACACTCATAGCCCATGATTTGGGCAAAAAGGTGTAAATTGGCCATAGCGGATTCGGGTCCGGTCCAACCTAGTTGGACTAACCTGGCTTGATTCAGGTCTGGACTGGGGTCCCACCTGGTCCACGGGTCCGACCTTGTCAGAGGGGGTGGCCTGGCCAGCCGGCGGCCTGGCTGCCCGGCCGACCATGCATGGGGGTTTGAACCCCTTGTTTTCTGAAACGACAGACGCATGGGGTCGGCCAGGTAACCGCAGGACTCGAAGGGTCTCGCCTGTAGATGACATTCGCGACTGGCTTAGCCGACCACCCTTATCTGACCGCCACGACCTATTTTCGCAGCTCTTCTCTCCGGTGTGGGGTTTCGGCGTCGTGCCCATGTCGTCCGACCGTCGCAGCCACGTGGCCAGGGCTCCTACTTCTGACGCGGTGCGACGACACCATGCCCCTTCGGTACCGCTACGGCCCGCCTGGCCATGACTTGGTTCTCTGGGCGATGCGATATAATCGTGCCCCTCCAGCAGCCTGGTGGGACTTGCGCCGCCGGCTTCTTCTGTGGCCGGCTCATTTCCGGTCTCCGTGTGTACCACCACTACCCTTCGCTGGTGGCCCGCTCCTCCGATCGTGGTCCTCCGTTCCAGCGATGCAATTGCCCCACCACCGTTGTCAACAAATGAGATAGAATAAAGGGGGGAGGGTCGAGCTGTGTTCATGCAGTCCTATCACTCCTCGTTAAGGTGATATCATATGACAATAAGAAACAAATCAAATAGATGGAGAACAAAGGGTAAAAACTCATACATAATTCAAATCAAATCCCCCTACCTTGGTTGATGATGATAGTTGTCGAAGTCGCGAGAAGGCGACGTCGTTTTGTCAATGTCGGAAAAGGAAGAGATCAGAGTAGATGAGTCAAAGATGAAGTCGTCGGTGTTTTTCGTGGGCGGTGGTTCTTCCACTTCATTCCCCAGTTGAAGAGGGGGAGATGTCTGCCGTTCTTTGTTGGCGGAAGAGGCATTCTTCATTTTGAGAATTTGTTCCTCCGAGTTCTTCCATATTCTTCCTCCTCTCCCAGAGGTTCCACCAAAAGTATGCCCAACCAAAAATAATAGAGGAAGTTCTCTATTATTTTTATGGCCCACAAACACTAATGGGGAATTAATTATGGGGGGGATCTATTTAATTAAGGGAGTTCAAATGTTTCATGGGTGGTTGCTACATAAATTTCTCCAGGGGTCTCCACACTTAAATGGGGTGTTAAAGGGGTTAGAAGATCGCATGGTACCCTCCTTAAATATCCTCTAATGGGAGGTAATGCTCGAGTTGGACCCACCCCCATAACCTCCCATGGGAGGTTAGGGTGTGGTGGCCCCCACACCCAACCCCCAAATGGAGGTTTCAAACACCACAACAAAAATAAATTTAACACTTTATTTTTATTCGTTTTAATTAAAAACCCTAATAAACTAACTCTTATTATCGTTAGAATTCAACTACAGTGAAGGTCTCACTAGGAAATCACCAACACTGAAAATTCAACAGCGTCATCATATTTTAGTTCCGAGCATCGGTTCAAATGTTACAAAATGCCACTTTGGCGTTTTTTAACCATACCCGAAAAAAAGTTTGGAATATTATTATCTGTCACCATTGACTCGAACTAGTCGAGGTTAGGCTCTTCCTAGGTGAAACACGACCCATAGAACCGAACAGTAATCTCATAATTTCAATACGAGTTGCCATTTAAAATTTATGAATTTTACAGTAAAATAATTGTCACTTAATTATTTTTTTTTGCGGACAAAAACATTCTTTCTCTGGTGGCATGTGCCGGTCAAAGTTAGCATCTGATCAAGGGAAGCATACACTCACGAGTTCAGTGGTGGTCTAGTATTTTTATTTCGTGTTACCATTTATGATTTATAAGTATTTGAAAAATAAAATAATTTATTTAATTATTTTATTTACTATTTTTTCATTTTTGGGTTTCCTTACAGGAGGCCCGCGCCGACTAACCTTAAGTCGCGCCAAGGGTAATCCCGCCATCCTGAGCACATCGGTGAACTCAGATTTCTAATCTGAGTTAGCATGTAAGAGTTATTCAATTTTTTCAGGAATACTACTTACGCACATTAACATAAGCTTAACAAAAACTTTGAAAAATCATTTCAGGCACTCCGGGCCTCATAATCACACACTGGCAGATTTCACGGACCTCTAAAATTCCCATTTAAATAACTAAAAATATACATGGAAATTCCGGGACATTACATTGTAAATAGTGGTTCATCAGTAGGTTATAGTAGAAATAAATTTATTTCCCTTCATAGAATATATATTCAAGAATAATTTGAAGAAAAAATATTTTCAAAAATCCAACTTCACTTCTATCATCAATAACAGTTTCAACTGTATGTTTCTAGAAATTTCATGTTCCATGAAACCTATTAAAAATATAGTAATTATATGACCTTTTATGATTTCATGAAAGTTATTTTTATAAAAATTTAGAATGTAAAATCAATATTAAATGACAATAATTTACAAGAACATCCCAGACAGTTTTAAAATATAATAATAAATATTGTTTTCCAACATATTAATTTCCACCATTTTTCACTAACAACATCAAATGAAGATCTTGAGAAAATTGCCACATGTTTTCCATAGTCAATTTATTTTCTTGTCTCCCTTTTTTTAGATAATATTTTTTTAGGAATCATAGTTAATGACATTCATATTACTGGTTCCCTATATTAAAATTTTCTATAACATTATCCTTTGAATATAAATATTTAATGTTTATTTGGGTATTTTTATATAAAATGAATATTATAATAACCTAATATGATGAATATGTATAAAAATGTATGCAAGATAATATTTTGAAAAAAATATTATATATATTCAGTCAAAGAGTTCATCATCTTTTCAAAATAGCAAACATATAACCTCTCTCTCCAATTATTTATTCTTATTTTTGTTATATATTTCAAAAATAATTTATTGAATAAGAGTTGGAAGAATATTTTATATTATATGGAATATATATGAGATATAAATTGAAGAATAAAAATTGGAAAATACAACATGCACACCAATTGGCACAAAACAAAAGTTTATATATCAATTGATATTAATACCACTATAAGTGTTGATGGATATTTCATAGAAGAAATGAAAATAGAAACTGAATATGACCTTATTGATAGTAATAATTTAATATTGATGTGAAATAGATTTTCTTAGAGAATATTGTATACAATATGTAATAAATGCAAAAAATTGATACTTTTATTGAATTAATATGATTTTTATGACGAAAATAGATAGAGTGACACCATCTTTGAAAAAATTCTTATCCACCTGAATGATATGGTTACAAATGAAAATGAACTCCCTTACTTATCATATGATTATAAAGAATTTCTATGTTAAATAAGAATGATATTTAAAATATATATTCTTGTACTAGTGATTTCATATTTTATTTCATGTACAATTAATCCCTCAGAAAATACCTTACCTATTTTGTGAATCGTTACAAGAAAGGTGAATCATGTCCTTCAAAATCCATTTTGTAATTTCCAATTATTAAATATTTTAGAAGACTATATATATCGTATGAAACCATGAGATATTTTAAATTGAACACATATACAAGAATAATACATGGGATACTAAATCCTTTATAAGACACTCTTTATTGGATGAAAACTTATTATGAGAATCATGAATTTGGAATAGAGTCGATAAACATCAATCTTGTATTATCTATTTATAGAAAATGAATTTTCATCTAAATAGTATTTCTCATAGTACATATATAATTATGATCGTAAATTATAATTTTTCCCACTGTTATGTATGAAGCATAAACTCAAAATGTTGTCTCTACTTATATCTGAACCTAAATAACATGATAGTGATATTTATTTCTATTTATCTCCATCAATAGAATGTGTGAATTTTATGTAGAGTATCAGTTTTACAATATATGATTTTCAAAGAATTAACGATTTAAAATTGAGAGTAATGTAGTATCAGGTGAAAAATGTCATTCCTTCTTATAAAAATTTTCTAAGATAAAGATTTAAAAAAATTTGTGGTGTCCCATTGTTGAGGAATAAAGACACTCGTATTCCTTGAAATATTCATCAATGTTTTTGTTTTAAATACATCAACAGTTTTTTCCTCAATGTCATAAATAATGTTCTTGGAAAACAAATTTCTATAAAAATATTGAATAATGTAAAATATTGTTTCCACTAATGGGTTATGTATTTTTGAGAAAAGATAAATATTTTTTTAATTTATTTTGGTAAAAAAATATAAAATATAATGAAATAACTTTTGAAAAATGGTTCGATTCTCAATGAATAATTATACTATAATTTTTTATACATTATAAAATTTCTTGACTTAATCCATGCAAAAAATATAGTTTTAATAGTTTTAATGGAATGTACCAAAATATTCTAAAAAACGTGGTATAAAGGATATGTTGTATGGTATTAATATTGGGAGAAGTAAAGAGTTTGAACCAATTAATGGTGAATGTCATATTTTTAATTTTACAACCTCTTAATCTTTATCAAGACATGAAAAAATTACAATTTTTTATTTTTGTTAATTATTATAAGTTCAAGTGGGGTATTCCACAAATATATAGAATGTCTTGTTAATAACTAATTTAAGTTTATGGGGACTAAAATCACACAAAATATATTCTTTGATACAAATTTTGTTTCCCTTATATTTAGGTTTCGCTATTCCTATAAATTTATGACATAGATTAACTAAAATAAACATATTGTTCAAAACAATATATAATAATGTTATAGACTAGGTGAATCTTCATAATATTAATTATGAGGTTATAATATTAATTTATGAATTATAGATGTTATTCCTGACATCATTCATTCATATAAGGGTATATGAAAAAGTTAACATGGTTATAGAGGTTCAAATATGTTTCCATTTACATTATTGATTGATATACCAAATTGAATGGTATGGGAATATTTTGAAATGGCAAATCATGAATAAAAGTCATCTTTAAATTTTTATTGTCAAATGATATATTGTATAAGATGATATTTTAATTTTTACAAACTAAATATCAAATATTTATAGAATCCATCTCCCAACGTCAGGTCAAAATAGTCACCTTATGGGAGAATGGATTTTCATAATAAATGTTGTTACAATTACAATTACAATGTGTGAGAAAGATCACTATTAAATTTTACATAATACTGAACATGAGGATCTTTATATAGAATCCCAGAAATAAACTCATATAAATTTGACTCTATCAAGGACTAGAGTATGGATATCAAATACACCTAATATATAGTTTATATGATGGTTTCAAGATCAAATTTATGATGAGTAACCTGAAAATATGAATTCAACTTTTGGATGACCTCAGTTTCTATCTAGGTAAACAAACTAAAATTTTAAATTGTACACACAGTTTTTAATTACTGGTTATATGTTCGAGAAAATAGATAATGAAAAAGGTAGTACGATTAAAAATATTGGAGTTATTTTTGTGGTGGAAGAGAAGCCGATATCTGGTTCGAGTGATAGAAATCAAATATATATGAATATTTAATATTTAATAATCATCCAATAGACATATGATTTGGATTATACAACATTTCATGTGCTGATTTTCATTTGAAAATTTGTTGAATATAGGAGTGTATTGAATGTTAAAGAGATCAGATAGGTGAAAGTAAATTTTAGTGTATAAAGGTAAAATGAAAATTCATAAATAATGTTATAAAAATCAGTGTAGGTATATAATTCATTAGATCCAACGAAGTTGAATTATGAAATTTTTCATTTGGAGACTAAAACAGCTATTTTTTTAGATGAATATACAGTCTAGGATGTCCCTTTCTTTGGAAGATGACAATCATTTCATGGTGGTCCCAATGATGGAAATGTGACAAATTTTATTGGGGACATAAAGTGTGTATTTTTAATCTTGATTTAGGACTTAATTTATCAAACCTATAAATAAAATAATGAGAGTTCAATGATTAGGTTAATTGTTGTCTTAATATAATATACTTTTCATTATACCCTTATGTTTTCTCCACTATATTAACAAAATATAAATATAATTTTTGACTAAACATAATGAATGTGACTTCTGTACTTGATAATGTTGTAAAAGTCAAGGAATAACATGTATTTGATATGGAAATTGAAGAATTATTAGGGGTTAAAAAAAATATCGATAGAAAAAAATAAGAATGGAGTAGAATCACTATGTTGAATAATATTATCAGGAAAAGAATCTAGTTAATAAAATTAAGTGGTTCTATGTTATAAATATAACCATCCTATTGATCCTAGTAAGACAATGTTCTGTAGTTAGGTTGGTGTAAAAATGTGAATTATTGTTCCAATCGATACTAATATTTTTCGCTACCTATCTTATAATGAGGAAATCAATTTTGAAATATATTATGTTAATGTTATGATTTACTCACTCTATTTTATAAAAAATAATTATATACTGAATATTTGATTTAATTTTCATTATCCCTAGAAATATACAAATTTTTAGAATCATTACAAATGAAAATTGTATTAATTTTTAATATAAGATCCCATTAGGGAGCCTAGACACTTCATAGAATGTTTTGTCTTAGGGTTGTTAAAGGGAATGTAAAGCCCCACCCACCAGTTACTTATGTACAAATAATAATGTATGATTTTTTTTTTCATTTTTCATCACAATGAGAAATCCATTTAGGTTCATTTATGTATATAATATATTATTTTCCTTTAAATATTTTTTACATTTTGATATATGATTTTAAATTTCTGAAAACACAATGGACTGAGGAAAATATAAAATGTGAATCAAAACCAATGTACAAATTTCATAAAGTAAGGATTTGGTACACATTACTAGAGTATAAAATGTTATTTATTTTATCTAAATAATATAATTTTATTTGATATGAGCAAATCTATTTACTTTATTATGTGAATATTTATGAATAAAAAACATAATTTACATTTATACCATGTTATTTGATATTCGGGGAAGAGCAAAAACATATTGATGAAACCAAAAAATCAGAATGCGAATATTGTGTAAGTATGAAATACTAATAATTCATTATGATTTATAATTGAATTACCCAAAAATATCCATTTAGGTTAATATATTTAATAGTGTATAGGAATAATAATGAATAGGAACCATAAACAAAAATATTTTACATAGCTTTGAATTTTTTGGAATCATTTGGTCGCATCAGAGTTATTGTTTATGAAGTATTTCTATGAAAATATTTCAAGCCGAAAATGTTACCAGAAGATTAAAATTTTATGATGAAATGATGTTAGGACTAAATATGTTATTGTTGATATATTATCACTTCATCTAGATTGGTTGACCAATATATATTAAAGGATTATGTATAATGTGACGTTGTATAAATATTAGCATATCAACAACAAAATAACCATGTGTTTTTCGGATAGTAATTCCCCTCTACATCATACCTTACCTTTTGTAATCATTTTTCTCATTATAATTTCCAATAATTATGAATCAAAAAACATAAGATAACATTGTATTACTATAATTATGTACAGTAATGTGATATGTTATTTCATTCTATCAATAGCCACGCAGTGCCCTGTTCTAAGGTGTAAAATGAATAATTTTTAGGACACATTCTAAAAAAATTTTAATCCCATGATTTTTTATGATAATGAGTATTGATTTAGTTCGACATTCTATTATTGAGATTAATGTTCCAATTAATTATCTAGATATTACAATTTTTAATGATTCTATTGTAATATTTATAGCATGATTGTATTATCTTATAATGATACATTAGGTATATACATAGAAAATTGTTTCAAACAAAAAAGATTTTATATTTGATTAAAAAAGGTATTTAGTGCGGTATACTATTAAATTCATCTAATATGACAGGGATAAAGAAAAATATATCATGTTAATCTAGTGAATCGACCAAGGAAATAAAAATAGCATATTTGATTAACTTCTCCCTACTAAATCTACAGCGACCCATAGATTCTTTATGAAAAATTTAATACACCATATTAAAAGTTAGATATGTTTCCTAAATTCCATATCAAGAAGAATTATTTGGAACTACCAATGTTGATGTGGTTTTTCCTAGGAGTATAAATGAGATACTCAAGTTGGAGAGGCTGGGAGTCTCATTTGTGAATACCTAACAAGGGTGCATTTTCATAATAAATATGTCCTAAAAATTATATAATATCATCATTAATGTCAAAAACTATACATTTTTTATATAGAAATTTATATTAATATGACATATATGGAAGACCGTACGAAGCATGAATTGGATTCAATAATCCCTATATCATTTCTACATATGAATTTACGTTGGAATAGTTTGAAATTGATAAGAAGAATGATGAGTTAAATGAGGAATTTTAGAAAAAATAGTAAATATAACTCTCTTATTCATTTCTAAAATGGAGGTGTAAAACTCTCTAATAGAATCATTAAAAAAATATTATTAGTATTTTCATTATTATTGGTTCATGTATTTTTAGAAAGCAATGGATACAAATTTAATCTGATCAGGATACCCAAAAAATTTATTATTTTGCATCCAATGCTTGGTTTTTAATGAAAGTGTCCACACATGTTGGGTATTGACAATTTTTAATGACATATAATCAACATTTCATATATAAAATTATAATAATTTTTTTTAATTTTTTTATAATAATAATTTTTTATAGGGTGGTTTGTAAATATATCGTAAATTATGATATGTGGTTGGTGAGTAAAAAAATAATTCCATTGGTTATATTAACTGAAAAAATAATAAGGTATATATATAATTTTTATACTATCAAAAAATATTTTAAAAAATTAAATCATTTGGTAAATGTTTTTGCTGTGTCTGAGGTAATATAAAAAAAAGTTTGTGGGTATTATCTATGAAAATTTATGAAAGATATTAAAAACACTCAAAATACTAGAATCCAAAAAAAGTTAATTTATGAATTCAATAAATATTCAATTTAAAATATTTTTTAATTATTTTGATTTTAATATTTTCTCAGCAGTAATATTATTTTTAAACATCTTGGTTCTCAAAACAGTAATTGAATATATTTATAGTTGAGTGGTATGCCTATATGGTGTCATAATGGTTTTTAAAATCAAATTTATGAGATAAAAAAGATGTATATGATTTAATATGGTATACTACCTTAGAAATATTTTTTTTTTGTGACTCATTAGTATTGTAATTTTTATAATTTATTATTGATTTATAAGTAATGAATATATTATAAGAGAGGAAAATAATTTTTTAAAATGAATGGGAAAAAATATAGGGTGCCAAAATGTGAAAATACATCACGAAAATGAAACTTCCAAATACATATTTTCATTATTTTATCATAATTTTATTTATTTATTTATTTAATATTACTTTCAGTTTTATATGATACTCATTTTTTTAAATTTAAAAATTAGTTTGAAATGCACATCAAATGCTCAACACTAACAATTTTTTTTATTGTTTTGATAAATCAGGGTTGTGATATAGATGTCATTTTTCATATGTAGGAATTTTTTGCACATCAATATAAAACAAGATGTTGTAATTATAAATTTAAATGTGTATTTTTAATGAGAAAATTCATTTTATTTGAATACAAGTTTCACATATCCATAACTGATCAAAGGAGCCCAGATTGTTTTGAAACATTAGAAAAACCATCCATAATATATTCATGAAATTTTTAAATCAATATCACAAAAAACTGACACATTATGTGGTTGTTATGACACAATTTTTTTCAATATAAAATTCTGATTTTAGTTAAAAAATCATGTCACATATCCAAATCTACAAAAAGAGCTTTTATTTCTTCCAAACATTATGATAAATAATATAGCATATTTTTCATATATATTAATCAACCACATTTCGATCCAATACTTGATGTTGATGGTAAGATAAAAAGTACATGGTATAAATGAAATAGACAAATTTTAGTTAAAATCAGACATCAGATAACCAAAACCAAGAAAACATGTTTAGATTTCTTCTTATAATAACGAATGATATCCATAATGAATTTTTTATTTTTATGAATTGATGGTATATAAATATTATACATGTTGTGATCAATAATTCTAAAAGTCCATGTTTTCATCAAAAAATAACATTTTAGCTTAAATTACATGTCACATCACCATAACTAATAATATTTGTTTTTTATATTTTAAAACTTTTCAAAAATGATCAATAATTCAATTTTCAGGTGTATGAATATAAAAAATTTCAATTGGACACATGATGAGTCCGATGTGACTGGAAATAAATTTTCCTAATATAAAAAGAGTCATTGATGTTTAAAACACATTACATGGCCTAAATCAAGTAATTAATATTTTATTTTTTTTCAAATGTCAAGAAAATGGTCCACATTTAATTTTCGAATTATAGGAATCAACCACAAATAAATATGATGCCTAATGTGGTTAGTATGACCCATGTTTATTTTTTCAATATAAAATTTCCTTATTATTATAAAATACATATCAAATAGCTAAAACCATGAAAATATCTCATATTTTTTTATCCAATAAAAAAAGGTCCCATACTCCATTTGTGAAATGTATGGATCAATTAAATATAAATATGAGACATGATATGATTGATATGAATAAAGGAGTTTGTTTTAATTGAAAGGATGCATTTTAGTGTAAAAATAATGCCACATCACCAAAACTATGAAAATGACCAAAAATTGATTTCAATATTTAGAAAATTGGTTTAAAATTAATTTTTTTCATATTTGAATTCATTGAATTTTAATCTGACCCATGATGTGGTTGAAATGACTCAATGTAATAATTTTAAATATAAAAGTGAAATTTTAGTTTTAAATCAATCCAATGGATAAATATAATCGAATGGTCTTGGATTAAATTAATACACATGTAATATGGTCCACAATTCATTTATGACCTATAAGAATTGACCACCCATCATCATTACTCATAATATTGACATTATCACTTGAAGTGAGTGGTTTCAATATAAAAGTTTCATTTTAGTTTAAAATATACATAAAATATACAAAACCAAGATAAAAAGATCATATTGTTTTCAAATATTTAGTAAATGGTTCAAAATTCATTTCTTATATGTTCAAAGAGACTACACATCATCTAGACACATAATGTGAAGTTATGACTCAATGTTTCTGTTTTTAATAGAAATATACAATTTAGATTAATGCATATGTCACATCACCACAACTAAGAAAATCATATGTGATTTATTTAAATCCTTATAAAAACAATCAAAATTTCATTCTTATCTTGTATAAATTGATTACATTTAAATCTAAAACATGATGTTTTGGATGACTTGAAATATGTGTTTTCAATATAAAAAAGTCATTTTGGTTTAAAATATATAACAAAACCTAAAAAAAGAAAATGATATTATATTTTCTCCAAACATCAGGAAAAATGTTGATAATTCATTTTGACCTTTATTAAATTAAATAATGTTAATTTGAAACACAATGTAGTCATTATGACTTGAAGAACGTGTTTCCATAAACAAAATTTCATTTTCATTTGAAATAAAAATTTAATACCAAAAACTGAGAAAATGAATTTAGATTATTTTAAAAATTTAACAAATGGCCCATAATTCATTCATGATGTGTGATAATTAAGGGATTGTGAATGAGAAAAATGATTTGTCTAATAAGACTTAATTTTATTTCATTCAAATGAAATGTTACATTTTAGTTTAAAATGCATATAACAACGTTAAAACAGAAAAAAGGATATCTTATTGCCTTCAAAATTTGAAATATGATCCATAATTTAATCTTCATGTGTAATAATTGACCACAATCCAATCTAAAATAAGATGTGGTTGGTATATCATGATGTAAAAATTTACAATATAAAACTATAATTTTATTTTTAAATGAATCACATAACAAAAATTTCAAAAATGGGTAAATGTTTTTTTCGAACATCAGGATAATTGACCAATATTCATTTGTGACATGTAGAAATTGACCAGACATCAACCTGACACCCTATGTGGTTGGTATAAGGATGCATATGTAATCATTTCATAATCATGAATTTTTTTAAAAATTCTTATAGAGGATCTTTTCATGCTTAGAGAATTTGTGAATTATTTCATAACATTTGCATAACAATTTGAGTATTACATGTACACACTTCTACTCTGTATCCATTTTTTTCATAAAAATAACTCTTGGAAAAAACTGTCATGTCTATTTCAATATTATAGAAATCATGAATTTTCCGTGGTCCCATCCCTGACCATATTCATCATTAAGTCCTGTGAAATACATTTCAAGAAACATGGGATGAGAATAAAAAGCTTAGTACATGATACACAAACAATCAAAACTGTTAGATTTTTAAATAATCAAGTAAAAGATGAATAATATATCATAAGTAATAATTTATACCTTTATATATTAGTAAATACTCATGAGTAAATATAATATCATTATATATCAATTTGTAACCAAATATTACCATAAAACCCATATAATTCACATATAACATATAACAGTAACTTAGGAAATAAACATACTTAAATGTAATAGCCATATAGTCGACTTCTATACATATCCCTAAATGGAATATACATACTACTAACTTCCATAACCAATTCCTTTGAGGTTATAATGTGACCACCAATCCTAGTTTATCATGGTAGCACCTTTCATATGGTTTAACACGTAGCCACCCAACAAATGCCTATGTACGGTTATAAATTATTACACATAATATATTACTAACATAAACATTTAACTAATTACATTTCATTTTCAATGAAATGAATTATTTTCAATATATTAAAATATTTAATGTATTTTGAAAACCATTTTCAATACCAAAAACAAAAAAAATGAAAAAGGGGTTTATTTTTTTATTTAAAAACATTAAGGCTTATAGTGGAAGCCAAATAACGATTATGGGAGTGGAGAGGTCATTGTCACCGCAAACATTTAAAATATTTCTTCTGCCATTTTGTAAAAAGTTTTATTGTAAAAAGATTCCATTTTAATGAAATTAAAAGTGAAATGGGTTTATTATATATTGTATAAAATAAGGGGGTGGATATTATCAAAACATTCCTAAATGAAAGGAGATTGAGATGAAGTCCCTTTCAAAGAACCTATCATTACATTAAGGATGAATTAGTTACATAATTTTTTTCTGAAAAACATAAATACAAAAAATATGAGTGGATATTAAGTGTAATAAAATCATATTTCATTCACACATATTCACAATACCACATAATCATGAAGTAGAAGTTTAACCCAAAGAATGTAAATTTGGTTAAGAAGATCCCTTACCTCGTGTACGACATGACCCATTTGTTCTCTAATTTTCTGAATAACAAACATAAGTTAATATCTAAATGATTAAAAACATTTTCAATATTATTATTCATTTTATATAACTTATTGTCTTTTATATTGTAATTAGTTAATAATTTGAGTTCATATCAGTCATTTTGTCGATGTTTAGATCATGAGTATAAAAAGAACTTGTTTTAATTACCAATTTTCCATGTAGTAAAAATTATATTATCTCTATAATGATATCCATAATATATATATCATATATATCCAGTATATATGAATTTATAATAGTCCATATCATTTGAATATATAAAAATGAAATGCATCTTTCATGGAGATGGTAAGTCATACGTTCGCATCAACGCTACTTCCATTTCATTTTTTTCATTTTCAATGAAGTGAATACAAAATGATAAATATGTATATTATTATTCTTGTATATTATCATATTTCATATAAATTTCTTAAATTCATTAACACCATCCTTTATATGTTCCATGTATGGTTTGAGTATGTCATATCACTTTGAGGGGGTGGTTGTCCGTACTTTCTCAAATGAAGGTATCATATATATACAACATGAAAAGCATAAAGTTCTGTTATAAATGTGAATTAACGATTCATAGAGAAAAAATAAATAACAGTTATAATTAATTCTCTATCATAATTGACACCATAAAAAGTGGTAGAATAAGATTGAACAATCATTGTTTTGTGAGGTAGTAGTTCACCGTCCACAGAAATATTTTGTTTTATACTCATTAGATGGTGCTATGAGTAAGTCACGTTCGAATATTTACCATAAAAAATAGTATATTGATAATACTGGTTATGTTATAAAATAAAATAATAAAAATATTTAATGGCGTTGAATAAGTAAAATAAAATAATAAAACATAAGATAAGATGTAAAATTTTAATCAGGAATATCTCTTTAGTTTGATCCAAATGGTTTAATTTATGTAGATTCTGCAGAATGAATGGATTCTAGAAGTAATAGTGGGATGTTTAGGGATTCATGGATTACAATTTGGATGAGCCAAATGGTTTTATCTTTGTGTATAATGGGTTAGATGTGATTGCCTTTTATATGGGAGAGGGGTGCTCTTTAGGAATGTTTGTAAATATTATTTTATTATAAAATGATTTTCAGATCCAAATGGTCCAAAACAATTTATATTATAATATAAGATGAATATTTTGTGAAATTAAATCATCTAGGAATAATGTGATAACTTTTGGATAGTTTTTAAAATTTTATAATATGATTTATTTAAATCATTTGTTTTTAAGGTAATCACTGCATCATCATCGTGTCATAAAAAATTATATTTATTTGAGGTATAAAAATTATAAATAAAATACAATGATTTAGGAAAGATTTTTATATTTCTATTTAATATTTATAGTTAAAAAGATAACTTAGATCACCCCATGTAAAAATTTATTTATTAAAGGATATATGATTATGTAATTTTTGACTTTACAATAATTTAATAAATATAAAGTGTCATTTTCACTCCAATGTGGCTCCATGGGGTCCCAAAATTGACCCAAGGATACCCATGGTCACAGATATATCAAAAAATAGTATTAGAACACATGTTTGGGTAATTTAATATTATTATAATTATATTTTTTACCCTTATTTATAGGATTTACCTTTTAACCATGATACAAAATATTTACTGAAGTAAATGTTCACAATGTCTAAAAATAAAAGGTACCTATTTACCCAATTTGGACCCCCTAATTCAAAATATGGAATACATATTTCCAAATTCAAAACCCATAAGTAGAATATATTAATGTGAAATATATTTATGTTGTCAAAACAAAAAGAAAGTTTTTAAGAAATACTAACTATCCAAATATTGACACTTGTTTAGGTCCAATTACTAAATAAAAATAATTCCACTAACAAAAATTGGATTAATTGGTTGAAATATCATATAATAATACTTTAAAATACGTTAAAATGATAATATATACAGATAAATAAATTAGATTAAAATGCAGTTCTTAGTTAATATATAGTATTTTTCAGTGTTCAAAAAAATAAACTTCATCAGAAAAATACCGAACATTCATCCAACAAAATGATGATGTCCTAATTCAAATGAATAATTTTTATTTTTTCAAATATAACATATAATAGTGAAAAATACTAGATTTCAAATTGGGTTTCCATCAAAAAGAGTGAAATCAACCATTTAATGAGTATTTGAGTATTTATGGTTAAAAAATGGATGCTTTCTTATTTTAAGTCTCTAAAATATATTGGATTAATGTAAAAACATTTAACAAACATGTGTATTAATAATATTGTTACTTATGTTCATTTATGAAAATAAAACATATAATCATTAAATACATTTTAAAATAATAATATTATATTGTTATTATTCAGTATATCTCAACATTGTGAGAAACACAAGATTTCAAAAAAAACTTGTGTTTTCATGTTGGGTACGCAATAAAACATAGAACCCCCATTAAATTACAAATAAAATAAAATTAAAAAATATCAATAAATTTGAAAATTTATGATGCTTTATTTACATGGGATTTTACATCCTTCACCCCTTTTAGAAATTGCATCCTCACAATTTAATTTACTCATCTAGTAAATTGGTGTACTAATCCCTCATAGAATTTCTTGATGCTCATGATGCCTCTTCAAACTTATTGTCTGGTTACAAAAACATTACCTGATGGATTACCTTATTTCACTACACATTCTTTATATGGTCAAGAATCTAGACTGGTTGTTTCTCATAAGAATGGTTGTCTTACAATTGAAATATCTAGGGACTGAAAACTTGAGATGATTCGGGCATATAAATTCTCATCATTGAAACATGACAAACATTATATACGTGGGATAAACATGGATGTAAAGCTACTCTGTATGCAACTGATCCAACATTCATTAGGATTCCATAGTGTCCAATGATCCTCGGACATTGATTTCCCTTCATACCAAAACACAACAAACTTTTCCAAGGATAAACTATTGGAAGGACATTATCACCTACCTCAAATGAATAATCCTTCCACAAGTTATCCGCATAACATTTCTTCCTTATCTGAGTTGTTCTCATGTTATTCTGAATCAACTGAACCATTTCATCCATCACCTCTTCCAATTCTGATCCCATCAACTTCTATTGACCTACATAATCCCAAGAAGTTAGATTTTGGCACTTCTTTCCATATAATACCTCTAACCGAGCCATCTGTATTCTAGAATGAAAAATGTTATTTTATGAAAATTAAACCAATGAATTTTGTTGTTCCCATATTCCATGGAAATATATTGAGAAAGAACATATCATATCTTCTAATGTATGAATTTTTTGTTCTGACTTCCCAATTGATTGAGGATGAAAAACTATACTAAAATTCAATTATGTACCTATGGAATTTTGAACACCTATCAAAATTTAGAAGTAAAACTAGGATCATGATATGATACAATGGAGAGGGTAAATCTACTTAACATGACTACCACATTGACATACCACCGGGAATGTGGGTCAAGAGGCTGAGTATCATCAAGAAGAAGGAAATGAGTATATTTAGTCAATTGATCAACAAAACACATAGATTGCACTGTTTCCCCAGTATTTATTTTTTTATCCCGAAACTAAATCCATGGATATATTTTCACATTTATAGATTAGAACAGGTAATGATTGAAGAATTCCATTTGGAAACTACCTCTCTACATTAACCCATTGACAAGTCAAACACATTATAGTAAAGTCAATAATATCTCTTTTCATTCCATCCCACTCGTAATACACCCGAACTACTCTATTCATCTTAGTACTGCCAGGATGAACTGAAAAAATCTAAATATGAGCTTCTCATAACAAAACAATACATCAAATGTGAATCACAAGTAACATATAATCTCTTTAAAACCTCAAAACACATTCTATATCAATTTTAAACTCAGGTAACTTACCCTTCCGAACCAAATCTACCTTTTTTTTCAACTCACTGTCATCATTTTGTGCATTCTTAGTTTTATATGTTATGTATGATTGTTGTGAAACCTGAAAATAAATAGGAGAATTTCCTGTACCAAAAAAACCCAATCTAAAAATCATGAAATCAAAAACTAATGGATCTCATTCCAAATATATAATGGTTAATGAAGCATTACATTTTCGACTCAAATAATCATCCACTATATATTCCTTTCCCAGATGGTAATGGATCGATCAATCATAATCCATGATTAATTATAATTGTCTCTGTTGTCTCATATTTAATTCATTCTGATTATATATATATATATATATATCAAAAATTTTTGTTCATAATATATTTCACATTTTACCCCATATATATAATGCCACAAAATTTTTAATGAAAAAACAACAACATCTAATCGTTATCATGTTTAGAGAAATTTAACTCATGAGGTTTCAACTGATGTGAAGCCTAAGAATTTACCTTATCATTATCCATTCGTACACAACCATGTCCTTTCAATGAAGCATCACTATTGGAAAGGAACTCACTACTTCTAAAAGGATGTTCCAAAATTGATGCATTCATCAATATTTTTTCCTATTTCTGAAAATAATCATCTCCTTCTTTTTTCCAATTGAACATAACACCTTTTCAGGTTAACATAGTCATTAGGATAGATAAACATGAAATTTATTCCACAATCCTCTAGTAATAATCTACCAATCTAATAAAACTACAAATCTCTATGATATTGGTGGGTATTGTCCATGCATCAATATATTTTGTTTTAGCAGGATCAACAGTTCTGACATTTTATAAACAAATGTGACCAATGAATGTAATTTATTGTAACAAGAACTAACACATGTTGAATTTCCCATATAGTAACTTTTATTTTATGGTTTGAGAGACAACCCTTAAAGTAATTTCATGCTCCTATTTACATTTAAAATTGAACAAAATATCATCAATATACAAAATAAAAAACATATGCAAGAACTCAGAGAAAATTATATTCATAAGTTCAATTAATTGAACTGGTGAATTGGTTATCCAAAAAGGCATCACTACAAATTTATAGTGGCCAAATCTAGTACGAAACACCATCTTAGTAATGTCATCTTCCATTACATTCAACTAATGGTACCCCGATATCAATCCATTCTTAGAAAAATACTATTCTCCAAAAATATGAAAAAAATCGATATGAGGAAAAGGATAATTTTTCTAAACAATGAAGTTTTTCAATACTATATAATCAATGAAAAGTATCCTTGGATCTTCTTTATATTTAAGAAAAATGAAAATATCACCCCATGGTATTGTTCTAAGACGAATGAAACCATTATCAAATTACTCATGCAATCGCTTATTTAACTCTAAATGTTCAATTTAAGAAATACGTTAAGGGGGAGTTTTAATTTGGCTTAGCATCAGGAACTAATTCAACAATAAATTCAATTTCCTGATTTTTTATATACTAGGAAACATGTCAGGAAAAGCATCAAGGTACTCATTTACTATCGGCACATCAATTTTCTAAACTATTCCTTTATTTTCAACAGTATGTGCAAGGTAACATTCATTTCAATCTTTTACTAGATTCTCAGCATCCTGATATGTTATCAAATGTAATAACGCATTCACGTACAGATACATAAATTATTTTGGAAGAAATATTCTTTATCTATGCATTCATCCATATAATGATAAATTTTAAATGAAATCCTCTAACAAAAAAAATCACACTCTACAGGAGGAAAAAAATAAGTTTTACAATTAGATTCATTCCACCCACAGGGATATGATGGTTCTTATAAAATATTTTTGTCAGAAAATTTCTTCCCTATGTTTTTACCATATATTTAGGATTCCTATCTTGATATGGAATTCCCAATTTACTAGAAAACATCTATGAAATAAAAGTATTTGTAGACCATGAATCAGCCCACACATTTGAATAATCTGAATTAGCAAACAGTGTTACACACACTACTTCATTCGATGGCCCAGCATCCTTTGAAATATTTTCAAAGGATTTCACCACCACTTTCTTCTTGTAGTGAGGCTACATTACCGTAGTTGAGTTATTCGTAGGACACTCATTTGAATAATGACCCATTTCATTTCACATAAAACAACATATTGTTGTATTTTCATTACATACATTATTCTATTCATTACTACGATGAGAAATATTACAAGACATAACACCATAGAAGCACTTTCCTAACTTTGATAAACATTCTCCTAGATGCTTTTGTCCACACTTCTCAAAATATGGATATTTTATTTTCATTCCTCCAGGCTTCATTAATGAATTCATTCTCTTTTCTTACCAACATGACCTCTTATTTTTATCCTCTATTAGAACACCAAATAATTAGAAAACACCATTTCTACCTTCTCAGCACATCTAACATGTTTTTCATAGCGTTGGAATTAACGAGTGGCTAATCATATTTGATATTTCAGCATCAGTCCTGAATAAAATCAATTTATCTTACTATCAAGATCTCTAATGAAAATTTTAGCATACCTTTCTAGTTGAGTGAACATTTATTCATATATTTCTATTGAGCCATCCTCTTACCTCAATTCCTAGAATTGTTTTTACATCCTACATCGAACCACCTTAAGAAATGAATTTATCAAGAAACATACCTTTGAGTTCATCCCAACCATGATCATTAATATATTCTCTATCACTAATATTTTTCACCATCGACCACCATTGATCGGCTTCACTTTCTTACAGTAAACAACAAAACTATCCTTTTGATTGTCTGTATATCCCATTACATAGAAAATCAATTTCAGTGCTTTAATCAATGCATCATCTGGAATACGGTCAAAAGATCATCTAAATTATGGGAGTCATTGAATCATGAAATAATATAATACTGACATGTTCCTATGTGGATGATCTGGATGATCGTCGGTATGGATACCACCACCTTATTATATCCTATGTCAACTACGTCGTCACTGCAATAAACTGTTCATATCTAATACGAACGATCTCAGGTTGCTGATTTGGAAACTAATTCTCCTCTGTATTCCTTCCCATCATAGTTGCCTTGTTTTTTCTTTGAAAAACTATACTTAAAAAAGAAATATATTATTCGATGAAACATTGTTTTATTTAAATGCTATAAATTTTCAATATTAGTATAAATTAATAAATAATGTTGATATTAACATAAAAATATCTTAACTTCTAATGTTGTCTAAACTGACCTCTGATACCAACTATAAGGACTCGGCCTTAAACTATTCATAATCTTAAATTATGTTAATAATTCACTGTGAGGATAATTTAATGTTTAGTGCTTATGATAATTAAGTCATAACATTTACATATCAATTTGAATATTACATGTAGACTCTTCAACCGAGAAAATATTTTATTCATAAAATAAAAAATCATGTAAAATAGAGTATTGTCTATTTACATATTTTAGACATCATGAATTTTACAGGATCCCATCACCGACCCTATTAATCATTATTTATGGTGGAAAAAATTTAAAATTCATGGGATGAGTATAAAATTATTCGGAAGTAATAAAAAAGAAGGTAAACATTTAGATTTTCAAAATAATAAGTAAACCATGAATACTTTATCATAAGTAATACTTTTCACCCTTATGAAGTAGTAAATAAAAATCACTGAAGAAAATATCATTGCATACACTTTTGTAACCTAAATGTATCTATAAATCCCATACAAATCGCACATAACATATATAGGTAACTTGGGACGTAAACATACATAAATGGAATAACCATACAGTTGAATTCCACACATATCACTAAAATGAATAGCCATACAGCCGACTTCCATAGCCAAAGCATTGGAGGTTATAATGTTACCACATGTCCTGGTTTATCACAGTTCCACACATTATTTGTTTTATCACGTAAACTCCAGTAAAATTTCTATGTAACTTTATAAATCACAACACATAAAATATTGAAAATATTTATATTTCACTAATAACATTTCAATTTCAAACAAAAGAATTAAATACATGATATTGAAATAATCAATCAATTCCAAAAACCATTTTCAATACCAAAACACCAACAAATAGAATAAGGGTATTTCATTTACATTTAATAAAACATTAAGGTTTATAGAGGATTCCAAATAATGATTAAGGCGGTGGAGATGTCATTGTGGCCGAAAAATTTATAAACATTCATTTGGTAATATATTAAATAGATTCATTGGTAAAAGATTCCATTTAAATGAAAATAAAAGTCAAAGGGGTTTATTATATACAGGGTAAAATAGTGAGGTGTATTTTATCAAAACATGCCTCAATGAATGGAGATTGAGATGAAGTCTCGTACCATGATCACATAATTACATTAAGGATAAATTAATGACTTTATTATGTGTGAAAAAAATAAATACACCCAATATTTCTGAATATTATGTGTAAAAACATCATAGGTAATTTACACATATTCAAATCCCCATAAAATCAAGAAGTATGCTTTTAACAAAAAGAATGGAAATTTGGTTAAGAGGTTCCCATACCTTGTGTCCGACATGAACCTTTTGTTCATTAATTTTAGGAATAATAAATGAAATTGTTATAAATATATATTCTTCTTATGGTAAAAATTCCATTATCTCTAAAATGATATTCCTGATTTATATATATATATTATATATAAAATATATCTAGTATATTTTTAATTATTACCGTACATATCATTTGGATATATGATAATGAAATGCACAATCCAAGAAGATGGTCTGTCATACGTACATATGAACGATAAATCCATAATATTATTTTTTTCATTTTAAATGGAATGAAAACCAAATGATACATATGTATGTTATTATTACAGTATCATGTCATATTTTATATATGTTACAAAAAGTCATTAATACCAGCCTCTATACGTTCCATGTATGATATGAATAATTCATATCATTTTGAGGGTGCAGTTGTCTGGACATCCTAAAATAAAGTTATCATATATATAAAACATGAAATGAATAAATGTATGTTATAAAATATGAATAAACAATCATAGAGATAAAATAAATATCATATATGTCATATATAATAATAGTAACACAATAATGGCCTCCACAAGAGGTTGTCTGAAAATATTGAACAATCATCATTTCGTGAGGCAGTAGTTTTTTGTCCACATAAACGTTATGTTATATACCCATTAGATAGAGGTGTGTATGAGTTCAGTTCCAATATATCTCATTAAAACAAATTTGTATATTGAGGACACTTCTGTTGTTATAAAATAAAAAATAAATAGAGTTTAGTGTGTTGGAGATGTAAAATAAAATAAAATAACATAATATAATATGTTACCTATAAATTGGGTATCTCCCTTTGATTGAAAACAAAATCTATACTTGAAGTGATTTATGCCTAAAATAATGATTCTAAGTGGAATATAGGGATGTTATGGGCTTCATTAAGTAGATTTTGGATGATCCAAGGGGCTTTATTGGTTTGTGTAATGGGTTATATGTGATGGATTTTTATAAGGGAGAGGATGGGCTATTTAGGGATGTTTTAAAATATTATTGTATTATAAATAGATTTTAGTATTCAAAAAGGTCTAAAACAAATTAAATTCAAATATAAGAATACTCTTGTTCAAAATAAAATCATCCAAAAATAATTGGACTTGTTTTTGATAGTTTACTTTAATATTATAATCTCAATTATATAAATCATTCATTAATATGGTAATCACTAAATAATCATTGTGTCATAAATAATTTATTTTATTTGATGTCTAAAATTTATAAATAATATATCATGATGTATGATATCGTTTTATATTTTTAATGATTTATTATTGTCTAATAGAAAACATATATTACCCCATGAAAAAAGTAATTTACTAAAGGAAATATGTTTATGTTATTTTTGACTTTACTTTAAATTAATTAATATAATGTGTCATTATCAATCTTATGTGGCTCCATGGGGCCCCTAAATCTTCCAAAGGATTCCCATGGATAGACATGAATCAACCAATTTGATTATAACACATGTTATTTTAATTTATTATTATTATAATAATTTTTTTTATCCTTATATACTAAATTCACCCTTTAACCATTGTAAATAAAATATTTACGAAAATAAATATTCATAATGTCTAAAAAAAGCTACATATTTACACAATTTGGGATCTTAATTCCAGATATAGAATCCAATTTCCCAAATTCAAAACTCATAAGTGGAAGAAATTAATTTAAAATTAATTCTCGTTGTGAAAACAAAATGCGTGTTTTTTATGAAATAATATAAATCAAAAGATTGACACCTGTTTATGTCCTATATCTATGTAAAATTAATTCCAATGATGAAAATTAGATTAATTGGTAAAAAATAATGTAATTAAACATTATTACCATTTAATAATATAATATCACTATATAAATAAATTATATTAAATGGTTGTTTTGATTTTGAATTTAGTATTTTTCACTATTTAATAAAAAAGTGAACTTTATCAGAGAAATACCAAAATTTCATCCAATGTAAATTTTTATGTCCCGATTCTAAATAAGAAAATTATTTTTTTTCAAATATTAAATATTAAATTGACTGAAACTCTATTTAAAAATATTTTTCTATCAAATTATGTAAAAATATCCTTTTAATTAAAATTAGAGAATTTATGAATAAAAATTTGATTCTTTATTATTTTAAGCCTCTAAAATTTATTGGATAAATGTAAAAACATTTAACAAACATGTGTAATCATAGTATGGTTAGTTTTGTTCATTCCCACCAATACAAGGTCTTAGCATTAAGATTAATTTACAATAATAATATTATATTATTGTTTTTTAGTATAACTCAACATTGTGTACAAATTATGATATCAAAGAAACATGTCATTGTGTGTCGGGTACACCATCGAACATAGAATCCCCTTTAGTGTAAAAATTATAATTTAATTAACATATATTAAAAAATATTAAAATTTATTACTCTTTATTTACCTATGATTTTAGAGATGGTATAACTGGAATTGTTTATTCTCAATAATAAAGTGTCATTATAGTTTAAAAGATATATTAAATAGAAAAAATCGAGAAAACCAGATAAGTTTATATTTAATTTATTTTATATGGTCCAATACTCATTTGGGACATATAAGAATCGACCACACATCAATATGACAAGATATTCCACGGATATTACATAAATTAAATTTTCAATAGAAATGATCCGTTTTAGATTAAAATACATGCCACATCACCAAATTTAGAGATAATACTCATATTATTTTTAAAACATAAAAAAATTAATCCATTACTCAATTTTTCACGTGTAAGAATTTAACCCGCATAAATATGATACATAATGTGGTTGATATGACTAAATGTTTGTGTTTCCAATTAAATGGTTTATTTTGAGTTTGGAACCCACATGATATTGAAAAAACTATGAAAATAGTCTTGAATTGTTTTCAAATGTTTGGAAAATTGTCTAAAATTAAATTATGACATTTAATATTAAACTTCGCATCAATTGGACACATGATGTGACTTATATGATTCAATGTGTTTGGTTTCAATATAAAAGAGTCATTTTATTTTAAAACAAATTCCACAATACAAATAAAAGAAAACATTATTTAATTTTTGTTAAACAGTAAAATAAATAGACATATTTAATTTTTGACATATAAAAATTAATCACACATCAATCAAAAACATGATTTGGTTTTCATGACCCAAAATTCATATTTATAATATATAAATTACATTTTAGTTCAAAATTTGAATCACATAAAAAATACAGAGAAAATGAGGTCAAATTTTTTCTCCAATTGTTTTCTTCTGTTACATTAAAAGTTTCTTTATAATTTTTTTAAAATAGTAATTTTTTTAATTTTCACATGGATAATTCTAGAATATTGCGATGAACTGGGGTGATAGTTCATGAATTGTTATAAAATCATATGTACACATGAATTTTATCTCATATATAGTGAGTTTTTAATCAAAATATGTGAGATCTAATTAGAGAGAACTATCTGTTGAGAACACAAATAAATTTTATGACATGTAAAACCCATATACAACTCAATCTGATACCAAATGTTCTAGTATAACTCAAAGTATATTTTTTTTGTTTAAAAATAACACATTGTGTTAACTTTTTTTATTTATAGTATTACTTAAATAATATTTTTTATTATACATTTTAATTATTTTTATCTATTTAGGATGGTATTTTTAGAAACTGATATCATGAATGGGGGTCATGGAAAAATAAAAATGAACATTGTTGTTTTGGAATGTATGTGATTCTTTGTACTTAATCATGAAATTTTAAAAACTAATGTTTGTAATTTTTTTATTATATATATTTTATATATTATTTTTTGTATATTTTATTTGGATTAAATTTATTATTTTTCTCTCTCTTTTCTCTGCGATTTAAATTTTTTTACTATGGATGTATACTGTAATTTTAATAGAATATTGTAGAAGTATTACAATTAATCAATGATATTAAAAGTGATAATGATTTTTTTAATTATTAGTGATATAAAAAGTAATAATAAAACGATAGGTATTTTAATCATGATCCCATTTTCAGTGAATCTTTTAATGAGAAAGTCATTGCCCAACTCTGTTAACGTCCTTCTATGTATTGGTTAATGGTTGAGGTGAATGTTTTACTCAATAAATATTTGTTAATTAAAATTTTATGGAATATTGATAATCCTTAAATCTTATCCTTCCTCAGTGATACAATATTTCGTTGAGTTTGATAGGATTTAATAGTTTAAAATATGATGGAGCATCATGTCATGTTCATCATATTTGCTTATTCAATCAATGACATCCTTATATATATTATCCAATAATCATTCTTAAATCATGATCAAAACAGTAATTATATCAATTTATTTATTGATAAATATAGATTTATATGAATTGGGACATAGTAATAATCTTCCAAATTTCTTACGATTTGATTCAAATACATAAAAGATATGGATTTTTAAAATAACAATCTATATTCAGAATTATTATTCTTCTGAATTCTATTATAATCCATTATATTCAATTTACCATAATCATTAACAACATCATATGGTATGGTCTCTTGGGTGATAATGGTTTTTGGTGAACATTAATCTTGAGTGAAATTACCATAACAAATAATAAATTAAACATATATATCCATCAAGGTATAAGAATTTTGATAGGAGAAGTAGTTTCACATGAGAATTATGGATTTTCATATTATCTCCATTTTTTTCAATATAGGTTGATATTTAAGGATTTTATATTTTTATTGAATTTATTTTTAGTGAACCTTTTATCATTTATAATTGGTTAATCACATAAATATGGTAATAGAAATGTGTCTTTGTAACCCTATAAATTTAGGAAACAATATTATTATTATTAATTACTATATATTCATTATTGTGTGATTGATGTTCCCTTATGTTGATATGTTTGGGAGAGATCATGCTTGGAATGTTTTTTTATTGGAAAATGGATGTTGTTTTTTATTACTTTTACTCTTCTTAATAAGAAATAAATTTTTTTAAGAGTTAATTATTATATAAAAATAAAATTTAATGTGGATTTCCATGTTGGTATTAATAAATAATTAATTCTAAATATATCAAGAAATAATAAAGATAGTAATGTAACGACTGTTACTTTTATACTATTATGGTTTCATAACAATCTTGAGTTGTGTGGTCACTATATGGGGAATTATTTTACCTATATTATTATCTTATAACATTCATGTGAATAAATTATATGATCAGTCCTTAATATACCCTGGATGGTTCGTTTCAGAGCCTTGTCTATATTAGATTAAATAATAAGTTGATGTTTTTGTCTTAGTTGGTTTTATGTGGCATGAGGTGGTGTTTAATGTAAAATTAATGAGTAGAAGTAAAGAGATACAATCAAAAAGATTTATATTAAAATATTGATTTTTTAATAAATTTAAAATTTCATGTTTTAAATATGTTGATATGAAATAAACATGGTATGAATTAATGGTGTTAATTATAAATGAATATCATGAATTAAGATGTCCATTTATGAATATATTGATATTAAATGTGGGTAAAAAAACATAATGATCATAATGAGGATGGTAAACTTTAAATGGTGGGATTCGAAATGATATGAAAATCATGATATTGATGAATGGGTGGAATATGTTTTGACTATAATTTTAGTAATGATTTTTATAGTGTTTTGTTATGACAATTGTTGATTTTTTGTGTTCATTATATGTTATTATTTATATATTTGAATTGTTTTTTTGGCTAAATTTTTTTAAAGGATAAATTGAGGTGGAATATTATGTGTTTTAAATTATTAATTTTGTTATGAATGGTCTGTGATAGAACACTATAGTAATATATATACGTGTTGTTGTAGATTTTCTCTTTGGGTTATATTTATTGTTGTTGACATGATTATGGGGTTGAAATATGATTACTTGATGGGGTGTCATTAATGTCATTACCCCCACCCATAAAATATACTACAATGAGGGGTGAGAGATAATGTTGCACTATTCTTGCCTCGTGTAGGGCCTGACTTGGAAAATAACACTGATGGTATAAAAATATCATGAAATGGGAGGAATAACCACTATTATAATATAAGATCAGGGTAAAATTTTATTTAATAAAAAAATCCATATCTTAATATATAAGTGAAATAAAAACCATCCCACATGAAAGTATACCATTTTATATGATTGACAAGGTTCTTTTAAAACATTTCACCATATTTTAGAGGTGTTATCATGAAAGAAAAAATAATGGGGAAACCATTTCATTATTGAAATATAATAGGACTTATATTTATCGTTTAATGTGGTTAAAAAATAATGAAAATAGACACACAAGTTAAAATTCATATCATATAGTGAAAACATATACCCCAATAGAAACAATTAGTAGTGGAGCATCAACCCTAATAATAAAAATATTTTAACTATATAAATTAAATAAAAACATGTTATGCATTCCCTGTATTCCCAATAAATTTCAATTAATAAATTATTTATCATAAATTAATCTATTAAAATCATATACTATAGGTGAAAAATTGTATGCACATCTTGTGTGATACATGATAAAGAGAGATGATGGATTAACTACATCAATGACTCTTTATGATCTCGTTGCACAATGCACGGTTAATAAGAGATCCCGGAAAATAAAAACTACAAATAAGAAACCAAAAATCAACCATCAATATCAAATGGAAATGCATTATATCCACCAAATAAAAGTTTGAGGTATATGTTTATAATATCTCCTCAAGGATCCCAAGGATAATCTGAAATGAGATTGGATGAAGCCACATTTGAATGAAAATAATCAACTATGAAAATGACATAAAATCCTAGATACTGGTGTTTTCATGTCATGTAATATATATACATCATGTGAATTATAGATATTTGACAAATTTTCAATATTTCCAAAAAACAACACACCTCTATATACAATTTTTAATGCACTACATGAATTCCACTTACATAATGTATAGTTAAAATAGAAATTTCCCAATTATCCTTATTCAATTTGGAAACCACCAATACACCTCACGAATTCAACATTAGATACCTCTCATATGATTCCTTCACTTGAGAATCCATAACATATATTAGAAGTAATAGGGTTTGAATCACCACTCTAGGATATTCCTCTCAAGGATGAATTCATACCTCTCAAGGATCATGCCATACCTCAAATACTACCAATATAAAATAATGCCAAATGAAATATCCACAAAACATCTTGAACAACCTCATTAGATGAAAAACACATCACCACAAACAAAATGCCTAAATAAAACAAATGATAACAATCATCCTGACTAATTAGCTTCATTTTACTAAACACACAAATAAGGGAATTATATCCATTATGTCAATATACTATATACTTAGGGAAGCACTTGTTCAACCACAGTTATTTAATTACATCATAGTTAATGTGTTTCAATTCTAAATCATGTATTTCCTATTTAATATGTTAGATCATTATAAAAAAACATATATAAAGGGAAAAATAGTATACATCGTAAAATATAATGATCAAAACATCACATCATAAGGAAAATAACTAAATAAAATCTAAAAATAAATCTTGGTATTGGGAATGAATATGTGTATCTCACTTCCAAGTACTCTCATTTAGGCTCACACTATTCCACAACAAAAAAACCAATGGAATATTCCTTCAATGTAGATCCATCTCTTAAAAGTCTTCGATCTCTACCGGTTGCTCCAATAACATCAAATAATTCTCAATATCTTACTATCCACAGTGAATTACACGAGAGTAATCAAGATGATACTAAATAATTTGATATAAATGGATGAAATTGGTGATCATATTGGAAATACTAACTGATACACAACCTCTCCAACCCACCCCGACAACTAAAATTGACTTGCAAAATTTGAAGAATGCTTACTCCCCCAACCAAACAAACACTTCTCACTCTGAGGGAAAGCCATCACAAACACTTGGTTTCCAACCTCAAAATCCATGGGCATAATACTATGATCAACCTAAGAGTTATTTCCATCCAATGATTCTTTTATCCTCTCACAAAAAAGTAGAAACATCCCTATCATTCTCTACACCTCATTGATACCAAAAAATCTTCCTCCATAACCTTCTCTAGAACAATGTAGAATGACATGGTCCCCTATAAAAATCATAAAGGTGGCCATACTAAAGAATTGTTCACATGATTTTATAAGAAAACATGAAAAAGGTAATGTGAGGTGCCCAATATCCCCCAATGATTATGATGTATGACAACAAAATATTCTCCATCATCTATATGGTCTGCTCTAAATTCCCATTTATATATTGGTGGAAAGTATTTATAAGGAATAACTAGGATAAAAAGTCATGTTGTAATCCCTTATAGAATTTATATGTAATATCTTCATACATATATGACTACATGGCCCTCATAAATAAATGAAATACAAAAACCACATCCACATTTATCTTATCTGAAGCTTCCACTTCACCCAACTCTCTGATCGCTATGAATTTGGTCGATTTCATAAATTGATCCTTGATCAATTGGATATCATCACAACCTCCGTAATCTCATTAGAACCCTATGATTAAATATATCAATATTTCATCCCATTTCTACTCAATAATATCTAAGGGATTCAAAAACCGACCATGAACACAATTCATAACATTTACCTTCTAGTAAACAAAATACATTTCCACAAACTCTACCACCACATGTTATGTCCTTAGAATCCAAAAATACATCATCATACCACGGTAAATCTTGGAAAAACATGGGTTTACATACAATGGTGATTTATGAAGCTCTAAAAGGAATCCCTCATCTATCACTACTAAAAAATCCATCCCATGAAACAAAATCTTGTTCAATTTATCCTCTGATAGTCCCTCTGGAGAATCACCATGGACAACACTATAATGACTTTCTTATTCTTCTTCGTCACCCCACATATATTTCATTGTCGTCGACATCAAAGGATACTTCATTTTTATCTATAAAAAATCTTCTTCCATTATCCCCCATTGAATATAATTTAATGGATTCTTATTTTATATTTCACTCTATGTATCCTTAGAATCCCAAAAAAACATCATTCTAAGCATCCATAATTAATGAATCAACCAAAAACACCATTTTACCTAGTTAATGTAGATAAATAAACAAAATAATAAAGAATACCCACCTGAATCCACTTCTACAAATTTAAACCATACTATGAAAATATATACCTCAAACACATATAATATATGAAAAAAACCATGTGCTCCCTGATGAAGTAATTCTACCAAAAAATCTGAAATTCAAAAATAATTCTTACTCCATATAATTTGTGGGGTAGTTAATATATATGGGATGTGACTAGATAGACTTATAATAGATAACATCCCTTTTCTGAATCAACACATATCCCAATCCCAAATTTGTTTTTTCCTAAAACACTACAAAAAACACACCATCATCATGAAACTAGATCACTCGAGCACTGTAGAACATTCCCATCAGTTAACTATATGTTCCATAAAATAGATCAATCCTCACATTATTCTTTCTTTTATTGGTAAATTCATTCAATGGGGGATTCATCCCAATGGAAATAAATCTCAAAAATGTGATAATATATAGTAAATCTATGATTTTTTAGCCATTACAACATTCTTCTTTGTTTTCAAAGAAATAACTTTCTCATCCTGGGATACGTCTACTTCCACACCCTACTAGGACACCACAAACTGAAGGAAACTCAACTCTCGTGGCCAATGGTTACACTTGGACAACTATCATGATATTTTGTGTCATCAATGATCCTTCAAAGTAGATATTAATATACATGGAATGCTCTACCAATGACATATAGTTGATGAAGATATCATCAATTAATACAATGATGAAATACCCCACTATCATATAGAATATTGAAATCACAATACCCATGAACATAGTCTTTGTATTTGGAACATCAAACGAAATGACTACAAATATGAAATTCCCAAACATGAATTTGAAGGTTGTATTCAGGATATCATTATCATTTTCCAATAACTGGTGATATCCATACAACATATCTGACATAGAAAACAAGTATTCACATCTTAGTTTATCAAAAATATCATCTATCATTTAGAGATGGTGAAATTTCTTGAATGTTACTTTATTTAACATTTGATAATCTATACACATCCTAAACATATTATCAAATTTCATGAAGAATAAAAGTATATTTCCCCACAAAATCATATAGGATTGTATTAAATCCATCTTAATTAGGTCATCGAATTAAATCCTTATCTCCAATGACTGATAATTTTCTTTCTGATATGGATCCATTGAAATTGGAGAAGAATCAGGGTGAAATTTTGTCCCATACTCAACATCACATTTAGGGTAGAAAAGTCAAAACATTATTAGGGAAACATATTGAAACTCCTTAATGATCATTGAAATATCCACTATCCCATCATCCACTGATTCCATATAAAAGTATCCATGAATGAATAATGGGCTTCATATACTGATTGCAGACCTAATAACCAAACTCCACAAAAAACCACAAATTTTCCATCCAAATATAAGAATGAAATCAATCCTATAGAAGTAGTTGATGAAAAACACAAAATATAACTAATCAATATTATGTATATCAATGTAAGGCTAGATCCGTAGAGTGTAAAGATCCCCACAAGACTGATGTGTCCCCATCCCTTATCTTAAACACCAGTACAAATCAAACAGTCTGGTCTATCCTTTTCATGGCATGGTCAACGCCAAGGGAATGTCAATCATCTCTACATATAGTCCTGTATCACATAATAGTGCATGATAAATGTATGAGTGAGATTATTCTATGTCAATCAATTTACAAAAATTTAGATTGAAAAAAACTAATCATACCTCTCAATTATCATTACCCCTTTTGAAATGATTCAATTCAATGCATGTAACAAACCATACCCTATTACACTACATGTCTACTAAAGGACACATATATGAAGACACTATGGTAGAGGTCCATGAACAGAAGGAACATCTGGATCTAATACATTACTTGCTCCATCTCCCCTCTTTATATCATAATCATATAACTCCTACTACTAAACCAATATCACTAAAATATACTAGAGAGTATGGTGTTATAGTTGTCAACATCCTCCAAACTATGCTTAGGGAACCATATTTAGTTGTTCAATAAATTTCCATTAATTTCACTATAAAAATAGAATGTCTCAATATCTCTATAAAAATCACAATAACGACTAGCCTTGAATTTATATATATGAAATGGACTAGGTTGACTCCTCATTGGTTGAATCCTCAAATGGATTGAAACCTAAGCCTTTACACTAATAAATATACTCATTGAAGAACCAAATTGGATTGAATATCATGGAAAACAAACACACATGTTCATACCCTAATTAATCTATTCCTTATTCAGAATATAAAGATGCATTGAATATTTTAAAGTAGTAACAACATACTGGATAGTTTACAGAAGTACCTCACTATGATGACTCACATAAGAATACTCATCTAGAAAACGACCTAGGGAAAATCACTGAAGGTACATGAATGCTATTACCAACTCCAAAACTAACATAATCCCGTAATGAAGAGAAATAATCCTCTACCTCTTCAATACAATCAAAATTGATAAAATTAAATCATAATATACTCCTTATGAATGTAAATCCTTGAAAAAATTTCCACCTTCCACTCTATAAGATAAAACATCCACAAATGAAACATTTCTACCTATATATTAATTACTTCCAATGGAACCCAATACTCTACTAAGGATTAGATTAATCAAAATGTGATCTTTAGAACATCTCTCTAGCCCTCTATCTCGATCTTAGAAACCCTTCATTTGTACTTCGCTAAATCATGATGATGAAATGAACAAAAAACCCTCTACCAATCTTCATTATCCATTTCCAGATCAACCCTACGGTGATCAACTACATTAAAAATATCATCCAATAGTTATTAATCCACTTATAGATAATGAACAATATCCATAACTATATAATAAATAATAATTTTAAAATCTTAATAGTATGGAATTGTATTTTGATTCATTTTAAAACATTTAATACATATTAAACTTCTAAAATACAACTTAATTGAATAATAACACATGTCATCATTATGAATATACCTATCCTAGAAATCTATCCTATAAATATTTCCTATGTAACTGGTTATTCAATATGATCGGAGTTCATGTACTAGATCAGAGGAAGCCTTAAATACCTATTTAAAAGATAGCCTCCCTAGTCTATCTTACACACCAAGTTCAAAAAGAACATTTTCTATACCAACCCATGAAATGCTATATATGTCTAACAAAAAAATTATTTATATCAATCCACCATAACAGTTGATAATACACATTCATGATACCTTTGTCAAAAGATACAAAAATGAGTGTAGAGTGATAATGAACCCTTTGTCGGCATCCAATAGGCCCCATGATGGTGACTAGAATCGAGGGTATAAAAATACCATGAAATGGGAGGTAATACACTCTATAATACAATAATATTGGGGGATAATATGAATCATAAAAAACAATTCAATTATATAGTATAATAATAAACCAAAATCATCTCCCATTCATTTATGAATAAGAATAATAAAGAAAAATAATCAAATGTGAATACCCAGAGGAAATGATAATGTAGAGACACAACAACAATCAAAATATCTCAGCTACTAATGTCTAGTATGTTCCAATTAATCCTACATGAATATTTAAAATATATATATATATACATAGGATGAGCATACAAGTTTACTCTATATAAAAACCAATGTCGGTCATGAACTTATAAAATAATAATACTAATGAAACTGTGAGAAAAATGATGAACCAACACCACCTATATAAGAAAATGTCCATAAAAACGTCACCATATCATGATCACCATATAACAAAAGACATTTATAGTAACACAATAAGAATCATATTGATAAAGGGTACCATAGACTGCTTTCCAGCTGATTATACACTCTCACGTCCCAACATTGTTTATCTTAGCGATCTTATATCTTTTGAATAACATATACTACAACCACACAAAAAATTCACGTCAACTCTTTCCCACATCCACCTAGACAAACACCCCCTGACATAGTCACATCACATCATGCCCTTAGAATCATAGACCACCACCCCCATGACTTGGCTTGTAACATCTCAACTATAGACACATGGTCCATAACGTCACCACCACTTCCACAAACCGAGTAATATAGTATCATGAAATATAATGACATAATCTTTATTACTTTTACCAAACCATTCATGACCCCTACCACAAGTCTCCAAATAGGACATCCCTGTGAAAACTTCCATAAAAACACCCAAGCCACCCCCCACTCCATAGACATCCCATCTAACCCAAAAAAATATAGGCCATCACGTATCATCAAAAGAAACATGGGCCATAACCTAGTGAACTAAGAGAAATCTAGATATATAAAACTATATTGAACTAGTCACTAGGAAAATAGATAGAGAGAATGATTTGTTTGCCATTGATCTGTCCTCATCAGAAAGATGTTAGGAAAAAACACACACTCATGACTATGTGGGTGTCTTAAAATAGTGCCCCATGTGGGTGGGTGCATATATAAATCATGGAAGTAGTACGGTATGCACAAATATCCACACTAAATCCTAACGAATGGGTTGAAAACTAAACAGTAACCAAATCACAACATCCAAACTTTCACTACCACCTATAAATGCATAACACCATACCCACAAAAATACACATTACACCAGGAAAAAAATTAAATTATCCAACCCATTTGTTCCATAATTAGAAATCATCCACATTTAACCACATACTCCAACATTTATTTTTTTAATCACTTATATCCATTTAATTGAATGAACCCATAAAATATTAAATATTACAAACCAATTATTTATTTATTTGATACTAGAGAATATAAAATAATGTATCGACAAATTGAAATCATATAAACATCCCCATGGTAATGTCTCATCACATCCCCAAAATAATAAAAAATCACCTCAACACTATAAAATAATACCTAGAAATCAACCACCTCCCCACCCAAAATCATTTAAAAACATCAACCAGTTTGAAACTACCAAATCATGGAAAAATTTAAACCTCCTCACTACACCCAATGAATGACTATAATACCAACATCTCCATATTCCCAAAAAACTCCTCAATGGAACATCACGTCTAAAAAATATATTTTCTCCCTTAAATAACATCCATACATCAAAAAATAATAAATATCATTTTACATGTTTAAACAAAGGATTTTAACGCATTTCACTTTAATTTAATGGATTATCAAACAAACCCAAATCCATGGAAAAAAATTTCTTTATACCAATATAAGTGGTTAGATAATTATAATTTTTAGGGTGGTATCAGAATAATATCAATAGATGTAGTAGTCCCTAATCATATCATCTAGTGTGAAAAATTCCGAAAATGTATTTTTATTGTGGAATAAAAACTTTACAATAACAATATCAAAATCATATCAAATATATAAAAAATTTAGAATCATAACATTTTTCTCATAAATATAATTTAACCAACTTTATATATTTGATTATGGAAAAAAACCCAATTTGAATAAAACTAAAACCCTCCCTCATGAAATTAAATAATGATTAATGATGGATTCCTAAACTCAAATAAAATTTTTGATCTCACTGCACATTAAATGGTGAAGAAGAAATTTATCGAACTCAGAAATGAACATGGGTAAATATTGATCAATAAATGGTCACAAATGGGAATCTATTGGGACTAATGATTCATTGTAGGAGGAATGGGATACAATATCTCAATGGGGAACCAAGGTTTTATCTATAATGAGAGGGGAAGAATGTACAATTGAAAGAAAATAATCTACCGTGAAAATATCTTTAAATCATGAATTCAATTATTTTAACATCTTGTGATATATATACATGATGATAATTCCATAGGATTCCATAAATTTTTTTCATTCAAATGGAAAAAATATCCTCAACCATTATCTAATATATATCATTATTTCCATGTTCTTGATGTGTAATCCATCTCACAGGTCCCTCTTTACCCACATTAACCTTTGGAAGAACCATTAGACATCACTAATTCCACATGAATGATGTGGAATTCCTATAAAAGCAGTACTATAGCTCAATCCTCTACCATAACTTCATGTAACATCCCCTAAACACCTCTGATCACTACAACTAGAAAATTCATAGGCCATGACGGCCCAAACAATTACAATTCCTGGAAGGAGGGTATGATTTTGATCTAACAAATGTTCACTATATCCTAAAATTATATGGTCAATGTGGACATGTTTAAATGGGTTGTGGAACATATATGGGAGGAGTAGGGAATAATTTTTATGAACTTTGTGTTTACTTTATGCTATTAATCTATAGTTTTAAAATATTTATTTGTGGTAGTGGAGTGTATATGTGTGGTGGTGAAATAAGTGGTTATAGAATTGTGACTATGCGGAAGATGATATGGTATAAAGTTGTGTAGTACTGGGGTTTTTTTTTGTGATATTATTGTCTATTAGTTTGTTTTATTATTATTAAATTCAAAAATTCCAAGTCTCATAGTTTGGAATTTTATTATTGGTTCAACATATGTATGACTTCAACAATCCATTAAAATAATATGATTGAGTGGAAATAAATTTTGATGGTTTTTTGGGTGGATTTTGATTATTTCATTAAAGAATATGATGTGGTATTTTTTTGTATTTTCCTTCATTATACTAATAATTTCATTGGAATTGTGGTTAGTAAAATAATTATGCATGTTGAAAAAAATATAGGAAATTATATTTTCTTAATATATCATAGAGCTAATGGATTATATTACTTGTTCTTATTATATATCTTTATGTTTTCATTTTTTTCTTTTTTGATAGGATTATTTAATAATCATTAATATTTATTTCACATAGATAAGTATTTTATAGAATAACATTCACATAGAGTACTCCCATGTGTTTAACCATTTATATTTTGTCGATTTCATTTACATGAAGGATTTAAAATGTCTATAGCAATACATCGAGTACCATGAGTGGGGTATATCTTTAGATATTGAGTTTTAGAGGTGTATCGCAGCATGTTCATTTATGGTGATTATATATTTGAAATTTAAGTGTTATTATTATTATGTGGAGTTTTATTAAATCTAAATTCATAAGAGTTTATTGGTTGTTTGGTTTAATTATTCTTTGAATTTTTGTGGTAATTCCACACATTCATTTATATAAAAACCATGGTTATAGATTCCAACATAATACATATTTTAGGATGGATTTGATAATCAGTCTAACCTTTAGTATAGTTCTGAAAGGTGTTTTAGTTGGGGAAGGTCAATTTAAAATTACACCAACTCAGTTTTTTGATTTAGGGTTGATTTTTGAGAAATGAATTGGTGATGATTATATAGGATTGGTTGTGTTTCTATAATACTAATTATTGACCCATCATATAGTCAAAATAGGAAGACAATTATATTATATATTTTTTGTCAATGATGACCCCTTTCTATGTCTTTGATAAACATCTAATATTGTTTTGGTGGTCGTTTTACCATGTATGGGTTGAAATCATATAGTGGTACATACCAAATTATCAGTATCTACATTTGAATTTTTATTGTGAGTATTATTTTTATTTTGATGATTATTTTTGGATGAAATAATAATGGTTTATTTATAGTTCTGTTACTAAAATAGAAAAATTTCCTTATTGGGTAGTAAAATTTGGATTAATGGGAATGAATGGTTTACATTAAAGCTTCATTATTGAATATGTTATTTCCATTCATTTTAGTAAATTTATTCCTACAAATTAAATTTCATTAATATTATTGAAATCTATATTAAAGAACTCCGATTAATTTTTTATTTATTAATAAATTTTTATAAAATTGTTTTTTTCATCATAAAAGTTTAAAATCCATTTTATGTTAAGGATACCCATAGTGAAATTCAATGTTATTAAGATGAATGAAAAAACATGGAACCATTATTAAATAATTTTACCATTAAAATATGAAATATTATATCATGCATCTCTATCAATACATGGATGGTAAAATTCAATTGTGTTGATTTTATTACATGATTGGATTTTTTTCAATTATTATTGTTGTTTTTTAGAAAAAAAATCATAATTTCTCATAACCCATTAAATTATGAAAAAAATTACATGGATGAAATGATTTAATTATTTTATAACTATTATTAATGTTTTCACATTCTAGAATATTTATGTATCATACATTAGATTTTAAATTCCATGCATTTCATTGTTTGTTGAAATCTATAGGATAATTTTAAAATAAAATATAATGTATTCAATAACATGTTGGATAAAAATGGTAAAATATAAGTACATTATTATTAGAATAAGTTTTCAAAATCATTGTATAATCCCAAATATTAATTATTTTAGAAACATTTTTTGTTGTTGTAATGTCTCACCATAAAATTTAATGTATTATTTTACCACTATTTTTGTAATGTTATAGTTTGAATAATTAATTATAAAATTATTAATAAATTTAACTTTTAGTCGGTCATCTTCCATTCCCCTGATCCTCACTCCTAAATATGGTTATAAAAAATTATTAAAACACTAGATTTTATTCAATATATGATGATTCTTTAACTATATTACATCATTTATGTATGATAATCTTTACAACCCACAAAATACACTTAATCCCAAGAGAAAAATGATTTGTGACATTAAGGCCTAGAAATATAAGAATCTTATTTAACACTTCTCCATAATTGATCCATACTAGAATCTATAGTGGAATTATCATAATTTGTGTACATCATCATAATTTGGGTTAGGGAAAAAAGAAGCAGTTTTGTTAAAATGATCAGTAAGGTCAAACTTATCAACGTTTCATCAGGGGTAAGATCATTAGAAATAATATGAAATAGAGAAAATATTTTCAGAATACCATGGAATAATAAGTATTTTTTTCAATCATGATATAATCCAATATAAACCCAAAAAACCAATATATCCCGATAATATATGTGTCTGAAATCAAGATATTGTAATCATGATCTATGAAGTACAACAAAGTATCATTACATAAGCACTTATAAAAGTTCATCTTATGAGAACAACCAATCAATATCACACTTATTGTTTAAAAAAATCCAGGTATGTCTACACATTTTATTTGTAAAAAATTACATACATGTCCAACAAGTATGTTGTGAAGAAATCAATGTTTTTCCACAATTTATTTTTTTGAGAAAGTCCATGAATTTTCATTCATATTTTTTAGAATATATATTTAAGTATACCCATTAGGTTTTTGAAACAATATAATCATTTTAACCATATAATTAATTAGAAAAGACATATATATTTTTCCTCTATGTTTCTGAAAAAAATCCAATTCATTCCACCCTATAATATATGAAGAAAACTATGCATTCCCACCCTTTATGACATTGAACAAGTCATGGAATGTCGAACATGAATGTTTGAAATAATTACACATATTTCCAAAATATTGTACTGAAAAATTATACATTACTATAAATCCATTATTAACTCATGAGATAAAAAAGATTACCTGCTGCATTAAATGACTTTAATAGACCCAATCCTTCAAAAATGTTTTTTAGATCCAATAAATCATAAGACATTGTCTAACCCAATCCAACTTAGTGATTTAATGCACTAAAAATATCGTATGGATTTAACGGACCAAAGAAATATCATAATGAAAATCCATACATTTGTATTCTATACAAAAAATTATACAATATCATAACCTAATGATACAAGTGAATGTAAATGAGTTTTGTAGAGACCCGAAGCTTGACATTAATCAATATTACATTACTTTTGCAGAATACTAAATACATAATAAAAATAGACACACAAGTACCATAATAGTTTAGTGTCTTTGGAAACATGGAACGTAATATTCTAATCGTGGTGAAAGATCTTCAACATTTCCCATAAAGATCTTCCACTTTTTGTTTCCTTACCTAAAAACGTTCTTTTTATCCTGGGGGAAAATAAAACAAAAAAGGGTGAGCTAAAATGCTCAATAAGGGTAAGAATGTATAAAAAAAACACACCATATACATTTGAACTTAAAAACATGACCATAATGTTTAAACATCAAAATTGTGAGCAACGACATAAAACATGGAAGTACATAAGGCATAGATCATAATGGAACATAAATCATTATAAAATAGCATAGGAATAAAACATGTAATTGTGGAATCCATTAATCACATGTAATGATTTCCATAGTAGCCAAGACAATGCTTCCAAGACCATATTAGTGGACAAAGTACCTTTCTAAATCGAGTTCACTCCTTATTCCAGTCATGTAATACTGAACTGGATCAACTTACCACTCCATCCATGTCTATATCATGAGATATAAATGTTTACCCAATTCATTGTAGGTAGATATAGGTCCCACCCATCTAATAATGAAATCATTCTTACTTGTGCCACAAAATAAACATACATCATTCATAAAAACCCAATAAATAAAGTGGGTTTCATAAACATCATCCCATCATCACATATTCCATATAAAAAAATAGATATCATTTCATAATAAGAAAATTGAAACCATGTAAATCATAGGTACATTATACGTGAAACATACACATATGAAATTATTTCATCTTAGATGAAAAATGGTTTTGATAAAACACTTGAAATGAATTCGTGGGGAAAATATCCTTTTTTCATCAAAATCATTTTCTCTTCACAAAATGTCGTGAAATTATAAAATAAAATGATTTTTTTGAAAATATTCATTAAATATTTTGGAGGAAGATTCATGAAAATAATTCTTTATAAAACCAAAAAAAATCTTTTCATGCCGTATACGTTAAAAAAACATTCTTCTCGTACTTTTGTCAGAAAAGTCAAAAAGTACCTCGTAAAACAATGATTATTTACATACCATGTAGTAAAAGTCAAAAAATGGGTAAAAAGGACTTTAAACATACATGAAAAAACATTTAGAAAACATGGACTTGGATGATAACAATAGCCCTAGTAAATACTTACGAATAAACAATCTCGGATAAGAAAAAGATTCGAAAGGTTATCCCTTATCTTATGTCTAATATGATTTGTATGGATCAGAAAATCCTATATAATGATTTAAATAATGTCATTGACTTATTAAATAATCATATTCATGTTTATGATATCATATATGTTTCACTTATGACTTTATATTACCCGTTATTTTGTAAATTCAATGTAAAAGCAGCGTTTTGGGTAAAATCATTTCATTTATCGTATGTGTTTCAACTTGTCGTTATTGATGTTAATACTTATATCCTGATTTACATAATTCCAGAATGTAAAACCTGATTTATATATAATATATATTCATCATATAAATATATATTATAGATCGATATAAGGAATGACATACACTATTCATGGAGATGGTAGGTTGTACGTACGCATGAACGTTGTTTTCGTTTCCTTGTTGAATTTAATGAAATTAAATAGAAGTCATAAATATATATATAAATAAACAAAGTAGTATTATTATGTCATATATTTCATTATTATTCATTATATATACTTTATAATCATTCTTGAATGGTTAATCATGGAAAATGAATCTCATCGCGTTCGTGGAGACGGTAGTCCGTACGTACGCACGAGCGATGATATCATTCCCATGATTATGGAATTGTACTGGAGTGTATGTATACTATTTCAGAATCAATATATCTATAAAAAAATCATATATAGTTATTATTTAAACCATTATACCCATCCAAGTAAGGTGGTGGTGGAAAATAGATTACACCACAGCGTGGAAACAGTATTCCGTACCTACGCACGTGCGAGGATTTCATTTTCCATATGATTGATAGATGGTGAAATAGGGTTGTTTCATAAATATTATAACATATCAGTATATGAGTCATACTAATGTTATTACTTCATAATGAAACAACTTAATAAGAAGAAGTGGAAGAAGTAAAAAGTAGAAAGAATCGGTAACGGACATTACCTCTTCTTTAAAGCGCCTCTTTGAGGCCTCCTCTTAGGGAACTAAAATTGGTCTTTGAAGAAGACCAGGACCTCTAGGATGATTATAGGTAATTGGAGAAGAGAATTTGGCATGGTTTTTCCGAGATTGAAGGCTCAATGTTGTGTGAGGAAAAGAGGGAGGAGGTGCCCTTTTATAAGGGAGGAGAGGGGAACCTTTGGAAAAACTAAAAGTATTATTTTATTATAAAGTCATATTCGGTTTTTAATAGCTCCAAATTGATTTATTTCGGATATAATAAGGGTATGGGTCGAAATCCTCTCATACAATATAATTTAGACAAGTTTAGGTTTCTATTTTAACCTTATCATTTAGATTTAACCTTAAGTTAAATAATTTTACTTTTAACGTGTCTTCTTGTTTTCTTAAACAATATGATTAATAAACTTACTATAACAAGAAAAACGAATCACAAGTTGTTTATTATTAGTATATATAACCTTATATAAGTCATTTGGCCATACCATATATTTTTAGAAATAAAATATCAATTAATAATACAATATTTGTTTTAAAAACTATTTAATGTCAATTTTGACACTATTTGGTAATTGATTTTTGTAAAACTCATAACAGCATTAATAGTTCAAAAAAAGTTAACTAAATCAGTATTAACATGTCATATTAACCTATAAAATTAATGGAATTCATATAAAGTCTAAAATTACAATTATTTGGGTATTTATAATATCAATTATTTTAATATTTCATTATTTTGGTAATTACTGCATCACAATTGTTTCATAAATAACTTAAATTATATAATGTATAAAAATCATAAATAAAATAACATTAGGTAGTAAATATTTTTATCTTTCTAATTAATATTTATAGTTGAATTTATCTTATGTATAACCCTATATTAAAATTGATTTACTTAATAAACATTGATTTTAACTATTTTAACCCTTCTTTAAATAAATTAATAATAAATGTCCTAATCTAATCCATGTGGGAATAAATGGTCATATTTTATTACTAAGGTTTTTTTGGTTGAATTACACTTATTTAATAGAATTAGGAAATGTGTTAGGGTAATAATAATATCATTTTTACCCTTAATTATTCTATTTACTTTTAACCGTGGTAAATGAAAGTAAAAAGTTACAATTCACCAAAAAAATATTTTCATCTCATTGAACCACATTTTAGTCCTTGATATTAATTGGTCTCTCAGATTTTCGATATTCCACTCACAGAAGCGGTAAAATTATGTTTTATTAAAAATTCAGTTTTTTAACTACCACTTAGTGGTTTCACTATTCATCAAAAAAATGTAACTTTCCAGAAAAATACCAAAAATTATGCCTAAGATATATTTGATATTATGAATTAAAAAATGATTTCTTTTTTAACAATTTTAAAACATATCAGTTGCATTAATTAATTTAAAAATTAATTCCCGTCGTCAAAAAAATAGCATGTTTTTAAGAGATAATAACTATCAAAAGATTGACACTTGTTTATGTCTGTTTTAAATGTGAAATTACACCCAATGACCAACATATTATTAAATGGTAAAAATATATTGTAAATATACTTTAAAACCACTCAAATTAATAATTTATCACTATTAATTATTTCGATTAAAAATTATGTTTTAAAATGAAATTTAGTAATTTTCACTATTCATCCGAATATGAACGTTATCCGAAATGTAACAAAATTTCACCCTAAGCTAATTTCAATATTCTGAATCCAAAAATGAAGTCCATTTTGAACGATAAAATTTATAAAATTTCAAAAAGTGGGTATTACTATTCATAACGGCTAGTTCATAATAATATTATAAAAATATCTCGTTTAGTGAAGCTCAGTATTGCATACTACACACACTATCGAGGAAGGTCTTTATTGCGGGTAATGCAAGACAAGTCAGGGTTGCGTGTAGTGAAAGCTCTGTTTGGTGTTTTTTATAACATAATCAATACTTATTTCATTTATACATTAAACAAAATCTATACATAATGTTGCGTAGAATATTTTCTACAAAACGAACTTGAAATTGTGTGTAACGTGTGCCAAAAATAGTTTTGCATATACTGCAAGAAAATATGGTGTTCTGTATATCACAAGATAATTTTGGGGTAGCGTACAACACAAGACATTAAAAAGTATATTTTTCATAAAATCTCGGGGCGTTAGAGGTTTCTTATCATTTTCAAATTGTACCATTGAGATCAACCTCATTATTGTAAATTATAGATATCCAAAATTCAATTACCCTAAAGGGGAACATTAAAAGATAAATTTAGTGGTTGGTTCATGGAAAATAATTTCTATAAAAATAAATATTTATTTAGACCAAGAGGAAATGAAGTTAGAGTCCCATAATATGATCATGTAGAGACCAATTTCATATTAGGTGTAAATAAGATATTATATTCACATTTAAATGTCATATTATGGATGGAGACATTCTACTATTTGAAAATAATAATATTTTAAAATCAATATATATAAATAAATATTAGTAATTATTTAGTCTAGATATAGCGATCCTTAAAAAATGAGACATGGAAACACCTTTATAACATTTATTTATTAAAAGATTCACAAATAAAGGTACAATGAGTAAGAAATATTGGATTAAAAAATTTAATGTAATTACACTTTGAAAAAAGTGACTGTTAAAAGAGAAACCTAAAAAAATTGACCCTGAATAATAAATTTAGGATTCACATAGTTGAAGTAAATGATTTGATTTTTTTAAAATTATTAATAATAAATTTTAAATTGTTGAAATGAAATATATTTTACAAATGTAAATATGGAGTGTATGATAAAACATTTTATTTTGAATGGATGGAAAAAATATAGTTATTAGATTTACCATTATTGAAAACCCCATTCCTAAATAATGTTTCCAAAAAAATTCTAATATAGGATATGTGGTGTATGATGTTCAGATAAGTTAAAACATAATTAGGTTCATAAATATAAAGTATATCATTATGGGGAAATGAAAATATAGAAAATAAAGATAAAGAATTATTAATGAGTAGTAGAATTTTTGTAAAAAACTATTTGATATCTATAGTGACTAAATTACTTATGGAGAATGAATTTAATCAAAAGTGAGATTTCATCTAGATTGAAATAAAATTTTCCATTAAAATTGTATTTTTTTTAGATGATGCCATTATTTTTAGGGATATGTTTATGATGAAAAATTGTTATTCAATTAAGGGAATTTATTTAACTAAAAAATACTAATTATGGTATATATTTAATCCAAATAAAAAAATTTAACGATGAATAAATGTATCCTCAAAACATGTGAATTAAATGAATATGGAAAAAACATATTAACTATACAATAATAACTCTATATGAAATATCAATGGAAAAATTGTAATGGGGATGAATTATTTGGTCCATTACTTTGTAAAAATATAGTCTTTCATGTTTTCTGGAGATATAAAGTGATACATTTCATCACATTGTTAAATATCCCTATTTTTGATGTCTACTACTTGTGGCTCACAATAGAGGTTTCTCTCTAGTGGTGAATCACTGGTGGTGACACATAGGCAGTGAATCACTGGCGGTGGATCACTGTCAATTTCCCACCCATCAATGCCTCTTCCAGTGGTGTCTCATTTTATGGTGACTCATTGAGTAGTAGCTCCACAAAAACTGATTTTCCAAATTTTACCTCATCAAATGACGACTTACAAAATTGTTACTCATGAATGGTTTATCGTGTGTGATGCCTCTCTGATTTTTGTCTCACCATACAGTGAATCCTGATCAATGACTCATTGAATGGTGAATCACGAGTACTACCTCATCAGGCAGAGATTCATCGAATGGTTACTCCTAAGATGTGTTCCCAACATTCTATGTTTTCACCCATTTACGTTCTCATTGACATAAAACATACCTATATTCTTATTTTAATGGATTTAATCCAGATTTAAATTCTATATTTCCTATTATAATTTTCCTATGTGTCCAGGGAATTTTACTCAGTCAAAATTAATTATCGCGATTTGATCTTACTTTAATTGGAAATAGAAAACACATTTAAATCGCTACACCAATTAGATTTTCCAAAGGCTGATATATCTTCCTCCCTTGTTCTAATTTCTTGTTTTCAATGTTATGAGTCAACTCAATCCTTTATTTTCGTAGTATTCATGTGAGTTAGGTGGATATTTTGGTTTGTGTTTCCCTGGTTCTTTTCCTACTGCATGTGCGGCCTTGTTTTGGTGAAATCAAGAAGTGCCAATCTCCATTTTCTTCAACGTATGGATCCATTCGTCTCATTTAATTTGGTAACATGTATTTTTTGTTACATGAATGATATCCTTATGATGATAGTTGAATTCAATTTCAAAATGTTAATTGAATTGAATTTAAATTAATAAACAAAGGCTGGGACAAAGTGATGAATGATTCTATTTTATTTGTTTCACTATTATTGTGATGTACATGTGATAACTATCCCAATAAATACCATAGTATTTGTGGGAGTTTTTTTCACATGGGATGGTCTATGTAATTAATGATGATTTCCTCTTTGAATGAATAAATCTGAAAATTTCTAATCCCATATATTCTCCATATGAATTGATGTTTTCAGAGTATACTATTTCAACAATAACCCCTAATTTAACAATTGGAATTAAGTAATGGATTACTTTCTAATCCAAATATTTCATGATTTTTTTGGGTTAATTTTTTTAGGACAAGGTAGTGAATTGGGGGTTGGTTCGGTGGATGAGTTGTGGCATGTTTTTCCAATGGGGCTGTGAAACTGAATATGGTTTAAAAGAGACGTGAATGTAAATATTTTGGTATTGTTGTTGTGCCTGTGACTTTGGGGTGGGATATGTTGAATGGTGACATGAGTAGGTTGAGTTATAATAACGATGATAGTAGATGTTATGTGTTCCCTCCCATTGTTATTATATATAAATCATCCTCTCTTTCCAATAAAATCATGGGGATATGGGTCTTTATTGTGATTTGGGTTAATTTAACCTAGCTATTCATCCTCTGTGTGACTTTTTTGTGCTAATTAGTGTCCATTTGAATAGGTATTTAACCATTTGAGGATGTAATAAATGAGTAAATGAATTTTTTATAATGAAATCAAATGGTTAATTAATTGGTGGTAATGGGAAATGGGTCTTCTGGTTTGTTGGGTGGTGTCATGCACTAGTGGTAGCATAAAAGGCGATTCTGTGGTCTTGATTATTTTTTAGAACCATTTAATGGGGGAATTAGTTCTTAGTATCCTATATCTATATATATATGATATGTTTTATTTTTGATTTTTATATGCACCCCACCATAGATGATAACTAGGTTCAAAACACCACCTTCATCACGATGAATGATATCTTTCCCAAACATCTCGGTGGTAGGTTAGATGGTTTGACACTGACTATTCCTTATTCCATATTACATGTGGTTGTATCACATGATTCATTGAGAAGGTTTTGGTTTGTGATGCCTAGGTGTGTGTGGGGGAGTTTATTTCGATGTGTATTCAGGATTAATGATGTGGTTCTTTCCCAGGTGTCCTCGGGATGACATGTTTCATTCATTCCTAGATGTTTTCAAGATGTGACATAGTATGTGGCTAGGTTTCTGCTGGAATGATAAGGTGTTGTTTGAGGCCCAAGTGTCTGATGGTGGGATATGATGTGGTATGAGGTCCATGTGTCTGTGGGAGGTATGTGGTTTTGTGTCCCAGGTGTGTGCATATGGGTTGTGATGTGGTGTGTTCGGAAGAGGTGTAAGCACCAGGACAATTTTCATTACGGTGTGAGAGTAGCTAATCAGGGGAATTTGTGGTGGTCTACCCTATCATAGATGTGCATTTTATTATATTACATTACTTTTGTTATTGGGGGGAGTGCGCATAAGTGAGATTGGGATGGTTAGTATACCTACTTAGGTGTTGTTTGGTACTGTTGTTTTCTCAAAAGTGAATTTGTATGCTCCAATCACATGTCCACAAGATACATTGGTTTTCCTACTAGGTGTACTTGAATGGTCACCCAACATATATAAATCTAGTTTCATGTTTTCAAGAGGACTACATGTACCTTGTTGGACATTACTATCTTAGAATTTGAGACATTTGTTGTGTCGCTGTTTAGCCTTACTTTTGGTAATTCATTGGAGTTTTTATTGTAATTATTATTGTTCTATTTTAAACAAGCATTTGGGATAGGTCTAGATTATATATATATATATATTATTGGTTTTTAGATGAACCATCTTATCGTCGATCTTGTTTCTTAAAAATTGGAATGCCTCATACTTTTTGATACATGAATACCCTTGGTGTTGGTAACCACCCTGGGGCCTACTAGAGGAGGGACGTATGAGTCATTTCCCCCCTTTCTGCATTTCAAAACTAGGAGGGGAATATTTGGAAGGAAGGGGTCATGATAGAATGTTATCAATGCCTGACAGTTGAATGATTTGATGGATTTTTGTGTTAATAATAGTGAATATTGTGTGGGTTCATAGGTAAATAGTGTCATGTGATCATGGTGGAGGAAATTGGACAGGGAATAAAATCTTAGACATGAGATTTTAGAGTCCTCTAGGAGTTGATGTAAGGAATCTAAACCTACTGAAAGACCATGTGAGGCAACCCCATTTATAAGATATAGACCCTAGGAAAGGTGTAAAAATCAAAAACACTTATCCTGTTCAAATTTGGGGTTTTCAATATGAAATGAAAAAACGAATGGTTTAAATGATTCAAAATTAATTTTAAATAAAAGTACATACTACCACTACTACAAATATTCCTTTAATCAGCGCTAAAAATGGCCATTAACAGCTCTAGAAAAGTGCTATTGATACTGGTGAAGATAATGGGGGGGTCCCTTTTATCCGCACTTTAAAAAGTGCTGAAAATTACCCCTTTTATCTATTCTTTTTTTAGTGCTGATAAAATTAAAAAAATAAAAAAAATAAAAAAAAATAAAAATATCCTGCCAATTATAGGGATTTTATGGTGCTTGGGACACCCTTTTAACAGCGCTTTTCAGCCCCTCCAGTGCCCGCATTCACCCCCTCCACCCTTTATCTGAGCTATCCCCCCAAATCCACACCCATGCACGTTCCCCTAGCTCCACCTGGTTTTCAACTCGAGACCTCCCCCATGTGCACCTAAGCCCTTGCCACTCCTCTATTTTTATTTGTTTTCCATTTCATGATATCTCTATTTATATATATGTATATATATTTAGTTATATTTATTCGTATAATAATATATATTTATATTTTTATATATATATAAATATAGTTATATTAATATATATATATATATTAATATATATATTTATAGTCATATTAATATATATATATATAGTTATATCAATATATATATATGTAGTTATATTAATATATATATAGTTAGATTAATATATTGGTATATAAATATTTATATCTTGGTATTTTAAATTAAATGTATATTATTTATTATTTATATAAATCTAATATATTTTATATGTAAATATATTTTATTATTTATATTTATAACTAAATTTCTATGTGGGAATATATAAAAAATATGTACATATTGTTATATATTTGATTATTAATAGCATTTTATTATAAAAAATGATAAAATTTAAAAGATATAATATCAATATTAATGTAATAACTTGGAATAAATTCAGTCCCTACAAAAAAAAATCCAATAATACCACCTTAAACGAGGCTAAAAATAAACAAAATGTTAAAATTTTGGGGTATCCTGACTAAAAACACAGTTTTGCAGGACTTATGGGGATTTTTTGGGATTGAAAATTGTGAAAGAGGCATTTCCTAGGACACCATCACATAGGGATCGTCGCAGGCTTCGATTTGATATGTTATAGAGCTCAAACGGACACCCAGATCAAAAGTTATGGTCGTTTGAAGTTTGAGTTGCGTTTTCAACATATTTTGGATCTTTTTTTTATTTTTTTAGACTTCAATTTGTTATTAATTGGCTATTTCACCATAATAATTAGAAAATTATATATTAATTTTTATTAAATTTTTTAAAGCCATTTTCACTAAATATATTATATATTAAATATAACTTTATATTTATACTTATCTAAAATATATTAAAAATTAAATTTTAAAAAATATATATTAAATTTATATTAATAACAATATATATTTATTAAAATATTATTATATTTTTTTATTGATTTTTTTGGAAGTAGACCATTTATATGCGCTTTTAAAAAAATCACTGATAAAGACCCTCCTTTATCAGCGCTACTAAAAAAGCGCTGATAATGGGGTACCCTTTAACAGCGCTAAACAAAGAGCTGATAAAGGGATACTTTTATCAGCACTTTTTTAGGGCTGATAAATGTACCCTTTATCTGCTCTTTCTTTAGTGCTGATAAATATTCCCCCCTTTATCAGTTCTTTTTCGTTAGCACTAATAAAGTATGGAGATGGCCTTGCCCAGTTTTTTGGTAGTTTACTCGGTCTTAATAATTCATTGTTTACTTTTCATCTATGGAATTCGGTCGTTTTTAGCATGTGGATCGGGTAGTTGAGGCATAGTATTCTGATCTAGTTTATGGTTGGACGGATGATCTAGTGATGTAGGATGACCTATGGAAGAGGATATAGCATCCCACCTTTTTATCACATAAAATTTCATTACAATTTACAAAAAACGAGGATCTTTAAGGTTTAGTGTCTTGGAAACCAGGAACCTAAAACAAAAAAAAAACATAAAACGTTCTTCTTAAACACTTGAAAATCTTCTCTTTATGTTCATCCTAGGTTCATTAATGCATCTCATAACTTGGGGACATACATCAAAAGAAAGGGTGAGATGAAGGCCCAGTAAGGAAAATAAGGGGAAACATTTAACATGTGCACTTGAGATACATCAACAATGTCCTGAAAAAGAACTTTAAGGCATGATAAAAAAATCATGAGGCATATAATAATAAAAATAACATATTTCATAACATGAATATGTGGCTAAAACATTTAATATTGACAATCATTTCCATTTCACCAAGGTCCATCCCCAAGGTGTCATTAAATATTACCAAGGTTATTCACCAAGGCGTCGTTAAAAATGGTAATCTCTAGAGATTAAGTCTTTACCCAATGCATTGGAGCGCTATCAGGGCGCTCCCTTAAATTTTCCTTTATTATCATGTGAGAAAAATATATCATCATCAATCATTTCATAAACGACTCATATATCATAAAATAAATGGGTTTCATTTAATAGTCATAACATTTTAAAAAACTGCTTTAAAGACATGATCTTTATGTCACTTCAAAACCCATAGAAAAGGAAAACGGGTTTCATGTATGTAAATAAAAGAATTTAAAATAGATAATTTTGATATATATGTGAAGACCACTATAGAATAATGCTCTTTGAGTATTCACTTAATAAAATAATTGCATTTGAGAAAAAGAGAGAGGAATTTTGAGATGAAAATTCTGTAGCTTAACGGCTATGTTACAGGGTTTTAGAAATCATTCAAAAGAGAGGGGAAATGGGTCACCCACTCATAAATGATCCAAAAATCAGTAGAGGGACAGAATATAATGGATATAAAAACATGGTAACTAAATTTTAAAGACATTCCATATGTAATTAAAAACATGGGAGGAAGACAAAAATAAGATTTCTCTTATGAAAATTCGACAGCCTAACGACGTCACTTAAATCATCAAAAAAATGAATTTATGAGATAAAATAGGGTATCTCATCATATGAACATAAAAAATAAGTATTATATATATAGATATCATAACCCAACATAACAAAATGGATCTTTAAAGACTTGACATGAGAGTAGAACTTTGATAAATGAGAAGGGTGAAAGAATCTCTTCAAAATTCGGCAGCCTAACGGCGTCACTTAAACTTAAACAAAATTGAATTGACGAAATCAAATAGTGTCTCTAGTCATATGAAAATAAAATATCAGTATGATATATATTGATATTATACCCCAACATAATAAAAACGAACTTGAAAGGCATGACATGAAAGTATAACTTTGAGAAAATGAGAAAGGCGAAAGAATCCCGTAAAAATTCGGCAGCCTTACTGCGTCACTTAAACTTCAACAAAAATTAATTGACATGATAAAACAGGATCTCTGATCATATGAACATAAAATATCAGTATGATAGATATGGATATCATACCCCAAAATAATAAAAAGTAACATGAATGACTTTACATGAAAATATAACTTGAAAACGAGAATGGTGAAAGAATCTCTTAAATATTCTGCAGCCTAACGGCACCACATAAAAAATAAAAATACTGAGTTGAAGAGATAAAATATTGTCTATCATCATATGAAAATAAAATATCAGAATTATAGATATAGAGATCATACACCAACATAATAAAAAGGAACATGAAAGACTTGATAAGAAAATAGAACTTGAAAACGAGAATGGTGAAAGAATCTCATAAAAATTCGGCAGCATAACAGCGCCACTTAAAAATTCTTAAATTGAATTGATGAGAGAAATAGGGGGTCTGTCATCATATTATCATGAAATGGGCAGTAATAGGAATATAAAATAACATCCTCCAACATAAGAACATGGAGCATAACAGAAATGACTTAAAATAGATTACATGAAAAGAAAGAGAGAGGTAGGATCCCTTACCATAAAATGTATCTCTTAAAACTCAATGGTTGGGACCTGGAGGGATTGGGGGCACCTTGGGAGGAATCATATGGAGGTAATGAGACCAGAGCTTCGTTGGGGGAGAGTTGGTAGTCAAATGGATGAGAGGATGGCTTGGCATTTATAGGGAAAGTGAGGGGACAAGGCATTCATGGCCAAGGGACACCTCATTGGTGGTTTTGGCAAAACCATGGGCTTGCCCATGGTATTTACACAAGGTATTGGCCACTTAGGACACCTCATACATTATATTACTATTCATTAGTCGAACATATTTATTACATACTTAATACATCATTTAATGATGTCATTAAACACTCGTAACTTAAAAACTCTATTTTAACCATTAATCGAAAATTCATCTTACTCAGAAAAAACCCAAAATTTCATCTTAACCAAATATCAATGCTCTAATTTCAAAAATTAACTCCATTTTATAAAAATAATTTTCTAAATATTTTTAATTTAATTTTTAAATTAATACACTATTCACCGAAAATTCATTTTTTTCAGAAAAATCCCCAAAAATTTCCTTCACATAATATCGATGCTCTGAGTTCAAAATGAAATCCATTTTATAAAAATAAATTTCTAAATATTTTGAATTTAATATTTAATTAAAAAATTCTATTCAACTGAAAAAACTAATGCTTGATTAATAATTTATGAAACCATTATTTAACCATTTTATTGAATCACATTATTTAATCAAGGTGCCTATATTATATTAATACTTTCTTTAAGTGAGATTACTAATCCATTTGGTAACATTACTAATCCTAAGCATAAAATCACTATTCATTATTTACTATTCAAAAAAAATTAAGTTGATCTTACTAGACTCTAAATCTCGTACTGAACATAATTGTAGAAGACCATTTTTTGAAAATAATTACACACTTTTCATTATTTAAGGTTCACAAAAACATTTCTAAAATTTCCTTTTTCTAAAATTCATCAAAAATATGCTTACAATATTAATCCAGTCATTTGAAAATTCAAAAACATCATTGACCGAGTAGTAATATCTATCAGTTTTAACTTCTCGCGTTGGTGATTCTATTCTATCATCAAACGATGAAGTTAAGCTTGGGTTTGGTCCAGAGCAAAGCCCAGTGGTGCTACCTCCTTCCCAAGTTCCGTTAGATGGGCTTCGATTGGCCCGAGACTACTGGATGAGGCCATCTAATCTCCTTTCTATATTAATTAACCAATATCACTTGTATTTAGAGACAAAAAATGAAACGTTTAGTTTCCATCAGTCATATTGACAAATGGTCATATAATAGTCAAAACCCAACGGTCTCATTTTAATTATACACATGTTAACTAATGAAATAGTTTTATTGTGTATAAAAATAAAATAACAAACAAAATTAGGAAACAAGATTTATTGAAAATTTAGGGTCGTTACAATCTTCCCCCCTTAAGAAATTGCATCCTCTGAATTTTTAAAATTGGGTTTTGAAATTTCATTGAAAGTCCCACACCCGAAAAGGTGTCAGTAAAACTATTACTTTAAAAGAATGAAAGTGAAGTACAAAGGTCACCCGAGTTAGCCCATACTAGGATTCCATGTATGAAAACATAGATATGGAAGAAAAAAACAAAGGGTCATATTCTCAGGGAGAGTGATAGAAAACATGATGAAGAGAATGTTAACAATAAGAAAATCACAAACTTATGATGTGTGTAAATGGCCTTTGATTACCTAGTCGGAAACGTTAACAGACAACGTTTTTGTTTTATGTTCCTTTTCATAGTTTTGAGGAATTTATTTACTACATAGAATAAAAACTTAAGGAAATATACCTACCTTCAAGTAGAGTTTCATCCTTTAATAAGTTTCTACTAAAACAAATATTTTCTCCAAACAATGAGCATTCAAAACTACTTGGTCTCATCAAAGCACAAGAATCATCTTATAAAAAATCACATAATCCACCAATGATTAACTATCTATATCTTCTAACTTTAAACATTATCCGAAAAATAGAAAGGGTAAGATAAAATAACTCTTCCAAAATAAAGAACCCCAAAGGAAGGTAAACTACTTTAAATCTTCAAAGTTCCACAGTACTACCAAAAGTTCATCATAGACCATTCCATAAATAACTATCCATAAAATTCATCAAAATAAACCAAAATATGATTGAAACCCAAATACAATAAGGATTTTATAACATAGTCTTCCAATATAAATTTTATCTCCTATCTCCAAACAAGATCAACCACTCTTAACATCTTATAACAAAAGTAGCTAACCTAAACATATTTTACCCCAGATATGTAAATCATTTCCATATGTAACCTAAATTAATATAAGTCCACCTTAAACTCATATATTCTTCAAAATATAAGTCATCCTTTACTCGTCAATGAAAATACCGTAGTATTATATTTACCTCGATCAGATAGGGTTCCCAAAATAGTGAATGTCTTCAAAAATAATAATCATCTTTTAATCCCCTAATCATCACTGTCATATTAATATGGAAATCATCACATTTCCTATCACATTGGTTGTTGGGACATGTTCTTCCATTTCCCACCATTAACATAGAAAAGAAAGTACAATTAGGGGCTTAAATTCTTATCCAATAATCATGAAAAAGAACTTAAATCATAGAAGGATAACATATAGAAGAAAAGTATACCCTAACATGTGATCGCCTATGTTCCAATCTATGTTATCCATGATCATATATTCATATTTGAATCTTTATTTTATTTTATCTTTTTCCATTAATAGTGGTTCATAATATGCTTATAAATTTACCAAAGAATATCCACCAGGAGTGTCGTAACCAATAGTGCAGTAAGGCCCGTTGTGGTATACCAGTTCCTGTTTGAGTCTATCTCAAAGCAGTGTTTTTGGGGTTTACCCCTATGTACATCTGTGCCAGAGCCCCCTCTACCTGCTCGTATCCAGACATGGATGTATTTTCTTGGCAACCCCTTACTCAATACTCACCAAAATTCCAGGAATATTTCTTATATTTAATATTTTCTATCAGAATCATCCTAAAGTTTTCATATTCTAATTTCCACAAATAACTAAACCATCCTTTGATACCAACTATAACATACCGCCTTTTTGTCACATAAACTTTCATTAAATTATACAAAACCGAGGATCATTAAGGTTTAGTGTCCTGGAAACCAGGAACCTAAAACAAAAAAACATTAAACATTCTTCTTAAACACTTAAAAGGCTTCCCTTTATCTTCATCCTTGTTTAATTACTGCATCTAATAACCTCAGGACATACATCAAAATAAAGGGTGAGAAGAAGGCCCATTAAGGGAAACAAGGGAAAACATTTAACATGTGAACTTGAGATACATCAACAATGTCATGAAAAAGAACTTTAAGGAATGAGAAAGAAATCATGAGGCATATCATAAAAAAAATAACATATTTCATAACATGAAGATGTGGCTACAACATTTAATATTGACAATCATTTCCATTTCACCATGGTCCATCCCCAAGGTTTCATTAAAAATTACCAAGGTTATTCACCAAGGTGTCATTAAAAATGGTCATCTCTAGAGATTAAGTCATTACCCAATGAATTGGAGTGATATGAGGCACAACTTTAAAATTCACTTTATTATCATGTGAGCCACATATATCATCATAAATAATTTCATAAAGGACTCTTATATCATAAAATAAATGGGTTTCATTTCATAGTCATAATGTTTTAAAAACTGCTTTAATGACATGATCTTTATGTCACTTTAAAACCCATGGAAAAGGAAAATGGGTTTCTTGTTTGTAAATCCCAGAATATAATATAAAACATTTTGATATATATGTGAATACCACTATAGAAAAATGCACTTTGAGTATTCACATAATAAAATAAATGCATTTGAGAAAAAGAGAGAGGAATTTTGAGATGAAAATTTTGCAGCATAACGGCTATGTTACAGGGTTTTAGAAAACATTCAAAAGATAGGGGACATGGGTCACCCACTCATAAATGATCCAAAAATAAGTAGAGGGACAGAATATAATTGATATAAGAACATGGTAATGAAATTTTAAAGACATTCCAAATGAAATTAAAAACATTGTAGGAAGACAAAAATAATAGTTCTCTTATGAAAATTCGACAGCCTAATGACGTCACTTAAAACTTCAAAAAATGAATTGATGAGATAAAATAGGGTCTATCATCATATGAAAATAAAAAATCAGTAACATATATATAGATATAATAACTGAACATAATAAAATGGAACTTTAAAGACTTGACATGAGAGAAGAACTTTGAAAAATGAGAAGGGTGAAAGAATCTCTTAAAAATTTGGCCGCCTAACGGCGTCACATAAACCTAAAAAAAATTGAATTGAAGAAATAAAATAGTGTCTATAGTCATATGAAAATAAAATATCAGTATGATAGATATAGAGATTATACCACAACATAATAAAAAGGAACTTGAAAGACATTACATGAAAGTAGAACTTTGAGAAAATGAGAAAGGCGAAAGAATCCCTTAAAAATTCGGCAGCCTAACTGTATCACTTAAACTTAAACAAACATTAATTGAAATGATAAAATAGGGTCTCTAGTCATATGAACATAAAATATTAGTATGATAGATATGGAGATCATACCCAAAAATAATAGAAAGGAACTTGAAATACTTTACAAGAAAATAGAACTTGAAAATGAGAATGGTGAAAGAATCTCTTAAATATTCGGCAGCCTAATGGCACCACATAAAAAATAAAAAAACTGAATTGAATAGATAAAATAGGGTCTCTCATAATATGAAAATAAAATATCAGTATTATATATATATAGATCACACACCAACATAATAAAAAGGAACTTGAAAGACTTGATAAGAAAATAGAACTGGAAAATGAGAATGGTGAAAGAATCTATTAAAAATTCGGCATCCTAACAGCGCCACTTAAACGTTCATAAAATGAATTGATGAGAGAAATAAGGGGTATCTAATCATATTAACATTAAAAGGGAATTAATAGGAATATAAATTAACATACTCTAATATAATAACATGGAGCATAAAATAAATGACTTAAAAGATATTACTTGAAAAGAAAGAGAGAGGTAGGATCCCTTACATTAAAACGCATCTCCTAAAACACAAAATTTGAGACGTTGAGGGATTTTGGGAATGTTGGGATGACTCCATGGGAGGTAATGAGACCAGAGATTCGTTGGGGGAGAGTTGGGAGTCGAATGGATGAGAGGATGGCATGGTATTTATAGGGAAAGTGAGGGGACAAGGCATTAATGGCCAAGGTACATCTCATTGGTGGTTTTGGAAAAACCATGGTCTTGCCCATGGTATTTTCCCATGGTATTGGCCAATTGGGACACCTCATACCTTATATTACTATTCATAAGTCGAACATATTGATTACATACTTAATACATCATTTAATGATGTCATTAAACACTCATAACTTAAAAACTGTATTTTCACAATTCATCGAAAATTCATCTTTCTCAGAAAAAACCCAAAATTTCACCTTAACCAAATATTAGTGCCCTAATTTCAAAAATGAAGTCCATTTTATAAAAATAATTTTCTAAATATTTTTAATTTACATTTTAAATAAATACAATATTCACTGAAAATTCATTTTTTTCGGAAAATCCCCCAAATATTACCTTAACATAATATCGATGCTCTGAGTTAAAAAAAATCCGTTTTATAAAAAAAATTTCTAAGTATTGTTAATTTAATTTTTATTTAAAAAATTGTATTCACTCGAAAAAAATGATACTTGACTAATAATTTATGAAACCGTTATTTAACCATTTTATTGAATCACATTATTTAATCAAGGTGCCTAGATTATATTAATAATTTCTTTACGTGAGATTATTAATCCATTTGGTCACATTAATAATCTTATGAATACAATCATTATTCATAATTTATTATTCATCAAAAATTATGTTGATCTTATTAGACTCTAAATCTCGTACTGAACATAATTGTAGAAGACCATTTTTTGAAAATCATTACACATTTTTAATTATTTAAGGTTTACATAAATTTTTTTAAAATATACTTTTTCTAAAATTCATCAAAAATATGCATACTATATTTATCCGATCATTTGAAGATTCATAAACGCCATCATAAGAAGAAATAAAATTTTTTATTTAAAATAAAGGATTACACAAGGCAGTTATGGTCTCCTTACATAGCCCCTTATCACACCCGCATAGGAACTAAGTGTAAGGTGTGCTAAGGTGATAGAATCCGAGGGAGGCTCGACCAACATCGCCCGACTAGTAATTTCTATCAGTTTGAACTTCTAACAATGGCGATTCTATTCTAGCTTCAGACGATAATGTTCGACTTGAGTTTGGTCAAGAGCAAATCCAAGTGGTGCTACCTCCTTCCCAAGTTCCGTTATATTGGCTTCGATTGGCCTGAGACTACTGGATGAGGCCACCTAATCTCCTTTCTATCTTAATTAACCAAGATCACTTGTATTTAGATACAAAAAAATGAAACGTTTAGTTTCCAGCGGTCATATTGACCAATGGTCATATAACAGTCAAACCCCAACAGTCTCATTTTAATTGTACTCATGTTATCTAATGAAACTATTTTGTTGAGTATAAAAATAAAATAACACACAAAATTAGGAAACAAGATTTATTCAAAATTTTGAGTCGTTACAGAGGATGTTACATTATTTATAGTGGTAGGAATTGGGAAAGTATGATGGTCGTGTTTCAGAAATTTATATGAAGACGTGGCCCATGGAGCTTGATATAGACTTTAGTTTGATCCGAGCATCGATAGAGTATTGATTTGCTTTGGTAGTGTGTCAAATGCGGGTAGTTGGGCATTAGTGATGAGTTTCAATTTTGGTAGACTGGAAGGAGGTAGATTCATTTTGGGTTGACTTCTAGAATAAATTCTGGGTGGAGTTTCATTCATCAACCATAATGTATAAGAAGATTCATCAGCTAATCTACCATTAGTAGTGGATTATGTGGGTGCGGGAACATGGAACCATGTTGAAATATATTCTTTGCTTCAACTCGGATCTCTTTCAAGATGACGAGTCTCATGTTAGATGGCATGAGGAGGCCCTCCACTCTTCTATCTAGTAAAATATTAATACTTTTATGTTGACAACTTATCAGGAGGTTCAGAATAAGGTAGATGTAATTTATAGTATTCACTCATGACGAGGTCTATCGTGATAGGGGAGTCAATAGAGTTCTTTGAGAGGTAGGGTCATTAGTGGGGGATCACAGGCACAGAGACCTTCGTGGTTTTGAATGATAGGGATGTAACCTAATTAGTTTCCTTTATGGCCTTCTGGTTCCATTTTTCTCTTTTAATTTTCGATGCACTTGAGGTCAATGTGTTTCTTCTATGGGGTTCACGGCCATCTTCATAATTTGTGTCCATTATTTTATTGAACTAAATATCATTGAGTTAAACATGTTCAACACCATCATAAGTAGTAGTTCCCAACAAGAACCTTCCAAATGTAGGCACAATAGTCTCATGTTCCACCAAGGGGATACAGAGAACTACGGAACGACATGAGGTTTTTCCTTGGGGACTTCAACCTAGGAATGATCGTGGTGGCGGTTGTTAGAAAAGGGGAAAAGATGTTTTACATGGGCAGTTACACCTAGTAGATGTAGCAGTTTTAGTAGGACCGTAGATATTTAGAGGTACGCTCATCTTGTTTAGTACCCTTGATTGTGCTTTGTTTCATTCAAGAGATTATATCTCTGTTGCATCACCCAGTTTAGCTTTGGCTTTGGGACCTGACCTAGAGATGCTTCTAATTCCCATGGGGTTGAGTATGCTAGTTGAAGGTCAGACCTTCTTGTTTGATGTGTTTCTAGGATTTTGACTGATGATGGTTTCACATCAGTCACATGGGAATAATTTTTCTCTTCATATGAAATCATATTATGTCATTATCATCACAAAAGTGTTTTCTTACATGGATGTCATTATCAACTACTTCTGGGGAAGAGTCATGTTTTCCTATAAACATGGTCAGTTCATGGTATTCATTGGTCAGCTGAGCTATCAGGTGGGATATTGGGTTGTAGATCATCTTCATTCCTTATTGGAAGAGTTTTTTGTAGAATCAGTGGATGATTATTTGATAGAGGTTTCAAGGGTAATTATGGAGATCCATGATGTTTTCACTGAGGGTTTTGTAATGCTACCCCCATGATATGATTTCAAATATGGGATAGAAATGGAACCTGATGCTTCTAGGATTTTGATAGATCATCATAAGATGAAAACCTTTGAGTTGTGTGAGATGAGGATTTAGTTGTATAATTTGATGAAGAAGGGTTTTACTTGTCCATGTGTGTTTTAAGGGGCTACTCAAATGTCGGTCACATAGAAGGTATATGGTAGTATGAATTTGTGTATAGACTATCGGGGGTTTAATTGGGTGATGATCAAGTAATGTTACCCTATTTTGAGGAAAAAAATTCGTTTCAATCATCTGAGAGGGGAATGAAGTTTTTTTAAGATCAATTGCTATTATAGATATCACCAGTAGATGGTGAAGGTGGTCAATATCATGAAGACTTCATTTAGATTCCATTATGGGAACATAAATTTTATAGTCATGCACAACTGTTTTATGAAAAACACGAGTCAAATTAATGTGGAATATTAAATCAATCGTTCATGACTCCCTTGAATGGTTCATCGTCATATTCATGAATGATTCTCCGATCTACTCAAAGTTAGAGGAGGAGAACATGAGAATCTTAGGACTATCATGTAGGATATCTTAAGCCACCAGCTCAATGAAATGTTGTCCATGTGTATGTACTATACATGAGAGATGAATTTCCATGGCCCTGAAGGGTTTTATAATGTTTTTTTGTAATCATGTTAATGTATTATGCAATTATTTCTTGGGTATCACCCATGAATGGTGAAGAAGTTCTCAGTTCTCTTGGTATCACATTCTATTATCGGAGGTCTACACCCTATTTCACTCGAGTTATTGACATATTGATATATTTAACTAGAAATAACCATGATTTTGTGTTTAATTAGTAGTTGTAAACATTATTCATTTACATGAAGGGGATGTTGGTTAGTCCTACAATGCTATGGTTTACAGAGGAAGGGGTGGTGTGTGAGGTTTTCCATGATACTTCTTATCTAGGGTTGGGATGCATCATGATGCAGAAATGATTAGTGAATTATTTTGGGTATATGATGTTACATCACCACATTTGGGACTATATAACCCACTATCAAGAGTTATAAGACTTTCACTTACATGATATAGTGACTGGTGTTAATGGTTTTTTGTTCATGACGACAGTGAAATATAATCAGATACAACTGGTGGAGGAGACTCACTTGGGAGAATCATAGGTAGAGGAGTTTCATGATCATGATATCAGTAGTGATGCTCTAGAGTGATGGTCATAGGATGGTCAGAATCTGATTTTGTTTTATGGGAGGTTTTTTCATCCAATTGTAGAGAGTGAGGGAGTTCTTCATGAATTTCATAACTCACATTTAGTAGTACACCCATAAATTTCTAAAATGTATTGTGCCATGTGGATTCAATTTTGGTGGCCCAGGATTAAGTGGTTTATAGTAGAGTTTTTGGAAGTATACATTTTATTAATATAAGGTAAAGGCTATGTATTGTGTTACCATTGGTTTGTGGTAGCCCTTGGATATCCCCAAGTGGACGTGGGATGCAATATTAATTGTTTTCATCATACATTTTCCTAGATCTCATGGAGACTATGATGATATCTGTGTAGTAGTGTATAATGGGATTAAATAATCTCACTTCTTATCGATCATTGAGTCTGTAATAGTTGATGCCTTGAAAAATATGTATAGGGATGAGGTGGATTGGTTTCATGGAGTTATGATATCCATTTTCTCATATCTGGATACACATATTACCTCATGAGTCTGAAAAGGATTTTAATATTATTTTGGAACATAGTTATTCCTTAGTTTTTCTTCCCACCCTCAAATATATGGTTAGAAGGAACAAACTATCCATACATTGGAAGATATGTTGTGGGTGTGTATTTTAGTATTTAGTGGCTCTTGTGAATAACCCCCAACCTTGTTAGAGTTCTCTATTAATAATTTTAATAACTCTTCTATTATAATGGATACATTTGATGCCTTGAAAGGACGAATATTTTTTTTCATATTTGTCCTGGAGAAAGGCTAAAAAGATGGTTTTTCATGGTCCAATGGAAGTGAAGAGCATGATATAGATGGTTTCATCTTGTTCTGGAGAAGATAATAGCATTTCATGTCTAGAAGAAGTCTTATTCCAATCATAGGATGTGGCCCTCAGAGTTATTGGTTTGGAAACACATGTTCATAATGGTTTTCCCTCGATGTGGGTAGTGGAGGATTGGAATAAGGAGAAATCATTATCCAATTTTTTTAGACCCTTTTAAGTATTAGGGTGATTTGGAGAAGTTGAATTCCAGTTGGCATGTCTATCATAGTTGTATAGGACCCATGAAATATTCCACTTCTCTCAACTCCATCGGTATCTTCACAATGAGTCCCATGTCCATAACTAGAGAGTAATTAGGAGTGAGAAGCATCAATGCATGCCTGGTACAAACGATTGTTTTGAGTATTTCCTTTTTTACCTCATGATGTATGGTTTGAACATGATGTTTTAAAATAATCTATATTCCATTGAGTTTGCAAGTGTGTGGTGCAATGTTTGACAAAGTCAGGACCCATGAAAATGGAAGGAACGAATTCCAAATCGATATGAATTAACTATGATGCGATTAAAACCATGAATATGAAACCTAGAGGGAATGATATCATGACATGAAAAACATAATTCCTTTATTTACATGTCAATGATGGCATGGTTTTTGTGATTTCAGTTTTTTTTTCTGATTGTTTAGGTGGAATGTTATGTTGGTGGTAGCATTGGGGGAGTGATGAGATTCGGGAGAGGTTTCTCAAAGGGTGGTTTTTTGGATTCCTTTTTCCCATATAGGATTGTTTTTGAATTCATGAGGGTGACAATAGTATGATAGGAAACTCAAGTTATGGTCTAGAAATAAATGGTCTATTTCATTGTGAAAATTTAGAGTTTGAAGTCTTTTGGGTAATCAAGGTGACTCATTTCATCACTTTTTTTAAATTTGATAGTTTTCTATGTTTACCAATGGTGGCTCAGCCAAGCGATGGATCTCCCAGGTGGACACTCACTCATGGTGACTTGTTGGTGGTGACACACAACTGATGAATCATTGTTATTGACTCATTGGAGGTGGATTTCTGGCAGTCACTCATATATTGTTTCCTCACTGAGTAATATCTCACTGAATGGTAGCTCAATAAAATATGAATTTCAAAACAATAGCTCACCGAACGATGAATCTTGATTTGTTACTCACCATTAAGTGCCTCACTAAATGGTTACTCCCATGCAGTGACACACTTAATAGTAACTAATGATCAGTTCCTCAGCATGTAGTGAGTTATCCTACAATGACTCGTGAAAACTATTTCCTTCCTCCTACAGTTTCACCCTTTTCAAAATTTCATTGATCTAATACAGTCCTAAAGTCATGTTTAAAAGGATTTTAGGCCGATTCAAAGACCATAAAACCTATCATAAATTTTTAACGGTCTATAGGCATTGAACTATCTAAACTCGTTATCTTGATCAGATCTATCATTAATGGAAAATTGAAAATGTAGATAAACTATTTATACGTTTATATTTTTCCAAGTTTAGAGACATCTTCTACCCCTGTTCTTCATTTTTGTTATTTCTCTGTATGAAATGCTCCAAAATTTTATTCTAGTCATATTTTTTTGTACATGGTGTAGCTTTAGGTTTCTTTTTTACGAGTAATTTTCCCTCAACATGTGCACCCTTTTTGGGTGCAATCAGGAAGTTATGACAACCATTTTCTTCCAAGATGGGATCCCTTCATCAATATTAAATGAGTATCTTGTGGGGTGCAAAAACAAATGTTATCCTTATGATGATAGTCATTTTTTAATTTATAGAGATAATTTAATAGGCATTAAATCAATAAATAGGGTGCTAGAAAAAAGTTTTGCAAGATCTTTTTTTATTTTTAATGCTATTGTTTTAATCATCAAAGGATTACTACCCACTGTAAATCATATTCATTAGGTGAATATTTTTCCAATGTTATTGTTTATGGAATGAATGATGTTTTTTTCAATGAACAATTAAATACAAAAAGCATTAATAAAGTATATTATTCTTATTAATGGATGATCCTAGATCATACTATATTTGTGATCAAACAAGACTTATAATTTTTAATTAAATAATAAATACCTTGTTAAATCATAATATTCATTGATTTGTTCATCATGGTAATGTGGTTATAGAGAAGGAAGTTCACATGGGGTTAGTTTGGTGGATGTGGTGGGGCATGCTTGTGTAGTGGGGCTGTGAAATTTGATGTTTATGTATAGAGATGTGTTTGTAGAAATTTGGGTTTCGGCATTGTTCTAGTGAGTTGGGGATTGATTCTGTTGATAGGTGACTTGATCAGGATGAGATTATAGAATTATGTTAGTGGTTTATATGTGTTAATTCACATTTATAGTATTCATAAATAATCCCCATGTTCTAGGAAAATCAAGGGGAGATGCTCCCTTACTTTTAGGTGGGTTAATTTATCATGTTTATTCATCCTATGTTTAATGTTTTCTATGCTATTAATTGTATGTTGTGATTGGTAGTTTCCTGAGTGGTGATGGAATAAATTAATTGGGAATAAATAATGGTAACGATTATACAATTTGAGGGGAATGTGAAATGGGTCTTGTAGCATGTTTTGTGGTGTTGGTAATTGGAGTAGTAGAAACGATGATACTATTTTCTTGGTTGTTTGTTTTGAGAAACCATTGGTGTGAAATATGTTCATGGTATCATATATATTTATTCTATATTTTCCTTGTGATTTCAATATTCACCCAACCCTAGTATTATTTTTTGTTGAACACCCCCATTAGGATATGGGATGATGGCTTTGTCAAACATCATGGTGGGAGAATGGATGGTTGGACCCTACCTTCCACTCTCCTTCTTCTAGGTTGTGCTAGAACAATATTCTTCTAGATGGTTGTGGTTTGTGAGGTAGAGGTGTGTGCATGAATTTTTGGTTTCCCTTTATGTCTTTGGGTTGATCTGATTGGTTCTTTAACAAGTATCATTAGGATTAAATGTTTCATATTTTCCCATGGGTTTTTGGGATGTGACATAGTATGTGGCCCAAGTGTCTATTGGTGGGATTAGTTGTATTATGTGGACTATCTGCCGTTGGGTAGGATTTAATGTGTTATGTGGCCCAGGTGTCTGTGGGAGGGATATAATTGTGAGGAATAGGTGTTTATGGTAGGGTTGTGATGTGGTTTGTTTAGAAGAGTTGGGAGTACCACTGAGCTTGTCATTAGGGTGTGAGAAAATATTATTACTGGGAATGTGGTGTGGGTACTGTATCCTCGATGTCCATTATATTGGATTAGTTTACTTTTGTTATTTTGTGATCATGATATATTGAGGTTGTAAGGGGACAGACCTCTATGGTCCATTCCATTGAGAAAATCTGGTTTTTGATGTATTTTGGGAGGTCAATGTGACTTATCCCCAATAAATTTCCAATTTTCCAATTCTATATACCGTTCCATTAGTGAGACTTTTGTGAACAGTTCCATCGGTGAGACCAACGTGAACATTTCCCTCGGTGAGACCGATGAGAACATTTCCATCAGTGTGACTGATGTGAACACTTCCATCAGTGCGACCAATGTTAATAGTTTCATCTGTGAGAATGATGTGAAAAGTTTCATCATTGAGACAGATGGGAACAGATAAATCAGCAAGACCGATGGGAAGAGTTCCATCGGTGAGACCAATGGGAAAAGTTTCATCAGTGAGATTGATGGGAAGAGTTCCATCGGTGAGACTGATGGAAACATTTCAATCGGTGAGACCGATGTAAAAACTTCTATCAGTGAGACCGATGTGAATAGGTACATCGGTGAGAACGATGTGAACACTTCCATTGGTGAGACTTATGTGAACAGTTCCATTGGGGAGACAGATGTGAACTGTACCATCAGATCGATGAGTCATTATGTAAAGAGTATCATCATATCGATATGTGATTTGGTAAATAGTACCATCTATTTGGTGAGTCGTTATGTGAACAGTACTATCAGATCAGTGAGTAGTTTTGTGAATAGTACCATCAGATTGGTATGTCATTCGATGAACAGTACAATCAGATCGATCTATCATTATGTGAACTGTACCATAAGATCAGTGAGTCTAGGATCATTGATTCATTCCTTGAAAAGTGTTTCCTGGATCTGTGTGTCCAGGATCGGCGAGTAATTTTGTGAAATGTGTCTCCAAGATCGGTGAGTCAATGATCAGTGACTTATTTTGTGAACAGTTTCTTCAGGATTAGTGAGTCTAGGATCAGTGATTCATTTTTGGAATATGGTTTCCAGGATTGGTGATTCCAAGATTAGTGATTCTTTTTGTGAATAGAGATTCCAGAATCAGTGAGTCTACAATCAGTGAGTCCACGATTGGGGATTCATGGATCGATGAGTAATTATGTGAATATTATTTCTAGGATCAGTTAGTAAAGGATCTATGAGTCATTTTGTGAATAGTTTTTCAAGGATCAGTTATTCCATGATCTGTGAGTCATTCCATGAATAATGTTTCTAGGATTAGTGAGTCCTGGATTGGTGAGCCATATTAGGAAAAATATTTCTATGATCGGTGAGTCCATGATCAGTGAGTGTATATTGTTTCCTGAATCAGGTATTGTGTTTCTAGTATAGGTAGGTGTACAATGTTTCCAAAATAGTGAAAAGTGTTTCCAGCATCCTATAGTTCGATCCGTTGATGTTTTCTTTGATGTAACGCATTCAAGGCTCTGTTTTATGTGATTAAAAGCCAAATTAAATCTCATAACTCCTATATTTATTTTCCCAAGTCTCAAGGTTCCATTACCTAGTCAAATTTTGTGGTTCAAATAGATCCTCTTTTAATGGTAAATCATGTATATCTTAAACAACTACTCTGTTAAATCTTCTAGAAGGATGAGATATCAATTTCCCAAGTTATACCTTCTTGTTCCCTTGTGCGAGATGATAGAACCGATACATTTTCCTATAGGTGTGGCATGGTTGAACCATATTCCTCAGATCATTTCCCCTTGATGTTTCTTACTGTTGCATGTATAGCCCTTACTTTGGTTCAAAAAATCAAGTATTGATCCTTCATCGATAAAAGGTATGTTTTATCATCATTCTTTTGGCTTCATCTCTTTATATTTATCCTTACCCTATAAGGGTATTTGGTCTCTATAATTCAAATGGAGTTTTATTGGGTTTCGGTTAGTGCATTCGTACAATGATATCCTCAGAAAGAAATAGTTGTCATAAGAGGAGGTGATCATTATCCTTTGTATGTATCATTCTTGAATAATGAACTAAAAGAAACATTTAAGGTAAGGGATTTGTTGCTTCACTTTTCAATTACATGAAATTGTATTTTTAGCATGATTTATCCCACTGGATCATAATGTAATTGACTTAATAAATATTTGATCCAAATAAATAAATTGATATCGATCGTAAGTTATTTCCTCTTGTTTTTCTAGATAGTGTGATTTTTATATTTTCTTTTTCAGCTTTTATTCCAAATGGAAATTGGTAAAGATTGTAATGAACGAATCAATTGATAAATGTTTGGATAAATATAGTGCCCTGTAAATGAATCTGGTACTTCTTGTTGTAATTTGATTTCATTAAAAATGGTGCAGTAAGAATGTTTAATTATTTGTGATATGATACTCAATAGGGTTCCCAAATATAAAACCTAAGAATAATAAATCAGTAATTCCATGATTGATTAATGAACATGTTTTTCAATAAAAGATAATTCCTTGTAGTGTTATAAGTAACCATCTTGATTGTTTATGTGCCAATAGCACAATTGAAATGATATTTGTGTTCATGTTTCTTGTGTTGTGATGTGAGACTAGATGTAAGTTTTGATATGTTGGGGCATGGAAGAATATTGTTTGTGGAATCAGTTGATTCATAGAGTGGCGAGATGCATCAGTTTAAGCGTGTGGGTGTCAGGGAGGTTAGTGTAGATGATTAAGTGGGTTAAATGTTAATTTTTGGATTCTTACAGATTCTTATTGGTTGTTTATGTGCTTTACATTACCAACTTCTCATGGAATATGGACTTTCTAAACAGTCTCCAGAAATAGGCGAAGACGCGCAGGGTATTCCACATGATTTGCATGTTTAGCTTCTCAGTGGTGGATGAGTCTACACACTTACTATAGGCTGCAAAGACTCGAGGAGTAGTTCATCTACTAACTTGGTTGATCCCCTTGTGTTTAGTACCATAGAATGTTTTTATAGAATGCATGGTATAATGGGAATTAAATACTATAAATAAATAACTTAATAAATGATGATAACCCAGGGGTTGGGAGCTTACTGGGATGCAATGATGAGGTTACAACTAAATGGGACACTAGGCATTGGGTGGGATGATAATGAAATATAATGTCGAAATTGATAATGGTTAATCAGTGTTTAATGAATTAATTATCATAATGTGAAACTTATAAAAAGGGAATGAAGTAAAGTAATAATGCTCTTAATATGTTTTTGTGCTTATAAGATACCTAGTATTTGATATGGAATCTGGGAGTCTTAGAGATGTTACATGTAGTTGAGTCTATGACTAGGTTATGCCTATAGAGTTATTTGGAGAAATAGTATATTCTATATTTTTTGTGTTTCTATATGCTACTCCGCCCCGTTAGTCAGGGAAACTGACACCCCATGGATTTTGAGCCACATGGTGTGTTTTCCCAATTATTTTGGTTGGAGGGTGGATGGATGACTACCCCCATTATCCCAAATCTCTTCTCTTGGTAGTTACATTTTCCGGTAGGTACATCAGCTAGTTTTCCCCAAACATGTGTGTAGAGGGCTGTAATGGATTGGGGTTATTCACACACACATATTTTTAATATATTATCATATGTACTACTAAAGTTGTATCATGTATAAGCTGTAAATACTTGAGGATACATACTCATTGTTTGGGATGTAATGTCTTGTGGAATAATGATCGATGTATGATACACATTATGTGATATGTGGTGGCTCCTGGGTGTATATCGGTAAGCCTTTTTGGAGAGAAATTCTTATGACCTGCGACGTTGGGGCATAGTAGAAAACTAGCGGGGATGTTATAGCGGGGTACACTTGATATTCATTATTATATTATATACTCTTGTATGTGTATCTTGATGAGTGTATACATGGTGTGGCTGGGAACATATTATGCCCTTTTAGGTGATGAGTTGGTTCCACTTATTTTTTCATATGCTTTAGTATGATTTATTTATTTTTTCATGAGAGGCTTCAGGGATGATCCAACTTAGTATACTGTTATACTAACCCTATGTTTATATCAACTATATTTCAGGTCACATGGAGCAGGTTGGAGATCATGATGGTTTCAACTAGCGTGGGGTTATAGGAGCTATTCAGACTTATGGATTATATTTTTTACATTCTTTTAGGTATTTTTTGATTTTCCACATTTAGTTGTAGTAGGTTTCATTTCATTACATATTTGTTTATGGGATTTCTTCTACATTGCTACTTGATTTGGATTTGGTCGGTTTCAATCTTATCTCTCACTTATGTATGTGATCTCATAGAGGGTAATGCCTCCCATTTGCGTGTTTCCTATAGCCTCGGTGCTAGTCGCAAACCTGAGGCCTACTGGAGTAGGGACTCAGGGGTCATTATCTACCTTCTCACATTGCTGTCCTAGGAGGGGTACACCTAGTGGGGACAGGGCCATGACATAGTGTTTTTTATAGGTTTGTTTGAGCGGTAGGATAGAGTTTGGAGTTAAACACATGTGTGGTTGCATGGGTTGGCCGAGAAACAATGTTAGTCATGTTTAAAAAGTGATGCAAACAATAGAGACCGGGTAATACATAGACGTTTATGTCCCCCTATGATCTGATGTATGAACCTTTATGTTTACAATGTCTATTAAACTAGGTGATACTAGTTTCCGGGAAGAGACCTATGAAAGGATCTTGAATCATTTTTCTTTGTACCTATGTTTGAATTGGTAGTCCTTGGTATAGGTTAATCTGAACTGAATCAAATAAAACAATAAATTAATTAATGATGAGTCTTCCATATTATTGGTTTAGGAGATTTAACTATTTTTTATTTTACAGGTAGGGATCTAGGTCCACGTCCCCGTCAGGATCACATAGAAGATGTCACCAGGTTGTGCCAGCAGATCGTCGTCGCGTAGAGGTTGATGATGATGACACCTAGAGGAAGATACTCTTAGTGTTTCAGCAATATATTCTATATAAGTATGAGGACATTGTTTCAGATACAATTCTAGTATAATATTTGGATTTGTTCAAGATAGTCTTCAGTTTGAATAATTCTCGGAAGGAGCATGGGGTGTCCTTAGTTTTGACAATGTTGTGTGGATCTGCAAGGTAGTGGTCTTTCTTAGTCCTCAGGGATCATGAGAAGTTGGTGATCATGCAACACCCTGAGATTTTATGAGATATATTGTTATTAATTTCTTTCATGTCTTCAATTTTACACTACAACAATATTATCTTGTACAATATTCAACACCTTATTAGCTTGCAGTATACACAACACTATTCTTGGCTCGTGTAACAGACATTTTCAAGTTTGTTTTGTAGAAATTGTTCTATAAAACATTAAGTACAGATTTTGTTTTATGTATAAATGAAATAAGTTTTGATTATTTTATACTCAACACCAAAGGGAGCTTCCACTATACGCAACTCTGACTTGTCTTGCATTACATGCAATAACGACTTTCATCGATAGCGTGTGTAGTACGCAATACTGGGTTTTTCTAAACAATGATATATTGTTTTAATATTATTAAGAACTAGATTTAATGAATATTATTAACTAAATTTTTAATCTTATAAAATTATTACTCATCATACACATTTTCTATAACATGGTTTGAGAAAAAAATAATTTTTTCAGGTAAAATAAGTATTTTTTTTAAAAATGCAGTTTTGCCGCCTTTTGATTGCGCACCCACTTCAAATATAGTTTGTCACGTGTTTATAAGTTCAATTAGATAAAATAAAATTCATAATTTTAATCAGGATATTAAAATTTTCTTGGATAAGTTTTTCATTATATTCTGATAACTTTTAGATTTTAATAAATAGTAAAAAAACGCAATATTTTAATTAAAAACAATTTTTTTCATCATAATAATTTATATAGTTAAATTATAGTATTGAATGGATTTAAAGTATAAATAGAATATATTTTTATCATTTAATTTAATTTATTTCATTAGCATTTATTTTACATTGAATTAATCGGTAAAATCATTTCAATATTTTATAATGTTTTAACTTTTAAAACTCGTTTTCTTAACAACATGAGTAATTTTAAATTAATTTCTGAAACATCGGTGATTTGAATTTAGAAAAATGGATTTCATATTTGTAATCAGTAGGTCAAAATAATGTTAATAGTCTACTTTTTTTTTGGGCACTATGAATAGAAACTACAGAAAATTTTATTTATCATAGTTAAAGGTAAATTGGTTAATTAAGGGTAAATATAATATTATAAAATTTCCCTAAACCTTGTATTAAAATAATTGGATGATTATATTTAGTCCTAAGGCATTTGTGTCGAAATGGAATCCATTTTAACCCACTTGGATGTGATTAATACCTTTAACTTATTTTATTTTGATGAATGTGAAATGTGTCACACTCAAGCTTTAATAATTAAAGTATTTTTAATATAAGGTAATACCGAAAATAAATTAAATTATAAATACTCATTTGAAATCAAATTTTTTCTCTTTGTTATGGTAATTTATTTGTAAATTTTAAGTGAAATTTAATTACCTTAATATCTTATACATTAATGATGCAGAAATTATTTACTTAGTGAAAAATTAGTAATATAGTTTTTATTAAAGAACTAATACCCATCAAAAGGCCCAAACACTTGAACAAAACCTAATTTTAGAGTATACCTATACCATAATCATCCAAGCGTCGAATTTGGGACCATTTGGATCCGTATAAAAGAGACTATGTCATTTATAATATAATTTTTGTAATAATGTCAAACTGTCATCTTCATAACTTCGTAAATATAAAAATTTAAATGTTATGATTTTAAGATTATAAATTAGAGTAAAAGTATTATTATGAATGGTAATATATTTTTCTTTATCATAGGATTTTATTTTTAATTTCTATGAAAAAAATAAGTATATTTAATAATTATACAATTATGTTATATTAATTATTTTATTAAGAGAAATATCAAATAATTGGTTTTAAAAATATTAAAATAAATATTACATGAACAATTTAATGTGATCCACTAATTTTATAGATTAATATGACACGTTAGGAATCTATTAAATATTTTGGATCGAATATATCTTCTCTATGGATTTTATTTAAATTCAAATAATTGAATAGTGTCAAAATTTACACTATTGATATTTTACAAAAATAACATATTATTAAATTGTTTAAAAATGAACAAAATATTAAAAAAATTTAAAATTTAAAATTATGCAGTCTAAAATTTAATAATATATATAATTATTGAAAAATAAAAACACATAAGTAAGTATTTATATAAATTTTAATATTATAAATTTATTACTATAAATAAATTTAAATAGATTAAATAAATATAAATTAAATTGATAAGGTTTAAAATAAATTCCAAACATGTCTAAATTTTATTGGTTGATGAGATTACAAGCCTATTTGATCTCATCTTCTAATGTGAGTCATTTTGGATGTTATAAGTGGGGTTTGAATTTATTATAAATTAATATTTCTTATGTTTCCAAAGGTGCCCCTTTCCTCCCTTATAAAATGGAACCTCCTCCCTCTCCTCCTCACAACACATTGAGCCTTAAAACTCGGATAAACCCTGCCCATATCTCTACTCACACTACCTAGAAACATTATCTAGCTCCTGGTATTCGTCAAAGACCGAATTTAGTGCCCTAAGAGTAGGTTTAAAAGAGGCACGTCGAAGAAGATGTAATATCCTTTACCGATTCTTTCAAGTAAATTTCTTCTTATACTTCCTCTTCTTTTGTTGTTTCATAATAAAGTAATATCAATAGTATCACTAATATACTAATATATTATTATAAATATGAACCAACCCTATTTTATCATCTATCTATCCTACGGATAACGAAATCATCACGCGTGCGTACGTATGGAATACCGTCTCCATGCCGTGGTGTAATCTTTTTTTCCACCACCACCTTTCTCGGATGGGTATAATGGTGTAATGAATAAAAATATATGGTTATTATATCATGATACTAATTATGAGTTATTATATCATCCAATATAATTCTATTCAATTATTATGGTAATGATTTCTTCGCTCGTGCGTGCGTACGAATTACCGTCTCCACGACCCGATGGAATTAATTCTCCAAGTTAACCATTCAAGAATGATTATAAAGTATATATATTAAATAATCATGAATGATATGAGATAATAATGATACTGTATATATGTAAATATATGTTTCATTTAGTTAATTACATTCAATTTAATAAGAAAATGAAAACATCGTTCATGCGTATGTACGGCCTACCGTCTCCATGAACGGTGTATTTCATTCCCATTTATCGATCAACCATAAAAATTTATATTCTGAATATATATTATATCTAAATCATGTTTTACATTCTGGAATTAAGTAAATAAGGATATAATTAATAATATCATGAACAACAAGGCCAAACATGTACGATAAATGAATTGATTTTACCCAAAACGCTGCATTAACATGAAATTGATAAAAGAACTGGTAATATAAATTCATAAGTGAATCATATAATATATCATAAATATTATTATGGTTCTGTTACAAGTTAATAATATGTTTAAACCCACTATACAGTAGTTTTGGACACATACAGAAGAAATTGGACCACTGGTAAGGGATTATTTCATCTAACTTTTATTTCTGTGAGACACATGCCTTAATCACCATCTATATCTTTTTTATGGTTTTTGAGCTTCCCATGAGTGTTTTATGATTTTTATTATGAAGGATATGATATTTAAATATGAATGTTATTTTTCATTGATTATAAATGCTATGGGATAATTTGGCAATCCCATTTTTATCTGAGATTTCTTATACCTATGTATTTACTGGGGTTATATTTTTCATCCATGTCCATAAAAATGTTTTTCATAAAGTGTTTAATATTCATCCATGTATGTTAAAATTCATGTTTAACCCTTTTTTACTATTAATTTCTGTTATAGAAGGAATCTTACTTTTGTTTACCATATGTGGAACTTTTTTACTTTTTCAATAAAAGTACAAGGGGAATGTTTTTTTAACTTATACGGCATTTACTGATTTTTACGGTTTCATAACGCCTATTTTTCAAGAATATTACTATACAGTATTTGATGATTATTTTTAACAAATTAATTTTCTTTTAAAAATTAATGGCATTTTGTGAAAAGAAAATGATTTTGAATAAGAAAGGATATTTTCCTCAAAAATTCATTTCAAGTGTTTTATCAAAACTATTTATCATCTAAGAAGAAATTATTTATTATGTTTATGATTCAAGTATAATGTTTCTATTATTTACATGGTTTGATTTTTATTATGATGAAATTATATCCCTTTATTTTATATGGATTATGTTATTATGGGATGATGTTTATGAAACCCATTTTATTCGTTGGGTTATTATGAATGATGTATGTTTATTTTGTGGCACACGAAATAATGATTTTATTATGAGATGCGTGGGATCTATATCTCCCTAAAATGCATTGGGTTATGATTTATATCTCATTATATATACATGGATGGAATTTAATGTTAATCTGGTTCAGTAATATAGTACTAGAACGAGGAGTGAACTCAATTTAGTAAGGGACTTTGTCCACTATTAGGTCCTTGAATGATTTTCCTTTGATACATTGGAAATGATAACATGTTATAAATGGTTTCCACAATTACATGTTTTATTCCCATGTTATTTTATCATGGTTAATGTTACTTTTTGATCTATACCTTATGCACTACCATGATTTATGTCATTACTAATGATTTTGATGGTTTATGTTCATGTTCTTACATTGAAATGTTTATGGATTGTTTTATGTTCTCCATGTTTACCCGTACTGAGTGTATGAGCTCACCCTTTTTATGTTTTCTTTTCCCCAAGATATAATGAAAGGTTTTAGGTAAGAAAAACAAAGGGGAAGATCTTTCTGGGAGATGTTGAAGATCTTTCACCATGATTGGAAGATTATGTTCCGAGTTTCGAAATTATCTTAACTAATACGGTCTTTGGGTGTCTGTTTCTGTAATGTATTAAGTATTCCGCAAAATTAATGTAATGTATATGTACATAATGATTTGGGTATCTATAGTTGGTATCAGAGAAATGGTTTAGTCAACCCTTGGAAACTAGGATGCGAAAACTTTAGTGAAGTCCTTCGAGATATTTCTATGTTATATCTAGGGATTTCCTAAAGTTTATGTATAAGTATAGGTTATAGTCCTAGAATTATGGTAACAATCATAGAATTAAAACTAATATCTTAGATATATAAGGTACATCCCCTTTATTATGTTGTTTTGATAGCATGATTTTTTCCTCTCACACTATTCTTTTTGGGTTTTAGAAAATGGCTGGAAACAAGAGGATTCATGTTAATAGAGAATATGATGGAATGTGGAATGATATTCTTCATGAGATACCAAATGAAATGGGATTTAGAAGGCAGAAAATTGTGATTATACCTAATAAAAAATTTCATAATATGATCAATAATCTCATCATTGGTAAGTTTCCTGACTCACCTAATAAGAGAAAGATGAATTTTCATGATGATCATAGAGGAATGGAAATTCAATTTTCCACATGTAAATCATTTCAGAAGAGAGATCAAGGATACTGTTTCAAAGGAACTGAAAGATTATTTGGTTGTCGAAAAGAAGGACACAAAGCTAGTAATTGTAAAGGAAAACGTTCATTTAACACAATGGACAAGGAAAATTGTATTCCTAAGACATCAACAACGGTTAAATGTTTTAAATGTGTAATGTATGGGCATTATGAAAACTAATTACCAAAGGGAATATCTCGTGAAGATAATCATCATGGTCACACGGGTAGTATTTATGTTGATGATGATGAAGACACTACAAATGATATTTGAGATGAAATAAGTTTTGAGTAATAATATGATGAAACATGGTAGATTGTTTAAAAATGTAGTTGAGTGATTGTATGTTTATAAAGAGCTATATTGTATAGGTAAATTAATTGAACTATAGAATAAAGAAACATCTATGGATTGTTACACTATTGTTTTTCCTAAAGTATTTGAAAGTATATGATGAATGGTACGGGTAACCATGAAAATTGATTGAATTTTATTTGGAAATAAGATGATATGTGAATAATGAAGGGATAAGGAGAAAATAATATGTTTGATATTATTAATGAGCTCATGACTAATAAAAGGACAAAGTGATATAATGGTTTGATTATTTGGAAATTTAGGAATTTTGGTATGTGGAAAGAGTTATCATTTGACAACATTCATGTTTTCAACAAAGTTCTATGGCAATTTATGTGTCAAGAGAATAAATGATTATGGTATTCACAAGTTTGGAATGCGATCAAAAAGATGTATCTTATGCTATATGGGGGATAAATGATGGTATTCACATTCTTGTTATGAGACCTTCACAGTAATCATATTCTTTATACTATGAGATTGAACAGATGTATTTTGGATAAGTCTAAAGATTTGAATGGATTATGTTGGACATCAGATAGTATTGTTTAAGGCTATAACTTTTTTTGATATTATTTCCGTAATGTTTTAATAGTGTAGAAAAAGGACAACCTTCTGAATGGGTGACAACCCATTGCGTCAGACAAGGTTTCAGGAATCGAACCCACAACAGATGTACGACATGCCTTAATCTCCTACCACTAGCCTACATGAATTTTGTGGTCTGTAAAAATTATCTTTATTTTATTATGTTGTATGATAGTTGAAGTATAATCACATTTATGGAATCATATATGGTGAATCTCACCATAAGATGGACTTCTGTATATAACTTTTGGTAACCTTATGTTTGAGACAGATGGAATAACCTATCATTCTATTGTATGATAGGCTAACACTTCATGGAAGACAAATTCAACATCATTTCTTTAAGAGATGAAGTAAAAATTGTTCATGGCACTAACAACAATGAGATTGTACCAAAATAAAGTAAGTATTTCTTTAATTCATCATCATTGGGGAAATGATCTTGAAAACCAAAACTATTGTCCTAGTACCATCTTATTCGAAGAATCAGATGATAACATAGATCATCACAAATTTATGGATTTGTTATTATTGGATTTTATATAGCCATGTTCTATAATAGTCTTCATCAGAACATGATTGTTATATTTCTCTTCCATATCCATATTTTCTCCTATGTTCTCCTATGTAGAATCCCAGAGATGAGTTAATTTGGGTAACTGTTATGTTTCATACTTCACTTTTTAAAATTAAGTTTTAGTATTCCTTTTTTACAATGTGGGATTCTATGAATGAATCTTTCAAGTAGTAAATTATCTATAATCGTGAAGCATTTCGAGGGAGAAATTCATTTTAAGGGGGTTAGAATGTAACACCCCGAGATTTTATGAGATATATTCTTATATATTTTTCTTCATGTCTTCTATTTTACACTACACCAAGATTATCTTGTACTATATGCAGCACCGTATTAGCTTGAAGTATACGCAACACTATTCATGGATCGTGTTACACACAATTTCAAGTTCGTTTAATAGAAAATATTCTACAAAAAATTAATTATAGATTTTGTTTAATGTATAAATGAAATAAGTATTTATTATGTTATATGAAACAACAAAGGGAGCTTCTTCTACATGCATCCCTGACTTGTCTTGCATTACACGCAATCACGACCTTCCTCGATAGCGTGTGTAGTATGCAATATCAGGTTTCGCTAAACAACGATATATTGTTATAATATTATTATGAACCAGACGCTATGAATAGTATTAACAATATTTTGAATTTTATAACATTATTATTCATCATAAACATTTTCTAGAACATTGTATGAGAACAAAATAAAATTTTCAGGTAAAATAAGTATTTTTTAAAAAAAGAAGTTTTGCCACATTTTGATGGCGGACACACATTAAATATAGTTTTTGACATGATTATAAGATCAATATAACCAAATTTAAGTCTTATTTGGAATCATTATATAAATTTTTTCTTTGGATGAATTTTTCATATAATTCAGATAACTTTCATATTTTAATGAATAGTTAAAACACGAATTATTTTAATTAAAAAAATTATTTTCATTGTAATTATTTATATAGTTAAATTATAATAATTAATAGTATTAAAGTATAAATATCATATATTATTACCATTTAAAATAATTTATGTCATTATCATTGATTTTACATTGAATTAATAGTTAAAATCATTTCAATCTTTTGTAATGTTTTAACTTTTAAAACTCATTTTCTTACAATGTGATTAATTTTAAATTAATATCTGAAACTTTTTTGATTTTAATTTGGAAAAATTGATTCATTATTTGGAATCATTAGGCCCAAATTATGTCAATAGGCTAATTTTTATTTTTGGGCACTATGAAAAGTAAGTACGGTAAACTTTATTTACCATAGTTAAAGATAAATTGGGTAATTAAGGGTAAATATAATATTATAAAATACCCTAACACTTGTCTTAATATAATTGGTTGATTATATTTCTTCATAAGTAATATTTAGGTCGAAATAGAATCCACTGGAACCCACTTGAATGTGATTAAGACCTTTAGTTTATTTTATTTTAAAAAATGTGAAATGTGTCACACCGAAACATTAATACTTAAAGTATTTTTAATATAATATTATACAGAATATATATATTCTATTATAAATACTCATTTTAAAGATAAAATGTTTTTCTTTGTTATGGAAATATATTTTTAAATTTTATGTGATATTAAATTACCTTGATAGCTTATACATTTATGATGCAGGAATTATTTACTTAGTTAATATATAATAATTTAGTTTTTATTAAAGTAATAATAACCATCAAAATTACCAAACACTTGACCAAAACCTATTCATGGAGTATATCTACATCATTATCATCCACGTGTCGACTTTGAAACCATTTGGAGCCGTATAAATGTGATTATGACATTTATATTCTTGTATTTGTAATAATGTCAAAGTTGTCACCTTCAAAAATTCATAAATATAAAATTTTAAATGTTGTGATTTTTAGATGATAAATTCGAGTAAAAGTATTATTATGAATGTTAATAGTTTTATGTTCATAAAAGGATTTTATATGTAATTTATATCCAAAAAATACGTATATTATGTAATTAAACAAAAATGTTATAGTAATTATTTTATTAAGAGAAATATCAAATAAATGGTTTTAAAAATATTAATATTAATTATATATTAACATTTTAATGTGATACAATAATTTTTTAGATGACTATGACATGTTAGGAATATATTAAGTATTTTTTATGGAATATATATTCTTTGTGGATTTTATTTAAATCCAAATAATTGAGTAGTATCAAAATTCATAATATTGTTTTTTTATAAAAATAACATATTATTAAATTGATTAAAAATACCAAAAATATTTAAAAATTACAAATTTAAAATTATATGGTCTAAAATGTAATAATATATCTAATTTTGGAAAATTCACAACACATAAGTAAGTATTTATAAAAATTAAAAAATAGATTTTTATTACCAGAATGAAATTTAAATAGATTAAATTAGTATAAATCAAATAGATAAGGATTAAAATTAATTCCAAACAAGTATAAATTTTATTTTTTGATGATATATCATCCCTATATCATCTATTCTTATAATTTGAGTCATTTTGGATGTTTTTATGTTGGGATTCAATTTATTATAAATTAATATTTCTTATATTTCTAAAGGTGCCCCTCTCCTCCCTTATAAAAGGGCACCTACTCCCTCTCCTTGTGACACCACTTTTAGCCATCAATATCAGGAATACCTTGCCCATTTCTATTATCGACATACCTAGAAACATTATAGAGGTACTGTTATTCTTCAAATACCAACTTATGTGCCCTAAGAGGTGGTTAAGAAAAGGCACGTCAAAGAAGAGGTAATATCCCTTTCCAATTCTTTCAAGTTCATTTCTTATTCTAATTCCTCTTATTTTGTTTTTTGATAATAATGTAATAACATCAGTATCACTCATATACTGATATGTTATTTTAAATATTAACTAACCCTATTTCCCCCCACTTTCCATCCTATGGAAAACAAAATCACTGTGCGTGCGTGTGTACGGAATATCGTCTCCACACCGTGGTGTAATCTATTATTACACCACCAACTTACATGGATGACTATAATGGTGTAAATAATAACTATATATAGTTATTATGACATTAAACTGATCCTGATATATTATATCATCCACTCTAATTTCATTCAATAATTATGGGAACAATTTCATCACTTGTGCGTACGTACGGATTACCGTCTCCACGACGCGATCAGATTAATTCTCCAAGTAAACCATTAAAGAATTTTTATAAAGTATATATAAAAATTAATCATGAATGATATGACATAATAATGATTCAGTATTTATTTACATATATGTTTCATTTACTTTATTCCTTTCAATTTAATAAATAAATGAAAACAGCATTCATGCGTACATACGACCTACCATCTCCATGAATTGTGTATTTCCTTTCCATTTTTTGATCTATCATATATATATATATGCTGAATATATATTAGATCAAAATTATTCTTTAAATTATGTAATTTTGTAAATCAGGTTATAAGTAATTATATCATGAAAAATAAGTCCAAACACGTACGGTAAATGAAATGATTTTACACAAAACACCGCTTTATCATGGAATTGATAAAATAATAGGTAATATAAAGTCATAAGTGAATCATATATGAAAATATAAATATTATCATGGTTCTGTTACAATTTTATAATATGTTTATACCCACAATACAAGAGTTTCAAACACATATGGAAGAAATTGGACCTAATGTAAGGGATTATTTCGCCTAACATTTATTTCTATGAGACATATGCCTTAATGACCAACTAATTCTTTTGTATGGTTTTTAAGCTTCCCATGAGTTTCTTATGATTTTTATTATGAATTATATAATATTTAAATATGAATGTAATTTTCCACTAATTATAAATGGAAAAGAATAAATTTTCAATCTCATTTTTATTTGAGTTTGCTTATGCCTATGTATTTAGAGGGGTTATATATTTCATCCATGTCCATAATAATGTTTTTCCTAAAGTGTTTAATATTATGCCATGAATTTTTAAAGACATGTTTACCCCTCTGTGACTATTACTTTTTGATACGAAATGAATCTTGCTTTTGTTTTCAATACATGGTACTTTTTGACTTTTCTGTTAAAAGTACGAGGAGAATTTATTTAACTTATCAGGCATGAACATATTTTTAAGATTTCATAATGCCTAATTTTCATGAAGATTTATCTACAAGATTTCATGATTATTTTCAACAAAATCCTTTTATTTTAAAATTGAATGGTATTTTGTGAAAAAAAATGATTTTGAAGAAGAAAGGTTATTTTCCTCAAAAATTAATTTCAACTATTTTATCAAAACAATTGTCCATCTAAGATGAAGTTATTTAATATGTTGATGTCTCTAGTATAAGGTCTCTATTATTAACATGGTTTGATTTTTATTGTGATGAAATGATATCCATTTCTTTTTTTTTTGGATTCTGTTATGATGGGATGATGTTTATGAAACCCATTTTATTCGTTGGGTTATTATGAATGATGTATGTTAATTCTATGGAACACGAAAGAATTATTTCAATATGAGATGGGTGGGAACTATATCTCCCTCTAATGCATTGGGTAAAGATTTATATCTCATGAGATAGACATGGATGGAATGGGAAGTTAATCTGGTTCACTGATACATGACTAGAAAGAGGAGTAAACTCAATTCAATAAGGGACTTTGTCCACTATGATGGTCTCAGGAAAAATGCCTTGGATACTATTGAAATAATAACATTTTCTTAATGGTTTCCAAAATTACACGTTTTATTCCAATCTTATTTTATCATGGTTAATGTTTCTTTTTGATCTATGCCTTATGCACTTCCAAGATTTATGTCATTAATAATTATTTTGATGTTTTATGTTCATGTTCTTACGTTCAAATGTTTAGGGATTGTTTTATGTTTTCCATGTTTACCCTTACTAAGCATTTGAGCTCACAATCTTTATCTTTTCCTTTCCCTATGATATAAAGAAAGGTTTTAGGTATGAAATCCAATGAGGAAGATATTTATGGGAGATTTTTAAGATCTTTCACCATGATTAGAAGATTATGTTCCGAGTTTCCAAAGACACTAAACTAATACGGCCTTTGGGAATCTTTTTTGTAATGTATTAAGTATTCCAACAATGTAATGTAATTTATATGTATGTCAAGCATTGGGTCTATACAGATCTCATTAGAGGAGTTCTGAGACATGTTTAGAGTCGAGTTTCTTTCTACGACCGCAACGATGTCGAGTCTCCAAGAGATTCTTACACTTCGACAGGGGTGCAACAATGTGCGAGAGTTTGGTATCCCATTCAAGAACCTTTTACGATATGCTTCAGACCTTTTACTAGGTGAGGAGGCTAGGGTAAGACATTTCGAGGAGGCTTTGCATCCAGAGATCCAGTGCCAGGTCCCCCCATTTATGTAGGAGACGTATCTTGATGTGCTGGTGAGGGAAGAGGTTGTGAAGAGGACTTTGGCCAGAACAGGATCATCAAGGGAGGAGAGTCTTCTTGATTCATCATGAATCAGAGTTGTGGTCTGAGGTTCCCAGTTCTAATGGAAGAAGTGTTTTCGTTCAATAGGGGGTTGGTCTTAGCCCTCATCATCTCATTTTTGAAAAGAACACAGAATTAATTAAGGAAAATTCCTCCAGGACTAATTAAATTTCATATTATGTAGAATGGTTATATAACTTATTCACTTATTTAGGTTATTGTTTTAGATTTTAAAATACCATTATGAATTGTGAATGTTTCTAATATAGTTCTTTGAACCCATGTAAGTGTATGAAATACAACTCCTCCATCACCATCCAAGAATCTAGTAATTCTTGAACCATATCCATCTGTGACATCATGCTCTAAGAGTCAACCACCATGTTCCCCTTTCCTAATGAGTATGAAATACCTATGTTTTAGTCATGAAAACATTATATACTCCTTTGATGCCAAATGTTTAGGTCTTGATGGGAGAAGACATACCTTACGATCTTGTGATCTGTGAAGACCAAAAAGTGTTCCTCAATGAGGTAATTCACCCACATCTTCTGTGAAAACACAACTGCTGAAAGCTTCGGGTCATTGGAAACATACTTACCTTTGTGAGGATGTAACTTCCTAGACCAATAGAGCTCAATCCTCACTACTTCATCAGTACACACCCCAAGCCTCTATTGGAAGAATCACATAAAATTTCAAACATCTCACCTTACTATGTAAACCTCACCATTGGGGAACTAACCAGTATCTACATTAGGTAATTGAAGGCTGCCTAGCACTGCTAACTCAAAAAAAATCCAGGTATTTATTTTTCAAGGATGTAAATGGTGATGCAACCCTAGATAAGTCAAGAACAATCCTTATTTAATTTCCTACCAGACCTAGGAAACTATGAATCTCTACCATGTTATTGGGGGTTATCTATGAAAAACATATTCGAGCTTCTACAAGTCCAATTATACTACCTCATGAGACAACACATTTCCATGGAATTGTAACTCTAATGTCCATAACATCCCCTTGGACAACCTCCCATTGATATGGTGTTTTCAAAAGTCCTCTATAACCATCCTCAAATGCTCAGCGTGATCATCCTATGATCTTGAGTAGATCAAGATGTAATTGAGAATCATGACTAACAACTGGTCCAAATACTTGCGGAAGATGGAGTTAATGAGCCCCATGAACATAGTTGATGCATTTGTAACACCAAATGACATGACCACAAACTCAATGATCCCAAATCATCACATGGAAGTAGTATTCGTGGTTTTATCCTCATTCTCCCTCAAATGGTTATATCTCGACCATAGTTATATCTTAGACAACCAACATGTCACTTTCAACTAGTCAAAAAGGTCATCGATACTATGGAAAGGGTAATGGTTCTTGACCATCAAATGATTATTCTTTTGGTAGTCTATATATAGCCTAAGACCATCATCAACCTTATTTTCGAAAAACATGGGAGTACCCCATAGTTATGTGCATGATCAGATAAAACCCTTATTCATCCGGTCACCAACCTAGATCCACAACTCCCACAATTCAGATGGCGACATCCGATAGGGAGTTATTGAAATCGGATGTGAAACGGGTTGGAAGTCTATCCAAATCTGACCATCATGTTGATGGGGTAGAGTCACCACCTCTCTTGGGAAGACATCTAGGAACTTACAGAAGACACATATGTCATCCACCATACCTCCATATGCCAACTCCACTGATAGCTCATCTAACAAGGAAAGAAGGGGCTCCACTCACTTGTTTCCCTCTTGGAATCCCTGCTCACCAGTGAATGTTACACACTGGCCACCCATGTTAGAAAAAATAACCATTCTCTAGAAGCAGTTGATAATGAAACACACATATAAAAACCATTCGATGTCTAAAATGACATCATATGGCCTCATCTTTAGCAAAAGAAGGTCCCCACAGGACTGATGTGGACCTATCATTAATATATATAGTTGGAAATCATAAGTCATACTGGTCCGATCTCTGACTGGCGTACTCAATTCCATGGGAAAAAGAAGTCTTTCTACATTCCATCATGACCCTCCTTCACCATGATAGGGAAAGGGACAACAATCTTCTAGACCCTTCAATCATCAAGATGAAGGATATATAATGCCCCCCCCCCCCCGAGTCCCATTTCTAATAGCCTTACAGTGTCCACTATCACAAAGGGTATATAATCTCATATAAAATTATTGGAGTTTTATTTTTTATTTAATAAGATCGAGAGATAAGATGGTAAATCTCAAAAAAAAAAATTAAATACAGAAAGTAAATGTAAATCCAAACATCATTATCCACATGTATTTTCAAAATAATTTCTACAAATTATAAGAAATATCGAAAGGAATGAACCAAAATAAATTAAAAAATCAAAAAAAAATTGACCCAATGTCCGAGTTAATATGGTCATGCATGATCCTTGAAGTCCTCCGGGTATCCAGAAAGCAGTTTTATATATGATGCCAGAGTATATAGATATAATCCATAGGGAAAACTAAAAGTTCTCAAGCACATGTGGGGATAAATTCTAAGCCTCGTGAGAAAACAAATATAACCAAATCACCTAGCAAACAAATTTCCCTCCCATCCTCACAAAGGCACACATCTGAATAAACAATAGTCAGGTAATGTAATAGTAATAGTACATCAATATTTGGGTACCCCACACTACTTTCCCACTGGGTATTGAAGACATCTTACCGGCCAAACCTCCCGAACCATTTTCACTAGAGATCCATTGCCGCCCCAAAAATGACCTTTTGGGCTACCACAACTGCACATCCTACCCACAAACACCTACACCACTAAAACTGTACTTAACCACACCTGCAGACACCAAGGCCTGAACAACCACTTCTACACCCACAGACACCAATGCCACCCCAACCATACATAACCATTCCCACATAAACATGGTCAGACCACCACTACCACCCCTGAAGGCACATAGGCCTCATCCATAAGACACTTGGGAAACAAACATGCATGAAAACTTCTGGGTCGACCACCACAATGTACCCAGCCTTAAAAATCACGAGCTATAATGGAATTTAGGACCATAAAACCATCTTGAAGTGTTGGGAGCTTCTTTAGAGGGGGAGCAGAAATAGAGCTAATAACCAGCTACTCATAAGAATGTTGTAAAAAACAACCTCCCTATGAAATGGGGTTCTCCGAAATGAAATTATCAACTAGGTGGGAGAGAATCAATAACATAAGAACTAAGTTAATAAATATATTTATGAAATCCATCATCCTAGCCTAAGGGTCATGAAACCAACCCATACACAAACACCCTCATTAATATTCATACATGTACAATTGCACTACAACCAGAACTAGATCCCCACCCATTTATTATCATGTTTAGGGGATTTCATTAGAAAAAATAATTTTACACTAACAGAAAACAAATAGGCACATCCACATGTCAAACCAAATCTGGACTAACGAATAAACAACTAAATTGTAATTTAATAATTCAAACCCAGTTATCTTGTTAAGTCATAAAAACAAAAGGGAATCATGATATCCCTCAATGTACATGAACCAAAAAAACACCCAAAATATGTCCATACACAGCCTCACATCCTCAAAAAAACAACTAAACAACATGGAATCCCATTCCCATCCACATCACCTCACCATTATTAAGCAGAACAACCATACTTATTAGTAGAACCTAAGAGTTTTTATATATAAACACACCATTAATTATGTTACTTTCTTCATTTTGCATAACTGGGGTGATCACATAAATATTATTATTCACATGGAATCCATTTAATCAAGCAATTTTATCTGATTAACCAGTTTCCATGTTACATCAAGTCAATCACAAGATTATCATGAAAAAAGATGTTCATTAGTAAACAAGGAAGGACCACAAATGAAAACAATTTTCAGTGGGCATAAGCCCATAAAATTCAAAACATATAAACAATGACAAAAGAGTACAACAACATCATAATCAAACACACTCCTTCATTCATTAAATTCCATTAATTATCTTTTTTATGGTTTGGTTCCATCCATGCCCTGAGGAAATGTTATCATACCCTCCCCCCATGATACATAGTAAAGGGTGATGAAAGAAAAACCAACTTGGTTGATCATAGATTGATGTTTCCTCCTCCTTCCAATATCTACGGTCATGGGAGTAGTAGGAAAACCCTATTAAGTTTGGGCCAGAAGGGCTCTAGCATGGGTGAAAGATTGGTCTCTTGCAGAGGGACACCAAATAAAATTGGGAAAGGGATGAGACAAAAGATGAAGAAGATTTGGGTTCTAAAATGCATGATCCTGGAGTTATGAGATATGAAATCTCAAACATAATAAAAGAAAATTCAAGGATTCACCAAGCTGTTGGGTGGTTACACACAATAGAATTAATTATTATTTAATATTTTTCATTGGAGACTATGGTGATAGAATAGCCTACTTGATGAATATAAATTAATCGGAAAACACCTTAGAGGGGAAAATTAGAAATGCTGAAAAGTTGTGACATGGTTCGTACCTTCCTTAGTGAATTTATAACACCTTTTATGGGATTAAATAGCCTTAAGACATTTTAAAAGAGTTAATAAAACATTAAAGAGGATTTAATTTTAGGGGAAGGAAACCATGCCAATACCCTATATCACCATTGGTGTGCGGTAATAATAGGTGCCACCAATCGGTGTCACCTTTTGGTGACACCACAGTGACACCCTACCACCATCACCGACACTCTCCTGACTCACTGATGGGATCGAGGATGGCCCAGACTCCAGAATTTGGAAAAGTAATGGACAAAGAGGGTCGAATCCATTACATAAAAATTATTGCCAAATTTATATTTGTTGAACGTAATATTAATCTCAATATAAAAAAATTTAATTTATAAATATTATAAAATTAACTATAAAATTAATACATTTAATATATTAAAAATTATTTTCTATAAAATTTTTTTAATAAAATAATTGTTTTTAATCGTAAATAAAACAACATACCTGTTAATTGAGGGATACAATATATTTAACCATATGAAATAAAAATATATTATAATTTTTATAATATATAATATCCTAGTTTTTTAGATACAAATTTGAAAACCTAACTAATAAAATTCATTTGGGATAACCCATTCACCATTATCATGGCCATTTACTTTAATCATAGTAATGATATTTTTATGCCCTATATGAAATTTAACTATTTAAAAAAAATATTGATAAAAAATTTTAAATAATTTTATTAGATTTATTTATACAAATTATGATAATAATTTTTTATATAAGATAAAAATGTGTTTTTATTGTTATATATTCATTATTTTTCAAAAACATCCATCGTAGATACAATAAATCCAACATAATGTTTTCAAATGATTTATTTTACATTATAAGTACATATTATCTCATAAAAACCAATTCAATTTCATTTTTCTACTATATTATGATATTGTCATAAAATTGATGACATTCAAAAAACTTTATTTTTTTACTATTCTTCTTAAAATTATTTATTTTATAAAATATACAATAATATCATACATTAATTTTATATGTGGAATTTTAAAAATATTTTTAAAAAAAAATATAATCCTGAAATATGTAAAATTATTTTTTTAAATAAAAATCAATATATATATATATATATTATTTAGAATAAAATTGACGTTTTATAAAATTAATTGTTCTTAATAATATTTTTTATGTATAATAATATTTTTTGTACAATTTTTTATTAATATATTTTCATAATAAAAAAATATATTTATCATCATTTTGGTTTTATATAACATAGGGGAACGTGTCTGTAAAATGTATTAATTTTTTTATAAAATTTTTGGGTGTTACAAAAGGATTTATAAATTAAAATATAAAATTTAAAAATTTTTATTCAAAATTAATAATCATGAATATGAAATTTTTTTCTGGTAATATGTATGATGATTTCTCAAAAATATAACTTAAATAGTTTTGATAATTTTTCATGATGCACAACTTAATGACTACTTCTTCAATGTGATGATATGTTTTTTTGATAACCTATTTTCTAAGACATAAATTGAAAATATAACTATTGATTAATATCATATTTTCCTATAACAAAACATTATACTAGTAGTTCTATATTTTTATGTTATGATTTATTTAATTTAATACCCCTAGTTATTATGAATATTTTTTGAATAAATTCATTTTCATTTATGTCTTTTCTTTTATGCTACACCAAGACAATCTTTTTCTGTACGCATCACTGATATTTCATTATTTACATGAAATGTTATGTTTATACGAAACATAATTTTTATATTAAAATATTCAAACATGGAAATTATCTTCAAGATATTAGAAGGGATTATATTAATAAAATTTAATTAATTATGAAACTGTAGTTTACACAAGTATATATAATTATTTCACCAATTAATTATAAATTAATGTAATCACATTTTTAATTAAAAGAATTTTTTTAAAAAAAATTTCCCAAGTGGGTTTTATATAAAAAATATATTTTATTGAATTATATTAATTATATATATAAGTGTATAATTTTAAATATATTGTTTAACATACAACTTATTTGTTTTCAATACAATATAAATGAACAAATTTTTTTCTCATAAAAAATTATTTCTCTAAAAAGGATGTTTTTTGGCATTCTGATGAAGCACTTTCTTTCAATAAATTTTATGACACATATATAAATTATATTTTATAAAATGAAATTTTAATTTGAAATTGGGTTATATAAATTTAAATTCATTTAGTTTTGGGTATTTTTATATTAAATATCATGTTTTGATGGAAATTTAAAAATTCTGAATTTTAATTTAAAAATGATTATTCAATGAAATAATGTATAGATTTAAATTATATTATTTATTGTTTTAAATGATAATTATATTTTTTTTCAACTAAACCAGTTAATGTAATTAGAATTAATATTACATTTAAATTTTACAAAAAACATATATATCTTTATAAATTTTTCTCTTTAGTGAGTTGTTGTTTCCCATCTCTGGGGATACTTTTTATTTAATTAAATAAAATTATCATAATTGAATTTTGAAAATGGACTCAATATCTAGAGTTATATGGTCTTAATTTTTTAATTAGTATTCTTTTATTTTTTTTCAAATATGAACATTAATTTTAGAAATTTTTATTACCACTATTAAGTGTAAATCTGGAAATTATTTTTTAATATATTTATATTAATATAATAAAAAAAACCCAAAACATTCCCAAATGTTATATTATGATATTAATTATAAAAATAAAACAAAATAATAGAAATTTAATTATTTAATGGACACATTCATATGAGAATGACTTTTATATTATAAAAATCAAAGAGAGTGATAAAATGTCACAGTATAACTTTTAAGAAGTTTAATACATTTAATATGTGGTCAAATATAATAAATTTTCGAGTATGTATATTATTATAAAATATTAAAGGTTTATCTATAACATGGTATTTTATTTTAATGTTTTATTTAATAAATAATTAACATAAATATATTATTATAACCAATGAATTATTTTTTGCAAATCAAAATTAAATGCCCAATGAAGAGGTAATGTTCAACAATGAACATTTTTCTTTATTCCTTTCATCATCTCATTAAATTAAAATTTTTTCATTATAAAATAATAACATTAATATCCTAAATAATATGATTCATTTTTATAATAACGTTTAGGATGACCCTCACACATAATTACCAAAAATGTGATATGAAATCTTCGTTGATGTGTTCGGTGGACTACCACCTCAAAAATAAATGTTGTTTCTTCGTCTAATTCAAAATTTCATGGTTGTTAGTAATGATGTCCTACTAATATCTATATGATATATATGATATTTATGATTTATATATTATTATGAAATTATTATATTAACCATATCTTAATACTTTAATTTTTTTTTCCAAATATGATAACTTAATTTTGGGACATGTGGACCACAACCTACTTAGAGCGATGTTATTCCTTCAAAAAATTCATGGAATGGATTATAGATGGGTTTAGTGAATTTATATGATAAATTTTATGTAATAATTATTCTTTATTGATATTTTATGTATTTCATATACAATCTTTCGTTCAAAATGACATGAAAATTGATACATAATTCATGTGTACGTATAGTCTACCATCTCCATTAATGGTGTATTTAACTTTCTAGTTTTATATTTTATAGATTGTTATAAATAAATATATAAAGAGTATATAAGATAATTATATCATTTTCATCACTTTGTATATAATGAAATAATTATATAATTAAGAGGAGAAAAAATATAAATAATAAAAAACATGTGTATAACATAGAAGATATTACCAGAATAATAACATTAACATGGAATAGTTAATAAATGGGTAATATAAAATCATCAAAAAATTATATTTGTAATTATAAAGAAAAACATAGTTGTTTAATATATTTATTATAATATAATATTTATCAAAAATTTATTTTGACGAGTGCGATGACAGTCAAGGAATTATGTAAGGTAATGTTTGCTGTCACTTTTATTTCTATGAGACGAATTCATTATTAACCACCAATTTATTTTTTATTGTATATATTCTTACTCTTAATTTGATATATAATCCCTTTATATTAATTTTTGGGTATTTAAATTTCAATTTTATTATCTCTCTTTCATGGGGTCTACTTCTCATCTATTACCAAATTAGTAATGTAATTTTTTTTTGAATTTGGATTCCTTGTGACAGAAGTTATGTTACGCAAAATTTATGATGTGTATATACTACCATATAAAATAATGGATCATGAATATTATTTTATTCATGATATTAAATGTTTCATATAATGTTATTCTATCTTCAGTCAAAATTTAGTGTTCCTTCAATTTAATGTTTTCTAAAAATGTATTAAAGATGATTTAATATATATTTTATGAATTTTTAAAGAAAATGGATTTCAATGATGTTTAAAATATTTGTCAATGAATAATATAAATATATATATTATGTTCAATTAAAAAGGATTTCCAAATATTTTGTTATTCAATAACAATATTTTATAAATGAAATGATATTTTCCTCAAGAAATGCGATAAAAAGATCATTAAAAAATATTTTCCATCTATGATGTAATCTGATGGTGTTACACGTTCCTTGATTTGGATATTACCCAAGGATACCATTCATATTCCTTTAGATAATGTGTTATGATTTAATTTAATAATTTTTATGAACCCTATTACTTTTAAATTAGATATTCTATGAGAAAATGTTTACAAAAACCATTTATCATGATTTTGGACATAGTGACTGATATATGATATTATGAAACATATATTTATTATTTTATTATGTGAGTTGTTAGACTTATATCTCCCCCAAATACATTGGGTAATGATAAATATTTATGATCTCGTGGGATACAAGAGAGATAATCCTAATCCAGTTAGAAAAGGGTTCATAGGTGGCTATCTTATGCCTACATAAAGAGGGTACATAGGAGGTCATCATAATCTCACAACAAGAGGGTAAAAATGAGGCAATCATTATCTAAAAATTCATTATGGTACATGATAGGTCAAACCACGACAGATGTAGGTAAATAGGTGATTATCTCGAACCAAACATACTATAAATGTCTTGGTTGGTATAATTAACATGATATATCCAATGATTATGTTTATGTCACACATTCTATGTATTACCCATTGTTACACTCTCACAAATCATGTGGTTTGATTATCTTATGATTCATTTCTTACGAACATCCTATAATTATTTCATGACTAATGTGTATTATCTTCTATATGGATTGTATGATCTTAAAATGTTATGATCATGTTTGAATACCCTTTTTCATATGTTTTTCTTATATATATTCCATGTTTACCCTTACTGAGAATCGGAACTCACCCATTCTTATGTTTCAATTCCTAAGGTTATATAAGAAAGATTTATTTAATAGAACAAAAGTCTTATATCTTTATCGTAGATGTTGAAGATATTAAAACAAATTAGATGAATGGGTTCCATTTTTTCAACGGCACTAAACAGGTATGATTCTTGGATATCTCCCTATGTAATATAATGAAAATTATTCTAAAAAGTTGAAATATCCTTGTTTGGAAACCTAGGTCATTATAGCTGCTATCCTAGGACGGATTTTGTATATCGTAGTAATCAAGGATGATAAAAACTTATTAAGAACCACAAAGGTATGTCTAGGTTACAATATTGGAGTTTTTATAATGATATGGAATAACCTAGGTTTATCCTAATGTTTCACAGATTGAAATTTTTTCATTAATTTCCCTTGAATATCTAGTTTCACTATTATGAATAGTTTGGATCACACAATTCATTTTAGTTTCAGTGAATGGATGGAACCCAATGGAACCATCTTAATTCTAAATGCAACAAAATATTTAATAGTTGTTTTAAAGAGAAAATAGATGATATTTAAGATTCATTGAAAAATATTTTCTCTATACTCACATAAGCTTTGAATAATGACGGATATTAAAATGATCCATTGATAGGGAAGTATTACATTGAGTCCCCTAAATGGAGACATGCCCCTTTTTAGGTGGGTATTCAAATCCATTTATTGCGGAACTAATTGATTAGTAACACTAAAAATGTATTTTCCAACCTGCAATGTGTAGAACTTGAAAAATTCATTTTGGTTGTTTATCATTACGATGATAGAGATGATCAATGGTGGAATATAATCAAGAATATTAGGAACAATAATAAATTAAATCTATATAATGGTATGTGTTTAATGGTATATTTTTTCAAAATTAAATCCATCATATTCTATAGAAAGATATTAGAAAATAATTCCTTGAGCTTAATCAAAAGGAAGATGAATCTATTGCTACATTTGAGGATAATTTTACATGAATTTTTAGTTATTATTTTGAGTTTATCATTATATGAAAATTAAAAATTGATCAATCCATTGGTGTCTTGTAAATAAGTATTCTGAAGGACTTGGCTATAAGAGACCACAATATTTATTAATATTTCATTCAATGCGACCTAGTGGTATACATATAAAAAGATATTCACATCATCCCAAATGTTATGATTAGAAAATAAACATCATGTCTTATGAAAACATAAACTGTGGAATGATATTCTTGTTACCTATATGACATAAATGCTTGAAGAAGCACTTTGGTGAATACCAAAAAGCCACATAGGGATGCAAAAATTATGGATATGAAGCTCATTATGTAGCTGAATTCCAAAGTGATGGAATGATGGTAGCTAATGATTTGAATATTGACAAATATCCACAAAATACACTTCCAGCAATATAATATTTCAATTTCATGGAGTTAATAAATTATTTGAACTTGTTCCTAAATCCATGTACTAATTCATATGATCATTCACAAAAACCTATGAGAAAAATGGGAAAATATTATAAAATATCATAATGGTTGTCGTGAACCATAATAATTTTGGAATACTTATCCAATTATCTAAAATTGGGAATAATGAATTCATATAATCTATCATTACACAGATGAAACAAATATTCCAAAAATATTATATATTAAATGCATTTATTTAATGAATAATAAATCCTGCCTGTATTCAAAATGGTTTTACATAATATATGAAAGATGTATTCACATGATTGGTGTAAGGAAATCAAGAGATACATTATGATATTTGGGGGACTAATGTTATGATAATGTTGATAAATTTAGAATCCCATTTTTAAATTTTGAATATTAAAAGGTTTATATGTTTAAGCATGTATGAAAAGGCTTATGTTTAACATTGAATTAGGTTTTAGGTATTGATTTTCTACTTAACCATTGGAGGATTTAGGCATATTGGACAACTTGTGCTAAAATTATCACTATGAAAAATATATATTTAAGGAAATATGACTCTATTTAAGGATATAATGATATGATAATGAATTAGGAAGGAAAAATTGACCTTAGTTTCAAGTAATAAGATATGATGTGGAAATTGATCAAGTCACAATAATGAGTGAGATTGTACTAAAATCAAGTAATTATATCATCTCACATACATTTTTCATCTTAGGCAATGATTTTATAAATTAAAATTTTGTCACATTATCATTATTAATGGGGATATTAATTTCCTTTTTGAAGCCTCATTGGGTTATGTATTTGTGATTGTAATCTTTCTATCAACCATGTTATCTATTACTTTACATCATAACATGACGGTTAGTTTTCTCTTATATATCCATGTATTTAATTTCCACCTACATTCTCCTATGTGGAAACAATGTTCTGAGTTATTTTGATTAATCATTGTGTTTCCAAATTTCATTTCATAATGGTATTTTTAGTTTTCTTTGTCAATGTGTATTTTCCACAACATAATTTTTTAATAATCATGCTTTTTTTGAAGTCCAATATCCAAATGTAAGGATTATATTTTCTTTTTTATTTAATGATAATATCATAAAGGTAGATATCAATAACATCTTATAACTAATAATTTCCTTGTTAATGATGTATTCTATATATCTCTTATGTGTTATTACATACCTAATAATTCACATGTACTAAACTCAATGTTCATACCATGGGAACAAGATCCTTCTTGTTTAGAGAACCACTAGAATTTTTGGATCATATAGATATTATTCTTAAAAAAAACTAATATACTAGTTAGTGTTTTGTGGATATAGAACTCGTTTTATGAAACTTTTTGTTGAGATGAATATGTGATTCTATATATGTATCCTCATTTCATTGTATTAAAATGGTGAATTTTGAGAGAGAAATTAATTTTATGGGGTTTATAAAGTAACACATCATGTTTTATAAATTTTGATCACATAGATTAAATTTAATTGTGGAATTTTGTTATATTATACACTAGGATATCATTTAAGTACATCTAATATGGGTATGTCATGATTTAGATGCAATATTGAGTTTCTACTAAATATCATTTTATTATTATAATTATTTATCTCAGACAATTATAACCTTTCCATTAAAATGGAGTGTATGAATAGGAATTACTGAATTATGAATTAATAGTTTGCACATGTATATATAATTCTTTGACCAATTAATTATAATAGAATGTAAAATACATTACAAAATAAAAGAAAATATTTTTTCTGAAAAAACTATTCCCATGTGTGTTTTATATATTAAAAAAATGACACTTATTGGATTTTATTAATGATATATATTTATATATATAATACTATATATAATTATAACATACATATTATATGTTTTCTATACATTGTACAATAACAAATTCAATGTTTCATATAAAATAACTATTTCTCTAAAATAGCATTATTTTAAACCCTTTGATTGCTCAATTAGCTTTAATATATTTGTTAAAAAGTTTCTAATTTAAAATTGATAATATGACTTCTTATTTGAAATAAGGATATAAAAATTTTCTTTGGTTGTGTTTTTTTTATTTTTTTGGTATTTTTTTTTATTTTGATGAATTGTAAAAAATATATAATTTTTATTTAAATTAGTTTTATTATTTAAATAATATACAGTGTAAAATTATTTCTTATTTGTTTTAAAGTATAATTATAAAATTTAATTATCATTTAATCAAATATATTTAATTGGAATAAATTTTAATTTTAATTTATATATATAAAAATATCAATCATTAGAACACATCCACTTTAAGGACTTTTTGTTTCCTCCCATTTACGAGATGAATTTTTAATTAATTTATGAAAAATATAATAATTTAATTTGGATAAATGGATTCAATATTTTAAGTCAAATTTTCCAAATTAATTAATTAGGTCCCATTTATGTTTATATAATATTAATATTAAATTAAGTTATTTTTATTACCACGGTTAGGGGAAAATTAGGTAATTAACAGGAAAAATATTATAAATTTTATAAAACTAATATAAAACATGCTTAAATTTTAGTGGATAAAGTTAATTAGACACTATAAAATTATAGATCAAAATAAAAAATATTTACATTTTCTATGAAAATTTAATGGATATTATTAAAATCAATTATAGTGAAAAAACGTCACACTCTTACATTTAAAATGTATTATATTTTGATTATGTGGTTAAAAATAATATACGATCAACTATTTATATTATTATAAAAAAGGTTTATATACATAATGTTATTTTGTTTCTAAATTTTAGTTATGAAACAATTATCATAAATTATTATACAATGATGAGGCAGTAATTATTCAATTAATGAATCAATAAATTAAATGATATTATATATAAAAAATAATCATAATTGTACTTACAAATGGAATTACAAGAATTGTAATGGTAAATAAGACTTTTTAGGGGTGTATTAAATGAATTGGTTTGAATTTATCTTGAAGGATTGACTATATTTTTGTGAATGTATTGAATAGTGTAAAAATTAACAGTAATGATATTTTATGAAAATAATATTTTATTAAATTTTTTATGTCACACCTGTTTGTTTTTTCTTTTCATGTCTTGGTTTTGATCCGGTTTATTGAAGATCACAATATTTTTCTTTGGGTTATGGGTGAGAAACATTTTGAGTTATGAACCTACATATATGTATAATCATATAAATTTTGGTTCCCTATTTCTTTTATATGTTTTTTTTTTGAAAAAATAGTGGTTATTTCATGATTTGGGCCAACCGTGAGCCCAATTACAATTTTAAAAAACCATATTTTATTCCTTAATAACTACGTTTTTTTCAAAAAATTTTCAATCATTAAAATTCTCGCTTATCCTTAGCAGAAATATTAATACTAACATAAACTATTTGATCCCTTAGAAATTAATAAACATGGTTAATTAGGGTTACTTATTTAGGTACTGGGCCAGCCCAAAGGCCAATTTCCAGTTTAAAAAAATTTATTTGTTTCTTTTATACTAATTCATATTTTATTATATTTCTCTTATTCCACCTCAAAATTGCATCAAATATCTCTATACTACCACCATTATCTATTTTCCCTCTTTGGATCTCATATGAGTCGCAGATTATGGAGAATGTCCTCATGTTACCTCAAATCGTCCAGAATTGACAAGGTAATTTTTTTTATACATAACTCATTCAATTCGAAATATTTTTCCCACAAATCTTCTTTATCTAGTTATTTATGAACTTAATTGTATCTCCAAGACGTTCCAAGCCATTAAAATTTCCCCATGGGTGCAGATCTAATGGAATGCAGATACTTTTCTAGTTGAAAATGTGAGATTTCTTGTCCTTTATCCCCTCTCTTCACCAGCCTTTAATTATTTCGTGGATTTATAATCTACCATAGTCATGATAAAACTATGGATTTGTTATCAGATGATTTTTGATGGGGTTTATCTTCATTTTGGGAAGGTCATCATAGGTTTAGGGTTTTTAAACCCTAAGATGGCGATTTTGGGAGTGCGGTTTAATTATGCCGAGGATTTGAGGTAGGATTCCCATGAACATGATTTTATCTTTAATGATTCATAATTTTCAAAAAAAAATTCTATTATATATGTTTTTCATTATGTTTCAGAATTTGGATAATTTTTCTTGAGTAAAAATGGTTGTTTAATCACTGTTTTGTGAAAGGTAATGTTGTTTAGTTAGAAAAGTCCACACTATGTGTTTGTTTAAATGATCCACTTTCTTTAAAAACCATTTTGTGAGCTTTAGAACCATGTTTTTGGGATTTTGAATATATTAGAGTATCTTGTATAAAATATTTCATGAAATAGATGCTTTATTCTAATCCATGTTCTAAAAATAAATTGTTTTGTTTAAATGTGCTTGTCTTGTATTTGGTAAATTGCCCTATTGAGTTTTATGGGTTATTTTTGATTTAAAAAATGATTTGTTTGGATTTATAAATGAATTTTAAGAATGATAAATGATTTTTGGGGTCCTTGTATGTCCTTCAAATTTTAATATGGTTTTACAAACATATTATTTTTGGTTTAAAACATGTTTTGTCTCAAGTTATCGGAAATTTGCCCGTTTCACATCCTTATGAAAATGGTTGTGTTTTGAATATATAACCTGAATGTTTAAAGGGATATATGAATGTTTTTTTCTACTGTAAATTTTGTGTATACACTTCCTTAATAAAATTGAAATTCGTATCGTGGTGAAATGATTGTTTTGAGAAAGGCTTGAAGGCTTGTTTGTCATTAGTTTTTTTTTAAAATGGTTTCTATGTGTGTTTCATTTTATATATTTGGGGAAAAATTTATGGTTCATGAAAATGAATTATTAATTGGTTTCAGGGATTCTAAATATTTTTTTATTATATTGATGGGTTTTTTGCCATAAAAGAGAATTATTGAATGGATTTTATGTTCAAGGCCTCATTATACTCCTTGAAATTGTTTTACAAATATTTTTTTTGTGGTTTCGTGATTATTGAAAGAAATGTGAAGCATGTTTGTTTGAGGTTTGTGTATTTATAGTTTGGTAATGAAATTTGGATGTGATATTTGTATTTGAAAATATGTGTAACTTGATTGAGCACTGAAGGGAATCTCGGGTATCAAGGTGAGCAGACTTGTACCAGTATGCTAGTGATTCCTGGGGTTTGGCCCCTATTTCACGTAGAATGTTTAATGATGACAGCACTAACTAACCTAATATGATGATTATGTTGGGGGAATACTAGGTTATTGGTATTCTCTAGACATGTGGCTCTTTTTCACAAGAATACTTATTTAGTATGCTTACTTTCCCCGATATATGAGGTACATGGGTCTCACAACTAACAAATGCCTAGGGGTGTTCCCGTGACTTGTGCTCATTGGCTATTTTGAATTCACGATTGGCATACGGTTTGTTTGGTTGGTAAATTCAGTATTTTGGTTGATTTATTTAAAAGAAAAAATTCTTTAAATCATCCCTCTTGAATTTTTTTTTTGAAGTTGCACCTGTTTGAAAATTGTTGCTAGCATTCATGTTTATAAAATATGAATGTTTTTGTCTGGTGATTTTTTTATATTGAATGGGACATTATTTTGAAAATATTACATTATATTTTTTATTTTAAACTTGAAACCGATGATTAATATTTTTTAAAGGTTGTTCATTGGGAATAGAATATTGGGAAAACCTATTGAGTTTTAATACTCATGCCTATAGTCTTCTTATGTTTTTAACCATTGTGCTGGTTTCATCATGAGTTCAATTTCCTTGGGCACCGTGTGATAGTTGTGTTGGAGAGTGACCAGCGGGGTCACCTGGAGTTAGTAGGTTATCAGGTTTGGTCATTTGAGTAGTTGGTTTAGTTGTACTTTTTGTTTATTGTACAAATAATGTTCAGTTCAATTTTTATTTAAATGTATTTTGGTTTGTCAATTGCTTTATGCTATTTTTTTAATTGTTTATATACGGGAGAAATCATTCCCTTGTGTACTCTATTGATGCCATTGGTACATTTCACTATCCCTGGAGGATCGGGAACATCTCTCGAGACTTGTCGTGGGCTGGCTTGGGTGACCGGTTTAGGATTGAATATTGTTGGTTCATGACAAAATGGTATCATAGTGAGGTTGTCTCTTAGTAGAAATTTCATTTTATAACGCCCTTGTTATTTAGGGAATATCAAGGTAGATGGAGTAGGATTGTTTGGACTTGAGGGGTAAGTGCTATAAGTGTATCTCAGACTATTTCTCATTAAAATCCTCAGGTTTCTATGGGATGTCCGGTTTTATTAGTGTCATTATTTCATATAGATTTACAAGTTTTGGGAAATGGAAATGGGAGTCTCACTAATGGCCTTCATGAGATCGCAGGGCCTGGTCAGCCATGTGGATACAGGGCATGTACCTAATAATTCTCTCTATGTTGGTGTTGTGTTTGACATATGGACTCCACCCATATTGTCATGTCACCCACCGACACTAGTTCCTTTTGTGGTTTCATTGGACATTTCATGAATTATGAATTTTTGTTTTGAAAATTATTGTGTGAGAATTAATGAAATTGTTTTTAAAGGAAGGATTAGATTTTTAAAATGGGGAAATGGATTTTCAAAAATTAAATATAAGAATGGTTTTTGAAGATTGTTTTCTAAATTTTTTTTAGGGGGATGTAAAAATGATTTAACAAGAATGTATTTTACCTAATCTAAACATGTGGATTTTTGAAATAAAATATTTCTAAAGTGTGAATAATTTTAAATTAATTATAATAATTTTTTTAAATGCGGTGTTTTGGGCTATTTAAATGTTTTTTAATCTCATGAATTGTTTTTGGAAGATTGGTTTTGAGCAGATGATGTTTTCTAGAAAATGGTTTTGGACTTTGTTGTTGTAAGACTATGAAAAGATACCTTTCTAATTTTGATTTAAATGTTAAAGAGATATTTGCAATAGAATGGTTTTTAGGATGTTCTATTAAATAAAATTGAATTTTTTAAAACAAATTGTTTTTTATGCAGTGTGGTTTTTCTTGTGAAATATTGAAATAGTTATTGATTTGGTGGTTAATTTTCATTTAGAAGGTACATGATTATTTTTGTATTGAAGATGTTTTGGTGTAGCATTCAGTGTATTCCTGGGTTCTCATATGCATGGTTTTCTAGATATATGGATGATTGACCAATATGGCCTGGTATTGGAGTGTCTGGGGTGGCACGTAAATATTCATGCGAGTGAGACATGATGAAAAACCATTGGTGAATGTAAAAATCCCCCATGTTAGTTTTTTTATGTGTTTTCAAATGTGTTTTTAGCTGATAAATTGTGGTGTTTGTTTTGAACTGACGGTTATGTGGATATTTCAGCCTATGTCTCAGAAGTTTTGTTTATTCAGTATGCTTCCTTATGATCTAGAAGTGATACTCTTGTTTCATGTTGAGAAGGGATCTTGTTGGTGGCTCGGTTTTGGGTTAATGTTCAATGGGTTTCTAAATATGTGTTGGATGTTGTGATGCTTCCATGGATGGTTCTCCATTGCGATTCTTTCTTGTTGATCAACTTAAGGATTTGATTCAAATGTTAAATCCACCACTTAGAATGACCCCTCTTCCAATTTGTTGAAATAGATATATGTTTGGAATAAATTTAAAGTGACATCCCTTAATGGTGATTCTATTGGCCATAGTAGTTGTTCTCGGTGTTGTTTAGTGGGTGTTTGTTTTTGTGCCTTGTTCATTATGCTCCTCATTTAGAGTGGGAGAAAATAGTGTCGTGTATCTCTATGTTCTTATTTGGATAATAATGTGTTATCGAGGAAGAGTGTTCCATGATGTCTCTTAATATTCTGTTTCATATTGGGAGTGTTTTGTGGTACTGTGTCAAACTAAGGTATGGAGTACATATTGGGGATTATGAATGCCTTGCTACGAAGAAAGAGATTCTTCATCCATCAGAACTACAGCCATATGATTTGGAGTGAAGGTAGCACGTAGTTATGAGTACTAGGATTGTGGGTAGTATTGATAATATCATACATATACCATTTCGTTGAGGTTGTTCTGTTGTTTCTTTTGTGGTTTCAATGTTGAAATGATTGTGTTACATTCCCTCCCCTCTCTTATTGGTGGGGGTTTGGATCTACACAGCGTGTGTTGGCCCAATTCTTGTTGCCTCCATTGGAGAGTGGGTGGCTTAAATGTTCATTTTGTGTTCCTCTCAACATGGGTTTGTAGGTTGTTGTGGGATAGATTTGGTGGTCCTGTGTAGGTGAGTCCCAACTCTAGTTCATTTTTATTGTTTTTTTGTTCATTTCTAGTTGGTCTCTAGGGGTGGGGAGACCCACTATGGGTCTCGAAGATCATTCCATCAGGATTTTTTGGATGGTAGTTGTGATTTCATGGTGGGGATCCCATTTCAGCCTCCACCCCAAGTCATTGTATTTTTTGATTTATCATTGTTTTGGGTGACTATTTTGTTCTTTAGGAGAAGGACTAATTACCAGGTTCTTTGTTTTGTTGTGCGGGTAGTGACTCGATGTTTCGGTTTATTCTCAGGAAGTGGTTGAGGGTTGGTGTTTTGGTTGAGGTTAGATCATTAAGTTCCATTAATGGTTATGGTGTTTCATTGGATTAGTAGGCTTCACCATTTTGATAAATAATCCTTAGGTTTTTATCAATTATATTGAATGTTCTATGTATTTATGGGGGAGGAAAGCTTTAATGGTGGGTACAATGGTCACAACTGAGTTTTTTTTCTTTTCATGTAAGGTTTTGATCTAGTTCATTGATAGTCAAAATCATTTTTTTGGGATTTGGGTGAGGTAAATTTTTAGTTTTGAACTTACATATATTTATAATCACCCAAATTTGGGTTCCCCGTTTATTTTTTAATAGTTTATGGAGAATGGGTGGTTATTTCATGATTTGAGGTAATCGTGAGCCCATTTGCAGTTTTAAATAAACAATTGTGTTTCTTTATTGACTGATTTTTTTCAACATTTTTAAATCATTACTATTCCCAATTGTCCTCCACTAACATATTAATTCTAAAATATCCTTTTGGACCCCTTATAAATTCATAAACATGGTGAACTGGGGTTAATTATTTAGGTACTCGGCCAACCCAAGGGCCCATTTCTAGTTTCAAAACAATTAATTATTTCTTTTATATTTTATTCAATTTTTTATATATTGAGGTTGTTACACCTCACAATAGAATAAAATACCTCTATCCTTGCCCCTATTATCTATTTTACCTCTTTTTATCTCATATCAGTCACAGATTACGGCGAAAGATCTCATGATACCTCAAATCGTCCAGAATTGATAAGGTAAACTGATTCATTCATAACTCATTCAATTTGTTATATTTTTCCCAAATATATTTTTTCTCTTGTTCATAGAAAAGTTTTAGCATCTCCAAGATGTTTCAATCCATTCTATATTCCCTATAGGTGCAGATAAAATGGAATATGAAGAGTTTTCTAGATGAAAAGGTGAGATTCCTTCTCCTTTATCCTCCCTCTTCTTCATCCTTTCATTATTTCCTGGGATTATAATCTCCCCTAGTCATGATAGACCAAGGGTTCTGTTATGAAATTATTTTATGTGTTTTTTGTTCATTTGGGACCAGTCGTCATAGGTTTATGGTATGTAAACCCTCAGACGGTGAATTTGGGTGTGATTTTTCATTACACCACAGATTTGAGGAATGATATCCCTTGAACATGCCTTTATCATTTATGATTCATCATTTTCATATAGTTTTCAACTGTTATATATGTTTTTTGTTATTTTTCAGCAGTTGGATAATTTTCTTTGAGTGAAAAATGGTTGTTTAATCCATGTTTTATTAATGCTAATGTTGTTTTGACATAAAATTCCGCACCTAGAGTTTGTTTAAATGTTCCACTTTAATTCAATACTATATTGAGGGGTTTAGAACATATTTTGTTGTATTTTGAATATATAATAGTATATTATATAAAATATTTTGGGAAATTTCTGCTTTATTCCATGCCATGTTCTTAAAATAAATTGTTTTCTTTAAAAAGGCATGTCTTGTATTCGTTAAATTGCCCGGTTTGCTTTTATGTGTCATGTTTGATTTAAAAAATTATTTTTTGGATTTATAAATGAATTGGAATAATGATAAACGTTGTTTTCGGTCCTTATATAGGTTTCTAATTTCTATTTGGTTTTTAAAAAATGGGTTTTGGTTTATAACATATTTGGGCCCATGATGTTGGAAAATGGCACGTTTCATATCCTTATGAAAATGGTTGGGGTTTGAATATGTAAACTGAGTGTTTTAATGGATTTTTTAATGTTTTTTTCTACTATTAATGTTTTTTTATACACCACCATAAAAAATTTTAAATTCACACCTCAGTCAAATGATTGTTTTGAGAAAGGAATAAAGGCCCTTTTGGCAATAACATTTTTTTGTAAAAAAGGGTTCCATGTGTATTTCATGTTTTATCTTTTGGGAAAATTTTATGATCCATGAAAATGATTTATTAACTAGTTTTGGGGATTCCAAATAAGGGTTTTATGTTATTTATGGGTTTTTTTCCGTATAAGAGCATTATATAATTGATTTTATCTGCAAAGCCTCATTATACTTCTTGAAACACTTTTACGAAAATTTATAGGCATTTCTTGATTCATGAATGAAATTTGAAGCATGATTGTGGGATGTTTGTGTATATATGATTTAGTAATAATAATTGGATTTGAATTTTGTATTTGATAATATGTTTAACTTGATTGAGCACTAAATGTAATCCTGTGTATCTTTGTGGGTATACTTGTACTAGTATGCTAGTGATTACGTGGGGTTTGGCCCCTATTTCATGTAGCAAGTTTGACGACGATAACACTAACTAAACGATTATTATGATGATGTTGGGGAAAAATAGGTTATGGGTATGATCCCTACTAGTGTATTCTGTGCACAAGAACCGATATTTATCATGCTTACATTAACTGTGATACGAGGTACCTGTGGCTCACAACTAACTTGTTTCTAGGGGTGTTCCCGTGACTTATACTCAATGGCTATTTTGAACTCACCATCAGCATGTGGTGTGTTTGTTTGGTAAATTATTTAGTGTGTGTGATTTATTTAAATGTTTAAATTCTCTAAGTCATCCCTCTTAAAAACTATTTTCATTTTGAAGATCCACCTAATTGAAAATTGTTGCAAACATTCTTGTTTACAAAACATGAATGTTTTTTATGGTAATTTATTTTATATATAATGGGACATTATTTGGAAAACATTCAATTATAATTCTTATTTAAAAATTTAAATTTCTGTTTCTTTTATTTTAAAGGATGTGCAATGGGAATAGAATATCGGGCTAACCTACTATGTTTTAATACTCACTCCTATGGTCTTCTTCTGTTTTAATACCTTGTACAGGTTTCCACTTGAGTTCGATTTCCATGGGTGATGTGTGATCATTGTGTTGTAGATTGACCAGAGGGGTCTCATTGAGTTATTAGGTTATCGGGTTTGGTTAGTTGATTTGATGGTTTAGTAAAACATTCAGTTTCTCGTACAAATAATGTTCAGTTAAAATTTTATATAAATTTATTTTGGGATGTGCATTTCATTAAGCTATTTGGTTGATTGTTTTTATATGGGGAAAATCATTCCCTTGTGTACTCTTTTGATTCCCTTTGTGCTTGTCATCCTCCGGGGAGGATCGAGAATGCCTCATGGGACTTGTCGCAGGCTGTCCTGGGTGACTGGTTCATGGTCGACTCGGGCTGGTTCGTGACAGTTTAAATAACATAAAAATTAAATAGTGTCAAATTGGATGTGATATGGTCTAAAATATCATTAAATTTACATTTATTATTCAATTTACACATTATATGTAAAAAATCATCTTTTAATAATGAAAAAGTTGTTAACGTTGTTAAAATTTATAATAGGTTATTTGACGGTTCATAAAAAAGATAAAAGTTAAAATTACATAAATACCATTAAAAATATATTCTACGATGGTATGGTCACCATATACCACTTTATCTTAGAATTATACTCTATTTTGAGGTATTTTTATTGAGATTTATTGTTTTATATATTAATCTTTTCAGACATTCATGATGTACCCCTTCCATCACATATAAATCTACACCTCTCTACCTATTTTTCCAAACATCATACCTTATTTGGTCTTAAAAAAATATTAAAATATACTTCAAATACCAATACCTTCTTCTCAGAAGACATGTTTTTTAAATAAATCAAACAAAAGTAGAAATTATGTCCAATTCAAAAGTAGATACCCCAAGAAGAGTTTACTTTCATCAACAAATATATTAGTTTTACATCTACATTGAATCAATTAAATTAATTTTATATCATTTTAATATAATAAACTAATTATCCTTAATATAATCATATGTTTTTATATTATGGTTCAGATCAAAAATCACACACACATCAAATGGCACACACAATCATAGTTTTTGTGTACGGTTGACTACTGCCTCACGAACTACTGTCTTTCATTATTTCATTACTACAATTAAATGTTTTAAATAATGATAGAAAATATATTTTAATATTATATATATTACAATTATCATATATTTATTATTATTAAATTATTATGTTACTCGTACCTTCATGCATTACATTTTTATTAATGTGATAACTTCATTGGTGGACTTGTGGACTCTGACCCGTCAAAGTGTTGTGATTCATTCAAACATTACATGGAATGAATTAAGGATGGGTTTATCGTATGTATAATATATATATATATGTAATAATAATTCAACTATATTTATATTATATAAATTTTATAAACCATATTTCTTTTATTTGGAAAATAAAATGGAAACAACATTCATGTGTACGTAAGGCCTATAATCTCCATGAACGGTGTATACAATTTTATAATTATTTCTTATATTTATTTTTAAAAATATATAAAAATTTAAATATATGATAATTATTTCCTTGTTACAATTCTATAGATAATTAACTAATGATATAATTAATAGTACCAATAATATAAAAAAACAAAATGCATGCAAGAAACAAAGGGGATATTAATCATATAATAAAATTATCATTTGAATATAATTAAAAATGTAATATAAATTCATAAAAAAATAATATATAGTATCAATGATAAGAGTATGTTTTTAATATATATTTAATAAAGTTAATTTTATTGTACATGATTATTTTATGAGTATGATGACATTCAAGGAATAAGTTAATGGATTTTCCAGTCTCACTTTTATTTCAACAATAATTATACCACAATGAACCTTAAATACCATTATGTAGTGTATATATTAAAAATTAATACAATAAATTATCATTGTATTTATTTTTGTGAGTATTTACACATCCATATTATAAACTAATCAACATTTGTTTTACAGTTTAAATGTTAACAAATAGGTAATGTTATTTTGTCTCAATTTTCTTTCCTTGAGACACATGTTATGGCATGAACCTATATTCATTAATGTGGTTTTTATAATAAATTTAATCATGTGTTATCATGAATCTCATTATATTCATTTTACTATAAGTTTAATGTTTTTAAATTCTCTCTTTGGTCAAGATTTTTTGTTCCGTGAAATCAATGTTTTCAAAAAATATTTTAAATCTATATAAATTATCGTTTATTATTTTTATAGAAAAATTATTAAAAAAAAATTTAATATAGTTTTCAAAAATTAATGTGTATATTTTCAAGGTTATTTTGAATGAAAAATGTTTTCTATATTTTTATGATTGAAAAGTCATTTTTTATATAGGAAAGAATATTTTCTTCATGAAATTTTTTATAAAGATCATTCAAAATTATTATTCATCTAAGATGTCATCATTTGGTGTTACTCATTCCTTACAAGAGATATGACTGTAGGATAAAATTCATATTATTTTATCGAATGGTTTTTATTTTAGTGTATCGATGTTTAATAATTTTATTACATTACAATTATATATGAAATAATGAAATTTTTAAGAATACAATTTATTTTCATTATTTTTTCAGAGTGAATGATTTGTGATATCTATGAAATATATATATATATATATATATAATTTCATTATAAGAAAGTTGGGACTTATATATCCCTCCAATTAATTTGGTAATGATAAATGGATTATATGATTAATGGGTACACATATGGTCATCGTAATACCACAACTTGTGAAAACACATGAGGTCATATTAATCCTATAATAAGGGGTACATGAGAAGTTATCATAGGCCTGAAATAAAAGGGTACTTAGGTGGCCATGCTATAGAAATAACTAGATGGTACATGGGAGGTCATCCCATGCCCTATGTAGATACATTAGGGATTAAACTATTCATATCATTCTATGAATGTCTTCGTATATATAATTGACCTGAGATACTCTAATATTATGTGTATGCTAGAAATTCCCTGCCTTATTCCATTGCTATACTCAATTGGATCATATGATTTTATTATATTTTGATTCATTTATTATAAAATAATAATATTTATCCCATGACTCATTTATATGATCTTTTATATGTATGTTATGATATTCAAATATTATTCTCATATTTCCATACCCTTAAGATCACATTATTCTTAAGTAGATTCCATGTTTACCCTTACTGAGAATATGATCTCACCATTTCTTATATTTCTATTCCTCAAGTTATAAATAATTTTTTTATATATGATTACTAATGGGAATATATCAACCGGATATGATGATTATCTTTAACTAATTTATAATAATGTGTTCCTTATTTCTTAATTCAATAAAATATTTCAATCATCAGGAATGTGTTTGTGTATTATAATGAATATTCATATAAAATTATGAAATAGAAATGTTTGTAAATAATGGTTCATTATATTTAAAATTTTTAATATTATTTCAAAGTCTATGATACCGATATTTTTTAGATGAGTATTTATTCTTTATGTCATGGATCAAGAGATAATTTTATTAAATGATGTTTGTTATGGAATGTGTATGGTGGATTGATCATGTGAAAAGTAGTAATTTGGTTGAGTGAAGTGTTGTGGAAATGAGTTATTTTGGATATGTAGTATCAGAAATTATATACTATAATTAAACATTATATTACAAAAGTATTTAGACGTGATTCAAGTCACTTGAGCTAAATTTGTATTTATTTGAATTACTGTTATATCACTGAAATGAAAAAAATAAATTTGACCAAAATATGTTGGAGTAGAATATAATTAAAATAATTTTTAAATTATCTATCATGAAAATTTCATATGTTATTGGATAGGGAATTTATCATCATGTTTTATGAATTTATATAATATATTATAGTTTCCATGGAGTTGTTAAACTCTCTAGAATGATTATTTATTTCTCTAGTAGTTTGATTATTCAAAAAGGATTATGTAAAATTAGTGGACATATATAATGAGAATATAGTACTAATTTTAGGTGAGAATATTATTAAATTATTCAAGAATGATCCCATTATTCATTTGTTAATGGGGGATAACATGAAATAGTTTAAATGGAATCAAAATGCGGATGAGATAATTTGATTCACAAAGAGAATTTATTTGGACCTAATTAGTTATATTGATAATTTTTCCCATGTGTGGAAGAGTAGGAAAAACATTTCAATTTCTATTGATTTATATATTCAAAAATATTTCAGGGATTTGTATTAGAAAAATGGTCGTAGGTAACATTAATGAAGATAATAGAGAAAATGGACTATCTACGATGTAATTTCCTTTTTGAGGTCCTTCCTGATCAGTAGGGAATGATTAGATGAGTTATTTGAGTTATGATTCTCGAGGGTTTTATAAGGTGATATTGATGCAATATACATCATCCGGAGTATAGAATAAAGATCTGGGTATGAGTCTCATGATGTATCATTTATTAGGCAATTTTATATTTTTATGATATAATTTTTAGGGAATAATCATCATGACTACCACGATATTTGGAATTATTCATAGTCGGTAGTTATATGAATTCAATTTTTGGAACCTACTCCATTGAATTAAACACCATTATTGGATTTTAAATCTATTTTATGAATATAATTATTGTAAAGTAATCTATAATTTAAATTTGATTTCTTTCATATACGTTGTTGTTATTTAATAATAGGTTTTAAACATGGGGGGGGGGGTTCCATTCATGAGATATCTATTTTAATAAATGGTTTTAGTGAAGGGTTAGATAGTGAGTATTATATTTTTAAATAGTTTTGTAAGCCCTCTGATTTTTTTTCTCGCAATTAAGATTTTATTTTTTGAGATATATTCTTATTTACCAAGGTTTTCTAGGTATTATTAGTGTTATATAATAATCTTTTCTAAATGTATGTTATTACTGAATTATTCTTATAGATAGGGAAATTCAAATAATGGTTAGGATTGGGATACATATATTTTTCAGTATAATTTAGAATAAAATGAAAATTAATCATTTCATAGGTATCTAATGAAATTATCAAAACCAACTTAGGCTATTACATTTTATCCTTTTTGGGATATTATTGTGAGAGTATGGTTAGTGGTTGATTGGTTACACTGTAGAAATGATTTAATCTTGAAAGGAAGAATCTTAATGTGGTTATAGGTGTTCCCCCAGGATTATTTTCCTAAAATGGAGTGTTTTGGAATGGGGTTATTTATTAAAAATACATACATTGAAACCATGTTGTATGAAGATAAAATTTAAAAATACCGTTATTTATTAGACTTTGTGAAAAAAGAATATGTTGTGCTTCAAAATTGTCATATATATTAAAAATTTGTTATATATAGAGTTTTATATAAATGAAATGAGTTACATATGAAGGGGTGAAATAGAACATTTTAAATAATGATATTATTAATTAAAAAAATATATTACGTACTGATTGATATATTATGTATACTTATTATACTAAATATGTATACTCTATATATTATATAAATATTATGTATTTTATTTTTTTTTTATTTGAAAAAACCATTCAATTTGATTTTTTATAAATTAGATAATCTTATATATTATTGAATATAACATGTTTTGATATTGAATCATATACAAAGCCTTAAATTATTAATATATACCATAAATATTGGTAAAATTAAATATTTTTTAAAATATTACATATCCACAAGAATATTTCCATCCATAGTGTGATCATTTTCTTAAAAAACAATTTATTTGGAAAATAATTATGTCATTCCATCCAATAGGATATTTATGCGTAATCATTGATGACAAAAAATATATTTCTTGATTCTGAAATGAATATTATTAATGTGTTTATATCTAATAAAATATGTAATATAATAAATGTGATATTTATTATATTTTAAAGATGATATAATCTGTAATTTATCAAATCACTGGTGCCCTCAACATAATACATAATTTTAAAACCATAATTATGTATGATTAAAATATTTAATGTTTAAGAATAAAATATTCACTACATAAGATTAAATTTTGAGTATATAAGATTAATATCATGAATATATAATGGATGTCCCATTGTAGGATAAGTGAATCTTGATATTTTTGGATTGATTCATTTTTTATTATTGATATTGTAATTAACAATCCTAAGATGATGAATTAGAAAAAAATTATATATATGAATAATCTGTTTAAAATTGACTTTCCAAAAATCTTATGTTTCATCATGATGATGATTGTTACGCATGGGTCTACAGGCCAGACTCAGATATTTTTTTTTGGTGAACGGTTCTCAGGTGTAGGAATGGGTTCAACATTTCATTCTTTATGAATTTTGATGTCACTACATTGTGATAGTAATTTAACTGTTACATTCTATGATGATATTGGAATCATGTTATTTAAAAGAATATTACATGGGTAAAATTCGTTGGATATTCATTCCAGGATCCCTTGAATTTTTTCATTGAATCACAGATCCCTCTCATATATTTTTAATAAATATTTTATAGAAATGGCTATTATTATTATTTAATGGGGTTTGAGTTTTTTTTTAATATTGATGTGTTGTAGGTTGGATAATCTTTCTTTTGAGATTCAGAATATCACATACATCTTCATTATTCTAGGTAATTATATACTCTTCTTCGTCCTTTGGTTGTAAAATTCATTATAATATTGTTGGGGTTATTTATAAATAGTTTCCAATATAATTTTATTATGATTTTTTATAAAACATGTTTTCTGTTATTAATTTTTTCAGATGAGGGAAATTAAAATAAATATTAATTAGTTTATTTTAATTAACTCAATATATAGAACTTGGTAGGTATAAAGTAAATGTGGTAGGGGAGTAGTATATGTTTTTGGTATTTTCAATCAATTTACTATGTATTTTTAACAGGATGATAGTTGATATTATGATTGTTTTTAATACAATTACTATTGGAGGAAATTATTACCTATAAATTTAGATATTTACTTATATATTTTAACAAAAATTTGTTTTATGGATCCTTTAATGTGTTAAAAAATTATTATTATGTTATATTTTTTATTAATGGTTTATTTAAGCTATATAATATTTTTTTCTATGGGGTTAATATTGGTTAGAATGATTCACTATACTCATAAAGCGGGGTTCACATGTTTTGTTTAGTTTTACTGTCTCAAGTTAAATATTTATAATATGGATTGTGTGTAAAATATGATAATGAAAATATGGGTGATAGTGAATGTCTTGGATGGTATTATTAAACATGGTATGTTAATAACATTAATAAATAATAAAATATTTATGGTTATAATATATATTTTTATAACTAATATGGTTTCATTATTATGTTTTAGAACACTCAGATATTTTTATATGATGTATTGTTTTAAAAAGATAAAAATTCATTTCGTCGATGTCTTATGATACACTTAAAACTAGCTAAGCTTGCATTACACGCCATAGTGAAGTTCTAAAAAAATTATTTTTTTATAAGTTAAATAATGATACTCTAAATTAGAATTTATGAATACTATTAACTATATTATGAAAATATAGGGTTTATAAGAGGATTATATTATTTTCCAATTGAATATAAAGGTGACATTTTATGATCCAAAAGTCGTTTTGAGTTTATAAATTATATATATCAAAAAAATTTAATTCTAAAAATGATATAACTATTTTATATATTCATCCAATATATTTTTTAGGCATATGATAAAAATAAATCTAATTCATTAAATATAGAAGATATATTTTCCATATGGGTAATTATACTACCATTCAATGGAGAACCCATTTTAAATATAATTCAAAACATTTATAAATATTAAATGATTTATTAATCCACATATTTAAATTTTGGGTATCAAAATTTTTGTTGTTTAAAATTTTGGTTTTTGTTTACTATGATTCATTCTTTGATGAATAATTAAAATAATTATTTTTATTGAATACTATATTTTTATTTGAAAGTCATTACAAGGTCAAATTATGTTTTGGATTTGTTTTAAATTTTAAATAGTTAATTTTACATTAAAATATTAAAAATATACTGTTTTATTTTGATTTCATATATTAATTTAATATAAAAATGGTTTATGATTCAAAAACGGACTTTTTTTTTAAAAAACATCTTATTATGATAGTTTCTAGTTTTATTTTAAATTAAATTTTGAAAGAACGATGTTTTGAATTTTTAAAAATTTATATAAAATTTTTATTTTTAAGGGAAAAATATATTTAGTTGGATAATTTTATTTTTTTGGAACATATGAATAGTATATATGATAAATTTTGTTACCACAGTAAAGTGTTAATTATGTATTTTTGGAAAAAAATTAACATTATCAGGATTATAAATTTATCCTAACAAATGAAAAAATTTAATGTGATTAATTAAATTATATCATTAAGACATATGGTTCAAAATAAAGTAATTCAATGGAAAATTATCGATGAAAATGACACATATAATATTTAAATAAAATAATGACACAAAATTTCATTTTCTTTATTTTTAATATCACTTATCTGACCGCATAAGAAAAAATGAATGTTAATAATGAATATAAATGGAAAATTTTAACTAGATAAACATAATTTTATGAAATGAATATATTATTGATGTTTTGGGATTCTATGATTTTATTATGATATTTATAATGTTTTATTAAATAAAATCATAATGATATCACTTTCAAGTTTCCAAAAATATATCATTTTTTAAAAATTGCTACACCACATATAAATTATAATACAAGAATTATTCTAAAATATAGATGATTTATATTCATTAACATGGATTATTTTAAATTTATAGTCAATAAATATGTATAATAAATAATTAGACAAATTTTATGTAGTAATTATTTTGATTATGGAAATATCAAATAAATTTTAATAAAAATATTAAAATAAATATAAATTGAAAAAATTAATATATAATAAAATTATTGATTAAAAATACTTCATTAAGGATATAACAAAATATATTTTCTAAGTAATTTTTTTTAAATTTTAAAAATAAAAATGATTAATATTTCCAAATTGATAATATTAATGGTTAATCAAAGTAATGTTTTTTTAAATTATTTTTAAATAATAAAAAATTATTTTAAATCAAAAAATAATTTTAATATAGTTTAAACTAATTTAATTTTTCATTTATATTCTAATTTTCTTCAAATAAGATAAATTTACAATCATTGGATATTGTATAATTTAATACTATTGTTAAAATTGAAATCATTTAACTGATGGTTAATTAAAGTGAAGAGGTTTAAATTAATAATATAACTTGTATAAAAAATATTTTTTAATAATATTAAAATCATCTCACATATGATATTCACATATATTTCATTTTTGTGGTATTTTGAGTGAGTAGTTTTTTTATAAATTGCTATTTTTTGAAATTCCAAAGCTACCTCCCACCTCAATTATAAAGGGGAACATCCTCCCTAAAATAATCATAACTTATGGACCCTTAAAAATCATCCATACAATGAAAATTTTCCTTATCAACAATATAATACATATTCTAGAGTTTATGGTCATTTAAAAAATACCAACTTGGGTGTCCCTAGGACGAGATCTTGAGGGAGCTCGACAAAGAAGAATTAATCTTCTTTAATAACTTTATCCTTAGTAATTTTTCATATACATCCTATAAATGTCAATTTTCCATTATGATGTAATAAATATAGTATAAAATATATATTTATATTTAATTTTAATTTTTAATAACCATATTCAACCTTTTATCAATCCTTTGAAAAAATGAAATCACTACACATGTGTGTGTACGACCTATCATCTCCACACCATAGTGTAATATATTTTTCTATCAGCTCATGAATTTTGTAAGAGTAATTATAGAAATAATATATATGCTTTATTATTATAATATTATATTTATTCTATAAAAGTATATACCCATTCACTTAAAAACCATTTTATAATTAAGGGAATGATATCATTGCTTATGTGTATGTTTTTCATACCATCTCAACGATGTGATGTGATTCATTCTCCATGATCAGAAACAAATAATGATTAAATAAATATATATAGTGCATAAATATGTTATATATTTCCTTAATATCATTCTATAATTTATATTCTTATGTACTATGAACATGAATTTGGAATTTTATGTCAAAACATGCATTAAAAATTGAAGTAGTTTACCGAAAAAAGAATATTAATAATGAATGTTATTAATAAATGTGTTTTAAGATGGAAATATGTGATATAATAAATAAAAAATTTTGTTTAATAATATTTAATAATGTTATTTAAAACGTTGGACAGGAGGTTCAGATACATAAGTTGGAAATTAAACCTAATTTATGAGATTTTTGTATCAATTTTATTTTTGTGAGACACATTCCCTTTCACTAACTTATTATTTTGCGTGGTTTATATAAATCCCAGGAATGTTATTTATAATTATTCTAAATATTATGTTATTTGAATATCCATATAATTTTATTATTTTACAAGTCATATTATTCGAATGATTATGATGTTTTGAGGAGAATGTTCACAATCTCTTTATTATTTGAGATTGTTTATATATAATTATTTACTGGGGTATATTTAACTTTTATATCAATGTAAAAAAAATATTAAAAAATATTCATAAAATATATATATATTTTATTAAAATCATTTTTACCTCTTTTTATGTTTTAACTATGTAGTTTGAATGGAATATGTTTTTGTTTTCCCTATGATATAATTTTTTGACTTATCCAGAAGAAGTATGAGAATATTGTTTTTTAATCATTTAAAACATGAACGTGGTTTTATGCAATCATGTAACCTTATATCCTTGAATATTTCATTATAATATTATAAGTTTAGTTTCAAAGATAATTTTTTCTTTTAATATTTCATGATATTTTATGTAATGAAAAATATTCAATAGGACACAGGATATTTTCGTAATGAATTATTTTCATGTGATTTATCAAATGCAATATATGTTTTAATGGGTATATTTTTCAAGGATGTAATCTCTATTATACCAATTATTGGTTTATGTTTATGATATTTATGAAACCCAGTTATTTATATGCATTATTTAATGTTTTAATGATATTTATGAATGTTATTTCTTATCTTGGGTTATTAAATGATGAATAATTTATATTCTTGTGGAACACATAAGTATGGTTTTATTTATATGATAGGTGGGACTAAATATTCAACAAATTAATTGGGTAATGATAAATTTATTATTATATCAAAAGGGTACATGTAACACCCCAACCCTAGATACCTAGAGTCGGTGCATTATTACATAACATTGGCATGATCACAAGAATGATCAAATCTCGAAAGACAGATTATTTTAGTAGACTTGGAAACACAATATACATTCAAAAAGTTTACATTACATCATAAAATGAAATATACAACAATATAGTATCCATTGTCCACACTGTTATCCCCTCATACTATCTCTGTAGGTCATTCATATATTACTTCTTGACATCTTGGAAAAAATAAAACATAGAAAAGGTGTGAGCTCAAATGCCCAGTAAGGATAACAATATAGGGGAAACATTCATAAATAAGAATAAACATTTAAGGAAATGTATAACTAAAACAAAATCCTTTTAAACTTGAACATCAACATAGTATGAAAAAAATAAAATGAAATAATGCCATTTACATATTCACATGGATATTCTACTAATAGAATAATCACATGCAATATCAATAACAACTTTCATAATGATATAATGCATAATGCCATACTATCATAACCACATAGCGAAGGCCTCATTCCAAGACTACAAATAAGATTATGTCAAGGCCATGTCCCAAGACACTAGTTTGTCTCATTAGACCTACCGATGCATCGAGGAGATATAGTGGGCTCCACCTGTCACATATTAAGTCCATTGCATTCCCATATGAAAAGGTTTAAACATAACGTAAACATTCGTATTAAAACTAGCATACGAAATGTAAATACTTCATCCATAAACCATGAATGGTATATAAATAACACATCCATAGTCAAACATATCAAAAATCTTTCAATAAAATATAGAAGTTTTGTATCATAATAAATCAACATCAAATAAGCGTAAAATCCATCAAAGGATGTTGACAAAGATGAAATCAAAAATATTTTTAGAGAAATATCTATTTCTATTTTGAAATCATTTAAGAGTCATATATTTATAAAATAAAACATTTTCTTTGAAAATATTCTTATAAGCATGTACGGGAAGCTTCGACAATTTTATAACGGTGGAAAATATCCGCACCCACCGTATAAGTAAAAAAAATTCTTACCTCAATTTGGTGGAAAAGGTTATAAATCACCTTATTTGGAAAAAGACGGAAAGATTCCTTTATAAATCTCTTATAAAAAGTCAAACCGGGGTATAAATGACTTTAACCCATATTCTAGTAAATAGTAAAAATGTTTTGAAATATATTATTAAGAAACATGGATGTGGATGATAAAGAGCTCCTAGTAGATTATTACATATAAACAACCTCGAATAATGAAGAGATTGCAAAATAAACCCTTACCTTGACTTTTCCTTGGTTGGGGTATGTTAAACTGATGTATATTGGTGAAATAATTGTTATTAAATTATACGAGAATCATATATATTAATATGATATAATATATGATCTTTTAACATTGCTTTGTTAATAATATCTTAGAATTATCGTCGTTTTGGGTGTTAACTTACTCATTTTCTTTTATATGTTCTGTTACATAAGCCATGTTTGTTATGGATAGGTTGTATCTTATTCATACCCAAAATGATATCATGTCCTTAAAAATTATTTTTAAATCATCAAATTATAATTATACTTGAATGGATACGATGGAGAATGAATCTCATCACCTTCATGGAGACGGTAGTCCGTATGTACGCACGAGTGACAATATCATTCTTTTGATATTAAAATAAAATATAATTGGATGGTATATCATATATACAGATTAATTATCATGTTATATTTATTATTTAAATGAATTAAAGATCATTATTATACCCATACAAATAATAATATATTGAATAACAATTACACCACGACGTGGAGACGGTAAGTAGTACGTTCGCACGTAGGGTGACATGTCATTCAATGGAAAGATAGAATAATGAATCTGGTTGTACCATATTTATGATAATATTACAGTATATATAAGATACTAGATTCATTATTTTAGAATGGTAATAACAATTAAAGAAGAACATGAAGAATAAATGAACTTGAAAGAGGGTGTTGAAAACATTACCTCTTCTCCAGGTTCTTCCTTTTGATTTGGTAAAAAGGGCTCCATAATTTGGATTTCTGATCAAAATAAGGACTCTATGATGAATTGTGAGAAGTTGAGAGAGTATTTGGGCAGGGTTTGGCTGATCCAAAAGGTTTTGATGGTGTTAATTAATGAGAAGGGGGAGTTCCCTATTATAAGAGGGGTGAGGGGAACCTTTGGAAATGTTAGAAATATTATTTTATAATAAACTCAAATTCGGTTTCTAATGGATCCAAAGTGGATTATTTAGAGTATAAGGTGGGTATGGGTCGAAAACAACTCAACCAATATAATTTAGACAGGTTTGGTTCATTATATTAACCTTTTTATTTAGTTTTAACTCTTAGTTAATTAGTTTGACATTTACCATGTAACTTTGTATTTTGATATTATATAGTCAATAAACATACTATATACCCCCAAGAGACCCCAAAGTGGTCCATTAAAGATACACCTATCATGGTATAAGTCTCTTTTCCGCGATTTATATTTTTAGGAATTGAATATCAATTAATAATATAACATTTGTTTTAAAAACTCTTTTATGTCAATTTTGACAATATTTGGAAAATTGATTTTTATGAAAATCATAACAGAATGATTCGTTCTAAAAAAGTTAATTAAATCATTACTAACATGTCATATTAACCTATAAAATTATTTTAATTCATAAAAAGTGTCAATATATATATATTTCGGTATTTATAATATCAATTATTTTAATTTTTCACTATTTTGATAATTACTTCATGATCATTGCGATATAAATAAATAAACTTATATAATGTCTAAAAATTATAAATAAAATATAAGTATTTAGGAAATAATCTTATATTTCTAATGAATATTTATAATCTAATTTATCTAATGTTTATCCCTATATTAAAAATGTTTTAGTAAATAAACATTGATTTTAACTCTTTTAACTCTTTTTTGAATTAAATAATAATAAATGTCCTAATCTAATCCAAGTGTACCTAAATGATAATATTTTATTCCAAAGGTTTTTTTTGGTCAAGATACACTTGTCCAATAGAATTAGGACATGTGTTAGGGTAATATTAATATCATTTTTACCCTTAATTACCCTATTTACTTTTAACCGTGGTAAATAAAAGTAAGAAGTTACTATTCACCAAATATTATTTTCATCTCATTGACCCAAATTTTACTCATTGATATTAACCGTGTCTGTTGGATTTTTCAAATTCCACTCATAGAAGTGGTAAAATTTAGTTTTATGAAAAATTCAGTTTTTTTAACTTCCACTTAGTGGTTACACTATTCATCAAAAAATGATGTTTTTCAAAAAAATACCAAAAAATCACACTAGGCTAATTTCGATATTCCAAATCAAAAAATGAAGTCCATTTTGAAAAATAAAATTTAAAAATTTTAAAAAGTGGGTATTAATATTCATAATGGCTAGTTTGATTGGTTGTGGTGTGTTAGAACTCGATGTTGCGTACAACACACGCTATTGCATTATTCAAAGAGAAGTGTATCGTAGAAGCTCGGGCTGTTACAGTACATGTATAGAATTACAAACGTAAAAAAAGAGGGTACACTAAAGGACATACCTAGCCCAAAATTAGAGTATACACCGGAGGGTATCCCATTCCCAATGAAGGTAAATGAGTGGTTATCCCAAGCCTAAAATGTTACAAGTGTTCATGGCTGGAATACATGAAATATGATTATTATATTCATTTGTGTCTTAAAATTTTTTTTTTCATATTCCCATGTTATAATTTCGTGTATTATGATATTTATTTCCTTTTGATTCATGTCTTATGAACTGTAAATAATTATGCCATGATTTTTGTTATTGATATTTGATATGTAGAGTGTAATTATATAATTATCATGCACACATTATAATTCCCTTATGTTATTCATAAGCATAATAATTAACATTATTTACCATTGATGAGAATTTGATCTCAGCTTTTTATTATGTTTTATTTTTCCTTATATATAATAAAAATATTAATGTGGGAAAACTAAATTGAATGATCTTTTTTGAAAGATGATGATGATATTTCTTAAAATTAGTAGAATGTGTTACAACATTCCAAAGGCACTAAACTATTATTGTCTTTAGCTGTGTGTTTGTGTTAGTTTTGAAATATTACAAAAAATAATGTAATTCATATATACTTCAAACATGGGTCAATATAGTTTTCATTATAATAATGTTTTATTCATCCTATGGAATGTACTATATGAAAAAAACATTATGAGATCCCAATATATATTAATAAATATATTTATAAGGATATTCTTAAGAATAAGTCTATTTATATGTTACAATACAAGAATTTTTTTATTGATCATTGTTTATCTTGTATTAAACCTAATGGTATCTATATTGAAAGTATTATCCTTTGATTTTTTAGATTTTTCTTTGTGATTAGTGTTTCTCACACTATTTTTTCGGGTTTTAGTTAATGGGTGGAAAGTAAAGGAACCATGTCAAGGGAAATTGTGATATATAATGAATCAAATATCCTCTGGATCATCGAGTTATATAAGAGACGAGATAAAAAATTTAATCATTAGTCTCACTGAAGAATTGAATCATGTATGACTTCTGAATAAACAGATGTGTTAAAAACATCCGGTTTATTATATCTTGAGGCAATGTACACCTTTCATAAGTTGTTCTTCGGATGCACATGATACTGAAAGGTGATTCAGATCCACTAAAAAGTTATTTTTTATCTTTTGGTGTTTATAACATTAAAATTTAATTTTGGATATTTATATTTCGGATGGTGAATCCATCAAGTGGTGGAATCTTATTAAGAATATGAGAAAACACCAGAAAATTGAATCAATTGATTGGGAAGATTTCATGGAGATATTTTTCAATAAGTATATCCCTAGTATTCTTTGATAAATGATAGGTAATGAATTACCTATGTATAAGAAAAATTATAATGAATCCATTGGTACTAATGAATATAATTAATATACATTCAAGGTACGCATCTACGTTAATCACCATCCTTATGAGAATAATAGATTGATTCTTTGGGGGTATAAAACCATGTATTTAAAAGGCCTTGGTTATATGATACAATAATATCTATAAGGAATTTATTCTATGTAAACTGAATATAGAAATGAAAATGAGATATTCCCACAATAATTCTTGTATTTATTCAAAATAAAGATCACGTCTCAGAAAAACATAAATGGTGGAATGAACTTATTGGCATCTATATGCTAGAAATGTGGGAATAAGCACTCAGGTGAATTACTATAATGATAAATAGGGTTTAAAAATGTGTAAATGATGGTAATTGAGTGGATAAATGTCTTAGTATTAGAAAAATGCTATAAAATGACATGATTAATGGGAAATATCCAAAAATACACAACCGGAAATACAATGATTAAATTTCATGGAGTTAGAGAATTATCATAATAGGTTCCGCATTCTATGGACTAAGGTGGATGATAAGCCTCAAAAACCACTAAGGAAAATGGAAATTAAGAAATCTTATGAAATCATAAAAGAAAAAATGAACCATGATAGTTATAAAATACATATCTCCTTCTCATTAGTTTTTATTTTTAGGTTTGACATTCTATGAATGAACCGTATAAAAATATTATTCATCATGTGATAATAAAATTTCATGTGATTATCAACTTAGATATTGGAATAATAAAATAATATATTCTATCGGAATGATAATGATCCAAATCATATAGTAAAAATATTTTTATATAAGAATGTTGGTAATGTAAGGAATGCAGAAGAATGTGTATTTAATATGGTTTTATGATAATTCATATTATTACATTTTTACAAACTAATATATAATAATTTTCATTATATGTTAGATGTGTGACAATTAAGAGGAACCACATATTCTCTATGGGATTAATGATATGTTGATTTCTAAATTAGGAATCCAACAGTGGAATGTTTTGGATTTTACTATTTTAGAAGGATAATATGGGAAACAATTTATAAAATAATTTTGAAAATATTAGGATGTTTAGGATATTAACATATTATATCAATATATAAGGATTTAATAAAAATTTGAAACATGTTTTATCCCATTTGTTGTGATATTATGATACATGGAATAATCTATAATCTGTTAATGCTTTTGGAATGAAAAATAAATCTTCATTTTTTGGAATATGAAATAAATTGTAAAATGATCAAGTCACAATAAATGAATAGAATTATGCTTAGGAAATATGATTAAATAAGTAAATATATCTTTTCCATAAAATTATTAATCTATATGGAATTATTTTGAAACCATAAAGGATGTCATAGTACATTTGATTCAGATAAATCAAATTGCCTCTTATATTATCATATAATTATAGATTTTTCATTTTTAACTTTTTTGTGATCATGTTCCCTATCATCCTCCATCAGAACAAGATAATTAAATTTCTATTAAAAGTTAATGTTTTCACACTCTAAAAATGTTCTCATATGTGGAAACCCAGTTATTTGTTACATTTGGAAACCATTATGATTCTAACATTCCATTTTATATAGATGTTTTAGTATCCATTTCTACATTGTGGGATTATATGAAAGGAACATTAAAAATTTAATCCTTTAATTACCAAAATAAATATTAAATAAGGAATTTATTTTAAGGGTTTAGAATGTAACACCAAGATATTTTAATGTTATATATTTTAAAAAAAATTATATCTTGGATGTCTTTCTTATATGAAACACCAACTAAGCTTGGGTTACAAATAACACTGAGTTTGTAACAAAAAATAATTTGATTATTATAAAAAATATACCAATCTATTAAATTTGTGATATAAATATTATTAAATAACATATGAAAATATAGGGTTTATATGATGAATTTATTATTTACCAATTACTTAGAAACAAAAATATATACCAATTGAAAGTAAAGGAAATATTTATATTATCCTAAAGTCATTCTAGATTTATAAATTAAATAAATTACAACTAGAAAATTATAATAATTAAATATATAATTTTTATATTCAATAAATATATTTTATAGGAATATGATTATAATGAATATATTTTTATGCATAAAATTTTATTTTTCAAATCGGTAATTTTACTATATTTTTGTGGAGAAACCATTTTAAATCATATTATGAAACTATTATGATTTTTACTTGATTAGTTAATCTTATTATCTGAATTAGGGATATTAATATATACAGTGGTCAAATTTTTGGTATTCATCTGGTAATTTTAATTTTTTCATAAATAGAAAACACACTAATTTTTATTAGAACGGTATTTTTTATTTTAAAGTCTTTACAAGGTAAAATTATGTTTTGGATATGTTTTAAATTATAAATAGTAATTTTTATATTAAAAGAGTAAAATTATGGTTTTGGAAAAATATTCAATACAGGAATTTATAATGAAATCAATTTATATTTTAAAATCACATTTCATCCAAAAGACTAATTTTCTACGTTGATTACAAGTTGTATTGTAAATTTAATTCTAAAATATATATTTATTGAATTTTGAATAACCGATTTAAAATTTGGACTGAAAAGATCAAAATATAGTAAGTAGGAACCATTTACATTTTATCCATTTTACAAATATTTATTGGTATATTATGTTACAATGCTAAAGGGAAAAATAGTCAATTTAGGTTAAAAAATAATATTAAAATGACTATAACATTATCCTAAAAATTTATAAGAATTTATGTGATGAATTAAATTTGACTCTTAACATATAAGAATAAAAATTATGTTATTTAAATGAAACATTTCCTTTAAAATGTGTTATATAATATACAATTCAAATAAGGAAAAAAATGTCCTTTTCTTTTTCATTAATAACTTTAATCTGACCACATGGGGAAAATGAATTTTTTGATAGAATATTAACTATAAATTTTAACTAAATAAAAACAATTTCATATAATGAAATTATTTTTGATGTTTAGTGCTAGTAGGACAAATTTATGATATTTATATAGTTTTATATAATAAAATTTTAAAATTTTACATTCATGTTTTAATAAATATATCATTTTTAAAATAGTTTTATATAGAATATATATTTGACTAAAAATATTATTATGAAATATATATGATATAAACACATTAAGATATTTTATATTAAATTTTTTCTATATAAAATCATGTTTTAAATAATTAGACAAATTTTAGGTAGCAATTAATTTGTTAATGGAAATATCAAGATAAACTGCTTGAAAAATATAAAAATAAATATAACATATATAATTAATAGCCCCAATTTATTTCATATATGACCTTCACTACATAGAGACAAAATAAAATCTTTATTTTTAAGAAAACATATTTTCTAGAGATTTTTACTGATCAGTGAAATAAATAGGGTCAAATTCACAGTATTGATATTTTATCAAAATATATTTTGTTTTATTATTCTAAAATCATAAAAAAATTTAAAAATAATATATAATTTTAATATAGATTAAAATGTTTTATATGTTGCATTATTTGTATCATTTACATTAAAAAAGTAAAATTTACATTATTTTAATATATTAAAATTTATTACCATTATTACAATTTAAAAGAGTTTACTGATGGTTGGTCAAATATTATGATATTTATAAAACCCAATTATTTTCAATGGTTATATTTTAATTGAATGAGGTTTAACAAACACATTTATTTTCCGGGGTTATTATATGATTAATGATTTATGTTCTTGTGGAACTCATTAGTATTGTTTTCATTATGTGAATGTTGGGACATATATCTAACTCTAATTCGTTTTTTAATTATAAATGCATTATGAGTTCTATAGGGACACTAGAGGACATCCTAGACCAGGAAGAATATGGTACATGGGGGACATCCCTCGCTTGAAACAGTAGGGTATAATATAACGAATCCCAAACCCGAGAAAGGTACATAGGTGGTTAGCCCATGCCTACCTTGTTTTGAATGTCATAGAATGTATCCTTTACCTAATTCTTTTATACGCTTACATGTATTTTATAATTCCACATCCTATTCCCTTGTTGTTATTCAGTGTCTTATGGACTTGATTTTTTTACATTTCATATATTGTGAAATGAAAATAATTTAGAAATGTTTTTTGTTTATGATGTTTGATATGTAGTGTGTGATATTACAGTGATAATGATCTCATTATCATACGATTTTGATCATGATATTGTTATGTATTACCTTTATTTAACCTTAATCATCATTTGCTCTCTTCCCTTTAATATTTTCTCCTTTTCCTGGTATATAATGAAATGTATTAGCTGGGAAAACTACATGGAAGGATATTTTTGGGAGACATTGAAGGTATTTAATAAAATAAAAATAATTTTTTCTCTATTTACAATGTAGATAATATAATATGGTCTCTTGGCGTGTGTTTTTTTAACATATGAATGACATCGAAAAATTAATGTAATTTATTTGTACAAAAAATTTGGGTTTTTATAGGTTCTATTTAAGGTGTTGTTTGAAGTTTTATTATTCTATTTGTTTTGTTTTACAAAAAATTCATTGGCCACCATCTTAATTAATTTAATTAATATGGATTTAATTTTTTTTTAGATTGTCAAATGTTCATTAGTATGAAGGGATGAGATATATTGTTTTTTAGTTGTATTGATTATGGGACAGTGCTAAATGTAAATGATATGGAAGGAATATAATTTATAAATTTAATGATACTATTTTTTCATAAAATAATTCTTGTTTGAGAAAACTGAAACAAAATAATGAAAAAAATGATGATTTGAAAGCAATATACCTAGTATAAATATGGTGAAAAATTAATGAAAAAATGAAATATAAGAGTATTTTCATGACCCATTATATATTAAATAGGGGTAAAATAATGGAAAAATATTAACTAGTCTATTTAATGGTAAATTATGGGATTGAAAATATATTAACCCTCAATTTTCATACATTATCATTAAAATTATTTTATATAACTCTTAAATAAAATATACAAATCGATTATCAAAGACAATATTAGTTTGTTGCCTTTGGAAATATAGAAAAGTAAACATAATTATATGAGATATCTATATTATCTTTCAGTAGGATCTCAAATACTAGCACCATATTATATATATATATATATCTTATAATAAATATTTGTTCACAACATGGGGAAGGAAATATAAAAAGAGGTGATCTTAGATACTCGTAAAAGAAAAAAAGGCAATAAATGTAAATATAATCATCAGCATAGGTTGATGAGAACATTATCATGATAATCGAATATGATACACTACATATCTAAGATCATATACATGAATCATGGAATAAATATTAGCACTTAAGAAGACATGAATCATAAGAAAATAAAGAACATAATACATTAAAGCCTAACATATGAATAATACATTAATTAATGGTAGACACATAATCATATATAATTATTTTCATAGTAGGAAAGGAATTACAACCACGTCATCTCAGTGGGAAATTTCCCATTACTGAACTGGGTTCACACCACGTTCCATCTATGTATTATAAAATCGATTTCACTCCAAATTCCATAATTTTATTACTAAACTAAGATCACTCCTCATTCCAACATTTTAAGGCATAATTGAGTTCATTTCACATTCCATACATTTCAATCTCATGGCATATAAATCATTACACAATGCATTGGAGATAGATATAGGTCCCACTCTTCTAAAATAAAATCATACATGCATGTTCTGTATAATCCAAAAAAAATATTATAACCCATAAAATTAAATGTGAATCATAAACATGTATCATCTCATAACCTATGAAAACGATATAGGTTTCATTATCATTTCATCGAATGTCCAACCCTTGAAATAAGTGGGCTTCAAATGTATATAACATATGGAAAAGAAAAGATTTCATAAGATTCATTCAACAAAACATTAACCATTAAAGAAAGATTACTAATGAATCCTTTGGATCATTTGTTATAATAGAATGAGTAACATAAATATATGAAATCTTAGATGGAAAAAATCTTGGAAATATATTTTAAAAACATTTATAAAGAAAAATATCCAATCATATTTGAATAAGTTTTATTACATCATAAAATCATTTTGAACCCCATTTTCATGAAAATAAAAATGGAAGATTATAATTAATAAATTGAAAATATTTTTGAAAACTATTTCATTAAAAACATATAAAGAGATCTTGAAAATGTTTTTAAACTCATTTTAAAATAAAATATATAAAAGTATATTGAAAATGTTCTAAAAACCATTTCTTTTAAAATAAATTTAAAATATACGAAATTTACATGAAAATTCATTGAAACACATTTCCCGTGAAAACATGTAAAAATAAATATATTATTAAAAAAAATATCCGTGAAAATTTATAAATGAATTTTGAAAAAAATGAAACAATTTTCAATCAAAACAAATAAAAAAATCTTGAAAATCTTTTAAAAAAGACATTCCTTGAAAACTAATTAGAATAATTACGATGAAATACTAATAATGTAATAAAAATTGGAATTGTTTTTTTTTAAAAATTCTAAAAAACTGACCTTTGAAACATATAAATGTGTCTTCACTAAAATTACATTGGTTAAATACATACATGTTGTACATGGAAAGAAGAAAATTTAAATTTCATGGTAAATGGTTAGAAAAATTCTTTATTAAGAAAGAGAAAAAAGAGTCCATTGAAAACATTCGTAAATGAAATAAATAAAACATTGTCATTTAATTATTATAGCAGAAAACTAAAATATTCTCTGAAACCATTTTTATAAAAATTAGCACTGAAGGAACATAGGTTTCTTCCTAAAGAGAGCCCAAATTCATGATTTATTAAAAGAATTTTCTTAACTATTTTATGTACCAATGAGTATAAATATGGTAAAAATAAATGAATATAACATGAATAATAAACAGGGAATAAAATTTATTAATTTTATTAATATATGGATCTTAATATTTCATCCAAGGCTCCATTAACATAAACAGTCACAAAAATCGATGTGACTTTCCTAATAAACTCTTGCCTCTTTATAACAGTGAACCCTTATACCCATGTAATAAAGAAAATTACATAAAAGTTAAAATGTCTGGAAAAAAATATATATTCATGATATAACATTTCAATGTTATTATATAAATATCATTGAAAAATATAGGTATATATCATGGAATGTGTCTCATAGAAGGAAAATGGAAACAAAATTACTTTACTGATTTGTTAACATTTAAAACAGAGTCCCATGATATAATGATCATAAAATAGATATTTAAATACCCATAAATTTAATTATAATAATCATATAATACATCAATGTTATTTATAAACACAACACAAAATTAATGGGTGGTGAAAAAATCATGTATATAATAGAAATAAAAAAGTGCGATGAAATTTTCATACCCTAGGTCTTGAAACACATCGTACACATTCATGGAAACTATATAAAAAATATTATTTTTTTTAAAATAAATCGCAAAACCATATTATTTTATCTAATTTCATATATTTAATTATTATGACATTATATTACCCACTTAATAACAATTTATTGTTATGTTTTCACTTCGAGTAATATTCACTTTGTTTGTCAGAAGATTCTTAATTTTTTTATATTATTGGTCCTTATTCTAAAATCATGATTTACAGAATGTAAAACATGATATACATATCATTAATATTCTCTATATTGTTTTTGTATAATAATCCATATAATATTGATTTATGATATGGAATACACCGTTCACGCAGATGTTACGTCGTACGTATGCATGAATTATGGTTCCGTTTAAATTTCATACTAAAAATAAGAAGGTAAATGACATATATGTATGGATATTTTTATATATCATTATTAAAGTACAAATATTAGATCATATATATCATATAATTTCACTAAACACTTTCTTAATAAATTTCATGATGTGTGTGAATGAATCATATCACATTGAGGGGGTGGTAGTCCACATTTCCTCAAATGAAATTATCGTATTAACCAAAATTATATAGTGTAATGTTATGTATTTTATAATTATTAAATAAGTTTAATAAATATTTAAATATAATATATAACATAGATAACAATATTTTTCTTCACCATTTCCACCATGGGAGGTGGTAATGGAAAAATGTATAAACATCATTTAGTAAGACGGTAGTTCACCGTACATATAATAGTAGGTTTGTAACCCATTTGATATATTTGTGTGTAAGTGTAGATTGTAAACTTATCATAAAAACATCCAAGTTTATTTAAGATAATAGTTTTGTAATACATGAACCAAATAAGAGTATTTTAGGTATTGGAGGATGAAAATTAAAGAAAAGTGTTTAAGGTAGAGTGTTACCTCTAAATCGTGTAATTGCTTTTGGTTTGAATAAAAGTGTTTCATTTAATACCTTTCATCCATAATATAAAGTTGTTATTTTTTAGTGCATATTTGAGCATATTTCCTCAACATTATGTGGTTTGAGAGGTGTTTATATGTTAAAAGAGAGGATGTTTTTTGAAGGAGAAGTGGATCTCTTGTAATTTTTTGAAAATGAAATCCATACGCATTTTTCAATTGTCATGTGGAACCCAAAGTGCACTGAATTAGATCCAAGATAGTATATGGTATGAATAAGTACATAAATGGATTTTGGTGAACATAATTGATCGTTTTGGGTCATAAACTTAAGGATTATTCCTTATATAATCTTATTTTTTCCTTAATCGAAGTAATAAATTTTAATTACTTACATTAATATTTTTTTGTAAAAAATCAATGTTAATCATATTGGAAATTTTAAATTAATTTTATCAATAATTTTTAATAATTTTTTCCAAATTTCAGATCACATTATTTGTTGAAATAAATATAAATTTAATCCTACTGACTGGGAGACACTGATAGTGTTTAAAGTAAAAAAGGTAAATAGTTTGCTTAGTTTTTATATCAAATTTCAATGACAAATTACTTACAAAGAACTAAATTGTATTATATAATAAAAATATTATCTAATTAAACATTTAAACAAATTTAAAAAATAATTTAATCATATAATTGAATTACATGAAATGATGTTTTCAATTAATATTTTGTATTTTTAATTATACATTAAAAATGAAACCTTACAGAAAAGTACCAAAAATTTATACCAACCAAACATTTATGTAACTATTTAAAATATTATTTTTTTAAATATTGCATCTATAAAGGGTCTAAATGTTTTATTTAAAATGGTATCACCATTAAAAGTCTGTAAAATTACCATTATAAAAATATAGGTTTTTAGGCATAAAATTGGTTTTGTTCTTATCTAATAGAGAAAACATATATTAAATTAATATAAATAATAGTTTTTTGAATATAAAACATATATATTACATTAATATCACTCTCTAATTATAGTTTTTTTATTTTATTAGGTTAAAAGAGCTTTGTGACTATAAAAATAAGAATATTTTCCGTTATATTAAATCGGGTTTTGTAATCATTTCAAATTAATTGGTAACATGTGAATTCATAATATATTTGTGTCAAAAATATATATTGATAAATTATTTTATATTATTCATAAACACTAATTAATTGGCGAGGTTATATCATATTTTATTAAATAATAATATTTTAATAATATATTATTCATTGGTAAAACATAGCTAGGCATGGTGTGCATGCCATCAAGGAAAGTAATTATCGAATGTAACACACACTTACCTCTATGTTATTTGTAGATAAAGATAAAATTTAAATTGAACATATTAAAAAATTAACTTGGTGTTGTGTATAATGTAATATAACAGATAATTCTTTTAGTATTAAATGAAATGAAAATTAAAAAAATATTAAATTAATTTGAAAAATTATACTTAATAAAATTTTGGGGTGTTACATTATTGCTCCTTATAATGGATTTCTCGATCAAAATTCATCTAGTTTATAATATGGTTAATACATGAATGTTTCATTCATGGAAACCCGCATCATAATAATAAATACTAAAACATCCCTTAAAAATGAATAGTTGGAACCCCAATGATTACCCAATATAACATATAACTGGGTCTCTACATAAAAAAACATAGGCTTGGAGAGAATATTAGAAATGGGGAAAAGTGTAAATATTTATATGGAGTGATTAAGGAAATCAATCATAAACAATTGAATGATGAAAGAAAATTTGAAGGGATCAAAGTAAAAAATCCATGATGATTTAAATGTCTATTAGTTCGCCATAAATTATGGTTTTAGTAGAACACATTATTTTATCATTATCCTTATGCATATTATTTATTTTACTATCCACGATTTTAAGGATGTATACGTGATTTATTTTTATAATCAAAATTATATTTTTTAGTTATTTTTTTATTAATTTATAATTTATCAATTACATCAAGAAAATTATTTCCATAAATTAACAATGATGCTTGATGTACTAAAAGATAATTTTAGTAGATCACAATTCACATAAAATAGTGAAATATATAACTATTTGACTCTATATATTCTTAAAAATAAATATTTTTTATACATTAATTTGTACACATAATAGTTAATTGTACTAGTTCATCATTAATATTTTTTCAACATAATTAATTATACATTAATGAGTACATCATGTAGTCTAGTGGTAGAAGTGAAACCCTTATCATCCTTCTGTATTGGTTAAATACTCGTAACCATAACAAACATGATTCATTTTATACCAACATAAATTATATCCCTGTCTAAAACCACCAAAAAATAATTTCAAAAATAAATATGATGGGCATACTTGAAAGATGGTTAATAACTATGTAGATTTTTAACTATGGGTTTCAATACAATTTCAATACAAAAATACTTCCTCTGATGTTTATCATTAATTTATCATTAATTTTTTTTCCATGTAACCTTTTAATAGATGGAAATACACATTCTTATATTGAATTTCATGAAATAAAACTAATATTGATCCACCATATATCACAGAGTAGCTAATATCTATTATATTCTAAACATATGAATACCTTCATAAATTATTCTATTCAAACAGGACAATAAAATGAATTACTATAAATACTTCCTTAAAACATTCATTCTTACTTATACCATTGATTACTAGATATACTCCATATATAAAACATGTTTTAAGCTTCATCCAAGATTGCATAAACAACATTTCAACAAGCCATTAATTAGTTCCTAGGAAACCAGTACAGACCAATATAGTTATATCCAATATATCATTATCCAAAAAAAAATTATCAGAACATTTGTAATGTATGAAGGGTTATATTTATCTTAATAATGTGTTTTCCATTTACATCACCTTTATATTAACTTAATCCTCTAATCCAACAGACCGATTCAATGTATTCTAGTAAATTATTAGAGAAAAACATAAATAGGAAAATCCTTATATATTTATTCATTAATAATTCATGAATCCAAATACATAAAAACTTATATATCTTATTCCTTAATCCCTTAACAAGGTTACATAATCCTATTACATAATTCCTTTTTTCCTTTCACATTTAATTTGTAGTGTCATCCTCATCAAGAATGTAATCATTAGTCGCACAACCCTGTTGATTCTCAGGGATATCTTTTCTATTTGGACATTGATACTCATAATGACTATTAATTCCCTAATTAAAACACTTAATCTTCGATTATGTCTTAGGGAGGCCCATATTATCATCCATTTTATTAACCTAAGTATTCATTTATATTTTTCAATAATTTTTTTATGTCTTTATTACTTATAGTCAAAATATATTCTGGTTCCTCCAAGACATTCCAAAATATTAGTTTCCCACATTCTAGACATAAAATAATCTAAATCATCTATCCTCTATATTTTCCATCACCATAACTCTCAGTTATCCCTTTCATTCCCTCAGTGATATTGATATTTAGTTGAGTTACACAATGTTAATCATGTTCCTTGAATTGTGATTAGGGATGATCACAACATATTTCAATCCCATAAGCAACCCATATGACTTCTCATCATTAAACCATCCATCACATTCAACTTTAGTACAATTACATTCAGTTATCACCATTTAATAAAACAGAAACTTAATGTGAGAAACACATAACATTGCTGAAAACTACATATTCATGGAAAGACTTACATAGTGTATTTCTAAATCATGACACCATCATTAATCAACAACACCGTATGTTTATACTATATTATTATTATCTAACCTATAATTACATCATTCATGATATTTTATAATGATTTTATGATATCCCAAAGCATATCCCATTAAGTGTCAAAACATGTGTGCAACAGGGGCATGTTTTCCTGTACCAAATTACCACGAATCAGGACCAAAACCACTTGTCAAATTTTTTAATCCTATGTATATTTGAGCAAGAGCCATTTCTACTTTTAGAATCCAAATATTGATATTTTTCTATGAAACCACTCACTTTATTACTTATTAGAATTCCATGAAATGTTTATAAACATCTACTTATCCATATAGCTATCCTTATATAAATCCCGAGACTAATCCAAAAAAATATACCTAGGGATATTTATAAATGTTTCCCAACATATTTACCAAAGGATAACTTAATCTTTACACTGATTACATCTATAGAAACCTTATCGTTTCCTATATTAACATAACATCAAATTTAAAATACAGAAAAAACATTATTCAAATGGATTCCCAATAACCTTATCATTTTAGTTTCATTGGAAATATGGAAATTTAAACAATGCTACATAATAACGCTACATTAACTCCCACAAGGTTCTCCAAGACTAGAACCCCTATTAAACATATCATACGAGAAATATATGTTCATAACCTAGGGAAGAAAACATAAAAGGGGTGATCTCAGATGGTAGATAAGGGTAATTAATGGATACGTGTAATCATAAACATTATCATTGGGGTTTGAGAACATGATCCTGAAAGTATAAGATCATACACTATATATCAATGATCGTATACATGAATCAAGGGATATTTCTAAGAGGTTCATAAGAAATTAATCATAAGGAAAGAAAGAACAAAATTCATGAACACATAACATATTAATGATACATGGAATTTTGGAAGAAACATATTAATATATAATTATACCCATATTAGTCAAGGTATCATAGATAATACCATCTAAGCACACAATTTCCTTTTCTAGACCTAGTGAACACATCGTTCTATCCCAGTATTACTAAACTGAGTTCACTCCTCATTCAGGACCTATATTTCAGAACTGAGTTCACTCCTCATTCCAGCCCTATAATACTATACCATTTTCATTTCTAATTACATCCATGTTAATCTCATGTGATATAGATATTAATCAAATGCATTATAGGGAGATATAGGTCTAACCCCTCTAATAAAAAATTCATACATATATGTGTCACAAAATCATTGAATATAATATCATAGCCCATTAAATTTTGTGGTTGTCATAAATCTATAATCATATCATAATTTCTAAAATAATATATATGTATCATAATAATTTAATCATAATCATAACCCATGAAATAAACTAGGGATTATAAGCATAAAACCTATGGAAGATAAATATGTGTCATTAGTACCATTCTTTTGAAACATAAACCATTAAATAAAGATTATTAATTGAAGAATTGGGTCATTTTTTATATATTCATCATTAACATGAAAAAATGTATTCATATATTGAAAATATCATGGGAAGATATTTTCTAAACATTGCTTGATGAAAATATATTGTTTTCTACAGAAAACTACATTAAACCATATAAATAGTTTGAAAACCATTTTATTAAAAATAAACCTGAAATATTATAAAAAACAATGAAAAAAATTTTGTAACCTATTTTAATTATAACATATTCTGTTATCTCTAAAATATTTTGTAAATAATTTTACATGAAAATTTATAAAAGGTTTTTTCAAGATTTTTGATAAAAATATCGTTGAAAATAATTTGAAAACATATAAATAAGGATTTCAAATCATTTTAAAACCACTTTCATTGAAAATATATGAAATAACCATGAAAAAAATATTCATTCAGAATGTATAAAGGAGTTATGAAAATATTTTTTAAACAAATATCCCCGAAAAAATATAAAAAAATATAAAAAACTTTTTAAAAAACATATTCCTTGAAAAAAATATTGAAAATGAATAATGAAATAATGAAACACCTTTGAAAATAATATATTTTAGAATAATTTTTTTAAAAATATATTCTTAAAAACTAACCTTTTAACAATATAATTATGTTTCATAGAAATGATAGTGGTTAAATTTTTATATGTTATAAGAAGTAAGAAAAACATTATTTTTTCATGTTATAAGGATAGGAAAATGCCTTCTTCGGAATGAGACAATAAAATTCCATTAAAAATATTTAAAAGATAAAATTCACAATTGTAATTTATTGATTAGAGGATAATAATAAAAATTTAATTGAAACCATTTCTTTAAAACATGTATTTATTGGATTATAGATTTCTGATCGAGTAAAATATAAAGATTGGCGTTCATAGATATATTTTAATAACATTATTATGGAACAATGAGTAAAAATATTGTTCCAAAACAAGACTAAATAATGAATAAACATGGTAAATTAAAATTAAATTTTTTTTATTAAGATATCATTTTTTATATTTTAGCAAAGGATTAAAAATCATTAATAATCTCGAATAGTGATTAGATTGTTACAATAAACGTTTACCAATTGTTAACATTGAACCATAATCCCTATGATAGAAAATGAAATTTCATGAATCCTAAAATTTTATGAATATAAATATATTTAGGATAAAACATTTCAAATGTATTATGTAAACCTAATTGAAAAATATATGTGCCTAACCTGGCATGTGTAGTAAAGAAGTCAATTTGAGACAAAATTACATTAAAACGTGGGTGAATTTTGAAACATAAGTCCCATTAAAGAAATATCATAAAATAAATATTTAAATAAAAATAATAATAATTTTAGGAATAATATAATACATCCATGGGTAGTATACACAACACACTAAAGGAATGGGTGGTTAAGAAAGCATGTATCTCATGGAAATTAAGAGTGATATGAAATTACATTACCTTTTGTTTTGACTGTCATCGTACTTGTTCAAAAATTCCATATATTAAATAAATATTTATTATAAATATATAAATATGACATATTATGATATCTAATATAATATATAGTTTTATTGTGACTTTATATAATTCACTTGTTAACATTTTTATTTTAAGGATTCAGTTCGGGAAATATTCAATTTGTTATTCGCATGTGTCTTAAGTTTTTAGATGTTTGGTCCTTATACATAAATGATGATTTCAAAATTTTTAAAAATGATATCAATATCATTTTTATTATTGATATATGTATTATAATAATCTTTATAACATTGAATTTTGAAATGGAATACATCATTTATAGAGATAATAAGTCATAGGTACGCATGAATGTTGTCTCCATTTATTTGTCGTATTTAAAGAAAGAAGGAAAATGTAATATATGTATATATATATATATATGAATATGTCATTATTTTAGTATAATTATTATATCATATCTATCATATAAGTACATTAAACCCATCCTTAAAACATTTAATGTAATGTGTGAACGATTCACATCGCTTTGAGGGGACTACAATCTACACTACATCAAACAAAATTACTGTATTAATACGAAATGAAATAATTAAGGTATTTCATTTAAAAATATAATGGAAAAATAATAAAAAAATATCATAAATAAAATATAGATATATATTTTCAATCACAATTTCCACTATAAGGGGTGGTGAAGGGAAAATGATGAATCATCATTAGGTGAAGTTGTAGTTCGTTGTACTCATAAATAGTATGTTCTTACCCATTAGATAGAAGTGTGTGTATGTTTTGGTAAAACACGTTGAATAAAAATATCTTGTATATTTATGATACTTATTTTTTATTCAATCATGTAATTAGAAGAGTGGATGAGGTAGAGAAATAAAATAAAAGAAAGGAATCTGAGGGAGGCTATTACCTCTTAATAAGATAATTTCTTTTAGATGACCCTAAAGGTATTCCATGGAAGAAATTATTAACAAAGGGAGGCTACAATAATAAAGGTAGGAACATTGGTATTATATTTATCAAATAATGGCCTAACCTAATGTGTATGAGATGTGTGAAGAAGAGGGAGGAGATGAGGCCTTTTTTAGTTGATGAAGAGTGGCACTCACGTAATATTTTGAAAATGGAATTTGTAGAGACCCGTATCTTGACGTACATGGACATTACATTACTTTTGCGGAATACTTAGTACATAACAAAAACACACACACAAGGATCGTAATAGTTTAGTGTCTTTGGAAACTCGGAACGTAATCTTCTAATCGTGGTGAAAGATCTTCAATATCTCCCATAAAGATCTCCTTTTTTACCTAAAACCTTTCTTTATATCCTGGGGAAAAGAAAACATAAAAGGGTGAGCTCAAATTCTCAGTAAGGGTATACAAAAGAAAAATCAATCACATCATATTCATAACTTTTGGAAATCTTAACCTGCAAAAGAGAGCATAATTTCATAACATGGGATAAATCATAGTATTGAAATGAAATCCCAATAATCATAACATAAAACAAGAAACTTTGTGGCATACACACATAATCATAGAGAATCATTTCTTATTAGTCAAGACCCATTTCCAAGACTATCTTAGTGGACAAAGTCCCTTTCTGAATCGAGTAACCCTCGTTTCAGTCCTGTTTCACTGAACCGGTATAACCTACCATTTCAGCCATGTCTATCTCATGAGATATAAAATCTTTACCCAATGCATTGGATGGAGATATAGGTCCCACCCATCTCATAATGAATCCTTTCTTATGTGTGCCACAAAATCATAAATCATACATCATTGCATAACCCATGTAATAAAAAATGGGATTCTTGAAACATCATGACCTCATAAATCAATTCATATAAAATAAAGGAATTCATAAAAATAATTCCATCACAACATGATCAAATCAATAAAAAACAGAACCCTTTATTATCTTAGATGGAAAATAATTTTGATAAAACACTTGAACTCCATTCTTGAGGAAAATATCCTTTCTTCTTCAAAAACATTTTTTCATTTCATAACATGTCAAACAACTTTAAAATAAAAGAAGTTGATTAAAAATAAACTTGAAAACTTGTAAAGGAAGTTTCTTAGAAATAATGTTTTATAAATCCATTCATGCCGTATAAGTTAAAAAAAACATTCTTCGTACTTTTGTCGGAAAAGTCAAAAAGTACCTCGTATGACAAAAGATTCCTTTCATAGATATTACTAAAAACTCATCGAAGGGTAAAAATGGATTTAAACAATTGTAGGTGGATGGAAATAATATTACATATTGATGAAACATGGATGTGGATGATAAAATACACCCCAGTAAATACTTATGAATAAACAATCTCGGATAAAAATGAGATTGTGATATTTCCCTTACCTTAGGTCCGACTTACTTTGTAAGTGTCCGAACCTCCTATATAATGATTTAAATCATGTTATTGACTTATTACAGAATCATATTCTTTGTTATTATATCATATATGGTCCACTTATGACTTTATATTACCCGTTCTTCTGTAAATTCATGTTAAAGTAGTGTTTTGGGTAAAATCGTCTCATTTGTCATTCGTGTTTTTAACTTGTAATTATTAATATGATTACTTAGATCATGATTACTTAATTCCAGAATATAAAACATGATATATATATATATATTCATAATATACATATATAATATATCAGTAAATGGAAAGAAATACACCGTTCATGGAGACGGTAGTCCGTACGTACGCATGAACGCTGTTTTCGTTTCCTTATTGAATTGAATGGAATTAAGTAGATGACATGCATATAAATAATTCCAGTATCATTATTATGTCATATATTTCATTAGTAATTATTATATATACTTTATAATCATTCATGAATGGTTAATCATTGAGAATGAATCTCATCGCGTCGTGGAGACGGTAGTCCGTACGTACGCACGAGCGATGATATCGTTCCCATGGTCGTGGAATTGTGTTTAAGTGTATGTATACTATTTCAGTATCAATATCACTTTATAATAATCATATATAGTTACTCATTAAAACATTATACCCATCCAATTAAGGTGGTGGCGGAAAATAGAGTACACCACGGCGTGGAGACGGTATTCCGTACGTACGCACGCGCGGTGATTTCCTTTCTCCGTAGGATGGATAGAAGGTTAATTAGAGTTGTTTCATATTTATAATAACATATCAGTATGTAAGTAATACTGATTTTATTACTTTATAATGAAACAACTAAAGAAGAAGAAGTTGAAGAAGAATGAAATTGAAAAGATCGGTAATGGATATTACCTCTTCTTTGGAACGCCTCGTTGAATCCTCCACTTAGGGAACTAATATTGGTCTTTGAAGAAGACCAGGACCTCTAGGATTATTCTAGGGAAGTGGAGAAGGTATTTTTTCAGGGGTTGGCCGAGCTTTAGTGCTCAAATTTGTGTGAGGAGGAGGGGGAGGAGGTGCCCTTTTATAAGGGAGGAGAGGGGCACCTTAGGAATATCTCAAAATATTATTTTATATTAAAGTCAAAATCGGTTTATAATGGTTCCAAAGGGTCTTATTTCGAAGATAAAGTGGGTATGGGTCGAAATCCTATCATCCAATAGGATTTAGACAAGTTTAGGGTATTATTTTAACCTTATCAATTAGATTTAACTCTAAGTTAAATAATTTAACTTTTACTGTGTGTTTTTGTTTTCTTTCACTATATGGTTAATACACTTACTATAACATGCCAAACGAACCCCAAATTGTTTATTATTAATATATATATCCTTATCTAAGTCATTTGGCCGAACCTTTGATTTTTAGGAATAAAATAAAAATTAATAATATAATATTTGATTTAAAAACTATTTTGTGTCAATTTTGACACTATTTGATATATAATTTTTGTGAAAGTCAAAACAGAATTATATGTTCGATCCAAGTCGATTAAATTAACACTAATATATCATAGTAACCTATAAAATTAGTGGAATTCATAAAAAGTCTAAAATTACATTTATTTTGGTATTTATAATATCAATTATGTCAATATTTCATTAATAAGATAATTACCGCGTCATCTTTGTGTCATAAATAAATTAAATTATTTGAGGTCTAAAAATTACAAATAAAATACCATTATGTAGGAAATCTTTTTAGCTTTCTAATTAATATTTACAATCGAATTTATCTTATGTATAACCCTATATTAAAAATGTTTTAGTAAATAAACTTTGATTTTAACTCTTTTAACTCTTCTTTGAATTAAATAATAATAAATGTCCTAATCGAATCAAAGTGGGCCTAAATGATAATATTTTACACTTAAGGTTGTTTTTGGTCGAGATAAACTTGTCCAATAGGATTAAGACATGTGTTAGGGTAATATTAATATCATTTTTACCCTTAATTACCCTATTTACTTTTAACCGTGGTAAATAAAAGTAAAAAGTTACTATTCACCAAAAATTATTTTCATCTCATTGAACCACATTTTACTTACTGACATCAACTGTGTCTCTCGGATTTTTGAAATTCCATTCACAGAAGCGGTAAAATTAAGTTTTATGAAAAATTCAGTTTTTTTAACTACCACTTAGTAGTTTCACTATTCATCAAAAATTGAAGGTTTTCAGAAAAATGCCAAAATTTCATCCTAAGCTATATTTCATATTCCGAATTCAAAAATGAAGTCTATTTTACCAAATTCATAACATAGAAGTTGCATTAATTAATTTTATAATTAAATCCCGCTGTTAAAACAAATAGCGTGTTTTTAAGAAACAATATCTATCAAAAGATTGACATTTGTTTATGTCTGGTTTAAATCTGAAATTACAACCAATGACCAACATTGTATTAAATTGTAAAAATATATTCTAAATATACTTTAAAATCACTCAAATTAATAATTTATCACTATTAATTATTTTGATAAAAAAGTTGTTTTTAATTATAATTTAGTAATTTTCACTATTCATCAGAATATGAAAGTTATCCGAAAAGTACCAAAATTTCACCTTAGGATAAATTCGATACTCCGAATCTAAAAATGAATTCCATTTTGAAAAATAAAATTTACAAAATTTCAAAAAGTGGTTATTACTATTCATAACGGCTAGTTTTAATAATATTTTAATAGCATATCGTTGTTTCGTGAAACTCAGTATTGCGTACTACACACGCTATCGAGGAAGGTTGCAATTGCGTGTAATGCAAGGCAAGTCAAGGATGCGTGTTGTGAAAGCTCCTTTTGGTGTAGCTTACAACACAAGACATTAATAAAATTAAAAAGAATATTTTTCAAAAAATCTCGGGCTGTTACATTCTACCCCCCTTAAAATGAATTTCGCCCTCAAAATTCGTCGGGGTTATAAATGGTTTACTATTCGAAAGTGTATTTAATAGAAACCCACATCGTAAAAAGGAATATCAAAACCAATCTTTAAAAACAAAATTATGAAACGTAACGGTTACCCAAATAAACTAAACACTGGGTTTCCACATAGATGAAAATATGGATATGAAAGAGAAATCTAACCATCATGTTCTGATGAAGAGTGGTAGAGAACATGGATATGGAAAATCTAGCAATCACAAAGCCATAAATTTGTGATGATCTAAGGTACCATCTGATTTATAAGATATAACATCATTAAGACAACATTTTTGGTTTTCAAGATCATTTCCCTAATGTTGATGAAATTGGAATTAGAAGAAATACTTTCGTGATTTTGGTATAGTCTCACCGTTTGTCATTCTTTGGACAATTTCCACTTCATCACTTAAAGAAATGAAGTTGAATTTTTCATTCGTGATGTGTTAGCAGATCATGTGATAGAATGACGGGTCATTCCATCTGTCTCAAACAAAAGGTTAGCACAAAAATTATATACATAAGTCGATCTATAGTGAGATTAATCATATATGGTTCCTAAAATGGACTTTATACTTCATATATTATACTGATTAATATAATAAAACTAGTTTCTAATAAACAGGGACTTCCTGTAGGCCAGTGGTAGGCGATAAAGGCCAGTCGCATTTCAGTTGTGGGTTCGATTCCCACAGCCTTGTCCGAAGCGATGGGCTGTCGCCCGTCCTGCAGGTTGTCCTTTTTCTAAAACTATATTTATATAACATCCCATCAATAATATCGAGAAAACATCTATCCTTAAACAATACTAACTTATGTCCAACATAATCCATTCCAATCTTTAGGCTTATCCATAATACTGCAGTCCACTCTCATAACATAGTGAAAACGATTTCCAGAGATTTAATACCATCGTTGATCCCCATATATCATAAGATATATCTCGTTGGTCACATTATAATCATTCAAAGGCCTTAATCATGTATTCCCTTGAATACCCATTGATCCTTATTGAAAACATGAATGCAGTTAAATGTTAACACTTTCCACATACCAAAATCCTCAAAATTCTATATACTCAAACCATGATATCACATAGTCCTTATATCAATCATGAGATCATGAATATAATCAAACACCCCATTATCTTATTATTCTTTCATTGTGCGCATATCATCTAAATTCTAAAACTATCTGAATAACCTTTCATGGATAGTGGTACCATTAATCATACACTTTCATAACTCAAGGAAAGACAACAGTGTAACAATCCTTAGACGTCTCTTTATTCCATAGTACCATGAGATTTCTTATACAACATTAGACATGGTAAACATGTAATCATTCCACTACATTCTTAAACCATTGACCGAGCTTCAAAAATTCTTTCATCTCACATATCATTTGTAGTCTCTTCATCATCATCCACATAAATACTACCCATATGACCATACTGATTCTCTTCATGAGTCTTTCCCTTAGGGAATTTGTTTGCATAATGCCCATACATTCCACATTTAAAACACTTAACCATTTTTGATGTCGTAGCAATACCATTATCCACATCCATGGTGTTAACCGACCCTTTTCCTTTGCACTTACTTGCTTTGTGTCCTTCTTTTCCACACCCAAAGCATCTTCCAGTTCCCTTGAAACATTCTACTTGATGCCTCTTCCCACATGATTTACATAGGAGAAACTGAACTTTATTTCCTCTATGATCATCATGGAACTCCATCTTTCTCTTATTAGTCGAGTCAGGAAACTTACCAAATTTTACTTTATTGATCATATTATGAGATTGCTGATTCGGCATAATAATGATCTTTGGACTTCCAAATCCCATTTCAATTGGTTTCTCATGAAGAATATAATTCCATTGTCCATCATATCCTCCATTATCGTGAATCATCTTGTTTCCAGCCATTTTCTAAAACCCAAAAAAAAAGAATAGTGTGAGAGGAAAAAATCATGCTAGGGAAAACAACATAATAAAGGTGGAGTATCCTTGATATCTAACATCTTAGGTTAAATTCTATGATCGTTACCGTAGTTCTAGGACTGTATCCTATACGTATACTTATCCTTAGGGACATCCCTAGACATACCTTATAAATATCTCTAGGGATCTCACTAAAGTTCTCGCATCCTAGTTTCCAATGGTTGACTAAACCTTTCCTCTGATACCAACTGTAGAGACCCGTATCTTGACGTACATGGACATTACATTACTTTTGCGGAATACTTAGTACATAACAAAAACACACACACAAGGATCATAATAGTTTAGTGTCTTTGGAAACTCGTAACGTAATCTTCTAATCGTGGTGAAAGATCTTAAATATCTCCCATAAATATCTCCCTTTTTTACCTAAAACCTTTCTTTATATCCTGGGGAAAATAAAACAAAAAAGGTTGAGCTCAAATGCTCAGTAAGGGTATACAAAAGAAAAATCAATCACATCATATTCATAACTTTTGGAAATCTTAACCTGCAAAAGAGAGCATAATTTCAATAATGGGATAAATCATAGCAGTGAAATGAAATCCCAATAATCATAACATAAAACATGAAACTTTGTGGCATACACACATAATCATAGAGAATCATTTCTTGTTAGTCAAGACCCATTGCCAAGACTATCTTAGTGGACAAAGTCCCTTTCTGAATCGAGTAACCCTCGTTTCAGTCCTGTTTCGCTGAACCGGTATAACCTACCATTTCAGCCATGTCTATCTCATGAGATATAAAATCTTTACCCAATGCATTGGAGGGAGATATAGGTCCCACCCATCTCATAATGAATCCTTTCTTATGTGTGCCACAAAATCATAAATCATACATCATTGCATAACCCATGTAATAAAAAATGGGATTCTTGAAACATCATGACCTCATAAATCAATTCATATAAAATAAAGGAATTTATAAAAATAATTCCATCACAACATGATCAAATTAATAAAAAACAGAACCCTTTATTATCTTAGATGGAAAATAATTTTGATAAAACACTTGAACTCCATTCTTGAGGAAAATATCCTTTCTTCTTCAAAAACATTTTTTCCTTTCATAACATGTCATACAACTTTAAAATAAAAGAAGTTGATTAAAAATAAACTTGAAAACTTGTAAAGGAAGTTTCTTGGAAATAATGTTTTAAAAATCCATTCATGCCGTATAAGTTAAAAAAAACATTCTTCGTACTTTTGTCGGAAAAGTCAAAAAGTACTTCGTATGACAAAAGAATCCTTTCATAGATATTACTAAAAACTCACCGAAGGGTAAAAATGGATTTAAAAAATTGTAGGTGGATGGAAATAATATTACATATTGATGAAACATGGATGTGGATGATAAAATACACCCCAGTAAATACTTATGAATAAACAATCTCGGATAAAAATGAGATTGTGATATTTCCCTTACCTTAGGTCCGACTTGCTTTGTAAGTGTCCGAACCTCCTGTATAATGATTTAAATCATGTTATTGACTTATTCCAGAATCATATTCATGGTTATTATATCATATATGGTCCACTTATGACTTTATATTACCCGTTCTTTTGTAAATTCATGTTAAAGTAGCGTTTTGGGTAAAATCGTCTCATTTGTCGTTCGTGTTTTTAACTTGTAATTATTAATATGATTACATAGATCATGACTACTTAATTCCAGAATATAAAACATGATATATATATATATATATATATATTGATAATATACATATATAATAAATCAGTAAATGGAAAGAAATACACCGTTCATGGAGACGGTAGTCCGTACGTATGCATGAACGCTGTTTTCGTTTCCTTATTGAATTGAATGGAATTAAGTAGATGACATGCATATAAATAAATCCAGTATCATTATTATGTCATATATTTCATTAGTAATTATTATATATACTTTATAATCATCCATGAATGGTTAATCATTGAGAATGAATCTCATCGCGTCGTGGAGACGGTAGTCCGTACGTACGCACGAGCGATGATATCGTTCCCATGGTCGTGGAATTGTGTTGAAGTGTATGTATACTATTTCAGTATCAATATCACTTTATAATAATCATATATAGTTACTCATTAAACCATTATACCCATCCAATTAAAGTGGTGGCGGAAAATAGAGTACACCACGGCGTGGAGACGGTATTCCGTACGTACGCACGCGCGGTGATTTCCTTTCTCCGTAGGATGGATAGAAGGTTAATTAGAGTTGTTTCATATTTATAATAACATATAAGTATGTAATTAATACTGATGTTATTACTTTATAATGAAACAACTAAATAAGAAGAAGTTGAAGAAGAATGAAATTGAAAAGATCGGTAATGGATATTACCTCTTCTTTGGAACGCCTCTTTGAATCCTCCACTTAGGGAACTAATATTGGTCTTTGAAGAAGACCAGGACCTCTAGGATTATTCTAGGGAAGTGGAGAAGGTATTTTGGCAGGGGTTGGCCGAGCTTGAGTGCTCAAATTTGTGTGAGGAGGAGGGGGAGGAGGTGCCCTTTTATAAGGGAGGAGAGGGGCACCTTAGGAATATCTAAAAATATTATTTTATATTAAAGTCAAAATCTGTTTATAATGGTTCCAAAGGGTCTTATTTCGAAGATAAAGTGGTTATGGGTCGAAATCATATCATCCAATAGGATTTAGACAAGTTTAGGGTATTATTTTAACCTTATCAATTAGATTTAACTCTAAGTTAAATAATTTAACTTTTACTGTGTGTTTTTGTTTTCTTTCACTATATGGTTAATACACTTACTATAACATGCCAAACGAACCCCAAATTGTTTATTATTAATATATATATTCTTATCTAAGTCATTTGGCCGAACCTTAGATTTTTAGGAATAAAATAACAATTAATAATATAATATTTTATTTAAAAACTATTTTCTGTCAATTTTGACACTATTTGATATATAATTTTTGTGAAAGTCAAAACAGAATTATATGTTAGAACCAAGTCGATTAAATTAACACTAATATATCATAGTAACCTATAAAATTAGTGGAATTCATAAAAAGTCTAAAATTACATTTATATTGGTATTTATAATATCAATTATGTCAATATTTCATTAATAAGATAATTACCGCATCATCATTGTGTCATAAATAAATTAAATTATATGAGGTATAAAAATTACAAATAAAATACCATTATGTAGGAAATATTTTTAGCTTTCTAATTAATATTTACAATCGAATTTATCTTATGTATAACCCTATATTAAAAATGTTTTAGTAAATAAACTTTGATTTTAACTCTTTTAACTCTTCTTTGAATTAAATAATAATAAATGTCCTAATCTAATCCAAGTGGGCCTAAATGATAATATTTTACACTTAAGGTTGTTTTTGGTCGAGATAAACTTGTCCAATAGGATTAGGACATGTGTTAGGGTAATATTAATATCATTTTTACCCTTAATTACCCTATTTACTTTTAACCGTGGTAAATAAAAGTAAAACGTTACTATTCACCAAAAATTATTTTCATCTCATTGAACCACATTTTACTTACTGACATCAACCTTGTCTCTCGGATTTTTGAAATTCCATTCACAGAAGCGGTAAAATTAAGTTTTATGAAAAATTCAGTTTTTTTAACTACCACTTAGTAGTTTCACTATTCATCAAAAATTGAAGGTTTTCAGAAAAATACCAAAATTTCATCCTAAGCTATATTTCATATTCTGAATTCAAAAATGAAGTCTATTTTACCAAATTAATAACATAGAAGTTGCATTAATTAATTTTATAATTAAATCCCGCTGTTAAAACAAATAGCGTGTTTTTAAGAAACAATATCTATCAAAAGATTGACATTTTTTTATGTCTAGTTTAAATCTGAAATTACAACCAATGACCATCATTGTATTAAATTGTAAAAATATATTCTAAATATACTTTAAAACCACTCAAATTAATAATTTATCACTATTAATTATTTCGATTAAAAAAGATGTTTTTAATTATAATTTAGTAATTTTCACTATTCATCAGAATATGAAAGTTATCCGAAAAGTACCAAAATTTCACCTTAGGCTAAATTCGATACTCCGAATCTAAAAATGAATTCCATTTTGAAAAATAAAATTTACAAAATTTCAAAAAGTGGTTATTACTATTCATAACGGCTAGTTTTAATAATATTTTAATAGCATATCGTTGTTTCGTGAAACTCAGTATTGCGTACTACACATGCTATCGAGGAAGGTTGCAATTGCGTGTAACGCAAGGCAAGTCAAGGATGCGTGTTGTGAAAGCTCCTTTTGGTGTAGCGTACAACACAAGACATTAATAAAATTAAAAAGAATATTTTTCATAAAATCTCGGGCTGTTACAGAATTCCATATATGTATTAAACATGTCAGGTCAATCCAATAATGAAAACATTAGATATAATTGAGTATATGGTTCATATGTGGTTATAAAATGGATTTTTCACATGTTTATAGGACATTTTGGGTCTTAAATTTATGGTGTATTCCTTATTAATGTCTAATTTTTCCTTAATTTATGTAATTAATTTTAACTACGATCAATAATATTTTTTATCAAAATCTATTATTACCTTTTTAAATATTTTAAATTATGTTTATTAAAAATATTTAATCATTTATATCAATTTAAAATTACATAGGTGAAATAAATTAATTTAAATTTAGTCTCACTGATAGGACAAAACTATGGGTATATAATGTAAATACGATCAAATTATTGTAATGTTTTTATGTTCAATTTCAATGTGAAATTGATTCTAATGACATAAATTTTATTAAATGATAAAAATGTTATGAAAATAATATTTTAAATTAATTTCAAATTTAAATTAATTTTATATATGAATTATAAGAAAATTATTTTTGAATTAAAATTCTGTATTATTAATTATTTATTAAAAACTGAAACCATACATAAAATAGAAAAATTTATCCAAATATAATTATTATGTTTATAATTAAAATATAATGCTTATTTTTACATATTAAATATAAAAAAGATCTAAAATTTTATTTTAATATGGGTTACCCATTTAAAGGCGTTAAAAATACCTTAATAGGCATATTTATTTTTAAGCCTAATTTTTTTTGTTCTTATCTTATATCAGTAAAATATATTGGATGAATATTTAAAAAAATAATTAATATTTAAAAAAACTATTTTATTAATATAACTCACTACTTATAATTAATTTACTTTATTATGGTAAAATATATTGCTGACCATAAAAATAAAAATATTTTTATTTTTTATACAGCTGATTTTCATATTCATTTATTATTAATATGCATCATATGAATTCACATTATATTTATTTTAATCCATATATCTTAATATAATATTTAATAATATTCATACTCATTAATTTAATTGTTAGTTATATCTTATTATATTAAATAATAACAATAAATATAATATATTATTGTTTTGTAAAACTTAGCCATGCGTGTTGTGCAAGCCATCGTGGAAAGTCATATTTGTGTGTAACATAAGCTATCCTTGGTGTTATGTGGAGATAAAGCTAATATTTATGTTGCAAATAGTTTACAATTATCTTGGTACTTAATATAACGCAATCCAACCAAATAAAAAAAAATCAATGTTGTGTTAAATGAAAAATATCAAAAAAATTTAAATTAATTAAAATAATAATAATTCATAAAATCTCTGGGTGTTATATGAAATATAATAAAAAAATGATGTTACTAATTATGTTGCCTCTTTTTTCCATCAGCATAATTTATGATATTGAGGTTGTTTTTTTTCTGAAGAATGTTGTTTTTTATAGGTGGTTCTTAAATTTATATTTTATTATTTTGAAAGATACTTTGAGGATGTGATGTAGTAAAAGAGAATGATATGGGTAATTTGATGATATTTATTGGCTTGATGTTATTATTAATAGGTTTTGATGATCATAGTAGGTATATATACGGGCTATAATGGATTCCAATATCAATGTATATAGATATTGGTCGACATAATTGTATGGATTTTACTTTATTATTGGATAGGGTTTCCCCTGGTTGGAGGAACGTATATGGTTATAGTCTTACATTCCCATGTTACCCTACTATGATGTAGAGGATAAAGATATTCATATATTGATTAGTAATTTAAAAATAATTGGGGGAGAATTATGAATTTCTCAATTATTTTTATGTTAGACAACTAATGAGTGGTTAGGAAGGGTGGATATATTATAGTGAAATGTGGATATTTCATTGTTCTGTATGTGCTGGTAGAATTATAACTATTGTTGCGATGTTGTGGTATGTGTTTGTATAATGTGAAGGTTTAATTTTATCATGATTTTATGATTGATTATGATGTTTCATAGATAATCCAATATCAAATTTCTTTTTTAGTGAGTGGTGATTCAATAATATTTAATATTTTTTGAGTTGTGGAGACCATTGAGTAGTGAAGGGAGGGTGGAGTAAAATTTCAAGGTCATATTATTTGGATATTTTTTATATTTTATAAGGTAATCAATATGTTCTAATTTAGTTATGTTTTATTATTCACATATTTGGATGTACAAGTAATATGATAAGAATCATGGTTTCAAAAATTATTAAATATGTTGAATAAAATAGAATAAATCATCTAATAACTATTGAATGTGTAGATCTGTGATCTTATTTCATTAAATTAATTATATCGATATATAATTATGTTTTCTTGGATTAAATCATTCTTTTAATATTTTAATATTTTCATCACATTGATGCTAATTTATTTAGAATTATTGTCATATGTAGTACTACAATATTCTTTCCACTACATAATTTGTTATGTTATATTGTAGAATAATTATTAGGAGGATCAATTTACTATTTCGGTTGATTGAGTGAAGTCATAACTTTGATTTAATGAATTATGATATCAAACATGGATGTTATTTATGATTATTGAGGATTTGATATATATGTGTCGTTTTTGTGATACTTTTTTGTATTAAATGGAAATGTCTTATGTTGTATTGGTGTTTAAATTTAATTATTCCAAATATAATGACTTTAGTGATCCCATTAATAAATTTTACACATTCTTTCATAGAAATAAACACAAAGATTATTATTAGACTTATTCTAGAGTAATTCTCATATTTAATCTAATTACAACAGAGGATTCCAATGGGGGTGGTTCGTGAAAAAGATTGTAAATTACTATAATAAATTGAAAGAGGATGAATTCTGGTTGGATAATGTCCATTTAATATCATTAATTCTCTTATCATCCTCACCCAGTAACACTTGTCCCATATAATATTATTATATTAAAAATATTGAGAATATATTTCAATACCTCTTACATAAACCTATCAATGATTTTTAGAATATCAAACTAAGATAATTAATTATTTAGTATAGTGATTTGTAATAAATTTAAGGGGTAATGGAAAATATAATCTAAAATGAGAAAGTAACAATTAACATTTTGTTTAAAGAAACCAATGACTAAGTGGTAGATCATCAAATTTGATTTTTTTATATGTATGTGGTAGAATGGGTAAGATACAATAAAATTATAATTACATACTCTAAAAGTTATACAATGGTTATATATATGACATTATAATCAATGCATCATGTAAATTAATTTTACCTTAGTGGTATTAAATTCAATAAGTGAAAATGAATTTTTATCAAATACATGAATATAAGATGATTCAAGAAATTATATATCTAAAATTATATATTCTACTTTTAATTAAATTTGTGACACTTATAAAATATAGATAGTATCACTACATAAAATTTAAAAGTGGAATGATTATAATTTTTAAACATAGTAATCTTTTTTTTTGTTACAAAAAAATTATACACATTTTCATATTTAGAAATAATTTGGTTTTTTCATTTAAGAAAAAAAAAATTTATGGTATACCATACTTGAATTGTTGTTTAATTTTACATCAATCAACGAAATCCTATGTCTCTACACAATGAATAAAAAAATATTATTCAAATTATACCCAATTATAGTAATATTAATCATAGATAATGAATAGTATAACTAATTAAAAATTATATACCATTATGCATTTTTAGATTCAATGACCCAAAAATGTTTGGGATTTTATATTTTTTAATATTGTATAATGATCAAAAAAGTTGTCAGAGTTAATGTAGATAAAACCAATATGTTCTTGATGTAGTTTAGATTGAAACAAGAGAGATATTTAATTTCGAATTTAGAAGAAAAATATAATTTTTTGTCAAAGTCAATTTTGATATTTATGTAATATAAAAGTGAACAATATATTCAGATTATTATGAAGAAAAAAGATTCATTGGTCAGATTGTGGAAAAAAACAAAAAAATAAGGAATTAATTGATTCATAAATATATTATATAGATTATTCCAAAACCCATATATTCTTATACATATTAGGGTAATGATATTAAAAATAATAATTATTCTATTCTTGTCGTAATGAGATCATGTGTATGTATTTCCATTCTATAATTTTAACTTTTATGGCATGGTAATTAATGTAGTGCATTAATAAAAAATCGTATTCCAATTAACAATAATGATTTAATTCCAAATTATTTTTTTTATTTAAATTTATTATGTTAGAATTTTTTTATAGATATAATGGGTTTATAATGAAAAAATAAATTTATATACATTTATATAGAAACAAACCACTCATTTTTATGAATTATCTAAAAGTTAATAAAAAAATACTTAATTCTCTATGATTTAAATGTAATATTTAAGTGAGAATAATTTTTAAATGGATGGATAATATATATATTTTATATATTTGAAGAAGTATACATTTTTAACATTACAAGGATAGAGATGTTAAATATGTTGGTGTAGGTATAGGTTTGACACATATCCTAGATAATACATTTTATAGGGAACACACTACATAAAAATGTTTTTAACAAAGAAATATTTATCATTAAATATTATAATTTTTGGGCATATATTATTAATATATAATAATATGTACTTATCATATAATTATGAATTAAAAGTAAAACATGACTCAAATAGGATGAATATAAAAAATTTATAATTATATTACATGTTTTAGAAACATGTATATAATTTGGTAGAAATACCAAAAAATTTAATCCCATAGAGTTTATATGGGTATTAAAGAGAGTGATGTGAATCGATGGAATCAATAATTAATAACAATAGTTATTCAAGGTACATTGGTTGTTAATGGTACATGATATGTCAAGATAGTAACAATGAAATAAAAATTTTTCCAGTAGCGATCCTAGAATCGTAGTGAATTTTCTATTCAATTATTATTCTATTTTGTTTTAGAATATCAATAATTCAATGTAATGTTAATGATGAAATTATTAATTTATGAATGAAATCCATCTGTTAATTCTTAGAATGATTATTATTATTATATGTTAATGGAATTCTAGTAGAAGATTCATGGTTTTTCTTACGATATATTTTGATAAATCATTATAACTATATATTATTAGTCTAGTTGGTTAAGACTTTGTTATTGAAATTTTTACATGAATTACATTCTATATCAACCCATTCCCTTTGGAAGATTAACTGGGGTGATTTATCTATTAATATTATAAGGATATTCTCATGTATAAAAATATGAATGGTTTATAAAAACACAAGATGGAAAAATTCTATAATGAATTGGGTTTTATGTCTCATTGTATAAATTTCAATATGATGGTTTGTTTAAAATATAGGACGGGTTTAAAATGATCAAAAGAAATACATACTAATTAGTTATATGGTCTATCTTATATGTAATTATATATTATAAATTTTATTTATGTCATGCATAAGACTTAGTAATAAATTAGTAATCAGATATATTAGAGCTTTAAGAGGGTGTTTTATTAACTAATGGATATTATATAAGTAGTGCAAGGGATATCAAATAGGTATTTAGAGTCGATTGAGAGATAGAAATGAAAGGGAAAATTAGACTAGCCTATAAACATAAAAATTTGATCCAAATTTTGTACTTAATGTATGTAAATTAGACATTAAATCTCATTTAAATTAACACTTTATAATTATATAAAATCCAACTATGTTATAACATCAAATATAGATATAAACTGTCTAAATACTCATATTTCTCCTACAATTTTTAATCTTATAGGGAATAAATATTATTACCACAATATATTGTATGATAATTTTATTATGATTCTAACTACAAGAATATTCATATTAAGATAGGTTATAAGATTATTTTACATTAGAGATATTTTAAATAGAAGGTTTTTACACAAGGAGATCAACTCACATAAATTAGATTTTCCATATGGTATAACATTGAAGAAAACACTACTCTAACATTTACATTTGGATTCAAATTCCATTTTTATAGAATATTATTTGTGTGATTAATACATACCATCGTATTAAAAAAACATATTAACAAAATATTTATCGTGATGTAATTTGATGACATTTCATATAGGAAATTCTCATTAGTTAGTAGATATAATTTAAACCCTGAGATTCTATTATAGAATATAAATATATTTCACATAGTCTAAAAACATATCACTAATAGAAAAGAGATACTGATTGAGTATCATGATATCATACCATAAACGTATGGTAAATTTTATTTATGATGTTGAAATTTAGTGATATTTGGAATAGGGGATAATGGTGGAAAAACCACCTAATACAATACCATGTTGTTTATGTGAAATTTGTTTTTCCTTTAAATGAACATGTATATGGGATTCATAAATTGATATTAATATCAATGTGATTCATTCAGGAAATTAAATTGATGCCAGATTAAAACAATGAAAATTTATCTTTTTATTGATATAATTTGTGTGTTCTTAATACTTGGTGGTATAACATTGATATAAAACACAATGAATATTTTTTAACTTCCATGTATAAAAATAATATGTTTTCAGATATTTTTTCATGTATAATAGTGATTTTGTTAAATCTATTACTATGGTGGATAAAAGATACACCATAAAAAATGGACAAAAAATTAAATACAATACATTAAGGACTAAGAAAAAATGCATCCATTTTTAATTTGATGATGAAATATGAAAATTGAATATATTATTCTTGGATAAGCTTAAATTTTCTTAGTAATGAATTATCATAATCACATTTTAGGATCTCTTTTGTTTCTATAAACCTCTCATGATAAATGTGTAAAACGTAGTGGTATTAATATAAATTCTATGAGGTTCATATATTAATTTTAATAATAAGATCAACCTCTATGAATATTAATCCATATATGTTGTAAATTTTAGTGGTAAATTTAATATTTGATTTTCTAGATGATCTATTTTGGGAACCTGGAATCTGAACAATGTTCTAATAGACTGAACAACTAAAAATAGTGGTATAAGATATGGTTTAAGGTTTGAGTGAGGAATTAGGGTTTTGGGGGTCCACCTAAGGATTGATCATGTGTTCGAGGATACTAAAATTTAATATAGTATCCTATTCATTTCATTAATAGGTTATTACAAATGTTAATTGGTTAATGGAGTTGGAATAGTGAGGTTCTTGATAGGATGAGAGGGGGCTAAAGGGATTCCTTAGAAATTAATTTTGGGTATACTTGGGTCACATCATGAAATATGGTAGATTTATTTTTTAAAATATAATGAGTTTTCAACCCCCATTATTTCTTCTAAAAATGAGACTCACATGGGACGTCTTGACCGGAGCTCTATATCAGTTTCCTCCTTTTATTCTAGCAGTTATTGGTTTAATTCAACCATATTTGAAGTAATAATATTCCCCCTACATCCATCAATGTTTTTTCCTATATATATTCCAATATAATGAATTTCTATTTTAGGGATTCTCATTGATTTTATAATATTATTGTAAAATTAATTGTATCTAATAGGGGATTCAAAAATTCATGCTGGTGGAGGACATGATTCAATTTTCAAATGACTTTATGGATTTTTTTGGAGATGGTAAATCAATTTTTTGACACTATAAAGGTGATTTCTCATAATTTTATACTGAATAGTTTAATTCATGAAATGATTTTGTTATTATGTTAAACCTAATTTTGAGGGAGCATTATGAATCTACATAACACTATTTCTATTGGTTTCACAATAATTTGGTGGACTGATGATAATTTTAACATTAATATATAATTAATTTAATTAGTTTATTTACTTATATACTTATGTAACAAATTAATTGTGTTCTTTTTATGGGATAAGGCCTCAAGCGATTGAAGGACATACATGATTTGATGATAGACATTCTAGGCTACACATATTATGGTAAAGGGTTTTTGTTTAACATAGTGGTCCCTACACATTCCTAATGACTTTTTTAACTTTTTATGATTCATGGGATGTGGTCATTCCTCATAGGGTGTTAACATATTTATTTTAATAGTATAATTTAATATTGTATGCCTAAAATAATACGAAAAAAAATCTAACACCTTGATGAACATCGGTACTAGATTTCTGTTCTTAGTTGTAGATGGATGAGGCCTTGATAAGGAACATGATTAGATTAGGTGGAGAGACTATCAGTTATGAATGATGGGATGGGTGAGAAGACTGACCTTGTAAAACCTTGATGAATAAAATGGGTCATGTTCCATTTCATGATTTTTTCTAGTGTAAAATACCATCCATGGTAAATTATTTTATGATGTCTTAATAATAATGATGAAGGATATAATATTTATTGGTTATTTATTGTCTAACTAAGAAATTGATAGATAATAAGTACACATGTGAGGGTACATCTACTATACTATGTCCTAGGGGAACCCTACGGGTGCCCTAATGACTGATCAACCATGAGCGAGTAAATAAATATTGGGTATATTTGGTATTAGTAATCTCTTTTTTACTCGCACCAATCGTGTTGACGCAATATGGTTTTAATGATTATAGTTGGTTAGTCCCTAAAAAACCCCTAAATTTCATATACACATCACATGTAATTTTTTATGCATCTATTGTTTCAAAATTCTCTCCATGTATCCCATTATATGGGCCTAATGAGAAGATGATATGGTGGCTTACCATTGGTGATTCAAGGGTTTTGGAAGAAGGAATAATATGATACTTCTACAATACTGCTTGGACTATGATTTCTCAATTGATGATCATCTTGTATCATTGGATATTGAAATTTGGAAATGTGAATAATTCCCTAAATTCCATGACTTGATCATAGGACTATATGGGATTACCATGATAGTAATATTTTATAGGTTTCCGAACATGAAAAGTATCTAACTACATGTTATTGGAGGTCTAATTTTTTTATTATTTTGGAAAGGTTCCTAACAATGCTTTCTGAAGAAACTAGTTGGCCCTGATTTTGTAATTATTCTTGATCATGATGTCTATGATGCATGGGATCTAACCATTTGGAATTTTGTTATAAGGGATTGTTTTTTATTCAGTGATATTCCAAGATACCATGAATTGAACATAAAATAATTATTTTTAAAATGATTTTTTGGAGGTTATTTGGAGCCCTATTATTAGTATGTCGACCCATTCCTGGAGATCAGTAGGACATTTAAGCATGGGAATTTAAAATTCCTTCATTACAACCCAGTACCTGGTTTTCCTATGGTTAGCATGATATATTGAGAACCATACAGACAACCTAAAACCTGCTAAAATAAGTATAGTAGATCAAGATAACATGAATAAATATTTTAAAAGGAGTTTTTGTGTAACATAGGTTGGTTTGGTCCAAGCGAAATTTGTTGAGTTATTCAATTATCAATAAAAATTCGGTATTTTTGGTTAAATTAATTTATTTTTTAAAAATTTTATTAATTAATTTTTATTTATCATGTCAGATGAACATATAACTATATATGTTGATTGACTAATTACTAAAACTGTGGTTTCATAATGAATTTTCTACCCACATATGACTGAATCCACCATTTCACAATTGTAACTTAGAATATCTAAAATGATTATTAAGGGAACATGTTTGGGTAATGGGTTGTGATAACATGGTTAAGTGGGATAGCTTAAAATATGTTACGCGACCATGATTAGGTGATGCATAGTGTAGTTCTAGATCAAATACATTTTATTTCTTCTATACTGGTATATATATGTGACAAGACCAGTTGGTGGTGTCCTTTTGTATGGAATTATTGTTTTGGGAAATAATAGAAATATATTTATCATATTTTTGTTTATATATAAATCTTCATTATTCAACTATTAATGATTATTGAATTTACATGCTTTATATCATATTATTCACTATGATATAAGTGGTATAACCACCCAATGATACAACTATATACTCAATTTACTAATTAGACACCTCTATAGTTTGGGGAGGTACGATTGAGGTAATGTGGTTAATAAAAAAATGGAATAAGTTCAGTGGCCTCTAGACTGGAACATTACAATGTGGTATCAAATGTTCCTTTTCACTTATTATTCATTTATAGTATTTGTATTATAAAATGCATAAATATGTGTCAGACATTATCATCAAATCCATAGTGGTGAATCTTGCACACCTTTCGTGGTAAACATCTAGGTTACCATTGGCGTGGAATTGATTTTCATATATTTTGTTATTATAGATGGAATGATATTCACCACAAGTTAAACACATAAAATTTGAGATTTATAACCCATTATTTTTTGTATTTTTCTATTTTATACAACCTAAAAGAGATGAATTTAAGATTTGACTCTTGTCCTATAAATAATATGAATCTATAGAATCATATCTAGAACGTTATATATATATCTTACAGTCTTTTTCCGGTGATCATCAATTATGATGAATGGGTCTCAGTTGATTAATGTTTATTAAGTACTCATATGACGTTTTAACGTATATGTAGTAATTGGATTTATACTAATTTTGGAATAAATGTATATGTATTTTAATTTAATTGTAGTTCATGTGTATTCTAGAGAGTGATTCCTATTAATAATTAATATATATTATCTTAGTGTATGCTACATGTCGTGACCTTGGTGGTTTGTCCTGGAATTCCATTCCTAATGGTAAACACATTGTGTGTTTTTATAATTCTTTTCCAGTTATTTAATATTCATGAAAAGTACATTTTGGTTTTTTCCTATATAGTGGAAGAAAATTTTTCATAATTCAACCCTTTTGATATAGTTTCTTAACACATATTTTATAGGGTTATTATATTTAATGAATAACTATTGAATAATGAGTTATGATCCTTGAGGGAGTATCTTCATAGGGTGATACTTGATGGGAATAATTTTCTTATAATGATTTTGGCATTGAATGAAATTTTGAAAAATTACAAACATGATACCACTGAGAAAATAATACAATGTGAAATGTAATATGGTTATAGATGGGAATATGAGATGATGCCCATGAATTGAACCTTATGAGAGGCCGAGATAGTTTAGGGGTGAGGTGTGGGAACCTAGAGACCATGAGATATGAAAAAGTGTAATTGAGGTGGATCCCTGGGATAATCGGGGTATACCTAAGAGAGTGTTTGGTTGGGGATTATCAGTTTCCCTATAGAATGAATCATGTGTGAGTTTTTAGTGACATTTGATCTAAGAGTGATTTTTAATCATATGATTGGTATATCCTTCCTTTAAGTCTTGGACTATTTTGATAAATTCACATTGAGTGCAATTTATATGAAATTTAATTCATTATTAGTGTCTCATTGTTGAGGTTATACATAGATGGAAGGACTATTCGAGTTGATAAACTAGTAAAATATATATATTTTTTAAGAACACTATGACTATGTTGGTCGATTCTCATCACAGGGAATGATGTCAGGTAGTGGATAATCATGTTCATAGAATAATGATAATGTATACCTTAGATCATATCCAATCCGTTTTAACAAAATTTCACTCATTGCAGATTGATTCATGTGATGTGGTTATATGGTAATAGATATTACACCAAATATTCTATATGAGTTAGGAATGATATATGTAAATTGTTTAGGCAATCATTTTATATATAAACCAGTGAGTGGATGGTTATGTGATGATTATCCATGGAGATTATGTGAAACATGAAAGAATTCTGTCATGGGGTTTTTTGGATATTTGAAATGTCCGTCATTGTTAGATGAGACATTAGTATTGGATCGGGTGGTGTGTAACAGTTGATATAGGAGTTTATATCAGATAGATGTTTCCTGGTATGGATGGTCATGGATTGGTAGAGGTGGAATTCGTTTTGTGGTGGAACCAATAGTGGCTTATCTCAAGGTTTAGTATATATAAATACTTATGATGGGTAATATAATATTTGTTGACAATGGGTAATCCTTAAATTTAAAAAAATTAATTGGTTTTCATGGATGTTGTTCTAGTGATTCAGTGATATGAAAAACATAATGGTTTTGTTGATTCATTGATATTTTTTAGATGTTCTCATGAAGTTATTATTTGTAGTCATGGAATACCGTGTTCCACACAGGAACGAAACCTTATTTATATGGTGATTGGTGGTGTCAGACTGGTTATGGGATGGTTGAGGTGCAGTGTAGATGCTAGTGAGTTAGAGAATCTGATTTAGTTTGTTCCAAGTAAATTTCATATTTGAGAGTGTATTGATAATTTGGACGATTCAATTCACTAAAATATACTCATTATTTTTAATGATTATTGTTAGAGGTTTTAAGAGGTGAACCCTAATTCTTGACATCATTTAGGGTAATGAACTATAGATTCATTACATGTTTGATGAGGAGAGCCATGTGATAAATGTGTTGAAGGTTATTTTTTTTTGGGAAAGCACATTAGATGGAAAGGAAAGATAGTGTCTTTGTTTGGGTAAAAAAAAATCATACTATATGGATGTTGTGACGTTTTTTGATAACTATTAGTAGATAGGTTGATTAATATGTATCTTATGCACAATAAATGACTACATGCCTTTTTTATTATGGGAATGGAGATTTGAGGAATTTTTTTATTCTATTTGGTGTTTTTTATGAGTTTGGGTATAATGAGATGGAAATAACACTTAGTGGGTAGTCCGTCGATTGAGAATGTGTTCTGATATGCTATTAAAATGGTTGAATGTTGTATTGGTCAAAATTGATAAAGGTGTTTTTAATTGTATTGTGGGTGAACCATGAAACTGATGTTGAGACTAATAAAACATGTGTTTCTCATAATGGATAGGTTACACATTTCACAATTTAGTGGATCTATTAATATATTTATGTGTTATCATTTGTTTTTATATAATATGTGCCTTGGGTTTTTTATAGTGTAGAAAAATCACGATTTATGTTCATGAGTAGAGCATGATGAGTTGAGAATAGTTAAATGACCCAAGCAATCCAGGTTTATTTACTGAATGGGTGATGATATTTGTTTTGGATGATATGTTTTATTTTTTATAGATTGTAAGAACCCACCTCTGAAAACATTTTATATATTAGCTCGAATTAGAAATCTACATTTTTCGGATGTTTTTGTTTGATAGTAGGTTATTTTGGTGAGAATATGAGATAATTAACATTAAAAAATGGTGGGATCTAATGAGGTTTTTGGTTACAATTATTATCCTAGGTTATTATAGTTTATTTGAGGTGTATCTAGGGTATAAAGGATTCTAAAAACATTAAAATATCACATTCATGTTTTTAATAGGGAATTCACCATGGGAATTAGCTTAAGGGGTGAGAGCAAGGAGTTTTAGGAAATGAATATAGGGTTTGATGAGATAGCTTTGAAAATTTATAGTGTTCCTTGATTTCACATTCCATAAAACACAAAATCTAGTTTTGTTTAGTGAAAGGGGGATGTCACCCCCAACCTCATTCCTTAAAACGATAGGATGTTCACAAGATGGCTCAAAAAAACCTCACCTATGTTGTTTCTCCATTTATTTAGATGGTATCCAGTTCATTTCCATGATATCCTAGGAATTTTCCTTACTCCTACCTCCATCCATGTTTTGTTCCTCCAATGTTTCCCATTTTGAGTGTATTAATTTTAGGGTTTTGAAATTATTTGATAATATTGTTGTGTGGATAACCATTTATGAACTAGAATTAACACAACCTAGTTATAGGAGAACTCAATATGAGGACTTCATGGATTTGGCAATCATTTCAGTAGAGGTACCTCAAAAATTAGGCCAAATAAATTTTCTCTTATTTTTAAAATCCAATTAATAGATAAGTGGTAACCTCACATCCACTGGATAAAAAAATAAACGACAATTATTACAAAAATAAAATAATGGAAATCAAAAGTAAAAATCCATAAGACAAATTTAAAATTCAAAATATCCACCCATTAACATCAAACCAACACCTTGAGAAATAATTCACCTCAATCTTCACCCTCAAACAACATCATTAACAACACTTTACATGTGACACCCACCATTTATATTGTTACTGTACTTTGAAAAAAACCTAAATAGACACCTATCAACAACACAGAATCATCTGAATCATCACAAGAAGGGTAATGATAATAAAACCACCATAATACACTAGATTTAGGTTGATCCATAGGGAACATCATCAGTCACATTTGGGAAATAAACATGAAAACATACATAGAATCCACACCATCAAAAAAACCATAATAGTAGCCACATCAAGGAAAGCACCATAGTGACTTCGATTTTGGAAGACCATTGTTCACCCAAATAGAACATACCATAGTCTTATAAAATACCACCAAACTAGAAGACCAGGGTGGAATGTTAGAACGATGAAGTCAGGGTAGACTTTAGCATACTAAGGCTTCCTCATTAAACAATGACCTTCATTTGGGAATAAAATAACATTAAATTTCTCAATGAAATAAGGGATAATGAGAATAAAATAAACAATTAAAATGAAAATTTAATTAGAAAAATTAAAAACAAAACTAGAAGTATGATCGAAATCCTACCAAAATGCACCACCTTACACGGAGGAAGAAGAAACTGATATTATAGAAAAGGGGGAAATGCCCGAAAGTGAAGTGATAAAGCACAAAACAGAAAGGAAGATCTAATTGAAAGGGAAATGGTAAAGGGATAATATCCAAATAGAAATAAATCCATCCCATCGAGTGGACGATGGAAACCTAATATGGGAGGAAGTGGAAGGAGCAAGTGCCTATAAGGGACAGTGTACCAGATAACCTACCAGATTGTCTTCCATTTTAATTTCAGTAGTTTTTTCATTAAATTTATTATTATAGTGTTGAATTGGATATATAACATGAAACTTTTGTCTAGAAATGGTCTATGGGAATTAATAATTTATAACACCCTAATTATAGTGGTTTTGGAATAAAAGGATTACACATTGAGGTTTTTAGTATTTATACCAACACTAAAAAAACCCTAGTAGTCATGTGCCAGTGGTTATTTTACTACATTGAAATAACAAAAATCTATCACATATTGATGTATGAAATGATATAATTATATAAGGAGATTATATATATACAACATTTTCACATTACATAAGAATAAATTATATTAATTCAAGTGATAAATATAATATTTATTGTACAAAATATAAGATTTCATTCATAGTTCCCTTATTAGTATCATAGAGAATGTAAAACAAAATAATGTGATATTAAATTATCAATAAGAGAAATCGTAGAATATATGATATCCAAATGTAATTAAACCATTAATAAAAAGGATGAGATAAATATTTTTTAAATGGATGGGGCTGAAGCCTACTTTAAAATTAATGAAAAGAAAAGACCAATTTTAACTGTGTAAAGGGAGTCCCATTAAATAGCTCGAAGTCCTGGTGGTTATTTAGCACATTACATGGCCCGTATAACCAATTTTTTTGCCCAAATCCCATTCTATGAATAGTACTACTACAGTACATGCTTGCTACATTACCGCATAGTAACCTCCACTGCTACAGTTCCCTGTTGCCGCTATAGTGACATGTCGTCACTATAGTGGACATCGTTACTGTAGTACCCCCACACTATTGTATGCTACAGTATTCTATAGTAACATGCACCCAATGGGTTTTGAACGCCCATTTTTCATGTAGGATTATGGGGTGCATAATTACTTGTATAATTAAAAATAGTTTCATAATGATTGGATTTATCATGTTGAATATCATAATAATTTTATCAAGCCCTTATTCCAAGAATAAATAAATAATAATACGTGTTTAATTCCAAATACCAAAACTAGATTGTCCCAAGATACCAAAAAATTCATTTATGTTCTGTAGTGTGCCTCGTCAATCTTGTATTAAGTCCAATTCATTCATCATATCAAAGGGGTGAAAGATAATCAACGTAAACATTTAAATTGAATAAATATTCTATAGAATTCTAACAATTATCCATTTAATAAATATAATAACGACCCATCAAAATTTATATGGGGCATTTTATGAGAAAAAACATCCCAATTATATCATAATATTCACCAAATACTACTGACCTAGATGGATATTCCTTAAAAAGATCACTAGAATATTTATTAATTGAAAAAATGTTTTCATTTTCAAAAAACATATTCATAATCCTAAAAATTATGATATAATAAGGAATTTAATCTCCCTCAATTTATTAATTTAATATTTTAACGTAATATCCAATTCAATTAGTGGTTATTAGGGTAAAAAATTTTGTTCGCATCATATAAGATAAAAAAATTCGTTCCACACTTATGAAAAATGGTAAAATCTATTTGTTTATTTGAAAACAAGATTATTCATTTAAAATTTTCTTGTAAACAGTAAAATATATGTAAAAAAACATTATAAAATTATTCATTTATATTAAAATTGTTATTTTAAACATTTTTATGGAATTATGGAAATCGAATAGATAGATTGTTGACTAGGTTAAAAATAGGGTATCAGTTCCTTAAAAATATTATATTAGTAAAATATTTATGTTTTTATAGGGAACTGAAAGAAAAAATTTATCTATAAAAATAAATATATAATATTAAAATTTATTTAGTTAAATTTAGAAATATAAAATAATTCTCGAATTTGTGACATAAATATAAACACTCCTGAATACTAAGAAGATAGTGAAATGTTCCCTTAACTCTTGTTTGACTTCAATTATATGTTATTTTTTACACTTTTATACTAATTTAAAATGATTATATTTATATAGAAAATAATATGGATACCTATAATTTAACACATGATTCTATTACAAAAATCAGTACATAAATATCAATTATTTTAATTAAATTGATCTTTTTTTGGGTGAAATGTTTCATTTCTCATAAATGTTTTGGTTCGGTAGTCTCACTTATGATACATTGATCATGGTTCTATAATCCTTATTGTTTTAATAATGATATATTTATCATATATATTAAATATATATTTATATTTACTCATAAATATAGATGTATAATAATGAATTGCACCATCTATAGAGATGGATGGTTGTACATGTGGATGAATTTTCTATTCACAATTAGATGGATGGAATGAATTAAAATAATTAGTAATATACCTTTATATAATAGTTATAAAATCTTATATATCATATATATTCATTAAATCAGGCATTATTATAATCCAAGTCCAAATTAAATGAAAAAATAATCACTTCGCTTAATGGAGGTGTTAGTCCACACATATAGTTGAGTGACATTATCGTTTTCTGAAATAATGTATGGAAATATATTTAATAGGATTTTAAAAATAAAAATGTATAATAATTTCATATATAACATATATGTATATAAGATAAATTCATTGTCATATCTATCCATGATAGGTGGTAACATAACTAATTAGATTAGTTGGGGAGGTGATAGTTCATCATACGTATGGTCGATGGTTTCAGTTACAATTTGATGGAATATAATATTGATAAATATTATTACATAATCATAATAACATGTTAGTTTATTTTATAAACTATTTTCATTATATTATAATAATTAATACACTATTTATGTATGTAAAATATTAATAAAAAAAATAATGTTCATTTTTATAATGATTACATTCACATAGAAATATATCCTTTAGATATTTTAACAAGGACCCCATGGTTGATCTTTTTGGAATACCATTAGATCTAAAATGTGGATACGGATTTCTTATGGGAGATTGTTTTAGGGATTGGTTAATTTTAATGTTTCAAGAGGTGTGAATTATTGATGGGAGGATCTTCCTTTAAATATATGAGGTAAGTGTGAGAGTTGTATGTTTTCACAATCTTAAAATAATTTTATCTCACATTCAATGAAAATGGATCTAAAATGGATCATATTAAAATGTAATAATTTTGGGTTTTAAATAAAAAATTCTAAGAGGGTTTAAAAAAATTTAGTCGTTTTAACCCCTATTAATGTATGTTGTCCACTGAAAAACTTATTTTAATTTTTAATCACTACAAAATAATTAGAATTTTCCAAAAGGGGTATATCTATAGGATAAGGTGCATTTTCGGTTGTTGAAACTTTTTACCAACAAAAATTGTAATGTGTCAAAACTGTTGGGAAAAACATTATCACTAAATATTATTGTCATAGATAAAATGATTTTGTTGTAATTATAATAACACCATCAGATAATATATATGTTGGTAAAAAAATATAGAAAGAGATTAATACAACAAAAATATCAATTTGATAATATTATTAACATTTCTAAAAAATAACAACAATAGAAATTTGTTTGTAAATTATACTCTAAATGTTAGAATTCCAATATTTATTGTTAAAATTTTATATTAAATTTATTAATATATTTATATATAATAATATATGGCATTTTTTATAAAATAATAACACAATTAGATTATGTAAAACACCCAAGAAAAGAAATTATTTGAAAAAACACATTCCAAAATTATTTAACTAAATATACAATCTTTATGAAAAGACAAAGCACCAAGAAACATATTAAATTCATTTTTAAACATGTTAAAACACTAAGAGACATTATAATAAACTCAATGAATCTTCTTCTATAATATATTTCTCAAAAACATCATAAATCACTATCATTTAATCCCCATAACATCACACAATCTATTATCTATTGTTGCAGATCATGACATACACAAATTCATTGTCATCCCTTTAACTACAATGGACCACCGTTTTAGGCTTAAAGAAACACTTTTCCCTCGTCCTTCTAATTTAGACATGAATATCCCCACTCCCTCAACATTATACATGCACCACCATGAGAAACATTCTTACCACACAAACAAAACAATTGGTAAATAGTTTTCATTTAAATAAATTGTATAGAAAAATTACACGTGAAATAAATCTATCAACTAGTGACCACAAAAATAAGATAATCTAACCAGTAGAAAAAAAAGAATTTGATAATCTAACTAGATACCACAACATCCATAAAATTAATCATCCTTCCCAGAAAATATATATTAGGAATACCAATACAATTTCCACAACATGTGATATAAAAGTAACATGTGAGCCCACAAATAGTAAAATGTCTAGAATGAAACTTCCACTTCTACAGTAATGGTTATTTATCGTGATTTGATCCAATATAGGAACAACAATGGAGGAAAGAAATATCCTTCGAGGAAGAAGAAAATTCCTGAGTTTATAAGGAACCAAGTGAACACTAAGATATCAAGTGACAAAAATTTTAGAAGAATCAGGGTCTGTAGAGGAAATGTGATGTGGGGTTTGTATGGCTTGTCATAAGAAATTATTCCGAAGGGAGTGAGGCTGCTACTAATAAAACTAGAATTCATGATTTTTTGAATAATTCATCCAACAATGGGTTGATGAGAACTTATTCTTAAGTGAAGAGACCTATAGTACATGTTAATGTTTCACCTTTCATTTAGTGGTATCTCGTGCACTATGGAGTTGATTTTTTTTTGAGATAAGAAGTGTGATTCGGCCAAGAAGGTTGTGGAAGGTGATGCTGAAGCTAAGTAATTTAAAATTAATAACATGTCCTAATAAATCTTGATAAATTTCAATAAGATAGAAATATTAAAAAACATATAAAGGACCAATTTACAGGTGGCCTCTTGTTAGCTTCCATTGTCACGACCTGGTCAATATGGTCGTTCTACTGGGTATATCCCTCTGGAAAAAGAGATGTATGTCAACATGAATAATATCTTGAAGAAGAAGGGGAGCAATGTTGATTAAATATTATTATCTATCAAGTAATTTTATATTCAGATATGAATTTTTTTTCCTTTCTTTCTTTATTTCATAATTTGTTTAATTATAAATTGAGAGTCGTGGAACCATGAGACTTTGTTTAACCCAAATACCTATTAATTTTGGACAATTTTCCATTTTTATTACATTTTTATGTTTAACTACCAGAAGAAATGGCTGCAAAAATATTATAAGTGATTTAATTAATACATGACATCTAGTTACCCAGAACAAAGAAAATAAAAACACATGATAAAAATATAAGATGATGATTATCTAACATGATACCACAAAATATTTAGAACAGAGGGAGATAACCAAATAAAATAGTTGAATAATAGGTCCAAAGGATGGGAATTATCATCATAATATGTCCCCATTCTATATAATAATATAGTAAGGAATAATTATAACTTTAATTGAATCACATTATAATTACACATAGAGTTAATACCTATTGACATTTAACTTCCACTACTATCACATTTTCCTTATCCTCTAAACAAATTAACCACCTACCAATTATTCCAATTAACTCAATCTTAAAAACCCCTGATTCACATTGATTTTCTATAATTTTCATCATTCAGTTTCATATATAACTTGGTTATGCTGACCAAGGATGATTCACCACGTAAACAACATATCAATTCAACAACATACAACATAGGCATCAACAATATGAGTAGCCTTATAGAACATCATCAGTTCATGCCTCTATATTCATGCTCTAGTAAATCCATTTTTATTTGAGACCCCAGTATTTCATTATTTAATTGATACAATCACGAGTTGTGTCTTGGATATGAGAGAACCATTATCTCAACTTCCACTACAATCCTTAACACAAAATTTTTTTCCATGTCCCCAATGACAACATGTGAAGCCAAAAACTGACCTTATCTCCATGTAACAAAAAATCCAACACTGTCTCTACCCCCTTCTGTGTCATTTTTTTGATGAAGCATGGTGACTCTCTACGACCATGAAAAAATGTCCTACCTTCAATGTTTCTCTCTTTAATTTCTATCTTGTGTTTCATCCACATCATTCACCCCTTTCCCGAACCTTCACCACCTCATCCCCCAAGAGAATCACCAATATTTCCCTAGATTCATTCTATAATATCCCCTTCCCAAAAAGATGATCAAAAAATAGAGCTATTTCACTATGAAACACATAGAAGTAACAGTGACATGTAATCATTACATCATTATTTGTGAAGAATATAATCAAGATTTCAGCATACTATCCCCCATTAATGTGTGAGTTGGCACAGATGAAAAACTGATCATTCAATCCTTTATCCCCAATTTCAGTTTTAAATTTGTCAATAAGATTTGGTCCACGAAGACCAAAACACTGATCTCGATTACGATGGGCACACACAAGTACATGTGAACCAATCGACACATAGTGAACCAAGGGATCATTCCATGAACCTCCAAAAATAGATCCTTAAGATAAACATCTATTGATTGAAACACATAAACATGAAATACTAGATACTCCATGTTTAAAAATAAATGAACACATGACCAATAAAAATATCCAGATTCCTTGACTCAAGAATAGGATAGATGACTATTGATGGTGGTAGCAGGTAACATAAATCAATAATGTGAACCCCATTGATGAGGAAATCTCCATTCCCAAAATTCGGATCAAGAAACAAAGCAATAATATGACAACCTGAATCTCCATGGATGAAATCCCAAATTTACAATATTGTATCGCCTCCTAGCTCAACATTATGAGTGATCCCCATAACTACATTGAACTTCCCAAGCTATAACAACTCCAAGCCTGATCCCTATTTGAAGTAGAACAACTATTCTACAATACAAATTTTTTCTTTGATAAATTATATTTGAAACATCACCTTCTCCATGAAAAAATATCCTCAAATCAATAATAACAGCCATCCCATACTATTAATCTTGATCAATAATTCAAAAAGAAATCTAAAAAAATCAATGCCTTTGATCGCCATATTTGTAATAGAAAAATAAAATCTCAACCTAACCAATCTCACCCAACATCATACAAGGATGGAATAAATGAAATATGGTGTTATACCAGACAAAAACATTTTTTCCTTAGAAAATAAATGAACAAGGGAAGAATGAAATCCTAGAAACCCTGACTGATTCTGACAATAAGTTAAATTAAAATCTTTTACAACTAATATGGAACCTTTAAAAAGATAATGAACACACCCCATCTATTGTGTCTGAGACATTCTTAATGTTATGGTTCTGTGAATATTTATAAAAGCATATATATTCATGTTGCCTTCATAGATGGAAAGCATGGAGGAAAAACTAGTTCTTGGTGTTTTGTATCTACCCTTTACTAACACCTTTCTCATGATTGGGGGAACAGTAACACAACCAGAAGGTGGTGGAAAAATCCAACACCAATGATGGTTTTCCGCCATCCGCACCCGAGTCCGTTATTTTATGGTTTGAGGGAATCGAATTGTGGGGGGGGGGGGGGGATATAGTGGTAATTTAATGAGGTGTTATATTTTTCAGTTAGATTAATTTTAACAGGATACAAAAACTACATTGTATATAAAATTGTGTAATTTTCTAAATATATATATAATGCATATGTATCCATTTTTTTAATTTGAAATTTTTTAGTTTTTATAATTTTGGATACATTTATCAATTAACATATTATATATATATATATATATATTTCATGAAACATTATGTAATTATTAATATTATAATTTAATGTATAAACATGTGTTTTTAGTGATGAAATGCATGTTAGTAGATAGAAAATATAAATAAATATTAAATAATTACTAAAACTTTTATTGTTATAGTATAATTTATTGCATCATATTTTTCTAATATAAATTTGTTGTTAGAAATAATAATTCATATAATCTATTTATTTGATTGTAATACAAAGGTGGGCATTAATATGATAAAACAAATGATTTGACTATTAGTAGGAAATATGTTAGTATTGAGTGATTAATACCAACAGATATTGTTCATGGTAAAAACAATTGTTTGTACCTAAAAATAATACCAACAAGATTTTATATCTTTTCAAAATAGTCATATTTACCAACACATATGTTAATTTTCATTGAATTGTATTGGTACATGTCATTTTTTTGTAGTGAATGCAATAATCCATTTTTTCATATCATTCATATTCATTATAATGAAAAGATAATATAAATTATTATTTATTAATTATTATTCAGATTGCTATATTTTATCTATTTTATCAAAATAAATTCATATAAGTGATATAATTTAACAAAATAATTATTATGTAAATCTGAAGTGCCCAGATCAGTGTGAATCACTGAGAGGGGGAGGGGGTGAATCAGTGATCCCTTAAAACTTTTTACTAATTGATTATTTATCAATTAAACCTCTATGGCTGGTTAAAGCCTCGATCCACTCTTCTTGTATCTCTCACCTTTCCACAAATGATGCAGTAAATGTAAAGGCACTGGACACAAGGATTTACAATGTTCGGCACCAAAGGCCTACATCCTTGCCATGCTCTCCCAGCATGGATTCTCCCATTATAATGTGTTAGTATTACAATGGTCGATACAACATCCCACTGTATCTCTCCTGAGTCCCACTAGAGGGTCTTTATACTGCGTCCCACAGTGTTACCAGAGTCCCACTGGCCTGCTCCAGAATCCCACTAAAGACTTCTTCTCCCTGAGTCCCACAGGGTCTTCTCTTGGCTCCTCGAGTCACACGAGTAGCTCTTCTCCTCTGTTCTGCTCTTCAAGTATCTTCAGCAGCCTGGGATAAAGGCTGATGGCCTTGCTCTTCTCTTCTGATCACTTGTGGTTGATCAGGGCTTCTCGTCTAGCTCAGGATTTATCTCCTTCTTCTTAGGATGACCTGGCTTCTCTCTCCAACTTCTGAATACTCAGACAACAGATATATTTAACTTCAGTCTGGTCCAGTCTCACTTCACATCAACTTCATGCACTGAGTGCATGGCATCTCTGCATCCTCATGCACTGATTGCATGGCCTTCTCAAATCTCTTCAAGATCTTCTGTCTTGGACTTCACAATTGCACACAACCAGATTTGGCTTTGTTCATGTGTGCATGTGCATGCATGCATGCATGCACTCCCCTTCTTCTTCTCTTGGTGCAATAAACCCAGAAAGGGTATATTCTCTTTGATCACACACCTTCTCACTCCTTCACACGTTTAATTCCTTTTGATTACACACACATAAATGTGTGTTATACTTTGTGTGAGTATCCTCTTCTTCTTCTTCTAAGTGTGTACACACTTCACTTAGTGCACACACATAGGTTCGGCCTTCACTTGTTTTGCACACACAATTTATTCTTCATTTTGCACACACTTAAGCTTGGCCTTTCACTTCTTCTTGCACACACACAAACTATTCTTTGTTCTTCAAAGTGTGCACCCCACAAGGGATACGACCTACTTCACTTGCACACACAAAGTGTGTTCTTGAATTTTTCACTCACACAAAGTGTTCCCTCAGCCTTCTTGTTCACTTTGCACCCACAAACGCCTAAGATGTGGTCTTCTTTGTTTACACAAGGCTACGACCTTTCCTTCCCTTCTTGCACACACACCTGAATGTGTCTTTCTCCACTTATGCACACACACTGCCCACGGGTGTCTTGTTCAAGCACGGGCCGCGCATGTGTCAAGGGTGCAAGGGGTAGCTGTGGGTCGCGTTTGCACACATACACAAAGTAGTGTGGTCTTCACATGCTGCGTGCAAGTACTCAAGGTGCACAAGGGTCGCGCAAACACCTCTTGTCGCGCAAGTCCGCGGGCAGAGAAGGATGCAACCACGGGCGCGCAAGGATGCGGCCTCGGGTTCTTCCTGTCACGCAAGGGAAGCGCGCAGGGGACTTCCCCTTTCTTCTTTCGCGCAAGGAGTGCGCAAAAGGAACACAGCCGCGCAAATGGGTTGCACGGGGCTTCAGCTTCGCGAGGCACAAAGTGCTCCGCGGGACTTCAGGTTTTCAACAAAACTTCAGTAAGCAGCAGAGAGCCTCAGCCTCTCTTTTTATAGGCAGAGGAATGCCTCAAAACATCCGCGTGTTAAATCTTGAATCACCGAAGATTTCGGATCTTCAAAATCTTTCCAAATTTTTGCATTTTCTCTTCGGTGCACGCGGCTTAACTCATTTTTAATTTCCTCTACGTGCATGCGACTTAGAACGCATGCACGACCTTCGGTTAAGGATACTCCATGCAACGAATAAACCTCATAGCCTCAGCAACGTTGTTTGCCTCAGCCGAACTCCAATTTTCTCCATTCAATGTGTGCATGCATATTTTATTGCATGATTGTGTTCAGTGTGGCCAGACGATCACCATGGTGGCTTTAGCTTGATCGGAGGTGGCCGGGAGCTCAAATTCTGTCGTCGGGAGGTGCCTGGTTCGAAGGTGGACTTGCGGGTGGCCTCGTGCGAGCTCGGGGAAGAAGACGGATTCTAGGCCATTGGATGCGGTGATCAAATGAGCATCAATGGCCAGGATTGGAACAGGGCTCCGCGGATGCATCGGGCGGCCGAGATCTGCCGTGAGATCGCCTGGACGGCTGAGATTTGCTCCCGGGTGAAAATTCCGTGTCCCACATCGAAACGGGGAGCGGTTTTGCCGCGGTTTATCACCCTCGCGCTGCCGGCTTCCCTTCAGTTGCACTTCTCCCCTCCTGGTGCCGCCCCGCACCGGGTTCTCTCTGCGGGTGCGCTCTTGCGCCCACTCTGCTCCCTGCGGGCGCGCCACTGGCGCCCACTATGCTCCTCCGGGCGCGCGCTCTGGCGCCCATGCTGCGCAGGACCTGATCCCCTGCGTGGCCCGGATTACACATGGCCGCGGCCTCTCGAGTTGGCCCCATGGGATCACCTTGGGCGTGGTGACGTAGTCCCACATGTGCCTTGGGTTGAACCCTTAAGGCTGGCCCTTGGTGGCTAATTTTTTGCTTGAATATACACTAAGTATACAAAGTACTTAAGTGTAAAATGCCAAATGCCACAACTCTTCTTCTTCATTTCTTCCCTTCTCTTCTTCATTAGAATTCCTCAAATCTCATCAACATATATTCATTACTTAGGAGTGAATTCTTGAAGGTTCTTCTTCTTCAACCGAACTCCTGAATCACTTAAATTCTTCAAAATGCTTCATTGATCTAATCAGAGATCAATTGGATCTTCTTCAATTCACATGCACTAAGTGATAGTGCATGGACTTCATTAATGCACATCATCCACTTAGTAGTTGTGGATGGAACTCCTTTCATCTCCTCATGCATTGTGAAGACAATGCATGGTCTTCAATCAATGTTGTGACATTGTATCCTCTTGATACAAGTTCTTTGAACTTAAAGATCAGCTCAACAATCGTCAGATATTACATGGAGACTGTTTCAACCATAATCTCCTATGCCACTTAGTGAATCTCCTAAGTGGCATGCATCTTTATGTTCCATGGCCATTCTCCATTCATCACCATCACCATCACATCCTTTGACATTCACATCTTGACTCCTTGACATCCATCCATACATTCCTTGACAACAACATACCTCATTGAAAACAAATGCAACACAGTGCACTTCAATCTCCCCCTTTGTATTTGTTGGCAATACACTTCTTCAGCACATATGAATGGGTCAATATGTGTGCCAATATTTCTCCCCCTTATTGGCAATCAAATGCCAAGGTGTGGTGTGGTACTCTTCCACAATATCTCTTCCTCCCTTCGAATAGCATCTTCTTGAAAAACACTAGGAGAGGGATGGTGTCACATGTTCTTCTTTAGCAAAGAACCTTTAGTTGATCAACTCTAAGTCTACTTGGGCTAACCTGGTGTAGAAAACAAGAGTGATATAACCAAGGAACTCAATGTTGTCCAACATTCACAATACATGTGAGATCATTCATAGGGGTTGAATTTTTTTCCAGATATTCAATGAATTGCTGAATCCTGCACATACTTCACAAAACACATTAGAATGTTCAGGTGCAAAGATAAAGCTCCCCCTTTCATCTACTTTCTCAAGATGATATTAATTTCAGAACATCATCTTCTCCAGATTGGCTCCCCCTCAAGGGGTGCACTCCATTCTTTTCAAACCATCCTCCAGTTGAGAATGATCATCATCTTCAATTCCCTTCAATGTCAGCACATGTAAATACCAATAGTATAAGGGAATAAGATGGAACCTCCTTGGTTCATCAATGTGAACAACAAGGTTGAGAAGATTCTCTCAACCGGGATGTCCCATTTTCACCATTCATCACACTTGCACATCTGATCTTCTTTGATGTTTGTGCTGGTGTGGATCTCAACACATCTTCATGTGAAATATTCTTCTTCCCTTTTGCCTTAGCAATTTCCAGAACTTTATCTTCAGCTTTTTGCAGATCTTTGGCAAGTTGCAACTGATTTGGCCATATGACTAGTAAATCATTTGGAAGAGTGGCCTCCGTTTTGGAAGTTCCACATGGTTCTTTGGATGCTGCTAAGCTACCTCTCTTAGGCAACTTATTTTCAATCAATCCCTTCTTCTTTTGGATTGATTGTCTTTTGGAGTTCAGTCTGCTTCTATTTAGTTTCATGGCTTCTTTACAAAGGTCCATGATGTGTCCTTTCTTTCCATAGTAGAAGCATGTTTTCTTGGTGGTCCTTCTGGATGCATCACCCTTCTTGGATTTCAATTCCAAGGACTTCTCTTCATTCTTCAATCTCTTCTTGGGAGCATCTTCCACTTTCTTCTTCTTGCTTCCCAAGGAATCTCTCTTAGCCAGGTTCAGTGATCTTCCCTTTATTCCAGCTTCAGATACATTCGGAGATTGATATGTATCAACTCTTTGACCACTTTTGAAACCATCCCAGATGTTGTCAAGTAATCCAAATCTATTTGCAGTAAACAGATGTCTCTGGACTTGTGGATGTTGCTTCCTTCCTTCTGGCTTGCTCCCCCTTGGCATGGGCTTCCTCTGTGCTTTGGCATTCAGTGGATTGTACCAACAATCCTTTGCACAATGCCCATACTTGTTACAACACAAGCATTGTCCCACGAATCTTGACCTCTTTATTCCTTCTGATTGTAGGGTACTTTTCTTGACATGTTGTGCTATTTCAGGAGAGCTCTGCTTCTTTACTGTCTTCATCCATATTTGTTTGGAATTATTCTTCCATCCTGCACTTTTTGTGGAAATACAATTAGAAGCATCAGTACAAGATGGTATGGATGGTACCTTCTTTCTAGAAGATGTTGCACTTTTATTAGAGGATGTCTTTCTTTTAGAATCATCCTTCTCAAAGCTCACTTGAGTAGCAACATTTCTTCTTTCAGCTGACTGGGAGGCCTCAGCTTTGGGTGATTGCAGATTTTTCAATATCACCTCCAGTTCAAAGCATTTCATGTTGAGGGAGTTCTTCTCATCCTCAACCAATTTTAGCCTACCTTCCCAATTCTGTTTCAGCTGTTCCATTTGGTCATCATGCACCTTCTTTATTTCATGCAATGAGTTGTCAAGCTCCTTCACCATTTTGACTTTGTCTTTAATTTGAGCATTTCTGACATTCATTGACACTCTGTGCAATTTTTCCAGTGCATGGAAAACTTCTTTAACCATTTTCTTAAAGAATTATTTCTCAGAAAGGCTTCTTTGCAATTCTTCAATAGTGTCTTCATATCTTTCATTGCAAAGAGATACTGTTTCATCTTTATCCTTCACCAGCTTTCTGAGAGTGTTGGTTATGCCAACCCTTTTAGCCAATTGATCTTCCATTGCATTGGCTTCTTCTTCTAGCTGTAATTTTTCTTCTTGAAGATCAAGGATGCCTGTAGCTATACACATTGCAACTTCCTTGGGGACTATCTTCTGAAGATATTTGATTGCATTTAGAAGATCATTGTTTCTTCCATCTTCATCACAGCTAGGACAGGCTTCATCAGAAGAATGATAAAAGGAATTGTCATCTGATGTGAATTTCACATTTCTTTCCATAGAAGGAGTTTCTCTGATTGCAACAACCTTATTCCTCATCTTCTTTGCCTGTTTCTTCATTGTATTTTTCAGAGTCTTGGCAGATATCTCCATTTGAGGTTGTTCTTTCATTTCCTCAAATCTGCACTCCATATAGACTCTCTTGGATCTTTTAGAGGTAGCCTCCCTCTGATACCAATTGAAGTGCCCAGATCAGTGTGAATCACTGAGAGGGGGAGGGGGTGAATCAGTGATCCCTTAAAACTTTTTACTAATTGATTCTTTATCAATTAAACCTCTAAGGCTGGTTAATGCCTCGATCCACTCTTCTTGTATCTCTCACCTTTCCACGAATGATGCAGTAAATGTAAAGGCACAGGACACAAGGATTTACAAGGTTCGGCACCAAAGGCCTACATCCTTGCCATGCTCTCCCAGCATGGATTCTCCCATTATAATCTGTTAGTATTACAATGGTCGATACCGCATCCCACTGTATCTCTCATGAGTCCCATAGGAGGGTCTTTATACTGCGTCCCACAGTGTTACCAGAGTCCCATTGGCCTGCTCCAGAATCCCACTGAAGACTTCTTCTCCCTGAGTCCCACAGGGTCTTCTCTTGGCTCCTCGAGTCACACGAGTAGCTCTTCTCCTCTGTTCAGCTCTTCAAGTAACTTCAGCAGCCTGGGATAAAGGCTGCTGGCCTTTCTCTTCTCTTCTGATCACTTGTGGTTGATCAGGGCTTCTCGTCTAGCTCAGGATTTATCTCCTTCTTCTCAGGATGACCTGGCTTCTCTCTCCAACTACTGAATACTCAGACAACTGATATCTTTAACTTCAGTTTGGTCCAGTCTCAATTCACATCAACTTCATGCACTGAGTGCATGGCATCTCTGCATCCTCATGCACTGATTTCATGGCCTTCTCAAATCTCTTCAAGATCTTCTGTCTTGGACTTCTCAATTGCACACAACCAGATTTGGCTTTGTTCACGTGTGCATGTGCATGCATGCATGCATGCACTCCCCTTCTTCTTCTCTTGGTGCAATAAACCCAAAAAGGGTATATTATCTTTGAGCACACACCTTCTCACTCCTTCACACGTTTAATTCCTTTTGATTACACACACGTAAATGTGTGTTATACTTTGTGTGAGTATCCTCTTCTTCTTCTTCTAAGTGTGTACACACTTCACTTAGTGCACACACATAGGTTCGGCCTTCACTTGTTTTGCACACACAATTTATTCTTCATTTTGCACACACTTAAGCATGGCCTTTCACTTCTTCTTGCACACACACAAACTATTCTTTGTTCTTCAAAGTGTGCACCCCACAAGGGATACTGCCTACTTCACTTGCACACACAAAGTGTGTTCTTCAATTTTTCACTCACACAAAGTGTTCCCTCGGCCTTCTTGTTCACTTTGCACCCACAAACGCCTAAGATGTGGTCTTCTTTGTTTACACAAGGCTACGACCTTTCCTTCCCTTCTTGCAAACACACCCGAATGTGTGTTTCTCCACTTATGCACACACACTTCCCACGGGTGTCTTGTTCAAGCATGGGCCGCGCATGCGTCAAGGGTGCAAGGGGTAGTCGTGGGTCGCGTTTTCACACATACACAAAGTAGTGTGGTCTTGACATGCTGCGCGCAAGTCCTCAAGGTGCACAAGGGTCGCGCAAACACCTCCTGCCGTGCAAGTCCGCTGGCAGAGAAGGATGCAACCACGGGCGCGCAAGGATGCGGCCTCGGGTTCTTCCTGTCACGCAAGGGAAGCGCGCAGGGGACTTCCCCTTTCTTCTTTCGTGCATGGAGTGTGCAAAAGGAACACAGCCGCGCAAATGGGTTGCGCGGGGCTTCAGCTTCGCGAGGCACAAAGTGCTCCGCGGGACTTCAGGTTTTCAATAAAACTTCAGCAAGCAGTAGAGAGCCTCGACCTCTCTTTTTATAGGCAGAGGAATGCCTCAAAACATCCGCGTGTTAAATCTTGAATCACCGAAGACTTCAGATCTTCAAAATCATTCCAAATTTTTGCGTTTTCTCTTCGGTGCACGCGGCTTAACTCATTTTTAATTTCCTCTATGTGCATGCGACTTAGAACGCATGCACGACCTTCGGTTAAGGATACTCCATGCAACGAATAAACCCCATAGCCTCGGCAACGTTGTTTGCCTCGGCCGAACTCCAATTTTCTCCATTCAACGTGTGCATGCATATTTTATTGCATGATTGTGTTTAGTGTGGCCAGACGATCACCATGGTGGCTTTATCTTGATCGGAGGTGGCCGGGAGCTCAAATTCTGTCGTCGGGAGGTGCCTGGTTCGAAGGTGGACTTGCGGGTGGCCTCGTGCGAGCTCGGGGAAGAAGACGGATGCTGGGCCATTGGATGCGGTGATCAAATGACCATCAATGGCCAGGATTCGAATAGGGCTCCGCGGATGCATCGGGCGGCCGAGATCTGCCGCGAGATCGCCTGGATGGCTGAGATTTGCTCCCGGGTGAAAATTCCGCGTCCCACATCGAAACGGGGAGCGGTTTTGCCACGGTTTATCACCCTCGCGCTGCCGGATTCCCTTCAGTTGCACTTCTCCGCTCCCGGTGCCGCCCCGCACCGGGTTCTCTCTGCGGGCGCGCTCTTGCGCCCACTCTGCTCCCTGCGGGCGCACCACTGGCGCCCACTATGCTCCTTCGGGCGCGCGCACTGGCGCCCATGCTGCGCAGGACCTGATCCCCTACGTGGCTCGGCTTACACACGGTCGCGGCCTCTCGGGCTGGCCAGATGGGATCCCCTTGGGCGTGGTGACGTAGTCCCACATGTGCCTTGGGTTGAACCCTTAAGGCTGGCCCTTGGTGGCTAATTTTTTGCTTGAATATACACTAAGTGTACAAAGTACTTAAGTGTAAAATGCCAAATGCCACAACTCTTCTTCTTCATTTCTTCCCTTCTCTTCATCATTAGAATTCCTCAAATCTCCTCAACATATATTCATTACTTAGGAGTGAATTCTTGAAGGTTCTTCTTCTTCAACCGAACTCCTGAATCACTTAAATTCTTCAAAGTGCTTCATTGATCTAATCAGAGATCAATTGGATCTTCTTCAATTCACATGCACTAAGTGATAGTGCATGGACTTCATTAATGCACATCATCCACTTAGTAGTTGTGGATGGAACTCCTTTCAACTCCTCATGCATTGTGAAGACAATGCATGGTCTTCAATCAATGTTGTGACATTGTATCCTCTTGATACAAGTTCTTTGAACTTAATGATCAGCTCAACAATCGTCAGACATTACATGGAGAATGTTTCAACCATAATCTCCTATGCCACTTAGTGAATCTCCTAAGTGGCATGCATCTTTATGTTCCATGGCCATTCTCCATTCATCACCATCACCATCACATCCTTTGACATTCACATCATGACACCTTGACATCCATCCATACATTCCTTGACAACAACATACCTCATTGACAACAAATGCAACACAGTGCACTTCAAAATCATTTAGAGATTTTAAAAAATAATAATTTTTAGGTATAAAGTGATCATTCATTAAATATATGGATAAATATTATTATTATTATACATATTAAAATTCATATTTTCTTATGTATAATATATAAATTTCAACTAAATAACCTTTAATTAAATATTTTTTATTTGATTTAAATGGAAAAACTTTAATCCTATTTAAAAACAAATTATGTGTGAAAATATCTGTTTATACCTCTGTATGACCTTATTTTTATTTTTATAAAATTTATTGTGAATAAATTATTAATTGAAAATATTATAACACATTATTATAAATAATATTAATAATATTTAAATAAAATGTTATATATTATTCAAAGAAACAAAATTTTGAGTTAAATTTTATAAATTTCATTGTATCCTTATTTTAAATTATTTTATTTAAATTTCATATTCATTATATGAAAGTATTATTTTTTCAATGAAATATTAAAATTGTTTTATTAAAATTAAATATTCACTTACTATAAATGAATATTGGGTTTTTTAATCCCTATTAAAATTAATTGGTTTAATTAATAATTAAAAGTAATTATTAATTAATTTTGATGTTTCAGTCTGATATAGGGCTATGGGTTGTTGGACTATGAACATATTTAATGTGATTTTCTCAGGAGAGTTTTATTTCTCTAAACATGAAAATGGAATGGAATTTGATTTCATGATGAATGTTTTTATAATTTCTATATGACATTTTTTTTCATGATGCATGAGTTTTAGTCATGACACTTAGGGAATTAACATTAGTATTTTAATTATTTAATTTAATATGTGATTTCTAAAATATGATGAAAAATGTTACAGGGTGCCAATGAACATTATTATTATTTATTTCACTTTTTCATAAATGATTGAAGCATTATATTGGAATATTCTAAGAAAATGTGGAGAAACAATATTATATGGATGGTGGGTTTTGTAAATAAACTAACTGTATAATTCCAAAAGAAACAACAAAATTCATGTGATATATCTTGAGTGTTTCTATTGAGATATAACCTACATGGGAAAAGAGTCCAAAATTACCTTATTAAGATTCAAAGGGATGTAGTATTCACATGGAATCTAATATTAAAATAATACTTGTATCAAGACATAGGATACATGTGAGGGTTCATATACTGTATGGTGCCCTAGGGGACACAATTTGGTGTACTAGTAACTGATTGGATTAGATAAAGTACAGATTGATTGGGTTTAGATGGAAGTGAGGTTACTGTATAACTAGTACAAAACTTGTGGGCTAGAATTAACTGTGATGATTCTAATTGGTTTGGACATCATCTGTAATTAAAAATTTCTTTATTCATCATGTGCTATTTTGGATGCTAATATGGTGCCGAAATGTGGTTATGAGAACCTAGTCTATGGGCCTAATGTGATGACTATATGGTGGGAAAAATAGGTGCTTCCTAGGATCCTTACTCAGTACATATGTGATACTAGTATGTTATGTATTTGATCATGATATCAATTTAGGATGCATGGTTTTTTCCTTTGGATTTGATATATAATCCATCTGATGAATTAATAAGACATGGGGATTTGACTAGCTGTATATATGGGAAGCCATGAACATCATGGGTCCCATGGATTCCAATCCTGACTAAGATACTGATGTCTAGGATTAGTAATTTTTTTTATTATTACTATTATTATTTTCATTATTATTATTATTTTGATTTGGATCCAATGTTGGTCATTGTAATTGATTGATTGAGCCAAGTTATTTAGTTTTTTCATATTGGCAAACCAATGAAACCTGAGATAAGACAATTATGTATATTTTTAAGAACCTGGATCTTTGTTTCCTGGATGAGTTTTTCTTTTATAGTGTTTTTAAGGAAAAGATTAGAATATATAAATTTATGGAGTAAACACTATATACCATGTTACCATGGGTGACCGTGTACTGATCGTTTAATGGCAGAGTACATGGCAATTTCGGGTGACCTAGAGACTGCCTTAAGCATAGGCCAGTTAATGAATGTAAACACCGTGTACATTTAAAGAACACGCGATGTACATTTCTTTTTAGTTGTTACCTCCATCCAGGACAATTTATCATTTATAAAAAATGTTTCTTCATGTCTCGTCTCATCCAAGAGTGACAGATATCGACGAATCTTCTACAGTACTCCAACTCACCATCTATTCTCTGAATCAAACTGTGTCAGTTGCATTGCAATCACATCCATGAGTTCTTCCTTCTTTTGTTGCTTCATCTCTTGATTTTACCACTCTCTTCAGATATCCTTGGTTGAATGTTTTTGACATTTTTTTAGATTTTGTTTTCTTACAGATCAGTTCAAGGGCCAGTTCGTGTGTATATCACTCGTACAACATCTATATAGGTGGTTTGTGCGTTTAGGTAGTTATTCGTTGAGTTTTATGTGCTAAAGTGACAATAACAATGTTCGAAGTATTGCATCTTTATGATCATTATCTCTATTGTTGCATTATGTCCATGTGTGCTTAAGTGGAAGAATAATGATTTTAAATAGTGTTGTTTACCTTTCTATAGTTGTTTTCCCCTTGTTTGATAGATATTAACCATTTGGTCTAGATTTTCTTATTAGGATACTTTTTTCCATGATTAGTATTGTTATGATCGAGTTATTTAATCCCACTTGTTGTGAGTTTCTGTAAACTATTTATCCAAGTTATTCTTGTGGTTTATAATTTATTTTATATATCATTTGTGCCTAATTGACTTACATGGGGATGTGGGAACCTAGTGTAGTAGACCATATAGATAATGGACGGTGAGAGCTTCTCCAACGTGTATGATTACATTTAAGGTGCGAGACCATATATGGGATGGACTTTTCACTCCCTCGGAGTGTTTGTAGTTCTTCATTGTAAATCAATACCATTAATTTGAAATTTAATTCTTCCAAAGAGTTTCTATAGTTACTGATACGTGAACACATGGGTAATTGATAGTGAGTGCTTCCTCAGAGTGTCTTTGCTAAAGATGAACGAGAGGGGGTAGACTGCTAATACATCCCAGAGGGTTTCTTTTGTTTCTTTAGTAGAATCTTAAGGGATAGGATGTGAGTACTTCCCATAGTGTTATTTTTTTATTAACATCTTACAAGATATATGAAAATGAATGAAATTGAAACTGTAGGATAGTTCAATTATGAGTACTTCCTTGTTTACTGAATTATTCCGCTTATTTCCTTCCATATATATTCACTAAATATATGGCATAGATATTTGTGTGGTTACCTATTAATATTTCTGTCACACCCTGTTTCGGTCCTTCTTTTTCCCTAAATAGATTATATTGTTTCCGGTATAGATAAGGACAAGAAATATTCTATTTCATGTATTTGATTACTATGGTGATGGAGAGCATGGGACCAGAGTAGGGCTTGCGATGGATTTAGAGTTTAATTGTTTTCATTGAATCATGGATTAGTTCTAAATTCTAGCATTTTAACTTGTTTTGATGTTTTCATAGACACACACACACACACAGATATATATATATATATATATATATATATATATCATGCATCATTTATATTTGTTCTCCCATTGTTTATTACTTTTAGTCTTCTATTATTTACCTATTGCATGTCATTACTACTTCTGCTATTTTATCTATTTCATTATGCTGCATTACTATGCCAATGAAGGAATAGTTTCCCCAGTATCACACCCAAGGCCATTACAGCTAGTCAGTAGCGTCTTGCTTTTGGGGAAATGCGCTGCAAGCAATGTGACGAAACGAGTATGGGGAACCTCGAGGCTGCACCAGAACCGGGATGTTATATTGTGGTATCATAGGGATTATGTTCATCCTGAAATACTATTTGGAACATACAACTAGGGATTGGATATAATAGGGACTTGGTAATAATTAGTTACTGAGACTAGATTGTCATGACCCATCCTTGGGGCCTGTGCTGTGACTACCCCAAGCCCGCCTTCCATAGGCCATGGGCAGGTGACTAGCACAAAAAGCATAAATCCCATTATAAAGGGAAGGCATTGCCTTTATAAAAGTAAAAAACACAACAGAGTATGCAACAGAAGAAAAAACAATGTAATACTGAATACAAAAGTATGTGTTGAAAGGAAAGGGGATGGAAATACAATCCCAATAGTAAGTACAGTACTACTGAATTGCTAGTAAAACTACAGTAAAGTAGAACAGAAACCACTAAGTTGTCTTTCGGAAATCCTACCTGAATGGTGGGTACAGATGGCCTCATCAGCACCTCGGGTCTGGTCGTCCACTCCGTGTACGTCTCGCCAAGTGGTCCACCTCCGGGTACCGTCCAGCTCCACAACCCTCCACCACGATCAGTGTTGTTCGTCATCTGCATCGAACACAGTGTAGTGTGGGCATAGCCCGTGCAGGGGTGACTATACGATACTCAGTGGGGACCCCAATTCCCCCGAAGGTCTCCCAAAATCCATGAAGGATAAACCATAAAAGAATGATACAATCACGATGTATCAACCAACTCTACTTAGGTATATTCCCATACATATACCTAGGTTATCTATAACAGTTCAGCTCCAACTCTCGAGCCTCAGAACAACCCAGTCCACAGAGGAAAAAAAGTGAATCACATCGATGATAATGATTGAAATTCAAGACTCAGATCACACAGGTATACAACTTCCGTATAGTTATATAGATGATCAGATATAGTCATTGATTAATCTAAGCTGTCGAACCCACATAGGATACTAGACCAGCTAAGATGGCAGACCCACGTAGGATACTAGACCAACTACTCTGTCGGACCCACTCAGGATACAAGTACAGAAGTCAAACTATCATATCCACTTAGGATAAAAGTGTAGTAGTCAACATTGATGAACCAACGGAGGATTACAGTATAGTTTTCATCATCTTCGAACCCACATAGTATTCCAGTACGGTAGTCGTCAATGTCACAACTATCTCTAGGGTTCCCGTACACAACACGTTCGATTCTAGGAGGGTTTTCTCCATGAGCCAAGGGGTTGATACATCAACTATCACAATGTCTGGAGTTCATGTATCTCAAAGTTCTATCTCATGAAAAGGAACCCAACGCGATAGAATGCACGTCAATCGGACACCCGGTCTAAAATTTATTGGCTTTTTCGTTCCAGGGGCCTAGTTGGAAGTACGCTCATTGCAAACCTGGCTATTTTCTAAAGTTTTCCAAAACTCACTTAGAGTACCAAAAAAGGAATGCTTCATTGCAAGGGACCCAGTTCCGTAGACAGTGCGACGATCGGATGTGTGGTCTTAATGATATGTTCATTTATGTTAATTGGGCCCGACCCATCAATCACAGTGGGCTGGCGGGTCTGCTCATCTAGGTTTGGTGGATGTGACCCGGCAGGGGGTCAGCCCTGCCTGGTGGGGCATGGCCTGGCCTGCTGGGGTGTGGCCCGACCCATCCCAGCGGGGGAAGGGGGGCGCTCTCTCAAACTGGCGGCGCCACCCTTCTATCTGGTCGGCCAAAGCCGACCGGTCTTCCCAGTGTGGGAAGACCGTTTTCTTCCCGCGTGGAAACTACGGGTACCCGGGGCCTCCTCTAACCCAGCTGACTGACTAGACTACTGGTTCACCCGCCGAAGTGGCCCGCAGAGCGCGGGCCGTGGTTCTCCACAGCGGGGTGCCATGGGGTGTCACGGTTTCACCATCCCGACGGGCTACGGACGGCCAGTTCTTCTTCAGCGAAAATACCATTGGATGTCAGCCACGGTTCCTCTCCACGTGGTCGGCATATGATTTTTTCTTTATCCGGTCTCCACCATCCCTTCCGTCACCATCACCATCGGGAAATAACAAGGATCAACGAAGGGTCATCGAGTCGTGTTCGTTCGGCCCGCGCCCTCCGCGTTAGGCGATATCATATGGAAGAATATAAAAAAAGGCTTCAACAAAGAATGAAGATCAATTTTTATAAATTAAAATTGAATCAAACCCCCTACATTCTTAATTGATGTCACGCATTATCGAGTCGCAGAAGACGTGCATGGCGGTAGTCTGGCATCGTGAAAGAGGACGTCGTCCCGTCAATGTTGGAGGAATATTCATTGATTCTGTGGAAATTGGGGAAAGAAGAATGGATGATGTTTCTTCATGTCCTTGGAGTCATGGAGCATTCTACGTGTTCTTCGTCAGAGAAGAACACTTTTCTTTTTATTTCTCCAGATCTTTCCCAAAGAGAATAATTTCCAACCCAAAATGAATGAATTGGCTTCTCATATTAAAATAATATTTCCATGCCTTTAGATTTAATTCAAATTGAATCAATCAATTAAGGGTGCTCACTTAATTAAATTGATGAGGTTGGAACATTAATGAGGGGAAGGTGGAATGTGGAGAGGCTCCACCAATATAAATGAGGGGGAGTTGTCAAATAAAATAAAGGGGTGTCTTAATGGGTATTTTAAGGGATTTGAGGAGTTAAGGCCTCGTGTGGGCCCCAACACAGTTTATCCTCTAATGGGAGGTTATGTGGGTGTGGGACCCACCCCTAACTCCCATTTGTTGGAAATGACCAACTACTGTAAATAAAATTGTGTACAACAGTTTTATTTAACATATTATAAATCCCCAAATTATAACTTTGAACCCACATAAAAAACAACTGCAGTAAAAGTCCCCTTAAGTGAATAACGGTTCTGTGAGTTCATCAGTGTCCCCATATTTCAACTCCGAGCACTGGTTCAAAATATAGAAAAACCCACACGTATGTTTACTGAATGTACCCAAACAAAACATCTGAAATTGATTTCGGGCACACCGGGCCTCAGAATCAGGCACCATAAAAAATTGCGGACTCGTAAAATTCAAAATAATTAGGAATTTTTTTCCTTGAAATTTTTGGGTCTTTACATAGCTATCCATCATAAAGGAAAAATCAAATTTACCTCATATATTTCAATTCTTCTCGATTTTCTATTATTTCTGTTGACAATATTTCACCATTAAGTGATTCACATGTATTTTGATATTAGTGTTGATATTATCGGGGTTTTATTTCTGTAGTCACTGAATGAGAAGAGGGTATTCCATCTCATGAATCATATATGCACTTTTTAGTGATCACATGTTCTCCATTATTTCTATTCCATTAAAGGTGAATTACTAATTGCATGTTGTTGTGATAGGTGTTGTGAATGATATGCATGCTGTTGTGATATATGCCTTGATATATTTCATGTTCATTGATATGATATTAAATTGATTATTTTTATGTTTGAATAAACATGAAAACAATGATCTTTACGTGTTATGGGCCTTCATGGATCTGAATTTATTGGATAATTGAACTATTACGATTGATTTTTACACGTATAAGATGCCAAATATTTATTCCAAATGATTATGGGCCCCCATGGATCTCAATTCAGCACTTTGATGTTAGTTTTAGTGTTTAATGGGCTTTTGGGGTATATTCAAAGGTTTATTATCTGAAAAAACCGAGAATACAATGTGTGTATTACAGAATATATTCCATGTGTCCATTTTTTCATGAAGGAACTGTTTTTCTTAATTACACACTGTGTATTGTAGGTACATGTCGTGTATTCTCTAACCATGTCACTATTTTTGGGGGAAGATACAGGAGGATGGGAAATCCTTGGTGGAACATGTTGTGTACTGGATGTAAATGCCAGATGTATAGACCATGTTTCCAGCCATGCGACCAAGGACCCTGGTGGATTATGTGTAGTTAGTACACATTGTGTCTGGAATAGAACACATCATGTAGGGTTAGCAGTGTATTCGTCCATGTACCTAAAAACACGGGTCAATGAACTCCTTCTAGTATACATTGTGTTGGAAATGAACATTTCATGTAGGCTCATTCGTGGAGAATCATGTGGGTTAGTCTTGGATGGGTCATACACGTCGTGTATCCCTGTTTTAAAAAACATATTTTTCTTCCTTATACTGTTTCTTTTATGCACTTATATGTTTCTGTACTTGATGATCTTTATCTATGTTGTGTGTTTGACTATGCAGAGTCATGACACAAAGACTTCCTCTAGTTGTACGCCAGTTACATGGTAGCAACCTGACACCAGACATGGAAAATTTGGAACTGATAGTAGATTCTTCCATTTTTCTCATCTTGGAACTAGCCATTATCTACGATATAGGTGTTTATACACAGTTCTGAAAGGGATTCATGAGGTTAATGAAGAAATCAAGGTGTGTACCGCATCTAGCCCCTTCGAGGATAGAATTGACGTGGGGTTTTCAACAGCAGAATCCTCCCTCCGTCCAAGGAAAGGAGGACCCTAGGATGTAGTGTCATGGTGATAAGCCATGATATCTATCTTGAAGCATCTGGAGACACATCCATAAAGGAGTCTGATTCTCTCTACATATATGCTTCGGGATTCTTCCATGATATGTTGAGATATGATCTCACAGGTTTGACACCAGCAGGTTATGGCTTTGGATGAGTTCCAGTGTTTCTTCTATGACTAATTTTACCTAGATAATATTAGGTTTGATTGATACTGAGAATTCATTTGTCTTTGTCAAGTTACTCTTATAGTTATTGAGTATACTTATCGGTTCATAGAGCTGCAATGATTAACACCCATTCCCGGGAAAGATGAGTAATTCCTGGTGAGTATGTTTGAGAATAGTCTCAGGCATGAAATCCGATCTCAGTTTAACATATTCTGGTTTACTTCCATCAATTCTATAGTCAACCAGGCACTGATCATGGAGAAAAATATGATTGATTATTCAACTGTTATCTAGAGTAGTTTGGCGTCTTGAGTTGGTACCCCTCATACTGACATCAGGTAGTGTTGTAGGGAATATACGCGGAGAGATATGAGGAAACAATATACTTTTCCTGGTATCCAGTAGGTCTGCTACCAGTGTGGGAAGAGTGGACATAGGAGGCACATTTCTTTAGAGAGACAATGGAGTGCCTATCTTTAGGCAATATGGGCCATCTTCATTGGTTTTGTCAGTTATTCTCACCAAAAGCTGGTGGTAGAGGTTCTTCAATGACTCCTTGTTCCAGAGTAGCACCACTATTTTCACATCTGGCTGGGAAGTAGATTTTAACCAGGATTTTAGGCTAAGATGGAGGTTGTTTCCATGGTATCCTGGTTCCAGGTTTTCAGCAATAACCTAGTGTATCAGCTTAGAGTGGTCTCGAAGGGTCATAGGGCTGAGGTATAGTCTAGACTTTTATAGTTGCGCAGAACGAGGACGAGTAGGATCTCATACCCTCTACAGTCGAGGTGCAATTATAGTAGCCTCAGTACTAGTTTCTACACATTTCTATACATGGGATTCCTATAGTTTCATATCTTTTGATGTTGTGAATATCCTTGGGATCTATATCTTTTCTTCTACTAATGTCATTGTTCTAGAAACATCATTGGGGACTAGGATGACTAGTGTACATCAGTGGAAGAAGATCCCCTTGAGGTCAGTGTCTGTCACATCTTATTGGACCTCTATGTCTGAGGGATGATAGGTTATGATTTCATTATCAAGATGAACTATTTATTCCCCTTATAGGTATTCATCGACTGTTATCTCCATAGGGTATGTTTCACATCACTAGAGGGTGGTTTGTTTCTACACAAAAAAATGGAATATCTAGGCGAGCATAGTAGTACCTGAGAAATCATGGGTTGTGAGGAGTTATAGCCCATATTTCTAGTAAATACCTAGATAACCAGGGGACGTCACCATTAGACTTTTCTCCAATGGAGGATTGTTTTAGGGATGTCTTTCAAAAGGAATTTTTAGGTCTTCTTCTAGAGTGAGATGTATAATTTTCTATTGATCTTATGCTAGGAGAATCACTATTTCCTATTACTCCTTATAGGATTTCCACACAAAAGTTATAGGATCTCATGATGAAGATGGAGGAGTTGTAGGAATAGTGTTTCATATGTCCCTGTACATCCCCTTGGGGTTCACATGTCCTGTTTGAAAAGAAGGTGAACGATACCCTCATAATTTGTGTGGATGATTTGAAGTTGAATTAGTTTACAGTCATGAATTGATATCTCTTACATAGGATTGATGATGAATTTGATCATATTTGTGGATCCCAAGTGTTCTCGAAGATCATATTGAGAGCATGTTGTCATCAGTTTCATGTGAGACCATCAGATATACCTCTTATAACCTATTGAAGCATGTATGATTTATACAAGTATGAGGTTATGTCATTTGGTCTCACAAAAGCGCCTACAGTTTTCATGGAACTGATAATCCGAGTGTTCCATCCATATATGGATTCTTCTTTGGTAGTCATTGTGGATGATATCATGGTGTACTCTCACTCTTGACACAACAATGCCACACATCATGAGATATTTTTTAGTACACTGAAAGAGAATGAGTTATATTCTATGCTCTCAAAATACAACTTTTAAATTGAAAAAATTCATGTCTTGGGTAATATTATCTCAGATACAAGAGTATTAGTTGACCCATAGATATTTAGCACATTAGATTCATGGGGGATAACGAGGAACATCTTTTAGGTATGATGTCTTCTAGGGATGGAAAGATACTAGGGACATTTCATACATGTCTTTTCATTCTTAGATGGGACACTGATGGGCCTGATTATGAATTGTGTGATGTATTTGTGGACATGTTCTTGTGAGTCAGCCTTCCAAGAGATCAAAAATAGGTTGACTAAAACTCAAATACTATTATTTCTAGAGCCAAGGATTATTTATACAGTTTACTATGATTCACCTGGTATCGGGTTGGGATCAGTGCTTATGAATGGGGGATGAGTCGATGCATATAGGTCTCTGTAGTTAAGGCCACATGAGAGGATTTACCCAATGCACGATCCGGATATGACTGTAGTTATTCACTATTTATAATGATGGAGAAATTATCTTTTGGGATTGAATTTTTTCATATTCAGTAATCACAAAAGTATCAAGTATATCTTCACTCAGCATGATGTGAATATGGGACAATGAAGGTTTGTTGAGTACCTTCAGTCTTTTGAAATTGAGATATCCTATAAGCATGGGAAAGGCAATGCAGTAGCTAATTTGATGAGAAGGAAGACTCATATACATGCAATGTAAGAGCCCATCCGTGAGTTGAGGCTTATGGAAATGTTCTCTATTATGCATTTAGAGGTGCACAATAGACAGGGGCATATGTTCCTTTCTTCTGTAGCAGTTTCCTCTACTCTAATTGAACAAGTGTGAATAAGGCATCGATCAGAATCTGAAGGCCTATTCTTATAGGGAATTGTGATAGGAGAGGACCCTATTCAGGGATGGACTGTATGTAGGGATGAGATCTTGAGTTTTCATGGCTGCAAATGGGATTCATCAGATATATGCGAGAAGCTGATTTGAGACATTCATTTTTGTGTTTCAACAATTGAACCTTGTGTCACCAAGATCTATTGAGATTTAAATCAGATGTTTTGTTGGCATGGTATGAATAAGGTTTTTGTGGGTTTTTTCATGAGGCGTTCCACCTATCAGTATGTGAAGGTGTATCATCATTGACAATTACGGCTTTTTCAGCAGTTACCAATTCCCAAGTGGATGGGGAATGATGTCACGATAAACTTCGTGAAAAGTTTTTCGAGGTTGACTCAGGGGAATGATATAGTTTTGGTTTTCATTGATAGACTCACAGAGGTTTCTCAATTATTGGAAATCATGGAGACCTTCCATGTCGATGAGTTGGGAAGGCATTACATTTGGGAGATTGTACGCCCAATTGGAGTCCCACACTCCATTGTTTTTTACAGGGAAACTCGTTTTACATATTGGGTCTAGCATGGACTATAGTGTTGTTTGGGTATATATGTACTTATGGGTACAACTAACCACCTCTTGAAAGATCGCCATTCTGATCATACGATTCAGGTGTTGGAGGACATGATGAGAGCATGCATCCTTGATTTTGGATGTTCTTTGGAGAAGCACATAACTCATGTGTAGTTTACTTACAATAATTGTTTTCCTGAAAGTATTCAGATGGCACCATATGAGTCTTTTTACCATAGTCCATTCCGATCACCCCTATGTTTTATATAAGTAGGAGAAACTGCAATTCTAGGAACTCATCTTGTCCAAGAGTCCACATAAACTATTGATTTGATTTGGAAGATGATGGCTATTATGCATTCATGACAGAAGACTTTGGCTGATCAATAGAGATAACCTCGACAGTTTGGTGTTAGGGATCAGGTTTTACTACGTGTCACACCAAGGATAAGACAACAGAGGATTAGATGATAGGGAAATCAATTTTTGAGATATGTTGGACCGTATGAGATTTTGGAGAGGGTCAGCCGGTTTCCTATCATTTTAATTTACCTCAAAGGTATCTTTTTATGAAAGATATTTTCAACATTTCTCATCTAAGGAATTACACCTCAGACCCATCTCATATCTATCATCTAAAGGAGGTTGAGCAAGATGTGGACACATCGTTTGAGGAACATCCTATCTGTATTGTTGATCATAGTGTGAAGGTTCTACGTGGCTGGTATATTCCTCCAGTTTGAGTGCTATGGTATCACATGTGAGTACAGGATGAGACATGGGAGAGGGATGTAGAAGTATGATAATAGTGGCCAAAGTTGTTTTAGGATTCTTCCTATGTGCCTCCTTTTTATGGAAATTCTGGGACTAAATTCTTAAATGGTAGATGTTTGATTGAACCTAGACCATCATTTCATGTAGGGGTTTTTATTTTATAGTGCTATTGAAGAAAAGATGAGAATATGTAAATTTAATGAGTAAAATCCAAGTACATTGGAGTATATGTCATGTACCTGCTTGTCGCAGGTGATTGTGTAATGACCATGTAATGACCATGTGCATGGAAATGTGGGGTGACCTAGAGACCATCTAAATTGGAGGATGGATAAGGCATGTACATTCCATATACTTTTAATGAACTTGATTTATATCTCCCTATTTAATTTTTATGTCTTACCGTGTTCATGTGTCATTGATAGAAAATGTTTCTTCACAACTCGTTTCTTCTAGGAGAGATAAATACTAACAAATCATCTCTAGGCCTCCCACTTGCTGTCTGTTCTTGGAATCTAACTCCATCAATCGCATAGGAATCTCATCAGTGAGTTCTTCCTTCTTCTATAGTTTTATATCATCATTAATAATATCTCATGAGATAACCTTGGTTTAAATTGTTTTTACATTTTGGTAGATCTATCATGTACTAGATCTATTCAAGAGCTGGTTTTGGGGTATTGCGATTGAACAATGTTGTGGTAGGTGGTTTTTTCCTTTCTATAGTTAGTCATTGTGTTATATTTGCAAAAGTGGCAATACCATTGTTAGGGGTATTGCGTGATTATGGTCTTTATCCGCATATTTTCCTATTATGCCTTGTGTTCTTGAGTAGAAGATTTATGCGTATAAATGTGGCTATTTATCTTGCTATGGATGTGTTTCCTATTTTTTCATGATATTGACTATTTGTTCTAGCTTTTCTGATTATGCTGATTTATTTTATATGATTTTTATTATAAGGATAGAGTGATTTGGACTATCATGTTGTGAGATGGTGTAGACTATTTATGGAAGTAGTTCACGATGTTTAAATTGACATCAATAAATATTTGTGCATGATTGTCTTACAATGAACTGTGGGAAACCAGCTATTTTATTCCATTGGGAGATTGGACACTAAGGCATATCCGTAGTGTTTGTTAACTTTTACGTTGTGAGACCATTGGGGGGATGCACATTGTGCTCCCTCATATTTTCTGTAGATAGTAATTGAAAGACCATAGGATGAATTGGACATTAAGTTCATTCTTATAGTTTCAATAGTTACCGATACGAGACCACATGGGGAATTGAGGCTGATTGCTTCCTTAGAGTGTCTTTTCTAAAGTTAAACCATAGGGGTTAGACTGCGAGTACTTCACATATGGTTTATTATGTTTGTATTGTTGAACCATATGGAATAGTATGTGAGTACATTCCAGAGGGTTACTAATTTTTTATTATATTTTTACTTTGTATACGAAAATGAATACCATTGATATTGAAGGATTGATTACTTATGAGTACTTCCTTGTTTTCTGAAAAATTTCGCTAATTTATTGCCATATATATTCACTAAATCTTAGGAATAGATGTATTATTGGTTTCATACTAGTATTTATCTCACGCACTGTTGGGATCATGCTTTGGGCCGAAAAAGATTATAAGATTATGGGTATAAATAAGGGAAATTGCCCTTCCAGTTCAGTTACATGATTGTTGTGGAGCTGGAGAGAATGGGACCAATTTGAGGATTGTGATGCAGTTGGAGTTTATTTGTTTTCGTTATATAATTTATTAGTACTATATTACAATATTTTTACATATATGGATACTTTCCTAGACATATGTATCATGCATCATTTATGTATGGGCTCTAGTGATTTATTACATTCACTCTTCTTCTATTTACTTATGGCATGTTATTACTTCTTTTGTTATTGTTATATGTTTATTTCTATTGTGTTACTATTCCAATGAGGTAATAGTTTCCCACTATCACACCTTAGGCCATCACATCTAGTTGGAATCCTCTAGCATTTTGGGAAAATGTGCTTGAGGCAATGTGACCAACCGGGAACGGGGAACCTCTGGGCGACACTCGGAACTGGGATGTTACAATGGCGATGTGTTGGATGATTTTTTTGTTAATTTCTAAAGATGATAAGAACTACACTATACCCATTATATGTACCTGGTGATTGATGATGTACTTAAGATGCGTGTGATATGATATCAGATCCATTGTTGATGAATGTTTAGATGTTTAAGACTATGAAACAAGGATTAAAAGTCCACACAATATAAACACATATTCATATGGTTGTAATAATGTCATGAAAATCTTAGAGATCACTCTACAAAAGAAAAATAATGTAATGTCAATCAATGTCACAATCATAATGATCAATTACAAATCGATTATGGTTTGAGGTATAGTACGGTCCGTGTGGGCTTCAGGATGTAGCATGTTTTACATTAGTACAATATTTTATATTATATAATTGTTCTTGTTTATTTATATATAGTATTACAAATGAACATATCGCTATTTGGGTTGATTATTATAGAACATCATAGCTTGTACACAACTTATTTATGTAACTACATCCTTTATGGTTGTCTATTACACATGGGAACCTAAGAATCTCTCTCATGACATTATGAGAATGTGTTGATGACATGTACTAGGGTAAAATGGAGATGATATATTGCTCATAAGATTTAAATAAATTGATATATGGTTTTTTAGTGTAGTTATAGAGTCAACTTCATTGATATCTTTAATACTATTAAGTATACGTCACTCACCTAGTGGGTGGTCATTTGAATTTTGAAATGGATGAATAGAACATTATTACATTAAATATATAATCTATATTGCTTATATTTACTACATTCACATTCATCTTATAATTATTATTTATATTTAGTTATTTTATATCATATTGTGTAATATAATATATGGAATATTGACTCCCTAGAATAACTCTTTATATCCCAACAACTAGTTGGTATCCTCTATCCTTTTTTGAGGTCTCATTGGGGTCATGTGATGAACTAGTCTAGGGGTATAGTCATGTGGCGTTTGGAGTAGGTCATTACATGCAAAATTAAGATGATTGAGAGTTTATAGCATATGGTATCTATATCCATATAGAAGAATTAATTAAATAATTAAATTCAATTATATGTAATATATGTATAGAAAAAGAATAATTTATTATATTTCCAAAAATATTCAAATGTTATTTTTGATAAAATTACTATATAATATAAAATATTCTTTCATCAAGATATATATTTTTAGACTCTTTGATAATTTAATTATTGGTTAACTAAATAAGTAAATGGTTAATATTTTATCATGAAACTTGTTAGATTGTTAAATGTGTGATGTTGAATTTAACTTTCATTTAAATTTACAAAGGAAATCCATATGTTCCATATGGGGTTATATTTTAGTACTAAATTTATTATATATTAAAATATAACATCAATTTTTTTAAAGCATGTATAAATAAATATATCTTATGAATGTCATGGGAGCTACATTTCAGGAATTTGAGTAATTTTATGTCTTCTATAAATGTATAGAGAGATAAATAATAAAGATTTTTTTATCATATTTGGTCATATTAATCTTATGAATAATTTATTCAATTAGAAATCATATTGTAAATTTAAATGAACATGTTTCAGACTTGATAGAACATGTGGCCAATACAATTCCAAACTAGATGCTTCAAAAACACATGTGTAAAATTTAGAGAGTTCTTTTATGGTTCTTTTATGATATAATTATTTTATGATGAGACAAGAATATGGCGATCACATCATGCCACCAATGAATAATATTTATTTCTTTTTACTATCAACTTTCCTAAAACAATCCATGGATGGATCTTGGTATAATATACTAACTGTTATTTAATATTATATGTTACAACAGTGATTTAGTCAAAATTTTGAAAATATTGATCATAATTATTGTCCAATGAACAAATTCCTTCAAAACCAATGTCATTATAGACTGAAAATTAAATTGATATCTACCATTGAGAAAAACAATTAATCATACCTAATTAAGGTCTAAAATCTCCCCATGAAAATTCTTTCCTTCCCTAAATCTTCACTAGATCCTATTAGACCATATAAATCCTATCATAAACCATTTCCAACCACCCTCAATCAAGGTCCCTAATCGTTTCGATGAATATTCCCGAGCGGGATTCCCAATATATCTATGATTGAAAAAATCACCAATGCATACAATGATAATCAACACGAATTATCTTTCAAAATAGTATATATATTTGGAGTAATTACACCAAGAAACAAACATGAACATTCCTTATGTTATTGGTTAATTCAAAAAAATAAGAAGTTAAATGTACAAAATGGAACAAACATTAGAATAAGCAAAACAATCATCATAAATAATGATATAATTGAGGTATAATAAATTAATATAAGATAACATCATGATATTTCAATACAAAAAATAATAGTTCAATGATTTTTATGATTCCCTATACCTACGTTCTCAAAACCAGTGGTCTTAGACATGTACATTAAATTTTCTCATTAATACTATGTATAATATCATTTATATAGTAATCCGTAATGACACAATGAAATATTTTTATTTCATCTCTTAAATCCTAGGGATCTTTTTATGTTTGCTGGTATAATGTATTATATAAGTAAAACTAATTATTATCATGTTAAACAAATCAAATTTGATTTTTTTTACATTATTTATGAAACAAGTTGGTCTATAATTAATCATCAACATATTATATTAATTCTCAAAAATGATATTCTCTATTTCATATCATGTGTAGTACATTTAATATTAACATTGATAAATTATATCATAAGAAAGGGTGAGATAAATTACTCAGAATCCTAAAATATATAAAATAGGTAATCATGGAATAAACATGGAATTATTATTACTGTAAGATTAAGTAAAAAACATGAATCCATAATCAACATGAAACTGGAAGAATATTATATAAATAAAAACAAATTAAAATATTAATATCAATAATAATGATCGCATACTAATTAATAAAATTTTGTAAGGCATTAGAAATATATTGTGAATACCTTTTTTAAAGACACTACTCTTTTATGGGAAAAATTACACTAAAAGACAAACATTTTTTGTCTAAATAGTCCTCTAAATTCATCAAGGTGATATACAATTTTGGGTTGCAGTTTCCACTAGTTTATTTACAATGAATCAATCATAACATTAAACAAGACTATTTATATGATTTACTATGTATCATATTAATGAATAAATCACAGATATATATAAAATAAAATATATGGAATTCAATTACATACTCAACAAAAAATTTCAATCAAATATAAAAAGATATCAAAAACACCCCCCATGCTAATAAAACATATAACATGATTGTAACACATAAAATTATGGAAGATGGATAGTCAAACAATATATATATCATTCCAACAAAAATTTGTAATGGAATAAAATATTCAAAATGAAAACACTTTTACCCATGGAAATAGAAAAACATTCTTTATAAGTGAAACTCAACCCATATGAATTATGTGAAAACTATATGCTCACATAATATAGATAATTTTGTATACAAATAATTATATTAACATAATACATCCATAAAAAGAATATGGATGTTAAAAAAATGACATAATCATAGGGAAAAAATGAATTAATGATGTGTATTTATATAAATGAAAAACACTGTTGTAAAATTAGTGATTCAATATGTATAAAAATTAATGGATCAAGAATTGAATTGATTGATACAAATATTTTATTCCCCCATATGATAATATATATATATATATATATTAAATTATTAATCATTTAACATATACACCATTAGGCCAAATATGTAATGTATCGGACCTAGATGCCACTCAACAGTGCCATGACCCAGGTTAGTCTCATAGCCTCAAGCGCATCTTCTGAAATACTAGAGGGGAATGACTTGTATTGATGTCCTAGTGTGTGTATGTGGAGATACTATTCCCTCATACTATAGTTCACTATTGTGGAATATCACTAAAAATCATTAGAATCAGTAGATACAACAAGAAGAAAATTGATAAATAAACAAGGTAGGAATATAACAAGCCTGAAGTGTATCATATTAAAAAATGATGATACGTGTTAATAAAAATAAGGAAAAATATGTAAAATTTAGTACAATAGAATATATTTTCAATAATAATATAATACAAAAAATTGATATCCCCGAAGGAATCATGGGCCTCATCAAATTCTTATGCTCCCCTTCTCATAAGCATGGAACAAAATTAAACCCTAGAAATATGGGTTACATACTATGTATCTAGCTATATCTATAATGCTTATTTGGGTTCCTAATGGAGGCCCAAATACGGTGTGATATGAAATCATAGTATGACACCTATCAAATATCTATACAATTCTGGGATGCTTCATATAATATTCTATAAGTGTGAATGTAAAATAAGTATATACTAAATAAATGTCATGTTCCCATGGTATATCTACTTCTAAGATAGTGATGCTGAAAAACTTCTCAAGGATTCATAAAAAAAGTTTAAATCTCATAACAAGGTAGCTACAATATAAATGTATGTAACCAACAAGTCCTCAACATAGATCCTTACATATCATGTCTACGACAACCTTTCTGTACAATGAGATGATCCAGACCAACCAAGACAGAGATATGTAATCAAAAATATAAAATTAATCCTGGTTGTTCTATATAATAAATATTACAAACCACGAATGCCAGATCCAAGGTGCATAAGACCTAGTCATCCACATCGAGTCCCAAGATCATCCTGATAGAAAATCAGTTAGGCACTGGTTAGAGTATTATGATATTGTCATACTGCACATGTACTACATGATACCAAGGGGTAGAAAGACCTAACACAACAACAATATTAATACCCATTCATAATACTCAATTAATGGGGTATAATAATTCATTCAATACCTATGTAATATCATCTAAAGAATTTATGGAAATATACACCATTTCATATCTTTTACCTTTTAACTATATGATTCTACCCACTCATATAACCACTTACACTTAATATAATCTCATGAGAATACCCATTCATATATCAATATTTAAATTAAATTCCACCAATAAGTATTACCAATAATGGGCTAATGTTAGAAATTAAACATAACACATGAGTTTACCAACTCTTTTCATTAATTTCCAAAAAAAATATGTTATGAAATTCCAGATAAATGAAAACAATTTAATAACTAAACTAAAACAAGATATCACATGGAAAAGGAATAAACCAACCTTCTAAACATCTCATTCAATTCATTTAACTTATTAATGGGATTCCTCTATCAATACAAGCATCAACTCACCCCATGGGTGGTTTAAAAATTACTATACAAGGTAACTTTGCATGATTCACCACTTGGGTGGACATAGGACGGGAAAAACAACCAATACATCTCAATAAAACCTATGTGAATCCCCTATAGGTACTTTTTTCTTTTAATTCAATCGGGTAGTTCAATTTTATGGCTACACTAGAATGTGTGGGGATCATCCCAATGACATATCAGTCTATAAAGCACGAAAAACAATGCTAAATTTAATGAAAAAAATACCATATATCTACTGTCAATTTCCCATTTATTATAAACTCCTAATTAGGTAATGATTTGAAAAAATATTAAGACTGGAGGATGAATCTAAAATCATGGAAAAAAACATGCACATAAATTGTGTCATCTATATGATGAGGAGTAGTGAAGGACTAAAATGGAATTGAGTACTAATCAATACCGATCAAATTTTTTTTGTTATATGTTTCAATTAGATAATAAATGAAAGAGTTACCTAAAATATATGTTTAGTCACCAAAGGGATCTCCTTGAATGAATGTTTTCGAATGCGGGAGTGTTAAATTGTGAAATGAGGTTTAATATAGAATATTACTTAATTATAAATTATAAATTTGTCCAATAATATTGGGGTCGCATAGTTTGAGTGCCTAATTAATTATAGGAGAAAATAATATTCATAGTTACCTCACATAGAATGACTCACTATGTGGAAACGGTGAAAAATAGAACTGTAAATGTTGCAGACATTCTCATATATACTTGTTCCTCAAGTAACCCCATTTGGCCTAATAGTTTGACCACATTCTTCTCTATCCTAGGATTTTCGTAGATTATCAACCCACACATCCTACCCTACACAGTATGAATTCACCATGTGGTAGGAAATTTTCACCACTAAACATGGGTTCATCACTCCAAATAAGCCATAGAGGCACTTGATTAACTTTTGAATTCAAGGGGACTTCACATTAGTCCATAAAAAATCATTAAAGATGAAAAGGAAGGGATATGTACCTTATTCAATACCCAATATTATTATAATATTCCACCTGATGGAAATTATTCCAAAATTTTCCCTCCCCAATGTGGTATATATTGTTTTGAGAATAACTCTGGCTATTAGGAATGAATGTTGGCCTCCCACTCCAAGGTTTCATTCTATAAATGGACATGCTACCAAAGAACCTATATTAGAGGAACTAACCTACATCTCATAACCATAATTATACATTCATCAATATGAATAGGATGCTTCTCAATGGATGAATCCACCTATAACTCAACCTCTTTGGGTTGGAAAGTTTGAGACATGTCTGAATGATAGTTGAAAAATTATGTTACATGGAAGACATCGTCTATGGAACAAGACCTCTAAGGAAACTAAAAATAATAGGCTACTATCTTGACTCTCCCTTGAATCTAAAATTTCCTAAAATATCATGATGAAAGCATACCTTGTCTCCCAATCCATCTATGACCCACCCTCTATGAAACATGAAATAAAACCCAGTAACTGAACTCAAACTGTATAGGTCATATACTTTGATTGGTGTAAGATTGTTTTCAAGACAATGCAGTATCCATCTACATCTAAGTCAACTAGACCTACACTAATGTTTCCTACAATAGACATGGTCCCTGTAATGCAGCATCACGAGACTCTAACTAGCATAGTGGAGATTAGTATGGAATTCAATAAAAGTCCTCATAAGGACTGATTTGTATCATCACCTGAAAGATATTATTGTAGGTGAACTCAACCAGGGGTCGATAATTCTCCAAATATCCCCCAAATTCAAGGAAAAATTATCACAACATGTACTCAATAAAGTGTACTATGTTCCTATATAATAAATGAATCATTTGTTTGTATGTTTTTCTTAGAAGAACTTATGTACCCTATGATGGTTAAAAAATATTCCATAAAAATGCATAAAGATGAACTCATTATTTGAAATAATAGTACAAAATAACCCATAAATTTGTACTCTCTTATAGATATATAAATTACACATAGCATCTACACTATGTGTATACTTTTTGGTAAGAAACGAGCAACTTTATTGAGAATTACAAAAATAATGTACAAGCTATCATTAACTCGAGGAAAAGACAATAACTTAAACACAAAATTCATTGTGAAATCACACCATTTCCACTTTATAATTGGAAATTTCTATAAATTTTTAATGTACATTGAATTTCCACCTTCAATAGGTAATATGTGGAAACCCAGGTAACAAAACATGATTCGTCACTTTTCAAGGATATACACAAATACTGAAAGTGTATGTGATAGTATATCTTGGTGACACTACGATGAACTTATCAAGATGGGCATGAAACTCCCACATCAACACCTCATTTATCACCACTAAATTCAAAATTTTTCCATGAATATATATAATTTCATCCTAGATAATGGTTTAACTAGGAGGTGGGTCCTCGCATGAAACACACTCCAAAACGTCTAGCCCCTATGAAGATTATTACTTCTTCATCCCCACTCTATATAGTAGAATATATTTTATAGATAAAGATGATATAAAAGTCTTCCCTTGACTATCCTGCACCTCTAAGTGCATCTCAATGAAATAATAAATGATCTTCCACTCAATATTGGCCTGATGAACTATCTATATCTATGTTCTCATACTCAGTAAATTGGAAACTATATTTAATTTACCATGAATTTAGGCATATTCTAAGGAACAATACTTCAAGTACTCCCCAAAAAATCATTTTCATTGATTTAGATAACACTATGTAAATATGTACATGAGGATTTTTTGGTCTGTGTACACCATAAAACACTATCCTAGTAAATAGTGTCTTCAAATTCACAGTGTGAACAAATGATGTGAACTCAAAATTGTGTGACATGTAATTACTATATTTTTTCCTTAGATTCTATGAATCGTATTCCATGACTCTATCCCACTTCATTATCAATGCTTCTTTCCCAATACATTATACACCATAACACACAGTGTAGAAGCTACACTTCTCTAGCTGTATCAGGTCCAGTGTTGAATTCAATATCCCTTTAATCTCATAAAATGTCATCTCACAAATATACATCCATAAAATAAATTTCAATTTTATTTTTAAATAACGTCAGTTATTCTATGTCTGATAAGTCATGTATGAGACGTATGTAATACCCATCTAGATTTATGAAACATTTTATATCAAGTATGGTCTTGGGATTATACTAGGTAACTACAACACTTACCTTCATTAGTTCAAAATATACTAATTTATCAGAGAAAATATGACCTAGGAAGTGAAAATAATCCATCCATAAATTGAAATTTTTGAGATTATAATATAACTGATCCTATCTAATTTTATCTTAAATTATGTCATAATATTTGGCATAGTTGTTATTTTTTTGAGAATACAAGAAGTTATCATACATGAAAATATATGAAAAAGAACCCAGTTAATGATAAAATAATAAGTTCTTAATCACCATGAAAATCACTGGATAATTAATGAGACTGAACAACATAACTATAAACATATATATAATATTACAATTATGAATATGTTCATTATTTATAACTGTAGGTCGAATGTGTAACTGGTGATATCTGAAACTCAAATCAATTTTCAATAACAGTCAAACACCTCATAGGTGATCAAAAAATTCATCTATTTGTTTCAGGGATATCAGTTCATAATATTCATCTGATTCAAATTCTTATCATTCACTCGTAACCATAGGTTACCATGATATTTTTTGAAAAAATGATTGATGAGCCCCACAGAAATTTATATGGTCAAATAAAATCCTTTTCCTCTAAATACTCTGGCTACCTATTGAGTTCCTAAAACTCAGTCATAACCATAAAATTTGGATGAATGGATGTTGGAGTAGATTCTGACACTAGTTTGGTGGAGAACTCAAACTCTCTCTCAAGAGATAAAACAAAGAGGTTTCAAAGGAACACATACCTATAATAATCAACCACTAGAAGAAGTTATGTCTTACAATCTCCCTGATTATCCACAAACAAACTACTGATCTAGGATGCCTTATCTCCCATAGAATGATGCTCTATCCTAGCTTGACTCTACTGAACACCCCATTCACCATTGTGAGTATAAATTATTCCATCAGGTGATGTAAAATTTTCCTCTATCTATATTATTCAACATAAGCTTGATAATATATTAGATTTTACATCATGAATATGATTTCAAACCCATCCATCCCATCGTAATAATGATTCTAGATGAAACAACACACAAAATTCTCAATAGGATCTCCCTAAAATGGTGCATATCTTCCATTCACATTATTAATAGTCTGTCTAGTTTCATTGATATCTCAGAAGACAGTATAAGAAACCATGTTTTTTCACAACATGTTATGATATGAAAATATGTGATACACAAATATCAAAAAAAGAAAAGATGAAATAGTAGAGGCAATTAAGATCATACCTCTCACTGTAGATTAAAAAACAACCCAATTATAGATTTTATGTTGTATTGAAAATATTTCGCCAGAACCACAACCCTAAGACATAAATTCATTTCCTAGAGTAGTCCCAACCAGAAGTCTCTGTGTAACTAGTGCCCAAATACCAATTCTATGAGCACCACTACCTCATACAGATCGACCAACACTTCTCCAAATAACTTTCTAATATAGGTATGAGAAACCTTCTCCTGATTCATATGTATGAGATGAACCCTGCAAATAACAACTAGAGGGAAGGTCCTTCATAATAATTGCACGTGGACCATCCAGTTGTAAGCTCTTCATTTGACTAGGTCGCGATCACACTAATTCTTCATGTTGTCCCATATTTCAAACAAATTAGAGCACACTAATATACCAGTAATCATAAATAGACTAGTAATAATCTCCTGGGAAGTCTGAAAATGGAACTTCCTTCCACTAGAAGTTAGAATACATGGTCGATAAACATCACTATCCCGCTCTACAATGCCACCTTCCCTTTTGTTAATCTTTATCATCAGGAGCTATTTCAAATTTTCCCTAATAAATTTCAATTTTAACATGTTGAAATAAGATATTATAGAATGTTATAGACCTTCCTTGAAGCATATCTCTATCTATAGCTCGTTATTAAGGAATGTCAGTGCAAAATTATGTAACTATGTAAAACGTGTCTAGTACTCCATAAATGTCATCACACCCAACTCCAGATGAACGAGATAACTTTACCACTCTACATATATATTCCTTTAGAGGAAATATTTATAGAACACTATTTGGAATTATTCAAATACAATATCCCAAAACTTTTCAGACTGATTTGGAACATCCCACCAGTGCTTTGCTTCTCCACATAGCCTGTAAGTTGCAAACATCACTATCCTCACCTGAGGTGTCTTATGATTCAAAAATATAGACCTAATAGTCTTTGTCCATTTCTCTTTAGTCTATGTACAACCATTCCATATGAATGTTGGATGATGATGCGGATGTAACACATGCATCAACATATCCATAAAAATGTTTGGATGTGGTTATCCGAGAAAATCTAGTATAAATTGAAAGAATATCTCATGGAATTAGGTCTCAACACTTGCATATGTAAAAATAGATAATATCTTAGTTGGCATAAAATGATGATTTATTAGTATCCCTTGTCCTACCTCCTCTGGTGAATGGTTTTCTCCACACTCCTAGCGCACAACTGGTGGTGATCATTCTGAAATTTTGCTTGAATTCTAATCAAATGCCTTCGAAAATAACAATGCCAAAGATTTCATCTCAAAAGTGTTGGGTAGTTCAAAACCCTCTTAAAAACAATTCATACCACACAACCATATCCTAAATCAAGGACTACAAAAATAACATACAAAAAATACCCAAGAGACAATACTTATAGCACAGTCAATATTTGTGTCTTAGTCAAGTATCCATTTCAAATATCAATTATTATTCATTTTACATATATTTAAAATTATTCAATTATTCAAAATGGTTTCAAAGAGGGTTTACCATGTTCCAATCCATTATGTCCCATAACACATCATGAAACAATATTTGGAGCCCAAATTATCCATACCACTTCAAATTCACATTAAATAATCAAATCAAAATATTCATTAGTTTATATCCCATATGGGACCATACATCTTATAACCTAAAATATGTTGCCATATTCTCTATCCAATACACATCATATATCAAAAAAATATTCATAACTACCAAAAAACATATAACAAAAGGAAGAAACAAGTAATGCATCTTAAATGGAATGGAATAAATAATGGAAAGAGATTCAATATAGTTTATAAGATAATTCATGAGACGTAATAACCTCTTATCACAGATTTGAAGATGAAATAGAACCCTTAATTTTATAAATATTAACATCAAAATGAATGTGTGTCACCAAGGGGTGGAATCACATCAACTTTAATAGTCAAAATCTAAAAAAAAGTTAATTCATGGTAATTTGGGTTTTTCATATGCATAGGTTTGCATCTCTTGGGAACATATCATTACCAAAATATATTTCCTTCGTATCTCATTATATTTTCTCCATATAGAAAAGAATACCACAAAATAAAAATTCCCTCTGATAAAACTGTGTAATGTCCTATACTCGAACACCACTCAATACTACCCTGAGCCTATTCGGTCAAATGGGATTAACTGGATCTTGACAAATGATAGAGGCTTTTGACTAGTAGTTAGGGCCTAGAGTGTGTCTGTGGGGAGACAATTCCATCTTTAAAAGGTTAAAATTGTATAATATCAACTAATTTCGATAGTAAATGTAAATATAATAAGAATACTATTGATAGAAAAACATTGGATGAATAAAACAAGTGAGAAGTGTCTTATATACAATGATGTTGATAGGTGTCACTAAATAGAATCCAAAAAGGTGAGAATCCTTATAATAGAATACATATGTCAAAGTACAAAAAAGGATAAAAAATTATATCATGGAATATCATCATGAGCCTCAGCTCCATCTCATGCTCCCATGCTCCTAAGAAAGAAACAACAATCAACCCCCAAACTACGGTTGATTTTCCAGGTCACTACCTGCATCCATAACATTTGTTTGGGTGCTGAACGGTGGCCCGAATAGGGTGTGAGAAGAAATCCTAATATGTATCCTCTCAAATATATATACAATTCAATTCTATGTAATATAATAATATAGTATTGTGAATGTAAAAAAGTGATGTAGTAAATCATTGTAATGTTACTATGCCATATATACTATTAAGAAATTTATATTGAATATCCTATTAAGGTTTCTTAGAAAACATGTTTCAAGATACATAAAGAGAATCTACTATAGAATCATAATTAATCGACTCAGCCTCTTTAAAATCAATATCTATCATGTTAATACAATGTTGTTGTATATCCAAAAGAGCCAGCACAATCAAAATTGTGTCTTATAATCAATCATATAATATTTCTCATGAATGTTCAATATAATCAATGTGTTATTCTACGATGATATGGATGCAAGGTGTACAATACCGAGGAATCTTAGTTGACCCCCAGAGGTTCTTGATGTAAACATTGTTTGGAACTTTTTGAAGTCCTATGTGAATTCTTTACTGAATATGACTGGTGTGAGTCTAACGATGATGGATCCAAGGGGTGGTAAGACCCATGTAATCCCACTGATTCTAGACCCAAGGATCATACTCAATCCAAGGAATAAATGAACCCATTCACTATACCAGGAATATTATACAATGAAAATTTGGAAACACTATACATTTCATACCATTTACCATTTTAAAATATGAGTCTATCCACTCACATATCCTTTAACATACAATTTCATCTCATGTGTATACCCACTAATTTATCACAATTCCAATTCAATGGCAACCACTGAGTATATCAACTCATGTTTTGAAATTCACATTTAAACATGACAGCGGAGTTTACCCGCTCATTTACATAAATTTGAAAAAGTAAAATTTAACAAATCCATATTCAATGTTATCCATTTAATTACTCAACATCAATATTCTATCACATTGAAATGATGGAAACCCATCAAAAAAATCTCATTCAATTCAGTTCATTTATTAAAATGATTTCTCAATATAATAAAGCATCAACTTACACCATGGGTGATTTGAAATTTCATTAAAAATGTATATTCTTATGGTGCACCCCAAATGTGGCCCTATAATTAAAAGAAACCACAAATACATCCCAATATAACCGATGGAAATCCCTATCATGTCCCTTACATTTAATTCAATTACCCAGATCAATTTAAGGGTCACGCCAGAGTGTCTAGAGGGAAACATAATGGAATCTTGGTATATAAAGAACAAAAAACAACATGAAAAGTACAGACTGCCTACAATAGATCGATAATAGCATGCTCATATAGTGTAAACTCCTAATTTTACTCAGATTGGTATCTAAATAAATAACGAACAAGGAACCTGGAATTATAAAAAATCATTTTGTTCTAAAATAGAGTTTTTGATAGGAATAAGAATGAAAAATGGTTAAAAATGAATTGAGTACACATTGATTTTAATACAATGATATATTATTCCACTGAAAATGGGATTCGTGGGAGTATATACCTATAAATATAGAGTATTTGGTAACGGGATCTCTCCAAATGATTTATTTTTTGTGTGGGAGAGTAAAAGTGTGAAATTAGGTTTAAAATGGAATTTAATTTAATTAAAAATTATAAAATATTCCCAAAATATCTAGGATTCAAATTTTGAGTGAAAAGTTTGACAAATCGTGATCCAACTAGTCATGGTTTACTACAGATGATGTCTACCCAAACTACTACCTCACATGGACTGACTAACTGTAGAGAAACTATTTAATCCCCAATATCAAAATTGAAAAAATTAATACATGTCCATATGCCTCAATTCACATGGTTTTTCCTAATGATGTGGCCTCCTCCTACACTGTGATAATTCCTTTAAAAGTACATCACACAATAAAGGATTCAAAATATGGTTTCAAAAAACCATGCACCATGGTATTTTCACACCTAAAATGTTGGTTCTAGGCTCTAAACATGCCTTGAACACCCACTTAATACCCATGAACTCAAGGGGAACTCACCTTCAGCCAAATTTAAGACTTACAAATGAAAAGAATATTTATTACTCATTTATGTTATCAAAAAATCCATTTGAAAATAAAATTGGATTAGGAATGGAAATCATAAAAGATATTTTAGAAACCATTCTCAATATTGATGTAAAAAAATTTTATCATGTTGCTTTCAAAATAAGGTATTGAAGAGGTGACTTGAATGGTTATTAAAATATTTATTTTTGAAAATAATCTATAATTTTTTTGAATTTTATATGAATAATGATTATATAAGATAAATGAGTATAGGAAGGAAAAACATATGAAAGTAGTCGAAAAATCTTTTAATATCTTTTTAAAATAAATTTCGTTTAAAAAATAAAATTAATTTTTTTTAAAAATAATTATTAATAAAATATCCTTTCTCAAGTTGTATTATAAAATAACATATATATTAATATTAGTTTTGGGAAACCAACCGTTGAAAATAAATGTTCTAGATGAAAACTTATAAATTAATGAAACAAAATTTTTGTTATCAAAATCCATTACGGGAAAAATACATTATGAATTATTAAACATTTTAAAAGGGATTTATTTTAAGAAAATGTATAAAATGAGATAAAAAAACAATTTTTATATTGTACTTAATTTATAAGAGATATGTTCAACTGAATTATCCTAACCCATTAAATGAAAAATTAGATTCAGAAACCACTTACGATTATTGTAATAACCGATCCAATAGAAGTTTAATGAAAACTAATATATATGGATTACATTTTTAAAATAAATTAAAATTAAATAATATATAAAAAATTAATAGGATTTTAAAAAATTATAACACCATAAGAAGGAATTGTGGTGCAGAACACGTGACTTGTCTCAAAGAATGAGAATAAATACAATGAAACCCCTTGAGGATTGAGTAAAAATTTAATAAAAACCACATAATATATATGTATTGTAATTGAAAATTGAATATTATTATAAAATATAATTCATTATATTATATCTCAAATGTTAATTATATCAAAAATATAAATGAAATTATGTGAACAATACAAAACATGTCTTAAAGAGAGTTTCTTGAGATGAAACCATATGATCTAAGACATGATTCATTATGATCATGCACCAAATGTCATAGATAATTAAATTAATCACCTTAAATATGTAGGTAGGGTAATTATTAATAAAAATTACTCTCTATATTATTTTTTTATAATCATTATATAAATATATATTGGATAGATTATATATTTTTTCAACACCCCATGTATGTAATATTTATCTCTTTGAACTAGTTTCATAAAAGAGGTGTCCGGTTCTATTTTTTCAACCTACATTACTGATAGATCATATAAAATATGATAATATACTTTCAAACATATTTTAATGATCTATAATTTCATTCAGTTATTGTTTGGTTATGGCCTATGATTTTGAAATCATTGATATGAAATTTTGTGTGATTCATAATCACCAAAGTGTGATATTTTATTTAATGAATTAATGTTGATATAAGTATAAATGAACTGAAAATAAACTTATTTATATCATATTAATCAAGTAAATAATTTATCATATTCATATTTGGTATATATTCATAATATTGTTCATGTACATTCTTAAATCAACCCAAACATGAACCAACCAAGATTAGTGAATGACTGAGTGGTGGTTTAGTTGTAATATAATTATAAAAGAAGTTATAAAATGTTATTTACTATTTATTAGTGTGATATATCAAATTTATAATTTATTATAATTATAATATAATTTTAAAAAATTCATTACATAAAAAAATAGAATGTTTTCCACTAAGCTCACTTTCCATAAACAATTAAAATAATTATAAAATATTGTTGATCAAATACTTAATTGGTTCCCAATTTTTACATCCATAACAACAATGATATCTTTATAGAAATATTAATTATTTAATAATGCACTTGTGTAAATCCATTTATTGGTTTTATAAAAATAAAAATGAAAATTAATTATCCAATGGTGGAAGTTATCCCCACGGACATATGGATAATGACTTCATTTTCATATAACAAGAGAAAGGGGTAATATTGTTTATTTTTTCAGAATCCTGAATATGTTATCAATATCATAGATATATATTAATTTCTTCTTTTATAACCTTTTTTTATAGTTTCGAGGAAAAATAAAACTTGTTGTGTCAAGGAGAAGGTAGATTTCACAAAATACAAATGAAATTTCATATTTTCATAATTGAAAAGTATAAAAATGGGACTATATGATGCTCCCATATAATTATAAAATTACTTATATAAGCAATAATTATTTAATTCCAAATATATTTGAATATTTTATTTTTAAAATAAAAATGTAAAATAAATATATTAAGTAAAAATTATTTCTTCATATTGAACTTTAAGAAATTAGTTTTGAAGAACCATTTGATTTGGGTTGAATTTGAAAATATTAAATATAATGATTATAACGAGAGGGAAATATTAATCTAGTAAAATGAAATATAGACGTTTTATATCTTGAAACTAAAATATTTGGAATTCATCAGAGGGGTGATGAGATGTGCCTTTAATGAGTGGTGTGACTGACATTTTTGTAAATATATCATCTTAATACAGTGGGATCACAGGTTAAACACTTATTGTGGCTCAAAAATAAAACATAATATAGTGGGATAGGGAAAAAGTAGATCCAATTCACATACACTCTATTATAGGAAATTTATTATCATGTTTCAATCCCTTTAACCCTTAAATTTATACATTTACAATTTTTTATTGTGTTGTAGAAAACTATTTTACCAAAGGTAACATAATCACAATTCCTAAAAATAAAGTAGTCATTATAAGATAATTTAGACCTAGTTATTCTATATTTTAGATCTGTTTCATTTGATTCATTTGATAATTTTGAAACAATATTAATTTAAACCTGCAATGTATTATGTTTTACAGAAATTGGAGAAAATATTTATTAAGCACTAAAAATATTCAAATATGATCATAAATTACAACAAACAATTTTAGAATTACATATTATTTATAAAATAGAAATTTTTCCATAGAGAAATGTTTCATGAATTTTTCATCAAATACTTGTGTACTAATAATTTCATAAAAATATTGTTTTTTCAAAATGTTTATTTTAACCAAAAAATAATTCTTTCGTGAAAAATACAAATGATTCATATATATTAAATATTACTAATATGAATAAAAAAATTATATTAATTTTAAAATATTAATTTTCAAAATTTATTAAATACAAAAATTTTAAATAAATGGTAAGAAATGATGAGAAAACTAATTTAATAAGAAGATTGGTTATTATGAATATTAATTTTTCTCATTAATACATCCTATCATTTACTAATTAATTTTTTATTAGAAAAAAATTCAAATACCCTATATTATATCACCATTAATCAAATGTTTACTAAAATAACAATGAATATCATATAAAATGGTAATATTTTTATAATCTATTTCTATGTATAGAATTATCATATAAGTTATTTAGATATTAAAATTGAATATTATTCATATAAAAAGTAGCATTCATATTAATTTTCTTAATATTTCAAAATGTTATTATTACTTGTAATCCTCTCTAATTCAGAGATATTTTTATAAAATTCATTCTTATTATTTATATGATTATCTAAATTTATTGTGGCTTCACTTCATTATGGTGTTTCATTTTTAGAAATCCATCAAACACATTTAGATTAATTAAACAAGGTCGTATATTAAAATATTAGGGTTTTAAATTATCCCCTTTAAATTAATTTTAACCTCACAATTAATATAATTAAATTAGACAATATTTTACAGAGAAATCAAAATTGAAAATACACCAATGGATTATTATTGGACTGTTTAGGTTGTGGAATGTGAGTTATGTATTTGAAGAAAAAATGATGTTATTTACTGGAAGAGGTAACTCATTCAATGTTTAACATACAATTCTACTATGGGAAAAAGATACATATCCCTAACGATTTTCGTCCCCAAAAACATACCAATGATTTATTTTATAACCATTCCCCTATGGGTTTTCATTTTTAAATAAAAATTGAGTGTTTGGTGAAAACATATATGACATATGAAACTATAAAATCTATAGTGAATAGTCATTATCAGATATATTATTAGTTGTTTCATAGAATTTTCATTATAAACATGTTTATTTGATAATATTTCCATCAATATCCTTTGTATTGGGATATTGGGTCACATAATTACAAATTATCTAGTAATTGAAGAAACTTATCTGTGCATATTATCATTATTCCATACACTTGTGAGTCTAATGAACGTCATTTTTTGATGTATAGAATTTAATTATCACTTTATGAAAATTACTTTAATGTTTTTTCTAATAGTTATTAAACATATGGAATTTAATATTCATTTATTCATCATCTCCATCACTTTATCCTTCACCTAATATTTATTTTATCTTCTTTAGTGTGTTTTAGACATAAACTATATTTGAATTCTAATAATATTATTTGATTTCTCATTTGACATAATCACATAGTTCTTCACAATATATCTCATTTTGATGTGTGTTTTCTAGGGATTGTTTCATAAATATCTCTCCCACCTTTGGTTATAAATTTATATTGCCATTATAAAACCAAAATGGTTTACATGGGTGATGAAAAATCAAAAATATAGTGGGAAATTACAAAAACCATTAATCATATTGAAAATAAAAACAAATTTCTCATTTGATTACATTATCTGATAATTACTTTTGTGATGAACATATCTCATTTTTCCAAGATTCAGTGTTTACATTATTACATTAGAATAAAATATTATGAATTACATCTGTAAGGAATAAATTGATTAGTAGCCTCCATAAACTAGAATACTACTTTTATCTAAAATTTTAATTAAAAATTTTAATTTTAAGACAATATTTTATTTGAGAATAGTTTAATTTCATTTAGCATATCCTTGCATATCATTCATAATACACATCCTCGTATCCGATTGGATGGAAACATACGAAATGGGTGAGATAAAATGTTTAATAAGGGTATTTATACAATGTAATCTATCATAAATTAATAAGGAATAATAAACATGGTTTTGTAAATAACTGAAACACCTCCAATCAAATTAGTAACCTCCAAATATATAATAATATGGACAAAATATATATTAATTAACTAATTATATATATCGAAATCACAATATCATGTGACTTATCCAAGGATATTCTAACAAATAAAATTGATAAAAGGACACCAATAACTAAAATCATAATTAACAAATGAATATTTTTCGAAATCCTAAACATAATGTCTAGGCATTATGCCAAGACAACATATATAAGTGGTTAAGGCAATGAACAAATCCCCAAGCATGTTTGTCTGATGAGGCCTTCGAAAGCAACGGGTGGTATAAGTGGCCCAAGTAATCCATTACTAAATCCAATATATTTCTCATATTAAAGGGTTGAAACATATTCGGTGTAAACATTATTCTAATAAACTAAAATGTAAAATACTAATAATTACCCCAGTCAATGGACATAATCCTAAAACAACCAGAGTAATATGAAAAAAATGTATAACAATAGAACGTCCCTTGAATAAATGATCATAATACATCGATATTAATAATAATTATACTATAATTTTAATATCTCCTCATCATAATATTCAATAAAAAATATTTCAATATATTAAAATACTTTAAGAAAATAATTGGAATATATCTCGAGGAAAATTCCATTTTCACATTGAAATTACTGATTTTATATATAAACGAAATCCTTGATATTCAAAAAATAATTTTATACGAATAGAACATTGTTAAATTATAAAATTTATTTAAAGTCAATGAGTCGTCTTTATGTAAATTAATTATGTTCTTGTCGTATTAGTTAAAAATAATCGTTTCATACTTTTGTAAATAGGTTAAAAAGTAAATTGTCTGAATAATTACAAGAAAATTAATTTCAAAAAAAATCAAACATGGGTAAAAATGTATTTATAAAATAATTTCGATAATCTTAAAATAATTAAAAATCATTTTTTAAGATGGATATAAAAAAAAGAATAGTTTTTCAATTTAGGAGATAAATAATGATTGTTTTTATAAGAAATCATTTCCTCAATCATTTTAAGTTCCAAAAGGCATAAAATATTAATATTACAAGAAAATTCAATGATTCCAAATAGGCGATGAGAATATATTTGATTCATATCAAAATAATTAATAATTCCCCTATCAAATTCATTAACATAAACAATCTCAAATAATGATGTTATTATTAAATAAACTCTGACCACATTGGTATCATTTAATTCATTACCACCATAAAATAAATAAAATAAAATTAATATTTATTTTAAATTGATTCATTTTATAAAGTATAAAATATGATAGAAATACATCAAAAATTAATTGGTTAATATATAATATGACTCATGGGTGTAAAAGTGAGACGAGAAACACATACCATACATCTGGCATGTGTCCCATGTGTCTGAAACACCTATGTAATTAAAATATATTCATTATACATATATTAAAAAACCATACTACTATATATTATACATTATATTATAAAACTATAATAATAAACTACATTTTATTAAAAATTATTTATTAAAAAATAACAATATTGTAGATAATTATATTGTATTTAATATATGATATTTTTTTGGTAATTCAGTTACTTGTATTTCTATCAGAATACCATCTTCTATAGAATTTAAATATATATATATATATCATATATACTCATTATTTACATATTTATAGTCATCAATAAATGTTATTGGTATGAATATAAATTAACATGTACATGAATATGGTAGATTGTATGTCTGCGTGAACATTGTTTTAATTTTTTTAGGATGTAAAAAAATATAAAAAATAATGCCCCATTAAATAATAATTATTATATAAGATATATCACATATATTCATTAAATATTTTCTTATTACAAACCATGAAAAAATAGAAAGAAGTATCACATCACTTCGTAGAGGTGGTAGTCCATAAATACACATGGGTGACGTTATCATTTTTCAATGAATTGGAATGTAACAAGGTATATGTGATATTATAATTATTTAAATATAATAATTTAGTAATAATTATATATATTTATATATTAAATTTACAATTAACATTATTCATGAGATATAGTGATGGAAATTAATTACATAGATTTTTGAGGTGATTGTATGACATGCATATAATCGATTTTTTTGACTCTTGTTTGATGGAATAGGGGATGGATATATGTTTCATATTTAACATACAAACATATTAGAATATATAAGATATTTTTAAATTATATTAGCATAGAATTAGAATGTTTTCATTTGGTTATAGGATGAAATAAAATGTAGAAGCCTGATTAAGAACTATAACTCTTCATTGGGGAGCCATTTGTGGTTTATAACTGATGCATTACCAGCATGTATTTCTGCTAAATAAGTAAATATAGAGCATGGTATGTGATTTAATGAATTTTTTTTGTTAATTTTATAAAAATGGATTTTTATTTGTAATGTATATAGTAGAGCATGTGCCTTTTTATAAGTAGAGGAGATGAAAGACATGGATTTTTTTTTAAAAACAGTATACACAATTGTTTTCACATGATGAAAGTATCTAAAATGAATTATTGTTAAACATTAGAAGATAAATTTTTTTAAAAATAAAATTATTTTTTTGATTAAATTTTCTTAAATTGTTAAAAATTAACATCAATATAAGTATGAAATTCATGAAGAAAACATTTTTTTAAAAAATAATGTATTTTATGAACTATAATTGTTTTTATTTTAATAAAATATTATTTTTATTTATAACTGATTTGTAATAAATTAATTTACCATATAATTTTAAAAATTAAGTTATTTTTATTCATACCAAATAACATCATAGAATGGTTATAATGGTATATTATTTAACAATTCAGTTCAACATGGGGTTGTTTATATCGCATGCTAAGAATGAAATAAATTTAATTTAAAAATAAAAATATTATAATATATTAGGGTTTTAAATTCTTCCTAAAAGAAAATTTCATCATTGAAATTTATCTAATTTCACCTCATTAATAGATTTGGGTAGTTCTTAATCATAATTTCTCAAGATCCCACGCCACCTCTTATATCTTATGTAACTTTCCAAACCAGATTTACCTTCCAAGTCATCCAATTACTCAACAAAATTTATGAGTGTCTCAAATATAGAATGTATCATTGTAATAAGATATATTTCGTTCTAATTATATTTATTTACAGATGAGAACAATTTTGGATATATCTTGAACTACCATTACAATGATATATGAAACATGACTTGTACTATAGAGATACATTGTGGAATTTCCAAATTATAATCCTCAAATATAATTCATTATTTGATTTCAAATGTTATTATGTACTTTGGTATTAGTTTTTCATTATTAAAAAAATATTATTTCCCTTTTACATGGACATATTGTTTTGGAAAATATAATCTCCCACTTGAAAATCAAATTCACTCCTCCTAATAGTAAAATATATTTTTTCGTAATTTTATATAATTTATTATGGGATTGAATAATCTTTACCTTTTCAATTTCTTCCACCCTATTTATTGAAACTATAAGATTAAATTCTCCCAATTTATCCTCAAATGTTATAGTATGACATCCCATACCTTATAATTCATTATATAGATCTATTTAAATACTTAAATGGATTCTATTATTATAGGATAACACTATCATTTGTATGTATTGATCCCAAATTCCTCTAACGTCAGGATATAATGACATCAACATTTCTATAACACCAGTATTGACATTTAAGACTATCCATCATGTTTGAGGTGAAATGAAATCCTAAAAATAGGGTCGGTGATAAGATACTTGTTTATACATTCAAAAAAAGTGTAGTGAATTTTTCACAACCAGGAATAGTTAAAAGAGGTGCACCATGTAATCATAATGTTTATTTAATATAGTTCAATTCAAGTTTCTCTATAAGTGAATATTCTCTTATATTGAGGATATTTTATGATTTTGTGAGGTGATAAACATCAACTCATATTTAATCATTATTTGTAGGATTCTATGTTATATAGTGATGAATTATATACTAATGTCATAACATTTTTATATAGGAATAAGAAGTTGTTTTATGAATTCATTAACATATTATCATTCATCCTTCAAATGGGAGGGAGTAAAAATATTTTTTTATAATCATAAATTTCCCCCTTCATATTATCACAAAATAGAGTTCCATAATTTCATTATACATTTTAGTGCTACCTAGGTGTATAAAGAAATTCAATTTATGAGCAACATCCAACAATTCTATCTTTAACCAAAGTATAGATAGATCCCATTGTCTCTTCAAAAAATTTCTAATGTAATCTTAACTAAATATTGCTAAACAAATTTCCTAATTATTATCATTAATTTTAATTTGAAAATTTTCATAATAAGGATAATAATATTTTATCTTATTCTAAAATGATGGATTAGAAATCATTTGAAAATGGAGTGATGTATCCCCTTCATTAATGATTCCCAAATCAAAAAAATTTAGTTTTTTTAACATAGGATTCCTATAAATCTTATTTTTTTCAATAATCTCTGGTACTTTTAGACCAATTCATACATTACCTTATTTTTCTTCCCTTGGAGGTATCTTATTGATTAAGAACATACCTAGAGTAGCTTGAACCATAAGATTTTCCTCTGTTTGATATCAATCACTGAAAATATGTATTTCAAAATCTTTTGATCGATACATATCTCACACCATTATCTATAAGGATAATGTCTCCATATATTTAATGAAATTATTATGGATATCATAATAAGATAATGAGTTGGATACCTTAATTCATTAATCATTATCTTACTTTATTCATATGAAATAACATTATCATTCTAATTCATGGTAAAACCAAATTCCATTTTCAATGCATCACAATATATCATAGGCCAATGATTTCAAGATGGTATAGAAAATATCAGATCCTTCACTAGTATCCACTTAAAATTTTCAAAATGTTATAACGTTTCTTTTTTAATAAAATCATAACCCCTTTTTGGGTATTCTTGGATAATGACTTTTATAACTGAGAAAATTTAGAAATATCAATAATAGTAACCCACCAAAAAAATGAAAAGGAATACCTTAGTTATGATCATTAGTGTAGGACATTATTCAATGACCATTTTCCCCATTATATCAACTAAGATTATATCCCTCATGATAATAAGGACAAGAAAAGAAACATTTTAAATCCAAAATTGATACTTTCTAAATTAACCATATCACATTATTCTTCTAAGATCCTAACGATTGATCACCAGTTGATTCTAATGGTAAATATAGCATTCAAATTACAAAAATATATCATCAATAAATATAACAAAAAACTATAATTATAATACATAAGTAATATATTTATTATATCCTTCATGATTGAGGTTGTATTGGTCAACACAATTTTCATTTAAATGAACTTGTAATGTTAATACCCCATAAAAATGATTCCATTAAATATATCTTTTATACATGATGTTAATTATATCAAAAATCATGTTCAATATAAGAAAAAAATTAGATTAGAGTTTTCCATCAAATAAGTCATTAATGGTAGGCATAATATACTTACAAATTGCCATAATATAACTTATTTCAATATAATTCATGAATAGACTCATAGAACCATCTTTATTAATAAAAAGAATAACTAGGGCTCTATAATTTGAAATATTTATTAATATAAATCTATTATCACACAAATCCTTTAATTGTTTCCTCAACTCCTATATCTCCACAGTGGCCATTATATATACATTGATCGATATTATTCTTTCATCAAGAATTAAATCAATGGGAAACTGAACATCATTATATAATGTATGTTTAGGTAATTTATCATGAAATACATCAAATATTCCAAAAAATTATCTAGAAACTAAATTTAATTATTTTATTTTTAATATTTAGATTGAGTACCCTTCTCTTCCGCAAAACTCACATTCAAAAGAGCTACAAGAATTGGATCAAAACATGACTTATGTGATGATGCCTCCTGTAAAGATATTTAATTCCACATATTACTAGTGAATTATAACTTTCATATAATTAGAATATTTTTTCACTATTTTTTTTATATAAATATCATATAAATGATTATATTAATATTATCCATAGTTGTATTAATGATATCAGAAAATTTGGCATGTTTTGTGTCCCTATGGGAATCAACTAACACATGCCTGTTTCGGTGAGGTGTTTTCTAAGAGACATGAATGATAGCTCATTTCATATGGTTCTAGGACAATGTCTACTTACAATGAAAAATATCTATATAAATGAGTGATAAGATAGAGATTCAAATAAAGAATTAGATATATTTTAGGATATGAATAATGTATATGCTCCCAAATTATTATGGACCACAACATCAGCTACTATGATCTCGTACGAATTTCATTTCACCCTTGAAATTTTATATGGATAAATACCATGGAAATAGGGAAATCATTCTTATATTTTTCTGTCAACCTATAATTAATGTATTTCACAATGTACACTTCTTAATTCCTTTGAAATCATAAGCATGGAATCATTTATCTCCACATTTATAGGAAACTTCATTTCTTAAAAATCATGTTCAATATTTTTTTTTACATTTATTATACGTTTTAATTTCCATTGTTCCCTTCTTCCTTTTTGGAGTATTTACTTTTATATAGTGTTTAGCATTCTTGTTTCCATTCTAGCTTCCATTTGGATCATAATACTTGGATAATTATTTATCTACCATGATATAAAATGATATTTTATCCTCATACGATGATAATGTTTGGGAGACTTATTCCCACCCAAGGAAATTGTTGATCCCAACAAATAAATGATCAACCATCCTCATTAGATTACATACAGAGTTTAAAACATGCCTTGGTATCCTTATAATGTTTGATTCATACATAACATAATTTGTTTTGTCCATTTTGCTTAGACTCATGAATTAAATCTACTTATATTTTCATTTCCCCAGAGAGAAATATATTAATAAGAAGTGAAAAATTAAATCATTATAATTTATATTTGAAATGTTTACATTATTTGTTTTTTTATTGAATCCATGACCACAATTTATTTTCATCCCATGAAAAATTATTAAATCTTATCACATCTATATACCATATATTACACAACAATGAGAGAAATATTTACATTAATGAACTTATTCACTATTCAGCAACAACATTTTTTAGTCCAATTATATGATGGAGGTTAATTTCACATAAAACTATCATAAATTGTTACACCATTTTATAGATCAATAGCATGATCTGTAAGTGAATGTTTATTGGTTATAAATAGAGTTATAAACCCTAATATATTTAAAATGTGATTAGTTCTAACTATATCTCTTATTATATCTTATTTATTTCATTGTAGTGATGGAAATATCTAAATGATTTATGTTTATTTATAGGGTTTTCAATCATTCCACTTGGTTCAATTTATAAAAAATTTCATAAACTATATTAGAACAGAAAATGATGAAACATATTGTATAACCCCAAAAATTGTGAAATAGTAAAAAAAAATTAAAAGTAATAATGGAAAGATAATATCATAACAATAGACATGGGTTTTTGTTTGTAATGTTTTTAAATCATGACAATTTATTCATTCCCATCATAATTTTTATTAATGAAAATAAGAATTATCTAAATAATATCACATGTGGTTCAAACTATGAGCACATCATTTCTTATTTTCTTGCACTTGGTATTGATCATATAAAATCCCAATGCTCCCTTTTCAATGTTATTAACCACTGGTATAGTTTTTATAAAAAAAGTCAATAAATAGAATCCATAAGAAGATGTACTTCAATGAAAACCAACTAATCTCAACCTTACAGAAATTATTATGTTTTCATATACATAGAATTTTACTCAAATTTAGTAATATGGTTATGTTCCTTAATCGAAGCTTTCTTAAATCTGGTTCACAAGGTTTCTACTTATCTTTATCAAACACCAAATTTGTATACATTAAACCTAGTAGACAATATATAATTTTTACTATATTAATGTTGAAATATATACAAGGAATCATATCCTGAAGGATTGAATAATTTAGTAGTCTTAAATAATTATATAAAAACTTAAATCTCACAGTACTATTGATATCATTAAGTAAATGATAGAATTTTCCTTGAGAACACCATTATTCCAAGTAGGATATCCATATAAATCAATCATATAATTCCTCTTCGTTTCATATTAAAAGGAAACATAAGAAATACCTAAGCACATATCCTCAATAGAGGAATTATTACAATGGAATATATCTTGATTAAATAAGGCATAATAAATATGGAAAGGTAAATAACCAAAACATGTTCCATCTAATTAGCAAAAAAACATCAATAATAATATGTATGGAATAAATCATGAATAACTAATTTGATATAAATAATACCATGAGATTAAAAATTTACGAAAAATATTCTACATAATACAATAATAAAATTGATATTAATAACTAATTAATTAAAGATGAAATATATAGTAAATAAAATCATAAACTGACCATCAATGCCTCTTATAAATCCATATAACATAAATGGGAAAGGACGTATATAAATACAAAAATTAGTTTGTCTCACGAGACCTACTGATGGATTGTGTGAAATTAGAATTTTGTACCCATAAAATATTGATTTCAATGAAATTTTTATATCATATGAGTAAATCATAATCAATGTAAACATTATTATTGAGAAATATAACATAAGGAATGTTAATAATTTCAAAAATCAATAAACATATTCATAAAACATCCAAATCAATACCTGTAATATTACCAAAATTTTACATCCCCAATCAAACTATTCAAAAACCATCTAGATAAATAACAGGGACTATATCATTGGACAATATCTACCTTTTATGAATGAATAATTGATATTAAACTATATCAAAGTACAATAAGAAAATAACTATAAATATTTTTATGGAAAATAAATTATTTTCATTAAAAGGACTTATTTAATGTAAAATATATTAATAAAAACATATTATTTTAAAATAAATATTTACAATTGTTGTGATATGATTAATTAAATAACTGTTCATGATGCCAGGTAATTCCATAAAATCATTATAAGTAATAAACATCTTTTCACACGATTGTAAACCAAATATAACGAAACACATTGTGAAAATGATAAGAAGATTACTTCAGTTTTTCTTTTTAAAGTTCAAACATAGAAACAATTATTTGATAAATAATTTTAGTAAATTTTAAAAAAATTGAAAATATCTCTCGAAAACATATAAATAGATGCAAAATTAATTTCTACCAAAGTGAGAAACAAATTAATATTATCTAAAAACACATTTTCAATAATTTTATGTACCATTGATAAGATAATGGTAATATTATTTGAATAGTTAATGAATACTCATATGAGAATAAAATATATTTGGTTTATTACTGAAAGGTATAATAATTCACACATATGAGACTTCAACACAAAAAAAACTGTAATATGTATGAGACTGTGAAATAAACCCTAACAACTTTTGTAACATTTTGAATCATTACATACATGAAAAAATTATATAAAATTATTTATTAAATAACATAATGATAATGAAATTAATGGAATGACATATAAAATGGGATTAGTATATACAACCCAAATGAAATTTTTGGTGAATATTATATACAAATCAGAAATGAATAATCTAGATTAGAAACCAATACCTTACATATAAATTCATTCAAATGAATTTGAACCTCAAATATACTAAATAATTTTTTATTAAAAATATATTAATAAAAAATATTAACTTATTTTATAACTTATATATTTTAATTATAATCTATTATCACTATAATAATATAAATTCTATATTAAAATTACTCTTCTAGATGATTAAAGTAGTGTTTATCATGTTTCAATTCGGTGGATAGTTTTCATATTTTTAATTTTTTCATGGATCTATCATATATAGAATTTTAATCATGAATATTATATCATATATATTCAATATATGGAAATGTTTTTCATTATAATATAAAATAATGACTTTCAAAATTCAGGTAGATGGTAGGCTGAAGGTGCGCATTAAAAATATATTCATTTTTATGATGGATTGAATAAAAAAATATATATTAATTTTAAGTTATTGAATCTTTTAAATATCATATATATCATATATTTTCACTAAATATATTCTTGTTAACATACATGAAAAAATAAAATAGAAATTTTTTCATATCACATTTTGGAGAGGGTAATCCATATGTACACAAGGAAAACATTATCATATTCCAATGTATTATATGGGAAGAAGTTATATCTGATATTATAATAAAAAATTTTCCAATTATTATATAAATATATAATATAAACAATAGAGACATGATTTATCCCTCAGATTGAGGTGGTGAAGGAATGTGTATTACAATTGTTTGTGAGAGAGTATGCTTCTATACATAGGGTATATGGTTATATTTCCCATTTGATAGAAGATGGTATATATATTGGGATTTAAATTAATATAATAACATAACATTATGTGTATTAATAATTAATTATTATTTTATCATATTTTTGTAATTTTTTATTAGGTTATTGGAGAAAATAATACAAATGGACATCGTTAAGAATAAATACTCTTCTTAGGAAAACATATTTATTTTTTTTCCTAAGCCTTATTATAATAGTTTACTGATCAAGAAATGGAATCTATGTTGTGGGGAGGGATTGAGTGAAATTTTATGGGTAGTAATTTTATGAAATAATGTGAATTTTAAGTATTTATTGGATAAGAGGGTAGAATCCCTTCTATATGTGGGGTAGAGGACACAGTTGGAATTTTTGAAAACTATAAATTAAAAAATTGAACAAGTAAAATAGAAACAAATAACACATTATGAATCTATATATGATATAATAGAGTAATATATTAATCCATTAGAAATTGGATGCATTTTTTGGTTATTTTAATCCGAATCATCTTAGTTGAACTTCCAACAAATCCATTTTAATCATTATAGTTTTAATAAGTGTTATTATATTTACTATTTATTTTGGCCAAACACAATTTATTACATAATAAATAATATTATTTATGATTATTTCCATTCCATAAGAATATGATAACAGAGCTCGTGTGTATGAATGAATACTTCCTTACAAAGCGATATGGTTTTTTCTTCACATACACTTTTCATGGAAGGTAATAATTATAGTTTTAATGAAAATATGTGGTGTATATTATATAAAAATTATTCTATAAAATCGTATATCATTTAAATATCTTTATTATATTTTGTTCAAAAAATAGAAACAATGCACAGTTGTACATACGACTTACCTTATCCATGAACGATATTATTCATTTTGTACCTATACAATAAAGAGATTAATCTAAATACCTATATTAAATATTTATTATATTTATATTAGATGTAATATTATTTAAATTATGGAATCATCATAATAATATATGGGCCAAAAGTTCCAAAAATATACAAATATGTGAAATAATGTAGTCATTACCTGAAACATGATTTAAACATGGATTTTTTAATAAATGAATAATAAATAGACATAAAAGACACATAAATTTTTTCATATATATTGGTATGGGTTTTAATATATGTATAATAAACATATATACATTATGTTATTGGTTTGAACATGTATGAAATACAATGATACATAATGTAATGAATTTCTAGTCTCTCTTTTATTGATAGGATACATATTTCATCTTCACTACTCATTTATTTTATTTTATTTATATACATCAAAATTGACATGTTATATTATAAATATCCTTATTTTGATTATATTTAATTTTTTTCAATATTTTATTCCTTAATGTGTCATATGATTCAAAATATTATCTATGCAATATGGTATTTTCAAATAAACTTTATTTCTAGGAGACACATGCCATGTTCACTAGTTGTTTCTTATATATGCTTTATGTATTGAAAATAAATATCATTTATGATGATTCATATGGATTTTATCATTATTAAACTATCCTTCTATGTTTATTTATTTTAATGGTATTATTATTCAATATAGACCAAACTTTTGATGTTTTATATTACAAATTCATATTTTATTAGGATTATATATGATTATCCTCATAATTATAAAAATATACATTTCATGATACTAAATTTTTTCCTATTATTGTCATTTATAAATAAAATATAATTTTTATTATTATTCCTCCCATTATGTACACATGGGTCTATTTTTTTATAAATAAAATATAATAACCTTTTCATTAGATTAAAGTCCTTTTAATTCGATGTACATGGTTTGTAAAAAATATTTCACTAACAAACAAACGTTTACCGATGAATTATGTAGCCATTTTTGACAATTTGAAAAACTTTTTAAAAGTAATTTTAATGTTAACTATATAAAAGTTGTCTTTACTATCCTTATAAATTAATGAAAGGAATCTTAATTTAATTGTATGTGGCATGAATAGAATTTATAATCATCAAAACCACCATATGATTTAATGCTTTAATTAAATGTTTAAATTGTTTTTCATCAAAATAAAATGTTTTCTTTAATATTTGGGAGTTTTTAGATCTTATGATGTGTTTTCCAAATATAAATGATATTTTACTCAATAATATTTTTATGAAATTATTATTAAAGTCTACACATGATGACAAACATACTTTTGAGTCACATATGATTTACTATAAATATTTTCCAATTGTTCCATCATTATTCATTATCTATATGTTTTATTATCATAATGAACATATTTTTATTAATCCAATTCCTTTTTCGTGGTTTATGTTATGATGAATTGGTGAGATGATCATTTAACATATTTACTTTCAATGGGTTATGATGTGATGAAATTTTTATGCAACCCATTTGATTTCATGTGTACTAATATGATGAATTTATTATGTTCTAGTGATACATATACGTTATATTGTCATTATATAACAAGTGGGACCTATAACTATTTTCAACAAATTAGATAATGGTTTTTATATCATGATATAAATATTAATAAAATGGGTCGTGGACCAAGTTAAACAAGATTATTTTTTATGTATGATTTAATAAAGATTCATCATTGAATACTATGATGGTTTGGTGAGTGAGCCTATTCCACTAAGAATGTTTTTTAAATGATCCCTGAATACTAAATATTTGATTTTCCATGGTTGTGTGTATGGAAAAAATATATTTCAATGTTAATATCTCATGTATTATATTATATGATTCATTTATTATTAATGTCTTATGAAAATACATGATTTAGTTCTTGAATCTTGTTTATGATATATGATATATAGGGTATGGTTTAAAAATGTTATTCTGTTATTTTCATATCCTTATTCTCAATTTATTTTTATATAACCCATATTTACCATTACTAAACATCTTATCTCATCACTTTTTATCTTTCCATTTCCATGGTTATGAAATATGTTTTGAAGTATGGTATACCTATTAAATTTACAATGTAGAATGATCATTATGAAATTTGTTTCAAATATTTCATGTAATAATAATATTTTTTATCTAGTTTCCGAACACACAAAACCAACATTGCTCTATTGAATATATTTTTAAAACTTTTTTAATATTACATTAACAAGATTAAATTTCTATAAATGAGAGTATTTGGTACCTAATGTAATCAAATATACTAATATCTATGGTTATCTAATTCTTTAATTTGATAATAACTATGATTCTTTATAAAATCACTCATGGTTCTGATGTTCATAGATACACATGAAATACACACATTGATTGTAGTGGTAAAACCCATGATATAAACATCATTAATTAGAAAATGAAAAATTATTTCTATATTTGTTACATCAAACAAATAATTTATTGGTTTATATACTTATAAAATTAAAAGAAAACATTAATTGACTACATGTAGTATCTATTTATAAAACATAAATTTTCTTATAATCTTTTAAAATTACTTAATACAATGTAAGTTTTCATCGTCTCTTATAAATTCTCTACATAATCTATATTTTTATCCATATCAAATGTAATAATTTTTTTTATAACCATGGGAAATAGTAACATAACATGGGAGGAGTTCAACTGATCAATAATAAGAAACATACAACTATTCTAATCATGGAAAAAACACAGCATAAATAATATAGAAATGATATTTATACATCATTCAGAAATAATAAACATTAATCTATGAGAGTTATAAATACATTTGAATAAATTAATACATGGATATCAATAATAATGGTCTAATACTGATAGAATTATAATGTTAGACATAGAAAATATTATGAGTCTGTTTTATTCCAAAAAATAATCATGTTATGGGAATAGGTCTCAACAAAAACCAAACATGTTTTGTATCATGAGACATATCTATGAATAGTGGGGATATATAATTGTAGGTAAAACCACAACATATTTTTTTTAAATTTAATTCACTATAATAGTTAACATGAATTTTATCTTCTTTACCTAAGGAAAAACATTTTTGAGTAAAACATGGATATCCAGATAATGAATGGTACTCAATGTAATTTTATAATCATCTACATCAGTAGTTTATAATATTCTGGAATATCAATAGTTTTACCAATGTAAATAAACATGATAAATTTCAATATAGAATCATGATAATTTTGGTGGGTGGTCAAATGATACATAGTTAACTTGGTAATAATCATCGTTGTTATAATGAAAAAATAATGAAGATTAATAATTCAAATGAATTAGATTATTTTTTGGTGAACATCATCCAAATAGAATTATTAAAAAATGTGATGCTTAAACAATACAAAGTAATGATTATATGAATGAGTCAGTAATCATTATCTATAATGATAAAAGGTATGTTGGTTACAGGATAACATAATCATATTGTCCTAATGGGACCATAATATATTATTGACAGAAATGAAAAACACACTTGATAAAAAATGTTTCAAAAAATATCAAAAAAATAACAGATTAAGTATTGAATTATTTCACACCGTGAGTTAATTATCTGACGTGACAACAAACACATATATATATATTAGTATAAATGATGAATAAAATATCCATTATGTTAAATTATTTTGGAAATAAGAATTAAATTTGATATAAAAACATACAAGATCTTATAGATATTTATTTTGACATTCACATAAAATAAATATAAATAAGTCTCTTTCATGGGTATCCATTGAAAGGGTGGCATGAAATTTATTAAAAAGATTTAATTTTTAAAAAATATATAATAATATATCCTTGAAAATAAATATTTTTTTTCTTTTATAAATGTTGATGGGATGAAAAACTATAAGAGTAAAAAATAAAAAATCCTTAATATAATTTTCAATATACCATTGTATAAAAATTGATATTATAAGAAGAGTAAAATAATAATAATTTGGTAAAAATTAATATTTTCAAATTGGAATATATAATATCATATAACAATGTATTTTTTGGTGTAATCCAATAATAGAAAATATATTTTCTGGATGAAACATTATAACTTAATGATATGTGATTTATGTTATCGACATCGCTTACAAAAAATGTTTTCCATGAGGAAAGAATCATTTGAAAATAAGAGTACGTAATAAAAATTAAAATATTCTAAAATATCGCTTCATATTATAAAAGTTAAAACTGTACCACATTTATATGATATATTTTCTATTCGACTATCGTAACTAAATGAATGAATATTTTCTTAGAAAAAGCTAAATATATTGGCATAACACTTCACTAAACACACATATAAACAAAAGAACCATATGTTGTGTAGTTTATGAAATATATAATAAGGAAAAAATTTATAAGTCAATCATATGATATTAAATAATTAGAAAATTATTCAACGAAACATGGTACATAACATGTATCGTGTATCAATGAATCATAATAGAGACAATGTAAACCATTGCGTATTATTTAAAAAATTACAAAATCACCATGAAATAGAGGTATTGTAATTGAATACAAAATAAAAATAATTATATATAATTCATGATATGATATCTTAAATTTATAGAATAAACACTACAATAATTTAATTAGGTGAATAATAACAAATATGTCTCAAAGAGTGAAGTTTATGATGAAAAAAATTTATCTCATTCCAGATTCATTCGATACATACACCAAATATCTAGAAAAAAATATTCTCATTAAAAACAAAAAAAACAACGTATTCCTAACTATATTTCTCATTTAAAATCATTATATATATTCATTATCTGGTTTTTCCTTCTGTAGAACACCCTGTTTAGGTAATCAATATGTCTTCAATCATGTTTCATAAAAAATGTTTTGTATCTATTCATTTTCAAATTACAACCAATTTAAAATCTTTTATACTAGAATAGTTTTTCAATGATTTTTTTAATGATATAAGTTTGTTCCATGTTAGTTTTGGTTTTTATCCATGAGGTCGATATCAGTGTTGAACATGTTTTATTGATTCTTAATGAATAAAGGGCGACTTATAAATTTATGAGTAAAATGTTGATATAACCATACCAAAACCAATATATAAGTATCTTTATATTTAAATCATGTTTTAAATTATATATGTTCTCTTATTTATTCATGACAATAATGGAAAATATTTTTAATGTTGGTGGTCAAACCAACCGGAAAACGCACCTACAATGATTAAAAGATGAAAATGAAGTTCTTCAATTTTAATATCATTATAAAAAAATTATAATGATATTAATTAATTATTATTATTTTTATATATTATATTTATAATAAGTATAAAAAGAATTAAATTTATATAATATCATTATTTAAGATGAATTTATCATTTTCCCCATAGTTATATCATTTTGAATTATTTAATTAATAATAATAATAATTTATTTATCTTATGATGAACTAGATGTAATAATATTTTTTATCATAAACGAATGTATAAAATAAAAAACCAAATTCATCCTTAGATATCATCCTCATGATAATTCATGTATGGTGGTGATGAAAAAAAATGAAGTCATTTATTTTGTGGATTAGGCAGTTCGCACGTGCATATGGATGATGATATAATTTTCATATAATTAATGGGAGGAGTAATACGGTTTGTTATTAAAGAGTAATAAAATTTAAATAAATATAAAATATATTAATTAAATTCAACTTATGAACCATCCATATAATGATGTGATGGAAAATGATGCATAGTGTGTCGTGAGGGAGGTAGTCTACGCAATGCACGAAAGATGGTTTTTTATTTTCACTATATAAATTGGAAAAGGTACTTAATGATTATTATTATAAGTAATAAAAATATATATATATAATAGAAATTTTAATAACATAGGGATTAGAAAATTATAATTTTAAAATTAGAAGATTGATGAATGAATTCATATAAAATTAATTTCTCACATTCATAAATTTGAGATTTAGATGAAGTATATCCAAGATATGAATGACAAATGAATGAAATAATATTATTTAGGAAGTAAAAAATTTCAGGATTTTAGGAGGAAACCCAATTTTATGGAGTTCCCTGAAGGTTTGGTCAAATGCCACTTTTATACATTGTAATAATTGAAATTTTTTATATATTATAAAATTATTTAAAATGAGTTCATGTGAAACATGTAATGTACCTCCTAAAATTGACAAATAAAAGATTATGAAAGAGATATAGTTAAGAAATACTTTATCCAATACATTTTTTGGAATTTTTTATCATGTTTTAATCCCTTTTCCATCGTATTTATTATATTTACCAATTTATATTTTATTAGAGTGACTAATTCTTACATATAGTAACATAATATTTATGCCTAAGAATAGATTAATAATTTCAAAATAACACGGACCTCCTAATTATAAATTTAAAATATAATTATATTCAATAAATTTATAAACTTGATTAAAAATAGTTTAAAAATAAAAAAATTTAATGTTGTAAAATTTATTTATGTGAAAATAGTACTTATTTTCTAAAATTTCAAATATGTGTTTGTAAATAAAAACAAAAACATTTTATATTATAAATTAAAAAAATCCATATATGATATCATAAATGTTTTATTAAATTTAAATTAATAAATATATAGTAATAAATACCCTAATGTCGTCATATTTGTAGAAACATATTTTTTATACAGAAAACAATTTCTTATTGAAAATTTACAAAAATTAATATCAGGAAATTACTACAATGATGAATCAAAATTTTTTTTGTCAATTTAAAATAATAATAACATAAAATTTAATAATTCCACTTTAAAATAAAAAATTGTGATATATTTTAAAAATTGTTTGAATAGGAAATAATCTTTATTAAGAATATTATCGATTATTTTTCATTTTTCATTTAATTTACTAAGATAAATTTTATTGAATAAAAATTGGTAAAATATATTTGATCATATTTAATCACAAGTATATTGAAATATAAATTAAATTTAGAATAAAAATAAATATTTTGAAATACATATTTTTATGTATAAAATAATCATGTTCGAAAAACTACCAATACTGATGTATTTTATATATATTAAAAAATATTAAGTTTTTATATATTTATTCCATAAAGAAATTAATCTTATATATTTCAGATAATTCAATGTCTAGGGGGTAATGGTCATACAAATTAATTATATTTTTAACTAAATATGTCGTGGTTTTGTTTTGGCTTTGTGTTACATGAATAGAACGATATAAAACACATTTTTCTTATTTAAAGGAGTCAAATATAAAAATATCAAGGAGTTATAATTTTAAATTGATAAAAAAGCAGTATTATGTGCCAAAATATATGAATTAACCTAATTAAATTAAATGATGGAACACCAAGAACTCGTATCCATGAACATATAAAATGTTATCAATTTTCTCACAAATACCCTAAAATTAAAAAATAATCTAACATTATATATAAAATTGAAGTACTCAATATATACTTGTAATATGATATTTATGATAAATACATTCCCAACCTTTATTCACCCCAAACCTCACCCATAACCACTAATTAAAAAAACTAATTCATTCTAGTTTGAAATATAAATTTGAATGTATTTTTTTTACATTTGATAAAATAAATTATTATCTGTTTATTTTCGAAAAACATAATTTACATTACTTAAATTGTTAAAATAATATTTAAAAAACAATATATTTAATTGTGTAATGAAAAATAATATTCATAGAAAATAACATTTTAATAATAAGGAAATGATATATTTTCATTCAAATAAATGAAATCATAGTTATCATGGGACACCAAGGATCCCTATGAACTATTTTGGATACAAAAAAAAATTGGAACAAGATATCAAATAGTAATCCATATAACTTAGTTTCCCCAATTCTAGAATGATCGTGGAAAAAAATCTATGAACATATTTATGTCATAATTTGGGACACTAACTTAATTTCAACACTAATTAATTCTATCATGTGTTCATAGAATTCCATCCTAGCCCCCTTTGTATCACTAATACATGAATATAGAAGTGTGTTAAAAAAATTTAATATAACATTATAATTGTGTATATTAAATTGGTTAAATCTCAACTTCACATTAAAAAACTATCACATAAAAAATATTTTATCATAAAAATACAAAAACATATTTTCCGTAATCGAATGGAATTTATTTTATGAAAACAACTTATATGGTGATTGCAATAACTTAGGTATGTCATTTGGAAGAAAATTTATTAAAATATCATTGAAGATCAAATCCAAATAGTCACCTTGAATCTTTTCAAAATGAATACTAAATTCTTTTTTACATTTAAATATAGAATTAACAAACCCTCAATTTTATAAATAACACATTGAATTTTTTGTTAAAGACTGAAGAAACCCTAAAAATTTGTTAATAAATTAAAATGTTCAAAAATATAATTTCAACTATGACTAGATTTTCCTGAAATTTAAAAAATGATTTTCTATTTAAAAAAATGTATTCCATTTATAAATTTACAGAATCCTTATGATACTAAATTTTTCCAATTGAACTATTAAACAAAAATAATAATTTCTGTATAACACAAAAATTAATGAATTATAAATCATAAGAAATCAATTATTTAAATTTAAAGTATTTGGAATAGCTTTAGAAACCTTATAATTATTTATTTAATTATCCGTAGTTGAAATATACCTCAATAATTTTTGAATATTCCAAAGAAACTGAGAAACTAAAAATAAATAAAAACCCCAAAAAATTATCCACAGAAATCATTAATTATCAATGAACATACTAGAAAAATAGAAAGGATTTAAAAGTAAGAGGAAAATTAGGGGATATGATTTTGAAGGAATTATTTCATTATATTTTTATCATAATGAAATTACATCCTATTAAATTGTAATGTAATAAAGGGAATATGAATATGAGGTTTTACAATAGAGGATGTCATTAAAGGATCAGACAAATTGGTACACATGGGTTTAAACTATTTAGGGTAATGATTAATTACAGTATTTTTAATGACATGGACATTCCACATGTTTCTAAAACATTTTGATTATCATGTTGATACTATTTTATATCTTAGTATAAACAATATGGTCTAACAACAATTTTTACCAAACCATGTTTCTATTAGGTTTTCACTTTTCAAAGGTTTTTTTTAGTTTTGTAATATTACATTGTATGGTTTATACTCACTATATAAAAATTCAAATGTAATTCCCAAAAAACATACTCTCAATATAAAATAAAAACAACCTAAAAAATGGACAGTATACTAAGAATTAAATATTTCATAAATTAATTGTATGTGTGTGACAATTTGCGCCAACAATATCACTTTTACCCCTAAAATGTATTCAATAGATTTCAAGATCGTAGGGGAAAATGGGTCTAAATCCTATGTTAATAAATCCATTCAATAAGCCAGTGTGGATTTATTTTCAATGGTGCTAACCTCAGTGACCATATATTTCACTAGAAATATTTACAATAAACATTATTGAAGTGATAATTTTTTATATATACACACAATCATCGATGTCTCTATACTAGGTCATTTCAAGAATATAAGTAATGAAATTACATTTCATTAGTGGTGTTTATAAAAATTAACAATAAAAATTTCCAAGGCTAGAATAGACCATATTATAGATAAATATGGGGAAAAATATTAATTTCCACTAACATTCCCCATTAAAATATCTATTTACACTAATAAACTAATGATAGACACTATTCATATAGATAGGACTATACATAGTAATAATATTGGATTATAACATCAATAAAAAAATTATTCTTCATAAACTATAAAAACTACCATATGGTTAGGGGGAAAAATTAGGTGGTTTGTCCCTCGATGTATACATACAACAACAATGTCATATTAAAATATATTCTATAAAACTAATGGTCACTCAAATAACCTAATAGAATAACTAGAATTAAAATATGGGAAGGTCTATGTGTTTAAAACCATGATCATATAAATACTATCAAAAAATGAAACAATATTATATAAATATCATCATTAAGATTGAACTTTAACAAAATATTTATACAATCACAACAATGTTTTTGTAGACCACGATTTACCTTTTAGATAAATGACATGTAGATTAATCATGTAAAGCGTATGGAGAAAAAATAAAATTCATAATGGATTAAATAAATATATGTTATTGTATTGTTCAGTAAATTGATCATCAAATTCTCAAGATATATAGGTTTAGCTCTAATTTTTCTAAATTAACATCATTTATAAGTACATTTCAAGTGTCCCAATAAACCATAAGTATGATAGTACCTTAGTGATTCATGGCCCAAAGGATTCTAGTTCCCTATCATTCCATGATAAGGTCATAAACATGGATAAAATTCAATAATAATTTATTTAATGTTTCGGGATTGGGTTTTGATACTTATATTATCATATTCAATCTTTGAATACATCTATATATCATTATTATAGATTCCTCTACATTAGGAATAGGGGAATCATCAATAATCTCTTTTATTCTAGATATTCAATCTTGAATACTAATGTTTGATTTCACTACTTCATCACATGTGTAAAGATCAAGGAAACAATTATTATAAAATGTAGAATTAAATATGTATTCCATAATATAGTGCCTTTATGGAGTCGTATAAATATTGTCCGAGGTGTATGTTCATTTATTTGAAATATGGAATTTGTACTCTAAAACTAACAAACAGCCATGCATGAGTCAATATAACTCTATTTCACTTTTTATTTTCACCACTATGAGGAACTATTTTTAAATGAAAAATTCTTTGAAATCATCCCCTAAAAAATTATTTCGTGGTTGATTCTTTAAAATGAACTTACACAACATCTAATAAGGTTCTTATAGCAATTTTTCCTAAAACATGATCTAAAAATATTAATGTCGCTCAATCCTTATAAATACCTCTTCATTATCCTAAAAAATCATTCACTTATATTGGCTCATATTTTCTAAAGAAATAATGAAGATTCATGAACTATAATTCCATACATAATACCCATACAAAAAAATGTATAAATTATATCGCATATATGTACAATAGATGAAATATTTAATTAAGATCGTATTTGATTTATTGAAGCATGTTCTCGTGGAGAAATACATGTATATACCTCTAAAAATACCATATACATAGTTGGGTACAAATCTAAATGTCATGAAACAAAAATCTAAATGGGAAATAAATAAAATTTAAAACATAAAAATTAAATTTTTAAATAATTAAATATCCTAGTAAACCAAAATATTGATCATTTTCTTAATACCAAATATATTTTTATTGTAACCCCATATTAATAAACTATCATTACATAAATAAACATTTTTATATATTCTGTTATTCAAGGAAACCACTTGTAGGATCTAACATTATGAAAAATACCTTTAAAATATTAAAAAATTTAATCATTATTTACAAGATATCATAAAAATCCAATTACCCAAAAAAAGTATTTTTAAATTTTTAATCTAAACATTCTTATTTATAAAAAATAGTAAATTTTTTTCCAAAAAATCATTATAAATATATAATATAATGTACGAATTTCACAACTCATTATGTTATATATCTTCTAAAAATGTTTACAAATATTTTGATTAAAATTCAAATTCAATATAATATTAAAAGAGCTATAAAACCTAATTAAACATGTCAATTCAGTAAATCAATACCCCATGAAATACAAAATCCACAAAAAAACCCTACTTAATGGAAAATTTTAAAAATAAAAGTATCATACATAAACATGGTTTAGACATGTAGATTGGAAAACAATGAATTTACCCAGCTAACCTTACGAAAATATATGAATACAATTCTCATATCATACATGTTTTTTATAGATTGTTTATATTTTACTATGTTCATATGTTTTCTTCCAAAATGTTACTTCAAATCGTGAAATTTCTCAATAAAAACACATAAAACATCTACTGAGGGAATATATACTCATGTTGGAAATTAAAATATTTAAAATAGTAACTAATATAGAATATATACAATACAACCCTATAAAATAATGTTTTCTTTGAGAAAAATGTTTCTCATTCAATCCTTCTCCTTGATTCATTGAAATGTGATATTAATATATCCTTTCCAAATTGACACTAAAAATAACAAATAGTATCTATCACTATTTTATATTTACCCTACCTATTATTTCTATTAAATAGGTTATATATATTGATTTTTATCCCATAACATGTTTGTTTCATTCCTATAACACCATAGGTTATTACCAGCCACTGTCACTAAATAATTAGATGAAAATACATATATGTAAAAACAATTTTTATAGTGTGGATTCTGATCACACAAAAAACCAATTAGAAACATCCATGGAGTTTATAAATCATGAAACCAGTCTAGTCTAGATAATCATAACTATGTATTTATTATAAGAGAGGCTCTTGAAGAAAATAGTGCACCTTATTGACATTAGAAGTATGAACTAGTCTTTTTTATCATATATATTTTCAAGTGTGTTATATTTTCCAACCATTTAAATCCTAGAAGACATACATTGGAATACAAAACTCTCAACCAGATAATGATACTCTCTTTCAAATTCATATTTTCCCTAATACCATTTTCCATGAGAACTAAAATGGTCATTATAAAGACCACAAATTCTAAAAATTGAAAAATATATTTTTTAGAACTTATGTAATATGATAATTCATTACTAAAAGACCCAAAAATATTTTAATAATACTATTAAGAAATTATAAAAAACCTTATAAGGAAAAATATTAAATGATATAATTTTTAGAAAATTTATACACAATATAAATTAATACAAAAATGGTTTATTTTCATCAAAATATTTTTCATTATATTTTATATAATTTATTGAAAACTAAATTTAACAATTTGAATTATTAAAATAATGTCTTAATTCCTCACATATGAATTTAATTTTTATAAATTATTTAGTTTTTTCTAAAAACAAATTATCAAAAGGGGAATTATTTTTTAAGAAATTATAATTTTAATGATATCTTATTAATTTATGTGTATCGTATAATTTTAAAAAACAATTATTATAATATATAATTATTTGGGGAATAAAATTTTGAAATTAATCAAATTATTTGATATTATAAAACTAATTTAAAACAAAATTAACTAAAATAAAACTTAGTTTATTATAACTATTATCAGTCCTTTTGTTGAAATATATATTCTCTAGTGGAGATTCGTTTGGGGCATGTCATGAAAGCCTTATAAAAATTATTTTGTTCAAAATAAATCAATTTATAACCTCATGATAAGTCAAAATAATTATATTATATTATATAAAAAATTAATGTTAAAATTGTTATCTTATAAAAAATAGATTTATACAATTAAGCGTGTTTATTTTAAAATCATTGATTCAAAAATATAAAAATTTGATATAATAACATTTTATTGAAATATTATATAATTATTTTAAATTTAGTAAATATGGAAGACATTAATTTTAATCATAAAAATAAAATACTTAGGAACAAAAGAGTGGCCCCGATAAAAAGAAAAAATGAATAAATGTATTCAATAGTGGATAATTGAAATAACATGTTCTAAAATAATTTAGGATACGTTTTTTAAACCAAACCCTCATTATCCTCAACTATTGTTCGTTCTTTGGTATAATAACTTTATATAATAAATTTACAATATTGAAAATATAAGAGTTTCATCCCAAATTTCATTCAATGAGGAACATTTTCTTTTATGAAAATAATTTCAATTAAATTCAGGTTTTCATAACTACGGGATATATAATATCATTAAATATATTTATTAATTTTACTTTGACATAAACATAAAAATCTCTCTTTTTAGATTGTTTTTATTGTGATGTTTCTTAACATATATGTGTTTTTTGTCATTATTTTTCACTATTTTCAAATGCTTTTCTATTATTCACTAATTTATTTTGTTTATGGTATATGTTGATACTAAAGAAATAATTTTGGAGTAATAATGTATTTGATTCATTTTATTTGAATATATATAAATGATTATCAATCTTATGATTAATTTTTATAGAAAAATTAACTAAATCTATTCTGATTTCTGATAACTCAATTATCTTTGATTGAGGTATACATCTATTTATATAACCCAATAATTTATATTTGGTTATAGTAATCCCTATTATGACATTATGTAATGAAAAATATCAATTTTTTAATCACATTTTATATGCATGTCTTCTCCAATGATTATTTTCATTTATAATGTTTTAGATTGGAAGATATTATCAAATTTTATATTGAACCATTCTTTCCATGTCCTAAATTTCTCTTCCCACATAATCTATAGTTATTTTTTGGAATGATATTATGTATTATTTAATTTTACCCTCAAATGTATCAATACCAATTTTTTAATATTTTTTATATAATTTCTAAAAATAATACCGAATAAAAAAACTGTATTATTTTTATATAAAAGAAAATTAATTTTTAACTGTTACATTTTTCCACTAACTGAAATATTCTAATAAAATAATAATAATTAATTATAATATATTTTTTCAAAAAAAGTATTTTATGTTATGTTTGAAAATATTTGATTCTTTTGGAAATGGATTTAATCTGTCATATTTTTAGAAAATTATAAGGGTTTTAATGAAAAAAATTAAAAAGTTTTACATCCATGATATTCTATGTCTCTAAAAGTTTTATCTATTAATGATTTTATTTCATGATTAACCATCTATTTATTCTTATAATTTATTTCATTTGGGTGAACATGTTTTTTTATTATTTGATTTTATTTGTTAAGATAATTTTTGAGATGTATTTTATAATTTCTTAAAAACCATGATCCATTATATGGGTCATTTTATAATGTGAGGATTCTTTTTTCTAGTGAAAAAAATATGATGATTAGTATTTTTATTTTTTCAATTTATCCCTTAAATTAAATATGTAATATATTATATCTTATGATATAAAAATTTTATTTTAACATTTTAATGATTATATAGGTAAACAAATGTTTTGTGTGGTGGAATTTAACATTACCCAAAAATTTATATATCAAAATTTTAAAGATTAACTAGGTCCAAAATGGATATGTATGATGGTGTTTATGTATAATAAAAATATTAAATGTGAATTGGTTGGTGGGTATCAAGGTTCATAATGAAATGAAATTATATGTTTCTAATTATTCCACATTCTTTACTTTGCTACATGGATTATGTTATATGAATCATGTTTTATTTTCCAATGATATTGTAAAAGAATATAATTTTTTATTACATGTCTATATTTAATGAATATGGTGACATGAATTGATTTGTGTTCTTTTAAATAATATAGTTTTTCCTATTCATTCTTTCCTAGTGTTTTCTAACATACGATAATGGCCATTGATATGTTATTCCATACTCTGTGATTGATCTATCCAATTATTATTATTTATTCCCAAAGGTCATAAAATTAATAATTAACATTGAATGTCTATGAAGGTGTTTAGTTTATGTGTAAATGTACGCAACATGTAATATAAGTTCTATTATGTTTTTAATTTCCCTGTCACACAATATTTAAATCCTTAGTTTGAGAGACTTTCTAGGATATGTTTTAAGTAAATCATTATATTAATGTATTATTTATGTATGATTATATTATTCACATTAATTGGTATCTATGTTGGGTTTGGTGACTTTTTTATATTATATAGTTATGTTTTTAATTATGTTCAGTGAACCATATAAAAATCCCTTTTTATGAATCTATGTATATTATGGTAACATGAAATATTGTCCAAGAATTATGTTAGAGGTTTTGTAAGAAAGTATATGTCATTATGTATAATAAAAATTGTATTTGATCTAACTAATAGTTTTAACTAGGGTTAACAACTGCTAATGGGGAGTTCCCGTGTTAACTCATTAAGTACATGGTTAAAGACAAAGAGATGAAACATCACATTCGAATAAAAACACTAAGAGGATATTATTTATCTTATATCATACAAAAAATATAAAATTTTTATGGATTTATTTCATGGTTAAATTTTAGGTATTTTAAGCTCAATTGACATAAGAATAGTTCAATGTTGACTAAATTCAAATTTTAGGGGAATTTTATGACTTATTTCTAGCTAAACTAGAAGATCATACCCCAAATAAAGAGGTTTAGTTATATCTTTTACTTATATGTGGATGTATTCCTATATCAATGATTACATATACCATTCCTCTATTAATGTATATTAATTTAAGAAGTAATTAATAGTGAATCAGGAAATAGTTTTTACATGATATAGTGCATCATTATAGGGTCCAAGAGTTCCCAATTTAATGAAGTAGGATTATGAAATGTGTATTGACAACATTTATTATATGGTTAAAAATCATCCTAAAAAATGTATCATTTACCCAATATTTATGATAAGTTAGGTCATATAAAGTGATCCAAATTATTAACAAAGATTAAATTATATTTTGGATATCATCAAATAATGAAATATATATTGGATATTTGAAACAAAACATTCTAGAAAATATAGGGAATGAATTAGTTCATAGTATATCTATTTTAACATAAAAATTCCCTCTATATTCATGGATATTAAAAATAATTTCTATTTAGATTATGTAGATCAATTAGTGGTTAATTTTATAGACTATGTCCTTATGTCTTCCAAAATAAGGGAAGTGCTTGAATAACACATTGGGAATTTGTTAAAGACCCTGAGGAGGAGAGTATATATGGTAAAAAAATTTAAAATTGATTTTTGTTTATAAAAAGGGTTATCCCTAGTTCATTGAATATTATTTGATTATATATATATATATATCATTCAATGAATAATCTTATTGATAAATGGACATGAAAAAACATTATAGGTAAAATATTTAGTGTTATTGGATGTTCTATATATTACCTATTATTAAGAAATATTTCACATATCTATCAAAATTATTAAACAATTTAATATAAAAAGTGTTCAAGTTCCTCAAGACATAACAATGTATGGGTTTATTTAATGAGATGAATCTTCTGTGACCTAATAATAGTGAATTGTTTGTAATTTATAATTATCTTTCATTAAAAGGAATTGGACAAGAACTTTTTTAAGATAAAATATTTTTGATTTTCCCACCCAAGAATTAAAGGCTGATGAGAAAGCTAATAAATTCATGATTTGGAATTACTGGAAGTAATATTTTATTTTTAAGATTTGAATGCATTGACTTTATTTAAAAAAGATGTTATATAAAATAATAATAAGAGAATGAAATATATATTCACATAGAATAAATTTAATATTAACCATTGGTTATGGATGGAATGAATAAAATATGATGACTGGTCAATTCATTACGAAACCTGAATGAAAAATAAGATGGATTATGCTTTAAGAAAGAAAGATCATGCGAATCTATCCATGATGTGGATTTAAAAAGACAAAATACTAATTTTTTATTAGAAGATGAATCATAATGTTATTTTGGGAAGTGATAAATTCTATCTATCCCGATTTTATTATCAACCATCCATTCAGAAAAAAATCAATGAATCCTAGAATATTTATTTAGATCTATATAAAAAGGAATTAAATCATCCGACATCAAATTTTGAAAAAGAAGGTGTTTGAAGATTCATAAATCTATTATATATAACATACGTACATGAATAGAATATTTATTTTTTTATTCATAAGGAAAATCATTATTTATTTGCATGGTGTCACATATATTTATATATAGTTAATGAAATAACTTTGATGGTTATCATTAATAGGGAAAACATAGGGTATATATACTTGATTCATAGTATGTCAGTATGTTAAGGTAGTGTGATAAAATCCCAAATAAATGATACCCCAAATACCAATACATTTATAAAAATGTGAAAATCAGAATGGATTCTATTAGTGGACTCCCTAAGAAATGTAAAGGTCGATATTCAAAATGGTTTATCATTAATCTTCTCATAAATTTAGTTAATTTTATTTCCATTAGATAATATTTATCAGGGGATTATATTTCTATGATATACTACAAATAGGATTATATGATTGATAATTTACCCCAATCAATTGTTTAAAATCTAAAAATAAAGTCAAAATAGAAATTATGTAATATTATAAAGCATCATTTGGGGATAGAGAATAATATTTTCACCTCTTATCACCCTCAGATTTTTGTTCATTCTAATAGAACCTTTAAAAAAATAGTGGATACATTCATATATTAATCAATGGATTTATAAGTATTTTGGGATAAAAAACATAACCTATTATATTTCACTAATATCAAAATATTCAATTATATAGTTTTGATTTAACCATATAAAAAACATAATTGAAATGACTATAAATTTTAATATGTTTGGATGATGATGGATAAATTATATCGATAGGCATGGACCATTTTAAATAAATTATGGATATGTTTCAAACCATTCATTGACATATTAAAATAAAACAACTTAAAACTATGCCCAAAATCATTATAGTGATCTAAAATTTTAAGCTGGTGATAATTTATTTTCATGAATAACTCTATAGACCAAAAGATACGAGCTTTGTGAAGAAAGGGAGTATGAGACCTAGATACAATAGTCCCTTTATGTTCCTTGATTTTACCATGGTTATAAATTCTCAATTATTTCTTCCTCCACACCTTTAACATTTTATGGATTTCATCTATGTTTCATTTTGATTATGTAAATACAAGATCAATTAAATAATCTATACTGTTTTGCAACTAGAACATGGCCTCTCCTATATAAAAACACCTCATAGAGATCGTGGATCAATGTGGAAAGGTTATGTTGAATAAGAACACCAATCTTGTAAATGTTTTGAGGGTGAACCGTATGATTGAGGAAGATATATGGCAACATGAATATGTAATGTGGAAAAATAACCCCTATGTTTTCTCTTATGTGTAATAAAATTTCAATGATGAAATTATTTTTAATGGGGAAGAATGTAAAAAAATGAAATTATAAACCATAAAAAATAGATATTATGTTTGATAACATGGGTAATATGAAACACCAAACCTACACAAACAAAAAAATACATTATGAACTCTATTAATAAATCTATAATAAACCCTAATGTGGAAACTATTATATGTTATTTTGTTTATAAGATAAATAATTAATATGATATAATTTCAAAAGAGTTATATCCGTTAACAAATTTCATGACCCATCCCCCAGGGCTTCTGTCGTGACTACCCCAAGCTCTCCATCTATTGGCCAGGGGCAGAAGAGTAGCACCAAAGGCATAAATCCCAAAAAGATGGAAGGCATTGCCTTAATAAACTGTAAACACACACAACCGAGTATGATTTATAATTAAAACACTAAGCAAAATAGTAAACAAAAGAGTACTGAAAAGTAAAAGTGGCTGGAAATACAAGCCCAACTGGAAAAGTTCAAGAACAACTGAAAAAGAAGTACAACTAAAGAAAAGGAAAGAAGCTACTTGGTCATCCTCTGGGGATCCTACCTGATGGGTAGGTACAGATAACCTCTTTAGCACTCCAAGTCCGTCAGTCTCCTCCGTATACCGACTCTTCGTAAGGTCCACCTCCAGGTACCATCCAATCATGCTACTCTGATCCTCAGTCAGTGTTGTCTATCATCTGTAACCAACACAATGAGGTACTAGCATAGCCCATGCAGGGGTGAGTATAACAATAATCAGTATGGACCCTGAGACCCCGATGGTCTCTCAAAATCCTCCATGGATAAACCACATAGCATTAAATCACCAGATAACCCCACATAGGTATGTGCCCATACATATAGCGAAGTTATATAGTAATCCATCTCAGTCATGAGGAAACTCAAGAGTTACTGTCTCATCTCACATAGGTATACAACATATGTAGGGAGATAGAGATGATCAGATATAGCCACTAAACCATCTAATCTGTCAGACCCACATAAGAACCCGGACCAGTAATTAGAACTGTCAGACCCACATATGATCCAGGAACAATAATTGGAGCTGTCTGACCAACACATGATCCAGGACCATCTATTCTGTTAGACAAACATATGATTCAGGAACAAACGTCAGAACTGTCGAACCCACATAGGATGTAGGAATAGTAGTCAGAGCTGTCAGACCAAAACATGATCTAGGAACAACAATTCTGTCAGACCAAAACATGATCCAAGAACAGAAGTCAGAAATGTCGGACCAACACATGATCCAGGAAAAGTCATCAGTACACAACCATCCACACAGTTTCCTCAAAGAATGCTTCATTCTGGGAGGTTCCGCTCCTCAAGCCATGTGTTGATACATCAACTACCATGAAGTACCATGTTGATATAACCCAAAGTTTCATCTCATCAAAAGGAACACAACACGATAGACAGTGCGTCAATCGTATGCCAGGTCTGAGAGTTTATGACATTTCTCTTCTGAGGGCCCAGTTGGATTTAGGTTCAATCCAACCAGATTGTTCCCTAAATGCGTCTAAACATCTAGTGGGGTATTCCAAATTAATTGTCTCACTCCATGATTTCCTTCACCACAGACGATATGTAAAACAGACACTCGTAGCCCATGTTAGGGGCGAAAAGGTGAAATCTGGTCAAACAGGTCAAGACTGGGGTCCAACACGGTCCGCGGGGATGGCCAGGTCCATGAGGGTGGCCCAGACCATGATAGGTCTGCCTTAGCCATGTCCAGGATAGAATCTGCGTGTCCCCTGGAAATCCTGAATGGCTATGTTGTTCATGTGGTAGGCAAACCTGTGACAGGTGGTACCGGTCGGTGTCACGAGGGACCCAATGAGGGTCCCACTACTGCCGACAGGAAAAGCATCCATCCACCTCCCGCACAACACCATTTTCACCATGTCTCCTCCGATGACCTAGTGGCTCGGGCTGTTGGACCTCCTTGCGGTCGGCCTTGTGTCTACCGCCTTTGCACCACCACAGCCAGGGTCACAACCCCTTCTTCTCCACCGCGCGGCACAGTTGCGCCATGCCTTCTATCAGTGCCCTGACATCTCCGGCTGCCAGATTCCTTCACGGGCAGCCTTGAACCAGACACTGCTACCCCCCCAAGAGATACTCCTCTGGCAGAGCGGTTGTACCACCGCCACCACACAATGACGTACATTGGTACAATCTGCCATCAATCATTTCACGGGTCCCCGAAGGAGTTCTAGTGCCCCAATTCTCGTTCTGAAAGAAATTTCACTCTCCTCGGGTCTTTTCCTTCAATCCACAATCATCGTTGTTGAGAGTCACTCTCCCTGGTCTCAGGACGCGTTCATCATTGTGTTCCATAATGAATGCGGAGGGGTCGGGCCATGTTTGTTCGGCCCGCACCCTCTAGGTTAGGGTGATAGAATACGTAATCATTTCTTAATCATTGAAGAATAACAAAGAATGTGTAACAAGAAAGCATGAATTCCCTACCTTAGATTCATTGTTCATTGATGATGTCGTGGAAAGGCGGACGTCGTTTTGTTGACATTAGGAATGAAGAAGAAGAAGTCGAGGATGATGTCAGCATGATTCTTCAAGGACAATGCTTTCTACCTTGTTCTGTTTGAAAATCGAAGGAGAAGTTTTTCATCATTGGCGGAATAATTCCTTCATTGAGAGGAGTGTTCTTCTTTAGAGAGAACAAGTTTCTCCCAAATTATCCCCTCTTCCCATGCTCCACCAAATAGAAAATTTTTCCCTCAACAAAATAATAGATTTGCCTTTTTATAAAGTTGATGGCACACATTTCAAAAAGATTCAAATTAATTAAGTAATTAGACTAGCCCCACTTAATCAATGCGGACGATGGTGGCTCCATTAAATGTCGAGCTTAACAGGCTTCTCCCCACTAAATGGGGAGTTCAAGTGGTTTCATCCTCGGATAGTCCCCACCACTTTAATCCTCATATGGGAGGTTATGTTTGGATGGGCCACGCCAATATAACCTCTCATTGGAGGTAATGGTGGGGTGGTCCCCACCTCCAACCTCCACATGGAGGTTATAACCAAATAGAATAAAAAATATAGCTAACGTTTTATTTTTATCTATCTTTTTCATTAACACTCAAAAACTAACATTTATTGTCATCCAACTGATGTCAAGGTGAAAGTATTATTAAGAAAATACTAGCATTGTGAGTTCAACTGTGCCCTTGGATTTCAATTCCAAGCACCGTTTCAAAAGTTATATAAACCCGCTCATATGTTTACAGAACGTACCCGAACAAAACATCATAAATTGATTTCGGGCACACTGGGACTCAGAATCAAGCACCGTAAATTTTTTCGGAATCAAAAGAATCAAATGTTTTTAAAAAACAAATTTCCTTGGAATTGTTGGGTATTTACATTCCCCACACCTCAGGGATTTACGTCCCCATAACATACAACTAAAACTAAGGGATGAAGTGGGGGTGCTGATCACGCATTTGATCCTCCCACACCATGTTATCTCCCACAGGTTCCCATGCAGCCTACGAATGAGCACCATAGGTATCGACAGTCCATGTAGGACCCACTCATATCGATCTCCAATCTCCATTGGAAACTCTGTGAAAGTCTCTCTATTGTCGACGTCCATCTCTCCATATTCGATGACGTGAGAAGGGTCGTTCATGTATCTCCTCAGGTGGGACACATGGAAGATGCCCTGAACATGGTGTAACTAATGTGGAAGATATAACTAGTTAGCCACCTCACCTACTCTGATGAGGACCTATAAAGGTCTGATGAATCTCAGAGATAACATTTTACCACAAAAAAATCTCCATAAACCTTGTCAATGTGAGACCCATAGAAAGATGCAGTCTCCATCCTCAAACCCCAGAGGTCTTTCTCTCCTATCAGTATACAAATTCTTCTTGCTCTGTATAGTCTTCATCCGCTCATGGATGATCAGCACCTTCTCGGTGGTAGCCCGTATCATCTCTGATCCCACTGGTGCTGACTCCCCTGTGTTAGTCCAGCATAAGGGTGATCTATATGCTCATCCATACAAAACCTCAAAATGTGTCATCCTTATGGTCGAGTGATTACTATAGTTGTAGGAAAACTCCAAATAGGGTATCTGATCCTCCTAGATATTACCGAAGTTGAGGAAACAAACATGTACCATCTCCTCGAGGGTTGGAATTTTCCTCATAGTCTGGACAACTACTTGAGGATGGAAGTCGGTGGTCAGAAGTAGCTGTGTCTCGAAAGCCTCCTGCAACCCCTTCCAAAGCCGGGAAGAAAATCGTGCATCATGGTCAGAGAAAATAGAAGAAGGTACTCCATGTAGTCGCACAATATCTTGAACATAATGACGTCCCAAACTCTCTACTAAACCCTACTCTTAGATCGGTAGGAAGTGGACCAACTTGGTAATTCGTTCAATGATCACCCAAATCGAGTCATGTCCCCTCGATGTACGTGGAAGACCCATCACGAAGTCCATATATATCCCATTCCACATCCACTCTGGGACCTCTAATGGCTGAACCATACCTACTAGTACCTCGTGCTCTGCCTTCACTTGCTAAAAAGTGAGGCATCAAGAGGCAAACTTTGATAATTCCTTCTTCATTCTAGGCCACTATTGTTTTCGTTGAAGGAATTGGTAAATCATAGCCACTCCGGGATGTACTGCTAGAGGGTATGTGTGAAACTCCCTCAACACTTCCTCCTGAAGTGGAACTGACACCATAGTACATCCTATAAAGATGATGAAGTGCTCCACACAATTAGAAAAATCCATCAGGTGCCTATCCTTTGGATATCTGAGCACATTGTGTCTCATAGTCAGTGTCCCCATGATGTCCTTCCCTGACTCACTGAAGGAGTTGGGGAGTGACCGTAAGATACTGTAGAAAGTTTTCTCCATCTGTATCCACAAATAATATCTGCAAAGTGGCTAGATGCTTTGTTATCTCTCCTAGCAGTTGTATAACAGACTTCCTGATGAGTGAATCTTCAACAACATTCCCCTTCCCGAGAATATATACTATCTCAATATCGTAGTCCTGGTGGATCACACACCATTCGCGCATACTCAGGTTCAGGTCCTTATGGGAGAAGATATACTTGAGACTCTTGAAATCAAAGTACACAGTAAAAAGTTCTCCCATCAGATATTATCACCACATCTTCATGGCTAAGACCACTACTGATAACTCACGGTCATGGGTATCATAGTTCTGATCAAGCTATATCAACTACCGAGAACCATACACGATCACTGCTCGCTCATGCATCAGGACAAACCTGAGTCTTGTCCCTGATGCATTGCAGTAGACTACATACCCTACACCTTCATCATGAAGCCTCAATATGGGGGCACTAGTCAGCCTCTTCCACTGCTCTAGGAATCTCTGATGGAATCTCCCTAACCACAAGAATGTTTTCCCATTCTTCGTCAAGGCTGAGAGTGGTGATAAAACTCTGGAGATGTTTGGTATGAACCACCGGTAATAACCAGCCAAACCAGGAAAACTACGTACCTCCGTCACACTACTGGTTGGGTCCCAAGAAAGTACCGCTTCAATCTTCACTGGATCTACTGCAACTCCATCCTCCAAGATGAAATGACCCATGAAGTGGACCTCATTGATAAAAAAATGGAACATCGAGAGTTTACCATAATGTTGGTGGTCTTAAAGTGTGTCCATTACTACCATCAAATGGTAGGCATCCCCTCCTCAGTAGTCGAGTAGATCAGAATGTCGTCGATGAATACTATGACGAAGCGAACGATTTATGGCTAGAAGATCATGTTCCTGAGTCCAATGAATAATTATACAGTGTTGGTTACTCCAAAGGGCATAAAAAAGAACTCATAGTGGCCGTACCGACATCTGAAATCCGTCTTCTTCCCATCCTCATCTTGAACTCTGAGCTGTTGATACACCGATATGAGGTTTATCTTAGAGAACCATTGTGCCCCCTTCAGCTGATCAAAGAGGTCGCCGATCCTTGAAAGTGGGTGCTAGTTCTTCATGGTCTCCAGATTTAGGCAACGATAGTCGATAGAAATACTCAAGCTCCCATCAACCTTTTTGGCGATTAGAATCAGGGCTGCACATGGAGATACACTAGGCCGGATGAATCCCTTCCCTTGAAAGTCCTCAAGCTGTACTCGTAGCTCACGATGTTCTGTGGGAGCCATCTAATATGCTAGTGTTGATATTGGTGATGCCCCATGGTACAAGTCAATATAAAAGTCCACCAACCTGTGAGGAGGTAGTCCTGGGACATCATCAGGGAAAACATCTGCATACTGGTCCACCACTACAGGATAGCTCAGACTCTCCACATCAACTATTTCAAGGGTAAGGCAGGCCAACTGATGAGTGATTGGCTACACCCTTCTCCGAGTAAGTCCCTCCTTTCCTGAAGAGGATCCCTTCTCATCGGTGAAGGTAAAACATGTACCATCCATGCGGACACATAGCACATTGCGCCTAAAATAGTTGATCTGATCATGGACTATAGATAAATAGTCCATACCCAAGATTACTTCATAAGGTCTCAATGCCGCTACAAGGAGATCCCAGTCGAAGCTCTAAACTCCTTAAGTAAGCTCACACTGCCAGCACCAGTGTGCAATTGTTGAGTATGCTCCCGTAAGTGTCTCTAGCCGTAAGGATAGAGTCAACTTTTCTCTCGGAATCTCCAAGCTCCAAAAAAGGGTATTGAAAATGAAAAAGTGACTTGCACTTGTGCCTATAAGAACTGCAGCTAAGGTGGAGTAGACATAGAGCATACCTCAAATTATCTCAAGAGCTCCATGGTCATATGATTCAGCTTCCTGAAGCAGAGATCTTGTCTTTCCACCTACTCCATATGGTTGGGGTGGACCTCTTGGTGGTGGCAGTAACACCTCTAATCGTCATCCACCAATAGCTACACGACCATCTCCTCTGCAACATTCGCCTTCTCCATGCGGTCTGCCTCGATCGAATCTCTGCCTCTGCCTGGGCAGTCCTTCGACCATATGCTAATCTTCAATACGATGGGTCGAACAGTCATGAGCCATGTGACCCTTCCCGTAGTAGGAGTAACATTGCCCTCTACTGGCATGACTAGCTCTATCTCGTGTGCCCCGCACAACTGAGCCCATATCCTGAGGTCATCCAATTGATGGCCTGGTCCTCGTGGACCTCTAAAACATCAGTCTACTACCAGCTGCATAAGTATCTGCTACGTGATGATCGGTGGTAGGTCTCACTGCTAGTGACTTCTCAACAAGGAAACTCTCCACTATGAGGGCTCGTTCTAACACCCCCGCCTATGTCGGGATGCTGGGAGAGATCATTAAGCCCTTATCTCTTCCAAGAGACCAAGATCGAAGGTCCAGGCCCTGAAGAAAGGGTCATGTATCATCTCTGGGGAGTAGCATGAGAGGCCGATGATCCTTGCTATGTACTATGCTACTACCATGCTACCCTGATACTGACGAAGTAGCTCCTATATCCGCACTGCACGTATGGTGGCTGGGAGAAACTCTTCCTGAAACAGGATCTCGAAGTCCTCCTAGAGTAGTGTCACCTCGTCATGTACCTGGATCATCAAGATCCACCATCTGCATACTGCTGCCTGACAATGACCCGTGACAAGGATCACCATAAAGTCAATTGGTGTCCCTAATAGTCTTAAAATTCTTACCACATCCTCCAGTCAATCCGATGATGCATGCAGGTCCATATCACCCCTGAACCCAGGTGGCCTCTGGTGCTATAACTCATTCCATAAACTCAAGCGGTGTGCACTCTCTGCTGCTGGGGCTAGTGGTATAGGTGGCCCAACAGGTAGTGGTACCGCTGGTGCATCCGCTTGAAAAGGGCCCTTCACCGAGGCCTCATAGATCCGTGGGTTATCCCTACGTACAACTCTTAGAACCCTAGCTGGCTGTCTGTGTGGAAGTATCCTAAAAAGAAACATGTGCTCCATGGTCTATAAGTTTTACCTAGTGAGGTGACTCAATTATATCACAATAAAACTCTTGAAATCACACACACAATAAGTTTTTTCGTGCATTGAGTCAGAAATAAGATTTCATGGTCTTGGTGTGTGGATACGTCGGCTGCCACACCATCACTGGAGTCCCTGAATAGAGAACCACACTCAGTACCCTTAAGAATATTTATTCATAGAAAATAATGATTAGAGTCCTATGTTTTGTGGTAGAACCAACTCCTCTGGTAAACAATTTGTCACGACCCATCCCCCGAGGAATGTGTCGTGACTACCCCACACCCGCATTCCATAGGTCAGTGGCTGGCGACTAGCACCAAAGGCTAAAATTCTTAAAACTGGTATGACATTACATTAAAAAATAGTAAACACACACAACAGAGTACAAGCGGGCAGAAACACTCTGAAAAAAACTTTATACAAAGGAGTGATGAAATTTAAAAGGTGATGGATATACAAGCTCAATAGGAAATAACATGTACAACTAAAAAAGAAGTACACATGATGAAAAGTAAAGAAGCTACTGGGTCATAATCTAGGGATTCCTACCTAAACGTTATGTACAAATAACCTTCCCAAAAATTCCACATCTGTCAGTCTCCTCCATGTACTGACTCAACGTAAGGCCCCCTCTGGGTACCATCTAGTCCGGCTACTCTGATCCTCTATCAACAATGTCCTTCATCTGAAACCAAAACAACTAAGTGCAGGAACACCCCGTGCAGGGGTGAGTATAATGAAACTTATTAGGGACCCCAAATCCACTATGGTATTTCAAAATTCACTACAGATAAACTACCGAGCATGAAATAAGCAGTCAACCACACTTAGGTATATGCCCATACATATACCTAAGTATTCTTGTTATCCATCTCAATCGTGACGAAACACAAGATATACTGACTCAGCTCACACAGTTATACAACTTATGATGAGAGATAGAGATGATCAGATATAACCACTTAATCATATATGTTCTCAGTCCCACACAGAATTCGGGACTTGTAGTTAGAACTGTCAGACCCACTCAGGATCCAAGAATAGTATTTGGAGCTGTCGGACCAACACATGATCGAGGACCAGCTATTTTGTCGAATAAACACATGATCTAGGAACAGAAGTCAGAATTGTCGGAACCACACAGGATCCATGAATATTAGTTAGAGATCTCTGACCAACACATGATCGAGGACCAGCTATTCTGTTGGACCAACACATGATCCAGGAACATAAGTCAGAATTTTCAGACCAACAAATGATCCTGGTACATTCGTCAGTGAAAAAACAGAAACATAGTTTCCACAAAGAACGCTTGATTCTAGGAGGGTCTGATTCTCATGCCACATGTCGATAAATTAACTGCCATGAAGTCCCAATATGATATATCATGAAGTTTAATTCATTTCAAAAGTAACACAATGTGGCAGACGGTGTGTTAATCAGACACCCGGTCGGAGAGTTATTTGAATTTCTCTTCTAGGGGCCATGTTGGATTTAGGATCAATCAAACCTGATCATACCCCAACTACATCCAAAACTCATGTGGGGTATTCAAAAAAAAATTTCTCACTCCGATATTTTTGTCACCATAGACGGTACTCTAAATGGGCACCTGTAGCTCATGTTATTGGAAAAAAGGGGAAATCAGGTCAAATGGGTCCGGACTAGGGTCCGACCCTGTCTGTGGGTCCAACCCGGTCTGTGGGTCTGACCGAGTATACATGGACGACCCGGCCCGCGAGGGCGATTGGGCTGACAAGGGCGGCCCGACTCACGCTGGTGGCCGGCCCGCGTTGGGTCCGACCCGACAGCTTATGCTAGGTCCGCTCTAGCTGCATCCTGGGGTGAAGCCGTGCGCCCCCTAGAAATCATGAATGGCTATTATATTCGGGTGGGAGCCAAACCAGAGCCTGGTGGCATCGATCCGCATCACGCAGTACCTAGACAGGGTCCCACTCCTCATGGATAGCCGAGTGGCCAGCCATCTCTCGTGCAGTACTGGTTGTGTCGCGCCTCCTTTGGTGACCCGGTGGCTCGGGCCTCTTAACATCCTTGGGGTCGGCCTTGTGTTGGCTGCCATTGTACCGCCACGGCCACGGGTTGTGTCCCCTTCTTCTCCAACGCGTGGCACGATTGCGTGGTTCCTTCTCTGGCGACCTTGCGGCTCTGGCCACTGGCTTCCATTACGGTCGGCCTTGCGCAGGCATCCACTGCCCCACCGCAGTTTACTCCTCCAGCGACGCAGTTTCACCACCCTTCCAAACTATGATCTTTGTTGGTTTCATCCACCATTGACCATTCTGCAGGTCACCAGACGAGTTTTGGTGGCCATATTAGCATTCTAGAAGATGTCAAACTCTCCTTTGGTGGTTGCCTTCGATCAGCAATCAACATCATCGAGAGTCATTCACCCCGGTCTCAGGCCAAGTTCAGCATCGAGTTCCAAAATGAAGACGAAGGTGTTGGGTCATGTTTTTTCAGCGTGACCCTCTGCGTTAAGGTGATAGCATACAACTTCATTTCTTAATATTTGACGAAAAACAAAGAATTAGTAACAACAAAGCATTAATTTTCTACCTCGGATTCGTTGTTCGTTGACGATGTTGTAGAGAGGTGGACGTCATTTTGTTGATGTTGGTAAAGAAGAAGAAGATGTCGAGGATGACTTCCTCGGCGTTCTTCAAGGATGGTGCTTCCTCCCTTGTTCTGGTTGAAGATTGAAGGTGCATTGTTCGTCTTTGGTGGAAGAATTCCTTTATTGGGAGGAGCGTGCTACATTAGAGAGAACAAGTTTCTCCCAAATTCTCCCCTCTGCCCAAGCTCCACCAAAATGAAAATTAGTCCATCAACTAAATAATAGATTTATATTATTATTTATTTGTAGTCACACATTTCAAAAAGATTCAAATTTAATAATTAATTAGTCTAGCCCCACTTAATCAATGTGGAGGATGGTGGCACCATTTAGTGGGGAGCTGAAGAGGCTTCTCCCCACTTAATGGGGAGTTCACGGGGTTTCATCCTCGGGTGGTCCCCAACACTTTAATCGTCACAAGGGAGATTATGTTCGGGTGGGCCCCACCACCATTACAATTCATGGGAGGTTAAGGTGGGGTGGTCCCCACCTCCAACCTCCACGTGTAGGATTTAACCAACTCGAATAAAAAATAAAGCTACCACTTTATTTTTACCTAACTTATTCATTAACTCCCTAAAACTAACTTTTATTCTCGAACAAATGTCATTGTGGTGATAGAATTCTTATGAGAATACTGGAACTGTGAGTTCAACAGTGCCCTCAGATTTCAATTTCAAGAACCAGTTTAAATGTTATAAAAACAAACTCATACATTTTCTAAACGTGTCTGAAAAAAACATCAGAAATTGATTTCGGGCACACCGGGCCTCAGAATCAAGCGCCATAAATTTTCGCAGACTCGTAAAAATCCCATGTGTCTATATGAAAAATATTCTATGGAATTTCTGGGTCTTTATAACAACCATTTTCTTTATAAGATGTATTTATTTAAAAACTCAATTTTATAAACCTAATAATATAAATTAAATAAAATTAAATTTATTTTCGAATTACTAGCATAAAAATTTTCATCATATTTATGGTTTAGTTTTATATGAAATAATAAATTTATAAGGGAAAACAAGTTATTAATGAAACTTATAATATTTTATGATTTTATCATTATCTAAATGTATAATTGATGTTTGAACAATCATTAAAGTAACAAAAATTTTTGAGGACTAGAATTATTTATTTTATTATATTATTTGATATTATAAAACCTATTTTAATAATAATAAAAATTAAATTAAAATTATATACAAATAATAGTTATATTTGATCTTTTCTTTGAATCATGTTTTTTAAATGAAATATTAACTTGTGTCTTTCCATTAATGATTTGTTTTTATATTTTTCATACTTTATATCAATTTATTTTGATATAATAAATGATAATAATATCTGTTTATTATATATAAATTCAATGTCATTTAACATTATTATAATATGAACTATTCTTATGAAATTATGTTAATTTATACTAAAATTAACATTTAAGACATTAAAAATATGATATGATAAAATGATGTGAAAATTAAATATCACAATGTAGAAATTAGGTCGTAAGAGTCATTTTAATCTTGATCATTGAAATTAATTACTAATGTAAAAAATAGTTACACCCTAAAACGAAAAAATGAAAAAAAATACTTTTATTAAGGTAAAAGGTAAACCCATATTTAAACTATGATTTAAAATTAGTGTTTGAGGTTTTTTTCAAAATTTCTTCAACTAGGAATTTATTTTTTTTCATGGAAATTGAACCCTAAATAGTAACATTAACCCAATGAAAATTTAAGGGTTTATTCTCATATTTCCTTGTTTGAGACATATTTTCCACTAGGAATCTAATTCAATTTACACACTATTTACTACTTATTGGATATATACTATAATAAAATAATTGTATTCATGGTATTGTATCATCAACATCAAGATATCTCTCTTTAATGAGTTTTTTTATTAGTATCCTTCTTATGTTGTATGTTTTTCTCAACTCAATATCTATTCAACAGGATATGTTTTAGGAATATACACCAAATTTTAATTATTATAGTGTATATAGTTCCACACATAGTATTTGGGAATAAAAAATTGTTTATTTAAATTATTTTCATATCCATATGATATTATATCTTATTGTTAGAATTTTTTAGATCTACTAGAGATGTCAGGATTATTGATAACTGAATTACCTTTCACTAGGTTATATGTCTATTTATTGATCCATGTGATTAATAGTTAGTTATAATCACTCCTTTGATCATATTATGTAATAAAACCTCTTCAATTAATGGGGTAATTTTATTTTATATCCATGAATCTTGTTTATGATATATGATATATAGGGTATGGTTTTCAAATATAATTCTGTTGTTATCATACCATTATTCGCAATTTATGTTTACATCACCCAAATTTACCTTTACTAAAAATATGATCTTTTCCATGATTATATTTCCATTCCCCAGGATATGAAAAATGTTTTGAAGTATGGTATACCAATTTAAAATACTATGTAGCAAGATCATTATGAAAACTTTTGAAAATATTTCATGTAATAATAATATTGTATATCTTGTTTCAAAATACACTAAACAAACATTGTCCTAGACCATGTATTTTTGAAACATATTTAATGTTACTATATAAAGATTAAATTTGTATAAATCAAAGTATTTGGCCCCTATTCTAAACCCATATACTAATATCTAAGGTTATATAATCCTTTACTATGATAATAAAACTGATTCTTCATTCCTTAACTCATGGTTACAATGCTCACAAGAACAAATTAAATACACACATAGATAATAGTGAAAAAAATCAATGATGTGACCATCATTAATTAGAAAATAAAAAATGATTTCTATATTTGTTTCATACAAAAGATCATTTTTAGGTTAAGATAATTGTAAAATTATAATAAAACATAAATTAACCACACCCACTATCTAGGTTTAAATCATATATTTTCCCATAATCTATAAAATTAGTTAATCCAAAATCAGTATTCATCATCTCTTATAATTTCTCCACATAATCTATATTTTTAGGCATGTCATGTGTAATATGTTTCTTTATAACCTTGGTAAATAGTAACATAATAATGGGTGAGCTCAAATAATCAAAAATAGAAAACATACAATTAAGGTAATCATGGGACAAACATGAAATAAATATTTTAGAAATGATAATTGTACAACATAAAGCAGTAATAAAATTTAAACTAAGAGAAATCTATATACATTTTATTAAATGAATTCATTTATATCAATAATACTTGTCTCATACTGATGGAATTCATAATGTTTGACATAAAAAATATTATGTGTTTTCCTATTCCAAGACATAATCATGTCAAGTGAATATGTCTCTACTAAAATAAAACATGTTTTGTGTCTTGAGAGTTATCAATGAATTGAGGGGATATATGATTCTACGTCGAACCACCAGACATTGGTGTAAAATTCATCACCATAATAGTTAACAAGAATTTTCACTCTATTACCAAAGGAAAAATTATTTGATTAAAACATGTATATCCTTATAATAAATGATACTAAATGTAATTTTATAATCATCCTATGTTAGTAGTTTATAATTTTCTTGAATAGAAATACTTTTACCCATGTCAATAAAAGGGATAAATGTTAATATACTATCTAGATATTGTTGGTGGTTGGTCAAATGATACATAGTGAACATGATAAAAATCATAATTATTATAATGAAAATACACTGAAGACTAATACTTCAATTGAATAAAATTATTTCTTGGTGAACTTCATCCAATAAGAATTATATAAAAATGTGATTCTCAAACTATACAGAGTAATGAGTATATGAATGAGTCGTGGATCATTATCCATAATGATAAAATGTTTGATTGTTTCAAAACCACATAACCCTATTTTCATAATATACCCATAATATATTATTGACATAAATGAAAAAGAACACTTGATAAAAATGCTTTAAAAAAAATCAAAAAAATAAGGTATCAAGAATTGAAATGTATCACACTGTGAGTTAAGAATCATAAATGAAAACAAACAATCAAACAAACAAAAACACATATACATATATATTTGAGTTTGAATAAAGTAAAAAATAACCATTATGTTAAATAATTTTAAAAATTAGAATTAGATTTTAAATGATAACCTACAAGATCTGATAGATATTTATTTTGACATTAACAAAAAAAAATTATTTATGTCTCTTCCATGGGTATACATTGAAAACATGGAATGAGATATATGAAAAAGAATCAATTTTAATAAAATATCTATAAATGATCCTTCAAAATACATGAAGTTATCCTTTTATAAATGTTAATGGGAAGAAAAACAATAAGAGTAAAAACGAAAAATCCCTTATATTATTTTAAATATACCATTATTTAAAAATTTATTATATACGAAGAGTAAAAAATTAATAATTTGTTAAAAATTTAAAATTTTCAAAATTGAAAATTGAATATTATATAATAAAATAATTTGTTGAGGGAATCAAATAATGGACTAGATATGTTCAAGATGAAACATTATAACTCAATGATAATAGACTTTTGTTATCGACATCAATTACATAAAATGTTTTCCATGCATAATGAAACATTGGAAATTAGGATTATGTAATAAAATTTAAAATATTATGAAATACTACATCATATAATAAAATGTAAAAATGTACCAAATTTATTTGAGATATTTTCTACTCGACGATCAAAACAAAATGATTAAAATTTGTCATAGAAAAAACACAATAGATTTTCATAACATTTCAATAAAAACACATTTTAACAAAATACCAAAATTTATTATAGTTTATGCCATCGATAATAAATAAATAATTAATAGGAAATTCAAATTACATAAAATCATTATAAATCCATTCTAGGAAACATGGTACATAACATGTTTCATGTCACAAATAATCACACTAGTGATACGAAAATCCTTTCATATTGTCTAACACATTAATCAAATCAACTAGAAATAAAGTTATAATAATTGATCATAAAATAAATATAAATATATATAATTCAAGATGTAAAATCTCAAATTTTTATCATAAACATAGCATAAATGTAAATAGGTGAATAATACCATATATGTCTCGTTGAGTGTAGTTTGAGATGAAAACCCCTTATCTCATTCCATATTCATTCAACATGTTCACCCAATTACTAGAATAAAAAAAATCTCATTAAATACATAAAAAGAAACATATTTATAACTATAGTAATAATTTATTAACATTATATATATATATATTACCTATTTTTTAATTTTTTTAAACACCCTGTGTAAGTAATCAATATGTATTCAATAATTTTTCATAAAAAATTGTTCTTATTTATTTTTTATCAAAATACTATTAATATTGGATATTTTAATCAACTGGAATAGTTTTTCCATGATTATTTATAAAGAAATAATTTTTTGCTAGGTTAGTTTAGGTTCTGATCCATGAAGTCAAAATCTGTGCCAAGCACGTTTTTGTGATTCTTAATGAATAAAGGCAGAGTACTTAATTTATGAGTTAAATATTGATATAACCATACAAAAACCAATATATAGGTATCTTTATATTTATATCCTTTTATAATGTATATATTTTCTATTATTTATTAATTACATCAACAGATAATATGGTTAATGTTGGTGGTAAAACAGACCCGAAAAGGTACATATCATGCTTCAATGATGATTATGAGGTTCTTCAGTTGTAATAACATAATAATATAACTATAATGATATTATCTAAATTTTATTAGTCAGATATATTATAATTATAATAATAATAAAGGTAATTAAATTTATATACATTCATAATTAAGGAAGAATATATCATTTCCCCCATAGTTCAACCATTTTAAATGATTAAATTAACAATAATCATTTTTTGAGAATATTGTTAAATAGATCGAAACAATTTATATCATAAACAAAATGATAACATTAAAACAATTCTTAATCTTTTATATTGTCCTAATGATAATTCTTATATGGCAGTGATGAAGAGAAAAATTAAAGTCATTCGTTCTGTGGAAGAGATAGTCCGCAAGAGGCCTAACACACCGCGACCAATAAAAATAGACATTATGAATAGTAAAAACCACTTTTTGAAATTATATATATTTTATATATCATAATGGACTTCATTTTTGGATTCGGAATATCGAAATTAGCCTATGTTTTATTTTTGGTAGTTTTCTAAGAACTTCCAATTTTTTATGAATAGTGAAAATTACTTAAAAACACCTTTTTTAATAAAAATAATATATTGTGATAAATTATACTATTGAGTGGTTTTTTGTATAATTATAATATATTTTTACCATTTTATCCAATGGTGGTCATTAGAATTAATTTCACTTTGAAATTGGACATAAACAATTGTCAATCTTTTGATATATATTGTTTCTTAAAAAACAAGCTATTTGTTGTTACAGCGGGAATTAATTATAAAATTAATTAATTAAACATATATTTTTTAAATTTTGTAAAATAGACATCATTTTTTAATTTGGAATATCAAATATAGCTTAGTGTAAATTTTTGGTATTTTTCTGAAAAACATCAATTTTTTATGAATAGGGAAACCACTAAGTTGTAGTTCAAAAAATTATTTTTCTTTTAAATGAAACATTACCACTTCTATGTAATGAATTTAAAAAATCCTACATACATGGTTTTCATTAGGAAGTAAAATTTTGTTCAATTGGATTAAAATAATTTTTGGTGAATAGTAACTTTTAAGTTTAATTAATCGCGATAAAAGGTAATTTGAGAAAAGTTAAGGTAAAAATGATATTATAAAAATATTAAAATACCTTTAAACTTGTCCTACACTTATTGGATAAGTCATGGACGACCAATACAATCCATGGGTCAACTTGGGGATAGCATGGAGCCACATTGGTAGGAAAATGACATTAAAAACTTTTTATTTAATGTTAAAATAAAAATGTCACAAACATGAGTTGTTTTACTAAAAAAAATTAAATTGTGATATACAAGTCATATTTTTGACTATAAATATTCATTAGAAATATAAAACTATTTAATACATCATGATATTTTTTTTATAATTTTTAGACATTAACTAAATTAAATATTTTATGACACCATGACGATGTAGTGATTACCACATTAATTAACGATTTAAATAAAATGAAAAGATAATGAAAAATATATGACTTAATCTTGTAAAAAACCTATTTTATGAGTATATTTCGAACCATTATCACCTTATCCTCGAAATATATGAGTGTGGGACATTTAAAATCCCAAAATCATTATATAATAAAGTAACATTTCATGACATTCTAAGAGTGCCCCTCCTCTCCTCTTATAAAAGGCCCCCACCACTACCACATAGCCTTTTGGCTCGGCCAAACACTGACCAAATACTCTCCCAACCTCCCTCTATTACTCCTAGAAGCCTAACTTTGGGCATAATTCTTCCCATGTAAGCCTTTGTCTCAAATAAAAAAAAGAGTTACCCGATTTTAAGGTAATGTCTTCTCTTATGTTATTTTGTATTACTTTGCTTCTCCAACCCCTTAAACTCTATTTATTCCTTTATTTTTTTACTAAACAAGTATCTTCAGTACACTATGATTTTTTTATACGAAATATTCGAGCTACACTTACACACACAAACATCTAATGGTTAAAGAACATACTGTTTCTGTGGATGGCGAATTTCTGCCTCACGAAACGATGATTGTTCAACACTCATATAACACCTCCAAAAGTGGCCATTAAGTTGTCACTATATATATATATGATATATAATATTTTTATGTTTTACTTAAGCTTCTGTATTTTTCATTTATGACATACCTTTATGGTTTCCATTATGGGTAAACGCGATATCTTCATTTTAGGAAGTGCGGACTACCGCACCCTCAAAGTGATTTGAATCATTAATGCCATATGTGGGATGTATAAAGGATAGAGTAAATGGTATTATACATTATATTATACTGTAATTATATTATACATTTATATAATTATAACTTCATTCCATTAAATACGAAATAGGAATGAAAGTAGCGTTCATGCGTACGTACGACTTACCGTCTCCATGAACGGTGAATTTCATTTCTTATATCTAAATGTTATGTAATATTATAAATGCATGTATATACAGGATAAATAGGATATATATGATACATATATCATTAATATTATTCCGGATATAATGGATATTCTACCACATAAACAACTTGTAATGATAAGATGTTTTTGGTTGACTCTTGTACCAAAGTCGACAAAACAACCGTTATTAACATAAATGACTACATAATTTTTGTAACACTGTAATAAGTGATATAAAAGGGATAATTAACTTGAAAAATGTTCTTAAGAAATTATAGATTAACTCTGGTTAATTATTCATGAGATTAAAGAACGGTCGAGTAAAGTCGGACACGAGGTAAGGGAACTACTTAACCCAATTTCCGTTCTTTGGGTTAATCTCCAACTTTCAAATTACATCAGGATATTATTATGTCAAATCTTGTATTTGAACTTTCTCTATGTGTACTTATAGTGAATACAAATAATAGATATATTTTATTTAAAAAATTATCTTTGTAAGGGACTTCGTCTCAACTCTCCTTTCATTGAGGCATATTTTGTTTTATACACTACTTTCTTTTATACGGTGTATAAAACCCTTTGACTTTTATGTTTACACAAAAAAATATTTTTTTATCCGAAGAATTTTACTAAACAACAAAAGGGAATGTGTTTTTCGTACGTATGCGGCGACAACGACTTCTCTGCCGCTGTGACCATTATTTGAGTTTCAGATTCCTCTACTAGCCACAACTTTTTTTAAATGAAAAAACAAATACCATTTTTTACTTTTATATTATTTTGGTTTTGAAAATGGTATGTATCAGATGTTTTTTACGAGTCTTAATATATGAAAACCCATTGCAAATGTTTATTTATTTAACACATGCTTAAAATTGTTTTCAAAAAACCCGACTCTCGAGTGTAGTAGACATGATGGGATTGGGCATGGACCCATCATGGCCTGTAATTAGTTGAACAGTCTCAGAATTAGTTATTTTGTTTTCAGAAGCTTGCATAATGTTTTCAGAAAAAACTGGAGTATATTTGATCAATTTTAAATGTAAGTATATTCTAAAAAATGAACTGGTATTTTGATGATGCAATTAATTTCAAACGGTATTTTAAAAAATGGAATTCCTAAATGGTTATATATCCTATTTTTCATATAAGGAATGCTTTTGAATTAGTAAGTGATGGTTGGAGCCCACTGTATCTCCTCGATGCATCGACATGTCTCATGAGACAAACTATTGTCTTGGCACGAGGCCTTCACAAAATCTTATTTGTAGTATTGGCACGAGGCATTGGCTATGTGGTTATGACAGTCTGTCATTATGCATTACATCATTATGAAAGTGGTTATTGATATTTCATGTGATTATTCGATTAGTATAATATCCATGTGAATTGGTAAATGACATTATTTAATTTTACTTTTTCCATATTATGTTGAAGTTCATGTTTAAAAGGGTTTTTTAGTTATACATTTCCTTAAATGTTTATGTTTATTTATGAAAGCTTCCACTATATTGTTATCCTTACTGAGAATCTGAGCTCACCCCTTTCAATGTTTTATTTTCTCTAGGATTGAAGAAGTATTTTAGGAATGACCTGCAGGGATAGTTTGAAGGGGATATGAGTGTGCAAAATGGAGACTGTGTTATTATAGTTTTACACTTTATGATGTAATGTAACATTTATGAATATATCTTGTGTTTCCAAGGCTACTAAACTAATCGGTCTTTCGTGACATGACCTTTTGTGATCATGCCAATGTTATACAATAATGCACCGAATCTGGGTGGTTGGGGTTGGGGAGTTACAGATGGTATCAGAGGCAGTTTAGTACTATCCTTGGAATCTAGATTTAGATAAACTCTGATTAGAGAACATAGCCCAGAGATAGACTTTGAGGATTAGTATATAAGAACTTCCTATAATTTTGGTATTAAAGAGATTTTGTGAGTTTTCCGAGCAATACATCCCTGTCTGGATACGAGCAGGTAGAGTCGGCTCTAGCACAGATGTACCTAGGGGGAAAACCCGAAAACACCGCTTTGATCTAGACTCAAACGGGAACTGGTGAACAATAATGGGCCTTGCAGCACTCTTGTTTACGACACTCCCAGGGGATATTCATGGGATAATTATCATTTTATTTACAAACCATTATGAAGGGCTTATGAGTATATACCTCCTCAATGAAAACATTTTTATGATTATGGATTATATCCATAAATAGTTCAATTAATGTAAAGTGTTTTACAAGTGTGGAATTATGTATTTTGATTCAAAAACTAATCTTGTTTATGATATTGTTCAGAAATGTCTCCTAGTGGTAGGAATGGAAACCATATCAATGAACGCAATCCGTGTAGGGATTTCCCTCCTGCTCAAGATAATTATTATGGAGTTGATGATACAACTGGTGCTGATCAACTTATTACCATACTGGGACAACTCACTCAGGTTATGAATAACAATCTTACTCATATGGATCACCCTGATCTGCAACATGGAGGATAAATGTTAGTCCGCTTCATGAGGCAGCAACCACCAACATTTAATGGGGGTACAAATCCATTAGTAGCTGAGAAATGGATAAACTCCTTAGAAAAAATATTCAATACCTTGGGGAGTATCGAAAGGGAGAAAGTTATCAAGGCAGTTTACTGCCTCACTAGAGTCGTCGATCATTGGTGGTCGTTGATTCAAAATACAAAGGAAGATGAAGAAGTATCAATTATGTAATGGAGGGAGTTTAAGGAAATTTTCTTAGAAAAATACATTCCACATGACCATCAATTAGATATGGAAAGGAAATTTCTGAGTTTGAGGCAGAAGGGGGATGAGAATGTCGCAAAGTATGAGGATAACTTTACAAGGTTAGTGGGGCATGTTGCAGATTATATACGTAACCTAATAAGTAAGATAAATCGTTCATTGATAGGTTAAAACTATTTCTCCATCGAGCATTAGTATCACAACCTTTCTCAACATACGAAGATATAGTCTCGTGTGCTATCAAGACAGAAAATGAATTATCTAAATCTTATGACAATAAAGTAATGCAAGAGAAGAATAGAACGGTGGAAAAAGAGTTAGATAAAGGGAAAATGGAAAAGAAGGATTTTCCATTATGCGATAATTGTAGGAAGAATCACCCTGGTACTTCCCTAAAAGGAATGGGAGTTTGTTATAAATGTGGAGAAAAAGGTCACCAGGTGTGTGATTTCAAGGAAATGAAAGAGGATATCAATGTTAAATGCTACAATTGTAGGGAAATGGGATATTATGCAAATGAATGTCCTAAGATTTAGGGAAACATACCATAGAAAAGTCCAAGGGATCAAGGAAAATCTTATGTTGTTACTACAGTTGAAGTGGAATAATTAATGTATTGGTGCTTTTGGACTCAAGGATTATATTATGGTTATAGGAATAATGTGATATATATAAGGAGAGTATTGCAGTACTTGTTATTATCATTAAGTTTTTAATAAGATGAAGGTAATCATATTTTTGTATGTGACAATAAGAGAAACATTACTTTGTTTGAGGAATCTGATGATACAAATGATTTTTGAATTTAGAGACCTTTTAGAGAATGTTTTGACGGAGCTATTTTGGATAACTATAATGTTGGAATGGATTAAGTTGAACTTTGGATAGTATTGTTTAAGGTTAAAAAATTTCTGAAGATTACTTTTGGAATATTATAATACTATATTTTTAGGAATTGGATAACCTGCAGGTCGGGGGATAACCCTTCGCGTCAGACAACGCTGCAGGAATCGAACCCACAACCATAGTGAGACATGCCTTTATTATCTACCACAAGCCTACAAGAAGTCCCTGGTTATTACAAAAAGGTATTCCTAATTTAAATGGTTTGTGTTAATATTTGGAACCTTATACAATTATGATAAATAGAATATTTTTGAGTTCTTTTACCTTTTAAGGTGAAAGATGGGTTTGTGGTAACATTTATTAAAGAATGAAAGTCTACATGACAAGTATGTATATTCCCTTATGTTCTTAGTAAATCTCCTAAAAAAATTCCTCGACTTTATAAAAGGTAACATAAAACAAAAACGTTGCCAGATAACTTTTCCACCGGGGGATTCAATGACCGTTTAACCAATCACAGGTTTGTGATTTTCTTGTGGTTATGTTTCTCCTAATCATTTTTTATACAACTCTCCATCAGACCTCGATGGATTTTTTTTTCTTCCATATCCATACTTTCATAGAATCCTAGTATGGGCTCTCTCGGGTGACCTTTGTACTTCTCTTTCTTTATTTTAAAGTTATATTTTTATTAACCTTATTTCCGATTTTGGTTTTCCAAAAAGTAATTTTCAATTTTCAACCTTTTATTTTCAAAGAAAAATTTCAAATTTCGAGGACACAATTTATTGAATGAGGGGAGAATGTAACACTCTGAGCTTCCACGATACGCTTCACTTTCAATAATGCAATAACTTGCATTATATGCAAGTTCGAGGTTCTAACACACCGCGACCAATAAAAATAGCCTTTATGAATAGTAATACCCACTTTTTGAAGTTATATATATATTATATTTCATAATGGACTTCATTTTTGGATTCAGAATATCGAAATTAGCCTATATTGAATTTTTGGTATTTTTCTGAGAACTTCCAATTTTTTATGAATAGTAAAAAATACTTAAAAACAACTATTTTAATCAAAATAATTTATTGTGATTTATTATAATATTTAGTGGTTTTAAAGTATAATTAGAATATATTTTTACCATTTTATCAAATGGTGGTCATTATAATTAATTTTAATTTTAAATTGGAAATAAATAATTGTCAATCTTTTGATATATATTGTTTCTTAAAAACACTCTAATTGATGTGACAGCGGGAGTTAATTATGAAATTAATTAACTTATATGTTTTGAATTTTTTAAAATAGACATCATTTTTGAATTTGGAATATCAAATATTGCTTTGAGTGAATTTTTTGTATTTTTATGAAAAACATTAACTTTTGATGAATATGGAAACCACTAACTGGTAGTTTAAAAACTAATTTTTCTTGTAAATTAAACATTACCACTTATATGTAATGAATTTAAAAAATCCTACATACATGGTTGTCACTAGGAATTAAAATTTGGTTCAATTGGATTAAAATAATTTTTGGTGAACAGAAACTTTTAAGTTTAAATAATCGAGATTAAAGGTAATTAGTGAAATTTATGGTAAAAATGATATTATAAAAATTTTAAAACACATTTACACTTGTCCTACATTTATTTTATTAGACATGCCCGACCAAGACAATCAATGGGTCAACTTGGGGTCTCCATGGAGCCACTTTGGTTGGAAAATGACATTAAAAACTTTTTATTTAATGTTAAAATAAAAATGTCACAAACATTAGTTGTTTTACTAAAAGAATTTTTAAATTGGGTTATAAAATTCATATTTTTGACTATAAATATTCATTAGAAATCTAAAAATATGTCCAAAATCATGATATTTTTTTTATAATTTTTAGACGTTAAATAAATTAAATATTTTTATGACACCATGATGATGCAGTGATTAACTCATTAATTAATGATTTAAATAAAATGAAATGGTAATGTAAAATATAAGACTTACACTTGTAAAAAAACCCATTTGATGAGTATATTTCGAACCCTTATTACCTTATCCTTTAAATATATAATTTTGGGACCTTTGAAATCCGAAACTCATTATATAATAAAGTAACATTTCATGACTTTCCAAGAGTGCCCCTCCTCTCCTCTAATAAAAGGTCCCAGCACTACCACCTTATTCACACCTTAAAAGCCTTTTGGCTCGGCCACAATCTGCCCAAATACTCTCCAAACTTCCCTATATTACTCCTAGAAGCCTCAATTTGGGCATAATTCTTCCCAAGGAAGCCTTTGGCTCAAATCAAAAAAGAGTTACTCGATTTTAAGGTAATGTCTTCTCTTATGTTATTTCATTTTATTTTGCTTCTGCAACCCCTTAAACTCTTTTTATTCATTTATTTTGAAACAAAACCAGTATAATAAATATAATAGGATATTGTTATAATAATTATTCAAGATACAATTACACACACCTACATCTAATGGTTAAAGAACATACTGTTTCTGTGGATGGAAAATTTCTGCCTCACGAAACGATGATTGTTCAACAATCATATAACACCTTCAAAGGTGGCCATTAAGATTCCACTATATTTATATATGATATATAACATGTTTATGTTTTACTTAATCTTCTGTATTTTTCATTTATGTCATACCTTTATGGTTTCCATTATGGGTAAACACGATATCTTTATTTTAGGAAGAGCGGACTACCGCCCCCTCAAAGTGATTTGAATCATTAATGCCATATGTGGGATGTATAAAGGATGGAGTAAATGGTATTATACATTATATTATACTGGAATTATATTATATATTTATATAATTATAACTCCATTCCATTAAATAGTAAATAGGAATGAAAGTAGCGTTCATGCATATGTACGACTTACCGTCTCCATGAATGGTGCATTTCATTTCTTACCTCTAAATGTTATGTAATATTATAAATGCATGTATATAATGGATATATAGGATATATAAGATATCTACATCATTAATATAATTCTGGAGATAATGGATATTCTACCGCATAAACAACTTGTAATTATAAGAAGTTTATGGTTGACTCAAGTACCAAAGATCGACAAAACGACCGTTATTAACTTAAATGACTACATAAATTTTGTAACATTGTAATAAGTGATAAAAAAGGGATAATGAACATGAAAAAGGTTCTTAAGAAAGTAGAGATTAACTCTAGTATATTATTCATGAGATTAATGAACGGTCGAGTGAAGTCGGACATGAGGTAAGGGAACTTATTAACCCAATTTCCATTCTTTGGGTTAATCTCCTACATTAAATTATGACATGATATTATTATGTCCAATATTGTATTTGTACTTTCGTTATGTGTAATTATATTTAATACACATAATAGATATATTATATTTAAAAAATGATCTTTGTATTGGAATTAATCTCAAATCTCTTTTCATTGAGGCATATATTGTTTTATACACAACTTTCTTTTATACGGTGTATAAACCCCTTTGACGTTTACGATTACTCAAGAATATATTTTTTATACGACTAATTTTACTAAACAAAAAAAGGGAATTATTTTTTTGTCGTACGTATGTGGAAACAACGACTTCTCCTCCGCCGTGACCATTATTTGAGTTTCGGCTTCCTCTACTAGCCATAAATTTTTTTAAATCATTGTTAAATACCATGTTTTACTTTTATTTTATTTTACTTTTGAAAATGGTATGTGTAAAACATTTTTTACAAGTATTAATATATGAAAACCTAGTGCAATTGTATATTTATTTAATGCATGGTTAAAATTGTTTTTAGAAAACCTGAATCTCGAGTGTTGTAGACAGGAAGGGATTGGGCGTGGACCCATCATGGCCTTTAATTAGTCGAACAATCTCAGAATTAGTTATTTTTTTTCAAAACCTTGCATTATGTTTTCAGAAAAAAACTGAAGTATATTTGATCAATTTTAAATGTATGTATCTTCTAAAAATTTAACTGGTATTTTGATGCCGTAATTAATTTCAAACTGTATTTTAAAAAATGGTATTCCTAAATTTTTATATACCATTTTTCTTATAAGTAATTCATTGGACATAGTAAGTGACGGGTGGAGCCTGCTATAGCTCCTCGATGCATTGACAGGTCCAATGAGTCAAACTAGTGTCTTGGCATGAGGCCTTGACAAAATCTTATTTGTAGTCTTGGCATGAGGCCTCGGCTATGATTTTATGATAGTCTGGCATTATTTATTCCATCATTATTAAAGTGGTTATTGATATTGCTTTTGATTATTGGATCAGTAGAATATCTATGTGAATAAGTAAATGGATTTATTTAATTTTACTTTTGCTATATTATGTTGAAGTTCATGTCTAAAAGGATTATTTTAGTTATATATTGCCTTAAATGTTTAAGTTTATTTATGAAAGATTCCGCTATATTGTTATCCTTACTCATCATATGAGCTCACCCCTTTCAATGTTTTAATTTTTCCAGGATGTGAAGAAGTATTTTAGGAATGACCTGGAGGGCTATTCTGAAGGGGATATGAGTGTGGAAAATGGGGACTATGTTGTTATTGTTTTTCACATTATGATGTAATGTAACATTTATGAGTGTATCTAGTGTTTCCAAGGTTACTAAACTAATCGGTCTTTCGAGACTTGATCTTTTTTGATCATGGAAATGTTATGCAATAATGCACCGACTATGGGTAGCTGGGTTCGGGGCATTATAGTTTGTATCCGAGGCAGTTTAGTACTAACCTTGTTTGAGAAATCTAATGATACAATTGATTTTGGAATTTAGAGCCCTTTTAGAGAAAGTCTGGATGGAGGTATTTTGGATAACTATAAAGGTTGGAATGAATTAAGTTGAACTCTGGATAGTATTGTTTAAGGTTAAAACATTTTTGATGATTAATTTTGGAATATTATAATACTATATTTTTATGAAAAGGACAACCTACAGTTTGGGGGATAACCCGTCACGTCGGACAAAGCTGCAGGAATCGAACCCACAACCATTGTGCGACTGGCCATTATTACCTACCACTAGCCTACAGGAAGTCCCTGGATATTACAATAATGTTTTCCTAATTTAAATGGTGTGTGTTAATATTTGGAACCTTATACAATTATGATAAATAGAATATTTTTGAGTTATGTTACCTTTTAGAGTGAAATATGGGTTTGTGGTTAAAATTTATTAAAGAATAAAAGTCTACATGACAAGTATGTACATTCCCTTATGTTTTTAGTATATCTCCTAAATAAATTCATCAACATCATAAAAGGTAACTTAAAACAAAAAACATTTCCGGTTAACATTTCCAACTGGGGAATCAATGACCGTTTATCCAATCAAAAGTTTGTGATTTTCATGTTGTTAACTTTCTCCTAATCCTGTTTTCTACAACTCTCCATCAGAACTCGATGGTTTTTTTTTCTTCCATATCTATATTTTCATATAATCCTAGTATGGGCTATCTCGGGTGACTTTTGTACTTCTCTTTCTTTATTTTAAAGTTATATTTTTATTAACCATATTTCCAATGTGCGTTTTCCAAAAATGGATTTTTTATTTTCAACCTTGTATTTTCAAAGAAAAATTCCAAATTTCGAGGACCCAATTTATTGAAGGAGTTGAGAATGTAACACCCCGAGCATCCATGATATGATTCTCTTTCAATAATTCAATAGCTTTCATTGTACGCAAGTTTGAGGTTCTAACACACAACGACCAATCAAAATAGCCATTACGAATAGTAATACGCACTTTTTGAAATTATATATATTTTATATTTCAATATGGACTTCATTTTTGGATTTTGAATATCAAAATTATCCTATGTTGAATTTTTGGTATTTTTCTGAGAACTTCCAAATTTTTATGAATAGTGAAAAATACTTAAAAACAACTTTTTTAATCAAAATAATTTATACTGATAAATTTTAATATTGAATGGTTTTAAAGTATAATTAAAATATATTTTTACCAATTTATCCAATGGTGGTCATTAGAAATAATTTCACTTTGAAATAGGACATAAACAATTGTCAATATTTTGATATATATTGTTTCTTAAAAACACGCTATTTGTTGTGACAACGGGAATTAATTATAAAATTAATTAATTAAACTTATATTTTTTGAATTTTTTAAAATAGACATCATTTTTGAATTTGGAATATCAAATATATCTTAGTGTGATTTTTTTGGTATTCTTCTAAAAAACATCAATTTTTTATGAATAGTGAAACCACTAAGTGGTAGTTTAAAAACTAATTTTTCGTGTAAATGAAACATTACCACTTATGTGTAATGAATTTCAAAAATCCTACATACATGGTTGTCATTAGAAAGTAAAATTTGGTTCAATGGGATTAAAATAATTTTTGGTGAATAGAAACTTTTAGGTTTAATTAATCGCGATTAAAGGTAATTAGTGAAATTTCAGGTAAAAATGATATTATAACAATATTAAAATACCTTTACACTTGTCCTACACTTATTGGATGAGTCATGGCAGACCATGAAAATCCATGGGTAATGTTGGGGACCCCATGGAGCCACTTTGTTGGAAAATGACATTAAAAACTTTTTATTTAACGTTAAAATAAAAATGTCACAAACCTGAGTTGTTTTACTAAAAAAAATTTAATGGGGTTATACAAGTCATATTTTTGACTATAAATATTAATTAGAAATATAAAAATATTTCCTACATAATGATATTTTTCTTATAATTTTTAGACATTAAATAAATTAATTATTATATGATACCATGACGATGCATTGATTACCTCATTAATTAACGATTTAAATAAAATGAGAATATAATGTAAAATCTAAGACATACACTTGTCAAAAACCTATTTAATGAGAATATTTGGAACCCTTATCACCTTATCTTCGAAATATAAATGTGTGGGACCTTTAAAATCCGAAACTCATTATATAATAACGTAACATTTCAGGACTTTCCAAGAGTGACCCTCCTCTTCTCTTATAAAAGGCCCCCACCACTACCACCGTATTCACACCTTAAAAGCCTTTTGGATCGGCCAACCTATACCCAAATACTCTTCCAAATTCCCTCTATTACTCCTAGAAGCCTCAATTTGGGCATAATTCTTCCCAAAGAAGCCTTTGGATCAAATCAAAAAAGAGTTACCCGATTTTAAGGTAATGTCTTCTCTTATGTTATTTTGTTTTATTCAGCTTCTACAACCCCTTAAACTCTTTTTATATCTTTATTTTGTAACAACACCAGTATCTTCAATATACAAGGATGTTGTTATAATAAGGATTCGAGATACACTTACACACACCTGCATCTAATGGTTAAAGAACATATTGTTTCTGTGGATGGCGAATTTCTGCCTCACGAAATGATGATTGTTCAACACTCATATAATACCTTCAAAGGTGGCCATTAATATGTCACTATATTTATATATGATATATAAAATTTTTATGTTTTACATAAGCTTCTGTATTTTTCATTTATGTCATACCTTTATGGTTTCCATTATGGGTAAACGCGATATCTTCATTTTAGGAAGTGCGGACTACCGCCCCCTAAAAGTGATTTGAATCGTTAATGGAATATGTGGGATGTAAAAAGGATGGAGTAAATGGTATTATACATTATATTATACTTGAATTATATTATACCTATATATAATTATAACTTAATTCTATTAAATATGAAATAGGAATGAAAGTAGCGTTCATGCGTACGTACGGCTTACCGTCTCCATGAACGGTGCATTTCATTTCTTACCTCTAAATGTTATGTAATATTATAAAGGCATGTATATAATGGATATTTAGGATATATATGATATCTACATCATAACTATAATTCTGGAGATAATGGATATTCTACCACATAAACAACTTGTAATTATAAGAAGTTAATGGTTGACTCAAGTACCAAAGATCTACAAAACGACCGTTATTTACTTAAAATGGATACATAATTTTCGTAACATTGTAATAAGTGTTATAAAAGGGATAATGAACTTGAAAAAGGTTCTTAATCAAGTAGATATTAACTCTAGTTTATTATTAAAGAGATTAAAGAATGGTTGAGTGAATTTGGACACGAGGTAAGGGAACTTCTTAACCCAATTTTCGTTCTTTGGGTTAATCTCCTACTTTCAAATTATGTCAGGATATTATTATGTCCAATCTTGTATTTTTACTTTCTTTATGTGTACTTATAGTGAATACACATTATAGATATATTTTATTTAAAAAATGATCTTTGTAAGGGACTTCATCTCAAATCTCCTTTCATTGAGGCATAATTGGTTTTATTCACAACTTTCTTTTATACGGTGTATAAACCCCATTGACTTTTATGTTTACTCGAAAAAATATTTTTTATACAAATAATTTTACTAAACAACAAAAGGCAATGTTTTTTGTCATACGTATGTGGCGACAACGACTTCTCTACCGCTGTGACCATTATTTGAGTTTTGGCTTCCTCAACTAGCCATAAATTTTTTTAAATGAAAAACAAATACCATGTTTTATTTTATTTTTTTTTGGATTTGAAAATGGAATGTATAAAATGTTTTTTACGAGTCATAATATATGAAAACCCAGTGAAAATTTATATATCTTTAACGGAAGAATAAAATTGTTTTCAGAAAACCCGACTCTCGAGTGTGGTAGACTGGAAGGGATTGGGCGTGGTCCCATCATGGCCGGTAATTAGTCGAAAGTCTTAGAATTAGTTATTTTGTTTTTAGAAGCCTGCATAATGTTTTTAGAAAAACACTGGAGTATATTTGAGCAATTTTAAATGTAAGTATCTTCTAAAAATTGAACTAGTATTTTGATGCCGAAATTAATTTCAAATGGTGTTTTAAAAAATGGTATTCCTAAATAATTATATACCATTTTTCATATAAGGAATTCATTGGACTTAGTAAGTGACGGGTGGAGCCCGCTATAGCTCCTCGATGCATTAGTAGATCCCATGAGACAAACTAGTGTCTTGGCACGAGGGCTTGACAAAATCTTATTTGTAGTCTGGGCACGAGGCCTTGGCTACGTGGTTATGATAGTCTGGCATTATGCATTCCATCGTTATGAAAGTGTTTACTGATATTGCATGTAATTATTCGATTAGTAGAATATCCATGTGAATAAGGAAATGGAATTATTTAATTTTACTTTTGCCATATTATGTATAAGTTCATGTTTAAATGACTTTTTTTAGTTATAAATTTTCTTTAAATGTTTATTTTTATTTGTGAAAGCTTCCGCTATATTTTTATCCTTACTGAGCATCTGAGCTCACCACTTTGAATGTTTAAATTTAACTTTTTCCCTAACCATTTTTCGATGTGTAGAATCAAAAAATGAAGACCATTTTTCAAAAATAATTTTCTAAATATTAATAATTTAATATTTAATTAAAATCATAATTTATTATCAAAAACTAGTTTTAAAACATTCATTATGTTATTCTAAAATATTGGTATATCATACTTTTGACATGAATATTATTTATATATTATAATGGGTAAGGATACTTATTCATTAGGCTGTATCACTATTGATAAGGGTATGTTACTATTCATAAGGTTAGGTGACTATTCACCAAAAAAATAGTTTTTATTATTAGAATCTAAATAACTTACTGATTGTGACTATGTATGTATGATTTTTTAAATTAACATCACAAAAGTGAAAAAATTATGTTTTAAGAGTCTCATAATTATTAGTAATTAATTTGGTTATGATATATTTATAAGAATGTAATTTCCTTTAAAAAAATATTCGATCGTCACAGTCTCCCCTCCTTACAAAAATTTGGCCCACGAATTTTCATTTAAAATCTAGACCAAGAACAGGTAGGTGTACTTCTCCTTCATTGATTCCTCCATTTCCCAAGTTTCTACTTCTTACTTATGGTTTCTCCACTGTACCTTGACCAGATGAGTAGTTTTGTTGCGTAGAACTTTGTCTCTACATTCAAAAATTTGCACCGGCCAATCCTCATTAGAATGATCATCCTCCAACTATACCACCTCTGAAAAGAGTATATGTGAAGGGTCTGGGTTGTCTTCTTTAAGAGGGATATATGAAAGACATCATGTACCTTTGACATGCTCGGTTGAAGTGCCAGTCGATTTGCCATAGCTCCGACTCGATCTACGATCTTGAAGGGGCCGATATACCTGGGTCTTAGCTTTCCATTCTTCCCAAACTGCAAGACCATATTCCAGGGATATATGCGTATAAATAAATGGTCTACTACTTTGAAGTCTAGGTCTCATCGACAGTTATCAGCAAAAATCTTCTGTCGACTTTGGGCTGCCTTTATATGCTGCTGAATGGTTTTCACCTTCTCTGCCATTTGCTCAACCAATTCATGTCCTAGAAGCTTTCTCTCACTGAATTCATCCCAACAATCTGTTTTTATACACCTTTTCCCATAAATGGAATCATATGGTGCCATACGGATGCTCGAGTGAAAGATATTGTTGTAGGAGAATTCAAATAGTGTAAGATGTTGGTCCCAACATCCTTTGAATTCCATATAACATGCCCTCAACATGTCTTCCAATGTCTGAATAGTCCACTCAGATTGGCCATCAGTTTGAGGATGATGGGCCATACTGAAGTTCATTTTAGTGGTTATTGCATGTTTGAGACTTTTCCAAATCATCGAGATGAATCTAGGATCATGGTCTGATACAATAGAGAGTGGTACTCCATGCAACCTTAACACTTCATTGATGTAAATCCATTCAAGTTAATCCAATGAGAAGTCCTCTCGAATCGCTATGATGTGAGTTGTCTTTGTAAGATGATCCATAGTGACCCATATAGAATTGTTTCCTCTAGATGTCCTTGGGAGTCTAGTGACAAAGTCCATAGTATTGTTCTCCCACATCCATGATGGTATGAGTAGTGTTTTCATCACCCCCTTTGACTTTTTCCTCTCAGCCATCAGTTGTTGACATACCAAGCACTTTGAAGTATATTCAGAAATCTCCCTTTTCATATTGTCCCACCAAGTGTTCTCTCGGAGATCTCGATACATCTTTGTGCTACTATGATGTATAGAGAAATTAGAGCTATGAGTATCATCCAATAGTTCTCTATTTAGCTTAGGAATAGTGGGAACACAAAGCCTCTTCTCGAATTTCAAAATGTCATCTTCATATGAGAATTCAGTCCCCATCCCATCATTTATTGCTTTAATTTTCATTAGAAACTCCTAATCATTAACCTGAGAACTTTTTATCCTTTCTAGTAAAAAATATTGGGAAAACATTTGAAAAAATAGTGATTTCCTACCTTCTTTAATAATTCCCATATCAATCTTTACTAGATCCATGAACATAGGATCCCTTTCTACTCTCATCATGTTCATAATTCCATGGTCTTTTCTACTCAATGCATCTACTACCTTATTTGAATTCCCTGAGTGGTAGTGTATTGTGCAATCATAATCTTTGAGTAGCTCAATCTACCTCCTTTGTCTCATGTTGAGTTTGTTTTCTGAAAAATATTCTTCAAACTCTTGTGTTCTGTATAAATCTCACATTTTTCACCATTGTGATATTGTATCCATATCTTCAAAGCACAAATTATAGCAGCTAACTCAATATCACGAGTAGGATAGTTTTGCTCATGAATTTTTAGCTGTCATGAGGCATAATCAATAACCCTATAATTTTTCATGAGGACTCCACCAAGTCCTTTCATTGAAGCATCAAAATATATAACAAACCTGTCATTCCCTGATTGTAGTTTGAATATAGTAGCATTGAATAATCTTTTCTTAAGTTCTTTGAAACATTCTTCATAATCTTTGGTCCAAAAAAATTTAACCCCTTTATGTGTGAGCTTTATTAGTGGGCTAGCCAATCGGGAAAAATTCGGTATGAAATGATGATAATAACCTGATAAGCCAATAAAACTGTGTACCTTAGTTATGTTTATTGGAGTGGGCCAATCTTGGATTGCCTATTTCTTTGTAGGGTCAAATAGGATTCCATCCTTAGAGACAATATGGCCACAAAATGAAATCTCTTGAAACCAGAATTCAATCTTTCTAAACATCCAATATAATTCATGTCTTCTAAGAGTCTTCCAGATAATGCACGAGTGATTTTCAAGATCTTAGTATATTTTAGAGTATACTATGATATTATCAATAAATACCACTATAAAATCATCGAGATGTTCCTTGAAAACTCTGTTCATTAGATCCATTAAGACAGAGGGTGCATTAGTCAAACCAAAATGAATTACTGTAAACTCATAATGCCCGTACATGGTTCGAAATGCTATTTTCGAAATTAAATCCTTCCTCACACTCAACTGATGATATCTTGATCGAAGGTCAATCTTTGAAAAGTATTGAGCTCCATGCAGTTGGTCAAATCAATCAACAATGCGAGGTAGGGGATACTTGTTCTTTATTGTTATATCATTGATCTCCCTGTAGTCGATACATAACCTCATAGATCCATCATTCTTATTAACAATAAGGGCAGGGGATCCCCATGGAGAAACACTCTGGAGAATAAATCCATTATTACGCATTTGCTCTCATTGTTTCTATAGTTCCACTAATTCCACAGTGGTCATTCTATAAGGGGTCTTCGATATAGGCCTTGAACTTGGAACTAAATCAACGGAAAACTCAATTTCTCGTTCTGGAGGATGTCCAGATAAATCTTCTTGAAAGAAATCAACATATTCTCTCACAATAGGTATATCTTCTATTTGAACAATCCTTTCCTCTCCCACAGTTATTTCATTATCTTCCTCCCTAATAATTGAATTTAGTTGAGCCATAGGGGGTGGATCTAGATAATAATCAGGAGATGAAGATTCTACAATAAAGATAAGGTGTTCTTTATTATCGTCATCAAAAATCGTATCCTCCTTCTTCTAACAATAATTTTTTACATTATGATTTTAAAGCCAATCCATATGGAGGATTAAATCGAATTAAATCGTGGGTATGAAGATGAGATCAACAGATAAGGAACATTTTTATTCCCTAATGTGAACAGATTGATAGAACAATGTAGAAATGATACTTCCCTTAAGAGTTTTGACTAACAATTCCCTTGTTAAATAAAATTGAAAATATCTAATTTTCATAGAAATCTTGGATGATATGAAACAATGTGATGATATAGAATCAAATAAATCATTGGATAAAATTGATGAAATGATCCATGTACCTGACACCACGTCACACAGAACATCAACCTCTGTAGTTGTGATCGCATATGCTTGTCCTTGCTCCCTTGGCCTCTTATATTTCATATTTCCTTGATGTATTGGATAATTATTAGCATAGTTCATCATATATTGATAGTTATAGAATCGAACATCATTGTATTCCTTCTTTCCTTTGCAAACACCAGCTAGATGGAATTTCTGACAACATTTGTAGCATACTCCTTTTCCATTTATGCACGCACCAGGGTGTTTCCTTCAAAAATTTTCACATGGATGAAATTCAACTCTTCCCTTCTTTTTTGTTTCCTTATTTCATTTCCCGTGGTTTTCAGAAGCCTTGTTCTTTTCATTATTTCCCTTAAAGTTATAAGACTTAGTGATTTATTTGTTTGGTCTTCAAAGCACAAGAAAGTCTATCCTCATATAATGAAAACTTTTGGGAGACCAGTGCCTTCCAGAGGAATGGTTTTAGGACCTCAAAGAATTAATCGATTTTGCTCCTTCGATTTCGTATGTAGTCCACATCATTTTTTGACAGCCTTGTAAGGTTTGCTTCATACATGGAAACATTTTCATCCTCCTTTTTCCACAGATTCAAGAATTTTCTTTTCCATATCTACTCTTTGTTCATAGGGGAAATATTTTTCTAAGAAGATTTCCTTAAAATCCCTCCATTTCATCTCTTCTATTTCTTCCTCCTCCTTTGTTTTTTTGATTAATGACCACCATTGATCTGCATCTCATGATAGATGATATACGACCATGACAACCTTCTCTTTTTCATTTCAGCCGAAAGTGGGAAATATTTTCTCGAGGGAACATATCCACTGCTCAGCTACAAAAGGGTTTTTAGTCCCATTGAATGATGGAGGCTGTTGTCACATAAAGAGATATAGCATAACTCCTCCACGTGATGGATCTGGATGCTCCATATGGTAAATGTTATTATTCATAACCTGAGTAAGTTGTCCCGGTATATTTATGAGTTGCTCAGCACCAATCACAGCACCAGAGCCAACATCATTGTCTTGCACCACAGGAAAATCCCTACAAGAGACATGTGTGTTCATGTGGTTTCCATTCCTTCCACTTGGTGTCATCTCTAGATAATGGAATTAACTAGATTAAGTTATGAATCGTAATGTATAATCATAATTTAACAGAATACTAAGAAATGATAATGGGGATCCTGGGAATGGCTAATTTCATATTCACAAATATGGTTTCCTTGAGGAATATTTTATATTTCAATCCTTCAAAATGTCTTGTAAAGAAAAATGTGAATTATCCTAAGCATATCACACAGGAGAGTCATAACCAAGAGTGCTGTAAGGCCTATTGTCATGCAGTAGTTCCCATTTGAGTCTAGCTCACTGCGGTGTTTTCGGGTTTTACCCCTAGATACATCTGTGCCAGAGCCGCCTCTACCTAGTCGTATCCATACAGGGATGTATTGCTTGAAAAATCCACAAAATCTATTCCTTCCCAAAATACCAGCACATTATTGTATGTATATCTTCAAAAAATAACTTATGGACTATTATCTAATTCTACGTTTTCTAAATCTAGTTTCTAAGTATTCTACTAAACTTGCTCTAATACAAACTGTAAGGACCCGACCCTAGTTGTCCGGAGCCGGTGCGTTGTTTGATTACATTGGAATACATACAAGGAAAATGAATGCTGATGTACCGAGTAGTTTAGTATTTTTGGAAACAAAATTCATACATAATTTCAAGATTACAACTTGAAGAGAAATACAACATCAGAACTCTTTAGACAACACCCATAACTCATAGGTTATTTCAGTATGTCATTCATAATAAACATCATCATGTACTGAAAAAAATGATACATAAGAAATGGGTGAGCTCGAACGCTCAGTAATAGTAAGAAATACAGCGGAAGATAGTATAAACATAATACATGGGGCATAACTGAAAACACATGCCTTTAATAATAAACTTGAACACTATATGGAAAGAAAATGATCTGAGTAAATAAGGTCGTAATAAAACATAATCATGGGTATTCTACTAATCAAATAACCACATGGATTATCAATAGTTGAACTCAAAATGATGGAATTCATAATGACTGACATTCTGAAACATTTTTTCAAGGACTCGACCAAGACGTGTAATGATTAAGTCCTCGGCCAAAATCCATATCACATTGGGAAAGGCCTCGGCCAATTCCACGTTTATTTGTCTCATGAGACCTACCGATGCATCGAGGGGATATAGTAGGCCCTACCCATCACATAAAAAGTCCAATGCATTCCACATATATGCGGGGATCTACATAAACAACATATACTTTCATATTGAAACTATTATATGAAATGTAACAAACTATCCCCAATCATTAAACATAAAACACTAACCATTCCGAGTAATATGGTGAATGGTTTTAGGATAGATCGTCCACAATAGATTTAGTAATAAACCATTAAATAAAATACGGTAGATGAATTCATAAATTATTAAACCCAATAATATCATGGAATCAACAAGAGTGTTGAATTAGACGAAAACACTGTTATAAAATCATTAAGCAATTCTTGAGATAAATACACTATTATTTTGAAAAGAATAGTTTTTTTTGAAAAATATTTATATAAAACTAGAAGTGAATTAAGATAGTATTTTCATAATAAAATGAGTAATTTAATATTGATTATGGTTCCCAAAATCAGATTATAGATTTCCCATGAAAATAGATAAGAATTTGAGAAATTCTATTGAATCAGGATTGTATTTTGGAAACTACTTCGATCATTTCTTTTAAAACATGTAACTATCCATAAAATAAGGAAGGTTTCGGGTTTTTAAACATATATATGATACTCACCAAAAATATATGATGAGTACATAACAATACATATGAATATCATGGACGTAATTAGACAATGAAAGTATCCCGAATGAAAATAAATGTTCGGTTGGAAAAACCCATACTTTAACTCCAAACATGTTCTGCTCTTGTACATAAGCTCCTGGAATATGAAATTATACATTTTATTATATTATTTCATAACCTATTATACATTTATTTAGTAACCATAATTCTGGTTAGTTCATTTATGTCTTTATTGATAACTTATTGTATTGAATTTCATCATTCTGGAGTGTTCGTTTCTCTTATTTAGAAATTAGGTTCACTTGTGTTTATGTAATGAAGTGGAATGGATTTAAATCAAAAGAATTGAAATGACATATTTTTTTTTGAATAGATATAGGAGTTATATTTCAATTATACCTCTTGGTTACATACAATGAGGATGAATTATCATATAGGACTTTAATGATAATTGTTTCGGTTAATTTGTGGGTTTTTATTACAACGAACTCATTATTCTTTATAAAAAACACCATTTCAACATAGGGATTAAAGAATCGTAAATAGGTTATATTATATATAATAATATGGTTCAACCATAAAAATAATGGTTTCATGACAAGAATTTAGAATGATAAAAAAATCGAAAGTCCATCGTCCTTGAATGGGTAAACTTAAAACATCTCGGATGGTGTTCTTGCTACTAGTGTAAAAGAAGGTAAAAGGGGGAGATAGTGATAACATATTCCAAAATCATGACAACATTACAGTACATATAAGGTACTGGAGTCATCACTAAATTTTGTTAATGAGAGGTAATAGAAATATAAAACAACTGAACATGAATGGAAATAATTGAAAAGTGGAATTTACCTCTTGATGCAAACATCCTTGAGAACCCATTTAATGGGGAGGTTTTGGACTTTTAATGAGACCAAAGCTTTGTTGATGAGGGAGAGGAGGTTAGGAGGGTATTTGGCCAGAATTTGTTGAAGGCACAAGGCTTGAGAAGACTGATTGGAAGAGGGGGTGATAGGGGTTTTTATAGTGGAGGAGAGAGGGGATTTCTTAATATAAAACTCAATAATTTATTATTTCTTCACAAGAAAAGTAATAGTAAGTAATCAATGAACAATAATAGAAATTTTATCATGTGAATTCAGATTAAAGGTGGTGCCATCAGCCATGATTCTAGCAATTGTCTATTTATCTTATAATGTATATATTCCGTAAATTACCATAAATTTACAATTCATCAAAGAATAATGTATTTCAGAAAAATCCCAAAAATTCACCCTAAACATTTTTCAACTTATAGAATCCTTAAATGAATTCCATTTTTCAAAAATAATTTTCTAAATTTTATTAATTTAATATTTAATTAAAATCATAATTTATTATCAAAAACCAGTTTCAAAACATTCATTAACTTATTCTAAAATATAGGTATATCATACTTTCAACATGAATATTAGTTATATATTATCATAGGTTAGGTTACTATTCATTAGGTTACATCTCTATTCATAAGGGTGTGTTACTATTCATAAGATTAGGTTAATGTTCACCAAAAATTAGTTTTTTCTTATTGGACTATAAATAACTTACTGATCACGACTGTGTATGTCAGATTATTGAAATTCACATCATATTAGTGACAAAATTATGTTTTAAGGGTCTCATAGCACTTATTAGTTATTGTGATTTTGATATATTTATAAGAAATTAATTTCATTTAAAAAAACTATTTGGTTGTTACAATGGTGCAACTTATTCACATTAAGAGAATAAACTAGTCTTTTAATCATATATGTTTTCAAGTGTGATACATTTTCCAACAATTTAAATCATATAAGACATACATTGGATCACAAATCACTCACATAGATAATGTATCTACTCTTATGAATCTATATTTTCCCTAATATCATTTTCCTTGAACTAAAATGGGTCTTATAAATACCTAAAATTCTAGAAATTAAAAAAAATATGTTTCATAAAACCTATTTTTTATGCTACATCAGAAAAAATGATCCAAAAAATATTATAATAAAACTATTAAGATATTATAATAATCTATTATATGGAAAACAATTAAATTTTATTATTTGTAGAAAATAAATATTTAATATGAATTAATATCAGTAAAGTATATTTTCATTTAAATATTTTTCCTTATATTTTGCCTATTATATTAAAAAATAAGTTTGAAAAATTGAAAAATACAAATAGTGTCTTAATTCTTCATATAATAAACTATTTTTAAGGAAATACATAGTTTATTCAAAAAAGAAAAAAAATTATCTGAAAGCATATATTTTTGTGAAAATTATAATTCTTATGATTTCCAATTAATTTATTTGTGTCATATAATTTTAAAAAACAATTAAAGAAATATAGATTCATTTAAAGAATAAAATTTTGACATTAATAAATTATTTTCCATATAAAACCTATTTTAATTAAATTGGACTAAAATAAATGTTATTTTAATAAAAAAAAATTAGACCTTTCATTGAATTATGTGTTCTTAAGTGGATATTCAATTGTGGAATTCCATGAAATCATTTTAAAATTAATTTTATTCATAATAAATCAATTTATAACATTATGATAAGTAAAAATAATTATTTTATAATATAAAAAAATTAAACATGTAATACTTTTATATTAAAATTACTATTTTATATATAAGTGTGTTTATTTTAAAAATGGATTTTCAAAAATGTATAAATTTGATATAAGAATTTTTATTATAATATTAAATAATATTTTTAATATTATTTAATATGGTCAACATTAATTTTAATCATTAGAAGAAAATACTTAAGTATAAATGTGTTTCCCTAATAAAAAGGAAAAATGAATAAAAGTATTAAATAGTGGGGAATGGTAAAAACATGTTATAAAATGATTTTGGATGTGTTTTCCATCCAAAACCAACATTCCCATCAACTATTGTTCATTCATTAGAATCAGATCTTTAAATAGTAAATTACCATTATCAAAAATGCGAGAGTTTCATCCCAAATTTCCGTCATTGATGATCATTTTCATTTATGAATCTAATTTCACCAAATTTTGAATTTTTATTACAATGGAATATATAATATCGTGAAATATTTTTATTCATTGTATTTTGACATCAACCTATAAATAACCCTTTTATTTTATTTTTACTGTGACGTTTCTTAATATATATGTTTTTTTTGTCATTATTTTTCTCTATTTTAATTTTTTTATATTATGCACTTATTTATTTTGTTTATTGTGAATATTTCTATTGAAGAAATTAGTTTGCAATAATACATTTTTTAATTCATTGCCCAAATTATTTTTTATATAATTTTAAAAGACCACTTTTAGGGATTGAGTGGGACCCTCACATCACCGAATAACACTTAATACAACATCACATAAAAACAGTGGTAAATTTTAAAAAATACAAGAAGATCATCACCTAAAATCTCCTAAGATGCCTGAGGAACTCTTTCGAGTTATCCACGTCGCCATCAACACATCGCCTTCACAGTCAATACAATGTCGTCACCGTCATCTCATCATCGATGACAACCATCACAAACAAGATAACCTCCAAACGTCGAGTTCATCGCCATCACTGGCTATCGAGCATATACAACCTCACACCAAAACCCAAAACCTTAGCTGCACAAACCCATCTGTCATCACCAGCAAAATAATCGATCAAACGGAACACAAAATCACACAGATATCACCAAGAACGGAACAACAAAACACCACCAATGAAAAAGAGTAACATCACAAATGGATAGAGAAAGTCAAACGCAGGTCATGGCTCCAGGATCAACCTCAAGGCGGTCGATCCACACATCCCATGCCACCATGAGATCCTCCGTACTGGACCAAGATGAAGTCCTAAAACAAAAGGTAGAAAAGCATGAGCATAGAGGAAGTGATCTAAGGCCTTAAGAGCCACGACCACAGGGACAGGACCAGCGAGACCAAAACCAGATTCTCAAGCAAGCAGAAAGAGTATGAAACTAAAGAAAAAGAAGAGACCAATGGGGGGAGAGAGAGATATTGTGAAATCCATGAATGGACCACAAAAACAGAAAAACACACACCCAAGAAGCACCAATAATCAAAACCCCTACACAATCCGAATCCCCCAAGAGAGCCACCCAATCAGATCAAAATGGGATCTACTCATGACAGATTAGGAAGCAAGGGAAGAGGAGGAGCGAAAGAAGACCAAGGATGCAGCGATGACAGAGGAAACAAAACCCAATGAACACAAAAGAGGTGATGGATAACAATCAATGCCCCAGAACAACACTCCACCATCGCCATCCCAATCCACTATTGGAACCGTCGCACTGGACTGAGATGGGGTCAAGAGAGACGGGAATAGCGAAAAGGGTATAGGGGGAGGGAGTCCGAAGATTTAGCCAATGAACACCCCAAAAAGAAAGATGAAGCAAGAAAGAGAACCAAGGAGACCGGAAAAGGTATATAATTTAAACATCAAATTTCTAAAAAAAATTTAAATGGTTTTTATTTCAACTCTTAAAATGATACCATATTCAAAAAAATATATTTTTTTATATAAAAGAAATTTATTTACAAATCCTATATTATATCCTCTAACTAAAATCTTCTTATAAAATACAAATCATTCAATATAATTTATTTTTAAAAATTATTCTTGGATTATTTAATTGAAAATATTTATGTTTTTGGGAAATGGAATTAGTCTCTCTATTTCAAAATATTTATAAGGGTTTTGATGGAATAATTTATAATGCTTTACTTCTATGATATTCTCTATATCTGAATTTTTTTTCTCTTATAGAGTTTTTTTGGATTATAAATCTATGTTTTCTTATAATTTATTTCATTTGCGTGAAAATTTTTTGGTATAATTTTATTTTATTTGTTATGATATTTTTTGGGATTTATTTAATAATTTCTTAAAACCCATGATCCATTATATGGGTATGTTTATAATGTGATTATTTTTTTCAGGTGAAAAAAATGGGTGTATTATTATTTGGATGGTATAAATTTATCCCTAAAATTAATTTTGTAATATATTATATCTTATTATATATAAATTTTATTTTAACATTTTAATGAATATCTAGGTATATAAATGTTTAGTGTGATGGAATATAACTTTACTCGCAATTTTGTATATATTAAAATGATTGAGATTAACTAGTTTCACAAAGGGTTTGTGTGTTGGTGCATATGACTTCTCATAATTTTACATGTCAATTGGTTGGTGGGTAGGTAGGTTTATAATGATATGATATTATATTTTTCTAATTATTCCACATTCATTACAGTGTTACATGTCTCAAGTTATATGAATCATTTTTTATTTTATAATGTCATTGTAAAATTATATTATTTAAGATGATATAACTTGCATTCAAGAATATGGTTAACAGTTATTGATTTTTGTTTTTTAAAATTTAATAATTTTTCATATTAATTCATTCCTAGTGGTTTTTATCTTACCAAAATGTCCATTTATATGATATCCCATACACTTTGATTGGTCTCAACCATTATCCTTATTTTTAGCCAAGGATTTGAAAATTAATATTTAACATGGAATTTCTATTAAAGGGTTTAGTTTATGGGTAAATTTTCAAAACATTTAATGTAATTTCTTTAGTATTTTCAATTTCCTTTTCACAAAATATTTACATCCTTGGGTTGAGAGACATTCTATGATATATATTATGTAAATAATGGTATCAATTTATTATTTATGTATGATTTTGTTTTTCACATTAATTTGTTTATATGTTTGGTGTAAATATTTTTTATTTTGTATAGTTAACTTTTTAATTAGGTTCAGTGTACCATATTAAAAACCATTATTATGATTCGATGTATATTATGATTATATAAAATATTGTCCATGAATTATGTAAGTGGTTTGGTAAGAAAATATATGCTTTTATGGATACTAGAAATTGAATTTTATCTCTTTAATAGTTGTAACGAGGGGTAATAACTCATACAAGGTTTTTTTTCATGTTAACTCATTCAGTACATGGTGAAGATTAGGAGTCAAAACATCACTTTAACATAAAAACTCCAAGATGATATTAATTTTCTTATATCATACAATTTATATAAAATATTTATGTATTGATGTCCTTGTTATATTTATAGGATTTCAAGCTCATTTGATTGATGAAAAATTCAATGTTTTCTAGCTTTCCATTGTAAGGTAATATTATGATTAATTCTTAGATAAACAAGAATATCATACCCCAAATCATGAGGTTGTGTTATATATTTAAATTATATATTGATCTATGCCTATATCAATGAGTTTATAAACCATTTCATCTATTAATGTATATTTATTGAAGATGAAATTATGATTGAATCATGAAATTGTTTTTATATGATTGTGTGCATCACTATAGGGTCCATGAGTTCTCAATGTAATGATATCTGTTTTTGAAATGTGTATTGAAAACAATTATTATGTGGTTAAATAATATTCATAAAAACAATTATCATTAATCGAATATTGATGATAAGTTATGTCAACTCAAAGGATCCCAATTATTCTCAAATATTAAATTATTGTTTGGATATCATCAACAAATGGTATATATATAGGATATGTGAATGAAAACATTATATAAAATATAGGGAATGAATTAGTTTGCGGTATTTCAATTTTAACATAAAAATTCCACCTATCTTCAAGGATCATTCAAATGGTTTCTTTTGAGATTACTTGAAACAATTTGTGGTTACTATTATAGACTATATCCTTATATCATCCAAAATAATGGAAGTGAATGAATATCACATAAGGAATGGGTTAATGACCTAGATAAAGGAGTTTATATATGAAAAAAAATTGAAATTTGATTTCTATTTATAAAAAGGTTCAATCATAGTTTTTGACATTTTATATGATGATATATATATATATATATATCGTTCAAAGAATATTGTTATTGAGAAATAGATAATAAATAAAACTATGAGTAAAATATATAGTTATATTTGATTGGTTATATATAACCTAATATTAGTGAAATATTTCTCATATCTATCAAAAGTATTATAAAAGTTAATATAGAAAGGGTTCAAGTTCCTCTTAACATAAGAATGTCAGGGTAGCATTAAGGAGATGAAACAATGGTTGGTCATTGCACTTTTTCATCTATTACTTTATAATAGTTAAGTGTTTGTAATTTATAATTATGTATCATTAGAAGGAATTAGATGAAACCTCAATAAAAAACATAATATAATTGATTTTTTCTCCCAAAAATTAATGGATCATGAGAAAACAAGTCAATTAATGATTTGTAATTATTGGAAGTTATATTTTATTATGAAAACATGGATGATTCATTGACATTATATTTGATAAAAAATGTTATATAAAATAATAAAAGGAGCATGAAATATAAATTCACATAGAATAAATTTAATATTGACCAATGGTTATGGATGGAATTAATAAAATATGATGACCGGTCAATACATTACCAAACATGAATGAAAAAGATGTTAGATTATGCTTTAAAAAAAGATCATGTGACTCTATCCATGATGATTATTTAAAAAGAGACAATACTCGAAGTAATTAAGAAGATTAATCATAATTTCATTATGAGGAGATATAAATTCCATCTATCCTAATTGTATTATCAATTATCCATTTAGATGAAGATCAATGAATCCTAGAATTTTAATTTTGATCTATTGAAAATGGTATTCAATCATCCAAAAACAAAATTTGATAAAGAAGGTATTTGAAGATTCATAAAAAGGATATATATATCTTATGTATATGAATAGAAGAATAAATTTTGGATTATTGAAAATGATAATCATTCTTTATTTATTAGGGAGTCACATATATTTATAGAGAATCGATGAAAAACCATTGGTGGGTTAACATTAAAAGGGAAAAAATAGATTATATATCTCATTTCATAATATGTTAGTATGTTAAGGTAGTGTGATAAAATCCTAAAATAATGATACATCCATTATCAATAATTGTATATAAAGGTGAATAATATCTATGGATACTATTAGTGGATTCCCTAGGATATATGATGGTCAATAATCAATAGGGTTTTATCACTGATATTCCTATGAAGTTAGTTCAATTTATTTTCATTAGGGAATATTTAACAGTGGGTCATACTTCTATGATATAACATAAAGAGGTTGTTAAGATTAATAATTTACCCCACTCAATTTTATAAAATTAAGATATGGGTACTAAATCAAGATTTGGTAATATTATACAGCATGATTTGGGGATAGAGAATAATATTATCAACTCTTATCACCATCATAATTATCATCTATCTAATAAAACCATTAATACTATAGAGTGTACACTCAGATCCTAGTCAATGCATTTATAATGATATTGGGATAAAAAATACACTATTTTATTTCTAATATATTAAAATTTTCTATTATATAATTATAATTTAACCCACTAAGGAAATAGGTCCCACTTATCAATCATCATTTTCAATTAAATTAGATAGAGAAATAGGTCCCACTTATCACATAATGAAAACCATACATACATGTTCCCCATAATCATAACATATTGATCATATCATAAGCCCATAAAATAAATGGTCCGAAAAACATATTTAACAATTATAATACTATAAAAGTATATTGCATAACCCATGGGAAATGAAAAGGCTTCATAAATATCTCTTTATTATTATCATTAACCATCAAAATAATTAAAATAAATAAATAATTGGATTAAATTTCCTATAAATATTATGTAACAACAAAGGATTACATCATATATAGAAAATTATTTTTAGAATAAAATCACATGGAACATTTATTGAGTAAAATTAAATTTATTATAAAATCACACTTTTAAAATAATAAATTCATAAATTATTTTGGATAACTTTTCTGTTTAATAATATATATCATAGTGATAAAATAATTATTAAAATATTTCAAGGTCCTGAAGGAGTAAATATAATTTATGCCACGAATTTTAATTTAAATGATTATATTTAATTTTTTGTAGAAAAGGGTATTGTTGTGAAATATATTGGAATATTCATTTAAATTTTTAATGGTAAAATAAAAATATTGTTAAAAATTACATTAAAAATCTTTTAGATAATAGAAAATACTTTTGTAAAAACATTTTTATAAAAAAAGGACATCAACGAAAAGGGTTTTCAGCAAAATAGTGAAGTGGAGATTTTATTATTAATAAAATTCATTTTTAAATCATGAAGACATAGAGAGAGTTTAATTAAATGAAAACATGTATTCTTAGTAAATAATTGGAGGATAATAAATGTACTATATATTTTAATAATTATATAAAAATACTACATCATAAAAATCATAATCATTTTCAATTTTATTAAACAATGATAATGTACCATCAAAACCTTTCCAATATGGTTACATTTTATTCATAAGACAAATTTATGAATAAATTTTAATGAAAACATACCTATTATAGTGACAAATAAATTCATGATATTGAATGCCAATGTTTCTATATATAATAAAAAGTAAAATAATTTAGGTTTATAACATGAAATATATCAAAGAGAATGTAGTTTATGAGAAAAAATATCCTACATTATGTCTGAGCATACATTGTACACATTAAAAAATATTTTTTAATATAACTATATGTTTAATTTAAATATATTAAAAATGTAACATCCCTGGTAAATAAAAAAATAATACATTTTATTTTTAATTAATAATTTCTAAATTAAAAATTAATTTTAGGTTAAAGGGGTTTCTATGTTCGATGGCATACCTGATACGTAATAACGGGTTTTTTTGAAATCTTACGTTGCACACAAATAATATAATATTATTATTTAAATTTGTTGTTAACGCCTAGTTATTTTATTGGTACTAATGAATAGTATTAAATACAATATGATTATAAATTTTTGTTAAATGTTTTTAAATTTATCCAATAAAAGTTAGAGGCTTAAAATGTGAATGGATATAATTTTAAGCATAAATACTCTAATATTCTTTAAAAGGTTGATTTACAGCCTTTTGATGGAAAACCCTTTTGAAATATAGTATTTTTCACTTTTGAATGTTGTATTTTAAAAAATGTTTTTTTAGATTTGGGAAATCTAAATTCACTTTTGTAAATTTTTGGTATTTTTCTGATAAAATTCATTATTTATAAATAGTGAAAAATATTGTATATTTATTTAAAAGTTATTTTAAATATAATTTCTTTATATTTTTATATTATCTTTTTAATTGGATTTAAAGTGTAATTAGATTATATTTTTACCAATTAATCCAATTTATTTTATTTGATTTCATTTCACTTTGGAATTGGTCATTAACACATGTAATTTTTTTTTATAGTTATAGTTTCTTAAAAACACACTTTTTCTTTTGAGGGTGAAAATTATTTTAAAATTAAATAATGAAACTTCTATGTTTTAAATTTGGTAAAACAGATATATTTTTATAATTATGAATATCAAATATATCTTAGGTTGAATTGATGTTATTTTTTTGAAAAACATCAATTTTTGATGAATAGTGAAACCACATTGAAGTAGTTAAAAAACTGACATTTTCATGTAATTAATATTTTACTACTTCTATGATTTGAATTATGAAAACCCGACATACATGGTTGTTATTATTATGTAAAATATGGTTCAATAAGATGAAATTAAATATTTGTGAATAGTATCTTTTGACTTTCATTTACCGGGGTTAAAGTTAAATATGGTTATTGAAAGTAAAAAGCATATTTTAATAATACATAATTACCTCAACACTTGTACTAACCTTATTATTTGAGTCATTTACGACCATGGACATATTTGGGTCTATTTTGGGACAACATGGAACCACTTGGGAGTGATAATGACACTTTAGATTCTTTAATTTAAAGTAAAGACAAAAATGACACAAACAAATATCTTTTAGTAAAATAATTTTGACATAGGGTTATATAAGCCATAATTTTGATTATAAATATTAATTGGATATATAATAATATTTCCTACATCATGGGTTTTTATAATATGTATAAATCAAACAAATTAAATTATTTACGACACAACAATGATGATGTGCTTACCTTATTAATAAATCATTTAAATACATAATATTATAAATATTACAATAACATTAAAAACATATATAATTGTTATTGGATGAATTTATTTCGACCCTGAGTCATATTAGCTTATACTTTACTTAGTTTTGTACCTTTAGAAACCGAATTTCATTATATAATAAAATAAAATTTTCATACTTTCCAAAAGAGCCCCTCCACCACCTAATAAAAAGCCCTCACTTCTAACTCATTCGTCACACCTATCTATCCTAATGGATCTTCCAACCCCTAACCAAATAAACACTCAAGATCCGTATCTTCCACATAGAAGCCTTACCCTTGGCATAATTCACTTCATGAAATATTTTTGGTTCAAACAAAGGGAGTGACACAAATTAATGGTAATGATTACACTGAACTTATTTTCTTTTATTTTACATCTCCAACCCCTATACACATTTTATTCCTTTATAGTATAATAAATCCTGTATCCTATATATACTATTATTTATTTATGAGATGTATTCAAACTAGAATAATAGACACCACCATATAATAGGTGAAGAACATACTGTTTCAGTGGATGGAAAACTAACGCCTCACGAAAGGACAATTGTTCGATTATCTCGTACCATATGTCAATGTGGAAATTAAGATGGAACTATATTTATATAAGATATTTAATATGATTATTTTTTCTTTATGCTTCTATATTTTCAATTTATATCATATAGTTATGGTTTCCCTTATGGGCAAACGTGATAATTTCATTCGAGGAAGTGCGGACTACCACCCCCTCAAAGTGATATGATTTTCTAATGCTATATATAGGATGTATAAAAGATGGAGTTAATGATATTTTATATGATATTATACTGTAATTTTAATATAACTATGTATTATTAACTTTTAATTCAATTAAATTATGAAATAGAAATGAAAGTAGCGTTCATGCGTAAGTACGACCTATTGTCTCCATGAACAGGGAATTTTCATTTCTTATCTCTAAATGATATGCACTATTACAAATACATATATATACTAGATATATTTGATATCAAATTATTGAATATCATTCTAGAGATAATGGACTATTTACCATATATAAAACCCTTTAATACATGGTTTTCATTTTTTACTCATGTAAAAAATTATCGACAAAAACACCATTATTTTCTTAAATGATTATAAAATTTTAATAAGTGATATAAATGGAATAATAAAATAGAAAAAGGATCTTATGAAATTATAAATTAACCTATGTTCATTATTAAATAGATTAAAGTAAAAACAAGTCAATTCAGACACGATATAAGGGACATCGTCTGATTCCCCTTTCATTGAAGCATATTTTGTTTTCATACATGATTTTTTTATAAGTTGTATATGAAACATTGAATTTTCATTTCATATAACATGTATCTTTTTCTAGGGTTTGTTTTACTAAATGACAAAAAATAATGATTATTTTTAATGAAAGTGGTGATAACGACCTTTCCGCCAGTGTGAATATTATTTGATCAATGGATTCCTTAACAAGTTATAGTGTTTTTTTGAAATAAAATAAATACTATATACTCTTTTATGTAATTTTATATTGAAAATGGTGTTGAGAAAAATTTAATTATTTCAATATCCTGAAATGATATATTGTGATTGAAATGTGGAAATGTAATCTTTCTGTTATGCTTGTTTTATGTGTTACAGTTCTTGGTCATTATTTACGTATACAGCTATTTCTTGGATTAACCTGGGGCAGGTGAGCCAGAGATAACTCTCCAATGTATTGGATAATAGGACAGAGGTAAATGTGAATTATTCTTGTAAGATATTTTGGGAATATACTATCATCGGTATTACAAATTTAACTCCCTGCATATATGTGATAGATATGATGTAAGTATGATATGATGCCACATGTTACCTTTATGATTTATGTTTTCTATGTGTGATTCATAAATATTATGATTTGATGAGGTATTCTAAAGATCTTATGTCAGATATGTATTTAGGAACTACTATTTTATTTATATTGTTTTATAACCCTTTTCGAGGTTTTTATGTGCATCCCATGTTTTGAAATGTTTTTCGGAGGACCTAAAGATGAATACGGTCATGAATGGGATCATGGGAAGTCAGGCTGTCTAAAACGTTGAATTAGACATGGCACTTTTTTTCAATTAATTTTTATTATATGAAAATAAAGGGAACTAAGTAGAATTGTCTAATATATAATTTTTGAGATGTATTGTAATAGATATGGCATAACCCTCTAAAATTCTAATCCTAAAAATATCCTCAATGTGAAATATTCATTTAATTCATGATTATGTAATGTTTTAAGGTCAGGTCCTTATTGTTGGTATCAGAGGTCATTTTAGAAAACATTAGAAGTTAGAATATAGTTAAATTAATATCCATAAATTATTTTTACTTTACATTGTGATTGAAATGATATAGGATTTATAGATTATGATGTTGCTTCAACTAAGATATTTCTGTTTTCAGAATGGTTTTCCACAGAGGAAATAAGGCAACTATATTTGGACGACATCAAAAGGAAGACAACCATCCAAATCAGCAACCTGAGATAGTCAAAACCAAAACTAAACTATTTTTTGTAGTGATTAAACAGTTGGATCAGGATGTAAATGGTGGTGGTATCAATGGACAAGATCATCTAGATCAACCATAGAGGAACATGACATTTCTAGAGAATTTCATGAGATAACATCCTCCTACATTCAGAGGATCATCTGAACCTGTGCTAGAAGAATGGTGGAATAAAGAACTACAAAAAGTTACTGATGTCATGGAATGTTAAGAATATCAATATTTTAGTCTGGCTATTTACCCATTTAAAGGAGAAGCAGGTCAGTGGTGGTCGATGGTAAAAAAATACCAGGGACAGTGAGGAGATTGATGATCTTAGTTGGGATGAATTAAAAGGTATGTTTCTTGGAAAATATTTTTCTAAGGTTGTTCGTCAAAGGATGGGAATGAATTCCTAGAATCGAGGTAGGAGGATGACTCAGAGGATTCTTATAAAACAAAATTCACTCGACTAGCACGGTATGATCCAAATTTCATATCTGATAATGATATTAAAATCATCTATTTTTTCTCAGGATTAATGCCAAATCAGTGAAGACCTATAGTTTCTTGTGAGGTCAAAAGTTATGAAACACTTTTTCATTGTGCAGAGATGGTTGAAATGAAGTTTTCCTATTATCAGGTGTTCATTGTAAAAAAACCGAATAAGTGGTCGGGGTGGCAGGAAAAAGAGAAGAAATATTCAAAAAATACTAATGGTAAGAAACCTAAGTTTTCATTTTGTTATAATTGTGGTAAAAAGAATGATGGGGAATGTCGTTTGAATTCTATTAAGTACTACAGATGTGGTAAAATAGGACATAAGGCTCGAAATTGCATTGAAAAAGATCATGGCAATGGTATGACAAAATAAGATTTACAATTAGTAAAATGTTTTAAGTGCAATGAAATGGGTCATAATATAAATGAGTGTCCAACAAAGAACTTAACTAAGGTAAATAAGCCAGACTAAAAGTAGAAATGGGTGGCAAAATAATTTTCAACTACTGTAATAGATTTTGGGCCATCGCATATTGTAGAATCAGGTATAATTTTTGTTTCTTCAGATTATGTCAATGTGTTGTTTGATTTAGGGTATACACACTCATTCATTTCTGATAAGTTATCTAGTAAATTTGGAATTCCATCTCATGATACGAATATTGAACATACAGAAAAAACACCAGGAGGAAATGATGAGACAAAAAGAAAACAAAATAACATCACATCCTTATGTGTGGGATAAAACGACCTGAAAACCTTACTATTTTGCCTCTACTAGAGTTTTATGTTTTTTTGGTATGAATTGGATATCTATTTATCATTCTATGATTAACGGAAGAGTTAAAGTGGTTTCTTGTTAGAAAGATTTTTATTATCTGTAAAATAAATAACGCTTTGTTTTGATAACATATGAGGAAGCTGAGAAACAAGTAAACGATGGAAATTAATGTTACCTTGCACATATTGTTGAACATAAAGGAACTTTTGAGATTAATGAGGTGCCAATGTTAAATGAGTACCTTGATGTTTTTCTTGAAAATTTGTCTGGTATTATACCTGATCTGGAAGTTGATTTTATTGTTGACATAGTTTTTTGTGCTAATCAAATTTCAAAACCACATTATCGAATTGCTCAAATTGAACTTGTAGCGTTATAGAATCAAAAGTAGGAGTTATTAGGAAAATGTTTCATTCAACCATGCACATCATCATGGGGTGCTCCTGTCTTATTTGTTAAAATAATAGAAGATTTAATGAGAGTTTGAATTGATTATAGAGCATTGAATAACATCACTTTTTCGAAAAATTATCCTTTTCCTCATATCGATGATTTGATTGATCTACATTAGGGAGCTCAGTATTTTTCAATTATTTATGTGAGGTTGGGGTACCATTAGTTGAATTTAAATCAGGAATTCTAATGATTGTGTTTCGTACTAGATATGGCCACTATGAATTTGTAGTTATGCCTTTTGGTTTAACCAATTCTCCCACTATATTCATGGATCTTATGAATATAATTTTCCATGAGTTCTTGGATATGTTTGTGGTTGTGTACATTAATGATATTTTTGTTTATTCTATAAGTAAATAGGATCATGAAAGTTATTTAAGTGTTGTGTTGCAAACCTTAAATAAAATGAAACTATATGGAAAATTTAGAAGGTGTGACTTTTGGTTATAAAAAATATATTTCCTTGGTCACATTGTTTCAAAAAATAGCATAACTATAGATCATGGTAACACAAAAGTTATTGATGAATGGCCAATACCCACAAATATAACCGAGATCTGTAGTTTTCTTAGTTTCGTAGGTTATTACATGAAGTTTATTGAAATGTTTTTATGGCTATCAAGCCAATTAACCAAGATAACTCGAAATGGGTTTATGTTCATTTGTAAAAAACAATATGATGATAGTTTTTAGGAATTGAAAATAATATTGGGGAATGCTCCAGTATCGGAACTGCCTTCTAGAAATGGTTAGTTTGTTATCTACACACATGATTCATTGAAAATACATGGATGTGTCCTTATGAAGAATAATCAGTAATTCTTTATTATACACGTCAGTTGAAACCTCATGAGTTAAATTACCCTAGACATGATTTATAATTAGCTATTGTTGTTTTTGAATGAAAAAATTTGACGCATCATTTGTATGGAGTAAAATGTGAAATATATACTGAACAAAAAAGATTAAAGTATGCATTAATTCAAAAAGAATTGAACATGTGACATAGTAGATCGCTATTATTGATCAAGGGTTATAATTTCATGATCCTTTACCATCTGGGAAAAGAAAATAATGTGGATGATGCTTTGATATGGAAACGTAACACAACATTAACAATATAATGTTTGTAAAGAGATAATTTGGTTATTGATTTGATGAATTTGGGCGTAGAGATTGTTGGTGCCCTTAATTATTCTGTTTTGATTCAGGTTCAATAAAATCATCTCTATCAGTCATAATTATGCAAGCACAGAAGGAATACGGTGAGGTACAGAAAAAGGTAGAGTTGGTTTAGAAGGAAAGTTTTCCTGATTTTAATGTTTATAATGATTTTGTTTTGAGGTTTTGGAAAATATTATGCATGCCTTATGATTCACTATTGAAGATTCTCCTAGTTCCACTTTTTTTAGTTCATCAAAGAAGTACTATGATGTACATATATCATCATATATATTATTGGTGTGATGAAATGAAAAGAGATATTGCTAATTTTACTATGATGTGTTTGAATTGTCATCAGGTTAAAGTAGAGTGTCAGTTACCAATAGGGATGCTTGAGTCATTACTGATGCCAGAGTGGAAATGGGATAATATATCCAATGTCTTAATTATGGGATTACCAAAGACATCGCAAGGTAATAATGAAATATGGGTTATTGATAATAAATTGGATATATGTTCTCATTTCTTTCCTATTCGAGATACATAGTTTATAGATCATCTTTCTCGTCTGAATGTTAAAGAGATAGTCATGTGTCATGGAGACCCCATCTGCATTGTATCTAATCATGATCACATGTTTACTTCAAACGTTTGGAAGGGGCTTCATAAGTCTTGGATATTGAATTAAATTTTAGTATAGTTTTTTATCCTCAATCAGATGGTCAGTTAGGATGAAAAATTCAATCCTTAGAGGATATGCTACGTGCTTGTTCACTAGATTACTATCGAAGTTGGTACGAATATATTTCTTTGGTTGAAGTTTTTTATAATAACATATTTCATTCCAGTAAAAAGATGGATCTCTTTGAGTCATTATATGGAACGCGGTATTGAACTCCAACATTATGGGTTGAAGTGGGTGAAAGTAAGATGATGGGACCATAATTGTATGAATAGAGGGTAGAAAAGGATCAAATTATTTAGAAGAATATGATAATAGATTAGAGTAGGAAGAAATGTTCTGTAGATAACCAGAGGAAGGATCTCTCTTTTGAGGCATGTGATAGAGTCTTTCTCAAATTTTCTTCCATGAAAAAGTTTGATGTGTTTTTGTAAGAAGGGAACATTGATTGTAAGGTTCATTGCACCTTATGAAATCAGGTTCAAAATTGCATTAGTTGCTTACATAATTGATTTACGTCTATTATTATCCAATTTACAGAATGTTTTTCATGTTTCGATGTTGAGAAAGTATATATTTGATCCATCCCATGTTCTAATCCCATAAGTAGTTTTGTTGGAAGAGAATCTCTTTTATGAGGAACAACTAATCCAGATTCTTGATTGTAGATATAAAGTATTGAAGAATAAGGTAATTCAACCTATAATGGTTTTTTGTAAAAAACTTATTGTCGAAGATGCAATGTCGAAATCTAAAAATGCTATGAGGGAGAAATTCCCCCTTATATTTTATAATGGAATAAAATTACGAGGACATGATATCCAAAGGTGGTGGAGAGGATGTAACATCCCAGGTAAATAATTAAATAATACATTTTCTAATTAAATAATATTTTGTGAATTAAAATTTAATTATACTTTATAGGGGTTTCTATGTTCGAGGACATACCCGATATGCAACAATGAGTTTATTTGAAATCTTACATTACACAATAATAATATAATATTATTATTTTAAATGGTAGTTAACACCTAGATATTGTATTAGAGAGAATGAAGATAACTTACTATACTATGATTAAACATTCTTGTCAATTTTTTTTATATTTATCTAATAAAATTTAAAGACATAAAATGGGAATGAATCTAATTTTATGCATAAATACACTAATATTCTTATAAAGGTTTTTTTACACAATTTTGACAGTGAACACACTTTTAATATTTTATTTGTAACATTTATATAAATTATTTTACAAAATTAATTTATTTTTTAGATTCAGGACATCAAAATTTACTTTTTGTAATGTTTTGGTATTTTTGGATAAAATTCATTTTATTATGAGTAGTGGAAAATACAGTATTTTAATTCAAAAGTGCCTTTTAATATAATATTTTTATATGGTTAGATTATATTTTTAATTGGTTTTAATGTATAATTAGATTATATTTTTTTTCAAATTAATCCAATTTTGGACATTGGAATTAATTTCACATTGAAATTGGACTTAAACAAGTGTCAATCTTTTGATAATTTTTGTTGCTTAAAAACACGCTATTTATTTTGACAACAGAAAATTATATTAAATTAAATAATGAAACATATTTGTTTTGAGTTTGGTAATATAGAAATAATTTTTTAACTTGGAATATCAAATATTTCTTGGGATTAAATTTTGATATTTTTTTGAAAAACTACAATTTTTTATGAATAGGGAAACCACTTAGTAGTAGTAAAAAAATTGACTTTTTCATTAAAATGATTTGATACCACTTCTATGAATTAAATTTTGAAAATATGTAATAAATTTTTGTTATTATAATGAAAATTGTGGTTTAATAATATGAAATTATTTTTTGGTGAATAGTAACTGTTGACTTTTATTTACTGTGGCTAAAGGTAAATATAGAAATTCAAGATAAAATGAATATTATAATAATAAACAATTACCTTGAAACATTTATTAACCCTACTTTCTGAGTCATTAACGACCATTTCCATCTTTGGGTCAATTTCTGGGACCCCAATGAGCCACTTTGGAGTGATAATGAAATTTCAGATTAATTAACTTAAATTAAAGACGAAAATGACACAAACAAATATCTTTATGTAATGTTACTTTTACATAGGGTTATATAAGTTATATTTTCAACTATAAATATTAATTGGAAATATAAAAATATTTACTACATGATGGTATTTTTTTTATAATTCTTAGACATCATATAAATTAAATTATTTATCACACAATAATGGTCAAGTGTTTACCTCATTAATAAATCGTTTAAATAAATAAGATTATAAATATTAAAATATCATATAAAACCATCTTAATTCTTATTGGTTGAATTTATTTAGAACATGAATCATCTTATATTTGATATTAACTAGTTATGGACCTTTATAAACCGAATATCATTATATAATAAAATAATATTTTCATACTTTCCTAAAGAGCCCCTCTACCGCATTATAGAAATCCCCTGCTTCTAACTCATTCCTCTCACCACTCAAGCCCATTTGTATCATCTAACCCCTATCCAAATAATCTTACAAGATCCCTATCTTCCACATAGAAACCTTTTTTAGATATAATTCACCCCAAATATACTTTTGTTTCAAACCAAATGGAGTTACCCGAATTAATGGTAAGGATTTCTCTTGAGTTCTTTTTTTATTTTACTTCTACAACACCTAAAATATTTTAATTAAATTCTATAATAAAAAAACTATGTAATAAATATACTTGGATTTTGTTATGAGACGGATTCAAACATCACTTACACACACCTCCATCTAATGGGTGAAGAACAAACTGTTTATGTGGATTGCTAACTAAAGTCTCACGAAACGATGATTTCTCGATTATCTCATACCACCTCTCATGGTGGCCATTAAGATGGAACTATATTTATAAATGTTATATATGATGTTTATGTTTCCCTTATTATTCTGTACCATCCATTTATATCATACCTTTATGGTTTCCATTATTGGTAAACGCAATAATTTCATTTGAGGAAGTGCTGGCTACAACCCCCTCAAAGTGATACGACTCATTAATGACATATGTGGGATGTATAAAGGATGGATATAATTATATTATATATGATATTATACTATAATTATAATATAACAATGTATCATTATCTTTTAATTCTATTGAAATATGAAATAGAAGTGAATGTAGCATTCATGCATACGTACGGCTTACCATCTCCATGAACGGTGCATTTAATTTTTTATCTACAAATGACATGTATTAAAATAAATACATATATATATATATATATGGGATATTTATGACATCTAAATAATTAATATCATTCAGTAGTTAATTGTCTATTGACTGCATTGGAAACTTTTAAATATAATGTGTTCATTTTTGACTCCAAAGTACAAAATATCGACAAAACGACCGTCATTAACATAAATGATTTCATAATATTTATAACCTGGTAATAAGTGATATAAAAAGAATAATAAACATAAATTAGTTTATTATGAATGTAGAAATAATATTTATTTTATTATTCATGAGATTAAAGGTCAAATGGGTCATGTTGGACATGAGGTAAGGGAATTCATCTCAATATCCTTTAATTGAGGCATTTTTTTTTATACATGACATTCCTCTATACGCTAAATAAACACCTTTAAAATTTCATTTCATTAAAAGGGAATAATTTTCAATTAGACATTTTATTAAATGACAAAAATAGAATGCATATTTTTAATGTAAGTAGTGACAATGACATTTCTACCACCATAATTATTATTGGTCTTTGGCTTCTTTAACAAACTATAGTGTTTTTTAAAGGAAAATAAATACTATATCCCCAGTTGACATGTTTTGGTAATGAAAATGATTTAAAAAAAAATTATTTCTTCAATATCTTGAAATAATATATTCTGATTGAAATGTGGAAATGTTATCTTTCTGTTATGCCTGTTTTATGTGTTATTGTTCTCGTGAATTGTTTACATATACATGTGGTTCCATGATAAACCTACGGCTGGTGTGCCCGAGATATTTCTCCAACTAATTGGGTAACATGACAATGGTAAACGTGAATGTTTCTCCTATGAGATTAAGTGAATATAATGTGATGGGTATTTCATATGTAGCTCTATATGTATTGGTGATAGGAACAATGTAAGTATCATATAGATGATACAAATTAGCCTTATTATTTATGTTTTCTATGTCTGATTCATTAATCATATGACTTCATGATGTATTTTAAATATCTTATGTTATGTATGTATTGATGAACTAATATTATCCATATTTGTTTTATAACCCTTACTGAGATTTTTATGCTCATCCCATGATTTGAATTTTTTCACAAGACCTAAAGATGAATACGTTCAAGGATGGGATCAAGGGAAAGTCATGCTGTCGAAAACATAGAATTCGACTTGAAACGTTTTTTCAAAGTATATTTATTTTATGAAAAAATTAAAATTGATTAGAAGTGTCTACAATGAAAATTCTAAGACGTAATGTAATAGTTAAAGCCTAACTCACTAAAACTCTGACCTGAAATGATCCTCAATGTGAATTATTCATTTATTTCAAGATTATGTAAGGTTTTATGTCCGGGTCATTAATATATATATATATTCATTTGTATCATACCATATGTGATATAATGATGACCATTTTTTGTCCTCTTATTAAAAATTTCATATTTAAAACACTTTTCAGATAATAACTAATTCATTTTTCATTTATGTTTTTATTTAATATATTTGTTCCATTTAATTTTATTATGTTTCTATCAGATCCAAAATGATAAAAATTATATACATATCATATATATTCATCATTTATTAATTTATATTAATCCAATAATGATAAAGATAGAAATTGAATTTCACAGTTCAGAGACATGGAATGTCGTACATAGGCATGAACACAACTTCAACTTAATCAATGGATGAAAATAATGTATGGTAAATAATATTATATATTTAATTAATAATTATTATTATATATATATCATATATAATAAATAAATTTACCTATAATAAATTCAATATTAAGTATATGTGAAAAAATAATAACATTGCTTCATGAGAAGGTACTTCAGCATACAAAACAGAAACATTATCATTTTTACACAGAACAAAAAGTAAGAAGGTATATGTGATATCATAATTATATAATAATTTTATTATTAGTAAATATCTTATATAATAAATAACAATATAATTATATTCAACCTAGATATGTGGTAATGGGAAACGAATAACATTGGATTGTAAGCCTCTAGTCGACCATACAGAAGGTCAAAAATTTTGTTATCCATTTGATGGATGTGGGGACAGATTTAGGTCACAAAATTAACATAATAACATATAAATATATGATAGATAATGGTTATATAATATATAATAATTCAATAATATTTTGGGGAGGTGAAAAATGAAATAAAACAAAAAAAAATATTTATAAATTTTAAGCCTTCTTTGGAGAACCTCATTAGATTTATACCTAAATCCTTATTAGGAGTCTATCATAATATAATTATGGACTCTTATATTTGGGGATGTTTTTTAGGAAAATATTTGGCCATTTTTTGGATAAACCAAATAGTTATTTATTTGTGAATATGAATGGAGATGGTAGTCTTTTTAAGTGCGAGAGAGGCCACACATAGAATTGTTTAAAATATTATAGTGTAACCATGTTTTTTACCTGAAAAATAATAAAAATGAGTTAGTATCAATGATTATAGGATATAAGTCTGATATATTTATATAATATGTGCTTCACACCATTTACTAGGTCATTTTACACCATATCGTTTTAGTTTCACTCTTTGTAAAAATATTTTAAATTTAATCATGCTAATTAATATTTATTGTTTTTTATATTCTGATTGAAAAAACATTACATGAACATTACATATAATTTTATTATTATGACCCAAAATACGACATCTAATTTTAAAGAAGATATGTACATAAGTGGAAAATATTACATAAAAATTAAAACATCAAACACAATTAATTTTTTTCCAAATATATTATTTCCAAATGTTTTAAAAGTATGTATATAAAAATATAACATGAAATTTATTATAATGAAATTTATCAGATTAAATGAAATTTAATAGATAAAATTTGACTTTTGAATCCATTTTAAAATAAAATTTATAATTATAAATTTTTTAAACCAAAATGTAGTTTCCAAAAAAATATAATTATATTCACTATTCAGCAAGAAATATTACTTTCAAAAAAATCTAAATTAATTAACACTATGATAATGGTGACATGGTGATTCAAAAATATTAATTTCCTTTTACCAAATAAATATTATACTTTTTTTGAAAAATAAAATAATTATTTTTTTAAAAAAAAAAATTCAAAATTTTATTTTTATAAAAAATTTCTTTTCAAATCATATAAAAACATCATAGAAATTAATTATTTTTTATCATTATAATTTATTTATATTTTACAATTATATTATATTTCTAAAAATTACTATTAATTTGAAAAATATTAATGGTTATGTAATAACATTCATGTTTAAATAATTATATTAATTATTTGTTATATTAATTCAATACTCGGTATTTCATGTAACAAAATAAATATAAGAAATTTAATTGTTAAAAAAATAATTTGTAAAAAGACGGTGTGTTAAATTCTACATAATATTAAATGAATTTTCCCCAAAATTCATCACCCAAATATAAATAAATTAGTTTAATTCTACCTCATGGTATCCCCATATTCCTATATTGCTTCCTCAAAAGAGTGGTTTCACTAATAAATGTTGAAATTTTACGTTGTCTTGTTTCATAGATCATTCTTTGTGAAATCAAAATTGTCCACCAATTTTTCCTCAGTTCAAAAATAATTTTCATTTTTATGACCGTTTATTTCAATAATTGTGAAGGTTCATGTATGTACTTTAGTAGGAGATATACATGATTGACATTGTGTACTTGAGGGTGGATTAATGGATGTTCTAGTCAATAAGAATCCGTCCTAATATGATCATTAATTTCAATATGTCCAATAAAACTAGGTATTTTTTTCATTTTTCCATGAATATCCCAAAATTATTCTATAGATAAATTCAATGAAACAACATTTGACAATATTCATATTCCAAATAAATTTAGAGACTGTCAACATCAATTTTCTATCTAATATGTGATTCTTTTATGTTTTTCGGAATGGATCTGACCTCCAATTACATTTAAACATCTTTATGATGCCCTAATATATTTCAATTTCCAATTTCATCCTAGTATAGTTGAGTTCTAAACATTATTCCGTAGAATGCTTGAGAAGGATCCATCTGAATGCATGATTAAAATATATTGTTATTAGAAAACTAAACTATATGATGATGTTAAACTCAAAAACCATTGAAATACATAAAACATGATCTCAGCATATCCAATTAGGATTGAGTTACTATCTGAAATTTACCATTATCTGAGGATGATACATAGTGATGAAACTCATCTCAGTGTTAAGATCATTATGAAGTAATCTCTTGAACTTTTAGTTATGTATGGATCCCGACCATATATAATAGAATGTGGAAGTACATGAAATTTTTTCACTTTTATAATATATAACAATCAATGATTATATAGGTAGATGTATTATATGATTGAGATCATGTGTGCTTAATTTTAATCTTGTTTCAATATAACGAATATTTCATTGTGGGAACCACATTTTTTGGGGAGTGTGATGAAAAAATCCATTGGGATTTTTTCCATTATAATTATTGTATGGGTATTTTTTGTAGTATTCTCTTTTAGTTTTTCTCACTTCCTTGAATTTATGAAATGATATGAATTAATATATTTACATTAAAATTTATATATAAAGTTTATATCACTAGAAATAATATTTAACTTAGACATATGGTTGGTGATATACCCATTTTCCTATTAGACTGTGGGATCAATCCCCACATCTATTCTAATTGAAACTGGTTGTCGTATTTGTTATCATTTCCCAATAAATATAATAATATAATTCATAAAATCTCCTAGAACATCATTACACCAAAATTTCCTCTCATCAATGATAATTTAAACCCCAATGTTTACCAATATCATTGATATTTTATCTGAAAAATGTAAAGGCATTACTCCAAAAATAACATTTTCACCAGTACAAAAAGGGTTATATTTCCCTAATTTTCTTCCAAAACAACATTAATATCAATAAAAACCCATCATATAGTACCAAAAAATTGATTTTTTTATATTGAACGTATGATTAGAAATAATATCATTAAATGATGATAGTATTCATAACTCTTATGTTAATCATACATGGATATATAAATATATTAAAATGATAATTCAACCATTAGTCCTTAAATAATATCTTTTAATATATAAAAAATATCTATGGGAATATTTTGTTAATAATTGAATCATTAAAATATCAAATACTATTTCATTAGTCCATAATCTATATTGAGGGTGATAATTAATGTTTAGAACTAAATCATTTTCCACTAAAGGGTGATCAATAAGATTTCTATAGGTACCATTTATACGAAATCAATCATCATTTTCCTAACTAAGGAGTGAATTATATGTGTGGCCAAATAATCATGATTCCCTTTATCCATTGTGATTGCATAATATCTATCTTTTTTCCTTTGTCATCATGGGTTGTTGTGGCTTATCATTTGCATCATCCCATGTATTAGGGAATTGATACACATAAGAACTAATCACCTAGGTCATAAATTACTATAGTGTTAATGGTACATTATTTAGATTATTCTCTTTATCTTCATCATTATCTAACTTCAACCCGCTACATTAGATATGAACCACTTGATGGCCATTATTTCTATAAATACAAAAACCAGTAGACTCATTAAGCTAATTTCCTCAAAGTTTCCTTCCACACATCAGGCATAAAATAAATATCGTATATTAATTTCTCCATGGTTTTTATAGTTTTATAGAATTAACTCATTCTTTTCTTTTATAAACCTTGAAATTTATGGTTAAATCTAACATCTATTTCCACCATGACATAACAACAAATGATATTGTCATAGTAACTGAAATCCCATATAGATAATGCACTTAGAGACATTTTTACATCACTAAATAATTGATCAACCATACATTCATGTTGGATGATAATAACAGAAGCATAACTCACAATTATAATAGTGTTTTCCCATTTTTTCCATCAGATTCATCATCATTCTATTTTATATCACATAAAACATTCACTTTTTTTCATATATAGAATATAATGTATGTACCTATTGAAATATAATCTATTAAAATAATCCATTAAAATAATTCTTATTTCATCATATTTCCGTATATTCATAATAATATTTGATCGTTGGTCCTATTTACCTAAAAAAAATTGATAAATATTTAATTTGTCATTATAGAAACACTGAAGAATGGAAAATATCTTTTCATTGGTATGAATACCATTCTTAAAAACTAATGGAACATTATAGAAACTAAAATAAGGTTCATGATTCCTCATTAAGGACTCAATAGAACATTTTTCCCTCCAATGATCATTTAGAAGATCATCTTGATTTAAATCTTGAGAATGTTGTGTGATTATAGTAATAATATATTTCATTTTATCTACTAAAAAAATTGATTTCTCATGTGTACAATCATTCCACTGTTAATTTCACTAAGATTTAACATGGTTTATTTGAGTTATAACATTGAAATAAAACCAAAATCATAGTGTATGAATAAATAATCCATGTTAGTAACCATATTATAATGAATAATCACACATAGGATGTCTACATGATGACAAATTATTTTAAAAATCTGTCATTAGAGGCCTAGAATAGGTCATTCATGTTAATTAATCAACTACTTCCTAATGGATTCTAAAGAGTTTATGAATATAAAATTAATATCCCCCATGAGTGTTAAGAAAGTGTGAAATAAGGCCTATTTTTATATACCAGGTTATTCATGAGTCAATAGTGACACACTTTTTTGGAGTAATTACAACTCGTAACATCTATGAAATAACCACATCATCTTATTGTCACGACCCGCCTTCACCAAAAGGAGGGAAGGGTCAGCAGATTGCCAGGACCTCCCTTCTTTAAGTTGAAGGAGAGATAATGACCCCCGAAACCCGCCTTCAATAGGTCCCGGAGTGGCGACTAGCACCAAAGGTATAGGAAGTTCTCGCAAATGGAAGGCATTACCCTTTTTATTTTATAGGATCGGGAAAAAGGACAAGTCGACCTCCCAAAAAGGAAAAGAAACAAGTTTATATAAATGAACCCAAATAAAGCCCCCCATGCATGCTTAAACAGTTTACAACAAGGTACAAGTACAAAAGAAAAAGAAAGCTCTCAAGTACAATACCAAAAGAAAACAAAGGTACGACAAAAGCGACAACTCCAACTGTCCGACTAATAGGGTCCCGCGCAGCCCTGGTAGTCCTCCTGGAAACCTGAAAGTAAACGTAGGGTGAGCATACAAGTACACTCAGTAGGAAATACCAAGACTCTCGTGCACAAGTGGGGGAACGTACTAAAGTCCCGTGAGAAAAGAGTAAACCAAACACCTAACAAGGCAAACTATCCATCCCAGGCCTCACCAAGGCTCGCTCCCCAAATAACGCAAGTCATGTAATATATATATAAGAGCACATCGATGTTTGGGTACCCCGCGCCACTTTCCCACTGGTTATTGAGACATCCTACGCATCGGACCAATCCCGCCATTCTCACCGCAGTCCCACTGCCACACCCGCCCGCACACACCTGGGCCACAACCACACGCAGTCCCACTGCCAAATTCCGCCCGCAAACACCTGGGCCACAACCACACGCAGTCCCACTGCCAAATCCCGCCCGCACACTCCTGGGCCTCAACTGTCACATGTAACCATGCCTGCAAACACCTAGGCCAGAACAACCACCGCTACGCCCGAAGACACCTGGGCTAAAGGATCCACTGCCACGCCCGAAAACACCTAGGCCTCATCCCGAAGACACTTGGGAAACCACCTGCCGCACACACCTGGCCAACCACCACAACACCCTGCCCGATGGTTCTTGGGATAATAATGGACTTCAGGCCATCACAGCCTGCCCGAAGGAACTTGGGCTATTCGGGAAAGGGAGCAGAAAAGGAGCTAATAACCAGCCACTAAGGATAGTGTTGGGAAAAACACCCTTCCCCCATAAATGGGGGTGTTCGGCACTAAGTGCTCAACTTTGGTGGGGCGCGAATAAGAAACACAAAGCTACAAGTATAGATATAGGTAACAAACACTCACCCAAAACTTAGGTTTTCCTAGCCAACCTACAGAACACAACACCACAACGTCCGAGTCAAAATTTACGACCCTTGCCCACAAACCATTTGTCCCATTCTTGTTTCATGTTCAGTCAAATGTTCAATTAATTTTAAGCACAACTGGGCAACTACCATAAGCATAACCAAGGAAAACGTCAAAGCATAGATCAACCAAAACACTCACACCCGGTTCTGCCAACAGAGGATCTCTCCCCAATTTGTGATAAAAACTCACAACCACTGAAACCATACCAACAGGAGATCCCATCCCCCAAATTCACACAGCCACCGAGAGTATAAAAGAACAGGGGATCCCATCCCCTCCCACATTCCAGCAAACGGCCCGAAGGGAAAACAACCACCAACCACTACCAACACAAGTCAGGGATTTTCAGATTTAAAAGATTTAACACACTCCACGATTTCAAATTCCGTGTGTTCTAACCGGGAGTTATCACAGAAGGGCCGATCCTGGTGCTTTCAATTATTCAGCCGGATATAGTGGTTAACCAATTTTACAGCAGGAGTTCACAATTTCAGCAACCCATTTAAAACATCACGAGGGGATTCAACAGTGCACACACAACGACCACCAACGGCCTCAATTTTCAGAAAACATGAACTAGCACAACAAAAGGGATGATTCAAGATAAAGCATAACGACGATCACAACCCCTTCCCCTTCTTCCTTTAGAACTTCGTTTATTATCTTCATTAGGGTTTGGTTTAACCAATTCCATAGGAGCAAAAGTAACGCCCACCCCGCATGATACACAAAAGTGAGAGACAAGAGAAATTCCCTACTTGTTGATAGATAAACGACGTCTAGGCCGGGGGCGCGGAACTTTACGGATAACGACGCGGCGGTCCCGATGCACCAGAAGAGCCACGATCGAAGAAGGGGAAAACCACGGCCTAACACTTAATTTATAAGAGCTGGGGACGGTTGAGATGAAAACACAAAACCACGGAAGACGAGGGAGTCGTGGGTTGACCACGTGGCTTGACTCATCATAAATGGCACTGGGTCGTTTTAACCGACTCATGAATTAATGAAGAATTTAATTAAAACCTTTGTGCGCGTTTCGGATTCCCAAGATATTTTTAACAAGGCAGAATAGGGTTTAAAACCCTATTTGTGAAAAAGGAACGTTACTGGAACAACTTGGCAAGGTCGGGCGACGTCGGCCGGTCTCACCGATCATTCTCACCGATCGGTCTCACCGATCGGTCGGTGTCACCGATCGGTTTCACTGATCGGTACCCCGCAAGGAAACCGGATTTTTGGCAAAGGAAGGGACCAAGGGGGGTCTGGGTCATCACATCAGATACCTCTTAAACGATTCTCGTCCCCGAGAATCAAGACAAACCAGAAGGAAAGAGAGGATCTGAACAACCATCTTCGAAGATACCTCTTAGGAGTGGACCCCCGCTAATTGAAAACACTCCCTGTCAAGAACCAAGCAACATACCACGCCAAACCGCCCGGTCATGTGGGTTTGGGGAGTTCCCCTCCCCCATGTCAAAATATTATTCGCTTTGGGCAGCACTGACTCGCCCGCACGGGTTTAATCGCATCCACCTTAATGCGTCCTGATTAGGGGTCGGGTTTCCCCTTCCCTTTAGCCGGGGCTTTCCACACATAACAGAGGAAAGGAACTAGCACATTTCAAAGACAAAAAGGTCAAACGTTCTGTCACAACAGGAACCAAAGGTTCAAAGTTGAGAACAACTCGGGGTATTGGGCACGCATCTGTGCTTCCCTCTCCAACGTACTCTCTTCGAGGCCGCCATGTCTCCACAACACACGAACCAGGCCGACGGTTCGTCCACGGAGCACTTTCTCCTTGCGATCCTCGATTCTGACTGGCCGTTCCTCGAAGGTCGCGTCTCCTCCCACATCTAGCTCTCTCTAGTTGATGACATGAGAGTCATCATGTAAGTACTGACGAAGCTGGGAGACATAGAAGACGTCATGGACCCTCTCCAACTGAGGTGGTAGGGCCAGCTGATATGCTACCTCGCCAACTCGCCTCATCACCTCGAAAGGTCCGATGAACCTAGGGGAGAGCTTACTCCCCTTTCCGAACCTCCGCTGCCCCCGTCAAGGGGAAACCTTCAAAAACACTTGATCTCCCACCTCGAACTTCAGGGGCCTCCTCCGACGATCAGCATAAGATTTCTGCCGATCCTGAGCTGATTTCATCCTCTCCCGCACTAGCTGGACTTTCTCCGTGGTGCTCTGCACTACTTCTGGTCCAAGAGTACCAGTCTCACCAACCTCTGCCCAGCATAAGGGTGAACGACATGGTCTTCCATACAAAGCCTCAAAAGGAGCCATGCCAATAGTATAGTGAAAACTGTTGTTGTAGGCAAACTCTACTAAAGGCAAGTGTCGTACCCATGACCTCTGAAATCTAGAACACATGCTCGCAGCATGTCCTCCAAGGTCTGGATAGTCCGCTCTGTCTGACCATCAGTCTGAGGGTGAAAAGCAGTGCTAAGGCGTAGTTGGGTGCCAAAAGCATGCTGTAACCCCTTCCAGACTCGTGAGGTGAATCGAGTGTCCCGATCTGAGACGATCGTTTTCGGAACTCCATGCAAACGCACCACCTCATCCACGTACCTCTGTGCTAAGGTACTCACGGGTCCTGACTCCTTGATGGCCAAGAACTGAGCAGATTTTGTCAATCGATCCACCACTACCCAGATAGCATCATGCCCGCCCTGAGCTCTGGGTAGTCCCGTGACGAAGTCCATCGAGACGTCATCCCACTTCCACTCGGGAACATCTAGAGGATGCAACAGACCACCAGGAACACGGTGTTCAGCCTTCACCTGCTGACACACCAGGCATTTAGCCACGAACTCTGCCACTGCCCGTTTCACCCCGGGCCACCAAAACTGTCCCCTCAGGCCTTGGTACATTTTCGAAACACCCGGATGTACTGCCAAGGCTGAGCTATGGAACTCACGAAGGACTTCATCACGCATCACCTCTGGAACAAACAACCTCCGATGAAAGAGCATCTGACGTCGGCTGTCCTCCGACCATCCTTCCGGGGCGTTCCCCTGATCGACACGATCCCGCAACACTTCCACCTCAGGATCTCCCCACTGAGACTCTTCCACTTGCTGCAAAAAAGAGGACTGTACCGTCATCTGAAACAAACAGCCTCTAGTACCTTCCACCCTTGCATCCAAGTGCAAGGAAGCCAACTCCCCCATCGCCTTCCAAGCATTAGCAGATTCCCGAACCACCTCCTGATGCGGCTTCCTGCTCAGGGCATCAGCCACAACGTTTTCCTTACCTTCAGTGTATGAGATCTCAAAGTCGTAGTCCTGGAGAAACTCGACCCACCTCCGCTGTCGCAAGTTCAAGTCACGCTGGGAGAAGACATAGCACAAGCTTTTGTGATCGGTGAAGACCACAAAGCGCTCCCCAAAGAGGTAATGTCGCCACAGCTTTAATGCGAACACTACCGCTGCAAGCTCCAGGTCATGGGTGGCATAGTTCCGCTCATGGGGGAGTAGCTTCCTGGACCCGTAAGAGATCACCCCTTGTCGCTGCATCAATACGCACCCCAGGCCCTGTCCTGAAGCATCACAGAATACCTCATAGGCCATCCCTCCTTCTGGCAACCTCAACACTGGGGCACTAACCAATTTTTCTTTTAGGTAGCTGAAGGACGACTCGCATTGCTCGCTCCACATGAAAACCTGGTCCTTCTTGGTCAAAGCCGTCAAAGGGGCTACTACCCGGGAGAAGTTGGGTACGAATCTCCGGTAGTAGCCTGCCAGTCCGAGGAAACTCCGAACTTCCGCCACATTCTTGGGTGCTGCCCAAGAAACAATTGCCTCAACCTTTGATGGGTCGACTGCTACTCCCTGCTCAGACACTACATGTCCGAGGAAGTGCACTTCTCGGGCCCAGAACTTGCACTTTGACAACTTCCCATAGAGCTGGTGCTGTCAGAGGACCTCCAAAACTGTCCTCAGGTGCTCTGCATGGTCCTCTTCTGACTTTGAATAGATCAGGATATCGTCGATGAACACCACCACAAACCGATCCAGGTACTCCCGAAAGATGGAGTTCATAAGCCCCATGAACACGGCCGGGGCATTCGTAACACCAAAGGGCATGACCACGAACTCGAAGTGCCCATACCTGCACCTGAACGCCGTCTTCGGGATGTCTCTATCCTTCACCCTCAGCTGGTGGTACCCGGATCGCAGGTCGATCTTCGAGAACCATCTTGCCCCCTTCATCTAGTCGAAAAGATCATCTATCCTCGGAAGAGGGTAGCGGTTCTTGATCGTTACTTGATTCAGCCTCCTGTAATCGATGCACAACCTGAGGCCACAATCTGCCTTCTTTGCGAACAAGACTGGGGCACCTCACGGTGATGCACTTGGACGAACATAACCCCTCTTCATCAGATCATCAATCTGTATCCTCAACTCCCGTAGCTCCGAAGGTGCCATCCGGTAAGGAGCCATTGAGATCAGACGAGCGTCTGGTTGTAGGTCTATCCCGAACTCGATATCGCGTCGAGGGGGTAGAGTCGTCACCTCCTCAGGAAAGACGTCCGTAAACTCGCGGACGATCTCTGGTATCTCCACCATCTCAGCATCTACTGATTCCACTGTCAGCTCGGTCAACAAGGAGAGGAGAGGTTCCACCCTACTGTTTCCCTTCGGACTGCTCCGTTCGCCGGTGAAGATAACACGCTGGCCGTCCAAACCCGAGAACTCCACCCTCCTTCGGAAACAGTCGATGATGGCGCACACAGAAAATAGCCAGTCGATGCCTAGGATGACATCGTACGGTTGAATCTATAGCAGAAGGAGATCCCTAACTGACTGATGTGGCCCTAACATCAGTCTACATCCCCGACAAACGAACAGCAAGTCGGTCTGACCTCCAACTGGTGTGCTCAACACCAGGGGCACTGGAAGTCTCTCGACATCTAGGCCCAAGGCGTGGGCTAGACTGGGTGCAACAAAGGAGTGCGAATCTCCGGTATCGAACAAAGCATAAGCAAGAGTGCTAAACACACTGATCGTACCTCGAACAACCTCTGGCCCTGCTGGAACTGTTGCTTCTGCAGCGTGTAACTGTCCACGCCCAGCTCCCCTGCCCCTCGGCTGCCGGCCACCTCCCCGACCACGCCCTGGTCGAGGTCCCTGGGGAGCGCCCTGAGGTCGGCCTCCCCCTCCTATGTCTGTCTGCGGAGGAGCGGGAGCTCGCTGTCCCTGCTGCTGCTGGAAGGGTCTGGCCAGGAACTGCTGCTGCGGCGGACGCTGGGGATGACTGCCACTGCTGTACTGCACCCGATCGGGGCACTGAATCCGAAGATGTCCAGGGCTCCCGCAGATGAAGCACCGTGGTCCCGAGCCTGAAGGAAAAGAACGTGGGCCAGGGGATCGAAACTGAAACTGCTGCGGCCTGCTCCCTGCGGGTCGGAACCTGGAGGGTCCCGATGCTGGAGGCCTGGTGCTGACGGCCTTCCCCTTCGATGGTCCCTGCTGGATCCCTTCTCGTGACAGTCCGCCTAGAGCATGCATCCTTTCCACAACACCGGCCTTCTTCTGAACCTCTAAGTATGTCGGAAGGGTAAAGGGAGTAACAGCATACTGGAGGGAGGGTCGGAGCGCTTCCTCCAAACGTCTTGCCCGAGACTCCTCATCGGGAAAGAGGTCCGGAGCAAAACGCAGGAGGTCCTTCAACTTGATTCCAAGTTCCCTCACGGACATGCTCCCCTGCTGGAGGGAGAGTAGCTCCTGCCTCTTCTCCTCCTTCATTGTCGAGGAGAGAAACTCTGCCCGGAACTCCTTCTCGATGTCCGCCCAAGCAACCTCAGACTCTTTCCTACTCCCCAGGTGAAGCATACACCACTGACGTGCCGCTCCTCGCATCTGGCTAACAGCCAGAGGAACCCAGTACTCCGTCGGGGCCCGAATCAGGCCGAAGGCTATGACTAGCTCCTCCAGCCAGCCTTCTGTCTTCATGTCGGAGGTGCTGCACTCGTATTTCTCGATGGGCCTGTCGCTGAAAGGCTCGAAGAGTCTTCTGCCACTGGTCGTCCTCTTCCTCCCGATCAGCTCTCTGCCGATTGGCCAAAGTAGTCTCAGGAGTCTCGATCGCCTGTACCACACGTGGTCGCCTTCCAGGTGCCATAGCTGCAAGGTAAACAAGGAATGCCTAAGCCCAGTAGTGCAAAGGAAACCGTTCTCAAAACTTATTAAGATTTAATTTATTCTAAATTTCCCAAGGCATCCCAGAAACACAAGAACACAAGTCATTTATGATGCATGTACCTTTCCTAGGGTCTCTACCCTGCAATCAGTGTGGCCTCACTTGGTCGTTTGATAGGTCCAGAGTCCTTGCATCGGATCATGGGGGGCCCTAAAATCCCGTGTCCTAGCCGGTCCTCCCTGGCCTAATTCACGCACCAAGGTCACCCAACGCTATTGCCTTACCATCCCATGCAATCCTTATTGTGCCTAACTCCAGACTCCGTCCTATCTCTCAACCCAACCTCCCTCTGATACCATTCTGTCACGACCCGCCTTCACCAAAAGGAGGGAAGGGTCAGCAGATTGCCAGGCCCTCCCTTCTTTAAGTTGAAGGAGAGATAATGACCCCTGAAACCCGCCTTCAATAGGTCCCGGAGTGGCGACTATCACCAAGGGTATAGGAAGTTCTCGCAAATGGAAGGCATTACCCTTTTTATTTTATAGGATCGGGAAAAAGGACAAGTCGACCTCCCAAAAAGGAAAAGAAACAAGTTTATATAAATGAACCCAAATAAAGCCCCCCATGCATGTTTAAACAGTTTACAACAAGGTACAAGTACAAAAGAAAAAGAAATCTCTCAAGTACAATACCAAAAGAAAACAAAGGTACGACAAAAGCGACAACTCCAACTGTCCGACTAATAGGGTCCCGTGCAGCCCTGGTAGTCCTCCTGGAAACCTGAAAGTAAACGTAGGGTGAGCATACAAGTACACTCAGTAGGAAAAACCAAGACTCTCGTGCACAAGTGGGGGAACGTACTAAAGTCCCGTGAGAAAAGAGTAAACCAAACACCTAACAAGGCAAACTATCCATCCCAGGCCTCACCAAGGCTCGCTCCCCAAATAACGCAAGTCAGGTAATATATATAAGAGCACATCGATGTTTGGGTACCCCGCGCCACTTTCCCACTGGTTATTGAGACATCCTACGCATCGGACCAATCCCGCCATTCTCACCGCAGTCCCACTGCCACACCCGCCCGCACACACCTGGGCCACAACCACACACAGTCCCACTGCCAAATTCCGCCCGCAAACACCTGGGCCACAACCACACGCAGTCCCACTGCCAAATCCCGCCCGCACACACCTGGGCCTCAACTGTCACATGTAACCATGCCTGCAAACACCTAGGCCAGAACAACCACCGCTACGCCCGAAGACACCTGGGCTAAAGGATCCACTGCCACGCCCGAAAACACCTGGGCCTCATCCCGAAGACACTTGGGAAACCACCTGCCGCACACACCTGGCCAACCACCACAACACCCTGCCCGATGGTTCTTGGGCTAATAATGGACTTCAGGCCATCACAGCCTGCCCGAAGGTACTTGGGCTATTCGGGAAAGGGAGCAGAAAAGGAGCTAATAACCAGCCACTAAGGATAGTGTTGGGAAAAACACCCTTCCCCCATAAATGGGGGTGTTCGGCACTAAGTGCTCAACTTGGGTGGGGCGCGAATAAGAAACACAAAGATACAAGTATAGATATAAGTAACAAACACTCACCCAAAACTTAGGTTTTCCTAGCCAACCTACAGAACACAACACCACAACGTCCGAGTCAAAATTTACGACCCTTGCCCACAAACCATTTGTCCCATTCTTGTTTCACGTTCAGTCAAATGTTCAATTAATTTTAAGCACTACTGGGCAACTACCATAAGCATAACCAAGGAAAACGTCAACGCATAGATCAACCAAAACACTCACACCCGGTTCTGCAAACAGAGGATCTCTCCCCAATTTGTGATAAAAACTCACAACCACTGAAACCATACCAACAGAAGATCCCATCCCCCAAATTCACACAGCCACCGAGAGTATAAAAGAACAGGGGATCCCATCCCCTCCCACATTCCAGCAAACGGCCCGAAGGGAAAACAACCACCAACCACTACCAACAGAAGTCAGGGATTTTCAGATTTAAAAGATTTAACACACTCCACAATTTCTAATTCAGTGTGTTCTAACCGGGAGTTATCACAGAAGGGCCGATCCTGGTGCTTTCAATTATTCAGCCGGATATAGTGGTTAACCAATTTTACAGCAGGAGTTCACAATTTCAGCAACCCATTTAAAACATCACGAGGGGATTCAACAGTGCACACACAACGACCACCAACGGCCTCAATTTTCAGAAAACATGAACCAGCACAACAAAAGGGATGATTCAAGATAAAGCATAACGACGATCACAACCCCTTCCCCTTCTTCCTTTAGAACTTCGTTTATTATCTTCATTAGGGTTTGGTTCAACCAATTCCATAGGAGCAAAAGTAACGCCCACCCCGCATGATACACAAAAGTGAGAGACAAGAGAAATTCCCTACTTGTTGATAGATAAACGACGTCTAGGCCGGGGGCGCGGAACTTTACGGATAACGATGCGGCGGTCCCGATGCACCAGAAGAGCCACGATCGAAGAAGGGGAAAACCACGGCCTAACCCTTAATTTATAAGAGCTGGGGACGGTTGAGATGAAAACAAAAAACCACGGGGGGTCTGGGTCATCACACATATAGTCTCCGGATTTTTGGCAAAGGAAGGGACCAAGGGGGGTCTGGGTCATCACACTTATAGTCTCCAGACATGGGTATAATTTCATTGAAACCGCATTCTCTATCATTGACCAATATTCAAGGGTATTTTCCTTTATATAGATATATCAATAGGAATATCATTATACATATATCAAGGTATCTCACTAATTTTTTATCATTATAATTTTAAAGGACAACTAAATCTTTCGCTGATAACAACTTTAATGTCCCAAATTTTTTATACATAATTATTAAATCTAAATTGATGAATATTCATTACATACCATAAAAATAAATTAATGAATTGTTATGGTCTATTGAAATGGGAATCATGGAATCCAAAATAACAAGTCAATAAGTGATCTACATAATCTACCACTATGATCATTGTAACTAAAACCCTTTTAATACATATCATACATAAAATCATTCATTGTAAACACGGAACATGTAACATAATAATGCATGATATGAAATTCCCGGTAAGGGAAAAAATTATGATTTTGGTATAGAACAATCATAAGGGTGTGGGAACATGTATATAACATTGTAAAAACCATAAATTTAATATCATTGATATTATATAGGATTAATAGGATAATTTATTTTATTCCATAATATGTTAGTATTTGGAATACCACTACTTTACCCGCTTTGGGATTGGGATAAACTATTCTGTACCAACATTTGGGCTTGGGATAAACTTATTTCTTCCATATTTATTATTTTGTACAACTGCATGTTTACCCATTTAGATCATAAAAAAATTATTCATTATAAAATTAATTGGAATGTGATATATTTCAAAAAAAATCACATAATTAAAATCATATATACATGTACCAAAAATCATAAAAAATCTATTAATTAAAAACCCATGAAAATAAATGTGCTTTATAACACAATTATCATATCAGAAACCTTGAAATGAGAAAACTTAACCCATATAAAAGAAAAAAAATTCACAAAAAAACTCATCATTATATTCATAAACTATCATAATAACTTATAAAGATTGGAATATTTTCTCACATTATAGGTAAATATTAAGGTACATCAATGTATCTCATATTAAATGGAAAATTATTTCAAAAATTAAATTAATGGAACATTTACTGATGAAAATAGCCTCTATTTCAAAATAACCAATTTAAATAACAAATTCATAATATATAGTGTGTATAAATTACCTTTAAAATAATATATTAAACAAATTAGTTAATCATTAACTCATTGAGTGGTCATGATGGTGGAAAATTCCAGTCATGTTGTACACAAAAAAACATAAATTTTATTAAATTATTTGATAAAAGAAAAATGAATTTTTTATATGCACACATGATTATTCCGTTAAAAATTTTATAATTTAAAAAATGGGTTAAAATTTATTTATAAAAACATTTATGAATTTTAATATGTTTCATTACATGTTTTTTTGAATACATGGACATGAATTAAAATGGGTTCGTGATTGATGATAGGAATAAAGACAATTTTTAATAAAAAATTCATATAGAATCATGACTAAATAAATAAAGTAATATGAAATGAAAAAATGTATTATAAATAAATAACTAGTTCATATAAAAATTCATAATGTATGGGAGAAATAGTCCATAATATATCATTATCAAAATAATAATCATCAACAATCCTAATATAAAATGACATTGAACAATAAACCCTTATCACATCCATAACATCTAATTCAGAATATACACGAAAGAGTTACATTAAATATCATGAGAATAAAAAATAATTGATATAACATTTAAGCGGGTCAGAATGTATATCTCATAACAAAATTTAGGTGAATATCATAACATATGTCACAAATAATGTAATTTGAGACAAAAATTCTTTCACCATAAGTCTTCACACACTTCATAATTATGGTATTCTCTTATACAATTAATATTGGTTAATTATAAATATATTATATAACTATAATAATATGTATCATGTGACATACTGTTTACATATAACCTTTTATTACCCATTTATTAACAAGTTCTAGTAAATCACAGCTTTGCTAAAAATTTCATTGATTTTCATGTATATTTTTTTTGTATCATCATACCATTCATTTATATCATTGTAAAATATTATATAAATGATAATGACTATATAAATATCATATATACTCATTTTTTATTTATTTATGGTAATCCATTAATGTTAGATATAGAAAATTAATTACACTATTTATTGAGACATTTGGTTTTATAAATACATGAATGGTATTTCTAATCAGACAATAGATAAAATGAAAGGAATATAAATAATATATTATGTCTAAAGAATATTTTTCAGTACATATATATCCCATATATTCATTATATGTACCATTATTTCCTTCTAAGTAACTCATAATTTAAAACAGAATCACATCACTTTGTGAGATGGTAGTCCACCATACAACAAAGCAACATTGTCGTATTCCCATGAAATGAAAACAATGATGGTATATTTGATATCATAATTAAATAAAGATAATAATTTCATAAATATTATATATATTTATTAAATCCATTATAATGTCAAGCTATGTTAGGATGTGATGGAAAACAAATAACACCTATTCACAATGTGGTTGTCGATCATACCATTGGTTCACTATTTTATATGACATTAAATGAAAGAGTATATAGTTTTATTTCATGAAAAATTACATAATAAAATCAATTTATATGTTAGGTAATATTCTTAAAATATTATAATTGTTGAATAATCAATTAAAATTTAAAATTAATAAATAATATAAAAAAAATTGTATTTGACCTCTTCATCAAAGAACCTCTATAGGTTTATACTTATTAGCATATTAATAGGGTTTAATTATATTATAATTTACTGCAAGATATAGGGAGGTATATAATTAATATGTTTTATAAGGTATTTGATGAATGAGAATCTATTTTGAATGTTGATAAAGAGTGGGGAGGTGGGGTCCGTTTATAAGTGGGGCAGAGGACATACTTTGAAATTTTAATAAATTTAACATGTAACAACATTGTAAAAATTCCAAAGGTATTAAAACGTGTCATTATATAATCATAGATGTTATAAGGTCTAAATATGGCCATGAAATGGTTATTTTACATTTTTTGGGTCAGTTTACACCATATATGTTCTATTTAGACAACTGGTAAACCTATTTTAAGCATTATCACACAAATTATTTTTTATTGTTTTACTATATAAATTAAAAAAAATATGTTACCATATTATATAACATTAATTATTATTATTTCAAATATGGGATAATTTTTTAAAATTATATTTACTTTAGGATACAATATAATTTAAAATTAAACCAATATTTTTGATATAAATAATATTTTCTATAAGATAAGATTTTCAAAAGAGTTAAAAGTATTTAAACAAAAATATAATTTTAAACTGACTCAAATGAAATATTTTGTATTAATAATACTATATTTTATATTATTATTGCTTTGAAATCATTTTAAATTAAATGGAACCGTATATATTTTTTAAATGAAAATTCAATTTTCAATAAAAAACAATTATTCGTAAAAAATAATTTTTCGATCCATATAATAACATTACTAATGAATTTGTACTTTTTAAAAATATTATTTTATATCATAAGACCATTATAAATAAATTTAAAAAAAATTATATACATGCCTCCAGGTTTAATTTCTTGGTAATTATTGTTCTATTTAAATAAAAATAATAATATTTTATTAGAGTTCGTTGAAACTCAGTGATGTGAGTAATATAAGATATCAATGAAATTAAATTATTAAAAAAATATTAAATATAAATCATGAAAAGTAAAAATACAAAACATTGTTTTTTATATTCCCTAATGGAAAATTCTCTTTAGAAGGAATGCCATTAAACTCTATAAACATACGATTAATGTTTTTATAACCATTTGAGGCTTATATTATCATTGATTTTGAGGTAATAATGTGTTATTTAAATTTTGTTATGTTATGGTAATAATATTGACATTTTTGGGATATGATAACATATATTATGGGTGTAACCCGTAGTATCTGATAGTGTAATGGGGCTTCATCCCACAATCGAAGGTCCTAAAGGGAATATCGTTGAGCACTAACCTATGTGAAAGAGTACTTATAGTGGGAAAAAAATAAGGTGGGATATTTAGGAATTTTAATCATATTGAATTATATGTTAGATATTAAATGAATAGAGACTAATGTATATAGTTGTCAAACAACCATTTTTCCTGCCAGAAAATAAAGGGGAAACCATGACCATGGAATTAGTCTTGAGGCACTCAAAAATATCTAATGTGAATATTACAATATGGCTTTTAAACTATCACCTTATAAGCCAAACAAACTTTATTAATGTTAGTGAATATATCATACTATATCTCTATTACAATATTTAATTTTTTAATTTGGTATGGTTTTATGGATTACCACAATCATCTTTTTATGATTGTGATATTCGGTTTATCTAAATTTTAAGTTGAATAGTTTAGTTTGATATTGATACAAAGTTTTTTTTAATCACTATATATTATACTAAGATATTTTTTTAGTTTGAGTAAAAAATTGAAACCATGAAGTATATTCTGAGATCTGGTTCTAAAAAATTCAAAGGATGTTGGGATCAACCGCTTCATTTGGTTGAGTCGTCATACAATAATATCTTTTTCTCGAACAATCAGATGGACATTTTTGAATATATCTACAGAAATAATTGTAGAAATCTAATGTACTTGGATGAATTTGTATCAATAAATCATATAGGAAATGATGTAGATAAATATATATTTGATAATTTTATAGAAATTCTGCAGCATATAAGGGCTAATAAAAAACCATAAAAATGTAATTAAGGCAATCATTGGCATGATCTATATATTGCGGTTATTGAAACATTTTTTGTAATAATTTCTCTATGGGGGAATTTAATTAGATATAGAAATTATGATAAAATAATCCATTTGGTATATTTCCCCCTTTGAAATTATTTATTATATTAAGATAATATCTTATCGATTAGATTACCCACCAAACCTCTCTCATGTCCATGATTGGTTAAATTTTTCCCACCTAAGAATGAACATAACATTTCTCATATGTAATAAAAACATATATATTAGAATAAGATATTGGTATTTATTAAGAGGAATAATTGGTCTGGAATTATTATTGTATAAATAATTTTCTAGGAATCAAAACCATTAACATAGTCATAGTTTACCTGAAACACCACCAAGACGACCAAGCTATTTGAGACTTGGAGGATGTAATGATATATAATTAACCTCATTTTTGTATAAATACAATATAATTACACTAGATAGGATAATTTTAAATATTGTAGATTGTAGTAACATGATATTTTACAAAACATATATATTTTTCAAATAATGTTAATATATATAACAGCTTGTGTTTCATTGAACATTGAGTCTTAAAGAACCATGATATAAAATTAATATTATTATTTAAACATGATTTCTATAACCTTATCAATTGACATGGATTTATGAATAGTAATGAATAAATTTTAAATACAATTCACTGTAGTTTTATTTAAATGAAATATATTTTTAAAAAAGAACTTAATTTTTAATAAAGACTTTATATGCTTTTAAAATACTATTTTAACCAAAAAAATTTAAATTAATTTTTTAATAATAATATAAAAAAAATAAATTATTTTTTATTTTTTATTTTTTTTATATTTATGATTATATATTTTAATTTTCAAATGAAATTAATTCTTCACTAAATAGTAATGAATATGGATTTCTATTGAAAACAACATATTTTTGAAAAAAAAATTACATGATCAATATATTTTTTTGAAGGGTTTAAATGAAAAATTAGATTTTTTATATATTTATTACTCCAATAAGGATAATTTGAATCAATTTTATATTGATAATTTTTATTAAAATTATCTATATAAATGAAAAAATATATTTGGAAAACGACTTTGTCTTTGTGCCTATGGGATTGATTTTAATTTAATATTTTAACTTATGTTATTGGAATTTGGAATAATAGATTCCAAAATTTGAATAAAAAAACAATTTTTTATAATTATTTAAATTAATTTTTTGGTAAAAAGTTATAGTAATACCATTAAGAACAAAATATATCATTTATGGTTAAAATTGTTTTGCCTAGGGTTAAACTAAAAGGATATTCAGTAAAATAACCTTAAATGTTTTCAAACTCCCATTTTATGAGTATATTAAGAAATATATCATCTAAAGTTATATAATGTGCTATATTGGAGCCTAAATTAGTAATTAATTCCTTGTTACACCTTTTTCAATTCCCAAATTCAAAGTGTGTAATTTCCCCCACTTTTAAAGGGCCAGCATCACTCCTCTCATGTACATAGTTATGAAACTCTATTGTTTTTTCAACACCTACCCAATTACCATACAGAATAACAATAAAAAACCCCATATATTACCTAGTTTGATATTTAAACCCTCATATTATAGATTTATGGGCAATCCTAAATGAGTACTCTTGAAAGAGTTGAAGTCCTTATTCTTGTGTTATCATTTTATTTATTCCGATAACTACATCAAATCATATTAAATTTTTTTGATATAATAAAATCAGTATGTCACAGATTTATATATTTAATAACTTTAATGAATGTTCCTACACCAATATCCTCTTAAATCATCTGTGAAACAAAACTATAAACCATTTGTATGGAGGACTACCGATTGGAAAACAAATGTAATTTTTTTCCATCTCAACCACTAATCTATATATTTAATGTTATATTTAACCTATTTTAACTTTAATTATTAAATTATTGTAATTATATTATTATAATACCACTTATAACTTCATACATTGCATTGTGTTGAAATTTGATAACGTCACTCATATGTACAACAATCTACCACCTCATGAAGTGATGTGATTAATACTTCACTTGGGATTTACAAGAAAGGTAATGACTACAGATTTAATGAAAATATATTATATAAATATGATAATATTTATTCAATGAATGTAATATATTATTTAGCTACTTTCTTACATCCATGGAAAAATGGAAATAGTGTTCATGCATACACATTAAAAAATATCACCATGAACAATGTAATTCATTTTCTATCTCTAAATATAATGGTTTATTCAAAATACATATACATTAATCTTATAAGATATATATATATATATATACATAATTATTAAAATTTTGGTATTTATTGATCCACGATCAAAATAAAAGGATTTGTAATTCCAAATAAAAACATAAAAAAATATAATGTAGTTATTACATAGATCATAATTATTACAATGAATTGTAAATGAAAATGCAATAGAAAGAAATATATAATTCATATATGTTATGATATATATGATTATAGTGTTGTAATATATTTATAATTAACTTATATTTATTATACTTTAGGATCTAACATGTATGAAGGAAGTTGATACTTAATTTAAGAGATTTCTAGTCACTCTTTTATTTTTGGGAGTCATATGACATATTCAACACTCTCTTATTTTGTGTAGTTAATATGGGAAACCAATGAAATATTATTTCCCAAAACAAATTATTCTAATGATATTTAATTGTTTTTTGATTTTATTTTTTTCAGGGCTTTGAAATCAATATTTCGTAATGCTTTTTTGTATTTTCATCTTAGGATTATTTTTGGGGATCATAAGACATATGGACTACTTGTTTTTCATTTATGGTTAATATTATCCCCATTAAATTAATTTAGAGTTCATGTTGGGCAAATTTTAGAGATTTAAATATCAATTTTCAGGTCTTCGTTTCATAGGTTTTACAATACAAAATATTCCAAAGTGTTAAGGGTTTGATGTTACAATATTACTATTTATAATGTTTGTTTTAGGATTAATTAAGACAAAATAATAAGATCAATCGCTTAATGAAATTATGGATTAAATAATTTTATAGTGATTTATTAAAATTTAATATTTTAATTTCATTTCCCTCCAATTATTTTCTCAATATTTCAAATTATTTTTTAGGAAAAACAAAATTTATTTCCCTCATCGGTTAAAAACTCGTTTTCTTTCATTTTAATGTTTTTCAAAAATAATATGAAGAAATTTTTTAATTTTATCCAATTGTTCCTAGAAAAGTTTTATAATAAATCATCCTATCATTTTCCAAACAAATCCATTTATTGTTTTATACAAAATGTGAAAGAAATACTTATTTTAATGTGTATAAAATTAATCGAACATCACATTTTCTTTACCAATCGATGAATTAATTCATAGTTTACATGTTTACAAATTTTATTATAAAAATAATATGATTTCTGATTATTTGTGATTTTTTAGATTTAAAATAGGTGGTATCAAAATTGAATGGTAATTTTCTTAAAGAATGTTTTAAAAGTATTTTTAACAAATTTTAATTCATAAAAAATTATAACCATAGGTGTTTCTTATGTTTAATATGGGATATGATCAAATTTTAAAAACCATATTCATTTTCTTTATAGTTTTGGATTATAATGAAGAGATGTCTGTGAGAGTTATTTTTTTATAGGACATTCTATATAGATTTTATGAGAATATAATCATTAATATTTCATTCTATGTGTTATGATGGGATGTAATGCTTATGAAACATATTTATTTTAATGGGTTTTGATATGGTGAAGGTTTTATATTCATGTGTCTCTCAGGTGAATTATTTTTATAGTGTGATGGGTGGGATGTAAATATCTCTTCAACGTGTTGGGTAATAATTGATAACTAATGAGATAAATATGTCATGAATTGGGAGAAAACCCAGTTAATTTAGGTACTTTGTACACTATAAAGGCTGTCTGAGTGATCCGTGTCTACTATGATGTAACATACCGGTTCTGGGTGCCCCGAACCCAGTTCGCCATGTGACCTAAAGCCCATTTCCCCAAATGCTATAGGCTGCCGACTAGCAACGATGGCCTAGGTCTGATAGTGGGGAAACTATGCCCTCATTTTTCAAAGTGTAGCGTAGTGGAATACATGATTAAACATACAACAATAGTGGAAGCAATAAACCATACAAATTTAAAATTGGAAACTGCAGTAAAAGATAACCAACAATTATATAGATAATGATGCAACATGTCTCATGTTCTAATAAAACAACCAGAACATTTTATACTGCAATACAGTATAGTACAATAAAGAGTACATCAAAAAAACAAAATAGCTGGTAGCATCGTGAGCCTAAGCCCGGTCCCATGCTCCCCTATTCCTTAGTAGAAATCAATCACCTGTATAGGGACCCTTGCGATTTTCCACACCTGCAGAAACGTAATATGTTTGGGGCCGAAGACATGACCCCAAATAGGGTGGGAGAAATAAATCTCAGTAGGCACCCACCAAAGGCCCTTGTCCAACTGTAAGAAAATATTCAACCACAATGTGATGTAGTAAATGCAATAAACTATGATGTACTCAAAAGTAACTAACATTAGCATTTTCATTTCCGTTTAAATATTTTTTTAGCAGTTCAATTTCTTAAATTTCAAAGTTCCTCATAACTAATCCCTCAAGAAAATCACAACCTTTTCCTTAGGATAATATAGTAAAACCACGCCCTTAGGCATGCCCCCAAGCTATAGAGTAGCTTGCCCTCAGGAATTGCGCTCAGGAGAAATAGAATCTTGGCCTCAGGCCAAACTGAAAAAAATGCTCAGGTTGTCACGAACTATCCCAGTGCGGCCCGTGCCGCAACTCCCAAATCCCGCCTCCAATAGGACAGGGGCTGGTGACTAGCACCGAGTAGGCATGCTACTAACATAAGAGGCATTTCCTATAAACCTGAACACATGCACACACATATCCAATCCCACAAAGATGAAAAGTGAAAACTACGAAGAATGGAAAAGATGCAAGCATACACTAAATACCAACCAACATAGTACGATAGGAATGTAATGTACAAGAAAGTAAAACCCTGAGCCAAAAGTACATGCCCACAAAAAAAGATCCCTTAACAAGTCCAACCTGTAGAGAAAGGTGCTGGGAATACAGTCTGTTTCAGTAGGAACACACCTCGTCCTGTCTGATCTCACTGAGTACAATCCAGTCCAGGTCCGCCTAGAATACTGTCAAAGGATCGCTCGTCTACACAAAACACGAAATTTTTGGGCAAAGCCCATGCAAGGATGAGTATAACAATACCCAGTAGGACACCCCGAAACCAAAAAGGAAATACAACAAGGGAAATTCCACAAAGGAAAGATACATTAAGCTCCACGCAGTATATGTCTACAGAACATATAACAAGAATATCCAGATATACTCGTACACAATCGACTATCGCAAAACCACCACTATGATCCAACTCGAATATTCCACTAAGCATATAACAAGGAGAACACACTCCTAGGTCTGAAGGGAGAGATACGAAGTACTTATTCCGGGAGAACACACTCCACAAGTACATTTAGAACATGATGCCCAGATGAGGATCACAACCAAGTCATGGGGTGATTCCGACAACTCCGTCTGAGCTAATCCGCTAAGCACAAGATCGGCACCCAGGTAAAGTTGGTCATGTCGATAATAAGAACTCTACCTAGGGTTACCGAAATGAATAGAGGATCCGGCTCCAAGTCTAACAAAGGGGGTTCCAACAACACTGTTTAGGAATAACTGCTGATGGGATCATACACATGTATAAAGGAAATGATACCAGAACCTTCAGGGAAAAGACCAAGGGTACGAATGGAGATTGAGACGAAGTCCCTTACCATTTTTCTAACATGACTTGATCGTTCTTTAATATACTGAACAATAAACTTGAGTAAACTTCTACTTACTTAATAGAAATTTTCAAGTTCATTATTCCTTTTATATCTCTTATTACCATTTTATTAACACATTGTAATGATTTAGGTTAATAACGGTCATTTTGTCCATCATTGGTACTTGAGTCAAAAATAAACTCCTTAAAATTACAAGTTGTTCATGTGGTAAAATATCGATTATAATTATAATTATGTTCAATATGTATATATTATATATATAATTTAAATGCAGTATATACATGCATTTATAATATTACATAACATTAAAAGGTAAGAAATGAAATGCACCGTTCCTAGAGACGACAACCCATACGTACACATAAACGCTATTTTAATTTCTATTTCATATCTATTGGAATTGAATAATAATGATATAAAGGTATATTATAAATCAAAAATAATATCATATATAATATCATTAACTCCATACTTTATACGTCCCACATATGGAATTAACAAATCAAATCACATTGAGGGGGGGGGGGTAGTCCGCACTTCCTAAAATGAAATTACCGTTTTTACACATAATGGAAACCATAAAGGTATTCCATAAATTAAAAATACAGAAGCATAAGGAAAACATAATACATATCATATGTAAACATAGTTACATCTTAATGTCCACCTTTAATGGTGTTAAAAAATATTGAACAATCATCGTTTTGTGAGGCAGAAATTCGCCATCCACGGAAACAGTATGTTCTTTAGCCATTAGATGTAGGTGTGGGTAAGTTTATATCGAATCCTTCTTAAAAAACATCCTAGTATATTGAATATACTGGGTTTTCTACAAAATAATAGAATAAATAGAGATTAGGGGGTTGGAGAAGCAAAATAAAACAAAAAAACATTAGAGAAGAATTTAACATTAAATCGGGTAACTCCTTTTGGTTTGAACCAAAAGGGTTTTGTGAAGAGCTTTGTACCTAAGGTAAGGCTTCTAGGATGAAGAGGGGGATGTGGAGAGATAAAACGAGCAGATTTTGTCCGAGCCAATGTCTTGAGTGGTATGGAAACCCTGCTTTTTATTACAACTTAAACATGCTTTATTACATAAAACATCACTTGATACAACAAAGAAGGTCGAGAGGTTTAGTGTCTTTGGGGCTTAGGATCATTACATAAAAAATTTAAACTTTAAATACAACATCTTTATTGAAAACTTCCTTTACATAACCACTACATTCCTTCTTACTTAGCATTGCATGGGATAACCTGAGGAGATGCATAAGAAAAGGGTGAGCTATAAAGCCCAGTAAGGGAGTACACAATGAATAACATGAGGAGTACAATACATGTTAGTCAATAGGCATATCAATAGAGAATAATAGAAACATGAACATAAAGGCATGATAAATCATGATAATCATAACATGGAAATGTGGCAACAAGACTTAACATTGAATTAGCATGAGCCAAGGCTCATTGCACATGGATCATGAGTAAACCCTCATTGCACTTGAAGCATGAGTAAACCCTCGTTGCACTTGAATTATCATGAGTAAATAGTCATTGCACATGGCATATCATGATACTATACTTTACCCAATGCATTGGAGCGCTATAAAGGGCGCACCCTTCTTAAACATTTCATTTCATGCATAAGTGTGCCATATGGATCGTAAAACATGGATTCATAAAACATAATCATTTATTCCACGATAAAAGAATGTGAAATTCATACATGAAACATTATAATCAATTAGTAAATTTTCATAAAGGTGAATACCCTTGATCGAGAAATGGGCATGGTATTCACTACACAATGATATTGGCTTAGAAAATCGGTGTGATTTCGGCAGCGTAACGGCATGACATAAGAATTCATAAAAAAATGGTTGATGAGAGAGAAAGGGGTTCCTCATCATATTTACATTCAATGGACAGTAAGGAGGTCATATAGATACATTTCCCAACAATTGAAAATTAATTTATATTCATGATACAAAAGTATTGCTTGAATATAGAAGGGGAGAAAAAGGTTCCTTTCGGAATTTCGGCATAGTAACAGGTGTACATGGGAGGCTTTTAATGAGAAATAAAGGGGTCTCCCATCATTAAAACACTAATATGACAGTATGTGAGAGATGTGAAACCATACCCCAACATTCATAATTGAAATTTAAAAGGGCAATACAACTTAAAGAAAATTGACAAAAATGAGAAAGGAAGAAAAAACCCTTACTTGGAAGTGAGCTTCCAAAGGCTAGAGAGAGGCTTGTGAGAGGCTTCATGGGAGCTTGGGGAACCTTGGAAGGATTCTAGAGAGAGTAGGGAAGAGGTTGGACGAACACCAAGGGATTTAAGTGAGGAGGAAGTGGGATCTTGGGTGGGTTTATATAGGAAAGCTGAGAGAATTCTTTATTATTTAGGTTTGGGACCCCTTATATTAAAATAATCCAAACCAAAAACCATCCCATGATATTTGCCCATGGTTTCTGGAAAAGGAAAGAGGAAAACAATATTTTACAAGGCCAAGGTCCGAAATTATTAAAAAATTAGGGTTGCTTATGTGGAGGTGAGTCACACTCCCATTGAAATTAATTTAAAAAGGCAAAGTGTTGAATAAGTATTGAGGGCTCCATTAATGCTTTGTAAAGTAAGTAAAACAAACCCAAAACCACATTATTTTAATGATAAAACACATATTGGCCGAAAATAATGATTATGGTATTTTATTACATCACCATTGGGTCATTATGATGTCATAAAACACATTATATATTTAAATGGTATTTAATTTTTACCCAAAAATTTGACTGTCTCAGAAAATTATGAAAAACTCACCGTTGGATAATTTCGACGTACTGATTCCAAAAATAATATTTATTTTATCTAAATAATTTTCTAAATATGTGAATTTTCACTTTTACAATAAAAACTGACATTTATAAAAAAAATCACGGGTTTTGACAGAAATGGCTTTCAAACCTTAATAAAAATTTTAATTGCATTCATAAAATTATAAGATCATTTATATTTAATAAAAATTAATGTAATATTAATAATAATATTTTATTAAAATATTATTTAATTAAAAAATCCTTTAATTTAATAAAATATAATTCTTAATTAAATAATAACTAAAAACACCATTTGTACTTTAAAAACTAATTACAATGTATCAAAAATGACTAGAAATTATATTCAATATTATATAAAAAAATAATGTACATGAACATGGTGCTACTTATTTGTTACATAACCCCTTAAAATAGCCGCATTGGACCTAAGGGTAAGGTGTGCGATGGTGATAGACTCTTGGGGTGACTCGGATAACATCGCTCGAGTTGTAATTTCAATCAACTTCCACTTTTCCCATAGACGATCACGTTCGAGCTTGACTGGATGAAGCTCAGCATGGGCTTGGTCAAGGGCAAAACAAAAAGACACCACCTCTTTTCCAAGATCCGACAAATGGGCTTCGTATGGGGCAATTCTACTAGATGAGGCCATCGCTTCCTTTATCTGAGTAAAATTGGGTTCGTTAAAGACAAATATTTATACTACTCATGTGATCACTGTTCAATGGCTATAAAAGTAACGGTCAAAAATCTTAACATAAAACTAAAGAAGTTGACATCTTATAAAAACACTTTTCATAAAGAAACATTTAACTGGATCAAGAGGGATTTTCCATTAATGAAACTTTGGGTCGTTACAACATTCCCCCCTTAAGAAATTTCGCCCTCAAAATTTTCCTTTTCCCACACTAAAACAAATGTGGGTAACTAAGCTTCATCATATCCTCCGACTCCCAAGTTGCTTCTTCAAACTTGTGGTTTCTCCACAAGACCTTGACGAGAGGCATTGTCTTATTTCGTAGAACTTTTTCTCTATGATCTAAGATCTTCACTGGTTGCTCCTCATAAGAAAGATCGTCTTCTAATTGTACCGCCTCAGAAGAGATTACATGTAAAGGGTCTGGTATGTACTTCCTTAAGAGGGATACATGGAAGACATCAAGCACCTTATCCATAGTAGGTGGATGTGCTAGTCGATAGGCCACATCCCCAACACGATAAAGAATCTCGAAGGGGCCGATGTACCTTGGACTTAACTTCCCTTTCTTTCCAAACCTCATGACCTTCTTCCACAGAGATATGCGTAAAAACACCATGTCTCCGACTTTAAACTCAAGGTCTCATCGAAAATTATCTGCATAACTCTTCTGTCGACTTTGGGCTGCCTTGATATGCTGTTGAATGGTTTTCACCTTCTCCACCATTTCTTCGACCATTTCTGGTCCAAGCAGCTTACGTTCACCGACCTCATCCCAACATGTCGGTGTTATACACCTTTTCCCATACAGGGCTTCATATGGTGCCATTTGGATGCTCGAGTGGAAACTATTATTATAAGAGAACTCAACTAGAGGAAGATGTTGATCCCATCCTTCTTTAAAGTCCATTGAGCATGCTCTCAACATATCCTCAACTGTTTGGATAGTCCGCTCGGATTGGCCATCAGTTTGAGGATGATAGGCCGTACTGAAGTTCAGTTCAGTATTCAGAGCATGTTGAAGACTCTTCCAAAACATAGAGGTAAATCTTGGATCTCGGTCAGAAAATATAGATATTGGTACTCCATGCAACCGTACCACTTCCCTGATATATATCCGTGCCAGTTGATCCAAAGAGAAATCCTCTCGAATAGCAATGAAGTGTACAGTCTTTGTAAGACGATCCACAACAATCCAGATTGCATTGTTGCCTTTGGATGTCATTGGAAATCCAGTGACGAAGTCCATGGTGATGTTCTCCCATTTCCATTCTGGTATGGGCAATGGTTGCATCATCCCCTTAGACTTCTGCCTCTCTGCCTTCACTTGCAGACACACCAGGCACTTTGATGTATATTCAGCGATCTCCTTCTTCATATTATCCCACCAAAAGTTTTCTCGGAGATCTCAATACATCATTGTGCTCCCAGGGTGAATAGTGAAATTTGAACTATGTGCATCATCCAAAAGTTCCTTCTTCATCTCCGAACATGATGGAACACATAGTCTTTTCCCAAACCGCACAATTCTTTTTTCATTATCATTAAACTCTGAGGATTTTCCCTTTTTGATAGCTTCCACTTTTTCTTGGATTCCCGTATCATCCTTTTGAGCATCCATTATCCTTTCCAAAAGAGATGGTTGAGCAATCATTTGTGAAAGTATTGATGATTTTCCCTTCTTTTTGATTCCCACATCCATCTTCATCAAGTCTAAGAAGATTGGATCCTTCTCAATTCTCATCATTGATAGAATAGCTGGATCCTTTCTACTTAGGGCATCCCCCACCTTGTTCGCTTTCCCAGGGTGGTAATGTATTGAACAGTCATAATCCTTGATGAGGTCTATCCATCTTTTCTGGCGCATATTAAGCACTTTTTGTGTGAATTTATATTTAAGACTCTTGTGGTCAGTATATAGCTCACATTTCTCTCCATAGAGATAATGCCGCCATATTTTCAATGCAAAGATCACCGCCGCCAACTCCAGATCATGCATTGGATTGTTTCGCTCATGGATTTTCAACTGCCTTGAGGCATAGGATATCACTTTATCATTCTGCATCAGCACACATCCTAAGACCTACTTCGAAGCATCTCTGAATACCACAAAAACTCCCCACTTGTGGGTAAAGTGTGCACGGGTGCAGTGATAAGCCTCCTTTTCAACTCCTTGAAGCTTTCTTTGCATTCATCACTCCAAGTAAACTTTACTCCCTTTCGAGTTATCTTGGTAATAGGGTTGGACAATCGTGAGAAATTTCTCACAAATCGTCGATAATATCCAGCTAACCCCAAGAATCTACGAATATCAGTTACCGATTTTGGCCTCGGCCATCCCTCAATTGCATATATTTTGGAGGGGTCCACAGATATCCCATTGCTTGTGATGATATGGCCCAAGAATGAGACTTCTTTCAACCAGAAATCACACTTGCTGTACTTGGCATAGAGCTTATCCTTGCGCAAAGTCTCCAGTACAGTGCTTAAATGCTCCTCATGGTCCTCCTTGGTTTTGGAGTATATTAGAATATCATCTATAAAGACTACCAAAAATTAGTCTAGGTAATCTCTAAAGACTCTATTCATCAAGTCCACGAATATTTCTAGATCATTGGTGAGTCCGAAAGGCATTACTATGAATTCATAGTGCCCGTACCTTGTACGAAAAGCAGTCTTGGGGATATCTTCCTTCATCACCCTTACTTGATAATATCCCGACCGCAAGTCCACCTTAGAGAATTATTGTGCTCCACGCAGCTGATCAAACAAGTCATCGATTCTTGGTAGAGGATAGTTGTTCTTTATTGTGATTTTGTTAATTTCACGATAATCGATGCAAAGCCGCATTGACCCATCCTTCTTCTTGACGAAGAGGACTGGTGCACCCCATGGTGATGCACTTGGGCGTATAAACCCTTTATCCAGATTCTCCTGTAGTTGTTTCTTCAGCTCTTCAATCTCAACAGCAGCCATTCTATATGGAGTCTTGGATACTAGAAGCGCCCTAGGTATAAGTTCAATTGAGAACTCAACGTCTATTCTTGGAGGAAGACCAGGAAGATCCTCGAGAAATACTTCAGCGAATTCCCTCACAATAGGCATATCTTCAAGAGTGGTTTCTTCCTTGGACTCAATCATTTGAGCCAGATATGCGTGCTCATAAGGCAGTAATATCCATGCTTGAGATGATGGAGCTAAAGGAGATTCATCTTCTTCCTGACAATTGTAAAGAATCAGGGGTCGATTCTCCATATGGAGTGTGATTTCCCTCTCCCGACAATTTATGTTGGCTTTATATAAGGAAAGCCAATCCATGCCAAGAATTGCATCAAATTCCACCAGAGGGAGTATGACGAGGTTTTCCGGGAAATTCAATCCACAGATTTTAACAGGGGAGGACTTATTCTCATGGGATGCAATGATTGCTCCATTTGCCGTACTCACCGACATCTTTACTTCCATGATTTGTGGTGGTGCAGGGATTGTTCTACTAAACATTTGAGGTATAAAAGAATTCATAGAACCTGAATCAAAAAGTACGTTCTCTATTGTTGAATGAATAACTAGCGTACCTATCACCACTTCGTTGTCGGGGTTCACTTCGGCAGAAGTGATGGAAAAAGTTCTTCCTTTCTATCTTGGAGGTTGCTGGTTGCCTTTGATAACCCTTGGATTAGGGCACTGATTTGCAAAATGACCCGGTTCTTTGCATTTGTATCATTGAACAATGCGTTGAGGTTCGAACGGAGCGTTCCTCTCCTCTGTCTCCGCAGTGGGTCCTTCTTGCTGACAGTTAACAGCTTGGTGCCCTTCTCTTCCACACTTGAATCATTTTCTTGTCCCCCTAAGGCAATTTCCAGGGTGCTTCTTTCCACACTTTTTGCAGGTGGGGTGCTAGAATTTCTTAGCGCCATTGGATTTATCCATCGGACCACCAGCATTGAAGTTCACCTTACGCTTCTTGTCCCCATGATACCCATGTGATTCTCCGATCTCCATTTCAACCTTGAGGGCACATCGGACAATTTCCTCATAGCTGTCGATGTCACGGATCACTAATGCTTTCCCCAAGCTAGGCTTCATCCCACCAAAGTAGCGGTCAACCTTGCATTCAGGGGTAACGACAAAGCTGGAAGCGTATCGTGCAAGCCTTGTGAAGTTTGCCTCGTACGCTCCCACAGATTCTTCGTCTTTCTGTTTTAGGGAAAGGAAGTCCCTTTCCATCTTAAGATGGAGGGTGCATGGAAAATATTTATCGAAAAACATCTTCCAGAATTCCTTCCATTCCAAAGCCTCGATCTCCTCCTCAGGCTTCGTATTTTTGATCGACGTCCACCATTGATCAGCTTCACCCTCCATACGATAAGCCGCGAGAAGAAACTTCTCTTTTTCAGAGCATTGGAGGATGGAGAATATCTTTTCAATGGAGTTGATCCATTGTTCAGCGATCATGGGATCGGATGATCCAATAAAAGTAGGAGGCCTTTGTCTCATAAAGATTTCAATAGTGACTTGTTCTTTCTTAGGGGGGTTGAACGTTCCTCTTGACCAGTGTTTCTATTCAAAACTTGAGTTAGCTGAGAGAGAAGCGTGACAAAGTTCGCGATTCCCGCTCCCATTGGATTGGGCATCTCATAAGTACAATCATCACACTGATCTTCACAACGGTTGTTAGCCCGAGTTCTCCTATTACCGGCCATTGGATGGAATAAAAGTAAAGTTACGGGTAACACATAAAGGTTAATCCAAAGACAAAAGTTGATGACTTATAAATAAAATTTAATCTCTTTAACTCATGAGTCTATAGGATTGAATCCAGGCTTTTCATGATCATGATTCTAACATATAATCCTAGGGGAATTTTTCCCTTAATAAGGGTTCATACTAAGATTTTGAATTTATCAAAACATATCCCCCGGGAGTGTCGTAAACAAGAGTGCATCAAGGCCTGTTGTCGTGCACCAGTTCCTGTTCGAGTCTAGCTCAAAGCGGTGTTTTCGGGTTTTACTTCTAGGATACATCTGTGCCAGAGCCGCCTCTACCAGCTCGTATCCAGACAGGGATGTATTTGTTTGATAAACCACTTACATAGTATTTACCAAAACTTAGGGATGCTTTTATTATACTTAGTCTTGTATATAAGGCTTTATTAGGGATTCCTAATCCCAAAAATAACTAAACCTATCCTCTGATACCAACTATGGAAACCCTGCTTTTTATTACAACTTAAACATGCTTTATTACATAAAACTTCACTTGATACAACAAAGAAGATCAAGAGGTTTAGTGTATTTGGGGCATAGGATCATTACATAAAAACTTTAAACTTTAAATACAACATCTTTATTGAAAACTTCCTTTACATGACCACTACATTCCTTCGTACTTAGCATTGCATGGGATAACCTGAGGACATGCATAAGAAAAGGGTGAGCTATAAATCCCAGTAAGGGAGTACACAATGAATAACATGATGACTACAATACATGTTAGGAAATAGGCATATCAATATATCATAATAGAAACATGAACATAAAGACATGATAAAGCATGATAATCATAACATGGAAATGGGGAAACAACACTTAACATTGAATTAGCATGAGCCAAGGCTCATTGCACATGGAGCATGAGTAAACGCTCATTGCACTTGATGCACGAGTAGACCCTAATTTCAATTGAATTATAATGAGTAAACACTCATTGCACATGGCGTATCATGATACTATACATTAACCAATGCATTGGAGCGCTATAAAGGGCGCACCCTTCTTAAACATTTCATTTCATGCATAAGTGTGCCACATGGATCATAAAACATGGATTCATAAAACATAATCATTTATTAAACGATAATGGAATGTGAAATTCATACATGAAACTTTTTAATCAATTATTAAATGTGCATAAAGGTGAATACCCTTGATGGAGAAATGGGCATGGTATTCACTACACAATGATATTGGCTTAGAAAATCGGTGTGATTTCGGCAGCGTAACAGCGTGACATAAGAATTCATAAAAAAAGGTTGATGAGAGAGAAAGGGGTTACTCATCATATTTACATGTAATGGACAGTAAGGAGGTCATATAGATACATGTACCAACAATTGAAAAGGAATTTTGATTCATGATACAAAATTATTGCTTGAATATAGAAGGGGAGAAAAAGGTTCCTTTCGGAATTTCGGCATAGTAACGGGTGTACATGGGAGGCTTTTAATAAGAGAGAAATGGGTCTCCCATCATTAAAACACTAAGAGGGAAGTATGGGAGAGATGCGTAACCATACCCCGACATTCATAATTGAAATTTAAAAGGTCAATACATCTTAAAGAAAATTGACGAAAATGAGAAAGGAAGAAAAAACCCTTACTTGGAAGTGTGCTTCCAAAGGCTAGAGAGAGGCTTGTGACAGGCTTCATGGGAGCTTGGGGGACCTTGGAAGGATTCTAGAGAGAGTAGGTAAGAGGTTGGACGAACTCCAAGGGATTTTAGTGAGGAGGATGTGAGAGCTTGGGTGGGTTTATATAGGAAAGATGAGAGAATTCTTTATTATTTAGGTTTGGGACCCCTTATATTAAAATAATCCAAACCACAAACCATCCCACAGTATTTTCCCATGGTTTCTGGAAAAGGAAAGAGGAAAACAATATTTTACAATGCCAAGGTCCTAACTTATTAAAAAATTAGGGTTTCTTATGTGGAGGTGAGCCACACTCCCATGGAAATTAATTTAAAAAGTCAAAGTGTTGAATAAGTCTTGAGGGTTCCATTAATGCTTTGAAAATTAAGTCAAACACACCCAAAACCTCATTATTTTAATGATAAAACACATATTGGCCGAACATAATGAATATGGTATTTTATTACATCACCATTGGGTCATTATGATGTCATTAAACACATTATATATTTAAATGGTATTTAATTTTTACCCAAAAATTTGACTGTCTCAGAAAATTATGAAAAATTCACCGTTGGATAATTTCGACATCCTGATTCCAAAAATAATATTTATTTTATCTAAATATTTTTCTAAATATGTGAATTTTCACTTTTAAAATAAAAACCGACATTTATAAAAAAATTCATGGGTTTTGACAGAAATGGATTTCAAACCATAATAAAATTTTTAATTGCATTGATAAAATTATAAGATCATTTATATTTAATAAAAATTAATGTAATATTAATAATAATATTTTATTAAAATATTATTTAATTAAAAAATCCTTTAATTTAATAAAATATAATTCTAATTTAAATAAAAACTAAAAACACCCTTTGTACTTTAAAAACTAATTACAATGTATCAAAAACGACTAGAAATTATATTCAATATTATATACAAAAATAATGTACATGAACATGGGGCTACTTATTTGTTACATAACCCCTTAAAATAGCCGCATAAGACCTAAGGGTAAGGTGTGCGATGGTGACAGACTCTTGGGGTGACTTGGATAACATCGCTCGAGTTGTAATATCAATCAACTTCCACTTTTCCTATAGATGATCACGTTTGACCTTGACTTGATGAAGCTCAGCTTGGGCTTGGTCAAGGGAAAAGCCCAAAGACACCACCTCTTTTTCAAGCTCCAACAAATGGGCTTCATATGGGGAAATTATACTGGATGAGGCCATCGCTTCCTTTATCTGAGTAAAATTGGGTTTGTTAAAGCCATATATTTATACTACTCATGTGATCACTCTTCAACGGCTATAAAAGTAACGGTCGAAAATCTTAACGTAAAACTAGAGAAGTTGACATCTTATAAAAACATTTTTCATAAAGAAACATTTAACTGGATCAAGAGGGATTTTCCATTAATGAAACTTTGGGTCGTTACAAGAGGTGTGTGTAAAGAGGTAGATTTGGGGGCCTTTTAAAATAGGGGAGGAGGGGCACTCTTGGAAAGTTATAAAATGTTACTTTATATTAAAATGTGTTTCGGATTTTAAAGGTCCCACATTGATATATTTCGAGGATAAGGTGATAAGGGTCCGAAATATACTCATCCAATTGGACTTTGACACGTGTAAGTTTTAGATTTCACATTATCTTTTCATTTTATTTAAATCGTTCATTAATGAGATAATCGCGGCATCATCATGATGTCATAAAAATTTATTTTATTTAATGTCTACAAAATATAAAAAATAACTATGATGTTGGAAATCTTTTTATCATTCCAATTAATATTTATATTTCAATAGATATTTTATGAATACAAAATTAAAAATGTTTTACTCGGGTGATATATTCTTTAGTGATATTCTCCTTTTTTTAAAAATAAAATGATAAAGTATCACTTTCACACAAAAGTGATTCCATGGGGTCCCTATGTTTGGAAAAAGTTACTCCATGGTTGGCCATGACACAACCAGTAGCATTAGGACACATGTTGGAGTCATTTTTTATTAATATGATATTATTTTATTACCCTTAACTACCCGGTTACTAATTAATCACGATAATTAATGATAATTACAGTCGTTACTATTCATAATGTCCAAAAACAAAAGACTCATAATTAAATAATTTAGACCATATAATTCAAAAAATGGAAAACATTATAACAAATTACTAACATAGAAATTTCAATAATTAATTTAAAAATAATTCCCGTCATCAAAACAAATAGCGGGTTTTTTTGAAACAATAACAATGAAAAGTTTGGCACTTGTTTATGCCCAATTCCAAAGTGAAATAAATTATAATGACAAAAATTGGATTAAATTGTAAAAATATATTCTAATTAAACTTTAAAACAAATTAAAAAAATAATCTGACCATATAATTAAATTAGATGAAAATGTAGTTTTGATGTAAAATGTAGTATTTTTCACTATTCATCAAAAAAATGAACATTGTCAGAAAAATACCAAACATTTATCCAAAGTACATTTCAATTTCACAATACGAAATAATATGTTTATTTTGACAAATATAGATTATATAATTTTCAAAATATAGATTTAATAAGGGTTCACCATCAAAAGGAGGTAAAACAATCTTTAAAAAATATTAGAGTATTCTATGCCAAAGATTGGATTTATTCTACTCTAAAATACTATCTAATTCATAAATGGACATAGATATGAAAATATATTATTCATTACTTAAATGGGATGTTACATCCTTCCCCCCTTTAGAAAATTGCATCCCCGCAATTTATTTACTTATCGAATAAGTGGGGGTATTTATCCCTCATTGTAATTTCAGATTCCCATGTTGCCTCTTCAATCATGTTGTTTTTTAAAAAAACCGTTACATGATGAATCACCTTATTCCGTAACACTTTCTCCATGTGGTTAAGAATCTGGACCGGTTGTTCGTCATAAGATACATTATCTTCCAACTAGACTACCTTTGGACTCAAAACATGATATGGATCTTGCATGTACTTCATTAACATTGAAACTTGAAAAATATTGTCTACCTGAGATAAACTAGGAGGTAAAGCCACTCGGTATGAAACTAATCCAACTCTCTCCATTATTTCATATGGTCCAATCAAGTTTGGAATTTTCTTTCCTTTCTTACCAAATCTCATCACACTTTTCCATGCTGAAACTCTGAGAAAAACATGATCACCTACCTCAAAAGAGAGATCTTTCCTCCTATTGTCTGCATAACTCTTCTTCATGCTCTAAGCTGTTCTCATGTATTTCTATATCAGCTGAACTTTTTCTTCCAACTCTTCTACCAATTCTGGTCTCATCAACATCCTTTCACCTACTTCATCCCAATAAGATGAAGTTCGTCATCACTTCCCATATAATGCCTCAAATGGTTACATCTTTATACTGGAATGAAAAATATTATTATAAGAAAACTCAACCAAAGAATGTTGTTGGTCTCAATATCCCTGATAATCTATCGAACAAGCACATAGCATATCCTCCAAAGTCTGAATTGTTTGTTCTGACTTCCCATCTGATTGAGGATGAAAAGCTGTACTAAAATTTTATTCTGTACCCAATGACTTCTGAAGGCCTTTCCAAAAGTTAGAAGTGAACTTGGGATCACAATCAGATACAATGGAGTGGGGAACTCCATTTAACCTGACTATCTTTTTAAGATACAAACGAGAATGTTGATCTATGGAATATGTATCTCGTATAGAAAGGAAATGAGCAGATTTAGTCACGCTATCAACAATAACCTAGATCACATTATTACCTCGTGGTGTCTTCGGCAATGTCATAACGAAGTCCATGGTTATGTTTTCCCATTTCCACACTGGAACTCGTAAAGGATAAAGCATCCCTTTCGGTATATACTGCTCTTCATTAACCTATTTACAAGTCAAACAGTTCACAGTAAAATCAGCAATATCTTCTTTCATTTTGTCCCAACAATAATACTCCCAAAGATCTCTATACATATTAATACTGCCTGGATGAACTGAAAACGGAGAACAATGAGCTTCACATAACAACTCTCTCTTAAACTGTGAATCACAAGGCACGCACAATCTCTTCAAAAATCTCAAAACACAATCATTATAATTGTTGTATTCAGGAAACTTACCCTTTTAAACCAACTCTACCTTTTTCTACAACTCACTATCTTGATTATGTGCTTTCTTAATTCGGTCTGATGGAGATTATTTCACTGATACCTGTAACAAAACAGAAGAACATCCTACACCAACAACCCCTATGACAATGTTCATCAAATCCTTAACCAAAGGATCATGTTCTAAATGCAACATTTTTTATGAAGCATTAACTTTTCGACTCAAAGAATCAGAAACTTTATTTTATTTTTCCAGATGGTAATGAATTGTACAATCATAATCCTTGATTAATACTAACCACATCCTCTATCTCATGTTCAATTATTTCTGAGTGAATGTATACCTTAAACATTTGTGATCAGTATATATTTCACACTTTACTCCATACAAATAATTCCTCCAAATTTTTAAAGAGAAAACAACCGCAGCTAATTCCAAATCATGTGTAGGGTAATTAACCTCATGAGCATTTAACTAACGTGAAGCATAAGCAATTACCTGATCATTATACATTAGGAAGCAACCAAGCCCTTTCAATGAATCATCCCTGTAGATAACAAACTCACCATTCCTGGAAGGTAGAGCCAAAACTGGAGCATTCACCAATCAAATTTTCAGTTCGTGAAAACAATCATCAAATTCTTTTGTCCAGATAAACTTAACACCCTTCAGAGTTACCTAAGTCATTGGACTAGATAACCATGAAATTTGTTTAACAAACCTTCGATAATAGCCTTCCAAAACAAGAAAACAACGAATCTCAGTTACATTTGAGTGTCTTGGCCATTCTTCCACAACCTTTGTTTTTGAAGGATCAACAGTTATTCCAACTTTAGAAACAATATGACCAAGGAATGAAATTTTTTGCAACCAAAACTCACACTTGATTAATTTCCAATACAATTTCTTTTCTTTTATGGTTTTCAAAATAACCCTTAAATGCCTTTCATGCTCCGCATTACTTTTAGAAAACACCAAAATATCATCAATGAGAAAACCACAAACTTATCCACAAACTCATGGAAAATTCTATTCGTAAGGTCCATGAATACATCATGTCCATTGGTTAGTCCAAAAGGCATAAATAAAATTCATAATGGCCATATCGTGTAAGAAGCGCGGTCTTCGGAATATCTGCTTCCATTACCTTCAATTGATGGTACCCTGATCTCAGGTCAATATTTGAAAAATACTGAGCTCCGTAGAGCTGATCAAACAAATCATTGATATGAGGCAAAGGATATTTGTTCTTAATAGTGATGTTATTCAAGGATATATAATCAAGGAAAAGTCTCATAGAACCATCTTTCTTTTTAACAAATAAGACAGGTGCACCCCATGGTGATGTACTAGGTCGAATGAAACCATTCTCTAATAAATATTGCAATTTATCCTTCAACTCTAAATGTTCAATTTGAGCAATTCGATAAGGGGGTTTTGAAATTGGCTTAGCATCCAGAACTAAGTCAACATTAAATTCAACTTCCCGATCTCGTATTATTCCAGGAAACTCATCAAGAAAAACATCAGGATACTCATTTACCACTGGCACATTATTAATCTGAACGGTTACTTTGTTTTCAATATTATGTGCAAGGTAACATTCATTTACATCATTTACATGTTTATCATCCTCTTGATATGATATCAATAGTAAGGGTTCATTCTTGTATAAAAATAGAAAGTATTTCTGAAAAGAAACTTCTTTAGCTCTACAATCAATCTTAGCATGGTAAACAGAGATCCAATCCATACACAGGATAACATCAAACTCTACTATAGGTAATAAAAAAAGGTTTGCAAGTCGGTTCCTTCCACGGATAAGGATAGGAATATTCTTATAAGTTCTTTTTGCCTCAATATTTCCCCCACGTGTTTTTACCGAAATTTCCGGAGTCATTTCTTGAGATGGAATTCCCAATTTACTAGAATATTTTTTAGAGATGAAAGAATGTGTAGACCCTGAATCAAACAACACACTGACATAATCTGAAAAAAGAAACAATGTACTTTATACCACTTCATTTGATAGTCCAACATCTGCTGATGTAGTTTCAAAGGATCCCACCACACCTTTCTTCTTGTATTATAACTGCTTCCCATCACTCGAGCTCTTTGTCGGACACTCGTTATCATAATGACCCATCTCATTGAACTTGAAACATTTCATTAAATGTAAATAAAATTTGGTCTCACCATCACCTTGATCTTTTCCAGTGCAATCAAGATCCTTATGTCCTATCTCACTACATCGATAGCACTTTCTTGATTTCAAAAGGCATTCCCCTACATGCTTTTTACAACATGTATCACAAACTGAAAACATATTTTTCATACCATCAGAACTTTTTGAATGATTCTTCCCTTTCTCCTACCACCTCGGTCTCTTCTTTTGTTGGTTGTTATAGAACACTTGATCATCATAAAACTCAATTTCCACCTTATCAGCACATCAGACAATATTTTCATAACTTTTGAACTCACGAGAAGATATTTCCCTTCGATATTTTGGCTTTAATCCTGAGTAAAAACGATTGATTTTACTATCATGGTCTCGGATAAAATTTGGATCATACCTTGCCAATACAGTGAACTTTTCTTCATAAGCAGCCACTGAGTCGTCATCTTTCCTTAATTCCATGAATTTTTTTCCATCCTAAGTCGAACAGCCTTAGGAAAATAATTCTCAAGAAATATACCTTTGAATTCATCCCAGTCAAGAGCATTAAACTCATCAGTGTCCCTGATATTTTTAAACATCGACCACCACTGATCTTCTTCACCCTCCAAATGGTAAATTTCGAGACTAAACTTTTAATTTTCTAAACACCCCATGACATCGAAAATCTTCTCTCGTGCTTTAATCCACCCTTCAGCTAGAATTGGGTTAGATGATCCTCTGAATGATGGGGGATGTTGCCTCATTAAATGTTCCACCACTGACATGTTCCTTTGCAGTTGATCTGGTAAATCTCGTGCATGGATACCACAACCATTTATCGCTTGAGTCAACTGCGCCATTACTGTAACAAACTATTTAGTTCCAATTTCGACCATCTCAGGATGCTGATTCAGAAAGTCATTTCCTTCTGTATGCCTTCCAAGCACTGCTTCCCTGTTTCCTCTGTGGAAAACCATTCTGAAAAAACATGTCTTAGATGAATCAACATGGTAATCATCAAATTATATATTATTTCAATTGGACCACATAATAAAATATTTTTGGATAATCATTTAAAAAAAATTCTCACTCCTAAAGTTACCTAAATCGACCGCTGATTACAACTATAAGGCCCCAACCATAAACATTACATAATCTTGAGTTATTTCAAGAATGCACATTGAGGATATTTTTAGGTTTAGAGTTTTAGATAATTAGTTCATATATCACACATTACATTCCATATTTAAACAAGGCGGTTACATAAAAGATAGTATTGATTTTTTCCCATCAAAGGAGACATATTTAAAATAAAACATCGATTCTTTTCTGACACATCCTCAACACTATCAACACATAATGTAGTTTTCCTATGACCTATGAAAAACATTTCAGAAAACTTGGTATGAGCATAAAAAGCTCAGTAAGGTATATAAAAATATGGAATGAAAACCTTAGTCCATGTATACATAAGAATCAATGAAATCATTCTTTACTCATAAAACATAAGAAGTTTGACATACCACATCAAATCATGAATAAATCATAGAAATCATAAGACATAAAAGTAACTTGAGACATTCATAACATTCTTACATAGGGAGTAACACTCATGGTTACGTTTGGAATACCCAACACAATATATTCCCTAAATCTCTTCAGAGAAACCTTAGAGTTCAACCCCTTTGCATAACTGAATGCATTGGAGAGATACATCAGGCTCACCCACACTTAGATTATCACAGAACCACCCGTCTTCATAAACAATGCCCACGAACCATAACATAATCGTACTACATAAAACATGCATAAAGGAAAAATAGCATTTCCACATTTCATTAACAAGATATAAATACAACACATTGATATAAAAAAATTACCAAAAACATTTTGAAAACAAAAATAAAATAAAAATAAAACATGGTATTTATTTTTCATTTAAAAAAATTATGGCTTGTAAAGGAAGCCGAAACTCAAATAATTGTCACGGCGGCGGAGAAGTCATTGTCGCCGCATATGTAAGACAAAAACATTCATTTTTTCATATAGTAAAACACTTCATATACTAAGATTTCTTTTGAATAAAAGTAAAATTCAAAAGGGGTTTATACACCGTATAAAAGAAAGTTGCGTATAAAACAAAATATGCCTTAATTAATTGAGATTGAGACGAAGTCCCTTACCTTGTGTCCGATATGACTTGATCATTCTTTAATCTCATGAATAATAAACTTGAGTTAATTTATATTTGCTTAAGAAACCTTTTCAAGTTCATTATTCCTTTTATATCACTTATTACCATGTTATGAACACTTTGTAATTATTTAGGTTAATAACGGTCATTTTGTCGATCATTGGTACTTGAGTCAAAAATAAACTCCTTAAAATTAAAAGTTGTTCATGTCGTAAAATATCCATTATAACCAGAATTATGTTCATGATGTATATATTATATATATCATATATATCCAGTATATAAATGCATTTATAATATTACATAACAGTTAGAGGTATGAAATGAAATGCACCGTTCATGGAGACGATAAGCCGTACGTACGCATGAACGCTACTTTAATTTAAATTTTGTATCTAATGGAATGGAATAGTAATGATATAAAGGTATATTATAATTACATTATAATATCATATATAATATCATTAACTCCATCATTTATACATACCACATATGGAATTAACGAATCAAATCACTGTGAGGGGTTGTAGTCGGCACTTCCTGAAATTAAATTATCGTGTTTACCCGTAATGGAAACAATATTGGTATGACATAAATGAAAAATATAGAAGCATAAGGAAAACATAATCATAATACATATCATATATAAATATAGTGACATCTTAATGGCCATGTTTATATGTGTTAACAAAATTTTTAACAATCATCATTTCGTGAGGCAGAAATTCCCCATCCACGGAAACAGTATGTTATTTAGCCATTAGACGTAGGTGTTTGTAAGTGTAGCTCAAATAATTCTTATAAAAAAACTAGTATATTGAAGACACTGGTTTTTCTACAAAATAATGGAATAAATAGATTTTAGCAGGTTGGTGAAGAAAAATAAAACAAAAGAATATTAGAGAAAACATTACATTTAAATCTAGTAACTTCTCTTGGTTTGAACCAAAAGGGTTTCTTAAAAACGTTTATCCCTAAGGTAAGGCTTCTAGGATGAAGAGAGGGATTTGGAGAGATATAAGGAGCAGATATTGGCCGATCCAATGGCTTGTGAAGTGTGTGTAAAGATATAGAGGTGGGGGCCTTTTATAAGGGGGAGGATAGGCACTCTTGGAAAGTTATAAAATGTTACGTTATATTAAAATGAGTTTCGTATTTAAAAGGTCCCACATTGATATATTTTGAGGATAAGGTGATAAGGGTTCGAAATATACTCATTCAATAGGTCTTTTACAAGTGTAAGTCTTAGATTTTACATTATCTTTTAATTTTATTTAAATCGTTCATTAATGAGATAATCACTGCATCATCATGATGTCATAAAAACATTAATTTATTTAATGTATAAAAAATATAAAAATATACTCTGATGTAGGAAATAATTTCATCTTTCCAATGACTATTTATTGTCCATGAGATCATTTACGTCGACAAAATTAAAAATGTTTTACTTGGGTGATACATTCTTTGGTGGTATTCTCCATTCTTTAAAAATAAAATGATAAAGTGTCACTTTCATCCAAATGTGATTCCATGGGGACCCTATGTGTGGCAGAAGGCATTCCATGGTCATACATGACACAACCAATAGAATTATGACACATGTTGGGGTAATTTTTTATTATTATGATATTATTTTATTACCCTTAACTACCTGATTACTAATTAATCACGATAATTAAAGATAATTACCGTTGTTACTATTCATAATGTCCAAAAACAAAAGAGTCTTAATTACATAATTAGGACCTTCTGATTCCAAATATGGAATCAATTTTACCAAATTCCAAAAATAGAAATTGCAATAATTAATTTAAAAATAATTCTCATTGTCAAAACAAATAGCAGGTTTTTTTGAAATAATATCTATGAAAAGTTTGACAATTGTTTATGCCCAATTACAAAATGTAATTAATTTTTATGACCAATATTGGATTAAATGGTAAAATTATATTCTAATTACACTTTAAAACAAATTAAAAAGATAATCTAGCCATATAATTAAATTAGATGAAAAAGAACTTTTGAAGTAAAATGCAGTATTTTCACTATTCATTAAAAAAATTTACATTTTCAGAAAAATACCAAAAAATTATCCAAAGAAGATTTCAATGTCCCAATACTAAATAATAAGTATATTTTGAAAAATAGAGCTTATAAAATTGTCAAAAGATATATTTTAAAAATGGTTCACCATCAAAAGGCGGTAAAACAATCTTATAAAAATATTAGAGTATTCTATGCCATAGAATGGATTTATTCTCCTCTAAAATTCAATCTAATTTATAAATACACATAGATATGAAAATATATTATTCATTTATTAATTGGGATTTTACATTACATAACACCCACCTTAGGGATTTTACATTACCGAAAAACCAAAACAAAGGCTACTAAAAAATATGTGGGTACTGCACGCGAATCTGTGCCTCCCGCACCCACGTGCTCTCTTGGAGATTCATCTGCCGCCACTGGATACACACTAAGGAAATAGCTCACCAAATAAGGATCTTCTCTTTCCGATCCTCGATCTCCACAGGGTACTCAGAAAAGGTCACTCCGTCATCGATTTCTATCTCTCCCCAGTCGATAACGTGCGATGGATCATGCACATACCTCCGCAGCTGCGACACATGGAATAGGTTTTGTACTCGGTCTATCTGAGGAGATATAGAAAAGTGATACGCCACCTCTCCAACTCTACGAAGAATTTGGAACAGTCTGACAAACCTCAGAGATAGCTTTACGCATTGGCCAAATCCCCACAATCCCCTTCGAGGTGAGACCCGAAGGAACACATGGTCTCCGTCCTCAAACTCCAAGGGCCTCTGCCTCATGCCGGCATAAGATTATTGCCGACAATGTGCAGTCCCCATCCGCTCATGGATGACCCGCACCTTCTCTGTAGTAGTTCACACCATATTTGGGCCCATAAGTGCTGATTCTCCTGGGTTAGTCCAGCAAATCGTTGACCTTCAAGGTCGCCTGTACAGATCCTCGAATGATGCCATACCAATAGTTGAATACTTAATGTTTTTATAAGAAAATTTTAACAGTGGTAGATGATCTTCTCAACTATGACCGAATCCAAGTATGCAAGCTCTAAGCATATCCTCCAGGACCTGGATGGTCCGCTCTGTCTGACCATCAATCTAGGGATGGAACAATGTGCTCAAGCGTAACTTTGTCCCAAAATCATCCTTCAATCGCTTCCACAACCGAGATTTTAAATGAGAATCACGATCTGAGATGATAGTGGATGGCACTCCATGAATTCGAACTATCTCCATCACTTAGAGTCGTCCCAAGCTCTATACTGAACACTGCTCTCATATGGCTACAAAGTGGGCCGACTTGGTCAGTCGATCAACGATCACCCAGATGGCATCATGTACCCTGGAAGTATGTGGTAAAACCATCATTAAGTCAATGGATATCTCATCCAACATCCACTCTGGAACCTCAAGGGGCTGAGTCAAGCTTGCTGGCACCTAGTGCTCAGCCTTTACTTGCGGAAAAGTAAGGCACTGAGAAACGAACTCTATCACACACTTCTTCATTCCTAGCCACCAGAACTGATGTTGGAGGTCCTGATACGTCTTTTCCACGCCTGGATGCACTGCCAAATGGGATGTATGGAACTCCCTTAGAACAACCTCCAACAACATCACTGGTACTGTTGTAATCCCTCTGAAAATAAAAACGTCCTCTCCACCTTATCAATATCCATCAGCCGCAAAACCTTTGGATACTTGAGCACCTAGATTCTCATAGCTAGCGTCCTCGTGCTATGCTTCCTTGACTCACTGTAAGACTGGAGGGGTAACAACCATCTATTGAAGGTAACTAACCTCATATCCATTCACAAAGGATAACTTTAAAGAGGACAATTGCCTTGTCACATCATCCAGCAAATACGAACTGGATTTCCTACTGAGAGCATCTGCCCCAATGTTCCTCTTAACAAGTGTGTAAATGATCTATAAGTCATAATCATAGAGGAGCTCAAGCCATCATCTTTCTCTAAAATTTAGATCCTTCTAATAAAAGATATATCTAACACTCTTTTGATCAGAGTAGATAGTAAAACACTTTCCCATCATGTAGTGCCGCCACATATTCAATGTGAAGACTATTACTGCCAACTCAAGATCATGGGTCGCGTAATACTTCTCGTGTGGCCTCAGCTGACATGAGCCATAGGCAATCACTACTTGCCTCTGTATCAGGACACAACCAAGCCCAGTTCTTGATGCATTGCAGAAAACTATGTACTCGATACCCCCCTAAGATAATCTCCAGATCGGGGCATTCATCAGACTCTGCCTCAACAGCTGGAAATCCTGATGACATCTCTTGGTCCACACGAAAGGCTGCCCCTTTCGGGTCAAAGCAGTCATGGGTGCTGAAATACTGGATAAATCTAGAATGAATCACCGATAGTAGCCTTCCAACCCAAGGAAGCTCCGCACCTCCGTCACGCTCTGGGGGTGGCTCCCATGCTAATACTGCCTCCACCATGGCTTGGTCTACTACTACATCATCTTATGAGATAACGTGTCCCATAAAGTGGACCTTCTGTATCCAAAACTGACACTTTGAGAGTTTCCTATACAGCTAGTTCTCTTGGAGTGTGTCCAAAACCATCCTTAGGTGTCTCGTTTTCTCCTCCTCGGATGTAGAGTACACAAGGATATCATCTATGAAGACTACTACGAACCTATCAAGATAGGGAAGAATGATCGGGTTCATGAGTCCCATGAACACTGTCGGGGAATTCGTCACACCGAAGGGCATCACCAAGTACTCATAGTGACCATAGTAGCATATGAAAGCCGTCTTCGGTATATCCTCACCCGGTACCCGAAACTGGTGATAACCTGATCGTGGATCAACCGTCGAGAACCATAATTCCCCTCTCAACTGGTCGAAGTGGTGATCGATCTTTGGTAGTGAATACTGGTTCTTCACGGTCACCTGATTCAAGCGCCGGTAATCCAAACATGGCCTCAAGCTCCTGTCTTCCTTCTTGGAAAACAGCACTGGGGCCACCCAGGGTGAAACACTGGGTCTCGCAAATCCCATCTTCTTTATGCCGTCCAGTTGCACTCTCCGCTCATGAAGCTCTACAGGAGCCATCCGATATGCTGATGTCGATATCGGTATCATCCCGCGCTTTAACTCAATGGAAAAATATATCTCCCAATGGGGAGGTAGTCCGGGGACATCCTTCAGAAAGACGTCCTCGTACTCAGCCACTACTACTGGTGACTTGAAACTCGTAACACCTGTCGCGCCAAGGGCTAGGATAACCAAATGATGTGAAATCGGTTGTCCCTTCCTATGAACGAGTCCATACTGTGCTGCCTAGGTCTCTCTTTCACTGACAAAACAGAACCACATTCTATCAAAACGGACACACCACACCATTTGCTTATAACAGTCGATATGGGCATGAACTGTGGATATCCAATCCATACCAAGAATGACATCGTAAGACCTCGATGCAACCACCAAGTGGTTCAAACCGAAACACTCACCTCCAAGGGTCAGGTCACACTCCCTATAGAGGTGTGTGATCTTTGATTCTTCTACAGTCTGTGTTTCCAAGTGTAAGGATCGAGTCAATGGATCAACTGGAATCTCAAGGCCTCGAACTAGATAAGCATCCAGAAAGGAATGACTAGCACCTGTGTCTATCAGTAAGACAACCAACGTAGAAAAGACACAGATTGTACCTCTAATCACTCGCGGAGTACCTGGGTTATAAGCCTCTGCCACCTACAGCTGTCCCTGCCTCTGTCCACTAGCTCCTTGAGACTGGGGTGGACCTCTTTAGGGTAGTGATGGTAAAGGGTCAAAACACCGACCACCTCCAGCTACTCTCCCGATTCATCTACCGCGTCCACCACCACGCGGATCTGTCTTCTCCACATGTTGGCTCTACCTCAGTGGTCCATCCACTGCTCCCGTGTCAGTAGTACGACTGGTCAGATAATCTCGATCGAGATGTCCCCTGACATCAAATGAGTAGCATCAACTCTCTCGATGCTGGATGGATGCACCCTGCGAACCCTATACAACAAGCCCCCTGTCCATGGATCTCCTCTGAAAACACTTCCCACTCCTGGGTCCCTGACGTCGGCTCCCTGCTGCCGAGGTCTCTGCTCCAGCTCGCTCGCTACTGAAAAATTCTGGCTGTCTCTACTCTGCTAAGAATCTCTCGACCACTAAAGCCCGCTCGATCACCCCCAACATAAAGTGGTAATGCTCATAGGGATGATGCTATCTCGGATATCTCTATGCAAGACCCGCTCAAAAGTCCGAGCTCCGAAGTACCGATCTCTGACCATATCCATGGAGTACCCCGAGTGGTCGGTAAACCTCGATGAATAGTCAGCCACCAACATGGTTCCCTATTGGAGAAGAAGAAGCTCCTGTATACGTACTTCTCACAGGGTAACTGGTGAAAAATCATCTCTGAAGAGATGCTCAAAATCTGTCCCTGCAAGAGTCGCCTCGTCGTGAGTCTGGATAACCAAAATCCACCATCGTCATACAGAGCCCTGCAGAAGGCTCGATGCCAGGATCACCATCTGGTCCGCTGGTGTCCTGAACTAACAGAAGACTCTGGTCACCATCTCCAGTCAGTCCTCTTCTGCCTCAGGGTCAGGCTCACCTCGACAACTGAGGGGTCTCTGTCTCTGAAACTCGTGGAGTGCGCTCAGTATGCTCTCCTCCTCCACTGGTATAGCAGGCACTAAACACTTCTCCACAGGTGGGGGGATAACTGGAAGACCACCCGATGTTAAAACATGGGGATCCAGTCCTTGAATCGAAGCTTCGTCACTAAGGGGGTCATCTTCATGATCGAGTTGCTGGATCCCAGTGGGTACATGTCGTGGAGGCATCCTCTTAAGAAACAGGACTTATCTCAATCAGTGAGTATATCTGGAGAGCTGACTCAAGAAGGACATGGATACCAAAACCCATTCCTATATGGTTCATGTACCATTTCATTACCTTGAAACCAGTGTTTTCATGATCCGAGTTGAAAAGAAACTTATCATATTCCTGGTGTATGGATACATCGGCCGCCCGCACCAACACTGGGGTCCCTGGTCTGAAAGTCGAACTCAAAACACTTAACACTATTTCCCTAAACCAAATCAAAGATTCTTGGTCCTATGGTAGAAACGACCAGATCTGATACCACAATGTCATGACCCATCCCAGTGGGGCTTGAGCTACAACTCCCCAAGCCCACCTCCAATAGGCCAGGGCCTGGTGACTAGCACCATGTAGGCATGCTACTAACATGAGAGGCATTGTCTATACACCTATACACATGCTCACACATCTCCATGCCCACAAAGCGGAAATGTTAAAACTACTAAAAATGGAAATGATTCATGCATAAACTAAATCCCAACCAAAATAGTACGATGGGAAAGTAAAGTACATGAAATTAAAACCCTGGGAAAAAAGTACAAGCCCATAAAAATAGAGTCCGTAACAAGTCCAAAATGTAAACAAAGGTGTTGGGACTCTACTCTATAGCCATAGAAACACACCTCGTCTTGTCTGATCTCACTGAGTACCATCCGGCCCGGGTCCTCCTAGAATCATGTCAAAGGATCTCTCATCTACCCAAGACACGACACGTGCATGTAAAGCCCGTGCAAGGGTGAGTATAACAATACCCAATAGGACCCCCCGAAACCACAAAATAAATACAGCAAAGGAAATACCAAAAAGGAAATATATAGTCATCTCCACATAGTATATGTCTATAGAACATATAACAAGAATATCCAGATGTACCCATACACGATCGACTATCGTGAAACCACCACTAAGATCTAGCCCAAAGATTCCACTAAGCACTTAATAAGGAGAACACACTCCTATGTCTGAAGAGAGAGATACGAAGTAATCATTCTGGGAGAACACTCTCCACAAGTACATTGAGAACATGATGCCCAGATGAGGATCAAAACCAAGTCATGGGGTGATTCCGACAAATCAGTCTGAGCTAATCTGCTAAGAAGAGGATCAGCACCCGGGTAAATTTTGTCACATTGATACCGAGAAAACTACATAGGGTTCCATGAATGATTAAAAGACCCAGCTCCATGTATAATAGAGGGATTCCAACAACTCTATTCAGGAAGTCCTTCTGAAGGGATCATTCTCCTTTATAAAGGAAATGATACTAGAACCTTCAGGGAAAAGACCAAGGGTACGAACCCTAAGAAAACTAGTCCATGTCACAGAAGACAAGTGGCTCAATCCATGAAGAATTGGTTACACAGTGTGTAGTATAGTTACATGCAGTGTTCCTTGACCCTGGGTACTGCCTATGTAATAGCCCGTGTCATCTGTCCATTCTGTGTAAAACTAGACTAGACGGTGTGTAGATGGATCACATGCCATGTTCTTTGACTCCGGGTACTTCCCATGTAAACGGACCGTGTCATCTTTCCAGTTTGTGTAAAACTATACTACACGACATGTATAAGGATCACACGTTGTGTTCCTTGACTCCAGGTACTACCCGTGTAAAATGCCCATGTCACTTGGGTTGTCAATAAGAAAGTAACTACACGACATGTAGTAGAATCACACGCCGTGTCTGAGCACCTGTGGCGTTCTCCATGTACGCTGGCCATGTGCCTGTACATGGTCTATGTCTATGTTCGTGTCTCCTGCCCATGTACCAGTACAGTGGGTATCCCGTGTATCTGTCCGGGTCTGGCCGGGGAAGGGTATACACGCCGTGTCCTTGGTAGTGTACCGAACCCGTGTCTGTGTACTCCTGGAGTACACTCCATGTGGTCCGCCGATGAACACATGCCATGTAGCCCATACTACAAGGCATGTGGTTGGGATTTTTCCAGAAATGTCATCTTCTTCCTCGTGCCGCAGGTGAACATATGGATCCTTGGTTTCTCATCCATTCGTCCCGATACTCCAGGGATGGGTTCATTTCGTCATATGAACATCATAACGGGTGTTTTCGGCTCATAAATCGGATCACAAACCTCGAATTATCCATCCGAAGAAAAAATCCTGAAAATACGTATCTCCCGATCCGCTCCGAATCACCTTCCAAAACCGTCGTCGCACCTTCGTGACATCGCTACGAGGATGTATCTTAAATCTCGGATCTTTGCGCCAACAAACGTATGCCCAACGATCGATTTCCTCCATGAACACGTAGAATGAAATGAAGAATATATGGGAGAATAAAATACAAGAATCAAGAAAGCGGGATGAAACTTGATCATTGTTCGTGACGATTCGGGTTCATCGCCATTAGATCAAAACCAAACAACCTCAAAATCCCCAAAAAACCCGTCACACAAGAAACATCGATCTGCGGGATAATCTAATCGTGGATTAGTCTGTGTTCATCTCATAAATCAAAAACGGGCAAGGAAATCGAAAACCAACATCCTACCTGGATCAACAACATTCATTGGCGATGATCTGGTCAATGTGTCGTCATCGCCAATGAAAATCGTCAAGAACGTCATTGCCGCATCATGGGGTCTTCTCCAGAGCCTCCAGAGATTCCAAGGGTTTCAGGGTTATGAGGTTTGTATCCCTAGACCACTGTGCAGGTCTTTATTAAAAAAGAGATAAAAGATATCTGTTGTAGCAGTTTTAAAAGATTTTTCTACAGAATAAAATATTTTTATTTAAATATTTTATTACTCTTACGTCCCAAAAACTGGATTTCACTACCGACCCGCACCATCTGATGTTAGGCCTCGCCTAAGGTAAAATCACTACTCCAAACGCAACAATGCCTTTAGATTCATGATTCAAGTTCCCATTTAGGAGTTATTCAACTTTTTCTGGAAAACCACAAGCCTGCGTAATTTAATTATTTAATTATATTCAAACATTTGTTCTGGGCTCACCGGGCCTAGGAACTACATGCCGTCTCAGAGCCCAGCCTTGAAATAATTCCCATATAAAATTAAAATAATACATGGAAAAATATGGGACATTACATAGGTAAACAAAATGTTGCACTCACCCATTGCCCTCAGGCTAATAGAACTATGCCCTCCGGCTAATGAACAATGCCCTCATGCTAATAGAACTATGCCTTCTGTCTAATAAACAATGCCCTCAGGCCAATATATATATATATATATATATATAACTGCTCTCAGGATAAAAAAGTAACCATTCCCTTAGGCTATATGGTAAATGGACCATGCCCAACATTTTAAAAAGCAATTATTTACAATTCCTCTCAAGGAAAAAGTAATGTATAAAGTAAACATGGCATACCCTATGGTATCTGGGCTAAACGACTAAATAGAGAAATGCACCCTGGGGTGGTCCTGGATCCAAGTAGCATTCCCAAAAAATAGTTTATTTTCACATTTAATTACATATATGATTCTAGGTATTTAAACAGCCAAGGCATTAGCCACACGATACCCGAACATGGGTTCGTAGCACAAATAAACACACAAACACACAACAGTTGGAAATTAAACCCCAAGACACCTACCTCGATCACCCGTGATCGATGTACCTGATTGACGCCTTCTGAAACATCCATGAATGTCGTAGATCTGAGGTAAAATAATTCTCGTTCAACCTCAAATAACTTTCCTTTGTGGAAGAATTGGAAAGGAACACTCAAGGAGAGGAGAGGGCTCACCCGTACGGTTCCAGGGAGATTGACGGTGCAGAAAACGGGTTCCCGGTACTCGATCTGGAGCTCCTCGAAGATCTAGTCGTCCCTCCTGAGCCTACCTCCAGTTCTATGCTTCCTATGTGAAAAGAAGAGGCTACTGCACATTTTAAGCGAAAAAAACAAAATACACGGCATGTACTATTCATTTTGTTAACTGTTCTGCTAACGGCTTCTCGCCAGCATGGAACTATTCATCTGTCGACATGGGTACACAACGTGTATGCCTCTATACACGGCGTGTACTGTCGCCCAACTTGCCACCGCCTTACTATTCTCCTGCCAACTGACTACACGACGTGTAAATAAAAACTACACGGTGTGTAGTCAGTTTTTACACCATTCATCTCCGACATGGCTACATACCCTATGTACTCATCCCACACGACCAAAAGTACATGGCTTGTGGAAATGTACTCGACGTGTAGTCCTAAAATTTACGGGTTTCCCCCATTTTCCTTATTATCTCATAAATAGTTATGGAAAATAGGAATGACGAACCCGTAACTCAAAAATAAGAACCAGGTTCTTACAAACTTCTCCCCTTAATAAAATTCGTCCCCAAAATTCCCTTCTAAGGGTGGTGAAGATATAACCATGAACAGCTCTGGCCACTGAGCACGTATGTTGGTCTCCCTCTCCCAGTTTTTGTCCTACACTCGGCCATGCTGCCATAGAACCCATACGAGAGGAACTGGCCGGCCTTAGAGAACCTTAATTCACCTATCAACGATACGACTTGGATGCTCCTCAAAGGACCATCTATTTTAAGATCATCCTCCTAGGGGTTAAATATGTGAGACATGCCTGAATGATAACGATGAAACTGAGATACATAGAAGACGTCGCGCATGGCCCGATACCTCTGCGGTAACTACAACTGATAGGCAACCAGCCCGACTCTATCCGGAATCTAAAATGTCCATACACACCTCGGTGAAAGTTTACCATGTCTTTTAATTTTCCTGTGTCCCAACCTCGGTAAAACACGCAAGAAAAACTGATCCCCGACCATGAACACCAATGGTTGTATGTGGTGATCAGCATAGGATTTTTGACTAGACTGTGCGGTAGCCATCCGCTTCTGATTCAACTGGTCCTACTCCGAAGTCTCCTGCATGAGACGTGGTCCTAGTAATGCTGCCTCACCTTCCTCTAACAATCACAAGGGTGATCGGCATATCCTACCATATAATGTCTCATAGGGTGCCATCTCAATAGTTTCCTGAAAACTATTATTATAGACAAACTCAATAAGGGTTATATTCTTCCCCCTTGAGCCCCCAATGTCTAGGATGCATGCACACAACATGTACACAAGCACATATGTCGTACGCTCTGACTGACCATCGGTTAGAGGGTGGTAAGATGTGCTCAAAGGAACCTGTATACCCAGTGCCCTCTAAAAACCCTTCTAGAAACGAGACCTAAAATAGGAGTCCCTAACACGATAGAACGAGGGACCCCATAAAGATGTACAACCTCTCAGATATACAACTTTCTGAGCTCGTCAACACCGGCGGTCTCCTTGATTGGAATAATGTGAGCTACCTTCTTAAGTCTGTCCACAACATCCCACACGACATCATTGTCTCGAGGTGACCTCAGCATCCCAGTCACGAAGTCCATCGCGACATCATCCCATTTACACTTTGGAATAGGTAAATACAGTAATAGTTTGGTTGGATTCTGATGCTCCGCCTTGACTTGCTGACAGGTTGAACATCTCGTAACAAAACCAGCCACATCCATCTTCATTCCTGGCTACCATTACTAATTTCTCAAGTCACGGTACATCTTGGTAGCTCTGGGATGAACTTTCCAAGATGAAGCATGAAACTCTCACATCATCTCCTCGCGTATATCCCATAGAACCCACACTCATCCATGGAGACACAGTACCTCATCATCGCCTAACGTTCAACTAGGAGGAGGGTCCTCACTTGCCACCGACTCCCATAGGACTAGGACTTCTGAATCAGAATGTTGTCTCATCCTCACTCTATCCAGGTGGGTAGAGGTCACAGCTAAAAAAGAAATATAGGTTTTCCCCTGACTGTCATGCACATCCAAATGCATCTCAAAGAACAATGCCATAAGCTGCCACTCACCACTGGCCTCATGAACTGCATGTGTCTGAGTCTTCCTGCTCAGTGCATCAACAACTACATTACCTTTACCAGGTGTATAGGAAAGCTCAAAATCGAAGAACTGAAGGTATTCAACCCACCTCCGCTATCTCAAGATCATGTCACACTGGGTAAAAAAATACTTAAGACTTTTATGGTCAGTGAACACCACAAAATTTCTCCCAAGAGATACTGTCTCTAACAGCGCAACCCATGAACTACTGCAGCCAAATCAAGATCATGCATCAGGTAATTCCTCTCATGTGGCCCTCAAATACTATGACCCGTACACAAATACTTGATCTCCCTGCAGTAACACAGTTCCTAGCACAATACCTGATAAATCACAGTAAACTGTATAGCTCTTCCCCTACTATGGGAGTATCAGGATCGGGGTTGATATCAAATTTCACTTCAGCTCCTGGAAGGTTGTCTCGCAAACTTATGACCAAACAAACATCACACCCATCTTATTCAAACCCATCAAAGGTGATTCTATGTAAGAGAAGTCCTATATAAAAATCTTGTAGTAAACAGCCATCCCTAAGAACCTCCATATCTCAAACACATTCTTAGGCTACTTCTAGGAAACTACTGCTCCCACCTTCTCTTGGTCTACTGTAACGCATGCCTCTGAAATGATATGACCCAAGAAGTGAATCTGGTCCATACAAAAGTGGCACTTTGAGAGCTTATCATATAGCATGTGCTCTCTCAGTGTTCTCAATACGATATCAAGATGGGTGGCATGGTCGTGTCGAGTATGAGAGTACACCAAGTTATCATCCATGAATACTACCACAAAAGAATCCAGATAAATATGTAACATACGATTCATCAGAGCCCTGAAAACTGCTGGCACGTTCATGAGTCCGAACGACATAACTATGTACTCGTACATCCAATATCTACTCTGAAAAGCTGTAAGAGGTATATTTGATGGTCTCACACGCAGCTGATGATATCCTAACCTCAAGTCAATCTTCAAGAACACTCGTGCTCCACTAAGTTGATCAAAGAGATCATCATTCCTCAGCAAGGGATATTGGTTCTTGACAATCAACTGGTTCAACTTCTGAAAATCCACCCAAAGTCTGAGGGTATCGTTCGCCTTCTCCGCAAAGAGGAATGGCGAACCCTAAGGAGAAGTACTGGGTTGGATGAAACCCTTTCATTGTAACTACTCTAAATGCCATTTAAGCTCCTACAACTCATGTGTAGCCATCCAATAACGAGGAATGGACACCGGTGATGCTCCTAGAATAATATCATTAGAGAAATCCACCACTTCCTCTGAGAGGTAGACCCGAAAAGTTTTCCAGGAAGACATCCTTGAGACAATTAGCCACTGGAAGAAATTCCATCTAACAAGTCCCCAGATCATCCAGATATAAGATCGCAATCTGGGTTGTGACTCCACATCGCCCACGATGCTCTGGTCCAGCTCGACTCACCTGTACATCCCATTCTCCCTTGTATAGAAACTCTCCACCCTCTGGTGATGTGAAAATCACCCTGCGACGATAACATTCTACAATGGATTTGAAGGGAACCAACCATTCCATCCTGAGAATGACATCATAGCTCGTCATCTCTAAAAAATGGAGGTCCTAAAGGAAGTGAAACCCGCCAAACTCAAGGGGGGACTCCTTACACTGACGCACACCAGCCATTATAGTCCCCAACAGAGTGTCTAGCGTCATAAAAGAAGAAGAAGAAGAAACATAGAGCCCAAGGCTCTCCACAATGGCAACAGATATTAAACTATGTGTAGCACCCGTACCGAAAAGTAATGAAGATAAATCAGAAGCTATTAGAATAGTACATCGGATAGTAGAAGGTCAGGGATCCTTCTTTAGTAGGGTTTGTTTTGCTGCATTTGTCTGCCCACTGCCGCGGCCCTATGACACAGCCTGGATACCCTGAGCTGTCCCGCCCTACTGCCCCTAGGATCCTAGTGTCTGGCTACCATGGTCACAACCACCATCCCAGCCTTCACAACCTAACATATTCCAGTTTCCCAACTGGTAAGAAACTGTTGGTCTTTCCCCCACATGCATAGTCTATTCAGAACCACTGTCACTAGCCACTGGTGGAAACGCCCTACAAAAGAGCTGTTGATGACCCATCTTGCCGCAAGGTCGGCAGCCCACTGGATCACTTGGACACTGTAGTCTCTTATGCCCCTCCTTACCACACTGGTAACACCTGATCGGGCCACCTGAAGAGATTATCTTTGTAACATCCCAAGTAAGTAATGAATAGTATATATTTTTATCTATGTCAATTAATGATTAAGATAGTGTTATAGAGGCTTAAAATGAAAATAAATACAATCTTATGCATGGAATACACTAATATTCTTAAAAGATTGTTTTACTACCTTTTGATGGAAAACCATTTTTGAATCTATCTTCTGACAATTTTATAAACTATTTTTGTCAAAATAAACTTATTCTTTATGATTGGGACATCAAAATTTACCTTGTGTGAATTTTTGGTATTTTTCTGACAGTGTTCATTTTTTAATGAATAGTTAAAAATACTGCATTTTACATCAAAACTGCTTTTTAATCTAATTTATTTATATGATTAGATTATGTTTTGAATTGGTTTTGAAATGAAATTATAATATATTTTTACCATTTTATCCAATGGTGGTCATTGGAATCAATTTCACTTTAAATTAGACTTAAACTGGTGTCAATCTTTTGATACTTATTGTTTTGTAAAAACACGCTATTTTCTCTGGCAGCGGGAATTAATAATTAAATTAATTAATGTGACTTATATGATTTTAATTTTGTAAAATAGACTTCATTTTTGAATTTGGAATATCAAATATAGCTTAGGGTGAATTTTTGGTAATTTTCTGAAAAACATCAATTTTTTATGAATAGTGAAACCACTAAGTGGTAATCAAGCAAACTGATTTTTCAGTTAAATGAAAGTTTACCACTAATGTGTATTGAATTTTGAAAATCCGACATACATGGTTATCATTAAGAAGTAAAATGTGGTTCAATGATATTATAATAATTTTTTGGTGAATAGTAACTTATTAAGTTCTTAATCGCGATTAGTGGTAATTAGGGTAGTTTAAGGTATAAATAATGCTTTAATAATAGGAAATGACCTAGACACATGTCCCAACTTTATTGGTTGTGTCATGGCCGACCAAGAAAAGCCATGGGTCAACTTGGGGACCCCATGGAGACACTTTGGTTTGGAAATGACATAAATAACTCTTTATTAAATGTTAAAGTAAAAATGACACAAACAAGAGATGTTTTACGAAAAAAATTTTTACATGGGGTTATAAAGATCCTATTTTTGATTATAAATAGTCATTGGAAAGATAAAACGATTTCCAACATCATAGTATTTTTTTATAATTTTTAGACATTAAATAAATTAAATTATTGATGACATAATAATGATGCAGCGATGACATTATTATTTGACGATTTAAATAAAATGGAAAGATAATGAAAAATCTAAAACCTACACATGGCCAAAACCAATTGGATGAGTGGATTTAGAACCATTATCACCATATCCAAGAATTATATCAATGTGGGACTTTTTAAAACCGAAACACATTTTCAAATAAAGTAATATCTCTTTACTTTCCAAAAGTGCCCCTCCTCTCCTCTTATAAAAGGCCCCCACCTCTACCCCATTTCACACACTTCTCAAGCCTTTGGATCGGCCAAACCCTGCCAATTTACTCTTTACACATCCCACTCCTCATCCTAGAGGATTCCCTTTGGGCAAAATCCTTTCAAAGGAAGCCTTTAGGCTCAAATCAAAAGGGAGTTACACTTTTAAAGGTAATTCAGTCTCTCTTGTTCATTTGTTTTATTTTGCTTCTCCAACCCTCTAAACTCTTTTTATTTACTACTTTTGTAACAACAACAGTATCTTCAATATACTAGGATGTTGTTATAATATTTTTTTGAGCTACACTCTCACACAACTACATCAAATGGTTAAAGAACATACGGTTTCCGTGGATGGCGAAATTCTGCCTCCCGAAACGATGATTGTTCAATACTCATTTAACACATTCAAGGGTGGCCATTATGATGTCACTATTTTTATATATGATATATAATATGTTTATTTTTTCTTTAAGCTTCTTTATTTTTCATTTTTGGCACACCTTTATGGTTTCCATTATGGGTAAACACGATATCTTCATTTTAGGAAGTGCGGACTACCTCCCCCTCAAAGTGATTTGATTCGTTAAATACCATATGTGGGACATATAAAGGATGGAACTATGATATTATATATGATAATATACTGGAATTATAATATACCTTTATATCATTATGATTCCATACTATAAAATATGAAATAGAAATGAAAGTAGCGTTCATGTGTACGTACGGCTTACCGTCTCCATGAACGGTGCATTTCATTTATTACCTCTAAATGATTATGTAATATTATAAATACATGTATATTCTGGGTATATATAATATATATGTTATCCAAATCAGGAATTTCATTCTGGATATAAATAACCTTTGAACACACGAACAACATGTAATTGTAAGAAAAACACTTTCGACTTAAGAACCAATTGTTGACAAAACAAACATTATTAACTTAAATGGTTAAATAATGTTTATAACATGGCAATAAGTGATATAAAAGGAATAATGAACTTTAAAAAGGTTCTTAATCAAGTATAAATTAACTCAAGTTTATTATTCAGGATGTTAAAGAACGATCGAGTCAAGTCGGACCCGAGGTAAGGGACTTCGTCTCAATCTCCTTTCATTGAGGCATATTTCGTTTTATACACAAATTTCTTTTATACGGTGTATAAAATACTTTGACTTTTACTTTTATACAAAAGAAATCTTTTTCTACGAAGTGTTTTACTAAACGACAAAAAGGACTGTTTTTTTAACGTACGCGGTGACAACGACCTTTTCCGCCGCCGCGAGTATTATTTGGTCTTTGGCTTTCTCAACAAGCCGTAATGTTTTTAGGATAAAATAATTACCATATACTCTTTTATGTATTTTGGTATTGAAAATGGTTTTGAAAAAGGATTCTATTATGTCAATATATTTATGATATATTGTGATTTAAATGTGGAAATGTTATCATTCATTTATGTTGGTTTTATGTTTTATGATTTTATATTGGTACTTGGACATTTCAAAGGGTGGTTACGTTATAAACCATATGACGGGTGGTGCCATGAATACCAGGATGGGTGGTTACGTTATAATCTCCAATGCATTGGGTATGGAAGTTGGCCGTATGGCTATTTCATTAAGTATGTATGGAAATTGGCCGTATGGATATTCCATTAAGTGATATGTGTGGAAGTCGACCGTATGGTTATTCCACTTAAGTATGTTTATGTCTCAAGTTACCTTTATAAATGTTATGTGTTCTTTTAATGGATTTTATGGTAATCCATTTGTTACAAAAAGGTACGTAATGATACTTTATTCTGTGAAGATTTTTTTTACTACTTCATGAAGGTGAAGGTATTACTTTGATATAGTATACATGGTTTACTTGATGTTTGAAAAACTAACAGTTTTCACTCTTTTTGTATCCCTTACTGAGCTTTTTATGCTCACCCAAAGTTTTTCGAAATGTTTTTCATAGGACATAAAGTGTAATAAGGTCAAGGATGGGATCAAGGGAATTTCGTGCTATCTAAAACATGGAATCTAGACATATTTCTTTTTAAGAGTTTTTATTTTATGGAGACTTAGTAGAAGTGTCTACTTTGTAATCTTTTAAGATGTAATAGTTATGTTCTAATTCTCTAAAACTCTAAACCTGAAAATATCTTCAATGTTAATTATTCATTTAATTCAATATTAAGTAAGGTTTAAGGCTGGGGCCTTATAGTTGGTATCAGAGGTCAGTTTATATAACTTTAGGAGTTAGAATTCTATTAAATGATTATCCAAAAATATTTTTTTTTCGAAAGGATATAGCATTTAAAGATTACCATGTTGCTTCATCTAAGACATGTTTGTTCAGAATGGTTTTCCGCAGAGGAAACAGGGAAGCAGTGCTAGGAAGGCATACAGAAGGAAGATAACCTTCCAAATCAGCAACCTGAGATGGTCGGAATTGGAACTGAACAGTTTGTTGCAGTGATGGAACAGTTGACTCAGGCTATAAATGGTAGTGGTATCCATGCACGAGATTAGCCAGATCAACCGCAGAGGAACATGTCAGTGGTGGAACATTTCATGAGGCAACATCCCCCATCATTAAGAGGATCATCTGACCCTGTGCTAGTTGAAGGGTGGATTAAAGAACTGGAGAAGATTTTTGATGTCATGGGGTGTTCAGAACATCAAAAGGTTAGTCTTGCTATTTACCGTTTTGAAGATGAAGCTGGTCAGTGGTGGTCGATGGTGAAAAATATAAGGGATAGTGTTGAGATTGAGGATCTTCATTGGGACGAATTCAAAGGTATGTTTCTTGAGAAATATTTTCCTAAGGTGGTTCATCTTAGGATGGAAAAACAGTTCCTAGAATTGAGGCAGGAGGATGATTCAGTGGCTGCTTATGAAGAAAAGTTCACTCGATTGGCAAGGTATGCTCCAAATTTTATCCGGGACCTTGATAGTAAAATAAATCGTTTTTACTCAGGATTAAAGCCAAAATATCGAAGGGCATTAGCTTCTCGTGAGTTTAAAAGTTATGAAAAGCTTGTTCGATGTGCTGAGAATGTGGAAATGTAGTTTGCCGATAACCAAGTTTTCTATAACAACCAGCAGAAGAAGAGACCGAGGTGGCAGGAGAAAGGTAAGAATTCTTCAAAAAAGTCTGATGGTGAGAGAACTAACTTTCTAGTTTGTGATAAATGTGGCAAAAGTCATGCTGGAGAATGTCTTCTGAATTCTGGGATGTGCTACCGATGTGGTAAGATGGGACATAAGGATCTTGATTGCACTGAAAAGGATCAAGGTGAAGGTAAGAACAAATTTGATTTACAGTTAGTGAAATGTTATAAGTGCAATGAGATGGGTCACTATGCAAACAAGTGTCCGACAAAGAGCTTGAGTGATGGGAAGCAGTTAGACTACAAGCTGAAAGGGGTGGTGAAATCCTTTGCAACTACTTCAGCAGATGTCGGGCCATCAAATGAAGTTGTATCAGGTACTTTGTTTGTTTTCTCAGAATATGCCAGTGTGTTGTTTGATTCGGGGTCTACACATTCTTTCATCTCTAAAACCTTTTCTAGTAAAATTGGAATACCATCTCAAGAAATGACTCATGAACTTTTGGTAAAAACACCTGGGGGAAGTGTTGAGGCAAAAAGAATTTATAAGAATCTTCCTATCCTTATCTGTGGAAAGAACCTACTTGCAAACCTTATTGTTCTACCTCTAGTAGAGTTTGATGTTATCCTGGGTATGGATTGGCTCTCTATTTACCATGCTATGATTGACTGTAGAGCTAAAGAAGTTTCTTTTCAGAAATACTTTCAGTTTGTTTACAAGAATGAACCCTTTCTTTTGATAACATATCAAGAGGCCGAGAAACTTGTAAAAGATGGAAATGAATTTTACCTTGCACACGTCGTTGAAAATAAAGGAACTATTCAGATTAGTGATGTTCCAGTGGTAAATGAGTATCCTGATGTTTTTCCTGATGAGTTGCCTGGAATAATACCAGATCGGGAAGTTGAGTTTACTGTTGACTTAGTTCCTGATGCTAAGCCAATTTCAAAACCCCCTTATCGAATGGAAAAAATTGAACTTTTAGAGTTGAAGGAGCAATTGCAAGATTTATTAGAGAAAGGTTTCATTAGACCTAGCACATCACCATGGGGTGCTCGTGTTTTATTTGTTAAAAAGAAAGATGGTTCTATGAGACTTTGCATTGATTATAGAGCCTTGAATAATATCACTGTTAAGAACAAATATCCTTTGCCTCATATCGATGATTTTTTTTATCAGCTCCAGGGAGCTCAGTTTTTTTTCAAAGATTGACTTGAGATCGGGGTACCATCAGCTGAAGGTAAAGGAGGAAGATATTCCGAAGACCGCGTTCCGTACGAGATATGGCCATTATGAATTTGTAGTAATGCCTTTTGGGCAAACCAATGCACCTGCTGTATTCATGGGCTTAATGAATAGAATTTTCCATTAGTTCTTGGATAATTTTGTGGTGGTTTTCAGTGATGATATTTTGGTGTTTTCTAAAAGTAAAGAGGAGCATGAAAGACATTTAAGGGTTATATTGCAAACCTTAAAAGAAAAGAAACTGTATGGGAAATTCAGCAAGTGTGAGTTTTGGTTGCAACAAATTTCTTTCCTTGGTTACATTTTTTCTAAAGATAGAATAACTATTGATCCTGCAAAAACAAAAGTTGTGGAAGAATGGCCAAGACCCACAAATGTAACCAAGATTCGTAGCTTCCTTGGTTTGGCGGGCTATTACCGAAGGATTGTTAGAAATTTTTCACGGTTATCTAGTCCAATGACTAAGCTAACTCAGAAGGGTGTTATGCTTATCTGGACAAAAGAATGTGATGATTGTTTTCAGGAATTGAAAAGTAGATTGGTGAATGCTCCAGTTTTGGCACTACCTTCCAGGAATTGATAGTTTTTTATATACAGTGATGCTTCATTAAAAGGACTTGGTTGCGTCCTAATGCAGAATGATCAGGTAATTGCTTATGCTTCACGACAGTTGAAAACTCATGAGGTAAATTACCCTACACATGATTTGGAATTAGCTGCTGTTGTTTTTGCTTTAAAAATTTGGAGGCATCATTTTTATGTAGTAAAGTGTGAAATATATACAGATCACAAAAGTTTAAAGTATATATTCACTCAGAAAGAGTTAAACATGAGACAAAGGAGATGGCTGGAATTAATCAAGGATTATTATTGTACAATTCATTACCATCCAGGAAAAGCAAATAAAGTGGCTGATGCTTGAGTCGAAAAAGCAATGCTTCAATAGCAATGTTGCGTTTGGAATGCGATCCTTTGGTCAAGGATTTGATGAACTTTGGCATAGAAGTTTTTGGTGTAGGAAGTCCTTCTACTTTGTTTCTGGTATCAGTGAGATCTTCTCTATCAGATAGAATCAAGCAAGCACAGAAGCAAGACAGTGATTTGCAGAAAAAGGTGGAGCTGGTTCAGAAAGGTAAGTTGCCTGAATTCAACATTGATAATGATTCTGTTTTGAGATTTGGGAAGAGATTGTGTGTGCCTTCTGATTCACAGTTGAAGAGAGAGTTGTTATGTGAAGCTCATAGTTCTCCGTTTTCAGTTCATCCGGGCAGTACTAAGATGTATAGAGATCTGCGGGAGTATTACTGGTGGGATGGAATGAAAAGACATATTGCTGATTTTACTGTGAAGTGTTTGACTTGTCAGCAGGTTAAAGCAGAGCGGCAGTTACCGAAAGGGATGCTTCAGCCTTTACCAGTGCCAGAGTGGAAATGGGAAAACATATCCATGGACTTTGTTGTGGGATTACTGAGGACATCTCGAGGTAATAATGCAATCTGGGTTATTGTTGATCGCTTGACCAAATATGCTCGTTTCCTTTCTATAAGAGATACTTTCTCTCTTGATCAACTTTACCGTTTGTATCTTAAAGAGATCGTCAGGTTACATGGAGTTCGTCTCTCCATTGTATCGGACCGTGATCCCAGGTTCACATCTAACTTTTGGAAAGGCCTTCAAAAGTCGTTGGGTACTGAATTAAATTTTAGTACAGCTTTTCATCCTCAATCAGATGGGTAGTCAGAACGAACAATTTAGACCTTGGAGGATATTCTACGAGCTTGTTTGATGGATTATCAGGGAAGTTGGGACCAACATCTTTCTTTGGTTGAGTTTTCTTATAATAACAGTTTTCATTCTAGTATACAGATGGCACCATTTGAGGCATTATATGGGAAGCGGTATCGAACTCCAGCATTTTGGGATGAAGTGGGTGAAATGAAGTTGATGGGACCAGAATTGGTAGAAGGGATGGCAGAAAAAGTTCAGTTGATTCAGAAACACATTTGAACAGCTCAGAGTAGGCAGAATAGTTATGCGGATAACCGGACGAAGGATCTATCTTTCGAGGTAGGTGATCATGTTTTTCTCAAGGTTTCTCCATGGAAAAGTGTGATGAGATTTGGAAAGAAAGGAAAGATGAGTCCAAGGTTTATTGGACCATATGAAATTCTGGAGAGAGTTGGATCAGTTGCATACCGAGTGGCTTTACCTTCGAGTTTATCTCAGGTACACAATGTTTTTCACGTTTCGATGTTGAGAAAGTATATGCCAGATCCATCTCATGTTTTGAGTCCAGAGGTAGTTAAGCTGGAAGAGAACCTATCTTATGAGGAACAACCTGTCCAGATTCATGACCACAGGGAGCAAGTGTTACGGAATAAGGTGATTCACCAGGTAAAGGTTTTGTGGAAATACCACATGATTGAAGAGGCAACATGGGATTCTGAAAATTCAATGAGGGATAAGTACCCCCATTTATTCGATAAGTAAATAAATTGCGGGGACACAATTTTCTAAAGGGGGGAAGGATGTAACATTCCAAGTAAGTAATGAATAATAGATATTTTTACCTATGTCTATTAATGATTAAGACAGTGTTATAGAGGCTTAAAATGAAAATAAATACAATCTTATGCATGGAATACACTAATATTCTTAAAAGATTGTTTTACTACCTTTTGATGGAAAACCATTTTTGAATCTATCTTTTGACCATTTTATAAATTATGTTTGTCAAAATAAACTTATTCTTTATGATTGGGACATGAAAATTTACCTTGTGTGAATTTTTGGTATTTTTCTGACAATGTTCATTTTTAATGAATAGTGAAAAATACTGCATTTTACATCAAAACTGCTTTTTAATATAATTTATTTATATGATTAGATTTTGAATTGGGTTTGAATTGAAATTAGAATATATTTTTACCATTTTATCCAATGGTGGTCATTGGAATCAATTTCACTTTGAAATTAGACTTAAACTGGTGTCAATCTTTTGATACTTATTGTTTTGTAAAAACACGCTATTTTCTCTGGCAACGGGAATTAATTATTAAATTAATTAATGTGACATATATGATTTGAATTTTGTAAAATAGACTTCATTTTTGAATTCGGAATATCAAATATAGCATAGGGTGAATTTTTGGTAATTTTCTGAAAAACATCAATTTTTGATGAATAGTGAAACCACTAAGTGGTAATCAAGCAAACTGATTTTTTAGTTAAATGAAAGTTTACCACTAATGTGTATTGAATTTTGAAAATCCGACATACATGGTTTTCATTAAGAAGTAAAATGTGGTTCAATGAGATTATAATAATTTTTTGGTGAATAGTAACTTATTAAGTTCTTAATCACGATTAGTGGTAATTAGGGTAGTTTATGGTATAAATAATGCTTTAATAATAGGAAATGACCTAGACACATGTCCCAACCTTATTGGTTGTGTCATGGCCGACCATGACAAGCCATGGGTCAACTTGGGGACCCCATGGAGACACTTTGGTTTGGAAATGACATAAATAACTTTTTATTAAATGTTAAAGTAAAAATGACACAAACAAGAGATGTTTTACGAAAACAATTTTTACATGGGGTTATAAAGATCCGATTTTTGATTATAAATAGTCATTGGAAAGATAAAATGTTTACCTACATCATAGTATTTTTTTTATAATTTTTAGACATTAAATAAATTAAATTATTGATGACATAATAATGACGCAACGATGACATCATTATTTGACGATTTAAATAAAATGGAAAGATAATGAAAAATCTAAAACCTACACATGGCCAAAACCAATTCGATGAGGGTATATCGAACCATTATCACCTTATCCATGAATTATATCAATGTGGGACCTTTTAAAACCGAAACACATTTTCAAATAAAGTAATATTTCTTTACTTTCCAAAAGTGCCCCTCCTCTCATCTTATAAAAGGCCCCCACCTCTACCCCATTTCACACACTTATCAAGCCTTTGGCTCGGCCAAACCCTGACCATTTACTCTCTCCACATCCCTATCCTCATCCTAGAGGAATTCCTTTTGGCAGAATCCTTTCAAAGGAAGCCTTTAGGCTCAAATCAAAAGGCAGTTACACTTTTAAAGGTAATTCATTCTCTCTTGTTCATTTGTTTTATTTTGCTTCTCCAAACCTCTAAACTCTTTTTATTTTCTTATTTTGTAACAACACCAGTATCTTCAATATAATAGGATGTTGTTATAATATTATTTTGAGCTACACTCTCACACAACTACATCAGATGGTTAAAGAACATACGGTTTCCGTGGATGGCGAAATTCTGCCTCCCGAAACGATGATTGTTCAATACTCATTTAACACCTTCAAGGGTGGCCATTATGATGTCACTATTTTTATATATGATATATAATATGTTTATGTTTTCTTTAAGCTTCTGTATTTATCATTTTTGGCATACCTTTATGGTTTCCATTATGGGTAAACACGATATCTTCATTTTATGAAGTGCGGACTACCGCCCCCTCAAAGTGATTTGGTTCGTTAAATACCATATGTGGGACATATAAAGGATGGAACTATGATATTATATATGATATTATACTGGAATTATAATAAACCTTTATATCATTATGCTTCCATTCTATAAAATACGAAATAGAAATGAAAGTAGCGTTCATGCGTACGTACGGCTTACCGTCTCCATGAACGGTGCATTTCATTTCTTACCTCTAAATGATTATGTAATATTATAAATACATGTACATTCTGGGTATATATAATGTATATGATATCCAAATCAGGAATTTCATTCTGGATATAAATAACCTTTGAACACACAAACAACATGTAATTGTAAGAAGTCCACTTTCGACTTAAGAACCAATTATTGACAAAACAAACATTATTAACTTAAATGGTTACATAATCTTTATAACATGGTAATAAGTGATATAAAAGGAATAATGAACTTTAAAATGGTTCTTAATCAAGTATAAATTAACTCAAGTTTATTATTCGGGACGTTAAAGAACGATTGTGTCAAGTCGGACCCGAGGTAAGGGACTTCGTCTCAATCTCCTTTCATTGAGGCATATTTCGTTTTATACACAAATTTCTTTTATACGGTGTATAAACTCCTTTGACCTTTACTTTTATACAAAAGAAATCTTTTTCTACGAAGCGTTTTACTAAACAACAAAAAGGAATGTTTTTTTAACGTACGCTGTGACAACGACCTTTTCCGCCGACACGAGTATTATTTGGTCTTTGGCTTTCTCAACAAGCCGTAACGTTTTTAGAATAAAATAATTACCATATACTATTTTATATATTTTGGTATTGAAAATGGTTTTGAAAAAGGATTCTATTATGTCAATATATTTATGATATATGGTGATTGAAATGTGGAAATGTTATCATTCCTTTATGTTGGTTTTATGTTTTATGATTTTATATTGTTACTTGGACATTTCAACGGGTGGTTACGTTATAAACCATATGACGGGTGGTGCCGTGAATACCAGGACGGGTGGTTACGTTATAACCTCCAATGCATTGGGTATGGAAGTCGGCCGCATGGCTATTCCATTAAGTATGTATGGAAATTGGCCGTATGGCTATTCCATTAAGTGATATGTGTGGATGTCGACCGTATGGTTATTCCACTTAAGTATGTTTATGTCCCAAGTTACCTTTATAAATGTTATGTGTTCTTTTTATGGATTTTATGGTAATCCTTTGGTTACAAAAATGTATGTAATTATACTTTATTCAGTGAAGATTTTTTTTACTACTTCATGAAGGTGAAGGTATTACTTTGATATAGTATACATGGTTTACTTTATGTTTGAAAAACTAACAGTTTTCACTCTTTTTGTATCCCTTACTGAGCTTTTTATGCTCACCCCAAGTTTTTCGAAATGTTTTTCACAGGACATAAAGTGGAATAAGGTCAAGGATGGGATCAAGGGAATTTCATGCTATCTATAACATGGAATCTAGACATCTTTCTTTTTAAGAGTTTTTATTTTATGGAGACTTAGTAGAAGTGTCTACTTTGTAATCTTTTAAGATGTAATAGTTGTGTTCTAATTCTCTAAAACTCTAAACCTGAAAAGATCCTCAATGTGAATTATTCATTTAATTCAATATTAAGTAAGGTTTAAGGCTGGGGCCATATAGTCTGGCTAGTAATGCAGCAGTTAGAGAAGTCTTTCTGTCACTTCATCTTACCAGAATAAATTGAACTTGTAACTGGTGTCGAACCGCCCTGGCCTGCACCACTAGCATCCGGTAGGTTCCTCTCTATAACCAGTTCCCTGTTCACAAAATCATGTACTGAGGGAAACCTAAAAAAATTCCCCAGTTCTCGGATGTCATATTGATTTCCATCCCCAAATCATATAGCTCTCAACTTCACACCACCCACCAGAATGGGTGGAAAATGCTGATGTTCAGTGAAACGATCAGAATAATCCATCACCGACATGGAGACCTTCTGCAGATTCATGAAATCTCAAGCTCTATATGCCCTCAGTGTCTTTGGGTAGAAGAAATCATAGAAGGGTGTCTGAAAATCTTCCCACGCTATGTATCTGTGATGCTCTGATTGAGTGGTGACATCCCACCACCTCTTGGTGGAATCACGCAACATATACATCGCAAGCTTGAACCTCTGCCTTGGAAGCATATCAAGATGCTCAAAGATAGTCTGCATCGACCCTAGCCCAGACTCCGCAGCTCGTGGTCCGCCATCCCATGAAAACGTAGGTGGATGTTTTTTCTAGAATATACGTGTTAGCTCTTCCATAGATGGGGCAGCCGGCGGTGCTCTCTGAAAGGTTTGCATGAACCTCATAAAAACATCATGGGACTGCGCATTCGCGCCTATGTCCAGTATAATGGCTGGTGCTGCACCTGGATCTACTGGAGGATCCACTGGTAGCTCATGGCCTACCATCTCTGGATTATATTAGTCTCCTCTATCTTGGAGAACAATGTGTGGTCGTCTCAGCGGCATGACACTACAAGGTCAACGACATACCATAGATCAAGATTTTCATAGTCTGAAAATGAAGGAACCAAAAATGGGAACATGAGAATGAAGGAATTCAAAATTAGACAACCAGATTACACGGAGTAAATAATGAATACATGGCGTGTTCCTGACTTTTCTTCCCCTACCTAGGTCCTTCAACATGGCCTATCCACATGACACCCGTTAAACAAAACTACATGGCGTGTGTATAATCTACACGACATGTATGGTGTAATTTTCCAATTTCTCGTGTCATTTGTGACACGGTCGACTACTCGGCTTAATACTACACGGCGTGTTACACCCGTGCACAGCGTGTTACACCCGCACACGGCGTGTTACACCTTCACACAGTGTGTCCACTACCCCGTTTCCCACCCACATGGCTAAAACCAAATGGTCTTTCCTCGGAGAAGACTGCACGGCGTGTCCCACGGGTACACAGCGTGTACGAGATGAGCTTCACCAACCTGCGTTGTTTGTAACATGGCCAGATACACAGCTCACGCTACATGGAATGTTCCATAATTCACATGACGTGTACACGAATGGATTACACCGACACCTATTTTTAGTTACATTGCTAGATCCTAGGTTAGACTACACGACATGTTTCATAGTGGACACGACATGTATTTATTAAGGTCTCCCCCGTCCATGTTGTTTGTTACATGGGTGGACTCTGGGTCAATACTACACGACATGTACATAAGTTACATGACATGTTCGCCCCAAGCACTTCCCTTCCCCGTGTCCCTGCCCACACAGTCCATAGCACGGGAAGAGACTACAGGGTGTGTACTTAGGGTACACAGCGTGAACTCAAAATGTATTCTTTTCCTCCCAAACAGAAGGACATACATGACGTGTTTAAGATACTACACGGCGTGTATATTGGGTATCTGGATAGGAAGCCTCAGAAACAGCCCCAAAACCCATAAAATACTAAAACAAAACACCTAAGTGACATATTCTGATCTGTGAGGGCCTATACTCCCCGCTAATCAATGTTTGGAATCTTATATGTGTTATAACCAGGTAAACATCCAATGATCCACCAAATTTCGGTCAATGAGGGCCAATACTCCCCAGAAACTGATGCTTAGAATACATTCTATAAACATGCTCACACAATAATACCCTATTAACCTGCAATTATCTATTAAAAAGCTATCAAATCAGTATTCTTTTACTTACACAACATCTATCACAATAATATTCAATTTCTAATGCACCTACATGACATGGAACTATGCATGGAATGTGATTTCTAGAATGTGCCTAAATGATGCATGAGATGGCATACCCTCATCTCATTAGGTATCAACAAAATAGAACCCATTGATAATTTATAATCATCACAATCTCAAGTGCGTCACCAAATGGTGAAATCAAATGAACATTAAAATTTGAAAAATCAGAAGAATTGCAACACAAGGTAAATTGGATTTTCCTTGTACACGGGTTAGCTATGCCCGGGCACAACTTATAATCAACTACCCTTCTCATCCTATCCTATACAAAGGATCTAAATAGTAAATCAAAGAAAATATACTCCTCTGATACCACTTTGTAACGTCCCATTTCTGGGTTCCACTCAACGGGTGCCCTGAACCCATTTCTCCATGTGACCTCAAGCGCATTTCACCAAACACTAGAGGTCACCGACGAGTAGTGAGGGCCCATGTCTGATAGTGGGGAAACTATGCCCTCATTTTTAAAATTGTAAAGTAGTAGAATACAATATTAAACATACAACAACATCAGATGAAATAAAACATACAAATTTAAAATAGGAAACTGCAGTAAAAGATAACCATCAATTATATAGACAATGATGCAACATGTCTGAAGTTCTAAGAAAATATCCAGAACATGTTACACTACATACAGTACAATACAATACAGTGTACATCAAAACAAAAAAAACAGATGGTAGCATTGTGAGCCTAAGCCCGGTCTCATGATCCCCTACACCTTAGCATCAATCATGTACCTGTATAGGGACCCTTTCCTTTATCCACACCTGCAGAAACGTATTCTTTTTGGGGCTGAAGACATGACGTCAAACAGGGTGTGAGAAATAAATCCTAGTAGGCACCCACCAAAGGTCTATGTCAAACTGTGTGGAAATATGCAACAATAGTGTGCAGTAGTAAATGAAATAAACTAGCAGTACTCAAAAGTAACTAACTTTACGAGTATCATTTCCATTTAAATATTCTTCTAGCAGTTCAATTTCATAACACTCAAAGATCCTCAGAACAAAGCCCTCGGGAAAATCAAAACCATGCCCTTAGGATAATATATTAAAACCATGCCCTCACGCTTGCCCTCAGGATATAGAGCACCTTTCCCTCAGGCATTTCCCTCAGGCGAAATGGAATCTTGAACTCAAGAAAAACTGAAACTAAACCCTTAGGTAAATAGAATCTTTCCCTTAGGCATTGCCCTCATGATAATAGAACTAAGCCCTCAGGCTCATCAACAATGCCCCCAGGCTAATAGAACTACGCTCTCAGGCTAATCAACAATGCCCTCAGGATAATATATATATATATATATCACTTCCCTCTGGCTAAACAAGTAACCATTCCCTTAGTCTAATAGGTAACCGGGCCATGACCAACATTTAAACATGCACTTATTTATAATTCCTCTCAAGGAAAAAGTAATACATAAAGTGAACATGGCATACACTCAGGTATCCATTCCGAACGGCTAAACAGAGGAATGGATCCCCTAGGGTGGTCCTGGATCCATGTAATGATCCCAAACAACAGTTTATTTTCACATTTAATTAAATATAAGATTCTAGGTGTTTAAACAGCAAATTCCTCAGCCACACGATACCACAACATGGGTTTGTAGCACAAAAATACACACAAACGCACAATAGTTGTAAATTAAACACCCAACCACCTACCTCAATCACCCGTGATCGATATACATGAACGAAGCCTTCTGAAACGTCCAAGAACTTCGTATATTTGAGGTAAAAGAATTATCATTCATCTTAAAATAACTTCCCTTTGAGGAAGAATTGGAAAGGAATGCTCAAGGAGAGGAGAGGGCTCACCCGTACGGTTCCATAGAGATTGAAGGTGCATAAAATTGGTTCCCAGTACTCGATCTAGAGCTCTTAGAAGATCTGGCCATCCCTCCCAAGCCTCCCTCTGGTTCTATGCATCCTTTTTGAACAGAGGAGGCTAATTCCCATTTTAAGTGAAAAAAACAAAATACACGGCAATTACTCTCAAGTACACGATGTGTACTTTCCATTTTTAACTGTTCCGCTGATGGATTCTCGTCAGCATGGAATTGTTCATCTGTCGACATGGGTATACGGCGTGTATGTCTCTATACACGGCATGTACAGTTGCCCAGCTGGCCACCACCATACTATTTGCCTGTCGACTAACTACATGGTGTGTAAATACAAACTACACGGCCTGTAGTCAGTTTTCACACCCTTCATCGCCGACATGGCTACATGCCCTGTGTACTCATCCCACACGGTCAAAATTACACGATGTGTGGAAAAGTAAACAACGTGTACTCCCAAAATTTAGGGTTTTTAACCATTTTCCTTATTTTGTCAAAAACATTTAAGGAAAATAGAAAAGAAGAACCCATACCTCAAAAATAAGAACCGAGTTCTTACATATGATGGTTTATTGATTAAAACCATTCCACAATGATAGTTTGGAAATAATCCTTGAATAATAAGGAAAATATTTTCTATACATTTTTTATGCCAAAAATATATTAAAGTGTAATGTGCTAATGGTTTGGGTTCTTTGATTCCATTATGATTCATTGCTTATGAATTTTCATTATTTATGAAATGACTCATTCATATGATATATGATATATTGATTATGGTCTTAAAATGTTATTATTATATTTTTATAACCATATCCTCATGTTACATTTATATATCTCATAAATACCCTTACTAACCATCTTTGTTCATCATTTCATATGTTTAAATTCCATAGGTTATGTGGAAATGTTTTATGTTATATATGTCAATGAAGTCCACATGGTGAGAAAGTATTTGTGAATGATGATTAATATCCTTAATAATATATTTTTTTATGTATCAGGTATCCAAATACATTAAACCATTATAGTCCTTAGGAATAAATTTTTGAAATGTATTGAATATTCATCTAATATAATGAAATATTATTGTATGAAAATAATTGGATGGTATAGATATAGTATACTTAATTATTTATTTATTGAATCCATGGTAAAAAAATTTATAGTTTCATATGATATTTTTATATGTAAATATTATAGTTCACACCATATTAATTATTTAACACATGTATATTATCCAAAAATTAGGGATTTGTAATCCCTTACGAATCATTATATCCCACCACTTATTATGTTTTATATTCCCTATTTTTTGAAGATGATAATGTAAAATTATACATCAATAATGGAGGTTTATTTTATTTAAAATTCTTAACCTAAATTAAAATATGATTATTCATCCCATAACACTAAAAACCTTAGGTCCTTGGATTGTGTGACATTTTTATGAGATGTGTTAATTAAATTATGGTATTAGTATATTGTTTATGTATATCTAGTTTGTGTCTATATAATAACCATCAATCTTGGCCCCCAATAAAGTATATATGAAGGCCCAAGGGGAATTATCTCTCACTTTGGGATGGTGATAGTCTTCAATGAATCAATTTATATATAATAGGAAATATAATTTAATATAAAAATATCATATAATGAGTTCTCCCAATAACTGGAATTGATAATCCCTATATTGGTGGGTCACACACAATAAATAAGAAGTTATAAAAAGAATCTAGAAACAAAAAAAGTTATAATAAATTGAAACATCACACAAAATTATTGAAAATAATAGGAAGAATTAATCATAACATAGAATCATGAGATTGTAAATTCGAATAATAAACTACAATACTATTAAAAAACTAAAATGGAATGAAGTTAATGTGTCTTAATATAGTAATAAATTGATAAAAAATAAAAAAAATGGAACAATAAGAACACATACCCCAGAACAAGTGAAATTTTATAACATAGCTCATCCCAAATCCCATGATTAGAAACCAGTGAACATCGTCGACATGCAATTATAATATGAGATATATATATATATAATATTATATGCATGAGGAAAAAAACATGTATATATCCCCCCTATAGTCAATAAATAGACATTGTAAATAAAACAACATCATTGTAGTTTGAAATATAAATAGAAATTTAATATTTACACTTCCATTGAATATAATAATCAAATTTTTTTTACAAAAATTCTTTATGAACCAGAGTTAGTAGTTTTGGTTCCAAAATTAATATAATTCTATTATAATGAAATAAAGTGTTTTTAATTGAGATAAAATAAATTAGATATAATTTTCAAATTCATCATTCTAAATAAAAAATGTAAATTTTATTAATTTTAATGTGAATGGGACAATAAAAAGGAAATTATTTAATATCATAAAAATATATGTAATATTACATATTATCAGAAACTTATAATCCATGGGATCTATATATGGGAAGGGTAACCAAAAAATTTAAAATCTGATGTATGATATCAAACAATCAACCCAATCACTTCGTGATACCCTACCGACATTGACTGAGAGGAATTATCCATTAAGTAGAGTAGAGTCATACATGGGGACACTGGACATAGCATGATACAAAACAAATTTGGCATGTGTTTTGATAATTCCCTCAAACCCAGTCATGTTTTCTAGCAACATGAAAATGGAAGTGATCTAATAATTTATCAAATTATAAAATAATTATATCAATGAAATAGTAAAAATATAAATCACACCACAAAACGCCCCTCATAATAACAACCTATTTTCATCATTATAATAAGGAATACATAATATATCAAACTAAGAATCACATTCACTAACAGATTTTTTATATATAAATATTTCTTAAAAAAATGTGGAATGTCTCAATTGATTATCATTTTAGAACATCATCTTCATAAGGATATAATCAAGATATATAAATTTTATTTAGAATAATACTTATTAAAAAAATTTCTATAAAAATCATATAACTAAACTTAAATCATTGTTGTATTTATAATAAAATTTTATTTACAATAAAATATAGCTAAATAACACAATTTTTTATAGAAATAACTCTTTTTACATTAAGTCAGATACATTATCACCATAAAAATTAAAATCAGTTTTTAAATTCCTATTGATAAATGAGACAAAAATTATGTGTGCATGGACATTAAAAATATATTTCACATGATGTATTAAAATAAAACCTTTTTGAAATTTAGATTATTATTAGAGAACAAAATTGGTTAAAAACTATTCACTATAGATTATTTGGTTAATGTAAAACAAAAAATAACAATTTAAAAAAAATATATAATGATAAAAAATAATATTTATAGATCTATGTATGGAAAAAACTACCTCAGATTCGACTCTTTGACTAGTTGAGATTCCAAACTACCTCAGTATGGTAATAAGAATTAATATTACTCTAGATTAACAGCATAATAAACAAAAAACCCTATATAATAAAAAAAGAAAATCCTAGGTCTATATACCCTTCTATGGCATGAATCTAGAAATAAAAAAGGATGAAAAGTAGGGGATAATTTTTTTATGGACTTAACACATTAAGGATTACTCAAAAAATAAATTTCTATGAATTCAACATGTATTGAGGGGAAAATTAATTTATGGAAACTAATGTATTTAAGGAAATTTAGTAATGTTAAATGATGTGATTTAAAGGATTTTAATCATAGAGGAAAAAGATGAATTTTTAATATTTTTAATGAGAAGGGAAAGACAAGTAGATTTTCCACATGTTTCTCTAAAACAAGCATAAACCATGATGGTGGAATAGGATGACCTGGTATATGTCAAATAGTTTGGTTATATTTTTTTCATATCATATGATAAATATAAAAACACCTATTATATGATTATTATGTTGCTAATGGGTAATCTATTGAGTTTCAACTAACCATGAGAAAACCATGTGACATGTACTGAACACCACTAACTCCAAATTCATATTTAAAACAACCCTAAATTCAGTTGAAATGATAAAAATAATTCAGTAAATAAATAAATTTTAAAATAAGTGGCATGGTGTGTCAAAATCCATAATAATTCACCATACACCACTATGAAATATAGTTGTAATTACCGATATTTCATTCTGTGATTTCAATATTCTAGAAAATAAAAAAATAGATCTAATAGATCTAATTTTTTGTCTTCACAAATCCATTATTTTTTTCATTTTAAAATATCATTTTTAAAAGGGAATGTTTGAACCTTAACAGCATAGGAACTATATAAAACAAACATCATATTCTGTCTAGAATCCAAAAAACATCTCCATCAAACAATGTTTCAAATTCAAAATTCAAAAAACATCCAACTAATAATCAAAACATGTGCCATCGGCCATCTTCTGCATTGATCAAAGTGCCACCTTGTGTCACCATCGATTCACACCCACCTTGAGTTGTGCGCCAGTCACACCGAAGCACCAACAAACCAGCTGATCAAAGAGCCAGTAAGCCTCCACTGGATTCCATCAATGCTGAAATAGAGTTCAACAATGATGAAACACAAAACAACATCACATCAACCAGGAAAACCATTAAGAAAAATGAAGACACGAATGACAGATAAACGCTGCCAGCTAAGGAACTGCATCCATGAAGCCATTAATGGAAACTCATGGAGCTGGCGAATATGAGACGCCACAAGACACTAGCCTCCCGAAACGCACATCCCAAAGAATCAGGGATACCACCTCGCACAACCACCTCAGAAATGGAAGTGGATACCTGGAACCAGAGTAGCGAAGCGAGCAGGATGGAGCACGATGGTTCTTATCCTCGATACTCCCCACAAGACGACCAACCACTAGAGAATGAACCAACATAGACTTAATTTTTTGTATCATTATGAATATTAAAATTATTTTATGGTCCATATTGAGTACTAAATAGTGAAATGTCCTTTTCTTGTAACATGACATTTTCAATTAATAATGTGTTGTTAGTTTATTCTATATATTATATGACATAGTACAAAATTTATTTCAACTACATCAAAAAATTATATGTATCAAAAACATAAATTTTATATAAATAATAAGATTTTGAAGAACTATAGTTATTACAGCCCATCCTAAAAAGACACTCAAATAAATTATTAAAACTTACTAATAGAAACACATAATGCTATATAAAGATAATAATGAATCAAAATATAGTTTCTAAGAGATAAAATCCATTCTATATTTGGGATTAATAATTAATATATCATTTCTTTAATAAAAATAATATATTTACCATATTGTTCATTTTTTTAATAATAAGAATTTAAATAAATCCTTATGAAAATATAGGGATATTCCTTCCAATACATCATATTTATGATATGTTATCTGTCCAAATATATAAAAAAAATTAAATATGATATTTTATAAATTAATTATTGTAAATGATTGACAAAATTAGAATTCCCAATCAAATGATTCTTCTCAAATGTAAAATTAATTTCAAAATATCGTTCTATGTCATATATGGTTCATCCTATTACTCTATATGGTCAAACTGGGCCGCATAATGTTATTTTATATCATAATTATTTACTCAATACCATAATGTAATTTGTAAATAAATCATTCATAATGTCTTTAAATGAGAATGTGACTAAACAAATAATGTCAATAGTGTGTCTGGTGTGTAGTATTAATCCTAATCATCATGAACCCAAGTCAATATTGAGTTAATAATAAATTATAATATTTAGTATGATTACCCCTAGGTGAATTTACACCAATACCAATACCAAATTCCAAAATCATGATAGGGGTATTTTTATTAAGAACACTATAAAATAAATACTCTTCAAAAACATTCTGATTATTTCCTCTACTTTAAAAATTCCATTAGACATATACCTATGGTTATCATTAATGTTTATTTATCCTAATAAATAAAATATTTTAACCAACTAAACATACCTAAAAGGATATCTATATATTTGAAATTTTTATCAAACCAACTTGTTTGAAATTTTTGAAATTGAAAACTATTAAATTTTATTCATCCTATAACATCATAACATTTAAATATATCTAAACCTTACCATGGTACAAAATATATCAATAAAAGCTGAATATATGTTCATTTTACATAATTTCAAAATTTTACACATTACATGTGAAAATTATTCTAAAAATTCCATGAATGTAAGGATTAGTGTCTTTGAGGAAAACTCATATAATAAAAATATTTTTCAATACACATCAAAATTCTTCTATAATTGAATGATATTAGACCTCATTCTATATTTATCATAAGATATATTCATCATTATAAACTATTTTATTGATACATATGAATGTAGTGAGATGAAATTATCATCAAATGTATAAATTAGTTGTAACAATCAAAAATCATTAGTGACCCTATGTTGAGAATATGTGTATAATATATTCACATAAAAATATTATTCACAACAATTCATAGCACAAAAATCATTGAATATATACTATATTAACACATTAATACATTAAAAAAATGTTTCATATCATAAAAACAAGGAATAAATAGTGAATTGGTGATATATTAGTCAATACAGATGATCCACGAGAGTGTATCATCAGGATTAATTATAAATGATGAATAACATTATCATCGGGAAACATTTTTCATTTAGAGGCCATCTCTTTCAACCATTCTAGAAATAAGACCTAATTATATCCACATAAACATTACATTTTTGTGCCACAAATATACACCCACCCTTCTGTGATAGAATAATTGTACACATGGAAACACATATCACATGATTTTATCTTTTACCCAATACATTGGTGGGTGATACAGGAACACAACCATCATTATCTATACAAATCATTTTCACTTGAAAAAAGGAATTCAAAATATAAAAAATAAGACATAAAATGAAAATAGTTATAATATCCTTTTCAATTGGAGTCATCTAACAAAAATATTCACAATTATATTATTTGTAATAGCTTAACATACCCATATGAAATATGGTTATCAGATTATATTCCTTAGCTTCTTAGGTAAATATCATTCTCTCATGATAATAATTATTATGGTATTTAATACATATAAATAATGTTTATATGGTTTATTAAAAATTTTTCCCAGTAAATTTTGTAATATATATATATATATTAACTTTATTCAATAATGAATGTAAATTAATATAGTTTACAGAGAAAAGTAATTTTCCAAATAATATAAAACATTTAATTTTAAATAAGGACACTGTAATGAATTTCAACTAGTATAATCCACTAAAATAATATAATAGAATATATAGGGTTATCCATGAAATGAAATTTAAAATCATAAAATTATTATTTATATATGGTATAAAATGTAAGAGGAAAAATAAAAATATTTTTAGAAATTTTTATCATTTTCCAATGAAAATTGTTAGGTTAAATTGAAATATAAATTCAATAAGTTTGTAGTGAAAATGTTTGATAAAATTTTCTTATTAAAATAGAATTCAATAATTTATAATTTAGATGATTTATTATTTTTTAAAATAAATAATAAGTGTAGGATGACACATTATATTTTTCAGTGATTTAAATCTAAAAATTATATTTTGAAATACCTTTATTGAAAAAAAATATAATCAAAACATAAAATTCTAAAAATAATTAAAATTTAGAGATGTGAAATATGATGATCAAATGAGTTAATATAGAACTGGGAATGAAAAATGTAATTAAAAAATGTTTGGGGATGAAAATATGGACATGGAGAAGAAATCATTGTTAAAATGGATAAGAACTGTTTCAAAAAAATAAAAATTTTAAATGAAAAAATAATTGATGTAAAATATTCAAATTAGAAGTCCCCTTATAAAATATAGAAATATAAATGAACATGAAATAAAACAATTTTTTTAATGATACCATTATTTTAAGATTGTTGTTCTATAAGATACATTATAACTCAAAGAATGATGATAAGTTAAAAAAACACTCTAAGAATTGGTATATTATGAAAACAAATCGATTTAAAATTGCACATGACATGGATTCACAACCATCTAGATTAATTTAACAGGGTAAAATACATTCAATAGGTGTATTTACACAACAATAAATATATCATGGTGTACCCAAAGAATTATGTTGCAAGAAATAAAATTTGATATAAAGAACCGCTAAGCATTATTCATGGATTTGATTAAAATTATCGAATATCATTTATTTAAAAAACATAATAAAATATTATTGAATCTTATTTTTATATCTAACTATTTATATATTTCAATTTCAAATATTTTCCCCATCTATATTAGTTATTTATTAAATGTTTTAAATATCATATGTGATTAATCATGAATGTTTTGAAATTGTTTTATAATAGTAGTGTTTTTCTTAATTCTTCTCACAATTTTAATCATTCCAATATCATAAAATATACTAGAATATGATATTTTTAATTAATTATGAATTTTTTATTTCACATTATTTCATTTAATGATATGGTACATGAAAAATAAATTGTTTAAAAGTATGAATCAATGATAAAATCTCTAAAATGAATGGTCATATCATAATCACTTATATTATATAAATGGCACCATTTTCAGAACTAAAATCATATATTATTTCACTTATTTATGTCATATATTATATTTAATTATGTTTTCATATTCATACATGGTATTATTATACATAATGTTTGATATATACGGTTAGACTGACCTAAAAATTATTATACCTTAATTAATGGATTACTGTTCATGTATCATATTTAGATATATTTTAACAGCATTTAATGAAACTATATGAAAAATGAGATGTATTACTTCGTGGAAGTGATAGTATGCACAACACCTAGTTAATGTTTTCATTTCCATTGGAATGTTATGGAATGATGATAAAATATAATCTTCTTACTAATTATAATTATTATATTATATATTTCAAATTTAATAATCCAATCCACAATTATAACTAGTGAATAGAGGTAATGGTGAAATAATGAAAGTCACTCCTTCGTGCAGGTGATAGACTACACAACAAAATAAATGTCATTTACTTATTCTTAATAGATAATGTAAAAGGTTATTAATATTCATTAAAACAGTATATTAACATATATATAAATTATAAAATTATAATATGTATAGTAATGATTAAAATGAGTAAGTTTGGAAAAAATTGCACGCATGTTGATGACATGTAAATACTCTTAGAAGAATCATTGGAAATAGAGGACTAAAGAAATTTTTTTCTAAAAAAATGATCAATGAAAGGGTATAATAATCTATAATGAGGAATATATTTTGGATAATGAAGTTCAAACCATGCTTTTATTTTTGTATTTTAGGGGTGGTGAGAGGACACTTTTAGAAGTTGTCAGAATAGTGTTTTTATCAATAAAACAACATCATTTTATGTGAGAACAAAATAAACATGTTATGTTGATCCAAAAATAAAAAAAATAGAAATGTTTATGATATAATATCATTAATTCATCAGAAATATATTTTCACACATATTTTAATTCCTTTTGTCTAAAGATGTTATACATTTACAATTTTTGGTTTAATCATGGTAACTAATTATATATAAGTAATCTATATTTAATTATTCAAAATAAAAATTCACTTATTAAATAATTTGTACATAATTATTTTAAACATGAAATTTATTTTATTATTTAAATTTTTTTATGTAATGAAAACCAATTTATAAATTATTGCATATATCGCATAAAAATATGTTTTTAGAAAAAGTGTATTTGTATGCCCATAATTTAGCTATAGGGTAAAATTATACATGTCATTCATGTTAATGAAATATATTAGGTTATTATAGTTTTTTTTAATATTTTCAATTTAATTGAGAATTAAACGAAAATATAATTTATTTTAAAGAAATCAAAAAAAATTATTTTTATGAAAATTAATAAAATATCATTAATTGTTAATCATAGGTTTTTTAAATTCAATATAAGATTATTAAAATTTATAGTATTAATTCATAAAAATTTGATTCATCTATGTTTTTAAAATATTTTATCTTATTCTAACATAATTATAATGATACAATTTTAATAAAAATGTTATTTTCACAATTCCCCTAAAAATTAAATTACATACAAAAGTCACAAAAATTTATCCAAAGATATATTGTAATTAAAAGTCAAACATATTTTTTTTGTTTTTATTTATATTCTAAAATTTATAAATTTTACTTTTAATTGAAAATAATATTGATGAAAAAACTCATTTTATTGAGAAATGTGTTTTTTAAATGTTATGTGTCATTAATATTATATCATATAAATTCCCAAATTAATTAAGATTCATATATTGATAAATATATATTACTATTATAAATGTGGTTAGATTAATATATCACGATAATATATAATGTGCATACCAAAAGAGAGAGTTTTTTTAAAATAAATATTAATGTTATATTAATTAAACATTAATAGACACCATTAATTTTTTTAATAAATTATCATTTTAGTAATATATATATATTATAATATTTATTTTAAATTTTTAAATAAAACAAATAATGTTTTAATAATATTACTAAAAATATTAATATGAAAAAACAGATAAACTTATATATATATATATAACTTTATTATTATTGAATATTTATTTCCTCTTGAGTTATCTTATTCTAAATTTACAATGAACAAAAAAATATATTTATATATTGGATACAACTATACCGGATAAACATATTCTCAATGATCATATGTCTAATCTAACTATTGGATCATAATATGTTTAAAAAATGCATTACAAAGGGTGAGTCATTAATTAAATGACACATACAATTTCACATAATTCATAAAAATTATATGTATTTATACAATAAATAACCAAAAACCCACAAAATTATCATTAGAAAATTAGACATAAAAACTAATAAGTTGAATTATAATTTTTTCCATAAAGTTATTTTTCATAATATAAATACAAAAAAAATATTATAACAAAATGCTGAGAATTTCGTTGATATAAATAAAATTCAAAATAATTTAATTTAAAACAAAAAAATAAATAATTAACTCAATATTAATTTATCTTATAATACATCAATGGATTAAAAATTGAACATGGTGTATTTGTGGGAAATCTCAATAATGTACATAAATATATTATTCAAATAATAACTTTTAAACCTAATTAAAAGATATATTTAAAGACCTCATATAATATTTTCATGAATAACAACATGCCAAATAATTTCCACTTAATAATTCTAAATGATTGGAATTATATTAGTTTACCTAGAATCCATCCATCAACTTGATTAGAATTTCCCTCTTTAATGACAAAAAATTTAGTTTACTCACTACATTGACTAGTAGCTTGATGCTTATACAAAAAAATAGCTATCTATATACACCTCAATATATTAAATAAATGGAAATATAAATTTCTTGAATTTGCTGATATAGATTCTTTTACAATGAAAATATCTTTGGGGTAATCTCTATCAGACATCTTAGAATGAAAAATAATCAGATATACACTAATATACATGATGTTGAGGATTAGAAGTAATTGTACCTCTCATAGTAATATTTTTTAAATTTTTTTCATATTATAATACATGAGGTGTTGATTTATAAATATATAAACCTACAATGGATTAATTCAACACAACTTAGAGTTATTTGAAATTAATTTGATAAAAACTTTTAATTCATCTTCTGGTGGATGCATCATATCACTAATTATACTGATGTGTTAATTCATCATCATTAAAATGATTTTTAAAATAAGTTAAAGTAATAAGGATTTAATTTTTTATTGTATTTGTCTTAGATTATAACCATAAAATTTTGGTATTACTCAATTACTCTAGTTATTATATTTTCATTAATCTGTACCGTTTATTTTGTTAAAACATATGCTATATATAATTAATTTATTGGTTTAATATAATAAAATCATCATTTTATAAAACATTAATATTATGTTACATGAAATATTAAATTAAATTTTTCATTATTTTCTAAAAAAACATGTAATGTTAGTCAACCCGTTAATAATATCACCAATTTTGAGGAATAACACCACATAATGTAAAAATAAAATCAATATAAAAACTCTATTAAAATATTTAGATGATAATATTCACGATTCTTGGTTCAACAGTATCATTTTGGTTGGGGAATAAAAAAACAATTATGGATTTGGAGTATCATTCACAATATAGTACATGACATGAATTTCATGACCAATAATTTTTTGCCTAAATACTAAGATATAGGAAATTCTGAAACTAGAATGGATTATTACACATATATTTATTATTAATTTACTAATTATTAAAAGAATAAATATTTCACTTTTGTTATTACTCTATTTAATATGATGATCATCATATAAAAACCTATACATATCACCTTCGTTTCACTTATATGATCCATGTGTAGAATCCCTACAGTGATGATCCACATTTGTTCCATTGGCCTCCTAAATATATAGATTTCTTTCAGGGTGCTCAGATAGTGAATCAATCCACATGTATTATTATTCTTGATATGTTCAATATCCTATGGGATTGAAGGATTTCTTATAAATATTTATAAGATGAAATGAATAATTATAGGTAGAAAAGTCTATTGGGTGGAATGATTCCCAAATTTTAGTTTTCCTATTAAACAAACACAATTGAAATTAATATATATTTATAGAGATATGGTTTCGGTTAAGATAATATTTAATTTAATATTGGATCCCAAGTAGTATAATAATTCTTAACAAACCCCATTAAATTTTTTATTTTATTTTTTTCATGGATTGCATTGACTTTCACAGTGAGTGATATTATTTATCCATGTACAACTAGATATTCGTCACTAAACATGAACTAATTATACTCCACCACCTTTTTAATTTATTGAATATGAAACTAGATATTTATTTATATATTTAAATCATAAAAAAATATTTAATAATGATAGAAAATAAGTTAAAATTATTTTTTATAGATGATAATAATATTGAATCAATAAAATATTGTCAAATATATTTTAGTCAAGATTAACATAATAACAAATCTGTTTCCCTCGATGATTATTTCAAATTGTTATAGGGAGGAATTTCATAAATACATGATTACATCCTACCAATGGTTCATGGAACCCAAGAGAAAGAGCATAATGTATCAATGTCGAAAACCGCATATGAATGATAACGGGGTAATATAATCTCCTTTTCATAATATCTCTTCATGCAATTTTCACAATTGTGTCATTAACCAATAAACATGATACATATCTCATTGACTATCTAAACTAAATAGATCATTACACAATGGAAATGTAAATTAATTAAATGGTCATATTCCAATCAATGGGATGAGATATCATCTTCAAAAAATAAGTAATAGAAAAAATCATTCATTGAATTTTATATTTATATTATGGATATATGAGTGCACCTAATGCACAAAATTTTTTATGAACATGTGGTGTTGCAATTTTATTCTGAAAATCTATGTGTGCGAGTCATGTTCATAATAACTGATAGTAATCTACTCTAGGGACCATTACACATAATCCATTAAATGAATATCTAATGACACTAAAAAATAAAATCCTCTTAGTAGGTATGTTCCTACAATATCTTATCTTAGATATTACCATGTGAAAATATCAGGGGAATAAGCCTCATCCACATATGAGTATAGACACCTAAAGGATTATATATTATATTTCCCATCATGGAATGTTATCCTTTAGTAGAACAATATTTAATAACATCATCATAGAACATCGATGTTCTCATCAATGTGGGGAATTGTTATAACCATATGAATGCTAAAATACACCCTTGAACATTATTACATTATTGAAATTATTGAAAAATGAAGAATTTATAATAAGAAATTTTATTAATATTCAAAAAATAAAATAAACCTAAATCAATTTAAACACGTTCAGTTCTATTACAAAAACACCAGAAAAAAATCCCAAAGTTACATGAACTAGCTGTTAATGACCATCAGTCCACTACAAGTCACATGATGATCATGTTTCTGCTAGGTTACATATTTAGTAATGGGTTGACTACATTGACTTCCATGGATATTATAATAAAAAAAACGTATTTATGAAAAAAAATGCATGTTATAAATTTTATAATGTATATGCCTGAGCAGCTGATGGTTCCTAGGATCTTTAATAAGATCCACCAATATAGTGTTATCATAATAGAGTGTGATGGTGTCCTTAATTTTAGGTACCACATCATGATCTAAGAATAAATTTCATATATTTATTTTTACCTTAGTTACCTTAGATTCAACAATATAATCATACTCTATAGTATAATCTACCACCATAGTATTCTTTTTGTGGTGATGGCCTATAATTTCATCAATGAAATTTTCCCATCATATAATTATGTCATGTAGTATAAAAAACATAAATAACATACATAACCCAATAGAAACATTACTCCAATAAATTAGAAATTATAATTTTTTCAATAGATAAATGAGAAAGAGTACCAAAAATTATAAAGGTATTAAAAATAAAAAATAAGAATATTTGGATTTTATATAATTACCACACTAACAAAAAAATATGTAGAAATAAAATAATAATTTCGATAAAAAAATATTCATCGAAATGATGAAACTTTAAATAAATATATGAGTATATTAAAAAATTAAAGATGATATATTTTTAATGTATCATAAATAAATAAATGTTTATAAAATGATAAATTAGGATTTGATTGTTTGTGAAATGTAAATTTTTTCTAATCATTTTTATAATTAACCTTATTATATAAATGAATATTTATTTTCACAAAATAGATTCATAAATTAATATTTTGTTGTCTTATGATTATATTATAATTATATAAGACATAAATTAAATTTTTAATGTGTCATAAAACTAGTTATATTATTATAATCAATAATTTTTAAAGAAATGATTATTTTAATTAAAATTACATTTCTCATATTTTGATAAAAAATCATAAATTGTAGTCAATTTTTCATATTTACTTATAAAAAAGGATAGGGTTAATTTTTTTAATATTTTTAAAATAACTAATTTTTTTAAATAGAAAAATATCATAATTTAATGTGATTTTCACTTTAATACAAAAAACATGAAATTTTTGAGTCATGATTGTGGTAATAAAACAGTAGTTAGAAATCAAATTTCCTAGTTATTGTATAGAGTCATAATAATAAACATTATTGATAGTATTGAATGAACACAATAAAAAAATGAATAAAAAAATCCAAACACTCCTCTCCTCCCATTATAAATACCACCCCTTGACACCACCTCCCCTCACACCTTCTATTCTTTTTATATTCCTTATATTATGAAAATTTCCTCTCCCAATAATCATCTCCAAATTCAGGTATTTCGTATCTCACCAAAATACCAAACCTAAGCTCCATGAAGAGGTTCTACAATAGATGACATTTTAAAGTTAAAATCTTACTTTTTTTCTCTTTTAATTTATTTTCGTTTCTTATCCACCAATCAACTCCACAATAAAAAACTTATTGGTAATTATAATATAATATATATAATATAATATTATTATATCATTGAAATATTCATATTCAAGCCTCATTTATTATTATTTAATTCTAATAATGAAATAATAATTTTTTGAGGTGTTGATTTAATCCTTATTGGATATTGAATTTTCATTTTCCTTCACAGACTACATTGTTGGTCATAAAATCATTATAATTATAAAAAATACTAAACTTCATATTATAAATATTTTTATTTTTTTGAACAAATATATAAGCATAATATTAAATAAAATTATTCTTGTTCATTATGGTCGTAAAATCTACCAATATTCACTAATCAATTTTAATTAACTTTTTATCTAATGATTCATTTTCATATAATAATAAAAATAATATAAGGGACTATATAAAACTATAAAATTATATTATTACCATGTAAATAATCTTTTTTATTATTTATTCTATTTTAAATTAATTCCACCAATAATACTCAATGGAACTGATCACTAAATCATACAAGGAACAATCCTAGAACAAAATAATTAAACATTATATCTCATACAAATGAAAATAAATTAAATAAATAATATTTTCAAATATAAAATATATGTTGAATATTTTATTAGTTAAATTATAATAATAAAAAATTATTATCTATGACATTATGTGTAATTTTATAACTAATTCAAATATAATATAAGTGATCTCTACAAACCTCCATTTTTTCCTTGATGTTATTTCTTCTCCCTCTTTACCATACAATATTTATTTAATAATATTATATAATTTTTCCAAATGATGTGTATATGTTCCCTACTGATGTATCAAAATAAATTAATCCATATATGATCGGGAAGATCATGTTTTAAGAGGATATCATCTCAATTACTCCCAATAAGATTGCTTGATTAATGGGAACCTTCTAATTTTCAGCCAATTTTCTAGTACAGTCTATAATTAGTTTAATCCACAATTAATTTTATAAAATCCTTAATTTCATCAATTAAATTAATTTTTCATTTATGTTTTTATATAATGAATTAACCATTATTATTATTTAATGACTCTAATATATTCCCTTTTAACTGCAACGACATGGCTCAAATATATGGTTTATTGTACAGTATTTGTATATGTTTTCATTTTATATAGTCATAATTATAAATGAACAATTATTATTTTTATTTATTAATTTAAACTAATGATATTAAACCATTGTTTCTTCTACAATAATAGGATACACTTTTTGGTTAGTGTATAGGACACAATTATGATACCCATTTATTTACATGGGTTACCCTTATATTTATCCCTTATGTTTGATTATTCATGTTGAAAACATATGCATGAATAGGATCTGATGGGTGAAACTAGATAGTTCTCTAGATTATTGTGTAATTATTAGTCCCATGAGACATCATTTATAAGACTAGCAGGTAAACCTAATCTATTGTGGGGCATTGTCCACCATGTGCTATAGACATGGTGGTTTTCTATGACTCATTTTTATGTAATGATTTATATATTTTTCACATACCAATTTTTTGATGTAAATATAATTCCATGTTCTATGATCTATAAATCAATATGATTATTCATTTTCGTTGTCCATTATATTTTCTTGTTATTTATTTTTAACTCATGTTTAATGCTTTATTCTTACATTTATTCCCTAGTTTGTCTTTTTAGCACCTACCATTGTTCATGTACTCCACAAGTTATCCTATTCTGATGTATGTTTTCCATTTAATTTAGGAGAAAATTGTGGATATTAAATATTATATTTTTTATTTAGGTTTTATAATTATGTACCTACTCATCCAAATACACAGTACATTATAATCCTCAGTATTTAATTGATTGTTAATTATGATTAAAATAATGTAATAATATGTGTAAAAAATGTGGTGTCTATATTTCATATTAGAAAATGGGCTAATAATTTTTGGAAATTAATACAAGAACACATTATTAAGAACCATTTGGATAATTATATCACCATTTATAACCTTAATTGAATCATAGGGAATCAAATGTTAGGATATACATTTCATTAATATGTTTATCCTTATAAGTTCAACGATTCCAATTTTATATGCTTATTAGATAAGTATTGAAGTTCCCTAATTTTAAATTATTTTTCATTATTTAAGAATAGAAAAAGGATACCTTGTTCCAACCATCAATGTGATACAAAATGTGATTATTTTCTTAATAATATACTCATTATGTTGGGAACATGTTCATAGAACACCATGAAATTATTAGAAAAAATGTCTCAATTTATGAATTATAATTTGAATCATGTGGAACAACCACTTTATCTAATGAAATGGAATGTTTTGGTCGAATCCTTTATGAAAAAATTCCACTTATCTTTAGTGGATATTTTGATCCCATTATCATGGAACAATTGATTAACTCCATTGAGATTATCTCTATTGATTCTAAATTCAAAAAAGTTGTTACTATCATGTTGGAAATAGGTTATTTTTAGGGGGGATATTATGATTAGTGGACACTAGTCAATGATACAAATTATACTGATAAAATTAATTCCGTGTATTGGTTAAGATTGAGGAAAATATTTTTCAATAAATTTTTAACCTGATATCACCATCTTAAGATAGATAGCGAGTTACTCATATTAAAGAAAAAGGAAGGCAAATCTATTGGTCCATATAAATCAATCATCATATTAAATGAATGATATGCCTCGAAAATTGAAATTACCACCAAAATAAATATTGGTTGCTTATATCGTTAACAAAATTTGAGTCTACGAAAATACATGGTTACTTATGATTTTCAAAGGTGTGAGGATATTGATAGTCATTCACTAAATGATGAAATGGATATCAGATACTCTTAGTGGATTCATGGGCATGGAGTTGAAAATAATAAAATGTAATTTAATGTGGAAGGATCAATAATAATTCCAATGATTTAAAAAAATAAAACATCCAATGTTTACAAATTTTTGGAAGAAGCATCAGGGGAACATTTTAATGGGATGAAAGAGATTATTAACATTTTGAAGAGTGGGGAATTATGATAATTTTTTATAAAGTTATTTGAAGAATACCACTAATGTTGAACAAGAGTAGAAGGTTTACACAAACACTAAAATTGTATTTTATTTTTTCAACTACAAGGAACATGGGAATAATGTGATAAAATTCTATAAGGAAATGGATGTTATAGTAAATCAACAAAAATAACCACTAATGAAATAAAGAAGGGAGTGTGATATCACTACTGTTGAAGTTGAGTTTAAAAATGAGGTGTTGAATGGTACAAAGGTTATTCATTTTTTAATAGTTAACATACTATATAATTATGTTTATATACATTCTTTTATATCTTCAATTATTATTAGAACAATTCAAATATCACCTAAAATATATAGGATGATTTATCTTTGAGAGAACAAAATCGGGAAATTATTTTATTTAAATTTTATAACGCTTCCTTGATTAATGTTTGTGGACTGAAGGACCCACCAAAATATCATATTATTTCCCTTCATTATGTTTGATTATATATTATTCATGTATTTGATAAAATTATACCAATAGAAAATCAACTATTAATAATGCGAGATCACTCATCACATCCCAGGGAATCCTCCAAATATTTATCTGTGTAAGGAGGAAAATGAATCTTCTTTAAAATCATCATTTCAATTATTGATAATACATTCTAATGTATAGTAATATCTATCTCAAATATTTGAGATTAATAAGGGGGTCATACTATAAGAAATTACCATTCTGATATAATATATAGATGCGTTCCCTGATAATGTACTGCTCTTTCTCATGAAGGAGAGGTGGAGTTTTTAATTGATCTTATACCTTGTTCTAGGATTATATAAAATAAACCTAAAAGAATGAAAACAATTGAGTTGTATGAACTAAATAAGATATTAATATTTAATCTAGACAAGTTTTTTTTTATAATATTGGGTGCTTCACCAAAGGTTACTCAGTTCCTCTTCATCAAAAATAATGATGGATAAATGCGCCTCAATATTGATTAGCATGAGATAAAAAAATAACAATAAAGAACAAGTATCACATACCATGGATATTTGAATTTATTCAAAAACAACATGAGGAAACATATTTATCTAATGTGTATCTTAGGTGGGGAATTCAACAATTAATTGTGATAAAAGAAGAAATTACGAAGACAACATTTCAAACGATATATTGAAAGTATGAGTTCACAGTGATTCCTTTAAAACTCACTAATTCTCTTACAATATGAATGTAATCACCAAATTGTTCCTTTATATATTACCTCAAAAAATTTGTGGTAGTCATTATTGATGATAATATAATACACTCTAAGTTAAAAGAGTAATATAAATAGAATTTCAATATGTTGCTAAAAATATCGCAATGGGTAACACATTATGAAAAGTATATTAATAGTTAGTTCTGTATGGAGGTTTTACCAGTATTGGGGATTGTTATCACCATAAATATAATATCTATAGACCCATATAAGACAAATAAAATCAATGAGTGGACCAAGAAAAAATATATAATAGAGATTCATAATTTATTTTTTCATTCTATGTATGACTGTTGATTTGTGAAGAACATATCATTATTTTATAACCCACTAACTATGCTAACTCGGAAGGGAGTAATGTTTATCTAGTGTAGTGAATGTGAAGACTAAATTGAATATATGAAAAATGATAAATTGATTGCCTATGCCTCAATGAAATTGATTTGTTATGAGAAAAACTGCCCCAAAAAACAACAATTATCAGTGTCCTTTTTTTATGTTTGAAATCTAGAGGCATTATCTCTATGAGGATAATTTTTAGACATATAATTATCAATAGATCCTTATATACAAATTCACACCTAAAAAGATTAATATGATCCAGTGACGATAGTTAAATATCACCAAGGATTATGATTATGCAATCCATTACTATAATGATAATGGAAAAAACTTTGTGGATTCATTATAAAGAAAGGATCATACAACATTATTAATTAGAAAAATTGAGATGGTTCCAATATTTTTAAACATTTAGTGGATGGACAAGGGAAAAATTAAGGAATTTGAATCATCAGAAATTCTTTGATGATTACTCAACAATTAATTATACATAAAATAAATGATTCAAAATGAAATGTTGTGGAAATTTAAAAAATGATGATGCTTTATGAAATGTCAAATTAATACAGTACAAAATTGGCGAGGAAAGACTCACTTGATTTGGGTCATGAGTATGTGTATGAAAAAATATTCAGATAAAGAAATATTTCATGAATGATTTACATAGATCTACTTTCTCAACACACCCATAGAGAAAAAACATGTATTGAGATGTATAATTGCAAAGTTGATGGGGAAATTAGAGAAATGAGATCACAAAATTAATATCAATGTTCTTGGTATTTCAGCTAGTGAAGGTTGAAGGAATAATTCCTCAGGGTATATTGAATCCATTAGCCATACCTACAAGGAAGTTGGAAAACATTACTATGAACATTTTTAATAGACATCCAAATACATTCATATGAAATAATGCTTTATGTCTTGTTGTGGATCTTTTTACAATTAAAATTTTCTTAAATGAAATTTTAGTGGATTTATTACTTGTACAACATGAATAAATATATATATTAGAAAAGTGGTGAAACTAATTGGTGTTCTACTACTGATTGTATCTGGTCAAGAAACGAGATGTGCCTACAAGTTATGGAAATTTTTCAATCATTATCAAATAACTGAGTTGAAATTCACTAAAACATATCAAACAAAAATTGATATATATTCTGGGATAACTATTCTTACAATATAATATGTGTGGATATATTGTTCTATGGACTTCAAAATAAGATGTGATCAACATATTACACACATCATGTCCTCTTATCAAAATTGTTTCCACTCAATCATCCAAAAGATGCCATTTTAATCCCTTTATGCGAACATATATATAACACTATTGTGTTTTTATAATTTCTATAAACGTAGGTTATTCTGAACTAAAAAGGCAAAAGAAATGGTAGATAAGGTAAAAATCATTTAGTATATTGTAAAAGAAGGTCAGAGTTTATGAATTATATATTCATATAATAATTGAATAGTATACGAGCTTGAGTTTGGTGATATGGTATTCCATTGCATATATCTATGGAAAAAGGTCATGAGATTAGGGATGAATGTAAAGAAAAACCTCAGGTCCATTGTGCCATTTGAGATTCTCCATTATGTCATTGATGTTCCATGTCGACTTGTACATCTTCCAACCATGTATCCAGTATATGATGTATTCTTAATATCCATCATAATAATTTCATAACATATCCCTCACATATACTAATTTTAGAGGTGGTACAACTAGAAAACGATCTCTCTTATGAGAAGTATCCTATGAAGATATTGAACTGTGGAGACAATGTCCTTTGGAACAAGATTACTAAACAAGTCAAAGTACTCAGGAAAAACAATAATTATGAAGAGGTGACATGGTATCTAAATAAAGTGATGAAGGAGAAGTACAACAACTATTTTTTACTTTAGTGTAAAAATTTGAATTTTGTGGGAGAAATTTCATAAAGGGGAAGAATGTAACATCCCAAAATTTCATCAATAAAATTTTCCATTATTATAATTATATCAAATAGTATAATGAACATGCATTTCATAAGGAACCCAATATAATAATGTTACCATAAATTGAGAATTATACATTAGTCATAAATAAATGTAAAAAATTCTAAATATTATTGTAGGACAATAAATAGAATATAAAATAATTTGGATCTTCTATAATAACCACACTCGTGAATAAAGATGTAGAAATAAGGAATTTTGTAATCAATAAAATATTCATTTAATTTATAAAAGTATAAAAAATTTTATAATCTTATAAATGAGGAGACGATATATTTATATCATATAATATGTAAATAATTATTTTAATATTGATAAATTTTTTTTTTCTGAAGAAATTTTTTTTATACAATTTAATAATTCATATAACAATTTAAAAGGTAATTTAATTTCATAAAAACATATTAAAAAATAATTTTTCCATTTTATTATAAGATAATTTTATGATACCTTCATTGATTTCCCATTGTTTCATAAAACATGTTAAAATATAAAAGTCATTATTTTTTATATAAATTATTATTTTAATTTAATATTATATTTCTCATATTTATAAAATTATTTTTATAAAATAATGACCATTTTTGAAATTTACATGTTAAATAATGTCTATGGTTTTTTTCATGATATTTCTAAAACAGTTGATTTTTTGGTAAATAGTGAAATATTAAAATTTATGATATTTAAAATTTCTATCAAAATACATGATTTTTTAATAAATGAATTATCATGAACCTTACCTCAACTACATGAATAAGAGATAAAGACCTAAGAGCCCCACCTTCAGTAATCCCTAGATTGGAGACTTGCACCAAGGGTATGGAAGCCCACACAAATGGAAGGCATTACCTTTTTTATAGAACAATATCTGGAGATAAGATGGTAAATCCTAGAAACACAAATGACTAAATGTAAAATTAAATAGATGAAGCCTTTACCACAAGAATGTTCAAAAATTAAACTGATACAGATTATGAAAAAACTCCAAAATAGTGTAACAAAGAAAAAAACTAAACAGTAATAGAAACTATCCCGACGTGCGAGCTAGTAATGTTTGGAAAGATCCTCAACGTCCTTAAGGAAAACTAAAAATAGCTTTACATAAATAGGGTGGGCATACAAGTATACATATTAGAGAAACTAATGCTACTCTTTCACAAGTGAAGGAATATATTAATTCCCCTTTGAGAAAAACATAGAGCATAAAGTACCTAACAAGGAAAAATAACCTTCCCAAGATACCAAAATCACACTCGCCCTTGTAACACAAGTCATGTAATGTAATAGTATAATCACGTAGACATTTGGGTACCCCTTGAAAAACATTTACAATAGAAAACATCTTGTTCTTAATGATATACTCTCTTTATGAAGCCAATCTTCCGACACATAATCCCAATGTCGCTACCCTCCCACACTCAACTAAACCTCAAACCATGAACAACCGCACTTGCATAACTCTGGGCTAGATCAACCACCGCCATGCCCGATGAATCCTGGGCCAGAAAAACAACCGCCCTTCCTAAAGACACATATGCCTCATCTCAATGATATGTGGGAAATAAAACCCAGCTCATAGACACATAGGCCCCTTGACCAAAACAAATATTTTACCAAGTAATCATGGTGTTTGTTAAGACTCAATCCATTACAATCTACCTGGATATACCTGATCTACCAGATCTGGAAATAGGTGTGAGGGAGATAGTCTACAACCAGCCAACCAACCTACCACTAAGTTACTGGGAAAGACACCCTCCAACATGAAATGGGGGTGTTCAGTATATAGTTCTTAACTAGTGTGTGGTGACTTCAGAAAACTCAAGGAAATACAATATATATATATATATAGGTAAATAAACTCTCATCCCCAACCTACAAGTTTCACACGGAAAGGATACAACCCCACACCCGTACTGATTTTTCTTATACTCTTACATGAAAAACCATACAACATCCACTACGAAGCATAAGCCCAACCTCCTTTTTTCAATTTCAATTTATGTATTTAAGGTGGTTCACATTAAATAATTTTGTCATGGTCTAGAAATTAACAATTATTCATACACCAGGTATTGAACAAAACCAAACTAGAGTCCCACTGCACAACTACACAAAACCCAACTTACAATATCACTACATATCCCTATTAAACACATGCCAATTATCATTACTCATAGTGATACCACCCATTGATTCTCTCATATCCCATCCCTACAGCCTCGCTACCCAAAAAAATCCCAAATGCAGTGCCACGGCATAATGAGTCAGCAAACATATAGATATTTCACTACTCAACCACGCTTTCCGACAACTACACAACCTAAAGGCAGTTCATATTCTTACAATATTATCCACTCCAAAATAAGTCAATATCTTAGACTTGGAAAAAACAAAAAATGCTCAATAACACTACCTACAAGTTTATCCATTTCTTAATCAATCAGTATCTCAGACTGAGACACCAACACACTCCCTATACCAGCCCACATACTAATTCCACAAATCCCAGAACAGAACACACAACATATGTATCATCCGAGACTTTTATGAGAAATATTTTGTTTTTATGTTATATAAATCATAAAAGGAATCTATAACTACACACAACACTAGATGGCCTTTCTTTACATGCAATCGTGACCTTCCTCGGTAGCTTGCGTCATACGCAATACCGAGTTTCACTAAACAACGATATGCTATTAAAATATTATTAAAACTAGCCGTTATGAATAGTAATAACCACTTCATGAAATTTTATAAATTTTTTTTTGAAAATGGACTTAATTTTTGGATTCAGAATATCGAAATTAGACTACAGTGAAATTTTGGTATTTTTCTGAAAACATTCAATTTTTGATGAATAGTGAAAACACTAGGTTACTATTTAAAAACCGACTATTTATTTAAATAATTATTTATTTTATTTAAATTTATTTTAGGTCAAAATTGATACATAATACCTCTATAAGTTCAATGTAATTCATTGGAGTCATTTTATAATAATTTTAGATATATAAAAATTTTATTGAACTTTTGACCGTCTTTTACCCACCTCTATGGAGAATTTGCAAATTATCATAAAACATAATTTTGGTGCTTTTGTGAATGGAATTTCAAAAATCCGAGAGACACGGTTGATGTCAGTAAATAAAATGTGGTTCAATGAGATGAAAATAAGTTTTGGTAAATAGTAACTTTTTACTTTTTTTTACCACGGTTTAAAGTAAATAGGGTAATTAAGGGTAAAATTGATATTATTATTACCCTAACACATGTCCTAATTCGATTGGATAAGTGTAATTCGACCAAAAACAACATTAGGAATAAAAAAAGACCATTTAGTCCCACTTGGATAAGATTAGGACATTTAATATTAATTTATTTAAAGAAGGGTTAAAATAGTTAAAATCAATGTTTAATAAATAAATCATTTTTAAGATAGGGATATAAATAAGATAAATTTGACTATAAATATTCATTATAAAGATAATAATATTTCCTAAATAATGGAATTTTATTTGTAATTTTTAGACTTTAAATAATTTAATTTATTTATGACACAATGATGATGCAGTAATTATTTTACTAATGAAATAATGACATAATTGATGTTATAAATACCCAAATAAATGTAATTTGAGACTTTTTATGAATTTAAATAATTTTCTAGGTTAATATGAAATGTTAGAATTTATTTAATTATATTTTTTCAAACTAATCATTCTGTTATAAGTTTCAAAATAATAAATTACCAAATAGCGTCAAAATTCACATAAAATTGTTTTTAAAACAAATATTATATTATTAATTGTTATTTTATTTCTAAAAATCTATTTTTCGGCCAAATGACTTAGATAAGGTTGTATATATTAATAATAAACATCATGGGGTTTGTTTGGCTTGTTATAGTATGTTTATTAACCTTATAGTGTAAGAAAACAAGAAGAAATGGTAAAAGTAAAATTATCTAACTTAAAGTTAAATCTAAATGATAAGGTCAAACTAGATACCTAAACTTGTCTAAATTATATTGTATGAGAGGATTTATACCCATACCCACCTTATCTTCGAAATAAATCATTTTGGAGCTATTAAAAACCGAATATGACTTTATAATAAAATAATATTTTTAGTTTTCCCAAAGGTTCCCCTCTTCTCCCTTATAAAAGGGACGTCCTCCCTCTCTTCCTCACACCACATTGAGCCTTCAAGCTCGTCCAAATCCTGCCAAATTATCTTCTCCACTTCAATATAAACATCCTAGAGGTTCTGGTCTTTTTCAAAGACCAATTTTAGTGCCCTAAGAGGAGGTCTCAAAGAGGTGCTTCAAAGAAGAGGTAATGTCCGTTACCGATTCTTACAATTTTATTTATTCTTCCACTTCCTCTTATTTATTTGTTTAATTATGAAGTAATAACATAAGTATCACTCATATACTGATATGTTATTATAAGTATGAAACAACCCTATTTCACAATCTATCCATCCTACGGAAAACGAAATCACCGCGCGTGCGTACGTACAGAATACTATCTCCACGCTGTGGTGTAATCTATTTTCAACCACAACCATGATTGGATGGGTATAATGGTGTAACTAATTCCTATATATGATTATTGTAAATTGATATTGATTCTGAAATAGTATACATACACTCCAATACAACTTCATGATCCTGGGAATGATATCATCGCTCGTGCGTACGTACAGAATACCGTCTCCACAATGTTATGTGACTCGTTCTACATGATCTTCATTGCATAATGATTATATAAATTAATTTAATGAATTAATATGATATATATAACACTAATAAAATTCTGGAAATGAGTTATCTATAACCTATAAATAAGAATAAGATTTTATTCGACAAAACACGCATAAGAACAAAATGTAACAAACACCTGAATAACAAGTAGTAATGAAATATTACTAATAAGAAGCTAAGAATACGACCATCTGTGATATCATAAAAATAATTATGATTCTGTAATAAGTCAATAACATTATTTAAATCATTATAAAGGAGTTTCAGACACTTATGAAGCAAATTAGACCGATGGAAAGTGAAAATCTCACAATCACATTTTTATCTGAGATTGTTTATAATTCAGAATTTACTGGGGAATATTTATCATCCACATCCATGTTTCCTCAATATGTAATATTATTTCCATCCACATACAATTTTTTAAATACAATTTTACCCTTCAGTGAGTTTTTAGTAAAAGATATGAAAGGAATCTTTTGTCGTTTTTCATATTAGGTGCTTTTGGAATTTTTAGGCAAAAGTATAGGAAGAATGTTTTTTTAACTTATATAAAATGAATGGATTTTTAAAACACCATTTCCAAGATGATTACTTTATATGTCTTCATGTTTATTTTTAATCAACTTCTTTTAGTTTAAAATTGGATGACATGTTATGAAAGGAAATATGTTTTTGAAGTGGAAAGGATATTATCCTCAAGAATGGAGTTCAAGTGTATTATCAAAATTATTTTCCATCTAAGATAATATATGGTTCTGTTTCTATACCTATTATTACATTGATTTGATTATGTTGTGATGGAATTATTTTTATGAATTCCTTTATCTTATATGAATTGTTTTATGATGTCATGATTTTTAATAATCCCATTTTTATTACATGGGTTATGCTATGATGTATGGTTTATGATTTTGTGGCACACATAAGAAAGGTATCATTATGAGATTGGTGGGACCTATATCTACCTCCAATGCATTGGGTAAAAATTTATATCTCATGAGATAAACATGGATAGAACGTCAGGTTAATTCGGTTTAGTGAAACAGGACTGAAACGAGGAGTGAACTCGGTTCAGAAATGGATTTTGTCTGCTAAGATAGTCTTGGAAATGAGTCTTGACTGCTAAGAAGTTATTCTCTATGATTATGTGTGTATGCCACAAAGTTTCATGTTTTATGTTATGATTTTTGGGATTACATTTAACTACTATGATTTATCCCATGTTAGGAAATTATGATCTCTTTTACATGTTATGATTTCCAAAATGTTATGTTCTTATGAATATGATGTGATTGATATTTCTTTTGTTTACCCTTACTAAGCATCTGAGCTCACCCTTTTGTATATTTTCTTTCCCCAGGTTAGGAAGAATATTATTAAGAAGGATATTCCAAAAAGGGACTCTAGATATGATGAAATAAATGGAAGACAACGTAGATGATTTATGAACCAGTTGTTTATGTTTCCTAGTTTCTAAAGACACTATACCTATACGGTCCTTTCATGTGTTTGTTATAGGTTGTAATAAGTGTAATTCAATTTTGATGTATTATCAATCGATGTAAAGGATGGGTCATTATAGTTGGTATCAGAGGAAAGTTATATTCATTCTTTGGAATCTAGGATGTAAAAGCCTTGGTAAGAACACTAAAGATAATTCTAAGCATAGAACACAATCATAGTATTTTAAAAATTGCCATGTGAATCCTATGATAAGACCTTAAGTGTGAAATTTTATTCTTGATTAGGTGGGTTTCCTATTATAATTAGTGTTTTTCACACTATTATTCTTGTTTTTAGTCAATGGCTAGAACCCGAAGGAACCGTGTTAATGCGGAATGCGACGGGCAATGCAATGATTGTCCCCCTAAGCAACCAAGCATTATGGGATATGAAATGAAAAATAATGTTGCCATGCTCACACAGCTTTCACAAGCTATGAATCATGCAGGATTTCCAAATGAGCAATGGAAGGAGCAAAATTCTGTTGAATCATTCATGAGGCAGCGTCCACCTTCATTCATCGGGTCTACTGATCCATTAGTTGCTGAACAATGGATCAGTACTACTGAAAAGATATTTTTAGTTCTTCAATGTTATGAACATGATAAAATCATCTTATCAGTGTATCTTTTTTAAGGATATTCTTATCAATGGTGGAATCTTATCAAGAATACGAGGCAATGGTATGAAATTGATAACATGGAATGGGACGAGTTCAAGAACTTATTTTTCAATAAGTATTTCCCTCGTATTCATCGAACAAGGATGGAGAATGAGTTTCATGGATGAAATCAAAAGGATGATGAATATGTTGGTACCTATGAAGCAAATTTTAAAAGAATTGCATGGTACGCTTCTGGTATTATTATCCAACCTGAGAGTAAGATCGATCAATTCTTTAGTGTCTTAAAACCAAGGCTTCGAAGGGTGTTAGCCATAAGGGACATCATTCGTTACGAGGAAATCGTTTGATGTGATCTCAAAGTTGAGATGGAGATTGGAGTAACCCATCAGTCATATGAGTTTGATAAGAAGATGAAAATGGAATTCAAAGGAAAATCTAAAGAGCACACTAAAAAGAAGATGAGTTTTCCCTTATGCACAAAGTGTGGAATGAAACATGGAGGGAGATTTCTTAATGGGACAAGTAAATGTTTCAAATGTGGAAAGGATGGTCATCGAGCATTTGAATGCCGCAATGATGGGAAGAAGATGTCTAGTGATGCGAACAAATAAAAGGCTACACAGAGTGCACCTCCTACACTTCAATGTTACAAGTTCATGGAAATGTGGCATTATGCCAATCAATGCCCTAATTCAAGGGTTGTTGATTATGATCGACGTCAGCAAACTCTTAAGGCTAAAGACAAAGGAAAGTCACATGCAATTTCTATCAGCGATGTGGAGTATGATAAAAATGTGGTGAAAGGTACATATACCATCCACTCTAAATTAGAAAATGTTTTATTTGATTCTGGATCCACCCACTCTTTTATTTCTGAAGAATTTTCTAAGGGTATCGTCGTATTACGTCAACAATTAGATGTTGAGTTAGCTATGACTACCCCTAATGGCACAAAAGTCGCATCAAATGTTTATAATTCTTCTCCAATTGAATTTGGTGGGAAAGTGCTTCCTACAAATCTTCTGATCCTTCCTATAGTGGAATTTTATGTGATTATTGACATGGAATGGATTTCTCTATATGGAGCTCATATAAATTTCCAAATAATGGAATTCACCTTTCATATTCCAAATCAATCTGTGATCGTCTATCGATGCAAGTATGAACATAACCTTCTAGTGAAAATATTTTCCATCTTATGGGTCTTCATTCCATAAATGAGGGTTATTTATCTCAAATGGTTGGTGAGAAAATCATGATTAAAAATATGACCATTGTATGCGATTTTGACGATGTTTTTCCAGAGGAATTTTTAGGTCTTCCACGAAATCGTGAAGTAGAGTTTTCAATAGAACTCTTACCGGGTGCATTGTCTATTTCAAAGACGCCTAATAAAATATCCCCAATTGAGTTGCATGAATGGAAGAATAAACTCTAAGAGAATCTTGATAAGGGATTCATACACCCTAGTGCGTCACCTTGGGGAGCACCTGTTCTGTTTGTTAAGAAGAAAGATGGAGCAATGACAATCTGCATTGATTATCAATAACTTAACAAGATCACTATCAAGAAAAAATATCCTCTCCCACGAATTTATGACTTATTTGAAAAACTACCTGAAGGTCAATAATTTTCTAAGATTTATCTTCATTTAGGGAATCATCAATTAAGGTTAAAAAGGGAGGATATACCAAAGACAGCTTTTCGTACAAGGTATGGACACTATGAATTTATAGTGATGCCATTGGGTCTTACTAATGCCCATGCTATCTTCAAGGATCTGATGAATAGAGTCTTTAGAGACTATCTTGATCAGTTCATAGTAGTCTTTATAGATGATATTATTATCTATTCAAAGAGCAAGGAAGAACATGATGATCACTTGAGAATTATATTGAAGTCCCTGAGAAAGGAGAAGCTTTATACCAAATTTACCAAGTGTGAATTTTGGCATCAAAAAGTTTCATTTTTGGGTCACATAATCTCAAAAGAGGGGATATCTGTGGATCCAGCAAAAACAGAGTTTATCGAAAGATGGTCGAGACCAAAAATATTAACTGAGATCTGAAGTTTTCTTGGTTTGGCTGGTTATTATCGACGTTTTTTGAAAGATTTTTTCATGATTATATAATCCAATCACCAGGTTGACTCAAAAAAGAGTTAAGTTTGTTTGGACAGAGGAATGTGAAGAGAATTTCAAGGAGTTAAAAAGATGGTTATCTAGGGAACCTGTGCTCACACTACCTTGAAGTGGGGAAAGTTTTGTGATCTATAGTGATGCATCCAATAAGGAATTGGGGTGTGTTCTCATGAAAAACGATATGGTGATAGCATATGCCTCACGAAAGTTGAAAATCCATTAGCAAAATTACCCAACTCATGATTTGGAGTTAGGTGCGGTAATCTTTTCATTATAGATTTGGAGGCATTATCATTATGGATAAAGGTGTGACATTTATACTAATCATAAAAGTTTAATGTAAATTTTCACACAAAAGGAGTTGAATATGCGCCAAAGAAGATGGTTGGACCTGATTAAAGATTACGACTGCTCAATTCATTACCACCCTCGGAAAGAAAACAAGGTGTTATATGCATTAAGTCGACAAGACCATGCTAGATTTTCCATGATGAGGATCACAAAAGATCCAATATTTATGGATTTACAAAGGATGGATCTTGGAATTATAATGGATGGGGAAAATCGTATCTTTATCAAATGAATGTTCAACCATCTATACATGTGATGGTTAAAGAGGCACATAAAGAAGATGTAGAGTTCCAAAAGAAGGTAGGAAATGTTCTTGAATTCATCCTTGATTTTTATGGGATAATAAAGTTCAGGAATCAGGTTTGTCTTCCTCCTATCCCCGAATTAAAGAAGGAGCTCCTGGATGAGGCTCATAGTTCTTCATTCTTTATTCATCCTGGAAGCACGATGATGTATATGGACCTGAAAGAGTACTTCTGGTGGGATGGAATGAAACAAGATGTTGTTGAATATGTCTCTCGATGCTTGGTTTGTCAGCAAGTTAAAGCTGAGAGACATAAGTCTAAAGGGATGTTACAACCATTACCCATACCCGAATGGAAATGGGAAAACATCACTATGGACTTTGTCACCATACATCCTAAAACATCCAAAGGAAATAATGTTATCTAGGTCATAGTTGATCGTCTTACAAAGTTTGCACACTTCATTGCTATTAGAGAGGATTTCTCTCTAGAACAGCTTGCCAGGATATATGTGAAGGAATTGGTAAGATTGCATAGAGTACCACTTTACATTATATATGATTGGGATCTGAGGTTTACATCAACGTTTTGGTGGAGTTTTCAGCATACTCTGGATATAGAGTTGAGTTTCAGCACTGCTTATCATCCTTAGATAGATGTTCAGTCTGAGAGGACAATTAAAACTCTTGAAGATATGTTGAGAGCTTGATCTATGTATTTCAAAGGTGGTTGGGATTAACACCTACCTTTGGTATAATTTTCTTATAATAATATCTTTCAACCTATTATTCAGATTGATCCTTATGAAGCTCTCTATGGAAAGAAATGCAGGACTCCAACTTGCTAGGATGAAGTTGGGGAAAGAAAGCTGTTAGGACCTGATCTTATTGATGAGATGGGAGAAAAGGTCAGATCTATTCAACAACACATAAGAGCAGCTCAGAATTGACAGAAAAGTTATGCCGATAACTGAAGAAATGACTTATAGTTTGAAGTGGGTGATAATTTGTTTTTACGAATATCTCCTCATAAGAGAGCAATGAGTTTTGGAAAGAAGGGAAAGCTGAGCCCTAGGTATATCGGTCGTTTCAAAATACTAGATCGTGTTGGGAAGGTAGCTTACTGATTGGCACTTCCACCAAATCTCTCTCATGTTCACGATGTGTTCCATGTATCTCTCCTGAGATAGTACATACCTGATCCTTCACATGTACTCAGCTGAGAAGTTGTACCGCTGGAGCATGATCTTTCTTATGAAGAACAGTCGATAGAGATTCTGGATCATAGTGAAACATTACTACAGAACAAGACCACTCTCCTGGTGATTGTTTTCTGGAGGAACCACCAATTAGAAGAAGATACATGGGAGCTTGATGATATGATGACGGAGAGGTATCCTCACCCGTTTGTTACGAAGTGAAAAATTTCGAGGGCGAAATTCATTTTAAGGGGGGTAGAATGTGACACCCGATACATTTATGATAAATATTTTTTTATGTTATATAAATCATCAATGGAATTTTTTACTACACACAAAACTATCTTGGCTTGCTTTACACGCAATCGATACCTTCCTCAATAGCTTGCGTCATATGCAATACTGAGTTTCACTAAACAACGTTATGCTATTAAAACATTATTAAAACTAGCCGTTATGAATTTTAATAACCACCTTTTAAAAGTTTATAAATTTTATTTTTGAAAATGGACTTCATTTTTGGATTCGGAATATCGAAATTAGCCTAGGGTGAAATTTTGGTATTTTTCTGAAAACATTCAATTTTTGAAGAATAGTGAAAACACTGGGTTACTATTTAAAAACCGACATTTTATTTATATAATTATTTATTTTATTTAAATTTATTTTAGGTAAAAATTGATACATAATACATATATAAGTTCAATGTAATTCATTGGAGTCATTTTACAATAATTTTAGATATATAAAAATTTTATTGAACTTTTGACTGTTTTTACCCATCTCCTAGGAGAATTTGCAAATTTACATAAAAATTAATTTTACTGCTTTTGTGAATGGAATTTCAAATATCAGATAGACACTGTTGATGTCAATAAGTAAAAGGTGGTTCAATGAGATGAAAATAATTTTTGGGGAATAGTAACTTTTTACTTTTTTTAACCATGATTAAAAGTAAATATGGTAATTAAGGGTAAAAATGATATTATTATTACACTAACACATGTCATAATTCTATTGGATAAGTTTAATTCGACCAAAAACAGAATTAGTAATAAAAAATGACCATTTAGGCCCACTTGGATTAGATTAGGTCATTTAATATTAATTTACTTAAAGAAGGGTTAAAATAGTTAAAATAAATGTTTAATAAGTAAATCATTTTTAATATAGGGTTATACATAAGATAAATTCTACTATAAATATTTATTAGAAAGATAAAAATATTTACTACATAATATTATTTTATTTGTAATTTTTAAACTTCATACAATTTAATTTATTTATGACATAATGATGATGAAATTATTATATTACTAATGAAATATTGACTTAATTAATGTTATAAATACCCAAATAAATGTAAATTGAGACTTTTTATGAATTAAAATAATTTTCTAGGTTAATATGATATTTTATTATTGATTTAATTAAATTTTTTCGAACTTATTATTCTGTTATGATTTTCACAAAAATCAATTACCAAATAGTGTCAAAATTGACATAAAATAGTTTTTTTAAAAAATATTATATTATTAATTGTTATTTTATTCTTAAAATTCTACGGTTCGGGGAAATGACTTATATAAGGTTATATATATTAATAATAAACAACTTGGGGTTTTTTTGTCTTGTTATAGTAAGTGTATTATCCTTATAGTGTAAGAAAACAAGAAGACATTGTAAAAGTTAAATTATCTAACTTAAAGTTAAATCTAAATGATAAGTTTAAAATAGATACCTAAACTTGTCTAAATTCTATTGGATGAGAGGATTTCGACCCATCCCCACCTTAGCTTAGAAATAAATCAATTTGGAGCTATTAAAAACCAAATATGACTTTATAATAAAATAATATTTTTTGTTTTTCCAACGGTGCCCCTCTCTTATCTTATAAAAGGGAAACTCCTACCTCCCATCCTCACATCACATTGAGCCTTAATTCTCAGACAAACACTGAAAAAAATCTCTTCTCCACTTCCCTGGAAACATCCTAGAGGTCCTGGTCTTCTTCAATGACCAATTTCAGTGCCCTAAGAGGAAGTCTCAAAGAGGCGCTACAAATAAGAGGTAATGTCTGTTACCAATTCTTTAAACATTATTTCTTCTTCCACTTCTTATTATTTTGTAGTTTCATTATGAAGTAATAAAATCAGTATCACTCATATACTGATATGTTATTATATGTATGAAACAGCTTTATTTCACCATCTATCCATCCTACGGAAAAAGAAATCACTGCGCGTGTGTACGTACGGAATACCGTCTCCACGCCGTAGTGTAATATATTTTCCACCACAACCTTAAATGTATGGGAATAATGGTGTAAATAATAACATAATATGATTAATTTAATGTGATATTGTTTCTGAAATAGTATACATACACTCCAATAAAATTTCATGATCATGGAAACGATATCATCACTCGTGTGTACGTATGGAATACCGTCTCCACGATGTGATGTGACTTGTTCTACATGATCTTCATTGCATAATGATTATATAAATGAATTGAATGAATTAATATGATATATATTACACTAATAGCATTCTAGAAATGAGGTATCTATAACCTAAAAAGAAGAATAAGAATTTATTTGACAAAACACGCATAAGAACAAAAAGTAATAAACACCTGAATAACAAGTAGTAATGATAAATTACTAATAAGAAGATATGAATATAACCATATATGATATCATAAAAATAAATATGATTTAGGAATAAGTCAATAAAATTATTTAAATCACTATACAGGAGGATCAAACACTTACGAAGAAAATTAGACCTTAGGTAAGGGAAAATATCACAATCTCATTTTTATCCGAGATTGTTTATACATCAGAATTTACAGGGGAATATTTATCATCCACATCCTTGTTTTCTCAATATCTAATTTTATTTCCATCCACATACAATTTTTTAAATCCATATTTTCCCTTCGGTGAGTTTTAAGTAAAAGATATGAAAGGAATCTTTTGTCTTTTTTCGTATGAGGTTCTTTTTGACTTTTCTTACCAAACTACGAGAAGAATGTTTTTTAACTTACAATGCATGAATGGATTTTTAAAACATCATTTACAAGAATCCTATTTACATGTTTTCAAGTTTATTTTTAATCAACTTCTTTTAGTTGAAAATTTTATGACATGTTAAGAGAGGAAAACTATTTTGGAAGTAGAAAGGATATTTTCCTCAAGAATGGAGTTCAGGTTTTTTATCAAAAATATTTTCCATCTAAGATAATATAGGGTTCTATTTCTGTCCCTGTTATTTAATTTATTTTATTATGTTGTGATGGAATTATTTTTATGAATTCCTTTATCTTATATGAATTATTTTATGATGTCACAATGTTTATGAATCCCATTTTTATTACATGGGTTATGCTATGATGTATGGTTTATGATTTTATGGCACAAATAAAAATGGTATCATTATGAGATGGGTGGGACTTATATCTCCCTCCAATTCATTGGGTAATGATTTATATCTCATGAGATAAACATGGATGGAATGACAGGTTAATCTGTTTCAGTGAAACACGACTGAAATGAGGAGTGAACTCAATTCAGAAATGGACATTGTCCGCTAAGATAGTCTTGGCAATGAGTCTTGAATAATATGAAATGATTCTCTATGATTATTTGTGTATGCCAAAAAGTTTCATGTTTTATGTTATGATTATTAAGATTACATTTCACTACTATGATTTATCCCATGTTAGGAAATTATGATCTATTTTGCGGGTTAACATTTCCAAAATGCTATGTTCTTATGAATATGATGTGATTGATATTTCTTTTCTTTACCCTTACTGAGTATTTGAGCTCACCCTTTTGTATGTTTTCTTTCCACAGGTTAGGGAGAAGGTTATTATGTAGGATATTCCAAAAAGGGACTGTAGATATGATGAAATAAATAGGAGACAACATAGATGATTTATGAACCAGTTGTTTATGTTTCCCAGTTTCTAAAGACACTATACCTATATGGTCCTTTCATAGTTTTGTTATATGTTGTAATAAGTGTACTTAAATTTTTAATTATAAGCAATGTATGAAAACAATGGGTCTTTATAACATAAAACCACAACCATTAAACAAAGTGTTTTCAAATTTACCCATGTATACATTATTAATATGATTTCATGTTAATTGTGTGCACCAAAACATCACAATGAAATATATCACCACTAGTGAACATGAAAAGAACACCATAAACCATTATTTTTAGAAATAATATTTCTACAAAGTCCATATAAGTATCAAATATAAGAAAATAATTTAGGCAACCAACGTCAAACCACACCCCCCGATCAAATATTGAGAAGATTATTAGTCATTACTCATATGGAACTATTAATATAACCTCCTCACATGTTGGAAAATTAATTAGAATAAAAATAAAATTCCTACCTAAATGATCATTAATTGAAGTTTTTCTCACACTAATAATAGAGGATAACACGTCATGTTGGATGAACTCAAAAGGTGTAGAGTAGGATGGTCTGAAAAATGGGTGAATGAATCATCTCAGGAGGAAGTCTCCACATTAAACAAGAGAAAAAAAAGATTAAGAAAAAGAGGATATTGACTTATGATGAGACTAGATTCCAAAATTATAGATACAAATTTCAATGTACATAAATGTCGGATCATGACATGACAACATGGATTAGTGGTTTCACACATTGTAATTTATTAAGATTTAATAATTTCACCTTGAAATGGGGGAGAGATACTATAAAGACCCATTCTTGACATACATTGTTAATACTTCAAAATTGAAGCATACTTATTACAACATATAACAATACCACGAAAGAACTGTATATGTATAGTGTATTTAGAAACTGGGAAACATAAACAACTGGTTCATAAAGCATATACTTTGCCTCCCATTTATTTCATAATATCTGGAGTCCCTTTTTGGCATATTCTACTTAATAACCTTCTTCTTGACTTGGGGAAATAAAACATCCAATAGGGTGAGCACAATTGCTCAGTAAGGGTAAATAAAAGAAATATCAATCACGTCATATTCATAAGAACATATCTTTTGGAAATATTAACCTGCAAAAGAGATCATAATTTCATAACATGGGATAAATCATAGTAGTGAAATGTAATCCCAATAATCATAACTTAAAACATGAAACATTGTGTCATACACACATAATCATAGAGAATCATTTCTTAATAGTCAAGACTCATTTCCCAGACTATCTTAGTTGACAAAGTCCATTTCTGAACCGAGTCACCCTCATTTCAGTCTGGTTTCACTGAATAGGTATAACCTACCGTTCCAGCCATGTCTATCTCATGAGATATAAAATCTTTACCCAATTCATTGGAGGGAGATATAGGTCCCACCCATCTCATAATGATACCATTCTTATGTGTGCCACAAAATCATAAACCATACATCATAGCATAACCCATGTAATAAAAATGGGATTCTTAAACATCGTGACATCATAAAACAATTCATATAAGATAAAGGCATTTATAAAAATAATTCCATCACAACATAATCAAATCAATTTAATAATAGGTATAAAAACAGAACCCTTTATTATCATAGATGGAAAATAATTTTGATAAAACACATGAACTCCATTCTTGATAAAAATATCCTTTCTACTTCAAAAACACTTTTCCTTTCTTAACATGTCATACAATTTTAAACTAAAAGATGTTGATTAAAAATAAACTTGAAAACTCTAAAAGTAATCTTCTTGGAAATAATGTTTTAAAAATCCATTCATGCCGTATAAGTTAAAAAAACATTCTTCTCGTACTTTTGTCAGAAAAGTTAAAAAAAGTACCTCATACAAAAAACGACAAAAGATTCCTTTCATATATTTTACTAAAAACTCACCGAAGGGTAAAATTGGATTTATAAAATTGTAGATGGATGTAAATAATATTACATATTGAGGAAACATGGTTGTGGATGATAAAATACACCCCAGTAATTACCAATGTATAAACAATCTCGGATAAAAATGAGATTGTGATATTTCTCTTACCTTAGGTCCGTTTTTTTCTGTAAGTGTCCGAACCTCCTGTATAATGATTTAAATAATGCTATTGACTTATTCCAGAATCATACTTATTTTTATGATATCATATATGGTCATATTCTTAGCTTCATACTAGTAATATTTCATTGTTACTTGTTATTCGGGTGTTTATAACTTTTTGTTCTTATGCGTGTTTTGTCGAATAAATTCTTATTCTTATCTTTAGGTTATAGATACCTCATTTACATAATGGTATTAGTGTAATATATATCATATTCATTCATTAAATGCATTTATATAATCATTATGAAGTGAAGATCATGTAGAACGAGTCGAATCACATCGTGGAGACGGTATTCCGTACGTACGCACAAGTGATGATATCGTTCCTATGATCGTGGAATTGTATTGGAGTATATGTATAGTATTTCAGAATCAGTATCACTTTATAATAGTCATATATAGTCATTATTTACACCATTATACCCATCCAAGTAAGGTGGTGGTGGAAAATAGATTACACCATGGCGTGGAGACGGTATTCCGTACGTAAGCACGCGCGGTGATACCTTTTTCTGTAGGATGGATAGACGGTGAAATAGGGTTGTTTCATAATTATAATAACATATCAGTTTATGAGTGATACTGATGTTATTACTTCATAATGAAACAACTAAAGAAGAATAAGTGGAAGAAGAAATAAAGATGAAGTAATCGATAATGGACATTACCTCTTCTTTGAAGTGCTTCTTTGAGACCTTCTTTTAGGGCACTAAAATTGGTCTTTGAAGAAGACCATAAACTCTAGGGTGTCTCTAGGTAAGTGGAGAGGAGGAATTGTCAGGGGTTTTCCTAGCGTGAAGGCTAAATGTGGTGTGAGGAAGAGGGGGAGGAGGTGCCCTTTTATAAGGGAGGAGAGGGGCACCTTTGGGAAAACTAAAAATATTATTTTATTATAAAGTCAAGTTCGGTTTTAAATAGCTCCAAATTGATATATTTCGAAGCTGAGGTGGTGATGGGTCGAAATACTCTCATCCAATATAATTTAGACATGTTTAGGTTCCTATTTTAACCTTATCATTTAGATTTAACATTAAGTTAAATAAGTTTACTTTTACCGTGTCTTCTTGTGTTCTTAAACAATATGGTTAATAAACATACTATAAGCAGCCAAACGAACCACAAATTGTTTATTATTAATATATATAAACTTATCTAAGTCATTTGTCCTAACCTTAGATTTTTAGGAATAAAATAACAATTACTAATATAATATTTGTTTTTAAAAACTATTTTATGTCAATTTTGACACTATTTAGTAATTGATTTTTGTGAAAATATTAACAGAATTATTTGTTCGAACCATGTTAATTATATCAATGCTAACATGTCAAATTAACCTAGAAAATTATTTGAATTCATAAAAAGTCTAAAATTACATTTATTTTGGTGTTTATAATATTAATTATGTCAATATTTCATTAATAAGATAATTACTGCATCATCTTTGTGTCATAAATAAATTTAATTATTTAATGTATAAAAATTACAAATAAACTACCATTATGTAGGAAATATTTTTATCTTTCTGATGAATATTTATAGTCGAATTTATCTTATGTATAACCCCATATTAAAAATTATTTACTTATTAAGCTTTGATTTCAACTATTTTAACCCTTCTTTAAATAAATTAATAATAAATGTCCTAATCTAATCCAAGTGGGCCTAAATGGTCATATTTTATTCCTAAGTTTGTTTTTGGTCGAATTACACTTATCAAATAAAATTAGGACATTTTTTAGGGTAATAATAATATTATCTTTAGCCTCAATTAACCTATTCACTTTTAACCGTGGTAAAAAAAGAAAAAAGTTACTATTCACCAAAAATTATTTTCATCTCATTGAACCACATTTTAGTCATTGATATTAACCATGTCTCTTAGATTTTTGAAATTCCACTCACAGAAGCGGTAAAATAATGTTTTATGAAAAAAATCAGAATTTTAACTACCACTTAGTGGTTTCACTATTCATCAATAATTGGATGTTTTTAGAAAAATACAAAAATTTCACCCTAGGCTACTTTCGATATTCCAAATCCAAAAATGAAGTCCATTTTGAAAAATAAAATTTATAAAATTTCAAAAAGTGGTTATTAATATTCATAACGGCTAGTTTTAATAATATTTTAATAGCATATCGTTGTTTAGTGAAACTCGGTATTGTGTACGACGCAAGCTATCGAGGAAGGTCGCGATTTTGTGTAAAGCAAGCCAAGGAAGTGTTGTGTAGAAAAAGATTCCTTTGATGATTTATATAACATAAAAGTCTCGAGTGTTACATTCTACCCCCCTTAAAATGAATTTCTCCCTCGAAATTTGTCACTTTGTAACAAACAGATGAGGATACCTCTCCCTCCTCATATCCTCAAGCTCCCATGTAGCTTCTTCTAATTGGTGGTTCCTCCATAAAACTTTCACCAATCGAGTGGTCTTGTTTCGTAGTACTTTTTCGCTACGATCCAGAATCTTTATCGGTTGTTCTTCATAAGAACGATCTTGCTCCAGTGGTACAACTTCTGAGCTGAGTACATGTGAAGGATCAGGTATGTACTTTCTCAGGAGAGATACAAGGAACACATCATGAACTTGAGAGAGATTCGGTGGAAGCGCCAATCGGTAAGCTACCTTCCCAACACGATCCAGTATTTCGAAAGGACCGATATATCTAGGGCTCAACTTCCCCTTCTTTCCAAATCTCATAACCCTCTTCCAGGGAGATATTCGTAAGAACACTTATCACCCACTTCAAACCCTAGGTCTTTTCATCGGTTGACGGCATAACTTTTCCGTCGACTCTGAGCTTCTCTTATGTGTTTTTGAATAGATCTGACCTTTTCTGCCATTTCATCAACGAGATCTGGTCCTAATAGATTTCATTCCCCAACTTCATCCCAGTAAGTTGGAGTCCTGCATTTCTATCCATAGAGAGATTCATAAGGAGCCATCTGAATACTGGAGTGAAAGCTATTATTATAAGAAAATTCCACCAAAGGTAGGTGTTGATACCAACCACCTTTGAAATCCATAGAGAAAGCTCTCAACATATCTTCTAGGTTTTGAATTGTTCTCTCAGACTGACCGTCTGTCTGAGGATGATAAGCAGTGTTGAAACTCAACTCTGTATCTAGAGTAAGCTGAAGACTTCGCCAGAACTTCGAGGTAAATCTCAGATCCCAATCAGATATAATAGAAAGTGGTACTCCGTGCAATCTTACCACTTCCATTACATATATCCTGGCAAGCTGATCCAGAGAGAAATCCTCTCTAATAGCAATGAAGTGTGCAGACTTTGTAAGACGATCAACTATGACCCAGATAGCATTATTGCCTTTGGATGTTTTAGGAAGTCCTGTGAAAAAGTCCATAGTGATGTTTTCCCATTTCCATTCAGGTATGGGTAATGGTTGTAACATCCCCTTAGACTTATGTCTCTCGGCTTTAACTTGTTGACAAACCAAGCATCGAGAGACAAATTCAGCAACATCTCTTTTCATGCCATCCCACCAGAAGTACTCTTTCAGGTCCCTATACATCATTGTGATTCCAAGATGAATAGAGAATGATGAACTATGAGCCTCATCCAGTAGCTCCTTCTTTATTTCGGGGATAGGGGGAACACAAACCTGATTCTTGTACATTATTATCCCATCACAATCAAGGTTGAATTCAGGAACGTTTCTCACCTTCTTTTGTAACTCGACATCTTCTTTCTGTGCCTCTTTAATCTTCACATGTATAGATGGTTGAACATTCATTTGATAAAGATAAGATTTTTCCCCTTCCATTATAATTCCAAGACCCATCCTTTGTAAATCCATAAATATTGGATCTTTTGTGATCCTCATCATGGATAAACTAGCATGGTCTTGTCGACTTAATGCATCTGCCACCTTTTTGGCTTTCCCAGGGTGGTAATGGATTGAGCAGTTGTAATCATTAATCAGCTCCAACCATCTTCTTTGATGCATATTCAGCACATTTTGTGTGAAAATATACATTAAAATTTTATGATCAGTATAAATATCACACCTTTCACCATAAAGATAATGCCTCCAAATCTTTAATGAAAATATTACTGCAGCTAACTCCAAATCATGTGTTGGGTAATTTTGCTCATGGATTTTCAACTGTCGTGATGCATAAGATATCACCATATCATTTTGCATAAGAACACACCCCAATACCTTCTTGGATGCATCACTATAGATCACAAACCTTTCTCCACTACAAGGCAGTGTGAGCACGGATGCACTGGATAACCTTCTTTTCAACTCCTTGAACTTCTCTTCACATTCTTCCATCCAGACAAACTTAACTCCGTTCCGAGTCAACTTGGTGAGTGGATTAGATAATCGTGAAAAATCAGTCACCAAATGTCGATAATATCCAGCCGAACCAAGAAAACTTTGGATCTCAGTTACTGTTGTTGGTCTCGACCATCTTTCGATAACCTCTGTTTTTGCTGGATCCACAGATATCCCCTCTTTTGAGATTATGTGACCCAAAAATGCAACTTTTTGAAACCAAAATTCATACTTGGTAAATTTGGCATAAAGCTTATCCTTTCTCAGGGTCTTCAATATAATTCTCAAGTGATCTTCATGTTCTTCCTTGCTCTTTGAATAGTCAAGAATATCGTCTATAAAGACTACCACAAATTGATCAAGATAGTCTCTATAGACTCTATTCATCATATCCATGAAGATAGCAGGGGCATTAGTAAGACCAAATGGCATCAATATAAATTCATAGTGTCCATACCTTGTACGGAAAGTCGTCTTTGGTATATCCTCTCTTTTGACCCTTAATTAATGATACCCTGAACAAAGATCAATCTTGGAAAAGTATTGATCTCCTCATAGATGGTCAAATAAGTCAACAATGTGTGGGAGAGGATATTTGTTCTTGATAGTGATCTTGTTAAGTTCTCGATAATCAATGCAGAGTCTCATTGATCCATATTTCTTCTTAACAAATAGAACAGGTTCTCCCCATGGTGACGCACTAGGGCGTATGAATCCCTTATCAAGATTCTCTTGGAGTTGCTTCTTCAATTCCTGCAAGTCAATTGGGGTCATTCTATAAGGTGTCTTTGAAATAGTCAAAGCACCCGGTACGAGTTCTATTGAGAACTCAACTTCACGATTTGGTGGAAGTCCCAGTAATTCCTTCGGAAAGAAATCATCAAACTCCCATACAATGAGAATATTCTTAATCGTGAGTTTCTCACCAACCATTTGAGATAAATAACCTTCATTTAGTGGAATCAATACCCATAAAATGGAAGAAATTTCCACTGGAAGGATATGTTCATCCTTGCATTGATAGATGATCATAGATTGATCTGGAATATGAAATGTGACTTCCATTCTTTGGCAATTGATATGAGATCCATATAAAGAAAGCCAATCCATGCCAAGAATCACATCAAATTCCACTATAGGAAGGATCACAAGATTTGTAGGACGCACTTTCCCACAAACATCGATCGGAGAAGAATTATAAACTTTTGATGCGACTGTTGTGCCATTAGGTGTTGTCACAGCTAACTCAACATCTAATTGTTGAGGTAATACAATGATACCCTTCGAAAATTCTTCAGAAATAAAAGAGTGGGTGGATCCAGAATCAAATAAAACATTTTCTACTTTAGAGTGGATGGTAAGTGTACCTTTCACCACATCGTTATCATACTCCACATCGCTGATAGAAATTGCATGTGACTTTCCTTTGTCTTTAGACTTAAGAGTTTTTTGACGTCGACCATCATCATCAACCCTTGGATTAGAGCATTTATTTGCATAATGTCCAATCTCCTTGCACTTGAAACATTGAAGTGTAGTAGGTTCATTCTGGGTATCCCTTCCTTTGGTTGCATCATTAGACATCTTCTTCCCATCATCACGGCATTCAAATACCCGATGACCTTCCTTTCCACATTTGAAATATTTACTTGTCCCTTTAAGACAACTCCCTCCTTGTTCTTTCCACACATTGAGAATAAGGGAAAGCTCCTCTTCTTTTCAGTGTTCTCTTTAGATTTTCCTTTGAATTCCATTTTCCTCTTCTTATCAAACCCATATGACTGATGGGTTACTCCAATCTCCATCTCGACTTTGAGAGCACATCGAATGATTTCCTCATAGCTATTGAAGTCCCTTATGGATAACGCCCTTCGAAGACTTGGTTTACAGCCCCTAAAGAATCGATCGATCTTACTCTCAGGTTGGATAATAATACTAGAAGCGTACCTTGCAAGTCTTGTAAAATTTGCTTCATAGGTACCAACAGATTCATCATCCGTTTGCTTCAGTTCAAGAAACACTTTCTCCATCTTTGTTCGGAGAATATGAGGGATGTACTTATTGAAAAAAAAGTTCTTGAACTCGTCCCATTCCATGGACTCAATTTCATCCCTTTGCCTCGTATTCTTAATAAGATTCCACCATTGATCAGCATCTCCTTCCAAATGATACACTGTTAGGATGACTTTATCATGTTTAGAACATTGAAGAACTGAAAATATCTTTTCAGTAGCACTAATCCATTGTTCAGCAACTAATGGATCAATAGACCCACTGAAAGAAGGTGGACGCTTCCTCATGAAGGATTCAACAGAATTTTGCTCCTTCCTTTGCTCGTTTGGAATTCCTGCATGATTCATAGCTTGAGAATGTTGTGTGAGCATGACTACAAGATTTTTCATTCCAGCTCCCATAATGTTTGGTTGCTCAGGGGGACAGTCATTTCATTGCCCGTCACATTCTGCATTAACCCGGTTCCTTCGGGTTCCAGCCATTGACTAAAACCAAGAAGAATAGTGTGAGAAACACTAATTATAATAGGAAAACCACATAATAAAGAATAATATTTCACACTTAAGGTCTTATCCTAGGTTATTCATGGCTATTTCTAAAACAATAATATTGTGTTCTATGCTTAGACTTATCCATAGGGTTCTTAATAAGGCTTTCACATCTTTGTTTCCAAAGGTTGACTATACCATTCCTCTGATACCAACTTTAACGACCCATACTTTACATACATTGTTAATACTTCAAAATTGAAGCATACTTATTACAACATATAATAAAACCACGAAAGGACCGTATAGGTATAGTGTCTTTAGAAACTGGGAAACATAAACAACTGGTTCATAAAGCATCTAATTTGCCTCCCATTTATTTCATCATATATGGAGTCCCTTTTCGGAATATTATACTTAATAACCTTCTTCCTGACATGGGGAAATAAAACATACAAAAGGGTGAGCTCAAATGCTCAGTAAGGGTAAATAAAAGAAATATCAATCACATCATATTTATAAGAACATATCTTTTGGAAATCATAACCTGCAAAAGAGATCATAATTTCATAACATGGGATAAATCATAGTAGTGAAATGTAATCCCAATAATCATAACATAAAACATGAATCTTTGTGGCATACACAAATAATCATATAGAATCATTTCTTATTAGTCATGAATCAATGCCCAGACTATCTTAGTGGACAAAGTTCATTTCTGAACCGAGTCACCCTCTTTTCAGTCCTGTTTCACTGAACCGGTATAACCTACTGTTCTAGCCATGTCTATCTCATGAGAGATAAAATCTTTACCCAATGCATTGGAGGGAGATATAGGTCCCACCCATCTCATAATGATACCATTCTTATGTGTGCCACAAAATAATAAACCATACATCATAGCATAACCCATGTAATAAAAATGGGATTCTTAAACATCGTGACATCATAAAACAATTCATATAAGATAATGGAATTCATAAAAATAATTCCATCACAAAATAATCAAATCAATGTAATAATAGGGATAAAAACAATACCCTTTACTATCTTAGATGGAAAATAATATTGATAAAACACTTGAACTCCATTCTTGAGGAAAATATCCTTTCTACTTCAAAAGCACTTTTCCTTTCTTAACATGTCATAAAATTTTAAACTAAAAGTTGTTGATTAAAAATAAACATGAAAACTCTAAATGAAATCTTCGTGGAAGTAATTTTTTAAAAATCCATTCATGCTGTATAAGTTAAAAAACATTCTTCTCGTACTTTTGTTGGAAAAGTTAAAAAAAGTACCTCGTACGAAAAACGTCAAAAGATTCCTTTCATATGTTTTACTAAAAACTCACCGAAGGATAAAATTGGATTTAAAAAATTTTAGATTGATGGAAATAATATTACATATTGAGGAAACATGGTTGTGGATGATAAAATACAACCCAGTAATTACCAAAGTATAAACAATCTCGGATAAAAATGAGATTGTTATATTTCTCTTACCTTAGGTCCGTTTTGCTTCGTAAGTGTCTGAACCTCCTGTATAATGATTTAAATAATGTTACTGACTTATTCCAGAATCATACATATTTTTATGATATTATATATGGTCATATTCTTAGCTTCTTACTAGTAATATTTCATTGCTACTTGTTATTCGGGTGTCTATAACTTTTTGTTCTTATGCGTGTTTTATCAAATAAATTCTTATTATTATCTTTAGGTTATAGATACCTCATTTCCCGAATTGTATTAGTGTAATATATATCATATTCATTCATTCAAATCATTTATATAATAATTATGATATGAAGATCATGTAGAACGAGTCGCATCACATCGTGGAGACGGTATTCCGTACGTACGCACGAGTGATGATATCGTTCCTATGATCGTGGAATTGTATTGGAGTATATGTATACTATTTCAGAATCAGTATCACTTTATAATAGTCATATGTAGTCATTATTTACACCATTATACCCATCCAAGTATGGTGGTGGTGGAAAATAGATTACACCACGGCGTGGAGACGGTATTCCGTACTTATGCACGCGCGGTGATTTCTTTTTCCGTAGGATGGATAGATGGTGAAATAGGGTTGTTTCATACTTATAATAACATATCAGTATATGATTGATACTGATGTTATTACTTTATAATGAAACAACTAAAGAAGAAGAAGTGGAAAAGAAATAAAGATGAAAGAATCGGTAACGGACATTACCTCTTCTTTAAAGTGCTTCTTTGAGACCGTCTTTTAGGGCACTAAAATTTGTCTTTGAAGAAGACCAGGACCTCTAGGATGTCTCTAGGGAAGTGGATAGGAGGAATTTTCAGGGGTTGGCCGAGCTTGAAGGCTCAATGTGGTGTGAGGAAGAGGGGGAAGAGGTGCCCTTTTATAAGGGAGGATAGGGGCACCTTTGGGAAAACTAAAAATATTATTTTATTATAAAGTCAAGTTCGGTTTTAAATAGCTCAAAATAGATATAGATCAATGCTAAGGTGAGGATGGGTCGAAATCCTCTCATCCAATAGAATTTAGACAAGGTTAGGTTCCTATTTTAACCTTATCATTTAGATTTAACATTAAGTTAAATAAGTATACTTTTATTGTGTCTTCTTGTGTTCTTAAATTATAAGGTTAATAAACATACAATAAGCAGCCAAACGAACCCCAAGTTGTTTATTATTAATATATATAACCTTATGTAAGTCATTTGGCCGAACCTTATATTTTTAGGAATAAAATAAGAATTACTAATATAATATTTGTTTTTAAAAACTATTTTATGTCAATTTTGACACTATTTAGTAATTGATTTTTCTGAAAATCATAACAGAATTATTAGTTCAAACCAAGTAAATTAAATCAGTACTAACATGTCATATTAACCTAGAAAATTAGTGTAATTCATTAAAAGTCTCAAATTACATTTATTTTGGTGTTTATAATATTAATTATGTCAATATTTCATTAATAAGATAATTACTGCATCATCTTTGTGTCATAAATAAATTAAATTATTTAATGTATAAAAATTACAAATAAACTATAGTTATGTAGGAAATCTTTTTATCTTTCTAATTAATATTTATAGTCGAATTTATCTTATGTATAACCCCATATTTAAAATTATTTACTTATTAAACATTGATTTTTACTATTTTAACCCTTCTTTAAATAAATTAATAATAAATGACCTAATCTAATCCAAGTGGGCCTAAATGGTCATATTTTATTCCTAAGATTGTTTTTGGTCGAATTACATTTATCCAATAAAATTAGGACATGTGTTAGGGTAATAATAATATCATCATTACCCTTAATTAACATATTTACTTTTAACCGTGGTAAAAAAAAGTAAAAAGATACTATTCACCAAAAAATATTTTCATCTCATTAAACCACATTTTAGTCCTTGATATTAACCATGTCTCTCAGATTTTTGAAATTCCACTCACAGAAGTGGTAAAATTACGTTTTATGAAAAATTCAGTTTTTTAACTACCACTTAGTAGTTTCACTATTAATCAAAAATTGAAAGTTTTCAAAAAAATACCAAAATTTCACCCTAGGCTAATTTCGATTTTCCGAATCCAAAAATGAAGTCCATTTTGAAAAATAAAATTTAAAAAATTTCAAAAAGTGGTTATTACTATTCATAACGGCTAGTTTTAATAATATTTTAATTGCATATCATTGTTTAGTGAAACTCGGTATTGCGTACGACGCAAGCTATCGAGGAAGGTCACGATTTCGTGTAAAGCAAGCCAATCAAGTGTTGTGTAGAAAACGATTCCTTTGATGATTTATATAACACAAAAGTCTCGGGTGTTACAGATACCAATGGAAGGCTATGAGTTGATCGATTAACTTCAAATGGAGAAAAAATGTGTAACCGGGCAGAAACTAGAAAAACTGGAAAAAAATAGCAAAATGGAAATGAATCAATGATGACTGAGTCCCTGATGCTGAGCTACCAATAGGTAAGCTACCGACATTTACTAAAAATTCCTTGACCTGTAGACACCCAAACCTAGAGACGTTGAGCTATGAATGCATTGTCCTACTGACACTAAGCTACCAAAACCTCGACTTACCAATGCTGATACCCTCAAGTCACCGACAATAAGTCCCCTTGACTCACAGACATCGATAAACCTTGACTCGTTGATGCTGACACACCTAGACTCACTGATTTCAACGCCCCTTGACTCACTGATGCCAACGCCCCTAGAATCATAGATTCACTAACATGCCGATGAACTAACATGCTAATGAACCGACATGTCGATGCACTAACATTATGACACAATGAAAATCCAAAAACCTGACATACTGATGGGACATTTTTAATATTGGAAAACACTTAAAATGAGACACTGAGAGCACCCAAAACACCTCAACACTATTTTTTAACAAATTAATTTCCTGTAAAAAATCTTTGTTATTGCATTAGATACATCTCCAACTATTCTCATCATCATGAATGAAAAAACTAACCCTGAGGAAATGAGGTCTGAACAACCACCCCTAAAGATATCTCCTAGGAGTAAACAATACAATGATGAAAATTTTAGGGGAAACCTCAACATCTAGTAAAACCTCTCTCATAAATCCTTTGAACAACTTTTGAAACACTATGTAACCACACAATCATGAAATTTCACACCATCTATACACATAAATTAGGGAGATCCTTCCTCTATGTCATGATACTGTCTTCTTGGGGTGGCAATGAATCACTTTCATGAGTTAAATAACATCCTAATTAATTTGTCTTGAGTAGGGATCATGTTCCCTAGTCCCCATAGTTATGAAATATAATAATGAAAATTGGGATTGTGGAAACATCATATTATATAAAAAACATGGTCAAATGTTACATAATAATAAAGGAAATAAACATAGGATCAATGTTTATAATTTATCTTTATATTGGACACACATTTGTGCCTCTCATTGTCAGGTACACTACTTTAGGAAACCATGCTTCTATAGCACACATTCCAAGGGAATGGTACATCCATGATGTACGTTCTTATTACGATATTTTATTCTCACAAATCGTTCCACGAATGTTACATCATCCTTGATAACCAAATCTCCCCAGTCAAGGATGTGGGATTCATCATGTTTATACCTATAGAGCTGAGAGACATGAAAGAAGTTGTGGATCCTTTCTTACCATGGTGGTAATGCCAGCTGATATGCCACCTCAACGACCCATCCTAACACCTCAAAAGGCCTGATGAACCGAGGAGAAATATTACCCCTACCAAACCTCCACATTTCATGCCGGTGGGATACCTTTAAAAACATGTGGATCCCAACCTCAAACTCCACGAGACTCCTCATATGATCAACATATGACTTCTGCCAGTACTATGATGCCATCATCGTTTTACACACAAGCTGATCCTTCTCCATCGTGTTTTTCTCCACCAGTGGCCGAAGAAAACTTTCCACCACAACAACTATTCAACACACAGTTGTGCGAAACATTCTTCCATATAAGATTAAAAATGGTTCAATTATAATTATAGAGTTATAGGTATTATTTTCGGATAAATCAACTAGGGGAATGTGCTTTACTCACATTCCTCAAAAGTCCAAAACAAATGTTCATAGCATATCCTCAAAATTCTAGATGGTCCCGTATATTTTCCCATCTGTCTAAGGGTGGGAAGCAGTCATGAGGTATGGTTGGGTGGAAAAAGCATTTTGTAATCCCTTACAAAATCACAATGAAGAGAATGTATCCTCATCTGAAATGATGGATCTTGGAACTCTATGTAGATATACCACTTCACTTACATACCTCTTTACTAAGGAATCCACTACAATATTATCATTGACAAATATGGAGTGAGCTGATTTTATTAATCATTCCCCCACTACCAAGATGGAATCACAAACTCCCTTATCCATGGGTAGTCCTAGGTCAAATTACATCAACGAGTCATCCCACTTCCACTAAGGAATGTCTAAGGACTACAACAGACTGCTTAGAAAACGGTGTACATCCTTGTCCTACTGACACACGATACAACTTGACACAACACCACCACTTCACACGTCACTTCAGGAAACTGAAACAGAACTATCAAGCAATGATTCCTCTTTTAGACACATGAATGTACCACCAAGGTTGAGCTATGGAACTCACTATGAACGCCCTCACACATATCTACAAGGAAAAATAGCTTCCCATGAAGCAAAATCTCATTCTGACTCTCCTCCAACCATAACACCAGTGTATCACACTGTCTAACTCAATCACGCATCACTTCATCCTCAATGTCTCCACACTGAGACTCCTCCAGATTCTATACCATGGATGACTACACATTCATCTGAAATCAATAGCCTATATCATCATCTACTCTCAAGAGAAGATAATATATATCCAACTCCTTTATCACCTCACAATAATTAGAAGTCTCTCGAAATTTTTCTTTCTATGACTTACTACCCAAGGAATCATCCACCATGTTACACTTTCATGAGGTGTAAGATATTCCAAAATCATGGTCCTGAAGAAATTCCATTCACCTCTACTTCCATAAGTTCTGGTCACACTAAGATAAGCTAGGCCTTCTGCTTTTGTGATCCATGAAGTCAACAATGTTTTCCCCAATAAGGTAATGACATCACAAATTATATGGGAACACAACTACTGCATATACTAGGCAGTGGGTGGAATAGTTACATTTGTGAGGGTGTAACTACCTATACAAATAAGAGATCACTACCCACTGCTACATCAGTACAAACCACAACTATAGACCGAAAGAATCACATTACACCTCGAATATCACCCACACCTCAACAAGCCTAAGCAATAGGACACTAATATGCTTCCCTTTTTTATAATTGAAATTTTCATAGAAGATCTCACTACACAAGATTTCCTAGTACTTTCTTGTTAAATCTGTCAATGGAGCAAATACTTGAGATATTTTAGGTAAAACCTCAAGTAGTAACCTACTAGGCCTTTGAAACTACGAACCTATGACACATTTTTGGGTGATGCCCATGAATCAAATTCTTAGTCCTTTGACCATCCACTTTTATTCCCTTCTATAACACCAAAATTCTAAGGATGTTCACCTCTTGTTTCAATAATATTTTCACGGACAATTTCCCATAGATTCGGTGGTGTCTATGTCCTCCAGAAGAGTCCTTAGATTTTCATCATGATCCTCAATTGACTATTAGTATATCCGGATTTCATCGATGAACATGAGAATGTACCAGTCTCAATACTAACTAGAAATAGAGTTCATGAGTCCCATGAACACAGTTGGTGAAATCATAATGCATAACGACAAGGCCACAATCTCAAATTTCCCACACTCACACCTTGAAGTTGTCTCCGAGATTTAACCCACCGTCACCCTAAACTGTTGATATCTAGACTATATATTAGTCTTAGAGAACCAAACACCTCCCATCAACATGTAAAAAAGGATATCAATTATTGGTAGGGGTAAATGTTCTTGCCTTTCACATGATTTTTTATCTGATAGTCTATGAAGATCATGAGACCACATTCTTCTTCCTATGAGAACAAGATTTGATCACCAAATAGAAACACACTTGGTTGGATAAAACCCTTCTTCATCAGGTCATTGACCTAAACCTACATCTCATGATACTTAGATTGCATTATCTGATAGGGATCAATTTATATCATAAGGGCACCAGGTTGTAAGTCTTTCCCAAACTCTACATCACATCAAGGGGGTAGAGTCACAACCTCTTCGGGAGAGATGTCCAGGAACTCGATGACCATCCCCATAATTTCCACCATCTCTATGTCTAATGATTACACCGACATCTCTACTAAGAAGGAATGAAGGGGCTCTACATTATGGCCACCCCTCATAGAAACACCACTCGTCGACAAAAGCAACACACTCGCAACCCACATCTGATAACATGACCCTTATATGGAAGATGTTTATAATAGAGTGCATGGAAAACAACAACTTGATGCCTAGTATGTCATCATATGACTACATTTGATGCATAATAAGATCCACAATGGACTGATTTGTCCCCAACATCAGTCTTATTCCATGAAAAACATCAAACATACTCGTGTGACCTCCAACTCACGTACTAAACAATAGGGAAATTGGAATTCTCTCTATGTCTAGACCTAAGGCATGGGCTATATTGGGTGAAACAAAGGAGTGTGACGATCAAGAATTAAACTATGAACTAAAAATAGTACTAAACAAAATGAATGTGTCGTGTACAACTTCTGACCCCACAAGAACTGTTACCTCTGCAGTATGAAACTACCCAAGCCTATCCCATATTCTCCTCGGGTGTCAACTACCTCCCTGACCACAACCTAGTCAATGTCCCTATGGAGAGACCTATGTTCTGCCAACATTATCTCCATTCTACCTCGATGGACTAGGAGCAGGATACCCCTTCTCCATGAAAGGCCAACCAAGAAATTATTACTGTTGAGGTGGGCACATAACCTTCCCACCCCCAGGTATTTCATACGGACAAGGAACTGATTCCACAGATTCCCATGGCTTCCAAAAATAAATCACCTCAGTCCTTGGCTCCTATAGTTTGGTTGAGTAGTGGGAGATCTAAACTGGAACGGCTGAGGCCAACTCCCTGTTGGCCGAAACATGGAAGGCCCAGACACTAGATACCTACTGATGAGGGTCGTACCCTTTGATAAAATATGATGGGTTCTCTCTCACGGCCCAACTCCATGATATTTAATCATCTCCACTAATTCCACCTTCTTTTGAAACTCTATATATGTTGGTTTTGTTAAGGGCGTTACATCATACTAATGGTAGGGTTGAAGTCCCTCCTCTTTGATTCTTGCGCATGACTCCTCATCTAGAAACAGATCCAGATCAAAATGAAGGATATCATGTAACATTATCCCCAACACCTTATATAAATTCTCCCTTGTTGATGGAGAAGAAGCCCCTGCATCTTCTCATCCTTCATCATTGAATAATGGAATTCCACATAAATCTCTTTCTCAAAGACAGTCCATTTAACCTCAGTTTCCTTCCTCTCCTGAGGAAAATCGTCCAATACTGATGTATCGCTCCAAATTTATGGATAACTACTAGAGGAACCCAGTACTCTCTTGGATCCCAAATCATGATGATTGTTATCAGTAGCTCCTCGAGCCAGTTTTTCATCTTCATGTATGAGATGTTTCCCTCGTACATTCCTAGATCCTGCCGCCAAGAGTCATGAAGCGTCTTCTACCACTGGGCATAATCTTCCTCTTGTTCGAAACTCTACTGGTCTACTAGATAAACATGTCGGGCCTCAACTATTTGTACCTTATGCGGAAGATATTTATGTTCCATAACTAATCAAAGAAACAATGAATTCAACTATCTGAGTAGTTAAATTTTTTAAAAAGGTGAACTATTTATTTATTTTTAATTTCCAAAACACCCAAGTCAAACAAGAAAATACAATATATTATGATACATGAATCTATTCCTAGGAACCATACCCTATAATAAGTGTATCTTCACATGGTCATTCAGTAGGTTTATAGTCCTCTCATCAAATCACGGGGGGGGGGGGGGGGGGCTTAAAATCATGTTTCCTTGCCGATCTTCCCATTCATAGATTGCGTTCCATGATTTCCTAAAACTGTCTTCGTACCATCCCATGAAATCCTAAATGTGCCAAACACTGAACTCCATATTATCTCTCTACCATCACCTGTGATACTATTCTTTCACGAATTTCCTTCTTCATGAAGTGGGAAGGTATGAAAAAGTTCCCTTCTCTCACTTATCGAAGATAAAAGGGATATAATGACCCCCATGTCCCGTATTCAGCTGTCCCTAGAGTGGTGAATAACACCAATGGTATGGAATCTCACAGAAATAGAAGGTATTTCCCTTTTTATATATCCAGATCAAGATATAAGATGGTAAATCCTAGTAAAACTAAATAAAAAAGTTAAACGTAAATCAAAGAAACCATTCCCACATGCATGTTCAAAAATATAACGGATTCATTTTAAGAAAAAACTCTTAAATTGTGTACCAAATAAAAGAAACTCAATTGAAACAACAACTATCCTAAATCCAGAGCGAGTAAGGTCTGTCACAGTCCTAGAATACCTCATGGAAACCTAAAATTAGTTCAACATACTTAGGGTGATATTAAAAGTATACTTAGTAGGGAAACTAAATACACTCATGGACAAGGGAAGGATCATAATAATTTTCCTAAGAGAAAATATTAGAGCCTCGAGAACCTTCAAAATAACACTAACCAGCCCAACCTCACAAAGCACACTCACCGAAGCATCACAAGTCTTGTAAAATTATAGTATTAGCACCTTTAAATTTGGGTACACTACACACCACATTCCCATAGGTTAGTATATCATTCCTAATGATTTGATTTCTTGATGCTACCACTCTTCCCACACATAGTCCCACTTCTGCAACCCACCCACAAAGATGTATACCTCAAACCACATAGAACCAGGACTACAAACATCTTGGACACAACAACCATCACCATGCCTAATAAAATGTAATCCAGAACAACCACTGCCACACCTGAAGCAACACGGGCCAGAGCAACAACTACCACTCTCAAAGACATATTTTCCTCATCCCAAAGATACATTGGAAAAAACCATTTCCACAAAGACCAAGGTCCCTCATATGAAATAAACACATTCCCAAAGAATCATAGATTATTGTCTACCATGAGACATTTCATCCTATCCAGATATTCCAATGCAAGAAGATCTAGAAGAGAGTGTGAGGAAGAAAATTATTAACCATCCATCCAACCTCTCATCAGGATTTTGGGAATAACACCCTCCCCCATTAAATGGAGGTTTTCGACAAATAGTTTTCATCAAGGATTAAGTGCATATAGAAATCAAAAGGAACTACCATATATATAAAGATAAATGAATAGTCTTCCCCAACCAACGAGTTTCACACTTACATACAACAATCCCGCACCAACTCCACTATGGATGCTACTCCAATGTACAAACCATACAACAACCACTAGAAAGCATATACCCAACCCCACATTGTTTCAATTTCCATTTATGTATTTATGGGGATTCACTTTGTATTATTTTTTCACTACCTGGAAACTATCAATTGTAACCACGACATGTAACGAAAAAAATCAAACACATTCCCACTGCACAAAAACACAAAATTGGACTTGCATTACCATTTTATCTCCCCGTTACAAACCATTCGACTATCATTCATCAATGTGATACTTCCTATTACTAATCTCTTAACACATACCTGCAGCCCCCCTACCCAAACAAAATCCTCAATGCAGTCCCACTGCATAACGAGTCCACAACCACATTGTTGTCCCACTGCAAGACCTATCATCATGACCACAATACAACATAATGGCAGTTCAGCTGCCTACATGTTTAAAAATTCCATAATATATCTATCTCTCATATTGAGACACCAACACACAAGGTGAAATAATGCTTCCTACAAGTTTATCCTTTCTGCAATCAATGAAACTCTTAGACTGAGACATCAACACACTGCCATATACCACCCCACATACCAAGACCATAGAACCCAGCCCAAAACACACTACATATGACCACAACCATCAAACCATGTTTTTTCAAATCTAATAATCATAGATTATTTAGTTACCACATAAATTTAATCTTGGTGATCACAAAATAGTTTTGATCCAAGCTAATATCTTCATTTAACCGAGTATATGTGATTAATCATATTTCTTGTTACTTCTATGCATCAAAACATCACAATGAAACAGATAACCACCCGTGGATAAGTTATGAACACTAATGACCATGATTTTGAATTTTAATATAACCACTACATCCATTTAAAAATAAAATTTAAAAAAATAAAATAAGAGACCAACATCAAACAACACCATTCCCATTATACTATTTCCCTGAGTTATTGTTTGATCATATTAAATTATTGTTTACTTCTCTTTTTGACAAGATTATCCAACTGTTCCTTGAAAAAAACCATTGATATACCCACCACGAATTATAGACAATTAAATATAAGAAAAATAAAATCCCAACATGGATGATCAATGTTTTCTCATTCTTCATGTGCCATGAATAGAGGATGATAGGACTTCAAGGAAGAACTCCACAAAGGCTGTGCGAGAAGGGATCCAACACAGGAACCTGACTCGTCTTTAGAGGATGTTTCCAGGAGCACCAAGTAATAATGAAAGGAAGAAACATGATGGTATCTTGGAATAAGAAGATTCTAGATCCTAAAATCATAGAAACAATTTAAAATTACATAAAAGTAATATCGTGGGTTGACCATGTGTCATTAAGGCTTTACACATTAGGATTACCTAAGCTCTAATAATTTTACATTGAAACATTGGAGATAGACTAGCAGTCAATGATGAGTTGATAGATTAACATTAAATATAAAAAAGCTCATAACATAGGTGAAACTGAAAAAACTAGGAAAAACTTAAAAAAATGAAATGATTCATTGATGGATGAGTCACTGATGCTGATCTACCAATAGGTGAGCAACAAACCTGAAATAATGACGTATCGACCATCTGATGCCCTAATATACCAATGTTGAGAAATTGAATCCATGGCCTAACTACATAGAGATATTGACACCTCAACGTATTGTTGTCGATGACCTCGACTCGGTGAAGTTGATTACCCTTGACTCACTGATCCTAACATCCCTTGACTCAACAATGAAAACACCCATCAACTCACTAGTGTTTCCACCACTTGAATCACCTATACTGACACCCCTTGACTCATCGATGCACGGATATGCCGAAACTCTAACATGTTGATGCATTGGCATTCCAACGCACTGACATGCCTATAGAGAATGAGGGATTTTGGAATACTCTTCAAATGTGCCACCAATATCCCATAGAACACCTCAACACTATATTTTCACAATGTAATGGGCTAGAAAGAATATGGTTTGTTACATGAATGATGTTAGAACCCATTAGTTTGATGTAACTTGAAATAATTATTATACAATATCACATGAATCAACAATATTGGGAGTCTTGATCCATAATAAATAGTATAGGAATAAAATAATAAAAAAACCACATGACTCCCATTATAAATAACACCAATCACCACATCTTCTACTCACACCTTCTAATATTTTTAGCTTTTTAAAATTATTATAAATTACTCTCCCAAACAAATGATTCACATATCACTGGTTCTGGTCCCACAATAAGAACAAACCCATGTTCTTTATATTGGTTCTTAATGAGAAAACAATCATGATGTAAATCCTTCTTTATTCTCATTTAATTTAATTTTATTTTTTATCCTCCAATCACCGCCAAGATAAAAAAATTGCATGAAAACTCTAGTATCATAGAAATACATAAAAGTTATTATGTTATTGTAATATTCATCATAGAGTCTCTTCCCTTTTTCTTTTATTGTAAAATGGAAAACATCATCCATTATTTTCCATTCATCACCTTTATGGATGGCGAGTTTTAGTTTTCCATTACTGCCTACATAGAAGGACATTAAATAATTATAATGTATAAATTATATTTTTAAATAAATTGTATAAATATTTTTATCTTCTAGAATAAGTATATAAGAATATAATTATATTAAACATTACTAGTTCATGATGGTCATAAAAAATAGAAAAATAAACAAATAATCTGTCATTAACATTTTATCAATTTAATCATTTTTATATTATAAAAATAAATAATATATGGGACAATTTAAAATTCTAAAATTATATTAATACAATATAACTACACATCTTGGGATTCTATTTTATTTGAAATGAACTCCAATAATAATACATAAGGAAACCGATCATGAAATCGTGACACAAACTCTCGTAATATTACAAAATTAAACCTTATAACACATAGAAATGACCGTATATTAATATAATAAAATTTTATTAAATCATATTTGTGTTAAAGAGGTTATAAATTAAATTATTGATTATTCTCGTTTTATTATCTAGACATTAATTGGTAGTGAAGAACACTTTTGGACAAAAGCTCATGGATCTCTATAATCCTCTATTTTTTCCTTTAAGTTATGATTTCTCCCACATTACCAAACATTATTTATTCATTTTAATTATATAATTATTATAAATTATGTTTATATGTTCCAAAATATTTTATCTAGATAAATTCGTTCATTTTTTATGTGGAATTACATGTTTTAATAAGTTCCCTTCTGAATTCATCATTATAAAAAAGCATGATTAATGGGAATTTTACAATTTCATTTCCAATTTCTTGTACACATAATAAAAAGATATAATCCTACATGATTTTTTCTAAAATACATCATTTCATAATGAGATACTATTTGAGTTCATTTCTGGTTTTATATTAAAAATATTTATTTTTCACATTGAAAACTCTTTATTATTTTCACATACACTGTACTAAATCTTCTTATTCATAATGTTTCATAATCCCTATTTTTATTTGTTTTCAATTTAGTTGGACATAATTTGTTAGTATCTCTTCCTTTCTTACATTATAATGTAAATTTATTATTTAAATCCTATCATTCTAGTACAAAATTATGATACACAAATTTGTGATACCAGATTACATTATTATGGCACCCATTTCATTCCATGGGTAATCCTTATATTTATCCCATATGCTTGATTCCCTTTGTGGAACCCATTTGCATGAACATCTTTTGATTTATTCTACGTGAGAGCAATCCAATTAATTGGATAATTTTTAGCATTAAGAGATGTATTTTTTGGTACTGAAGATTAATCCTAATCCATTATTGGACTTTTTCCACTATGTGATATAGTCTTGGAAGATTTCCTTGGCATGTGTTTTTGTCATGTTATATGTTGGTACTACATTCCTATTTTTCCAAGATCAGATGATTCCATGTTATATGGTCTATGGGTCCATGTGATTATTCATGTTCTATAACATTTATGTTATCATTCTATGAATTCTATGTCATATGGTATTGTTAATAGAGGCATTTATTCCCATGGTTCGATTTTTATCTCATCCCTTTGTTATTTTAGCCTATAAGTTTTATTTTGATTATATAAGACCTCATTGAAAGTGTATGACATCATTATGTAGATTAACAAATATATTTTTATTTTGATTTCATGCTTTAGTTTTATGTACCTAGACCTCCAAATACACTATAATTTATCATCAATAGTATTTATTTGATGGTTAATTATACCTAAAACAATTAATATATATATATATATATATGTTTAGGGTCTATATATGTGACCTTCTAACTCAATGTACCCCCATTCAACGTAAATATGTATCCTATCTATTGACTCAGATTGACATGATCTATAAAGAATATAGTATATATATATCCTCTGATTGTTAGTACCGTATATCCTATATAGTCCAAATACATTTACTTATAACGCCTTTAATATATAACAATTGTAACATCCTGGGTAAATAAAAAATAATAAATATTTCATATTTATTAAAATTTGTGAATTAAATATTAATTTTACTTTAATGGGGTTTCTATGTTCGATAGCGTACCTAATACGCAGTAACATGTTTCTTTAAAATCATGTGTTGCACACTAATAATTATATATTATTATCTAAAATAGTAGTAAACTCCAAGCCGTTATATTGGGGGTAATGATAATATCTAACTAAAATGTGATTATACATTTTTTTTAGATTTAATTAAATTTATCAAAGAAAATGTAGATGCTAAAAATGTGAATGAATCTAATTTTAAGCATAATTTACATTAAAAGGCCGATTTGACCACTTTAAATGGAGAACCCACATTAAATCTAATTTTGGTCACTATAATACATTAAATATGACCAAATATAATCCTTATTTATAATAGGGAAATCAAAATTTACTTTGTGTAATTTTTTTGAATTTTTCTGATACAGTTCAGTTTCTAATGAATAGTGAAAAATATTGTATTTTAATTCAAAAATGTTTTTTAATCTAATTTATTTATATAGTTAGATTATATTATAAATTGATTTTAACGTTTAATTAGAATATATTTTTATCATTTAATCCAATGTTGGTCATTATAATTAATTTCACTTTGAAATTTGACATAAACAGGTGTCTATGTTTTGATAGTTATTGTTTCTTAAAAACATGCTATTTGTTTTTACGACGAGAAATAATTTTAAATTAATTGATGAAAAATCTATGTTTAGAATTTTGAAAAATAGACATAATTTATGAATTTGGAATATCAAATATAGATTAGGCTGAATTTGTGGATTTTATCTCAAAAACATCAATTTTTGATGAATAGTGAAACCACTTAGTAGTAGTTAAAAAAACTGAATTTATCATGTAAACGAAATTTTACCACTTCTGTGAATTGAATTTTGAAAATAATACATACATTTTTGTTGTTAGTAAAAAAAAATTTGGTTCAATAATATGAAAATATTTTTTAATGAATAGTAACTTTTGACTGTTATTTACCGCAGTTAAAGTTAAAAAATGTAATTTAAGGTAGAAAGAATATTATAATAAATAAAAATTACCTTAACACATGTACACACATTATTTCTTGAGTCATTAACGACCAGGGAAATATTTGGGTCGATTTTGGGACCCCATTGATCCACTATGGAGTGATAATGACAATTTAGATTAATTAATTTAATGTAAAGCCAAAAATGACATAAACAAAAGTCATTTAGTAAATTATTTTTTATAGGGAGTTATGTTAGTCATTTTTTTGACTATATATATTCTATAGAAGTAAAAAAATATTTAATACAGGAAGGTATTTTTTTAATAATTTTTAAACATCGAATAAAGTAAATTATTTATGACACAATATTGATGCAGTATTTACCTCATTAATAAATGATTTAAATAATTAAGATTATAGTGATTAAATTACTATACAAATCCTATAAAATTATTATTAGATAATTTTATTTAGAGCATGAGTAATCTTATATTATACTGTAATGATTTTTGGACCCTAAAAAACTGAATATCTATATATAATAAAATAATGTTTTCACACATTCCTAAAGAGCCCCTCCTCTCCCTTATAAAAGAAGACCACTTCTAACCAATTCCTCACACCTCTCAAGCTATTTGGATCATCCATCATCTACCCAATTAATCTCCCCACATCTTTCTCCTCCTCTTATAATCCTTACCATAGGCAGAAGGCACTTCAAGAAGTCCTTTGTTTCAAACCAAAGGGAGTTACCCAAATTAAAGGTAACAGTTTTTCTTAATTTGTTTTATTTTATTTTACTTATCCTGCCCCTAATATATTTTTATTCCTTTAATTTGTAACAAAACCAGTATCCTCAATATACTATGATGTTTTCATGAAATGGATTCGAACTACACTTACACAAACCTCAATCTTATTGGAAATGAACATAATGTTTATGTGGATGGCAAACTAACGCCTCACGAGATGATGATGCTTCAATTACCTCTTACCGCCTCTCATGGAGGACATTATTATGGACCTGTATTTATATATTATATATATATATAATGTTTTTATAAATTCCTTATGTTTTTTACTTCCCATTTATTGCACACCATTTGGTATCCATAGTGGGTAAATACGATAATCTCATTTGAGGAAGTACGGACTACCACCCCCTCAAAGTGATATGACTTGTTAATTCCATATGTGGGATGTATAAAGGATGGAGTTAATTATATTATATATTATATTATATATTAAATTATACTGGAATTATAATATACCTATGTGTCATTATGTTTTAATTCCATTAAAATAATAAATAGAAATGAATGTAGAGTTCACGCGTATGTACGGCTTACCGTCTCCATGAATGGTGCATTTCATTTCTTACCTCCAAATGTTATGTACTATTATAAATACATGTATATACTGGATATATATGATATATATGATGTATAGATAATGAATATCATTCGGGATATAATGTAATATTGACCACATGGACAACTTGTATATATAAGGTGTCCATTTTTGGCTTAAGTACCAAATATCAACAAAACGAAAATTATTAACTTAAATGATTACATAATGATTATAACATGGTAATAAGTGATATAAAAGGAATAATAAACTTGAAAAAGGTTTTTAAGCAAGTATAAATTAACTATAGATTATTATTCCGGAGATTAATGAACGATCGAGTCAAGTCAGACATTAACTAAGGGATTTTCTTATCTCACTTTTAATTTCGTAATATTTCCATTGTCGCCCTTTATTCATTTCATGTGGTGCATTGTGTACTGAAATTTTAGATATATAATCATGATTATAATTATTTTAATAGTATTATGTGATTAATTTGGGGGATCTAATCTTTTGGTCATACGACTCAGTTGATTACAACATGGTAAAGGGTTTCATCTCACTTTTTATTCCACTGAGATTCATGCAATATTTGAAACTATTTCCTTTTTGTAGTGTATATACTGAAAATTATTGCACTCTTTGTGTAATATACTTTCATTTATGAGTATTTAAAACTTCATTGTATGATCCTTCTTTCATGTGGCGTATGATTTGTATGTTACCAAATCGGTATGGGAACCTTTCAGCCTCATCTTTTTAAAAGAAATCTCTTTTGTTATGTCTTTTAATTTAAATATTATTATGTTGGGATATGTTTATCTATATCATTATTGAAGTAAAATTTATGTCCAAGTGATGAGATACCGTGTATTTCCCATCAACTCATTTTCTGAATTTTAAAGTGACGTCGTTAGGTAGTCGAATTTTTACAATGGAACTACTTAACCCAATTTCAATTTTTTGGGTTCAACTTGTACTTCTTGAATATGTCGTCCTATAAATATGTGTGAATGACATCTGATTATTTTACACTTAATATCCACTTATATTTGGTGTATTTATATTTTTCACACATAATTATGTGATTGATTTATCCTTAATTTAAGGATACCATCCTTATAAGGGATTTAATATCAATTTACATTTCCACTGAGACTTCATTGTAGTTATGCACCAATTCACATTTATATGGTATATATACTATCCTTTGACATAATATATCATGAATCCCATTATTCTCATGATATTGTAATTTTCAGATGTATTGTTATTCCAAAATTATTTTTATTCAAGAGTCTCTCATTTTTTCAAAAACTCTTTAATAAAATTTCATTTTAAATGTTTTAATGATTTATTCTTAAAAATATTCATCGTTAATATCCATATTTTCAAAATGAGTTTTTGAATTTATTTATATGGACATTACTATTTTCAAATGATAATTCATTTAAAAGTATCTATGTGGTATGGGACACTTTGATTCAAAAATCTCTTTTTAAATGGTTTTTAAAATGATTTGATAATGCAGTGTTTTTTTCCAAATCTTGATTTGATATATTGGAATGTGGAAATGTTATCTTTATTTTATAGTAGTGATATTTTTTATGATTATGTTATGGTTATTGGGAAATTTTTATGTATAAGGGGGGTTTCGTGATAAACCTAGGGCGGGTGAGCCCAAGATAGCTTTACAATGCATTGGGTAACGTGACTGAGGTAAACGTGATATTTCTCTTAAGAGATTTAAAGAATATACTATGATGGGTATTCCAAGTGAAAATCCCTGCATAGTTGTGATAGATACAATGTAAGTTTGAAATGGATTCCATAATTAACCTTTCATATTTATGATTAGTGCTGGTTATTCATAATTCTTATGTATTTGTAAGGCATGTTATGATTGAAAATAGGGTTTCATTGATTTTTATTTATTGATGGTATAATGTTTTATTTCCTTTTTTATAACCCTTACTAAAAATTTTATGCTCATCCCATGTTTTTGAAATCTTTTCCATAGGAAAAAAAGATGAATAGTGTCAAAGATGGGATCAAGGAAAAGTCATGTTGTCTAAAACAGGGAACTGGACATGTTTCTTTTTAAGAGTTTTTATTTTATGAAAAAAAAATCGATAATAAGTAGTAGTGTATACTTGTAATATTCATGTTGTAATGTATTAGTTATGATCTAATACCCTAAAACTCTAAACCTGAAAAGATCCTCAATGTGAATTATTCATTTAATTCAATATTATGTAATGTTTAAGGTCGAGTCCTTATAGTTGGTATTAGAGGTCAGTTTAGAAAACATTAGGGATTAGTAATTTTTATTATACATTTTGTTTGTTCCACTCTATAATTTCAATTAAATCCTTGTTTTATATCTTTTTCAGATCAAGGAATGTTAGTTACAAATTGATGGAGGAGGATATCAATCGAAATCATTATCTCTTCTTGATGAAAAGTTTGAAATAATTATTACAAAGTCATTTTCAGATGATTGTGAAAAATTTTCTAGCATTCAAATCACTTGCATTTTGTAGTTTGAGATATAATACACCTCCAATATACCTCATTATCATCGTATATCATGGATTGTATTTAGGAAAATCCAATTCTCACAATATTCTCATATTTTCACCAAAGGTAATTATTATCAAGGAAATTTAAATTTTTTTACCTTATCTGAAGATTTTGATGTATATAATGATTTTAAAAAAGGTTCTAAAGAAGGAGAACCTTGTAGAACCTATTTATATTTGATTTTAAATTACATTCTCCCATAACACACTTATGGTACATTAAAAGGACCATTAATTGAAAGTTTCAACTCAAATTCAATTTGACTGTTTTATAAAAATCGTGTTTTATTAGATATGTTGAAATTATATGTCACAGATGATTATTTTCCAAAACTGTTTTTCTATGAACACCCATATGACCCATGTTGTACAAGGTGTATTTGGATGGAGGATGAAAAATATTTTGAAGGATATCTAAATTATTATTGCATGGACCTTCTACATACGCGAACAAGATATTGATGAAGCCAAATGGACCCCATGATCAAGGTATGATGTTATTCATTTTGGGGATTGTTTTATTTTATCATATGATGGTGAAATAAGACTTTAATAATTAAGATGTTGATATCATAATGAATTTTGATTTAAATGAGATGTATAAGGAAACCTTTGAGGTTAAAATATGTTTGGATTATTTTTGAGTTTTATAAAAAGGACAACCCATAGGATGGGTGACAACCCCTCGCATCTGGTATGGCCATAGTAATCGAACCCACAACCTATGGACGACAAGGTTGCATCGCCTACGACTATCCTACTTGAAGTCCCTAGTTAGTATGACTTATTATTTTAGTAAAATGATTTTATTGAATAAGAATATGTTGGTCTTTGGAACTTATGAAATATCAAATGGATATTATTTGTATAGAAAAATGATTTAGTGATTACGTGATATATGTTGTTTTGGAAGACGTTCTCTCTTTTGAGGAAAAACTATATACCTAAAGAAGATAGAATACTATGGTATTTAAATTGTGTAATAATGGTTGAAATTTTTGTTTGGATGAATCTATGTTTTTATTATGGATGAATGATGATTTGATTTATTTATGAAAATTATTAACCTGTCATGGAGAATATGTGATTAGGATAATTACTTTTCAATATAAGACTATAAGAGTGATTGGTGTTATTTAGAGATAAATGTTAAGATGTATCTTGGAGGTCTATGTAATTAAATCATGATGAGATTTGGGTTACAATCTCAGTTTGGATTAATTTTGAATAAATTTAGGGATAATTTTTTATTGAATGGTCTTTGTTGATCTTTGGATTTTTTTTGACAAATTATGGAGATTTAGAGTAATTATTCGTCATGTAAAAGTTTACTCTTTTTGGGGATTAACTTATCTCACACTAACAATTTTGATTTTAGTTGATGTCTAAGACAAGGAAAATATATAGTTATTTTTTTGTAGATTATGTGATTCTCAAGCAGATAATTCTTGTGCTTTTGATGTGAACATGTCTTTTTTAATGCTATTTGTTTGGAGAAAGGATCTGTTTTTGGTAGAAACTTATTTAAGGATGAAATTCTACTAGAAGGTATGTATATTTCCTTATGTTCACATTCTATGTAGTAAATTAATTCCACCAAATTATGAAATGGAATGTAAAACAAAAACAATGTAGGTTTACATTTCAAACTGAGTAATCAAAGACTGTTTAACCCATCACATGTTTGTGATTTTCTGGTTGTTAAAATTTTCCTAAACATATATTCTATCACTCTCCATCAGAACATGATGGTCTGTTTTCTCCTCCATGTCCATGTTTTCAGGGAATCCTAGTATTTTTCGTCTCGGTATCCATTGTACTTCTCATCGTTTATATTAAAGTGATAGTTATGCTGACTCTTTTTCTGATGTGGGACTTTCAATGAAGTTTCCAAGCCCATTTTTTTAAATTGCGAGGACACAATTGTAACACCCCAAGCTTCTACGGTACGTTTCCCTTCGAATAATGCGATAGCGTGTGTTGTACGCAACCTCGAGTTCTAACACACACCACAACTAATTAAACTAGCCATTGTGAATAGTAATACCTACTTTTTGAAATCATATATATTCTATATTTCAAAATGGACTTCATTTTTGGATTCGGAATATCAAAATTAGCCTAGGGTGAAATTTTGGTACATTTCGGATAACTTTCATATTTTGATGAATAGTGAAAATTTCTAAATTTTAATTAAAAACAACTTTTTTAATCAAAATAATTAATAGTGATAAATTATGAATTTGAGTGGTTTTAAAGTATATTTAGAATATATTTTTACCATTCAATTTAATGTTCATCATTGGACATAATTTTACAATTAAACCGAACATAAACAAGTGTCAATCTTTTGATAGTTATTATCTCTTAAAAACACGCTTTTTGTTTTGACAGCGGGAATTAATTTTAAATTAATTTCTGCCACTTCTGTGTTTTGAATTTAGGAAAATGGATTCCATATTTGGAATCAGGATGTTCAAATTGTGTAAATAGGTAACTTTTATTTTTAGACATTTTGAATAATTACTGCGGTAAATATTTTATTTACCATGGTTAAAGGGTAAATCCGGTAAATAAGGGTTAAAAAATAATATTATAATAATACAAAATTACCCTAAAACGTGTCCTAACCTTATTGGTGGACACATACCCGACCAGGAGCATCCTTGGGTCAATTTGGGGACCCCTTGGAGCCACTTGTATGTGGTAGGGACACATTATATTAATAAAGTTAAAATAAAAATAAAAATGGCATAAGCTTACATCTTTTAGAAGAACAATTTTTACATAGGGTTATACATGTTGGATTTTCGATTATAAATATTCATTAGAAATCTAAAAAGATTTCCTAAATAATGATATTTTATTTATAATTTTTAGACATTATATAATTTATTTTATTTATGACACAATGATGATGAAGTAATTACTAAAATAGTGAAAAATAAAAATAATTAATCTTATAAATACCCAAATAATTATAATATGAAACTTTTAATGAATTAAACTAATTTTCTATGATAATATGATATATTAGGATTGATTTAATTGACTTTGTTCGAAGTAATCAATCTGTTAGGAGTTTCACAAAAATCAACTATTGAATAGTGTCAAAATTGACATAAAAGAGTTCTTAAAACAAATATTATATTATTAATTGATATTAAATTCCTAAAAATCTAAGGTTCGGCCAAGAGACTTATATTATGATAGGTTCCTCATTAATGGACCACTTGGGGGTAGCTTGGATGTATATAGTATGTTTATTAACCATATTATATAAAAATACAAAGAGACATTGTAAAAGTGAAACTAATTAACTTAGAGTTAATACTTAAAGATAAGGTTAATATAAGTACCCAAACCTGTCTAAATTCTATTGGATGAGTTGTTTTCGACCTATCCCCACCTCATCCTTTGAATAGTCAACTTTGGAGCCTTTTTAAACCGAATATGAATTTATTATAAATTAATATTTCTAACTTTTCCAAAGGTGCCCCTCACCCCTCTTATAAAAGGGCACTCCTCCTTCTCATTTCTTCACACCTTCAAAGCCTTTTGGTTCGGCCAAACTCTGCCCAAATACTCTCCCAACATCCCTCACTACAACCTAGAGGCCTTAGTTTGATAATAAAGCCATCCTAAGGAGCCCTTTTGATCAAATCAAAAGGAAGAACCCGAAGAAGAGGTAATGATTTCACCACCCTTTTCTAAGTTCATTTCTTCTTCCACTTCTTCTTCCTTTGTTCTTACCATTCTGAAATAATAACTCCAGTATCTCACATATACTGTGATGTTATTATAAATATGGTACAATCATATTCAGTATTCTATCCACCCTTTGAATAACATGTCACCATACGTGCGTACGTACGGCTTACCGTCTCCACGTCGTGGTGTAATTGTTATTCAATATAATATTATTTGGATGGGTATAATAATGATGTGTAACTCATGTAAATAATAAATATAACATGTTCATGATTCTGTATATATGATATACCATCCATTTATATATTATTTTAATATCAAAAGAATGATATTGTCGCTCGTGCGTACGTACGGACTACCGTCTCCACGAACGCGATGAGATTCATTCTCCATCGTATCCATTCAAGTATAATTATCATTTGATGATTTAAAAATGATGTTTAAGGACTGTATATCATTCTGGATATGAATAAGATACAACAACCATGGCTTATGTAACAAAACATATAAAAGAAAATGAGTAAGTTAACTCCCGAAACGACGATAATTCTAAGATATTATTAACAAATCAATGTTAAAAGATCATATATGATATAATATTAATATATATGATTCTTGTATAATTTAATAACAAATATTTCACCATTATACAGGAGGTTAACCTACCCCAACCAAGGAAAAGTACAAGGTAAGGGTTATTTCACAATCTCTTCTTTATCCGAGGTTGTTTATACGTAATAATCTACTGGGATCTCGTTATCATCCACATCCATGTTTCTTCAAAATGTATTTCAAAACATTTTTACTATTTACAAGAATATGGGTTAAAGTCATTTATACCCTTGTTTGACTTTTTATAAGAGGTTTATAAAGGAATCTTTCCGTCGTTTTCAAAACAAGTTCCTTTTTAACCTTTTCGACAGAATTGAGGTAAGAATGTTTTTTTTAACTTATACGGCGGGTGCGGTTATTTTACGCCGTTATAAAATCTTCAAAGCTTTCCTTACAAGCTTATAAGAATATTTTCAAAGAAAATGTTTTATTTTATATGGATCTTAAATGATTTCAAAATAAAAGGAGATATTTCTTTAAAAAGAATTTTGATTTCATCTATGTCAACATCCTTTGATGGATTTTAAGATTATTTGAAGTTGGTTTATTATGATACAAAACTTCTATATTGTATTGAAGGTTTTGTGATATGTTTGACTGTGGATGTGCTATTTTTATACCATTCATAGTTTATTGTGAAAGTATTGACATTTCGTATGCTAGTACGAATGTTTATGTTATGTTTAAACCTTTTCATATGGGAATGCATTGGACTTATTAAGTGACGGGTGGAGCCCGCTATAGATCCTCGATGCATCGGTAGGTCTCATGAGACAAACTAGTGTCTTGGCACAAGGCCTTGACAAAATCTTATTTGTAGTCTTGGCACGAGGCCTTGGCTATGTGGTTATGATAGTCTGGCATTATGCATTCCAACATTATGAAAGTGGTTATTTATTTTTGCATGTGATTATTCGATTAGTGGAATATCCATGTGAATAAGTAAATGGCATTATTTCATTTTATTTATGCCATACCATGTTGAAAGTTCATGTTTAAAAGGCTTTTGTTTTAGTTATACATTGCCTTAAATGTTTATTCTTATTGATGAAAGTTTCCGCTATATTGTTATCCTTACTGGGCATTTGAGCTCACCCCTTTTCTATGTTTTATTTTTCCCAGGTAGTGAAGAAGTAAATTATGAATGACTTGCAGGGATATTATGAGGGGTTAATAGTGTGGATATGAAGACTTTGTTGTTGTAGTAGTTTTTCACTTTGAAATGTAATGTAAAACTTTATGATTATATCTAGTGTTTCCAAGGCTACTAAACCAATCGGTCTTTCGAGATTTGATCTTTCTTGTGATCATGCCAATGTTATGTAATTATTGCACCGACTCTGGGTAGCTGGGGTCGGGGCGTTACAGTTGGTATCAGAGGAAGTTTAGTACAAACCTTGGAAACTAGATTTAGATAAACTCTGATTAGAGCACATAGACCTAAGATGAACTTTGAGGATTAGTATAGAAGAACTTCCTAGAATTTTGTTATTGTAGAGACTTTGTGAGTTTTCCGAGCAATACATCCCTGTCTGGATACGAGCAGGTAGAGGCGGCTCTGGCACAGATGTACCTAGGGGTAAAACCCGAAAACACCGCTTTGAGCTAGACTCGAACGGGAACTGGTGCATGACAACGGGCCTTGCTGCACTCTTGGTTACGACACTCCCGGGGGATATGCTTAGGATAACTCTCACTTTGATTACAAATCATTATGAAGGGTTTATGAGTATATACTTCCTCAAAGAAAACATATTTATGATTATGGATTATATCCATAGATAGTTCAATTTATGTTAAGTGTTTTATAAGTATGGGATTATGTTTTTTGATTCATAAACTGATCTAGTTTATGCCATTGTTTAGAAATGGCGCCTAGTGGAAGAAATGGAAACCGTATCAATGCACGCACTCCATGTAGGGATTTCCCTCCTGCTCAAGATAATTATAGTGGGGCTGGTGATGCAACTGGTGCTGATCAGCTAATCACCGTACTGGGACAACTTACTCAGGTTATGAATAATAACCTTACCCGTATGGAGCACCCTGATCCGCAGCGTGGAGGATCAATGTTAGATCGATTCATGAGACAACAACCACCAACGTTCAATGGGAGTACAAATCCCTTAGTAGCTGAGCAATGGATATTTTCCCTAGAGAAAATATTTCAGGCTTTGGGGAGTAGTGAAAGGGAAAAAGTTACCATGGCAGTTTACCGCCTCACTGGAGATGCTGATCAATGGTGGTCATTGATTCAAAACATGAAGGAAGATGATGAAGTATCAAACATGGAATGGAGGGAGTTCAAAGATCTGTTTTTAGAAAAATACTTTCCTCGCGACCATCGAGCAGATATGGAAAGGCAATTTCTGAGTCTGAGACAAAAGGAGGATGATAATGTCACAAAGTATGAGGCTAACTTTACAAGGTTAGCGAGGTATTCTGGAGATTATATTCGCAACCCAAGAAGTAAGATTGATCGTTTCTTTGATGGGTTAAAACCATTTCTCCGTCGAGCATTAGTCTCACAATCCTTTTCATCATACGAAGACATTGTCTCATGTGCTATCAAGACCGAAAAGGAATTCTCTAAGTCTTATGACCTTAAAGCAAAGCAAGAGAAGAAGAGACCTGCTGATCAATCTGGGAATGGAAATAAGGGGAAGAAGGGAAAGGTTGAATATCCATCTTGTGGTAAATGCGGGAAGAAACATCCTGGTACTTGCTTGAAAGGAATGGGAGTCTGTTACAAGTGTGGTGAAAAAGGCCACCAAGCTCATGATTGCAAGGGGAAGAAGGAAGCTACCAACGTTCAGTGCTACAATTGCAGGGAGATGGGGCATTATGCAAATGCATGTCCTAAGCGTCAGGAGAACTTACCTCAGAAAAGGCCAAGGGATCAAGGCCAGGATTATGCTATCACTACTGCTGAGGTAGAAGCTCTGAAAGACGTGGTGGCAGGTAATTTAATGGTTTCCTCAAGTTTAGCAAATGCATTATTTGATTCTGGATCATCGCATTGTTTCATATCTTCCCAGTTTGCTAAGAAAATTAGATATTTCCAATTTGATTTAATAAGGGAGTTGTCAGTTAAAACTCCTAAGGGAAGTATCGTTGCAACAAAGTTTTGTGAATCAGTCCCCATTAGAGCACATAAATTTTCTTTATCTGCTGATTTCATCGTCATACCTATGATTGAGTTTGATATAATCCTCGGTATGGACTGGCTTTCGGACTATGATGCGAAGATTTATTGTAAGAAGAAAGAGGTTACGATTCTTGATGATAATGATAAGGAACACCTTATTTTTAGAGCAGAATCGTCACCACCTAATTCTTATTTAGATCCACCCCCAACAGCTCAACTTAATTCAATTATTGGGGAGGAAGAGAATGAAATAACTGTCGGTGAGGAAAGGAATGTTCAAATAGAGGATGTACCTGTTGTGAAAGAATTTGTAGATGTATTTCCGGAAGATTTACCTGGACATCCTCCAGAACGAGAAGTTGAGTTTTCTATTGATTTGATTCCTGGATCAAGGCCTATATCGAAGACCCCTTATAGAATGGCCACTGTAGAGTTAGTTGAACTAAAGAAACAACTAGAGGAATTGAGTAATAAGGGATTTATTCGCCCTAGTGTTTCTCCATGGGGAGCCCCTGTTCTTTTTGTTAAAAAGAAAGATGGATCTATGAGGTTATGTATCGACTACAGGGAGATCAATGCTATAACAATAAAGAACAAGTATCCCCTACCTCGTATTGATGATTTATTTGACCAACTGCATGGAGATCAATACTTTTCAAAGATTGACCTTCGATCTGGATACCATCAGTTGTGTGTGAAGAAGGAAGACATTCCGAAGACAGCATTTCGAACCAGGTACGGGCATTACGAGTTTACTGTAATGCCGTTTGGATTGACTAATGCACCCTCTGTGTTCATGGATCTGATGAATAGAGTTTTCAAGGAGTATCTCGATGAATTTGTGGTGGTATTTATTGATGATATCTTGGTATACTCCAAAACCTACGAAGATCATGAAAATCACTTGCGCATTATCTTGAAGACTCTGAGGAGGCATGAATTATATGGGAAGTTTAGCAAGTGTGAATTCTGGCTTCAGGAGATTTCTTTTCTTGGCCATATTGTCTCTAAAGATGGAATCACTGTTGATTCTTCTAAGACCAAGGCAATCCAAGAATGGCCAGCACCTACGAGTATAACTGAGGTACGTAGTTTTATTGGTTTGGCAGGTTATTATCGACGTTTCGTCCAGAATTTTGCCCGATTGGCAAACCCATTAACGAAGCTCACACGTAAAGGGGATAAATTTGTTTGGACAAAAGAGTGTGAAGAATGTTTAGAAGAACTGAAGAGAAGATTAGTCAATGCTCCTATATTGACTCTACCATCGGGGAATGATGGGTTCGTTATTTATAGTGATGCATCAAAGAAAGGACTTGGCTGTGTCCTTATGCAGAATGATAGAGTTATTGCCTATGCATCACGACAGTTGAAAATTCATGAACAAAACTATCCTACTCATGATCTCGAGTTAGAAGCTGTGATCTTTTCTTTGAAGATATGGAGGCACTACCTCTATGGTGAAAAATGTGAGATTTATACTGATCACAAGAGTTTGAAGTATATTTTCTCACAAAAAGAACTCAACATGAGGCAAAGGAGATGGCTTGAATTACTCAAGGATTATGATTGTACGATACACTACCACCCTGGGAAGGCAAACAAGGTGGCAGATGCTTTGAGTAGAAAAGACCATGGAGTTTTGAACAATATGAGAATTGAAAGGGATCCAATTTTCATGGAGCTAGTGAAGATGGACATGGGAATAACCAGGGAAGTTGAAACATCAATGCTTTTTCAAATGGTTGCCAAACCATCTTTACTAGAAAGGATTAAGAGTTCTCAGACTGATGATGAAGAATTCCAAAAGAAGATTAAAGCTGTGAATGATGGGAGATTGAGAGACTTTGCGTATGAAGGTGGAATTTTGAAATTCGGGAAGAGACTTTGTGTTCCCAATATACCTGACCTAAAAAGGGAATTGCTGGATGATGCTCATAGTTCCAATTTCTCTATACACCCTGGGAGCACCAAAATGTATAGAGATTTGAAGGAACATTTTTGGTGGGACAACATGAAGAGGGAGATTGCTGATTTTGTGTCAAGATGTATGGTTTGTCAACAAGTGAAAGCTGGAAGGCAACAGCCTGGAGGAGTCATGCAACCTCTTCCCATACCAGAGTGGAAATGGGACAATATTACAATGGACTTTGTCATGGGGCTACCAAAGACTCCTAGAAGGAACGATGCAATATGGGTTATTGTTGATCGTCTTACCAAGTCAGCACATTTTCCTTCTATAAGAGAAGAGCTACCCCTGGAACGTCTAGCAAGACTATACATTAATGAAGTTGTGAGACTTCATGGAGTACCCCTATCGATTGTTTCTGATCGTGACCCCCGTTTTACTTCAAGATTTTGGAAAAGTCTTCAGAAATCCCTGGATACTGAACTTCATTTGAGCACTGCTTACCACCCTCAGACAGACGGACAATCAGAACGGACTATTCAAACCTTAGAAGACATGTTGAGATCTTGCTCACTTGACTTTCAGGGTATGTGGGATCAATATTTACCTCTGGTAGAATTTTCCTATGACAATAGCTTCCATTCGAGTATTCAGATGGCACCATATGAAGCGTTATACGGAAAGAGATGTCGTACACCAACCTGTTGGGATGACGTTGGTGAAAGAAAACTTGTAGGTCTAGAACTGGTGGAGGAAACGATGGAAAAGGTAAAGGTAATCCAAAATCACATTAAAGCAGCTCAAAGTAGGCAGAAGAGCTATGCCGATAATCGAAGGAAGGATTTGGAATTTCAAGTCGGTGATCATGTTTTCCTAAAGGTATCTCCGTGGAAGGGAGTCATACGTTTTGGTAAGAAAGGTAAATTGAGTCCCAGGTACATCGGACCTTTCGAAATTCTAGAACGAATTGGGGCTGTAGCTTACCGATTGGCAATGCCGCCAAGTCTCTCCAAAGTTCACGATGTGTTCCACGTATCTCTGTTGAGAAAATACATGCCTGACCCAACGCATGTACTCACCTATGAGGAATTAGAACTGGAACCCGATCTGTCTTATTGCGAAGAGCCCGTCAGGATTCTTGATACAAGAGAACAAGTACTGAGAAACCAGACGACGCGTCTGGTAAAAGTTTTGTGGAGGAATCATAAGATGGAAGAGGCAACGTGGGAACCCGAGGAACTTATGATGAAGAACCACCCGAGTCTTTTTATGCAGTAATACCCTAGAAATTGCGAGGACGCAATTATTTGAAGGAGGGGAGAATGTAACACCCCAAGCTTCTACGGTACGTTTCCCTTCGAATAATGGGATAGCGTGTGTTGTACGCAACCTCGAGTTCTAACACACACCACAACTAATTAAAACTAGTCGTTGTGAATAGTAATACCTACTTTTTGAAATCATATATATTCTATATTTCAAAATGGACTTCATTTTTGGATTCGGAATATCAAAATTAGCCTAGGGTGAAATTTTGGTACATTTCGGATAACTTTCATATTTTGATGAATAGTGAAAATTTCTAAATTTTAATTAAAAACAACTTTCTTAATCAAAATAATTAATAGTGATAAATTATGAATTTGAGTGGTTTTAAAGTATATTTAGAATATATTTTTACCATTCAATTTAATGTTCATCATTGGACATAATTTTACAATTAAACCGAACATAAACAAGTGTCAATCTTTTGATAGTTATTATCTCTTAAAAACACGCTTTTTGTTTTGACAGCGGGAATTAATTTTAAATTAATTTCTGCCACTTCTGTGTTTTGAATTTAGGAAAATGGATTCCATATTTGGAATCAGGATGTTCAAATTGTGTAAATAGGTAACTTTTATTTTTACACATTTTGAATAATTACTGCGGTAAATATTTTATTTACCATGGTTAAAGGGTAAATCCGGTAAATAAGGGTTAAAAAATAATATTATAATAATACAAAATTACCCTAAAACGTGTCCTAACCTTATTGGTGGACACATACCCGACCATGAGCATCCTTGGGTCAATTTGGGGACCCCTTGGAGCCACTTGTATGTGGTAGGGACACATTATATTAATAAAGTTAAAATAAAAATAAAAATGGCATAAGCTTACATCTTTTAGAAGAACAATTTTTACATAGGGTTATACATGTTGGATTTTCGATTATAAATATTCATTAGAAAGCTAAAAGGATTTCCTACATAATGATATTTTATTTATAATTTTTAGACATTATATAATTTATTTTATTTATGAAACAATGATGATGCAGTAATTACTAAAATAGTGAAAAATAAAAATAATTGATCTTATAAATACCCAAATAATTATAATATGAAACTTTTAATGAATTAAACTAATTTTCTATGATAATATGATATATTAGGATTGATTTAATTGACTTTGTTCGAAGTAATCAATCTGTTAGGAGTTTCACAAAAATCAACTATTGAATAGTGTCAAAATTGACATAAAAGAGTTCTTAAAACAAATATTATATTATTAATTGATATTAAATTCCTAAAAATCTAAGGTTCGGCCAACAGACTTATATTATGATAGGTTCCTCATTAATGGACCACTTGGGGGTCGCTTGGATGTATATAGTAAGTTTATTAACCATATTATATAAAAATACAAAGAGACATTGTAAAAGTGAAACTAATTAACTTAGAGTTAATACTTAAAGATAAGGTTAATATAAGTACCCAAACCTGTCTAAATTCTATTGGATGAGTTGTTTTCGACCTATCCCCACCTCAGCCTTTGAATAGTCAACTTTGGAGCCTTTGTATACCGAATATGAATTTATTATAAATTAATATTTCTAACTTTTCCAAAGGTGCCCCTCACCCCTCTTATAGAAGGGCACTCCTCCTTCTCATTTCTTCACACCTTCAAAGCCTTTTGGTTCGGCCAAACTCTGCCCAAATACTCTCCCAACATCCCTCACTACAACCTAGAGGCCTTAGTTTGATCAGAAAGCCAACCTAAGGAGCCCTTTTGATCAAATCAAAAGGAAGAACCCGAAGAAGAGGTAATGATTTCACCACCCTTTTCTAAGTTCATTTCTTCTTCCACTTCTTCTTCCTTTGTTCTTACCATTCTGAAATAATAACTCCAGTATCTCACATATACTGTGATGTTATTATAAATATGGTACAATCATATTCAGTATTCTATCCACCCTTTGAATAACATGTCACCATACGTGCGTACGTACGGCTTACCGTCTCCACGTCGTGGTGTAATTGTTATTCAATATAATATTATTTGGATGGGTATAATAATGATGTGTAACTCATATAAATAATAAATATAACATGTTAATGATTCTGTATATATGATATACCATCCATTTATATATTATTTTAATATCAAAAGAATGATATTGTCGCTCGTGCGTACGTACGGACTACCGTCTCCACGAACGCGATGAGATTCATTCTCCATCGTATCCATTCAAGTATAATTATCATTTGATGATTTAAAAATGATGTTTAAGGACTGTATATCATTCTGGATATGAATAAGATACAACAACCATGGCTTATGTAACAAAACATATAAAAGAAAATGAGTAAGTTAACTCCCGAAACGACGATAATTCTAAGATATTATTAACAAATCAATGTTAAAAGATCATATATGATATAATATTAATATATATGATTCTTGTATAATTTAATAACAACTATTTCACCATTATACAGGAGGTTAACCTACCCCAACCAAGGAAAAGTACAAGGTAAGGGTTATTTCACAATATCTTCTTTATCCGAGGTTGTTTATACGTAATAATCTACTGGGATCTCGTTATCATCCACATCCATGTTTCTTCAAAATGTATTTCAAAACATTTTTACTATTTACAGGAATATGGGTTAGAGTCATTTATACCCTTGTTTGACTTTTTATAAGAGGTTTATAAAGGAATCTTTCCGTCGTTTTCAAAACAAGTTCCTTTTTAACCTTTTCGACAGAATTGAGGTAAGAATGTTTTTTTTTAACTTATACGGCGGGTGCGGTTATTTTACGCCGTTATAAAATCTTCAAAGCTTTCCTTACAAGCTTATAAGAATATTTTCAAAGAAAATGTTTTATTTTATATGGATCTTAAATTATTTCAAAATAAAAGGAGATATTTCATTAAAAATAATTTTGATTTCATCTATGTCAACATCCTTTGATGGATTTTAAGATTATTTGAAGTTGGTTTATTATGATACAAAACTTCTATATTGTATTGAAGGTTTTGTGATATGTTTGACTGTGGATGTGCTATTTTTATACCATTCATAGTTTATTGTGAAAGTATTGACATTTCGTATGCTAGTACGAATGTTTATGTTATGTTTAAACCTTTTCATATGGGAATGCATTGGACTTATTTAGTGACGGGTGGAGCCCGCTATAGCTCCTCGATGCATCGGTAGGTCTCATGAGACAAACTAGTGTCTTGGCACAAGGCCTTGACAAAATTTTATTTGTAGTCTTGGCACGAGGCCTTGGCTATGTGGTTATGATAGTCTGGCATTATGCATTCCAACATTATGAAAGTGGTTATTTATTTTTGCATGTGATTATTCGATTAGTGGAATATCCATGTGAATAAGTAAATGGCATTATTTCATTTTATTTATGCCATACAATGTTGAAAGTTCATGTTTAAAAGGCTTTTGTTTTAGTTATACATTGCCTTAAATGTTTATTCTTATTGATGAAAGTTTCCGCTATATTGTTATCCTTACTGGGCATTTGAGCTCACCCCTTTTCTATGTTTTATTTTTCCCAGGTAGTGAAGAAGTAAATTATGAATGACTTGCAGGGATATTATGAGGGGTTAATAGTGTGGATATGAAGACTTTGTTGTTGTAGTAGTTTTTCACTTTGAAATGTAATGTAAAACTTTATGATTATATCTAGTGTTTCCAAGGCTACTAAACCAATCGGTCTTTCGAGATTTGATCTTTCTTGTGATCATGCCAATGTTATGTAATTATTGCACCGACTCTGGGTAGCTGGGGTCGGGGCGTTACAACAATTCCCAAAAGGGTGGAAGGATGTAACAACCCAGATAAATAAATAATAATACATATTTCATATTTATTAATATTTTGGAATTAAATATTAATTTTACTTTAAATGTGTTTCTATGTTCGATAGCGTACCTGATACCTAAAAACGAGTTTCATTAAAATCTTACATTGCACACTAATAATAATATTTTATTATTTTAAATAGAAGTTAACTCCTAGTATTTTTATTTGTGGGAATGAAAAAAAATAACTACAATGTGATTATACATTTTTTATAGATGTATTTACATTTATCCAATAAAAGTTAGAGGCTTAAAATGTGAATGAATCTAATTTTAAACACAATTTACATTAAAAGGCCGATTTGAAACATTTTAATGGAGAACCCTCATTAAATATAACTATCGTTACTATAATACATTCTATTTGACCAAATATATTCCTTATTTAGATGGGGGGGGCTTCAAAATATACTTTGTGGAAACTTTTGGAATTTTTCTGATAAGGTTCTTATTCTAATGAATAGTGAAAAATATTGTATTTTAATTCAACAATGTGTTTTAAACTAGTTTATTTATATATTTATATGATATTTTTAATTGATTTTGATGTTTAATTAGAATATATTTTTTCCATTTAATCCAATGTTTGTCATTGGCATTAATTTTACATTGAAATTGGACATAAACAAGTATCAATCTTTTGATAGTTATTGTTTCTTAAAAGCACGCTATTTGTTTTAACAACAGTAATTAATTTTAAATAATTTAATGCAACTTATATGTTTATAATTTGGAAAAATAGGCATCAAAATTCAATTTAGAATATCAAATATAGATTAGGCAGAATTTTTTTGTATTTTTCAGAAAAACTTCAATTTTTTATGAAAAGTGAAACCACTTAGTAGTAGTAAAAAACAGAATTTTTCATTTAAATGAAATTTTACGAGTTCTATGAATTAAATTCTGAAAATACAACATACATGGTTGTTATTATTTTGTAAAATTTGGTTCACTAAGATGAAAATAATTTTTGGGGAATAATAACTTTTGACTGTTATTTAGTGCGGTTAAATGTAAATAAGGTAATTCAAGGTAAAAAGAATATTATAATAATTCAAAATCACCTTTAAACATGTGCACACCTTATTTGTGGAGTCATTAACGACCATGGAAATCTTTGGATCGATTTTGGGACCCCATTGAGCCATTTCGGAGTGATAATGAAAATTTAGATTAAATAATTTAATGTAAAGCCAAAAATGAAATAATAAATGTCTTTTAGTAAATTAATTTTTATAGGGTTTTATATAAGTAATTTTATCTACTATAAATATTTTATAGAATGATATGTGGATTTCCTACATTATAGGAGTTTTTTTATCATTTTTTGTCCTTGAATAAATTAAATTATTTATGACACAATAATGATGCAGTATTTACCTTATTAATAAATGATTTAAATAAATATGATTATAATGATTAAACTATTATACAAAACATTTCCAAATATTATTGGCTGATTTCATTTTAACCATTTTCATCATATCTTCTACTTTAATTATATTTGGTCCATTTTAAACCAATTATCCAAATATAATAAAATAATGTTTTCACACATTCTTAAAGAGCCCCTCCTCTCCCTTATAAAAGGAGGCCACTTCTAACCAATTACTCACACCTCTCAAGCCATTTGGCTCATAATAACTCTTCCAAATTAATCTCCCTACATCCTTCTCCTCCTCCTAGAAGCCTTACCTTAGGCATAAGGCACTTAAAATGACCTTTGGTTCAAACCAAAGGGAGTTACACAAATTAAAGGTAATTGTTTCTCTTAATTTCTTATCTTTTGTTTTACTTCTCCTTCCCCTAAACTCTTTTTATTCCATTATTTTGTATAACACCATTATCCAAAATATACTAGTATCTTTTGATGAGAAGGATTAAAACTACACATACACACTTCTCCATCTAATGGGTGAAGAACATAATGCTTCTCTGGATGGCAAACTGACGCCTCACGAGAAGATGATTGTACAATTACCTCGTACCACATCTCATGGTGGCCATTATGATGGAACTATATTTATATATGATATATATATTATTTTTATGATTTCCCTATGCTTCTGTAATTCTCTTTTATATCACACCTTTTGGATTCCATAGAGGGTAAATACGATAATATCATTTGAAGAAGTGCGGACTACCACCCCCTCAAAGTGAAATTGTAACATACCAAGGAAGTAAAGTGTAATATATTTTAATATATATGTCTATTTATGAATTATATAGTGTTTTGTGGATTAAAATGAGAATAAATATGATCTTAAGCATATAATACTCTAATATTTTTAAAAGATTGTTTTACCACCTTTTGATGGAGAACCATTTTTAAATATATCTATTGACAATTTTATAAGCTATACTTGTCAAAATAAACTTATTCTATATAATCAAGGAATTGAAATTAACTTTGGTTAAATATTTGTTGTTTTTCTGTCAATATTCATTTTTTAATGAATAGGGAAAATACTGCATTTTACTTCAAACTGCTTTTTCATCTAATTTAATTATAAGGATATATTATCCTTTTAATTGATTTTAAAGATTAATTATAATATATTTTTACCATTTAATCCAATTTTGGTCATTGTAATTAATTTTACTTTGGAATTGGGCATAAAAAAGTGTCAAACATTTGATAGATATTGTTTCTAAAAAACCAGCTATTTGTTTTGACAACGGGAATTATTTTTAAATTAATTACTACAATTTCTGTGTTTGGAATTTGGTAAAATGGATTCCATATTTGGAATGAGAAGGTCCAGATTATGTAATGAAGTCTTTTTTGGACATTATGAAAAGTAACGACGGTAATTATCTTTAATTATCATGATTAATTAGTAATCGAGTGGTTAAGGGTAATAAAATAATATCATAATAATATAAAATGACTCCAAAATGTGTCCTAATGCTACTGGTTGTGTCATGGCAGATGATGGGATGCATTGTGCCATCTTTGGGACCCCATGGAATCACTTTTGTGTGATAGTGACATTTAATCTTGTTATTTTTAAAGAAAGTTAAATATAACAAAATTATGTAACACATAAGTAAAACAATTTTAATTCTGTGTACATAAATGATATATTAGACTATAAATAGTCATTGTAAAGCTAAAAATATTTCCTATATCATGGTATTTTTTTAATATATTTTAGACATTAAATAAATATATATATTTATGACACCATCATGGTGTAGTGATTACCTCATTAATGAACAATTTAAATAAAATGAGAAGACAATGTAATATATGTGACTTAAACTTGGAAAAAAACTATTGTATGGTTGGATTTAGAACTCTTCTCACCTTATCATCTAAATATATCATTTTGGGACCATTAAAATCCTAAAAGAACTTTATAATAATATAACATTTCATGACTTTCCAAGAGTTCCCCTCCTCCATCTTATAAAAGGCCCCAACCTATACCACCTTAACCACACCTCTCAAGCCATTGACTCGGCCAAACGTTTCTCATTAAATATCTCCAAATCCCTCTCTTCATCATTGATGCCTTACCTTTGGCAGAAATCTTTTCAAGAAACCCTTTTGGTTCAAACTAATGGGAGTTACCCAATTTAAAGGTATTGTATTCTCTTATGTTCTTTGGTTTTATTTTTCTTCTCCAACCCCATAAACAATTTTTATTCATTTCTTTTGTTAAAAAACCAGTATCTTAAATATACTAGGATGTTGTTATGGGAAGGATTTGATTTACACTTACACACACTTCCGTCTAATGGTTAAAGAACATAATGTTTCTGTGAGTGGAGAATTACTGCCTCACGAAACGATGATTGTTCAATCTTCTTTTAACACCATTCATGGTGGCCATTACGATGTCACCATATTTATATATGATATATATTATTTTTATATTTTTCTTATGCTTCTGTATGTTTCATTTATGGCATACCTTTGTGGTTTCCTTTATGGGTAAACGCGATATCCTCATTTTAGGAAGTGCGGACTGCCTCCCCCTTAAAGTGATTTGAATCATTAAATCCATATATGAGACTTATAAAGGATGGAGTTAATAATATTATATGTTATATTTTACTTGAATTATAATATACATTTATTTCATTACGATTTCATTCCATTTAATACGATATAGAAATGAAAGTAGCGTTCATGCGTACATATGGATTACCGTCTCCATGAACGGTGCATTTCATTTCTTACCTCTAAATGTTATGTAATATTATAAATTCACGTATATATTGGAAATATATGATATATATGATATATAACTCATGAATATAATTATGGATATAATGGATATTTTACCACATGAACAACTTGTAGTTATAATAACTTTATTTTTGACTCAAGTACCAATGATCGACAAAACGACCTTTATTAACATAAATAATTACATAATGTTCTTAACCTGGTAATAAGTGATATGAAAGGAATAATGAAATTTTAAACTTTTCATAAGAAAGTAGAAATTTACTCTATTTTATTATTCAGTTGATTAAAGAAAGATCAAGTTAATTCGGACACGAGGTAAGGGACTTCTACTCAATCTCCATTCATTGAGGCATATTTTGTTTTATACACAACATTAATTTATATGGTGTATAAACCCCTTTGAATTTTACTTTTATTAAAAATGAATATTTTTATATGAATCATTTTACTAAATTACAAAAGGGTTTTTTTTTCTACATATGCGGAGACACCGACTTCTCCTCCGCTGTAACCTTTATTTGAGTTTCGACTTCCTCTACAAGCCTTAACTTTTTTTAAATGAAAAATAAATACCAGGTTTTACTTTTATTTTATTTTGGTATTGAAAATGGATGTGATAATGTTTTTATTGTATCAATGTGTTTTTTATATCTTTTGATTGAAATGTGGAAATGTTATGTTTCCTTTATGCATGTTTTATGTGATATGATTATGTTATGGTTCTTGGGAATTATTTATGTAGACGGGTGGTTCCGTGATAAACTAAGGGTGGGTGAGCCCATGATAGCTTTCCAATGCATTGGGTAACATGAAGGACAAAAATTCCAAAGTTTCTCCGAAGATATTTAGGGAATACACTGTAATAGGTATTCCAAACGTAACCATGAGGGTTACTCCCTATGTAAGAATGTTATGAATTCCTCATGTTAACATTATATCTTATGATGTCTATGAGTTAGTCATAAAACTTGTGATTTGAAGAGGTATGCTAATGTGTTTATGTTTATAAGTAATGTATGGTTTCAATTATTCTTTTTTATACATGGACTAATCTTTTATTTTCGTATATTTATATCTCTTACTGAGCTTTTTATGCCCATCCCAAGGTTTTGAAATTTTTTTCACAACTCAAGGTAAAGGTAAATGATGTGATGATAGTTTCAAGGATGTGTCAAGATAGAATCCATGTTTCATTTTGAATGAGTTTCCATTGATGAAAAAATACTATCTTTTATGTAACCACCTTGTTTAAATGTGGAATGAAATGCATGATTCATGATCTAATTCTCTAAAACTCTAAACCTGAAAAGACCCTCAATGTGTATTATTATTATAACTCAAGATTACATAATGTTTAAGGTTGTGGCCTTACAGTTGGTATCAGAGGATGGTTTAGATAACTTTAGGAGTTAGAATTCTATTAAATGAGTATCCATAAATATTTTTTTATGGAAAAATTGAAATGATATAGCATTTGAAGATTACCACGTTGCTTCAAGTAGGACATGATTGTTCATAATAGTTTTCCACAGTGGAAACATTGAAGTAGTGCTAGGAAGGCATACAGACAGAAATGACCTTCCAAATCAGCATCATTAGATGGTTGGAATTGGAACTGAACTTTTTGTTGCAGTAATGGTGTAGTTGAATCAAGCAATAAATGGTGGGGGTATCCATACACGAGATAATCCAGATCAATCGTAGTGGAAAATGTCAGTCGTGGAACATTTCACTATGAAAAATCCCCCATAATTCATAGGATCATCTGACCCTGTGCTAGGTGAAGGGTGGATTAATGCACTGGGGAAGAATTTCAATTTCATGGGATCTTCATAAATTCAAAAAGTTAGTCTTGATGCTTACCATTTAGAGGGTGATGCCGATCAGTGGTGGTCGATGGATAAAAATATTAGGGACGATGATGAGATTGATGTTGTTGATTGTGATGAATTCAAAGGCATGCTTCTAGGAAATTATTTTCCAAAGGATGCTCGACTTAAGATGGAAACAAATTTTGGAATTTAGGTAACAGGAAGACTCAGTGGCTGATTATGATGAAAGGTTCACTCGATTGGCAAGGTATGCTCAAAATTTTATCCGAGACCATGATAATAAAATCAATAATTTTTACTAAGGATTAAAGCCAAAATATTGAAGGGATTTAGCTCCTCGTGAGTTAAAGATTTATGAAAATCTTGTTTGGTGTGATGAGAAGGTGGAAATGGAGTTTTCCAATTATCAAGTTTTCTATAACAACCAATAGAAGAAGAGACTGAGGTGGTAGTAAAAGAGAAGAATCCTTAAAAAAGATCTGATTGTACGAAAACTAAGTATACAGTTTGTGATAAATGTGGTAAAAACCATGCTGTGGAATGTCTTTTGAATTCCAGAACGTGCTACCAATATGGTAATATGGGACATAAGGCTTGTTATTGCACTGAAAATGATCAGGGTGATTGTAAGACCAAATTTTATTTACAATTAGTGAAATGTTTCAAGTGTAATTAGATGGGTCATTATGAAAACGAGTGTTCGACAAAGAGATCAAATGATGGGAAGCAGTCACACTATAAGAAGAAAGATGTGGTGAAATCCTTTGAAACTACATCAGCAGATGATGGGCCATTAAATGAAGTGGTATCAGGTAATTTGTTTGTTTTTTCTGATTATGACAATGTGTTGTTTGATTCAGGGTCTACACAGTCTTTCATCTCTGAAAAATTTTCTAGTAAATTGGGAATTCCATCTCAAGAAATGACTCCTAAACATGTGGTATAAACACATTGGGTAAATGTGGAAGAAAAAACACATTATATCAATCTTCCTATCCTTATCCGTGGAAATAACCTACTTGCAAACCATATTGTTTTACCTCAAGTAGAGTTTTATGTTATCTTGGGTATGGATTGGATCACTGTTTACCATGCTAAGATGGATTGTAGATCTAAAGAAGTTTCTTTTCAAGAAGACATTAATTTTTGTAAAAGAATGAACCCTTACTGTTGATAACATATCAATAGGCTGAGAAACTTGTAAAATATGTAAATGAATGTTACCCTGCACATATTTTTTAAAAGAATAGAACTGTTCAGATTAATGATGTGCTAGTGGTAAATGAGTATCCTGATGTTTTTCCTGTGAGTTTTCTTGAATAATACCAGATCGGGAAGTTGAATTTACTATTGACTTATTTCCTGACGGAAATCCAATTTCAAAACCCCCCTATCAAATGGATGAAATTGATCTTTTAGTGTTGAAGGAGAAATTACAAGATTTATTAGAGAAATGTTTCATTCGACCTATCACATCACCATGGGGCACTTTTATCTTATTTGTTAAAATGAATGATGGTTCAATGTGACTTTTCATTGATTAAAGATCCTTGAATAACATCACTTTTAAGAACCAATATCCTTTGCCTCATATGGATGATTTGTTTGATCAACTCCAGAGAGCTCAGTATTTTTCAATGATTGAACTAAGATTGGGGTACCATCAGTTGAAGGTAAATGAGAAAGATGTTCCAAAGACTGTGTTTCGTACAAGATATGGCCATTATGAATTTATAGTAATGCCTTTTGGGATAACCAATTCACCTGCTGTATTCATGGACATTATGAATATAATTTTCCATGAGTTCTTCGATAAGTTTGTGGTGTTTTTCATTGATGATATTTTGGTGTTTTCTAAAAGTAAAGGGGATCATGAAAGTCATTTAAGGGTTATTTTTCAAACCTTAAAATAAAAGAAATTGTGTGTGAAATTCAGAAAGTGTCAGTTTTTTTGAAACAAATATCTTTCCATGGTCACATTGTTTCTGAAGATGGAATAACTATTGATCCTGCAAAAAGAAAGGTTGTTGAAGAATGACCAAGACCAACAAATGTAACCGAGATTTGTAGTTTTAATGGTTTGGAAAGCTATTACCGATGTTTTGTTAAATATTTTTTTATGATTATCTAGTCCAATGACTAAGATAACTTGAAAGGGTGTTATGTTTATCTGGAAAAAAGAATGTGATGATTGTTTTCAGGAATTGATAAGAAGATTGGTGAATGCTCCAGTTTTGGCACTACCTTCCAGGAATGGTGAGTTTGTTATCAATAGTGATGATTCATTGAAATGACTTTGTTCTGATCTAATGAAGAATGATTAGGTAATTGCATATGATTCACGTTAGTTGAAAACTAATGAGGTAAATTACCCTACACATGATTTGGAATTAAATGTTTTGGTTTTCGCTTTAAAAATTTGGAGGCATAATTTGTATGGTGTAAAGTGTGAAATATATACTGATCAAAAAAGTTTAAAGTATATATTCACTCAGAAAGACTTTAACCTGAGATAGAGGAGATGTCTTGAATTAATCAAGGATTATGATTGTACAATTCATTACCATCTAGGAAAAGAAAATAAAGTGGATGATGCTATGAGTCTAAAAAGTAATGCTTCATTAACCATGCTACATTTAAAACGTGCTCCTTTGGTTAAGGATTTGAGAACGTTGGCGAAGAGGTTGTTGGTGCAGGATGTTATTCTTATTTGTTTCAAGTATCAGTGAAATATTCCTTATCAGAAAGAATTACGCAAGCTTAGAAGAAAGACAGTGAGTTGTAGAAAAAGGTAGAGCTGCTTCAGAAGGGTATGTTACCTGAATTGAACATTGATAATGATTATGTTTTGAGATTTGGGAAGGGATTGTGTGTACCTTTTGATTTATAGTTGAAGAGAGAGTTGTTATGTGAATCTCATAGTTCTTCGTTTTCAGTTCATCCAAGAAGTACTAATATGTATAGAGATCTTCGGGAGTATTACAAGTGGGATGGAATGAAAAGAGATATTGCTGATTTTACTGTGAAGTGTTTGACTTATCAACAGGTTAAAGTAGAGAGGCAGTTATCAAAAGGGATGCTTCATCCTTTACCAGTGCCAAAGTGTAAATGTGAGAAAATATACATGGACTTCGTTGTGAGGTATCCAAAAAAACCTCAAGGTAATAATTCAATCTGGGTTATTATTGAACGCTTGACTAAATATGCTCATTTCTATTCTGTACGAGATACTTTTTCCCAAGGAAACATTTCTCGTTTGTATCATAAAGATATAGTCAGGTTACATGGATTTACCCTCTCCCTTTTATTTGATTGTGATCCCAGGATTACTTTTATCTTTTGGAAAGTCATTCAGAAGTCGTTGGGTATTGAATTAAATTCTAATACATCTTTTCATACTCAATCATATGGGAAATCATAGTGAACAATTCAGACATTATAGGATATGCTACGTGCTTGTTTGATGGACTATCAGGTATGTTAGGACTAACATCATTCTTTGGTTGAGTTTTCTTATAATAACAGTTTTCATTCTAGTATACAGATGACACCATTTGAGGCATTATATGGGAAGTGGTGTCGAACTTCACATTTTTGGGATGAAGTGGGTGAAAGTAAGTTTATAGGACCAGAATTTGTAGAAGAGTTGGCAGAAAATGTTCAGCTGATACAAAAACACATGAGAACATCTCAGAGTAGGTAAAAAAATATATGCAGACAACAGGAAGAAGGATCTATCTTTTGAGGTAGGTTATCATGTCTTCCTCAAACTTTCGCCATGGAAAAATGTGATGCGATTTAGTAAGAAATGAAACCTGGGTCCAAGGTTCATTGGACCATATGAAATTCTAGAGAGAGTTGGATCAATTGCTTACCGAGTGGCTTTACCTCCGAGTTTATCTTATATACACAATGTTTTTCATGTTTCCATGTTAAGGAAGTACATGCTATATCCATCTCAGGTTTTTAGTCCAGAGGTTGTTCAGCTGGAAGAGAATCTATCTTATGAGGAACAATCGGTCCAGATTCTTGACCACATGGAGAAAGTATTGAGGAATAAGGTGATTCATCATGTAATGGTTTTGTAGAAAACCCACATGATTGAAGAGGCAAAATGGGAATCTGAAATTGCAATGAGGGATAAATACCCCGACTTATTCGACAATTAAATAAATTACGGTGACTCAATTTTTGAAATGGGGAAGGATGTAACATCCCATGTAAGTAAAGAGTAATATATTTTCATATATATGTCTATTTATGAATTATATAGTGTTTTAGAGGCTTAAAATGAAAATAAATTTGATCTTAAGCATAGAATACTGTAATATTTTTAAAATATTGTTTTACCACCATTTGATGGTGACCCATTTTTAAATAAATCATTTGATAATTTCATAAACTCTATTTTTCAATATAAACTTAATATTTGGAATCAGGGCATTGAAATTTACTTTGGATAAATTTTTGTTCTTTTTCTTACATTGTTCATTTTGTAATGAATAGTGAAAAATACTGAATTTTACTTCAAAACTACTTTTTCATCTAATTTAATTATATAGACAGATTGTCCTTTTAATTGGTTATAATTTTTAATTAGAATATATTTTTATAATTTAATCCAATTTTGGTCATTGTAATTAATTTCACTTTGGAATTGGGCATAAACAAGTGACAAACTTTTGATAAATATTGTTTCTAAAAAACCCGCTATTTGTCTTGACAACGTGAATTATTTTTAAATTAATTACTAAAATTTCTGTGTTTTCAATTTGGTAAAATGGATTCCATATTAGGAATCATAAGGTCTAAATTATGTAATTATACTCTTTTGTCTTTGGACATTATGTATAGTAACGACGGTAATTATAATTAATTATTGTGATTAATTAGTAAACGGGTAGTTAAGGGTAATAAAATAATTTCATAATAATATAAAATGACCCCAACATGTGTCCTAATTCTGCTGGTTCTATCATGGCCAACCACGGTTTTCATTTTTCCAACTTTGGAACCCCATGGAATTACTTTTGTGTGATAGTGACATTTTATCTTATTATTTTTAAAGAAAGATAACTATAACAAAAGTATATAACACCTAAGTAAAACAATTTTAATTTTGTCTACATAAATGATCTCTTAGAACATAAATATTAATATTAAAGCTAAAAATATTTCCAACATCATGGTATTTGTTTTATAATTTTTTGACATTAAATAAATAAATTTATTTATGACACCATGATGACGTAGTGATTACCTCATTAATGAACGATTTAAATAAAATGAAAAGATAATGTAAAATCTAAGACATAAACATGTAAAAAACCTATTTTATGGGCAGATTTCGAGCCCTTATAACCTTATCCTTGAAATATATCATTTTGGGTCCTTTAAAATCTGAAAATCATTTTATAATAAAGTAATATTTCATGACTTTCCAAGAGTGCCCATCCTCCCTCCTATAAAAGGCCCCAACCTCTACCACCTTAGCCACACATCTCAAGACATTGGATCGGCCAAAATCTGTTCATTTTATCTCTCTATAGACCATTATTCAATATATAAGCCTTACCTTAGGCATAAATCTCTTCAAGAAACACTTTTGGTTCAATCTAAAGGGAGATACTTGATTTAAAGGTAATGTCTTCTCTTATGTTCTTTTGTTTTATTTTGATTATCCAACCCCATAAAATCTTTTTTACCTTTATTTTGTAAAAACACCAGTATATTCAATATACTAGGATGTTGTTATGAGAAGGATTTGATTTACACTTACACAAACTTCCGTCTAATGGTTAAAGAACATACTGTTTCTATGAGTGGCGAAATACTGCCTCACGAAACGATGATTGTTCAATATTCTTTTAACACCTTTAATGTTGGCCATTAAGATGTAACTATATTTATATATGAAATATATTATGTTTAGGTATTCCATATTCTTCTATATTTTTCATTTATGTCAAACCAATATGGTTTCCATTATGGGTAAATGTGATATCTTCATTTTAGGAAGTGTGGACTACCTCCCCCTCAAAGTGATTTGAATCATTAATTCCATATGTGGGATGTATAAAAGACGGTGTAAATGATATTATATATGATATTATACTATAATTATAATATACCTTTATATCATTATGATTTTATGCCATTAAATAGGAGATAGAAATGAATGTAGCGTTCATGCGTACGTACGGCTTACAGTCTCCATGAACGGTGCATTTCATTTCTTACCTCTAAATGTTATTTAATATTATAAATTCATTTATACACTGGATATATATGATATATATAATATCAACATCATGAATATAATTCTGTATATAAGGTATATTTAACCACATTAACAACTTGTAATTATAAGTAGTTTATTTTTGACTCAAGTACCAATGATCGACAAAACGACTGTTATTAACCTAAATAATTACATAATGTTCATAACCTAGTAATAATTGATATAAAATGAATAATGAACTTGAAAAAGGTTCTTATAAATTATAAATAAACTCTAGATTATTATTCTGGAGATTAAAGAACAAACTAGTCAAGTCGAACAGAAGGTAAGGGACTTCGTCTCAATCTCCTATCATTGAGGCATATTTTGTTTTATACACAACTGTCTTTTATACTGTGTATAAAACCATTTGAATTTTACTTTTTCTCAAAAGGAATCTTTTTATTTGAAGCATTTTACTAAATCACAAAAGGGAATGTATTTTTCTTACCTATGCGGCGACAATGACTTCTCCGCCGCCGTGACCATTATTTGAGTTTCGGCATCCTCTACAAGCCATAATTTTTTCTAAAATTAAAAATAAACACCATGTTTTACATTTCATTTATTTTGGTATTGAAAATGGTTCTAATAATGTTTTGATTGTATAAATGTGTTTTTGATATCTTGTGATTGAAATGTGGAAATGTTTTGTTTTATTTATGCATGTTTTATGTGATATGATTATGTTAAGGTTCTTGGGAATTGTTTATGAAGATAGGTGGTTCTGTGATAAACTAAGGGCGTGTGAGCCCATTATTGCTCTCCAAGGCATTGGGTAATGCAAAGGAGTGGAATGCTAAGGTTTCTCTGAAGAGATTTAGGGAATACACTATAATGGGTATTCCAAACGTAACCATGCGGGTTAATCCCTATGTAAGAATGTAATGAATGCATAAAGTTACCTTTATGCCTTATGATTTCTATTAGTTAGTCATAAACCTTATGATTTCATGAGGTTCACTAAAGTGATTATGTTTATAATTAAAGTATGTTTTCAATGATTCTTATGTATACATGGACTATGTTTTTCTTTCCGTATTTTTATATCCCTTTCTAAGCTTTTTATGCTCATCCCATTTTATTGAAATGATTTTCATAGTTCAAGGGAACGGTACATGATGTGATGATAGTGTTGAGGAAGGGTCAAGAAAGAATCCACATTATATTTTGAATATGTTTCCATTGATGAAAAAATACTGTTTTTTATGTGACCACCTTGTTTAAAAGGGGGATGAAATGCATGAATTATGATCTTATTCTTTAAAACTCTAAACCTGAAAAGATCCTCAATGTTTATTCTTATAATAACTCAAGATTAAGTATTGTTTAAGGTTGGGGCCTTATAGATACGACTCATTAATTCCATATGTTTGACGTATAAAGGATGGAGTTAATGATATTATATATGATATTATATATGATATTATATATGACATTATACTGGATTTATAATATACCTATGTACCATTATGTTTTAATTCCATTAAAATAAGAAATAGAAATACAAGCAGCGTTCATGCATACGTAAGGATTACCGTCTCCATGATCGGTGCATTTCATTTCTTACCTCCAAATGTTATGTACTATTATAAATACATGTATATACTGGATATATATGATATATATGATATCTAAATAATGAATATCATTCTGGATATAATGGAATATTGACCACATTGACAACTTGTAACTATAAGGTGTCCATTTCTTACTAAAGTACCAAATATCGACAAAACAACAATTATTAACATAAATGATTACATAATGTTTATAACATTGTAATAAGTGATATAAAATGAATAATAAACTTGAAAAAGGTTCGAAATAGAGTATAAATGAACTTCAGTTTAGTATTCACAATATTAGAGAACTATCGATTCATGTCGGACATGAGGTAAAGGATTTTTTATCTCACTTTTAATTCCGTAAGATTTCCATTGTTCGCCACTTATTAATTTCTTGTGGTGTATGGTGTACTAACATTTGATATATATAATCATGATTCTAATTGTAATCATGGTATTCTGTGATTCATTTGGTTGATATTAACTTTTGTTCATATGCCTCAGTTGATTACAACGTGGTAAAGGGTTTCATCCCAATTTTTTTTACCGTGTGATTCATGATATATTTGTCACTATTTCATTTTGTGTACTGCATGTACTGAAAATTATTGTACTATTTGTGTAATATACATTCATTTATGACTATTTAAATCTTCATTTTTTGATCCTTCTTCATGTGGCATATGTTTTGTAAGTTACCAAATCAGTATGGGAACCTTTCACCCTCCTCTTTTTAAAAGACTTTTTTTTGTTATGTCTTTTAATTTATATCTTATTATGTTGGGATATGTTCTTATATATCTTTATTGATTTAAAATTTATTTCCAAGTGATGAGATACTGTTTTTATCTCATCAAATCATTTTCTGTATTTTAAAGTGACGTCGTTAAGTAGTCAAATTTTTACAAGAGAGCTTCTTAATCCAATTTCAATTCTTTGGGTTCAACTTGTACTTCTTGAATATGGAATCCTATGAATTTGTGTGAATTACCTATGATTGTTTTACACTTTATATTCACTTATATTGGGTGTATTTATATTTTCCACACATAATTATGTCATTGATTTATCCTTAATTTAATGATACCATCTTTATAAGGGATTTCATCTAAATTAACATTTCCACTGAAACTTCATTGTTGTTATGAACCAATTCACTCTTATATGGTGTATATACTGTCCTTTGACATATAATATCATGAATCCCAATATTCTGATGGTATTATAATGTTTTGGTTTACTGTTATTTCACAGTTATTTGTATTCAAGAGTCTCTCATTTTGTTAAAAAATCTTTAACTAAAATATCGTTTTATATGTTTTAAATATTTTTTCGTAAAAATATTCCGCATTAATGTCCATGTTTTCAAAATAATTTTTAGAATTTATTTATATGAAAATTAATGCTTTCAAATGATAATTCATTTAAAAGCTTCAAAGTGGTATGACACAATTTGATTCAAAAATCTCTTTTTAAATAGTTTTGAAAATGATTTGATAAAGCATTGTTTATTTCAATATCTTGATTTTATATATTAGAATGTGGAAATTTTATGATTCTTTTATACTTGTGATATGTGTTATGATTATGTTATGGTTATTGGTCATTTGTTTATGTATACATGTGGTTCCGTGATAAACCTAGGGATGGTGAGCCCATGATAGCTCTCCAATGCATTGGGGAACATGACGGAGGTAAACATGATGTTTCTCCTTAGAGATTTATGGAATATTCTATGACCGGTATTCAATGTGTAACTCCCTACGTAGCTGTGATAGCTACAATATATTTTTGATATTTATTCCATAATTAACCTTTTTGATTTATGATTAGTGTGTGTTATGCATAAATCTTATGTTTTCATAAAGTATGTTGTGATTGAAAATATGGTTTCATTGATTTTTATTCATTGATGGGATAATGTTTTACATACTTTTTTTTATAACACATAATGAGCTTTTTATGATCATTCCATGTTTTGGAAATGTTTTCTACAAGACATAAAGATGAATAGGGTCAAGGATGAGATCAACGAAAAGTGAAGCTGTCTAAAACATGGAACTAGACATGTTTCTTTTTAAGAGTGTTTATTTTATTATAAAATGGATATTGAGTAGTAGTTTCTACTTGTAATATTAACGTTTTAATATAATAGTTATGGCCTAATCCTCTAAAACTATAAACCTAAAAAGATTCTCAAAGTGAATTTTTCATTTAATTCAATATTATGTATTGTTTAAGGCCGATTCCTTATAACGATAGTCTTAATGACCATCCAATTCTACATACCAAGTTCATTTTTATATATTTATACCACAATCAAGTCATATGTGGCATATATCCTAACATATGTCACATAATACATGAATTAACCAAAATATGGAACATATGTAATCCATTCCATTTTATGTATATTCTCATGTTCATGAGGAGACCAATTACATGAAGTATGTTTTCATTGATAGATTAGAAATAATATTCTCTTCGATTGATCCATTAATAATATATTTAGTACAATGAAATTATAAATTTCATAAATTAGGACAATAAAAATCATAGAACTATTATAATGGGTATTGATCCCAAGAATATATTACACCACACCTAAATCCTCTATTGAACAAAATTTATTCAACCAGGACTTAAAATACTATAGGGCTAGTGTTTTTCCTTAAATAAAGAATACATAATCAATATACATTGTTATGGAAATTTAAATTCTTAGGGGATGGTTAATAAATAAGTTTTTTTATTGTCAATATATTATAATAAATAAAATTAATTGATTTCTAAATTCATTTTTGATTATTGATTTTTCATGGAAATATAAATGTGTAATTCTTTTGATAATTGATGAATAAGGATGTCATTGATATGTGGAAATTTTTTATTTAATTATTGAATTTTAGTTGAAAATTCAATTTTCTATGATAAAAATAATTAGTATAATACTTTTCATCAAGTACATGGGATGATACACATGTACAAGGAGTATTAACATTATATAAAACATTTAAAAGAAGTAATATGACCCTGAAAATGTTTATTTGGATGAGGAATTTTATTATGATGAAAAATATCATTTCTCCTGATGATTAATTAATGAGATGATCATTATTACAATTTTAATTTATAATAAAATTAAAAAATAAAATATATAGGGATATTATTAATATGATACATCCAATTTTATAATTATATTTCTAATTAAAGAATTTCTGGGCATAAAAATGTTGTGATGAAGAAAATATTTCATGTGGCGTTTTTTAAATTATCATAGTGATATTACTATTTTGATTGATGTTGACACATTAATTTGGATGACTTAATAAACATATTATAAATGTAAATGACATGTTATTAGGTTACCACAACACTTACAAGAAGTGACAGACTACTAAAATGTTTATTTTCATAAACTGAAGAAGAGAAATTAATGAATTCCATAGAAATGAATATTTTTTATGATGATTTGTGAAGAATAATATTAATATGTCCATGAAAAATGAATTCACATATTATATGAAGTATATGAAGAGTTTTGTATTGACACATTTTTTGGAAAGGATTTTCAGTTTATGATGAAGTATTTTTCAAACTCTTTATGAGATTTTACACAAAATAAATATAGCTAATAATGCCAACATTGACCTCCAACATGTCTAAGAATTATAAGTGAATTTATAATCTATACTTCGAAACCATACTACCCATCATTTAGGGTAATATGTGAGTTGGATATGCATTGTCTTATTCGCACACACCTAGGTGTATTCACATGTAGATGGTCTCGGATGCACTTTTTGTCCAAGTCATGTTGGCATGGCCCATTTTCCTTTTGGTGAATGTGTTGAATGTGATAATCCCCAGCCACTATCTCAAAGTAGTTGTGGAATGATATTATTGATAAATCATGGATTGAACAAGATTTTTATGGATTTGGGAAGATGAATTAGCTATATTGTTCCCCCTCCTTTAATAGTATATATATTTTCACAACCCTATTACCTCATTTGTCTTAATTGTTTGATCTATCCCCCGTCATCTTTTACCTCCTATGATGCTTAAAGGGCTCAACACACAGGAGTAAATAGATATACCACCATATATTGAATATGTGGTCACCAGGTCTATTATATGGTTGATATTATGAGATTGTGAGGCATCACGCCTCCATGAATGAAATCTCTATCATTAAATCATAAGATTGATCACAGTAAAGTATTCTTCCATGTGAAAATGAATATATATTGGAAATTTCATAACATTGAGGATCATGAGATTTAATTATATTTGTGATATTTATTATATTCGCATGAAATCTTCACCATGATAGGGGAAAATTACTCATGTATAAATAGAATCCATGAATCATGGTATAAAATGAGTTTAGAAACACATGATAATTTAGTGTCTATAAATAATCATAAAACAACCTAAAAAGTAGTGGATTGATGGAGAATAGTTCTGAAATTTTTTGAATTGTGAGGCTGAAATATTTTTCCCATAAATATCTAATCCCCACGTCATGGGTTATTACTGAAATTTTAGAGAGCACATATTTTATAGTGAAAAAATATCACCATGAAACACCAATTTAACGAAGATAGGGAGCACCATAAAACTACTACTTGTGTGATGAATATTTTAATTTATGGTCAATGGATTTATGAAAATCATACTCTGTTTTCTTCTCAATGAACATGTTATGTGTATAATCATTGGATTTAATGATACCCATAAACATAAACTATATGAATTTCATGAATACATTTGAGACAGTTTCATATAGTTTTACAAACTGTGTGTTTCATGTTGGGAAATACAAATTGTGATCTAGTTATAAAAAAAGAGTAAATGCATTTTATCATTTCACATGTGACAACATAAGGTAACACATCAACTAAATGATTCTATTTGTAAAAGAATAGAATTAATGTACCTTGTCTAGTGTACGCGAACAAGTATATTTTGTGGGTAATGTTTTTCCCTAGAGCTTCATATTCTGTGAGGGAGTATCCTATACAAGGATAGTAGTACAATTCCTAATATAGATATTTTTCATATATTATTCATTTAAATACATTAGTGTGTGCGAAGATATATTGAAAGTACACACATTCGTTATCTTTTTATTGAGTAAAATTAAAATGTGAGATAGAAAATAAAAATATTTAATAAAAATTTAATGTTATAGGGTTTATATGTTTATTATGTCCATTTAAATATTTTTTGAAGTGAATTGAGATTTCATGAAGATTCTTTCCTAACATTTTTAAATCATAGTATTAAATTAAATATTATTTAAAAACATGTTTTCATTAATTGAAAAAAATTTTATAGCGGATAATAACTCCATTAAAAAAATAATTTTGTACCTCAGAATTTAATTTTCAATGAAGTATAAATTATAGAGAGTTATGAAAGATTCATTATATGATCTGTAACACCCCAATCTTCAACGATACACTTCTCTTTGAATAATGCAATAACGTGTGTTTTACACAACATCGAGTTCTAACACACGCCACAACCGATCAAACTAGGCATTATGAATAGTAATTCCTAGTTTTTAAAATTTTAGAAATTTTATATCTAAAAATGGACTTCATTTTTTGATTCGGAGTATTGAATTTTGCCTAATGTGAAATTTTGGTACATTTCGGATAACTTTAATATTTTGATGAATAGTGAAAAATACTAAACATTAATTTACAAAAACATTTTTAATCAATATAATTAAGAGTGATAAATTATGAATTTTAGTGGTTTTAAATTATATTTAAAATATATTTTTACCATTTAATACAATTTTGATGATTGGACATAATTTCACAATTAAACCGATCATAAACAAATATCAATCTTTTGATAGTTATTATATCTTAAAAACACGGTTTTTGTTTTGATAGCGGGAATTAATTTTAAATTAATTTCAGCCAATTATGTGTTTTGAATTGGGAAAAATGGATTCAGTATTTGGAATCATGATGTACAAATTATGTAAATAGGTAACTTTTATTTTTAGACATTTTGAATAAATACTTCGGCAAATATTTTATTTACCATGATTAAAGGCTAAATCCTGTTAATAAGGGTTAAAAAAATAATATTATAATAATACTAAATTACCCTAAAACGTGTCCTAACATTATTGGTGGATAAATGTTCAACCATTGAAATATTTGGGTCGATTTTGGGACCCCATGGAGCCACTTGTAGGTTATAGAGACACTTTATTTTAATTAAGTTAAAATAAATAGAAAAATGACATAAGCATATATATTTTAGAAAAAAAAAATTACATAGGGTTATATATGATGGAATTTCAAATATAAATATTAATTAGAAAGATAAAAATATTTCCTACATAAGGGTATTTTATTTATAATTTTTAGACATTATATAATTTAATTTATTTATGTCATAATGGTGATGTAGTAAATACCTAATTAATGAAACATTAGAATAATTGATATTATAAATACCCAAATAAATGTAATTTGAGACTTTTTATAAATAAAAATAATTTTATAGGATAATATGACATGTTAGTATTGAATTAAGTAACTTTTTTCTAATTAATCATTCTGTTTTGATTTCTAAAAAATCAATTATTGAATAGTGTCAAAATTGACATAAAAGTTTTTTTAAAACAAATATTATATTATTAAATGATATTAAATTCCTATAAAAATAAGGATCATCCAAGAGACTTATATCATGATTATTTTATCATTAATGGACTACTTTGGGGTCTCTTGGAGGTATATAGAAAGTTTATTAAGTATATAATATAAAAATACAATGTGACATGGTAAGGGTCAAACTAATTAACTAAGAGTTAAAACTAAAAGATAAGGTTAATATAATGACCCAGACCTATCTGACCTTTATTATTTGAGTGGTTTTAGACCCATCCCCACCTTAACCTTTAACTAATAGACTTTTGAGCCATTATAAACCGAATATGAATTTATTTTAAAATAATATTTCTAGCTTTTCCAAAGGTTCCCCTCACCCCTCTTATAAAAGGGAACTCCCCCTTCTCATTAATTCACGCCATCAAAGTCTTTTGGATCGGCCAAAACCTACCCAAATACTCTCTCAACTTCCTTCAATTAATCCTAGAAGCCTTACTTTAGTCACAAAGCCAACCTATGTATCCCTTTTGATCAAATCAAAAGGAATAACCTGAAGAAGAGGTAATAATTTCACCACCCTTTTTCAAGTTCCTTTCTTCTTCACTTCTTCATTCTTTGTTATTACCATTATATAATAATACATCCAGTATATTATATATACTTTGATGATATTATAAACATGGTACAACCATATTTCAAAATTCTATCCATCCTTTTAATGACATGTCACCATACCTGCGTACGTACGGCTTACCGTCTCCACGTTTTGGTGTAATTGTTATTAAAAACATTATTATTCGGATGGGTATAATAATGATGTGTAATTCATATAAATAATAAATATAAATGATAAAGATTGTGTATATATGATATAAAATCCAATTAAGTATTATTTTAATATCAAAATAATGATATTGTTGCTCATGCGTACGTACAGACTACCGTCTCCACGAACGCGATGAAATTCATTCCCCATCATATCCATTCATGTCTAATTATCATATGAAGATTAATAATAATGTTTAAAGACTTAATATAATTCTAGATATGAATAATATAAAAGATAACCATGACCAAAACGGCTTACGTAACAAAACATATAAAAGAAAACGAGTAAGTTAACACCCGAAACAACGATAATACTAAGATATTATAAACAAATCAATGTTAAAAGATCATATATGATATCATATTAATGTATATTCTTATGGTATAAATTAATAAAAATTATTTCACCATTTTACAAAAGGTTAACCTACCCTCAACCAAGGAAAAGTACAAGTTCTGGGTTTATTTCACAATCTTTTCATTATCTGAGGTTGTTTATACGTAATTATCTACTGGGACCTCATTATCATCCACATCCATGTTTCTTAAAAATGTATTTCAAAACATTATTAATATTTTACAGTATTTGGGTTAAAGTCATTTATACCCTTGTTTGAATTTTTATAAGAAGTTTATAAAGGAATCATTCTGTCGTTTTCCAAACACGGTGCTTTTTAACCTTTTCGACAGAATTAAGGTAAGAATGTTTGTTTAACTTATACGGCGGGTGCGGCTATTTTCCACCGTCATAAAATCTTCAAAACTTCCCTTAAAATCTCATAAGAAAATTTTCAATGAAAATGTTTTATTTTATAGATATATGACTCTTAAATGATTTCAAAATAGAAATAGATATTTCTCTAAAAAGAGTTCTGATTTCATCTATGTCAATATCCTTTGATAGATTTCATGATTATTTGAAGTTGATTTATTATGATAAAAAACTTCTATATTTTATTGAAGGTATTGTGATATGTTCGACTATGGATGTGTTATTTTTATACCATTCGTGGTTTATAGATGAAGTATTTACATTTCCTATGCTAGTTTTTATACGAATGTTTATGTTATGTTTAAACCTTTTCATATGGGAATGCATTGGACTTAATATGTGATGGGTGGAGACCGCTATAGCTCCTCGATGCATCGGTAGGTATCATGAGACAATCTAGTGTCTTGGAACAAGGCCTTGAAAAAATCTTATTTGTAGTCTTGGCACGAGGCTTTGGCTATGGGGTTATGATAGTCTGGCATTATGCATTCCATCATTATGAAAGTGGTCATTGATATTGCATGTGATTATTTGAATAGTATAATATCCATGTGAATAAGTAAATGGAATTATTTCATTTTATTTCTTCCATATTATGTTTATGTTTATGTTTAAAAGGCTTTTGTTTTAGTTATACATTGTCTTAAATGTTTATTCTTATTTATGAAAGTTTATACTATATTTTTATCCTTACTGGGAATTTGAGCTCACCCCTTTCTATGTTTTATTTTTCCCAGGATGTGAAGAAGTATTTTATGAATGACCTGCATCGATAGTATGAGGGGATAAGAGTGTGGACTATGGAGACTATATTGTTGTAGTTTTCATTTTTATGATGTAATGTCATACTTTATGAATATATCTACTGTTTCCAAGCCTACTAAAATAATTGGTCTTTCGAGATTTTATCTTTCTTGTGATCATTCCAATGTTATGTAATAATGCACCGACTCTCAGTAACAAGGGTCAGGGCGTTACAGTTGGTATCAAATAAAGTTTAGTACAAACCTTGGAATCTAGATTTAGATAAAATATGATTAGAACACATATACCTAACATGGACTTTTAGGATTAGTATAGAATAACTTCTTAGAATTTTGGTAATGTAGAGATTAAGTGAGTTTTCCGTGCAATATATCCATCTCTGGATATGAGCAGGTTGAGGCGGCTCTGGCATAGATGTACCTAGGGGTAAAACCTGAAAACACCGCTTTGAGATGGACTCGAACGGGAACTAGTGCACGACAACGGGCCTTGCTGCACTATTGGTTATGACCCTCTCGGGAGATATGCTTAGGATAACTCTCATTTTGATTACAAATCATTATGAAGGGTTTATGTGTATATACTTCCTCAATGAATTTTTCCTATGATAATAGATTATAACCATAAATAGTTCAATTTATGTTAAGTGTTTTATAATTATGAAATTATGTATTTTGATACATAAACTGATCTAGTTTATGCCATTGTTTAGAAATGGCGCCTAGTGGAAGAAATGGAAACCGTATCAATTCACACACTCCATGTAGGGATTTCCCTCCTCAAAATAATTATAGTGGTGTTGGTGATGTAACTGGTGTTGATCACCTAATCACCATTCTAGGACAACTCACTCAGGTTATGAATAATAACCATACCCGTATGGACCACCCTGATCCACAGTGTGGAGGGTCAATTTTAGATCGAATCATGAGGCAACAACCACCAACGTTCAATCAGAGTACAAATCCCTTAATAGGTGAGCAATGGATAAATTCCCTATAGAAAATATTTCAGGCTTTGGGGAGTAGAGAAAGGGAAGAAGTTAACATGGCAGTTTACTGCCTCACTGGATAAGCTGATCTATGGTGGTAAATGATTCAAAAAACGAAGGAAAATGATGATGTATCAAATATGGAATGGAGGTAGTCAAAGATCTATTTTTAGAAAAATACTTTCCTCGTCACCATCATGCAGATATGGAAAGACAATTTCTGAGTCTGAGACAAAAGGAGGATGAGAATGTTGAAAAGTATGAGGATAACATTACAAGGTTAGCAATGTATGTTGGATATTATATATGTAACCCATGATGTAAGATTGATCGTCTCATTGATGGGTTAAATCCATTTCTCTATCAAGCATTAGTCTCACAATCCTTCTCGTTATACGAAGACATTGTCTCATGTGCTATCAGGATAGATAAAGAATTATCTAAGTCATATTACTTTAAAGAAAAGCAAGAGAAGAATAGATCTGTTGATCAATCTGGGAATAGAAATAAAGGGAAGAAGGGAAAAGTTGAATTTCCATCATGTAGTAAAAGTGGGAAGAAACACCATGGTACTTGATTAAAAGCAACGAGAGTCTATTACAAGTGTGCTGAAAAAGGCCACCAAGCTTGTGATTGAAAGGGAGAGAAAGAAGCAACTGATGTCCAATGCTACAATTGCAGGGAGATGGGACATTATGCAAATTAATGTCCTAATAGTTAGGTGATCATACCTCAGAAAAGGTCAAGGGATCAAGGCCAAGTTTATGATATCACTACTGCTAACGTAGAAGCTCCAAAAGACATGGTGGCAGGTAATTTAATGGTTTCCTCAAGTTTAGAGAATGCATTATTTGATTATGGATGATCGCATTGTTTTATATCTTCCCAGTTTTCTAAGAAAATTAGTTATTTCCATTTTGATTTAACAAGGGAGTTTTCAGTTAAAACTCCTAAGGGAAGTATCATTGCAACAATGTTTTGTGAATCAGTCCCCATTAGAGAACATAAATGTTCTTTATCTACTGATCTCATCTTCATACATATGATTGAGTTTGATATAATCCTTGGTATAGACTGGCCTTCGGACCATGATGGGAATATTTATTATAAGAAGAAGGAGGTTACAATTGTTGATGATGATGATAAGGAACACCTTATCTTTAGAGCAGAATCATCACTACCTAATTCTTATCTAGATCCACCCCCAGTAGCTCAACTAAATTCAATTATTGGGGAGGAAGAGGATGAAATTACAGTGGGTGAGGAAAGGAATGTTCAAATAGAGGATGTACCTATTGTGAAAGATTATGTAGATGTGTTTCCAGAAGATTTACCTGGACATCCTCCAGAACGATAAGTTGAGTTTTCAATTGATTTAATTCTTAGATCAAGGCCTATATCGAAAACCCCTTATAGAATGGACACTATAGAATTGGTTGAACTAAGGAAACAACTTGAGTAATTGAGTAATATGGGATTTATTATCCCTATTGTTTCTCCATGGGGAGCCCCTGTTCTTTTAGTTAAAATGAAATATTGATCTATGAGGTTATGTATTGACTACAGGGAGATCAATGCTATAAAAATACAAAAAAAGTATCCCCTACCTCGCATTGATGATTTACATGACTAGCTGCATGGAGATAAATAATTTACAAACATTGACCTTCGATCTGGATACCATAATTTGTGTGTGAAGAAGTAAGACATTCTGAAGACAACATTTCGAACCAGGTACGGGCATTACAAGTTTACAATAATGCCTTTTGGATTTACCAATGCACCCTCTGTATTCATGGATATGATGAATAGAGTATTCAAAAAATATCTTGATGAATTTTTGGTGGTATTTATTGACGATATCTTAGTATACTCCAAAAGATACGAAGATCATGAAAATCACTTGAGCATTATCTTGAAGACTCTGAGAAGACATGAATTATTTGTTAAGTTTAGGAAGTGTGAATTTTGGCTTTAGGAGATTTGTTTTCATGGCCATATTGTCTCTAAAGATGGAATCTATGCTAATCCTTTTAATACCACGGAAATCGATGAATGTCTAGCACCTACGAGTATAACTTAGGTATGTAGATTTATTGGATGGGCAGGTTATTATCGACGTTTCGTCTAGGATTCTGCCAAGCTGGCTATTCCATTAACAAAGCTCACACGTAAAGGGGTTCAATTTGTTTGGACAAAAGAGTGTGAAGAATGATTCGAAGAACTGAAGAGAAGATTAGTCAATGCTCCTATATTGACTATAACATTGGGGAATGATAGGTTCGTTATTCCTAGTGATGCTTCGAAGAAAGGACTTGGTTGTGTCCTTATACAGGATGATCAAGTTATTGCCTATGCATCACAACAGTTGAAAGTTAATGAACAAAAAAATCCTACTCATGATCTCGATTAAGCAGCTGTGATCTTTTCTTTGATGATATGGAGGCACTACCTCTATGGTGAAAAATGTGAGATTTATACTAATCACAAGAGTTTGAAGTATATTTTAACACAAAAAGAACTCAACATGAGGAAAAAGAGATGGCTATAATTACTCAAGGATTATTATTACACGATACACTACCACCCGGGGATGGAAAACAAGGTGGAAGATGCTTTGAGTAAAAAATATCATGGAGTTATGAATAATATGATAATTGAAAGGGATCCAATTTTCATGGATCTAGTGAAGATGGACATGGGAATAACCAGGGGAGGTGAAACATCAATCCGTTTTCAAATGGTTGCCAAACCATCTTTACTAGAAAGGACTAAGAGTTCTCAGACCGATGATGAAGAATTTAAAAAGAATATTAAAGCTATGAATGATGGGAGATTGAGAGACTTTTTGTATGAAGAAGGAATTTTGAAATTCAGGAAGATACTTTGTGTTCCCGATATACCTGATCTAAAAAGGGAATTGCTGGATGATGCTCATAGTTCCAATTTCACTATACACCCTGGGAGCACCAACATGTATAGATATTTGAAGGAACATTTTTGGTGGGGCAACATAAAGAGGGAGATTGGGGATTTTTTGTCAAGATGTATACTTTGTTAACAAGTGAAAGCTGGAAGGCAACAGCCTGGATGAGTCATGCAACCTCTTCCCATACCTGAGTGGAAATGTGACAGTATTACGATGGACTTCGTCATGGGGCTACCAAAGACTCCTAGAAGGAACGATGCAATATGGGAAATTGTTGATCCTCTTACCAAGTTAGCATATTTTCGTGCTGTAAGGGAAGATTTACCACTTGAACGAATAGTAAGACTATATATTAATGAGGTTGTGAGACTTCATGGAGTACCCCATTTGATTGTTTCTGATCGTGATCCCCATTTTACATCATGATTCTGGAAAAGTGTTTAGAAAGCCTTGGATACTAAAATTCATTTGACCCCTGCCTAGCACCCTCAAACAGATGGACAATCAGAACGAACTATTCAAACCTTAGAAGACATGTTGAGATCCTTCTCACTTGACTTTCAGGGTATGTGGGATCAATATTTACCTCTGGTAGAATTTTCCTATAATAATAGCTTACATTCTAGTATTCAGATGGCACCATATAAAGCATTATATAGAAAGAGACATTGCACACCAACCTGTTGGGATGACGTTGGTGAATGAAAACATGTAGGCCCTAAACTGGTGGAGGAAATGATGGAAAAGGTGATGTTAATCGAAGACCATATCAAAGCAGCTCAAAATAGGCAGAAGAGCTATGTCGATAATCGGAGGAAGGATTTGGAATTTCTAGTATGTGATCATGTTTTCTTGAAGGTATCTCCATGGAAGGGATTCATACGTTTTTGTAAGAAAGGTAAATTGAGTCCTAGGTACATCGGACCATTCGAAATTCTAGAACAAATTCAGGCTCTAACTTACTGATTGGAAATGCTGCCAAGTCTCTCAAAAGATCATGATATGTTCCACGTACCTCTGTTGAGGAAATACATGCCTGACCCAACGCATGTACTCACCTATGATTAAGTAGAATAGGAACCCGATCGTTCTTATTGCGAAGATCCCATCAGGATTATTGATACAAGATAACAAGTGATGAGAAACCGGATGACTCGTTTGGAAAAATTTTTATGGAGTAACCATAAGATGGAAGAGCCAACGTGGGAACCCGAGGAACTTATGATGAAGAACCACCCATGTCTTTTCATGCGGTAGTATTCTAGAAATTTCGAGGATGAAATTATTTTATGGAGGGGAGAATGTAACACCTCAATCTTCTACGGTATTCTTCTCTTTGAATAATATAATAGCGTGTGTTGTACGCAACATCGAGTTCTAACACACACCACAACCGATCAAACTAGCCGTTATGAATAGTAATACCTACTTTTTAAAATTTTATAAATTTTATATCTCAAAATGGACTTCATTTTTGGATTGGGAGTATCGAATTTAGCCTAAGGTGGAATTTTGGTACTTTTCAGATAACTTTAATATTTTGATGAATAGTGAAAATTACTAAATTTTAATTAAAACAAATTTTTTAATCAATATAATTAATAGTGATAAATTATAAATTTGAGTGGTTTTAAAGTATATTTAGAATATATTTTTACCATTTAATACAATGTTTTTCATTGGACATAATTTCACAATTAAACCAGACATAAATAAATATAAATCTTTTGATAGTTATTATATCTTAAAAACACGCTTTTTATTTTGACAGTGGGAATTTATTTTAAATTAATTTCTGCCACTTCTGTATTTTGAATTTGGAAATATGTATTCCATATTTGGAATCAAGATTTCCAAATTGTGTAAATTGATATCTTTTATTTTTAGACATTTTGAATAATTACTTCGGTAAATATTTTATTTACAATGGTTAAAGGGTAAATCCTCTAAATAAGGGTTAAAAAAATAATATTATAATAATAATAAATTACCCTAAAACGTGTCCTAACCTTATTGGTGGATACAAGTCGGACCATGGGAATCTTTGGGTCGATTTTGGGACCCCATGGAGCCACTTGTAGGTGATAGGGACACTATATTTTAATTGCATTAAAATAAAAACAAAAATGACATAAGGATATATATTTTAGAAAAACAATTTTTACATATGGTTATGTATGTTGGATTTTCGAATATAAATATGAATTATAAATTCATAAATATTTCCTATATAATGGTATATTATTTATAATTTTTAGACATTATATAATTTAATTTATTTATGACACAATGATGATGCAGTAATTACCTAATTAATGAAAAGTTAGAATAATTGATATTATAAATCCCCAAATAAATGTAATTTGTGAATTTTTATAAATACCAATAATTTTATACAATAATATGAAATGTTAGGACTGATTTAATTAACTTTTTTATAAGTAATCGTTCTGTTATGAGTATTTTAAAAAATCAATTATTGAATAGTGTCAAAATTGACAAAAAAGAGTTTTAAAACAAATATTATATTATTAATTGATATTAAATTTCTAAAAATCTAAGGTTCATCCAAGATACTTATATCATGATATGTGTATCATTGATGGACCACTTGGGGTCTCTTGAAGGTATATAGTACGTTTATTAACTATATAATATAAAAATACCAAGTGACATGGTAAGTGTCAAACTTATTAACAGAGAGTTAAAACTAAATGATAAGGTTAATATAATGTCCCAAACCTATCTAAATTCTATTGGTTGAGTATTTTTCGACCCATCCCCACCATTAAATTTAAATTATCCACTTTGGATCCATTAGAAACTGAATATGAATTTATTATAAAATAATATTTATAGCTTTTCCAAAAGTGCCCCTCACCCCTCTTATAAAAGGGAACTCCCACTTCTCATTACATCACACCTTCAATGCCTTTTGGATCGGCCAACCCCATACCATATACTCTCTAAACATTCCTCACTTCATCATATAGGCCTTACATTAGTCATAAAGCCATCCTATGGAGCCCTTTTGATCAAATCAAAAGGAAGAACCCGAAGAAGTGGTAATGATATCACCACCCTTTTTGAAGTTCCATTCTTTTTCAACTTCTTCTTTCTTTTTTATTACCATTATAATATAATAACTCCAGAATATTATATCTACTTTGATGTCATTATAAACATGTTACAACCATATTTCAGTATTCTATCCATCCTTTGAATGACATGTCACCATACGTGCGTATGCACGGCATACCGTCTCCATGTCGTGCTATAATTGTTATTCAAAACATTATTATTTGGATGGGTATAATAATGATGTGTATTTCAGGTAAATAATAAATATAACCTGATAATAATTCTGTATATAGGATATAACATCCAATTAAATATTATTTTAATATCAAAATAATGATATTGTCGCTCGTGTGTACGTACGGACTACCGTCTCCACGAACGCGATGAGATTAATTTTCCATCGTATCCATTGAAGTCTAATTCTCATTTGAAGATTAATAATAATTTTTAAGGACTTAATATCATTCTGGATATGAATAAGATAAAACCTATCCCTGAAAAACACGACATACGTAACAAAACATATAAAAGAAAACAGGTAAGTTAACACCCGAAACAACGATAATACAAAGACATTATTAACAAATCAATGTTATACGATAATATATGATATCATATTAATGTATATGATTTTTTTATAATTTAATAACAATTATTTCACCATTATACAGGAGGTTAACCTACCTTCAACCAAGCAAAAGTACAAGGTAAGGGTTTATTTCACAATCTCTTCATTATTCGAGGTTGTTTATACAAAATTATCTACTGTGACCTCTTTATCATCAACATCCATGTTTCTTAAAAATTTATTTCAAAACATTCTTACTATTTTACAGAATATGGGTTAAAGTCATTTATACCCTTGTTTGTCTCTTTATAAGATGTTTATAAAGGAATCTTTTTGTCATTTTCCAAAAAAGGTGCTTTTTAGCCTTTTCAACAGAATTAAGGTAAGAATGTTTTTTTAACTTATACGGCAGGTGCGACTATTTTCCACCATTATAAAATCTTCGAATCTTCCCATAAAAGATTATAATAATATTTCAAATGAAAATTTTTTATTTTATACATATATGACACTTAAATTATTTCAATATAGGAAGAGATATTTCTCTAAAAAGAGTTTTGATTTCATCTATGTCAACATCCTTTGATGGATTTTAAGCTTATTTGAAGTTGATTTATTATGATACCGAACTTCTATATTGTATTGAAGGTTTTTTGATATGTTTGACAGTCGATGCGTTATTTTTATACCATTCGTGGTTTATGTATGAAGTATTTACATTTCATATGCTAGTTTTAATACGAATGTTTATGTTATGTTTTAAACTTTTCATATGGGAATGTATTGGACTTAATATGTAACGGGTGGAGCCCGCTATAGCTCCTTGATGAATCGGTAGGTCTCATGAGAGAAACTAGTGTCTTGGTACAAGGCCTTGACAAAATCTTATTTGTAGTCTTGGCACAAGGCCTTGGCTATGTGGTAATGATAGTCTGGCATTATGCATTCCATCATTATGAAAGTGGTTATTGATTTTTCATGTGATTATTCGATTAGTAGAATATCCATGTGAATAACTAAATGGAATTATTTCATTTTATTTCATCCATATTATGTTTATGTTCAAGTTTAAAAGGCTTTTGTTTTGGTTATACATTTCCTTAAATTTTTATTCATATTTATGAAAGTTTCTGCTATATTGTTATCCTTACTGGGCATTTGAGCTCACCCCTTTCTATGTTTTATTTTTCCCAGGTTGTGAAGAAGAATTTTATGAATGACCTGTAGGGATAGTATGAGGGGATAAGAGTGTGGAGAATGGAGACTATGTTGTTCTAGTTTTCATTTTTATGATGTGATGTAAAACATTATCAATATATCTACTCTTTCCAAGGATACTAAACTAATTGGTCCTTTGAGATTTTATCATTCTTGTGATCATGCAAATGTTATGTAAAAATGCACCGACTCTGGGTAACTAGGTTTGGGGTGATACATGATCATTCACAAAAATTTTTGATTTGGAGTGGATGTTGAATCATCCTGTAACTGAAGAGTACTAGGTTAACAGAAATATAATAATTTTGATACAGTAGATTTTAATGTCCTACAGTAGAAGTAAATTGTAATTATGTTGATGTATATTCTCCCAGTAAAATAGAGATATATTTTTTAGAGTTTATTAAATATACGTAATGATTAGGTTTTGGTAGTACAAAATATTTCATTAAAGTGTAAATTTTACCTGTATAATGAATAACACTAACTCGAGAAGATTTATTTCATCATTATTAAAAAAAATTCACATATTCATGGTGTTTTTAATCACTATAGTGTTATAGTGATATGATAATCTATAAAAAACAATTGGTTGATACTGATAAAGAATAATTATTTTCACCGAACCTTGTAAAAATATTTATGTCCCTCTTTTTATTTTGTTAGCATTATATCATTAGTGAATTCTTTTTGGGAGTTCATAAAATATATTTTCTTCTTAATTAAATAAGAGGCTCATTATTAAAAATTAATAATTGAATAGATTGTAGAACATAGTAAAATTTGGGAATACTAATTAACTCCCCAAAGTTCCATTAATTGATCCATCCGGAATATACAAGTGGCATAAAAGTGTAACTATTTCTATAATTGGATCATTTCATATAACATGGTTTAATTGAATTGTATATTAAATATACATTGTAAATTACCTAGAGTTGAATACATACTCTATACACTGGTTGAAAAATACATGAATGTTTCTACAATGACTCTATAGTGTCAGAAAAATTGAAACACAAATTGATTAAGGATAATATCATGGAAATACTATAAGGATAATTTTTATCTTAAAAAATATGTTTAAAATGGAACTTTTAAGGAATAAATATTTAGTTTTGGGGATTATAAGGAAGATGATTCTCTCTCTATATGGTATAATACTTCTCCACTCAATTTTAATGTTTTATAATAATGTTCTCGAAGAAATAATTACATATATACCTTGATTTTTAAGGATATATTTATTTAAAAAGCATGCTATTATATGGAAATTAATAAATATGAAGATTAACATGGATGGAAATTAAAATGTTCAAATTTTTTCATAGAACTCATTAATGAAATGTATGATTCAGTGAAAATTTTCAGTAATTATATTTTAGAAATTGAAGATGAATTGAAAAGGAATGATTATGAGGGAACATCGAGTAATCATGTTTTTTTGATGTGATCCATGCACTTGAGGGATTATTCATATATTTCATGAATTTTAGGTATTATAAATTTGAAGAAAAACATGTAAATTCAATGATTATTACATGTTAGTGAATGAAAAGTCATTATTGTAAGAATATTATATTCAGAATATCCATGGTTTGGAAAAATCTCATAAATATACTAATAATGTTAAGGAATACCATAATGAAATTGAAGAAATAATATTGAAAAAGCATCAAATATATTTAATTTAATGTATTAGATAACATGGATATTAGATTAATGAAATGGTAATTTAATGGAACGTAGGATGACCCTAGTTGAAAATGAGAATTTCTTCCTCAAATTGAAATTTCTTGAACTAGGTGTGAATTTGATAAATTTCAAGTAGACACATGTTGGAACACACCATGTCTCGTAGAAAAAGGGTTATTCCACCCAAACACATGAAAAATATTTATTCCTAAAAAAGTAAATTTTTTATAAAAAATATAATTAAAATATTTTTTAAAAGGATACTCACTTTGATGGAAATAAGATATCAATAATATATCTTGAACAATATTATAATAATTCAGGGAAGAAGGTCATCCATAACCTGATTTGTTCTTTTTATACTAATACATTTTCATCATTTATCATAGTTTTAGTATAAGGCCCCAGCCTTAAATATTACTTAATCATGAGTTACTACAAGAATAAACATTGAGGATCTTTTCAGGTTTAGATTTTTAGAGAATTAGATCATAAATCATGCATTGTATTCCACATTTAAACAATGTGGTTAAATAAAATAAAATTTACATTTTCTCCCATCCGGGAAACATATTTAAATGAAAACATGGATACTTTCTTGACACTTCTTCGACACTATCATCACATCGTTTACCATTCCCTTGACCTCTGAAAAACATTTCACAACCATGGGATTAGCATAAAAAGCATAGTAAGGGATATTAAAACACAGAATGAAAATATTAGACCATGTATACATAAGAATAAATTAAATAATACATTATTCATAGAATGTATGCACTTTAACATTCTTCATGAAATCATAAGGTTTACGAATAACTCAAAGAAATCATAATACATAAAGGTAACTTGAGGCATTCATAATATTCTTACATAAGGAGTAATCGTCATGGTTATGTTTAGAATACCCAATACAGCATATTCCCTAAATCTCTTTAGAGAAACCATAGAGTTTAACTCCTTCGCATTACCCAATGCATTGGAGTGATATATCGGGCTCACCCGCCCTTAGATTATCAGGAAACCACCTGTCTTCATAAATGATTCCCAAGAACTATAACATAATCCTATCACATAATACATGCATAAAGGAAACATAACATTTCCACATTTCAATCACAAGATATCAAAAACACATTGATATAATCAAAAAAATATCAAAACCATTTTCCATACCAAAATAAAATAAAAGTAAAACATGGTATTTTTTTAATTTAATAAAAGTTATGGCTTGTAGAGTAAGCCGAAACTAATATAATAGTCTTGGCGGTGGAGAAGTCGTTGTTGCTGCATATGTAAGTCAAAAACATTCCCTTTAGTCATTTAGGAAAGTGATTAATATAAAAATATTCCTTCTGATTAATTTAAAAATAAATGGTGTTTATAAACATTATAAAAGAAAGTTATGTATAAAACAGAATATGCCTCAATGAAAGGACATTGAGATGAAGTCCCTTACCTCGTGTCCGACTAGACTCGATAGTTATTTATTCTACTGAATAATAAACTAGAGTTAATTTATAATTTCTTAAAAACCTTTTTCAAGTTCATTATTCCTTTTATATCACTTATTACCAGGTTATAAACATTATTTAATTATTTATGTTAATAATGGTCGTTTTGTCGATCATTAGTACTTGAGTGAAAAATAAACATCTTATAATTACAAGTATTTCATGTGGTAAAATATCCATTATATCCAGAATTATATTCATGAGGAAAATATCATATATATCATATATATCTAGTATACACATGAATTTATAATATTACATAACATTTAGAGGTAATAAATGAAATGCACCGTTCATGGAGACGGTAAGCCATACGTACGCATGAACGGTACGTTCATTTCTATCTCATATTTAATGGAATGAAATCATAATTATATAATGGAATATTATAATTCAAGTATAATATCTTATATAATATCATTAACTTCATCCTTTATACATCTCACATATGGTATTAACGTATCAAATCACTTTGAGGGGGCGGTAGTCCGCACTTCCCCAAATGATGATATCGCGTTTACCAATAATGGAAACCATAATGGTATTCCATAAATGAAAAATATAGAAGCATAAGAAAAACATAAAAATAATATATATCAAATATAAAAATAGTGACACCTTAATGGCCACCATGAAAGGTGTTAAAATAATATTGAACAATCATCATTTTGTGAGGTAGTAATTCGACACTCACAGAAACAGTATGTTCTTCAACCATTAGACGAAAGTTTGTGTAAGTGTAAATCAAATACTTATCATAAAAACATCCTAGTATATTGAGGATATTAGTGTTGTTACAAAATAGAGGAATAAAAAGAGTTTATGGGGTTATAGAAGAAAAATAAAACAAAAGAACATAAGAGAAGACATTACCTTTAAATCGGGTAACTACCCATAGTTTGAACCAAAAGGGTTTCTTGAAGAGCATTCTACCAAAGGTAAGGCTTCTATGAATATGAGAGTGATGTGGAGAGATAAAATTAATATATTGTGGCCTAGACAATGGATTGATTGGTGTGGGTAAGGTTGTAGAGTTGGGGGCCTTTTATAAGAGGGAGGAAGGGCACTCTTGGAATTTCCGGAAAATTAGATTTATTATAAAATGAGTTTCGGATTTTAAAGGCCCCAAAATGATATATTTCTAGGATAATGTGATAAGGGTTCAAAATCCACCCATAAAATTTGTATATTACAAGTGTATGTCTAATATTTTACATTATCTTTTCATTTTATTTAAATCATTCATTAATGAGGTAATCACAACATCATCATGGTGTATTAAATAAATTTATTTATTTAATGTATAAAAATTATAAAAAAATACCATGATGTAGGAAATATTTTTATCATTCCAATTACTATTTATAGTCAAATATACCATTTTTTTAGACCAAATAAAAATTGTTTTGCGTAGGAGTTACATACTTTTCTTATATTTATCTATCTTTAAAAATAAAAAGATATAATGTCACTATGACACAAAAGTGGTTCCATGGGGTCCCAAAGTTTGGCACATGGCATCCCATGGTCGGCAATGACCCAACCATTATCATTAGGTCACATTTTGGGGTCATTTTATATTATTATGTTTTGTTTTTATTACCATTATCTACTCGATTACTAATTAATCACGATAATTAATGATAATTACTGTCATTACTATTCATAATGTCAAAAAAAAGAGTCTTAATTAAATAATTTGGACCTTATGATTCGAAATATAGAATCAATTTTACTAAATTTCAAACACATAAATTGTAGTAATTAATTTAAAAATAATTCCAGTTGTCAAAACAAATAGAGGGTTTTTTTTGAAACGATATCTATCAAAAGTTTGACACTTTTTAAGCCCAATTCCACAGTGAAATTAATCACAATGATCATACATGGATAAAATTGTAAAACTATATTCTAATTAAAATTTATATCCTATTAAAAATATAATCTTACCATATAATTAAATTACATGAAAACGAAGTTTTGAAGTAAAATGCAGTATTTTTCACTATTCATTAAAAACATGAACATTGTTAGAAAAATACCAATAATTCATCCCATGTAAATTTCAATTTCCAAATACTAATGAATATGTTTATTTTGATAATTAGAGCTTATAAAATTTTCAAAATATAGATTTAAAAATGGTTCTCCATCAAAAGGCGGTAAAACAATCTTCCAAAAAATATTAGAGTATTCTATGCATAAAATTGGATTTATTCTCATTTTAAGCCTCTAAAACACTATCTAATTCATAAGTAAACTTGGATAGGAAAATATATTACTCTTTACATACATTGGATGTTACATCCGTCCCCCTTTAGAAAATTATGTCCCCACAATTTACTTACTTATTGAATAAGTGGGGGTATTTATCCCTCATTGCATTTTCAGATTCCCATGTGGCCTCTTCAATCATGTGGTATTTCCACAAAATCCTTTACTTGATGAATCACCTAATTACACGATACATGCTCCGTATGGTTAAGAATCTTGACTGGTTTTTCCTCATAAGATAGATTCTCTTCCAACTGAACTACCTCTGGACTGAAAACATGAGACGGATCTGGCATGTACTTCCTTAACATTGAAGCATGAAAAACATTGTGTACCTAAGATAATCTCAGAGGTAAAGCCACATGGTATTCAACTGATCTAGCACTCTCCAGAATTTCATATGTTCCAATGAACCTTGGACTCAACTTTCCTTTCTTACCAAATCACATCACACTTTTTCATGGTGAAACTTTGAGGAAGACATGATCACCTACCTTAAGAGAGAGATTCGTCCTCCTATTGTCCGTATAACTTTTCTGCCTACTCTGAGGTGTTGTCATGTGTTTCAGTATCAACTGAACTTTTTCAGGAAACTCTTCTACCAATTTTGGTCCCATCATCTTCCTTTCACCAACATCATCATAAAAAGTTGGAGTTCGACACCACTTCCCATATAATGCTTCAAATGGTGCCATTAGTATACTGGAATAGAAACTGTTATTATAAGATTATTCAACAAAAAAAGATGTTGGTCCCTACTTCCCTAATGATCCACTGAACAAGAACATAGCATATCCTCCAAAGTCTGAATTGTTCATTCTGACTGCCCATCTGATTGAGGATGAATAGCTATTCTAAAATTTAATTCAGTTCCCAACGTCTTCTGAAGGCCTTTCCAAAAGTTAGAAGTAATCCTGGGATCACAATCAGATACAAAAGAGAAGGGAACTCCATGTATCTGGACTATCTATTTAAGATAAAAATGAAAATGTTGATCTAGGGAAAAAGTATCTCGTATTGAGATTTATTGGGAAGATTTAGTCTAGCGATCAACAATAAACCGGATTTCATTATTATCTCAAGGTGTCTTCAGAAATCCCACAACGAAGTCCATTGATATATTCTCCCATTTCCACTATGGTACTGGTAATGGTTGAAGCATCGCATTCAATAAATCCCACTATTCTTTAACCTGTTGACAACTCAAACACTTCAAAGTAAAATCAGAAATTTCTCTTTTCATTCCATCCCAACAGTAATACTCCTGAGGATCTATATACATCTTAGTACTACCAGCATGAACTAAAAATGGAGAACTATGAGCTTTACATAACCACTCTCCCTTCAACTATGAATCACAAGGCACAAACAACATCTTCCCAAATCTAAAAAAAATTATCAATGTTTAATTTCTGTAACATACCCTTCTGTACCAGCTCTAACATTTCAACAAATCACTATCTTGCTTCTGAGCTTACATAATTATGTATGATAGGGAAGATTTCACTGATACCTAAAACAAAATAGAAGAACATCCTGCACTAACAACTTCTATGCCAAAGTTCATCAAATCCTTAACCAAAGGATCACGTTCCAAATGTAACATGGTTAATGAAGCATTACTTTTATGACTCAAAGAATCAGCCACTTTAATTGCTTTTCCCAGCTGGTAAGTAATTGTACAATAACAATCCTTGAGTAATTCCAGTCATCTCTTCTGTGTCATGTTCTATTATTTCTTACTGAATATATACATTAAATTTTTTTGATCAGTATATACATCACACTTTACACCATACAAATGATGCCTCCAAATTTCTAAAGTGAAAACAATAGAAGCTACTTCCAAATCATGTGTAGGGTAATTTACCTCATGATTTTTCAACTGATGTGATGCATTAGCAATTACCTGATCATTCTGTATTAGGACGAAACCATGTTTTTTCAATCAAGCATCACTATAGATAAAAAACTCACCATTCATGGAAGGTAGTTCCAAAATTGGAGCATTCAAAATCTTCTTTTCAATTCCATAAAACAATCATCACATTCTATTGTCTAGATAAAATTAACACCCTTCGGTGTTAGCTTAGTCATTAGACTAGATAATCATGAATGTTATTTAACTAACATTTGGTAATATCCTGACAAACCATGAATACTACGAATCTCGGATACATTTTTGGGTCTTGGCAATTCATAAACAACCTTTGTTTCTATAGGATCAACAGTTATTCCATCTTTAGAAACAGTGTGATCAAGGAATGAAATTTTTTGCAACCCAAACTCACACATGCTGAATTTCCCATGCAATTTATTTATTTTAATGTTTGAAAAATAACCCTTAAATGGATTTCATGCTCCTGTTTACTTTTAGTAAACACCAAAATATCATCAACGAAAACAACCACAAACTTATCCAAGAACTAATGAAAAATTCTATTCATAAGATCCATGAATATAGTAAGTGCATTGGTTAACCCAAAAGGAATTACATAAAATTCATAATGGACATATCTTGTATGAAACACAGTATTTGGAACAAATTCTTCCTTTACCTTTAATTGATGGTACCCCGATCTCAGGTCAATCATTGAAAATTACAATTCTCCCTGGATCTAATCAAAAAAATCATCGTTATGAGGAAAATGATAATTGTTCATAATAGTGATGTTATTCAAGGCTCTATAAATAATGAAAATCCTCATTGAACCATCTTTCTTTTTAACAAATAAGATAGGAGCACCCCATGATGATGTTCTAGGTTGAATGAAACCTTTCTCTAATAAATCTTGCAACTGCTCCTTAAACTCTAAAAGATCAATTTGATCCATTCGATAAGGGGGTTTTGAAATTGGCTTAGCATCAAGAACTAAGTTAACAGTAAATTCAACTTCCCGATCTGGTATTATTCCAGGAAACTCATCTAGAAAAACATCAGGATAATCATTTACCACTGGCACATCATTAATCTGAACGGTTCCTTTATTTTCAACAATTGGTGCAAGGTAACATTTATTTCCATCTTTTACATGTTTCCCATCCTCTTGATATGTTGTCATTACTAAGGGTTCATTCTTGTATACAAACTGAATGACTTCCTGAAAAGAAAATTCTTTAGCTCTAAAATCAATCTTAGCATGGTAAATATGGAGACCATCCATACACAAGATAACATCAAACTCTACTAGAGGTAAAACAATAAGGTTTTCAAGTAGGTTCTTTCCACAGATAAGGATAGGAAGATTCATATAAATTCATTTTAACTCAACATTTCCCCCAGGTTTTTTTTACCACATTTTCAGGAGTCACTTCTTGAGATAAAATTCCCAATTTACAAGAAAATTTTTCAGAGATGAAAGAATGTGTAGACCCCGAATCAAACAACACATTGGCATAATATGAAATAAAAAACAAAGTACCTGACAGCACTTCATTTGATGGTCCAACATCTTCTGAAGTAGTTGCAAAGTATTTCACCACAACTTTCATCCTATAGTCTGACTGCTTCCCATCATTTGAGCACTTTTTAGAACACTCATTCGCATAATGACCCATCTCATTTCACTTGAAACATTTCAGTAACTATAAATCAAATTTGGTCATACCATCACCCTGATCTTTTTCAGTCGAATCATGCGTCTTATGTCCCATATTACCACATAGATATCACTTTACAGAATTAAAAAGACATTCCCCATCATGATTTTTACCGTATTTATCACAAACTGAAAACTTAGTTTTATTACCATCAGACCTTTTTGAAGGATTCTTCCCTTTCTCTAGCCACCTCGGTCTCTTCTTCTATTGGTTTCCATATAAAACTTGATCATCAGATAACTCCATTTCCACATTCTCAGCATATCGAACAAGATTTACATAAATCTTGAACTCGAAATAAGTTAATGCCCTTATATATTTTGACTTTAATCCTAAGAAATAATTATCGAATTTACTATCAAGGTCTCATATAAAATTTGGAGCATACCTTGCCAATCGAGTGAACCTTTATTAATAAACAGCCACTAATTCGTCCTCTTGCCTCAATTCCATGAATTGTTTTTCAATTATAATTCGAGCAGCCTTAGGAAAAAATTTATCAAGAAACATACCTTTGAATCCATCCCAGTAAAGAGAATCATTCTATCCACATCCCTAATATTTTTAACCATCGACCACCACTGATCTTCTTTACCCTCAAAACAGTAAACAACAAGACTAACCTTTTGATTTTTGGAACACCCCATGACATTGAAAATCTTCTCCAGTGCATTAATCAACACTTCATCTAGAATATGGTCAAATGATCCTCTGAAAGATGGGGGATGTTGCCTCATGAAATGTTCTTCTACTGACATGTTCCTATACGGTTGATCTGGATGATCTCGTGCATGGATACCACCACAATTTATTACTTGAGTCAACTTCACACCATTACTACAACAAACTATTGAGATCGAATTCCAACCATCTCAAGATGCTGATATGGAAGGTCATTTCCTTCCGTATGACTTCCTTTCACTACTTCCATGTTTTCTCTACTAAAATCCATTATAAACAAACATGTCTTAGAAGAAGCAACATGGTAACCTTAAAATTCTATATAATTTCAATTTGACCATAAATTTTTTTTGGATACTCATTTAGTAGAATTATAACTATTAAAGTTATCAAAACTGACCTCTGATACCAAATATAAGGCCCCAGCCGTAAACATTACTTAATCTTGTGTTGTTACAAGAATACACGTTGAGGATCTTTTCAGGTTTAGAGTTTTAGATAATTAGATCAGAAATCATGCATTGCATTCCACATTTAAAAAAGGTGGTTACATAAAAGACAATATTCATTTTCCACATCAAGGAAACATATTTGAAATAAAAAATGGATTCATTCTTGACACATCCTCAAAACTATCATCGCATAATGTACCTTTCCTTTGGTATGTGAAAAACATTTCAAAAACATTGGATGACCATAAAAAGCTCAGTAAGGGATATAAAAATAAGGAATGAAAATATTAGTCCACGTATACATTATTATTAATGAAATAATACATTATTCATTGAATATAAGCACTTTAATATACCTCATGAAATAAAGAGGTTTATTAATAACTTATATAAATCATAAGACATAAGGTTAACTTGAGGCATTCATAACATTCTTTCGTAGGGAGTAACCCTCATGGTTACATTTGGAATACCCATTACTTTATATTCCCTAAATCTCATCTAAGAAACCATAGAGTTTAACTCCTTCACATTACCCAATGCATTCGAGATCTATATCGAGCTCACCTTCCATTAGTTTTCAAGGAACCACCTATCTTCATAAACAATGCGCATGAACCATAACATAATCGTATCACATAAAACATGTATAAAGGATACATAAAATTTCCAAATTTATATCACAAGATATCAAAATCACATTGATATTATCAAAAAATTATCAAAACCATTTTCAATACCAAATTAAAATAAAAGTAAAACATGGTATTTTTTTCATTTAAAAAATTGTATGGCTTGTAGAAGAAGCTGGAACACAAATAATGCTCACGGCAGTGGAGAAGTTTTTGTCGCCGCATACATAAGAAAAAAACATTCCCTTTTTTTGTTTAGTAAAATGATTCATATAAAAATATTCATTTTGAGTAAAAGTAAAATTCAAAGAGGTTTATACACCGTATAAAAGAATGTTGTGTATAAAACAAAATATGCCTCAATGAAAGGAGATTGAGTTGAAGTCCCTTACCTCTTGTCCGAATTGACTCGATCATACTTTAATCTCCTGAATAATACACAAGATTTAATTTATACCTGATTAAGAACCTTTTTCAAGTTCATTATTCCTTTTATATCACTTATTACCAGGTTATGAACATTATGTAATTATTTAAGTTAATAACGGTCGTTTTGACGATCATTGGTACTTGAGTCAAAAATAAACTTCTTATAATTAAAAGTTTTTCATGTGGTAAAATATCCATTATATCCGGAATTATATTCATGAGTTAGATATCATATATATCATATATATCCTGTATATACATGAATTTATAATATTACATAACATTTAGAGGTATGAAATAAAATGCACCGTTCATGGAGACAGTAAGCCGTACGTACGCATGAACGCTACTTTCATTTCTATATCATTTTTAATAGAATGAAATCAAAATGATATAATGGTATATTATAATTAAAGTATAATATGATATATAATATCATTAACTATATCTTTTATACATCCCACATATGGCATTAAATATTCAAATCACTTTGAGGGGGCGGTAGTCCGCACTTCCTAAAATGAAGATATCGTGTTTACCCATAATGGAAACCATAAATGTATGACAGAAATGAAAAATAAAGAAGCAGAAGGATAACATAATAATAATTTATATCATATATAAATATAGTTACATATTAATGGCCACCATGAAAGGATTTAATATAATATTGAACTATCACCGTTTCGTGAGGCAGTAATTTTCCACTCATAGAAACAGTATGTTCTTTAACCATTAGACAGATGTGTCTGTAAGTGTAAATAAAATCCTACTACTAAAAACATCCTAGTATACTGATGATACTAGTGTTTTTACATATGAAATGATTAAAAATGGTTTATGGGGTTGGAGAAGTAAAATAAAACAACAGAACATAAGAGAAGACATTACCTTTAAATCAGATAACTCCCATTAGTTTGAACCATAAGTGTTTCTTGTAGAGATTTCTACCTAAAGTAAGGCTTCAATGATAAATATATGTATATGGAGAGATAAAATGAGCATAGTTTGGCCTATACAATGTCTTGAGAGGTGTGGGTAATGTAGTAGATGTGGGGGCCTTTTATAAGAGGGAGGAGAGCCACTCTTGGAATGTCATGGAATGTAACTTTATTATAAAATGAGATTCAGATTTTAAAGGTCCCAAAATGTTATATTTCGAGGATAAGGTGATAGTGGTTCTAAATCCACCCATACAAATGGTTTTTGAAAAGTTTTAGTCTTAAATTTTACATTATCTTTTCATATTATTTAAATCGCTCATTAACGAAGTAATCACTACATCATCATGGTTTTATAAATAAATTTATTTATTTAATGTCTAAAAATTATAAAACAAATACCATGATGTAAGAAATCTATTTACCTTTCAAATTACTATTTATAGTATAATAGATCAGTTATGTAGACAAAATTAAAATTGTTTTACTTAGGTGTTACATGTTGTTGTTATATTTAACATTCATAAAAAATAAAAAGATAAAATGTCACTATCACACAAAAGTGATTACATGGGTTCCCAAGGTTTGTCCCAATGCATCCCATGGTCGGCCATGACACAACCAGTTGCATTTGGAAACATGTTGGGGTCCTTTTATATTATTATAATATTATTTTATTACCCTTAACTACCTGATTACTAATTAATCACGGTAATTAAATATAATTAGCGTAATTCCTATTCATAATGACCATAAACAAAAGATACTTAATTACATAATTTGGACCTTATGATTACAAATATGGAATCCATTTTACCAAATTCAAAAAAAAATTATTAATTAAATGAAAAATAATTCACATTGTCAAAATAAATAGTGGGTTCTTTTGAAATGATATCTATCAAAAGTTTGACACTTGTTTATGGCCAATTCCAAAGTGAATTTAATCACAGTTACCAAACATTGATTACATGGTAAAAATATATTCTAGTTACACATTAAAAAGAATTAAAAATATAATTTAACCATATAATTGAATTATATTAAAAAGCAGTTTTGAAGTAAAATTCAGTATTTTTCACTATTCATTTAAAAAATGAACATAGTCAGAAAAGTACAAAAAAAATTACAAAAAAATTTCAATGTCCCAATACTAATTAATATGTTTATTTTAAAAAATAGAGCTTATAAAATTGTCAAAATATAGATTAAAAATGGTTCTCCATCAAAAAGGCGGTAAAACAATCTTTTAAAAAATATTAGAGTATTCTAGGCTTAAGATTGGTTTTATTCTAATTTTAAGCCTCTAAAACACTATATAATTTATAAATAGACATAGTTATGAAAATATATTACTATTTACTTACTTTGGATGATACATTTAGTACTGCAATTGATGAAAATGTGGGTTAATAAAAATTCATATAAATACATTAAACAATAATTCTGTATTATGGAACAATCAAGAAAAATATATTCTAAAATATTTCCCCTATTAAGGAAAGTAAAATAAAAAAATGTAAATGTCTATTTAAAACTGTATTACAATCCTAAGAAGTAAATTCATTGGATTCTACTATTTATGTTATAAATTTTGACATCAATATATATATGTTTTCCTATAATGTTCCATAAAATAAAATGTACATAAGTGAATTTATATATGAGGTAAAATTTTATGTGATGACAGATCCTATAGAAATGAACCAGAATACAATTTTGATGATAAATATGATAAATAATAATTAACTTATTTACCGTTAAGAAATATTTTATTTTTAAAAAAATATGTGGCTATAGATATAATGATTTTTTTAATATTCCATCCATATAATATTCTTATGTTAATGAAAATAAAGGACCAAAAAATTCAGAATTAAATAAAAAATATATTTAAAGTATTCCCTTGGAAATAAATAGATATATTCATTTATGAAAACATTAAAGAAAACTACTACCAAGAAGAATGATAATATAGATTCCAGGAATTTTATGCCAACCATTAAATTAATATTATTCTATGTAGGGAGATGTTAAAATATAGGAAACATAAAGTAGGACCTATATATGAATTGAAGTAAGCTAAAATAAAAAAGATATTATATCTGGGATATAGAAAATAATATATGTTTTCTTGGAGGCATTCTTGAATAATGCTTTTATAAGAATCATAATAAATGTAGCTAAAAAACATTTATGATGACATATGGAATCTATTGGTAAAAATATATTTATATGGGATACCTAAATATATTTTGTAATAAATTAAATGTTACTGGTAAAATGAAAATTTATAAAGATGAAGAACTATCTAATGAAATGGGATAAAAGGTAAACATGTTGTTCTATGAAAAGAAATATTATACTTTCATGGGATCTCTTCAATATATGATTTCTCATGTGTTTCAAAAACATTGTGTTGAAGGTTAGTGAATTCTTTCTGTATTTAAAATAATTGTATGACTCCTTTATCAATCAAAAAAGTGGTTTTTGAAGAATGAAAAATAAGTAGAATGGAATGAAATATCAATACTGGTATATGTGAATATGAATAACCTAGATAATATGAAGGTGTATGGATGTAAAGAGTATATTGTGTCAAATAGAGTTCAGTATGTTTAATGTAAAGAGTCACAAGAAATAAGTAATCAAGAAACCTTAAATGTACATTGGAAGGATTATCTGGGTGGATTGAAATTTATCATCCCAAGTTCACTTATTAAGATTCTCGTGAGTATTCCACATTATTCCATTTAGTAGAGTATGGTCTTTTTTTGACTTAATTTCTTTTAAATGAATGTCATGATAATTATCAGTAGGTAAAAAAATATAAAAAGTGGAAGAAAATATTCATGAATAATTATTCAATATTTGATAAAATCATAAATTATTTAGAACATGTTGATTTTAAAAATAGATATCTTAAATGTTATATAAATAATTTTTCAACCATGTGTAATTAATATATTTCATCACAATTGGGGGGGGGGAACAAAAAGTATATTATATCAAGGATTCTTCCAATAATGTTAGTATGATCATGTCATATATAAATTCATTGAAAATCAATGTTAACCAATTATAATTATGTCTTTTACATGATTATATTGAATATATAAATAAATTTGGTGTGTATATGGATGAGTAAGATCATTGAATGATGGAGTTAATTATTTGTGAACGTGAAATTTACGATTTTATCTCAAAAGTGTAAATAATAACATATTTCCTGATAAATATATTTTATATGACCTCCTCTTTCAGAAAAGTTATGTTTTATTCATGATATGACATGCATGTTTAATAATGTATGGTATAGATTTCATTGCATATATCACACCTGCATAACATATCTGGCTAACCCATATTGAATTATTATAGACAAGCATAAGGCTCCTTGATTAGGGAACCATGTAGTGGAATCCTTCTTCTAAAATAGGGAGGAATACAAACCTAAATTACCATAAACGAAAAATAAGAATAGGTAAAACCAATAAATTAATAGTTTGAACTTGAATTCAATATGGGGAATAATACACATTGGAATTATATACAGAAATGGTATATATAATGAATATAAATTTGAATATTTATAATCCATATGAATGGGTGATAAATATAGTTAAATATTTTTATATATCTATCATGGCATCATAAGTAAAGGTTTTTTGAATCACCAACTAATTTTTCATTAATCATAGAAAAAGAAAGGTGGAAAAAACATTAGAATTATTTAAGTATGATCATGATGATTATAGTAAAATATATAAAGATTCATGTTATGGTATTTTATAATACAAATCTCTATGTTTTCTCTGATGATTGAATATTTATTCATTAATCCATGATACTTTTTAAATGCCCAATGAGAAAGAACATTTTCAAAAAATTATGATTATGGCCATGAAAATGTTTGTTTTCATGATGAATTTGAATACTAGAAAAAATATCATTTATCATGTTAATGAATTAGAGTGATTATCATGATTTATTTTTTAATTTATTATTTAGTTATAAACTAAAATAAAGAGAATAATTATGAAGATGATAGATCCAGATTTTTTTTGATTATATTACATTTATTGAATTAACAAGGTCATTTAATATAAAGTATTTCATAAAGAGTTTTTTATTTAGGGAATGAAAGTGTGTATTATCATACAACCTAACTCAATAATTGTGATGATTGATTAAACTGATCATCAATGTAAAATACATATATTCATGAGATTACAATTATTAAAAAATTTGGAAGGCCATATAATTTTTTAATCTTATAAATTGATTAATATGAATTAATTTAGAATAAGATAAAATATTATTTTTAATGATGATGTTTGATTAATAATATTAAAAATTTTATGAGAAATATATTTAGATTTTCTATGAATTATATGATGTGTTTTGTCTATTATAATTATTTGTGAATGTCTTGTCAATCTATGATGATGAATTTAGAAAAATCAGAATTGGACATTAGTAAAATAATATGGGAAAACTAGGAATGTAGGCTGTCAATCTCAACCAATCATTATAGTAGAATCACTCAAACATGTATGGGAACAAGCCTGCCCAAGTTGATGGGTGGATTGTTTGTGGGGCCTAAATATGCCCACTTGAGCACACTCGGGTGTATGTGTATATTGATGGTTTAGAAGATGATATTGGGCTAGTGGGTGTAGGTGTGGCCCATGTTTCATGTGGTGTATGTGTTTTTGGAGATAAAACCAGATACTATCTCAAAGTGATTTAATCATGAATTTTTTGTTCAATAACTACTTGAACAATCTTGTGTATGATGTTTGATATTGAAAAATATGTATTCTTCCATAGACTTTTAAGATCTATATATTTCTATATCAGTTTGAACATTATTATTAGGATTGTTTGATTGTTCTCTGTTCCCATTTTTTAATATTAAAAACATGAAGTCTTCCACAAACATTAGTAAAATGGATGGACCACCATTAATTGAATCCATGGTTTCCATGGATAATATAAGAACAATTGTCTAAGATAGTGTTTCTTGAAACCTATATGACTAAATAATCTATGATAAATTAATTTGTATAAATCAAAGTCATATTTTTATCTGAAGGAGAATAAAGTTACAGAGACCATTTTTAAACATTGAGGATATCAATATTTAAAGATACATTAAATTCTAATCACATGCACATTAGAAGTTCTCCACTAGAGTAAAACTCAATCTTGCAAGACAAAATATCTTCCTTGATTCATAACATAAGATTATTTTAGAAACACATGATATAAGGGTGTTTATAAAAATTATAAAAACTATACTTTATTTGGAGTCTTCATGTGTTAAAATTTATGTATATAAGGAGTTATAGATAAGTAAAATTCAACTAATAAATATTTAATAACATTGGAATGGGGTTGTGGATGATTTTTTAGAGTGGACCAAAATTCATGGAGAAAATAGATCATCATTAAACAACCATTTCTCAATGAATAATAGAACCACAAATATAATACATTCTATAGGAAGAGTAGAGTCTATTAAAAATTCATTTACCTAAATAATACATTATTTACATTGTAAAGAACTATTTCTGAAATGAATCATGAGAGAGAAAATTACCTTTATGTGTATCCTTCTAGAAATACATGAAGAACATTGAGAAACTGATAGACGGTGTTGATGACACTGTAATTTATATATTATATTCACCATTTTCACCCATGGTATACACTGGGATAGTAATTATATTTTTGTTTTCAATACATGGTTACATTAATTAACCAGCATCATCAAGGATTTAGATTTCATGAAGAAATGTATCCATGAATAATTTCATGTGTGTGAGATGGAGTGGAAATGATGAATAATTAGGTTATGTAAAGATTATTGTTACATGAACTTGTATCACAAACAAGTATGATAATTCAATACCTGATATAAATTTGTCTCATTACTATGTCCTCAAGAATACATTAGTGTGTGTGAAGAAAAGTGGGCAGTGCATGCATACAAGCACATGTGATTGAGTAACCTAATATATTGAGATACAACATAAAATATTTAGATAAAGAAATGAATTTTTATTGGGTATATATGTTTAGTGATTTAATAAAATTCATTCATAAAGTGGATTGATAATTCTAGATGACAATGACCTAACATTGTGAAAGTCTATTCATAAATTAAAATCATGCTAAAGAACATGATACCTTCACATGGAATTATTATTTTTAGGTTAGGAATAACATTTAAAAGGGTTCACAACTGATTATTTGATATTTGAGAAACAATTCAACTTCATGTTTGTTGATATATTCATCATTTGAACTTTCTATTAAATATGTGAGTATTATTGAAAGTATATCTTCCACTTTTTGATGATTTATATGCTAAAGTGTTTATAATATTTTTGATATAGTAACATTTGAATAACTATAATAAAATAACATGTTTATTTTGTTGATTCAATTACATCAGGTGTAATATAGATATCAATTTTGAATATTATTGAATATATTTGATGAACTGGTGGTTCCAAAATAAAAAAATCCATGACATAACTATTATTACGGTTATAAATAATTCCACTGACTGAGGAAGATTTATTTTCTTCCTTAATAAACATTTTTCACCAATTATAGGTGTTTGTAATTACTATAAAGGTACAGTGACTATAGAATTCATGAAACAACCACAAGATGATCATAAAAAATAGTATTTACATGTAAGAAACCATGATAAAATATATTTCTAAAGTCATTTTTTATTATATGAATTTCATGTTTATATTATATTAGGTAGTTCAATATAGATCCATTACACTTAACATGGGATGAGGTTTGATTGGATGATTGAAATATTAAAATTAATTTAATAATCACTAAATGTTGGGTATAATGATTCACCCCTACCCCCACGCATACTGTCCCTAAATGATCTATTTTGGATCAATAAGGAATACTAAACCCCCAATAAACCACCAATATGCACATGTCTCACATTCGTTCCTTATAAAAACAAATTCTAATATGGATTCTTCAAACTTATTTTCCATGATATGAATGTGTACATTAATCCATGAAGGGTTTTTTATTTTCAAAAAATATTATCACATTATAGACTCACAAATACTTTAAGAGGGTTCATATAGACACCTTCTTAATGATTGTCATGGAAGAAGATAGTTTTAACATACATTTTCTAAATCTCATAGTCATTGATGTCTTCACAGACATATATAATTTTGATGGATTTAAGATTGAAAATTGGTGAAAAGTTTTTATCATTATCAATTGATTAACACTATTTAATCCTTATATAATCTTGTAATACCTTATAAGTACTACCTTGCCCATCCTTGTGTAGTTTCTTCTTGAGTAAATAATAATGAAAAATTGGTTTATCATCTACTATTGGATGTATGAAAATCTATACATGGTTTTGGTTGATGGATTATATTTTAGAATTCATGGATTCCTTCTATTTGGAATCATTTGGGGCACTAACAAGATATTAATAAGAAATAGGATTATTATTATTATAAAATAATACTGATTCATCATCATATGTCACAAGAAAATCTTGAAATTATTGTTTTCTAACCTCACTTGTTATTTTTTATAATACTTCTATCTTTGATATCTTATTCTTACAGAGGTCATTATTGAATTTGTTAATATTCCAACTCTTGTGTAAATTGATCCCTGAATTCATGAATGCCTATATTTCATACATTATTTATCTTTGGGATTATATCCCTCTCATGTAATATATAATTTCATTCCATTATAACTCTTTTTTTTAAAGGTTGTATAGGTAATATCTTCTTTTCATCATTGTGTAACCCTATAAAGTTCCACATTATATGATATGGTGAAAATTTATTACTTAAATGATAATTACCAATTACTTCACATCCCTACAGATGGAAACATGATACATAGGTTTTCATCCCCCACATAGTTTTTATTTAGTACCATTTAGAGATTTTAATTTCATTTGATTTTGATTATATATTGATTTCTAAAATGTGTATCCTCAAAGTGATAATAGAAGAATCACATGACTCATCATTGATGTCACCATTCCAAATAAGTTGTGGTCTCTCCTTTTCCTTAAACAATTCAACTAAGTATTATATTGAGGAGTGAGTTGAGAGAAAATATAAAACACCTGTATATAACCAATGAAGTCTTGATTAAGATATCCACCATGTTCTGAGTTGAGTTTCATAATATTCATAGAAGGATGGTTCTCAACATTATTATTTTATTACAAAAATGTTTCATACTGATTATAATTATACCTCATCATATATTTCTATATGTGTCTACTAAACTCATATGAAAAATAAATTATGTATATTAAAAAACACTTTAATTAAAAAATTCACTACATAGATTTTTATGAACTATTTCCTGAATCTCCGTAGACTATTAACCTTTTCCACAAAATTAGATAGTGGTAATTTTTCCCTATAATCATTCATGTCATACAAATAGTGGTTATAGCTCAAAGAATCTAAATATATATCATAGTGAAATTTATTTAAACACTTTTCATTTACATGAACTTTATGGTGATACTAAATGTGGGTGTGGTATATGTCTTGTGAAGTAGTTTCATCATATATTTCCATTACATGGATGATGTAATATATCACATAATGTTCTTTATTTAAATGTTCCTAAACCTAAATAATGATGTGCTTTTAAATTAAAAACCATTTATTCAATTATTTTAAGAGAAATAAATATTTATTATGCCTAGATTCATATATAATATTATAGTCAAAGAGAGAAAAAATAGCATCCTTTTAAATCCAGTACAATTATCATTAGAAATGCGAAGTAGTAGCCTTTGACAACTACAAAATAATATTTATAAATGTTGGAAGCATGTTGATCTACCTACCCATAGTAAATCGTTCTAAATCAGCATGGTACATATATTATAAAATTTTATTGATCACCAAAACCATCTCTAATACAATCTTTTTTTGAAATAGATTATTTTCAATAAAAACATTTACCTGAACCATTCCTTAACATGTTTGGAAATGTTTTTTTTCTTCCAGATTCTCTTATTTTCATTTGTAAAATAGATATCATAATTCTCATATTATATAACATTTATCATTATTTTTTTGAATAAAATTTAGAATAATATTTTTTAATGATCCTTTTTATTTTTACATTAAATTACATTAAGATAATGATGGATGGGTAATCATGAATCATATACTTCTATACTAAGTGAAGAAGAGTAAGATGATCTATGTGTGAATATTTAATGTTTTTATTATTAATAATGATAAAAATATTAACGAAACAGTGACGGAGTGATGTATAAATGAGATTATTTAAAATTTAATCAGTTAGTTTAAACCCTAGAAATTTTATATAGTAAATGTAGCAATAGAGTTTCATTACATGTGTCCCAATTAGAACTCCTTATAAAGTAGTACTCCACATGTGTTACGTTTATATCACAAACAATTGTTATTGTTATTTATCATAATATTAACCATATAATTTCTTTAGAATGATACATGAATCAATTTTTCCTTGAAATTTTATGAGTTATTTATATATATATAAAATAATTATACATTTAACATACATTATATATAGATACATATTTTTATTACATATTTATTACATCATATTCATTAAATAATAGATTAACACAACCAGGATCCGAAGGTTTCTTTTCATGAGAAAATTAGTACCATACATAACGTTTACATATTAATTCATAATCACTTGTTTAATTTCTACTTCTTTAGTTTCTTATTGGATGTCGTGTTCTATTTTATATATGAATTCAGCTGGGGATATACATTAAAATAATTGGTTATCTAAAATCCCGATAAGAGGTTGAATAATATACTTGAAAATTGGGAGAGCATAATCATCATCATAATAATAAAAAAAAGGTCATAATAAAAATCATGAGAGGAGAAATTAGATAAAGTAATGGAATGTGGGAATTCATATAAATGAAACATCAAGTCTTAGGGGTCAAATACCACACATTGGTGTGAACTAATATTGCATCATTATAATGCATATATCACTTTCTCTCATGATATTAATCACATTAAAAAATTAATTATAGCACTATATAATTCTATATTCCCCCATAACATCATAACATTAATATACACAATATAATTCCTGTTGAAATCTTTATATCCTCGCATTTACATTAACATTCATTCCACATAAGACATATATCAATCTTGATTATAAAATAACCCATTGAGTGGAAAGTGTTTCATTTAAAAAAAATCATTAATAAACATTGGTGTTCCAAAATGAAATAGGGGAAATACATATGGTATAATAATCATCCATCTTGGCTGAAGAAGAAAAAATATAATCTGAAGTAAAAGGTGTATTATTTAAAAAACATTTATTTTCGAAAAATATTCCCAATTTTTATTAAATGAGAAAGGAAACACATATATATAGAAAATAAAAATGATGGGAAATAAGAAATATATTTATATAATAATAAAGGTAAATTTGTACAAAAAATTAATATATGACTAAAACCCCAAGGAAATGGAGTTGGGTTCATGAATTCTCCATACCATATGTTTGAATGATTTCATTAATAAAATAACCTATATAATAAAACTAAATTCATTAATTAACAAATAAAAAATCAGTTATGCATTCATTTGACTTATTATAGGGTTTTATCTTCATTTATGTGATTTTATATGAGTTATAGAGTATAATTTCATCGTTTGAGAGTGTTCGTTTTCTTGGCCATCATGGTCAGATCTCTTTTATATGAGTATGGAAGATTGTTTAAAATGGGTATAATTGTACTAAATAGAAATTATATTTTATTAATTTTCTAATATAATTTTAAATGATCTTATATATATTGATTTGTTATATATTATTATGAAAAATCATTAGATGAAAAATTAATGTTAATTGTTTCGGTTAATTTTGTGATTTTTTTTCACAATGAACTCATTTTGTTTTATTACATAATATTATGTAGATATGTTAGTTACAGAAACCATAATGATTTTGAGATAAATTTTAAAATCTTTTTCAAAAATTATATCGGTTCTATTACTAGCCTTTATTGTGGTAATGTAAAATGAAATAATGTCGTTCTTGAAGTTGAAAAAATAACACCTCATGGAGAACATTACAATTTTTAGAATAAAAGGGAGAGTATAAGATTATTGAAGATGGATTATTAATTTAGAATAATAAAATTCCATAATATTTAATTTATTTTTGTTATCAGTCAATTTTTTTATGGAAGGTGGGGAGCTAAAAAATATAATAGAATACCTTGAAAATAAATTAAGAGAAAAGAAAGTGAATTTTACATCTTGAATTTGTCCTGCATGGGAGCTCCCTCAAGTGAATGGTTTCTGGGTTTTATTTAGGATCAAAGGCTCATGGAAGTGAGGTATGGGGTTGGTATGCGTATTGGGATGCATTTAGTCAGGGCTCAAATCTTGGAATGTGTGAGGAGAAGTGGTGGAAAAGGGTATTATTTATAGTGGATTAGAAGGGTGTTTTCTCATTACATTGTTCATTAGTTTATTATTATGGTTCAACAAAATTAAAAGTTTGTTAATTATCAATAAATATATTAAAATAATTAAGATTAGTTTGATATAATGGTACTTACCTAAACGATGACATGAGGAATAGTGTATTTAACTTATAATGTATATATATGGTAGATTAGAATATTTCACTATTTATTAAAAATTCATGAATTTTGAAAAATCCCAAAATACATCCTTACCATTTATAGTGATTTATAATTTAAAAATTAAATTAATTTAATCAAAATAATTTTATAAATATGATAAATTTTATTTTCATTTCAAAATATCATTTACATAAAAATTTCAGATTTTTAAATTATAACAAAATTTTAAACAAAATAAATATTTAACTAGTGTCTCATAAAATTATTCTAAAATAATACGAAAATAAAATATTAATATATAATTACATTTTATGAAAAAAATCTTTCAAATTATTAAATTAATCATGAAATGGTTATTAATTCATTACTACTTACAAAAAATGATAACACTTATTTAATATTTTTTAAACATTTATTTACTTATCCTATTATATAATTATTGATAATTTAATTTATAATATATTTAAATTTTATTTTTTATTTCATGGGTGTGGTTTCTATTAATTAGGTCTATTTTCTATACATTAGGTTCATATTACTATTCATATGTCCAATTTAAAATTAAATTAGTATAGGTTTCTCAAATTCTTGAAATAATTATTAGTTCATTCACTCTTCATTTATAATGTTTTTATTGTGTTATACAAGTGATTTTATGTTCCTTATACTATATGACACAATTATTATATTGAATTACATTGACTATTGTTTGGGTCATTATATTCTATCCATGATATGACATCTAACCCTTCAAATTTCATTTAACACAGAATGGTGAAAACAAGTGAGGGTATATCTCATTCATAACATCCTCTGGTTCCCATGATGATTTTTTATACATATGGTTCCACCATAGTACTTTTACCATGTGATTAGTCTTGTTGTGTAAAAAAATATCTCTACGGTCCATGATCATCACTAGCTGATCCTCATAAGAGAGATCATTTTCCAACTATACCACTTATGTATTCCATACATATGAGGGATTTGGAATGCACATGCTTACGACTGATACATAGAATAAATCATGTACTTGGGACATGGTTCGTGTATGTTCTAGTAGATAGGACATTGGTTCAAATTAATCTATAAGCTCAATGGTGCCAATGTTTTTAGGACTCAGCTTTACTTTCTTCCCAAATCTCATTATCAAATATCTTGGAGATAAGCAGTGGAATATTATTACTCCATCCTTAAAATCATGGTATCATAAAAAAATATCTACAAAAATCTTCTTTTCACTGTGGAATTTCATGATGTGATGCTAAAAGGTTTTCACCATTCCCCCATTTCATCAACCATTTTGGGTCCTAGTAGCTTATGTTCACTAATTTCTTCCCATCACACCAATTTTATATATCTTTTCTTATAAAGTGATTCATATATATCTATTTTGATTCTATGAGGAAATTGTTCTTGTAAGAGAAGTCAACAAGAGCTAGATGTTGGTCCCATTAAAATTTTATGTCAATATAACATACCCTAAATATGAATTTTAGTGTATGGATAACCTGTTTAGATTTCTATCATATTAAAAGGATAATATTTACTGAATATTAGCATATTTTTTAGATAATATTGTAGAATTTTCCCAAACATTGCGGTGAATCTCATATCTCAATCTGGTAAAATCAATAGAGGTACTCTTACAGACTTTACCACTTCTCTTATGTAAATCCATGCAATTTTATAATGTTATATGTCCTCTAGAATTGTTATAATGTCATATATATTGGTTAGGCGATCCAAAAGAACCCATATATCATTTTTTCATCATTTTTTCATTGGATCTCAAAAGAAAAAGTCCTTCGTGATGTTTTAAAATTTCTATTTTGGTATGTTTAATGGTGTCAAAAACCACTTATTTTTTCATTTCATACATCCCTTGGGGACATATAAGGAACATTTATTTATAATTAGAGATTTCACTATTCACTTTCAATCATTATAATTTAACCTTTATAATATATTTTAGAATATTCTAAATTTCCACATAATTTCCTAGAGCATAATTTATTTCTCCATGAGGGATGATTGAGAAATAATTTTAAAATGTATTAATGACATTTCGTCTTAAATTAATTCCACTTCCATCATTTTCATTTCAATAAATATTGGATAATTCAAAATTCTCCTCATTGATAATGTTTCAAGATTCTTTCTACATAGATAATATTCTAATTTATTTTCCTTACGATGATGGTAGTGGATCAAGAATTCATAATCATTAATATGATCTAGAAATCGTCAATGAAAGATATTATTCTTATTCCATGTTAATATATATATGAGAATCTTTTGATAAGTTTAAATCAAACACTTCTCCCCACATAGATAATGCTTCTTGATTTTCAAGACAAGGATCATTGCCTAATACTTCATATCCTTTATGGGATTGTTTTACTCATAAAATGTTAACATCATTGAAGAGTATGATATCTATTTATCATTTTGAATTAATACATAGCCTACGTACTTTTTTGAGGAATCATTGCGTACCACAAGTATCCCCACTTTTTAGTAGTGTGATCATTTATGTAGCGATAAGCCTCATTTTTAAACTCCTTGAACCAATATTCGTATTAACTTGTCTAAAAAAACATCTATGGATTCTGAGCCAACTAGGTTAGTCAGTTTGGAAATCATGAGAAGTTATTCTCAAATAATAGGGAATACATATATAGATAAAGGAAAGTATAGATCTCTATTACAGTCATTTTCTTGGGAGACTCTTTGATTTCATTTATCATAGAAGGGTCCTGAAATATTCCTTTTCTCATGATAACATGACTATAGAATGATACAACCAACATCTGTAACCCACATTAACTGTACTTTAAATAATGTTTCACCCATCATAATGTCTTTATCATAGTATTTAGATGAATCTCATGTTTCTACTTGCTCTTAGATTATATTAGAATATCATCAATAAAGATAACCCAAATAATTTTAGGTAATAACTAAATATTGTATTTATTAATACCATCAATATTGTTGGATAATTAGTGAGAACAAAGTGCATTACTATGAACAAATAGCTTCCATAAATCATTCAAAATGTCATTTTTGGAATATAGTCCTTACTCACTGTTAATTGGGGATTTCCTGACTGAAGTCCCACCTTAAAAAAATACCCACCATCATATAGATGATCAGCCACATCATCTACCCTTGGGAGGGATGCTTTTTATTTATCATGATTTTATTCAGATCATGATCATTAACACATAGGAACATTGATCCATACTTATTCTTTATAAGTGTACTGGTGAACCCCATGCTTAAGAACTCAGGCATATAAAACCCTATTCCAAAGTATCTTCTACATGCTTCTTTAGTTACTACATCTCAATGTTTTCCATTCTATGAGATGTCTATGATATATGCAGGGATCCAAGAATATGATCAATTGAGAACTCAAACTCTCTGTCAGGAAGAATTATTAAAAAAATACATCAGTTTAGTCCCTTATAATGGGAATGCTTTCATGAAATTTTCTATACTTTTTCTCAATCATCAAATTTAGATATTATTTCTCATAAGGAAATAATATCCTAACATGAGAAGATGGATTTGAATAATATTCATCCACATACATACACTTTTATAGGATTGGAGGATGCCTCAGGATGTGAAAAGTGATCTACCACCCCTTATAGTTGATGTTGGATTTGTATAATGATATACAATCCATGACCAATATAGAAACAAACTACTGTAGAGGTAGTATAGTATGATTTTATATGATTTGTAGTCCAATAAAGTAGTGGATGAGTTATATACAATGGATAAAATAATTTCTTTATTTTTTTGTTCTCACAGATAACACAACCTCAATATTTTGAGGTGGTTTTTGAATAGTTCTACTAAACATGAATGATATGAAAGAATGAGTATAACTAGAAAAAATAGAATATTCACACTTCTAGAATGAATAACCAGTGTACCTATCTTCACATCATTGTTGGGATCCACCTCAGCATTATTGATGCAATAATCCTTCCCTTTCTCCATTTGGATGTGATGGCTACATACCTTGATTAACCACGAGAACTCATGGTTTATTGCATTGACTCTAATTGTGTATTTATTCCCTATATTTAAAGAATTGAACCATTGGTGGTGATTTCATTTCATCCATACTTTTTCTAGATTCCTCATTTCTATTTATAATTCGCGAGAATTTTGGTCTTCTATCCCACACTGATTGCATTTCCTAATCCCATTGAGGTAGTTTCTTATGACACATTTTCTGACATTTTTTTGGAATTTGGGTGGTTTATTTATTTAGATTTCTCATTAGATCCCCAATCATGAAAGTCTATTTTTAATTTCATATCACCATAGCCATGGGACCATTCACCCAACTTCGTCTCGACATTGGGATCATATCGATTAACTTATTCATAACATAGAAAGTCTCAGATTACTATATCCTTTTGAAGGTGTGTTTTTAAACAACTAAATTATCTATCAATTTTTCTATCATTGCTAATATCAATCCCAAAATAATACCATTAAACATTAGGGAATCTACTTTTTAGTTCATGATAGATTATCATTTCTTTTCTTTCAACTCTCTAAATTCAATCTCCATATTAGAATGAAGAGATTGAGGGAAATACTTGTTAAGAGACATTATCATAATGTTTTCCCACTCCAACTCATTAAATTCATCATTGATCACGATGTTCATAATAAATTTCCTCTACGATAGGAATCTCCATATAGGAAATAAACCAGCAGAGTCACATTATCCCTCTTATAATAGTCTATCACAGAAATGATCTTCTCTATTGAGTTGACCCGCTATTACGTGATAGGTGGATTGGATGATCCATAGAATATCAGTGGTCATTTCCAGATAAATTACCCTCTAGAAAATTTCTCCCTCTTAGGGTAAGGAGTATATTCTATAGAATACATGCTATTATTCATGGTGTACGACATATGGGTAAGCATCACCATGGAATTTTCAACTCCACCTCCCAAAGAATTGGGGAAGTCATATTAGGAAATCACTAAATTTTCCCTCACATGGTTTATTAGTCTGGTCCCTCCTAGTTCCTTCCATTTTCTAAAATAAAAATGGATTCAATAAAACATAAGTCAACAAGTTATGGATAAATAATTTAACTCCTTGTGAAAATATTTCTAAATGTATATCATTAAGGATACCTATTATTAAATTTTTTCTAAAACAAATATTTTTTGGAATATTATTAGTTTCATAATAAGGAATTCCAGTAAGAGTCTGCAATCCTAATTCCCAAATTAAATAAATCAATCTTTGATACTAACAATAGTGACACTAAATTTTCCAACATAGTTATTATATAATTTTAACAATATAAATGTTTTACACAACAAGGATCAAATGTTTTAGTATCACGGTAGAATTAGGAAAATAAATAATTTTTTCATAATAAAACAAAAAAATTTATTTAATTCCTTCTTCTCTTTCTTTTTATTGGCCCTTCTATTCTCCTTAGTATATGTATTCACCATAGGATATACATCAACATAATTGTGAGCTAAAATCACTATAAGTTATTGAAAAAGAGACATGAATCGTCAGTGTGAATAATTATCATCATCCTAATATAAGCAATGTATCATAATAATAATCATGAGGGGAAACATTAGATAATGGAATTGAATGTTGAAACACATAAAAATGAAACATCATATCTTAGTGTTCAAATACCACACATATATTTGAAAAAATATATAATCATGTTCATTCTTATATCACTTTATATAATGAGAATCATCACCTTACCCATTATATTGGATTGAAATATATTTCTTGGTTCACCTATCATATCATAACATTTTCATGGACTATATAATTCTGGTTTCACCCATCACCTTATATAATTTATATTATCACGCATTCCATATAGAAAGTATATCAATATTGGCTGTAATATAACTCATCGAAATGATTGGGTTTTGATTCCCAATGAAAAAAATTAATAAACATTGGGGTTCCCAGATGAAAGTGGGAATGGCATTCATGGTATGAGAATCATAAATCATGAGTGAAGAAGAAACAATCTCACAAGAAGTTAAAGGTGTTTTTTAAAAAGAAGAGTTATTTTTGAAATATATTTCCATTCATCATAAAATTAGATTAGAAATATGTATATCCATAAAATTAAAGGGAAGGAAAATGAAATGATATATATTGGAAAATAAATAAACATACATACTAAAAATTTAGTGGAAGCAGAAAAACACAATGAAATGGAGTTAGGATTGAAAATTACCCTAACTTATATCTGAACTAATTATTAAATTTTTTATATATTTTTTTTAAAAATGCATTAATTAATAATTATAGAAACATTTATTAATGAATTATATTCTTTATTATGTTATTAAATTCACTTATTGGCATATAGATGAGTTATAATGTCAAATTTCATGGTTCGAGAATGTTCGTTTTGTTTGTTTTCATGATTAGTTATATTTTTTATGAGTATGGAAGATTATATAAAATGGGTATATGTAACACCCTGATCTTTTTATGAGAAATAGTTCCTTATAAAACTTTATTTCTTTAATGTTTTATATTACATGCATGAAAAATTCATCATGTGTTACATGTAACACTGTCTTTCTATGAAACATAATTTTATTTTTATAAGACAATAAACAAGTCAATAAATTAATGATTACAAATATTATTATTTAAATTAATAAAATATATGGTATATAAGATGAATTTATTATTTAATAGTTACATAGAAACTAAAATACTTATCAATTGAATATAATGTAATAAATTTTTAATACTATGAAGGTCGTTCAGTCTTTATAAATTAAATAAATTATATTTATTGAATGATAATAATGAAATAAATATTTTATATATTCAATAAAAAATGTTCGATATTAATCCAAAATATTTTCTAATCATAGGATAAGAATAAATTAAATTCAATCACTAAAAATACTTATTTTTCCAAAATGTAATTTTTTCATATTTTAATGATGAAAAAATTTAACTCTAATTTATGATACATTAAAAAATTTAAATCATTAAAAAACTCTTATTTTAATGCTGGATATCAACATTTCATTTGGTTTTATAGCTTTTTTTAGTATGTTTCACATTTTGATGAATTTTAAATATACTGATTTTTATTGAAAACCCTTATTTTTATTGAAAAGTCATCATAGGGTAAAATTATGATTTGATTTTTATTTAAATTATAATGATTAAATTTTAATAGAAAATAGTACAATAATGGTTTTTGATAATGATTTTATTACATATTTTATTTTAAAAACATTCACTGTTATAAAATGACATTTTTTCAGAGAAGACTATTTTCCATGGAAGTCTACTAGTTTTATTTAAAATTTAATTCTACAACTTCTATGTTATAAATAATGAATATATTTTTGTCTAATTTGGACTTAAAAGGTCCAAGTTTATTTTTTATGTCCATTTTATTTATTTTGGAACAAAATGAATACTAACAGTGGTAAATATTTTTACCATTATGATAGGTAATTTAGGAAATTTAGATACAAAATATCATTATAAATACTATAAAATTTCATTATATTTTATAAAACGTTATTTGATTAATTAAATTTGAACCTTATAAATTAAGGAATGAAATTATGTCATTTAATGGACACTTTTCCTTGAAAATTACTTATATAATATTTAATTCTATGAATGAAACAAATTGTGATTTTCTTTTACGTTAATATCATTAATGTGACCACATAGGTGAAAATGATGACTTATATTCATGTATGAAAAAATTACATTAAACTACCTGGATTGGTCCAGTCATAGGAAAATAAAGAATCTAAAATTAACTATGTGGTTTTTTATTCAAATTTTCACATGAAATTTAGGATTCAATAAAGAGGTTCAATCCCAACACCATGACACAAACAATCCCCTTGATTGAAACAGATTCTAGATTTACTAAAGGTTATAACCAAAATCATCATAAATAAATTGGATTCTGGAGGAGAACCTATTATATACAAACAATTGTTCTTATAAATACATGGTCTAAACAAAGTTGTTGACACATAGGTAACTATTCCCTTACTAGGGATGAGTAAGGATTTTGTGCAGATATCATAAATCAATAAATGAGTCCCAAAATATGTAATAATTCCTCCTAAAATATTGCGATGAGTTAGACCTCCCATTATCTCAACAATGCGAGTTACTAAATTTCAGTGGGTGTAAAAACATAAAGGACCACCTGCCATTGGAATGAATTTCTATTATCAGTTATAGTTTCAGGAACTATTGATAGTTTCTATTAAAGAAAAATATTTTAATCCCAATGAAGAAGATAGTACAACCACCATAAATCACCATCAACTATACATTGAGTATACACCACTCATGGTTTCTTATGATGCATGAACGTAACCAATTATTAATAGAGTTATGGTTTATGTTATGATATTATTTAATTTCATACCAGAACATAAATAATATTATATATCTTTAAAAATCCTCATTAATTATATAAATTTTATTATTATTGTTATTATGGTGAGTGAAAACTTTCACAATGATTAATATTATTTTCTTTTTGGGTAATAGATTATCATCAATAGAAATTAACTTATTCTACTCTAAATTATCAATATTTATTAAATACCTAAATAAATGTTAAATTTTTTACTTGTTTATTCCATAATTTTTTTAATTTATAAAATAAGAAAAAAATTAATCATTTCGTTTTAGAATAATAAAAATTTCATTAAATAAATTAAAATAATATTTATTAAAGATCAACTGGAAATCAATGTGTTTGAACCTATATGAATAAATTTCATGAGAACTAGGTGGAATTGATTAATGTCTTAGATTAATGCATAATAGTGAAACAATGAACCCATTATAATGAACATAATTTCTCAGCATTAACATCTACATACGAATTTTCACTATGTAATATAATTTCTTTTTCACAATATCTCATCATGCCGGTTTCTCATCATTTTCCTAAAAATATATGTCTAATATTCCCTTATAGTAATATCTAAAATAAAAATTACATTACACCAAGCATTTGGAATTTAATGAGAAACAACTTTTAGAATAAAAGTGTCATGATATATAATTCTATAAGATGGATGGGAAAATGATCCATTTACTTATACATTTATAACATAAAATTCATGACACACCCAATATACCATACATCACTTGAATATATGGAATCATGATTATCTTAAATAAATCTATGTTCTTGAGTCATGGAATGCATCAATGATAATACTGATGTCTAAGGACCATTACAAAAACTCACAGATATGGGTATTTGATGACACCAAAACATGCATAATTCTTATTAGTTGGCCTGTTCTAACAATCTCCCTTGTTGTAAATAACCATGATTAATGTTAATGAGAAGAATCAGCATCCACATAAAAGTAATTAAATTTTAAATTTTATATACAATGTGTCCCATCATAGTTTTTTATCAAACAAATAAACTATATTTAGGAATATTGTCATTGCATTTCAAGGCTGCCATCATAGTCAAGAACTATGATGACCATACAATTTCAATTGATAAACTAGGAAAATATTACATTATATTCATGTAGAAAAATTAAAAATATGTAACAAGATAATTTATTAATATGAAAATATTTGAATACAAATATAATCAAAGGAAAACACCTTGGTTATCGAACACAAACTCCAATATATATACTTATTTATTTATTTAAATGGTTCTATATATAGTTATTCATTTTTAAATACATTGTAATAATAAATTTTAAACATTTCCCTCCCTTTTTATTGAGAAATGATATTCAATCCTTTTTGAAAAATAGAACCCCCTTGTAAATAATTTTAACCATTTGAACTTTTTAAATAGAATTTAAAATTTTAAATAATTTCCCCTATTTATATTTTTCCAAAATAATTTTAAATGATGAAAATACATATAATGGAATTTTACTTGTAGAATATTTTCATATAGAAATTTAAAAAAATAACTATCATCATTCATTAATGTAATCCAACAATATTAGGAAATTATTTTATTCGATGGAAACTTCATGTGATAATATTTCAGCATGAAATCAACATTTTGAGTAACTATGTAAGAAATATTTATTCGTTCAAAGACATAAGAATAAATCCTTTATAAATTATTTTATACCACATGATTTATCTTCTTAATGTATTTTTTTTCTTGAGAAGCATAAAATATTTTACATTAAACTATTTTTTAAATTCGGAAACATTCACTAGAAATTGAACATTCATGGTTTTCAATTTCTTTTTTTGATCTGCTAAATTCTGTTCAGGTAATGTGATATTTTGGTTCATTAAATCAAATATTTTTATTCATAAAAAAAATAATATTTTGATGCATTTTCTACTACATTATAGTTACTACTAGATTATTCAACTCCTCAATGAATGAATAAATTAAATGAAATATGATATCAAGTTATTTCCAAAAATATTTAAGGACAATAAATTTTTAAAATATAATATCATACATATAATAATGTGATATGGGGTTCTCAACAATCGTGTCTATACCTATATTTTGATCATCAATGAACATGGTTCTGTTTATCAACATTTATTCATACTTTTCAGTTTCATCTTCAATTTCCATTAAATACTCTTTAAAATTTGGAGCAATATATATTAAATAAAACTACCATTACATTTTCCTAATATGAGTAATTTAATTTATAACGAGTAACAGTATTTTATTAAGATAGATGATCCTATTTATAGTGTGATTTATTCTCTATTTCATGATTATAAATGAGTCCTCATTTTTCACCAAAGTTCAATCTAAAACTAAATCCATTTATTTAGATGATCTATACCTCTTCTTCTTCATCTAATTTCATTCATTAGAAGTAATATTTTTATATTTTTCAACCAAAAAATTCTTAAAAGATGAATCTTTAGCATCAATGTGATCATAATTGACTTCATTTCAATCATCAAATGTATTATGGGAGTAATTTGATGAAGAGGAAATGAATCATCGACATTACAATGATAAAATGGTAGAAATGTAAATCTTGGAAGGGGATGTGGAATCTAGTTTGGACATATGGATCGATAAATATTTCTTCGATAAATATTAAGCTTTTGATTTATTTTATGGGACATGATATTTATTCCAAATGAATTTTCTAATGATGTCTTTCAATGAAATTATATTGGTTCAATATATACTTTTGAAGTTAGAGTATGTGTAATATCAATGGGATTAATTTCAGCTGACCAAAAATTAACTAACTAAACGAACAATGTTTGAACATCATATTTCTTTTCATATGGATTTCAAAATAAATAAGGATAATATGATATAAATGAGATCTTTTTATATTGTTTTATGTAATTTCATTTACATTAATATTAATATCAAAAATTCAATTTATAATTTATTCAATAAAATATTGAATTATTTCAACTTCATTTAGAATGAATTTATTTATATAGAATTACTTATGATACAATGAATACATAATAATCTTCTTCTATTCAACTAACTCCAAGTTTGCTACTTCTCTCAATTCTTTCCGTATCATTATAAAAAAACAATTAATAGTTTTTTAAAAAATACATATTTATTTATAATTATTCAATAATTTGTTATTTTATTTCATATAACCACAACAGGTATCAAAAAGCATATTGATTCGCACGTATGAAATATATGATTTTCTCTTAAAGGAAATTTATATTATATGTACTTAATTTTTATGTGTTTTCTTATTTTTTTCTCATCATTCATTGATATATATCCATTTATTGATTACAATTTCATAAATTATTTTATTTTATTTTTATATCTCGAATTATCAAGAATATGTACTATATTATCTTTTTGTATAATATGAAATAATAATTTTTTTTGTATTAAATTATTTTAGAATAACAATTATGGTAACTATAAATTATTTTTGAAAAAAAATTTATTTATTTTTCTACTTCAATTTTATCCATTAAATTCTCTCATTAATAATTGGGTGGTTTATTGTTATTTCTAGATGGAATTTATTATCAAAATTATCTTCCTTTAGAAAGTTTACATGAAATCTATTGAAAATATTTACATATAGTTATATAATTATCTAAATTGAAACATTATGAATATATTCTGTATAATAATAAACAAATATATAAATGTTAATCATTATTAACATCATAAAGAAATATATAAAATATATATCTCATTTATAAATAATATCTTTATATAATTTCCTTAGTATTAAAAATTAAATAATCCCATGAAACTCGATTCCAACATTAGTTAACATATATTTTGTTTTATGAACATTCCCATTAATCACAGACTCTACATAAACATCTGATATTCAATTACATGAAAATAAAGATTATTAGTCAAACAGAAGTTTAGGAATCTATTTGAAATTTTATAATTTCTTCGTAAAATTTTGAAAAAGAACCCTTAATTTACATTGATTACATTGATTTCATCAATATATTTAATAGATCCATAAAACTAATTAATCACTAATGGGTAATATGGTTTATGATCTTCTTCTATAGAAACTATGTTTCCAAATCCTTGGAAATGAATTATGTGCTTGCATATGAACTCATAAAATTCATTTATATCAAAATAAATTATACTTTCCCTAATTATTTATCTTGGAGATAGATCTCTAGATGATAAAATGATGATATCAAATGATGGGACAAATTCGTGATAACCAACGTAAATTCACTATTGATATAAATTGATGAATCCAACTAATGTTAGGGAAACACTTTATATAGGAATAGTTTTAATACAATATTTATCTTTATATTTTCTTCAACCAACAAATCAAATTATACCCTTCCCAAAGATATCATTATATTTATTTTTTGTGGAATTATTTAATTTATAAACTTTTTAGGATTTATTAATTTAAATTGAGTCAAACATTTTTGGTAAATATATATAATATTTTTAAATTTAGATAAATAAAATATATGTAAATACTAAATATTTATAAAATAAAATAAATAGAAAATATTGTTAAATAGAATATATTTTATTAAATATGTTAATTAAAGGGAACATCCAAAAATCCTATGAACTAATTTTTTTTCTCCATGTTGTTGATCGTACCTCTTACTTAATATTGAATTAAGTATATTTTTTAGAATATGGTTCAATATTTTTATAAAAAAAATTAATTTGATATTTGGAGAATTTAAATTTTATTAATATATAATTGGATATTTTAACAAATACTACCCCTAAATAAACAGAATAAAATAAATTTTATAAGAATATTTCAATTACAATATTTAAAATAATGTAAATAATAATTTGCAAATGCATCAATGATAGATTCTCAGATAACTTTTATTGATAATAAAATCCATTGAATTTATATTTTCTATAGATAGTACTCCTTGGCTATATATGAATATTCAATGTATACCTTTGGAAACCAAACTTTCTCTGTGTTTTTATGTAATGAATCATCATGATTTTTTTTGTAAATGCACAATGTAATCCAAATTCATGTTCTTTTTTCAGTGATAAATTTATCTTCCAATGAACTCCAATCTAAAAATTAGTGATAAAAGGTTCATGATTTCAAAAAAAAAATTATTAATATAATGAACTTATATTTATTTCTACCTAATCCTGATAAAATTTGGTTAGGACTCAAAAGACCAAATTTCTTCCTGAAATTTTTTCTTCATATTTTAAACAATGTTATAAATTCTATTAAAATTTTAATCTATAATTTTTACTTGATACATTTTTATCATTATAAGAATATGGTACATAATTCTTTTTTATCCCATTATTTTTCTTCTTCCAATAATCTAACATTAAACATATTTTCAATTAATTCTATCTATAATTTCCTTTTTATATACATGGTAAACATTATTATTTTCCCTTTATTATTATAAATATCATAAATATGTAATGAATTTTTCATTCTAGATTCAGTAAATTTTTATTCAATATTGAAAAAACATTCATTCCATTATACATTTTCTTTCATAATATTAGTATACCTTTAATGTATTTTCAGAAACATATCTTCACATTTAGATACATAATCTTTTATCTAATTTTATGTTTCCAGACCATTTTTGTCATCAATTTTATGACATCCCATGAGACACCTGTATTTTTATGAATTCAATATTTGTATTTTTTTGGTTTCCCTCACTATATTCAAATAATGATTTAGAAGTAGTATCACTAGAATATGAATTCTATGTTTGAATATTTTTTTCCTTTTATCCTTCAATTTTTGAATTATTTTTATAAAATTTATTATTTTCCCTTTATTGATCTAAATAATTTGATCAAAAATAACTAAGAATTGTAAATTGTGTTCATGTATGATCGTATGAAACATTCTTGTAAAACATACCCTCTTTTTATTTCAAATAATGTCATTTGAAATTAAATTTAATGAATATTCTTCTTATTTGGTTAGAATGTTCTCCTAATGTAGGTTCTCTGTCACTCTCTTTTGAGGATTTCATAGAGAAAATTTTGGAAATATCTCATTTTGATGTGGATGAAAAAGATACACCACTCTTATTTAATTATTATTTATATTGAAATTTTTTTATACATTCATAATACATGAGGGTCCCAATTATAGAATCTATACATATTATTATAATATTATATGATTCATCGATAGTTGGCTTTTTTATTTCCAATAATTATTTATATTATTTATATCTTTCAACATATATTGATAATATTTTTACCATTTTTATACAAGGGACTAGAAATTGTTTACAATAGACATGAATGTCAAATGTGTTTCAGCTAATTATTCACAATGTATAAAATTAGAGGTTTGAAAATTTTTCATTGGCATAACTATTATGGTTTGATTAATTTTTATCAAATGATCTATGTATCATCATGATTATTTAATATACTAGAAGCTATTATGAATGTTGTAACATGACTATATATATTTATATTAATAGAACATATAAATTTATTTATAATTATGATTTTCGAAAAATTAATTCTTTTTATCTATTTTAATATTATATATTTATTTTTATTGTATATTGATATCAAAAGAATGAATATGACCACTATCAACTCTATTATTAATAAATAATTCCATTATATATATTATGTATTCCTAATTATTTCCAACAAATATAGGTGGCATTTTATCATTTTTATTTTTTGATTTTTTGATTTTTATACATGATATACTAAAAAATAAATTCCATATAGACATATAGTTGGAAGGAAAATTAAATATAAAATTATGTTAAACTAATAAGAAAATTAAGTTTAAATTTCAAATGTAGAAACCACCTTTAATACAAATTTTTTTATCACAATATTAATAAATATTTCTATACTTGATGGGTGTTAATTTTCTATTAAAGGAGACTAATACTATTTTGTCCTCTTCAAATGATATATGTATTTGTACTATGATGAAGTAACAAAGTCAAAAACATTTCAAATTAAAATAATAGTTATTAAATTTATGTATATGTATATTACAATTACCTATGAACTTAATATGAGTGGAGGAAATGTAAAAACATTTGGTTTTAGAAATATATGATGATAAAATCAAAAAAATGAGATATTTAAACAATATATAATTCAAAAACCAGACAAAAAATTAATTTAATTGTAATTTTATAATTAATATAGAATATATATATAAATATAATTATATATTGAGTAGTAGTGAGAAAACCAAATTCCCCTTTAAATAAAATTATTAAAAACAACTATTTTAAAATAAATTGCAAGGTAGATATGTTGACATGAATTTAGGTATCATCAAATGTTAACATTTCGAAAGGTATCTACTTGATAAATAATAAAAAGAGCTCAGTCATCCTTACTATTGAATCCCTTGATCATCATTATCGTAATCTCCTACATTAATAAAAATATTCTCTATTTATTGATTACATTTATCGACATTTAAGTAATTACACCATGACAACTACAATATCTATATGAACAAATACTATAACTGTTAGCATATTTAAAATGATAAAAATAGGAAATTATTTGTGACTCTACAATGAAAATCACTCCATAATAAGATATAATAAAAATAAAACCAATCATAGGTACACTTGTCAATAAGATTCGAAATACATGAATGTATATCTATATTTTGGTTACAATGAAATCGACACAACCTTTTTCATTTATTGATATACATCACAAATATCTATATCTACCACTATAATGATTCAAAAATGCTATAATTTTATGTAAAATAGATGAAATATATCTGTATTTCATAATTTAAATTACCATTGTTATATAAAAACTATATTATTGTGGTATTATGGTATTCCATGGGTTATATGATTTTCATAAATTAATATCATCGGTATTTTGGTAAACTCAGTCTAATTAGTAATTCATTTCATTAATTTTTATACTAAAATAAAAAATTATAAAATAAAAAACTTTTATTAGTTTCAATATTAAATTTATTATTTCATGGTTTTAAAAGAAAGGTATGTAAATTGAGAAAATGAATCAATAATAATTACCATATTTTTAAAGGAAAGAGCTGGATCATATATATAGTCATGTTATAATCATGAATTACATTCTCAATTCTGAACTATCACATCTGATTTTTAAAGTTTCCATTTAGATACCCTAATATGATTTCCCTATTATTGATTTATAAACCCATTATAGGTTTTCATTGGATATTGTTGATCAACAACGGTACTGTTATCTATGAAATCTATTATTTTTTAATATAATATTCATCTCTATTTTTTCATTTATTTTATGCCCTTTTAAAAGAGTTAATAAACCATAGGGACTAATTATTAGTATCATGTTATTTTATTGGAATATGGTAATATGCTTGAATAAATTTTGTTTTTTGTATATTTACTACATCATAAGACTTGTTATCTAAGATATTTAAATTCCTTTAAATTTCATTAGAATAATAAACATATTGATTATTGTAAAAAATTCATACTAACCACCTCTTTCTATACAAGATCTGACTTTGAATTTAAAATTATCACTTTTAAATAATAATATGACAGAGTGTATGATGATAATCTAGAATAATGATATAACATTTATGAGATTCAAATAATTCCATCATCATGAAGACTAGGTAACATATCACTTCACTCATAATTGAAATACAATATGATTCTCAACCATATATTATAAATATGCCTCTAGAGACATACATTCCAAAAATTCATTTTCTAGCTCCTATTTCTAACCAAATTTGATATCCATCGTTATTATATTATTATATTATACAATTAATATAAATCATAATATGTAAATAAAATCTCAATACAATGATGCCTCCTAAAATGATAGATGTATTCCATCATATTACACTATTTCATTCATAGTGAATCATATCTCTCTCTTAGATCAACATAGGTTACTGTAAGATGTGTAATGTAACACTTTTAAAAAAATACCATAATGTATTTAGAAAATCAATACTTATTAATGACTAGTAAGGAGAATTGGATTAACCAAATCATATCCTCTCGGAGTGTCTATATAGGTGTGTAGTCTTATTTCCACTCATCATGAACTAGTTTGATGATTGAGTTAATACATTAACCAACTTTTTAGGGGGATTTACCTAAAGAGGATATATGTCACAGTTTTATCCACATTATAATATCTAGATCATGATGTAATTTCAATTAATTCCAAAAAATCTATAATTTAATAAAACATCATGATGTTCTTATTAAAATATATGTACCTATTAGATTTATCCATTGGATTTTCACTAATTTCTTCTTACCGGATCCCATAAAATATTCAGTATGACCTATATTAACCTAAATGGTCATCCATTAACATGAAATTATTATCAAAATTAAATTATCATCCACTGATGACATTTCTGACTAATAAATAATCCTTAACTAATAATATAATATTCCTTCATGATATCTAAAACCAAATTTTATACTATATATTGTGACCCATTTAAATATAGGTCAAAAATAAAATCATCCACTAATTAAAACATTAAATCTATAAAAATTATATCATAATACCATGAAGATAATGTTTGTTGTCTATCAGGAAAATCTACAATATAAATATATTTATTTATACTTTTATACATATTCCCATAATCAAACCACAATAGACCTCCTTATAGACATATCATATGTAATGATCCTCTTCAAAATCAAAGGAATGAAATTATTAGAAAGGGGTGACCTAAAACACCCAATACATGTAACCATATGTGATAACAATCAATGATAATAAGTGGGAAAAAGAAGAGAATATGGATATAATCTACAAACATAAACAAATTAAACCAACAAATTTAGTTAAAAAATAATTTAATAAGGCATTTAAATTTTAAAATCTAGCACCAATCCCATTGGTAGGGTAGAGGCAGGGGTATTACTCGGCCATAGGTGACTTCCCTAAGACACCAAATTCTAGAAATAAATTATGAAGGCTTAGTAAAAATATGGGGATTATTTCTAATAAAAAATAATAGAACCCCAACTAGAAAAATTATATCTATGAATAACAATATTATGTATGAGAACAATTAATAAAACCCAATGCAAACCTGCTTCTAATAACAATCAACTTCAACCCTGAACCGTATCAGAACTAAAAAAGAAACTAAAACCGAAAACTGAACTACAATAAATCCATATTTACAAAACCCCCTAAAAATCCATGTTCTGACTCCACAATACATGACAATGGTTTCACAATGCATTAGTAATGAAAAATGATACATTATCATTACATGTGTGCTGTTAAAAAATATCTAAAATGTATCAAACTTCCCATGATAGGTGTGAGTATACAATCTCAGTAGGATTTTCACTAATTAAATCCATACTCAAACCTCAAGGATCGATCATGTTATCACATTTATATTAAAAAAATCAATTGAAACAAATTAAAAACATTATTAAAAAACCAAAAATATTTATGAGAAAAAGTGTTTTCCATTAACAGAATCCCAAAATTTCATTCAATATAATTCACAAGAATCATGTAAAAAACAATTCCATTACACACAATAAAAACACACAATAAATATTGGTAACACCATTTATTGGGTAACAACAGGTCCATTTTATATCCCTTTGATGGTGGTACATCATGACCATTCTCAATCCCATTCAACCCACACCCAATAAAAACTAACTTTTAATGGCTAAATTATATTGGTCTTCACCATGAATCAATGTATACATACAAATAAAACACATTGATATGGATATAAATTATTGATACCGATAAAAATTTCTATAGATATGATCAACCAATGATAAATGAAACATTTTCTGTTCTAATTCGCAAGACATTCATTATGATCTAAACTATAAGAGACCATGAAGTGAGAATATTATAAGGAATAGTCTCAAAGCATATGATCCCACAACACCTAATATTCCCACATCATCTATGTCTTGTGTGTATGATGTATCAAGAACATATGAGATTACTTTATGTTTATTTTCATATTATCTCTAGATTCTCATTATAGCTTAGGATTTATATAATCCTTTGATATGAATCATAATATGAGGATAATACCTCAAATATAGAGGATGCATAAGTTTCAACACTATTATGCTAAGATAAACACAACTATATATATCAATCTTTATACATGTATTAATAATATTATTATATCACAAGATGGGTCTATGTCACAGACATTCAACACTCACAGTTTCACTAGAGACAACTCCTAACAAGTCTCAATCATCTAGCTCTCACATGATAATAATGCTTCTAATAATTTATGGAATTTGTCAGGGGGTCTAGCACATTTTTTTTATGATACTCTACTAACTGTGACATCACCTCATTGAATAAAATCCATTAAGAGATTAAAATGTTGATGAATATTTTTTGTCCTCTAGTGTGACATGGGATCCTAAGAAATCACCACAACCGCTGTTTTATAAAAAGAAAATGGAAAAAGGTGTGCACTAATAAAATAAATTCTATGGAAAATTTTCATATCCAAACTACTTTGTTTTATGCCTTAGTTGATTTTATATACTCACATTTTACAATAAAATATACAATAAGATGTTTTTTTGTTCTTCCATTTCTAATTTCACCACCTATTAGGGAAAATATGTATGTTGAATGTGAATTCAGATCATCATGATCTATCTGGAAAGTAGAATCCATGTATCATCTCACTACTAAATCAACATCTCCTCCATTAAAAAGGAACGTTTATTTGGTATGTCTCATGGGCTTGAATATTTTAATTGAGAGATTCCCAATGAATCTCTTGTAATTTATCTTGATATATTCCCATTATTAATAATGAAATTTCCACATCAAACATAGTATACAGTATGGAATAACATATATATCCCACTGCTGAGCGATAAGGTATTGTACTCTTTTTTTCAATCTCTTCCTATGATTTTTGACACTTTGTATTAGAGATATTGATACCATTTCAAATAGGTGAAAACTCACTCTTGTATTGTTGGATAATGTACTTTTTATATACCCTTTCCTTATAATTACATTGACATATCCCAATAACCCTCTGTTATCTATCTTGATATATCAGGAACACTAGAATGTAGCCACCTTGACCTAGTATGTAATGGATAAGAATTAATTTAACCAATTATTAACTATTTGTATAACAAGAACATTGTTTCCATTAATGAATGCTTCAAAAACATATAACACTTGAAAATTGATGGCATTCACATTAATCTTATTATAGAGAAATGGCCAACATTTGTTTTTGAATAAACAAAATTCTCTTATGACCTCATATAAATGAACAATACATGATAATGATTCCTTATCTAACCCATAAATGAATATTTGTATATTTCATACTTTATTATTATTATTTTACCTCAAAAATTCATTAGTTTGGTTAACACAAACATCATATACCAAATTGGTATTTATAGAATCAGTTTTAAAATCCGTTTTCCAAATCTCATAATCTTCGAAGACTTATATTGAATGAAATATTGTTATGGATCTCATCTTTGCTACTGGTGATAAGGTTTTTTCCTTATTGATTCTTCAATGTTGTATGAAATCCTTCACTGCTAGTCTTACTTTATTAGTATTAACATTACCATCTATGTCCATATTTTATTTTGAATACCGATTTTCACCCAATGCATTTTACAATAATTGGAGGATTTGTGAAAATAAAAACATGATTTTAATAGATGGATTATATTTTATAATGATAAAATATTTCTATTTAGTTGCACCCTTAACTTATACTTATCCCATTTAGGATAATTGTTGTCCTTAATCAAAGAGTAATGTGTCACCAGAGTCATCGAAATGAATACCATAATGCTCTAGTTCTCTACCCTCTTGAGTTGACCAATACTCTACTCATGTCTTGGTAAATTATTCACCTCCTAAAGTCTTTATAGGATACAGTTCTCATACCAACTCTAGTGCATTGGGGCCATTAACTGTCACGACCCGCCCTCGGGGTCCGTGCCGTGACTACCCCAAGCCCGCCTTCCATAGGCTAGGGGCTGGCGACTAGCACCAAGGCGTAAATCCCGGTAAAAAGGGAAGGCATTGTCTTTGAAAAGTAAACACACACCACAGAGTAAACAAGCGGAAAGTAAACACTAAACAAAAGCAGAGTACTACTGAAAGTGCGGAAAGGTAAATGGGCCAGAATACAAACCCAAACTGAAAGCAAAGTACAACTCGAAAGGGAAAACAACAACTGAAAAGTAAAAGCCGCTACACCGAGCTGTCCACTGGAAATCCCACCTGACGGGTGGGTACAGATAGCTCCTCTGCTCCACGGGTCCCGCCGTCCGCTCCGTGCACGTCCCGCCCAGTGGTCCTCCTCCGGGTACCGTCCCGCTCTGTAGGCCTCAGCTAAGGTCAACGTTGTCCGACGTCTGCAACCAACACAACGTAGTGCGGGCGAAGCCCGTGCAGGGGTGAGTATAAGCTACTCAGTAGGGACCCCGAGACCCCTTAAGGTCTCTCAAATCCACAAAGGATAAACCACGAAGAAAAGTACAATCACGAAGTAACAACCGACACTGCTTAGGTATATGCCCATACATATACCTAAGTCATCAATTAAAATACGCTCCAACCTCCGAGCCCAAGTACAACTCAGTCCACGCAGGAAAGTATACGTATTCCACATAGGAAAGAAAAACATAATCCACACAGGATTGCACAACACAATCCACACAGGAAGCAACAGGATTCAGCTCACACAGGTATACTTCTTCAAGGACGATAAAGATGATCACTGATCCACCTAAGTCGTCGGACCCACGAAGGATCGATAGATAACTAACCCCCGCAGAAGACCCACACAGGATCGGGCTCACACAGAACCTGTAGGCGCTGGCTCACACAGAACCGCTGAGCGCAAGGACCCACACAGGATCGGGCCCACACAGGACCTGTAGCACTGATCCACGTAGGATCGCTGAGTGTTGTAGTCGTCGTCGTCGAATCCACACAGGATCTCTGTACTGTCGTCGCCGAATCCACACAGGATCTCTGTACTATCGTCGTCGCAGTCACAGTAGCAGTCGTAGCAGTAGAACAGTCGCAGCCAGCACTAGGGTTCCCGCACACAGCAAGCTCGTTCGGAGGGTCTGCTCCACGAGCCGAGAGGCTGATACATCAACTGTCACGAAGACCGAAGTTGATGTATCCAAAAGTTCCGTATCGTCAACAGGAACTCAACGCAACAGACGGCGCGTCGATCGGACGCCCGGTCTGAGAGTTATTGGCATTTTCGTCTCCGGGGCCCGGTTGGTTTCTAAGGAAAAACCAACCCGACCGTACTCCACCTGCCTCCAAACCTCGGGCGGAGCATGCCAAAAGATCCGTCTCACAAAGAGGAACACAACGCGACTGACGACACGTCAGTCGGACGTTCGTAGCTCAAGATATGAGCGTTTCCGCTCCGAAGGCCCGGTTGGTTTCGTGAACGAACCAACCCGGCCGAACTCAAAGTAATCCGAAACCTTGAGTGCGATATACCGAAACGACCGTCTCGATCCAAGGATCGCGTTGCCACAGACGGTTCGTCATTCGGAGGTCCGAGGCTCAAGTTATGGGCCAAAAACCAATTCTGGTTCGAAACGGGGGGGTCCGGGTCCGGGCCGACCCGGCCCGACCCCCCCCCCCCCCTGGGGCGGCCGGCGGCGGCGGCGCGGCGGCGGCGGGCCGTGGCGGCGGGCGCCTGGCGCCGCACGAGGGTGGCACGCGGGGGGCTCATCCCCCGCTTCTTCATGGACGGCGCGGCTATATGCCGCGCCCAAAATTAAAAAAACGCCCCCCACACGTGGGGGGCTTGCTGGAAACGAACCGGGGGGCTGCTGCCCCCCCCCTCCTTTAAAGAACCGCCCCCTCATTAAGAGGGGGGTTTTGTTGAACCGGCCGGGGGATTTATTCCCCCGGTTTTATGTCATCCGGCCGGCCAGCTGGCCGGCCGGTTTTTACCAACGGGACCGGAAATTTCCGGTCCCCCCTTCGGCTTCCGACGCCGGCGGCCCGGCCGCCGGTCTTCTCTTCCGCCGCGGCCCGGAACCGGCCGCGGTCTCCTCGTCCCGCCGCGGCCCGGAACCGGCCGCGGTGTTTGTCGTCCGGCGCGGTGCGACGGCACCACGCCCCTTTCGCCGTGCCTTGATTCTTTTCAACGCGGCGCGACGGCGTCGCGTTCTTGAAGGTTCTACCTCGGCGTGGCGCGACGGCGCCGCGTAAAATATTTGCACGATCATCCGCGTGGTGCGACGGCACCACGCCACTTGCTTTCTTCCGCAAAATAATTAAACAAGAACGAAGGAGGGGGGTTCGGCCGTGTTCGTGCGGTCCGGCCCCCCCTCACGTTAAAATAATAACGCAACTTAAAAAAATAATTCAAGTCACACGTTAGTCTTGCTAAAAAAAATCACGATCAAGAATAAAATGAGGAATCCAAAAGAAAGTCGAAAACCCCTACCTCGGGTTTAAGATTCGAAGATTCGTCTACGTTCCGCGGAAGACGGCGTCGCGGAGGTCGGGCGTCGCGGTCGTCGTTCGTCAAATCCGTTGACGAAGAGATATGCCCGAAGAGATACGTCGTTGGCGAATCTTCGTATGCTGATGAAGAAGGTCCGAGGAGGAAGCGGCGTTCCCTCTTGTTGACACCGAGGACGAAGAAGAGAGGCGTCGTTCTTCGTCGGAGTTTGAGCGTTCTTCGTTCTTCGTCAGAGCTTGAAGATGAAGAAGAAGCTCTCCAAAAGCTCTCAAGGAGACAAACAAACAACCCATAATAAAATAAGATAACATCTTATTTTATTATTACAAAACACACAAGAATTTCAAAAGTTTAAAGATTCAAAAAGGTATAACTCCCAAAATTAATTAAGTAACTTAAGCCATTAAATGAGGCGTTAAGGGAGTTGGGAGAATTTGAAATGTTTAGGGGCTCGTGTGGGCCCCACCACACTTAATCCTCCCAAGGGAGGTTAAGTGGGTGTGGGTCCCACTCCCAACCTCCTTTGATAGGTTTTAGCAAGTTAAAAATAAAATTGTTCTACACAATTTTATTTAACTCAAACTAAAAACCCCTAAAACTAACTTTCAACCCGCAAGAAACGCAACTCCCAAAAAGGTCTCTTTAAGAGAATATCGGTGCTGCGAGTTCATCGGTGCCCTCGGATTTCAATTCCGAGCACCGGATCAAGAGTTAGGAATTCCCGCTCGTTCGTTCACTGAACGTACCCAAGCCAAACTTCAGAAATTATCTCCGGGCACTCCGGGCCTCGGAATCAGGTGCCGTCTGAAACCGTGCTCTTGTAAAATTCTAAAGAAAATTAAGAAAAAATTTCCCTTGAATTTTACGGGTCTTTACATTACTCCCACCTCAGGGCATTACGTCCCCGTAAAGATACATCAAAACTAGGGAAACAAATGAGGGTACTGAGCACGCATCTGAGCCTCCCGCTCCCATTTGCTCTTCTGGAGATTCCCGTGCTGCCATATGATGCGCACAAGAGGAATCGATCACCCACGCAGGACCCGCTCCTGTCGATCCTCTATCTCCACCGGGACCTCCGTAAAAGTCGCCCCATCGTCAACGTCAAGCTCCCCATGGTCAATGATGTGCGTCAGGTCGTGCACGTATCTCCTCAGCTGGGATACGTGGAAGACGTCGTGCACCCGGTGCAACTGAGGTGGTAGAGCCGGGCGATAAGCCACCTCACCAATCCTGCTAAGAATCTGGAAGGGTCCGATGAAGCGCGGAGATAACTTGCCGCCTCGGCCAAATCTCCGAATACCACGTCGAGGTGAGACCCGCAAGAAGACGTGGTCGCCATCCTCGAACTCTAGTGGCCTCCGCCTCCTGTCATCATATGACTTCTGCCGGATCTGAGCTGTCCTCATCCGCTCCTGGATGACCTGGACCTTCTCTGTCGTGGCCTGGACCATCTCCGATCCCACCAGTGCTGACTTTCCAGGGTCTGTCCAGCACAAAGTAGATCTACAAGGTCGGCCGTACAATGCCTCGTACGGTGCCATCCCGATGGTGGAGTGGTAGCTGTTGTTGTACGCAAACTCCACCAAGGGTAGGTGGTCCTCCCAGCTACAACCAAAGTCGAGGACACATGCGCGGAGCATGTCCTCAAGTGTCTGAATGGTCCTCTCCGTCTGACCATCCGTCTGAGGGTGAAAAGCTGTGCTAAGACGTAGCTGCGTCCCGAACGCTTCCTGCAACCCCTTCCAAAGCCGGGAAGTAAAGCGGGCATCTCGATCGGAAACGATAGATGATGGCACGCCGTGGAGCCGCACAATCTCCTGAACGTAGAGACGTCCCAAGCTCTCCACTGAGCCCTGCTCTCTGATGGGTAAGAAGTGTGCCGACTTGGTGAGTCGGTCAACAATCACCCAAATGGAGTCGTGACCTCTGGAAGTGCGTGGAAGTCCAGTCACGAAGTCCATAGATATGCTGTCCCACTTCCACTCCGGAACCTCCAAGGGCTGTACCAAGCCTGCTGGTACCTGATGCTCTGCCTTCACCTGCTGACAGGTGAGGCATCGAGAAACGAACTCTGCTACAGCCTTCTTCATGTCCGGCCACCAGTGCTGTCTTCTGAGGTCCTGGTACATCTTCGCCACTCCAGGATGTACCGCCAAAGGAGAAGTGTGAAACTCTCTCAGCACTTCCTCTCGCAAAGCTACTGGTACCATGGTACGTCCTCTGAAAAGGATGTCGTGCACTGCTCCAAGGGAGAAACCATCAGGTGCCTGTCCCAAGGATATCTTTGCATGCTGTGTCTCACAGTCAGTGTCCCCATGCTGTGCCTCCCTGACTCGCTGTAGTAGTGGAGGAGTGACTGTGAGAGACTGAAGAAAGGATGCTCCATCTCTATCCACGAAGGATATCTGCAAAGAGGCTAGCTGCTCCGTCGCCTCCTCGAGTAGCTGAATGCCCGTCCTCCTGCTGAGGGCATCGGCTACTACGTTCCCCTTCCCAGGAGTATAGACTATCTCAGAGTCATAGTCTTGGAGGAACTCGAGCCATCGTCGCTGTCTCAGGTTCAGGTCCTTCTGCGAGAAGATATACCTAAGACTCTGATGATCGGAAAAGACTGTAAAGCGTTCGCCCATCAGATAGTGTCGCCATGTCTTCAGAGCGAAGACCACTGCTGCTAACTCCAGGTCATGGGTAGCGTAGTTCTGCTCATGCGGCCTCAACTGTCGTGATCCATAGGCGATCACTGCCCGCTCCTGCATCAGAACACATCCGAGTCCGGTCCCTGATGCATCACAGTAGACTACGTACCCTACTCCCTCCTCAGGCAACCTCAAGATAGGTGCGCTAGTCAATCTCTGTCTCAGCTCCTGGAAGCTCTGCTGACATCTGTCTGACCACACGAAGGGTTTCCCCTTCTTTGTCAAAGCTGTGAGTGATGCCGCAACTCTGGAGAAGTTCGGCACAAATCTCTGATAGTATCCAGCTAGTCCCAAGAAACTCCGAACCTCAGTCACGCTCCTGGGTGGCTCCCATGCTAACACAGCCTCAATCTTCGCGGGATCCACAGCAACTCCCGCCTCAGAGATAACGTGTCCCAAAAAGTGGACCTCACGTATCCAGAACTGGCACTTCGAGAGCTTACCATAAAGATGGTGCTCTTGGAGTGTGTCAAGAACATCTCGCAAGTGATAGGCGTGCTCCTCCTCTGTCGTAGAGTAAATCAGAATGTCGTCGATGAAGACTACGACAAACCGATCGAGGTATGGCTGAAATATCCTGTTCATGAGATCCATGAACACTGCTGGAGCATTGGTTACACCGAAAGGCATAACCAAGAACTCATAGTGGCCATACCGACATCTGAAGGCCGTCTTCTGCACATCCTCGTCTCTGACTCTGAGCTGATGATAGCCTGACCTGAGGTCTATCTTCGAGAACCACCGTGCTCCCTTGAGCTGATCAAAGAGGTCATCAATCCTCGGTAGCGGATACTTGTTCCTCACTGTCACCTGGTTCAGGCGACGATAGTCAACACAAAGTCGCAAGCTCCCGTCCGCCTTCTTGGCGAACAATATCGGGGAAGCCCAGGGTGAAACACTGGGTCGGATGAACCCTTGCCCTGCAAGTCCTCCAACTGTACCAGTAGCTCTCGAAGCTCGGCGGGGGCCATCCAATATGCTGGAGTGGATATCGGGGCTGTCCCGGGGTACAATTCAATATAAAAGTCTACCTCTCTGCGAGGAGGTAGCCCTGGAACGTCGTCGGGAAAAACGTCCGCAAACTGATCCACCACTGCATGAAAACCAGGACTCCGCACGTCAACTTCTCCAAGGATAAGGCTAGCCAACTGATGAGTGATGGGTTGTCCTCTCCTCCGCGGAAGTCCATCCTGTGCTGCTAAGGCTCCCTTCTCGCCGGTGAAGGTGAACCTACTCACGTCGGTGCGTACACAACGCACCTTGCGCCTAAAACAGTCAATCTGTGCATGGACCGTAGATAGCCAATCCATGCCCAAGATGACGTCGTAAGTCCTCGACGCTGCTACAAGAAGATCCCAGCCGAAGCTCTCGCCTCCTAGAGTAAGCTCACACTGCCGGCACCAGTGCGTAATCGTCGAGTCTGCTCCCGTAGGAGTCTCTAGCCGTAAGGATCGAGCCAACGGCTCTGTCGGAATCTCCGAGCTCCGAACAAGGGCAGCGGCTATGAAAGAATGACTCGCTCCTATGTCTATAAGAACTGCAGAAAGGGTGAAATAGACACAGATAGTACCTCGAATCATCTCGGGTGCGCCGTGGTCGTAGGCCTCTGCTGCCTGGAGCTGTGCCTGTCGCTGCCCGCCAGCTCCCTGTGGTCGGGGTGGACCTCCTGGTGGTGGTGGTGGTAGAGCCTCAAAGCGTCGGCCACCACCAGCTGCTCGTCCAGCTCCTCTGCCTCGTCCGCCTCCTCCCTGCGGACCGCCACGGTCGATCCTCTGCCTCTGCCTCGGTGGTCCATCAACTGTCTGCTGCTCCTCGGCACGACGGGTCGGGCAGTCACGAGCCATGTGGCCCTGCCCGCCGCACGAGTAGCACTGTCTGCCTCTCGGAAGACTGGCTCCGCGCTGTGTGCCCCGCACTGCTGAGCCAGTGCCCTGAGGTCGTCGGCCCGAAGGTCTGGTCTGTCTGGTCCCCTGAGTCATCCGTCGACTGCCTGCTGCAGATGTCTCTGGCACGTGCCGCCCTGCGGTGGGTCTCTGTGCTGGTGTAGACTCGGCAAGGAAGCTCTCGATCAGAAGGGCCCGCTCCAGTACTCCTGTCTGAGTCGGTATGCTGAGGGAGATCAGCGATGCCCTGATCTCGTGTCTCAAACCCTGCTCGAAGGTCCGGGCCCGGAAGAATGGGTCTCGTACCATGTCGGTCGAGTAGCGCGAGAGATCAGTGAATCTCGCCGAGTACTGTGCGACCGTCATGCTGCCCTGCCGTAGCTGTAGAAGCTCCTGGATACGCACCGCACGAAGGGTGGCTGGGACGAACTCCGAGCGGAAGAGGCTCTCAAAGTCCGTCCAAAGTAGAGATGCCTCATCGTGCACCTGGAGCATCAAGCTCCACCATCGTCCTACTGCTGCGTGTAGTAGGCTCGCAGCGAGGATCACCATGAGGTCTGCTGGTGTCCTCACTAGCCTAAACACTCGAACCACTGCCTCCAGCCAGTCCTCTGCTGCCTGGGGATCCGTCTCCCCGCGAAACCTGGGCGGTCGCTGGCGCTGAAACTCATGCAGTGCGCTGAGGCGACGTGCATCGTCAGCGGCTGCTGCTGGAAGCATCGGGGAATCGGCGGGTAAAGCTACCGTCGGTGCCACTACTGGAAAAGGGCCCTGCACCGAGGCCTCGTCGCTCGGTGGGCTGTCGTCTCGCTCGACTCTCGGAACCCTAGCTGGCTGCCGTCGTGGGGCCATCCTGAAAAGGAAACAGGTGCGCCACGGTTAGAACAGTATACCTGGTGAGCTGATATAAGTAATCACAAATAAAACTTTGAAACACACACGCAATCAATGTTTTCGTGCATTAAGTCGGAAATTAGAAGTCAGGGTCCTGGTGTACGGATACGTCGGCCGCCACACCAACACTGGACTCCCTGGACTGATAACCATACTCAATACGCTAAACAGTATTGCTTCACATAGAAAAGATCAGAGTTCGCGGTAGAACCGAACTCCTCTGATACCAATTTGTCACGACCTGCCCTCGGGGTCCGTGCCGTGACTACCCCAAGCCCGCCTTCCATAGGCCAGGGGCTGGCGACTAGCACCAAGGCGTAAATCCCGGTAAAAAGGGAAGGCATTGCCTTTGAAAAGTAAACACACACCACAGAGTAAACAAGCGGAAAGTAAACACTAAACAAAAGCAGAGTACTACTGAAAGTGCGGAAAGGTAAATGGGCCAGAATACAAACCCAAACTGAAAGCAAAGTACAACTCGAAAGGGAAAACAGCAACTGAAAAGTAAAAGCCGCTACACCGAGCTGTCCACTGGAAATCCCACCTGAAGGGTGGGTACAGATAGCTCCTCTGCTCCACGGGTCCCGCCGTCCGCTCCGTGCACGTCCCGCCCAGTGGTCCTCCTCCGGGTACCGTCCCGCTCTGTAGGCCTCAGCTAAGGTCAACGCTGTCCGTCGTCTGCAACCAACACAACGTAGTGCGGGCGAAGCCCGTGCAGGGGTGAGTATAAGCTACTCAGTAGGGACCCCGAGACCCCTTAAGGTCTCTCAAATCCACAAAGGATAAACCACGAAGAAAAGTACAATCACGAAGTAACAAACGACACTGCTTAGGTATATGCCCATACATATACCTAAGTCATCAATTAAAATACGCTCCAACCTCCGAGCCCAAGTACAACTCAGTCCACGCAGGAAAGTATACGTATTCCACATAGGAAAGAAAAACATAATCCACACAGGATTGCACAACACAATCCACACAGTAAGCAACAGGATTCAGCTCACACAGGTATACTTCTTCAAGGACGATAAAGATGATCACTGATCCATCTAAGTCGTCGGACCCATGAAGGATTGATAGATAACTAACCCCCGCAGAAGACCCACACATGATCGGGATCACACAGAACCTGTAGGCGCTGGCTCACACAGAACCGCTGAGCGCAAGGACCCACACAGGATCGGGCCCACACAGGACCTGTAGCACTGATCCACGTAGGATCGCTGAGTGCTGTAGTCGTCGTCGTCGAATCCACACAGGATCTCTGTACTGTCGTCGCCGAATCCACACAGGATCTCTGTACTGTCGTCGTCGCAGTCACAGTAGCAGTCGTAGCAGTAGAACAGTCGCAGCCAGCACTAGGGTTCCCGCACACAGCAAGCTCGTTCGGAGGGTCTGCTCCACGAGCCGAGAGGCTGATACATCAACTGTCACGAAGACCGAAGTTGATGTATCCAAAAGTTCCGTATCGTCAACAGGAACTCAACGCAACAGACGGCGCGTCGATCGGACGCCCGGTCTGAGAGTTATTGGCATTTTCGTCTCCGGGGCCCGGTTGGTTTCTAAGGCAAAACCAACCCGACCGTACTCCACCTACGTCCAAACCTCGGGCGGAGTATGCCAAAAGATCCGTCTCACAAAGAGGTACACAACGCGACTGACGGCACGTCAGTCGGACGTTCGTAGCTCAAGATATGAGCGTTTCAGCTCCGAAGGCCCGGTTGGTTTCGTGAACGAACCAACCCGGCCGAACTCAAAGTAATCCGAAACCTTGAGTGTGATATACCGAAACGACCGTCTCGATGCAAGGATCGCGTTTCCGCAGACGGTTCGTCATTCGGAGGTCCGAGGCTCAAGTTATGGGCCAAAAACCAATTCTGGTTCGAAACGGGGGGGTCCGGGTCCGGGCCGACCCGGCCCGACCCCCCCCCCCCCTGGGGCGGCGCGGCGGCGGCGGCGGCGGCGAGCCGCGGTGGCGGGCGCCTGGCGCCGCACGAGGGTGGCACGCGGGGGGCTCAGCCCCCGCTTCTTCATGGACGGCGCGGCTATATGCCGCGCCCAAAATTAAAAAAACGCCCCCACACGTGGGGGGCTTGCTGGAAACGAACCGGGGGGCTGCTGCCCCCCCCCCCTCCTTTAAAGAACCGCCCCCCTCATTAAGAGGGGGGTTTTGTTGAACCGGCCAGGGGATTTATTCCCCCGGTTTTATGTCATCCGGCCGGCCAGCTGGCCGGCCGGTTTTTACCAACGGGACCGGAAATTTCCGGTCCCCCCTTCGGCTTCCGACGCCGGCGGCCCGGCCGCCGGTCTTCTCTTCCGCCGCGGCCCGGAACCGGCCGCGGTCTCCTCGTCCCGCCACGGCCCGGAACCGGCCGCGGTGTTTGTCGTCCGGCACGGTGCGACGGCACCGCGCCCCTTTCGCCGTGCCTTGATTCTTTTCAACGCGGCGCGACGGCGTCGCGTTCTTGAAGGTTCTACCTCGGCGTGGCGCGACGGCACCGCGTAAAATATTTGCACGATCATCCGCGTGGTGCGACGGCACCACGCCACTTGCTTTCTTCCACAAAATAATTAAACAAGAACGAAGGAGGGGGGTTCGGCCGTGTTCGTGCGGTCCGACCCCCCCTCACGTTAAAATAATAATGCAACTTAAAAAAATAATTCAAGTCACACGTTAGTCTTGCTAAAAAAAATTCACGATCAAGAATAAAATGAGGAATCCAAAAGAAAGTCGACAACCCCTACCTCGGGTTTAAGATTCGAAGATTCGTCTACATTCCGCGGAAGACGGCGTCGCGGAGGTCGGGCGTCGCGGTCGTCGTTCGTCAAATCCGTTGACGAAGAGATATGCCCGAAGAGATACGTCGTTGGCGAATCTTCGTATGCCGACGAAGAAGGTCCGAGGAGGAAGCGGCGTTCCCTCTTGTTGACACCGAGGACGAAGAAGAGAGGCGTCGTTCTTCGTCGGAGTTTGAGCGTTCTTCGTTCTTCGTCAGAGCTTGAAGATGAAGAAGAAGCTCTCCAAAAGCTCTCAAGGAGACAAACAAACAACCCATAATAAAATAAGATAACATCTTATTTTATTATTACAAAACACACAAGAATTTCAGAAGTTTAAAGATTCAAAAAGGTATAACTCCCAAAATTAATTAAGTAACTTAAGCCATTAAATGAGGCGTTAAGGGAGTTGGGAGAATATGAAAGGTTTAGGGGCTCGTGTGGGCCCCACCACACTTAATCCTCCCAAGGGAGGTTAAGTGGGTGTGGGTCCCACTCCCAACCTCCTTTGATAGGTTTTAGCAAGTTAAAAATAAAATTGTTCTACACAATTTTATTTAACTCAAACTAAAAACCCCTAAAACTAACTTTCAACCCGCAACAAACGCAACTACCGAAAAGGTCTCTTTAAGCGAATATCGGCGTTGCGAGTTCATCGGTGCCCTCGGATATCAATTCCGAGCACCAGATCAATAGTTAGGAATTCCCGCTCGTTCGTTCACTGATCGTACCCGAGCCAAACTTCAGAAATTAACTCTGGGCACTCCGGGCCTCGGAATCAGGTGCCGTCTGAAACCGCGCTCTTGTAAAATTCTAAAGAAAATTAAGAAAAAATTCCCCTTTAATTTTACGGGTCTTTACATTAACATCATCAAATTAGATCATTCTCCATCTATTTCTATAGTAAATGTGTTCCCTTTCTAGAAACGTGTATATTCATTCCTCAATTACCTATCTATTTGAAGGGTTATATTGGTAACAATATTTAGTTCCCATAAGATAGCCAATAAAGATTCACATTGTTATTCTTGATGGTAAATTGTTAGTTGGTTTAATCTTTTAAATAGCCACACCACCCCACACACATATGTGTGATAAATTGTGTTTCATTCACACCATAACTCATATGGAATCCAATATTCAGATTTCTTTGGTACAAAGTTAAGAGTATATGTTCATTCCTATATGACCTATCCACAAACGAATAGTGGAAGAGTTTCATAACTCATTTTTGATATAACCATGTGTTGAAAGTTCATATTCCTACATTCACTAATACAATTCCATAATGGTGTATAAAGATGATTGATTTGGGAAACTATTTCAAACACATTTATGTGATCAATGAAAGATTAGTTAAGATTATATCCAACCAATTATTAGTAGTGTTCCATAATCTTATTAGCAAGATGGTATTCTAAATCATACAAATAATCCTTAAAAATCTTAATAGAATATGGATTATACATCATTATGTAAGTATATACATACCTATTATAGTCATCAATAAATTTAATGATATAAAAAAATCCACCCCTTTCTTCTATATGAAATAAACAACAATCGCCAGAATGAATTAATTCTAGTAATTTAGTGGCTCTTACTCTCTTCCAGAGAATGTTTCTTTAGTCATCATCCCTTGTAAAATGATTTTGATATATCCTAGGGTTTTAAATCAATTGAGTATAAATGACCTTCTTGAGGTAAATTATGATATCAATTATTATTTATATGATTAATAATGAATTTCCATAGGCCATTCATTTATGTTCCATGTCACATGTATTTTCATTGATTGTCATTATCGGGGTTTCATGTTCTATTATATATAATCCATTCATATCATATTCCACACTAAAATATATTTTATCTTTATAAAAGAGGAAAAATATATATATCCAAACATTAAATAAATTCCCATGGTGTCTAGACATGACATTGAAATTGTGTTTCTAGTTAATATATAATGTTACATAATAACAATTAATCAATTAAATAACTAAAACACTAGGAAATGTAAAGTAATAATATCCAACTTTGGAGGATAATAAATTAACACCATTTGTATTATAGATATCACCTTTTACCTTTTCAATCTTATTAAATATTCTTGGGTCATGAATTTGAATAAAAACGTATGAATCAGTACCTATATTTTATACCCAAATTATAGATAATGAAATATTACATTCAATGAAAAAATTAACAAATGTACAAGCATAACCACACTTATTATTCCCAACTCTAATATTTATTTTTTAGTGGAAATTTTCCCACATAGAAACTAGAAAACATCCTTCTTATTTCATTTCCTCTATATACATGTAATTTTAAAATTACAGAGCATCAGTGTCTCTGGATAATACATCGACTTAGACCCCATACCTTTTTCCGTCCACCTCTTTTTCAACATAATGACTGAATAATTAATATTTTTCATATCCTTTTCATCATGGATAAATAAATAAAAAACATTTGAGAGTGAAATTATGATTTTATTCCTATCTTAAATAAATATGAATGGAAAAAAATATTGATTATAATAATGCAATATTGAGATCAATTTCATGTTCTTGGTTTATATTGAACATAAGGGAATCAAATCTCTCAATATTCGTGATCATATAGAGTACATGAGGTCCTACGTGACTCTATTATAACACCCTACACCTATACAGTTCACTATAAATATCATACCTTTCTCTTATTTTTATCCTATGATATTATTATTGGATATGACTAAACAACATTTAGAAATATTTAATATCATGAATTTTAGGAAATTTAGTAAACATAGATGAAAACATGATCCCATTTACATATAATGTATCATCTCCATGATTTTTACATTATTAATTATCCACCTTACATACTCTATGAGTTGGATCTTTATAGACAAAGGACACTAGTACATAAATCATTTTTTCTTTGTATACTTATTTTTTGAAAGCCTATGTAATACTCCATGATGTTTTGGCCAGCTAGGATATTTTCCTTATCCATTATTGATCATTGAGACAATGTTCCAATGTGGTTGTTTTTTTCCATTTTCATTCTAAAATAAATATATTTTAATATTTTCTGACTTTTCATGAGATACTTTTATAAATATCTAATTTATTAAATATTTTATCAATTAAATTTCTCCCATTACATTATTAGAACAAAATAAACATCACAGTTAGAATCATAATACTATTTTTCTTGAGTATTCTTATAGTAAGGTTCCTTAATACATTTCCTCATAGTCTATATTCATTGGATATTCCATTATATGGACTGTTTCTATGTTGGTTGAATGATATAAAATCACATTAACTCTCACTTTTTTATCTACTGAGTATTTTCCGAAATTATCGGAATCGTAACTTGATTACATCAATGTTTTGACTATAAAATGATTTAAATCTAGATTTGGGTACTTAATTTCTACCATATTTAGTCAAGTCAACCCATTACTCTCATAATAACTCCCTCATAGTAGGAGGTACCATCATCTTTAACTGACAAGCCCCCCAATCCACCAGTTTTGTTCAAATTTGAGCAAAAAAACCATTTTTTACTTAATATATTAATTTTTTTATTTTTTTATTTATGGATGGAGATAATATATTTATATTAAATATTTTCTATATATATATTCACACACGGAACTAAATAGTAATTAATAGTAGAACATACATAAAATATTCATGAATTTTATTTGTGTTGTTTTTTGTACGACATCATATTAATATTTCACACATAGAAAATTATAGATCAATCCTAAACTAGGGGGCTTCTACTATTTTCTACACATGAATATTGTCCTCGCATGCCTCAGTATAGTATACTCACCTATAGTATGGATTTCTTCCTCATTTTAGTGGATTTTGTTTCTTAAAACATTATTTTCCATACACAAATAAACTTTCATGCACTCACATGGGTATAAGGGTGTAATATAAAACAAATACATTGGATATTTAAGACACCATACATATTGAATGAAAATAAGATGATTTTGAGACCATAATTTAAATACATAAATATAACATTCAATAATCACAATGGATAATTAAAGTATAACATCTAGAAATTAACTTCATTAACTTCCTCTAGGATAGTCTATACAAAAATAAACATGTGAGAATTAAATTTAAATAAATTAAATAATATGGTATTTAAATAAATTAAATGAATTTGTACAAATTAAATTAATTCAATTTCTTCATTCCATACATTAATATTATTTCAATTTAGGAAAAAAATATTTGAATTCATATTTCAGAATATTAAGATATAAATAATTTTTAGAAAAAACTATAATTAATTTATAGTAAAACTAAAATTAAAATAATAATATTTATTAGTTAGGATTATATTAAATAACGAAGGCCCTACAGACCCTACTTATCACTTTTTAGATGGGGCCATGGCCTTGAAGTCCCATTAGATCCAGGTAGACCCTAGAAGTGGGTATTCCTAGTCTGGCCGGTCATCCCAATCCATGTGTGTGTTAGAAAAATTCCCCCATCCCATTTCAAATATAATAGGATCAAGAAAAACCCCATAGTAGGGAAGTGGTTTCCGCCATACTTGTAAGGAAGTGGTTTTGGATGAATGGTCTATGTGAAGTGGCATAAATGTGAAGGGAGGTGTTATGGGGTCAATGCTCGTGAGGGAGTGTGGTGGATGGACGGTGGTGTGGACGGGATTACAATGTAATGGTGGTGGATGGAAGGGGTCCATACTAGAGGATTTGAGATCTCTATGTGGGAGTTGCTTCCAGGTCTGAGATTCAGTGACTATGTTTGGCCCTTGGTCGGCAGTGATATTTAGTGGATTATGGAAAAACAATAGTTGTTGTATGTCCTCCTTGAGGTGTGGTATCTAATGGATCTAGGGGAAGGGACAATGGTGTTCGGGATCTGAGAATGGAAAGGTCGGCGATGGTATGGCCGATAGAGGGGACCTTGTGGAGGGAAGATGACTATGGTGACATCCCAAATTGTAGGACGTATCATGTAGTTCTATTGCGGTGATGTCAACAAACTAGTGGAGGAGACATATCATCATCCTAGAGGAGGGTGGTGCCTGGGGGAAGGGGAGGGAGAGGGTGGTGGCTGCTGTGGGTTCACACTGGGATGTGACTAAGGGAGGTATTGCGAGGTCTGGGAGAGGGAGAAAAAGTCACATAGGTAGGATAGATATAGATTGACGAATACCCATGATGTATTCATCTAGTAGTGGATAGGTCTTTCTCTCTGTTGATTATTTTATTATGTCAGTAGGTGGGAGGAAAAATTCCCGCCCCTATTTTTTACATAGATTATGCTACCACTGTTAAATTTTAAAAGAAAAAATTTATTTGAAAGTATATTATAATTAATCATCTTATTGAAAAATGATCTCTGGTGGATAGATTTAGGCCAGTTGATGGAATAATTCAATAATTATTCAGAATATGACCATATATATATATATATATTGTTCTGCAAAAAAAACTTATCTGAAATCAATAAATATAAAAAAACACTTTTGAACCAAAAAATATTATTTCTATGTCCATAATAATTCCAAATGATATTCTAAAACCCACAGTTAGATTCATTGTGATGATTTTAATACCATATTTATACATAATATAATTCTAATTAATTTTTCTTACATCAGAATAATCACACGTTCTCTCTGATACAATTTGAGGATAGAAAATCTAGTGTGCTAAGGGATTTATAATTTTCCACCTTAGAGTGATGTAAAATTGTCTTCTCCAGTGATCTGAAACCACATAAGGTTGAAGTATATCATGTTGTTTAATCAGAGAATAAAATATATAAATGAACAAGTACCTTGTTCCAATTCAATGCATGCACATCTATGAAAACTCACTAGTATTTGTTCCACAATGTATCTGATATTGAATCCCTCTAGATCATCCTCATATACTTCTTGAATCTGCATGCATCTCATTATTTGTATTCAATTTCACACTCCAATATTTCATGGTATATTATTTTTTTAATGAAATTTAATAGATTATGTTTCTCACAACAATGAGTTCGAGCTCATCATCATCAAAAAAACAGGCCATTTAAAAATCTGTAATGAAAATTATTAATCACATTATGAAATTTTTATATTTTATTGGTCATGATAGACGTAATTATTGATATTAAAATATCAAAATTAGAATTTTTGTAATTTATTATTATTCTGAAAATAGTTATTTTTTAATGAATATTGAAAAATAGTGCATTGTTGTTAATAACCGACTTTTTCATTTATATAATTAATTTAATTTAAATGAATTGTAATGTTATAATAGATAAATAATACATATTATATTTCATTGAAGGTCATTGAAACTATTTTTTTAATACAATTAGATATAAAAAATTATTGAACTTTTAAAGGTCGATTTTACCCTCATTCTAGCCACATTTGCAATATTAAAATTTAAAATTATTTTAACTATTATGTTAATTGAATTCCAAAAAATAGAAATAAATTATCGTAATAAGTTTGAAAAAAGTTACCCATTGGGATCAAAATAATATTTTTTGATTTGTAGCTTTAATAATTTAATTTACCACACTTATAGTTTAATAGGTTAATTAAAGGTAAAAATAATATAATATTATTATAAAGTTAATCTAACACTTGTACTAATTTAATTGGATGAGTGTGTTTCGACCAAAATATACTTTGGGTTGATTTTGGGACCACCTAGAGCCCCATTGATGTCATTAATATATTTATAATATTATATTTAATGAAAATTTCATTTAGTTATACACTAGTATTTAAAATGTAAATATTTTTTAATATGAGTTCATATAAGCGATATGCACGAATATAAATTTTGATTAAAAAGATAAAATTTTCAGATACTCTATGGTAATTTATTTATAATTTTATGAAATAAATAATTAATCTAAATGGTGAGTCAATGATGATGTAGTAATTTATTTATTTATAGAAAAATCAAATAAATTATATTAATAATGTTAATATAAATATAAATTGAGTGAGTTAATATCATCCAAAATTTTTATTGATTAATTGGACATATTAGTATTGTTTTATAAGTCTTTGATCTAATTTATCATGTTGATTTGTTTTTTTATAAGAAAATATAATGAATAGTGTCAAAATTGACATTTAAGATATTTTAAATTAAATAATATTTTAATAAATGATATAATATTAATAAAAATATATACTCTAGAAAAAAACTAGCATATTGTAAAATATATCATAATGTTATTTTTTGGATCATTTAACGAACACATGTCAATGAAAATAAAATTGATATTACTAAAATTAAATAACGTCACAACGTGTCACCCTTTTATTTTTTAAAGTTCAATAATTTTAATATATGGATAACATAGAGAACAATTTTATCATGAATGGTATATAGAAATATATATTAATTATATATATAATATTAATTTATTTATAATTTTTAGATATTATATAATTACAATAAATAGTGGCACAATAGTAAAGAAGTAATTATTTTATTAATATAAATATCAAATAAATTATTTTGAAAATGTTAAAATAAATATAATATGACATAATTGATGTGATCCAAAAAATTTATAGGTTTATATTATATGTTAGGAGTGTATTAAATGTTTTTTCAAAGTTAACTTTATATTTTAATTTTATTTAATGTCAATATAATGAATAGGGTCACAATTGACAGTATTGATATTTTATAAAAATAACATTTTATTAACTAATTTAAGAAATATAGATATTTAGGAATTAATAAGTGATAATTATAATGTCTAAAAAAATTGTATGTTTCAATTTTTGGTCAATTGATACCATATAAATCAGCATTTTAAAACATGTAAAATTTATTATATTAATACTAAAGTTTAAATTTAATAGATTAAATAAAAACTAAAAAAATAATATAGTTAAAAATAAAATCAAAAAAATGTCTAAATTTTATTGGATAAAAGTATTTAGACACAAAATAGTATTATATTTTAAATAATTAAATTTTTGGCCATTTATAATTGAAAATTAATATATATTAATTTAATATTTTGAGAGTTTCTAAAATATCCTCCCTCCTCTCTTATTCATGAGATCGTATCATTATCTTTTATTAAAAAATATAAAACAATTTACTTCCTCCCAAACTTACAAATTTCTCCTCCCAAATTCCATAACATCATTCTAGAGGCCATTAATTTGGGATGAAATTCTACCAAAATAGTCATTTTTTTGAAATCAAAAGGAGAAACACGAAAAAGAGTTAATTGTTTTATCTACACATTAAATGTTCATTTCTTATTATACATCCTAATAAAATGTTACATTCATACTAAATTAATAACTACATTATAATATACAATATTATATTTTATTATAATTATGGCAAAACTCCAAACCTCCTTTTACCCATTTTACGAATAACAATATCACTATATGTGTACGTATGTCTTATTGTCTCCACGTCGTGTTGTAACTTTTTTTCATCACAACATTATTTTCATTGGTCTAATGATGAATATATTTGATATAAATAATAAATATTACATTATATTGAATATTTATAATTAACATACAATCTATCTCTTTACCCATTTACCATTAAACAGGTGACATCGTTGGTCGTGCGTGCGCACGACTTACCATCTCCGCAACGCGATGAGATTTATCCTCCATGTTATCCATACAAGAATGATTATAAAAATATATATAATGAATATGTATGAAATAATTGACATTATTATTTTTTGTAATAATATATATATATATATACACATTTTTCGATTTAATATGATAAGAAAATAGAAACAACATTCATGAATTCGTACGACCTACCGTATCCATGAATGATGTAATAAATTAAAAATATCTGTCAATTATATATATTAATTATGAATATATGAGATATATAAATTATGTTTTGAATTAAGGAAGTAATTAAATAAAGATCGAAGTAATACGATTATGAAGAACATGTCCAAACACATACGATAAATAAAGCAGTTATTACATGAATCATTGTATTAATGTGGAAATTTAAATAAATGGGTAATATAAATTCACAAATTAAAAATATATTATATAATATATATTATTATGATTATTTTAGAAGTTAATAATATGTTTAAAACCATTATTCAAGAGTTTCAGAAATGAACGGAAAGTATCAGGCAAATGTAAGGGATTTATGTCTATGTTTTCATTTTTTGATATATAATCAATGTTCACCGACTATTTCTTGTGTGTGGTTTATGTAATTCTCATATTATATTTGATATCATGAATAAATTTATCTTCATGTTATTTAACGATTCATTTGATGATATTCGGCTTATGATTTCAATGTTTGATGTTTTATGGTATACTTTGAATGTTTAAGAAATTAATCTTTTTTCCAATTCAATATTCTTAATATTATAATATATATATATTTATTTATATATAAAGGATTATAATGAATATTTTATGCCATTTTTTTATTCCATTAAAATGTTTTGAAATAGATTATTTTTAATGATTTAGGTAAAAATTAATTTCAAAACCTAATAATTATCAGAGATTATTTATAGGTAATTATTAATGGGGACATATTTATCAACCACATCTATCTTTCATATTATTATTTTCAGAAGGAATCATTTTAAGGTTTTATTTTAGGGACTCTTTAACAAAACAATCATTTTAAACAATTAAATGATTTATTCTTCTAAATAATTTATATCAATGTTCATGTTTTTAAAATTATTTTAAGTATTTATTTATATAGACATGAATATTTTAAAATTTTAATTTTTTTTGAAACATTTCAAAGTGGAATAAAAATGTATTGATTCAAAAATATATTTTTTAATGTCTTCTTTTATATGTATGTCACTTTAAAATAAACGATCTCAATAAAAATTGGTATTTTTTTGAAGATATTTTTAATTATTTTGATAAATTATTTTCATCCATGTAAACATCCTTTATTAAATATTATGTTTAATTTTTGTTGATTTAATATGATACAACCGATAATATTGTATTAAAGGGTATATGAATTGTTTAAATTTGGATGTGCTATTTTTATACCATTCATGGATTATGAATAATGTATAGAGATTTCAAATGCTAGTTTTAATATGAATGTTTATGTTGGTTTTGTTTTACTCCTTTCATTAAATGAAGGCATTTGACTTAGATTGTGAAATGTAGGACCCACTATATTTCCTCAATGAATTAGTATGTCTCATGAGAAAAACTAGATTGTTTTTCCCATTTTTTTGTGGCACTGTAAAGAGTCCTTGATGGTGTAGTTATGATGTACCTCATTATGCTTTCCATAATTATGATATTATTTGTTATGATTACATATGTATATTCTACATGTTTAATATCCATGTTAATATTTAGTTGACATTATATGGTTAATTATTTCAATATTATCATGAATATTATTCTTAAAAATAATGTTTTTTAGTTTTATATATTTCCTTAAAAGTTCATTCTTATTTATGAACTATTTTTCTATATTGATTACCCTTACTGAGAATCTGATCTCACCCCTTTCTTAAGATTTAATTTACCAATATTTCAAGAAGTATTTTATGGTTGATATGCTGGTTTATTCTTGGAGAATAAAGGTGTTCTATAAGAAATCACTATGTTTTATATTATGTTTTGAATTGTAATGTAATGTTCAGGTGTGTATTCAGTGTTCCATGAATGCCAAATTAATCAGTCCACTGAGAATGGATTATTATAATCATGAAAATTTATTAAAATAATGCTCCCAATACGGCCTTCATGGATGGGGTGTTACATTATGAGTGCTACAACGGAGCTCTAATGATCACTTAAACATTACCTTGATCATAACGAACCTCATCCCTCGATTCACGAAGGAGAACCTGGGTTCCTCACTTAAATTGAGCATTTATAAATCTTGGAATATAGAGGATAGATAATAATTCAATTACAAGTGAATGATTACTTCATTGGAATTATATTCACTAAACTTATATTGTCGAAGTTGAAATACTTAGTTAGGGTTCCCCATCCCGAGTTAATTAATCATTAATAAAATAATAGATATAGATAATTATTTATGATGAACTAACTCTTTAATATATCATATTTATATATTATTACATATTTATAATATATATTAAATACATTACACGATAAACCTAAGTCATTATCTTGACTTATAACTCCCCATAGTATTAGACTTGTTTGTAATATTAAAATAATATTCAATATTATAATATAAATCATTATATTTACATAATAACTTATAAATATTATAATAAATAATTCATCCCAATTATTCATTACTTGAATAATAATTTATTTATTTATTCAACAGTGATTGATAAGACATGGAAAACACTCAGACACCATGGTGGGTCCCACAATTTCATGTATACATATTCATTAAAATAGAGTAGATTCTAGAATGTGCTATTGTCTTTATCCCAATAGAACATTATTTCAACAAGAGTTAATAATATTCAAAGACTTAGAGTGGTATGTAGGAACCCATCATGGTCCCTAGAGAGATATGGTAAATTCATAGAAACAGCTGCCAACATATGAACACCTATTGTAGAATATATTCCCTTTTACATATGATATATATTGAATAAGGATTCACACATGAGGATTCGACCATTATTTCCTTATTATTTTTTGATCTATAGAGTTGGATTTACCATAGAATATCATGGTCATGGACTAATGAAGGTACTACAATCTTGAACAACGAAGCTATATATATCTATTATTCAACATGGATGTGTCCGATTAAATATTAATCACTCAACCAATGTCATTCCACCTATAATTATCCCAACATAAACACCCCCACCATAACATCACGGTCATGATTTTTTTCTATTCTTCAAAGTATGTGATCAAATATCTTGCATTGATAATGCTCTAAAGATATAATTCCAATACACATGTCTTTAGATAGAATAAATAAATGAACCAAGAAACATTTGGTGTTCTTATTGGAGAGTATACTATTATGATCTCAAATAGTAGAGATCACTAAGTAAAAACTTCATTGGAATACGTTTCAAGGATTTTGATCCCCAACTACTAAATAATCTCATATCATCTATGTCCTTCTAGAATGATATTTCTTTCTCACAGGAAATTAATTTAATATATGTATCATATTATAAGTAGGTTATCATTATACACATTTTTAGCCCCAATAGGTCAAATACCCAGAGAGTGGGTGAATTATGGTATGACAGATTAAAATAAATTCCCCATTTGATCTTGATTTACTGCTAAATTTTTTCTCCCTCCTTCCTATAGTAATGTATTAATAGAACATAAAGTATGCACAAGGAACCATAATTTTTCATGTTCCACCCTTACTACTTTACATAGAAGGATCGTACACAGAAGATGTTCTGATGTACCATATACACTATATGAGCACTATTATTTACAATGTTTGGAGTGGGCACAATGTCTTCCTTGTTTATATCCGATTACAATTTGAAATCTCCCTAGTCTCTCAACGGATGTGTGCTCACTTCTTATTTAGATGATTCACCCATGGTTTATTGTCTTCTATGTCCCTTTTTTATTTCAAATAAATTCATACTCAATTGTATGTAGACGCTTTATTGATGTCCCACTTTTATCCAACGATTAATATCACTTTACCATAGAAGAAAGAGAAAACCATTTAAAAAACATTTCTCAAACCACACTGCCTTCAAAAATATCTATTTTTCTCGTGAATCTCAAACTAGTATTCATAATGTACACCTCCTTTCTCAATGATCAATATTTCACAATTCTCAAACAATCCATCATGATGCTCTTGACTTTTCTAGAATCTAAAAAAGCCTTCATGATGTTCTTTCCTTTCTTATAGATCAAATAGACTTTGCGAACTATCTTCCATTCAAGAAGATCACTACCTCTACGAACATCCATTAGGATTTTAGAGCCTTATGATTTTCATTGAATATCTCTAATTATCTAAAGGTATAGAGGCCTATTTATGGGAATTTACCAATGAATCCATAATCTCTAGGACTGATAAATGCCATGTCAGCACCATTTCACAAAGCTCCCAATTTTCCACCACAACAATCCATTTTTAATAGAGCTATACGAAAATATTTAGTACTCAATTATCATTGTAATAACATAACCTTATATTAAATCCATTTCTCAATAATGATGATTCATATCTTGTAATTGTAACTCTTCTATCAAAATAATTGTGTTTTCTCAATGCTCTTCACCTCTACTATTCATGAAGCTCATTGTAATCATAGATATCACAGTAATATTTCCTTGATCCATTACAAAATATTCTTCATGATGTACATCTTCACCAAAAACATTGATTTTCAATATTTCGATGGTATCATCTTGTAAATACATATTTTTTAATTCTATCCAATCACCATATTTTGGACCCTAAAAATATGGAAAACCCTGGAAAATAGTGCCACCTTGTATATGCACTTCTTGTAACATCTCAATTTTTGTCATTTATTTTTCATGGTTGATTGTCGACATGTATTGTCAATAAAATCTTTAGAACATGACAATTCACCCTGAAAAATACACCTTGTCAAAAAACAACCAACCCAAAAATGCTGCAAAGTTACCTGGAGATATTTTATCCCAAGAAACCCCACTTTGGGTTAGTTGATAAACATTTCATAATTGAATACCTTATTGAATCTACTTCAATCTTCAACAGCCATTTTCCTATTGAGATTCATATATTGATAAAAGATCTACTCAACACGTACTCAAAGCCTGCATGAGCAATTCATATTGAAAAAAACAATATTATAATGAAATGTTCATCAATGAAACACTTTTCTCACACACATTATAAAAACCAATCAATTGACTTAATCACAATACATAGATATCATGATATATATCATTGATCATTCACCTATTGCATTATCAGATTTTATACTCCCCTTATTTGCTTTCCTCTTTAACAACATCACCTTCAGCTTCTCATTAACATCAACAATTATTATTTTGACCTTCTACTCATCTTCAACTCTCCCTAAATAATTGTACCACCTATTATCTTATACCAGTCTGTTGACATAAGAAATTTTATCCCTTATTTATATGTGATTTATCCTCCTTAAAGTGCGAAACTTTATCCCCATTTTTCAACTAACCCAATGGTCACACTTTTTCGGTATCCAAATGTGTACAAAACTTAGATCAATACATAAGTAAATACAACACCATACCATGTGTAAAGGGGGTTCCTACATCCACACTTTTTCATTTGTCTAAAGTAAAATGAACTCCCCTAGTCAGTTGTTTCAGGTCAATTGCTACTTTGGGTAAGTAATTTTTAGCATATCAGTAACATATATTGTTGTAGGCACATACTCCAACTCTACAAGGTGTTGATCAACTTTCTCCGTGATAAAATGATATTTGATATAAATGTGCCTTTTCCATGAATTATGAACATGAGTATTAAAAAAATTGATAGCACTAGAATTATAACAATTGATTCAGATTGGACACATCACATTAAATCCCAAGTAATAAAGTTGTCACTTCATCTGCAATAGCTTCATAGAATCATGAGTAGCAGCAATATACTCCTCCATTATGGTTCTCAAGAAAATACAATGTAGTTTCTTGATATTCCACGAAATACACAATTCACTAAGATAAATATCACATTTTGATGTTTATTTGCTATCATCTCTTGAACCAGGCCAATATGTACCTGTATATCCCAAATTTCCTATATGAGATTCATAATTATACATCAAACTAAGATCCACATTGCCATTGATATACCAAAGTATTATTTTTATTGAAATAATGAGGCTTCATTTGGAATTTCATAGGTATCTCACTACTTGGAATGTGGATAAAATGAGATATAGTCTTATTACATTCAAGTATAGTATTCTTCTAATTATTTTGCTATATTCAGTCATATTAACTATCTTTCAATAATTATATTTTTATAGTTTCGACTTGGTAGAAAATAGAGAATTTATATCATTGGAATTTTTCATTCCAAATATCATAAAAAACACAATGGCCTATTTGTATTTACAAATGAGTGTTTCATTCAATACATGTTTCACTATTAAAACATCAAAAAATTTCATCTCACTAATCATTGATATTTCAAAATCACTTTTCTGGATTTTAATAAAAAATTCTGCATTGTGATTCATCTAATCCATAAAAAATTATGTCGTCAACATATAATAACACCACCATCATTTGATTAACATTGTAATTTAAATATTTATTTGAATCAACTCTACCACACTAAAACCCAATATTCTCAAATACTAATCATGTCTCAAATACCATGATCATGGTGGTGTCTTCAACTAATATAGAACCTTCTTTAACCGAAAAAATGTTCTCATTTTAACGAATGAGAAAAATATTAGGCTATTCAATATACACTTATTCTTCTATATCTCAATTAAAAAATGAGGACTTTACATCTATATCTATAACATTGAGATTTTGTTTCACTATAATGAACAAGGATACTATGATAGTCTCCAACCATGTATAAAGTTAAATTGTCTTATCGACACCAATTCCATCTATCTGGGAGTAACCCTTTCACACTAGTCGTGCTTTATTTCAAATCACTACACCATATTCATTCATCTTGAGGGGAACAAACCATTTAGTCCTGATGACATTCTTATCTATTGACCTTGAAACAGTCTCCCAAATCTGATTCTTCTCAATCTAATCTAGCTCTTCATTCATTCTTTCGACCCAGATTTCATTTCAAGATGCATTTTTAAAACATTTAGGATATACTAAAGATAGAAAACATGCCTTCATTAATGAAATTATTATTCATATTTGAAAGTGGATTTTTGATCACCAAAGATATTTTTCCGATCAATTCAGGCATTAATATTTTACTTCATGGAAGATACACGCTCGATGCCTTCATCCGCATCATCAACATCTTCTATTGAATCAACATTCACCACTTATGCACCCCCTATTTTTAATTTATCCTCATCACATTCATCAGTAAACTACTAATTATGTTGTTGAATATTATCGTTATTTTCCATTATAGTGATATCATTGATCTCAAAAACTTTTCCCACCCTCTTCTTAAGGAATTAATATGCATTAATTTTTCCCTAGTAGCAAAAGAATATCCCATCATCTCATCATGACTCAAATTTCATGTGTATTTCTATATTGAGAATAAAAAAAATACATACAAATATTTTAAATTATATCATAATTGGATTCCTTCCATAATATATATCATGCAGAGTATTACCTTCCTTCAGACACAATAGTGCCGCATTGGAAATGTATACTGATGTTAATATTACTTTCTTCTAAAATTTCTCATGTATGACTTTTTTAATAAGAATTGTTCTGGAAATGATTCAGATTATATTATTTGACCATTCAACAACTCAATACTATTTTAGAGTTTTCACTAATGAAACATGATGATTTATCCAATGTTTTGCGATATTTTCTTCCACATGACTATTTGTAAATTCTATATCATTGTCCATATGAAAGATCTGAATCTCTTATTCAAGCATCCATTCAGATTCTCTCTGATACTATATTTTGAAACTGAACACATCAGACTAATGGGAAAAAGAAAATACACATCGCATTCTAATATATTCATCAATGAAAAGAACATAATATATTTTTCCATCAATGGATATAAATGAGATTGGTCCAAAAACATCAGCATGTACTAATTCTAGAACTCAAGTTGACTTTTTTGCACAACTTTTTACATCTTAATGACTAGGTTATCTTATTGAAAAACATCATATATATTTTGTATGACCATGTGATTTCTAAGGAGGTATCTAGTTATACCAAAAATTACCATATCTTCCATTGAAGGTTGGCATAGATGATTTAGTCATTTACAAAACAACTTGATTACATCATCTCAAGAAAAAAACAAATATCTTCTTATCCACATACATGGTAGAGATATCCATTTTTCTTTTTCAATAAAGAATCACTACACAGTCTCTCCCATTGATGATACACATATTCATATTAGACCTTATAAAATTCCCTAAATCACATAGTTAATTAATGTTGAGAAAATTTGGACTGAGACCTTCATCTACTAAGACATCAACACATCTCAGTTCTTGTTCCCCCCAATACTGGCCCATCCCAAGCCAATAATCATTATTCCTTCAGCTTTCCCAAAAATAAAAACTCCTTTTTGTGACATTTCAGGCATGTAATAAAATTTTTAATTCCTATCATGTGGGATGTGAAACCACTATCTGGGATCCATACACCAGAATAGTTTGATGGTTTAATGGAAATATCAAACACCACTACCTTCTTAGCTATCTTCATATTGATCCATGTTATTGTCTTGAAACTAAGTATAGACTAAAAATGTTGATTGCCCATGATGTATGATAGACCATCTTCTTCCTAGAGTGGGGAGAATCAATATTTTATTTTAGTTCAATTGTTGATTCTTTGAATTGCAGCTTGTGACCAATTTGGTTCATCATTGAAAAAATATAGGTTCATGGTTGATGTTCAATATCTATTCATGTTTTCAAATCATCCACAATAATAAAAATGTACATAGAAATATATTTTTTTTCGTATTGTTCTCTATTTGGATAAAACTGCTATTTTTGTTCCCATATGTATCTCTTGGTTATGGAAGACAAATTTAGTAAGTGTCCCATTGTTCAACAGTAATAACACCTAAAGTAGGGTGCATTACTACATGGAATACATGCACTACTTGTTATCCCTTGGATTCTAGAATTATTTTCATTACACATCATACCATCATAGAACTTCAATCTCAGATACATCGAAACTGTCATATTCTAGTGAAATAAGATTCATTTCATAACGAAATTTTCTTGAACTATTTCTTACCCTACACATAGGAAGAATACATCTTCTTATGAATTTCAAATTCATCCTCTTCATCTTCTTGGAATGTCTTGGGACATTATTCTAAAATATTACCAATCCTTCCACATATAAATAAAGCATGTGGATGTATCCCATGAACTTTCTTTTTTCTCTTTAAATATTTTAGAAATTGAATGACATCACCTCATCTATCTATTGTTTTTACAGAGAATATGCAATGATTAAATTATTCATGTCCTTTAATGATACATCTTTATATTTCCAATTTTCAATAGAATTTTTATTCTTAATTTTCATTTCATACATTTCAAGGGTACTACGCAATTTATCTGGTTTCAGCTCTTTTGGATTTTAATCATCTAATACTGAAGCATTTTGGATTGAACTAATGTGGAAGATTCATCAAAATACTCATCACTATATTTATATCCTCAATTAATTATGCAATACTATGCATGGAATTCACTACAATATTTACTCTTTCAAATGATTCATTGATTGACTCCGTCAGGATCATTCTTTGATCTTCATACATTTTCCAAAGAACATGCATCTTTTCTACTATGACCATTTATTCTTTTTCATATATATTCATTATATTTTCTTACATAGAATGTGATGTTTTCTGTGACCTCACCTTAATATAGATATTATTATATATGGATGCCCATAAAACATTTATTCCATTGGCGTCAGCATCCAATTCACTCACTTGGAAATTATATAGGCAGAATGCCTATGGTAGGCTCATGTTATATTTCAACATATATGTGGTTTACTTTAGTGTTATACCTAGGAGAACATGATGTTTCTCACTACTCTTTAAAAGTGTTTTCATAAAAATAATTAACCTTTAGGTCAAAATCTAATTCCTTCATATAGCTTCTGATAAAGCACCACTATTAATATCTTCTAAAATATTATGCATCATTATTGTAAACATATCCATTCCCAAAGATCTTAAGTAGTGTTGCATATGATTATTCTCTAATGGAAAATTATTACAGCCGATGATTGGAATGAATTTGTGATTGATGACCTCTATTGATATAGAAACACATAAATTAACCTTTTCGTATGATAAAATTATTTGGACCAATAGTTACAATTTATTGAAAAGGGGGTTAATCAAGCTATGATATATTTATGTAGTATCCCATTTTGATCTTTTTTTTGGTGAAAAACCTCTATTATCTCTCTTTCCAATGGAAAATTATAGAAAGAACATAAAGCATGCATAATACATAATAATTTTACTTGGCTCGCCCTAATTTGGGATATTTCCAAGGGGCATACTCTAATGAGGTGTCGATGTAAAAAATCCACTAAATGCACATTGATATTTATACTGTTTGGATTGTACTCACTACCCCTCCTTGTCTACATCCAATAATAATTTTAAATCTCACTTCTCAATCAACAAATGTGTTCTGACTACCTCTTCAAAATATCCACTCACATTTTATTGACTTGTAGGTCCCTTAATATTCACTAATGAATACATCCCCCACTGTATGTAGATGCTCTATTGATGTCCTAGTGTCATCCACTTATGAATATATCATTACCATTGAGTACTAGGTGATGCCTTTTAAAACCCTTTCTCAAAGAAAACTACCTTCACAAATCTCCTTCTTTCATAAATATCATTACATCCACCATGATGTAAAAATAATTTCCAAAATATCACTATTATTCAATGATCAAACAACCCATCATGAGGCTCCTACCTTTTCAAAAATCATACCTAGCCTTCATGACACTCCTTCCTTTCACAAAGATCAATTATCCTTTAAAAATAATCTTACATTAATTAATCTCACTACCTCTACAAACCTCGTTCATGATTTGAGATTCTTATGTTTTTCATTAAGACTCCCAAATCATTTCATGGGATTAAAAGAAATTATATTGTTGTTTCCCAACGACATAAAAACCTTCTAGCCATGTGAGTACCATTTCATAGAGATCCCATATTTTTTAAAACAATTCTTCATTTTTTAAGATGATCCACATCAATATTCGATTATCAATGATGGATGGAAAAATAGATACTTCCATCAAAATCTATTGTTCCACTACGATGCTCCTTCTCTCGTAATTGCAGAGCATCATTCAAAACCATTGCACTGATGCGATGATCTTCACATCATTCATATGTGAAGCTCGTCATAATCAATGAGTTCACTATCATCTTTATTTCATCATTTTCAAAATAATATTTAGGATGTAATTATCCCTAAAGCTCATATACACTCCATATTTCAATTAGTTCTCCATGGAAATGTCTTTTTTGCAATGCAAGCCATACTCCAAATTGGGGACCCCACAAATTTGACCAACACTGGAAAACTACACCGCCTTGTATATGATTTTTTGTACCCCCTCCAGACCATTAATTCCATTTTCATGGTACTTGTACAAAATTTATTTTCAACAATATCACCAGAAAATGATAAATATCCATGAATAACACATGTCATCCACAAATACAACAGACCCAAAAATTCCACAATGATTACATCAAGGATTTTTCCCAACAAATTGGGATATATTATAAACCTATGATACAACACATAATCTAAGGACATTACAATAAATATAGTGTATATAAAAGTATTTACACTATTATGGAATGATAAACACGTGTGTATATATCCGTATTTATACATGTAGTGTTAATATAAGTACCTCACATGTTTGGTCAGGGGACCCACTTTCAACAATACAATATATCTATCCACAAATTATTAGATCATTGAATTCAATATAGGGAAGGAGATGAAATCCATGAGAAATAACCAAGACCAAAACCTTATAATGAAATGTGGGATTAAAACACAAAAAGAATCACCAACAGATTACACATGAATTAAAACAAAGGGTCACCACAACCTTTGGGAGGAGGAAAAATTTTATTACTGTCACTTTAGTGGAGAAAAAAGGTTTAGAATAAAATCCTTATTAGAATAAACATTTTCCAATCTTTGTTTTAGTTGTTCCTATTTAGGGAAGAAGGATTGTAATACTATATGAAATCCATGTTCTAGAAAAACCTGAAAACACCCCTATCATGTTTGGGTTTATTGGTTATAAAAATCATGTGTGAACTATGAAAAACAATCTCTTATAATTTTCACAATTCCTCATGGGTGTCTACACGCTTTGGAAAAAATATATGCCTAACCACACTTATACCTAGAGCTCACTATTTACATTTAAAATATCATGGATGGTACTACATAGTTTTTAAAAACCATTCTCAAACCACAAAAATTTATAATGGTAAAAAAATTTCAAATCTCACACACACATTCCCACAATTATAATAATAACGTTATACAAATAAATTAAAAAATTACTGGGATTATTACATTAAACAGGGGGTTATATAGAATAATATGAGAATGAATCATGAAAAATATTCATATCATAAAAAAATAATACATAGTGATTTACAGAAATATCCAGTTTTAGTTGGAATTTATTTTATATTAATGTGTTTAATGAACTTCTTTTTGGCTAAAAAACGACGATGATGATAAAACTCCAAAAAGTATCTCAAAATACTAATATACCCCACTCCCTAGTATCTTGATGTCCATCATAAATAGGCTATCTCTACCTATTTATGTTCTACATAACCAATTGTAATAATATTAGTCTTTTCTACCAAAGAAACTCAATAATTAATCAAGAATTATTTTAAATCTCAAATATAATTAAAAAAATACAGTTTCCCCAAAATTAATGACGGATTCGCCAAGAATGCTACCATTTGTAACCACTTACACCACACCAATTTGGTTAGGAATAAATAGTGACATTACTAGGCCTTTGGCGACATCAAAATGACACCAAAGGCTTGCAATAAATGTCAAGGCCTTCCTAATAATTGGGGGGTGGGGGTTATTTTCCGGTTTAAAATAAAATATCCACAAAAAAATAAAAAAAAACCATGATTCACTATATGATGAAAGAGAACAATGTTATAAAACCCATATTAAACCAACTAACAGCAATACCAAACTACATACATGAACTACTATAGAGTACAAAGTGTAATGTAAAACCAACAACTCAAGGCCAAATAATACATCCATCAGCAACTCCCGAACAAAATACATGCTCGAAAAATATAATACATAACCAAGGTATCACAATACATAACTAAATATATGAGTTACATGTCATTAAAATGTGTCTCGACAAAATTTGTAAATTCAACAATGTTCTCAACTAAGGGTTGATTACAAAAACACAGTAGTATATCCCAAAATAACTTCACTTCTCACGTGACTAGGATAGAACATGTAGTCACATTTATAAGAAAAAATAATATTAAACAATTTAAAATAGTTTATATCAAAACCAAAACCATTTCCAAGAAAAATAGTTTTACATGTAACGAAAAGAAACAGGTCATTCAAACCATTTCAAAAAATAGATGGAAAAGAAAATCCATTCCACACAACCACACATACACACATACACACATAGACACTCACTAAATATTGGAATTTTCATTAATAGTGGAACATCACATCCATAATCTATCACTTTTATGTGGTTAATTTATGGATATTACCCATATCAATCAACTCATTCCAAAAAATTAAATTGAGCAACCATGTATACTAACAGTGCACACCATTTCTGTAAAAAAATATTTTATTAAAATCCATCTCTACCCAATATTCACGTATTAAAACCAATCAACCATTTTAAAATCATGAAACCAATTATATATTCCACCAAAAAATCCAACATCCATAATTACAAAAACCATAATTAAATAGGGTTTCAAACATGATTTAAAAACGAATAAAATTTAAAAAATTCAGTCTATTTGAAATTTAGCCATTAATTTATAATTGGAAGAGTTGATATTGATTCAACCTATTAATTAGTATTAGAATAAAAAGTTGATCATAATAAAATATTCAATAAAATTAATGGAAACATGAAGAACTCCCATTAGGAATTATTTACTAACATCAAAATAGTCATATATCAACATTATTGTAATTTATTGGCTATGTGTATCAGGGCTTGCAATAGAAGCTGGTGGGATATGTATTTTAAACTTTTCATCACAAGTGTTATGCATCATCATTGTATATAAATATCTAAAACCTAGTCTGATCCTAGTATCTCACGTGGTTTAATCAGAGCACAAAAAATTTAAATATAATGTACCTTTTTCGATTCGATGCACACACATCTATCTAATGACGCTGGCATAAACTACTCAATGTATCTGACACTAAATCCCAATATATCATCCACATATGCTTCTTGAAACTATAAATGGCATTTTTTGACTATTAATGCTAGTACAAATCTTCGATAATCAATTCAATGAAACATCTATTACTAGGATCATATTTCTTTGATTCATGAAGGAGACTTAGATCATTCATTCAGATTGAGTGGTTATCATTCTTGGAATTTGGAGGATAGATAGTTCTCAATTCCAAATTAATGAATATATCATTTTAATATGCTTCTATCTACATATATATTAGACATATAAAAACCAGGTTAGGGTTCTCTATCCCATCTTCAAAAAATGTCCACTATATAAGTGATATAAATAATTAATTATGATAAATTATCTTTTTTATTTATATTGTTTATTTTATTCCACATACATATAATACATATTTCATATATTTAATTATTAACCCATGTTATTAATAGGACTCGAAAAGCCCAATAATGTTAAATGATCCTAGAATATTATAATAATATTAATCTGAATAATATTAATCATTGTATTTACATAATCAATTGTAACTAATTTTAATTTATAAATTCAACCAAATTATTCATGTAACACCCTAATACATCATTGTATGTTATTTTTTCAGTGAAATTAAATAACTTACGCTACAAGAAAAACTAGGATCGAGTGAAACATGACTTTCCAAACTAGTCGTTGAAAAAGCAGTTATGAATAGTTTTAAATGAATATTGAATTTTATATACTCCATATAATACTACAATACGTATTATGTTTTTCTTATACATAACATAAAAATAAATTCATTTTTTAGATAAAAGAATTAATTTTCAAAAAATAAATGTAATTTTCCTGCCTTTTGGTGGGATTTTTTTTGAAAACCTATATTTGACAATTTTATTTATGCAATTTAATGAAATTAAATTATTTTTTAGAATTAGGGAATAATAATTTTTTTGGATAAAATTTTTGTACTTGTCTTAAAACTTTTATATTTTGATGAACAGAGAAAAGTATTAAATTTTAATTAAAAAGTAATTTTTATTATCAAAATTATTTATAGTGATAAATTATACAATTGTTTGGTTTTATAAGCTTCACTAGATTATATTTTTATCATTAAATATAATTTAGGTCATTTTATGTAATTTTACATTGAAACTGGACATTAAAAAGTGGCAATCTTTTGATTGTTATTATTTATTAAAAACACTCTTTTTTGTTTTGACAATGGAATTAATTTTAAATTAATTTATGCTGCTTATGTATTTTGAATTTGAAAAAATGGATTTAATATTGAAAACTAGGAGGTCAAATTGTGTAAATAGGTAACACTTATTTTTAGACATATCTGTATTTACTCCAGAATATGTTGTATTTTCCATGGTTAAAGGGAAAATCTGGTAATAAGGGTTAACAAATATTATTATATTAATATTAAATTACACTAACCTGTTTCCTATTTCGAATTATTGATACATTTCCGACCATGGAAATCCATGGATTGATTTTGGGACCCCATGGAGCCACATGTGAGTGATAATGACACTTTATATTAATTAATTTAAAGTAAAGACAAAAATCACAAAACCATATATTATTTTGTAAAATAAATTTTAGAAGAGGATACATAAGTTTTCTATTTGAATATAAATATTACATAAAAATGTAAAATTATTTCATACATAATGATATTTTTTTTATAATTTTTAGACATTATATAATTACATATATTTATGAGTCAATGATGTTGCGGTAATTACCATATTAATGAAAAAATCAAATAAATGTTATTACAAATGTTAAAATAAAATTAATTTCAATGTTTTTATGACATACACGGATTTTATTGGTGAATATTATATTTTAGGATTTATACAATATATCATTTTCAGATTAATAATGTTTTTATGACTTTCAGATAAACCAAATACTATATAGTGTAAAAATCGACAAAAATATGTTTTTAATAAAAATATTATAGTATTAAATTATATAATATTCCAAAAAATTATTGTTCTTATAAAGGGCTTATATAATATTATATATATCATAAATTAACCACTTGAGGTTATTTTGGAAGGTTATATTAATTTTATTAACAATATAGTGTAACAATACAATAAGTGAATAAAAAATATAAACTATTTAACTAAGAGATAATTCTAAAAGATAAGGTTAATATGGTGAAATAAAAACTATATAAGACTTATTAGATGAGTGTTTATACCCATCCACACATTATCCTAGATATAAATAATTTTTGTGTGATTTTAATCCAAAAATGATTTTTTTTATAAAATAATATTTCAAGAGATTCCTAAAGAGACTCTCACATCTGTTATAAAAGGGTACTTCGCCTTCTCTCAAAATCACACCTCCAAATTCATTTGTATGGGAATAAACTATACCAATGATTCTCCCAACATCCCTAACATATATCTAGTGGACTTCAATTGATTCAGAAGACAGCCTAAGAGGCTATTTTGTTCAAATCAAGAGAAAATAGACGAAAAGTGGTAATTATTTTATCACCTCTATCAAAGATATATTCTTTTTCCACTTTCTATTTCGTTTTTATTTCCATAAAAATATAATTAATCCAGAACCTTATAAATTATATGATGTTATTATAAATATGCTACAACCATTTTCATTATTATATCCATCATATGAATGCTAATGTCACTATGTGGGCGAACGTACGACTTACCGTCACAAAGAAGATATGAGATTCATTTACACGTTCACTATTCAACGATGATTATAAAAATATATATTATTAATATTAATGTAATATATGACATAATAATGCAATTTAATATATATATATGTGTGTGTGTGTGTGAATGTACTTACATATATCTTTTTTACCTAAATCCATTCAATAAGATATGAAAACGGAAACATCGTTTATGCCTACATATGGCCTACCGTCACCACAAATGATGTTTTCCATTTTATATATCTATATACTATACATATTTATATTCTAAATATATTTGATAAATAATTTGTTATATTATTGTATTTTGTAAATAATGATCTAAATGGTACGATCATGAATAACAAGATAAAACACATATAATAAAGAAAGCGATTATTACCCAAAATTATAATTTAACATGGAAATCTTTATTAATTTGGTAGAATAATGTCACTAATGCAACGTGTATTGTATAATAAATATAAATATGGTTCCAGTATAATTTAAATACATAATATGGTAATTATTCAGGAAGATAACGGTGCCCTCGAACAAAGGAAATTGAATGGTATGGGTTATTTTCTCAATCTCATTATTATCCGAGATTGTTTTTGTGGATGTATTTACTGCGACATATTTATCATAGATACCCATATTTCATAAAAATTATTTCAAAAGGAATGTTTATTGGTTTTATGGGAGGGTCTATTTAACTAGATCATCAATTTAAATTTTTTAATGATTTTTTTTCTAAATTCGTTTAATAAATTTTTATGTTTTCAAAATGATATTAAGGATTTATTTATATGGACATGAATTTTTTGAAATGATAATTCTTTAAAAAAGTTTCAAACTAGTATAATACACTTTGATTCAAAGTTTTTTTAAGTTACTTACTTTATAAATGTGTGACCTTTAAATTATTTCATAAAAAATGGATATTTCTCTAAAAGAGTTTTACAAATAATTTTCATCTATATAAAATTCATTTGATGGATTCCAATCTTGTTTAAAGTTGATTTTTTATTGAAAAAATATTCCATATTGTATCCAAATGATTGTGATATATTTGACTTTGGATGTGTTATTTTGATAGAATTAATTGTTTATGGTTAAAGTAATAACTTCTCATATGCTAGTTTTTATACAAATGTATATTTTATATTTCAACCTTTTTATACAAGGAATGTATTGGACTTGTAATGTGACATGTGGGGAATGCTATAGTACTTCGGTGCATCAATAGGTCTCTTGAGATAATTAGATATGGAATTGGCTGAGGCCTTTCCCAATTTTTATATATGGTTTTTCCTGAGGACTTAATCATTTTTATAATTCTTGGCCGAGGCCAAGAAAAAAAGTTTCAGAATGTCTGCTATTTTACATTCCCGTGTTATGAAAATTTAATTTATGGTTCATGTCGTTATTTGAGTAGTATAATACCAATGGCTATGTTTTATTATGGAATTATTTACTCATTTCATTATCCTGCCATAAATTGTTCATTATTATTATTTGTAAAGGCATTGGTTTTAAATTATTCACCATAAATAATTTTTATATTATCATCTGCTATATTTCATACCCTTACTGAGCATTTGGTCTCACTAATTTTTTATGTTTTACTTTCCCAAGATTCCAAAAAAGTGTATAATGTTTGATAAGCAGGGTTAAGATAGGGTAGTAATGTCATTCTAAATGTATCATTTATGTTGTGTTTTATTTTCTAATGTGTAATTTAATGTTCATGTATGTAATATATTTTCCAATACAGCTAAAATATCTGTCTTTCGAGACATGATTCATTGTAATCATGAATATATATTAAAATAATGCACTGAATCTAGGATTCTGGGGTTAGGACGATATAGTTGGCATCAGAGGAAGTTTAGTATAAACCTTAGAAACTAGATTTAGGTAAACTATCATTAGATATCATTACCCTATGATATAATTCGACGATAAGTATAGAAACAAATTATAGAATTATGGTAATGTAGTGATTTGGGGAGTTTTCCCAGAATACATCACTGATTTTATACAATAAGGTAGAGGTGGCTCCACCACAGATGCACCTAGGATTGAAAACTCCGGCAAGGAGTTTCAGGCTTGACCCGAGGTATCCTGTTACATGACAACTAGCCTTGCTGCACTCTTGGTTATGATACACCTCAGGGATATACTTAGGATAATTCACTATTTCATTACAAATCATTATGATGGATTTATATGTATATACATCCTCATAGAAATTTTTTTTTATGATTTTGTTTTATATTCATTAACAATTGAATTTATATGAAGTGTTTTTCATGGTAGGATTTACGTATTGCGATTTGAAAAAGTAATCTAGTCTATGACATTTTTTAGATATGGAACCTAGTATAAGGAATGGAAAATGAACCAATGCATGTAATACATGTAGGGACTTCCCCCATAATCAAGATAATTATAGTGGAGTTGGTGATGCAACTAGTGTTGATCTGTTTATCACCATACTGGGACAACTCAATCTGGTTATGAATTATAACCATAAATATATCGAACACCCTGATACACAATTTGGAAGATCATTGTTAGACTAATTCATGAGGCATCAACCACCGACATTCAGCGGGTCTACAAATCCATTAATTGTTTAGAAATGGACATGTTACATAGAGAAAATTTCATGATTTGGGGTGTGTCGAATGGGAAAAAGTTATCTTGGAACTTTATCACCTCCGGGGAGATGAAAATAAATGGTGGTAATTAATTGAAAACACAATGGAGGATGAAGAAGTATCATGTATGGAATGGAAAGAGTATATAGATATTTTCTTAGAAAAATATTTTCCTCTTGACCATCAAGCAGATATGGAAAAAAAATTTCTAAGTTTGAGGCAAATAGTTGTTGAGAATGTCACAACATATGAAGCTAACATTAATAGCATTGAAAGGCATGCTGAAGATTATTTACATAACCCAAGTGGTTACATTTATCATTTATTTTATGGGTTAAAACCATTTCTCTGTCGAGCATTAGTCTCTCAATCCTTATCATCGTCCGATGATACTGTCTCGGGTTGTATCAAGATAAAAAAAGATATCTCTATGTATTAAGAATTTAAAGTAATGCAAGAGAAGAAAAGATCTAATGAACACTCTGGGAAAGTAAATAAAGAAAATTAGGAAGAAGGTAAGATTTTACTTATCACGCTATTATAATTGTAGAAGGATTCACCTTGGTGCCTATATACAATGAATTGGGAGTTTGTTACAAATATTGAGAAAATGGTCACGTGGCTTGTGAATGGACATGAAAGTAAGAGGATGTAAATGTTGAATTATACAATTGTGGAGAAATATTTAATTATACAAATGAATTTCCTAAGCACCAAGGAATCATACATAAGAAGAATCCATGGGAGCGAGGCCAATATTATGTTGTAACTGCTTTTGATGTGGAATAGTTAATTTATTTGTGTTTTTGAATCCATGAATTATTTTCTTGTTATAAAACTATTTTGATATATATAATTAATGTACTATAGAATTTTTTTCATTAAGGTATTAATATGTTGAATGTAATCATTCTTTCTGTATATGACAATAAGTGAAACATTGCATTGTTTGTGGAATCTTATGGTAAAATTAATTTTTAAATTTTGAGACCATTTAGAGTGAATATGGGAAGAAGGATTTTAGATAGAAATAAATGTTGGAATGTATTTAATTGAACTTTGGGTAGTATTTATTAATATTATTATTGGAATATTATAATACTATTGTTTTAGAAAAATGACAATTTTTAGGTCGGGCATTAACCCGTCATGTCAGACAAAGCTGCAAGAATCGAACCCACAACCAAAGTGCGACAAGGCTTTATGACCTACTTGTAGCCTACATGAATTCCCTGGTAATTATAAATTAGTTTTCATCATTGTATATGTTTAGAACCTTATATTATTTGGATAAATATAATATTTTTTAGTTATATTATCTTTTTGAGGGAAATGTGATTTTTTGGTAGAAATTAGTTAAGGGATGGAACTATACTTATCATGTATATATATATATTATTCTATGAATAAATTATTAATTATTATTTAGGTAATGGATCTTGAAACCAATTTTTTTTTTCATAATACCTTATGTTTTTTTGAACAAATGATATTTTAAATCATCATATATTGATGGCTTGGAGGCCCTCAATTCTACACTTGTTTTTTATTGATGTCCTCAATCACTCCTTATAAATATATATGTTTTACCTCAAATTATGTGTCTCTAATTTCCACCAATGTTCTCCTAATCATAATCATAATTAAGTGGAGAATTTTATATTTCCCTTTTTTTCTTATTAAGACTAAATTTTATTAACCTAATTTCTGATGTGAGTTTTCCATAAAGGTATTTTTCTATTTTTAACCATTTATTTTCGAAGAATAATTTAAAATTGTGAGAATATGATTTTCTTAAGGTGGGGAGAATATTACACCCCATTATTTCATAGTATGTTATTTCTTCAAAATAATTCAACAACATGTACTACACGTATCACCTAGTTCAAGCACAACACGAGTTACCAAACTAATAGTTCAAAAAGCTGTTATGGATAGTAATAATAGAATTTTTTATTTTTTATTCTCCATATATTTTTATAATCCATATAATTTGTTTCTTAGACAATATATAATAAAAAATCTAGTTTTTTCAAGTAAAAGATGTATTTTTAAAAAAAAATCCATTTTACCACCTTTTAATAGAGATCTTCTTTTAAAACCAATATTTGAAACTTTTATATATTCAATTTTATGAAAATAAAATATTCTTTATAATTGTGAAAAAAATTTAGTTTGGATCAATTTTTGTTACTTTTCTGAAAACATGAATAGTAAAAAAACTAATTTTTATTTAGAAACAACTTTTTAAATAAAAATAATTTGTTCTGTTAAATTATTAATTTGTGTCGTTCTAAAGTATCATTACATTATATTTTTATCAATAAATATAATTTAGGTCGTTGGATGTTAATTATCATTTAAATGGGACATAAACATGTTTCAATATTTTGATAGTTATTATTTCTAAAGAACATACTTTTTTTGTTTTGACAAGGGGAATTAATTTTAAATTAATTTTTTCCACTTTTGAATTAATAATATGGAAAAATTGATTTATTATTTGGAATCAGGAGGTAATTTTTTTAAATAGGTGACTTTTATTTTTAGACAATATTAGTATTTACTTCACTAAATATTTTATTTACCAATGTTTAAGGGTAAATATAGTAAATAAGGTTGAAAAAATTTTATTATAATAATATGATATTACCTTAACACGTGCCCTAGTTCTATTTTTTATAATTGTCTAACCATGGGCATCCTTGGGTAGATTTTGGGAACCCATAATTCCACTTGAGATTGATAATGACATTATATATTAATTAATTTAAAGTAAGGACAAAAATGATATAAACATATATCCTTTAGTAGAATAATTTTTATAAGCGGTTTTATAAGTTATCATTTCAATAGTAAATATTCCATTGAAGGATAATAATATTTCTTATATCATGGAATTTATTTATAATTTTTAGACATTAAATAAATTTATTTATTTTAAGGCACAATGATGATGCAATAACTACCTAATTAATTACATAGTCAAATAAATTGTTTAATAATGGTTAAAATAAATATAATTTCAATGTTTTTATGACATCCAAGAATTTTCTAGGTGAATATGACATCATAATATAGATTCAATATATCTTTTTTCAAGTAATATAGTTGTGATGACTTTCTCAAAAACCAAATACTAAATAGTGTCAAAATTGACAGAAATAAATTTGTAAACCAAATATTATATTATTAAAATAAATTATATTCCTCAAAATATAAGGATTAGAAAATGGGCATAAATAATATTATATATGTCATTAATGGACCACTTGAGATTATCTTATAAGTTTAGAGTAATTTTAATTTCAAATAGTGTAAGAATACAAGAAGACACTGTAAAAGTATAAATATTTAACTAAGTGATAAATCTAAAAGATACATTTAATATAGTGAACTAAGCCTCTCTAACACCAATTTGTTGAGTGGTTATCGACCCATACCAAACTTATCCTAGAAATAATTTTTTTTGAATGATTATAATCTGAAAATTATTTTATTATTAAATAATATTTCAAGCTTTTCCTAAAGGTACCCTCACCTCTCTTATAAAAGGGTACTTCCCCCTCTCTCAATGTCCCACCTCAAATGCCATTTGGCCCAGAAACAACCTGACCAAATCTCCTACCAAATTTCCTCAGATTAATATAGAGGCTATTCAATGAGCAGAAAGCCATCCCATGGGGCCATGTTGTTCAAATCAAAAAGAAACACCTGAAATGAAGTAATTGTTTTATTGCAACTTTCAATGTTCAATTCTTCTTCCACATTATCTTTCTTTGTTATTTCCAAACCAATATAATATCACCAGTTCCATCTATATACTTTGATATTATTATAATTATTGTACAACATTATTCATTATTTTATCCATCATTTGAATGATAATGTCACCATGCGTGCGTACGTTGGGCTTACCATCTCCACAACGCCTTGAGATTCATTTCCACGTTCACCATTCAACGATGATTCTAAAAATATATATTATTAATAAGCATGTAATATATGAAATAATAATGCTACTAGATATATATATATATATGTGTGTGTGTGTCTGTGTGTGTATAATTACATATATTTTATTCACTTACTCCCGTTCAATGTGATATGAAAATGGAAATGGTGTTTATGAGTATGTACGACGTACCATATCCATAAATAGTGTTTTCCATTTAATATATCTATCTATTTTAAAATTTTATATGTTAAATATATATGAAGAATCACGTGTTATATTCTGTAACTATGTAAATCGTGATCTAAATTATACAATAAGGACTAACATGTTAAAACACATATGATAAAGAATGTTATTATTACCGAAAATTTTAATTTAACATGGAAATAAATATTAAATGGGTTTAAAATTTTCAATAATGAATCATTTATCATATAATAAAGATGAATATGGTTTTGGTATAATTTAATAACATAATATGGATGTTATACATATCTTTAAATGTACCCTTAACCAAAGGAATGTCCAAGGTATGAGTTATTTCCTCAATCTCATTATTATCCAAGATTGTTTATGAGTTAGTATTTACTGGGACATATTATTCATTGATAAGCATATTTTATAAAAATGTTTTCAAATTTTATCTTTTAAGGTTTTATAGGAGGGTATATTTAATTAGATCATCATTTTAAATGTATTAAATATTTATCTTTCTAGATCCTTTTAGTTTATGTCCTTGTTTTAAAAATGATTTTAATGATTTATTTATAAAGACATGAATGTTTTGAAATGATAATTCATTTAAAAAGATTACAAGTGGTATGGAATACATTGATTCAAAAATATATTTTAAATTACTTACATTCTAAATGTGTGACTTTTAAATGTTTTCATGAAAAAAAGGATATTTCTCTCAAAGATTATTACAAATAATTTTCATATATATCAACATCCATTGATGGATTTTAAACATTTTTTACATTTACTTATTATGATATAAATCTTCCATGTTATATTGAATGCTTTGTGAAATTTTTAGAGTGGATTTGTTAGTTTTATACCATTCATGGTTTATGGTTAAAGTATTGATATTTTGTATGCGAGTTTTAATAAAAATGTTTGTGTTATGTTTCTTCCTTTTCATTGGAGGAATGTATTAGACTTAGTAGGTGACAGGTGGAGCGCGCTATACCTCCTCAATGAGTCGGTAGGTATCTAGAGACATTTAGATGTGGAATTGGCTGAGGCCTTTCCCAATTTTGATATATAGTTTTGGCTGAGGCCTTAATCGTTTTTAGATTTCTTGGTCATGGAATTTAAAAAATGTTTCTAAATGTTTAGAATTATACATTCCCTCATTATGAAAATATTATTTATGGATCATGTGGTTATTTTAATAGTTGAATTCCCACGACTATGTTTAATTATAGAATTATTTACTCATCACATATTCCGGCTATAATGTGTTCATTTTTATTAATTGTAAAGGCATGTGTTTTAAATTATTAACCATACCTAATGTTTATGTTATCTTACGCTGTACTATTTATCCTTACTGATCATTTGAGCTCCCCCCATTTCATATGATTTACATTCCTAGGATTCCAAGAAGTGTTTTATGTTTGATAAGAAGGGTTATGCTTTTGGATTAACGGTGTTATAAAAGGATCATTTGTGTTGTGTTTTTTTAATGTGTAATGTAACATTGATATATGTAATCTATTTTCGAGACTTCTAAACTATCGGTCTTTTAGGATTGGATTACATGCAATCTTACCAATGTATTAAAATAATTCACCGACTCTGGGCTTCTAGGGTCGGGGCGTAACAATTCTTTTGAATAACAAATAATTTATTTATTTATTGGGGATCAATAGAACATTTACCATAGTTGGACCCTATTGATAGGACTATAATTTCCTCTATATCTATTCACCTAGATATGGTAGATTCTCCAAAGCTCTATTATGTGTGACCATCTAGGACATCATCTCGATATACATGAATAATATTCATAGAAAAGTAGATGAATATAATAAGTCATCAAGACCCTTAATAGATAAGGATGTGTCATATCATCAACAACCAATAAATGAACACACACAATATTGTTAAATCCCTTGGTCATACGATATCTCATAATATAGGATTCACCCTTTTGGAATCGTCATTTATTCCGTAATAATTTTTTGATATATCTGAATGGTTTTAGCCCTATATATCATGGACATGGATTTATGAATGTATTACAATCTGGATCAACCTAGAAATAGATATGTATTCCTCAACTAATAAGTGACATGTCCTATCAAGATCAATCAAATAATTTGATACTACCGATGATGCACCCCAAAAAAATTACATGCAAAAAATTCATTGTCAGGGGTTTCTCCTTGCGTCAAATAACATTAGCTAGTGGAATAAATTGATAATGTTATCAAGTCAGGATAATAATACACATGTCTATAGAATATATAAACGAATCAATCCTAAAACATGTTGAATCCTTATTCATTGTCCACTCATCATTATATCAACTAATATATATCAAAAAGTGATAAATGCCTCAGAATACATCTCAGTGCTTATGATCCCTCGCAAATTTAATGTCAAATAACCACTAGGTCTTATCACTATTATGTATCTAGATTATAAGAAAATATTTTGAGATAACATTCATTGAGTTTATAGGTTCTCACTATAGTCTGAGATCTATCATAATCCTTTTATATGATATTTAATCTAAGGAGGTTCCCACAAACATAGTGGGTGGAGAGAATCAACACTATTATTCTAAGATAAACAAATGTACTTATACTAAACGTTATACATGTAATGGTAATAAAAAGCATAAAAATTTTGGTCTAGGGCACACACTTTCAACACTCCCACATACACTCGACCAACCAATAACGAATATATATCCTCTAGTTCTCACATGAGAATATTACTTCATCTATGATATTTAATTATTCATGGTGCATTCCACATTAACCTCAGTGGCTAGCCTAATAACTGGTACATAAACTATTTGAGTAAAATTCTTCAAGAGATGAAACATTCAAAGTATATGCTTTTTCATATATCATAACATATTCTCCCTGTAAATCCCCACTACAACAGTGTTTTAACACACTGAAAAATATTTATTTTTTTTAACAGGGGTATATTTGTTGGTAAAAGTTCATTTTCTATTAATAATATTTTTATAAATAAAAATTGTCACATCACTAATCTGTTGGTAGAAACTCCACTTCTAATTTTATTGTGACATATAAAATGATTCTATCTCAATAATAATAATAATAAAATATAATATATGTATTGGTAAAAATAATTTTACAATATATTAATACGATTAATAAATCTATTTTTAGAATTATTGACATTAATAATCAATATTGACAATTATAAAATGATTGTAAATTACACACTAAATGTTGGTATTCCAATATATATTGTTAATATTTTGTATTATAGTTATTTATATAATTTTGTAATATATTTTATTATATTTATTATATTATATTTACAAAATCAACACATATAAAATACAAAAATAATGAATCATTATTTTAAATAACACATTCCAATATAATTAAAATATATGGTCAACAATTATGATAAAGAAAGAAGATTGATGAAATATATTACAAACAAATTTAGTTATTTTTAAACACTTAGAGACTCTACATGGAACACAATGAATCTTCATCTAGAATCAATTTCTCACAAACATCAGACATCACTGTCATGGAATCCCCATAATGCCACAAGAGAAATTATCTATAATAATGGATAAAGGCATGCACAACATCTCCATAATTCCTTTGACTGTAGTGGAAAACCAATTTATGATTGAAGTATAACATGTCCCCTCTCCCTTCAATTTATACATTCACCAACATGAAAAACTACATGATCACAAAAAAAAAGAAAAATTGGAAAAATGATTTCATTTAAATATGGGATATAAAATAATAACACAAGATATAAAAATGTCATCTAGTTATCACCAAAAGAGGATAATATAACTAGTGGAAACCACAACCATAAGATAATATAACTATTTACCGCAATAATAATAAAATTATTAATCCTGAAAACAACAATAATATATAGTGAATACCAAATCAATTTCCATAACACATGATATTAAAATAACATGTGAGAAAAATAATTGAAAAATGACTAGAAGAAATGATGGGTGCAAAAAAATATTCAAAAGACATCATAAACCGAATATATCATGTTACCAAAAATATAAAAATATAAATACATGATATAAAAATAACAAAAATATTATCTTACATGGGACCAAAAACTAATTAGAATTATAGTACCTTCAATTATGAGTGACACATTACTCAGAATTATATAATCCAGTCTAATCCATAAGAGGCATGGGTCGGATTCACAATGCACACAATTAAAATTTTTATTAAAGTAAATGTATGTTGTAATGAATCCACAAGGTGAAATTTCACCATCATGGAATTGAATGAGATTTCATGTATACATGATATTAACACACATATCATAGAGGTAGATCAACATATTATCCTAGCATCAAATCCATCCTTTTAGCCAAGCATCGCAAGCATCCCCTATGAAAAGCTAACACAATGTATGCAAAAAACTATACAATTATAGTTAATACAAAGAATATATGATAGAAAAAACTCCATTCATGAAGATAAATAATTATTGAAGAGAATAATCAAGGACTGCATAAAATCAGTAATGAATTCTCATCAATATAATAGATTTCCATTATCATTGAATACAATGGAGAAGAATCACATCCCAGACTAATTACCAAGCATATAAACCCAAAAATACCAGATGCCTCATAAAATATGAAGATAATATAACCCGACAAACAAATTTAAATCGTGTATATATTTATTATATTGTTTTCTCATTCAGTAAAGGTATTTTTATTTTTCTTATTAGTTAATGGTTACAAAAAATAACAGAAAATAATTTCTGAAAAAACAAATATAGTGAAACGGGGTCTAAAAATACCACAAGATATGAAATTTAAATTTCAAAAAGGAACTACCAATGACATTGGCACCATATCTACCATAACAGTCATTCCAAACCCTACCACCTCCAATGACCATGACCTAATCTTTTCCAGAACCACCATTACCGGCCAAAAAATACATTCCTAAAAAATCTTCACTGGAAAAAGTCTTCATTAACACTGTCAACATTGAGAAGGGATCATTAATAAAAATCAATAAACTACAACCAATGAATGTCATTAATAGAGGTAGTTTCAAGGAATTTTACTTCAGACCTGGAATGATATAATAAGTATAGATATGTTTGATGTATATTGCTTGATTCTCATGGATATAAGGGAAGCATAAGACACGTGAATGGAAATGGATTTAGATGAAATAGAAGGAAAAGAAACCAAAAAACATAGATTAAAACAGGGTAAAAAATCATGATATATTGTAAAAATGAACCTTCGACGTAGAACACAAGATACATAACCCTACAATGATAAATCTATTAGTGCCTTGAGGATAAAGGTGCATCGTTGGGGTTCCTCCTCACTAGGGAGTACAAGGTGACTTTGGGGAGAATGGGACAACAGAAAGTAAAAAAATTGAAATAAAATAAAATAATAATAATATTTTTATTATTATTATATTTTTATAATTAAATGAAATTAACCAGGTCAGGTGTGAAAATGGAAGACATAGTAATAATGATATGATCAATGTGGTCGAGACATTTAATTTAGGTAAGAGAGTGTCATATTAATGGATTAATTAAAAAAACATCATTATATATTATCAATTTTCATATAATTTATATATATTAAAAAATTTTTTAAATTAATATATTTTTTCAAAAAAAATATAATATACAGATATAATGAAATTACATATACTTACCTTTTTTTAGTTTTTACTAAGGAAAATCTTATTCAAATCTCTAAAACTTATAATCATTTCTGATCAAACTTATATCATATATTTCTATATATATCATACGACAAACATATAATGTGTCAATTAAAGCATATGATTTTATTATTTTATTATAATATTTATATTTTATAACATTTTTTGAAAAGCTTATATATTTATTTATATTATTTTTTGGTAAACTATTTTAATATATGGGTTAATTTAATGCAGCAGATTTTTATAATGTCAATAATTATTCTTTAATAACCATTTATAGCAAGTGATTCATTTTGTGGTAATAATTTGATAGTATTGGTATGATAATGTAATATATTTAACTTTTGGTAAAAGATATTTTGGTGTTAAATGATCAATATTAATAGATATAACTATTTGAAAAACAAGTGTTGATGCATAAATTCTAAACTAATAAAATTTACTATCTATAGGAATTTCACTTTTTTACCAAGAGATATATCATCTATCAATTGATTTCTTATTGGATAATCCATTTATATTGAAAATAAACTAAAACAACGTCTACCCTAATATTATCCAGAAAATGAATATAAAAAATTTATATATCCAAAATTCTTCCTTTTATACCATAAAAAACACTATATACTCAGATTATACTATATAATTGGTGACCACATGATTATTTAAGCTACTCCAACTCATTGTTACACCATTCAAGAAAAATATATAGCTTGACTATAATTTCAGATAATCATGATCTATTTGGAATCTTTAATCATTGTATCCTATCACTACTAGATCCTCAACTCCTCTAGAGACATGTAACATTTCTATTATACATATCATGTACTTCAGGATTGTCTTTAATGTTTCACAATGCATATTTCATATATTATAATTATATTTCCATCCTATTTTTAAATAAAATTCAATAAAAACCTAGTACACAACAAGAAATTCATTATATATTCCACTATATAATCATATGGGATTCTACTCATTCATAAAATTTTCTTTTGTGATTATGGACACTTATTTTTAGAGATATTGATACAACATGACATGGTATAAATCCAACTCATGTATCATTACATGTTGTATATTTTATTTAATTTTCCAATATATTTACTTTCATATAGCCCAAATAGCATCTGAGAACTACCTTGATATATTATTATCCCTATAATATAGATTTCATGACCTATGTCTTTCACGGAGAATCATTCATGTAACAAAGTCTTAAAAAATAATGAGACATGAAATTTTTTACCAATAATTAATATTTAATCAATATATGACACATGGATGGTGATGGAATTCCCATTCACTTTCATATACAAAATACTCACATTAATTTTTGAAAAAAATAAAAAATTCTCTTATAACCTCATAAAACAGAATATGCCTTGATTGAGATTCCTTATTTATCCCACAAATAATTCTCAATATCTTCAAAACATTATTGAAATTATTTCACTTTATGAAAACATTGGGTTGGGTCGTAGATAAATCAGAAACCAAATCCACATTTAGAAAATCATCTTTAACATTCCTTTTCAAAATATCATAATCATTAAAGATTGTTATTGAGAGAAATATTCAGATGGATTTCATCAATGATACTATTGAAATGGTTTTTTTATATTTTTATTTACACTTTCTAAAATGCTTCTCTTCTATTATTTCTTTAATTTTTTTAACAATACCATCTATGTCAATATTTTTCATGAATACCCATTTTCACCCGATGGGTTTTACATCAACAGGAGTACATACCAAAATCCAAACATGATTTTGGTACATGGACTACATTTTAGAATGAATTTAATCATTCCATTTAGATGCATAATTGACTTATACATATTTATTTTAGCTTAAAGGTTCATCAACCACAAGGTATAATGTGTCATTTACTTAATGATATGAAAAAAATAATGCCATAATTCTCTAACCTCTTGAGTTTACCTATATTGTACTTATGTCTCAGTAAATTATTTATCTCTTATTGTCTCTTATATTGGTTGTTCACATACCAACTCATTTACATCTATAAAATTAAATTCATCTAAGTAATTATATATCCAACTATTTCAAATTAAAATGTGTTCCGTTTTTAGAAATATGGATTTTCATACCAAAATAAAAATTTTATTTTATGTTTTAGATATGTATTATACTTTAGATTCATTAGGATAACTTATAATGATGCAAGTCATGCTTCTGGTTTCCAATTTCTCATTTTTATTCAACTTGAAAAGATTCTCCCATAACAATACACATAAGTCTGATAGATTGGGTTTCTTTCTACACCACAAAACATATATAATTCCATCTATTTCATTAATTGGTACATAATATATGATATATTTCACTATCTATAAGGTTTATCCCCAAAAGTATAATTATAAAATTTCCTAACTCAATATTGATCTATCTATTCCTAGAAATGTCACATTCTTCTATTTACTATCACCATTCCTCTATTTCGTGTTAGGAGAAGCGAGTTGGTATATTATCCAAAACTCCATTATGTGATCAATGGAATCTTGGTTAAGATACTCTCCACCTCATTCTGAGTTTAGTGTCTTAATATTCTTAGAATGATTTTCTTCTAGTTCAAGCTGATAATCCATAAAATACATAATGGAATATGGATTATACTACATTCTATAGATTTATCCATGTCTATTATTGTCATTTGAAAAACTATTGATGTATTATAACCCTCCACCTAAATATATTAGAGATGTACCACATATGTTAGTATGAATTAATTCAAGTAATTTAGTGGTTATTACTGCCTTCCCAGAGAAGGGGGCTTTGGTCATCTTTCCTTACAAACCAGAATGTCACAAATCTAAGGGTTTTAAATAAATTTAGTCTAAAAATCCATTTGGAGGTAATTCTTATAATCACATTATATTTACTTGACCATGAATTTTGAGACATAGCTAGGTGTTATATGAGTCATGTCACTGTTTTTTTCAATGATTTTAATTAATTTTTTTTCTAATTATGTTATATATAAGTCACTGTTAGGATGATCCATAAAAAACACAAGTTAAACATATAAAATATACACCATTTATATCAAAACATGAAATAAAATCCAAAGTTTGTAATACTAGACATTGATATTATGTTTCTAGTTAGAGATTGACCATAATAAAAATTATTCGATACAAGAACTAAACCACTAGGAAAAGTAACCTACTATTATCCCAATGACATGGTTAGTAGACGCGATCTATATTCATATTGGATATCGACTTCTTCCATTCCAATCGTGTTGAATCTATGTAGGTCTTTTATATTAATACAATTATGTAAACCACATGTTGTATCCAATACAAAACATGCAGGTGATGAAAAATTGAACTCAATGAAAAAAATACAAGATGTAGTAGTGTCACCTTTCTTCTAATTTCCTAATATGCAATTAATTTCATATTTTGATTTCATTCAACATAGAAATTAGATACCATTATTCACATTTCCATTACTCTATATCATTGGGTTTTGAGAAGGATAGAGTGTTGGTTTCTATGTAATGTAATTGGCATTAGAGCGAATACCCTTACCTGTACTCCACTTATTCACTATAAATACTGAATAATCTTTTTTTAAATCCTCATCATCTAGGAGAAATGAATAAAAACTATTTTTGAGTGAATTTTTAATGTTATTCATACTTCAATTTACAATAAATGACGAAAATTTTGATGGAAAAGAGTCAAGGATGAGATCTATTTTATATTCTTCATTCATTTTGAAACCAAGGACTTCAAGTCACTCAATATATCTGATCATCATGAGTACCTGAGGTCCTTCTTGAGTACCTATTGCTATAACTCTCTTATAAAGTAGACATGAAATACCATATCATTATTTTCTTTAAATCTCATAATATAATTCATAGAGATGTGAAAGCATCTTGTAGGTATCTTTGTCCTCATTTGTTTTCATCAATTGACAGGATATAGGCGATAACATCATGTATTTTACATCTATTTCATCACCCAAACAATATTTATATTCTTAATTATCTTTATTGCCATCTCTTTGACGAAGAATTGTAAGAACTAACAACTCTTGAAATGAAATCATTTTTTCTTGGCATAGTACTATGCACAACTGTCTATACCACTCTTGGAAGTGTTAGCCATCCATTACATTTTCTTTTTCTAGTATTTATCTTAGACAAAATGTTCCAATGGTGTTGGTGGTTTCTATTTTAAATCAATATAAAAATTAACTACATAAACTTTTTCCTAATTAACATTTATACGTCTATAATTAATTCGATATTATATTATTTAAATGTCTCCCACTATTTAATCATTTCATCACATCCATCACTATTAGATTCAGAATTCTATATCTATTTAGTATTCTTAAGGTAAGTATCCCCATAACATCTCCCTGTAGTATACATGTTTCGACCACACCGCTACTTGTAGTGTTTCTAGGTAGTCTCTAGGAAGACCAAAAACATTATCTCATGCTCCCCCAATAGTAGGATCCCCCATAAATATCGGTTGAAGAGGACACTAAACACCAAGTACTGTTCAAATTTCATAAATAGAAGGCTTTTTGACTTGACATATCTTTGAGGGATATTTTTTTTTATTAATGCAATATTGTTCTATTAAATATATTGTCTCACTAAAAACTGACCATGCGATAATAGAAAAACAAACATAACATCCATATGAATTTATTAGTTTTTTATTATTTAATGTGTTATCTCAATAAACTTGCCCACACACAAAATAAAAAACATTTCATAAAATAATATAATATACCTGACCAGTCTTGAGCATCTGATTATGATTGATCCATTTGAAAACAATTTATCATTCATCACCTAGGGGGTTTCATACATGAGTCGACACCTTACTCGGTCACAATAGGTCCCAGTCTAGTATATTCACTTATTTACTGGTATTTTTCATTTTCTTGTTGGGGTATGTGTCTTAAAACATCCTCATCCATGTAAAAATATACTCACATGCATGTGCGATGATCTAGAGGTTCAATATTAAATAATTACATTGAATGTGAAATCCCTTATATATATTGAATTATAATTAGGTGATGTGAAGATGGTAATTTAATTACATATTTATTACAATCATTGCACTCAAAACATAAATAAATAATAAATAAATAAATAAAACATCCATACGTGAACATGCTCGATCAAATTGCTCAAAATGGATCATTATGAAAATGAATTCTTAACAATAAAATTGCAATAAATTAAGTATGAGGGTATTGAAATAATTTAAATTAATTTATAAAAATATGAGTAGTTAATTTTATTTAGTGTTACCTTTAATTTAATTTCAATTCCCGAAATGAAATTCATTTAATTCAAATTACATATTATTACGATATATTTATTTTCCAAATAAAATAATTTTAATCACTTAAATTTAAATATAAAATTATTTTAATGAAATTAATTAATTATGATTATATTATAGAAATTTGGCTTTGAAAACATTGGTTAGGTTCCTTGCATATTAAGTTGTTTCCCTATAGGCCCGTTAGTTTGAGGTATGGTGTATTTCGGGCTGGGTGGGTGGAATATTTTCTAATACAAAGTAAAATAAAAATAAAATTCCTTTTATAATATTGGGGAGACTCATGTTCCCAAACTACCACTGTCTACAGGGGGTAAGTCTCATAGAAGTAATAACCCCACTTTAAATGGCGTCTTTTGTGAAAAACATTTAAAGATGGTGCTTGATTGAAAAGATCTTTCTAGAATGGAAAAAATAGAAGGCGTCTAATGATAAAACTCATTCATTAGAAAATATTTCGACAAGGCGCCTACTCAAAATGCGCCTTCTTAAAAAATACATAAGACAAGGAACCATTTAAAAATGTGTTCACCAATGTATTTTTTTAAGTGTTTCTTATCTGTATTTATTTGATCTCTATATATATAATGTGATGGATTATCTAAATAATATTAGAAATATATTATAACTAATTTCTCATATTAAATATAAATAATATAATATATAATATATATAATTTTAAAGGCGCCCACCCATATAAAATATGATATTTCATTATTTTATTATATATTATATGATGGATTATGTAACTAATAATAAAAAATATGACTATTAATAATTTCTAATAGACAAATTTATATAATGAAATAAATAATATAAATATTTTTATATATATAAAAATGTTAATTATTAATAACATAATCAATATTAAATATTCTATAAGTGTTTTATTAAATCATAATATTATAATTAAATATAATAGCCTAAAAATACGAAATAATAAATTTATTATTATTAAATATAAAAAAATAAATTTATTACTCATAAAAATTATTATCATTAAATTATAATTATATGAATATTAATAATTATATTATATTAATATATTATAAATACTAATAATATAACAATATTAATAATAATATCATAGTATTTGGTATATTCTATATTTTTTTGATTGTTTTTTGATAAATTGTTAGCGGTAAAAAATTTATAAAAAATGGAAATATCATTGTTATTGTGATTAACTTATCTTATAACAAACCCCATGGGATCCAGTATTAAGGACCCTTGTGATGGTTATTAAGAAATAAGAATAACTCTATAATGTATAGAATGGTTTTGGTGAGATATTTTTTCACCATTTGGTGAGTCATAATATCTCAAGAGGTGTCAATAGTTTAGGTTATGATGTTCCCTTTTATAAATTAGGTTACTGGCACACTTATAATGTATCTATGATTTAAAATATTTTTAAGTCACATTCATGAACAAATAATCAATAAATTGATTCATATTCGATTGTGATAATCTTATTGTGTAATTCCAAACAACTAATCAGGTCATTGAATTTTTTTCCATTTTAATAATTATCATTTTTTGATTGACCCCTAATAAAGATGTTTTAACCATAACCATGGTAACCCATTTATTCTAAATTTACAATTAATTATGACAAAAAATTCAGTTTCTCTTTTAACATGATAGACTTATTCTAGAATATAATATGTAATATATTTTTTTAAAATCAATTCATATAATTTTGGTCATTATATCTCAATATAAACCAACAAAACATGATGAAAAATATTTTTTCTTTATATAATGCTTCATTTAAGTATAAGATGATGAAATATTAGCAATTATACTAGTAATCGCCATTATATGGATTTAAAGTCATATTTTTAGATATATAATATATAAATTTCATTTAAATATTTAATTATTTAATATTATTTTAATTTATTAAAATGGAAGTAAATTATAGATTTCCAAATGAGTTTTTGGAAAAGTTTTTATTTTTACCTCCAAGTGATCTTATAGTTATTTTTATCAATTTTTTTAACAAATACATGGTTGGTTATACATATTAAAATACATTACTATAAATAAAATTATTAATATTTAAATACATCATTTCCTATAATTCATAAAATCTATTTTCTAAAGGAAATTTAAAAAAACTCATTGAGGGACTATTTTGTCCATGTTTGTCCAAAATCAACATTCATCCTCTCAAATTTGAATTTTTATGCAATTAAATAGGGAAATTGTTCATTGTATTATATTTTTAATAAAATACAATGTTCAATCACTATAATTTAATATAGGGTGTTATAATTATATTAGAATAATAACATTTTATTAATCCAGTGTTACTAATGATTGTATGTTAGTATGTTTTAAGATGATTTGGAGGATGATGAATAATAAATTATCCAAAATGGAAATGGAGATGATGATTACTTATTCTTCAATAAACCTTCATTGGATATCTTAATAATTACCCTTGAGTAATAATTTTTATAGTACTAGTATCTATTGAACATGTCAAGGGATATATAAAATAGTTTGTCATAAGCTTTGGTTGAGATATGTGGCTCGGGAAGGTGTGCAGAGATAGGAGAGTGGTGACATATATTAAGGAGTTTTGAGGTAATTTTATAAATACACCTCATATTTATAGGTAATATTATCTAAGTAATTTAAAATGGATCCTAACATCTATAGTGTAAGAAATAAGGATCGTAACGGCAAAATAAATTCATCCAATATTATTTCGACTTCATTATTTGTAATTATGAAACTAATGTATTAGTTTTACACCCCATATTTACCGTTTTAAAAATATATTTGGAAAAAATGTATTTCAATCTATAAGTTTTATGAATATAAATAACAAAATTCTATGTTTCACATGTAGGTGATGCTGAAATCGAATGATTATAGGCATTCCACCCAAATCCATTGACATAAATGCAAATCCTTTCGAGAGAAGATATCAATAATTAACTAGTGGTGTGTTGACAAGGTATTCCTTTATAAATAAATAGAGTCCCATCAACTCTTTTTTGCATGAATCGTAGCTATAACTTTTATGTTATGGGTAAGATGAATATTCCCTTATGGCCTAAGCTAAATGGTTCCACAAGAAGCAACTTATCACCCTAAAAAATGACGCCTCACAAATGTGATCCTAATGCATTAGAGAAGACCAGATATCCAAACCCATCATTTTTAATATTCATCATTAGCGTATTAGTAAATTTTTGATTCAGTATAATAAAAATAAGTCTAAAATTTCTCATATGAAGAAATATTTACTCCCTTCTGAGTAAGATCATTCATCAAAGAATTCAAAAATTATAATTCCTTTAAGAACTTGTTTTAATTCCCTGCTAAAACCAAGAAGGTATGAATATCTAAAAAATTTGTGGTTTCAGCCATGTCAATGATTCCTTTACCTTCTAAGGATAAACTGATATATCATGATCCAAATATTTATGTTCTGAGAATTTCACCACTGGAATCCAAAATTCAAATTGAGAAAGCTTATCATATTGATTATTATTTCTCCACCATCATAGAATTGTTCTCAGATGATTCAAATGATCATCCTCAAGTTTAGAATAAACATGGATGTCATCTGTTAATACTACAATAATGTTATCATGATACTCAAAGTAAATACGGGTCATTAAATCTATAAAAACTACATGAAGATTGGTTAGAACTAAGGGAACGAAAATGTACTCATATTGGTAATACCAATTTTGAAAGGTGGTTTTCTAATTTTCACATTCTTTTATCCTCCACGTATGGTATCCAGATAAAATATCAATCATTGAGAACAACTTATCTAAATTAAACTGATCAAATAGTTCATCAATCAGTGTTAAGAGATATATTTTCTTGATTTGGAATGAATTGAGATTTCAAAAATCAACACATACACTAAGTGAACCATTATCCTTATTATAAAATAGAACATGCGCCACCAAGGGATACACTCAGGGGAATAAAGTTTATCTATAAGAACATCCAATTTATTTGTCATCTCGTTCATTTTAGCTGGTGTGCTACAGTTAGAGTGTATAGAAACTTGTTGACTGCCAGGAAATAAGTCATTAGAAAAAACCACTTACCTTATTAGTGGTATCCAATAGAAGTCATAAGAAAACACATCAGAAGTCTCAAAGACAAATGGAGTTAGATCATTGCTCAATGATTCCCACTTCAGATTGAAGGAGAACATATATATCATATTTACCAACTCCAAATAAGATGTTTTGTCCCTACTCGGCCCTAGGACCCATTATCGGTGAAAGACATAGTACACACCGTTGGGTGCAGTAAATGAGAATATTCAAAGATAATAATCTATTTGTGACATAATTAGTAATGATCCAATCTATCACAAATATTATGTCATGTAGTTTCATGTCAATAACTAGAAAACTCCAATCATGATCAACATATTTTATAGTGTAAACACAAGTTTCACTATTACAACCATCCTATATCATTGTTTTAAGGGGTGTAGTGATTTCTATAATGTCTGATAAAGCATCATAGAATGATTTTGCAGATTAAAAATAATGGTTGAAATAAATAATGGTGATGCACTAATATAAAATGAAGAAGTCACTAATGATGATGATGTAGTGATGGTACCTGTCACGGGTGTTAGACATATATTATCTTTTTTGAGACACTTCCACTATGTGAAGAATATTATTTCTAAATTACAATAGATTGAACCCTTTTATCCTTGAAGGAAATCTTCTCCCCATAGTTCTTAGAAGGATTTGATGATCTTGTGGAACTATGAGGACTGTAATAGATATTATAGAACATCGTTAGGTGACCTGATCATCCATAGGAACCCCATACATTGGGTTCCTCCGTGCAACCCTCCTAGAATTCCCTACCTTTACACACTAGAAGGAAAAAAATGGAGCTCTTCTATGCATTGAAATAGGTATAAAATTACCATAAAATCAATAACCAACATGAAATTCACCATTCCAACACTATTCATGAATTGAACATAGGCCACCACTAGGAGAGAATGAGACTCCAGATAACATTGAATGGATATCCTATGACATTTTGATCATCATTTTTCTATCTAATAGATTGACAAAAGAAGAAAACATCAAAATGAAAACAAAATAATGAATATCAAATCATATCATTATCTCAAATCATTAAGCCTTCATCTTATAATTTTAAACAATTTTAGGTTTGAAATGAATGAGACAAACCAAAAGGTTTGCATGTTGTTCCACCATCCTTTCAGCCTACTCATGTTTGAAAAACATTATATTCTTTCCCAAAAGTGTCGACTTTCGATAAAACTAATAGTTCGACTAAAAATTAAATTATTTCCACTCAATTTACTAATGCTTTTCCTCATCACTATAGTGTCCCATAATAACATTCTGGGTCATTCCAGAAAAATGATGCACATTTCACCTTGATTTCAATTGGCGTCTCTAAGAGCCCAAACAATCATATCATCCCTATAATGCATTCATAAACCTCTTGAGGAACATTTTATCCATTAAATGTTGTTGGATTCTGATGAAGAAACTAATGAGAATGATCTAGGAGAACATCCAACCAATGTTCCCTCGATGGATGTTGGACACGAACTGGTGGTGGTTCAAGCCCCACATATTACATTGTACACAAAATCAACTCAACCAACTCCAGGTAAACAAGAGGATATTCTCACTAGGGTTCTGTAGAAGCTTCCTCATGGATCTGATTCACATTTTTTCTTGGAGGAATGATGATACATAATATCAGAGGACAAAAAGGAATACATCATATAACATAAAATAGATATACATGGGAAAATTAATCCCAGTAAATAAATAACAATAACTATATTTAAAATGTATCTAAATAAAAATCATTGAAAAGAATAGAACATGTCTATGAGATACCTTTCACAACAAACCATTGGTGACTTACGGTACATTGCGATGAGATCTAGCGAAGAACCCAATCACAACTGCCTCCAATGTCCCAAAATGATTATTCAATTCATATTGACTTCAAGATAAGAAAATCATCCTAGAAAATTGATACAACATTTTCATGAACCATCCCAGGTTCCCTAGTAAACTGATAATTAAGGTAGTCCAAAAATAGCCTGATGGGTGTTCCTGATCACCATTGTTTGACAAAAAGAACCTTACATCATATAAAATGATAGTGGGAACAATAGTTCCATAATCATTATGGAATCTGTTAAACAATTAAAAATTCATACAAAGGAGACTCTATAGGGTGAAGCATACCAATGTTCAAACCGGTATAAACATCCCAAATGACAATATCAAGGAACCAGATTGCTGGAAAAAATCAAATGTCCTAAAGGATGCAACTCTCAATGTCTACATATCAACACCTAGAACCACCACCAACTGGTACATTACCCTTGCTCGAACCAAGAATGAGATAATGTACTAACACCTAAATCAATAATTAGTTTGTGAGTTGAATACATAGAAGATCTCACAAGGATTCCAAAATAAGATTCCAACTTTTAATTAACAAAAGGAATATATCTAAATTTTCATATAAATGGTTTTTCCATGTCAAAATTACACTTAATCAAATCTTAATTAACATTTAAAGACATAGAATTCATTTTAAATTATTGAAATATATGAAAAAATGGATTAATAATCATTTTAAGTAAAATAGTTTATATAAATTATGATGGCATGTAAATTAGTTTAGTAATATTGTAATACATTTATATCTAATATATAAACATTTGAAAATCATGTTCATCTTTCAAGATATATGACAAAATCATGGTGGGGGGGAAGATGACATAATTGATCTGGGAATAGAAAGGGCAGCGTACGAATTGCCGGAGGAGGGGACATTACTCAGGGACAATGATAGAGGTTGTGTCTCAAACCACGGGAGGCATCCTGTGGTGTTGATGCTGCTATGCTTGAAAATGGGAAGAGGTGATGGAACTATGTATTAGTGGAGATATCTGCAGAAGCATATTTGAGGGAGAAGAGGTTGGTTGATGGAGGTTCACACAAAGAGGGGGTGGAGGCCTCATGATTTCCGGGAGAGAGAGAGGTAGTCACACTCACAGGTGGGTGTAGTGAAGAAGACTAACTGGGTATTCATGCACGAGGGGACATGTCTTGGTCGCCCATGATTATTATTTTATAGGATAAGTGGCTCGAGGAAAACATTCTACCCCTTTTGTTTTTATATGACAGCAAATTCATATTTTTGATTACTAAATATAATTTCTGGATACGTGAGAACTGAGAAAGAGAAACAATATAAGGTCATGCCCAAGGGAATCCACTATTACAGACACTAGTCAAACCAACCCAAACAAACACGAATGAGACAACGTGCACAAGAGGATCCACCATTACAGACATGATTCAATGAAAACTAAAAAAATCACCCCTACCGCTCAACCATCACATAAGACACCAACACGGTCCAATGATTTGTGGGGTATATCACACCCAACCAAGATAGGTTCATGCACCAAGGAGCACAAAGAAATGTCATAGGAAACAAGAATAAAGAGGGAAACCAGGGAACATGATACACCTTTTGTTTTTATATAAAAATTCAAAAATATCATTTAAATTTTTCCTAAAAAAATTATATTAAATTAGATTTTAATGAATCAACATGCGGAAAATTGATATTGGGTGGCTGGTACTACCACAAACCAATTCCAGTGTAGTGCAATCCTTTATCAGTGCTATTAAAAATGTGATGCTAAAAGGTATATTTATCAGTGCTAACAAAAATCTCTTTTAAAAGTGGCATTTTTATCATAGTTTTTCTAATACAACATATAATGGGAGTCTATTTTAAAAAATTCATTAAAAATAACATATAAATATATAAATATAATATATATTTTTTAAAATATGTTTTACATAAGGATAAATATAAATTTAAACATAATATATAATGTGTTTATTGAAAAAGGTTTTTGAAATTATTAAAATATATTATTAATTAGTAAATTTTTTATTTTATCGAGTAATATCCATATAAAAAATATGAATAAAATTATATAAACAAATAAATTAAAGATCTAAAATAAGATGAAAATACTACTCAAACTTGAAACGACTATATATTTTGATCTCTATGTCTATTTGACTTCTCCCACATATAAAATCAAATAATGTGATGAAATATATTTCTCTATATAATTAACGACATTTACAATTGAAATATATTTCTATATATATAAGACCTATATAAATAAATACTAATATACATTTTATTTAAAATAAATATATGTGAATATTTATATATCTTTATACTGTGATTGTGTCTGTATATTAGGGTGTCTATATTAACAAATTGATATATATTATCTCTATATTCAAACATATGTATATACATATTAATGTATAATGTTTGTAAATATATATAAATTTATAAAAATATGTATAATTATACCTACACAGACACATATAATATATTTACATGTATGTATGTTCTATATATGTATTTATTTACTTATTTATTTATAAATTCAAAGAGAAAACATATTTTATAAATGTATTTAAAACTAATCTTATTAATATAAATTTATATTACTATATATGTATTTTTATATAAATATATATTTATATACGAATAAATTTAACTATATATATATAAATGTTTAGATATATTACTAATGGGCGAACACAATAAAATGAGTGAGTGGTAGAGCTGCAAATGCACAAGGAATTGGTCTCTACTTTGAATCCCATGATAAGTTTGGTTGTCCCGGTGGGTACATGTTGGTTGTGTGCTACTAAAATGGTTCATGGATAAGAGGGGGGAGTGACTGCAGGCAGGTGCAGGGGGTCAAGCATTGTAAATGTGGTGACACAAGCCCTGTTAAAAGGGCCTCCAATTTACAAAAAATATATATTTTTGATTTATTTTTCTTTTAAAAATTGTTATTTTGTGATGATAAAATGGACCCCCCTTTTAATAGTGCCTCGATTATCAATGCTTTTTAGCACTAATCTCTGGGTGTGCAAATTCTAATGAGTCAAGGGACAGATTATAGAATCTAAAAAAACATGGCCATATATATATATAACATGTTCTTAAAAAACAAATTACTATCTGAAAATTATAATTATAAAAAAAAATGCTATTTTGATACCTAATTTTTTCTTTGTATAAAAAAAACATGCCCATCCAAGATTGGATCACCTCGTAGTCAAATTCAATGGGACAATTTCAATACCCTATACATAAAATTTAAATCAAAATAATTTGTCATGACATTGAAAAATGACATGATATTCCTAATACTTATTGAGGGTACTAGAGTGTGTATTGGAAGCCAGCGGACTGAGGATTTTAAAATTTTCATCACCGAAGAGACATCAAATTATCATCTCAAGTGATATGATCCATATTACAGTATAAAAATATCATGAGGATTAATAAATGAATAGAAAAATAAATTAACAACTACTTTGTTCTGATTCGATGCACACTCGTCTATCATATGTAGCATACATATGGTGCCCGAAGTACCCATGGAAGAATCCCAATAAATTTTCCATAGATGGTGTAAGATGCTATTACAATTTTCAGTTATTCTTAATCGCCTATATTTATAGATATTTTTCGGGGTTTTGTTGGGGTTTCATTGGATTACTATTTTAATAAATTTAAAAATCCAAGGTTAGGGCACAGTTGGCGCATTGAATGCGCAAACAGTGTGCCATATCAGATAAAATTGTGAAACTAAAGGTAGTGAGATTTTTCATGGTTGACTAATGGTTAGTCAATTAATGTGACTTCGTAGTAAAAATCATCCATCCCATTTAAAACATGAACATGTCCAAGCTACACGATTTGTTCTAACCTAGAAACTCTTCCTAGGAAGTTGTGTGTATGATGTTTTATGTTATCTAAATATTTATAATTTTTTAACACCTATTATTTTTTCTTGGTGGATAGTGGTGATCCCAAAACATATTATCCAATCCATGGAGCTCACAAGAAGCATTTTTTGGTCCCTTATATCTTTCACAAAAGTGATTCAATGCTTGAGTAACAACCCGTGGTTCTTCACCTGGTAGTATGATTTATTCGTTATTCTCCTCCCATGATATCTCTCTTCATCCCTAGGGTTCACTGAATCATTGTTAAAAATTTTGGATCGAATATGAATTTTTTTGGGATCTTAAAAATAGGTTTGATTCCTGTTTCTATGATTTTATTTCTTTATAGACCACTCTAGATTTGGATTTGGCATTGCAAGGTACATTGATTCATATAGGTGCTTCCGTTATGATGCTCAATTCTTCATAACCCTAAATTTCAATATAATATTAAAATAATGAAGAAATTAAATTTCTAAATTATTATTTAATTGATTTCAATGTTTTGATTAAAAATCCAATTCCATTGAATTGGTGTTTTTAGAAAAATAGGTGTTCTTTGAATGAAATTCGAAAATTGCAAATTCCAATTAATTGGGGTTTGTTTATAGAAAAAAATTTTGATTTAAATTGTTTTTTGTAAATGGTGGATTTTTTTTAGTGGTTTCAATTATTTTTTTAAAGTTTTTTTCAAAAATATTTTTTTTAATATTGTAAAAACCCATAATTCCTTTGAATTAGTGGTTCGTTGGGAAATTGATGACATTTGTTTGAGAAATAAAGTGTTGAATATAATTTGTGAAAGTTGATGGTGAAATTTCATGAATTTGTTTCTAATACTTAATTGTGAAAATGGATTAAAAATGGTTTGATTGTATCATTAGGGTTTCATCACTATCAAAAGGCATGTTTTTTTTATTAAAACCACGTTTTAGGTTTTTAATAGAAATGTGGCACATTTAAAATGTTGAAAATTAGGAAATTTTTTTAGGTAGTCATAAAAAAATTGCATATCATTCTTTTATAATAGAGAACATGAAATACATAGGTAGCTAGTGTGATATTTGGAGTACACATTATGACTTCCAATATTTTAAATCTTCAAATCTGCACATCACATCCTAATGTTAATGGTGTTGAGTTCTCTTCGACCTTAGTCCTAAAGGGGCGTATGTACATAATTTCCATTTCACAGTACGGGGTCCCTATATCTTAGAACTATCATACCTCATTAGGAATATGAACGTGTTCTCACTTATTTTTATTTCAAGTTTTTATATTCCATTTTTGAAAAATATTTTACATGCCATGTGAATTTATAAAAACTGTTTCATTTGAATGATTTTATTTATTCAGTTTTGTGAAAAAAAATTTGGGAAAGTATCTTCTGATTAAATGTATATTTCAAAATTTTAAATGTATTTCGATTATTTTAAGTGTGAAGCATGAGTTTCTAATGTATTTAAATATTTTTAATTGTAAATCATGATTTGGGTAAATATGATTTTGTTATGACAAAACTATTTATTTGAATGTTGAAACAATGTTCATGGTTAATTGGATATTGGAATCTTGTTATGATCTCCTTGGGTAAAATAATATATGGATTTATCTCCCTACATACTATGCCTTTGAGTTTTTGTAGATTATATCATTCCCTGATGGGGAATAGGAAATGGATAAATTAAAGCTGGTTCTAGTGGTTGAACCGTAGACTGGGTGAGTAGCATCACAGTGGAGACTTTTAATCTTCTTTCTATTTTCTAGTCCATGGATGTTCTAGTTTGGGTTGATATACCTATTTGACTTCTAGTACATTAATCTATTTGATGTTTTCATTGTATGATTTCCGGTTTTTTATCTTGATTCTGTATTGATAGTGAAAAATCCATTCCTTCATTCTTTTTTGTTTGATTCTAGGTGCTAGTCCCCGACCCATTCGCATTCGGAATGCTATTCGGGTCATGTCAGGACTAGCTCAGTTATCGAATTACCAGGGTACCTGGTCTGGTTCATAATAAATGCTTCTCAAATCTATTATGATTTTGTTCATTGGATTATGTGTGGTAGCATGGATCTATGATGATCTTTTGAACACTTCGTTGATCACCGTGATCCACAACCCTCGATTTAAGAAGGGAAACCCTATTTTTTATTTCGAATTGATCATTTATCACTCTACGAATCAGGAGGAGATAGTATCAATCCATTCCAAATGAATGAATAGTTCATTGTAATGGGATTCTCACTACTTATATAGTGGATGCTTAAATACCGGGTTAGGGTTCTTTATCCATGATGGAATAAAAATCAACCAAATAAGTGATATAAATAATTAGTTATGACCAACTTACAGTGTAATATATATTATTTATGTTATATTACATAATTTTTGAATATATTAAATATATTACATGATAAACAGAATTCATTAAACTGACTCATAACTCAAAATAGTATTAAATGAACCGTCATATTAAAATTATATTTGTATGTATAATATTAATACTTTTGTTTACAGAATAACTAGTAAATAATTTTAATAAAATAATACAACATAAATATTCACTACTTGGATTAAAAATAATATATTAATTTATTTTTGTTTGATAAAACATGTTAAACACTCAGACATTTTTGTGGGACCCACTATTTCTTATATAACTATTCACCAGAATGGATGTGACTCTCTAATGACATATTCTATTTGACCCTATTAGACCTTATTTCTATATAATTTAATCACATTCAATGAAAACGAGAGGAGTCTAGCATCCAATCATGGTCTCTAAACCTGTGAGGTAAATTCATAAAATTAATACCAACATATGAACACAAGCCATGTAATATAATCCCTCTTCATATAATATATCATAAATCAGGATACACAATTCTATAATCGTCCTTTATTTCCTTGTTATTTATTGATATATATGGTCAAATTGACCCTCGACTGCTCTATCCATGGATTGATGAAGGCACGACCATCCAGAAAAACCTGGATAGATATATCTCTTCCTCAACACTGAAGTGGCCAATAACATCTTTACAATTCAACCAATGTCAATCCTCCATTGATGCACCAAACACAAACTATATCACCATGAAATTATTTTCATAGTTTCCCCTTTTCGTTAATGAAATTGATCAATTGGAAATCATTGATAATGATCTCAACTCAAGATATACACTCACATGCCCATAGATAAAAACAACCAATTTCATCTAAGACATTTGGTGTTCCAATTGTGGAGTATTTCATCATGATATCAAATAATTGATACCAAAAAGTGTAAAATTTACGAGAATAATATTCAATGATTCTGAAACCGAAACACCTGATAGTCACACATCATATGTGTCATGTTAGTATGAAGTGTCTGGACCAGAGAAATTTACATTAAGATTACTATTATAGTATCTACAGGTTATTATTACAGTCTGGGATCTATTATTAACCCTTTATATGACATGTAATCAATGAAAATTACCATATATATGGTGGAAAGATTTCTATCGACACTATTATGGTAACATTAACACATTTATATATATCGAAAGGTATACGTTTAGTGGTCATATAAGTACATCACAAAATGGTTCTTGGTAACCTAATTTAAATACCAAAATAAATCTATCAACAATATATTAGATATATAAATCTAAGAGTGAGAAGAAGATGAAATCTAAGGAAACCCCATGAATGATAACGTACCACGAAATCTGGCCCTCCAACAAATACTGAATCACCAACAAGATTTCTATTGGAAGAAGGGGAAGGTTATATATAGCCATTGGGAGGTGAGGAGAAATCATTAATGACTTCTTAGTTGGAAACAAAGGGTTTATAATCAAATATGAATGACATAGCCAATTTTCGGATAATTTTTTTCATTGTATACTGTTAGGGAACATGATTTGAAAAACCATGCTAATAAAATGTTATAGGAACTTCCTAAAAAATCCTACCATGGTTGGGTGGAAGGGATAGAAAAAACACGTCTAGACCATGTGATATATCAATTATAATCTTCCTATTTTCTCTAGGGTGTCCACTTCATTTTGACAAACCATACACCTATGCATGTTCTTACCCGGAGTTAACTTGTTCAATTTTACGATTTCATGGATGGTGCTACACTATTTCTATTAACTATTCCTAAATTGTAAACCTCCAGAAAATAAAAAAAACATTTCAAAATTCATCCACACCATACCTTAATAATCCTAATAACATTATATACATAAAATACATATTTAAATGGTTAATTACGTGAAATAAGGGGTTCTATTAAATAAAATAAAAATATGTCATGAAATTGATTCATGTCACAAAAAATTAATACATATAAAACTATGGTAATATTAGCCTACATAAAAGATCTATTATAGAATAATATCATCATTCCATGTAATTATGGAAAAAATGTTATAATATGAAATCATCAACTTTGTGATTCATAATACTTTCACCAATTATTATGGGAAACTATAATTGTACCCACAAATAATCAAACATCAATAGTCACAAACATTCTACGATTTGTGTAAGACCACATTATTGTACTCATTTATATATATCTCAAAATATTTATACATTTTACTAATTTGTTTGAGGGAGATATTGATCCCCACCAATTATCATTAAAATATATGAATTCCACTTGCATTTAATCATTCATCAATTACAATGTAATAATTGAATGAATATGGGACACACACCCTCTTCAAAGGGTTTCAAATAACAAAATCATTCATAAATACATCAATAATAATATCATGTTGAACCAATGGATAGTCAAATGATTTTCACTGTTAATCAATAGATTTCAATGTTAAAGAAAATTCAATATAGGTAATAAATAATATAGAATTTACATTATATAGTTAAATATTATATTTTTTGTAAATAATTTCCCTAATCAAAATGTGTAAGGATTCTAAGTGAACTAACTTCAATATGTGAAAGAAAATATAGATATTCCACAAAGTAAAGATGTTGGATGAAAAATAAAAAATATTCATTCAATAAGAATGACCATGGAAGTAATAGATTCCCCCTAGTTTAATACCTACAAAATGTATAATATACATTTTAAATTAATTTATTTTACTAAATTCCAATAAAAACAGGTATTTTTTTATAAAGTGGAAAATTTAAGAGAAATAATTAAAGTTTTCTAAATAAATTATACATTATTCCAACATGTATTTTACAAGTCAAATTCTGAAGCCAAATTCAAAAAAGGATAAATGATGAATATTCAAATAATTTATTATTAAATATAATATTTCCAAATAGATACATGAAAAAACATAATTTTTAAAAAAATGTGATTCCCAAGTGAAAAAATTAAATTTTATAATTGAAACCCTTTTTTGAAAATTTCAATTAACATTGTTGAAAACCCACATATGAAAAAGAGAGAACAAAAAATAATTTTGAAAAGTGGATAAGGGAAATATAATATTCTCGTAGAATAAAACATAATTGGGTTACCAAATATAATGGAGAATATTGGTGGGTTAGAATATATGGTCATATAGGAGAAAACTCATTCACAATGTTATGAATTATTCTCAATAATGGGATACTTTTTGATAAATAAATGGAACAATGTAATATATTTGAAATTAAAATTTAATTTAAAATAAATAGGATAATAAATTAATATAAAATAATAATATTTTGGTGGAATAAACCAATAATTTTAAAAATATGTTCATGATTACGTATTATAACTCAATTGAGGGAGTTAACTTAACAATGAAACATTCATATATGGTATGTTTGAATAAAAATACACTAAAAAAGAGAACTTGTTATATAGATTACAACCCCACTTATTACAAAATCATGTGATAAAGATATATTTTGGATCAATCAAACCATATTAAATATATCATGGTTCAAAATAAGAATTATGTCTTATGAAATAATATTTGATACAAATAACAATATACCTTAATTCTCATGTTCAACTAATTTATTTAAACTTATTATAAAAATTCTATCATAATCCACTATTTCATAACTATATTTATATTACAAAATTTATAAACCCAATTATTAATTATTATAAACATGTATATAAGGTTGTTGAAATCTATTTACAATATTGTATATGAATAATGTATCAACCTAGGATTTTGATAAATAGATATTTCCTTCTAATAGATGAATATTAAATACATTTAAAAAAATTCAAAACTAACCATAATTTTTTAATGACATTAGATTCTATATAATAAATAATAATATTCCATGAGTGATATTTTATATATCCTATAATTTTATACTCATATAATACTCATTATATACACAGACTGTACAAAACCATTCTTCATAACACCATGAAAAGAAACATAACAATGTGTGAGATCAAGTTCTCAATAATGGTAGATATGAGGTATATCAATAAAACCTGATAAAAAGGGTTCGATAATATGCGAACAAAATTAGAAAACCATAACTTACATATAATAAATCATAAACATTATTCATGGCCTAAAACATCAAAGTTCATAAGATATGAATCATAGTGGAATTACAAAAAGTGATCCATGAGAACGTATCATTGGAATAAGTAAGATATTATTGGAATAAATGTAAGAATAAATTAAATTATGTGAAGGTTATACACTATGAAATTCATAAATGATTATAAATAGTGTAACTACCTATATTATAACTTTGGGATTCAAATAACTCACATGTACCATCTTTAGGGCTTGTGATAACCTATTGAATACCCTCTTTTTTGGGCATGGAATGCCATCTAGTGTACCCCCTTTCTATGATTTGTATAATTTAACTTTTATCCTGATTTTCAGGATTTGAATAACCACTTGGGTAACCTATTTTCTGTTCATAGGATAACCTCACATTTACCCATTGAGCTTATTGAATATTAATCCTTATCAAAGGAATTGGAAGGACATATAGGTACCACCCACCACCTAAACCACACAATTGTGTTCTACATGATCATAAAACATTCAAAATAACATATCAAAAAAATATAGATGTGTGTTTCATAAAAATTTCATCATAGAATAACACATTAATATAAAATGAGTTTCATTATCATATCATCAATAAATCATAGTAATGTTTGGTGAAAAAGAATGGTTTTCAATTTTTTTTTCTCAAAATCATAACCGACAATCAATCGAAAGAATAAGGATAATTAAATTATATCATATTCACATTAGAAATAAATTTGGGAAATGAGGTCCTTATAAATGGATTTTATTGATCAGCATACCTAATAAAAAACCACATATCTTTTAATTGAAATAATAAATTCTATATTCATGTTATTCAATAAATGTGGTCCATGAAATAAGATAAATGAACAATAATTTAGTCATTAATCCTAAAATAATCAAACATTGAAAAAAACATGTACTTTAACCTAAATTATTACAAATTTTTTAATTACACATTCACACTGTGAATAGGTTTCACACAATGGTACCCTTCCATATATATGCTACAAATTCACCAATATTTTAACATACCATATTTTAAATGTGGAACATACAATTATGATATTGTCCAAAAAATATTTTTGATGTTAAAAAATGTCACAAAATTACTAAGAACGGTATAAAGAGGATATGAATATTTTTTGGAGCTTAGATATATTCATTTTGGATAAAGATATATAGGCACATGGTTTGACAAAAATTTTCCCTTGATCATGCAATTATTGGACAAAATATAAATGGTGTTTCCAAAGGCTATATATTAGTACAATTTTTGACAAAAAATTGATACATTCAATACATGGTCGTCCACCATATATTAATCATAAGGTGCAAGTATTTTAAATTTGCTAAACATGGATAGAAAAACAATGATTTTAGATCATGTGAGAGTAGTCTTGGTGATATTTTGGGTACAAAGTTTGTGCACATTTTATAAAAATGTGAATCCAAACCCTGAGCATCTAAAAATTTGGGAAGATATATAGTTTTTACCACACCCCCGATAAGTAAATTTCTCAACTTCCCCTCTCATTTCTCATACATTTCATTCCATCACACATGTGGTCATCCTCCGTATGCCTCCCAAGCATTTCATGAAATTTAATTTTCAAGACTCTATTTTCTTCATTGTTTTTTATATTTAATTCCTCTTAGAATGATATCCACAACACATAATTTATACAGTCATTTGTCTTCCCATCTTCATGGATTTTTTTTTGAAATATCATATGTATTATTTTCATAGTTTTTTTATATTTTTCTGATTTATACATTTCTAGCTCGATTTAATTGTCAAAATTGGATGAGGATTGTACTGTGATATTATGGTATGATTTCTTCTTCATTCCACTCAATTTTTAGTTGTATGTTATCAGGAAACATTGTGTGGTGTTCTGGAAATACTAATATCACCTTTATATTGTTAAATTAATAAAAGTAATTGTTATTATCATGTGTAACAAGAAGCAGGCTACCTGAAAAACAAAGTCATGAGGTATTTTCCATTACCTAGGACCTCTAGTTGATATTCCCTTTTTTATGGATTAATAGTTTAAATATTCATCAACAGGGTGATTAATTGTTAATTACATTGTATAAATTTCTTTGATAATAATACATTGGGGAATGGTATGAGTTATTTATTACTATAAAATCACCTTCACATTTAAACTGAGAGTGAAAAAAGCATGAAGAAATGAGGATGGCTTAGACATGGTTATTATTCATCATAATTAAAAATATTGATTATTTCCATTATAGGGGTAGTGATACATGGAATTTTTTTTTGGATTTTGTTGGAGAGTTTCATTGGGTTGATTTCTTACAAACTAATGAGTGATATCTGATCCCTAGTTGATATAACTAAGACATTGATAGTGTGGGATATGGATAAAGAATCCTTAAAAGATACAATTACCCATGAGTGTTAAACCTGTTATGGCTTTAGAGATTCATGATTTAAACCACACTAAGAGTAATATTTTTTATGCCTTGGTGGATCACCTTTGATGGAATCTTACACCATTTTGTATTTCTAGAGATCTTGGTGTGATACATGGGTTCATTTATAAGATTATCCTTTGATGGGACACTGATTCTGCTTAATTAATTTATATATATTCCTTCTATATTTTTCCATTAACGAAAATTTTATAATTCTTGGGACGCATCTGCCAAGCTAGATAACATGCTTGTGTTAGGACCATATAAGATAATTTCCCTATTACCGACTCACTTATTCATCCTTACTTGTATGATATAGAACCCTTGTATACCTAAATAATATCAATATATTTCCTATAATTCATAGATACCTATATTACTCCCACATAGGTAGTATTAGTTGGGTATCCTTGAGGAACCTAGACCAAAGGGATTATTTATTAAATTTTTAATACACATTTAATATTATCGTCACACTGGTCATTTTATATGCAAAGACTATATTGTTCATGAAACCAATGTGGGTAGACTACTGGGAATATATCACACCTTACTCTAGAAAAATTTTGTAACTAATAATCTTTTGTTATTGTAGGTGTATATAAGGGGATCTTTCATTTTTTTGATCCATGATTCTCTAAACTATGATGGAATTTTGGAGCAATGGACCGATCTTATGCTCATAATGATAGTAGTGGAAGCTTTTGTTTTTTTAAATTTTGAGTAGAATTTGGTACATTGAGGCTACCCAGTATCATGTGTACCAAATTTTTTAATAGCTACATGATAACAATATCATTATTGGGTATCTATTTATTATTATAATTCATCCTGGTTATTCATATGGGATAATTTATCATTACTCTACTACAGAGTGATTATTACTATTTCCATTGTTTAAAATAACTATTTACTAAATTTCTACACATTTACTTAGGAGGTAATAGTATCCTCATATACATACCCTAGACCACTATTTATAGTTAGTAGCATATATAAATTGAGGTGGAGAACTCGAGGTCATGTGGCTAACCGTATCGGGGCACTACATTGTGCCTTATGTGGTGTGTGGATAAATATTAGTATAAGGGTTTATTTTTACCTTCAATGATAATGTTTGGGTCTTAGATTGGATACTATGATGTATCAAAATATGGAAATGAGACTATTACTTTGAATTGATATCCAAATTAATGGGTAAACCCATATTACCTGGGATGGGTTATTACTATTTCTGTTTGTTCATGTTATATTTATAATGATTTCATGGTTGGGTGACACACATGTTTTGTGGTGTTATTATAACTTATATTATTATTATTTTTAAATTTTCCCCTTAGCATGTAATGTTAAGTAGGATTCATCTGATGTTTCATTATAGGATGCTTAGGACTTATATTCCACACATTTTCCCATTCCATGCTTACTTTCTACATGCATTTCTTATTGCATATAATAAGTGTTTGGATTATAATATTTGAAAATTTGCTACCATTTCTCGTAGGTAAAAAATAATCAAAAAAATAATTGTTCTAAATCAATATAAATAGTGATTCCCTATATAGATTATTTATTGACCCCTCATTAACCAATTATTTCACGTTTGATCCATGAAGCATTTGTTCAACAGAATGAAACGTTAATTAGTTTGATAACATGAATGATAACTGTAATTTATAAAGCATGTACATATATAAATTGGAAAATCGATTTAATAAATCAAATCCTTATATATGAAATGTTACATCTAGATTCCATACATAAAGGAAAAATCATTGAATCAAGACATACCAATTGATATTTATAAATATTGTGGACTTTTATAAATTAGAATAGTTACACAAATAACTAAAACATGATATTTATATTACTATAAATAAATATGAAGATAAGTAATCCTAAAACTAAAAATGGAATATTACTATTAATTGGGTATACCAATTGAAATGTAAATGGTTTTTTCCTCTATATCCTGAAATTAGAACATTGTATATTGGAACCTCAATAGTGTTATATAATGCTTTAACCAAGACCCAACCATGGTAGATAGTTGTAGGAAGTATATCATTCGATCTATTGTGGCGTTTCTTATCACTTATACCTATCAATATAAGTATGTAGAGTGGTGAAACTAATTTTTAGAGAGGCTACATACCAATATAGTCATCCAATCACTATTTCATATCAACTATTAAATCTTATCTGAGTTGTTATTTTGTAAATTTTAGATTAATTCCTCATAAACATCCTTAAGTAAAATTCTAATAGTGTAGTGATGACCCTGTTCTTGGGATGGCGTGTTCGGATCCACTAATATTACCTCTTATATTTCCACAAGAGGCAGAAACTGTTGATATTCCAACAGGAACTGATACATTGTAATGAGATTGATTTTTTATGCTTCATACAATTTATTGAGGAAACCCCAATACCTATACATACAATTTCAAAATTGAAGTATGAATTCATGAACCAACATCCACCCACATTTTAAAGGTATGTAGTTCCTCAATATTTTTAGACTTGGTTAGAGTCAATGTTATATATCTTTTAGCATATAGATATGCCACCCTAGTGAAGAGTCAATCATTCTACTTATATGCTTTAGGGCCCAACCCATATTTGGATGGATTTCATCTCTTAGATTGATCTTCATTTGGGTATAGTCTAGGAGTTAATTCAAGTAGCCATATATGACTATTTCATTATATATACATTCAAATAGTGAAAAAATAAATATTTTATGAACCTATAAAAGGGGATATGATAGAAATGGAGAATTTATATCATGTTATTGTGCATCATCATTTCATGTCGAAAATATATTATTATGATTTGATGAATTTTAAATGGTCTGGGGATGTGATTTTATACACCATCCAATTTTAAGGTAATGTTTTAAAGATTTCCACCATTTTGGAGATAGTGAAGCAGTCTTTCAAAAAAAATCAGAACATGAGGAATGTTGGTAGTGTGAGATATCATAGTTCATTATCTTGGTATGAAGAATGTTTTTATAGTGGTAGGAAATATTGATTCATGTTTTTTTGGTCGCATCACATGATTGATGACTTACAACAAAAGATTTTTGGTTAGACACCAGTGTGGAGGGTCCCAATTGAGTGATGAACTTTAAGTAAGATTGGTCACCATTGGCATTTCCTCCCAACATTCCCTCATGGTCCTAGTGATAAAGAATCCATACTAACAATGCATTTGAGTATATGATCATCCACCTAATATTAGAATCTTATCTTATCTACTATAATCTGATTATACTGAGGTGTGGTCATTGCCATGTTAGTCAAATATTTCAATTTTAGTTCTAGAAGATAAGGCATGTTCATGTTAGTAAGGGTGCATATCAGGGATTCTGATCTAGCCATGTTTATTAAGAGTAGCATAAACCACAAAATCACAATCCATGGACATCTACATTATGAGGTACTATTCTAGTGTCTTTACCATAGTTTCTATTTAATTTGATACGTGTTCTTGAACAATTTTATATCATCTTCAATTATAGTATGGTTTGGCATAGAGATAGAGTACTTTTGTAGTGTGATGACCCCTGACACAACGGTTGGAATATTATCAGAGAATGTGCACTAGTGAAAGGAGTTCCCACTGAAATATGTGGTTTAAATTTTATGTGTAATTTATTTTTACTCAACATGACTGACATTGAATAAATTATCAGGATGGACATTTTGGATCCCTTCCATACCCATGTAGAGTATTTTTTTTAAAGGGTGTACCTTACATCACTCAAGGGATGTACATATACTCGTGAGGGTGAATGGGATATCTTGGAATGTTGTGTTGTACACGAGCATCATAGACTAGGGGGAGTGACAGCTTGGATGGATAGTCTCATTATTAGTGTTGAGGGAACAAGATGTATTTAATTACCTCATATTGTGGATTGATTCGTCTATGTCTTCCATAATAACATCAAAATTTTACCTCCTACGAGAGAGGAGGATTTCACCATTGAGATAGTGCCAGGAGCGGCGCCCATATCGATTACTTGTAATAATATGGCGCTTATAGAGCTCCAGAAACTAAATAAGTTATTGTAAATATTATAAGATAATAGTTTTATATTACCTATTAATTCTCAAATTATCCACCAATCATTTTCGGAAGAAGGAAGATGATAACCTTAGGTTGTTCATGGAATATCTTCGGTAGAAACTACATGTGGTTATGAATTGATATCCACTTCATTGTATAGAAAACAACTTCTACAATCTCTGAGGAATAAAGATTTTCTTTAAGATATATTTTTGTTTGGTCTACCATCATTAAAATGTTATGATGTAATCAATATAATTGTTGGTGTTACAATGTAGATACAACTTTCACAAGTATATGGTTATATCATTTGGACATACAAAAACAATTGTAGTTTTTATGTATCAAATGATTCAGGGTTTCCACCCATATCTAGATTCATTTGTGGTATTATTGGTCGGAGAAATCTTATTGTATTCTCATATGTGAGATGAACATGCACAAGATTTTGAGATTATGAAATATACACTGAGAGAGAACCAGTTATATGATAAGATCAAAAAATTCCACTTTTGGATTGATAATTATCACTTATTGGGTTACATTATTTTAGAGTCTAGGGTATCTGTTCACCCAATGAAGGTGGTTATTGTGGATTTCTAATCACAATCCAATAATATGATTTAATTACACTGTTTCTTGGGGATGGCAGGGTATTACATTAACATCATTTAGGACATCACCAGCATAATATCTCCTCTTATTATTTATATTAAAACGGTGTTATATTCTCATGTTATTAATCATATGAGACAACCTTAATGATGTTTAAAGGGATATTGACATCCATTCCAATTATGAATCATCTAGAGATATGGCTGGGTTATAAATTTTATGATGTTGAATCAAGAATTGGGCTATGAGGAGTTCTAATGTTGGGAGTTTGGGTTTTACCATATAGTTCTCACCATTTAAGGAATCATGAGTGGAATTAACCAACACACAACCACGAGCTAATATCCATGATTCATAAATAATACTACTGTAAAATAATTTTGGTGAGTGCCATTTTTTATTTATATAGGTAATAGATGTCTCGAATAGAATTCCAGACAACATAACTAGAATCTAATGCAGTGTTGAATGAGAGAATATTTGTATTCATTTTAAATTAAATGAGAATATACTCTATAAAATGTAGATTTTTTTGATGATATACAAAGAGAGAAAACATTGATATAAAATTTATAAGACAACAGTGGTGAGAGGTTTTTAATGGACCTATATTATGAAATGAACCTAGATATTCATGAATATAATGGGAAGCCTATGCTAGCATTATTAAATGCAGAATCCTACCTTCTAAAATGGGTCTAGATGATACATATTTCCTATCACGTGGGAATCCCCATAATCGAGAGACTCTCAAGTGAGAACTCAACACCTAGATGAGAAAATGATGGGAATTACATCCAACACATTCACATGAATGCATGAGTACCTTCTCGAATAAAGGACGTTTTTATGAGGGAATTTCATTCCTCTATTTGGGTCGTAAACCCTTGGCACTCCATGATATATTGATTTATACACAGTTAGTATTGGTGGTTGGGTATGAAGCAGAAAATTTTAGGTTTAATAATTTGTTTTTTCACCTGTTAGTAGGTTTATGTGATGCACCAATTACATAGAAAATTTATAAAGAATCTATTAATTCTTGAGTGGAAACAGAGTGAATCCATAATGATTTTTGGTGAAATGAATATTGAGATACCCTCAAGGTAGGGATGATGTATGGGTGATCATCTAAAGTTTGAACATGGTATCATAATTTCTTCATATCCAATAGATATTCTCAGTTAATGAGATTGGGGGAATTTTTATTTATGGGATTATATGAATTCATGGAATTCTAAATTATATCATATCAGATCAAGGCACACAATTTACATTATGGTTATATAAGGTGATATTGAAGGAACTATATTCATTGGTGCTAATAAGTACACCAAATATCCATTAGATCGAATTTCATTACATGAATAAAAGAAATGTGTTAAAAAATTCTCTATGAATGAATTATTGATTTAATAACTTTATAGAAGAAATATATGCCACTTATATTATTTTTGTATAATAACATCTTTTAGGAAATGATTATAAAGGATCATATGAGGATCCTTATTGTAGGTTAGGTCGTTCACCTCTCTACTGGTTATAGGTTGGTGAGGCAGTGATACATGGCCCTCAGCTCATTCAAGATAATTCAAAGCATGTGAAACTTATTCAGAAACCAATAAAAATATTTCATACCGTGAATAAATCTTATACCAATCGCTACTGCAGACCACATGAGTTTGATGTGGGACATGTGGTTTTTCTATTAGTTTTTCAATTATTGGGTTGGGTAAAGATTAAAATAACGGGAGAGATATATAAGAATTATGTAGAGCATTTTGAGAACACAGATAGAGTCTGACCAGTTGCATATATGTTGCAGTTACCTATGAGATAATATTCCATGCATGCTTTGTAACATGTATCATAGATACTCAACTATCAATTGATAATGTACCATTCTTTTTATAACAATTATATTGAGTTGGAGGATGATGTTTCCTTTGAGTATCATCTGATATATATCATAAATTATAGAATAATGGATCCTATAGGTTGTCCAGATTATCTAATTTCAGTTCTATAGCTTCATAATTGAGTAAAAGATAAGACCCTGAAGTGGGAGGCATAAAAATGTGTCTAGTGGATATAAATTTTATCATATGATTATTTACCACCTACAAATGGGAATATCAGGGATATGCTATTTTATAGAGGGGTGGTTATAGTTTCCCATCTTTTCAATGAGGTATTAACACTTTTGATAATATTCAAGAACACATATTTTATTTAAATAAATGTTACATAAGGCCTAAGGAAGGTATAAGAATAATTTTAGGCTTATTTTTGACCTATAGAACCACAGTTTGGTGGAGGAATTCTAGGCACATGGTTTTACCCAACTGTGAGGGTTCCTTTAGATGGTTACATATGGGTGGAATGTTGGAATAGGCCATGTGACCTAGGATGTATGTTGTAATACCTTGTATGATACATTAGATAGAGTTATTTTTCATTTGATTCCCATAGTTAGTCAAAAGGTTTACCTAGAACATGTGAGGGATTTCTGGGGATAGTAATGGATGCATTGTTGTTGCACGATTTGTCCAATGACGTTCTCAAATCATGCACTTATTAAATTGTTTGAATATTTGTAGTTTTTACCATAATACCATTAGGTTTATATATTATATTCCCCTCTCATTTCTCACTCATAATTGTCCCTCCCACATGAGATCTTCCTATATGGATCTTTATAGGTATAAAATATATTTCTTTAACCGACCTCCATTTTCTTTCTTCTCTAGTGTGTTGGATTCATCGTAGTATTCTCTATACACTAATTCCTTCCATCCATAAATTTTCTTCCCATCTCTTAATATAATATTGTGACAGATCAAATGATATATTTTTAGGTTTTTCATATATTATTCCAGTTTCCCCATTTTATATTGATTCATGTTTCTACACTAGATGAGTAGATTCCTACAAGTATAATTCTGGTTGCCTTTTTATTTACCCATAGAGTGTAGTTGTATATTATCATTCCGAATTGTTCTGCATGAAGGTAATACCAACATCCCCTCTATATTGTTAAATTAACAAAAATAAATGTTATTTGTATGTGTGATGACACCCAAGCTACCCATGAATCAACAATGTGAGGCACTCAATTGGGTTCGAACCTCTTTAAAGGCTTATGATCAATATTAATTTGAATTTGATATTATTAAATATTAATTTGGGTGTATAATTGACCTTGTATAGAATATTTTGGAATGTGAATTAGACAAATGAATGATTTTTGGTCAAGAGTTACTCCCTTATGCTTTATTCCATAGTTAAATTGTGTAGTTTAAGGGAATTGGGAAACTTTTTGACATTTATTTGTGGTGTGGTATTCGTTGGTGATGACTATCACCTTCTCATACCATTAATATTATAGTGATACAAGGGTTTTGAATTAAAAATTCCTTTTAAGTGCTCATATTGCTTCATAATTTAAAATGAGAAGGATTACCTTTATGTTGAGAGACATTCTTGGATCCTTTTTCCAAATTATATTAGATAAAATCACCAAGATGGATTCTTATATACCAATTGGAGATATTGGTTCCCTAGGGGAGATAACTTGGATGAGATCTATGGTAGATATGGTTACTCCATCTATGGGGGATTCTTCGTCCCCAAAGTGGTATGCCATAGAAAAGCTTTGAGGGTCATGTTTTAAACCCCACAATGTGTGATATTTGGGATGCTTTTATGGATCTCCTTGGATGTAATTTAATGGAGTTTGTTATTTTCATTGATCCTAGTACGATAATCAATTTACCTTATATTATTCATCTTTTATGTGGCTTAGATGCCACTTATTTAAATTATTGAGATTCTCTCTATATAATTCCAAAGATTATAAATTAATAAATCATGGTACACATCCACCAGACCAATTAAAATTCTTATATTTGGACCATAATTAATACTTGGGATTCTAAATGCTCATTTTTATATCTCATACCCATATTGTTTCTCTATAGGTTGGCTTCCATTTAGAGATATCCTTCATTGGAAAAATAATACAATGTCTATCAGGTATCCTTGAGATACTCAATCCGCTGTGATTATCTATTAAATTATTCCATCATTTATATTATTATTGTCACACTACTAATTATATATGTACATATTAATTCTTTAGACACTGTTTTTTGTGGCATACTAGGTATATCTCACACCCGGATCTATCCACCTTTGGTAACTGCGATGACATTATTATTGAAGGTGTAGTCAAACGGAATAATATAGATTTTTTATATTAATTATTAGTACATTGATGGAGTATGGGAGAATATGACAAAGAAAATGATCATGATTATAATATTTGATTTTATTTGTGTTTTTGTATTTTTCTAAATAATGTGGTAGATTACATCTCCCCTATATCACATTTACTTCATTTCAGTGATGTTAAATAACATCATCATCTTAATTTATCATGTATTTTTTATTCTGATTTTTTAATTTTATTTACATTGGGTCATTTATTATTATTTTGTTATTGAGGGTTTATTAGTACATACACTATTAACAATTTTTATTTAACACTATGATGTACTCTAATTCATGATGGCATAGTATTCACATAGACACACCATAGGCCCTCACTACTAGTCAGTAGCCTTACAAATATGGGGAGGCACAAATAGTGACATGTGGCCAACCATCATAGGAAAATGCATAGTCGCTTATGGGGTAGGATTATAAATACTTCACAGTAAAATAATTACTGAATCGCATCTCAAATTTCACTTTCACATCTTGAATTTCATGATGTAATCACATTTTAGCTCCAAACTATACATAACATCCTCAAGCCTCCCACAGAACACCATTCACACCAGAGTTGATAAAGTAATGGTCTAGGAAGGAATTAACCATTACACATATAGTTATGTTTATAATTTCCATAATCATTTCATATATGAAATTTTGGTTAACACTATAACACCCTGACCCCATAATTCTAGAGCTGATGAATTCTTTTATTGCATTTTCATGATTATGAGGAACAAAATACTGAAGGACCAATTTGTTTAGATGTTTTGGTAAACCATATTTAATATATTATACTAATAATACAATATTAATGATGAAAAATTCATCAAGATTCAAACCAAAATTCAATAAACAACATCCTTGAATCTCATTCAAAGGATTCATCTTCATTCCCATGGTAAAATAAATATAATAAGGGCGAGATCAAATGCTTAGTAAGGGATAAATGATGCAATAAAAAGAAAATTAAATTCAATGAGTCAATAAAATTATGCAAGTTAAATAATTTAAAAAATATATTCCATCAATAAAATTCTAATGAATATGAATCCATAGATATTTTAATAGTGAAAATATTTTAGAAAGAAATAAATGAGTACCAAATGAAGAAATTGATTGTTTAGGGAATGTAATGTTTATATATCATGACACATTATACCACTAATTGAGTTTATTTCTATTGGTAGAAACATATTTTACTCAATTTGGAATGAAACATAATGATTTGTCACCAACTGTTTTGTTTCATGAGACCAATTGATGCATCGAGGGGCTATAGAGGGTCCCCACGTCACTAAAAGACTATATAATTCTTCATAAATACGATTAATTCCTGAAAAATATGTCTCATAAATATATTTAGTGATTATAGAACACATATTCATCAATATATTCCTAAATAATGAAATATTCAAAATTAACACCTTTTGTAAAATGGTATATGACTAAGATAATAATCATATCCATGATACACGAATATAAATATTTATAAAAATCTAATTTAAAAAGTAAAATGATCTCAAATTGGAAGTACATGCACCATAAAAAATTATTAGGTTCATAATAAAAAATAAGTATTAATGAAATGGAAATTGATTCAAAGTCTCTTAGCTTAATTGCTGGTTAAATTTGTTGTATTACCCCTCATGAAAAACAAAATTATAATTTTTAAATGACTGATTCAGAAGTGAATTATCGTCACTTATATAACTATTTAAAACTTATAATCCCTGGATAATTGTTTTTAAAATTTTGGTACATGAAAAGTTATGTTCTTGATATCACATTATAAAAAAAAATTCCAATTTATAAACACTTAGGTTGTTTCCTCTAAATGTAAATTATAAGTTAATATAATAAATAATATAACTATATAATGCATATAATTATATGATTATATATTATTTATAGTTTATAACATCCACCTGTGAGTATGGTTTTATTGAAATTTCATCATAGGTGGTTGATCGACCTTGGTCAGGGCATTGACAGGATAGCAGGAAGAAGATTTTTTAAAATTTAATATATAGTGCTATGAAACATACCAAAAGATAAAATGATTAAAATATATTTAAAATACTACCTAATTATTTCATTTAATTATTTCTCATAGAATAGATGGTGGAAAATAAAGAGTAATTGTAACCTGAAAGAAAAAATCGTGGTTTAAGAGGGTTTTATTCCGTCATTTTAATGATTAGTTCACCTATTTATACACAATGATCATCATGTTGACTATGCATAATTCTATATAATTGGAATAATTAATGAATATACAAATTATTAAATAGTTATATATATCATTTAGTTAAATTTTAGGAGGATGAATCATTCGATAAACTTTTACTAATAATATCAACGATTAATTTGGCTGTTTTTTCGATCATTACATATTTGTTTTGTTTAATAAATTAGTATTTTGTATATATAAATATTCCAGATTATAAAAAATTAAGTAATAAATATTTAATAATCTAGTTAAACTGTAAATATGATTTCATTAATATCCTTGTAGAAGAAATTGAAGAACAAAAATATTTCATCTCATATGGTTTTAAATCAACACCTCACAATCGATGATTTCATTTTTTAAATAAAATAGAGAGAGACATGAGTTTCAAAATGGATATTCCATTAACATGATATTATTATTGTACATATATGATACTGTAGTTATCAATATCACTTGGAATGTGGAGATTATGAGAGTATAATAAAATAAAGATCTAGAATAGAAAATAAATGGAAAAGGTATAGGATTTTACCGCTTCAATACTCTTCCTTGAGTACCTCCTTAAGGAAAGGGGTTTTGTTATTTTTGTAAGAAAAAAATATCATGGATGTAGGGAGAGAATAGATAATAGCATTTTAGATGATCATTTAAAATCTTCATGTCTTGTATGAGTGAGGATAAAAGGGGGTGATGGGTGGGTTTTGTAGGGGAGGAGAAGGGTGATTTTTCATTATGTAATTCATTCTTTTTTTATTTTGAACATGTCAAGAAATAGTGTCAATTCTTGTAAAAAATTAATGTAATCGGTTCATGTGAATTTTAAAAAATTGTTCATACAACATTCACAACTGAATGAATAGTTTTTTTAAATTATAATCTATATATACTGAAAACAACTATATTTTACTATTCACAAAAATCCAAGTATTTCAGAAAAATCAAAAAACAATACGCTATCAATTTCTGAACATGTAGTATCAAAAAATTTAATATATTTTAAGTAATTTTTTTAAATAGTATATATTTAATTTAATATTAAAATAATCATTTAATCAAGATAAACCGATTTTTAATTAATAAATCATTCTATAATACACTAAACAATTAACTAAGGTCTCAAACAATTATCATAAAATAATTATATGAAAAATTATTAATTTATGAATAAATCTTAGGAAAATATTTTTTTTTTCAATCATTATAATAATTCAAATAATTTAAATAAACTTTTACATTTTATAAAAATACTAATACATAATTAATAATTGCCAATAAAATTAGTTACTATAATTGTATAATACAATAATATATATAATGCCTAAATTTTATATATAAATTTGAGGTTGAGGTTAATATTCCTTTTTCTAATTTACTATTCATAAATATCATTATATTATTCATAACTGTAACATAACTTTTCAATAGGGTCATGTTACTGTTCACAATAAAATTAGTTGATTATATAAGACGCTAAATATCGTACCGATCACAACCATGTATGTTTTATTTTGATTTTCAATTCACAGATATGGATAAATTATGTTTATTTTTAATTCTACTGGTGTGGAATGAAGGATGGTAAAAATAACGTTCAAATTTTAATTATTTTCAATATCTAATTTCATAATAAAAAATTGATTCTAGAGATCTAAATTGGATTAATATATAAGTGATTGATATATTGGGACTTTATGAATCAATTTAATATATTACAATTATTTAAACAGAAAACATAGTTATTAACTACAATGCAATATTTTTCACTATTAATCAGATAACGAAAAATTTCAAAAACATACTAAAAATTCACTGTAAATTAATTTTTCCCTTAAAATTTTTAAAAATTATTTTATTTTTACCAATAAATATACAATTTATTATATGTATATACATTTTTGTGAAACCATTTTAAAAAACATTTAATTGTAGATTCTAATATTCACATTACAATGTTTGACATCTATGTTATAACTATCTGGTTTAGATAATTATTACAAAAACCTTTTATTTTTTAGAGACTCTGTGTTGCATGCATTAAATGTTGTATTTTGAAATCCTTTGGGTGTTACATTTTTTCATCCTTCAATAAGTCGCACCCTCATAATTGGAAATTTCACTTCGAAAAAAATATAAGATTAGAAAATATATTTTCAGATATCCCACATACTCTATACCTTAAAAAAATTCTAATATGTTTATCTATAGTTATCCTCAAATTCTATATTAGGATCATTGTCTCTAATCTTTTTTTCTAAATCTAGTTTCCAAGGTCGCTACTAAACATCCTCTAGTACCATTTGTAACATCATGACCGCATAAGAGTGGAGGCGTTGGATTATTTTATTATAATGGAATGATTACAAAGAATCAAATCCCAATGGAAATATTAATTTTCTAGTTTTGGAAGAGAATATTACATATATGATACTCATAGTACAATACAAATGATATAAAATACAATAAGATCCATATAAAATGAAATAAATATCATCATTGAAACTCATTCAAAGGATTTTTCTTCATTACATTGGGAATGGAAAATATAATAAGGGTGAGATAAAATGATTAGTAAGGGTTACATGAAGAAATTTATTGTAATGTAAATTCCCTAAGGCATAGAAATTATGGCATGGTAAATAATTACAAAAACACATGCCATCAACAATGAGGGAATGAAAACGAATCCATATATTTTATCATAGTGAAATTATCAAGAAAAGAAACAAATGAGTACTGAATAATGAAAATTATTATTTAGTTGAATGAATGTAATAATAAAATGAAAAATTATACTGTCGATATGATTTAGGTCCTTGAGCAGAAACCCATCTGATTCAGTTTGGAAACCAACACAAAGGGTTTGCCACCAACTATTTTGTCTCATTAGACCTGCCAATGTATAATGAAGTTACACCAAGACTTCCCATCAATGAAGTTCCAAATATTTATTTTTTACATATATTTAATTCTTGAAAAATATGTCTCATAATTATTTTTAATATTTAGGGGATACAGATTCATCAATATTTCTCCACTTAAAAAAATATTCAAAATTAACACTATATGTAAAATAGTATACGAGAATGAAAATAATCATATCCATGATACAATATGATGTATATTTAAAATAAATATAATTTTAAATGAAAAATGATTTCACAGAGGTGTTATATACCCCAAAAAATAATTAGTAAGTGCACAATACCAAATAAGTCTTGATGAAATGGAAATTGAGACAATGCCCCTTACCTTAATTCTAGCATAAATTTGTCGTGTTTATGCCTCCCGAATGAAAAACTATATATATTAGACAAATCATTCAAAATTATATTATAGTAATTTGTATAACTATTTATGAATTATAAATAATAAATTATATTTTTTAATATCTGTTGATGAAAATTAATGGGTGTGATATCATGTTCAACATAAAAATGTCCAGTTTTGAATCTCCTTTCCAATTTTATCAAAATATAAATTATATGTTCAAATAATTAATTATATATATATATAATTCATATAATTATATGTTTATATATTATATATATTTTATTATATCAACTCTTAAGGATGGTTTGATGTTAATTTCACAATATGTGGTTGAATAACCTTTGATGGGACATTGATGGGAAAGATCGAAGAAGATGCTTTAAAATATTTTATATAGTAGTATGACACTTACTGTATGTTATAATCATTAATATATAGTATAATAAATGTGTAATTGATTATTTTAATTACTGGTTGTGTAATGGTTGGTGGAAAAAGAAAGAGGGAGTGTAACCCCAAGGAAAGAAAAGGGGCTTAAATGTCCTTATTTCCTTGGTTTTAATGGTCGCTTTACTTATTTATAATTTATGAATATCATGTAATATGGGTATAATTTCCAAAAATATAAATTAATAATGAACATATTGAGGTATAAATTGATATATATATAATAATTTTCAATGGTATGAGGATGAATCATTACATAAACCTTTAGTGATAGTTTCTTAGATTATTTTTGCTGTTATTTCGATCATTACATACTAATTTTGTTTAATAAATTATTATAATTTATATAAAATGGTTCAATAATATTAAATAGGATATAATACTAATTTCAAATTCTGGTTCAACCATAAAAATGGTTTTTATGACCATCCTCTAATGATATATTGAAAAATGAAAACTTTTCATCCACGAAGGATGTAAATTGGCCCCATACAAATGATGACTTGTTTTTTAAAATAAAATAGGGAGAGAGAAAATATTTTCTTGATTGGTATTCCATTAACAATATATTATTACAGTATATATATGATACTATAGTTATCATGATCATTTGGATATATGAGGTGAGAAGATTTTAATAAAAGAATGTTCTAAAAATATAATAAAAGGGAAAGGAAGATGATTTTACAACTTGCATTCTCCTCCTTGAGAAGCTCCTTAAAAAAGGGTTATTAGTCTTTTAGTATAAACAATAGCTCCTGGATGTGGGAAGATACTAAAGAAGAGGATTTTTATTAAACATTGACATGATTTAAAGCCTATTGGATTGAGGAGAAGAGGTAGTGAGGGCTGTTTTTTATAGTGGATGAGATAAGTGATTTGTTATTATTTTATAGATTATTTTATTATTTTTTCTAAAGACAATAAATAATGTTTTTTGTGCTACTAAATATAGAAATTAGTGCATGTGTATTTGAACCATTGGATCATACATTATTCCTAACTCAATAAATAATTTATTTTACTTATAATATATATATACCATAAATTACTATAATTTACTATTCAAAAAAATTTAAGTATTTCAGAAAAATCCCAAAAATTCACCATAACAATTTTTTGATTTGTAAAATACTAAAATAAACTCTATTTTACGAACATAAATTTCTAAATAAGAAAAATATATTTATTTTAATTTAAATCATTATTTACTAAAAAATACATAATTTATATTTATAGTTCATTTTATAACACTCAGAAAAATTAACTAAGATAACATAAAATTATCCAAAAATCACAAGACAACAAAATATTATTTTTTGAATAATTTTTTTAAATTTTTTTTGAATCATTATATTAATTAAAAAATAATAAATAAATATTTAAATTTATTAAAAATAATAATACTTAATTAATAATTTACAATAATTATATCATCCATTCATACATAATATTCCTAATTTTTTTATACATTCAAGGGTTATGTTACTATTCATTTAGCCATTTTACTATTCAAAAAGGTCATACTAATATTAATAAGAGTAACATTACTATTCAAAAGGGTGAAGCTACTATTCACCAGCAAATTAAGTTGGTCATATCTGACTCTATATATATTACTGTTCACAATCATGTATGTCTATTTTTTGAAATTAAACTCATAAAATCAGACATATTATGATTAATGCTAATCCCATGGGTGTGGCGTAGAGCAGGGTAAAAATAATGTTCAAAATTTTAGTTAATTTTCATATCTAATTTAAATATAAAAAAATATTCAAATGATCTATATTAGATTGATATATGTATAATTTATCTAATATAACATTTAGAATCAATTTAATATATAATGATTATTTAGACTAATAACATAGTTTTTAACTACAATGTTTTATTTTTCACTATTAATCAAATAATAATCTTTCACATAAAAATACTTAAAATTTAACCGTAATTAATTTTTACAATAAAAATTAAAAACTGATATTTAATTTCTATAAAATTATAAATTTCCTTATAAATAGGTTTCATTTTTGTAAAACCATTAAAAATAAAATTTTATAATAGTTATTACTCTTAATATTATTTTGTTTATCGTCTATGTTATAATTGTCTAATTTAAATAATTATAACAACAACATGTTGTTTCATTGAGACTCAATGTTGTGTGCATTACATGTTATATTTGTAAATATATGTGGTATTTCCAAAAACATATAATCAATTGATGTAAATATAGATTGTTTACAGAAAAAATACAAATCATGATATAAATTAATCATTTAATGAAAAGGTAATAGAATGGAGTAATGGATTTCCACGAGTCCAATCCCCTTAAGGTAAATATAAGTGAATTTATATTTTAGTTAACAAAAGTAAATATATAATTGAAAAAACAATTGAGATAAGGTAGAAAAACATCTTATAATGGATTAATAGATGAGAATTAATTAACTGTAATGTCATAAAAATAATAATAATTCCCCTGATGGGTAATCACATTTAAAAGATCATGATTTTAAAATTTGGATGAAAAGACAAATTATAAAAATTTAGTAACATTTAAATCAAAACCCTTGATATAAGAATAAAATAAAATTGAAAATAAAAAACCATGAAGAAAAGATAATACATGATGTAATATAACAAATATGAAAGATAAAAAAATAATTTTAAATTTGTGAAAATCAAGATTCCTATATCAAGAAATAATATTTGGGACAAAGAAATTATTTGAAATAAAAAAATTAGTATAGTAAGAATCATCCAATAATGAGGTTATATAGATTATTTATTAAAAAATATACAATAATAATGGAAAATTATAATTTTTTATTGGGAAGGATAAATAAAACATGGAATAAAAGTGCTCGATAAAAAATCAGCTAACATAAAAGAAGGGAATTCATTTAGAAAAATCCATTATAAATTTTGTAACTTTTGTGTCGATTACACCAGAAATAAACATATTCCAAAACATTATTGATTATAATAAGATATAAGATTATGATGAAATAATATATAAATCGGGTCTATAGTACACAATAATAATGAAAATATGGTTTATAACATAAGAATGTCCAATAAAATTAAAATTTCAGATAGATAACTCTTACATTGCTTCAACACATAGTCGATTTCACTCTATGACTCAATAATAAACAAATTAATATCTTACTTTTATATTCAAGAAAATAATTTATATAAAATTCATTTTATATAATTTATTTAAGATAATTTAATAAAAATATATTTTTTGTTGTATGTTATTATATATTTTCCATATACTTTTAATAAATATAACTATTTCACTCGTGATTCTTAATGTCAATTTGGGTACACATCTTCGATAAAACTTTCATAATTCCATAGTCATTAATTTTGATTGAATATATAAAATATATTTATTTATAAACATATTATATTATTTTTTAATGTTTATTAATTGTTTTTCTGAAAATAGGAAAAATTTCAACTTATAGTGATAATTAAAGAGAATTATGAAGAAATTTTAATAATATGTTATATAAATAAAATATTTTATAATAGTAAACCAAAAAAAATTAATTTGTAACTTATAATTATATTGTTATTTATATTTCAATAGTCCTTTATGATATAATTTCTTAGAATCATTCATGATTGTGTTTAATCTAAGCCAAAAAAATTAACTGCAATGGTGGTTATAGTTAGTTGATTTTATTTATTGGGGATCAATAGAACATTTACCATAGTTGGACCCTATTGATGGGACTATCATTTCCTCTATATCTATTCACCTAGATATGGTAGATTCTCCAAATCTCTATTATGTGTGACCATCTAGGACATCATCTCGATATACATGAATAATATTCCTAGAAAAGTAGATGAATCTAATAATTCCTCAAGACCCTTAACAGATAAGGATGTGTCATATCATCAACAACCAATAATTGAACACACACAATGTAGTTAAATCCCTTGGTCATACGATATCTCATAATATAGGATTCACCCTTTTGGAATCGTCATTTATTCTGTTATAATTTTTTGATATATCTAAATGGTTTTAACCCTATATATCATTGACATGGATTTATGAATGTATTACCATCTGGATCAACCTGGAAATAGATATGTATTCCACAACTAATAAGTGGCATGTCCTATCAAGATCAATCAACTAATTTTATACTACCGATGATGCACCCCAAAAAATTTACATGCCAAAAATTCATTGTTAGGGGTTTCTCCTTGCATAAAATAACATTAACTAGTGGAATAAATTGATAATGTTCTCAACTCAGGATACTAATACACATGTCCATAGAATATATAAATGAATCAATCCTAAAACATCTTTAATCCTTATTCATTGTCCACTCATCATTATATCTACTAATATATATCAAAAAGTGATAAATGCCTCAGAATACGTCTCAGTGCTTATGATCCCCCACAAATTGAATGTCAAATAACCACTAGGTCTTATCACTATGATGTATCTAGATTATAATAAAATATTTTGAGATTACATTAATTGAGTTTATAGGTTCTCACTATAGTCTGAGATCTATCATAATCCTTTTATATGATATTTAATCTAAGGAGATTCCCACAAATATTGTGGGTGGAGTGAATCAACACTATTATTCTATGATAAACAAATGTACTTATACTAAACGTTATACATGTAATGGTAATAAAAAGCATAAAAATTTTGGTCTAGGGCACACACTTTCAACACTCCCACATACACTAGACCAACCAATAACGAATATCTATCCTCTAGTTCTCACATGAGAATATTACTTCATCTATGATATTTAATTATTCATGGTGTATTCCACATTAACCTCAGTGGCTAGCCTAATAACTGGTACATCAACTATATGAGTAAAATTCTTCAAGAGATGAAACTTTCAAAGTATATGCTTTTTCATCTATCATAACATATTCTCCTTGTAAATCCTCACTACAATAGTGTTTTAACACACTGAAAAATATTTATTTTTTTAACAGGGGTATATTTGTTGGGAAAAGTTAATTTTCTATTAGTAAAAAATTTTATAAATAAAAATTATCCCATCACTAATCTGTTGGTAGAAACTCCACTTCTAATTTTATTCTGACATATAAAATGATTCTATCCCAATAATAATAATAATAAAATATAATATATGTATTGGTAAAAATAATTTTACAATATATTAATACGATTAAGAAATCTATTTTTAGAATTATTGACATTGATAAACAATATTGACAATTATAAAAAGTTTGTAAATTACACACTAAATGTTGGTATTCAAATATATATTGTTAATATTTTGTATTATAGTTATTTATATAATTTTGTAATATATTTTGTTATATTTATTATATTATATTTACAAAATCATCACATATAAAATACAAAAATAATGAATCATTATTTTAAGTAACACATTCCATTATAATTAAAATATATGGTCAAAAATTATGATAAAGAAATAAGCTTGAAGAAATATATTACAATCAAATTTAGTTAGTTTTAAACACTTAGAGAATCTACATGGAACTCAATGAATCTTCATCTAGAATCAATTTCTCACAAACATCAGACATCACTGTCATGGAATCCCCATAATGCCACAAGAGCTGTTATCTATAATAATTGATAAAGGCATGCACAACATATCCATAATTCCTTTGACTGTAGTGGAAAACCAATTTATGATTGAAGTATAACATTTCCCCTCTCCCTTCAATTTAGACATTCCCCAACATGAAAAACTACATGATCACACAAAAAGAAAAATTGGAAAAATGATTTAATTTAAATATGGGATATAAAATAATAACACAAGATATAAAACTGTCTTCTAGTTATCACCAAAAGAGGATAATATAACTACTGGAAACCACAACCATAAGATAATCTAACTATTTACTGCAATAATAATACAATTATTAATCCTGAAAACAACAATAATATATAATGAATACCAAATCAATTTCCATAACACATGATATTAAAATAACATGTGAGCAAAATAATTGAAAAATGGCTAGAAGAAATGATGGATGCAAAAAAAATATTCAAATGACATCATAAACCGAATATATCATGTTACCAAAAAAATAAAAATATAAATACATGATATAAAAATAACAAAAATATTATCTTACATGGGACCAAAAACTAATTAGAATTATAGTACCTTCAATTATGAGTGACACATTACTCAGAATTATATATTCCAGTCCAATCCATAAGAGGCATGGGTCGGATTCACAATGCACACCATTAAAATTTTTATTAATGTAAATGTATGTTGTAATGAATCCACAAGGTCAAATTTCACCATCATGGAATTGAATTAGATTTCATGTATACATGATATTAACACACATATCATAGAGGTAGATCAACATTTTATCCTAGCATCGTATCCCTCCTTTTATCCAAGAATCGCAAGCATCCCCTATGAAATGATAACACAATGTATCCAAAAAACTATACATTTACAGTTAATACAAAGAATATATGATAGAAAACAATCCATTCATGAAGATAAGTAATTATTGAAGAGAATATTCAAGGACTGCATAAAATCAGTAATGAATTCTCATCAATATAATAGATTTCCATTATCATTGAATACCATGGAGAAGACTCACATCCCAGACTAAGTACCAAGCATATAAACCCAAAAATACCAGATGCCTCATAAAATAGGAAGATAATATAACCCGACAAACAAATTTAAATCGTGTATATATTTATTATATTGTTTTCTCATTCAGTAAAGGTATTTTTATTTTTCGGATTAGTTAATGGTTACAAAAAATAAGAGAAAATAATGTCCGAAAAAACAAATATAGTTAAACGGGGTCTAAAAATACCACAAGATATGAAATTTAAAATTCAAAAAGGAACTACCAATGACATTGGCACCATATCTACCATAACAGTCATTCCAAACCCTACCACCTCCATTGACCATGACCTAATCTTTTCCAGAACCACCATTACCGGCCAAAAAATACATTCCTAAAAATCTTCACTGGAAAAAGTCTTCATTAACACCGTCAACATTGAGAAGGGATCATTAATAAAAATCACTAAACTGCAACCAATGAATGTCATTAATAGAGTTAGTTTCAAGGCATTTTACTTCAGACCTGGAATGATATAATAAGTATAGATATATTTGATGTATATTGCTTGATTCTCATGGATATAAGGGAAGCATAAGACACGTGAATTGAAATGGATTTAGATTAAATAGAAGGTAAAGAAACCAAAAAACATAGATTAAAACTGGGTAAAAAATCATGATATATTGTAAAAATGAACCTTTGATGTAGAGAACAAGATACATAACCCTACAATGATAAATCTATTAGTGCCTTGATGATAAAGGTACATCATTGGGGTTCCTCCTCACTAGGGCGTACAAGGTGACTTAGGGGAGAATGGGACAACAGAAAGTAAAAAAATTGAAATAAAATAAAATAATAATAATATTTTTATTATTATTTCATTTTTATAATTAAATGAAATGAACCTGGTCAGGTGTGAAAATGGAAGACATAGTAATAATGATATGATCAACATGGTCGAGACATTTAATTTAGGTAAGAGAGTGTCATATTAATGGATTAATTAAAAAAACATCATTATATATAATCAATTTTCATATAATTTATATATATTAAAAAAAGTTTTAAATTAATATATTTTTTCATAAAAAAATATAATCTACAGATATAATGAAATTACATATACTTGCCTTTTTTTAGTTTTTACTAAGGAAAATCTTATTCTAGTCTCTTAAAATTATAATCATTTCTGATCAAACTTATATCATATATTTCTATATACATTATACCACAAACATATAATGTGTCAATGAAAGCATATGATTTTATTATTTTATTATAATAATTTTATTTTATAACATTTTTTGAAAAGATTATATATTTATTTATATTATTTTTTGGTAAACTATTATAAGTTATGGGTTAATTTAATGCAACATATTTTTATAATGTCAATAATTATTCTTTAATAACCATTTATAGCAATTGATTAATTTTTCGGTAATAATTTGATATTTTTGGTATGATAATGTAATATATTTATCTTTTGGTAAAAGATATTTTGGTGTTAAATGATCAATATTAATAGATATAACTATTTGAAAAACAAGTGTTGATGCATTAATTCTAAATTAATAAAATTTACTATCTATAGTAATTTCACTTTTTTACCAAGAGATATATCATATATCAATAGATTTCTTATTGGATAATCCATTTATATTGAAAATAAAATAAAACAACGTCTACCCTAATATTATCCAGAAAATGAATATAAAAAATTTATATATCCAAAATTCTTCCTTTTATAACATAAAAAACACTATAAACTCAGATTCTACTATATAATTGGTGACCATATGATTCTTTATGCTACTCCACCTCATTGTTACACCATTCATGAAAAATATATAGCTTGACTATAATTTCAGATAATCAAGATCTATTTGGAATCTTTAATCATTGTATCCTATCACTACTAGATCCTCAACTCCTCTAGAGACATGTAACATTTCTATTATACATATCATGTACATCAGGATTGTATTTAATGTCTCACAATTCATATTTCATATATTATAATTATATTTCCCACCTATTTTTAAATAAAATTCAACAAAAACCTAGTACACAACAAGAAATTCATTATATATTCCACTATATAATCATATGGGATTCTACTCATTCATAAAATATCCTTATGTGATTATGGAAACTTATTTTTAGAGATATTGATACAACATGACATGGTATAAATCCAACTCATGGATCATTACATGTTGTATAATTTATTTACTTTTCCAATATATTTACTTTCATATAGCCCAAATAGCATCTTAGAACTACCTTGATAGATTATTATCCCTACAATATAGATTTCATGACCTATGTATTTCAAGGAGAATCATTCATGTTACAAAGTCTTAACAAATAATGAGACATGAAATTTGTTACCAATAATTAATATTTAAACAATATATGACACATGGATGGGGATGGAATTCCCATTCACTTTCTTATAAAAAAATACTCACATTCATTTTTGAAAAAAAATAAAAAATTCTCTTATAACCTCATAAAATAGAACATGCCATGATTTAGATTCCTTATTTATCCCACAAATAATTCTCAATATCTTCAAAACATTATTGAAATTATTTCACTTTAGGAACACTTTGGGTTGAGTCATAGATAAATCATAAACCAAATCCACATTTAGAAAATCATCTTTAACATTCCTTTTCAAAATATCATAATCATTAATGATATTTATTGAGAGAAATATTCATATGGATTTCATCAATGATACTATTGAAATGGTTTTTTATATTATTATTTACACTTTCTAAAATTCTTCTCTTCTATTATTTCTTTAATTTTTTTTAACAATACCATCTATGTCAATATTTTTCATCAATACCCATTTTTACCCGATGGGTTTTACATAAAAAGGAGTAATTACCAAAATCCAAACATGATTTTGGTACATGGACTACATTTTATAATGAATGTAATCATTCCATTTAGATGCATAATTGACTTCTACATATTTATTTTAGCTTAAAGGTTCATCAACCAAAAGGTATAATGTGTCATTTACTTAATGATATGAAAAAATAATGCCACAGTTCTCTAACCTATCGAGTTTACCTATATTGTACTTATGTCTCAATAAATTATTTATCTCTTTTGTCTCTTATAATGGTTGTTCACATGCCAACTCATTTTCATCTATACAATTAAATTCATCGAAGTAATTATATATCCCACTATTTCAAATTAAAATGTGTTCCATTTTTAGAAATATGGATTTTCATAACAAAATAAAAATTTTATTTTATGTTTTATATATGTATTATACTTTAGATTCATTAGGATAAGTTATAATGATGCAAGTCATGCTTCTGGATTCCAATTTCTCATTTTTATTCATCTTGAAAAAAATTCTCCCATAACAATACACATAAGTGTGATAGATTGGGTTTCTTTCTACACCACAAAACATATAAAATTCCATCTATTTCATTAATTGGGACATAATATATGATATATTTCACTATTTATAAGGTTTATCCCCAAAAGTATAATTATACAATTTCCTAACTCAATATTGATCTATTTATTCCTAGAAATGTCACATTCTTCTATTTACTATCACCATTCCTCTATTTCGTGTTAGGAGAAGCCAGATGGTATATTATCTAAAACTCCATTATGTGATCAATGGAATCTTGGTTAAGATACTCTCCACCTCATTCTGAGTTTAGTGTCTTAATATTCTTAGAATGATTGTCTTCTAGTTCAAGCTGATAATCCATAAAATACATAATGGAATATGGATTATACTACATTCTGTAGATTTATCCATGTCTATTATGGTCATTAGAAAAAGTATTGAAGTATGATAACCCTCCACCTAAATATATTAGAGATGTACCACATATGTTAGTATGAATTAATTCAAGTAATTTAGTGGTTATTACTGCCTTCCCAGAGAAGGGGGCTTTGGTCATCTTTCCTTAGAAACTAGAATGTCACACTTCTAAGGGTTTTAAATAAATTTAGTCTAAAAATCCATTTGGAGGTAATTCTTATAATCACATAATATTTAATTCACCATGAATTTTGAGACATTCCTAGGTGTTATATGAGTCATTTCACTGTTTTTTTCAATGATTTTAATTATTTTTTTTCTAATTATATTATATATAAATCACTGTTAGGATGCTCCATACAAAAACACAAGTTAAACATATAAAATATAACCATTTATATCAAAACATGAAATAAAATCCAACATTTGTAATACTAGACATTGATATTATGTTTCTAGTTATAGATTGTACATAATAACAATTATTCGATAGAAGATCTAAACCACTAGGAAAAGTAACCAACTATTATCCCAATGACATGGTTGGTAGACGTGAACTATTTTCATATTGGAGATCCACTTCTTCCATTCCAATCGTATTGAATCTATGTAGGTCTTTTATATTAATACAATTATGTAAACCACATGTTGTATCCAATACAAAACATGCAGGTTATGAAAAATTGAACTCAATGAAAAAAATACAAGATGTAGAAGTGTCACCTTTCTTCTACTTTCATAATCTGCAATTAATTTCATATTTGGATTTCATTCCACATAGAAATTAGATACCATTGTTCACATTTCCATTACTCTATATCATTGGGTTTTGAGAAGGATGGTGTGTTGGTTTCTATGTAATGTAATTGTCATTAGAGCCAACACCCTTACCTGTACTCCTCTTATTCACTATAAATACTGAATAATCTTTTTTCAAATCCTCATCATCTAGGAGAAATGAATAAAAACTATTTGTGAGTGAATTTTTAATGTTATTCATACTCCAATTAACAATAAATGATGTAAATTTTGATGGAAAAGAGTCAAGGATGAGATCCATTTTATATTATTCATTCATTTCGAAACCAAGGACTTAAAGTCACTCAATATATCTGATCATCATGAGTACCTGAGGTCCTTCTTGAGTCCCTATTGCTATAACTCTCTTATACAGTATAAATGAAATATCATATCATTATTTTCATTAAATCTCATAATATAATTCATAGAGATGTGAAAGCATCTTGTAGGTATCTTTGTCCTCATTTTTTTCATCAATTGACAGGATATAGGCGATAACATCATGTATTGTACATCTAGTGCATCACCCAAACAATATTTATATTCTTAATTATCTTTATTGCCTTCTCTTTGACGAAGCATTGTAAGAACTAACAACTCTAGAAATGAAATCATTTTTTCTTGGCATATTACTATGCACAAGTTTCTATACCACTCTTGGAAGTGTTAGTCGTCCATTACATTTTCTTTTTCTAGTATTTATCTTAGACAAAATGTTCCAATGGTGTTGGTGGTTTCTATTTTAAATCAACATAAAATTAACTATGAGAACTTTTTCCTAATTACCATTTATACGTCTATAATTAATTCGATATTATATTATTTAAATGTCTCCCACTATTTAATCAATTCATCACATCCATCACTATTAGATTCAGAATACTATATCTATTTAGTATTCTTAAGGTATGTATCCCCATAACATCTCCCCGTAGTATACATGTTTCAACCACACCGCTACTTGTAGTGTTTCTAGGTAGTCTCTAGGAAGACCAAAAACATAATCTCATGCTCCCCCAGTAGTAGGATCCCCCATAAATATCAGTTGAAGAGGACACTAAACACCAAGTACTGTTCAAATTTCATAAATATAAGGCTTTTTGACTAGACATATCTTTGAGGGATTTTATTATTTTCTGATTAATGCAATATTGTTCTATTAAATATATTGTCTCACTATAAACTGACCATGCGATAATAGAAAAACAAACATAACATCCATATGAATTTATTAGTTTTTATTATTTAATGTGTTATCTCAATAAACATGCCCACACACAAAATAAAAAACATTTCATAATAGAATATAATATACCTGACCACTCTTGAGCATCTGATTATGATTGATCCATTTGAAAACAATTTATCATACATCACCTAGGGGGTTTCATACATGAGTCGACACCTTACTCGTGTCACAATAGGTCCCCGTCTAGTATATTCACTTATTTACTGGTATTTTTCATTTTCTTGTTGGGGTATGTGTCTTAAAACATCCTCATCCATGTAAAAAATATACTCACATGCATGTGCGATGATCTAGAGGTTCAATATTAAATAATTACATTGAATGTGAAATCCCTTATATATATTGAATTATAATTAGGTGATGTGAAGATGGTAATTTAATTACATATTTATTACAATCATTGCACTCAAAACATAAATAAATAATAAATAAATAAATAAAACATCCATACGTGAACATGCTCGATCAAATTACTCAAAATGAATCATTATGAAATAGAATTCATAACAATAAAATTGTAATAAATTAATTATGAGGGTATTGAAATAATTTAAATGAATTTATAAAAATATGAGTAGTTAATTTTATTTAGTATTTCCTTTAATTTAATTTCAATTCTCGAAATGAAATTCATTTAATTCAAATTACATATTATTACGATATATTTATTTTCCAAATAAAATAATTTTAATCACTTAAATGTAAATATAAAATTATTTTAATGAAATTAAATAATTATGATTATATTATATAAATTAGGCTTTGAAAACATTGGTTAGGTTCCTTGTATATTAAGTTGTTTCCCTATAGGCCTGTTAGTTTGAGGTATGGTGTATTTCGGGCTGGGTGGGTGGAATATTTTCTGATACAAAGTAAAATAAAAATCAAATTCCTTTTATAATATTGGGGAGACTCATGTTCCCATACTACCACTGTCTATAGGGGGTAAGTCTCATAGACATAATAACCCCACTTTAAATGGCGTCTTCTGTGAAAAACATTTAAAGATGGTGAAAGATTGAAAAGCTCTTTCTAGAATGGAAAAAATAGAAGGCGTCTAATGATAAACCTCATTCATTAAGAAATATTTCGACAAGGCGCCTACTCAAAATGCGCCTTCTTAAAAGATACATAAGATAAGGAACCATTTAAAAAGGTTTCCACCAATGTATTTTTTTAAGTGTTTCTTATCTGTATTTATTTGATCTCTGTATATATAATGTGATGGATTATCTAAATAATATTATAAATATATTATAACTAATTTCTCATATTAAATATAAATAATATAATATATAATATATATAATTTTAAAGGCGCCCACCCATATAAAATCTGATATTTCATTCTTTTATTATATATTATATGATGGATTATGTAACTAATAATAAAAAATATGACTGTTAATAATTTCTAATAGACAAATTTATATAATGAAATAAATAATATAAATATTTTGATATATAAAAAATTTTAATTATTAATAACATAATCAATATTAAATATTTTATAAGTATTTTAGTAAATCATAATATTATAATTAAATATAATAGCCTAAAAATAAGAAATAATAAATTTATTATTACTAAATATAAAAAAATAAATTTATTACTCATAAAAATTATTATCATTAAATTATAATTATATGAATATTAATAATTATATTACATGAATATATTATAAATAGTAATAATATAACAATATTAATAATAATATCATAGTATTTGGTATATTATATATTTTTTTGATTGTTTTTTGATAAAATGGTAGCGCTAAAAAATTTATAAAAAATGGAAATATCATTGTTATTGTGATTAACTTCTCTTATAACAAACCCCATGGGATCCATTATTAAGGACCCTTGTGATGGTTATTAAGAAATAAGAATAACTCTATAATGTATAGAATGGTTTTGGTGAGATATTGTTTTACCATTTGGTGAGTCATAATATCTCAAAAGGTATCAATAGTTTAGGTTATGATGTTCCCTTTTATAAATTAGGTTACCGGCACACTTATAATTTATCTATGTTTTAAAATATTTTTAAGTCACATTCATGAACCAATAATCAAAAAATTGATTCATATTCGATTGTGATAATGTTATTGTGTAATTCCAAACAACTAATCAGGTTTTTGAATTTTTTTCCATTTTAATAATTATCATTTTTTGATTGACCCCTAATAAAGATGTTTTAACCATAACCATGGTAACCCATTTATAATAAATTTAAAATTAATTATGACAAAAAATTCAGTTTCTTTTATAACATGATAGACTTATTCTATAATATAATATGTAATATATTTTTTTAAAATCAATTCATATAATTTTGGTCATTATATCTCAAAATAAACCAACAAAACATGATGAATTTTTTTTTATATAATGCTTCATTTAATTATAAGATGATGAAATATTAGCAATTATACTAGTAATCTCCATTATATGGATTTAAAGTCATATTGTTACGTATATAATATATAAATTTCATTTAAATCTTTAGTTATTTAATATTATTTTAATTTATTTAAATGGAAGTAAATTATAGATTTCCAAATGAGTTTTTGGAAATGTTTCTATTTTTACCTCCAAGTGATCTTATAGTTATTTTTATCATTTTTTTAAACAAATAGATGGTGGGTTATACATATTAAAATACGTTACTATAAATAAAATTATTAATATTTAAATACATCATTTCCTATAATTCATAAAATCTATTTTCTAAAGGAAATTTAAAAAAACTCATTGAGGGACTATTTTGTCCAAGTATGTCCAAAATCAACATTCATCCTCTCAAATTTGAATTTTTATGCAATTAAATAGGGAAATTGTTCATTGTATTATATTTTTAATAAAATACAATGTTAAATCACTATAATTTAATATAGGGTGTTATAATTATATTAGAATAATAAAAATTTATTAATCTTGTGTTACTAATGATTGCATGTTATTATGTTTGAAGATGATTTGGAGGATGATGAATAATAAATTATCCAAAATGGAAATGGAGATGATGATTACTTATTCTTCAATAAACCTTCATTGGATATCTTAATAAGTACCCTTGAGTTATAATTTTTATAGTACTAGAATCTATTGAACATGTCTAGGGATATATAAAATAGTTTTTCATAAGCTTTGGTTGAGATATGTGGCTCGGGAAGGTGTGTAGAGATAGGAGAGTGGTGACATATATTAATGAGTTTTGAGGTAATTTTATAAATACACCTCATATTTATAGGTAATATTTTCTAAATAATTTAAAATGGATCCTAAGATCTATAGTGTAAAAAATAAGGATCGTAAAGGAAAAATAAATTCATTCAATATTATTTCGACTTCATTATTTGTAATTATGAAACTATTGTATTAGTTTTACACCCCATATTTACCCTTTTAAAAATATATTTGGAAAAAATATATTTCTATCTATAAGTTTTATGAATATAAATAACAAAATTCTATGTTTCACATGTAGGTGATGATGAAATCGAATGATTATATGTATTCCACCCAAATCCATTGACATAAATTAAAATCCTTTCGAGAGAAGATATCAATAATTAACTAGTGGTATGATGACAAGGTATTCCTTTATCCATAAATAGAGTCCCATCATCTCTTTTTTGCGGGAATCATAGCTATAACTTTTATGTTATGGGTAAGATGAATATTCCCTTATGGCCTAAGCTAAATGGTTCCACAAGAAGCAACTTATCACCCTAAAAAATGACGCATCACAAATGTGATCCTAATGCATTAGAGAAGACCAGATATCCAAACCCATCATTTTTAATATTCATCATTAGCATATTAGTAAATGTTTGATTCAGCATAACCAAAATAAGTCTAACATTTCTCATATGAAGAAATATTTACTCCCTTCTGAGCAAGATCCTTCATCAAAGAATTCAAAAATTATAATTCCTTTAAGAACATGTTTTAATTCCCTGCTAAAACCAAGAAGCTATGAATATCTAAAAAATGAGTGGTTTCATCCATGTCAATGATTCCTTTACCTTCTAAGGATAAACTGATATATCATGATCCAAATATTTCTGTCTTGAGAATTTCACCACTGGAATCAAAAATTCAAATTGAGAAAGCTTATCATATTGATTATTATTTCTCCACCATCATATAATTGTTCTCAGATGATTCACATGATCCTCCTCAAGTTTAGAATAAACATGGATGCCATCTGTTAATACTACAACAATGTTATCATGATACTCAAGGTAAATACGGGTCATTAAATCTATAAAAACTACATGAGGATTGGTTAGAACTATGGGAATGAAAATGTACTCATATTGGTAATACCAATTTTGAAAGGTGGTTTTCTAATTGTTGCATTCTTTTATCCCCCACGGACAGTATCCAGATAAAATATTAATCATTGAGAACAACTTATCTAAATTCAACTGATCAAATAGTTCATCAATCAGTGGTAAGAGATATATTTTCTTGATTTTGAATGAATTGAGAATTCAAAAATCAACACATACACTATGTGAACCATTATCATTATTATAAAATAGAACATGCGCCACCAAGGGATACACTCAGGAGAATAAAGTCTATCTATAAGAACATCCAATTTATTCGTCATCTCGTTCATTTTCGATGGTGTGCTACTGTGAGAGTGTATAGAAACTTGTTGACTGCCAGGAAATAAGTCATTAGAAAAAGCTACTTACCTTATTAGTGGCATCCAATAGAAGTCATAAGAAAACACATCAGAAGTCTCAAAGACAAATGGAGTGAGATCATTTCTCAATGATTCCCACTTTAGATCGAAGGAGAACATATATATCACATTTACCAACTCCAAATAAGATGTCTTGTCCCTACTCGGCCCTGGGACCCATTATCGGTGAAAGACATAGTACACACCGTTGGGTGCAGTAAATGAGAATATTCAAAGATAATAATCTATTTGTGATATAATTAGTAATGATCCAATCTATCCCAAATATTATTTCATGTAGTTTCATGTCAATAACTAGAAAACTACAATCATGACAACATATTTTATAGTGTAAACACAAGTTGCACTATTACAACCATCCTATATCATTGTTTTAAGGCGTGTAGTGATTTCTATAATGTCTGATAAATCATCATAGAATGATTTTGCAGATTAAAAATAATGGTTGAAATAAATAATTGTGATGCACTAATGTAAAATTAAGAAGTCGCTAATGATGATGATGTAGTGATGGTACCAGTCACAGGTGGTAGACATGTATTATCTTTTTTGAGACACTTCCACTATGTGAAGAATATTATTTCTGAGTTCCAATAGATTGAACCCTTTTATACTTGAAGGAAATCTTCTCCCCATAGTTCTTAGAAGGATTTTATTATCTTGTGGAACTATGAGGACTGGAATAGATATTATAGAACATCGTTAGGTGACCTGATCATCGATAGGAATCCCATACATTGGGTTCCTCCGTGCAACCCTCCTAGAATTCCCTACCTTTACACACTAGTTGAAAAAAATTGGAGATCTTATATTCATTGAAATAGGTCTAAAATTACCATAAAATCAATAACCAACATGAAATTCACCATTCCAACACTATTCATGAATTGAACATAGGCCACCACTAGGATAGAATGAGACTCCAGATAACATTGAATGGATATCCTATGACATTTTGATGAACATTTTTCTATCTAATAGATTGACATAAGAAGAAAACATCAAAATGAAAACAAAATAATGAATATCAAATCATATCGTTAACTCAAATCATTAAGCCTTCATCTTATAATTTTAAACAATTTTTGGTTTGAAATGAATGAGACAAACCAAAAGGTTTGCATGTTGTTCCACCATCCTTTCAGCCAACTCATGTTTGAAAAACATTATATTCTTTCCCAAAAGTGTCGACTTTGGATAAAACTAATAGTTCGACTGAAAATTAAATCATTTCCACTCAATTTCCTAATGCTTTTCCTCATCACTATAGTGTCCCATCATAACTTTCTGGGTCATTCCAACAAAATGATGCACATTTCACCTTGATTTCAATTGGTGTCTATAAGATCCCAAACAATCATTTCATCCCTATAATGCATTCATAAACCTCTTGAGGAACATTTTATCCATTAAAGGTTGTTGGATTCTGATTAAGAAACTAATGAGAATGATCTAGGAGAACATCCAACCAATGTTCCCTCGATGGATGTTGAACACGAACTGGTGGTGGTTCAAGCCCCACATATTACATTATACACAAAATCAACTCAACCAACTCCAGGTCAACAAGAGGATATTCTCACTAGGGTTCTGTAGACGCTTCCTCATGGATCTAATTCACATTTTTTCTTGGAGGAATGATGATACATAGTATCAGAGGACAAAAAGGAATACATCATATAACATAAAATAGATATACATGGGAAAATTAATCCCAGTAAATAAATAACAATAACTATATTTAAAATGTATCTAAATAAAAATCATCGAAAGGAATAGAACATGTCCATGAGATACCTTTCCCAACCTATCATTGGTGACTTACGGTACATTGCGATGAGATCTAGCCAAGAACCCAATCGCAACTGCCTCCAATGTCCCAAAATGAATAATAAATTCATATTGACATCAAGATAAGAAAATCATCCTAGAAAATTGATAAAACATTTTCATGAACCATCCTAGGTTCCCTAGTAAACTGATAATTAATGTAGTCCAAAAATAGCCTGATGGGTGTTCTTGATCCCCATGGTTTGACAAAAAGCACCTTACATCATATAAAATGATAGTGGGAACAATTGTTCTATAATAATTATGGAATATGTTAAAAAATTAAAAATTCATACAAAGGAGACTCTATAGGGTGAAGCATACCAATGTTGAAACCGGTATAAACATCCCAAATGACAATATCAAGGAACCAGATTGCTGGAAAAAAATCCAATGTCATAATGGATGCAACTCTCAATGTCCACATATCAACACCTTGAACCACAACCAACTGGTACATTACCCTTGCTCGAACCTAGAATGAGATAATGTACTAACACCTGAATCAATAATTAATTTGTGAGTTGAATACATAGAAGATCTCACAAGGATTCCAAAATAAGATTCCAACTTTTAATTAACCAAAGGAATATATCTAAATTTTAATATAAATGGTTTTTCCATGTCAAAATTACACTTAATCAAATCTTAATTCACATTTTAAGACATAGAATTCATTTCAAATTATTGAAATATATGAAAAAATGGATTAATAAACATTTTATGTAAAATAGTTTATATAAATTATGAAGGCATGTAAATTAGTTTAGTAATATTGTAATACATTTATATCTAATATATAAACATTTGAAAATCATGTTTATCATTCTATATATATTACAAAATCATGGTGGAGGGGATGGTGACATAATTGATCTGGGAATACAAAGGGCAGCGTACGAATTGCCGGAGGAGGCGACATTACTCAGGGTCAATGATAGAGGTTGTGTCTCAAACCACGGGAGGATTCCTGTGGTGTTGATGCTGCTATGCTGGAAAATGGGAAGAGGTGATGGATCTATGTATTAGTGGAGATATCTGTAGAAGCATATTTGAGGGAGAAGAGGCTGGTTGATGGAGGTTCAAACCAAGAGGGGGTGGAGGAGGCCTCATGATTTCTGGGAGAGAGAGAGGTAGTCACACTCACAGGTGGGTGTAGTGAAGAAGGCTAACTGGGTATTCATGCATGAGGGGACATGTCTTGGTCCCCCATGATTATTATTTTATTGGACAAGTGTAGAGAGGAAAATATTCTACACCTTTTGTTTTTATATGACTGCAAATTAATATTTTTGATTACTAAATATACTTTTTGGATACGTGAGAACTGAGAAAGAGAAACAATATAAGGTCATGCCCACGGGAATCCACCATTATAGACACTTGTCAAACCAACCCAAAAAAACACGAATGAGACAACATGCACAAGAGGATCCACCATTACAGACATGATTCAAAGAAAACTAAAACAAGCACCCCTACCGCTCAACCATCAACTAAGACACCAACACGGTCCAATGATTTGTTGGGTATATCACACCCAACCATGATAGGGTCATGCACCAAGGAGTACAAAGAAATGTCATAGGAAACAAGAATAAAGAGGGAAACCAGGGAACATGATACACCTTTTGTTTTTATAAAAAAATTTGAAAATATCATTTAATTTTTTCCTAAAAAAATTATTATTAAATTATAATTTAATGAATCAACTTGTGGAAAATTGATATCGGGTGGATGGTACTACTACAATCCAATGCAAGGGTAGTGTAATCCTTTATCAGTTCTATTAAAAATGTGATGCTAAAGGGTATATTTATCTGTGCTAACAAAAATATCTTTTAAAAGTGGGATTTTTATCATCGTTTTTCTAACACAACATATAATGGGAGTCTATTTCTAAAAATTCATTAAAAATAACATATAAATATATAAATGTAATATATATTCTTTAAAATATGTTTTACATAAGGATAAATATAAATTTAAACATAATATATAATGTTTTTATGGAAAAAGGTTTTTGAAATTATTAAAATATATTATTAATTAGTAAATTTTTTATTTTATCGAGTACTATCCATATAAAAAAATATGAATAAATTTATATAAACAAACAAATTAATGATATAAAATAAGATGAAAATACTACTCAAACTTGAAACGACTATATCTTTTGATCTATATGTCTATTTGAGTTCTCCCATATATAAAATCAAATAATGTGATGAAATATATTTCTCTATATAATTAACCACATTTACAAATGATATATATTTCTATATATATAAGTCCTATATAAATAAAAACTAATATACATTTTATTTAAAATAAAAATATGTGAATATTTATATATCTGTATACTATGATTGTGTCTGTATATTAGGGTGTCCATATTAACAAATTGATATATATTATCTATATATTCGAACATATGTATATACATATTAATGTATAATGTCTGAAAATATATATAAATATATACAAATATGTATAATTATACCTACATATACACATATAATATATTTACATGTATGTATGTTCTATATATGTATTTATTTACTTATTTATTTATAAATTCAAAGAGAAAACATATTTTATAAATGTATTTAAACCTAATATTATTAATATAAATTTATATTACTATATAAGTATTTTAATATAAATATATATTTATATACAAATAAATATAACTATATATATATAAATGTTTAGATATATTACTAATGGGCGACCAAAATAAAACGAGTGAGTGGTAGAGCTGCAAATGCACAAGGAATTGGTCTCTACTTTGAATCCCATGATAAGTTTGGTTGTCCCGGTGGGTACAGGTTGGTTGTGTGCTATTAAAATGGTTAATGGACAAGAGGGGGGAGTGACTATATGCAGGTGAAGGGGGTCAAGCATTGTAAATGTGGTGACCCAAGCCATGTTAAAAGGGCATATAATTTACAAAAAAAATATATTTTTGATTTATTTTTCTTTTAACAATTGTTATTTTGTGATGATAAAATGGACCCCCCTTTTAATAGTGCCTCGATTATCAATGCTTTTTAGGACTAATCTCTGGGTGTGCAGATTCTAATGAGTCGAGGGCCGGATTATAGAATCTATAAAAACATGGCCATATATATATAACATGTTCTTAAAAAACAAATTACTATCTTAAAATTATAATTATAAAAAAAATGCTATTTTGATACCTAATTTTTTCTTTGTATAACCATAACTTGCCCATCCAAGATTGGATCACCTCGTAGTCAGATTCAATGGGACGATTTCAATACCCTATACAGAAAAATTAAATTAAAATAATTAGTCATGACATTGAAAAATGACATGATATTCCTAATACTTATTGAGGGTACTAGAGTGTGTATTGGAAGCCAGTGGACTGAGGATTTTAAAATTTTCATCACCGAAGAGACATAAAATAATCATCTCAAGTGATATGATCCATATTACAGTATAAAAATACCATGAGGATTAATAAATGAATAGAAAAATAAATTAACAACTACTTTGTTCTGATTCGATGCACACTCGTCTATCATATGTAGCATACATATGGTGCTCGAAGTACCCATGGAAGAATCCCAATAAATTTTCCACAGATGGTGTAAGATGTTATTACAATTTTCAGTTATTCTTAATTGCCTATATTTATAGATAATTTTTGGGGTTTTGTTGATGTTTCATTGGATTACTATTTTAATAAATTTGAAAATCCTGGGTTGGGGAACAGTTGGCGCATTGAATGCGAAAACAGTGTGCCATATCCGATAAAATTGTGAAACTCAAGGTAGTGAGATTTTTCATGGTTGACTAATGGTTAGTCAATTAATGTGACTTCATAGTAAAAATCATCCATCCCATTTAAAACATGACCATGTCCAAGCTACACGATTTGTTCTTACCTTGAAACTCTTCCTAGGAAGCTGTGTGTATGAAGTTTTATGTTATCTAAATATTTATAATTTTTTAACACCTATTATTTTTTCTTGGTGGATAGTGGTGATCCCAAAACATATTATCCAATCCATGGAGCTCACAAGAATCATTTTTTGGTCCCTTAGATCTTTCCCAAAAGTAATTCAAAGCTTGAGTAATAACCAGTGGTTCTTCACCTGGTAGTATGATTTATTCGTTATTCTCCTCCCATGATAACTCTCTTCATCCCTAGGGTTCAATGAATCATTGTTAAAAATTGTGGATCAAATATGAAATTTTTTTGGATCTTAAAAATAGGTTTGATTCCTGTTTCTGTGATTTTATTTCATTATAGACCACTCTAGATTTCGATTTGGCATTGCAAGGTACATTGATTCATATAGGTGCTTCTGTTATGATGATCAATTCTTCATAACCCTAAATTTCAATATAATATTAAAATAATGAATTAATTAAATTTCTAAATTATTATTAAATTGATTTCAATGGTTTGATTAAAATTACAATTCCATTGAATTGGTGTTTTTAGAAAAATAGGTGTTCATTGCATGAAATTCGAAAATTGCAAATTCCAATTAATTGGGATTTGTTTATAGAAAAAATTTTGATTTAAATTGTTCTATGTAAATGGTGGATTTTTTTAAGTGGTTTCAATTATTTTTTTAAATTTTTTTTCAAAAAATATTTTTTTGAATATTGTGAAAACCCATAATTCCTTTGAATTAGGGGTTTATTGGGAAATTGATGAAATTTGTTTGAAAAATAAAGTGTTGAATATAATTTGTGAAAGTTGATGGTGAAATTTCATGAATTTGTTTCAAATACTTAATTGTGAAAATGGATTAAAAATGGTTTGATTGTATCATTAGGGTTTCATCACTATCAAAAGGCATGTTTTTTTATTAAAACCATGTTTTAGGTATTTAATAGAAATGTGGCACATTTAAAATGGTGAATATGAGGAAATTTTTTTAGGTAGACATGAAAAAATTGCATATCATTCTTTTATAATAGAGAAAATGAAATACATAGTTAGCTAGTGTGATATTTGGAGTACACATTATGACTTCCAATATTCTAAATCTTCAAATCTGCACATGACATCCGAATGTTAATGGTGTTGAGTTCTCTTCGACCTTAGTCCTAAAGGGGCGTATGTAGATAATTTCCATTTCACAGTATTGGGTCCCTATATCTTAGAACTGTCATACCTCATTAGGCATATGACCGTGTTCTCACTTATTTTTATTTCAAATTTTTATATTCCATTTTTGAAAAATATTTTACATGCCATGTGAATTTATAAAAACTGTTTTATTTGGAAGATTTTATTTATTCAGTTTTGTGAAAAAAATTGGGAAAGTATCTTCTGATTAAATGTATACTTCATAATTTTAAATGTATTTCGATTATTTTAAATGTGAAGCATGAGTTTCTAATGTATTTAAATATTTTTAATTGTAAATCATGATTTGGGTAAATATGATTTTGTTATGACAAAACTATTTATTTGAATGTTGAAAGAATGTTCTTGGTTAATTGGATATTGGAATCTTGTTATGATCTCCTTGGGTAAAATAATATTTGGAATTATCTCCCTACATACTATGCCTTTGAGTTTTTGTAGATTATATCATTCCCTGATGGGGAATAGGAAATGGATAAATTAAAGGTGGTTCTAGTGGTTGAACCGTAGACTGGGTGAGTTGCATCACAGTGGAGACTTTTAATCTTCGTTCTATTTTCTAGTTCATGGATGTTGTAGTTTGGGTTGATATACCTGTTTGACTTCTAGTACATTAATCTATTTGATGTTTTCATTGTATGATTTCGGGTTTTTTTATCTTGATTCTGTATTGATAGTGAAAAATCCATTCCTTCATTCTTTTTTATTTGATTCTAGGTGCTAATCCATGACCCATTGGCATTCGGAATGCTATTCGGGTCATGTCAAGACTAGCTCAGTTATCGAGTTACCAGGGTACCTGGTCTGGTTGATAATAAATACTTCTCAAATCTATTATGATTTTTTTCATTGGATTATGTGTGGTATCATGGATCTGTGATGATCATTTGAACACTTCGTTGATCACCGTGATCCACAACCCTCGATTTAAGAAGGGAAACCATATTTTTTATTTCGAATTGATCATTTATCACTCTATGAATCAGGAGGAGATAGGATCTATCCATTCCAAATGAATGAATAGTTCCTTGTAATGGGCTTCACACTACTTATATAGTGGATGCTTAAATACCGGGTTAGGGTTCTTTATCCACGATGGATTAAAAATCAACCAAATAAGTGATATAAATAATTAGTTATGACCAACTTACAGTGTAATATATATTATTTATGTTATATTACATAATTTTTGAATATATTAAATATATTACATGGTAAACATAATTCATTAAACTGACTCATAACTCCAAATAGTATTAAATGAACCGTCTTATTAAAATTATTTTTGTATGTATAATATTAATACTTTTGTTTACAGAATAACTGGTAAATAATTTTAATAAAATAGTACAACATAATTATTCACTACTTGGATTAAAAATAATATATTAATTTATTTTTGTTTGATAAAACATGTTAAACACTCAGGCATTTTTGTGGGACCCACTATTTCTTATATAACTATTCACCAGAATGGAAGTGACTCTCTAATGACATATTCTATTTGACCCTATTAAACCTTATTTCTATATAATTTAATCACATTCAATAACAACGAGAGGTGTCTAGAAGCCCATCATGGTCTCTAAACATGTGAGGTAAAGTCATAGAAATGAATACCAACATATGAACACAAAACATGTAATATAATCCCTCTTCATATAATATATCATAAATGAGGATACACAATTCTATAATCGTCCTTTATTTCCTTATTATTTATTGATATATATGGTCAAATTGACCCTTGACTGCTATATCCATGGATTGATGAAGGTACGACCATCTAGAAAAACCTGGATAGATATATCTCTTCCTCAACATTGAAGTGGCCAATAACATCTTTACAATTCAACCAATGTCAATCCTCCATTGATGCACCAAACAGAAACTATATCACCATGAAATTATTTTCATAGTTTCCCCTTTTCATTAATGAAATTGATCAATTGGTAATCATTGATAATGATCTCAACTCAAGATATACACTCACATGCCCATAGATAAAAACAACCAATTTCACCTGAGACATTTGGTGTTCCAATTGTGGTGTATTTCATCATGATATCAAATAATTGATACCAAAAAGTGTAAAATTTACGAGAATAAGACTCATTGATTCTGAAACCGAAACACCTGATAGTCACACATCATATGTGTCATGTTAGTATGAAGTGTCTGGACCAGAGAAATTTATATTAAGATAACTATTATAGTATCTACAGGTTATTATTATAGACTGGGATCTATTATTAACCTTTTATATGACATTTAATCAATGAAAATTAACATATATATGGTGGAAAGATTTCTATCGACAATGTTATGGTAACATTAACACATTTATATATATCGAAAGGTATACATTTAGTGGTAATAGAAGTACATCACAAAATGGTTCTTGCTAAGCCAATTTAAATACCAAAATAAATCTAACATCAATATATTATATATATAAATCCAGGAGTGAGAAGAAGATGAAATATAAGGAAACCCCATGAATGATAACGTACAATGAAATCTGGCCCTCCAACAAATACTGAATCACCAACAAGATTTCTATTGGAAGAAGCGGAAGGTTATATATAGCCATTGGGAGGAGAGGAGAAATCATTAATGACTGCTTAGTTGGAAACAAAGGGTTTATAATCAAATATGAATGACATAGCCAATTTTCGGATAATTTTTTTCATTGTTTACTGTTAGGGAACACGATTTGAAAAACCATGCTAATAAAATGCTATAGGAGCTTCCTAAAAAATCCTACCATGGTTGGGTTGAAGGGATAGAAAAAACACGTATGGACCATGTGATACATCAATTTTAATCTTCCTATTTTCTCTAGGGTGTCCACTTTGTTTGGACAAACCATACACCTATGCATGTTCTTACCCGGAGTTAACTTGCTCAATTTTACGATTTCATGGATGGTGCTACACTATTTCTATTAACTATTCCTAAATTGTACACCTCCAAAAAATTAAAAAAATAACATTTCAAAATTCATCCACACCATCCCTTAATAATACTAATAACATTATATACATAAAATACATATTTAAATAGTTAATTACGTGAAATAAGGGGTTCTATTAAATAAAATAAAAATGTTTCATGAAATTGATTCATATCACAAAAAATTATTACATATAAAACTATGGTAATATTAGTCTACTTAAAAGATCTATTATAGCATAATATCATCATTCCATATAATTATGGAAAAAATGTTATAATAAGAAATCATCAACTTTGTGATTCATAATCCTTTCACCAATTATTATGGGAAACTATAATTGTACCCACAAATAATCAAACATCACTAGTCACAAACATTCTCCGATTTGTGTAAGACAACATAATTGTACTCATTTATATATATCTCAAAATATTTATACATTTTACTAATTTGTTTGAGGGAGATATTGATCCCCACCAATTATCATTAAAATATATGACTTCCACTTGCATGTAATCATTAATCAATTACTATGTAATAATGGAATGAATATGGGACACACACCCTCTTCAAAGGGATTCATATAACAAAATCATTCATAAATACATCAATAACAATATCATGTTGAACCAATGGATAGTCAAATGATTTTCACTATTAATCAATAGATTTCAATGTAAAAAAATTCAATATAGGTAATAAATAATATAGATTTTACATTCTATAGTTAAATATTATATTTTTTGTAAATAATTTCCCTAATCAAAATGTGTAAGGATTATAAGTGAACTACCATCAATATGTGGACGAAAATATAGATATTACACAAAGTAAAGATGTTGGATGAAAAATAAAAAATATTCATTCAATAAGAATGACCATGGAAGTAATAGATTCCCCCTAGTTTAATACCTACAAAATGTATAATATACATTTTAAGGTAATTTATTTTACTAAATTCCTATAAAAATAAGTATTTTTTTATAAAGTGGAAAATTTATGAGAAATAATTGAAGTTTTATAAATAAATTATACATTATTCCAACATGTATTTTACAAGTCAAATTCTGATGCCAAATTCAAAAAAGGATAAATGATGAATATGTAAATAATTTATTATCAAATATAATATTTCTAAATAGATACTTGAAAAAACTTAATTTTTTAAAAAAATGTGATTCCCATGTGAAAAAATTTAATTTTAAAATTGAATCCCTTTTTTGAAATTTTTAATTAACATTGTTGAAAACCCACATATGAAAAAGAGATAACAAATAATAATTTTGAAAAGAGGATAAGGGAAATATAATATTTTCATAGAATAATACATAATTGGGTTACCAAATATAATGGAGAATATTGTTGGGTTAGAATATATGTTCATATAGGAGAAAACTCATTCACAATGTTATGAATTATTCTCAATAATGGTATACTTTTTGATAAATAAATGGAACAATGTAATATATTTGAAATTAAAATATAATTTAAAATAAATAGGATACGAAATTAATATAAAATAATAATATTTTAGTGGAATAAACCAATAATTTTAAAAATATGTTCATGATTATGTATTATAACTCAATTGAGGGAGTGAACTTAACAATGACACTTTCATATATGGTATCTTTGAATAAAAATACACTAAAAAAGAGAACTTGTTATATAGCTTACAACACCAATTATTACAAAATCATGTGATAAAGATATATTATGGATCAATCAAAACATATTAAATATATCATGGTTCAAAATAAGAATTATTTCTTATGAAATAATATTTGCTACAAATAACAATATACCTTAATTCACAAGTTCAACTAATTTATTTAAACTTATAACAAAAATTCTATCACAATCCACTATTTCATAACCATATATATATTAATAAAATTATAAACCCAATTATTAATAATTATAAACATGTGTTTAAGGTTGTTGAAATCTATTTACAATATTGTATATGAATAATGTATCAACCTAGGATTTTGATACATAGATATTTCCTTCTAATAGATGAATATTATATACAATTAAAAATTTCAAAACTACGTACCATAATTTTTTAATGACATTAGATTCTATATAATAAATAATAATATTCCATGAGTATTATTTTACAAATCCTATAATTATATACTCATATAATGCTCATTATATACACACATTGTACAAAACCATTCTTCATAACACCATGAAAAGAAACATAACAACAGGTGAGATCAAATTCTCAATAATGGTAGCTATGAGGTATATCAATAAAACCTAATAAAAAGGGTTCGATAATATGGGAACAAAATTAGAAAACCATACCTTACATATAATAAATCATAAACATTATTCATGGCCTAAAACATCACAGTTCATAAGATATGAATCATAGTGGATTTACAAAAAGTGATCCATGAGAACATATCATTGGAATAAGTCAGATATTATCGGAATAAATGTAAGAATAAATTAAATTATGTGAAGGTTATACACTATGAAATTCATAAATGATTAGGAATAGTGTAACTACCTATATTATAACATTGGGATTTAGATAAACTCACATGTACCATCTTTAAGGATTGTGATAACCTATTGAATACCATCTTTTTTGGGAATGGAATACCCTCTAGTGTACCCCCTTTCTATTATTTGTATAATTTAACTTTTATCCTAATTTTCAGGATTTGAATAACCACTTGGGTAACCTATTTTATGTTCATAGGATAACCTCACATTTACCCATTGAGCTTATTGAATATTAATCCTTATCAAAGGAATTGGAAGGGCATATAGGTACCACCCACCACCTAAACCACACAATTGTGTTCTACATGATCATAAAACATTCAAAATAACATATCAAAAAATATAGATGTGTGTTTCATAAAAATTTCATCATAGAATAACACATTAATATAAAATGAGTTTCATTGTCATATCTTCAATAAATCATAGTAATGATTGGGGAAAAAGAATGGTTTTCAAATTTTTTTTCTCAAAATCATAACCGACAATCAATCGAAAGAATAAGGATAATTAAATTATATCATATTCACATTAGAAAAAATTTGGGAAATGAGGTCCTTATAAATGGATTTTATTGATCAGCATACCTAATAAAAAACCACATATCTTTTAATTGAAATAATAAATTCTATATTCATGTTATTCAATAAAGGTGGTCCATGAAATAAGATAAATGAACTATAATTTAGTCATTAATACTAAAATAATCAAACATTGAAAAAAACATGTACTTCAACCTAAATTATTACAAATTTTTTAATTACACATTCACACCGTGAATAAGTTTCACACAATGGTACCCTGCCATATATAGGCTACAAATTCACCAATATTTTAACATACCATATTTTAAATGTGGAGCATACAATTATGATATTGTCCAAAAAATATGTTTGTTGTTAAAAAATGTCACAAAATTACTAAGAACGGTATAAAGAGGATATGAATATTTTTTGGAGCTTAGATATATTCATTTTGGATAAAGATATATAGGCACATGGTTTGAAAAAAAATTTCCCTTGATCTTGCAATTATTGGAAAAAATATAATGGGTGTTTCCAAAGGCTATATATTAGTACAATTTTTGACAAAAAAATTGATACATTCAATACATGGTCGTCCACCATATATTAATCATAAGGTAGAGGTATTTTAAATTGGATAAAAATTGATAGAAAAACAATGAGTTTAGATCATGTGAGAGTAGTCTTGGTGATATTTTGGGTACACAATTTGTGCACATTTTATAAAAATGTGAATCCAAACCCTGAGCATCTAAAAATTTGGGAAGATATATAGTTTTTACCATACTCCCGAAAAGTAAATTTCTCTCCTTCCCCTCTCATTTCTCATATATTTCATTCCCTCACACATGTGGTCATCCTCCGTATGCCTCCCAAGCATTTCATGAAATTTAATTTTCAAGACTCTATTTTCTTCATTGTTTGTTATATTTGATTCCTCTTAGAATGATATCCACAACACATAATTTATATAGTCATTTGTCTTCCCATCTTCATGGATTTTTTTTGAAATATCATATGTATTATTAACATTGTTTTTTTATATTTTTATGATTTATCCATTTCTAGCTCGATTTAATTGTAAAAATTGGATGAGGATTGTACCATGATATTAAGGTATGATTTCTTTTTCATTCCACTCAATTTTTCGTTGTATGCTATCAGGGAACATTGTGTGGTGCTCTGGATATACTAATATCACCTTTATATTGTTAAATTAATAAAAGTAATTTTTATTATCATGTGTAACAAGAAGCAAGCTACCTGAAAAACAAAGTCATGAGGTATTTTCCTTTACCTAGGACCCCTAGTGGATATTCCCTTTTTTATGGATTAATAGTTTAACTATTCTTCAACAAGGTGATTAATTGTTAATTACATTGTAAAAAGTTCTTTGATAATAATACTTTGGGGAATGGTATGAGTTATTTATTACTATAAAATTACCTTCAAATTTAAACTGAGAGTGAAAAAAGCATGACGAAATGAGGATGGCTTATACATGGTCATTATTCATTATAATTATAAATATAAATTATTTCCATTATAGGGGTAGGGATACATGGAATTTTTTCGGATTTTGTTGGAGAGTATCATTGGGGTGATTTCTTACATACTAATGAGTGATATTTGATCCCTAGTTGATATACCTAAGACATTGATAGTGTGAGATATGGATAAAGAATCCTTAAAAGATACAATTACCCATGAGTGTTAAACCTATTATGGCTTTAGAGATTCATGATTTAAACCACAATGAGAGTAATATTTTTTATGCCTTGGTGGATCACCTTTGATGGAATATTACACCATTTTGTATTTCTAGAGATCTTGGTGTGATACATGGGTTCATTTTTAAGATTCTCGTTGGATGGTACACTGATTCTGCTTAATTAATTTATATATATTCCTTCTATATTTTTCCATGAACGAAAATTTTATAATTCTTGGGACGCATCCGCCAAGCTAGATAACATGCTTGTGTTTGGCCCATATAAGAGAATTTCCCTATTACCGACTGACTTATTCATCCTTACATGTATGATATAGAACCCTTGTATACCTAAATAATATCAATATATTTCCTATAATTCATAGATACCTATATTACTCCCACATAGGTAGTATTAGTTGGGTATCCTTGAGGAACCTAGACCAAAGGGATTATTTATTAAATTATTGATACACTTTTAATATTATCGTCACACTGGTCATTTTATATGCAAAGACTATATTGTTCATGAAACCAATGTGGGTAGACTACTGGGAATATATCACACCCTACTCTAGAAAAATTTTGTAACTGATAATATTTTTTTATTGTAGGTGTATATAAAGGGATCTTTCATTTATGTGATCCATGATTCTCTAAACTATGATGGAATTTTGGAGCAATGGACCGATCCTATGCTCATAATGATAATAGTGGAAGCTTTTGTTTTTTTAAATTTTGAGTAGAATTTGGTACATTGAGGCTACCCAGTATCATGTGTACCAAATTTTTTAATAGCTACATGATAACAATATCATTATTGGGTATCTATTTATTATTATAATTCATCCTGGTTAATCATATGGGATAATTTATCATTACTCTACTACAGAGTGATTATTACTATTTCCATTGTTTACAATAACTATTTACTAAATTTCTACACATTTACTTAGGGGGTAATAGTATCCTCATATACATACCCTAGACCTCTATTTATAGTTAGTAGAGTATATAAATTGAGGTGGAGAACTCGAGGTCATGTGGCTAACCGTATCGGGGCACTACATTGTGCCTTATGTGGTGTGTGGATAAATATTAGTATAAGGGTTTATTTTTACCTTCAATGATAATGTTTGGGTCTTAGATTAGATACTATGATGTATCAAAATATGTAAATGAGACTATTCCTTTGAATTGATATCCAAATTAATGGGGAAACCCATATTACCTGGGATGGGTTATTACTATTTTCGTTTGTTCATGTTATATTTATAATGATTTCATGTTTGGGTGACACACATGTTTTGTGGTGTTATTATAACTGATATAATTATTATTTTTAAATTTTCCCCAAAGCATGTAATGTTAAGGAGGATTCATCTGATGTTTCATTATAGGATGCTTAGGAATTTTATTCCACACATTTTCCCATTCTATGCTTACTTCCTACATGCATTTCTTACTGCATATAATTAGTGTTTGGATTATAATATTTGAAAATGTGCTACCATTTCTGGTTGGTAAAAAATAATCAAAAAAATAAATGTTCTACATCAATATAAATAGTGATTCCCTATATAGATTATTTATCGACCCCTCATTAACCAATTATTTCACGTTTGATCCATAAACCATTTGTTCAACAGAATGAAATGTTAATTAGTTTGATAACATGAATGATAACTGTAATTTATAAAGCATGTACATATATAAATTGGAAAATCGATTCAATAAATCAAATCCTTATATTTGAAATGTTACATCTAGATTCCATACATAAAGGAAAAATCATTGATTCAAGACATACCAATTGATATTTATAAATATTGTGGACTTTTATAAATTAGAATAGTTACACAAATAACTATAACATGATATTTATATTACTATAAATAAATATGAAGATAAGTAATCCTAAAACTAAAAATGGAATATTACTATTAATTGGGTATACCAATTGAAATGTAAATGGATTTTTCCTCTATATCCTGAAATTAGAACATTGTATATTGGAACATCAATAGTATTATATAATGCTTTAACCAAGACCCAACCATGGGAGATGGTTGTTGGAAGTATATCATTCGATCTATTGTGGAATTTCTTATAACTTGTACCTATCAATATAAGTAGGTATATTGGTGAAACTAATTTTTAGAGAGGCTACATACCAATATAGTCATACATTCACTATTTCATATCAACTATTAAATCTTATCTGAGTTTTTCTTTTGTAAATTTTAGATTAATTCCTCATAAACAACCTTAAGTAGAATTCTAATAGTGTAGTGATGACCCTGTTCTTGGGATGGCATGTTCGGATCCTCTAATATTTCCACTTATATTTCCACAAGAGGCACAAACTGTTGATATTCCACCAGGAACTGATACATTGTAATGAGATTGATTTTTTATGCTTCATACCATTTATTGAGGAAACCCCAAGATCTATACATACAATTTCAAAATTGAAGTAGGAATTCATGAACCAACATCCACCCACATTTTAGAGGTATGTAGTTCCTCAAGATTTTGAGACTTGGTTAGAGTCAATGTTATATATCATTTAGCATATAGATATGCCACCCTAGTGAAGAGTCAATCATTCTACTTATATGCTTTAGGGCCCAACCCATATTTGGATGGATTTCATCTCTTAGGTTGATCTTCATTTGGGTATAGTCTAGGAGTTAATTCAAGTAGCCATATATGACTATTTCATTATATATACATTCAAATAGTGAAAAAATAAATATTTTTTGAACCTATATAAGGGGCTATGATAGAAATGGAGAATTTATATCATGTTATTGTGCATCATCATTCCATGTCGAAAATATATTATTATGATTTGATGAATTTTAAATGTTTTGGGGATGTGATTTTATACACCATCCAATTTTAAGGTAATGTTTTACAGAAGTCCACCATTTCGGAGATAGCGAAGCAGTCTTTCAAAATAAATATGAACCTGAGGAATGTTGGTAGTGTGAGATAGCATAGTTCATTATCTTGGTATGAAGAATGTTTTTATAGTGGTAGGAAATATTGATTCAAGTTTTTTTGGTCGCATCACATGATTGATGACTTACAACAAAAGATTTTTGGTGAGACACCAGTGTGGAGGGTCCCAATTGAGTGATGAACATTAAGTAAGATTGGTCACCATTGGCATTTGCTCCCAACATTCCCTCATGGTCCTAGTGATAAAGAATACATACTAACAATGCATTTGAGTATATGATCATACACCTAATATTAGAATCATATCTTATCTACTATAATCTGATTAGACTGAGGTGTGGTCATGGCCATGTTAGTCAAATATTTCAGTTTTAGTTCTAGAAGATAAGGCATGTTCAGGTTAGTAAGGTTGAAAATCAGGGATTTTGATCTAGCCATGTTTATTAAGAGTAGCATAAACCACAAAATCACAATCCATGGACATCTACATTATGAGGTACTATTCAAGTGTCTTTACCAAAGTTTCTATTTAATTTGATACATGTTCTTAAACAATTTTATATCATCTTCAATTATAGTATGATTTGGCATAGAGATAGAGTACTTTTGTAGTGTGATGACCTATGACACAACGTTTGGAATATTATCAAAGAGTGTGCACTAGTGAAAGGAGTTCCCACTGAAATATGTGGGTAAAATTTTTTGGGTAATTTATTTTTACTCAACATGACTGACATTGAATAAATTATCAGGATGGACATTTTGGATCCCTGCCATACCCATGTAGAGTATTTTTTTAAAAGGGTGTACCTTACATCACTCATGGAATGTACATATACTCATGAGGGTGAATGGGATATCTAGGAATGTTGTGTTGTACACGAGCATCATAGACTGGGGGGAGTGACAACTTGGATGGATAGTCTCATTATTACTGTTGAGGGAACAAGATGTATTTAATTACCTCATATTGTGGATTGACTCATCTATGTCTTCCGTAATAACTTCAAAATTTTACCTCCTACGAGATAAGAGGATTTCACCATTGAGATAGTGCCAGGAGCGACGCCCATATCCATTCCTTGTAATAATATGGCGCTTATAGAGATCCAGAAACTAAATAAGTTATTGTAAATATTATATGATAATAGTTTTATATTACCTAGTAATTCTCAAATTATCCACCAATCATTTTCAGAAGAAGGATGATGATAACGTTAGGTTGTTCCTGGAATATCTTCGGTAGAAACTACATGCGATCATGAATTGATATCCACTTCATTGTATAGAAAACAACTTCTACAATCTCTGAGGAATAATGATTTTCTTTAAGATATATTTGTGTTTGGTCTACCATCATTATAATGTTACGAAGTCATCAATATAATTGTTGGTGTTACAAACTAGATACAACATGCACAAGTATATGGTTATATCATTTGGACATACAAAAACAACTGTAGTTTTTATGTATCAAATGATTCAGGGTTTCCACCCATATCTAGATTCATTTGTGGTATTATTGGTGGGAGAAATCTTATTGTATTATTATATGTGAGATGAACATGCACAAGATTTTGAGATTATGAAATATACACTGAGAGAGAACCAGTTATATGATAAGATCAAAAAATTCCACTTTTGGATTGATAATTATCACTTATTGGGTTACATTATTTTAGAGTCTAGAGTATCTGTTCACACAATGAAGGTGGTTATTGTGGATTTCTAATCACAATCCAATAATATGATTTAATTACACAGTTTCTTGGGGGTGGTAGGGTATTACATGAACTTCATTTAGGACATCACCAGCATAATATCTCCTCTTATTATTTATATAAAAACGGTGTTATATTCTCATGTTATTAAACATACGAGACAACCTTAATGATGTTTAATGGGATATTGACATCCATTCCAATTATGAATCATCTAGAGATATGGGTGGGTTATAAATTTTATGATGTTGAATCAAGAATTGGGCTATGAGGAGTTATAATGTTGGGAGTTTGGGTTTTACCATATAGTTCTCACCATTTAAGGAATCATGAGTGGAATTAACCAACACACAACCATGAGCTAATATCCATGATTCATAAATTATACTACTGTAAAATAATTTGGGTGAGTGCTATTTTTTATTTATATAGGTTATAGATGTCTCAAATAGAATTCCATACAACATAACTAGAATCTAATGCAGCGTTGAATGAGAGAATATTTGTATTCATTTTAAATTAAATGAGAATATACTGTATAAAATGTAGATTTTTTGATGATATACAAAGAGAGAAAACTTAGATATAAAATTTATCAGACAACAGTGGTGAGAGGTTGTTGATGGACCTATATTATGAAATGAACCTAGATTTTCATGAATATAATGGGAAGCCTATGCTAGAATTATTAAATGCAGAATCCTACCTTCTAAAATGTGTGTGGATGATATATATTTCCTATCACGTGGGAATCCCCATAATCGAGATACTCTCAAGTGAGAACTCAACACCTAGATGAGAAAATGATGGTAATGACATCCAACACTTTCACATGAATTCATGAGTACCTTCTGGAATAATGGAAGTTTTTATGAGGGAATTTCATTCCTCTATTTGGGTCGTAAACCCTTGGCACTCCATGATATATTGATTTATACACAGTAAGTATTGGTGGTTGGGTATGAAGCAGAATATTTTAGGTTTAATAATTTTTTTTTCACCTGTTAGTAGGTTTATGTGATGAACCAATTACATAGAGAATTTATAAAGAATCAACTAATTCTTGAGTGGAAACAGAGTGAATCCATAATGATTTTTGGTGACATGAATATTGAGATACCCTCAAGGTAGGGATGAAGTATGGGTGATCATCTAATGTTTGAACATGGTATCATAATTTCTTCATATCCAATAGATCTTCTCAGTTAATGAGATTTGGGGAATTTTTATTTAAGGAATTATATGAATTCATGGTATTCTAAATTATATCATATCAGATCAGACACACAATTTAAATTATGTTTATATAAGGTGATATAGAAGGAACTATATTCATAGGTGCTAATAAGTACACCAAATATCCATTAAATCGAATGTCATTCCATGAATAAAAGAAATGTGTTAAAAAAATTCTCTATGAATGATTGATTTATTTAATAACTTTATAGAAGAAATATATGTCACTTATATTATTTTTGTATAATAACTTCTTTTAGGAAATGATTCTAAAGGATCAAATGAGGATCCTTATTGTAGGTCAGGTCGTTCACCTCTCTACTGGTTATTGGTAGGTGAGTCAGTGATACATGGCCCTCAGCTCATTCAAGATAATTCAAAGCATGTGAAACTTATTCAGAAACCAATAAAAATAGCTCATACCGTGAATAAATCATATACCGATCGCTACTGCAGACCACATGAGTTTGATGTGGGACATGTGGTTTTTCTATTACTTTTTCAATTATTGGGTTGGTTAAAGATTAAAATAATGGGAGAGATATATCAGAATTATGTAGAGCATTTTGAGAACACAGATAGAGTCTGACCAGTTGCCTATATGTTGCAGTTACCTATGAGATAATGTTCCATGCATGCTTTGTAACATGTATCACAGATTCTCAACTATCAATTGATCATGTACCATTCATTTTATCACAATTATATTGAGTTGGAGGAAGATGTGTCCTTTTTGTATCATCTGATATATATCATAAATCATAGAATAATTGATCCTATAGGTTGTCCAGATTATCTAATTTCAGTTCTATAGATTCATAATTGAGTAAAAGATAAGACCCTGAAGTGGGAGGCATAAAAATGTGTCTAGTGGATATAAATTTTATAATATGATTATTTACCACCTACAAATGGGAATATCAGGGATATGTTATTTTATGGAGGGGTGGTTATAGTTTCCCATCTTTTCAATGTGGTATTAACACTTTTGATAATATTCAAGAACACAAGTTTTATATAAATAAATGTTACTTAAGGCCTAAGGAAGGTATTGGAATAATTTTAGGCTTATTTGTGCCCTATAGAACCACAGTTTGGTGGAGGAATTCTAGGCACATGGTTTTACCCAACTGTGTGTGTTCTTTTAGATGGTTACATATGGGTGGACTGTTGGAATAAACCATGTGACCTAGGATGTATGTTGTAATACCTTGTATGATACATTAGATAGAGTTATTTTTCATGTGATTCCCATAGTTAGTCAATACGGTTTACCTAGAACATGTGAGGGATTTCTAGGGATAGTAATGGATGCAATGTTGTTGCACGATTTGTCCAACGACGTTCTCAAATCATGCACTTATTAAATTGTTTGAATATTTGTAGTTTTTAACATAATACCATTAGGTTTATATATTATATTCCCTTATCATTTCTCACTCATAATTGTCCCTCCCACATGAGATCTTCCTATATGGATCTTTATAGGTATAAAAGATATTTATTTAACCGACCTCACTACTGGAAATTAGATCTTTCCCAACACTTCTATACCAACGGTTTGGCCAAACCGTTGGGAAAGGCCCCCAAATTGGCCACTTTTCCCAATGGTTTGGCCATACCGTTGGGAAAGGCCCCCAAATATGCCACAGTTGCCAACGGTTTGGCCAAACCGTTGGGAAAGGTAGACCTATCCCAACGGTTTGGCCAAACCGTTGGGAAAAGTCCCCAAATATTCCACCTTTCCCAATGGTTTGGACAAACCATTGGGAAAAGTCCCCAAATATGGCACCTTTCCCAACGGTTTGGCCAAACCGTTGTGAAAAGTCGGCCAAAATTCAACATCCTACACAGAATGAAAATCACAACCAAATACATATACCAATGGTTGTTAAAACCGTTGGTATAGGTCTATACCAACGGTTTTAACAACCTTTGGTATAGGTAATTTCATTTTTTATCGGTCCTTCTTACCGAGAACATTATATAAATCAAAATTTAAAATATTTATGAGAATATATAGATATATTTATGTAATTATGATCACAAAAGTCATGTTAGGTTAGTGGTTGAGTCGTTCAATGATAAACGAGGGGTCCTGGGATCAAATCACAGCGGATGTTTTATTTTTGGACTTTATATACAAACGGTTCCATTACCGTTGGTATAGATTTCATATTACCTATACCAACGGTTTCCAAAATCATGTGATGGATTCATCGTAGTATTCTCTATACACTAATTCCTTCCATCCATAAATTTTCTTCCCATCTCTTAATATAATATTGTGACAGATCAAATGATCTATTTTTAGGGTTTTCAAATATTATTACAGTTTCCCCATTTTATATTGATTCATGTTTCTACACTAGATGAGTAGATTCCTACAAGTATAATTCTGGTTGCCTTTTTATTTACCCATAGAGTGTAGTTGTATATTATCATTCTGAATTGTTCTGCATGAAGGTAATACCAACATCCACTATATATTGTTAAATTAACAAAAATAAATGTTATTTGTATGTGTGATGACACCCATGCTACCCATGAATCAACAATGTGAGGCACTCAATTGGGTTCTAACCTCTTTAAAGGCTTATGATCAATATTAATTTGAATTTGATATTATTAAATATTAATTTGGGTGTATAATTGACCTTGTAAGGAATATTTTGGAATGTGAATTAGACAAATGAAGTATTTTTGGTCATGAGTTACTCCCTTATGCTTTATTCCAAAGATAAATTGTGTAGTTTCAGGGAATTGGGAAACTTTTTGACATTTCTTCGTGGTGTGTTATTCGTTGGTGATGACTATCACCTTCTCATACCATTAATCTTATAGTGATACAAGTGTTTTGAATTAAAAATTCCTTTTAAGTGCTCATCATGCTTCATAATTTAAAATGAGAAGGATTACCTTTATTTTGAGAGACATTCTTTGATCCTTTTTCCAAATTATATTAGATAAAATCACCAAGAGGGATTCTTATATACCCATTGGACATATTGGTTCCCTTGGGGAGATACCTTGGATGAGATCTATGGTAGATATGGTTACACCATCTATGGGGGATTCTTGGTCCCCCAAGTGGTATGCCATAGAAAATCTTTGAGGGTCATGTTTTACACCCCATAATGTGTGATATTTGGGATGCTTTTATGGATCTCCTTGGATGTAATATTATGGAGTTTGTTATTTTCATTGATCCTAGTACGATAATCAATTTACCTTATATTATTAATCTTTTATGGGGCTTAGATGCCACTTATTTAAATTATTGAGATTCATTCTATATAATTCCAAGGATTATAAATAAATAAATCATGGTACACATCCACCAAACCAATTAAAATTATTATATTTGGACCATAATTAATACTTGGGATTCTAAATGCTCATTTTTATATCTCATACCCATATTTTTTCTCTATAGTTTGGCTTCCATTTAGAGATATCCTTCATTGGAAAAATAATACAGTGTCTATTAGGTATCCTTGAGATACTCAATCCACTGTGATTATTTATTAAATTATTCCATCATTTATATTATTATTGTCACACTACTAATTATATATGTACATATTAATTCTTTAGACACCGTTTTTTGTGGCATACTAGGTATATATCACACCCGGATCTATCCACCTTTGGTAACTGTGATGACATTATTATTGAAGGTGTAGTCAAAGGGAATAATATAGATTTTTAATATTAATTATTAGTACATTGATGGAGTATGGGAGCATATGACAAAGAAAATGATCATGATTATAATATTTGATGTTATTTGTGTTTTTGTATTTTTCCAAATAATGTGGTAGATTACATCTCCCCTATATCACATTTACCTCATTTTAGTGATGTTAAATAACATCATCATCTTAATTTATCATGTATTTTTTATTCTGATTTTTTAATTTTATTTACATTAGGTCATTTATTATTTTTTTGTTATTGAGGGTTTATTAGTATATATACTATTTACAATTGTTATTTAACACTATGATGTACTCTAATTCATGATGGCATAGTATTCACATAGACACACCATAGGCCCTCACTACTAGTCAGTAGCCTTACGAATATGATGAGGCACGAATAGTGACATGTGGCCAACCATCATAGGAAACTGCATAGTGGCTTATGGTGTAGGATTATAAATACTTCACAGGAAAATAACGACTGAATCGCATCTAAAATATCACTATCACATCTTGAATTTCATGATGTAATCGCATTTTAGCTCCAAACTATACATAACATCCTCAAGCCTCCCCCAGAACACCATTCACACCAGAGTTGATAAAGTAATGGTCTAGGAAGGAATTAACCATTACACATTTAGTAATGTTTATAATTTCCATAATCTTTTCATATATGAAATTTTGGTTAACACTGTAAAACCCTAACCCCAGAATTCTAGAGCTGATGAATTCTTTTATTGCATTTTCATGATTATGAGGAACAAAATACTGAAGGACCAATCAGTTAAGATGTTTTGGTAAAACATATTTAATATATTATACTAATAATACAATATTAAGACGGAAAATTCATCAGGATACAAACAAAATTCAATAAACAACATCCTTGAATCTCATTCAAAGGATTCATCTTCATTGCCTGGGTAAAATAAATATAATAAGGGCGAGTTCAAATGCTTAGTAAGGGATAAATGATGCAATAAAAATAAAATTAAATTCAATGAGTCATAAAAATTATGCAAATTAAATAATTTAAAAAATATATTCCATCAATAAAATTGGAATGAATATGAATCCATAGATATTTTCATAGTGAAAATATTTTAGAAAGAAATAAATGAGTACCAAATGAAGAAATTGATTGTTTAGGGAATGTAATGTTTATATATCATGACACATTATACCACTGATTGAGTTTATTTCTATTGGTAGAAACCTATTTTACTCAATTTGGAATGAAACATAATGGTTTTTCACCAACTGTTTTTTTTTTCATGAGACCCATTGATGCATCGAGGGGCTATAGAGGGTCCCCACATCACTAAAAGACTATATAATTCTTCATAAATATGATTAATTCCTGAAAAATATGTCTCATAAATATATGTAGTGATTATAGAATACATATTCATCAATATATTCCTAGATAATGAAATATTCAAAATTAACACCTTTTGTAAAATGGTATATGACTAAGATAATAATCATATCCATGATACATGAATATAAATATTTATAAAAATATAATTTAAAAAGTAAAATGATCTCAAATTGGAAGTACATGCCCCATTAAAAATTATTAGGTTCATAATATAAAATAAGTATTAATGAAATGGAAATTGATTCAAAGTCTCTTAGCTTAATTGCTGGTTAAATTTGTTGTATTACCCCTCCTGAAAAAGAAAATTATATTTTTTTAAATGACTGATTCAGAAGTGAATTATCGTCACTTATATAACTATTTATCAATTATAATCCCCAGATAATTTTTTTTAAAATTTTGGTACATGAAAAGTTCTGTTCTTGATATCACATTATACTAAAAAAATTCCAATTTTGAAACACTTAGGTTGTTTCCTCTAAATGTAAATTATAAGTTAATATAAAAAATAATAGAACTGTATAATGCATATAATTATATGATTATATATTATTTATATTTTATAACATCCCCCTGTGAGTATTGTTTTATGGAAATTTCATCAGAGGTGGTTGATCGACCTTGGTCAGGTCATTGATAGGAGAGTGGGAAGAAGATTTATTAAAATTTAATATATAGTACTATGAAACATACAAAAAGGTAAAATTGTTAACATATATTTAAATTACTACATAATTATTTCATATAATTATTTCTCATAGAATGGATGGAGGAAAATAAAGAGTAATTGTAACCTGAAAGAAAAAATGGTGGTTTAAGAGGGTTTTATTCCTTCGTTCTAATGATCAGTTCACCTATTTATACACAATGATCATCATGTAAACAATGCATAATTCTATATAATTGGAATAATTAATGAATATACAAATTCTTAAATAGTTATATATATCATTTAGTTAAATTATATGAGGATGAATCATTCGATAAACTTTTATTGATAATATCAACGATTAATTTGGCTGTTTTTTTTATCATTACATATATGTTTTGTTTAATAAATTAGTATTTTGTATATCTAAATATTCCTGATTATAAAAAAATAATGTAATACATATTTAATAATCTAGTTAAACTGTAATGATGATTTCATGAATATCCTTGTAGAAGAAATTTAAGAACAAAATTATTTCATCTAATATGGTTGTAAATCAACACCTCACAGTCGATGATTTCATTTTTTAAATAAAAGAGAGATAGACATGAGTTTCAAAATGGATATTCCATTAACATGATATTATTATTGTACATATATGATACTGTAGTTATCAATATCACTTGGAATGTGGAGATTATGAGAGTATAATAAAATAAAGATCTAGAATAGAAAATAAATTGAAAAGGTATATGATTTTACCGATTCAATACTCTTCCTTGAGTACCTCCTTAAGGAAAGGGGTTTTGTTATTTTGGTAAGAAAAAAATATCATGGATGTAGGGAAAGAATAGATAATAGCATTTTAGATGATCATTTAAAATCTCCATGTCTTATATGAGTGAGGATAAAAGGGGGTGATGGGTGGGTTTTGTAGTGGAGGAGATGGGTGATTTTTCATTATGTAATTCATTCTTTTTTTATTTTGAACATGCCAAGAAATAGTGTCAATTATTGTAAAAAATTAATTTAATCGGTTCATGTGAATTTTAAAAAATTGTTCTTACAACATTCACAACTGAATGAATAGTTTTTTTAAATTATAATCTATATATACTGAAAACTACTATATTTTACTATTCACAAAAATTCAAGTATTTCAGAACAATCAAAAAACATTATGCTATCAATTTTTGAACATGTAGTATCAAAAAATTTAATATATTTTAAGTAATTATTTTAAATAGGATATATTTAATTTAATATTAAAATAATCATTTAATCAAGATAAACCGATTTTTAATTAATAAATCATTTTATAAAACACTAAACAATTAACTAAGGTCTCAAAAATTATCATAAAATAATTATATGATAAATTATTAATTTATGAATAAATCTTAGGAACATAAATTTTTTTTCAATCATTATAATAATTTAAAAAAATTAAATAAACTTTTACATTATATAAAAATACAAATACATAATTAATAATTTCCAATAAAATTAGTTACTATAATTGTATAATACAATAATATATATAATGCCTAAATTTTGTATATAAATTTGAGGTTGAGGTTAATATTCCTTTTTCTAATATACTATTCATATATATCATAATATTATTCATAACGGTAACATAACTATTCAATAGGGTCATGTTACTGTTCACTATAAAATTAGTTGATTATATAAGACTCTAAATATCGTACCGATCACAACCATGTATGTTTTATTTTGATATTCAATTCACAGATATGGAAAAATTATGTTTATTTTTTATTCTACTGGTGTGGAATAAAGGATGGTAAAAATAACGTTCAAATTTTAATTATTTTCTATATCTAATTTCATAATAAAAAATTGATTCTATAGATCTAAATTGGATTAATATATTAGTGATTGATATATTGGGACATTATGAATCAATTTAATATATTACAATTATTTAAACCGATAAAATAGTTATTAACTACAATGAAATATTTTTCACTATTAATCAGATAACGAAAAATCTCAAAAACATACTAAAAATTCGATGTAAATTAATTTTTCCATTAAATTTTTTAAATTTTATTTTATTTTTACCAATAAATATACACTTTAGTATATGTATATACATTTTTGTGAAACCATTTAAAAAAAATTAATTATAGATACTAATATTCACATTACAATGTTTGACATCTATGTTATAACTATCTGGTTTAGATAATTATTACAAAAACCTTTTATTTTTTAAAGACTCTGTGTTGCATGCATTAAATGTTGTATTTTGAAATCCTTTGGGTGTTACATTTTTCCATCCTTCAATAGGTCGCACCCTCATAATTGGAAATTTCACTTCGAAAAAAATATTAGATTAGAAAATATATTTTCAGATATCCCACATACTCTATACCTTAAAAAAATTCTAATATGTTTATCTATAGTTATCCTCAAATTCTATATTATGATCATTTTCTCTAATCATTTTTTCTAAATCTAGTTTCCAAGGATGCTACTAAACATCCTTTAATACCATTTGTAACATCATGACCACATAAACGTGGAGGCGTTGGATTATTTTATAAAAATGGAATGATTACAAAGAATCAAATCCCAATGGAAATATTAATTTTCTAGTTTTGGAAGAGAATATTACATATATGATACTCATAGTACAATACAAATTATATAAAATACAATAAGATCCATATTAAATGAAATAAATATCATCATTGAAACTCATTCAAAGGATTTTTCATCATTACATTGGAAATGGAAAATATAATAAGGGTGAGATAAAATGATTAGTAAGGGTTACATGAAGAAATTTATTGTTATGTAAATTCCATAAGGCATAGAAATTATGGCATGGTAAATAATTACAAAAACACAAGCCATCAACAATGAGGGAATGAAAATGAATCCATATATTTTATCATAGTGAAATTATCAAGCAAAGAAACAAATGAGTACTGAATAATGAAAAATATAATTTAGATGAATGTATGTAATAATAAAATGAAAAATTATAATGTCGATATGCTTTAGGTCTTTGAGAAGAAACCCATCTGATTTAGTATGGAAACAAACACAAAGGGTTTTTCACCAACAATTTTGTCTCATTAGACCTGCCAATGTATAATGAAGTTACAACAAGACTTCCCATCAATGAAGTTCCAAATATTTATTTTTACATAGATTTAATTCTTGAAAAATGTGTGTCATAATTATTTTTAATATTTAGGGGATACAGATTCATTAATATTTCTCCACTTAAAAAAATATTCAAAATTAACACTATAGGTAAAATAGTATACGAGAACGAAAATAATCATATCCATGATACAATATGATGGATATTTAAAATAAATATAATTTTAAATGAAAAATGATTTCACAGAGGTGTTATATACCCCATAAAATAATTAGTAAGCTCACAATACCAAATAAGTCTTAATGAAATGGAAATTGAGACAAAGCCCCTTACCGTAATTCTAGCATAAATTTGCCGTGTTTATGCCTCCCGAATAAAAAACTATATTTATTAGACAAATATTTCAGAATTATATTATATTAATCTATATAAATATTTATTAATTATAAATATTTAATTATATTTTTAATATTTGTTGATGAAAATTAATCTGTGTGATATCATGTTCAACATAAAAATGTCCAGTTTTGAATCTCCTTTCCAATTTTATCAAAATATAAATTATATGTTCAAATAATTAATTATATATATATATAATTCATATAATAATATGTTTATATATTATATATATTTTATTATATCAACTCTTAAGGATGGTTTGATGTTAATTTCACAATATTTGGTTGACTAACCTTTGTTGGGACATTGATGGTAAAGATCGAAGAAGATGCTTTAAAATATTATATATAGTAGTATGACACTTACTATATGTTATAATCATTAATATATAGTAAAATAAATGTGTAATTAATTATTTTAATTACTGGTTGTGTAATGGTTGGTGGAAAAAAGAAAGAGGGAGTGTAACCCAAAGGAAATAAAAGGGGTTTAAATGTGTTTATTTCCTTGGTATTAATGGTCGCTTTACTTATTTATAATTTATGAATATAATGTAAAATGGGTATAATTGCCAAAAATATAAATTAATAATGAAAATATTGAGGTGTAAATGGATATATATATAATTATTTTCAATGGTATGAGGATGAATCATTACATAAACATTTAGTGATAGTTTATTAGATTATTTTTTCTGTTATTTCGATCATTACATACTAATTTTGTTTAATAAATTATTATAATTTGTATAAAATGGTTCAGTAATATTAAATAGGATATAATACTAATTTCAAATTGTGTTTCAACCATAAAAATGGTTTTTATGACCATCCTCTAATGATATATTGAAAAAAGTAAAATTGTCATCCACGAAGGATGTAAATTGGCCCCATAAAAATGAAGACTTGTTTTTTAAAATAAAATAGGGAGAGAGAAAATATTTTCTTGATTGGTATTCCATTAACAATATATTATTACAATATATATATGATACTATAGTAATCATGATCATTTGGATATATGAGGTGAGAAGATTGTAATAAAAGAACGTTCTAAAAAGAAAATAAAAGGGAAAGGAAGATGATTTTACAACTTGAATTCTCCTCCTTGAGAAGCTCCTTAAAAAAGGGTTATTAGTCTTTTAGTATAAACAAAAGCTCTTGGATGTGGGAAGATACTAAGGAATAGGATTTTTATTAAACATTGACATGATTTAAAGCCTATTGAATTGAGGAGAAGAGGTAGTGAGGGGTGTTTTTTATAGTGGAGGAGATGAGTGATTTGTTATTATTTTATAGATTATTTTATTATTTTTTCTATAGACAAGAAATAATGTTTTTTTGTGCTACTAAATATAGAAATTAGTGCATGTGTATTTGAACCATTGGATCATACATTATTCCTAACTCAATAAATAATTTATTTTACTTATAATATATATATACCATAAATTACTATAATTTACTATTCAAAAAAATTTAAGTATTTCAGAAAAATCCCAAAAATTCACCATAACAATTTTTTGATTTGTAAAATACTAAAATATACTCTATTTTACAAACATAAATTTCGAAATAAGAAAAATATATTTATTTTAATTTAAATAATTATTTTCTAAAAAATACATAATTTATATTTATAGTTCATTTTATAACACTCAGAAAAATTAACTAAGATATCATAAAATTATCTAAAAATCACAAGACAACAAAATATTATTTTTTGAATAATTTTTTTAAATTTTTTTTGGATCATTATATTAATTAAAAAATAATAAATAAATATTTAAATTTATTAAAATTAATAATACCTAATTAATAATTTACAATAATTATATCATACATTCATACATAAGATTCCTAATTTTTTTTATACATTCAAGGGTGATGTTACTATTCATTTGGACATTTTACTATTCAAAAAGTTCGTACTAATATTAATAAGAGTAACATTACTAATCAAAAGGGTGAAGCTACTAGTCACCAACAAATTAAGTTAGTCATATCTGACTCTAAATATGTTACTGATCACAATCATGTATGTCTATTTTTTGAAATTAAATTTATAAAATCAGAAAAATTATGATTAATGTTAATCCCATGGGAGTGGCGTAGAGCAGGGTAAAAACAATGTTAAAAAATTTAATTAATTTTCATATCTAATTTAAATATAAAAAAATATTCAAATGATATATATTAGATTGATATATGTATAATTTATCTAATATAACATTTAGAATCAATTTAATATATAATGATTATTTAGACTAATAAAATTGTTTTTAACTACAATGTTTTATTTTTCACTGTTAATCAAATAATAATCTTTCACATAAAAATACTTAAAATTTAACCGTAATTAATTTTTACAATAAAAATTAAAAACTGATATTTATTTTCCATAAAATTATAAATTTCCTTATAAATAGGTTTCATTTATGTAAAACCATTAAAAATAAAATTTTATAATAGTTATTACTCTTAATATTATTTTGTTTATCGTATATGTTATAATTGTCTAATTTAAATAATTATAACAACAACGCATTGTTTCATATAGACTCAATGTTGTGTGCATTACATGTTATATTTGTAAATACATGTTGTATTTCCAAAAACATATAATCAATTGAAGTAAATATAGATTGTTTACTGAAGAAATACAAATCATGATATAAATTAATCATTTAATGAATAGGTAATAGAATGGAGTAATGGATTTCCACGAGTCCAATCCCCTTAAGGTAAATATAAGTGAATTTATATATTAGTTAACAAAAGTAAATATATAATGGAAAAAACAATTGAGATAAGGTAGAAAAACATCTTACAATGGATTAATAGATGAGAATGATATGACTGTAATGTCATAAAAAATAATAATAATTCCCCTGAAGGGTAATCACATTTAAAAGATCATGATTTTAAAATTTGGATGAAAAGACAAATTATAAAAATTTAGTAACATTTAAGTCAAAACCCTTGATATAAGAATAAAATAAAATTGAAAATAAAAAACCATAAAGAAAATATAATACATGATGTAATATAATAAATATGAAAGATAAAAAAATAATTTTAAATTTGTGAAAATCAAGAATCATATATCAAGAAATAATATTTGGGACCAAGAAAATATTTGAACTAAAAAAATTAGTATAGTAAGAATCATCCAATAATGAGGTTATATAGATGATTTATTAAAAAATATACAATAATAAGGGAAATTTATAATTTTTTATTAGGAAGGATAAATAAAACATGGAATAATAGAGCTCGATAAAAAATCAGCTAACATAATAGAAGGAAATTCATTTAGAAAAATCCATTATAAATTTTGTAAATTTTGGGTCGATTACACCTGAAATAAACATATTCTAGAACAATATTGATTATAATAAGATATAAGATTATGATGAAATAACATATAAATGGGGTATATAGTTCAGTATAATATTGAAAAGATGTTTTATAACATAAGAATGTCTAATAAAATTCAAATTTTAGATAGATAACACTTACATTGCTTCAACACATAGTCGATTGCACTCTATGACTCAATAATAAACAAATTAATATCTTACATTTATATTCTAGAAAATTATTTATATAAAATTCATTTTATATAATTTATTTAAGATAATTTAATAAAAATATATTTGTTTGTTGTATGTTATTATATATTTTCCATCAACTTTTAATAAATATAACTATTTCACTCGTGATTCTTAATGTCAATTTGGGTACACATCTTCGATAACAATTTCATAATTCCATAGTCATTCATTTTGATTGAATATATAAAATATATTTATTTATAAACATAGTATATTATTTTTTTATGTTTATTAATAGTTTTTTCTGAAAATAGGAAAAAGTTCAACTTATAGTGGTAATTAAAGAGAATTATGAAGAAAATTTAATAATATGTTATATAAAAAAATAATTTATAATAGTAAACCAAAAAAAATTTATTTGTAACCTATAATAATATAGTTATTTATATTTAAATATTCATTTGTGATATAGTTTCATAGAATCATTCATGATTGTGTTTAAACTAAGCCAAAAAAAATTAACTGCATTGGTGGTTATAGTTAATTGATTTTATAATATAACTATAACATAATTTTTATTTTACTGTTTATATATTTATCAGTTGAAGAATTTTATATTAGTGGATTTGATGAAAAATTATTGTTATAATGAAAAATGTAAATTATTTTATAATGAGGTGGTATCCCTCACAATACATAATTAACATTTTCCATTCAAAACAAATGATAGATAATGAATGAGTAATAATGTTTTATTTTTTATATGAATAATAGTATTCTATTTTTCACATTTATCTTTTAATTATATCCTTGTATCCTTTAAATCATGTTGGTTGTAAAAAATTAAAGAAATCACTTAGTGGTGGTGGTGGTCCACACGCACACACAATCGACATTCTTATATTTAAATAAGTGCATTGGATGGAATAAATAATTATTGATTAAAAAATAAAATTAAACATCATTATGCTAAGGATATTGAGGTGAAAATATTATTATGTTTTGGATATGTTTATATGAAAAATATTTTGAAGCAAAGGTTAAATAGAAAATGTAATACTCATGTTGGAACAAGGAACATTATTGTGAATGTGTCCATTAAAATAATGGGACTATATTATCATTTAGTGACTAGTGGATTTAAAACATGAAATGTAATTCATTTAGAATAATATTATTTACTGTATCATTGAAATTTCAAAGGGTGACTACATCATAGAAATAGAGGAATTGATAAACTTTTACAAGGGTTGAAAAATGGTACTTTTTAAATTCATAATATTATTATTGTTGCTATAAAACAATTAAAACGTCAAAAGATCAAATAATTAAAAATAATATAGATTTGGGTTATCTTATTCCATAAAATCTGTAAACAATAATTTCCAAACATTTTTAAAAATTTTTTTGAATGCATTTATTTTTACATTTTTTTTCTTTAATATAATATTTATTTTTACAACGGTTACTAATTTTCACCATTGAAATTTAAAATTATTTAAAAATATAGAACAAAAAATCATACAAAATTCTCTATTATTTAAATACTAAAAATTTCCACATTTAATCTAAACCAATTTCTAAATATTATAAAAATATCTTTTCAATTAATGTAAAAAATGTATAGAAAAACATGTTTTGTTAGAAAATTGACATCATTTTAATTAATGATACCATCCATATTTATTATTGGATTAATATGAGTCAATGTATTTATTTATGTGTTTAAAAATAAAATTATAATAATTATTTAAGATATAATAAATTAATAAATCAATTAATAATTCTTCAAGGTTAATGAAGTGGTTCATTAAAAATAATAATTTCACCATTAACACGTTAATTTACAATAATCAATGTAATCTATATTATATTCATTAAAATAAAATTGATTTTATCAAATAATATATAAATTTTAATCTAAAATATAAAATTCATTTTGTGAGATTTTAATTTTAAAAGTTAATAAACTTATTTTTTAATTTAAGTGTATAAATATAGTTTTTATAATGAAATATTACACGAGTTTTAAATTTTTTAATCTTATGCATTGTAATCTGAGATGGTATTTTTTTAAAAAATTGTTATATATATATCTTTTATGTCATTATTTATTTATTGTAATTTCATAAAAGTAACATTTTCTGAAAAAAAATATTTATTTTTCTCCATTAACCCACAAATAAATTATTTCAAAAATATCAAAATATTATTCTAGTATAATAATGATATGTGTAATTTAAATATTATTTATATTTATTAAATTAATATAAGAAAATTTATAAATGACATTTATAAATTAAAAATATAAACAATGGAAAATTTATTTTATTGAAAATTAATTTAAGTTTATTTAATTGTTCATAATCATATTTTGATTATATTTAATGTATATCACAAAATTTTTAATCAGAATTTATGTAATTATTCTACAATTTTCCTAATCATATTCATAGAATATGTCACATTTCTTTTTTTGGGTTACGTGTGAGGCAAAATATTTCAAATACAATATTTATTTATGGGAAATAGATGGTGATATTTGGGATCCTTAAATGCCCCCCCAAAATAATGATTAACATGGTAATTATAATTTATAATAACCAATGATATATCTTAGGGTTTTTGTAATATATAAAGAACTATTAATAAATTTATAATGACATTTTTTCTCACTATCTTTGTTATGAAAAATGAACTCATATTTTTCCTCATAAAATAAATTTATCTAATTTTTATTTTTCCATTAATAAATTGTGATAAATACCACTATAAATGGGAAGTATATTTTCATAAGAAATTTATAATATTCCATGTATTAAAAGGATATCATGGTTTTTTTCATATTCTAGTTTTATGAATTGAAATAATCATCGCAACTTTGTCAAGAGAGACAACACATGCCTAATATCACAAAAAATATTACTTACGAAAGGATAATATGATGTTATATTTGAAAATTACTCTAAAAATCTATTATTGAGGTGTTATATACTTGGTGTATAGTATTTAGAACACATGAATTATTTATTAATATTTTATAATATACTGACCAGTATAGATATTTATGTTTTTAGAAAACATTAACGTTACAGAGTTGTTGGTTCGAATTGATTTTAATGTAACACTAATAGTTCCTATGTGGATTATATGCATTCATAATTTTATATATTTTTCAGGAAACACATCAATCACTGTGGTTATGAATTCTCTCCATTTTCTAGGTCAATTATTTTTCTATCATACTTTTTAGCATACATATTTGGTAATTTATTTAGAAAATTTATATTTTCCTAAAAATTAATGAAATTAATCTATTAGTTCCACCTATAAATAAACCCAATTTCATGTCACCATTTTTACTAATATCTTCACTTATTCACAAAATTTAGTTTCCTTATGCCATCATTTTCAACACCTATTAGATCTCTAGGTTTTTATGAGACACATTGGTGTATCATTATACACATATCAATTATATTAAATTCATCATTTTTTCATAAATAATCTTTTTCAAAGGAACATCTATGACCCTCTACGCGAACGAGCGTGTACCCAAGTGGTACAGGCTCCTGCTTGGCATCCAAAATACCCGGGTTCAAAACCAGGTAGGGATGAATTTCCGGGGTACAGTAGCAGAGCACTGTAGTGGGGCACTATAGCAGCGGTGGAACTGTAGCGGCGGCAGAACTGTAGCGACAGAGGAACTGTTGCAGAATACTATAGCAGTGGCGGGCACTGGAGCAGGTATTGTAGCTGTGCCTGGTACTGTAGCAGTACTGTTCACAGAGGGTCCTTTGTGGAAAAAATGGTCTTTCAAGCCTTGTTTTCAGGCCACTTGGCCTTGGGCCTTCGGGCTACGTATTGGGTCTCCCTATACCCTCTAAAGAGGTCTTTGATTTAAATAATAAATTGAGGCTTCGACCCCAACCTTTTAAAAAAACATCTATTAGCCTCTATCAATATACTCAATAGTATATTTAGGAATTTTATCCATGTTCACTACATTAATCATTTATGTTGATAGATGGAACAAAATAACAACATATTGTGTCACTTGATATTTTATTCTATTAGGATTATTTTCATCTTAATATCTACACCTTATAATCAATTATTAACATGGTTCCTTGAGGAACCATGTATTACATTAAAAATGGATTACCCATGGGTGATGAAATATTTATACCATAATAGAATTAATTTCAAATAATTTCATAGATAATATAACCTCATTATTTCTTACACTTCATGATTATTACATTATATTTTTGTTCAACCTAAATAACACCCAATTCAATATTGGTATACTGTGTTATATTCTGCCTTATTCATTAATATAATTCATTATATATAATAAATACATCATTGGTTGTTAAAATATAATGTGATTAAATAAATAATATCCCATGGGAGTATCCATCTGTTTGTGTATCCATAAGTCCACTCGACGCACACCAACATGAAGATTATGTTAACACTAATCTAACCTTGTCCAGGGTTATAACCCCTTAGTTCTTCTATAAGAAAACCACATTTACATTCTCAAATATGATAGAGATGTAATTTCTTAGCATACCTCATAATCCATAACATTATTTAAATATCCTAATTTCAACATATACATCGAATAATCCAAATAGATTTCATTAAGAGTCTCTTATCCTAGTCGATAAAATATTTAATATTAAATCATCTAATTTAAAGGGTCATCTAATACAACGAAATTATTGTATACCATTACATATAACCCATTAGAGAATTTAAATCAGCAAATAAATACATCATAATATGAAATTTTTTTCAATCCATGATCTGATATAATCAATGAATTAACTCAGTTGTAACTATGTAAAATATATATAATAATTAAAACATTCCTCTATAATACATTCCCATTATTTTTTGGATTATATTTTTACAGAAATAGAAAAAAAAATTAACAAAAAACCATGTCTTCTTTAATTAGGAAATTTTTACGAAAAGATATGAAACTACTTAATTCATAAAAAGTATTCGATATCTTCAATAAATCATATAAAGAAGATAATATTTCAGAAAAATCATTATTAATAAATTTATTCCTAGAAGGGGAAATAGAAATATAATAATGGGGTTAGATAAAATTCTGCTTATGTGTAAACATGAGAGACAATATTAAATGATATATGGGTGTATAAGATGATAAAATGTGTATTATCAGGGAATATAGGAAAATCATACAAAAAATAAATATCATAAAACACTATATATGAAATATATAATAGAAAATAATAGAAAATGAATCTTGTGAATTTTGAAATATTAGTAAATAATTATAATCCTTGAATGCATAACATAGTCATAACAATAAGTAAATGGTTGTGTTACAAATATATTTATAAGAACACACTGTGAATATATCCATATATGTCTAATATATTTGTTGTGACCAAATATTATTATGAAAACCATTTTAGTTATGTAAAATTCCATGTATATATATGAATCATTATGTAATGAGATAAAAATAGTTTATCAATGCATTAGAGGGTGTTATATGACCACACACATCTTTATCCATTCAAATGAGTGTTAAATAGAATCCATTCATTAAATATATCGCAATAAACCCATAGAAATAATATTGGATTAATATAATTTTATATTAGTATCACATATTGAAAATTTTCATAATTAAATAAATGATAAAAAATGTAAATTTTCCATGAATATTAATGGGTATCCTAATATATTTAGTAACATTAAAGGTAAAAAAATATCAATTACTTTAATATAGTATATGATGTTTACTTTGTATATACAATGTGTATACATTAAAGTCTATAATTTCCTTCATTAATCTATGTATTGTATATAGGTCAACATCCATCAATCTATGTAATTAAATATAGAATTAACTTATAATAATTATATTTTGAGAGACCTAATAAACAATCAATGATTATGAAAAAACATGATATAATGGATTTTTATGAGTCTAATGACCTAAAATATTATAAGAGAATTTGAGAGAAATTTCATTAATGGATATTTCCATGGAAATAAATATCTTTGAGATAAATAGAAATCAATCATCACTATGGAAAACATGTGGAGAATAAAATGACTGTAATATTTTAAATAAAATCATGAAAAATACTCCATATGTGTTATCATATTTTATTGATCTATACTTTAAATTGGGGTTTCTAAAATAACCTAAAAAATTAAATAAAATATAAATAAAAAACCATAAATATAAGAATATCATCATATTGAATATAACATTCAATGAAAAAAATGAAAATTCATGATATAATATAACAAATAGGTATCATAAACATAATATAAAAGTAAATTTCTATATAATAAGAAGCATATATAAGGTAACTAGAAGTTATCGTTTGAAAAAATTTCAAGTAACAAATTCATTGAGGAACGAATAATTTTATAATGAGGTTATAAAGAATAATTTGACAATGATAGAAAATATGGAATAAATAAATTATCATTTATTAATTATTTATTATAAATCATGCATGGAGTAATAATATTGAATATGATATATTCAAACTCAATGTAAAGAAATTAATTTAACAAAAATGTAAAAAAAAATTGGTAATTTTTTTTCAAAACCACATAATAGAAAGAATATTGAATAGAAAATTTAATGTCAATAAATATAATTTGATAAAGTTAAAAATTAAAATGGGGATCCAATATAACCATATAATATATAACACACTATGTATAATAAAAAAGTGTATCAAGGAATTCAAATTCGAGATAATGAAACCATACCATATTTCAATGCCTAGTAAAATACACTCAAATTCCAAATATATCAAATATAAATACAATAATATTCTATATTAAAAACACATTTATATACCTTAAATTTTAAATAATATTATAAATGTTGAATCCTGGTTTTTATTTATTTAGATTTTCATTACTTGAGTCAAAACATGAGATATTTTATAGTTATGATTTATTGAAATTAAGAACATAATTCATGAAAATATAACAAATTAATATAATCAATAAAAAATAATTCTTCAATGGTTCAATATAAGTAACATTTACTATATCTAAAATCATCTGGACACACATCAATGAAAATGGGTGAGCATGGGCCCAATAAGGGAACAAGAAAGGGAGACATTTAACATCTCTTCATGATAAATATTAAGAATAAAATGAGGTATAAAAATTAAAAATGATCAAGAGACCATGAATCATATCATAATTGAATAATGAATTATAACATGGAAATGTGGATAAAATATTAAAATGTGGCATTTATAAACAAATCAACAACATGTATGACGAAAGATTCATAAATGAATATTAACAAGGATATTCACCAAGGAATCATAAAACATGTAATATATAGATAATAAATTCATTACCTAATTCATTGGAGCACTATTGTGGTAAACCCTTCTAGTGTATTAATTTAATTTGATTTAAATTCACCATATTAAAGCATTTTTCCTTAGCCTGAGGAGAATAAAACAGGGGTTTCCTATAGAATCCTTGAGAACCTAAGTTATGAATGTCCTAAAAATAACATAATTTTTAACCAACAGAAATTTAATATTGGTTTCAAAATTTTAAATCCATGGGTCAACAAGTTATAATAACAAATAAGTGAATAATAATGGATAAAATAAGGGTTTTAAGTCTTTATAATATAAGTGTAAGTCCCAAATCATGAGGATAGAATATTGGGGACATAAAGAAACATTGGGGGACTATTATGGGGGAATCTGTTTGACAAAATCATGGAGTATGGATTGTTAGTTATGGGGAAAAGAGAAATAGGTGGGAATTTTTTGTAAAAGTTATAGATTTATTTAATACATTCTAAATATATTTCATTGATATCTATATTTTGGAAAAAGAATAACCATTAGATTACTATTGGGATTTACCATATTCTGAAAATTTGAGAGGGATTTTATTATTTTTAATAAAATAAAAGTGAAAAAAATTATACTTATTTTTATCATCTAAAATAACATTTTCCATGAAATAATGTAATAAAAATTAAAATTTCCATTTTCTACTACGTAATTAAATTTACAGGTATATAAATTCATTAAAATCTATTAAACTACATGATATTAATAAATTATCATATATTAATTTGTTTATTGTGGTTAAATAATTATTATATAATCAAGAAATAATAATTATGTCCTTAAATAAAACAGAAACCAAAAATATTATTTTTATTATTCACTGAAAAATTATGCCTTTTAGAATATTTTAAAAAATCTACCCTAAAATAATTTTGAGGTGATTATTTGGAATATAATTCTTATTTCATCATAATATTTATCTAAATATTATAATTTTATATTTTAAATATACATATGCCTTTTATTGAAAAATATTAGTTTTTTAAAAATAGTCAAAATTTGAACAACTAAAAATTTTTGAATGACATTATCTAATAATTTTATCATTTCTTTTAATATAATATATTTTTAAAAGATTACATAATAAAAAAATTATTATTAAGAATAACTAATTCTATTATAAAAGTATATATTTTTTCTAAAAAATGTAATTGTTTTTTATTGTTTCCGAACAATCAATTTATCCAATTGGTCTTATATAAAAAAATATTTTGTTACGAAAAATTAATCAAAAATAGTATTAATAGAATTAAACATTTATTTAAAACAAGGAAATTAAACTTTTTATAACATATTATTATACACATAAACCCTTATTAATCTTTGGAACTCCCTAAGGGTCATTAGTGAGAAGGCGGTTGTTCAATAGGGTGTCTCGGTCAACATTACCAAGTGGTAATTCATATTAACTTATACTTATCACATATAAGATTTAATTCAAGACATGATTTTTAAATATTGTATAGGTATTCATTTAGGTTATACCCAAATTAAATTTCCAATCTCCAATGTTTTGATAAATGTATTTCAAACTGCATGACTCTATTGGTTGAGAATATCATTTATCATTTATGCATCAATAAATCTTTGAAATTAATTCTTAAAAAAGTAATTGTACTGGTAAAGTTGTTACCAATGTATATAGTTCCTAATGTTAAAAAAACTTATGGTTTTATAAACTAATGATGATGCCATTATACCAATAGTCCCATTTCTCCCTATAAATACATATTCATAATTTTCCTCAAAATTCACTACAATATCACTAAATATTATTTTTCCATATTATGATGTTTTAGGGTATTAAAATATTTTGTTCGATTTATATAGTTTTTTTCATCATATAAATTATTCTTTAAAATTTGGGTGACCCATATGTTCACATTTTATATGTTTTATATCATTTTTTTTTCTAATTATAGTGTTTTTCATTTTCATTCATTTTGTAGCTAACAAATACAATGATTTTTTTAATGAGATATAGTTTCATTGGTTAATAAATATTTTGAAAGTGTATACTATTATATAATTTAACACACTTTTTTGTACGAATAAAATATTAATAATAAATGTTGGGTCATTACAGTATCCCTCCTTTAGAAATTTCATCTCAAAATATCAAATCATATTCATCCTTTATAATTGGTGATCAAACATCTATTTGATTATTTTCATTGGTTCCTCCACAAAATTTTTTTAATGTGAGTTGACATATTGTGTAAAAATTTGTCTCTCAAATCCATGATATCTACTATATTTCCCACTAAAGATATGTTATTATCGAGTTGTCCCATCACCAGATTCAGAACATGTGAGGGATTAGGCACGTACATCCCCAAGAGAGATGTTGAATAGATAATGTACATGAGCATGATTTGGTTGAATTTATTGATGAAAGTACACTAATTTTATGTGATTAATGATCTCAAATGGTCCATTGTACCATGTGATAAGACTCCCATTATTTCCAAACCAGCTGACATTCATTTATATTGATATCCAATGGAAAAAATTATCTACAATATCAAACTCTATTTCCCTTCAAAGGATGTCATGATTACTCTTTACCTGACTTTAGGATCATTTTATATGTTGTTTAATGGCATGTATCTTTTCATTATTCTATTAGAGAAGATCAATCCCATCTGGAATTCTCTCACCAAATTCATCACCACTAGTAGGATTTCTTCATTGATTCCCACAATGAGCGCCATATGGTTCCATTTTAAAAACTGAGTTTATGTTTTTGTTGTAAAAGAACTCTAATAATAAGATATTTTGAACCCATAGACCACTAATTTTTTTAGTTATGTTCTCTGCATATCATCATGTTTCTATATATTTCTTTCATATTGGTTATATTATTGGGCTAATAGGACACACTGTAATAAATATTGAATTAATATCCTGATGAATGATTATGTAAAATTTAGTTTTGAACCTTTGATCATGATCAGAAAAAATTCAAAGCAACTCCCCATGTAGAATCACTCCATCCATTCGGTATATAATGCAAATTTTTTCCGGAGAAAAATATTCAGAAATAGGGATGAAATGGGATGTCCTGGCGTGTTGATACACTACAATAAATTTTGCATTTTTTCGTTTTGATGTTATTGATAGGTCACTGATGAAGCCCATAGTTATATTATCCTACTTACATGTTCTTAGGCATAGTGATTGAAATTTCTCTTTAGTATGTTTTCAATACACCTATAATTTTTGAAATAAATATCACCATATAGTTTAGTTGGAAATCTCAATTTTTATAATTTTCAAAATATAATATTCAAAATGGTATTTTTATGTTCTATTCCTTCCAGGATAAATAGTTAATATAGTGTTATGTGAATCATCCATCAGATCCTTCTTTATCTCTATGATATATGGGATACGTTGACATGTAAAAAAATTAGTAAACATTCATGACCAATATAGAAACTAAGAAACATACCATTATTAAATGAATATTTATTCTTTTGAAAAAAGTAATATTATCATTGAGTTCATGAATCCACATAATTTCAAATACAATAAATTCAATCATTATTATTGAATTAGGTACTTTTTTATCACCGATAACGATATTTTATTGAATAGAAAACATTGTTGGAACCATACTGTATGAAGTGTGATTGACACTCTTTTATTTTAATGATCATAAATCATGATTATTTTAGTAATATTGTTTCACATATTGATTGAAATAATTTTACATTATATAAATGGTTTTATAATATTTATGAAAATTATAATGGTGAGTCCCCATTAGTTTGGAGACTCTATTACGACAAAGATGACCTACCACTAAAGCGGAGTGACTGTAACCGCCAAGATGATATACCGTCAGACCGAGTCACCATTACTGCTAATAGAATATACCGCCAGGATGAGATACCACCATACCAAGTCACTATCACCACCAATAATTTATTACACTAGAATGATAAACTACCATAGGTGAGTCTCCACTCCAATCAGCGGATCCACCACAAGATGCTGAGTAACCACCAACATCAAGTTACCAATGCTATTATGGGACAATGTCATAAATGGCCCAACAATTAGATTTATTCAAGGGTAGTTTGACCAAGTAATAAAGACAATGTAAAAGACGATATGAGGATTGTGGATCTTCTTAAACCAAAGTTGCCATATATTCAAAAAGGATATCTCTCTTTTATTATTATACAAAAAGATAGATACATGCAATCTCCTACAAACCTACAATGGATTATGCTACTAAATTTGTGAATGGACAAGAACTTACAGATTAAAATTCTGTGAAGATAATCAACACAGAATCCCCGAACCCATTACCAATATTTTCTAAGTCATTAGATTGTGATCAACTGAAACTTACCTATTGATTTTTATGATCACCTGTTCTACTTCGATTTTCCCAAAATAAGCACAAAAATCTCACCAATGATGATATATGGTTTGTGAACATACCTAACACATCAGACTAATATTTTCTTATTATTATTTGTTCTATCTATTTTTATTTTGAGTAGTGTGATATTTTCCTATTATCCAACACATATTTTCATCTGCACCTTCCGGGAGAGTACTTATTATTCACTTTTTACTTAATCATTATTCCACTATATTTGTTGAAGAGGTCCCTATGTGACATGTGATATTCATACATCCCATGAATTACTGTGGAAGTGGAATTTTAGACTGGATATAGTGTTTTTGACTATATACCTAATCCATGTATTGTAATTATTTTATTATATTTATAATCTACATTAAAGTTTGTATGTTCCAAGTGGAGGAGATCATGTATCACATTGAGACTGAATGTCTTATATGTCATGATGTGTCATTATATTTTTTTACTAATATATATTAGATTGTTTTTATCTATAATCAATTATATTATTTTGATATTTAATCATAAATAGTGTTGATTGTTTTCATCTAAGTAAATTGATTTCAAAATTTTCAGTATTTTTAATCAATATTTTAAATATGGATTAATTATTCATAATATTTTAAAAAGATATATCTTATATTTAAAAAATATTTTGGTTTATTGGAAAATTTCTTTTAATTAAGGGTATTTTTAAATTTATGTAATAATGAATATAATTTTTTAAGACCTCAATTCACCCCTCTTAAGTAAATCACCCCGACCAAAATTCTGGATGAAAATATTTATATTACATATTTATATTACTACATTTTTAACATTGATTTTATATGTATTCTAAATATATAAAAAATTTCTATCATAAAAATTTCATTCATTATGGATAATAAAAAGAATGATGTTCTACCAAAGGACTTATTTATATTAATGGAACCTAATATTCTCAATGGAAAATCAAAATGAATTTGAATATAGGAACTATAGGTTTTGATATATGAACTGTAATATAAGATCAATATGAAATACCACAAACATTTAGATGTGAATGGAGTAATTCTAAAAAAATACATACAATAAAAATTGCAATTATAACAATTCATTGTTTTCAGCATTTGGAGATGATGAATTCAATATAATATCTACTTGAAAATCATCTTTTCAAATACGGGATTCCTTATCTGTCTCACATGAAGGAACATCAAATGTCAAAGAAATGAAAATAAATATATACTCAACCATGTATGATACTTTTAAAATGAATTATTAGGAACCTATTTATGATATATATCTCAGGTTTAATGAGATAGTCGACATAATTCACATAATCTAAAAAATTAAAAGAAAAATATTAATTAATGGGACTACTAAACTGCTTGCCAGATTGATGGAGATGAAAATATATGTCAATTCAAGAATCATTTAATTTATGTAAACTACCTGTCATGGAACTAATATTAATGATGACTATGTATGAAGAAGATATTAATGAAACAAAATATATTTATAAATATCAACCAAAAATAAAATTAGTATTCTTAAAATATATTTCCTATATAGAAAGACAATGATTTCAAACTAATGATTCAATTGAATAATGATCATCTATTGATAATGAATATGAAATAAACATGTGGATAAAAGATTCATGAAATTATAAAGAAAAAAGATGCTCTTCAAAAAATAAAATTTCAAAGGATATTATGATAACAATGGAAGGTGGAAAAATTATTGGAAAATTGATTGAACTCAAAATGAAGTTGAATTATTTAATTCAAGTGGAAAGGACACATTAAATATGACATTAAAAAATTGAAATATAAAAATATGTATGTGGATGATGATTGAATATACAAATAGGTCATGAAAGGAACATGAAGTGCTAGCGAAGAAAGCTCAAGTGACTCAGATGATAATGAAGAAGATAATTCTAACATAGACAATATGTGCTTTACATCAAGCATATTAATGGTACATGTTGTTCTTCCTAACAGTCCTATTAATGTCTCATACATTTATAAAACTAATGAAAATAATGACAATGAAGAAAACACGATTATCAGATATTTGTTTGATTTTTGTAACATGCTAGAAGACACCTTTCTTACGATGATAGATAAATAAAAGTCACTCAAGAAACAATAAGCCTTAGAAGAGAATGATACAAGTAACATAACAAATGAAAAGGAGAGAAATGATCAATTATTGAAATGATACAAAGAATTAATATTTTAAAATGAATAGTTAAAGAAATAATAATTTACTTATGGAAGTAAAACATTAGCTAATATAATGAGAAATAATTTTTCTCCCATATGTAAAATTGCTATAGGCTACCATCCAAGACAAAGAAAAATCACAAAAACAATATTTACACCAACTTTTAGTTTATAATGTTCATATACTACCAGTAACTAATAAAATTTTCCTAATAACATTTTAATATCTATAAGTATTCCATCTATATATAATTATCCAATTTGGAATAAATGGATTCTTAAATATTTTAGATAATATATAACTGAACACAGGAGGATTTGGGTTCCAAAACCATTTTTCGTATAAACATTGTGTTGTAATAAACCTGTTTGAAAACCTCCATAGAAAATATATTGTATCTAATTAGTGTATGTTCTTAAAATATGACTCCAGAGTGTTTACACTTTTTGAATTTTATTAAAGTTGATGGTGGGCATGTTACTTTTGGTGAAAATGAAAAAGAGAAAATTATTACCCTGGATAAATTGGGAATTCAAATTCAGTATTAATTTCAAGAGTTAAAGATGTATATGGTTTAAAATAAAATCTACTTAGAATATAAAAATTATGTGATGGAAGATAATATGTAAAATTTTAAAACAATTCCTTCCATCTTTATAATCAATAAAAATATTTATTTGTTTACTGCTTTGAGAAATGATAAAATTTATTCAATTGATTTAAATTATTTATCTTCTAAAATTGTTTTTTTCTTATGTACCATTCAAAATGATTCATTGATTTGGAATAGGATACCAGTCCATTGAAATATTCACTCAAATATATATATATAACTATGAATGATTTATTTAGAGATCAATCGATGTCTAAATTCTCAAATGATAGTGTTTGTAATCTATGTCAAATGAGGAGACTTCATAAGATTTATTTTAAATCTATGAAATATGTTTCAATCTCCCATCATCTGAACTTATTTCATATGGACTTATTTAGACCATCTAGTTTCTCCAGTCTACATGGAAAACAATATCTCTGTGTTGTTATATTGGACATCTCTAAATAAACTTGGGTATGCATTCTACACCACAATATTGAAGCTTGTTAAAACGTCAGTAAGTATACCAAATCTGTATAAAATCTTAATGGACATAGAAGAAAAAACTTATGATGTGATCATGGTAGATAATATGAAAATAAAAACATTGAATCATTTTTTCTCAAATTGGTAATATTCAATACTTTTCATCTCCTAGAACACCAATATAAAATGGTTTGGTAGAATGAAGAAATATGACACTTCAAGAGATATCCTCAACCATGATAAATGAGTATGTCCTACCCATCCTATTTTGGGGTGTTGTCATTAATATAGCCTATTATACTATAAACATAGTATTGATTAAAACAATCATTAAATTAACACCATATGAGTTATATAAGAACATAAATCCAAAGGTTAATTATTTTAATATTTTTGGTTGTAATGTTTTTATTCTTAATAGAGAGTATAATATTGAAAAATTTTCTTCCAAGTGCGATAAATGAATTTTCCATTGGTATTAAAATTTAATTAATGTATCGAGTATTTAATAACATAATTGGAAAAATGCAAAAATCTATTCACATTTGGTTTGATGAAACAGATCCCACAAAAGTTAAAACACCCTTAGAAGAACCAGAGGATGATATGTCAACTCTAAATCTCAATTATAAAATTTTAAATGTTCTATTAACCAAATAGATAGTTTAACCAGTAAACTTCCATAATCTAAACAAAATGAATACCATTAGTCTACTATCTCCTCTTCTCAAAGACTCATAAGGACTCATAGAAATTACCCATTAGATATTGTAGTCGGAAACCTTGATAGAGGTATATAGACCACATCTGTACTTATAAATAAAATTGAACACCATGATTTTCTTTTAAAACATGATTCCCTATAAGGGATGGTGGGTGCGGGATATGAGAATTTTTTTGAAGAGTTCAACCTGATTGCTCACCAAACTTTCCCAGAGGACATGGTCGATCCATGATTTGAATTTGATGAAATGATTGTGTACTCTAATACTAATGACGTTTCTAAAGAAAATGAGCTAGTAATTGAAGATGATGAAGAAATTGTTATAGTTGTTGATGGGAGTGAGACAGATATTATTAAATATCCACCAAGAGTATCAGGTGGAATTGTTTCGTCACCACACTCTCTTACTTCTAGAAAAAATCTATGACATAAAAATGATGATGATGATGATACTAAAGGTTTTGAAGAAACTCAGTTTAAAATTTCTATGTTTATAAAATCAATTGAAAATAATTGTAATAGAGATAATGATATTGTTTCTAAATAATAAAATAAAGAGATTTTAGATCAAAAATAATCCCCTAGTTAGGATGATGATAATCAGAATAATGAAGATCATATTGAATAGTATTATGATAATAGAAAAAATAATGATCTTCCTGATCATAGAGACGATAAAAAAGGCGGTACTGATCATGGAGGTTGTGATTATAATATAAAGGATCCTCATATTGAACAAGATATAGTTCAAAATCAATCTCTTTCACCACTGCTATCTTTTTTTCATAGAAATGAAAATAAAAAAGGATTCCATGTTTCCTAGTGTTCCAAAAGATTATATTGATGGTATGGATGATTCCAATGAGGGGGAGAAAACTTTAAATCCTAATGATAAAATAGACTAATCGGAACCAGAAGATAATATAGAAAGAAATTAGATATTGGTTTCTATATCTATAAGTGAGGTGGAGATGACTACCATTCCAGTTAATTTGTCAGTTTCATTGGATTATTCTCCATAGATATCCATCCTACAATTTTAATAGTCATCACTTATGCACATTATATCTAAAAATGGTCTATATTATAAAGTTACTAGTAAATTCCTTGTAATTACATATATACAATCATCAGTTTTCTTCATCCAAAATGTATGAAGTAACCTAGTTTTTTTAGTAATGTACTTCCAGATACTAACTCAAATGATGAGCCTAAGACTTTTCATAGAAGACAAGGCACTATAGTAGATGCAATCGATCACACTAGAGTTATAGCCTTTTAACCCTATGAAATCCAATTGACCAACTGATACACCTATTCAACCTATTGTAACTCCTAATGTAATAACCTAAGAAGATAATAGTTCATTACAATGAAATTTGAATTCATATTTAGACACATTGAGAGGGAACATAATTTAATATTTTACAAATACCTTGATGATCTCAAGCATCTCTATTAGGGAAACATAGTGAATATATTTCTAGATATTTGGTTGTTATAGTTATCTCTCATATCCAACATCAAATATAATTTCATATTCAATTAATTGAAGTATAGAATATAATATTTTCATCTAAAGTAGAAACATTAAAATCATTAGTTGGGTGTATAACATCACCTATATCAGAATCCATGAATTCCATATCTTAGAAGTAATATAGTTTAGCTAATACATCATCTAATTAATATGAACCTCCACTTACTTTAGTACGACATGATAGAGATCTACTACAAAAGAGAAAAAGTGAATAAATCATAAATTCTATAGTTATGTTAGCACTCATGAAGAGAAAATTCAGAAGATACATTTTTATGGATAATATTTCTTTGATTTCATAAGTGGCTATGTTGGAGTTCTTATTTATGATTAAATAGACATAATGAAAGATATCTAATAATACTTTTCAAGGATCAATACCGAACATGAAATGTATGATAATTTCAAAATTCTTACTAATGAATTTTTTATAACACCAGTAAAAAGGGACTTCAAAGAACATGTTAATCGACTAAAGGTTCTCACAAAATCTCTAAAAATATTTATGGATTTTAAGAAAGACATATTTATTGTGACAGAAATGGAAGGATCAATAATTATGGAATTCATAAATCTCCTAGAACATTACCATCATGTCCGAAAAACCACTGTCATTACTAGAGAAGCCATCCTAGTTTCAAAAATTCATTCAACCACATCCACAAACTCAGTTCAGTGCTGGCCTAATCTAATCACTCAATAATACAATCTTACACCTCCACCATAACAACTTCTACGTTTTTTCATCATTTGAAGTAATCTGAAAACTCTGACTATTTATATTTAGAGAGAGACTTCCTCCTTCAACCACCCAACTATCCATTTCAACCATTAACCCGATATACACTTCTACAGTATCAACAGAGGACAACGATATAGAGAGAAAAAAACACAAATGGAATGATAATGTTGATCAACCCCCGTCTTCTACACAGTGAATCTATTTTCATGTTAAATTTTTTTAAGGATCAATTTTTATATTCCATTTTCTGATTATCTTTTTTTACTCACATCATTTTAGAAACATGATAATGAAAACTCATTGGGTTATTCTATTTTATCTTTATGTTTAACCATTTTTTATATTTTTTTAAAGATCCCATAGGGGTGATTAATTGTGAATTATGTTTTATGTTGGTACGAAGATTGTTTTTAAACTCAAATACCACTATCATTATTTTTGATTACACAGTAAATACATAATTTAAAATTTTAAATGTTTTTTTATTATCAAAAAGGAGGAGAACGTTGGAAATCCCTTGTTGGGATGGTGTTTCACACTCTCTTATTTTATTTATCAAAAACCATGATTCTTTTAATACTAACGATTCACATGATGTATGATAACTTTTTATATGATTTGATTGGTTCTATAGTATTTGTCCTATGAATTATGGTGAGTCAAATTTGGTTGTGACACACTGTTACTACCATGATGAGCTACTTGTAAACGAAATTCACTATTACCGCCCAGATGAACTAATGTCAGATCGAGTCACCATTACATACAATAAGAGCTACCATCATGATGAGATACCACCAGACTGAGTCAATATAACTACCAACCAGAGATACCACACAGATGAGATACCACTATAGATGAGTCATAGTTACCCTCAGTGGAGTCACCTATACATGTTGAGTCATGACCAGCTGCATTTAATGTTACTATTTGAGGACATTGATGTGAAGGGCTCAAAGGATTGATATATTCATGGATAGTTGATCAAGTATTAACGAAATAGTAAATGTTGATCCTAGAATTTTGGATCTCTTTAAACCGATGCTGGTAAATATTCAGAATGGATCTCTCTCTATTTTTATGACAAAGAATAATACATACATGTGATCTCTTACAGACCTACAATGGAATGTGCTATAAAAATTTAAAATTATCACAAAAATATAGATTCAAATTCAGTAATGATCAATGATATAGAATAAAAAAACTCATTATTGAGATTTATTGAGATATGAGACATATATCAAATGAAACGTACCAGCAGATTTCTATAATCCTTTATTATTATTCAATTTTCCAAAAGAAAGCACAAAATTCATACTAATGCTGATCTGAGGACTATGAACAAGCATAACATATCAGACTATGATTTGACAATTCTTTTTTGTTCAATATATATTAAATTTTTGTAGTGTGTTTTTGTCTTGTTATCCACCATAGACTGTATCTTGTACATTCCGATAGAATAACTTTTGTTTTCTTCTACATTAATATATTTCTCACTGTATTTGAAGAAGAGGTCATTATATTACCTGTTCTATTCTTACATCCCATGAATAACTATGGAACATTATTTTTAACCTAGACATCATGTTACTGGTTATTGTAAAGCAAATATAGGGTGAGGATTTATTTTATAATATTTATAATATTCTTGGTAACACGTGTTGGATACGTGGAGGGGATAAATCTCATCTTGATATAGAACCACTTGTTTATTCCATTGCATCTTTATATTTTGTTTTACAAATATATATTTGATTATTTTTATATCTATTAACAATTCTATTGCATTGAAAATTGATCTTAATTAGTTATGATTTTTTTCTATGTATATTAAGAAAAAAAATTAAGGTGTTTCTAAATAATTATTTATCTAAGAGAAAGTAATTATTTAATAAGTCTTTTAAAATGATAGGTCTTCTATCAATATTCTATTTTGGTTATTTGTAACAAAAATATTCAGTGTATTTTTACTTTAATATAATCAGGAAAAATAATTTTTATTGGGAATTCAATTCACCTCTCTTGAGTTACTCACTCCAACCAACTGAGGTATTTAAGATGCACCAACCAGATCCTTTGTATCATTTCAATGATTTTTTCATCACTTTTTCCTTAAAACATAGGTGGCCTATTTATATATCATAATTATTCTCATAAATAATATTCCTCAATATCATCAATGAAAAAATTACTACTACTAAATTTATCTAATGTGTAGGATAATTATTCTCATGACGCTTTAACACTTGAGATGTATAAGAGATCACCCTAGTATTTTTTCTGACTACCTACTCAATCACTTTTTTAGAATCATCATTAAAAAAAATATCCGTATATTAAATATTCATGATTTAACACCTATGAAATAACCAATCTGTTCATTAGTTCATTTAAACATTCTTTATAGTCTGTTTTTTCAGGGGAACTTATCCCATATTCAAGTTCATTTGGTTAGTAGATTAGGATGTCTTGTTTTTTTCAAAAAATTTATATAGTTTCATTTTGAACCAATGGAACTATGAATATTTGAAACTTTAATCAGATGATCCCACTCCTCTAAAAACTTTTTCATGGTTAGGTATACTAATATTCCATATTTGGTTACAATGTTCCCTAAGAATGCATCTTTTTGTAATTGTAATTCACATTTGATGAATTTTACAATAAAAATATACAAAAAAAATTATATATAATAATTATATTATCCGAATAATCCTCATGACTATTAAAATATATTATAATATCAAAAAAAAAAGATTCAACAAATTTATAAATGTAGTCCTTAATGGTTTTATTCATCAACACCAAAAATATTTCATGAGAAATATTATACATGAAGGGAATTAAAATTTCCAAATTACCATATATTATTGGAAAGGAAGTATATAGAATATCCTGGTTCTTCACACATATTTTATTAATCCCACATCAAAGGTTAAAGTTGGATTAAAATTGGGCCCCATATGCTGCTCAAATAAATCATCATTTCATTGGAGAGGGTACTAGTTCTTCAATGTGATCTGCTTAATTTCTATATTATCAATTAATATTCACATTGATTCGGAATTATTCATTAAAAAATTAATAGTTACTCCCCATGGAACCATGTTTGGTTAGAAAAATCACTTCCCCATATGATTTTGAAGATGTTTCATTGTTTCCTTTTACAATATATTTTTTATTCTATACAAGATCATAAATATCTTATCCAATCTAAGTATAAGTTTAATAGTGAACTCTAAATCTCTTTCTATTGGTTGTCTAGGTTAATATATATGAATTTCCTCAATATATTTATAAATTATTGGGAAATTATCAATCATTAAAATATAATTTCCCCACCACTACTCATCAATCATCACCACAACGATGGCTATTGGAGGTTCTTCTAGACATTCATTAAGCTGAGATATCTCTCTATTAAAAATTTCTATAGGTTTCCATCCAGGACTACTGAAATTTAATTTCTAAAGAAAATCATCTTTTAATTATAATTTGAGATCCATTCCATATAATTTATACTGTCAAATTACACCATGAGAAAGAATACTATTATTTTGATGATATTGTTGTATCTAATGTTAATACATATGTATCTAAACACTCATGACGCTAGTAAAATCCATATTGGAGTTTTGATTGATAACTACACATAAAGAAGCCTAAGGATTGATGATATATTGTGCGAAATCATGGTTGATATAATTGAATGATTAAAATTATAATTAAACAATGAGCATGCTACCTTTGAGAGAACAATCAGTGTACCTACCACACCATCACATGAATAATAAACACCATTTATCATGATAGAAAATTATATACCTTCCCAACATATCCTATATTGAGGATTCTTATGGTCTCCCTCTATTATATTTTTATTTTGATATTTATTAGAATAGTGCCCCTTTTTTTCATACCTGATGCATTGGACCTCATGTGGGTCCTGCACTATGTTCCTTTTGTCGTTATTATTGAGATTTCCAGGCATCACCTCACCCTAATAATTTTGTTATATATACCCATATCTTCTACAATTGTACTAAATTACCCTCCAATTAAATATTTTCCTCATATGTTTCTTTCCACATTTGATTCATATTGGACATTTAACTTTCATTCATTAACTTATATGAGCAAAATTAATCCTCGATTCTTCATCCATTTCTCTATTCATTTCATTCATCCTATGTAACCACTGCATATATCAAATAACAAATTCAACCTTAATAAAACTCAAATATGTCTCTTCATAGCTTATATTATCTCAATTTACTAAATTCCACCATAGATGAGGTCTCATTCCACTAAATAATATATCATTATTTCTCTTAGGATCCATAAAAATGATTGAGGTATATCGAGAACAACGTGTAATGTTCATTTCATATCATCCTGCCAATTTAGTTTCCTTCAGCTGCCACGTAAGGAATTCCTAACGCATATTTTTTCACATCAAATGGGGAAAATATGTGTTCAAATAGTATTACCTGAACTCTTTCCATCCCATAAAATAAATTTCTTTTGTTGTATTCATTTTTTTTAATTTGTTTCCACTACTGATATTCTTATCCATCGAATGTGTCTACTACTAAGGTGACATTCTCTTGTATTGAATAGTAATGTACCAAAACAATATTTTCTATAGAGGAAATATATTCTTTAGAAATTATTGGGTTTGTACATCCCACAAAATATGGATTTCATTTACATATGAAGGACACAATGACAAGTTGCTCCCTTCATGTTGAATTTGGTCAAATAACATGACTAAAGATATTATTTATAAAATTTTATAGATGATTAATCATCCAAATATAGTTTTCCTATTATGATTACATATTGTTAGGAATTTTATTAGTGCATTATCCATCGAATTCAAATTTTATGTGGTTTCTACTACTTCACACCATTTTTCAAATAGAAGAAAACCAAATAGAGAAAAGAGATACTTTTAAGAATATTAGAATTATAAAATGATTTAATTATATTAAAAATAATGGTTAAATATTTTATTATTTAATATCCATTAATTAAAATTACATTTTCTTTATATCCATCATAATTTTTGATAAAAATATTTTGATTAATCAAACTTATCCCCCAAGTGTGAAATAATAGTTGTGAAGTAAGTCCGATTTTCACGCACCAGTTCCTGATTTAATCATCCCCAATTTTATTTTTTCCAGCTTGTAACCCCTAAGACCATATGTTATAAAGCCATATCCACATGTAATATGATGACCTGGATTACATTTCCTTGAATACACTTTAAATATACTTTAACAATATTCAATGATGTTTTACAATACATAATTTCTTAAAACATTATTGTCCATACAGAATTATACTTGCATGCATTCACATGGGTCTAAGGGTGTAATATAAAACAAAAACATTGGATATTTAAGACACTATACATATTTAATGAAAATAAGATGATTTTAAGACCATAATTTAAATACATAAATATAACATTCAATACTCACAATGGATAATAAATATATATCATCTAAAAATTAACTTGTTTAACTTCTTCTAGGATAGTCTATACAAAAATAAACATGTTAGAATTAAATTTAAATAAATTAAATAATATGATATTTAAATAAATTAAATGATTTTTTACAAATTAAAATAATTCAATTTCTTCATTCCATACATTAATATTATTTCAATTCCATAAAAAATATTTTAATTCATATTTCAGAATATTAAGATATAAATAATTTTTAGAAAAAAAATAATTAATTTATAGTAAAACAAAAAAGAAAATAATAATATTTATTAGTTTGGGTTATATTAAATAACACAGGCCCCACAAACCCTACTTATCCCTTTTTAGATGGTGTCATGGCCTCGCAGTCCCATTAGATCCAGGTAGACCCTATAAGGGGGTATTCCTAGTCTGGTCGGTCATCCCCATCCATGTGTGTGTTAGATAAATTCCCCCCATCCCATTTCCAATATAATAGGATCAAGAAAAACCCCATAGTAGGGAAATGGTTAACTCCATACTTGGAAGGAAGTGGTTTCTGATGAATGGTCTATGTGAAGTGGCATAGCTGTGAAGGGAGGTGGTATGCGGTCAATGCTCGTGAGGGAGTGTGGTGGATGGATGGTGGTGTGGACTGGATTACAATGTAATGGGGGTGGAAGGAGGGGGTCCACACTATAGGATTTGAGATTTCTATGTGGGAGTTGATTCCATGTCTGAGAATTAGTGACTAGGTTTGGCCCTTGGTGGGCAGCGCTATTTAGTGGATTATGGAAAACCAACAGTGGTTGTCTGTCCTCCATGAGGTGTGGCATCTAATGGATCTAGGGGAAGGGACAATGGTGATCAGGATCTGAGAAAGGAAAGGTCGGCAATGGTATGGCCGACAGAGGGGACGTTGTGGAGGGAAGATGATTGTGGTGACATCCCCAATTCCAGGACGTATCATGTAGTTGTATTGCAAAGATGTCAACAAACTAGTGGAGGATACCTATCTTCTTCATAGAGGAGGGTGGTGCATGGGGTAAGGAGAGGGAGCGGGTGGTGGCTACCGTGGGTTCACACTAGGAGGAGACTAAGGGTGTAGAGACCCGAAGCCTGACGTACATTGACATTACATTACATTTGCGGAATACTTAGTACATAACAAAAACACACACACAAGGATCGTAATAGTTTAGTGTCTTTGGAAACTCGGAACGTAAATTTCCAATCGTGGTGAAAGATATTCAACATCTCCCATAAAGATCTTCCTTTTTTTTACCTAAAACCTTTCTTTATATCCTGGGGAAAAGAAAACATAAAAGGGTGAGCTCAAATGCTCAGCAAGGGAAAATAAAGGAAATAAAAATCATATCATATCTTTTTGAAAATCAAAAACCTGCAAAAGAGATCATAATATCTTAACATGGAATAAATCATAGAAGTGAAAATGAGATCCCCATAATCATAACATAAAACTTGAAACTTTGTGGCATGCACACATAATCATGGAAAATCATTTCTTGTTAGTCATGACTCATTGCCAAGACTATCTTAGTGGACAAAGTCCCTTTCTGAACCGAGTAACCCTCGTTTCAGTCCTGTTTCACTGAACCGGTATAACCTACCGTTCCAGCCCTGTCTATCTCATGAGATATAAAATTTTTACCCAATGCATTGGAGGGAGATATAGGTCCCACCCATCTTATAATGAATCCTTTCTTATGTGTGCCACATAATAATAAATCATACATCATAGCGTAACCCATGTAATAAAAATGGGATTCTTAAACAACATGACATCATAAAACAATTCATATAAGATAAAGGAATTCATAAAAATATTTCCATCACAACATAATAAAATCCATGTAATAATAGGGATAAAAACAGAACCCTTTTTATTATCTTAGATGGAAAATAATTTTGATAAAATACTTGAACTTCATTCTTGAGGAAAATATCCTTTCTACTTCAAAAACACTTTTCCTTTCTTAACATGTCATACAATTTTAAACTAAAAGAAAAAATAAACATGAATACTTGTAAAGGAAGCTTCTTGGAAATAATTTTTTAGAAATCCATTCATGCTGTATAAGTTAAAAAAAACATTCTTCATACTTTTATCGGAAAAGTCAAAAAGTAACTCGTACGAAAAAAACGACAAAAGATTCCTTTCATATTCTTTACTAAAAACTCACCGAAGGGTAAAATTCGATTTTAACTATTGTAAGTGGATGGAAACAATATTACATATTGATGGAACATGGATGTGGATGATAAAATACACCCCAATAAATACTTACGAAGAAACAATCTCGGATAAAAATGAGATTGCGATATTTCCCTTACCTTAGGTCTGCTTTGCTTCGTATGTGTCCGAACCTCCTGTATAATGATTTAAATAATGTCATTGACTTATTACAGAATCATATTCATTGTTATGATATCATATATGGTTCACTTATGAAATTATATTACCCGTTCTTTTGTAAATTCCATGTTAAAGAAGCGTTTTGGGTAAAATCGCTTCATTTATCGTAGGTGTTTTGACTTGTTGTTCTTGACATTATTATTACTTATATCATGATTTACTTACTTCCAGAATATAAAATATGATTTATATATCATATATATTCAGTATATATATATATAATAGATAGATAAATGAAATGAAAAAACACCGTTCATGGAGACGGTAGTCCGTACGTACGCATGAACGATGTTTTCCTTTCCTTATTGTCTTGAATGGAAGTAAGTAGATGACATACATATATATATATATACATAAATCCAGTATCTTTATAATTTCATATATTTCATTATTATTTCTTATATATACTTTATAATCATTCTTAAATGGTTAACATGGAAAATGAATCTCATCGCGTCGTGGAGACGGTAGTCCGTACGTACGCACGAGCGATGATATCATTTCCATAAATATTGAATTGAATTGGAGTGGATTATACAATATATCAGAATCAATATGATGTTGTAATAACTATTTATAGTTATTCTTTACACCATTATACCCATCCATGTAAGGTGGTGGTGGAAAATAGATTACACCACGGCGTGGAGACGGTATTCCGTACGTACGCACGCGCGGTGATTTCTTTTTCCGTAGGATGGATAGATGGTGAAATAGGGTTGTTTCATACTTATAATAACATATCAGTATATGAGTGATACTGATGTTATTACTTCATAATGAAACAACTAAAGAAGAAGAAGTTGAAGAAGAAAGAAATTGAAAAGATCGGTAATGTATATTACCTCTTCTTTGGAACGCCTCTTTGAATCCTCCACTTAGGGAACTAAGATTGGTCTTTGAAGAAGACCAGGACCTCTAGGATTATTCTAGGGAAGTGTAGAGGATAAAATGGCAGGGGTTGGCCGAGCTTGAGAGCTCAATTTGGTGTGAGGAGGAGGGGGAGGAGGTGCCCTTTTATAAGGGAGGAGAGGGGCACCTTAGGAATATCTCAAAATATTATTTTATATTAAAGTCAAAATCGGTTTATAATGGTTCCAAAGGGTCTTATTTCGAAGCTAAAGTGGGGATGGGTCGAAATCCTATCATCCAATAGGATTTAGACAAGTTTAGGGTATTATTTTAACCTTATCAATTAGATTTAACCCTAAGTTAAATAATTTAACTTTTACTGTGTCTTTTTGTTTTCTTACACTTTATGGTTAATAAACTTACTATAACATGCCAAACGAACCCCAAATTGTTTATTATTAATATATATATCCTTATCTAAGTCATTTGGCCGAACCTTAGATTTTTAGGAATAAAATAACAATTAATAATATAATATTTGATTTAAAAACTATTTTGTGTCAATTTTGACACTATTAGATATATGATTTTTGTGAAAGTCATAACAGAATTATATGTTCAAACCAAGTTTATTAAATCAACACTAATATATCATAGTAACCTAGAAAATTAGTGGAATTCATAAAAAGTCTCAAATTGCATTCAGTTTGGTGTTTATAACATCAATTATGTCAATATTTCATTAATAAGATAATTACTGCATCATCTTTGTGTCATAAATAAATTAAATTATTTGATGTCTAAAAATTATAAATAAAATACCATTATGTAGGAAATCTTTTTATATTTCTAATTAATATTTACAATCTAATTTATCTTATGTATAACCCTATATTAAAAATGTTTTAGTAAATAAACTTTGATTTTAACTCTTTTAACTCTTCTTTGAATTAAATAATAATAAATGTCCTAATCTAATCCAAGTGGGCCTAAATGGTCATATTTTATTCCTAAGCTTGTTTTTGGTCGAATTACACTTGTCCAATAGAATTAGGACATGTGTTAGGGTAATAGTAATATCATATTTACCCTTAGTTACCATATTTACTATTAACAACGGTAAAAAAAAGTAAAAGTTACTATTCACCAAAAAATTATTTTTATCTCACTGAACCACATTTTACTTACTGATATCAACCGTGTCTGTCGGATTTTTGAAATTCCATTCACAGAAGCGATAAAATTAAGTTTTATGCAAAATTTAGTTTTTAACCTACCACTTAGTGGTTTCACTATTCATCAAAAATTGAAGTTTTTCAGAAAAATGCCAAAATTTCACCCTAAGCTATAATTGATATTCCGAATTCAAAAATGATTTCTATTTTACAAAATTCCCAACATATAAGTTGCATTAATTAAATTAATTTCCGATGTCACAACAAATAGCGTGTTTTTAAGAGATAATAACTATCAAAAGATTGACACTTGTTTATAACTGCTTTAAATGTGAAATTACATCTAATGACCAACATTGTATAAAATTGTAAAAATATATTCTAAATATACTTTAAAACCACTCAAATTAATAATTTATCAATATTAATTATTTCTATTAAAAAAGTTGTTATTAATTAAAATTTAGTGATTTTTACTATTCATCAGAATATGAAAGTTATCCGAAAAGTACCAAAATTTCACCTTAGGCTAAATTCAATACTCCGAATCCATAAATGAAGTCCATTTTGAGAGATAAAATTTATAAAATTTTAAAAAGTGGTTATTACTATTCATAACGGCTAGTTTTAATAATATTTTAATAGCATATCGTTGTTTCGTGAAACTCAGTATTGCGTACTACACATGCTATCGAGGAAGGTTGTGATTGCGTGTAATGCAAGGAAAGTCAAGGATGCGTGTTGTGCAAGTTCCTTTTGGTGTAGCGTACAACACAAGACATTAGTGAAATAAAAAATAAAAAAAAATAAAAAAAATAAAATAAAATATATTTTTCATAAAATCTTGGGCTGTTACATTCTACCCCCCTTAAAATGAATTTCGCCCTCGAAATTCGTCGGGGTTATAAATGGTTTACTATTCGAAAGTTTCTTTAATAGAAACCCACATCGTAAAAAGGAATACCAAAACTTGGCTTTAAAAACTAAAGTATGAAATGTAACGATTACCCAAATAAACTAATCACTGGGCTTCCACATAGGTGAAAATATGGATATGGAAGAGAAATCTAACCATCATGTTCTGATGGAGAGTAGTAGAGAACATGGCTATGGAAAAGCCAGTAATCACAAATCCATAGATTTGTGATGATATAAGGTACCATCTGATTCATCAGGTATAAGATCACTAGGACAACATTTTTGGTTTTCAAGATCATTTCCCTAAAGTTGAAAATATGAATTAGAATAAATACTTACTTTATTTTGGTAAAATCTCACTGTTGTTCATTCCTTGAACAATTTCCACTTCATCTCTTAAATAAATGAAGTTTAATTTGTTATTCGTGAAGTGTTAGCAGATCATGTGATAGAATGACGGGTCATTCCATCTGTCTCAAACAAAAGGTTAGCAAAAATTATATACATAAGTTGATCTATAGTGAGATTAATCACATATGGTTCCTAAAATGGACTTATACTTCATATATCATACTGCTTAATATAATAAAACTAGTTTCTACTAAACAGGGACTTCCTGTAGGCCAGTGGTAGGAGATAAAGGCCAGTCGCACTTCGGTTGTGGGTTCGATTCCCACAGCCTTGTCCGACGCGATGGGTTGTCGCCCGTCCTGCAGGTTGTCCTTTTTCTAAAACTACATTACTATAACATCCCATCAATAATATCAAAAAAAACTTATATCCTTAAACAATACTCACTTATGTCCAACATAATCCATTCCAATCTTTAGGCTTATCCATAATACTGCAGTCCACTCCCATATATCATAAGATATGTTTTGTTGGTCACATTCCAATCATTCAAAGTCCTTAATCATGTATTCTCTTGAATACCATAGTGAAAACATGAATGCAGTTTAAAGTTAACACTTTCCACATACCAAAATCCTCAAAATTCTATATACTCAAACCATGATATCACTTAGTCCTTATATCAATCATGAGATCATGAATACTATTAAACATTTCATTTTCTCATTTTCCCTTCATTATGCGCATATCATCTTATTTCCAAAATATATCAATCACTTTGAATACCACATCAATAAATATTGCAATACTCAATAATACAACATTATTTCGAAATCCCATTACATAAACACTTAATCATTCCACCACATCGTTGTCATATTCAACATTGCCAATAGTGATCGCATGTGACTTCCCTTTGTCCTTTGCCTTCAGTGGTTTCTCATGTTGATCATCACTAACCCTTGGATTAGGGCATTTATTAGCATAATGCCCCATTTCCTTGCACTTGAAGCATTGAAGTGTTGGTGGTGCGTTCTCTGCAGTGTTTGCTTTATTCACATCATTAGAAACCCTTTTTCCATTACTTCGACACTCAGCTGCTCGATGACCTTCTTTTCCACACTTAAAACATTTTCTAGTCCCTTTAAGAAAATCTCCACCATGCTTCTTTCCACACTTTGTGCATAAGGAAACATTCATCTTCTTTTCACCATTATTCTGAGATTTCTCCTTGAACTCCATCTTTCATTTTTTGTCAAAACCATGAGATGGATATGTAACACCAACTTCCATTTCTACCTTGATAGCACAACGCACAATTTCTTCATAGCTACTGAAGTCCCTTATAGCTAATGCCCTTCGAAGACTTGGTTTTAAGCCACTGAAAAATCGATCAACTTTACTTTCAGGTTGGATGATAATGCCAGATGAATACCTTGAAAGTCTTGTAAAATTCGCTTCGTATATACCAACAGATTCATCATCCTTTTGCTTTAGTTCAAGAAACTCCTTCTCCATCTTTGTTCGAAGAATACGAGGGAAGTACTTGTTGAAAAATAAGTTCTTGAACTCGTCCCATTCCATGGACTCAATTTCATATCTTGGCCTCGTATTCTTGATAAGATTCCACCATTGATCAGCTTCACCTTTCAAACGATATACTGCTAAGATGACTTTATCATGTTCAGAACAATGAAGAACTGAAAATATCTTTTCAGTGGTACTGATCCATTGTTCAGCAACAAGTGGATCATAAGACCCACTGAAAGAAGGGGGACGTTGCCTCATGAAGGACTCAATAGAATATTGTTCCCTTCTCTGCTCATTTGGAAGTCCAGAATGATTCATAGCTTGTGTAAGTATAGCAATAAGATTTTTCACTCCAACTCCCATAACATTTGTTTGTTCAGGAGGACGATCATTGCATTGTCCATTGCATTGATCAACACGGTTCCTTCGGGTTCCAGCCATCGTCTAAAACCCAAAAAAAATAGTGTGAGAGGAAAAAATCATGCTAGGGAAAACAACATAATAAAGTGGGAGTACCTTCAATATCTAACATCTTAGGTTTAATTCTATGATCGTTAGCGTAATTCTAGTACTATAACCTATATGTATACTTAACCTTAGGGACATCCCTAGACATACCTTAGAAATATCTCTAGGGATCTCACTAACGTTTTCGCATCCTAGTTTCCAAAGGTTGACTAAACCTTTCCTCTGATACCAACTGTAGAGACCCGAAGCCTGACGTACATTGACATTACATTACATTTGCGGAATACTTAGTACATATCAAAAACACACACACAAGGATCGTAATAGTTTAGTGTCTTTGGAAACTCGGAACGTAATCTTCTAATCGTGGTGAAAGATCTTCAACATCTCCCATAAAGATCTTCCTTTTTTTTACCTAAAACCTTTTTTTATATCCTGGGGAAAATAAAACATAAAAGGGTGAGCTCAAATGCTCCGCAAGGGAAAATAAAGGAAATAAAAATCATATCATATCTTTTTGAAAATCAAAAACCTGCAAAAGAGATCATAATATCTTAACATGGAATAAATCAGAGAAGTGAAAATGAGATCCCCATAATCATAACATAAAACTTGAAACTTTGTGGCATGCACACATAATCATGGAAAATCATTTCTTGTTAGTCATGACTCATTGCCAAGACTATCTTAGTGGACAAAGTCCCTTTCTGAACCGAGTAACCCTCGTTTCAGCCCTGTTTCACTGAACCGGTATAACCTACCGTTCCATCCCTGTCTATCTCATGAGATATAAAATCTTTACCCAATGCATTTGAGGGAGATATAGGTCCCACCCATCTTATAATGAATCCTTTCTTATGTGTGCCACATAATCATAAATCATACATCATAGCGTAACCCATGTAATAAAAATGGGATTCTTAAACAACATGACATCATAAAACAATTCATATAAGATAAAGGAATTCATAAAAATATTTCCATCACAACATAATAAAATCCATGTAATAATAGGGATAAAAACAGAACCCTTTTTATTATCTTAGATGGAAAATAATTTTGATAAAATACTTGAACATCATTCTTGAGGAAAATATCCTTTCTACTTCAAAAACACTTTTCCTTTCTTAACATGTCATACAATTTTAAACTAAAAGCAAAAATAAACATGAATACTTTTAAAGGAAGCTTCTTGGAAATAATGTTTTAGAAATCCATTCATGCTGTATAAGTTAAAAAAACATTCTTCGTACTTTTATCGGAAAAGTCAAAAAGTACCTCGTACGAAAAAAACGACAAAAGATTCCTTTCATATTCTTTACTAAAAACTAACCGAAGGGTAAAATTCGATTTAAACTAGTGTAAGTGGATGGAAACAATATTACATATTGATGGAACATGGATGTGGATGATAAAATACACCCCAATAAATACTTACGAAGAAACAATCTCGGATAAAAATGAGATTTTGATATTTCCCTTACCTTAGGTCTGATTTGCTTCGTATGTGTCCGAACCTCATGTATAATGATTTAAATAATGTCATTGACTTATTACAGAATCATATTCATTGTTATGATATCATATATGGTTCACTTATGACATTATATTACCCGTTCTTTTGTAAATTCCATGTTAAAGAAGCGTTTTGGGTAAAATTGTTTCATTTATCGTAGGTGTTTTGACTTGTTGTTCTTGACATTATTATTACTTATATCATGATTTACTTACTTCCAGAATATAAAATATGATTTATATATCATATATATTCAGTATATATATATATAATAGATAGATAAATGAAATGAAAAAACACCGTTCATGGAGACGGTAGTCCGTACGTACGCATGAACGCTGTTTTCCTTTCCTTATTGTCTTGAATGGAAGTAAGTAGATGACATACATATATATATATACATAAATCCAGTAGCTTTATAATGTCATATATTTCATTATTATTTCTTATATATACTTTATAATCATTCTTAAATGGTTAACATGGAGAATGAATCTCATCGCGTCGTGGAGACGGTAGTCCGTACGTATGCACGAGCGATGATATCATTTCCATAAATATTGAATTGAATTGGAGTGGATTATATAATATATCAGAATCAATATGATGTTGTAATAACTATGTATAGTTATTCTTTACACCATTATACCCATCCATGTAAGGTGGTGGTGGAAAATAGATTACACCACGGCGTGGAGACGGTATTCCGTACGTACGCACGCGCGGTGATTTCTTTTTCCATAGGATGGATAGATGGTGAAATAGGGTTGTTTCATACTTATAATAACATATCAGTATATGAGTGATACTGATGTTATTACTTCATAATGAAACAACTAAAGAAGAAGAATTTGAAGAAGAATGAAATTGAAAAGATCGGTAATGGATATTACCTCTTCTTTGGAACGCCTCTTTGAATCCTCCACTTAGGGAACTAAGATTGGTCTTTGAAGAAGACCAGGACCTCTAGGATTATTCTAGGGAAGTGGAGAGGATAAAATGGCAGGGGTTGGCCGAGCTTGAATGCTCAATTTGGTGTGAGGAGGAGGGGGAGGAGTTGCCCTTTTATAAGGGAGGAGAGGGGCACCTTAGGAATATATCAAAATATTATTTTATATTAAAGTCAAAATCGGTTTATAATGGTTCCAAAGGGTCTTATTTTGAAACTAAAGTGGGGATGGGTCGAAATCCTATCATCCAATAGGATTTAGACAAGTTTAGGGTATTATTTTAACCTTATCAATTAGATTTAACCCTAAGATAAATAATTTAACTTTTACCGTGTCTTTTTGTTTTCTTACACTATATGGTTAATACACTTACTATAACATGCCAAAAGAACCCCAAATTGTTTATTATTAATATATATATCCTTATCTAAGTCATTTGGCCGAACCTTAGATTTTTATGAATAAAATAACAATTAATAATATAATATTTGATTTAAAAACTATTTTGTGTCAATTTTGACACTATTTGATATATGATTTATGTGAAAGTCATAACAGAATTATATGTTCGAACCATGTTTATTAAATCAACACTAATATATCATAGTAACCTAGAAAATTAGTGGAATTCATAAAAAGTCTCAAATTACATTCAGTTTGGTGTTTATAACATCAATTATGTCAATATTTCATTAATAAGATAATTATTGCATCATCTTTGTGTCATAAATAAATTAAATTATTTGATGTCTAAAAATTAAAAATAAAATACCATTATGTAGGAAATCTTTTTAGATTTCTAATTAATATTTACAATCTAATTTATCTTATGTATAACCCTATATTAAAAATGTTTTAGTAAATAAACATTGATTTTAACTCTTTTAACACTTCTTTGAATTAAATAATAATAAATGTCCTAATCTAATCCAAGTGGGCCTAAATGGTCATATTTTATTCCTAAGCTTGTTTTTGGTCGAATTACACTTGTCCAATAGAATTAGGACATGTGTTAGGGTAATAGTAATATCATATTTACCCTTAGTTACCCTATTTACTATTAACAACGGTAAAAAAAAGTAAAAAGTTACTATTCACCAAAAAATTATTTTCATCTCATTGAACCACATTTTACTTACTGATATCAACCGTGTCTGTCAGATTTTTGAAATTCCATTCACAGAAGTGGTAAAATTATGTTTTATGCAAAATTCAGTTTTTAACCTACCACTTAGTGGTTTCACTATTCATCAAAAATTGAAGTTTTTCAGAAAAATGCCAAAATTTCACCCTAAGCTATAATTGATATTCCGAATTCAAAAATGATTTCTATTTTACAAAATTCCCATCATATAAGTTGCATTAATTAAATTAATTTCCGATGTCACAACAAATAGCGTGTTTTTAAGAGGTAATAACTATCAAAAGATTGACACTTGTTTATAACTGCTTTAAATGTGAAATTACATCCAATGACCAACATTGTATAAAATTGTAAAAAAATATTCTAAATATACTTTAAAACCACTCAAATTAATAATTTATCAATATTAATTATTTCTATTAAAAAAGTTGTTATTAATTAAAATTTAGTAATTTTTACTATTCATCAGAATATGAAAGTTATCCGAAAAGTACCAAAATTTCACCTTAGGCTAAATTCAATATTCCGAATCCATAAATGAAGTCCATTTTGAGAGATAAAATTTCTAAAATTTTAAAAAGTGGTTATTACTATTCATAACGGCTTGTTTTAATAATATTTTAATAGCATATCGTTGTTTCGTGAAACTCAGTATTGCGTACTACACACGCTATCGAGGAAGGTTGTGATTGCGTGTAATGCAAGGAAAGTCAAGGATGCGTGTTGTGCAAGCTCCTTTTGGTGTAGCGTACAACACAAGACATTAGTGAAATAAAAAATAAAAAAAATAAATAAAATAAAATAAAATATATTTTTCATAAAATCTTGGGCTGTTACAAAGGGAGTTCTTGCGAGGTCTGGGAGAGGGAGAAAAAGTCACACAGGTAGGATAGATTCAGATTGATGAATACCCACGATGTATTCATGTAGTAGTGGATATGTCATTCTCTCCGTTGATTATTTTATTAAGTCAATAGGTGGGAGGAAAAATTTACACCCCTAATTTTTACAAAGATTATGCAACAACTGTTAAATTTTAAAACCAAAAATTTATTTGAATGTATATTATAATTAATCATCTTATGGAAAAAAGATCTCTGGTGGATAGATTCAGGCCAATTGATGGAATATTTAAATAATTTTCAAGAATATGACCAAATATATATATATATATATAATTTGTTCTGCAAAAAACATATCTGAAATCAATAAATATGAAAAACACTTTTAATCCAAAAAATATTTTTTGTATGTCCATAATATTCCTTAATGATATTAGAAAACCCACGGTTAGATTCATTGTGACGATTATGATACCCTATTTATACATAATATAATTCTAATTAATTTTTCTTACATCTGAATAATCACATGTTCTCTCTAATACAATTTGAGGATAGAAAATCCAGTGTGCTAAGGGATTTATAATTTTCCACCTTTGAGTGATGTAAAATTATCTTCTCCAGTGATCTGAACCCACATAAGGTTGAAGGATATCATTTTGTTTAATTGGAGAATAAAATTTATAAATGAACAAGTACCTTGTTCCAATTCAATGCATGCACATCTATAAAAACTCACTAGTATTTGTTCCCCAATGTATCTGATATTGAATCCCTCTAGATCATCCTCACATGATTCTTGAATCTACATGCATCTCATTCTTTGTATTCAATTTCACACTCCAATATTTCATGGTATATAATTTTTTAAAATAAATTTAATAGATTATGTTTCTCACAATAATGAGTTTGAGCACATCATCATAAAAAAACTGGACATTTAAAAATCTGTAATGAAAAATATTAATCACATTATGAAATTTTTATATTTTATTGGTCATGATAGACGTAATTGTTGATATTAAAATATCAAAATTAGCATTTGTGTAATTTATTATTATTCTGAAAAGCGTCATTTTTGATGAATATTGAAAAGTAAAGCATTTTTGTTAATAACCCACTTTTTCATTTATATAATTAATTTAATTTAAATGAATTGTAATGTTATAATAGATAAATAATACATATTATATTACATTGAAGGTCATTAAAACTATTTTTATAATACAATTAGATATAAAAAATTTTGAACTTTTAAATGTAGATTTTACCCTCATTCTAGCTACATTTGCAATATTACAATTTAAAATAATTTTAACTCTTATGTTATTTGAATTACAAAAAATAGAAATAAATTATCATAATCAGTTTGAAAAATATTGCCCATTGGGATCAAAATAATATTTTTTGAATTGTAGCTTTAGTAATTTAATTTAACACACTTATAGTTTAATATGGTAATTAATGGTAAAAATAATATAATATTTTTATAAATTTAATCTAAAACTTGTACTAATTTAATTGGATGAGTGTGTTTAGACCAAAATAAACATTGAGATGATTTTGTGACCACCTAAAGACACATTTATGACTTTAATATATTTATAATATTATATTTAATGATAATTTAATTTAGTTATACATTAGTACATAAAATGTAAATATTTTTTAATATGAGTTCATATAAGCGATATGCACGAATATAATTTGTGATTAAAAAGATAAAATTTTCATATACTCTATGGTAATTCATTTATAATTTTATGAAATAAATAATTAATCTAAATGGTGAGTCAATGATGATGTAGTAATTTATTTATTTATAGAAGAATCAAATAAATTATATTAATAATGATAATATAAATATAAATTGAGTGAGTTAATATCATCCAAAATTTTAATAAATGATATAATATTAATAAAAATATATATTCTAGAAAAAAACAAGGATATTGTAAAATATATCATAATGTTATTTTTTGGATCATTTAACGGACACATGTCCATGAAAATAAAATTGATATTACTAAAATTAAATAACGTCACAACATTTCACACTTTTATTTTTTATAAGTTCAATAATTTTAATATATGGATAACATAGAGAACAATTTTATCATGAATGGTATATAGAAATGTATATTAATTATTCATATAATATTAATTTATTTATACTTTTTAGATACTATATAATTACAATAAATAGTGACAAAATAGTAAAGAAGCAATTATTTTATTAATATAAATATCAAATAAATTATTTTAAAAATGTTAAAATAAATATAATATGACATAATTGATGTGATCAAAAAAATTTATAGGTTTATATTATATTTTAGGAGTTTATTAAATGTTTTTTCAAAGTTAACATTATATTTAAATTTTATTTAATGTCAATGTAATGAATAGGTTCACAATTGACATTATTGATATTTTATAAAAAGAACATTTTATTAACTAATTTAAGAAATATAGATATTTAAAAATTAATAAGTGATAATTATAATGTCTAAAAAATTGTAAGTTTCCATTTATAGTCAATTGTTACCATATAAATAAGCATTTTAAAACATTTAAAATTTATCATATTAATACTACAATTTATGTTTAATAGATTAAATAAAAATTAAAAAAAATATAGTTAAACATAAAATCAAAAAATGTCTAAATTTTATTGGTTAGAAGTTTTTAGACACAAAATTGTATTATATTTTAAATAATTAAATTTTTGGCCATTTATAATTGAAAATTAATATATATTAATTTAATATTTTGAGAGTTTCTAAAATATCCTCCCTCCTCTCTTATTCATGAGAACATATCATTTTATTTTATTAAAACATCTAAAACTATTTACTTCCTCCCAAACATACAAATTTCTCCTCCCAAATTCCATAACATCATTCTAGAGGCCATTAATTTGGGATGAAATTCTACCAAAATAGTCATTTTGTTCAAATCAAAAGGAGATACCCGAAAAAGAGTTAATTGTTTTATCTACACATTAAATGTTAATTTCTTATTATAAATCCTAATACAATGTTACATTCATACTAAATTAATAACTAAAGTATAATATACAATATTATATGTTATTATAATTATGGTAAAACTCCAAACCTCCTTTTACACATTTTACGAATAACAATATCACCATATGTGTACATATGGCTTATTGTCTCCACGTCGTGTTGTAACTTTTTTTCATCACAACATTATTTTAATTGGTCTAATGAATAATATATTTGATATAAATAATAAATATTACATAATATTTAATATTTATAATTACCATACAATCCATCTCTTTACACATTTACCATTAAACTGGTGACATTGTTGGTCGTGCGTACGCACGACTTACCGTCTCCACAACGCGATGAGATTTATCCTGCATGTTATCCATACAAGAATGATTATAAAAATATATATAATAAATATGTATGAAATAATTGACATTATTATTTTTTGTAATAATATATATATATATATATACATTTTTCAATTTAATATGATAAGAAAATAGAAACAACATTCATGAATTTGTACGACCTACCGTCTCCATGAACGATTTAATAAATTACAAATATCCATCAATTATATATATTTATTATGAATATACGAGATATATAAATTTTGTTTTGAATTAAGGAAGTAATTAAATAAAGATCGATGTAATACGATTAAGAAGAACATGTACAAACACTTACGATAAATAAAGCAGTTATTACCTGAAACATTGTATTAACGTGGAATTTTAAATAAATGGGTAATGTAAATTCATAAATGAAAAATATATTATATAATAGATATTGTTATGATTATTTTAGAAGTTAATAATATGTTTATAATCATTATACATGAGTTTCAGACATGAACGGAAAGTATCTGGCAAATGTAAAGGATTTATGTCTATGTTTTCATTTTTTGATATATAATCAATGTTCACCTCCTATTTCTTGTGTGTGGTGTATGTACTTCTCATATTATATTTTATATCATGAATAAATTTATCTTCATGTTATTTAACGATTCATTTGATGATATTCGGCTTATGATTTCAATGTTTGAAGTTGTATGGTATACATTGAATGATTAAGAAATAAATATTTTTTCCAATTCAATATTCTTAATATTATAATATTTATTTATTTATTTATATATAAAGGATTATAATGAAAATTTTATTCCTATTTTTTATTCCATTAAAATGTTTTGAAATAGATTATTTTTAATGACTTAGGTAAAAATTAATTTCAAAACCTCATAATTATCAGAGATTATTTATACATAATTATTAATGGGGACATATTTATCAACCACGTCTATCTTTCGTATTATTATTTTCCGAAGGAATCATTTTAAGGTTTTACGTTAGGGGCTCTTTAACAACATAATCATTTTAAACAATTAAATGATTTATTATTATAAATCATTTATATCAAAGTTCATCTTTTTTAAATTATTTTAAGTATTTATTTATATAGACATGAATATTTTAAAATTTTAATTCCTTTTGAAACATTTCAAAGTGGAATAAAAGGAATTGATTGAAAAACATATTTTTTAATGCCTTATTTTATATGTGTGTGACTTTAAAATAAACGATCTCAATAAAAATTGGTATTTTTTGAAGATATTTTTAATTATTTTAAGAAATTATTTTCATCTATGTAAACATCCATTATTGAATATTATGTTTAATTGTTGTTGATTTAATATGATACAATCGATAATATTGTATTAAAGGGTCTATGAATTGTTTAAATTTGGATGTGCTATTTTTATACCATTCATGGATTATGAATAATGTATAAAGTTTTATAATGCTAGTTTTAATATGAATGTTTATGTTTGTTATGTTTTACACCTTTCATTAAATGAAGGCATTTGTCTTAGTATGTGAAACATAGGACCTGCTATATTTCCTCAATGAATTAGTATGTCTCATGAGAAAAACTAGATTGTTTTTTCCAATTTATTTGTGGCACTGGAAAGAGTCTTTGATGGTGTAGTTATGATGTACCTCATTATGCTTTCCCCAATTATGAGATTATTTGTTATGATTACATTTGTATTTTCTAAAAGTCGAATATCCATGTGAATATTTAGATGACATTATTTGGTTAATTATTTCAATATTATGATGAATATTATTTTTAAAAATAATGTTTTTTAGTTCTATATATTTCCTTAAAAGTTCATTCTTATTTATGAACTATTTTTCTATATTGTTTACCCTTACTGAGAATCTGATCTCACCCCTTTCTTGTGATTTATTTTACCAGTATTTCAAGAAGTATTTTATGGTTGATATGCAGGTTTATTCTTGGATAATAGAGGTGTTCTATAAGAAATAACTATGTTTAATATTATGTTTTGAATTGTAATGTAAATTTCAAGTGTGTATTCAGTTTTCCATGAATTCCAAATTGATCAGTCCATTGAGAAAGGATTATTGTAATCATGAAAATTTATTAAAATAATTCTCCCAATACGACCTTCATGGATGGGGTGTTACATTATGAGTGCTACAATGGAGCTCTAATGATCACTTAAACATTACCTTGATCATAACAAACCTCATCCCTCGATTCACGAAGGAGAACATGGGTTCCTCACTTAAATTGAGCATTTATAAATCTTGGAATATAGAGGATAGATAATCATTCAATTAAAAGTGAATGATTACTTCATTGGAATTATATTCACTAAACTTATATTGTCAAAGTCTAAATACTTAGTTGGGGTTCCCCATCCGGAGTTAATTAATCATCAAAAAAATAATAGATAGAGATAATTATTTATGATGAACTAACTCCATAATATATCATATTTATATATTATTACATATTTATAATATATATTAAATACATTACATGATAAACCTAAGTCATTATCTTTACTTATAACTCCTTATAATATTAGAGTAGTATGTAATATTAAAATAATATTTAATATTATAATATAAATCATTATATTTAAATAATAACTTATAAAAATTATAATAAATAAATTCATCCCAATTATTCATTACTTGAATAATAATTTATTTATTTATTCAACAGTGATTGATAAAACATGGAAAACACTCAGACACCATGGTGGGTCCTGCAATTTCATGTATACATATTCATTAAAATAGAGTAGATTCTAGAATGCTCTATTGTCTGTGTCCCAATAGAACATTATTTCAACATGAGTTAATAATATTCAAAGACTTAGAGTGGTATGTAGGAACCCATCATGGTCCCTAGAGAGATAAGGTAAAGTCATAGAAACGGATTCCAAGATATGAACACCTATTGTATAATATATTCCATTTTCCATATGATATATATTGAAGAAGGATTCACACATGGGGAATCGACCCTTGTTTCATTATTATTTTTTGATCTATATAGTTGTATTTACCATAGAATATCATGGTCATGGACTAATGAAGGTTCTACAATCCTGATCAACCAAGCTAGATATATCTATTATTCAACATGGAAGTGTCCAATTAAATATTTATCACTCAACCAATGTCATACCAACTATAATTATCACATCATAAACACCCCCCATTACTTCACTGTCATGATTTTTTCCTTTCTTCAAATTATGTGATCAAATATCTTGCATTGATAATGCTATAAAGATAGAATTCCAATACACACGTCTTTAGATAGAAAAAATAAATGAACCAAGAAACATTTGGTGTTCCTATTGGAGAGTATACTCTTATTATCTCAAATTGTAGAGATCACTAAGTGAAAACTTCAATGCAATACGTTTCAATGCTTTTGATCCCCAACTACTAAATAATCTCATATCATCTATGTCCTTCTAGAATGATATTTCTTTCTCACAGGAAATTAATTTAATATTTGTATCATATTATAAGTAGGTTATCATTATAGACATTTTTAGGCCCAATAGGTCAAATACCCAGAGAGTTGGTGAATTATGGTATGACAGATTAAAATAACTTCCCCATTTGATCTTGCTTCACTACTAAATTTTTTATCCCTCCTTCCCATAGTAACGTATGAATAGAACATAAAGTATTCACAGGGAACCATAATTTTTCATGTTCCTCCCTTACTACTTTACATAGAAGGATCATACACCGACGATGTTCTGATGTACCATATACACTATATAAGCACTATTATTTACAATGTTTGGATTGGGCACAATGTCCTCCTTGTTTACAACCGATCAAAATATGAAATCTCCCTAGTCTCTCAACATATGTGTGCTCACTTCTTATTTAGAAGATCCACCCATGGTTTATTTTCTTCTAGGAACCTTTTTTATTTCAAATAAATTCATACTCAATTGTATGTAGATGCATTATTGATTTCTAACTTTTATCCAATGATTAATATAGCTTTACCATAGAAGAAAGAGAAAACCATTTAAAAAAAATTTCACAAACCACACTGCCTTCACAAAGATCTTTTTTTCGTGAATCTCAAACCAGTATTCCTAAAGTACACCTCCTTTCTCAAAGATCAATATTTCCCAATTCTCAAACAATCCTTCATGATGCTCTTGACTTTTCTAGAATCTAAAAAAGCCTTCACGATGTTCTTTCCTTTCTTATAGATCAAATAGCCTTTGCGAATTATATTCCATTCACGAATCTCACTACCTCTGTGAACATCCTTTAGGATTTTAGAGCCTTATGATTTTCATTGAATATCTCTAATTATCTAAAGGTATAGAAGCCTATTTATAGGAATTTACCAATGAATCCAGAATCTCCAGGACTGATAAATGCCATGTCAGCACCATTTCACAATGCTCCCATTTTTTCCACCACAACAATCCATTTTTAATAGAGCTACACGAAAATATTCAGTACTCAATTCTCATTGTAATAACAAAACCTTACATTAAATCCATTGCTCAATCATGTTGATTCATATCGTGTAATTGTAAATCTTCTGTAAAAATTATTGTGTTTTCTCAATGATCTTCACCTCTACCATTTGTGAAGCTCATTGTAATCATAAATATCACAGTAATATTTCCTTGATCCATTGCGAAATACTCTTCATGATGTACATCTTCACAAAAATCATGGATTTTCAATATTTCAATGGTATCATCATGTAAATACATATTTTTTAATTCTATCCAATCTCCATATTTTGGACCCCAAAAATATGGAAAACCCTGGAAAACGGTGCCACCTTTTTATGCACTTCTTATAACATCTCAATTTCTGTAATTTATTTTTCATGCTTGTTTGTCAACATGTACTGTCAATAAAATCATTAGAACACGACAATTCCCCCTGAAAAATACACCTTGTAACAAAACAACCAACCCAACAATGCGGCAAAGTAACCTTGAGATATTTTATCCCAACAAACCCCACTTTGGGTTAGTTGATAAAAATTTCATAATTGAATACCTTATTGAATCTAATTCCATCTTCAACAGCCATTTTACTCTTGCAATTCCTATATTGATAAAGGATCTACTCAAAACATACTCAAAGCCTACAAGAGCAATGCATATTGAATAAAACAAGAGTATAATGAAATGTTCATCAATGAAACCCTTTTCTAACACACATTATAGAAACCAATCAATTGATTTAATCACAATACATAGATATCATGATATATATCATTGATCATTCACCTATAGCATTATCAGATTTTATACTCCCCTTATTTGCTTTCCTCTTTGACAACATCACCTTCAGCTTCTCATCAACATCAACACCTATTAGTATGACCTTCTCTTAATCGTCAACTCTCCCTATCTCATTGTAGTACCTATTAGATTATACCAGTCTATTGAAATAATGAATTTTATCCCTTATTTATATGTGATTTATCCTCCTTAAAGAGCGACACTTTATCCCCCTTTTTCAACTAACCCAATGGTCACTCTTTTTCAGTATCCAAATGTGTACAGAACTCAGATCAATACACAAGTAAATACAACACCATACCATGGGTAAAGGGGGTTCCTACATCCACACTTTTTCATGTGTCTGAAGTAAAATGAACTCCCCTAGTCAGTTTTTTCAGGTCAATTCATACATTGGGCAAGTAATTTTTAGAATATCAGTAACATATAGTGTTGTAGGCACATACTCCAACTCTACAGGACATTGATCCACATTCTCCTTGATTAAATGGTATTTGATATAAATGTGCCTTTTACAAGAATTATGAACATGATTATTAAAAAAATTGATTGCACTAGAATTATCACAATTGATTCATATTGGACACTTCATATTAAATCCCAACTAATAAAGTTGTCGCTTCATCTACAATAGCTGCATGGAATCATGAGTAGCTACAATGTACTCCTCTACTACGGTTCTCAAGAAAATACAATGTAGTTTCTTGATAATCCACAAAATACACAATTCACTAAGATAAATATCACATTTTGATGTTGATATTCTATCATATCTTGAAGCAGGCCAATCTGTACCTGTATATCCCAAATTTCCTATATGAGATTCGTAATTATACATCAAACCAAGATCCACAGTGCCATTGATATTCCAAAGTATTATTTTTATTGAAATAACGAGGCTTTATTTGGAATTTCCAGGGTATCTCACTACATGGAATGTGGATAAAATGAGATATAGTCTTATTACTTTAAATTATAGTATACTTCTAATTATTTTTCTATATTTTTTCATATTTACTATCTTTCAATCATCATATTTTGATAGTTTCATCTTGGTAGAAAATAGAGAATTTATATCCTTGGAATTTTTCATTCCAAATATCATCAAAAACACAATGGCCTATTTGGATTGACAAATGAGTGTTTCATTCCATACTTGTTTCACTATTAAAACATCAAAAATTTCATCTCACTAATCATTGATATTTGAAAATCACTTTTCATGAATATAATAAAAAATTCTGCATTGTGCTTCATCTGATCCACAATAAATTATGTCGTCAACATATAATAACACCACCATCATTTGGTTACTATCGTAATTTAAATATTTATTTAAATCAACTCTACCGCACTAAAAGTCAATATTCTCAAATACTAATCATGTCTCAAATACCATGATATTGGTGGTGGCTTCAACTAATATAGAACCTTATTTAACCAAAAAAAATGTTCTCATTTTAATGAATGAGAAAACTATTAGGCTATTCAATATACACTTATTCTTCCAGATCTCAATTAAAAAATGAGGACATGACATCTATATGTATAACATTGAGATTTTGTTGCACTATAATGAACAAGGATACTATGATAGTCTCTAACCATGCAAAAAGTTAAAATGACTCATCGACATCGATTCCATCTATCTAGGAGTAACCCTTGCACACTAGTCGTGCTTTATTTCAAATCACTACACCATATTCATTCATCTTGGGGGGAACGTACCATTTAGTCATGATGACATTCTTATCTGTTCACCTTGAAACAATCTCCCACATCTGATTCTTCTCAATCTAATCTAGCTCTTCATTCATTCTTTCGACCTAGCTTTCATTTCAAGATGCATTTGTAAAACATTTTGGATATACTAAAGATAGAAAACATGCCTTCATTGATGACATTATTATTCATATTTGAAAAGTGGGTTTTTGATCACCAAAGATATTTTTTCGAGCAATTCAAGCATTAATATTTTACTTCATGTTAGATACACGCTCGATTCGTTCTTCCTCATCATCAACATCTTCTATTGAATCAGCATTCACCACTTATGCACCCCCTATTTTTCATTCATCCTCATCACATTCATCCGGAAACTACTCATTATGTTGTTTAATATTATCTTTATTTTCCATTATAGTGACATCATTAATCTCAACAACTTTTCCCACCCTCTTCTTAAAGAATTTATATGCATTAATTTTTCCCTAGTAGTAAAATAATAAACCATCATATCATTATGACTCAAATTTCATGTGTATTTCTATATTGAGAATAAAAAACATACATACAAATATTTTAAATTATATCACAATTGGATTCCATCCATAATACATATCATGTAGAGTATTACCTTCCTTCAGACACAATAGTGTTGTATTACAAATGTATACTAAAGTTAATATTACTTCCTTCTAAAATTTCTCATGTATTACTTTTTTTAATAAAAATTGTTCTGGAAAATATTCAGATTATATGATTTTTCCATTCAACCACTCAATACTATTTTAGAGATTTCACTAATGAAACATGATGCTTTATAAAATGTTTTGCGATATTTTTTTCCACATGACTATTTGTAAATTCTATATCATTGTCCATATGAAACATCTGAATCTCTTATTCAAGCATCCATTCAAATTCCCTCTGATACTATTTTATGAAAGTGAACACATCAGACTAATGGGAAAAATAAAATACCCATCACATTCTAATATATTCATCAATGAAAAGAACAAAATATATTTTTTCGTCAATGGATATAAATGAGATTGGTCCAAAAACATCAGCATGTACCAATTCTAGAACTCGAGTTGACTTTTTTTCACAACTTTTTACATCTTAATGACTAGGTTATCTTACTGAAAAACAACATATATATTTTGTATGATCATGTGATATCTTAGGAGTTATCTAGTTATACCAAAAATTACAAAATATTTCATTGAAGGTTGGTATATATGAGTTAGTCATTTACAAAACAACTAGTTTTCATCATCTCAAGAAAAAAAATATCTTCTTCTCCACTTACATGGTAGAGATATCCATTTTTTCTTTTTCAATACAGAATCACTACACCATCTCTCAAATTGATGATACATATATTCATATTAATCCTTATAAAATTCCCTAAGTCACATAGTTGATTAATGTTGAGAAAATTTTGACTGAGACATTCAACTACTGAGACATCAACACATCACAGTTCTTGTTCCCCCAATACTAGCCCATCCCAAGCCAATAATAATTATTCCTTCAGCTTTACCAAAAATAAATACTCTTTTTTTGACATTTCAGGCATGTAATATGATTTTTAATTCTTATCATGTGGGATGTGAAACCACTATCAAGGATCTATACACCAGAATAGTTTGATGGTTTAAAGGAAATATCAAACACCATTACCTTCTTAGCTATCTTCATATTGATCCATGTTATTGTATTGAAAATAAGTATAGAGTGAAAATGTTGATTGTCCATGAAGTATGATAGACCTTCTTATTCCTAGAGAGGGGAGAATCAATATTTTATTTTATTTCACTTGTTGATTCTTTGAATTGCAGCTTGTGACCACTATGGTTCATCATTGAAAAATATAGCTCCATGGTTGATGTTCAATATATATTCATGTGTACAAATCATCCACACTAATAAAAATTACATAGAAATATATTTTTTTAGTATTGTTCTCCATTTGGATAACACTACTTTGTTTTGTTCCCATATGTATCTCTTGGTTATGGAAGAAAAATTTAGTAAGTGGCACGTTGTTCAACAGTAATAACACCTAAAGTAGGGAGAATTACTACATCGAATATATGCACTACTTGTTTTCCCTTGGATTCTATAATTAATTTGATTATACATCATACCATTATTGAACTTCAATCTCAGAAAAATCGAAATTTTCATATTCTAGTGAAATAAGATTCATTTCTTAAATAAATTTTCTTGAACTATTTCTTACCGTTCACATAGGCAGAATACACCTTCTTATGAATTTCAAATTCATTCTCGTCATCTTCTTGGAATGTCTTGGGACATAATTCTAAAATATTACCAATCATTCCACATATAAATAAAGCATGTGGATGTATCCCATGAACTTTCTCTTTTCTCTTTAAATATTTCCGGAATTAAATGACATCACCTCATCTTTCTATTGTTTTTACTTAGAATATGCAATGATTAAATTATTCATGTCCTTTAATGCTACTTCTTTTTATTTTCCCTTTTTAGTAGAATTTTTATTATTAATTTTAATTTCATACTTTTCAAGGGTACTATGCAATTTATCTGGTTTCAACTCTTTTGGATTTTATTCTTCTAATACTGAAGCATTTGGATTGAACAAAGGTTGAAGTTTCATCAAAATAATCATCACTATATTTATATCCTCAATGAATTATCCAAGACTATGCATGGAATTCACTACAATATTTACCCTTTCGAATGATTCATTGATTGACTCAGTCAGGCTCATTCTCTAATCTTCATACATTTTCCAGAGAACATGCATCTTTTCTACTATGACCATTTATTATTTTTCATATATATTCAATATATTTTCTTACAAAGCATGTGAAGTTTTTCATGACCTCACCTTAATATAGATATTATTATATATGGATTCCCATAAAACATTGATTCCCTTGGCGTCATCATCCAATTCCTTCTCTTGGAAATTATGTAGGCAGAATGCCTATGGTAGGATCAAGTTAGATTTCAACATATATGTGGTTTAATTAAGTGTTTTACCTCGGAGAACATGACGTTTCTCACTACTCTTTAAAAGTGTTTTCATAAAAATAATTAACTTTTAGGTCAACATCTAATTCCTTCATACAGCTTCTGCTAAAGCACCACTATTAATATCTACTAAAATATTATGCATCACTATTGTAAACATATCTATTCCCAAAGATCTGAAGTAGTGTTGCATCTGATTATTCTCTAATGGAAAATTATTCCAGCCGATGATTGGAATCAATTTGTGATTGATGACCTCTATTGATATAGAAACACATAAATTAAACTTTTCCTATGATAAAATTATTTGGACCAATAGTTTCGATAGACTGAAATGGGGGTTAATCAGGCTATGAGATATTTATGCAGTATCCCATTTTGATATTTTTTTTGGTGAAAAACCTCTATTATCTCTCTTTCCAATGGAAAATTATAGAAAGAACATAAAGCATGCATAAGACATAATAATTTTACATGGCTCGCCCTAATTTGGTATATTTCCAAGAAGCATACTCTAATGACGTGTCGATGTACAAAATCCATAAAAGCACATTAATATTTATACTGTTTGTATTTTACTCACTACCCCTCCTTTTTTACAACCAATAATAATTTTAAAGCCCACTTCTCAATCAAAAAATGTGTTCTGACTACATCTTCAAAATATCCACCCACATTTTATTAACTTGTAGGTCCCTTAATTTTCACTAATGAATATATCTCCCACTGTATGTAGATGCTCAATTGATGTCTTAGTGTCATCCTCTTATGAATATACCATTACCATTGAGTACTAGGTGATGACTTTTAAAACCCTTTCTCAATGAGAACTACCTTCCCAAAACTCCTTCTTTCATAAATATCATTACATCCACCATGATGTAAAAATAATTTCCAAATTATCACTATTTTTATAAGGCCCCTGCCTTAAAACTTACTTAATCTTGAGTTATTACAAGATTACACATTAAGGATCATTTCAGGTTTAGATTTTTAGAGAATTATATCATGAAACTTGCATTACATTCCACATTTAAACAATGTGGTTACATAAAAGACAGTTTTCATTCTTCCCATAAACGGAAACATATTTAAAATATAACACAGATTCTTTCTTGACACATCCTTGACACTATCATCACATCATGTACCTTTCCCTTGACCTATGAAAAACATTTAAAAAACTTGGGATGAGCATAAAAATTTTAGTAAGAGTTATAAAAAATATGGAAAGGAAACATGAGTTCATATATACATTAGAATGAAATCACACTTTACCCATAAAACATAGGCATATCGAATCATGAATAAATCATAGAAAAAATAAGACATAAAGGTAACTTGAGGCATTCATAACATTCTTACGTAGGGAGTAACCCTCTTGGTTACGTTTGGAATCCACATCACAGTATATTCCCTAAATCTCTTCGGAGAAAGCTTAATGTTTCACTCGTTTGCGTTACTCAATGCATTAGAGAGCTATATCGGGCTCACCCGCCCTTAGTTTATCACGGAACCACCCGTTTTCATAACAATGCCCAAGAACCATAACATAAATGTATCACATAAAACATGCATAAAGGAAACATAACATTTCCACATTTCAATCACAATATAACATTTTAGTATATTGAAATAATGAATCCATTCAAAAAGAAACCATTTCCAAAACCATTTAAAACATTTAATAAAGAGATTTTTGAATCAAAGTTTCCCATACCACCTTGAAGCATAAAATTTTAAAACATTAATATCCATATAAATAAATCCTTAAAAACATTTTGAAAACATGTATATTAATAAGAACAAGTAATTAAAACATTTAAAACGATATTTTGGTTAAAGGGATTTTTCCAAAATTAGAGACACATGAATACAATAATTGAGGAATAACATTTATTCCGAACATTATAATATCATGAGAATAAATGGATTCATGATATAATACTCCAAAGGACAGTATATACACCATATAAGAGTGAATTGGTGCATAACAACAATGAACCCTCAATAGAAATGCCAAATGTTATGAAATCCCTTATAAAGAAGGTATCCTTAAATTAAGGACAAATCAATCTCAAAAATATGTGTTACAAATATAAATACACCCTATAGAAGAGGATATTAAGTTTAAAACAATAAAAGGTCATTCACACATATTCAATGGATGACATATTCAATGACTACATGTAGAACCCAATGAAATCGAAATTGGATTAAAAAGTTCCCTTGACAGCCTAACGACATCACATCAAAATGGGTTGATGAGAGATAAAAAGTGTATCTAATCACTTTGACATAAAATTTACATCAATAAGGATATATTAGAACATATCCCAACATAAAAATATGTAAATTAAAAGACCCAACAAAAGGTGTCTTTTAAAAAAAAGGAGGGTGAAAGGTTCCCTTACCGACTTGGGTATCTTTCAAAACATACACCCCATGAAAGAAGGAAAATAGATCATTGATGTAAATACTCATAAACGAAATTATATTACACAAAGAGTAGAATAATGGGCCGTACATACACCACTCAATAGAATTTCTAGCAAATGTAGCATAAATCTCACGGGAATAAAAGTGAGATGAAAAAGCCCATACGAAAACTCGGCAGCCTAACGGCGCCACATAAAACTCCCGAAAATGGATTGATGAGATCAAATAGGGTATATCATCACATTACAATAAAATTTATAGCAAGATTAATATAAAATAACATCCCCCAACATTACAAATATGAGCTTAAAAGAAGTGACATAAAGGAGAGTACTTAAAAAGAAAGAGAGATGTTAGACCTCTTATGAAAGTTCGGCATCCTAACGACGCCACTCAAAACATCCAAAATGGATTGATGAGAGAGAATAGGGTCTATCATCGCATGAACATAAAAATTACTGTAATTTTAATATAAAATATCTTCCCAATAACAATAAAGATGAGCTTTAAAAGGAATGACATAAAAGTGTGTACTTAAAAAGAAAGAGAGGAGTAGGATCCATTACCTCAGGTCCGACTTGACTCGATCGTTCTTCAATCTCCTGAATAATAAAATTGAGTTAATTTATACTTCCTTAAGAACCTTTTTCAAGTTCATTATTCCTTTTATATCACTTATTACCATTTTATAAACATTATGTTATCATTTAAGTTAATAATATTTGTTTTGCCGATATTTGGTTCTTAAGTCGAAAGTGGACTTCTTACAATTACATGTTGTTCGTGTGGCCAATTTTTTATTATATCCAGAATTGTATTGATGATTTAGATATCATATATTTCATATATATCAATTACATAAATTCATTTATAATATTACATAATCATTTAGAGGTAAGAAATGAAATGCATTGTTCATGGAGACGGTAAGCCGTACGTACGCATGAACGCTACTTTCATCTCTATTTCGTATTTTATAGAATGGAATAATAATGGTATAAAGGTATATTATTATTCCAGTATAATATCATATATAATATCATAGTTCCATCCTTTATACGTCCCACATATGGTATTTAACAAATCAAATCACTTTGAGGGGGCGGTAGTCCGCATTTCTTTAAATGAAGTTATCGCGTTTACCCAGAATGGAAACCATAAAGGTATGCCAAAAATGAAAAAAACAGAAGCTTAAGGAAAACATAAACATATTATATATCATATATAAAAATATTTACATCATAATGGTCACCTTTGAAGTTGTTAAATGAGTATTGAACAATCATCGTTTCGGGAGGCTGAAGTTCTCCATCCACGGAAACCGTATGTTCTTTAACCATTTGATGTAGTTGTGTGAGAGTGTAGCTCGAATAAATCTTATAAAAACATCCTAGTATATTTAATATACTGGTGTTGTAACAAAATAAGTAAATAAAAAGATTTTAGGGGGTTGGAGAAGCAAAATAAAACCAATGAACATGAGAGAATGAATTACCTTTAAAAGTGTAACTCCTTTTGATTGTAGCCTAAAGGCTTCCTTTGAAAGGATTCTGCCCAAATTGAATCCTCTAGAATGAGGAGAGGTATGTGGAGAGAGTAAATGGGTAGGGTTTGGCCGAGCCAAAGTCTTGAGGAGTGTGTGAAATGAGGTAGAGGTGGGGCCTTTTATAAGAGAAGAGGAGGGTCACTTTTGGAAAGTAAGAAATATTACTTTATTTGAAAATGTGTTTTGGTTTTAAAAGGTCCCAAATTAATATAATTCGTGTATAAGGTGATAAGGGTTCTAAATCCACACATCCAATAAGTTTTGGACATGTTTAGGTCATAGAGTTTACATTATCTTCTCATTTTATTTAAATCGTCAGATAATGATGTCATCGCTGCATCATTATGCTGTCATAAATAATTTAATTTATTTAATTTCTAAAAATTTAAAAAAATACTATGATGTAGTAACTCTTTTTAGCTTTCCAATGAATATTTATAATAAAAAATCTGACTTGTATATCCCCACTTAAAAATTGATTTAGTAAAACATATCATGTTTGTGTCATTTTTTACTTTTACATTAAATAAAAAGTTATCTATGTCATTTCCCAACCAAAGTGGCTCCATGGGGTCCCCAAGTTGACTCATTTCTTGTATCGGTTGGCCATTACACATCCAATGAGGTTAGGACATGTTTCAAGTTCATTTCATATTATTAACACATTATTTTTACCTTAAACTACACTAATTACCTCTAATCGCGATTAAAAACTTAATAAGTTACTATTCACCAAAAAATTATCTTTATCCCATTGAACCACATTTTACATCTTAACGAAAACCATGTATTTTGGATTTTTTAAATTCAAAACACAAAGATGGAAAAATTTCATTTAAACGGAAAAATCATTTTTTATAAGTACCACTTAGTGGTGTAACTATTCATCAAAAATTGATGTTTTTCAGAAAAATCCCAAAAATTCACCCTAAGCTATATTTGATATTCCGAATTAAAAAATGAAGTCTATTTTAAAAAATTCAAAATATATAAGTCAAATTAATTAATTTAATAATTAATTCCCGCTGTCAGAGAAAATAGCGTGTTTTTTTGAAACAATAAGTATCAAAAGATTGACACTGGTTTAAGTCTGATTTCAAAGTGAAATTAATTCCAAAGACCATTATTGGATTTAATGGCAAAAATATATTCTAATTTCACTTTAAAACCAATTCAAAATATAATCTAATCATATAAATAAATTAGATTAAAAAGAGGTTTTGAATTAAAATACAACATTTTCCACTATTCATTAAAAAATGAACTTTATCGGAAAGATACCAAAAATTTACACAAAGTAAATTTTGATGTCCCGATTCTTAATAAGAGTTTTATTTGGTTCAAAAGAATGTTTAAGAGTGAACAAAACTATATTTAATGATGGTTCAAAATCAAAAGGTGATAAGTGACCCTTTAGTGAAAACTAGGGCATATACGCCTAAAATTTAATTCTATCTGTATTTTAAGCCTCTATCCTTTATTGGATAAATGTAAAAACATTTAAAAACATATATAATCATATTTTAGTTATTTATATCCATTCCCGCCATTACAACAGCTACATGTTAACTACCATTTAAAATAATATTATTTTATTATTAGAGTGCAACGTAAGATTCTCAAGAAACTCATTGTTGCGTGTTGGGTACACCATCGAGCATAGTGTCCCCTTTAAAGTCATATCAATATTTTAGTCACAAATATGGATAAATATGAAAATGTCATATTCTTTATTTACCTGGGGTGTTACATCCTTCCCCCTTTTGGGAATTGCGTCCTCGCAATTTTTAAAATTGAGCTTGGAAACATCCTTGGGAGTCCCACATCGGAACAAGAGTCGGTAAAACAATCACTTTAAAAATAAATAAATAAAAGCACAGAGGTCACCTGAGTTAACCCATACTAGGATTCCATGTATGAAAATATGGACATGGAGGAAAAAACAAAGGGTCATGTTCTGATGGAGAGTGATAGAAAACATGTTTAGGAGAAAGTTAACCACAAGAAAATCACAAACTTGTGATGGGTTAAACGGTATTCGATTCCCCAGTAGGAAAAGTTAATAGACAACATTTTTGTTTTAAGATAATTTTTATTGATGAATTTATTCATAAGGAAACATAATCACTTATCATGTTGACTTTCAAATTTTACTAGATTCCTTAATCAAACTCATATTTTTTCCAAAAGACGAGTATTTAGGGGGACTTGTTCGCATTAAGAGTACTATAATAAACATCTAGAGAATCACCTAATCCAAAAAAGAGAACTATGTACATCCCATGTCTTTAGGCTTTAACCAAAACCAAAACCAAAAAGGTTATTAGAAGGTCAGATAATCCAGAAAAGGATAACCCATTAAAAAGAAAATCCATGCTTAATCTCCAAAATTTGTCCAACAAAACCCAAAGTTCAACGAGGACCATCCGATAAACAATTTGTCCACAAAATTCTTCAAATTAAACCAATATTAGATTGAAACCCAAATATATGAATGATTTAGTCACATAGACTTCCAAGTTAAATCGTAACATTTATCTCCAAACAACATCAGTTGCTCCTAAAGTCTCGTATTGAAAAGTAATTAACATATTCTCATATCCTATATGATAGGTTAATCATTTTCATAAATAACCCAAAATCAACTTACACTTAAAAAAAGAATCAGTCAAACTAACTAGGGACTTCACGTAGTCCAGTGGTAGGCGATAAATTCCAGTTGCACTTTGATTGTGGGTTCGATTCCCGCAGCTTTGTCCGACGCAACGGGTAGTCACACGGTCTATGTGTTGTCCTTTTTCCAAAACTATATAATTATCAAATCATTCCCCAAAAACAGATAAAATCATCAAAAATAACCATAACAGAATTTAACCTCAATTTTATCTCCTGCCTTTCACTTCAATCATAACATATAGTAACCCATAATTACCTAAAAAGTAAGGATCATATAAACCCAAATGGTTCTTTATAACTATGTCCACAAAAGAAAATATAACTATTACTTGAATAAAATTTGCCTATATTAAACATCAGGGTTACACATAATATAAAAAGTCTTCTAATGTAACCCCATCATCAAAAGAGACTTAATACTCCTAAGAATTTAACCATAACTCTTGAATCCCTTATATGTTGACATCTTACTCATTCAACATTCTTCATGATCCATTATCCATTCCATTCCAACTTATTCCGAAATACCTCTTTCCTATAAACAAAATCATGAATCATATCCTAAGATTCCAAAATAGGAAAACAATAGTCATGAAATAGTACATACCTTTGATTGGCCATTGTCAGTTTCTTCATCCTCAATCGGAATGGCATTAGGTATTGGTAAACAAATATTGGTACGCTCTTGGTGACCCCATTCACGAAAATTCTTCATAGGACATGTGTTTGCATAATGACCATGCACACCACATTTAAAACATTCAATTGATCCCCCAGAAAGAACTTCTTTCCATTTCCTCGAGTCAACTGGATTCTTCCTTTTTCCATGGCAGGTTCTTTCTTTATGACCTTCATTTCCACATCTATAGCATATTTCTTCCCCTTTGAAACAGTTTCCTAGGTGTTTCTTTCCACATCTTTGACACATAGGTTTTTGAACACACTTACCTTTATGATTATTATCTGTACTTCCGTAGGGATTTGTTTCTTGCATATATGATTCCTTATAGAAATATCCATGGTTTAGGTGGTCAATCATGACTCCAGATTGTTGGTTGAGGATAATCACAAGAGCTCTCATTGCATCTCCCATATCATTTAGTTTCTTGCTCAAAAAACTGTCATCGTTTCTATCACATCCACTGTTACTTTGGTGCCTGCTAGATCCAGCCATTTACTAAAACCAAAAAGGTTAGTGTGAGTATATCAAAAAAACCATCATGTACTAACGAGTAAGATAAACACTAAGATATACTTACTCATTAACTTTATCTAAAACTAGGACTCTTTCTGAAATCCTACCCATTATGGTAATGTCACTTATGCTTAAAGAATACCCTAACCTCTAAAGTTATCTAAACCGACCTTTGATACCAACGATAAGGCCCCAGCCATAAACCTTACTTAATCTTGAGTTATTAAAAGATTACACATTGTGGATCTTTTCAGGTTTAGAGTTTTAGAGAATTAGATCATGAAACTTGCATTACATTCCACATTTAAACAAAGTGGTTACATAAAAGACAGTATTCATTCTTCCCATCAATGGAAACATATTTAAAATATAACACGGATTCTTTCTTGACACATCCTTGACACTATCATCACATCATGTACCTTTCCCTTGACCTGTGAAAAAAATTTCAAAAACATGGGATGAGCATAAAAAGCTCAGTAAGAGTTATAAAAAATATGGAAAGGAAACATGAGTTCATATATACATTAGAATGAAATCACACTTTACCCATAAAACATAGGCATATCAAATCATGAATAAATCATAGAAAACATAAGACATAAAGGTAACTTGAGGCATTCATAACATTCTTACGTAGGGAGTAACCCTCTTGGTTACGTTTGGAATACCCATCACAGTATATTCCCTAAATCTCTTCAGAAAAACCTTAACGTTTCACTCCTTCGCGTTACCCAATGCATTGGAGAGCTATATCGGGCTCACCCGCCCTTAGTTTATCACGGAACCACCCGTTTTCATAACAATGCTCAAAACCATAACATAAATGTGTCACATAAAACATGCTTAATGGAAACATAAAATTTCCACATTTCAATCACAATATAACATTTTATTATATTGAAATAATGAATCCATTCAAAAAGAAACAATTTCCAAAACCATTTAAAACATTTAATAAAGAGATTTTTGAATCAAAGTGTCCCATACCACCTCGAAGCTTAAAATTTTAAACCATTAATATCCATATAAATAAATCCTTAAAACCATTTTGAAAATATGGATATTAATAAGAACAAATAATTAAAACATTTAAAACAATATTTTGGTTAAATGGGTTTTACCAAAATTAGAGACACTTGAATACAATAATTGAGGAATAACATTTAGTCATAACTTTATAATATCATGACAATAAATGGAATCATGATATAATACTCCAAAGGACAGTATATACACCATATAATAGTGAATTGTTGCATAACAACAATGAACCCTCAATAGAAATGTCAAATGTGATGAAATCCCTTATAAAGAAGGTATCCTTAAATTAAGGACAAATCAATCTCAAAAATATGTGTGACAAATATAAATACACCCAATATAAGTGGATATTAAGTTTAAAACAATAAAAGGCCATTCACACATATTCAATGGATGACATATTCAATGACTACATGTTGAACCCAAAGAAATCTAAATTGGGTTAAAAAGTTCCCTTGACAGCCAAGCGACATCACCTCAAAATGAGTTGATGAGAGATAAAAAGTGTATCTCATCACTTGGACATAAAATTTACATCAATAAGGATAAATGAGAACATATCCCAACATAACAATATGTAAATTAAAAGACCCAACAAAAGGACTCTTTTAAAAAAAAAGGAGGCTGAAAGGTTCCCTTACCGACTTGGGTATCTTTCAAAACATACACCCCATGAAAGAAGGAAAATATATCATTGATGTAAATACTCATAAACGAAATTATATTACACAAAGAGTAGAATAATGGGTATTACATACACCACTCAATGGAATTTGTAGCAAATGTAGCATAAATCTCACGGGAATAAAAGTGAGATGAAAAATCCCTTACGAAAACTCGGCAGCCTAACAGCGCCACATAAAACTTCCGAATATGGATTGATGAGATCAAATAGGGTATCTCATCACATTAAAATAAAATTTACAGAAATAGGAATATAAAAGAACATCCCCCAACATTACAAAGAGGAGCTTAAAAGAAGTGACATAAAGGAGAGTACTTAAAAAGAAAGAGAGAGGTTAGATCTATTACGAAAGTTCGGCAGCCTAATGACGCCACTAAAAACATCCAAAATGGATTGATGAGAGAGAATAGGTTCTCTCATCACATGAACATAAAAATTAGAGTAATTGTAATATAAAGTATCATCCCAATAACAAGAAATATGAGCTTTAAAAGGAATGACATAAAATTGTGTACTTAAAAAGAAAGAGAGGAGTAGGATCCCTTACCTCGGGTCCGACTTAACTCGATCGTTCTTTAATATCCTGAATAATAAACTTGATTTAATTTTTACTTCCTTAAGAACCTTTTTCAAGTTCAATATTCCTTTTATTTCACTTATTACCATGTCATAAACATTATGTAATCATTTAAGTTAATAATATTTGTTTTGCCGATATTTGGTTCTTAAGTCGAAAGTGGACTTCTTACAATTACATGTTGTTCGTGTGGCCAAATTTTTATTATATACAGAATTTTATTCATGATGTAGATATCATATATGTCATATATATCCAGTACATGCATTCATTTATAAAATTAAATAATCATTTAGAGGTAATAAATGAAATGCATCGTTCTTGGAGACGGTAAGCCGTACGTACGCATGAACGCTACTTTCATTTCTATTTCGTATTTTGTAGAATGGAATAATAATGGTATAAAGGTATATTATTATTCCAGTATAATATCATATATAATATCATAGTTCCATCCTTTATACGTCCCACATATGGTATTTAACGAATCAAATCACTTTGAGGGGGCGGTAGTCCGCACTTCCTTAAATGAAGATATCGTGTTTACCCATAATGGAAACCATAAAGGTATGCCCAAAATGAAAAAAAACAGAAGCTTAAGGAAAACATAAAAATATTATATATCATATATAAAAATAGTGACATCATAATGGCCACCTTTTAAGGTGTTAAATGAGTATTGAACAATCATCATTTAGGGAGGCAGAATTTCGCCATCCACGGAAACCGCCTGTTCTTTAACCATTTGATGTAGTTGTGTGAGAGTGTAGCTCGAATAAATCTTATAACAACATCCTAGTATATTTAAGATACTGGTGTTGTTACAAAAGAAGTAAATAAAAAGAGTTTAGGGGGTTGGAGAAGCAAAATAAAACAAATGAACATGAGAGAATGAATTACCTTTAAAAGTGTAACTCCTTTTGATTTGAGCCTAAAGGATTCCTTTGAAAAGATTCTGCCCAAAGGGAATCCTCTAGGTTGAGGAGAGGGATTTGGAGAGAGTAAATGGGCAGGGGTTGGCCGAGCCAAAGGCTTGAGGAGTGTGTGAAATGAGGTAGAGGTGGGGTCCTTTTATTATAGGAGAGGAGGGGCACTTTTGGAATGTAAGAAATATTACTTTATTTGAAAATGTGTTTCGGTATTAAAAGGACCTAAATTGATATAATTTGTGGATAAGGTGATAAGGTTTATAAATCCACCCATAAAATATGTTTTGGACATGTGTAGGTCATAGTGTTTACATTATCTTCTCATTTTATTTAAATCGTCAGATAATGATGTCATCACTGATCATTATGATGTCATAAATAATTTAATTTATTTAATTTCTAAAAATTAAAAAGAAATACTATGATGTAGGAAATCTTTTTATCTTTCCAATTACTATTTATAATAAAAAGTATGACTTGTATAACCCCACTTAATATTTTTTTTAGTAAAACATATCATGTTTGTGTCATTTTTACTTTTACATTAAATAAAAAGTTATTTATGTCATTTCCACACCAAAGTGGCTCCATGGGGTCCCCAAGTTGACCCATGGCTTGTATTGGGCATAAATTAAACATCCAATGAGGTTAGTACATGTGTCATGTTCATTTAATATTATTAAAACATTATTTTTACCTTAAACTACACTAATTACCTCTAACCGCGATTAAAAACTTAATAAGTTACTATTCACCAAAAAATTATTTTTATCCCATTGAACCACATTTTACATCCTAATGAAAACCATATAAGTCAGATTTTTAAAATTCAAAACACAAAGATGGAAAAATTTCATTTAAACGGAAAAATCAGTTTTTATAAGTACCACTTAGTGGTGTCACTATTCATCAAAAATTGATGTTTTTCAGAAAAATCCCAAAAATTCACCCTAAGCTATATTTGATATTCCGAATTCAAAAATGAAGTCTATTTTACAAGATTAAAAACATATAAGTCACATTAATTAATTTAATAATTAATTCCCGCTGTCAGAGCAAATAGCGTGTTTTTATGAAATAATAAGTATCAAAAGATTGACACTGGTTTAAGTCTGATTTCAAAGTGAAATTAATTTCAACGACCATTATTGGATTTAATGGTAAAAATATATTCTAATTTCACTTTAAAACAAATTATAAAGATAATATAATCATATAAATAAATTAGATTAAAAATAGGTTTTGAATTAAAATACAACATTTTACACTATTCATTAAAAAATGAACTTTATCGGAAAGATACGAAAAAATTACACAAAGTAATTTTTGATGTCCCCATTCTTAATAAGAGTTTTATTTGGTTAAAAATAATTTTTAAGAGTAAACAAAACTATATTTAATGATGGTTCAAATCAAAAGGTGATAAGTGAACCTTTAGTGAAAACTAGGGCATATACGCCTAAAATTGAAATCTTTCCATATTTTAAGCCTCTATCCTTTATTGGATAAATGTAAAAACATTTAAAAACATATATAATCATATTTTAGTTATTTCTATCCATTCCCTCCATTACAATAGCTACATGTTAACTAACATTTAAAATAATATTATTTTATTATTAGAGTGCAACGTATGATTCCCAAGAAACTCGTTGTTGTGTGTTGGGTACGCCATCGAGCATAGCGTAATCTTTAAAGTCATATCAATATTTTATTCACAAATATGGATAAATATGAAAATTTCATTTTCTTTATTTACCTGGGGTGTTACAATTTTGCAATGATCAAACAAGACTTCATGAAGCTCCCACCTTTTCAAAAATCATTCCTTACATTCACGACACTCCTTCATTTCACAAAGATCAATTAGCCTTTAAAAATTATCTTACATTAATGAATCTCACTACCTATACAAACCTCATTCATTATTTGAGAGTATTATGTTTTTCATTGAGACTCCCAAATCATCTCATGGGATTAAAAGAAAATATATAGGTTTTTCCCAATGAAATCAAAACCTTCTGTCCATGTCAGTACCATTTCATAGAGCTCCCATATTTTTTAAAACAATTCTCCATTTTATATGATGATCCACATAAATATTCTATTATCAATGATCGATGAAAAAATAGATACTTCCATCAAAATCCATTGTGCCACTACGATGCTCCTTCTCTCGTAATTGCAGAGCATCATTCAAAACCATTGCGCAGATGCGATGATCTTCACCTCTTCCATATGTGAAGCTCATCATAATCAAAGAGTTCACTGTCAGCTTTATTTCATCATGGTCAAAATGATATTTAGGATGTACTTATCCCTAAAACTCATATACACTCCATATTTCAATTAGTTCATCATGGAAATGACTTTTTTTCAATGCAATCCATACTCCAAATTGGGGACCCCACAAATTTGACCAACACTGGAAAACTACACCACCTTGTATATGATTTTTTGTACCCCCTCCAGACCATTAATTCCATTTTCATGGAACTTTTAAAAAATTTATTTTCAATAATATCACCAGAACATGATGAATAGCCATGAATAACACACTTCATCCACAAATACAACAGACCCAAAAATTCTTCAATGATTACATGAAGGATTTTTTCCATCAAATTGGGATATATCATAACCCTATGATACAAAACATAATCTAAGGACATTACAATAAATATAGTGTATATAAATGTATTTACACTATTATGGAATGATAAACACATGTTTATATATCAATCTTTATACATGTAGTGTTAATATATGTACATCACAAGTTTGGTCAAGGGAACCACTTTCAACAATACAATATATATATCCACAAATTATTAGATCATTGAATTCAATATAGGGAAGGAGATGAAATACATGAGAAATAACCAAGACCAAAAACTTAGCATGAAATGTGGGCTTAAAACACAAAAAGAATCACCAACAGATAACACATGAATTAAAACAAAGGGTCACCACAACCTTTGGGAGGAGACGAAATTTTATTTCGGTCTCTTTAGTGGAAAAAAAGGTTTAGAATAAAATCCTTATTTGAATAAAAATTTTCCAATCTTTATTTTAATTGTTCCTATTTAGGGAAGTGGGTTTGTAAAACTATATTAAATCCATGTTATAGCCAAACCTCAAAACCCCCCTATCATGTTTGGGTTTAATGGTTATAAAAATCATGTGTGAACTATGAAAAACAATCTCCTATAATTTTCACAATTCCTCATGGGTGTCTACAAAATTTGGAAAAACTATATGCCTAACCGTGCTTCTACCTAGAGCTCACTATTTAGATTTAAAATATCATGGATGGTACTACATTGTTTTTACAAACCATTCTCAAACTACAAAAATTTATAATGGTAAAAATAAAATTTCAAAGCTCACACACACATTCCCACAATTATAATAATAAGATTATACAAACAAATTAAACATTTACTGGGATTATTACATTAAACAGGGGGTTATATAGAATAATATGAGAATGAATGATGAAAAATATACATATCATAAAATAATAATAGATAGTGAATTACAGAAATATCTAGTTTTAGTTGGAATTTATTTTATATTAATGTGTTTAATGAACTTCTTTTTGGCTAAAAAATGACGATGATGATAAAACCCTAAAAAGTATCTCAAAATACTAATATACCCACTCCCTAGTATCTTGATGTCCACCATAAATAGGATATCTCTACCTCTTTATATTCTATATATCCATTTGTAATAATATTAGTCTTTTCTTCCAGAGAAACTCAATAATTAATCAACAATTATTTTAAACCTCAAATATAATTAAACAAATACAATTTCCCCAAAATTAATGATGGATTCACCAAGAATGATACCATTTGTAACCACCTACACCACACCAATTTGGTTAGGAAGAAATAGTGACATTACTAGGCCATTGGTGACATCAAAAAGACACCAAAGTCTTGCAATAAATGTCAAGGCCTTCCTAATAATTGGGGGGTGGGGGTTATTTTCCTTTTTAAAATAAAATATCCTCAAAAAAATAAACAAAAAACCATGATTCACTATATGATGAAAGAGAACTATGTTATAAAACCCATATTAAACCAACTAACAACAATACCAAACTACATACATGAACTACTCTAGAGTACAAAGTGTAATGTAAAACCAACAACTCAAAGACAAATAATACATCCATCAGCAACTCCCAAACAAAATACATGCTCAAACAACATAATCCATAAACAAGGTATCAAAATACATAACTAAATATATGAGTTACATTTCATTAAAATGTGTCTCGACATAATTTGGAAATTCAACAATGTTCTCAACTAAGGGTTGATTAAAAAAACACAGTATTATGTCCCCAAATAACTTCAGTTTTCACGTGACTACGATAGAACATGTAGTCACATTTATATGAACAATTAATATTAAACAATTTAAAATAGTTTATATCAAAACAAAAACCATTTATAAGAAAAATAGGTTTACATGTAATGAAAAGAAACAAGTCATTCAAACCATTTCACAAAATAGATGGAAAAGAAAATCTATTCCACACAACCACACATACACACATAGACACTCACTAAAGATTGGAATTTTCATTAATAGTGGAACATCACATCCATAATCTATCACTATAATGTGGTTACAGCATGGATATTGCAAAGACCCGTAAATTTCAAGGAAATTGTTTTCTTAATATTCTTTGGAATTTTACAAGAACGCAGATTCTGACGGCACCTGATTCTGAGGCCTGGTGTGCCCGGAATCATTTTCTAAAGTATGGCTCGGGTACGTTTAGTGAACGAACAAGCGGGTTTTTCTAACATTTGAACCAGTGCTCGGAATCAAATTATGAGGGCCCCGATGGAATCGTAGCGGCGGTATTTTCTTAGAAACGCCTCTTTCGGAGTTGCGTTTTCTCAGGTGTGGTTTTTAATTTTTGGGATTAAGTGAAGAAAATAAAATAAAGTGGTGCGACAAGTTTATTTTATTTCACTTAAAGCCACATAAAGCCACATTAAACATGCTTAAGCTGAGTTGAAGCGGTTAGGGTGCAATTCAAAATATCCTACCCTCTTGGTAGGATATTTGTGTGGTGGGACCCGCACGGGCCCCACCGTTTCTTTTCCACTAAGTAACGCACCCTTGAAAACCATTTTTAATGAAACTCAACTGGGGCATTTTATTAAACTCTTAAATGCTCCTATTAATTGGTCGGTTTATTCAATGAAATTAATTATATGAATTAATGGGTCGTTACTTTGTTTGTTTTTCAATTTGTTGGCATGTTAATAAAATAAGACCACCGCTTGTCTTCTTGAGGATTGGTCGTTGAGAGGATTTGGAGAAGACTCCAAGGCTTGAGATCTTCATCCTCCTTCGCGAAGAACGCGATGAACACGATGAACATGATGAACGCGAAGAATGCGAAGAACGCGAAGAACGTCGGCCTCCGACGAAGGGAGACGAAGAATTCCAGACCCCCCGGAGATCAATGAGATGCAGACGCTTATTCCGCGATGTTCTTTCCCCACGAAAAATCTTCGATCAACTGCTTAAGGTAGGAGTTTTAAAATCTTTTAAATTCCATTGTGGTTTTTATCCTCAACATGTATTTAATTGTTATAATTAAATTCGTCTGTTTATTTAACCCTCAGAGATCGTCGACGCGACGCCCTTCCGTGACGACACGACGCCCTTCCGCGACGCGACGATCACCTCCTACTGCGACAGTCAATTCCGCGACGTTCTCGCACTCGTCCGATGATAGCTATGAGGTAGGGGTTGTTTGAAAATGATAATACCCGTGTTTTTTTCCTCCAAGGCAAGAACACTGACCAACCAATTAAAAAGTTGGTCCGCGGATTATTATTGCGGGTCGTGGTTCATCAATTGCTGGGATTTATGGTGTTGTTTCAAACCGCTAACGCGGTGGGTGCGGACCAACGAACTAGTCCAAACCAACCGCCCTCTGTTCCTAGTGTGAGGAACGGTGGACGATGACAAAACGGGTCGCAGAGACGATTTGTTGATTTCACAGTGAAGAACGAGACCCAGGAGGAGCTCCGGTGCAAACAGAAATGGAATCGGACCACCGGAGCAACTCCGGTGGCCCACAGTCTCCACCGGCGGCGTCCGACTAGACCCGCGACCGTGCGGGTCCGGCGAGACACAAGACGCGGCTCTGCCGCATCCTCTGACCAAGCGCGGCCCCACGCGGGGCCGCGGCTCCTCTTCCCTCGGGTACAGCACGCCCCGCGGCTTCCCTTACTCGGCCGCTCGGCCGAGCCGAGCCGAACCGACCCGCCGGCCGGGTCGCGCCCAACCGGGTCAGACCTAGACCCGGGTCGGGTCGACCCTGGGGGGGGGGGGGGTCGGGCCAGGTCGGTCTGGGCCCAGACCCCCGTTTTTGGTCCTTTTCTATCTTTTTCTCAAGGTTTCGGAATACTTTGGGTTCGGCCGGGTTGGTTCGTACACGAAACCAACCGGGCCCTCGGAGCGGAAACACTCATATCTTGAGCTCCGGACGTCCGATTGACATGCCATCGACTTTGGTGGATTCCTCTAAGTGAGATGGATCTTTTGGCTTACTCTTCCCGGGTGTTGGACGCATGTGGAGTACGGTCGGGTTGGTTTTTCCTTAAAATCCAACCGGGCCCCTGGGACGAAAAAGCCAATAACTCTCAGACTTGGCGTCCGATTGATGCGCCGTCTGCGATGTTGAGTTCCTGTTGATGATACGGTTCTTTTGGATACATCAACATTACATTATGTGTCAGTTGATGTATCAGCTTCTCGGCTCGTGGAGCGGACCCTCCTGAACGAGCTTGTTGTGTGAGAGAACTCTAGAGCTGGATGCAACTGCTACTGTGACGATGACGACTGTACAGAGATCCTCAGTGCATTCGACTGCGACGATGATGAAAACAGTACGGGGATCCTCCGTGTTTTTGGAAGTGACCACTACAGTACATCTTGGGATACGTCAACTCCGGACTACATATCAGTTGATGCATCAACCTCTTAGCTTCTGGAGTGGACCCTCCCGGAATGAGCATGTTGTGTGCGGAAACCCTAGAGCCATATGAGACTTGACGACTGCTGATCGAACGACTCGGTGTGTTACAGATAGCCCAGTGGGAAGCGTTTGGTTGTAGCAGTAGACCCATGGCATAGGAGCGCTTGGTTGTAGCGGTAGACCCGCAGTACTCAACAGAAGGAGTACCTCTGGAGGCTATGAGGGGGAGCGCTTGGTTGTAGCGGCAGACCCACGATGGAGGAGCGCTTGGTTGTAACGGAATACCCACGACAGAGGAGTTCTTGGTTGTAGCGAAAGACCTACGACGAAGGAGTGCTTGTTTGTAGCAGCACGGGGGAGCACTTGGTTGTAGCAGCAGACCCACGACAGAGGAGCACTTGGTTGTAGCGGCTGACCCGTGGTACTCAACAGATGGAGTACCTCTAGAGGCTATGAGGGGGAGCGCTTGGTTGTAGCGGCAGAACAATGGTGGTAAGCGCTTGGTTGTAGCAGTTGGCCCACAGTACACGATAGGTGGAGTACTACAACAGTCCAAGGTTAGAGGGAAGTGATTGGTTGTAGCAGCTTATCCATTTTACATGATGGAGAAGGAGTTTCCCAATAGCTATGGTCTCACTTCATGATCGATCCTATGTGGGTCATTGCAGGGGTTAGTACCTACCGACCCTTTGTGGGTCCGATGGCTTAGATGAATCAGTGGCCCCATCTGATCATCTCTATCGTCTTATGAAGTAGTATTCCTGTGTGAGATGAATCCTGTTTTGCATTCCTATGTGGATTGTGTTCTGTTATCCTGTGTGGATTTACGTTTTTCTTTCCTGTGTGGACTGGGTTGTACTTGGGCTCAGATGTTGGAGGCGAACGAGAATTGATGACTTTGGTATATGTATGGTCATATACCTAAGCTGTGTCGGATTTTACTTCGTGATTGTATCTTTCCTTTTTGGTTTATCCTTTGTGGATTTTGGGAGACCTTCGGGGGTCTCGGGGTCCCTACTGAGTATCTTATACTCACCCCTACACGGGCTATGCCCGCACTATGTTGTGTTGGTTGCAGAAGACGGATAACACTGATCGTGGCTGAGGCTTGCGGAGTAGGACAGTACCTGGAGGTGGACTACTGGACGGGACGTACTCGGAGCGGACGGCCGGACCCAAGGGGAAGTGGAGGCTATCTGTACCCACCCTTCAGGTGGGATTCCCAGTGGACAGCTCGACGTCGCGGCTTTACTTTTCAGTTTTTGTTTTCCCTTTCCAGTTGTACTTTACTTTCAGTTTGGGTTTGTAGACTGGCCCACTTACCTTTCCGCACTTACTGTTGTACTAGTTTTTACTTAGTGTTTACTTCTTCAACTTTCTTGCTCTGTGGTGTTTGGTTACGTTACAAAGGCAATGCCTTCCCTTTTTCCAGGATTTACCCCTTGATGCTATTCGCCAGCCCCTGGCCTATGGAAGGTGGGCTTGGGGTAGTCACGGCACGGGCCCCGAGGACGGGTCGTGACAAATTGGTATCAAAGGAGTTCAGTTCGACCATATACTATGATCTTTCTTCTATGTGAAGTAATAGTGTTAAGCTTATTGAGTGTGGTTATCAGTCCAGGGAGCCCAGTGTTGTTGCGGTGGCCGACGTATCCGTACACCCGGACCCTGACTTTTGATTTCTGACTAAATGCACGAAAACATTTATTGCTTGTGTGTTTCATGTTTTCTTTGTGATTACTTTGTATCAACTCACCAGGTATACTGTTCTGACCGTGACACACCTGTTCCCTTTTCAGGATGGCCCCACGACGACAGCTAGCTAGGGTTCAGAGAGTCGAGCGTGGCGACCGCCCACCGAGTGACGAGGCCTCGGTGCAAGGCCCTTTGTCTGTAGTGGCACCGGCGGTAGCTCCACCCGCCGAGCCACTGATGCTTCCAGCCCCAGCCGCTGACGATGCACGTTTCCTCAGTGTACTGCATGTGTTCCACCGCGAGCGACCATCCAGGTTCTGCGGGGAGACGGACCCCCAGGCAGCCAAGGACTGGCTGGAGGCAGTGGTGCGAGTTTTCCAGTTAGTGAGGACACTAGCAGACTTCATGGTGATCCTCGCAGCGAGCCTACTACACGCGGCAGCTGGCAGATGGTGGAGCTTGATGCTCAAGGTGCACGACGAGGCATCACTTATTTGGACGGACATTGAGAGTCTTTTTCGCTCAGAGTTCATCCTAGCCATCCTCCGAGCGGTGCGCATCCAGGAGATACTATTGCTGCGGCAGGGCAGCATGATAGTAGCCCAGTACGCGGCGAGGTTTACTGATCTCTCACACTATTCCATGTACATGGTACGGGACCCATTATTTAGGGCCCGAACCTTCAAGCAGGGGATCAGGCGAGAGATCAGATCTCCAGTTGTTTCTCACAGAATTCCGACACAGATAGGGGTGTTGGACTGAGCCCTCTTAGTGGAGAGTTTCCTTGCTGAGCAGACTCCAGCAGCAGGACCCACCAATAGCCGGCATGCGGCAGAGTCTTTTGCAGTGGGCAGTAGATAGATGACGCAGGGGTCCAATAGGAATAGACCTACAGGTGGTCGACCGCATGAAACATGATCTTTTGTGAGAGGCACCCGGGGTGGACAACGCCTTTCCATGAGCAGACATTGTTACTCCTGCGGCGGGGTTGGTCTCATGGCTCGTGACTGTCTGACCCACCATACGGATGACCATAAGATGAACGAAAGACCTCCCAGGCAGATGCATAGGTTCCATCGAGGCGGATCGCATGGATCAGGAGACCGTGCCAGGGGAGTTGGCCATGCAGCTGGAGGTGGACGATGCTTCGAGGTGTTGTCACCACCACCACCAGGAGGTCCACCCCGACCGCAGGGAGCTGGTGGACATGGGAGAGATCAGCTTCAGGAAGCTGAGACCTACGATCATGGAGCTCTGAGAGCAGATGGACAGGAGCGGGACTAGCTCCAGACCTGGTGACTTTTGTTTATTCTTCTTCTAGAATTGTTGATATTTGTTTATAGATGTTTTGTGTCTTTTTACATTGAGCTACAGTAATAAAAGACACCCTTATTTTGGCGTTTACCTTCTTGTCCTCTCTTTGTGTTGTTACTAAGAGGTTCCAGTTTAAAAACCATTGAATTGACCCTCACATTTAGATACCTACTGGAGGAGACCCTGAGACCACACACTGATGCCGACAGTGTGACTCAATCCTTGGAGGCGAGAGTAACGGTTGGATCTTTTGGTAGTAGCGTCGAGGCCTTACGACATCATCCTTGGTATGGAATAGTATCATCCATGTTAGGATTGACTGTATTAGGCGAAGAAGGTGGTTCATCCATGGGATGAGACCAGATTTCTCTTCTCGGTAAAGAAGAAATCTCAGCAACTCTTGTAGTACCAGAAAGGTCCAAGTCATCCATGAGCGGATGAGGACAGCTCAGAGCCGGAAAAAGACTTGTGTTGACAGGAGGCGGAGGCCACTATAGTTCAAGGATGGTGACCACGTCTTATTGCGTGTCTCACCTCGACGTGGATTACAGAGAATTGGCAGAGGCAGCAATTGTCTCCACGCTTCATCGGACCATTCCAGGCCCTCAACAGGATTGGCGAGGTGTCTTATCATCTGGCTCTACCACCCCAGTTGCACTGAGTGCACAATGTATTCCACGTATCTCTGCTGAGGAGGTACGTGCACGACCCAACGCATATCATTGACCATGGAGAGCTTGCTGTTGATGATAGGGTGACTTTTGTGGAGGTTCCGGTGGTGATCGAGGATCGACGGGAGCGGGTCCTACGTGGATGGTCGGTTCCTCTTGTGTGAATCAGATGGCAGCACGGGAACCTCCAAGAGAGCACTTGGGAGTGGGAGGCTCAGATGCATGCTCAGTACCAGCTTTTGTTTCCCTAGATTATTATGTATCTTTACAGTGATGTAAAGCCCTGTGGTGGGAGTGATGTAAAGACCCATAAATTTCATGGAATGTTTTTTCTTAATTTTATTTGAATTTTACAAGAACACAGTTTCTGACGGCACCTGATTCCGAGGCCCGGTGTTCCCGGAATCATTTTCCGAAGTTTGGATCGGGTACGTTCAGTGAACGAACGAGCGGGTTCTTCTAACATTTGAACCGGTGCTCGGAAACAAATTCCGAGGGCACTGATGGAATCATAGAATCGGTATTTTCTTAGAAACGCATGTTCTGGAGTTGCGTTTTCCCGGGTGTGGTTTTTAATTTTTGGGATTAAGTTAAGAGAATAAAATAGAGTGGTGCGACAACTTTATTTTATTTTACTTAATGCCAATTAAAGCCACTTTAAAGATTCTTAAGCTGAGTTGAAGCGGTTAGGGTGCAATTCAAAATATCCTACCCTCATGGTAGGATATTTGTGGGGTGGGGCCCACATGAGCCCCACCGTTTCTTTTCCACTAAGTAACACACCCGCGAAAACCCTTTTTAATGAAAGTAAACTGGGGCATTTTCTTAAACTCTTAAATGCTTCTATTAATCAGGCGTTTTATTCATTGAAATTAATTCTATGTATTAATGGGACGTTACATAGTTTATTTTTCAAATTTTTGGCATGTTAATAAAATAAGACCAACGCTTGTCTTCCTGAGGATTGCTCGTTGAGAGGATTTGGAGAAGACTCCAAGGCTTGAGATCTTTATACTCCTTCATGAAGAACACGAAGAACGCAAAGAACGCGAAGAACATGAAGAACGCGAATAACACGAAGAACACGAAGAACGCGAAGAACGAGAAGAACGCTGGCCTCGGACGAAGGGTGACGAAGAATGCCAGACCCCCCCCCGGAGATTGATGTGATACCAACGCTTCTTCCGCGACGTTATTTCCCCGCGACAAATCTTCGATCAACTGCTTAAGGTATGAGTTTTAAAATCATTTAAATTCATTTTTGGTTGTTATCCTCAACATGGATTTAATTGTTATAATTATATTCATGTGTTCATTTAACGCTCAGAGATCGTCGACGCGACGCCCTTCCGCGACGACGTGACGCCCTTCCGCGACGTGATGATCACCGCCTACCATGACAGTCAATTCCGCGACGTGATCGAACTCGTTTGATGAGAACAACGAGGTAGGGTTCGTTTGAAAATGATAATACCCATGTTTGTTTTCCTCCAAGGCAAGAACGTGGACCAACCAATTAACATATTGGTCTGCGGATTATTATTGCGGGTTGTGGTTCATCAATTGCTGGGATTTTATGGTATTGTTTCAAACCGCTAACGCGGTGTGTGCGGACCAACGAACAAGTCCGAACCCACTGCCCTTTGTTCATGGTGTGCGGAACGGTGGACGATGACCAAACGGATCACAGAGACGATTTTTTGATTCCGCAGTGAAGAACGGGACCCGGGAGGAGCTACGGTGCAGACGGAAATAGAATCGGACCACCGGAGAAACTCCGGTGGCCCGCAGACTCCACCAGCGACGCCCTGGCGCGCCGCTGGATGGAGCCGCCACGGCGCCGGAGGCCGACTAGACCCACGACCGCGCAGGTCCGGTGAGACACGGGACGCGGCTCTGCCGCGTCCGCTGACCATGCACGGCCCCACGCGGGGCCGCGACTCCTCTTCCCGCGGGGACAGCACGCCCCGCGGCTTCCCTTGCTAGGCCGCTCGGCCGAGCCGAGTAGAGCCATCCCGCCAGTCGGGTCGCGCCCAACCGGGTCGGACACAGACCCGGGTCGGGTCGACCGGGGGGGTCGGGCCAGGTCGGTCCGGGCCTAGACCCCCCGTTTCCGGACCTTTTCGGTCTTCTGCTCATAACATGAGCTACGGGCCTCCGAACGATGCGCCGTCAGCGGAAATGCGATCCCTGGATCAATAAGTTCGTTTCGGTATATCACACTCAAGGTTTCAGATTACTTTGTGTTCGCCGGGTTGGTTCGTACACGAAACTAACTGGGCCCTCGGAGCGGAAACGCTCATATCATTAGCTCCGGACGTCCGATTGACGTTCTGTCGACATTTGTGGATTCCTCTAAGTGAGATGGAACTTTTGGCTTACTCCTCCCGGGTTTTGGATGCATGTGAAGTATGGTCGGGTTGGTTTTTCCTTAAAAAAAACCGGTCCCCTGGGACGAAAAAGCCAATAACTCTCAGACCGGGCGTCCGATTGACGCGCCGTCTGCAACGTTGTGTTCCTGTTGACAATACGGAACTTTTGGATACATCAACTCTGGACAATGTGTCAGTTGATGTATCAGCCTCTCGGCTCGTGGAGCGGACCCTCCCGAACGAGCTTGCTGTGTGCGGGAACCCTAGAGCTAGCTGCAACTGCTACTGTGACGATGACGACTGTACAGAGATCCTCAGTGGATTTGAATGCGACGATGATGAAAACAGTACGGGGATCCTCCGTGTTTTCGACAGTGACCACTACGGTACATCTTGGGATACGTCATCTCCGGACTACATGTCAGTTGATGCATCTACCTCTTAGATCATAGAGTTGACCCTCCCGGAACAAGCATGTTGTGTGAGGAAAACCTAGAGCCGGATGAGACTTGACGGCTGCTGATCGAACGACTCGGTGTGTTATGGATAGCCCAGTGGGAAGCGCTTGGTTCTAGCAGCAGACCCACGGCGGAGGATCGCTTGGTTGTAGCAGCAGACCCGCGGTACTCAACATAAGGAATACCTCTGGAGGCTATGAGGGGGAGTGCTTGGTTATAGCGGAAGACCCAAGACAGAGGAGCGTTTGGTTGTAGCGGCAGACCCACGACGGTGGAGCGCTTGGTTGTAGCGGCAGACCTACGATGGAGGAGTTCTTGGTTGTAGCAGCACAGGGGGAGCGCTTGGTTGTAGAAGCAGACCCACGGCAGAGGACCGCTTTGTTGTAGCGATATACCCATGGTACTCAACAGAAGGAGTACCTGTAGAGGCTATGAGGGGGAGCGCTTGGTTGTAGCGGCAGACCCATGGTGGGAAGCGCTTGGTTGTAGAAGCCGGCCCACAGTACTCGATAGGTGGAGTACTACAACAGTCCAAGGTTAGAGGGAAGCACTTGGTTGTAGCGGCTTATCCACTGTACTTAATGGGGAAGGAGTTTCGCAATAGCTATGGTTTCACTTCATGATCGATCCTATTTGGGTCATTGCGGGGGTTAGTACCTACCGATCCTTTGTGGGTCCGATGGATTAGATGAATCAGCGGCTCCATCTAATCATCTCTATCGTCTTAGGATGTAGTATTCCTGTGTGAGCTGAATCCTGTTTTTCTTTCCTATGTGGATTGTGTTGTGCTATCCTGTGTGGATTTACTTTTTTCTTTCCTGTGTGGACTCGGTTGTACTTGGGCTCAGATGTTGGAGCCGAACGTGAATGTATGACTTAGGTATATGTATGGGCATATACCTAAGCTGCGTCAGATGTTAAATCGTGATTGTATCATTCCATTTTGGTTTATTCTTTGTGGATTCCGTGAGACCTTCGGGGTTCTCGGGGTCCCTACTGAGTAGCTTATACTCACCACTGATTGGGATATACCCGCACTACATTGTGTTGGTTGCAGACGATGGACATCGCTGATCATGGCTGAGGCTTGCGGAGCAGAACGATACCTGGAGGTGGACCACTGGATGGGATGTACTCGTAGCGGACAGCCGGACCCGAGGAGCAGTGGAGGCTATCTGTACCCACCGTTCAGGTGGGATTCCCAGTGGACAACTCGACGTCGCAGCTTTACTTTTCAGTTGATGTTTTCCCTTTCCAGTTGTACTTTACTTTTAGTTTGAGTTTGTATACTGGCCCACTTACCTTTTCGCACTTACTATTGTACCAGTTTTTACTTAGTGATTACTTCTTCTGCTTGCATGCTCTATGGTGTTTGGTTACATTAAAAAGGAAATGCCTTCCCTTTTTCCGGGATTTGCGCCTTGGTGCTAGTCTCCAGCGCCTGGCCTATGGAAGGCCGGTTTGGGGTAGTCACGACACGGGCCCCAAGGACGGGTCGTGACATATATTACCCATATCAATGAACTCATTCAAAAAAATTAAATTCGGAAACCATGCATACTAATAGTGCACACCATTTCTATAAAAAAAATATTTTATTAAAATCCATCTCCACCCAATATTCACGTATTAAAACCAATCAACCATTTTAAAATCATGAAACCAATTTTACATTCCACCAAAAAATCCCACATCCATAATTACAAAAACCATAACTAAATAGGGTTTCAAACATGATTTAAAAAAGAATAAAATTTAAAAAATTCAGTCTATTTGAAATTTAGCCATTAATTTATAATTGGAAGAGTTGATATTGAATCAACATATTAATTAGTATTAGAAGAAAAAGTTGAACATAATAAAATATTCAATAAAATTAATTTAAACATGAAAAACTCCCATTAGGAATTATTTACTAACATCAAAATAGTCATATATCAACATTATTGGAATTTATTGGCTAAGTGTATCGGGGCTTGCAGTAGAAGCTGGTGGGATATGTAATTTAAAATTTTCATCACAAGTGTTATGCATCATTATAGTATCTAACTATCTAAAACCTAGTCTGATCCTAGTATCTCACGTGGTTTAATCAGAGCATAAAAAGTTTAATTATTAATGTACCATTTTCGATTCGATGCACGCACATCTATCTAATGACGCTGGCATACACTACTCAATGTATCTGACACTAAATCCCACTATATCATCCACATATGCTTCTTGAAACTATAAATGACATTCTTTTACTGTTATTTCTAGTACAAATCTTCGATAATCAATTCAATGCATCATCTATTACTATGATCATATTTCCTTTATTCGTGAAGGAGACTTGGATCATTCATTCAGATTGAGTGGTTATCATTCAAGGAATTTAGAGGATGGATAGTTCTCAATTCCAAATTAATTAATAGTTCATTGTAATATGTATCTATCTACATATATATTAGACATATCAAAACCAGGTTAGGGTTCTCCATCCCATCTTCAAAAAATGTCCACTATATAAGTGATATAAATAATTAATTATGATAAATTATCTTTTTTATTTATATTTTTTATTATTTTCCACATACCTATAATACATATTTCATATATTTAATTATTAACCCATGTCATTAATAGGACTCGAAAAGCCCAATAATGTTAAATGATCCTAGAATATTATAATAAAATTAATCTGAATTATATTAATCATTTTATTTACTTAATCATTTGTAACTAATTTTAATTTATAAATTCAGCCCAATTATTCATGTAACACCCCAGTACATCATAGTATGTTATTTTTTCAATGAAATTCAATAACATGCGCTACAAGAAACACTGAGTTCAAGTGCACCACGACTTTCCAAACTAGACGTTGAAAAAGCGGTTATGAATAGTTTTAAATGAATATTGAATTTTATATACTACATATAATACTACAATCCCTTTTATTTTTTTCTTATACATAACATAAAAAAATTCATTTTTAGAAAATTGAAGTAATTTTCAAAAAATAAATGCAATTTTACTGCCTTTTGGTGGAAATTGTTTTATGAAAACCAATATTTGACACTTTTATTTATTCAATTTAATGAAATTAAATTATTTTTTAGAATCAGGGCATAATAAATTTTTTGGATAATTTTTTGGTACTTTTTTTACAAATTTCATAATTTGATGAATAGAGAAAAATATTAAATTTTAATTAAAAAGTAATTTTTGTTTTTCAAAATTATTTATTATGATAAATTATACAATTGTTTGGTTTTATAAGCTTCATTAGATTATATTTTTATCAGTAAATATAATTTAGGTCATTTTATGTAATTTTACATTGAAAATGGACATAAAAAAGTGACAATCTTTTGAAATTTATTATTTATTAAAAACACTCTTTTTTGTTTTGACAACGGGAATTAATTTTATATTTAATTTATGTTGCTTATGTATTTTGAATTTGAAAAAATGTATTTAATATTTAAAACTAGGAGTTAAAATTGTGTAAATAGGTAACACTTATTTTTAGACATATCTGTATTTACTTCAGAAAATGTTTTATTTTCCGTGGTTAATGGGAAAATCTGGTAACAAGGGTTAACAAATATTATTATATTAATATTAAATTGCACTAAAATGTTCCCTATTTCAAATGATTGATACATTTCTGACCATGAAAATCCATGGGTATATTTTGGGACCCCATGGAGCCACATGAGAGTGATAATGACACTTTATATTAATTAATTTAAAGTAAAGAGAAAAATCACATAAACATATATTATTTTGTAAAATAAATTTTATAAGAGGTTACATAAGTTTTCTATTTGAATATAAATATTACATAAAAATGTAAAATTATTCCATATATAATGGTAGTTTTTTTATAATTTTTAGACATTATATAATTACATATATTTATGAGACAATGATGTTGCGGTAATAACCATATTAATGAAAAAATCAAATAAATGGTATTACAAATGTTAAAATAAAAATAATTTCAATGTTTTTATGACATCCTGAATTGTATTGGTGAATATGCCATTTTAGGATTTATACAATATAACCTTTTCAGATTAATAATTTTTTTATGACTTTCAGATAAACCAAATACTATATAGTTTAAAAATCGACAAAAATATGTTTTTAATAAAAATATTATAGTATTAAATTATATAATATTCCAAAAAATTATGGTTCTTATAAAGGGCTTATATAATATTATATATATCATAAATGAACCACTTGAGGTTATTTTGGAAGGTTAGAGTAATTTTATTAACAATATAGTGTAAGAATACAAGAAGTGAATATAAAAGATAAACTATTTAACTAAGAGATAATTATAAAAGATAAGGTTAATATGGTGACATAAAACCTATCTAAAACTTATTGGTTGAGTGTTTATACCCACACACACATTATCCTAGATATAAATAATTTTTGTGCCATTTTAATCCAAAAATGATTTTTTTATAAAATAATATTTCAAGAGATTCCTAAAGTGACTCTCACATCTGTTATGAAAGGGTACTTCCCCTTCTCTCAAAATCACACCTCCAAATCCATTTTTATGCGACTAACCCGGACCAAATACTCTCCCAACATCCCTAAAATATATCTAGTGGACTTCAATTGATTCATAAGACAACCTAAGAGGCTATTTTGTTCAAATCAAGAGAAAACAGACGAAAAGTGGTAATTAATTTATCACCTATATCAAATATATATTCTTTTTCCACTTTCTCTTTCGTTGTTATTTCCATACAAATATAGTTAATCCAGAACCTTATACATTATATGATGTTATTATAAATATTCTACTACCATTTTCATTATTATATCCATCATATAAATGCTAATGTCACTATGTGGGTGAACGTACGACTTACCGTCACCAAGAAGAGAGGAGATTCATTTACACGTTCACTATTCAACGATGATTATAAAAATATATATTATTTATAAGTATGTAATATATGACATAATAATGCGATTTAATATATATATATATATATCTTTGTGTGTGTGTGTGAATGTACTTACACATATCTTTTTTACTTAAATCCATTCAATAAGATATGAAAACGGAAACATCGTTTATGCCTACGTATGGCCTACCGTCACCACAAATGATGTTTTCCATTTAATATATCTATCTATTATACATATTTATATTCTAAATATATTTGATAAATAATTTGTTATATTATTGAATTATGTAAACAATGATCTCAATGGTACGATCATGAATAACAAGTTAAAACACGTACAATAAAGAAAGTGATTATTACCCAAAATGATAATTTAAAATGGAAATCATTATTAATTTGGTAGAATAATGTCATGAATGCAACATGTATTGTATAATAAATATGAATATGGTTTGGGTATAATTTAAATACATAATATGGTAATTATTCAGGAGGATAAAGTTACCCTCGACCAAAGGAAATTGCATTGTATGGGTTATTTTCTCAATCTCGTTATTATCCGAGATTGTTTTTGTGTATGTATTTAATGGGAAATATTTATCATAGATACCCATATTTGTTAAAAATTATTTCAAAAGGAATGTTTAATGGTTTTATTAGAGGGTCTATTTAACTAGATCATTAATATAAATATTTTAATGAATTTCCTTTCTAAATTTGTTTAATAAATGTCAATGTTTTCAAAAGGATATTAAGGATTTATTTATATGGACATTAATGTTTTGAAATGATAATTCATTACAAAAGTTTTAGACTGGTATGGTACACTTTGATTCAATTTTTTTAAGTTACTTCCTTTATAAATGTGTGACCTTTAAATGAATTCATGAAAAAGGGATATTTCTCTCAAAGAGTTTTACAAATAATTTTCATCTATATAAAATTCATTTGATGGATTTCAATCTTGTTTAAAGTTGATTTATTATTGAAAAATTCTTCCATATTGTATCCAAATTTTTGTTATATATTTGACTGTGGATGTGTTATTTTGATACCATTAATGGTTTATGGTTAAAGTATTAACTTTTCATATGCTAGTTTTTAAACAAATGTATATTTTATATTTCATCCTTTTCATACAAGGAATGTATTGGACTTGGTATGTGACATGAGGGGAATGCTATAGTAATTTGGTGCATTAGTAGGTCTCCTGAGATAATTAGATGTTTAATTGGCTGACGGCTTTCCAAATTTTTATATATGGTTTTTCCTAAGGACATAATAATTTTTATAATTCTTGGCCGAGGCCGAGACAAAATGTTTCAGAATGTCTGGTATTATGCATTCCCTTATTATGAAAATTTATTTTATGGTTCATGGGGTTATTTGACTACTAGAATACCAATGGCTATGTTTTATAATGGAATTATTTACTCATCTCATATTCATGGCATAAATTGTTCATTATTATTATTTGTCATGGCATATGTTTTAAATTATTCACCATACCTAATGTTTATATTATCATCTGCTATATTTCTTACCCTCACTGAGCATTTGGTCTCACCAATTTTTTATGTTTTATTTTCCTAGGATTCCAAGAATGTTTATAATGTTTGATAAGCAGGGTTAAGATAGGGTAGTGATGTAATTCTAAAAGTATCATTTATGTTGTGTTTTATTTTCTAATGTGTAATGTAATGTTCATGTATGTAATCTATTTTCCAATATAGCGAAACTATATGTCTTTCGTGACATGATTCATTGTAATCATGAATATATATTAAAATAATGCACTGAACCTAGGCTTCTGGGGTTAGGGCGATATAGTTGGCATCAGAGGAAGTTTAGTACAAACCATAGAAACAAGATTTAGGTGAACTCTGATTAGATATCATTAACCTAAGATATACTTCGAGGATAAGTATTGGAAAAAATTTATAGAATTATGGTAATGTAGTTATTTGGTGAGTATTCCAAGAATACATCACTGATTGTATACAAGAAGGTAGAGGTGGCTCCACCACAGATGCACCTAGGATTGAAAACTCTGGCAAGGAGTTTCAGGCTTGACCCAAGGTATCCTGTTACACGACAACTAGCCTTGCTGCACTCTTGGTTATGATACACCTTGGGGATATACTTAGGATAATTCACTTTTTCATTACAAACCATTATGATGGATTTATAAGTATATACATCCTCATAGAAAACAATTTTTAGGATTTTGTATTATATCCATTAACAATTGAATTTATATGAAGTGTTTTTCATGTTAGGATTTTCGTATTGCGATTCGACAAAATAATCTACTCTATGACATTTTTAGATATGGCACCTAGTATAAGGAATTTAAATTGTACCAATGCATGTAATACATGTAGGGACTACCCCCATACTCAAGATAATTATAGTGGAGTTGGTGATGCAACTAGTGTTGATCTATTTATCACCATACTAGGACAACTCAATCCGGTTATGAATTATAAATTTACATGTATCGAACAACCTGATACACAATTTGGAAGATCATTGTTAGACTGATTCATGAGGCATCAACCACCGACATTCAATGGGTCTACAAATCCATTAATTGTTGAGAAATGGATAATTTACATTGAGAAAATTTCATGATTTGGGGTTTGTTGAATGGGAAAAAGTTATCATGGCACTTTATCGCCTCCGAGGAGATCCAAATCAATGGTGGCAATTAATTCAAAACACAATGGAGGATGAAGATGTATCATGTATGGAACGTCATGATTATATAGATATTTTCTTAGAAAAATATTTTCCTCTTGACCATCAAGCGGATATGGAAAAAAATTCTAAGTTTGATGCAAATAGTTGTTGAGAATGTCGCAACGTATGAAGCTATCATTAAAAGCATAGAAAGGCATGCTGCAGATTATTTACATAACCCAAGAGGTTACATTGATCATTTATTTGATGGGTTAAACCCATTTCTCTATCGAGCATTATTCTCTCAATCCTTATCATCTTTCGATGATACTATCTCGTGTTGTATCAAGATAGAAAAATATTTCTCTAAGTATTAAGAATTTAAAGTAATGCAAGAGAAGAAAAGATCTGAAGAACACTTTGTGAAAGTAAATAAAGAAAATTAGGAAGAATATAAGATTTTAGTTTTCACCCTATTATAATTGTGGAAGGATTCACCTTGGTGCCAATATACAATGAATTGGGAGTTTGTTACAAATGTTGAGAAAATGGTCACCTGTCTTGTGAATGCACATGAAAGTAAGAGTATATCAATGATGAATTCTATAATTGTAGAGAAATATTTCATTATAAAGATGAATTTTTTATGCACCAAGGAATCGTACATAAGAATAATCCATGGGAGCAAGGCCAACATTATGTTGTAACTGCTTTTGATGTGGAATAGTTAATTTATTTTTGTTTTTGCATCCAAGAATTATTTTCTTGTTATAATAATAATTTGATATATATAATTATTGTACTATAGTATTTATTTCATTAAGGTATTAATATGATGAATGTAATCATATTTTCTGTATATGACAATAAGTGAAACATTACATTGTTTAGGGAATCTGATGGTACAATTGATTATTGAATTTTGAGACCTTTTAGAGTGAATTTGGGAAGAATTATTTTAGATAGAAATAAATGTTGGAATGGATTTAATTTAACTTTGGATAGTATTAATTAATATTATTTTTGGAATATTATAATACTATTGTTTTAAAAAATGACAATTTTTAGGTCGGGCATTAACCCATCATGTCAGAAAAAGCTGCAAGAATCGAACCCACAACCAAAGTGAGACACGGATTTATGACCTACCAGTAGCCTACATGAAGTCCTTGGTAATTATAAATTAGTTTTCATCATTGTATATGTTTATAACCTTATATTATTTGGATAAATATAATATTTTTGAGTTATATTATTTTTTTGAGGGAAATGTGATTTTGTGGTAGAAATTAGTTAAGGGATGAAACTCTACTTATCATGTATATATATATTATTATTATTCTATGAATAAATTATTAATTATTATTTAGGTAATGGATCTTGAAACCAAATTCTTTTATCATAATACCTTATGTTTTTTTATACAAATGATATTTTAAATCTTCATATATTGATGGCTTAGAGGCCCTCAATTTTAAACATGTTTTTGATTGATGTCCTCAATCACTCCTTATAAATATATATGTTTTACCTCAAATTATGTGTCTCTAATTTCCACAAATATTCTCTTAATCAAGATCATAATTAAGTGGAGACTTTTATATTTCCCTTTTCCTCTTATTAAGACTAAATTTTATTAACCTAATTTCTGATGTGAGTTTTCCATAAAGGTATTTTTCTATTTTTAACCATTTATTTTCTAAGAACAATTTAAAATTTTGAGAACACAATTTTTATAAGGTGGGGAGAATGTTACACCCCATTATTTAATAGTATGTTATTTCTTCAAAATAATTCAACAACATGTACAACACGTATCACTGATTTCGAGCACACCACGAGTTACCAAACTAATAGTTCAAAAAGCTGTTATAGATAGTAATAATAGAATTTTTTATTTTATATTCTCCATATAATTTTATAATCCATATACTGATTTTCTTAGACATTATATAATAAATAAATCATGTTTTTTCAAGTAAAAGATTTATTTTTTTAAAAAAATAAATTTTTACACCTTTTAATAGAGATCCTCTTTTAAAACCAATATTTGACAGTTTTATATATTCAATTTAATGAAAATAAAATATTCTTTAGAATTGTGAAAAAAAATTAGTTTGGATCATTTTTTGTAACTTTTCGGAAAACATGAATAGTAAAAAAACTAAATTTTAATTAGAAACAACTTTTTAAATCAAAATAATTTGTTCTATTAAATTATTAATTTGTGTAGTTCTAAAGTATCATTACATTATATTTTTATCATTGAATATAATTCAGGTCGTTGGATGTTAATTATCATTTAAATGGGACGTAAAATTGTGTCAATATTTTGATAGTTATTATTTCTTAAAAACATGCTTTTTTGTTTGACAAGGGGAATTAATTTTAAATTAATTTTTTCAACTTTTCAATTTATAATATGGAAAAATGGATTTATTATTTGGAATCAGGAGGTAATTTTTATAAATAGGTGACTTTATTTTAGAAAATATTTGTATTTACTTCACTAAATATTTTATTTACCAATGTTTAAAGGTAATTATAGTAAATAAGGTTGAACAAATATTATTATAATAACAAGATATTACCTTAACAAGTGCCCTAGTTATATTTTTTATACATGTCTGACCATGGGAATCCTTGGTTCGATTTTGGGAACCGATGAAGCCACTAGAGATTGATAATGACAATATATATTAATTAATTTAATGTAAAGTCAAAAATTGCATTAACATATATCCTTTAGTAGAATAATCTTTATAAGGGGTTTTATAAGTTATCATTTCAACAGTAAATATTCCATTGAAGGATAATAATATTTCCTATATCATGGAATTTATTTATAATTTTTAGACATTAAATAAATAATTTTATTTTAAGGCACAATGATGATGCAGTAATTACCTAATTACTTAAAAAGTCAAATAAATTATTTAATAATGGTTAAAATAAATATAATTTCAATGTTTTTATGACATCCAAGAATTTTCTAGGTGAATATGAAATCATAATATAGATTCAATATAACTTTTTTCAAGTAATATAGTTGTGATGACTTTCTCAAAAACGGAATACTAAATAGTGTCAAAATTGATAGAAATAAGTTTTTAAACCAAATATTATATTATTAAAATAAATTATATTCCTAAAAATCTAAGGTTCAGACAATGGGAAAAAATAATATTATATATCTCATTAATGGACCACTTTAGGTTATCTTATAAGTATAGAGTAATTTTATTTTCTATATAGTGTAATAATAAAAGAAGACACTGTAAAAGTTGAACTATTAAACTAAGTGATAAATCTAACAGATATTTTTAATATAGTGACCTAAGCCTCTCTAAGACCAATTTGTTGAGTGGTTATCGACCCATACCATACTTATCATAGAAACAATTTTTTTTGAAACTTTAGAATATGAAAATTATTTTATTATTAAATAATATTTCAAGCTTTTCCTAAAGGTACCCTCACCTCTCTTATAAAAGGGTACTTTCCCCTCTCTCAAAGTCCCACATCAAAAGCCATTTGCACAGAAACATCCTGAACAAATCTACTACCAAATTTCCTCAGATTAATAAAGAGGCTGTTCAATGAGCAGAAAGCCAGCCTATGGTGCTATTTTTTTCAAATCAAAAGGAAACACCTGAAATGAAGTAATTGTTTTATTGCCACTTTCAAAATTCAATTCTTCTTCCACATTATCTTTCTTTGTTATTTCCAAACCAATATAATATCACCAGTTACATCTATATACTGTGATATTATTATAATTATTTTACAACTTTATTCATTATTCTATCCATTATTTGAATGATAATGTCACCATGCGTGCGTACGTAGGGCTTACCTTCTCCACAACGCCTTGAGATTCATTTCCACGTTCACCATTCAAAGATGATTCTAAAAATATATATTATTAATAATCATGTAATATATGACATAATAATTCTACTAGATATATATATATATATATATAATTACATATATTTTATTCACTTACTCTCGTTCAATATGATATGAAAATGGAAACATCGTTTATGAGTACGTACGACATACCATCTCAATAAATAGTGTTTTCCATTTAATATATCTATCTATTATAAATTTTTATATGATAAATATATATGAATAATCATGTGTTATATTCTGGAATTATTTAAATTGTGATCTAAATTATACAATCAGGAATAACATGTTAAAACACATATGATAAAGAATGCTATTATTACCGAAAATGTTAATTTAACATGGAAATAAATATTAAATGGGTTTAAAAATGTCATTAATGAATCATTTATGATATAATAAAGATGAATATTGTTTTGTTATAATTTTATAACATAATATGGATGTTATACAAATGGTTAAATGTACCCTCAACCAAAAGAATGTCCAAGGTATGAGTTATTTCCTCAATCTCATTATTATCCGAGATTGTTTATGAGTTAGTATTTACTGGGAAATATAATTCATTGATAACCATATTTTATAAAAAAATTTCAAAATTTATCTTTTAATGTTTTATTGGAGGGTATATTTAATTAGATCGTCATTTTAAAAGTATTAATGATTTATCTTTCTAAATCCTTTTTTTAATGTCCTTGTTTTAAAAATGATTTTAATGATTTATTTATACAGACATGAATGTTTTGAAATGATAATTCATTTAAAATTATTACAAGTGGTATGGAATACATTGATTCAAAAATATCTTTTAAATTACTTACATTCTAAATGTGTGACTTTTAAATGTTTTCATGAAAAAAGGATATTTATCTCAAAGAGTATTACACGTAATTTTCATCTATATCAACATCCATTGATGAATTTTGAACATTTTTTACATTTACATATTATGATATAAATCTTCCATGATATATTTAATGTTTTGTGATATTTTTTAGTGTGGATTTGTTAGTTTTATACCATTCATTGTTTATGGTTAAAGTATTGATATTTCGTATGCTAGTTTTAATACAAATGTTTATGTTATGTTTCTTACTTTTCATTTGAGAAATGTATTAGACTTAGTAAGTGACAGGTGGAGCCTTCTATACCTCCTCAATGAGTCAGTAGGTATCTAGATACATTTATATGTGGAATTGGCTGAGGCCATTCCGAATTTTGATATATAGTTTTGGCTGAGGCCTTAATCGTTTTTAGATTTCTTTGTCAAGGCATTTAAAAAATGTTTCTAAATGTTTGGAATTATACATTCCCTCATTTTGAAAATATTATTTATGGCTCATGTGGTTATTTGACTAGTTTAATACCCATGACTATGTTTAATTATAGAATTATTTACTCATCTCATATTCCGGCCATAATGTGTTCATTTTTATTATTTGTAAAGGCATGTGTTTTAAATAATTCAACATACCTAATGTTTATGTTATCTTACGCTGTACTGTTTACCCTTACTGAGCATTTTATCTCCCCCCATTTCATATGATTTACATTCCTAGGATTCCAAGAAGTGTTTTATGTTTGATAAGAAGGGTTATTATAGTAGATTAACAGTGTTATAAAAGGATCATTTTTGTTGTGTTTTTTTAATATGTAATGTATCATTGATATATGTAATATATTTTCAAGACTTATAAACTATCGGTCATTCAAGGTTGGATTACATGCAATCTAACCAATGTATTAAAATAATTCACCGACTCTGGGCTTCTAGGGACGGGGCATAACAATTCTTTTGAATAATAAAGAATTTATTTATTTATTGGGGATCAATAGAACATTTACCATAATTTGACCCTATTGATGGGACTATCATTTCCTCTATATCTATTCACCTAGATATGGTAGATTCTCAAAAGTTCTATTATGTGTGACCATCTAGGACGTCATATCGATAAACATGAATAATATTCATAGAAAAGTAGATGAATCTAATAAGTAATAAAGACCCTTAATAGATAAGGATGTGTGATATCATCAACAACCAATAAATGAACACACACAATGTAGTTAAATCTCTTGGTCATACAATATCTCATAATGCAGGATTCACAGTTATGGAATCATCATTTATTGCATTATAATTTTTTGATATATCTGAATGGTTTTAACCTTATATATCATGGACATGGATTTATGAATGTATTACCATCTGGATCAACCTGGAAATAGATATGTACTCCTCAACTAATTATTGACATGTCCTATCATGTTCAATCAGCTAATTTTATACTACTAATGATGCACCCCAAAAATATTACATGCCAATAATTCATTGTCAGGGGTTTCTCCTGGCATCAAATAACATTATCTAGTGGAATAAATTGATAATGTTCTCAAGTCAGGATACTGATACACATGTCAATAGAATATATAAATGAATGAATCCTAAAACATGTTGAATCCTTATTCATTGCCCACTCATAATTATATCGACTAATATATATCAAAAAGTGATAATGCCTCAGAAGACATCTCAGTGATTATGATCCCCCGCAAATTGAATGTCAAAAAACCACTAGGTCTTATCACTATGATGTATCTAGATTATAAGAAAATATTTTGAGATTACATTCATTGAGTTTATAGGTTCTCACTATAGTCTGAGATCTATCATAAGCCTTTTATATGATATTTAATCTACGGATATTCCCACAAATATAGTGGTTGGAGAGAATCGACACTATTATTCTAAGATAATCAAATGTTCTTATACTAAACGTTATACATGTAATGGTAATAAAAAAATAAAAATTTTGGTCTAGGGCACACACTTTCAACACTCCCACATACACTAGAACAACCAATAACGAATATCTATCCTCTAGTTCTCACATGAGAATCTTACTTCATCTATGATATTTAATTATTCATAGTGCATTCCACATTAACTTCAGTGGCTAGCCTAATAACTGGTACATCAACTATTTGAGTAAAATTCTTCAAGAGATGAAACTTTCAAAGTATATGCTTTTTCATCTATCATAACATATGCTCCTTATAATTCCCCACTACAATAGTGCATTCACACACTGAAAATAATTATTTTTTTAACAGGGGTATATTTGTTGGTAAAAGTTCATTTTCTATTAGTAAAAAATTTTATAAATAAGAATTGTCCCATCACTAATCTGTTGGTAGAAAATCCACATCTAATTTTATTGTGACATATAATATGATTCTATCTCAATTACAATAATAAAAAAATATAATATACATATTGGTAAAAATAAATTTACAATATATTAATACGATTAATAAATCTATTTTTAGAATTATTGACATTGATAAACAATATTGCCAATTATAAAAAGTGTGTAAATTAAACACTAAATGTTTGTATTCCAATATATATAGTTAATAATTTGTATTATAGTTATTTATATAATTTTGTAATATATTTTATTATATTTATTATATTATATTTACAAAATCATCACATATAAAATACCAAAATAATGGATCATTATTTTAAATAACACATTCCAATATAATTAAAATATATTGTCATAAATTATGATAAAGAAAGAAGCTTGAAGTAATATATTACAAACTAATTTAGTTATTTTAAAACACATAGAGACTCTACATGGAACTCAATTAATCTTCATCTAGAAACAATTTCTCACAAACATCAGACATCACTGTCATGGAATCCCCATAATGTCACAAGAGCTATTATCTATAATAATGTATCAAGACATGCACAACATCTCCATATTTCCTTTGACTATAGTGGAAAACCAATTTATGATTGAAGTATAACATGTACCCTCTCCCTTTAATTTAGAAATTCACCAACATGAAAAACTACATGATCACACAAACAAAAAAATTGGAAAAATGATTTCATTTAAATGTGGGATATAAAATAATAACACAAGTTATAAAACTGTCATCTAGTTATCACCAATAGAGGATAATATAAATAGTGGAAACCACAACCATAAGATAATCTAACTATTTACCGCTATAATAATAAAATTATTAATCTTGAATACAACAATAATATATAATGAATACCAAATCAATTTCCATAACACATGATATTAAAATAACATGTAAGAAAAATAATTGAAAAATGAGTAGAAGAAATGATGGCTGCAACAAAATATTCAAATGACATCCTAAACCGAATATATCATGTTAACAAAAAAATTAAAAAATAAATACATGATATAAAAATAACAAAAAAATTATCTTACATGGGACCAAAAACTAATTATAATTATAGTACCTTCAATTATGAGTGACACATAACTCAGAATTATATATTCCAGTCCAATCCATAAGAGGCATGGGTTAGATTCACAATGCACACCATTAAAAATTTTATTAAAGTAAATGTATGTTTTAATGAATCCACAAGGTGGAATTTCACTATCATGTAATTGAATGAGATTTCATGTATACATGATATTAACACACATATCATAGTGGTAGATCAACATTTTATCCTAGCATCGTATCCATCCTTTTAGCCAAGCATCACAAGAATCCCCTATGAAATGCTAACTCAATGTATCCAAAATACTATACACTTACAGTTAATACAAAGCAAATATGATAGAAAACAATCCATTCCTAAAGATAGGTAATTATTGAAGAGACTAATCAAGGACTGCATAAAATCAGTAATGAATTCTCATCAATATAATAGATTTCCATTATCATTGAATACCATGGAGAAGACTCACATCCCAGACTAATTACCAAGCATATAAACCCAAAAATACAAGATGCCTCATAAAATAGGAAGATAATATAACCCGACAAACAGATTTAAATCATGTAGATTTTCTTCATATTGTTTCCTCATTCAGTTAAGGTATTTTTATTTTTCGGATTAGTTACCGGTTACAAAAAATAAGAGAAAATAATGTCCGAAAAAACAAATATAGTGAAACGGGGTCCAAAAATTCCACAAGATATGAAATTTAAAATTCAAAAAGGAACTACCAATGACATTGGAACCATATCTACCATAACCGTCATTCCAAACCATACCAACTCCATTGACCATGGCCTTATCTTTTCCAGAACCACCATTACCAGCCAGAAAATGCATTCCTAAAAATCATCACTGGAAAAAATCATCATTAACACCGTCAACATTGATAAGGGATCATCAATAAAAAACACTAAACTACAACCAAAGAATTTCATTAATAGAGGTAGTTTCAAGGCATTTTACTTCGGACCTGGAATGAGATAATAAGTATAGATATGTTTGATGAATATTTCTTGATTCTCATCAATATAAGGGAAGCATAAGACACGTGAATTGAAATGGATTTAGATGAAATAGAAGGTGAAGAAACCAAAAAACATAGATTAAAACTGGGTAAAAAATCATGATATATTGTAAAAATGAACCTTCGATGTAGAGCACAAGATACATAACCCTACCATGATAAATCTATTAGTGCCTTGAGGATAAAGGTGTATCGTTGGGGTTCCTCCTCACAAGGGCGTACAAGGTGACTTAGGGGAGAATGGGACAACAGAAAGTAAAAAAAATGAAATAAAATAAAATAATAATAATATTTTTATTATTATTATATTTTTAAAATTAAATGAAATGAACCAGGTCAGGTGTGAAAATGGAAGACATAGTAATAAGGATATGATCAATGTGTTCGAGACAGTTAATTTAGGTAAGAGAGTGTCTTATTAATGGATTAATTAAAAAAACATCATTATATATAATCAATTTTCATATAATTTATATATATTAAAAAAAATTTAAATTAATATATTTTTTCAAAAAAAATAATATACATATATAATGAAATTACATATACTTTCCTTTTATTTATTTTTTACTAAGGAAAATATTAATCATGTCTCCAAAAATTATAATCATTTCTGATCAAACTTATATCATATATTTCTATATATATTATACCACAAACATATAATGTGTCAATGAAAGCATATGATTTTATAATTTTATTATAATATTCATATTTTATAACATTTGTTGAAAAGCTTATATATTTATATATATTATTTTTTGGTAAACTATTTTATGTTATTGGTTAATTTAATGCAACAGATTTTTATAATGTCAATAATTATTCTTTAATAACCATTTATAGAAATTGATTAATTTTGTGGTAATAATTTGATAGTATTTGTATGATAATTTAATATATTTAACTTTTGGTAAAAGATATGTTGGTGTTAAATGATAAATATTAATAGATATAACTATTTGAAAAACAAGTGTTGATGCTTAAATTCTAAACTAATAAAATTTACTATCTATAGTAATTTCACTTTTTTACCAAGAGATATATCATCTATCAATAGATTTCTTATTGGATAAGCCATTTTTAGTGAAAATAAACTAAAACAATGTCTACCCTTATATTATCCAGAAAATGAATATAAAAAAATTATATATCCAAAATTCTTCCTTTTATACCATAAAAAACACTATATACTCAGATTCTACTATATAATTGGTGACCACATGATTCTTTATGCTACTCCAACTCGTTGTTACACCATTCAAGAAAAATACATAGCTTGACTATAATTTCAGATAATCATGATCTATTTGGAATCATTCATCATTGTATCCTCTCACTACTAGATCATCAACTCCTCCGGAGAATGTAACATTTTTATTGTACATATCAAGTACTTCAGGATTTTCTTTAATATTTCACAATGCATATGTCATATATTATAATTATATTTCCCCCCTATTTTTGAATAAAATTCAAAAAAACCCTAGTACACAACAAGAAAATCATTATATATTCCACTATATAATCATTTGGGATTCTGCTCATTCATAAAATTTCCTTTTGTGATTATGGAAACTTATTTTTGGAGAGATTGATACAACATGACATGTTATAAATCCCACTCTTGGATCATTACATGGTGTATATTTTATGTACTTTTCCAATATATTTACTTTCATATAGCCCACATAGCATCTGAGAACTACATTGATAGATTATTATCCCTATAATATTGATTTCATGACCTATGTCTTTCATGGAGAATCATTTATGTAACAATGTCTTAACAAATTATGAGACATGAATTGTGTTACCAATAATTAATATTTAATCAATATATGACACATGGATGGTGATGGAATTCCCATTAACTTTCTTATAAAAAATACTCATATTCATTTTTGAAAAAATTTCAAAATTCTCTTATAACCTCATAAAACAGAACATTCCATGATTGAGATTCCTTCTTTATCCCACAAATTGTTCTCAATATCTTCAAAACATTATCGACATTATTTCACTTTATGAACACTTTGGGGTGGGTCATAGATAAATCATAAACCAAATCCACATTTAGTAATTCATCTTTAACATTACTTTTCAAAATATCATAATCATTAAAGATTGTTATTGAGAGAAATATTCTGATAGATTTCATCAATGATACAATTGAAATGTATTTTTTATATTATTATTTACACTTTCTAAAACGCTTCTCTTCTATTATTTCTTTAATATTTTAACAATACCATCTATGTAAATATTTTTCAAGATTACCCATTTTCACCCGATGGGTTTTACATCAACAGGAGTAAATACCAAAATCCAAACATGATTTTGGTACGTGGACTACATTTTAAAATTAATGAAATCATTCCATTTAGATGCATAATTGACTTGTGCATATTTATTTTAGCTTAAAGGTTCATCAACCACAAGGTATAATGTGTCATTTACTCAATGGTATGAAAAAAATAATGCCACAGTTCTCTAACATCTCGGGTTTACCTATATTGTACTTATGTCTCAATAAAAAATTTATCTCTTATTGTCTCTTATAATGGTTGTTCACATACCAACTCATTTACATCTATACAATTAAATTCATCGAAGTAATTATATATCCCACTATTTCAAATTAAAATGTGTTCCATTTTAAGAAATATGGATTTTCATAACAAAATAAAAATTTTATTTTATGTTTTTTATATTTAGTATACTTTAGATTGATTAGGATAACTTATAATGATGCAAGTTATGCTTATGTATTCCAATTTCTCATTTTTTATCATCTTGAAAAAATTATCCCATAATAACACACATAAGTGTGATAGATTGGGTTTCTTTCTACACCACAACACATATAGAATTCTATATATTTCATTAATTGGGACATAATATATGATATATTTCACTATCTATATGGTTTATCCCCAAAATTATAATTATACAATTTCCTAACTCAATATTGATCTATATATTCCTAGAAATGTCACATTCTTCTATTTAGTATCACCATTCCTCTATTTTTTGTTAGGAGAAGCGAGTTGGTATAATATCCAAAACTCCATTATGTGATAAATGGAATCTTGGTTAAGATACTATCCACCTCATTCTGAGTTGAGTGTCTTAATATTCTTAGAATGATTTTCTTCTAGTTCAAGCTGAAAATACATAAAATACATAATGGATTACGGATTATACTACATTCTGTAGATTTATCCATGTCTATTATGGTCATTAAAAAAAGTATTGATGTATGATAACCCTCAACCTAAATATATTAGAGATGTACCACATATGTTAGTATGAATTAATTTAAGTAATTTAGTTGTTATTACTGCCTTCCCAGAGAAGGGGGCTTTGGTCATCTTCCCTTAAAAAAAAGAATGTCACACATCAAAGGGTTTTAAATCAATTTAGTCTAAAAACCCATTTGGAGGTAATTCTTATAATCACATAATATTTACTTGACCATGAATATTGAGACATAGCTGGGTGTTATATGAGTCATGTCACTGTTTTTTTCAATGATTTGAATTAATTGTTTTTCTAATTATATTATATATAAGTCACTGTTAGGATGATACATCCAAAAAAAACAAGTTAAACTTATAAAATAGAGACCATTTATATCAAAACATGAAATAATATCCAACGTTTGCAATACTAGACATTGATATTATGTTTCTAGTTACAGATTGTACATAATAACAATTATTCAATAGAAGAACTAAACCACTAGGAAAAGTAACCTACTATTATCCCAATGACATGGTTGGTAGACTTGAACTATTTGCATATTGGAGATCCACTTCTTCCGTTTCAATCGTATTGAATCTTTGTAGGTCCTTTATATTAATACAATTATGTAAACCACATGTTGTATCAAATACAAAACATGAAGGTGATGAAAAATTGAAGTCAATGAAAAAAATACAAGATGTAGAAGTGTCACCTTTATTCTAGTTTCATAATCTACAATTAATTTCATATTTTGATTTCATTCCACATTGAAAGCAGATACCATTGTTCACATTTCCATTAATCTATATAATTGGGTTTTGAGAAGGATGGTGTGTTTGTTTCTATGTAATGTAATTGGAATTAGAGCCCATACCCATACCTGTACTCCTCTTATTCTCTATAAATACTGAATAATATTTTTTCAAATCCTCATCATCTAGGAGAACTGAATAAAAACTGTTTGGGAATGAATTTTTAATGTTATTCATACTCCAATTAACAATAAATGATGAAAATTTTGATGGAAATGAGTCGAGGATGAGATCCATTTTATATTCTCCATTCTGTTTGAATCCAAGGACTTCAAGTCACTCAATATATCTGATCATCATGAGTACCTGAGGTCCTTATTGAGTCCCTATTGCTATAATTCTCTTATACAGTAGACATGAAATATCATATCATTAGTTTCTTGAAATCTTATAATATAATTCATAGAGATGTGAAAGCATCTTGTACGTATCTTTGTCCTCATTTGTTTTCATCAATTGACAGGATATAGGTGATAAGATCATGTATTGTACATCTAGTGCATCACCCAAACAATATTTATATTCCTAATTTTCTTTATTGCCTTCTCTTTGATGAAGCATTGTAAGAACTAACAACTCTAGAAATGAAATCATTTTTTCTTGGCATATTACGATGCACAAGTGTCTATACGACTCTTGGAAGTGTTAGCCAACCATTACATTTTCTTTTTCTAGTATTTACCTTAGACAAAATGTTCTAATCGTGTTTGTGGTTTCTATTTTATATCAATATAAAAATTAACTCCCAGTACTATTTCTTAATTACCATTTATACGTCTATAATTAATTCGATATTATATTATTTAAATGTCTCCCACTATTTAATCAATTCATCACATCCCTCACTATTAGATTCAGAAAAATATATCTATTTAGTCTTCTTAAGGTAAGGATCCCCATAACATATCCCTGTAGTATACATGTTTCAACCACACCGCTACTTGTAGTGTTTCTATGTAGTCTCTAGGCAGACCAAAAACATTATCTAATGCTCCCCCAGTAGTAAGATTCCCCATAAATATCAGTTGAAGAGTACACTAAACACCAAGTACTATTCAAATTTCATAAATAGAAGGCTTTTTGACTTGACATATCTTTGAGGGATTTTATTATTTTTTGATTAATGTAATATTTTTCTATTAAATATGTTGTCTCACTAAAAACTGACCATACGATAATAGAAAAACAAACATAACATCCATATGAATTTATTAGTGTTTATTATTTAATGTGTTATCTCAATAAACATGTCCACACACAAAATAAAAAACATTTCATAATAGAATATAATATACCCGACCAGTCTTGAGCATCTGATTATGATTGATCCATTTTAAAACAATTTATCATTCATGGCCTAGGGGGTTTCATACATGAGTCTACACATTTCTCATGTCACAATAGGTCCCAGTCTAGTATATTCACTTATTTACTGGTATTTTTCATTTTATTGTTGGGGTATGTGTCTTAAAACATCCTCATCCAAGTAAAAATATACACACATGCATGTGCGGGGATCTAGAGGTTCAATATTAAATAATTACATTGAATGTGAAATCTCTTATATATATTGAAATATAATTAGGTGATGTGAATATGGTAATTTAATTACATATTTATTAAAATCATTGTACTCAAAACATAAATAAATAAAAAATAAATAAATAAAACATCCATACGTGAACATGCTCGATCAAATTGCTCAAAATGAATCATTATGAAAATGAATTCTTAATAATAAAATTTCTATAAATTATGTATGAGGGTATTGAAATAATTTAACTGAATTTATAAAAATATGAGTAGTTAATTTTATTTAGTATTACCTTTAATTTAATTTCAATTCCCAAAATGAAATTCATTCAATTCAAATTACAGATTATTACGATATATTTATTTGCCAAATAAAATAATTTTAATGGCTATAATTTAAATATAAAATCATTTTAATGAAAATAATTAATTATGATTATATTATATAAATCCGGCTTTGAAAACATTGGTTAGGTTCCTTGCATATGAAGTTGTTTCCCTATAGGCCCGTTAGTCTGAGGTATGGGGTATTTCGGGCTGGGTGGGTGGAATATTTTCTGATACAAAGTAAAATAAAAAATCAAATTCCTTTTATAATATTGGTGAGAATCATGTTCCCAAACTACCACTGTCTGCAGGGGTAAGTATCATAGAAGTATTAACCCCACTTTAAATGGTGTCTTCTGTGAAAAACATTTAAAGATGGTTCTAGATTGAAAATCTCCTTCTAGAATGGAAAAAATAGAAGGTGCCTAATGATAAACCTCATTCATTAGAAAATATTTCGATAAGGCGCCTACTCAAAATGTGCCTTCATAAAAAATACATAAGACGCGGAACCATTTAAAAAGGTGTCCACTAATGAATTTTTTTTAAGTGTTTCTTATCATTATTTATTTGATCTCTCTATATATAATGTGATGGATTATCTAAATAATAATAATAGAAATATATTATAAATAATTTCTCATATTAAATATATATAATATAATATATAATATATATAATTTGAATGCGCCCACCCATATAAAATCTGATATTTCTTGCTTTTATTATATATTATAAGATTGATTATGTAACTAATAATAAAAAATATGACTATTAATAATTTCTAATAGACAAATTTATATAATGAAATAAATAATATAAATATTTTGGAATATAAAAATAATTTAATTATTAAGAACATAATCAATATTAAATATTTTATAATTATTTTAGTAAATCATAATATTATAATTAAATATAATAGCTTAAATATATGAAATAATAAAATTATTATTATTAAATATAAAAAAATAAATTTATTACTTATAAAAATTATTATCATAAAATTATAATTATATGAATATTAATAATTATATAATATGAATATATTATAAATACTAATAATATAACAATATTAATATTAATATCATAGTATTTGGTGTATTCTATATTTTTTGATTGTTTTTTGATAAAATGTTAGCGGTAAAAAATTTATAAAAAATGGAAATATCATTGTTATTGTGATTAACTTCTCTTATAACAATCCCCATGGGATCCATTATTAAGGACCCTTGTAACGGTTATTAAGAAATATGAATAACACTATAATGTATAGAATGGTTTTGGTGAGATATTTTTTCACCATTTGGTGAGTCATAATATCTCAAGAGGTGTCAGTAGTTTTGGGTATGAGGTTCCCTTTTATAAATTAGGTTACTGGCACACTTGTAATGTATATATGTTCTAAAATATTTTTAAATCACATTCGTGAACCAATAATCAAAAAATTGATTCATATTCGATTGTCATAATGTTATTGTGTAATTCCACACAACTAATCATGTTTTTGATTTTTTTCCCATTTTAATATTTATCTTTTTTTGATTGACCCCTAATAAAGAAGTTTTAACCATAACCATGGTAACCCATTTATACTACATTTACAATTAATTATGACAAAAAATTCAGTTTCTCTTTTATCATGATAGACTTATTCTAGAATATAATATGTAATATATTTTTTTAAAATCAATTCATATAATTTTGGTCATTATATCTCAAAATAAACCAACAAAACATGATGAAAAATGTTTTTTCGTTATATAATTCTTCTTTTAAGTATAAGATGATGAAATATTACAAATTATACTAATAATCACCATTATATTAATTTAAAGTCATATTTTTAGAAATATAATATATATATTTCATTTAAATCATTAATTATTTAATATTATTTTAATTTATTAAAATGGAAGAAAAATATAGATTTCCAAATGAGTTTTTGGAAAATTTTCTATTTTTAACTCCAAGTGATCTTATAATTATTTTTATCGATTTTTTTAACAAATACATGGTTGGTTATACATATTAAAATACATTACTATAAATAAAATTATTAATATTTAAATACGTCATTTCCTGTAATTCATAAACACTATTTTCTAAAGGAAATTAAAAAAAACTAATTGAGGGACTATTTTGTACAAGTATGTCCAAAATCAACATTCATCCTCTCAAATTTGAATTATTATGACATTAAATAGAGAAATTGTTCATTGTATTATATTTTTAATAAAATATAATGTTCAATCACTATAATTTAATATAGGATGTTATAATTATATTAGAATAATAAAAATTTATTAATCTAGTGTTACTAATGATTGTATGTAAGTATGCTTGAAGATGATTTGGAGGATTATGAATAATAAATTATCCAAAATGGATATGGAGATGATGATTACATATTCTTCAATAAACCTTAATTGGATATCTAAAAAATTACCCTTTTGTTATAATTTTTATAGTACTAGAATCTATTGAACATGTCTAGGGATATATAGAATAGTTTTTCATAAGGTTTGGTTGGGATATGTGGCTCGAGAAGGTGTGTAGAGATAGGAGAGTTGTGACATATATTAATGAGTTTTGAGGTAATTTTATAAATACACCACATATTTATAGGTAATATTTTCTAAATAATTTAAAATGGATCCTAAGATATATAGTGTAAAAAATAAGGATCGTAAAGGCAAAATAAATTCATCCAATATTATTTCGACTTCATTATTTATAATTATGAAACTATTGTATTACTTTTACACCCCATATTTACCCTTTTAAAAATATATTTGGCAAAAATATATTTCAATCTATATGGTTTCTGAATATAAATTAAAAAATTCTATGTTTCACATGTTGGTGATGTTGAAATCGAAAGATTATAGGAATTCCACCCAAATCCTTTGACATAAATTAAAATCCTATCAAGAGAAGATATCACTAATTAACTTGTGGTATGATAGAACGGTATTTCATTATCCATAAATAGTGTCCCATAAAATCTTTTTTGCGGGAATCATAGCTATAACTTTTAGGTTATGGGTAAGAAGAATATTCCCTTGTGGCCTAATCTAAATGGTTCCACAAGAACCAACTTATCACCCTAAAAATGACACATAAAAAATGTGACCCTAATGCATCAGAGAAGACCAGATATCCAAACCCATCGTTTTTAATATTCATTATTATAGTATTAGTAAATTTTTGATTCAGCATAACCAAAAGAAGTCTAACATTTCTCATATGAAGAAATATTTACTCCCTTCTGAGTAAGATCATTTATCAGAGAATCCAAAAATGATTATTCCATTAAGAAATTGTTTTAATTCCCTTCTAAAACCAGGAAGCTATGAATCTCTAAAAAATTGAGTGGTTTCATCTATGTCAGTGATTCCATTACCTTCTAAGGATAAACTGATGTATCATGATCCAAAAATTTCTGTCCTGAGAATTTCACCACTGGAATCCAAAATTCAAATTGAGAAATCTTATCATATTGATCGTTATTTCTCCACCATCATAGAATTGTTCTCAGATGATTCACATGATCCTCCTCATGTTTAGAATAAACATGGATGTCATCTGTTAATACTACAACAATGTTATCATGATACTCAAGGTAAATACAGGTCATTAAATCTATATAAACTACACGAGGATTGGTTAGAACTAAGGGAATGAAAAGGTACTCATATTGGTAATACCAATTTTGAAAGGTGGTTTTATAATTGTCACATTCTTTTATCCTCCATGGACTATATCCAGATAAAATATCAATCATTGAGAACAACTTATCTAAATTCAACTGATCAAATAGATCATCAATCAGTGGTAACAGATATATTTTCTTGACTTTGAATCAATTGAGATTTCAAAAATCAACACATTCACTAAGTGAACCATTATCCTTATTATAAAATAGAACATGTGCAACCAAGGGATTCACTCAGGGGAATAATGTCTATCTATAAGAACATCCAATTTATTCGTCATCTCGTTCATTTTAGCTGGTGTGCTACAGTGAGAGTGTATAGAAACTTGTTGACTGCCAGGAAATAAGTCATTAGAAAAAACAACCTACCTTATTGGTGGCATCCAATAGAAGTCATAAGAAAACACATCAGAAATCTCAAAGACAAATGGAGTGAGATCATTGCTCAATGATTCCCACTTCAGATCGAAGGATAACATATATATCACATTTACCAAATCCAAATAAGATGTTTTGTCCCTACTCGGCCCTGGGTCCCATTATCTGTGAAAGAAATGGTACACACCATTGGGTGCAGTAAATGAGAATATTCAAAGATAATAATATATTTGTGACATAATTAGTAATGATCCAATCTATCCCAAATATTATGTCATGTAGTTTCGTGTTAATAACCAGAAAACTCTAATCATGATCAACATATTTTATAGTGTAAACACAAGTTGCACTATTACAAACATCCTCTATCTTTGTTTTAAGGGGTGTATTGATATCTATAATGTCTGATAAAGAATCATAGAATGATTTTTCAGATTAAAAATAATGGTTGAAATAAATAATGGTGATGCACCAATATAAAATGAAGAAGTCACTAATGATGATGATATAGTGATGGTACCACTCACGGGTGCTAGACATGTATTATCTTTTTTGAGACTCTTCCACTATGTGAAGCAGGTTATTTCGGAATTCCAATAGATTGAACCCTTTTATCCTTGAAGAAAATATTATCCCCATAGTTCTTTGAAGGATATGATGATCTCGTGGAATTATGAGGACTCGAATAGATATTATTGAACATTGTTAGGTGACCTGATCATCCATAGGAACCCCATACATTGGGTTCCTCCGTGCAACCCTCCTAGAAATCCCTACCTTTACACACTAGTAGAAAATAAATTGAGCTCTTCTATGCATTGAAATAGGTCTAAAATTACCATAAAATCAATAACCAACATGAAATACACCATTTCTACACTATTCATGAAATGAACTTAGGCACCACTAGGAGAGAATGAGACTCCAGATAACATTGAATGGATATCCTATGACATTTTGATCATCAGTTTTCTATCCAATAGATCGACATAACAAGAAAACATCAAAATGAAAACAAAATAATGAATATCAAATCATATCCTTAACTCAAATCATTAAGCCTTTATCTTATAATTTTATACAATTTTAGGTTTGAAATGAATGAGAAAAACCAAAAGGTTTGCATGTTGTTCCACCATCCTTTCATCCTACTCATGTTTGAAAAGCATTATATTCTTGCCCAAAAGTGTCGACTTTGGATAAAACTAATAGTTCGACTAAAAATTAAATTATTTCCACTAAAATCTCAAATTCTTTTCCTCATCACTATAGTGCCCCATTATAACTTTCTGGGTCATTCGAGCAAAATTGATGCACATTTCACCTTGATTTCAATTTGTGTCTCTAAGAGCCCAAACAATCATTTCATCCCTATCATCCATTCATAAACATCTTGAGGAACATTTTATCCATTAAATGATGTTGGATTCTGATGAAGAAACTACTGAGAATGATCCAGGTGAACATCCAACCAATGTTCCATAGATGGATGTTAAACACGAACTGGTGGTGGTTCAAGCCCCACATATTATATAGTACACTGTTACGAACCGAATCGGGTCGCCATCCGAACCGACGCCCGACTCGGCCCGCGGCAAGGCCCGAAGGGCGTTCCCGATCCCCACGGGCTGGCACAAGTGCCCGGGTATCAAAATAAACCGTGGGAACGATTTACTCGAGTGAATAAATGTAAAGCAGCCAACCAAAGTAAACCAAACAGAGAAAAAGGTTACAGTCAAACATGTAGACAACCAAACAGGTTTTTGGTTCACAAGTACTCAAAACCCAAATAACACCAAAACAAGATAACCAAAGACCAACCTAAGGACTGTCGCCCAGTGTAAGGATGCCGCCTCTAGGCCACCACCAAAACGCCACGTAGATAGTCCTGCTAACAACCGGAACCACTGCTCCCAAAAGCTGGACCCCTACCTGTATCAGAAGTAAACAAGTCTACTTACACCCAAGGCTGTTAGTAGGGTGTGAGCAATCGCCCAGCAGGATATCACCCATAAAGATTCCACACACAACTATCAAAAGACAACCAAATGCAATGATGAAATAAAGATAGAAAGAAGTGAAAAAGAAAATGGTTTTTCATAAAATGATTTAAAAGAAAGGCAGTTCAAGATAAACACATTAGGATAGCAGTTCAAGTGAAATAACACGTATCAGCATGCACGCAAGGTAACTGGTGGAACCAAGGGATGGGAAAAGTCCTATGGGTACTAGACTAGCGGGATCCTAGGACGTCGTGTCTCGGTGAAACGTGGCTTAGGCGGCCACGACCCTCAGATAACGTGGCTTAGAAGGCCACGACCCTCAGAACATGTGGCTTAGAAGGCCACGACCCTCAGATATCATATGTTTAGTTAGTGTTGCAGTCGTCAAACTTGCCAGTGAAACCGGCTCGGGACATCTCCGGAACACTAGCTCACTAGTCCCAGTCTCCCCACCTAATACCCCATCTTCCCTCCTTGTGCTCACCTATAGATCAAAGTTCATATAGTATGTCACATTATCACTTAGAGCCAAACGTGTCACCTTCACACTGATATACCTTTTGAAAAACCACACACACACACCAAAACCTCCCTTTTCTTTTTCCTCTTTTAAAAAAAACTTAAACCACACAACACAGTTTGCAATTAATAATAAACAGCCAAAGTGAGTTTCCGCAATAAAAGAAAAGGACTTACACCACATAAATAGACCACTGGAAAATTAAAATGCGCATTTAAAAAGTAATTAAAACTAATTTGTCAATATGAAAACTAATCAGCAGGATGATGAAAACTTAAACCAGCATGCAAAAGGTCGCCAAAAGATAATTGAGTGCGGAGTCACCTACCTCAAACGGGCGCGGAAAAAGGCACGACGCAAGACTGCAGTTGCGCGCGGTCGCACCGCCTTGAGCCGTCAACCAGGTCCTAAAAACAGCATAACGCTCAACGGGTTCAGCAAATTGTTCACATAATAATAATAATGATGATAATAATAATAGCGATAAAATAATAATAATAATAATAATAATAATAATAACATAATAGAATAATAGTAATATAATAACAATAGCAATAATAAATAGTAGTAATAATAATAATTATAGATAATAATAATAGCAATAGTATTAATATTAATAATAATAATAGCATAATAATAATAATAATAATAATAACAATAGTAGTATAATAATAATGGTATTATTAACATAATAATAATAATAATAATAATATGATAATAATATTAATAATAATAATAATAATAATAATATAATAATAATAATATTATTATTATTATTGTTATTTACATAATTACAATATTAACATATTAATATTTATAATAATGATATAATAACTAACATATTAATAATAATAACAAAAGAAAACATAATATTTAATTAGATAACTTAAAATAATAAACTAAAAATAAATAAAATAAATTAAAAAAAAAGAAAAACAGACCCTGCCGGCAGAGGAGAAGGAGAATGGTGGGTACGCCGGCCGAGAGAGAGGAGGAGGAAGAAGAAGAAGAAGAAAAAGAGAAGAAGGAGAAAAGAAAGAAGAAGAAGAGAAAGAAGAAGAAGAGAAGGAAGATGAAGAGAAGGAAGAAGAAAAGAAATAAGAATGGCAAGGGGGAATGTTTTCTGCAGCAGGGGGCGGCCCGAGGCGGAACAGGAAAAGCGGCGGGGAGGTGGCGCGCCGGCTAGTCGGAGGAGGAAGGATAAGAAAAGAAGAAGAAGAAGAAGAAGGAGGAGGAGAAGAGGAGAAGAAGAAGAAGAGAAGAAGAGAAAAAAAAAACAGCAGGGGGGTTGCGCCGGCTGGGGGTGCAAGGAAGCAGTTTGCGCCGGCTGGGGGTGCAAGGAAGCAGCAGAGAACAACGGCAGGGGGGGGTTGCTGGTCCGCTGCGGGTGCAAGCGGATGAGGGGAGGCTGCGGCGGAGAGGTGGTCTGGGCTGGCGGAGCAGAGGGAGAGGCGAGGTGCAGCGCCGGCTGGTCCCGAAGCGGGATAGCGGGAAGGCGCTGTTGAGCGGGTGAGCAGCGAGAGGGGAGCGACCTAGGGGAGCTAGGCGGAGGAGGGGATGTGCGATCGGTGAGGGGAGTGCAGGAGCGGGGGAAGCAAAAGAAAGAAAAAGAATAACTGGGAGAGGAAAACGTGGGGAGGAAGACAAGTGAAAAAAAGAAGAAAATGAAATGAAAAAGAAAAAAAGGAAAAGTGGCGGCCAGGGTTTCGGGATGGGGGGAAAAGTTAAGAAAACAATGTAAAATAAATTAATAATAATAACATCAAACAATAATAATATGATAATAAAAATAACATAATAATCAATAAGAATAATAACACAATTAGAATTAATAATAATAACAATAACACCATAATAATTATAAAAAATAATAATAACAATATTAAAAATATAATAATAACTATAATATATTAATCATAAAACAATAATAACCAATAAAATTTATCCGGTTATTTAACGTTCGAGCATCGGCACTAAGTGCCGAGCTACGTGAGGCCAACGCGCACATATCAACGCGCACTTAAAATAAATTTTATCCAGCTTGCTAGTGCCTCGCGCGCACGCCAAGTGAAGCAAGGCCAACACACACTTGTCAGCGCCACTGCAGAAGCCTCTTTTCAACTCAGCCCACACTCCAACCATGAAATTAAATAAACTGGAAATTAATTTATGAAATAAAAATTTAAAATTAAACGCATACCTCAAAAAAGTCCGGGCGTGACAATTCTCCCCACCATGAAAACTTTCCGCCCTCGGAATGTCAGCTCAAAGCCTAATCAGAGAATAGAAATGGGTACTCCTGCTCAACCCATGACTTCCGCTCCCAAGTCTCATGTTCATCGTTCTCGTGCTGCCAAAGAACACGCACCAGAGGAATGGACTTTCCACGCAACACCTTTTCCTGATAATCCACTATACGCCCTGGTCGCTCGACCACAGACAAGTTGGACTCTATCTCCAGCTCCTCCCAATTCAGCACATGCGACGGGTTGGGGTTGTACTTCTTTAGTTGGGAGACATGAAATAAGTCGTGAATCGACGTCAACTGTGAGGGAAAAGCTAACCTGTATGCCACCTTGCCAATCCGCTCAAGAATCTCGAAAGGTCTGACAAATCTCGGTGTCAGCTTCCCCTGTTTCCCCAAACGACGGTGACCCAAGCGAGGGGCCACTTTCAGGAACACTCTATCCCCCACTGAAAACTCAAGGTCCCGCCGCCTCTGATCTGCATAAGACTTGTGGCGACTCTGAGCTGTCAACAACCGCTTCCTAATCAGCTTGACCTTCTCAGACGTCTCCTGAACAAGGCTCAGTCCCAAGAGCGAGGCTTCTCCTACCTCAGCCCAACACAAAGGAGACTGACAAGGCCGGCCATAGAGCACCTCAAAGGGTTCCATTCTGATGGAAGACTGGTAACTGTTATTGTAAGAAAACTCGACCAGCCCCAAATGGCTATCCGAAGAGACTCCAAAATCTAACACACAGGCCCGGAGCATGTCTTCCAGAATCTGATTCGCCCGCTCCGTCTGGCCATCGGTCTGCGGATGGTATGCCGTGCTCATCTTAATCTGAGACCCCAAAGCCTTCTGGAGGCCTCCCCAAAACCGTGATGTAAAACGGGGGTCCCTGTCAGAAACAACTGCCGACGGCACACCATGAAGTCTGACCACCTCCTGAACATACAAGCCGCCCAGTTCCTCTACCTTCGCTGTGTATCTGATCAGAATAAAGTGGACAGACTTAGTCAAACGGTCAATTACCACCCAGATAGCATTCCTCCCTCGAGGTGTATGAGGCAGGCCAATGATGAAGTCCATGGAGACCTCGTCCCACTTCCAGGTAGGAATGGGTAATGGATGGAGTAGGCCAGATGGTCTCAAATGTTCTGCTTTCACTTGCTGGCAAGTATAACATCGGGATACGAAGTCGGCTATGTCCCGTTTCATACCTGGCCACCAAAACTGCCGGCGAACATCGTAGTACATCTTGGTGGTACCAGGATGGACGGCCCACTGAGACTGGTGGCTATCCTGCATCACCACCTTTCGCAGAGACAACGGCACTACAGCACGGCCCTTGAAGCATAGGACCCTCTGGGAAGACAAAGACCAATCAGAAGGAGTCTCCCCACCATGGAGAAACTGCATAGATCGCTGAAAAAACTCATCACCAGGCTGCTCCTTCTGAACCAACTCTAGAAGGGAAGGAGTCAACTGGATGCTAGCCAAGAAAGTACCTCCACTGTGCTCCCCTGATCTCCAAATGCAACTGGGCGAAGAGCCCCATCAAGGTCCACTCATCGCTGGACTTCTTCAATGCCTGCACTGGTACTTTTCTGCTCAATGCGTCAGCTACCACATTCCCCTTGCCAGGGGTATAGACAATAACAAAATCAAAACCCTGTAGGTACTCGACCCAGCGGCGCTGCCTCAAATTGAGATCCCTCTGAGAGAAAATATAGGCCAGGCTCTTGTGGTCAGAATAGACCACAAACTTCTCCCCAAAAAGATAGTGGAGCCATGTCTTCAAAGCATGCATCACTGCCGCCAACTCTATGTCGTGAGTCGGATAGTTCTTCTCATGTGGCCGGAGTTGGCGAGAACCATAAGCCACCACATGGTCGTCCTGCATGAGCACACATCCAAGGCCCATACCTGACGCATCACAGTACACCACATAGCCCTTTCCTGACTCCGGTAAGGTCAACACAGGTGCGGTGGTCAACCGCCACTTCAGATCCTCAAAAGATGTCTGGCACTGTGGGCTCCACTCAAACTTCACCCCTTTCCGGGTGAGTGCGGTCATGGGGGAGGCAAGCTGCGAGAAGTCCCGGACAAAGCGCCTGTAATAACCAGCCAATCCCAGAAAGCGCCTGATCTCAAACACATTTCTCGGCTGCTCCCAAGACATAACTGCTCTGATCTTTTCGGGATCCACTAAAACCCCTTGTTCTTAGACGACATGCCCCTGAAACTTCACTTCCCTGATCCAGAAAGTGCACATCGATAGTTTGGCATACAAGCGGTGATCTCGCAAGGTGCCCAAAACAACGCGCAAGTGGTGCTCATGCTCCTCCTCAGATCCAGAGTAGACTAGGATGTCATCCACGAATACCACAACAAATGAGTCGAGATATTGGTGGAACACCCTATTCATATGTGCCATAAAAATTGCAGGAGCATTCGTCAGTCCAAAAGGCATGACCAAGTACTCGAAGTGACTGTACCTGCTTCGGAAAGCCCGTCTTCGGGATATCTGCTTCTCTCACCCTGAGCTGGTGGTATCCCGAACGCAAATAAATCTTGGAGAACCACTTTGCTCCCTTCAGCTGGTCAAACAAATCGTCAATCCGAGGCAAAGGGTATTTATTCTTGATGGTTACCTTGTTCAGCTTCCGGTAATCAATGCACAACCGAAGGGTTCCATCGGCCTTCTTCGCGAATAAAACCAGTGCGGCCAAAGGAGAGATGCTCGGGCGAATGAATCCTTTGGATTCAAAATCGTCCAGATGTATCTTTAATTCCCTCAATTCGGTGGGGGCCATGCGATATGAGGGAAGAGATATAGGCTGGGTTCCCGTCGCCAACTCAATCGAGAACTCCACGTCTCACTCTGGGGGTAAGCCAGAAAAATCATCTGGGAAAACCTCTGGGAACTCATCCACTACACGAGGTAACCCGCCCTGTGAAATACCACCATCGTCCTCCAGCGCGAGGGACGATAACTGATAAGCAATATTTCCAAGCTCAGGGAGTGGAGGTCCTGCACGTCCCGACCGAGGATCCCATTCTCCGTGAAATAGCTGAGGAGTCCCATCTGGTGCTGTAAAGCTGACTCGGCGTTGATAGCAATCAATGTGCGCCTGGAAGTGCACCAGCCAGTCCATACCGAGGATCACATCAAATATGTCCATGTCAAGGACCAAGAAGTCCCATTCCATCTCAACACCCGACACAGAGAGTGCGCACGATCGGCACTTAAGGCCTTGCTCCCTCTTTTTCCCCAACGGCGTTACCAACTCCATAGCAAACGATAAAAGCTCGGATGGTAGGTTCAACAGATTCACAAAACGAGCAGATATAAAAGAAACTGAAGCACCAGTATCAAATAAAACTGCAGCTATAGAAGATGCAACCAGAATAGTACCTCGAACCGTCGAAGGCCCTGCATCAGATCCCGCTGGTGCCTGATCCACAGCATGCAGTTTCCTGGTCCCTGCCTGAGAGCGACCGCTCGCCTGAGGCTCTGCCCTGATATGGCTCTGCCCTGAAGACGATCCGGTCCTACCACCATGCCCACCAAACCGAGATCCTGTCGTCCTGGTCGGCTCTGACTGAACTGATACCCTTCTAGAAGCCACTGATCCAGCCCCACTCTGATAAGGGCGTGCAGTCCTGCAGAAGCGCTGTAGATGTCCCACCACTCCACATCCATGGCATGGTCTGGGAGGGTATGGACAAACAGGTCGGATGTGTCCTGCCCTTCCGCACTGATGGCACACAACAGACCCTGCACCAGAAGCCCCAGATGAAAACTGCCTGGGAGGATGACCTGAGCTGCCATCACCCTTCTTCCATTGCTCATCACGCTTCCTTTTCTTCTCAGATGAACTGCCACTGCCAAACCCTGACACTGATCCAGAAAACCCCGACTTTCCCTTCTGGTCAATCTCGGCCATACAAGCACGATCGACCACCTCAGCATAAGTCTTCAGCTTGAACAAGAAAACCTCGGAGTGAATTTCTGGTCGAAGGCCCTTCTCAAACTTCCGAGCTTTCAAGAATTCGCTCGAAACTATCTCAGGTGCGTACCGTACCAGTTCAGCAAAGCGATTGGCATATTCCATCACTGTCTGATTCCCCTGTGATAGCTCCATGAACTCCCGAGATCTGGCATAGGCTACAAACTCTGGACAATACTGCTCGTTGAAGATACCCTTGAAATCCTTCCAGCTCATGTGCTCATGCTTCCCAGCCTGGACCACTAATTCCCACCATTTGCGACTGGAACCCTCCAGCTGGAACGAGGCGCACTTCACCCTGACTTCCTCGGGCGTGTCAAGGAAATCGAACATGCGTTCTATCTTCTCAAGACACTCCTCTGCCTCCTGAGGTTCTGAACCACCTCGGAAAGAAGGAGGTTTGCTCCTCAGAAACTCCTGAACTCTATCCTTTCTGGAGCCAAAATCTTCCCCTCTAGCTGGAACAGGGGCGGGGGCAGGAGTCCCCCCTTGTCCTAAAGCCTGAACAGCTCGGACCATCGCCTCAACAAATCTCTGATCAAGCGGCGTGGGAGAACTCTCTCCGGCTTCCTCCCGTGGATGCATGGGAACTCTCCGGGGAGGCATCTTACTGAAAAAGAGCAGCAATCAAGAAAGAAACCCATCAATAAAAATGGAATAAAATTTCCAACAAGATAATTATTCATCAATAAACCAATCATGCAAAAACAAATCCATATAAAGCTTTACTTTCCTTATCTGGTGTCCACGCACAGTCTACAGCCTGCAAGTCCCACCCAGAAAGAAAGTGAAACAAGCACCCTGACATCCCATGGTGAGTCAGTATCTGTCACGAGGCGTGCTGGCCAGGCACCCTACTCGCAACATGAATTCTGAGCCCCGAAAGACCCAACTCATGTATAACCCAACTCATCCCAAATAACATAAACCCCCAACAACCTATACCTTTGATACCATTTTTTCACGAACCGAATCAGGTCGCCATCCGAACCGACGCCCGACTCGGCCCGCGGCAAGGCCCGAAGGGCGTTCCCGATCCCCACGGGCTGGCACAAGTGCCCAGGTATCAAAATAAACCATGGGAACGATTTACCCGAGTGAATAAATGTAAAGCAACCAACCAAAGTAAACCAAACAGAGAAAAATGTTACAGTCAAACATGTAGACAACCAAACAGGTTTTTGGTTCACAAGTACTCAAAACCCAAATAACACCAAAACAAGATAACCAAAGACCAACCTAAGGACTGTCGCCCGGTGTAAGGACGTCGCCTCTAGGCCACCACCAAAACGCCATGTAGATAGTCCTGCTAACAACCGGAACCACTGCTCCCAAAAGCTGGACCCCTGCCTGTATCAGAAGTAAACAAGTCTACTTACACCCAAGGGTGTAAGTAGGGTGTGAGCAATCGCCCAGCAGGATATCACCCATAAAGATTCCACACACAACTATCAAAAGACAACCAAATGCAATGCTGAAATAAAGATAGAAAGAAGTGCAAAAGAAAATGGTTTTTCATAAAATGATTTAAAAGAAAGGCAGTTCAAGATAAACACATTAGGATAGCAGTTCAAGTGACATAACACGTATCAGCATGCACGTAAGGTAACTGGAGGCACCAAGGGATGGGAAAAGTCCTATGGGTACTAGACTAGCGGGATCCTAGGACGTCGTGTCTCAGTGAAACGTGGCTTAGGCGGCCACGACCCTCAGATAATGGGGCTTAGAAGGCCACGACCCTCAGAACACGTGGCATAGAAGGCCACGACCCTCAGATATCATATGTTTAGTTAGTGTTGCAGTCGTTAAACCTGCCAGGGAAACCGGGTCGAGACATCTCCGGAACACTAGCTCACTAGTCCCAGTCTCCCCACCTAATACCCCGTCTTCCCTCCCTGTGCTCACCTATAGATCAAAGTTCATATAGTATGTCACATTATCACTTAGAGCCAAACGTGTCACCTGCACACTGATATCCCATTTGAAAAACCACACACACACACCAAAACCTCCTTTTTCTTTTTCCTCTTTTAAAAAAAACTTAAACCACACAACACAGTTTGCAATTAATAATAAACAGCCAAGGTGAGTTTCCGTAATAAAAGAAAAGGACTTACACCACATAAATAGACCACTGGCAAATTAAAATGCGCATTTAAAAAGTAATTAAAACTAATTTGTCAATATGAAAACTAATCAGCAGGATGATGAAAAATTAAACCAGCATGCAAAAGGTCGCCAAAAGATAATTGAGTGCGGAGTCACCTACCTCAAACGGGCGCGGAAAAAGGCACGGCGCAAGACTCCAGTTGCGCCGCGGTCGCACCGCCTTGAGCCGTCAACCAGGTCCTAAAAACAGCATAACGCTCAACGGGTTCAGCAAATTGTTCACATAATAATAATAATGATGATAATAATAATAGCGATAACATAATAATAATAATAATAATAATAATAACAACATAATAGAATAATAGTAATATAATAACAATAGCAATAATAATAGTAGTAATAATAATAATTATAGATAATAATAATAGCAATAGTATTAATAATAATAATAATAGCATAATAATAATAATAATAATAATAATAATAACAATAGTAGTATAATAATAATGGTATTATTAACATAATAATAATAATAATAATAATAATAATAATAATATGATAATAATAATAATAATAATAATAATAATAATATAATATTATTTTTATTATTTTTATTTACATAATTACAAAATTAACATATTAATATTTATAATAATGATATAATAACTAACATATTAATAATAATAACAAAAGAAAACATAATATTTAATTAGATAACTTAAAATAATAAACTAAAATAAATAATATAAATTAAAAAAAAGAAAAACAGACCTGCTGGTAGAGGAGAAGGAGAACGGTGGGTACGCCGGCCGAGCGGAGGAGGAGGAAGAAGAAGAAGAAGAAGAAGAGAAGAAGTAGAAAAGAAAGAAGAAGAAGAAGAGAAAGAAGAAGAAGAGAAGGAAGAAGAAGAGAAGGAATAAGAAAAGAAATAAGAATGGCAGGGGGAATGTTTGCTGCAGCAGGGGGCGGCCTGAGGTGGAACAGGAAAAGCGGCGGGGAGGTGGCGCGCCGGCTGGTCGGAGGAGGTAGGAGAAGAAAAGAAGAAGAAGAAGAAGATAAGGAGGAGAAGAGGAGAAGAAGAAGAAGAAGAGAAGAAGAAAAAAAACAGCAGGGGGGTTGCGCCGGCTGGGGGTGCAAGGAAGCAGTTGCGCCGGCTGGGGGTGCAAGGAAGCAGCAGAGAACAACGGCAGGGGGGGTTGCTGGTCCGCTGCGGGTGAAGCGGATGAGGGAGGCAGTGGCAGAGAGGTGGTCTGGGCTGGCGGAGCAGAGGGAGAGGCGAGGTGCAGCGCGGCTGGTCCGAAGCGGGATAGCGGGAAGGCGCTGTTGAGCGGGTGAGCAGCGGGAGGGGAGCGACCTAGGGGAGCTAGGCGGAGGAGGGGATGTGTGATCAGTGAGGGAGTGCAGGAGCGGGGGAAGCAAAAGAATGAAAAAGAATAACGGGGAGAGGAAAACGTGGGGAGGAGGACAAGTGAAAAAAAGAAAATGAAATGAAAAAGAAAAAAAATGAAAAGTGGCGGCTAGGGTTTCGGGATGGGGGAAAAGTTAAGAAAACAATGTAAAATAAATTAATAATAATAACATCAAACAATAATAATATGATAATACAAATAACAGAATAATCAATAAGAATAATAACACTATTAGCATTAATAATAATAACAATAACACCATAATAATTATAAAAATAACAATAACAATATTAACAATAAAATAATAACTATAATATATTAATCATAAAACAATAATAACCAATAAAACCATAATAAAAATTTATCCCGTTATTTAACGTTCGAGCATCGGCACTACGTGCCGAGCTACGTGAGGCCAACACGCACATATCAACGCGCACTTAAAATAAATTTTATCCAGCTTGCTAGTGCCTCGCACGCATGCCAAGAGAAGCAAGGCCAACAGACACTTGTCAGCGCCACTGCGGAAGCCTCTTATCGACTCAGCCCACACTCCAACCACGTAATTAAATAAACTGGAAATTAATTTATGAAATAAAAATTTAAAATTAAACGCATACCTCAAAAAAAGTCCGGGCGTGACATACACAAAATCAACTCAACCAACTCTAGGTCAACAAGAGGATATTCTCACTGGGGTTCTGTAAATGCTTCCTCATAGATCTGATTCACATTTTTTCTTGGAGGCCCGATGATACAGAATATCAGAGGACAAAAAGGAATACATCATATAACATAAAATAGATATACATGGGAAATATAATCCCAGTAAATAAATAACAATATATATATTTAAAATGTATCAAAATAAAAATCATCCAAAATAATAGAACATGTCCATGAGATACCTTTCCCAACCTATCATTGCTAGATTACGGTACAATGCGATGAGATCTAGCCAAGCACCCAATCGCAACTGCCTCCAATGTCCCAAAATGATTATTCTATTCATATTGACATCAAGATAAGAAAATCATCCTAGAAAATTGATACAACATTTTCATGAACCATCCCAGGTTCCCTAGTAAAATGATAATTAAGCTAGTCCAAAAATGGCCTGATGGGTGTTCATGATCCCCATGGTTTGAAAAAAAGCACCTTACATCATATAAAATGATAGTGGGAAAAATTGTTCCATAATCATTATGGGATCTGTTAAACAATTAAAAATTCATACAAAGGAGACTCTATAGGGTGAAGCATATCTATGTTCAAACCAGTTTAAACATCCCAAATGACAATATCATGGAACCGGATTGCTGTAAAAAATCCAATGTCCTAAAAGAAGAAACTCTCAATGTCCACATATCAACACCTAGAACCACCACCAACTGGTACATTACCCTTGCTCGAACATAGAATGATATAATGTACTAACACCTGAATCAATAATTATTTTGTGAGTTGAATACATAAAAGATATCACAAGGATTCTAAAATAAGATTCCAACTTTTAATTAACCAAAGGAATATATCTAAATTTTCATATAAATGGATTTTCCTTGTCAAAATAACACTTAATCAAATCTTAATTCACAATTCAAGACATAGAATTCATTAAAAATTATTGAAATATATGAAAAAATGGATTAATAAACATTTTAAGTAAAATAGTTTATATAAATTAAAGAATGCATGTAAATTAGTTTAGTAATATTGTAATACATTTATATCTAATATATAATAATTTGAAAATCATTTTCATCTTTCATGATATATGACAAACTCATGTTGGAGGGGAAGATGACATAATTGATCTGGGAATAGAATGGGCAGCGTACGAATTGCCGGAGGAGGGGACATCAATCATGGACAATGATGGAGGTTGTGTCTCAAACCACGGGAGACTGCCTATGGTGTTGATGATGCTATGCTGGAAAATGGAAAGAGGTGATGGATCTATGTATTAGTGGAGATATCTGCAGAATCATATTTGAGGGAGAAGAGGTTGGTTGATGGAGGTTCACACCAAGAGGGGGTGGAGGAGGCCTCATGATGTCTGGGAGAGAGATAGGTAGTCACACTCACAGATGGGTGTAGTGAAGAAGAATAAATGGGTATTCATGCACAAGGGGACATGTCTTGGTCCCCCATGATTATTATTTTATTGGACAAGTGGTTTGAGGAAAACATTCTACCCCTTTTGTTTTTATATGACTGAAAATTCATATTTTTGATTACTAAATATACTTTTTGGATACGTGAGAACTGAGAAATAGAAACAATATAAGGTCATGCCCATGGGAATCCACCATTACAGACACTTCTCAAACCAACCCAAACAAACACGAATGAGACAACGTGCACAAGTGGATCCACCATTACAGACACGATTCAAAGAAAACTCAAAAAAAGAACCCCTACCGCTCAACCATCAACTAAGACACCAAAACGGTCCAATGATTTGTGGGGTATATCGCACCCAACCAAGATAGGGTCATGCACCAAGCAGAACAACGAAATGGCATAGGAAACAAGAATAAAGAGGGCTACTAGGGAACATGATACACCTTTTGTTTTTATATAAAAATTCGAAAATATCATTTAAATTTTTCCTAAAAAAATTTATATTAAATTAGATTTTAATGAATCAATGTGTGGAAAATTGATATTTGGTGGCTAGTACTACCACAAACCAATGCAAGGGCAGTGCAATCCTTTACCAGTGCTATTAAAAATGTGATGTTAAAAGGTATATTTATCAGTGCTAACAAAAATCTCTTTTAAAAGAGGCATTTTTATCATCGTTTTTCTAATACAACATATAACGGGAGTATATTTCAAAAAATTCATTAAAAATAACATATAAATATATTTACATATTTATATTTATATAAATATAATATATATTTTTTAAAATATGTTTTACATAAGGATAAATATAAATTTAAACATAATATATAATTTGTTTATTGAAAAATGCTTTTCAAATTATTAAAATATATTATTAATTAGTAAATTTTTTATTTTTATCGAGTAATATCCATATAAAAAAATATGAATAAAATTATATGAACAAATAAATTAAATATCAAAAATAAGATGAAAATGCTACTCAAACTTGAAACGACTATATCATTTGATCTCTATGTCTATTTGAGCTCTCCCACATATAAAATCAAATAATGTGATGAAATATATTTCTCTATATAATTAAACATATTTACAAATGAAATATATTTATATATATATATAAGACCTATCTAAATAAAAACTAATATACATTTTAATTTAAATAAAAATATGTGAATATTTATATATCTTTATACTCTGACTGTGTCTGTATATTAGGGTGTCTATATTAACAAACTGATATATATTATCTATATATTCGAACATATGTATATACATATTAATGTATAATGTTTGCAAATATATATAAATATATACAAATATGTATAATTATACCTACATATACACATATAATATATTTAAATGTATGTAGTTCTATATATGTATTTATTTAATTAATTATTTATAAATTCGAAGAAAAAAAATATTTTATAAATGTATTTAAAACTAATCTTATTAATATAAATTTATATTACTATATATATATTTTAATGTAAATATATATTTATATATGAATAAATATATCAATATATATATAAATGTTTAGATATATTACTAATGGGAGACCAAAATAAAACGAGTGAGTGGTAGAGCTGCAAATGCACAAGGAATTGGTCTCTACTTTGAATCCCATGATATGTTTGGTTGTCCCGGTGGGCACAGGTTGGTTGTGTGATATTAAAATGGTTCATGGAGAAGAGGGAGGAGTGACTACAGGTAGGTGCAGGGGGTCAAGCATTGTAAATGCGGTGACCCAATCCCTGTTCAAAGGGCCTCTAATTTACAAAAAAAAATATTTTAGATTTTTTTTCTTTTACCAATTGTTATTTTGTGATGATAAAATGGACCCCCCCCCCCTTTAATAGTGCCTCAATTATCAATGCTTTTTAGCACTAATCTCTGGGTGTGCAGATTCGGATGAGTCGAGGGCTTGATTATTGAATCTAAAAAAACATGGCCATATATATATAACATGTTCCTAAAAAACAAATTACTATCTGAAAATGATAATTATAAAAAAATTGCGATTTTGATACCTAATTTTTTCTTTGTATAACCATAACATGCCCATCTAAGATTGGATCACCCCGTAGTCAGATTCAATGGGTAAATTTCAATACCCTATATATAAAATTTAAATTAAAAAAATTAGTGATGACATTGAAAAATGACATGATATTCCTAATACTTATTGATGGTACTAGAGTGCATATTGGAATCCAGTGGGCTAGGGATTTTAAAATTTTCATCACTGAAGAGACATCAAATAAACATCTCAAGTTATATGATCCATATAACAGTAAAAAAATATCATGAGGATTAATAAATAAATAGAAAAATAACTGAACAACTACTTTGTTCTTATTTGATGCACACTCGTCTATCATACGTAGCATACATATGGTTCTCGAAGTACCCATGGCAGAATCCCAATAAATTTTCCAAAAATGGTGTAAGATTTTATTACAATTTTCAGTTATCCTTAATTTCCTATATTTATAGATAATTTTCGGGGGTTCATTGGGGTTTCATTGGATTACTATTTTAAAAAATTTGAAAATCCTGGGTTGGGGCATGGTTGGGGCATAGAATGCGCAAACAGTGTGCTCTATCTGATAAAATTGTGAAACTCAAGGTACTGAGATTTTTCATGGTTGACTAATGGTTAGTCAATTAATGTGACTTCATAGTAAAAATCATACATCCCATTTAAAACATGACCATGTCCAAGATACACTATTTGTTCTAACCTTGAAACTCGTCCTAGGAAGCTGTGTGTGTGAAGTTTTATGTTATCTAAAATTTTATAATTTTTTATCACCTATTATTTTTTCTTGGTGAATAGTGGTGATCCCAAAACAAATTATCCAATCCATGGAGCTCCCATGATTCATTTTTTGGTCCCTTAGATCTTTCCCAAAAGTGATTCAAAGCTTGAGTAACCACCTGTGGTTCTTCACCTGGTAGTATGATTTATTTGTTATTCTCCTCCCATGATATCTCTCTTCATCCATAGGGTTCAATTAATCATTGTTAAAAATTTTGGATCGAATATGGAATTTTTTGGGATCTTAAAAATAGGTTTGATTCCTGTTTCTGGGATTTTATTTCTTTATAGACCAATCAAGAATTTTATTTTGCATTTCAAGGTACATTGATTCATATAAGTGATTCCATTATGATGCTCAATTCTTCATAACCCTAAATTTCAATATAATATTAAAATAATGATTAAATTAAATTTCTAAATTATTATTAAAATGATTTCAATGGTTTGATTAAAAATCCAATTCCATTGAATTGGTGTTTTCTGAAAAATAGGTGTTCTTTGCATGAAATTCGAAAATTGAAAATTCCAATTAATTGGGGTCTGATTATAATTTTTTTTTTAAATTGTTCTATGTAAATTGTGTATTTTATTTAAGTGGTTTCAATTATTTTTTTAATTTTTTTTATCAAAAATAATTTTATTGAAAATTGTGAAAACCCTTAATTCCTTTGAATTAGTGGTTCGTTCGGAAATTGATGAAATTTGTTTGAAAATTAAAGTGTTGAATATAATTTGTGAAAGTTGATGGTGAAATTTCATGAATTTGTTTCAAATACTTAATTGTGAAAATGGATTAAAAATGGTTTGATTGTATCATTAGGGTTTCATCACTATCAAAAGGCATGTATTTTTATTAAAACCACATTTTAAGTTTTTAATAGAAATGTGGCAACATTAAAATGGTGAATGTGAGGAATGTTTTTTAGGTAGTCATGAAAAAAGCACATATCATTCTTTTATAATAGAGAAAATGAAATTCATAGGTAGCTTGTGTGATATTTGGAGTACACATTATGACTTCTAATATTCTAAATCGTCAAATCAGCACATCACATCCTAATGTTGATGGTGTTGAGTTCTCTTCGACCTTAGTCCTAAAGGTGTGTATGTACATAATTTCCATTTCACAGTATTGGGTCCCTATATCTTAGAACTATCATACCTCATTAGGTATATGACCGTGTTCTCACTTATTTTTATTTCAAATTTTTATATTCCATTTTTGAAAACTATTTTATATGCCATGTGAATTTATAAAAACTGTTTTATTTGTAAGATTTTATTTATTCAGTTCTGCAAAAAAAAATTTCTAAAGTATCTTCTAATTAAATGTATATTTCATAATTTTAAATGTATTTCGATTATTTTAAATGTGAATCATGAGTTTCTAATGTATTTCAATATTTTTAATTGTAAATCATGATTTTGGTAAATATGATTTTGTTATGACAAACCTATTTATTTGAATGTTGAAAGAATTTTCTTGGTTAATTGGATATTGGAATCTTTTTATGATATCCTTCGGTGAAATTATATATGGAATTATCTCCCTCCATACTATGCCTTTGAGTTTTTTTAGATTATATCATTCCCTGATGGGGAAAAGGAAATGGATAAATTAAAGGTGGTTCTAGTGGTTGAACCGTAGACTGGGTGAGTAGCATCACATTGGAGACTTTTAATCTTCTTTATATTTTCTAGTCCATGGATGTTGTACTTTGGGTTGATATACCTGTTTGACTTATATTACATTACTCTATTTGATGTTTTCATTGTATGATTTCTTATTTTTTATCTTTATTCTGTATTGATAGTGAAAAATCCATTCCTTCATTCTTTATTGTTTGATTCTAGGTGCTTGTCCCCGACCCATTCGCATTCGGAATGCTATTTGGGTCAGGTCAATACTAACTCAGTTATCGAGTTACTAGGGTACCTAGTCTGGTTCATAAAAAATGCTTCTCAATTCTATTATGATTTTGTTCATTGGATTATGTGTGGTAGCATGGATCTATGATGATCGCTTGAACACTTCGTTGATCAACGTGATCCACAACCATCGATTCAAGAAGGGAAAACCTAATTTTTATTTCTATTTGATCATTTATCACTCTATGAATCGGAAGGATATAGGATATATCCATTCTAAATGAATGAATAGTTCATTTTAATGAGCTTCTCACTACATATATAGTGGATTCTTAAGTACTGAGTTAGGGTTCCTTATCCACGATGGATTAAAAATCAACCAAATAAGTGATATAAATAATTTGTTATGACCAAGATAAAGTGTAATATATATTATTTATGTTATATTACATAATTTTTTAATATATTAAATATATTACATGATAAACATAATTCATTAAACTGACTCATAACTCAAAATAGTATTAAATGAACCGTCACATTAAAATTATATTTGTTTTTATAATATTAATACTTTTGTTTACAGAATAACTAGTAAATAATTTTAATAAATTAATACAACATAATTATTCATTACTTGGATTAAAAATAATATATTAATTTATTTTTGTTTGATAAAACATGTAAAACACTCAGAAATTTTTGTGGAACCCACTATTTCTTATATAATTATTCACCAGAATGGATGTGACTCTCTAATTAGATATTCTATTTGACCCTATTAGACCTTATTTCTATAGAATTTAATCACATTCAATGACAACGAGAGGAGTCTAGAAACCCATCATGGTCCCTACACATATGAGGTAAAGTCATAGAAATGAATACCAACATATGAATACAAACCATGTAATATAATCCCTCTTCATATAATATATCATAAATCAGGATACACAATTCTATAATAGTCATTTCTTTCATTATTATTTATTGATATATATTGTCAAATTGACCCTCGACTGCTATATCCATGGATTTATGAAGACACGACCGTCCAAAAAAACCTATAAAGATATATCTCTTCGTTAACACTGAAGTGGCCAATAACATCTTTACAATTCAACCAATGTCAATCCTCCATTGATGCTCCAAACACAAACTATATCTCCATGACATTATTTTCATACTTTCCCCTTTTCATTAATGAAATTTATCAAATGGAAATAATTTGTAATGATCTCAACTCAAGATATACACTCACATGCCCATATATAAAAACAACCAATTTCATCTGAGACATTTGGTGTTCCAATTGTGGAGTATTTCATCATGATATCAAATAATTGAATCCAAAAAGTGTAAAATTTACGAGAATAAGACTCATTGATTCTGAAACCGAAACACCTAATAGTCACACATCATATGTGACATGTTAGTATGAAGTGTCTGGACCAGAGAAATTTACATTAAGATAACTATTATAGTATCTATAGGTTATTATTATAGACTAGGATCTATTATTAACTTTTTATATGACATGTAATCAATGAAAATTACCATATATATAGTGGACAGATTTGTATCGACACTATTATGGTAACATTAACACATTTATATATATCGAAAGGTATACATTTAGTTGTAATAGAAGTTCATCACAAAATTTTTCTTGGTAACCTAATTTAAATACCAAAATAAATCTATCAACAATATATTAGATATATAAATCTAGGAGTGAGAAGAAGATGAAATCTAAGGAAACCCCCAGAATGATAACTTACCACAAAATCGGGCCCTCCAACAGATAATGAATCACCAACAAGATTTCAATTGGAAGAAGGGGACGGTTATATATAGCCATTAGGAGGAGAGGAGAAATCATTACTAACTTCATAGTTGGAAACAAAGGGTTTATAATCAAATATGAATGACATAGCCAATTTTCGGATAATCTTTTTCATGGTTTACTGTTAGGGATCACCATTTGAAAAACCATGCTAATAATATGTTATAGGATATTCCTAAAAAATCCTACCGTGGTTGGGTTGAAAGGATAGAAAAAAACATTTCTAGACCATGTGATACATCAATTATAATCTTCTTATTTTCTATAGGGTGTCCACTTTGTTTTTACAAACCATACACCTATGCATGTTCTTACCTAGAGTTAACTTGTTCTGTTTTACGATTTCATGGATGGTGCTAAACTTTTTCTATTAACTATTCCTAAATTGTACACCGCAAAAAATTTTAAAAAAACATTCCAAAATTCATCCACACCATCCCACAATAATCCTAATAACATTATATACATAAAATACATATTTAAATGGTTAATTACCTGAAATAAGGGGTTCTATTAAATAAAATAAAAATATTTCATGAAATTGATTCATATCACAAAAAAAGTAATACATATAAAACTAAGGTAATATTAGTCTACATAAAAGATCTATTATAGCATAATATCATCATTCCATATAATTATGGAAAAATGGTTATAACAAGAAATCATCAACGTTGTGATTCATAAACCTTTCAACAATTATTATGGGAAACTATAATTGTACCCACAAATAATCAACCATCACTAGTCACAAACATTCTCCGATTTGTGTAAGACTTAATAATTGTACTCATTTATATATATCTCAAAATATTTATACATTTTACTAATTCGTTTGAGGGAGATATTTATCCCCACTAATTATCATTAAAATATATGACTTCGACTTGCATGTAATCATTCATCAATTACAATGTAATAATGGAATGAATATGGGACACACACCCTTTTTAAAGGTATTCAAATAATAAAATCATTCATAAATCCATCAATAATAATATCATTTTGAACCAATGGATAGTCAAATGATTTTCAAAATTATTCAATAGATTTCAATGTAAAAACAATTCAATATAGGTAATAAATAATATAGAATTTAAATTCTATTGTTAAATATTATATGTTTTTCTAAATAATTTCCCTAATCAACATGTGTAAGGATTTTAAGTGAACTAACTTCAATATGTGGAAAAAATATAGATATTCCACAAAGTAAAGATGTTGGTTGAAAAATAAAAAATATTCATTCAATAAGAATGACCATGGAATTAATAGAAGCCCCCTAGTTTAATACCTAAAAAATGTATAATATATATTTTAAAGTAATTTATTTTACTAAATTCCTATAAAAATATGTATTTTTATATAAAGTTCAAAATTTAAGAGAAATAATTGAAGTTTTATAAATAATGTATACATTATTCCAACATGTATTTTACAAGTCAAATTTCAAAGCCAAATTCAAAAAAGGGTAAATGATGAATATATAAATAATTTATTATTAAATATAATATTTCAAAATAGATACTTGAAAAAACATAATTGTTTAAAGAAATGTTATTCCCATGTGAAAACATTTAATTTTAAAATGTCTGAACCCATTTTTTGAAATTTTTAATTAACATTGTTGAAAACCCACATCTGAAAAAGAGATAAAAAAGAATAATTTTGAATAGTGGATAAGGGAAATATAATATTCTCATAGAATAGTACATAATTGGGTTACCAAATATAATGGAGAATATTGGTGGGTTAGAATATATGGTCATATATGAGAAAACTCATTCACAAGGTTATGAATTATTCTCAATAATGGTATACTTTTTGATAAATAAATGGAACAATGTAATATATTTGAAATAAAATTTTAATTTAAAATATATAGGATAAAAAATTACTATGAAATAATAATATTTTGGTGGAAGAAACCAATAATTTTAAAAATATTTTCATGATAAAGTATTATAACTCAATTGAGGGAGTGAAATTAACAATGACACTTTCATATATGTTGTCTTTGAATAAAAATAAACTAAAAAGAGAACTTGTTATATAGCTTACAAACCCAATTATTAGAAAATCATGTGATAAGATATATAATGGATCAATCAAAACATATTAAATATATCATGGTTCAAAACAAGAATTATGTCTTATGAAATAATTTTTGATACAAATAACAATATACCTTAATTCTCATGTTCCACTAATTTATTTAAACTTATAACAAAAAATCTATCATAATCCACTATTTCATAACCATATTTATATTAAAAAAAATATAATCCCAATTATTAATTATTATAAACATTTATATAAGGTTGTTGAAATCTATTTACAATATTGTGTATGAATAATGTATCAACCTAGGATTTTGATACATAGATATTTCCTTCTAATAGATGAATATTAAATACATTTAAAAAATTCAAAACCAGGGTCCATAATTTTTTAATGACATTAGATACTAGTTAAAAAGTAATATTCTTCCATGAGTGATATTTTACATATCCTATAATTATATACTCATATAATGCACATTATAGACACACACTGCACAAAACCATTCTTCATAACACCATGAAAAGAAACATAACAAAGGGTGAGATCAAATGCTCAATAAGGGTAGATATGAGGTATATCAATAAAACCTGATAAAAAGGGTTAGATAATATGGGAACAAAATTGGAAAACTATACCTTTCATATAATAAATCATAAACATTATTCATGGCATAAAACATCACAGTTAATAAGATATGAATCATTGTGGAATTACAAAAAGTGATCCATGAGAACATATCATTGGAATAAGTCAGAGATTATTGGAATAAATGTAAGAATAAATTAAATTATGTGAAGGTTATACACTATGAAATTCATAAATGATTAGGAATAGTGTAACTACCTATATTATAACTTTGGGCTTCAGATAAACTCACATGTACCATCTTTAGGGCCTATGATAACCTATTGAATACCCTCTTTTTTGGGCATGGAATAACCTCTAATGTACCCCTTTCTATGATTGGTATAATTTAACATTTATCCCCATTTTCAGGCTTTGAATAACCACTTGGGTGACCTATTTTCTGTTCCTAGGATAACCTCACATTTACCCATTGAGCTCATTGAATATAAATCCTTATCAAAGGAATTGGAAGGACATATAGGTACTACCCACCACCTAAACCACACAATTGTGTTCTACATGATCATAAAACATTCAAAATAACATACAAAAAAATAGATGTGGGTTTCAGGAAAATTTTATCATTGAATAACTCATTAATATAAAATGAGTTTCATTACCATATATTCAATGCATCATAGTAATGTTTTGGGAAAAAGAATGGGTTTCAAATTTTTTTTCTCAAAATCATAACCAAAAATCGATCAAAAGAATAAGTATAATTAAATTATATCATATTCACATTAGAAAAAAATATGGGAAATGAGGTCCTTATAAATGGATTTTATTGATCAACATACCTAATAAAAAACCACATATCTTTTAATTCAAATAATAAATTCTATATTCAAGTTATTAAATCATTGTGGTCCATGAAATAAAATAAATGAACTATAATTTAGCCATTAATCCTAAAATAGTCAAACATTGAAAAAAACATGTACTTCAACCTAAATTATTACACTTTTTTAATTACAAATTCACACTGTGAATAATTTTCACACAATGGTACCCTTCCATATATAGTCTAAAAATCACCAATATTTTAATATACCATATTTTAAATATGGAACATACAATTATTATATTGTCAGAAAAATATTTTTGTTGTTCAAAAATGTCACAAATGTACTAATAACGGTATAAAGAGGATATGAATATTTTTTGGTGCTTAGATATATGCATTTTGGATAAAGCTATATAGGCACATGGTTTGACAAATATTTTCCCTTGAGCTTGCAATTATTGGACTTGATATAATGGGTGTTTACAAAGGCTATATATTAGTACAAATTTTGACAAAAAAATTGATATATTCAATACATGGTCGTCCACCATCTATTAATCATAAGGTAGAGGGATTTTAAATTGGCTACACATGGATAGAAAAACAATGAGTCTAGATCATGTGAGAGTTGTCTTGGTGATATTTTGGGCACATAGTTTGTGCACATTTTATAAAAATGTGAATCCAAACCATGAGTGTCTAAAAATTTGGGAAGATATATAGATTTTACCATACTCCCGATAAGTAAATTTCTCTCCCTCTCCTCTCATTTCTCATGCATTTCATTCCCCCACACATGTGGTCATCCTCCGTATGCCTCCCAAGCATTTCATGACATTTCATTTTCAAGACTCTATTTTCTTCATTATTGGGTATATTTTATTCCTTTTAGAATGCTATCCATAATAGATAATTTATATAGTCATTTGTCTTCCCATCTTAATGGAATGTTTTTTGAAATATCACATGTATTATTTTCATAGTTTTTTTCTATTTTTCCGATTTATACATTTCTAGCTCGATATAATTTTCAAAATTGGATGAGGATTGTACCATGATATTAAGGTATGATTTCTTCTTCATTCCACTCAATTTTTAGTTAATGTTATCAAGAAACATTTTTTGGTGTTCTGGTCATACTAGTATCACATTTATATTGTTAAATTATTAAAAGTAATTGTTATTATCATGTGTAACAAGAAGCAAGCTACCTGCAAAACAAAGTCATGAGGTATTTTCCTTTACCTAGGACCCCTAGTGGATATTCCCTTTTTTATGGATTAATAGTTTATCTATTCATCATGAAGGTGATTAATTGTTAATTACATTGTACAAATTTCTTTGTTAATAATACTTTGGGGAATGGTATGAGTTATTTATAACTATAAAATTACCTTCACATTTAAACTGAGAGTGAAAAAACCATGAAGAAATGAAGATGACTCTGACATGGTCATTATTCATTAATAATTATAAATATAAATTATTTCCATTATAGGGGTAGTGATACATGGAAAATATTTATGGGTTCTGTTGGAGAGTATCATTTGGGTGATTCCTTACATATTAATGAGTGATATTTGTTCCCTAGTTGATATACCTAAGACATTGATAGTGTGAGATATGGATAAAGAATCCTTAAAATATACAATTACCCATGAGTGTTAAAACTATTATGGGTTTAGAGATTCATGATTTAAAATACACTGAGAGTAATAATTTTTATGCCTTGGTGGATCACCTTTGATGGAATCTTACACCATTTGGTATTTCTAGAGATCTTGGTGTGATACATGGGTTCATTTATATGATTCTCCTTGGATGGGACACTGATTCTGCATAATTAATTTATATATGTCCCTTATATATTTTTCCATGAATGAAAATTTTATAATTCTTGGGACACATCCGCCAGGCTAGATAACATGCTTGTGTTTGGCCCATATCAGAGAATTTCCCTATTACTGGCGCACTTATTCATCCTTAATTGTATGATATAGAACCCTTGTATACCTAAATAATATCAATAGATTCCCTATCATTCATAGATACCTATATTACTCCCATATAGGTAGTATTAGTTGGGTATCCTTGAGGAACCTAGACCAAAAGGATTATTTATTAAATTATTGATACACTTGTAATATTATCGTCACACTGGTCATTTTATATGGAAAGACTATATTGTTCATGAAAACAATGTGGGTAGACTACTGGGAATATATCATACCTTACTCTAGAAATTTTTTTTAACTGATAATCTTTTGATATTGTAGGTGTATATAAAGTGATCTTTCATTTATGTGATCCATGATTCTCTAAACTATGATGGAATTTTGGAGCAATGGACCGATCCTATGCTCATAATGATAGTAGTGGAAGCTTTTGTTTTTTTAAATTTTGAATAGAATTTGGTACATTGAGGCTACCTTGTATCATGTGTACCAAATTTTTTAATAGCTACATGATAACATTATAATTATTGGGTATCTATTTATTATTAGACTTCATCCTGGTTATTCATATGGGATAATTTATCATTACTCTACTACAGAGTGATTATTACTATTTCCATTGTTTACAACAACTATTTACTAAATGTCTAAACATTTACATAGGGGGTAATAGTATCCTCATATACATACCCTAGACCACTATTTCTAGTTAGTAGCATATATAAATTGGGGAGGCGAACTCGAGGACATGTGGCTAACCGTATCGGGGAACTACATTGTGTCTTATGTGGTGTGTGGATAAATATTAGTATAAGGGTTTATTTTTACCTTCAATGATAAAGTTTGGGTCTCAGATTGGATACTATGATGTATCAAAATATGGAAATGAGACTATTCCTTTGAATTGATATCCAATTTAATGGGGAAACCTATATTACCTGGGATGGGTTATTACTATTTTTGTTTGTTCATGTAATATTTATAATGATTCCATGGATGGGTGACACACATGTTTTGTGATGTTATTAAAACTGATATTATTATTATTTAAATTATCCCCTTAGCATGTAATGTTCAGGTGGATGCATCTGATGTTTCATTATAGTATGCTTAGGACTTATATTCCACACATTTTCACATTCCATGCTTACTTTCTCCATGCATTTCTTGTTGCATATAATTAGTGTTTGGATTATAATATTTGAAAATGTGCTACCATTTCTGGTAGGTAAAAAATAATCAAAAAAATAAATGTTCTACATCAATATAAATAGTGATTCCCTATATAGATTATTTATCGACCCTTCATTAATCAATTATTTCACGTTTCATCCATGAACCATTTGTTCAACAGACTGAAACGTTAGATAGTTTGATAACATGAATGATAACTGTAATTTATAAAGCATGTACATATATACATTTGAAAAATCAATTCATTAAATCAAATCCTTATATATGAAATGTTACATCTAGATTCCATACATAAAAGAACAATCATTGATACAAGACATACAAATTGATATTTATAAATATTGTGGACTTTTATAAATTAGAATAGTTACCCAAATAACTAGAACATGATATTTATATAACTATAAATAAATATGAAGATAAGTAATCCTAAAACTAAAAATGAAATACTACTGTTAATTGGGTATACCAATTGAAATGTAAATGGTTTTTTCCTCTATATCCTGAAATTAAAACATTGTATATTAAAACCTCAATAGTGTTATATAATGCCTTAACCAAGACCCAACCATGGTAGTTGGTTGTAGGAAGTATATCATTCGATCTATTGTGGAATTTCTTATCACTTATACCTATCAGTATATGTAGATATAGTGGTGAAACTAATTTTTAGAGAGGCTACATACCAATACCATCATACAGTCACTATTTCATATCAACTATTAAATCGTATCTGAGTTGTTCTTTTGTAAATTTTAGATTAATTCCTCCAAAACATCCTTAAGTAAAATTCTAATAGTGTTGTGATGACCATGTTCTTTGGATGGTGTGTTCGGATCCACTAATATTACCTCTTATATTTCCACAAGAGGCACAAACTGTTGATATTCCACCAGGAACTGATACATTGTAATGAGATTGATTTTTTATGCTTCATACAATATATTGAGGAAACCCCAAGACCTGTACATACTATTTCATAATTGAAGTAGGAATTCATGAACCAACATCCACCCACATTTTCAAGGTATGTAGTTCCTCAAGATTCTGAGTCTTGGTTAGAGTCAATTCTATATATCGTTTAGCATATAAATATGACACCCTAGTGTAGAGTCAATCATTCTACTTATATTCTTTAGGGCCCAACCCAGATTTGGATGGATTTCATCTCTTAGGTTTAACTTCATTTGGGTATAGTATAGGAGTTAATTCAAGTAGCCATATATGACTATTTCATTATATATACATTCAAATAGTAAAAAAATAAATATTTTATGAACCTATATAAGGGGCTATGATAGAAATGGAGAATTTATATCATGTTATTGTGCATCATCATTTCATGATGAAAATATATTATGATGATTTGATGAATTTAAAATGGTTTGGGGATGTGATTTTATCAACCATCCAATTTTAAGGTAATGTTTTACGGATTTCCACAATTTCAGAGATAGCGAAGCAGTCTTTCAAAACAAATAAGAACCTAGGGGATGCTGGTAGTGTGAGATAGCATAGTTCATTATCTTGGTATGAATAATGTTCTTATAGTGGTAGGAAATATTGATTCATGTTTTTTTGGACGCATCACATGATTGATGAGTTAAAATAAAAGATTCTTGGTTAGACACCAGTATAGAGGGTCCCAATTTAGCGATGAACATTAAGTATGATTGATCACCTTTGTAATTTCCTCCCAACATTCCCTCATGGTCCTAGTGATAAAGAATCCATACTAACAATGCATTTGAGTATATGATCATCAGCCTAAGATTAGATTCATAGCTTATCTACTATAATCTGATTAGACTAAGGTGTGGTCATGGCCATGTTAGTCAAATATTTCAGTTTTAGTTCTAGAAGATATGGCATGTTCAGGTTAGTAAGGGTGCATATTAGGGATTCTGATCTAGCCATGTTTATTAAGAGTAGCATAAACCACAAAATCACAATCCATGGACATCTACATTATGAGGTACTATTTTAGTGTCTTTACCATAGTTTCTATTTAATTTGATACGTGTTCTTAAACAATTTTATATCATCTTCAATTATAGTATGATTTGGCATAGAGATAGAGTACATTTGTAGTGTGATGAACCATGACACAACTTTTGGAATATTATCGGAGAGTGTTCACTAGTGAAAGGAGTTCCCAGTGTAATATGTGGGTAAAATTTTATGTGTAATTTATTTTTACTCAACTTGACTGACATTGAATAAGTTATCAGGATGGACATTTTGGATCCCTAGTATACCCATGTAGATTATTTTTTTAATATGGTGTACCTTACATCACTCAAGGGATGTACATATACTCATGAGGGTTAATGGGATATCTTTGAATGTTGTGTTGTACATGAGCATCATAGACTGTGGGGAGTGACAACGTGGATGGATAGTCTCATTATTAGTATTGAGGGAACAAGATGTATTTAATTACCTCATATTGTGGATTGATTCGTCTATGTCTTCCGTAATAACTTCAAAATTTTACCTCCTATGAGAGAGGAGGATTTCACTATTGAGCTATTGTCAGGAGCAGCGCTCATATCCATTCCTTGTAATATTATGGCACTTATAGAGCTCCAGAAACTAAATAAGTTATTGTAAATATTATATGATAATAGTTTTATATTACCTAGTACTTCTCAAATTATCTAGAAATCATTTTCGCAAGAAGGATGATGATAACCTTAGGTTGTTCATGGAATATCTTTTGTAGAAACGACATGTGGTTATGAATTGATATCCACATCATTGTATAGAATACAACATCTACAATCTCTGAGGAATAATGATTTTCTTTAAGATATATTTGTGTTTGGTCTAACATCATTAAAATGTTACGACGTCATCAATATCATTGTTGGTGTTACAAAGTAGATACAACTTGAACAAGTATATGGTTATATCATTTGGACATACAAACAAAACTATAGTTTTTATGTATCAAATGATTCAGGGTTTCCACCATATCTAGATTCATTTGTGGTATTATTGGTGGGGGAAATCTTAATGTATTCTTATATGTGAGATAATCATGCACAAGATTTTGAGATTATGAAATATACATTGAGAGAGAACCAGTTATATGATAAGATCCCAAAATTCCACTTATGGATCGATAATGATCACTTATTGGGTTACATTATTTTAGAGTCTATAGTATCTATTCACCCAATGAATGTGGTTATTGTGGATTTCTAATCACAATCCAATAATATGATTTAATTACAATGTTTCTTGGGGATGGCAGGGTATTACATGAAATTCATTTAGGACATCACCAGCATAATATCTCCTCATATTATTTATATAAAAAGGGTGCATTTTTCTCATGTTATTAATCATATGAGACAACCTTAATGATGTTTAAAGGGATATTGACATCCATTCCAATTTTGAATCATCTAGAGATATGGGTGGGTTAATAATTTTATGATGTTGAATCAAGAATTGGGCTATGAGGAGTTATAATGTTGGGAGTTTGGGTTTTTCCATATAGTTCTCACCATTTAAGGAATCATGAGTGGAATTAACCAACACAAAACCATGAGCTAACATCCATGATTCCTAAAATATACTACTGCAAAATAATTTTGGTGAGTGCTATTTTTTATTTATATAGGTTATAGATGTCTCAAATAGAATTCCATACAACATAACCATAATCTAATGCAGCATAGAATGAGAGAATATTTGTATTCATTTTAAATTAAATGAGAATATACTCTACAAAATGGATATTTTTTTGATGATATCCAATGAGAGAAAACTCAGATATAAAATGTATAAGACAACAGTGGTGAGTGGTTGTTGATGGACCTATCTTATGAAATGAAACTAGTGTTTCATGAATATAATGGGATGCCTATGCTATCATTATTAAAACCAGAATCCTATATTCTGAAATGGGTGTGGATGATACATATTTCCTGTCACGGGGGAATCCCTATAATCGAGAGTCTCTCAAGTGAGAACTCAACACCTAGATGAGAAAATGATGGGAATGACATCCAATACTTTCACATGAATGTATGAGTACCTTCTATAATAAAATTAGTTTTTATGAGGGAATTTCATTCCTCTATTTGGGTCGTAAACCCTTCGCACTCCATGATATATTGATTCATACACAGTTAGTCTTGGTGGTTGGGTATGAAGCAGAATATTTTAGGCTTAATAATGTGTTTTTTCACCTGTTAATAGGTTTATGTGATGCACTAATGACATAGATAACTTACGAATAATCTATTAATTATTGAGTGGAAACAGAGTGAATCCATATTGATATTTGCGGAAATGAATATTGAGATACCCTCAAGGTAGGGATGAAGTATGGGTGATCATCTAAAGTTTGAACATGGTATCATAATATCTTCATATCCAAGAGATCTTATCAGTTAATGAGATTGGGGGAATTTTTATTTAATTGATTATATGAATTCATGGTATTATACATTATATCATATCAGATCAAGACACACAATTTAAATTATGGTTATATAAGGTGATATAAAAGGAACTATATTCATAGGTGCTAATAAGTACACAAAATATCCATTAGATCGAATGTCATTCCATGAATAAAAGAAATGTGTTACAAAAAATTCTCTATGAATGATTGATTGATTTAATAACTTTATAGAAGAAATCTATTCCACATATATTATTTTTTATAATAACATCTTTTAGGAAATGATTCTATAGGATCATATGAGGACCCTTATTGTAGGTCTGGTTGTTCACCTCTCTACTGGTTATAGGTAGGTGAGTCAGTGATACATGGCCCTCAGCTCATTCAAGAGACTTCAAAGAATGTGAAACTTATTCAGAAACCAATAAAAATAGCTCATACCGTGAATAAATCATATACTGATCGCTACTTCAGACCACAAGAGTTTGATGTGGGACATGTGGTTTTTCTATTAGTTTTTCAATTATTGGGTTGGGTAAAGATTAAAATAACGGGAGAGATATATCATAGTTATGTCGAGCATTTTGAGAACACAGATAGAGTCTGACCAGTTGCCTATATGTTGCAGTTACCATTGAGATAATGTTCCATGCATGCTTTGTTACATGTATCATAGCTTCTCCACTATCAATTTATCATGTACCATTCATTTTATCACAATTATATTGAGTTGGAGGAAGATGTGTCCTTTTAGTATCATCTGATATATATCATAAATCATAGAATAATGGATCCTATAGGTTTTCCAGATTATCTAATTTGAGTTTTATAGCTTCATAATTGAGTAAAAGATAAGACCCTGAAGTGGGAGGCATAAAAACATGTCTAGTGGATATAAATTTTATCATATGATTATTTACCACCTGTAAATGGGAATTTCAGGGATATGTTATTTTATGGAGGGGTGGTTATAGTTTCCCATATTTTCAATGAGGTATTAACACTTTTGATAATATTCAAGAACACATGTTTTATATAAATAAATATTATTTAAGGCCTAAGGAAGGTATTGGAATAATTTTAGGCTTATTTTTGCCCTATAGAACCACAGTTTGGTGGAGAAATTCTAGGCACATGGTTTTACCCAACTATGTGGGTTGCTTTAGATGGTTACAGAAGGGTGCATGGTTGGAATAAACCATGTGACCTAGGATGTATGTTGTAATACCTTGTCTGATACATTAGATAGAGTTATTTTTCATGATATTCCCATAGTTAGTCAAAAGGTTTACCTAGAACATGTGAGGGATTTCTTGGGATAGTAATGGATGCAATGTTGTTGCAGGATTTGTCCAATGACGTTCTCAAATCATGCACTTATTAAATTGTTTGAATATTTGTAGTTTTTACCATAATACCATTAGGTTTATATATTATATTCCCCTATCATTTCTCACTCATAATAGTCCCTCCCAAATGAGATCTTCCTATATGGCTCTCTATAGGCATAAAAGCTATTTCTTTAACCGGCCTCCATTTTCTTGCTTCACTAGTGTGTTGGATTCATCGCAGTATTCTCTATACACTAATTCCCTCCATCCATAAATTTTTTTTCCCATCTCATAATATAATTTTTTGAAAAATCAAATGATCTATTTTTAGGGTTTGAATATATTATTCTAGTCTCTCCATTTTATATCGATTCATGTTTCTACACTAGATGAGTAGATTCCTACAAGTATAATTTTGGTTGCCTTTTTATATTCCCGTAGAGTGTAGTTGTATATTATCATTCCAAATTATTCTTCATGAAGGTAATACCAACATCCCCTCTATAATGTTAAATTGACAAAAATAAATGTTATTTGTATGTGTGATGACACCCAAGCTACCCATGAATGAAAAATGTGAGGAACTCAATTGGGTTCGACCCTATTTAAAGGTTTATGATCAATATTAATTAGAATTTTATATTATTAAATATTAATTTGGGTGTATAATTTACCTTGTAAAGAATTTTTTGGAATGTGAATTAGTCAAATTAATGATTTTTGGTCATGAGTTACTCCCTTATGATTTATTCCATAGTTAAATTGTGTAATTTCGGGGAATTGGGATACTTTTTGACATTTCTTCATGGTGTGGTATTCGTTGGTGATGACTATCACCATACCATACCTTTAATCTTATATTGATACAAGGGTTTTGAATTAAAAAATCCTTTTAAGTGCTCATCATGCTTCATAATTTAAAATTAGAAGGATTACCTTTATGTTGAGAGATATTCTTGGACCCTTTTTCAAAATAATATTAGATAAAATCATCATGAGGGATACATGTATACCCATGGGAGATATTGGTTCCCTAGGGGAGATACCTTGGATGAGATCTATGGTAGATATGGTTACACCATCTATGGGGGATTCTTGGTCCCCCAAGTGGTATGCCATACAAAAGCGTTGAGGGTCATGTTTTACACCCCACAATGTGTGATATTTGGGATGCTTTTATGGATCTCCGTGGATGTAATCTTATGGAGTTTGTTATTTTCATTGATCCTGGTACGATACTCAATTTACCTTATATTATTCATCTTTTATGGGGCTTAGATGCCACTTATTTAAATTATTGAGATTCATTCTATATAATTCCAATGATTATAATTTAATAAATCATGTTACACATCCACCAAACCAATTAAAATTCTTATATTTGGACCATAATTATTACTTGGGATTATAAATGATCATTTTTATATCTCATACCCATATTGTTTCTCTATAGGTTGGCTTCAATTTAGATATATACTACACTGGAAAAAGAATATAGTGTCTATCAGGTATCCTTGAGATACTCAATCTGATGTGATTAATTACTGAATTATTCCATCATTTATATTATTATTGTCACACTACTAATTATATATGTATATATTAATTGTTTATACACCGTTTTTTGTGGAATACTAGGTATATCTCACACCCGGATCTATCCACCTTTTGTAACTCAGATGACATTATTATTGAAGGTTTAGTCAAAGGGAATAATCTAGATTTTGATTATTAATTATTAAAACATTGATGGAGTATATGGAGAATATGAAAAAGAAAATGATCATGATTATAATATTTGATGTTATTTGTGTTTTTGTATTTTTCTAAATAATGTTGAGATTACATCTCCACTATATCACATTTACCTCATTTCAGTGATGTTAAATAACATAATCATCTTGATTTATCATGTATTTTTTATTCTGATTTTGTAATTTTATTTACTTTGGGTCATTTATTATTATTTTGTTATTGAGGGTTCATTAGTACATAAACAATTTACAATTGTTATTTAACACTATGATGTACTCTAATTCATGAGGGCATAATATTCACATAGACACACCATAGGCCCTCGCTGCTAGTCAGTAGCCTTACGAATATGTGGAGGCACGAATAGTGACATGTGTCCAACCATCATAGGAAAATACATAGTGGCTTATGGGGTAGGATTATAAATACTTCACAGGAAAATAATTACTGAATCACATCTCAAATTTCACTTTCAAATCTTGAATTTCATGATGTAATCGCATTTTAGCTCCAAACTATACATATCATCCTCAAGCCTCCCCCAGAACCCCATTCACACTAGAGTTGATAAAGTAATAGTCTAGGATGGAATTAACCATTACACATATAGTTATGTTTATAATTTCTATAATCATTTCATATATGAAATTTTGGTTAACACTGTAACACCCTGACCCAAGAATTCTAGAGGTGATGAATTCTTTTATTGCATTTTCATGATTATGAGGAACAAAATACTGAAGGACCAATCAGTTTAGATGTTTTGGTAAACCATATTTAATATATTATACTAATAATACAATATTAATGATAGAAAATTCATCAGGATACAAACCAAAATTCATGAAACAACATCCTTGAATCACATTCAAAGGATTCATCATCATTCCTAGGGTAAAATAAATATAATAAGGGTGAGCTCAAATGCATAGTAAGGGTTACATGATGCAATAAAAACAAAATTAAATTCATTGAGTCATAAAAATTATGCAAGTTAAATAATTTAAAAAATATATTCCATTAATAAACTTGTAATGAATATGAAGCCATAGATATTGTCATAGTGAAAATATTTTAGAAAGAAATAAATGAGTACCAAATGAAGAAATTGATTGTTTATGGAATGTAATGTATATATATAATGACACATTATACCATCTATTGAGTTTATTTCTATTAGTAGAAACCTATTTTACTCAATTTGGAATGAATCATAATGGTTTTTCACCAACTATTTTGTTTCATGAGACCCATTGATTCATTGAGGTGCTATAGAGGGTCCCCACGTCACTAAAAGACTATATAATTCTTCATAAATATGCTTCATTCCTGAAAAATATGTCTCATAAATATATGTAGTGATTATAGAATACATATTCATCAATGTTTTCCTAGATAATGAAATATTCACAATTAACACCTGTTGTAAAATGGTACATGACTAAGATAATAATCATATCCATGATAAATTAATATAAATATTTATAAAAAATATAATTTAAAAAGTAAAATGATCTCAAATTGTATGTACATTTACCATAAAAAATTATTAGGTTCATAATACAAAATAAGTATTAATGAAATGGAAATTGATTCAAAGTCCCTTAGCTTAATTGCTGCATAAATTTGTTGTGTTTCCCCTCTGAAGAAGAAAATTATATTTTTTAAATGACTGACTCAGAAGTGAATTAACATCACTTATATAACTATTTATCACTTATAATTCCTGGATAATTGTTTTTTAAATTTTGGTTCTTGAAATGTTCAGTTCTTGATGTCACGTTATACTAAAAAAAATTCAATTTTGAAACACTTAGGTTATTTCCTCAAAATGTAAATTATCAGTTAATATAATAAATAATAGAACTATATAATGCATATAATTATATGATTATATATTATTTATAGTTTATAACATCCACCTGTGAGTATGGTTTTATGGAAATTTCATCATAGGTGGTTGATCGACCTTGGTCAGGGCATTGACAAGAGAGTGGGAAGAAGATGTTTTAAAATTTAATATATAGTACTATGAAACATACAAAAAGATAAAATGATGAACATATATTTAAAATACTACCTAATTATTTCATTTAATTATTTCTCATAGAATTTATGGTGTAAAATAAAGAGTAATTGTAATCCGAAAGAAAAAATGGTGGTTTAAGAGGGTTTTATTCCTTCGTTTTAATGATCAGTTCACCTATTTATACACAATGATCATCAAGTAAAGTATGCATAATTCTATATAATGGGAATAATTAATGAATATAAAAATGTTTAAATAGTTATATATATCATTTAGTAAATTGTTATGAGGATTAACCATCCGATAAAGTTTTACTGATAATATCAATGATTAATTTGGCTCTTTTTTCGATCATTAAATATTTGTTTTGTTTAATAAATTAGTTTTTTGTATATATAAATATTAAAGATTATAAAAAAGAATGTAATAGATATTTAATAATCTAGTTAAACTGTAAAGATGATTTCATGAATATCCTTGAAGAAGAAATTGAAGAACCAAAATATTTCATCTAATATGGTTGTAAATCAGCACCTCACAGTCGATGATTTCATTTTTTAAATAAAACAGAGAGAGACATGAGTTTCATAATGGATATTCCATTAACATGATATTATTATTGTACATATATGATACTATAGTTATCAATATCACCTGGAATGTGGAGTTTATGAGAGTATAATAAAATAAAGAACAATAATAGAAAATAAATGGAAACGGTATAGGATTTTACCGCTTCAATACTCTTCCTTGAGTACCTCCTTAAGGAAAGGGGTTTTATATTTTGGTAAGAACAAAATATCATGCATGTAGGGAGAGAATAGATAATAGAATTTTAGATGATAATTTAAAATCTTCATATCTCATATGAGTGACGAGAAAAGGGGGTGATGGGTGGGTTTTGTAGTGGAGGAGAAGGGTGATTTTTCATTATGTAATTCATTCCTTTTTTATTTTGAACATATCAAGAAATAGTCTCAATTCTTGTAAAAAATAATGTAATTGGTTCATGTGAATTCTAAAAAATTGTTCTTACAACATTCACAACTCAATGAATAGATTTTTTAAATTATAATCTATATATACTAAAAACTACAATATTTTAATATTCACAAAAATTCAAGTATTTCAGAAAAATCAAAAAACATTACGCTATCAATTTTTTAACATGTATTATCAAAAAATTTAATTTATTTTAAGTAATTTTTTTAAATAGGATATTTTTAATTTAAAATTAAAATAATCATTTAATAAAAAAACCGATTTTAATTAATAAATCATTTTATAAAACACTAAAAAATTAACTAAGGTCTCAAACAATTATCAAAAAATCATTATATGACAAATTATTAATTTATGAATAAATCTTAAGAAAATAAATTTTCTTTTCAATGATTATAATAAAAAAATTATTTAAATAAACTTTTACATTTTATAAAAATATTAATACCTAATTAATAATTGCCAATAATATTAATTACTATATTTGTATAATACAATAATATATATAATGCCTAAATTTTATATATAAATTTGTGTTTGAGGTTAATATTCCATTTTCTAATTTACTATTCATAAATATCCTAATATTATTCATACCGGTAACATAACTATTCAATAGGTTCATGTTACTGTTCACTATAAAATCAGTTGATTATAGAAGAATCTAAATTTCTTATTGATCACAACCATGTATGTTTGATTTTGATATTCAATTCACAGATATGGAAAATTTGTGTTTATTTTTAATTATACTAGTGTGGAATGAAGGATGGTAATGATAACGTTCAAATTTTAATTATTTTCTATATCTATTTTCATAATAAAAAATTGATTCCAGAAGTCTAAATTGGATTAATATATTAGTGATTGATATATTGGGACATTTTGAATCAATTTAATATATAAAAATTATTTAAACAGAAATCATAGTTATTAACTACAATGCAATATTTTTTTACTATTAATCAAACAACAAAAAATCTCATAAAAATACTAAAAATTCGCTATAAATTAATTTTTCCATTAAAATTTTTAAAAATTATTTTATTTTTACCAATAAATATACATTTTGTTATATGTATATACATTTTTCTAAAACCATTTTAAAAAACATTTAATTTTAGATACTAATATTCACATTACAATGTTTGAAATCTATGTTATAACTATCTGGTTTAGATAATTACTACAAAAACCTTTTATTTTTTAGAGACTCTGTGTTGCATGCATTAAATGTTGTATTTTGAAATCCTTTGGGTGTTACATTTTTCCATCTTTCAAAAACTCGCACCCTCATAATTGGAAATTTCACATCGAAAAAAATAGTAGATTAGAAAATATATTTTCAAATATTCCAAATAATATATAACTTAAAAAAATTCTAATATATTTATCTATAGTTATCCTCAAATTCTATATTAGGATAATTTTCTCTAATCTTTTTTTCCTAAATCTAGTTTCCAAGGTCGCTACTAAACATCCTTTAATACCATCTGTAACAACATGACTGCCTAAGCCTGGAGGCGTTTGATTATTTTATTACAATGGAATGATTACAAAGAATAAAATCCCAATGGAAATATTAATTTTCTAGTTTTGGAAGAGAATATTACATATATAATACTCATAGTACAATACAAATGATATAAAATACAATAGGATCCATAAAAAATAAAATAAATATAATAATTGAAACTCATTCAAAGGATTTGTCTTCATTACATAGGTAATGGAAAATATATTAAGGGTGAGATAAAATGATTGGTAAGGGTTACATGATGAAATTTAATGTTATGTAAATTCCACAAGGCATAAAAATTATGGCATGCTAAGTAATTACAAAAACACATGCCATCAACAAAGAGGGAATGAAAATTAATCCATATATTTTATCATAGTGAAATTATCAAGGAAATTAACAAATGAGTACTGAATAATGAAAATTATTATTTAGTTGAATGTATGTAATAATAAAATGAAAAATTATACTGTCGACATGCTTTAGGTCTTTGAGTAGAAACCCATCTGATTCAGTTTGGATACCAACACAAAGGGTTTTTCACCAACTGTTTTGTCTCATTAGACCTGCCAATGTATAATGAAGTTATAACATAGACATCCCATCAATGAAGTTCCAAATATTTATTTGTACATTGATTTACTTCTTGAAAAATATGTCTCATAATTATTTTTAATATTTAGACGATACATATTCATCAATATTTCTCCACTTAAAAAAATATTCAAAATTAACACTATAGGTAAAATAGTATACGACAATAAAAATAATCATATCCATGATACAATATTATGGATATTTAAAATAAATATAATTTAAATGAAAAATGATTTCACAGAGGTGTTATATACCCCACCAAATAATGATTAAGTGCACAATACCAAATAAGTCTTAATGAAATGGAAATTGAGACAAAGTACCTTACCTTAATTCTCGCATAAATTTGTCGTGTTTATGCTTCCCGAATGAAAAAATATATTTATTATACAACTCTTTCAGAATTATATTATAGTAATTTAAATAAATATTTATGAATTATAAATATTTAATTATATTTATTTAATTTCTGTTGATGAAAATTATTGGGTTTGATATCATGTTCAACATAAAAATGTCCAGTTTTGAATCTCCTTTCCAATTTTATCAAAATATAAATTATATGTTCAAATAATTAATTATATATGTATATAATTCATATAATTATATGTTTATATATTATATATATTTTATTATATCAACTCTTAAGAATGGTTTGATGTTAATTTCACAATATGTGGTTGACTAACCTTTGATGGGATATTGATGGTAAAGATCGAAGAAGATGCTTTAAAATATTATATATAGTAGTATGACACTTAATGTATGTTTTAATCATTAGTATATAGTAAATTAAATGTGTAATTGATTATTTTAATTACTGGTTGTGTAATGTTTGTTGGAAAAAGAAAGAGGGAGTGTAACCCAAAGGAAAGAAAAGGGGTTTAAAAGTGTCTATTTCCTTGGTTTTAATCATCGCCTTACTTATTTATAATTTATGAATATCATGTAAAATGGGTATATTTCTCAAAAATATAAATTAAAAATGATCATATTGAGGTTTAAATGGTTATATATATAATTATTTTCAATGTTATGAGGATGAATAATTACATAAACCTTTAGTGATAGTTTCTTATATTATTTTTGCTGTTATTTCGATCATTACATACTAATTTTGTTCAATAAATTATTATAATTTATATAAAATTTTTCAATAATATTAAATAGGATAAAATACTAATTTCAGAATTTGGTTCAACCATAAAAATGGTTTTTATGAACATCTTCAAATGATATATTGAAAAATGAAAACTTTTCATCCACGAAGGATGTAAATTGGCCCCAAACAAATGATAACTTTTTTTTAAAAATAAAACAGTGAGAGAGAAAATATTTTCCTAATTGGTATTCCATTAACATTATATTATTACAGTATATATATGATACTATAGTTATCATGATCATTTGGATATATGAGGTGAGAATATTGAAATAAAAGAACAATCTAAAAAGAAAATAAAAGGGAAAGGAATGTGATTTTACAACTTGACTACTCCTCCTTGAGAAGCTCCTTAAAAAAAGGGTTATTAGTCTTTCAGTATAAAAAATAGCTCCTGGATGTGGGAAGATACTAGGGAAGATGATTTTTATTAAACATTGATAAGATTTAAAGCCTATTGGATTGAGGAGAAGAGGTGGTGAGGGGTGTTTTTTATAGTGGAGGAGATGAGTGATTTGTTATTAATTTATACATTATTTTATTATTTTTTCTGAAGACAAGAAATAATGTTGTTGTGTGCTACTAATTATAGAAATTAGTGCATGTGTATTTGAACCATTGGATCATACATTATTCCTGACTCAATAAATAATTTATTTTACTTATAATATATATATACCATAAATTACTATAATTTACTATTCAAAAAATTTAAGTATTTCAGAAAAATCACAAAAATTCACCATAATAATTTTTTGATTTGTAAAACTCTAAAATAAACTCTATTTTACGATCATAAATTTCTAAATAAGAAACATATATTTGTTTTAATTTAAATCATTATTTACTAAAAAATACATAATTTATATTTATAGTACATTTTATAACACTCAGAAAAATTAACTAAGATATCATAAAATTATCCAAAAATCACAATACAACAAAATATTATTTTTTGAATAATTTTTTTAATTTTTTTTAATCATTATATTAATTAAAAAATAATAAATAAATATTTAAATTTATTAAAATTAATAATTCTTAATTAATAATTTACAATAATTATATCATACATTCATATATAAGATTCATAAATTTTGTTTATACATTCAACGGTGATGTTACTATTCATTTAGCCATTTTACTATTCAAAAAGGTCATACTAATATTAATAAGAGTAACATTAATATTCAAAAGGGTGAAACTACTATTCACCAACAAATTAAGTTGGTCATATCAGACTCAAAATATGTTGCTGATCACAATCATGTATGTCTATTTTTTGAAATTAAATTCATATAAGCAGAAAAATTATGATTAATACTAATCCCATGGGTGTGGCATGGAGTAGGGTAAAAATAATGTTCAAAAGTTTAATTAATTTTCATATCTAATTTAAATATAAAAAAATATTCAAATGATCAATATTAGATTGATATATGTATAATTTATCTATTATAACATTAAGAATCAATTTAATATATAATGTTTATTTAGACTAATAACATAGTTTTTATATACAATGTTTTAATTTTCACTATTAATCAATGAATAATCTTTCACATAAAAAAACTTAAAATTTAACCATAATTAATTTTTACAATAAAAATTAAAAACTGATATTTATTTTTCATAAAATTATAAATTACTTTATAAATAGGTTTCATTTATGTAAAACCATTAAAAGTAAAATTTTATAATAGTTATTACTCTTAATATTATTTTGTTTAACGTCTATGTTATAATTGTCTAAATCAAATAATTATAACAACAATGTGTCGTTTCATAGAGACTCAATGTTGTGTGCATTACATGTTATATTTGTAAATACATGTTGTATTACCAAAAAAAATATAATCAATTGAATTAAATATAGATTGTTTACTGAAAAATACAAATCATGACATAAATTAATCATTTAACGAATAGGTAACAGAATAGAGTAATGGATATCCATGAGTCCAATCCCCTGAAGGTAAATATAATTGAATTAAGATTTCAGTTAAAAAAAGTAAATATATAATGGAAAAAACAATTGAGATAAGGTGGAAAAACATCATACTATGGATTAATAGATGAGAATGATATGGCTCTAATGTCATAAAAAATAATAATAATTCCCTTGATGGGTAATCACATTTAAAAGATCATGATTTTAAAATTTAGATGAAAAGACAAATTATAAAAATTTAGTAACATTTAAATCAAAACCCTTGATATAGGAATATAATAAAATTGAAAATAAAAAACCATGAGGAAATGATAATACATGATGTATTATAACAATTATGAAATATAAAAAAATAATTTTAAATTTGTGAAAATCAAGAATCTTATATCAAGAAATAAGATTTGGAACCAAGAAAATATTTGAACAAAAAAAATTAGTATAGTAAGAATCATCCAATAATGAGGTTATATAGATGATTTATTAAAAATTATTCAATAATAATGGAAAATTATAATTTTTTATTAGGAAGGATAAATAAAACATTGAATTATAGATCTCGATAAAAAATCAGCTAACAGAATAGAAGGAAATTCATTTAGAAAAATCAATTATAAATTTTGTAACTTTTGTGTCGATTACCCATGAAATAAACATATTCCAGAACAATATTGATTATAATAAGATATAAGATTATGATGAAATAATATATAAATGTGGTCTAATGTTCACTATAATAATGAAAAGATGGTTTATAACATAAGAATGTCCAATAAAATTAAAATTTCAGATAGATAACTCTTACATTGCTTCAACACATAGTCGATTGCACTCTATGAATCAATAATAAACAAATTAATATAATACTTTTATATTCTAGAAAATTATTTATATAAAATTCATTTTATATATTTATTTAAGATAATTTAATAAAAATATATTTGTTTATTGTATGTTATTATATATTTTCCATCGCCTTTTAATAAATATAACTATTTCACTCGTGATTCTTAATGTCAATTTGGGTACACATCATCGATAAAAATTTCATAATTCCATAGTCATTCATTTTGATTGAATATATAAAATATATTTATTTATAAACATAGTATATTATTTTTTTAAGTTTATTAATTGTATTTTGTGAAAATAGGAAAAATTTCAACTTATAGTGGTGATTAAAGAGAATTATGAAGAAATTTTAATAATATATTATATAAATAAAATAATTTATAATAGTAAACCAAAAAAAATTATTTGTAACTTATAATTATATAGTTATTTATATTTCCATAGTAATTTATGATATAGATTCATAGAATAATTCATGATTCTGTTTAAACTAAGCCAAAAAAATTTAACTGCATTGGTGGTTATAGTTAGTTGATTTTATATTATAACTATAACATAATTATTATTTTACTGTTTATATATTTATCACTTCAGGAATTTTATATTAGTGGATTTGATGAAAAATCATTATTATTATTAAAAATGGAAATTGTTTTATAATTAGGTGGTATCCCACACAATACATAATTACCATTATCCATTCAAAACAAATGATAGATAATGAATGTGTAATAATGTTTTATTTTTAATATGAATAATAGTATTATATTTTTCACATTTATCTTTTAATTACATTCTTGTATCCTTTGAATCATGCTGGTTGTAAAAAATTAAAGATATCACTTGGTGGTGGTGGTGGTCCACACACAGACACAATCGACATTCTTATATTTATATAATTGCATTGGATGGAATAAATAATTATTGATTCATAAATAAAATTAAACATCATTATACTAAGGATATTGAGGTCATAATATTATTGTGTTTTGGATATGTTTGTATGAAAAATATTTTGAAGAAAAGGATAAAGATTAAATGTAATACTCATGTTGTCACAATGAACATTATTGTGAATGTGTCAATAAAATAATGGGATTATATTATCATTTAGTGACTAGTGGATTTTAAACATGAAAGGTAATTCATTTAGAATAATATTATATAGTGTATCATTGAAATTTCAAAGGGTAACTACATCATAGAGATAGAGGAATTGATAAACTTTTACAAGGGTTGAAAAATGGTTCTTTTTAAATTCAATATATTATTATTGTTGATATAAATAAATTCAAATGTCAAGAGATCAAAAAATTAAAAATAATGTAGATTTGGGTTATCTTATTCCATAAAATATATAAACAATAATTTCCAAACAATTTTAAAAAAAATTTTGAATGCATTTATTTTAACATTTTTTTCTTTAATATAATATTTATTTTTACAATGATTACTAATTTTCACCATTGTAATTTAAAATTATTTAAAAATATAGAACAAAAAATAATACAAAATTTTCTATTTTTTAAATACTAAAATTTTCCACATTTAATCTAAACCAATTTCTAAATATTATAAAAATATCTATTCAATTAATGTAAAAAAGATATATAAAAACATGTTTTGTTAGAAAATTGGCATCCTTTTAATTAAAGATACCATCCATATTTATTATTGGATTACTATGAGTCAGTGTATTTATTTATTTGTTTATAAATAAAATTAGATTAATTATTTATGATATAATAAATTAATAAATTAATTAATAATTCTTCAAGGTTAATGAAGTGGTTCATTAAAAATAATAATTTCACCATTATCACGTTAATTTACATTAATCAATGTAATCAATATTATATTCATTAAAATAAAATTGATTTTCTCAAATAATATAGAAATTTTAATCTAAAATATAAAATCCATTTTGTGAGATTTTAATTTTAAAAGATATTAAACTTAGTTTTTAATTTAAGTGTATAAATATAGTTTTTAGGATGATATATTACACGAGTTTTAAAAATGTTAAGCTTATGCATTGTAATCTAAGATGGTATTTTTTTTAAAAAAATGTTAAATATATATCTTTTGTGTCATTATTTATTTATTATAATGTCATAAAAGTAACATTTTTTGAAAAAAAATATGTATTTTTCACCATTAACCTACAAATAAATTATTTCATAAATATTAAAATTTTATTCTTGTATAATATTGATATGTGTAATTTAAATATGATGTAAATTTATTAAAATTAATATAATAAAATTTATAAATGTCATTTATAAATTAAAAATATAAACAATGGAAAATTTACTTTATTGAAAATTCATTTTAGTTTATTTAATTGATCATAATCATATTTTGATTATATTTAATGTTGATTACAAAATTTTTTATCATAATTTATGTAATTATTCAACAATTTTCCTAATCGTATTCATATAATATGTCACATTTCTTTTTTTTAGGTGATGTATGAGGTAAAATATATCAAATACTATATTTATTTATGGGAAATAGATGGTGATATTTGGGATCCTTAAATGCCCCCCAAAATAATGATTCAAATGGTAATTAGAATTTATAATAACCAATTATATATTTTAGGATTTTTGTAATATATAAATAACTATTAATAGAATTTATAATGACATTTTTTCTCACTATCTTTGTTATGAAAAATGAAATCATATTTTTCATCATAAAATAAATTTAACTAATTATTATTTTTCCATTAATAAACTGTGATAAATACCACTATATATGGGAAGTATACTTTCATAAGAAATTTATAATCATCCATGTATTAAAAGGATATCAGGTTTTTTTCATATTCTAGTTTTAATAATTGAAATAATCATGGCCACTTTGTCAAGAGAGACAACACATGCCTAATATCACATAAAATATTACTTATGAAAGGATAATACAATTTTATATTGGAAAATTACTCTAAAAATCTATTATTGAGGTGTTATATACTTGGTATATAGTATTTAGAACACATAAATTTTTTATTAATATTTTATAATATACTGACCAGTATAGATATTTCTATTTTTAGAAAACATTAAAGATAGAGAGTTGTTGGTTCGACTAGATTTTAATGTAACAATAATAGTTCCTATGTGGATTATATGGGTTCATAATTCTATATAATTTTCAGGAAACACATCCATCACTGTGGTTATGAATTCTCTCCATCGTCTAGGTCAATTATTTTTCTATAATACTTTTTAGCGTATATATTTGGTAATTTATTTAGAAAATTTATATTTTCCCAAAAATTAATGAAATTAATCTATTAGTTCCACCTATAAATAAACCCAATTTTATGTCACCATTTTTACTAATATCTTCACTTTTTCACAAAATTTAGTTTCCTTATGCCATCATTTTCAGCACCTATTAGATCTCTAGGTTTTTATGAGACACTTTGGTGTTTCATTATACACATATCAATTATATTAAATTCGTCATTTTTTCATTAATAATCTTTTTCAAAGGAACATCTATGAGCCTCTATCCATATACTCAATCGTATATTGAGGAATTTTATCCATGTTCACTACATTACTCATTGTTATTGATAGATAGATCAAAATAACAACATATTGTGTCACTTGATTTGTTATCCTATTAGGATTATTGTCATCTTAATATCTACACCTTATAAGCTATTATTAACATGGTTCTTTGAGTAACCATCTATTACATAAAAAATGGATTACTCATGAGTGATGAAATATTTACACTATAATAGAATTATTTTCAAATAATTTCATAGATAATATAACCTCATTATTTCTTACACTTCATGATTATTAAATTATATTTTTGTTCAACCTAAATAACACCCAATTCAATATTGGTATATTGTGTTATATTCTGCCTTATTCATAGATATAATTCATTAATATAATAAATACATCATTTGTTGTTAAAATATAATGTGATTAAATAAATAATATCCCATGGGAGTCTCCAACTGGTTGTGTATCCACAAGGCCACTTGACGCACACCAACATGAAGATTATGTTGACACTAATCTAACCTCGTTCAGGGTTATAACCCCTTGGTTCGTCTATAAGACAACCACATTTACATTCTCAAATATGATAGAGATGTAATTTCTTAGTATACCTCATAATACATAACTTTATTTAAACATCCTAATTTCTGCATATATATCGAATAATCCAAATGTATTTCATTAAGAGTCTCTTATCCTATTCGATAAAATATTTAATATTAAATCATCTAATTTAAAGGGTTATCTAATCCGACGATATTATTGTATACCATTACATATAACCCATTAGAGAATTTAAATCAACAAATAAATACATCATAATATGATATGTTTTCCAATCCATGAACTGATATAATCAATGATTTAACTCAGTTGTAACTATCTAAACTATATATAATAATTAAAACATTTCTCTATAATACATTCCAATTATTATTTGGATTATATTTTTACAGAAATAGAAAAAAAATTAACAAAAATCAATGTCTTCTTCAATCAGGACATTTTTACAACAAGATACGCAACTACTTAATTCATAAAAAGTATTTGATATCTTCAATAAATCATCTACAAAAGAAAATATTTCAGTAAAATCTTCATTATTACATTTATTCCTAGAAGGGGAAATAGAAATATAATAATGGGGTTAGATAAAGTTTTGCTTATGTGTAAACATTAGAGAAAATATTAAATGATATATGGGTGTATAAGATGAAAAAATGTGTATTATCAGTGAATATAAGAAAATCATACAAAAAATAAATATCATAAAAAACTATATATGAAAAATATAATAGAAAATAATAGAAAATGAATCTTGTGAATTTTGAAATATTAGTAAATGATTATAATCCTTGAATGCATAACATAGTCATAAAAATAAGTAAATGGTTGTGTTACAAATATATTTATAAGAACACACTGTGAATATATTCATATATGTCTAATATATTTGTTGTGAACAAATATTATTATGAAAACCATTTTATTTATGTAAAATTCCATGTATATATATGAATCATTATGTAATGAGATAAAAATAATTTATCAATGCATTAGAGGGTGTTATATGACCACACACATCTTTATCCATTCAAACTAGTGTTAAATAAAATCTATTCATTAAATATATCACAATAAACTCATAGAAATAATATTGGATTAATATAATTTTATATTAATATCACATATTGAAAATTGTCATAATTAAATAAATGATAAAAAATGTAAATTTTCCATGAATATTAATGGTTATCCTAATATATTTAGTAACATTAAAGGTAAAAAAAATATCAATTACATTAACATAGTATATGATGTTTACGCTGTATATACAATGTGTATATAGTAACGTCTATAATTTCCTTCATTAATCTATGTATTGTATGTAGGTCATCATCCATCAATCTATGTAATGAAATATAGAATTAACATATAATAATTATATTGTGAGAGACCTAATAAACAATCAATGAATATGAAACAAAATGCTATAATGGATTTCTTTGAGTCTAATTGCCTGAAATATTATAAGAGAATTTGAGAGAAATTTCAATAATGGATATTTCCATGGAAATAAATATCATTGAGATAAATAGAAATCAATCATCACTAAGGAAAACATGTGGAGAAGAAAATTATTGTAATATTTTAAATAAAAACATGAAAAATACTCCATATGTGTTATCATATTTTATTGATCTATAATTTAAATTGGGGTTGCTAAACTAACCTAAAAAATTAAATAAAATATAACTAAAAACCATAAATATAAGAATATCATCATATTGAATATAAAATACAATGAAAAAAAAATGAAAATTCATGATATAATATTACAAATAGGTAGCATAAACATAATATAAAACTAAATTTCTATATAATAAGAAGCATATATAATGTAACTACAATTTATCATATGAAAAAATTTTAAGTAACAAATTCATTGAGGAAAGAATAATTTTTTAATGAGGTTATAGAGAATAATTTAACAATGATAGAAAATATGGAATAAATAAATTATCATTTATTCATTATTTATTATAAATAAAGCATGGAGTAATAATATTCAATATGATATATTAAAACTCAATGTAAAGAAATTAATTTAACAAAAATGTATAAAAAGTTTGTAATTTTTTTTTCAAAACCACATAATAGAAATAATATTTAATAGAAAATTTATATCAATAAATATAATTTGATAATGTTTAAAATGAAAATGGGGATGCAATATAACCATATAATACATAACACACTATGTATAATAAAAAAGTGTATCAAGGAATTCAAATTCGAGATAATGAAACCATACCATATTTCAATGCCTAGTAAAATACACTCAAATACCTAATATATCAAATATAAATATCATAATATTCTATATTAAAAACACATTTATATACCTTAAATTTTAAATGAAGTGCATTGTGTTGCATTTGTTGTCAATGAGGCATGTTGTTGTCCTAGAATGAATGGATGTCAAGGAATTTCAAGATGTGACTGACAAAGGTTGTGATGGTGTTGGTGAGGAAAGGAGAATGGCCATGGTACTAAGAGGCATGTCACATAGGAGATTCACTAAGTGACATAGGATGTAGTGGTAGAAACATTCTCCATGTATATCAGACGATTGTAGATCTGTTCTTAATGTTTCAATACTTGTATCAAGATGATACTAAGTTACACCACTTGAAGAATGGATGATGATGGAGCATCATCATAAAACCAGATGATTGTTGAGCTGTTCTTAAAGTTCCAAGAACTTGTATTAACTGGATACAATGTCACAATAATGTTTGAAGACCATGAATTGTCATAACAATGCATGAGGAGATGAAGATGATCCATCCACACCTCCTAAGTAGATGAAGTAGATTAATGAAGTCCATGCACTATAACTTAGTGCATGTGAATCTGAAGAAGATCCAACCTGATCACTGATTGGATCAATGATGAACTTTGAATAATTTGTTTGATTCAAGAGTTTGGTTGAAGAAGAATTCCATTTATTAGTGAGGATTATATATTATAGAAGGATATGAGGAATCATGAAGAGGATGAAAGGAATTATTTTGAAGAAGAAGAAGAATGGCTTGGGAGAAGATGAAGAGTTGTGGCATTTGGAATTTGAACTTGGTCACTTTGTTTTTACACAAAGGACATGTTCTTTACTTAAGAAAAAAATTAGCCACCAAGGGCCAGCCTTAAGGGTTCAACCCCAAGGCACATGTGGGAATCGAGGTCGCCACGCCCAAGGGGGATCCCATGGGGCCAGCCCGAGAGGCCGCGACCGTGTGTATGTCGGGGCCACGCAGGGGATCAGGTCCTGCGCAGCATGGGCGCCAGAGCGCGCGCCCGAAGGTGCATAGTGGGCGCCAGTGGCGCGCCCGAGTGGCAGGGGTGGGCGCAAGAGCGCGCCCGTAGAGAGAACACGGTGCGGGGTGGCACCTTGGAGGGAGAAGATTCAATTGCGGTGAAGGGGGGAGCGCGATGTTGAAAAGCCACGGAAAAACCGCGCTCCGTTTCGATGTGGGACGCGGAAAAATCCCTGGTAGCGCATCCTGGCCACACGATTGATCGCGCGCCAGATCTCGGCCGCACATCTAATCCGCCGCGTCCCATTCTGATCGCAGCCGTCCAAATCGTCGATCCGACGGCTCCCCGTCCATCTTCATCCTTGAGCTCGCTCGAAGCCACCCGCGAGCCTCCGACGAACCAGGCGCCATCCGAGGGATGATTTCGAGATTCCGACCACCTCCGACGAAGATGAAGACACCATTGGGTTCGTCTGGCCACACTGAACACATACATGCATAAAAAATATGCATGCATGCAACGAGGGGAGCATTTCGAGTTCGGCCGAAGGCAAACGAAGTGCTGAGGCCAAGTGGTTAATATTTTGCATGGATCGCCCTTAGAAGAAGGTCGTACATGCGTTCTAAGTCGCATGCACGTGGAGGAGAATAATAAAGAAGAAGGAACTCGCGTGTGAACAGAGAGAAAGAAATGAGATTCTCGGCCCACGTTTAAAGATTTTCAATGAACCGAAAATCTCGGTGGATCATGATTTAAATCCCACGGATGTTTTGAGAATTCTCTGCCTATATAAAAAGAGCTAGAGGCTCTCATTGTGCTTGCTGAAATTCTTGTTGAAGATTTGTGTCTCGTGAGAGCCCTCTGCCTCGCGAAGAAGAAGCCACCACGCAAGTATCTTGCGCGGCTGAGTTCCTTTCGCGCACACTTTTTCGAAAGAAGAAGGGTCCCCTGCGCGCCTACCCCTTGCGCGACAGGAAGTACCCATGGCCGCAGCACCTTGCGCGCCCAGCGGTTGACAGTGAACTTGCGCGCCCGAGGGCTTGTGCGCCCCGCGGCATGGTACCTTGCGCGGATGTGGCTAAAGAACTTGCACGGCTGTCCGAGGACTGGCGCGACCCTTGTGCACCTTGAGGACTTGCGTGCGGCATTTGAATACAGTAGAGGCCACACTCTTGCAACCTTGCATGGAGAAGAAGTGGAGAAGAACCCGAGGGAATACCTTTGTGTGAGCCAAGTGAAGAGAAGAACTCTCTATGGGTAGTAGGTGTTCAAAGTGGAAGGCCAAGGCTTAGCCCTTGTGTGTGCACCAAGTGGAGACAACACCTAAGCCTACATGTGTGCAAAAAGAAAACCAAGAGGCCGTAGCCCTTGTGTGTACAAAATGGAGAACCAAGTATGTCCATAAGTGAAGTGCACACTTTGAAAAAGATTAAAAGAACAAGGAAGTTTGTGTGCTTAGTAAGTGAAGTAAGCCAAGCCTTGTGTTTGTTAATTGATCAAAGGAAGTGTGTGTGAGAAAACAAAAACAAGAAGGCCAAACCTAGTGTGTGTGCACTAAGTGGAGTGAACACACTTAGAAGAAGTAGAAGACAATCACACAAAGTACAACACACATTTAAGTGTGTAATCAAAAGGAACAAAATGTGTGAAGGACAAGAAGAAGGTGGGTGCTAAAAGTGTTACACCCTTTGTGGGTTTATTGCACTGAGAATAATAAGGGGAGTGCATGCTTACATGCATGCACGTGCACACGTGAATAAAGCTTAAATCAGTGGTGTGCATCTGAGTTGTCCATGATCAGGAGTTCTTGAAGAGTTTAGAGAATACATGCAATCAGTGCATGAGGAACCAGAGATTCCATGCACTCAGTGCATGAAGTTGAGCTGAACTGAGACTGGACCAGACTAAAGTTAAAGATATCAGTTGTCTAAGTATTCAGTAGTTGAAGAGAGAAGCCAGGTCATCCTTATAAGAAGGTGATAAATCCTGAGAAAGACGAGAAGACATGTTCATCACAAGTGAGCAGAGGTACAGATCAAGGCCAGCAGTCTTTATCCCAGACTGCTGAAGATACTTCAACAAGCTTAAAGTGAAGAGGAGCTACTCGTGCGACTTGAGGAGCTAAGAGAAGACCATGTGGGACTCAGGGAGAAGAAGTCTTTAGTGGGATTCTGGAGAAGGCCAGTGGGACTCTGGTAACACTGTGGGACGCAGTATAAAGACCCTCCTGTCGGACTCAGGAGAGATACAGTGGGATGCTGTATCGACCATTGTAATTATAACAAGTTATAATGGAGAAACCATGTTGGGGCGTATAACCAACATGGCAAGGATGTAGGCCTTTGGTGCCAAACCATGTAAATCCTTGTGTCGAGTGCCTTTACATTTACTGCATCATTCGTGGAAAGGTGAGAGATACAAGAAGAGTGGATCGAGGCTTTAACCAACCATAGTGGTTTATTTGATAAGGAAACAATTAGTAAAAAGTTTTAAGGGATCACTGATTCACCCCCTCCCCCTCTCAGTGATTCACACTGATCTGGGCACTTCAATTGGTATCAGAGGGAAGGTTGCCTCTAAAAGATCCAAGGGAGTCTTTATGAAGTGAAGATTTGAGGAAATGAGTGACCAGCCTCAAATGGAGATATCTGCCAAGACTCAGAAAAATAGAAAGAAGAAACATGCCATGAAGATGAAGAAAGCTTGTCCTAGCTGTGATGAAGTTGGAATAATTAATCATCTTCAAATTGCAATCGAATATCTTCAAAAGACAGTCCCCAAGGAATTGGCAATGTGTATAGCTACAGGCATCCTTGATCTTCAAGAAGAAAAATCACAGTTATAAGAAGAAGCCAATGCAATGGACGATCAATTGGAAAAAAGGGTTGGCATAACCAACACTCTCAGAAAGCTGGTGAAGGCTAAAGATGAAACATTATCGCTTTGCAATGAAAGATATGAAGACACTACTGAAGAATTGCAAAGAAGCCTTTCTGAGAATATTTTTTTTAAAGATATAATCAAAGATGTTTACCATGCACTAGAGAAGAGGCATAAAGTATCAATGGTTGTTAAAGATGCTCAACTTGAAGACAAAGTAAAAAGGGTGAAGGAGCTTGACAATTCATTGCTTAAAATGAATAAGGTGCATGAAGACCAGATAAAGCAGCTGGAAGAGAAATGGGAAGGATGGCTAAGAACTATTGAGGATGAGAAGAACTCCCTCAATATGAAATGCTTAGAACTGGATGTGATATTGGAAAATCAGCAATCACCCAAATCCAAAGACTCCCAGTCATCTGAAAGGAGAAATGTTGCTACTCATGTATGCAGTGAGCAGGATGATTCTAAAAGAAAGACATCCTCTAATAAAAGGGAAACATCTTCTAAAAGGAAGGTTCCATCCATCCCATCTTGTACTAATGCTTCTAATTGTGCTTCCACAAAAAGTGCAGGATGGAAGAATAATTCCAAACAAGTATGGATGAAGACAATGAATAAAGAAAGCTCTCCTGAAGCAACACAACAATTCAAGACAAGTACCCTACAATCAGAAGGAATCAAAAAGTCATGATTTGTGGGTCAATGTTGGTGTTGTAACAAGTATGGGAATTGTGCAAAGGATTGCTGTTATAATCCACTGAATGCCAAATCACAGAGGAAGTCCATGCCAAGGGGGAGTAAGCCAGAGGAAAAGAGGCAACATCCACAGGTCCAGAGACATCTGTTTACTGCTAACAAATTTGGATTGCTTGATAACATCTGGGATGTGTGAAAAAGTGATCAAATAGATACATGTCAATCTCCAACTGTATCCAGAGCTCAAAAGAAGAAAAGAACACAGAACCTGGCTCAGAAAGAATCCTTGGGAAGCAAGAAGAAAGTTTAAGATGCTCCCAAGAAGGTTTTGAAAAAGGAAAAGAAGTCCTTGGAGTCTAAATCCAAGAAGGGTGATGCATCCAGAAGGACCACCATGCAAACATGCTTCTACTGTGGAAAGAAAGGACACACCATGGATCTTTGTGAACAAGCCATAGAACTTAATAGATGCAAACTGGACTCAAAAAGACAATCAATCCAGAAGAAGCAGAAGGGATTGATTGAAAATAAGTTGCCTAAGAAAGGTATCTTAACAGCATCAAAAGAACCATGTGGAACTTCCAGAACTGAGGCCACACTTCCAAGTGACTTACTTGTCATATGGCCAAATCAGTTGCAACATGCCAAAGATCTGCAGAGAGCTGAAGATGAAGTTCTGGCAATTACTAAGGCAAAAGGGAAGAAGAAGATTTCACATGAAGATGTGTTGAGATCCACACCAGCACAATCATCATTGAAGATCAAATGTGCAAGTTTAAATAATGGTGAAAATGGGACATCTCGCTTGAGAGAATCTTCTCAACCTTGTTGTTCAAATTGATGAACCAAGGAGGTTCCATCTTATTCCCTTATACTTCTGGTATTTACATGTGCTAACATTGCAGGGAATTGAAGATGATGATCATTCTCATCTGGAGAGTGGTTTGGAAGGAATGGAGTGCACCCCTTGAGCGGGAGCCTATATGAAGAAGATGGGATTCTGAGATTAATACCATCTTGAGAAAAGATGAAGGTATTCCAATCATACTTTCATCCCTTGATTCTTAATATCATTCATCATGACAATTAAGGGGGAGTATTGATTGAAGACAAATGGTTGAAAGGGGGAGCTTTATCTTTGCAGCTGAACTTTCTAAAGAGTTTTGTGAAGTTGTGAAGGATTTAGCAAATTCATTGATATATCTGAAAAATTTCAAACCCCTGAAGCCTGATCTCACATGTACAGTTAATGATGGATAGCATTGAGTTCCTTGGTTACATCACTCTTGTTTTCTACACCGGGTTAGCCCATGTAGACTTAGAGATGATTTACTAAAGGTTCTTTGCTAAAGAAGAACATGTGACATCATCCCTCTCTTAGTGCTTTTCAAGAAGATGCTATTCGAAGAGAGGAAGATATATTTTTGGAAGAGAACCAGACCACATCATTGCATTTGATTTCCAATAAGTGGGAGAAAATATTGGGCACACATATTGACCCATTCATATGTGCTGAAAGAGTGTATTGACAACAAATACAAAGGGGGAGATTGAAGTGCATTGTGTTGCATTTGTTGTCAATGAGGCATGTTGTTGTCTTAGAATGAATGGATGTCAAGGAATGTCAAGATGTGAATGACAAAGGTTGTGATGGTGTTGGTGAGGAAAGGAGAATGGCCATGGTACTAAGAGGCATGTCACTTAGGAGATTCACTAAGTGACATAGGATGTAGTGGTAGAAACATTCTCCATGTATATCAGACGATTGTAGAACTGTTCTTAATGTTTCAATACTTGTATCAAGATGATACTAAGTTACACCACTTGAAGAATGGATGATGATGGAGCATCATCATAAAATCAGACGATTGTTGAGATGTTCTTAAAGTTCCAAGAACTTGTATTAACTGGATACAATGTCACAACAATGTTTGAAGCCCATGCATTGTCATAACAATGCATGAGGAGATGAAGTTGATCCATCCACACCTCCTAAGTGGATGAAGTGGATTAATGAAGTCCATGCACTATCACTTAGTGTATGTGAATATGGAGAAGATCCAACATGATCTCTGATTGGATCAATGAAGAACTTTGAAGAATTTGTTTGATTCAAGAGTTTTGATGAAGAAGAATTCCATTTATTAGTGAGGATTATATATTATAGAAGGAGATGAGGAATCATGAAGAGGATGAAAGGAATTCTTTTGAAGAAGAAGATGAATGGAGAAGAAGAAGAATGGCTTGGGAGAAGATGAAGAGTTGTGGAATTTGGCATTTGAACATGGTCACTTTGTTTTTACACAAAGGACTTGTTCATTACTTAAGCAAAAAATTAGCCACCAAGGGCCAGCATTATGGGTTCAACCACAAGGCACATGTGGGACTCGAGGTCGCCACGCCCAAGGGGGATCCCATGGGGCCAGCCCGAGAGGCTGCGGCCGTGTGTAAGCCGGGGCCACGCAGGGGATCAGGTCCTGCGCAGCATGGGCGCCAGAGCGCGCGCCCGAAGGTGCATAGTGGGCGCCAGTGGCGCGCCTGAGTGGCAGGGGTGGGCGCAAGAGCGCGCCTGCAGAGAGAACACGGTGCGGGGCATCACCAAGGAGGGAGAAGATTCAATTGCGTTGAAGGGGGGAGCACGAGGTTGATAAGCTGCGGGAAAAATGCACTCCGTTTCGATGTGGGATGCGGAAAAATCCCTGGGAGCGCATCCTGGCCGCACGATTGATCGCGCGCCAGATCTCGGCCGCACATCTAATCCGCCGCGGCCCATTCTGATCGCAGCCGTCCAAATCGTCGATCCGAAGGCTCCCCGTCCATATTCAACCTTGAGCTCGCACGAAGCCACCCGCGAGCCTCCGACGAACCAGGCGCCATCCTAGGGATGATTTCGAGATTCTGGCCACCTCCGACGAAGATGAAGACACCATTGGGTTCGTCTGGCCACACTGAACACATACATGCATAAAAAATATGCATGCATGCAACGAGGGGAGCATTTCGAGTTCGGCCAAAGGCAAACGAAGTGCAGAGGCCAAGTGGTTAATATTTTGCATGGATCCCCCTTAGAAGAAGGCCGTGCATGCGTTCTAAGTTGCATGCACGTGGAGGAGAAAAATAAAGAAGAAGGAACTCGCGTGTGAACAGAGAGAAAGAAATGAGAATCTCGGCCCACGTTTAAAGATTTTCAAAGAACCGAAAATCTCAGTGGATCAAGATTTATATCCCGTGGATGTTTTGAGAATTCTCTGCCTATATAAAAAGAGCTCGAGGCTCTCATTGTGCTTGCTGAATTTCTTGTTGAAGATTTGTGTCCCGTGAGAGCCCTCTGCCTCGCGAAGAAGAAGCCACCACACAAGTATCTTGCGCGGATGAGTTCCTTTCGCGCACACTTTTTCGAAATAAGAAGGGTCCTCTGCGCGCCTACCCCTTGCGCGGCCGGAAGTACCCATGGTCGTAGCACCTTGCGCGCCCAGCGGTTGGCAGTGACCTTGCGCGCCCGAGGGCTTGTGCGCCCCGTGGCTTGGTACCTTGCGTGGCTGCGGCTAAAGAACTTGCACGGCTGTCCGAGGACTGGCGCGACCCTTGTGCACCTTGAGGACATGCGCGCGGCATTTCAAGACAGTAGAGGCCACACTCTTGCAACCTTTCATGGAGAAGAAGTGGAGAAGAACCCGAGGGCATACCTTTGTGTGAGCCAAGTGAAGAGAAGAACTCTCCACGGGCAGTAGGTGGTCAAAGTGGAAGGCCAAGGCTTAGCCCTTGTGTGTGAACCAAGTGAAGACAACACCTAAGCCAACATGTGTGCAAAAAGAAAACAAAGAGGCCGTAGCCCTTGTGTGTACAAAATGGAGAACCAAGTGTGTGCATAAGTGAAGTGCACACTTTGAAGAAGATTAAAAGAACAAGGAAGTGTGTGTGCTTAGTAAGTGAAGTAGGCCAATCCTTGTGTTTGATAATTGATCAAAGGAAGTGTGTGTGAGCAAACAAAAACAAGAAGGCCGAACCTAGTGTGTGTGCACTAAGTGGAGTGAACACACTTAAGAGAAGTAGAAGACACCCACACAAAGTACAACACACATTTAAGTGTGTAATCAAAAGGAACAAAATGTGTGAAAGACAAGAAGAAGGTGTGTGCTAAAAGTGTTACACCCTTTGTGGGTTTATTGCACCGATAATAAGAAGGGGAGTGCATGCTTACATGCATGCATGTGCACACGTGAATGAAGCTTAAATCAGTGGTGTGCATCTGTGTTGTCCAAGATCAGGAGTTCTTGAAGAGTTTAGAGAATCCATGCAATCAGTGCATGAGGAACCAGAGATTCCATGCACTCGGTGCATGAAGTTGAGCTGAACTGAGACTGGACCAGACTAAAGTTAAAGATATCAGTTGTCTGAGTATTCAGTAGTTGAAGAGAGAAGCCAGGTCATCCTTAGAAGAAGGTGATAAAGCCTGAGCAAGACGAGAAGACATGTTCATCACAAGTGAGCAGAGGTACAGAGCAAGGCCAGCAGTCTTTATCACAGACTGCTGAAGATACTTGAACAAGCATAATGTGAAGAAGAGATACTCGTGCGACTCGAGGAGCTATGAAAAGACCCTGTGGGACTCAGGGAGAAGAAGTATTCAGTGGGATTCTGGAGCAGGCCAGTGGGACTCTGGTAACATTGTGGGACGCAGTATAAAGACCCTCCTGTGGGACTCAGGAGAGATACAGTGGGATGTTGTATCGACCATTGTAATTCTAACAAGTTATAATGGAGAAACCATGTTGGGGCATATAACCAACATGGCAAGGACGTAGGCCTTTGGTGCCGAACCTTGTAAATCCTTGTGTCGAGTGCCATTACATTTACTGCATCATTCGTGGAAAGGTGAGAGATACAAGAAGAGTGGATCGAGGCTTTAACCAGCCATAGAGGTTTAATTGATAAGGAATCAATTAGTAAAAAGTTTTAAGGGATCACTGATTCACCCCCTCCCCCTCTCAGTGATTCACACTGATCTGGGAACTTCGTTAAATAATATTATAAAAGTTGAATCTGCTTTTTATTTATTAAAATTTTCATTACATGAATCAAAACATGAGATCTTTTAAAGTTATGATTTATTAAAATTAAGAACATAATTCATGAAAATATACCATATTATTATAATAAATAAAAAGGAATTCTTCAATGGTTAAATATAAGTAACATTTACTATATCTAAAATCATCTGGACACACATCAATGAAAATGGGTGAGCTTGGGCCCAATAAGGGAACAACAATGGGAGAAATTTAACATCTCTTCATGAGAAATATTAAGAATAAAATGAGGTATAACAATTAAAAATGATCAAGAGACTATGAATAATATCATAATTGAATAATGAATAATAACATGGAAATGTGGATAAAATATTAAAATGTGGCGTTTATAAACAAATCCAGAACATGTATCACGATAGTTTCATAAATGAAAATTAACATGGCTATTCACCAAGGAATCATAAAACATGTAATATATAGATAATAAATTCATTACCTAATTCATTGGATAACTATTGGGGTAATCCCTTCTAGTGTATTAATTTAATTTGATTTAAATTCACCATATTAAAGCATTTTTCCTTAGCCCGAGGAGAATAAAACAGGGGTTTCCTATAGAATCATTGAGAACCTAAGTTATGAATGTCCTAAAAATAACATCAATTTTAACCAAAGAAATTTAATATTGGTTTCAAAATTTTAAATCCATGGGTCAACAAATTATAATAATAAATAAGTGAATAATAATGGATAAAATAAGGGTTTTATGTCTTTATAATATAAGTGTATGTCCCAAATCGTGAAGATAGAATATTGGGGACATAAGGAAACATTGGGGGACTATTATGGGGGAATGTTTTTGACAAAATAATTGAGGATGGATTGTGAGTTATGGGGAAAAGTGAAATAGGTGGGAATTTATTGCAAAAGATATAGAATTATTTAATACATTCTAAATATATTTCCTTGAAATCTATATTTTGGAAAAAAATAACCATTAGATTACTATTGGGATTTACCATATTCTGAAAATTTGAGAGGGATTTTATTATTTTTAATAAAGTAAAACTGAAAAAAAATTATACTTATTTTTAGCATCTAAAATAACATTTTCCATGAAATAATGTAATAAAAATTAAAATTTCCATTTTCTAATACGTAATGGAATTTACAGGTATATAAATTCATTAAAATCTATTAAACTACATGATATTAATAAATTATCATATATTAATATTTTTATTGTGGTTAAATAATTATTATATTATCAAGAAATAATAATTATGTCCTAAAATAAAACAAAAACCAAAATTATTATTTTTATTAATCACGGAAAAATTATGCCTTTTAGAAAATTTTAAAAAATCTACCCAAAAATAATTTTATGGGGATTATTTAAAATATAATTCTTATTTCAACATAAAATTTATCTAAATATTTAAATTTTATATTTTAAATATACATATCCCTTTTATTAAAAAATATTAGTTTTTTAAAAATAGTCAAAATTTGAACAACTAAAAAAATTCAAATGACATTATCAAATAATTTTATCATTTCTTTTAATATAATATTTTTATAAAAGATAATATAATTAAAAAATTATTATTCATAATAACTAATTCTATTATAAAAGTATATATTTTTTCTAAAAAATGTAATTGTTTTTTATTGGTTCCGAACAATCAATTTATCCAATTGGTCTTATATAAAAAAATATTTTGTTACAGAAAATTATTCAAAAATAGTATTGATAGAATAAAAAATTTATTTAAACAAAGGAAATTAAACTTTTTATAACATATTATTATACACATAAACCCTTATTAATCTGAGGAACTCCCTAAGGGTCAGTAGTGAGAAGGAGGGTGTTCAATAGGGTGGCTTGGTTAACATTACCAAGTGGTAATTCATAATAACATATACTTCTCACATATAAGATTTCATTCAAGACCTGATTTTTTAAAATTGGATAGGTCTTCATTTAGGGTATACCCAAATTAAATTTCCAATCTCCAATGTTTTGATAAATGTATTTCAAACTCCATGACTCTATTGGTTGAGAATATCATTTATCATTTACGCATCAAAAAATCATTGAAATTAATTCTTAAAATAGTTATTATACTGGTAAAGTTGTTACCAATGTATATAGTTCCTAATGTTAAAAAAAATAATGATTATATAAACTAATTATCATATCATTATTTTAATATTCCCATTTCTCCCTATAAATACAAATTCATAATTTTCCTCAAAATTCACTACAATATCTCTATATATTATTTTTATATATTATGATGTTTTATGGTTTTAAAATATTTTGTTCAGTTTATATAGTTTTGTTCATCATAGAAATTATTCTATAAAATTTGGTTGACCCATATTTTCACATTTTATATGTTTTATATCATATATTTTTTCTAATTATAGTGTTTTTCATTTTCATTAATTTTGTAGCTAACAAGTATAATGATTTTTTTAATGAGATACAGTTTCATTAGTTAATAAATATTTTGAAAGTGTATACTATTATATAATTTAACACAAATTTTTGTAGGAATAAAATATTAATTAAAAATGTTGGGTCATTACAGTATCCCTCCTTTAGAAATTTCATCTCAAAATATCAAATCATATTCATGCTTTATAATTGGTGATCAAACATCTATTTCATTATTTTCATTGGTTCCTCCACAAAAAAATTTTAATGTGAGTTGACATATTGTGTAGAATTTTGTCTCTCAAATCCATGATATCTACTATATTTCCCACTAAAGATATTTCATTTTCGAGTTGTCCCATCACCAGATTCAGAACATGTGAGGGATTAGGTTTGTACATCCCCAAGAGAGATGCTGAATAGATAATGTACATGAGCAAGATTTGGTTGAAGTTATTGATGAAAGTACACTAATTTTATGTGATTAATGATCTAAAAGGGTCCATTGTACCATGTGATAAGACTCCCATTATTTCCAAACCAACTGACATTGTTTTATATTGATATCCAATGGAAAAAATTATCTACAATATCAAACTATATGTCCCTTCAAAGGATGTCATGATTACTCTTTACCTGACTTTATGAACATTTTATATCATGTTTAATGGCAAGGAACTTTTCATTATTCTTTGAGAGAAGATCAATCCCTTTTGGAATTCTCTCACCAAATTCATCACCACTAGTAATAATTCTTCATTGATTCCCATAACGAGCACCATATGGTTCCATTTTAATAACCGAGTTTATGTTTTTGTTTTATAAGAACTCTAATAATAAGATATTTTGAACCCATAGACCAATAAATTTTCTTAGTTATGTTCTCTGCATGGCGTCATGTTTCTGTATATTTCATTCATACTGGTTATATTATTAGGCTAATAGGACACAATATAATAAATATTGAATTAATATCCTGATGAATAATTATGTAAAATTTATTTTTGAACCTTGGATCATGATCAGAAACAATTCAACGAAACTCCCCATGTAGAATCACTCCATCCATTCGGTATATAATGCAAATTTTTTCAAGAGAAAAATATTCCGAAATAGGGATGAAATGTGATGTCCTGGTGTGTTGATCCACTACAATTGTTTTTGCATTTTTTAGTTTTGATGTTATTGATAGGTCAGTGATGAAGCCTATAGTTATATTATCCTACTTACATGTTCTTAGGCATAGTGATTGAAATTCCTCTTTAGTATGTTTTCAATACACCTATAATTTTTGATATAAATATCAACATATTGTTTAGTTGGAAATCACAATTTTTATAATTTTCAAAAAATAATATTCAAAATGGTATTTTTATGTTCTATTCCTTCTAGGATAAATAGTTAATATAGTGTTATGTGAATCATCCATCATATCCTTCGTTTTCTCCATGATAGATGGGACACATTGACATGTAAAAAAATTAGTAAACAATCATGACCAATATAGAAACTAAGAAACATCCCATTTTTCAATGAATATTTATTCGTTTGAAAAATGTTATATTATCATTGAGTTCATGAATCCAAATAATTTCAAATGCAATAAAGTCACTCATTATTATTGAATTAGGGACTTTTTTATCACCTATAACGATATTTCATTGAATAGAAAACATTGTTGGAACCACCCTGTATGAAGTGCGGTTGAAACACTTTTATTTTAATGATCATATACAATGATTCTTTTAGTAATATTGTTTCACATATTGATTAAAATCATTTTACATTATATAAATGGTTTTATAATATTTATGAAAATTATAATGGTGAGTCACCATTAGGTTGGAGACTCTATTACCACAAAGATGACCTACCACCAAAGGGGATTGACTGTAACAACCAAGATGATATACCGTCAGACCAAGTCACCATTACTGCTAATAGAAGATACCAACAGGATGAGCTACCACCATACCAATTCACTATCACCACCAATAATTGCTACCACCAGAATGAGAAACTACTAGAGGCGAGTCACCACTCCAATCAGTGGATTCACCACCAGATGCTAAGTAACCACCAAAATCAATTTACCAATGCTATTATGAGACCATGTCATGAATGGCTCAACAATTAGATTTATTCAAGGATAGTTTGACCAAGTAATCAAGACAATGTAAAAGACGATATGAGGATTGTGGATCTACTTAAACAAAGGCTGTTATATATTCAAAAAGGATATCTCTCTCTTAGTATTATACAAAACGATAGATACATACAATCTCCTACAAACCTACAATGGATTATGCTACTAAATTTGTGAATGGACAAGAACTTACTGATGCAAATTCTGTGAAGATAATCAACCCCGAATCCCCGAACCCATTACCAATATGGACTAAGTCATTAGATTGTGATCAACTGAAACAAACCTACTGATTTCTATAATCACCTATTCTACTTCTATTTTCCCAAAATAAGCACAAACATCTCACCAATGATGATATATGGTTTGTGAAAGTACCTAACACATTAGAATAATATTTTCTTATTATTATTTTTTCTATCTATTTTTATTTTGAGTAGTGTGATATTTTCCTATTTTCCAACACATATTTTCATCTGCACCTTCCGAGAGAGTAATTATTATTCACTTTTAACTTAATCATTATTCCACTATATTTTTCGAAGAGGTCCCTATGTGACATGTGATATTCTTACATCCCATGAATTACTGTGGAAGATGAATTTTAGACTGGATATAGTTTTTTGACTATATACCTAATCCATGTTTTGTAATTATTTTTTTATATTTATAATCTACATGAATGTTTGTATTTTCCAAGTGGAAGAGATCATGTCTCGCATTGAGACCGAACGTCTTGTTTGTCATGATGTGTCATTATATTTTTTTACTACAATATATTAGATTTTTTTATCCATAATCAATTATATTACTTTGATATTTAATCATAACTAGTGTTTATTTTTTTTCATCTAAGTAAATTGATTTCAAAATTTTGGGTATTTTTAAACAATATTTTTAATATGGCTTAATCATTCATTTTGAAATATTTTTTAAAGATATATCTTATATTTACAAAAAATTTTAGTTAATTGAAATTTTATTTTAATTAATGGTATTTTTACATTTATGTAATCATGAATATAATTTTTGATGACCTCAATTAACCCCCTCTTAAGTAAATCACCCCGACCAAAATTCGGTATGAAAATATTTATATTACATATATATATTACTACATTTTTAACATTGATTTTATATGTATTCTAAATATATCAAATTTTTGTCTGTAATAAAAATTTCATTCTTTATGGATAATAGACAAGAATTATGTTCTACCAGAAGATATATTTATATTAATGGTACCTACTATTCTCAAAGGAAAATCAAAATGAATTCGAATATAGGATGTATAGGTTTTCATATATGAACTCTAATATAAGATCAATATGAAATACCACAAACTCTTAGATGTGAATGAAGTAATTATATAAAAAATACATACAATAAAAATTGCAACGATAACAATGCTTTGTTTTTGACATTTGGAGATGATGAATTCAATATAATATCTTGTTGAAAATCTTCTTTTCAAATATTGGATTCCATATCTATATCACATGAAGGAACATCACATGTCAAATAAATGAGAATAAATATATACACAACCATGTGTGTTAATTTTAAAATGAATTATTATGAACCTATTTATGATATATATCTCAGGCTTAATGAGATAGTCGACATAATGCACTTAATCGAGAAAAATAAAAGAAAAATATTAAGTAATGAGACTACTCAACTGCTTTCCAAATTGATGGAGAGGAAAATCTATGTCAATAAAAGAATCATGTAATTTATGTAAACTACCTGTCATGGAAATAATATTAATGATGACTATGTATGAAGAAGATATTAATGAAAGAAAATATATTTATGAATATCAACCAAAAATAAAATTATTACTCTTAAAATATATTTCCTATATAGAAAGAGAATGATTTCAAACTAATGATTCAAGTGAATAATGATCTTCTATTGATAATGACGATGAAATAAACATTTGGATAAAAGATTCATGAAATTCTAAAGAGAAAATATGTTCTTCAAAAAATAAAATTTCAAAGGATATTATGATAATAATGGAAGGTGGAAAAATTATTGGAAAAAGGATTGAACTCAAAATGAAGTTGATTTATTGAATCCAAGTGGAAAGGTAACATTTAATATGACTTTAAAAAATTTAAATATTAAAATATGTATGGGGATGATGATTGAATATACAAAAAGGTCATGAATGGAACATGAAGTGCTAGCGAAGAATGCTCAAGTGACTCAGATGATAATCAAGAAGAGAAGTCTGCCATAGACAATATGTTCTTTACATCAAGCATATTAATGGTACATGATGTTCTTCCTAACAGTCCTAGTAATGTCTCATTCATTTATAAAACTAATGAAAATAATGACAATGAATAAAACAAGATTATTAGATAATTTTTTATTGTTGTAACATGCTAGAAGACACCTTTCATGTGATGATAGATATATAGAAGTCACTCAAGAAACAATAAGCCTTAGTAGAAAATGTTACAAGTATCATAACAAATGAAAAGGGGAGAAATGATAAATTTTTGATATAATACAATGAATTAATATTTTAAAATGAATATTTAAAGATGTAATGAAATAATTTACTTATGGAAATAAAACATTAACTCATATAATTGGAAATAATGTTTCTCCCATGTATAAAATTGCCATAGGCTACCATCCAAGACAAAGAAAAATTACAGAAACAATATTTAAATCAAATTTTAGTTCAGAATGTTCATATACTACCAATAACTAATAAACTATTCCTAATAACATTTTGATGTCTATAATTCTTCCATCTATTTATAATTATCCTATTTGGAATAAATGGATTCCTAAATATTTTAGATAATATAAAACTGAACCCCGGAGGATTTGGGTTCCAAAACCATTTTTCGTATAAACATTGTGTTGTAATAAACCTATTTGAAAACCTCCATAGAAAATATATTGTATCTAAATAGTGAATATTCTTAAAATATGACTCCATAGTGTTTACACTTTTGGAATTTTATCAAAGTTGATGGTGGGCATGTTACTTTTGCTGACAATGAAAAAGAGAAAATTATTACCCTGGATACAATGGCAATTCTAATTCAGTATTAATTTCAAGAGTAAAAGATGTATATGGTTTAAAATACAATATATATAGCATATACAATTTATTTGATGGTAGATATTATGTAAAATTTTAAAAAAATCATTCCATGTTTATAATGAATAAAAATATTTATTTTTTACTGCTTTGATAAATGATAAAATTTATTCAATTGATTTAAATTATTTATCTGCTAAAATTATTTTTTTCTTATGTATCATTCAAAATGAATAATTGATTTTTAATAGGATACCAGTACATTGAAATATTCACTCACATATATATAACTATGAATGATTTATTTAGAGATCAATCAATGTCTAAATTCTCAAATGATAGAGTTTGTAATCAATGTCAAATGAGGAAACTTCATAAGATTTATTTTAAATCTATGAAAGATGTTCCAATCTCCCATCATCTGAACTTATTTCATATGGACTTATTTAGACCTTCTAGTTTATCCAGTCTACACGGAAAACAATATATCTGTGTAGTTATATTGGACATCTCTAAATACAATTGGGTCTGAATTCTACCCCACAATATTAAAGCTTGTTCAAACATCAGTAAGTATACCAAATCTGTATAAAATCATAATGGACATTGAAGAAAAAACGTATGATGTGATCATGGTCGATAATATGAAAATAAAAACATTGAATCATTTTTTCCTCAAATTAGTAATATTAAATACTTTTCATTCTCTAGAACACCAATAGAAAATGGTTTGGTAGAATGAAGAAATATGACACTTCAAGAGATATCCTCAACCATGATAAATGAGTATGTCCTACCCATCCAATTTTGGGGTGGAGTCATTAATATATCCTATTATACTATAAACATATTATTGATTAAAACAATCTTTAAATTAACACCATATGATTTATATAAGAACATTAATCCAAAGGTTAATTATTTTAATATTTTTGGTTGTAATGTTTTTATTCCAAATACAGAGTATAATACTGAAAAATTTTCTTCCAAGTGTGATAAATGAATTTTCCATGGGTATTAAAATTCTATTAATTTATCGAGTATTTAATAACATAATTGAAAAAATGAAAGAATATGTTCACATTAGGTTTGATGAAACAGATCCCACAAAAGATAAAACACCCTTAGAAGAACCAGAGGATGATATGACAACTCTAAATCTGAATTATAAAATTTTAAATATTCTATTAACCAAATAGATAGTTGAACCAGTAAAATACCATAATCTACAAAAAATGAATACCATGAGTCTACTATCATATCTTCTCAAAGACTCATAAGTACTCATAGAAATTACCCATTAGATATTGAAGTTTGAAACCTTGATAGAGGTATATAGACCAGCTCTGTACTTATAAATCAAATTGAACACCACAATTTTCTATTAAAACATGAATCCCTATAAGGGATGGTGGATGAGGGATATGAAAATGTTTTTGAAGAGTTCAACCTGATTGCTCACCAAACATTACCTGAGAACATGGTCGATCCATGATTTGAATTTGATGAAATGACTGTGTACTGTAATACTAATGAAGTTTCTAAAGAAATTGAGCTAGTAGGTGAAGAAGATGAAGAAATTGTTATATTTGTTGAGGGGAGTGGGATAGATATCATTTAATCTCCACCAAGAGTATCATGTGGAATTTTGTGGTCACCAAACTCTCTTACCTCTAGAAAAAATCTATGACATAAAAATGATGAGGATGATGATACTAAAGGTTTTGGAGAAACTCAGTTTAAAATTTAAATGTTTATAACATCAATTGAAAATAATGGTAATAGAGATAATGATATTGTTTCTAAAAATAAAATAAATAGATTTTAAATCCAAAATAATCCTTTATTTAGGATGATGATGATCAGAATAATAAAGACCATATTGAATAGTATTATGATAATAGAAAAAATATTGATCTCCCTGATCATAGAGACGATAAAAAAGGTTGTACTGATCATGGGGGTTGTGATTACTATATAAAGGATCCTGATATTAAACAAGATATAGTTCAAAATCAATCTATTTCACCACTGGGGTCTGTTTTTCATAGAAATGAAAATAAAAAAAGGATACCATGTTTCCCAATGTTCCAAAAGATTATATTGATGGTATGGATGATTCCAATGAGGGGGAGAAACCTCTAAATCCTAATGATAAAATAGACTAATTAGAATCAGAAGATAATATGGAAAGAAATTAGATATTGGTTTTTATATCTATAAGTGAGGTGGAGATGACTACTATTCCAGTTAATTTGTCAGTTTCAGTGGATTATTCTCCATAGATATCAAACCTGCAATTTTAATAGTCATCACTTATGCACATTATATCTAAAAATGGTTAGTATTATAAAGTTACTAGTAAATTCCTTGTAATTCCATATATAAAATCATCACTTTTCTTCATAAAAAATGTATGAAGTAACCTAGTTTTTTTAGTAATGGACTTCCAAATACTAACTCAAATGATGAGCCTGAGACTTTTCATAGAAGACAAGGCTCTATAGTAGATGTAATCGATCACACTAGAGTTATAGCCTTTTAGCCCCATGAAATCCAATTGACCAACTGTTACACCTATTCAACCTATTGTAACTCCTAATGTAATAACCTAAGATGATAATAGTTATTTACAATGAAATTTGAATTCATATTTAGACTCACTGAGAAGGAACATAATTTAATATTTTACAAATACCTGATGATCTCAACCATCTCCAATAGGGAAACATAGTGAATATATTTCCAGAAATTTGGTTGTTATAGTTATCTCTCATATCCAACATCAAATATAATTTCATATTCAATTAATTGAAGTATAGAATATAATATTTTCATCTAAAGTAGAAAAATTAAAATAATTAGTTGGGTGTATAACATCACCTATATCAAAATCCATGAATTCCATATATCATAAGTAATATAGTTTAGCTGATAAATCATCTAATTCACATAAACCTCCACCTACTTCATTACAACATGATAAAGATCTACTAAAAAAGAGAAAATGTTAATAAATAATAATTTCTATAGTTATGTAAGCACTCATGAAGAGAAAATTCGGAAGATACATTTTTAAGGATAATATATCTTTGATTTCATAAGTGGCAATGTTGGAGTTCTTATTCAAGATTCAATCGACATAATGAAATATATCTAATAATACTTTTCAAGGATCAATACTGAACATGAAATGTCTGATAATTTCAAAATTCTTACTAATGAATTGTTGATAACACCAGTAAAAAGGGACATCAAAGAACATGTTAATCGACTAATGGTTCTCACACAATCTCTAAAAATATTTATGGATGAGAAGAAAGATATATTTATTCTGATGGAAATGGAAGGATCAATAATTATGGAATTCGTCAATCTCCTAGAACCTTACCATCATGCCCGACAAACCACTGTCATTACTAGAGAATCAATCCTAGTTTCACAAATTTATTCAACCGCATCCACAAACTCAGTTCAGTGATAGCCTACTCTAATCACTCAATAATACAATCTTACACCTCCACCATAATAACTTCTATGTTTTTTCATCATTTGTAGAAATCTGAAAACTCTGACTATTTATTTTTAGAGACAGACTTCCTCCATCAACCACCCAATTATCCATTTCAACCTTTAACCTGATATACACTTCTACAGTATCAACAGAGGATAACGATAGAGACAGAGAAAAACACAAATGGAATGATAATGTTGATTAACCCCCATCTTCTACAAAGTGAATCTATTTTCAAGTTAATTTTTTTAAGGGTGATTTTTTATTTTCCATTTTATGGATATCTTTTTTTACTCACATCTTTTTAGAAACATGATAATGAAAACTCATTGGGTTCTTCTATTTTATCTCTATGTTTAAACATTTTATGTATTTTTTTAATGATCCCATAGGGGTGATTAATTATGAATTATGTTTTATGTTGGTAAGAATATAGTTTTTAAACTCAAATACCAATACAATTATTTTTTATTACACAGTAAATACAGAATTTAAAAATTTAAATGTTTTCTTTATTCTCAAAAAGGAGGCGAAAGTTGGAAAACCCTTGTTGGGATGGTGTTTCACACTCCCTTATTTTATTTATCAGAAACCATGATTGTTTTAATAATAATGATTCACATGATGTATGACAACTTTTTATATGATTTTATTGGTTCTATAGTATTTTTCCTAGGAATTATGGTGAGTCACAGTTGTTCGTGACACACTGTTTCTACCATGATGAGCTACTGGTAAACGAAATTCACTGTTACTGCCCAGATGAACTAATGTCAGATTGAGTCACCATTACTTCCAATAAGAGCTACCATCATGATGAGATACCACCAGACTGAGTCAATATAACTACCTACCAGAGATACCACAAGGATGAGATACCACTATAGATGAGTCACATTTACCATTAGTGGATTCACCTCTACATGTTGAGTCATGACCAGCTGTATTTATTGTTACTATCTAAGGACCTTGATGTGAAGGGATGAAAGGATTGATATATGCATGGATAGTTGATCAAGTATTAATGAAATAGTAAATGCTGATCCTAGAATTTTGGATCTCCTTAAACTGATGCTGGTAAATATTCACAAAGGATCTCTCACAAATTTTATGACACGGAACAATACATACATGTGATCTCTTACAGACCTACAATGGAATGTGCTATAAAATTTTAAAATTATCACAAAAATATAGATTCAAATTCAGTAATGACCAATTATATATAATAACAAAACTCATTTTTGAGATTTCTTGAGGTATGAGACATAGATCAAATAAAACATACCAGTAGATTTCTATAATCCTTTATTATTATTCAATTTTCCAGAAGAAAGCACAAAATTCATACTAATACTAATCTGAGGACTATGAAGAAACATAACATATCAGACTATGATTTGACATTTCTTTTTTGTACAATATATATTAAATTTGAGTAGTGTGTTGTTGTCCTGTTATCCAACATATACTGTATCTTGTACTTTCCTATAGAATAACTTTTGTTTTCTTCTACATTAATATATTTCTCAATGTGTTTGAAGAAGAGGTCATTATATTAACTGTTCTATTCTTACATCCCATGAATAACTATGGAAGATTATGTTTAACCTAGACATCATGTTACTGGTTATTGTAAACCAATTATAGGTTGAGGAATTATTTTATAATATTTATAATCTTTTTGGTAACACGTTATTGATACGTGGAGGGGATAAATCTCATCTTGAGATAGAACCACTTGTTTATTCCACTGCGTCTTTATATTTTGTTTTACAAATATATATTTGATTATTTTTATATCTATAAATAATTCTATTACAATGAAAATTAATCTTAATTAGTAATGATTTTTTTCTATGTATATTAATTTCAAAAATTAGGGTGTTTCTAAATAATTATTTATCTAAGAGAAAGTAATTATTTAATAAGTCTTTTAAAATGATAGGTCTTATATCAATATTCTATTTTGGTTATTTTTAACAAAATATTCAGGGTATTTTTACTTTAATATAATCATGAACAATAATTTTTATTAGGAAGTCAATTCACCTCTCTTGAGTTACTCACTCCAACCAACTGAAGTATTTAAGATGAACGAACCAAATCCTTTGTATCATTTCAATGATTTTTTCATCACTTTTTCCTTAAAAAATTTGTGGCCTATTTATATATCATAATTATTCTCATAAATAATATTCCTCAATATCATCAAAGATAAAATTACTACTACTAAATTTAGGTAATTTGTAGTATAATTATTCTCATGATGCTTCAGCACTACAGATGTATAAGAGATCACCCTAGTAGTTTTTTTGAGTACCTACTCAGTCACTTTTTTAGAATCATCATTATAAAAAATAATATCCTTATATTAAATATTCTTGATTTAACACCTATGAAATAACCAATCTGTTCATTAGTTCATTTAAACATTCTTTATAGTCTGTATTTTCAGGGGAACTTATCTCATATTCTAGTTAATTTGGTTATTAGATTAGGATGTCTTGTAATTTTTTTCAAAAAAAATTATACAGTTTCATTTTGAACCAAAGGAACTATGAATATTTGACAGTTTAATCATATGATCCCACTCCTCTAAAAACTTTTTAATGGTTAAGTATACTAATATTCCTTATTTGGTTACAATGTTCCCTAAGAATGCAACTTGTTGTAATCGTAATTCACATTTGATGAATTTTACAAATAAAATATACGACAATTTTTATATATAATAATTATATTATCCGAATACTCCTCATGACATTTAAAATATATTATAATATCATAAAAAATCTTCCACAAATTTATAAAGGTAGTTCTTAATGGTTTTATTCATCAACACCAAAAATATTTCATGAGAAATATTGTACATGAAGGGAATAAAAAATTCCAAATTACTATATATTATTGGAAAGGAAATATATAGAATATCTTGTTTCTTCACACATATTTTATTAATCACAAATCAAAGGTTAAATTTGGATAAAAATTGGGCCCCATATGCTGCTCAAATAAATCATCATTCCATTGGAGAGGGTACTAGTTCTTCAATGTGATCCGCTTAATTTCTATATTTACAATTCATATTCACATTGATTCAGACTTATTCATTAAAAAATAATATTTACTCCCCATGGAACCATGTTTGGTTAGAAAAATCACTTCACCATATGATTTTGAATTTGTTTCATTGTTTCCTCTTACAATATATTTTTTATTCTATAAAGGATCGTCAATATCTTATCCAATCTATGTATAAGTTTAATAGTGAACTCTAAATCTCTTTCTATTGGTTGTCTAGGTAAATCTATATGAATTTCCTCAATATATTTATAAATTATGGGGACATTATCAATCATTAAAATATAATTTCCCCACCACTACACATCAATCATCACCACAAAGATGGCTATTGGAGGTTCTTCTAGACATTCATTAAGCTGATATATCACTCTATTAAAAATTTCTATAGGTTTCCATCCAGGACTAATGAAATTTAATTTCTGAAGAAAATCCTCTTATAATTATAATTTGAGATCCATTCCATCTAAAGTATTCTGTCAAATTACACCATGAGAACGAATACTATTTTTTGATGATATTGTTGTATCTAAAGTTAATACAAACGTATCTAAACACTCATGACGCTAGTATAATCCATCTTGGAGTTTTTATTGATAACTACACATAAATAAGCCTAAGGATTGATGCTATATTATGAAAAATCCTGGATGAAATAATTGAATGATTAAAATTATAATTAAACAATGAGCATGCTACCTTTGAGAGCGCAATCAGTGCAACTACCACACCATCACTTGAATAATAAACATCATTTATCATGAGAGAAAATTATATACCTTCCCAACATATCCTATATTTAGGTTTCTTGTGGTCTCCCTCTATTATCTTTTGATTTTGGAATTTATTCGAATAGTGCCCCTTTTTTTTCATAACTGATGCATTGGACCTCATGTGGGTCCTGCACAATCTTCCTTTTGTCGTTATTATTGAGATTTTTAGGCGTCACCTCACCCTAATAATTTAGTGATATATACCCATCTCTTCTAAAATTATACTAAATTACCCTCCAATTAAATATTTTCCACATATGTTTCATTCCACATTTGATTCATATTGGACATTTCACTTTAATTCATTAACTTATATGAGAAAAATTAATCCTTGATTCTTGATCCATTTCTCCATTCATTTCATTCATCGTATGTAACCACTGCATATATCAAATAACCAATTCAACCTTAATAAGACTCAAATATGTCTCTTTATAGCTTATATTATCTCAATTTACTAAATTACACCATATATGGGGTCTCATTTCACTAAATAATATATCATTATTTTGATTATAATCCATAAAAATGATTGAGGTATATCGAGAACAACGTGTAATGTTCATTTCATAGCATCCTGCCAATTTATTTTCCTTCAGCTTCCATGTAAGGAATTCCTACCCCATATTTTTTCACATTAATTGGGGAAAATATTTGTTGAAATAGAATTACCTGAACTCTTTACACCATATAAAATAAATTTCTTCTGTTTTATTCATTTTTTAATTTGTTTCCACTACTGATATTCTTATCCATCCAATGTGTCTACTACTACGGTGGCATTCTCTTGTATTGAATAGTAATGTACCAAAACAACATTTTCTATAGAGGAAATATATTCTTTAGAAATGATTGGGTTTGTACATCCCCCAAAATATGGTTTTCATCTACATATGATGGACACAATGACATGTTGATCCCTTCATGTTGAATTTGGTCAATTAACTTGACTAAATATATTATTTATAAAATTATATAGATGATTAATCATCCAAATAAAGTTTTCCTATTATGATTACATATTGTTAGGTACTTAATTATTTCATTATCCATCTAACTCAAAATTTATGTGGTTTCTACTATTTCACACCATTTTTCTAATAGAAGAAAACCAACTAGAGAAAAGTGATACCTTTAAGAATATTAGAATTATAAAATGATTTAATGATATTAAATATAATGGTTAAATATTTTATTATTTAATATCCATTAATTAGAATTAACTTTTCTTTATATCCATCATAATGTTTGATAAAAATATTTGGATTAATCAAACATATCCCCCAAGCATGACATAATAGTGATGAAGTAAGTCCCATTTTCACGAACTAGTTCCTGATTTAATCTTCCCCAATTTATTTTTTCCAGCTTGTAACCCCTAAGAACATATGTTATAAAGCCATATCCAAATGTACTATGATGACCTGTATTATATTTCCTTGAATACACTTTCAATATACTTAAACAATATTCAATGATGTTTTACTATACATAATTTCGTACCTATAGTTCATAAAAATATTTCTAACTACTAATTTAGAAAAATTACTCAATTATCACCTGATAACAACTATGGTATCCCACATTTTTATTATAAATCCATTTCTATACATAAAATAAATCACATTATCATTTAATTTTTATTTTGTTATAAATTATGAACATAATACATGAAAATATAAAACATAATACCAATTCATATGAATGGATTGTTTTGGGTTCAATCTAATTTACTTTTACAATATCTCTCATATTGGGGGCACAAATCAATGGAAATGGGTGATCAAGATCCCATATTTCAATTAAGAATGGTTACATTTACCATGTGATCATGAGATATATCAATAAGAGAAAGATTTATATAAATATAACATGATGAAGAGAATATGAGACATATAATATTAAAAATAAAATAAATATTAACATAGAAATTACGAAAAAACATCAAAATGAGTCACTCATACATATTAAATTAATGTTACCATGCTTATTCACAACATTATCATAAACCATGTCATATCTAGAGAGTATAATCTTTACACAGTGAAATTGTGGGCTATGATGGGGAAACCTTCATGTGTAATAATTTTTTATGATCCACATTGATCATAATAAATTAATTTTTTAGTCAACCAATTTGAAAAAAATATAAGTTTCATATAAAACGTAGATTATATATGTTTTTAAAGGCTAGATGATGATATCATTTTAAACCCGAAAAGGGGAATGATGATTTTATGTATGTATGCGCCAAAATTATTACATTCTATTTAAATATAGATTAATACACCTGGATGAAGAAATTTTTTTGGGTAATAAAAATATATGAATGTCAATTGTAAATGTGTATAACTGATATGCAAATTTAGTAGCAAAATGGATTTAGATAATGGTTTTATAAAAGGGTAAAATAGAGAGAACATACGTCTCCCATTGATAAAAAGTTATTTTAAATGTACATTTATCAACAAAATAATAATTAAAAAATGTGATATACCATTAATAATATATATAAAAATAATTACTTCAATGGAATGAGATTATGAGACTTCCATGAACATGCAAAGTTGTTCCGAGTTATTGAGGATGTAGTTTTAGGGGAATAACGAAACCTTGTGGGAATAATTGTGAGGGAAAATTACCATAATTTTGTAGATAATAGAATTGTTGTGATAGTGAATGGATAAATGGGTGAGTAATTAATGAAAAATTGGGTTAATTGTTTAATAATATACAAATAATGATCTTTGTCATCATGGTTGGGTAAAATGATAAACGATTGCCTTACACATGATTTTTTATCATAGATTTTCACATATTAGTCAATTTTTTTTATTTCAGTAAATTAAAACCAAAAACCATGTTTTAATAGTTATTTGTGTATTGAAAGTAAAATTTTATACAAAATAATGTTTTAAAAAAATTCTTCACCTCATGCTGTGAAAGGTCACAGATCAGTTAGACAATTGATTAAAATCTTATAAAATAATTAATATTAATAAAATAATATTTTAAAAATTTTATTGTGTTTATTTCCTTATTTATTCATTATAGAATATATATTAAGATAAAAAATATTTCTAAAACAAAAAAATATATTTTCACAATTCACTGAAAAATAATTTATTTACAAACGTTCTAAAAAATTAATCCTAACCTAATTTTGATATAATTATTTCCAATATAAAAAAAATTTCAATCATAATAAGTAACTAAATAAGGTTAATTTATAATTTAAATATAAACTTCCTTATTAATTGATACTAACTGTTTTTATGACACATTATAATTTCTGACATTTATTAACATTTCTAAGGACATTTTAAATTTTAAATATAATTTATATTTAAATAAGATTGTTCTAAAAGTAAATTTCTTTATAAATATATTATTCATTATACTTGGGTTATTATATAAGTATATATATAATTTTTTTAAATTAAATTATGTGTTATTGGTGTCTAAAAATCATTTTATCAAATTGGTCTTATTTAAACACACAATTTATTAAAAAAATATTATTCATCAAATGGGAATGATTGAATAAAAATTCCACTTATATAATGTAAATTACTATTTATGTGAATATGTCTTGGATGTTTTTCCCAACATTACAATTTCTTATACCCTAATGGTAAGTTGTGAAAAAATTCTAGTTTCATGGGGGGTGTCTTCGATAACAATGACAAAGTGGTAGTGTACAAATTGTTGAAATTCCCTTGTACATGATTTCATTCATTACACACATATTTATTATCATATTGGTCTTGGTCAAGTTAAAATCAAAATGGAACTACCTCCCCCCCCCAAGTCCCTTAAAATGGGTTTCTAGTGACCTAATTCTATAGTTTGAGGTGATTGTTTCTCCTTTCAGAATCAAATATCCATTGTTATTTCAACTTATAAAAAAATAGTGGTAATATTATTACCAATGGGTATAGATACCATTATTTAAATAGTGTTATGATTATATGAACAAATATTAATATTACAATTCACAGAATAACTTTCTCCCAATAAATACGAATTCAATCATTCACAGAAAATTAACTATAATTCATCCTCTAATTATATTTTCATTTTCTAAAATGGTTATTGTTTTACTAATATTTTATTTCATTTCTATAGTTTTGTATGTAGGGGAGATGATTTTAGTAGACTGGTGTGTTTTTTATTTTCCCATTTTTGTATTTCTATTCTATATTTGTTTTCTAATGGGAATGTATTGCATTTTCATTGGATTCATTGATGGTCAATTTAATGATATTCAATAATGATATAAGGTTTTTTGGGTACCTATATATTTTCTATGTGTAAAATATTATATAATTGAAAACCAATATGTTTAGAAAACAAATAAAATTAAAAAATACTAGTAATCTTCATTTATGATCATTTATTATTAATATATTATTCAGTTATATATTATTATTATCTTCCCATTAGGTGATAATAACCTTAATGATTTAAAAAATTCTTTATTTTGATGATTTAAATATCCATTAATTGATAAAAAGCTCATATTTAATAGATAATTTAATTATATATAATATATGACACATTTTTATTAATAATTATATTATCTCAATCTGTATATTTTTTGTTATATTTCATAGTAATAGAATCATTTCAAGAATAATTTAGTTATTTTAAAAATCAAATATGATATTTTATAATAAAATAAACACATAATATAAAATTTATAAAATAAATAAACCTTAATTACATTTTAAATTATATATTATTTGTGTATGTAAAATCTCCTAGCCATCTAAGATAGTGTTTTAAATAATTGTTTATGTTGGTGTATAAGTAGACCAAATCAAGAACACTCTAAATCATGATGGGTTAGTATAGTATAGGAAATTCTTAATATCATTAATATATAATAATAATGATATTATTTTGATTTTTTAATTTTTTGAATCAAATTTTTAGAGTCATTGATAAATATTAGAATACAATATGAAAAACTAAACATGTTACCTTATGGAGGGGGAGGTCAAGACAATGCATGGTTAATGATTTCATTTGCCAATAAATGAGAGGAAATGAATGTAGATTATAATTTCTTTATTAATAATAAAAATTATTTTATATATTAACAATTTATTCATAAATATTATCTTTATAACTATATAATATATGAAGGGTAAAATAAATACGTAACTATGTGGAGGTAGTCATCTGTAAAAACACTAGATCAACATCCTTTTTTTCTCTATAGGGATGGGAAGGAATAAAAAATGACTGTTATAGTAATATAATAAAAAAATAATAATATAATGATACTATGATAATCATAATGAAGTAATTATATAAATAAAATTTGTGAAACATTATTAATGTAATTTTTAGAAGAGAAATATAATGAAGAAAGGGCTACGGGTTAAGTAATACAAACATTGGGAACACAAAATTGATTTTTAATGTATCCTTTGAAATGAGCAACATTGAATGAATTATATGGGAAAAGATATTTTCAAAAGTAATGTCTCATTTACAAGAGTAACATTATGTAAGGTTCTTTTTAAATTAATAATGTTATGTTGTTAGGTTAAATGGTTTATGTGAACCACTTTTTTAAGTGAATAAAATGAATCTTTTTTTGGATACCTATTTTTGAATAATTGAATGAAAATATAAAAGCATTAATGGTTCCAAAAGATATAAATAATGGATTGGGGGGGTTTCGGTTAATGAATCCCCAAAAATTAATTCTCAATATTATTTCTAACATGTTTGAAGTAATTTATTTATATATATTTTTCAAATTACATTTTTTGTTTTTCAAAATTGTAATTAGTTTTCAATAAAGTAATTTATGATATTGTGAAAATATAAAATAACTCATAATACAAAATTTTAATTTATTTAATATTATATTATTCCCAATTTCATCCCAAAAAATTCTAAATATTAGAAAATTGTCATTTAATTTAAATTATATAATTTATATACATAATATTTTTATAAGAAAATGACTACTTGTTCATTAAGTATTCCTATAATTTTTTAGTATTAATAAAAATTTGAAAATTGGAGGTTATTTATATATATTGTTTTTAAAAATAATACTAAAATATTTATATGGGTTTTATTAAATAATTTTATTATATTAAAGTCATACAATGTTTAGAAATAAAATCATTAAAAAGATTAGTTTCAGCATAAATGTGGTCATTCACATTAATTTATGAAATAAATGTAGTTATCTTTATCAAATAATATATAAATTATTAACTCAAATTTTAAACAGTTTTGTTAATATTGAATTTCTAAAACATGAAAAATCTAATTATTAATGTATGTATATAAACACATTTTTTGTAGTGAATTATCACTTTCATTTCCGAAATCTTAAACATGTGTTTTATAAAATAAATATAGTATTTTAAAATATTTAAATTAAAAATTATATATAAATATATTAAATGTTCCTTAAAATTATATGTCATTTTAATAGTATAATAATTCCATTAATGATTAATGATTATAAAAAATTGACATTTTCACTATAGACAATAAAATTGATTATTTCACAAATAAATTTAAACAATTAATCCAAATGTTATATTGAAATTTTTTATAAATATAAATTTATAATTTATAATTTATTAATATAAAATTTATAAATATATTTTTTAATAGAAAATAAAATAAATATTGAATATATAAATTTATTAAAAATTCTATTTTAATACAAAAAGAATCCAAAATACTATTTTTTATTCATCTATATTTTCATACAATCATTTTATTTAAATGGGATTTTGTTATTCACTATATTTATTGATAGGATTGCTCTCACATTTCATGTATAATTATTCATTTTTTTAGTGTGAAATATACAATTAGTCCCAATATTTCATTAATTACAATATATAGTGAGATATTAGATTATAACAAGAGACCCTAGTGATGTTAAAATAATGCATACATCAAATAGTTCAAGAAAATGAAATGGAATTTATCATCATCTAAGGAAACAATATCCATGGGATATCTATGATATTTTTGGTCATAAAGTGGGATAAAATCACTTAATGATCTAATGAAATACTTCACAAAATGACAAAGATAATATCATCTGTAAATTGTGGGATTAACTTTCTACAATTGAAGATACAATGAATAAAATATTACATGTCGCTAGATTTTAACACTAACATAGAAATGGGAATGTAACAATAATAGTCACAACTAATGAAAACTCTCTTCTTTGAGGTAGTAGGTTATCTGAAATGTTAAATCTGTAGGACAATCCATCTAAATGATATATTGTCAAAAAATTATAGACAATAATATTTTTTTAATAGTTAGTAAAATATTATTTGGTATTTATTGGAATAAATATACATTATAATGTAGGAGTTAATTGAATATTACCTCTTATAGTGGAGATTGAAGTATCCATAGTAATTCCCTATAAGAACCATCTACTATAAATAATGTTGTAAATAGTATATGAACATTCACATTAATGTCTTCATATCTTACCAAGAATTAGTAAGTTACACATAGAAATGGGATACATGTTTCCATGTATTAGAATATCATGAATAAAATTATCGTCATAATTTAAATAGTCTATCTAAAATCAATACACCACATGTTGAAATTTATATTGAAAAATATTATATTACATAATTCTGAGACTAACCCTAGACATTGGAAATAAATCCCTTACACCCCATGTGTATATATCATGATATCACTATTTACAGGCCTCTAATAAACATTAATTATATAAACACATGATTTATGATCATAAATAAAAACATTAGGGTCTTTTTTTGGGACTTGAAAATGAATCTCATGATTCCCCTCAATGACTATGTTGGACCTACGGATACGATTACCGTTTCCCATATAGCTAGTCAGAGAGTAATCATCATTCTAGGTAAATTTACAATATCCAACACATTGTTGGTTATCAATCATTTTCATATCAATTTCCCTAAATTTATACTAATGAGTCCATTAGTATTTAAAAAGTAACCTCCCATTGAGTGTTATATTCATCACCATTGTCTCTAACTCATATAATACTCAAACTCTAATGGTAAACCAATCACCATGCTGTCAAATCACTAGTACAATCATAGTGGGTCAGAAATTATTATTTTCCCTCTAAATATAATCCAATTATTTATATCTTAGTACAAAACATAGGTGATCACTCTAGGGTAACTCAAATCCCAAAATATAACCCACGTATCATAGTCTATTAATAATTCATATCTAATTACTCTCAACATAGCATCACTTATCCCCATATGAGACATCAATTTCCAAAGCAGTATCTACCTAACGATATTCACATAATACAATGTCTATCACTATATAACAGATTTAATCCATCAACTAATAATAAAATATAATTTCAATGAGTCATGTATGGAATAGTTTCTAGAGCTCCACCAAGTAAAAAAATCTCATTGAATACACAATTTCAGAAACTCCCACTCCTGTTGTTCAATCCCTTATACACTTAGTTGAATAATACATAATAAAAATAATTATTGATAATGAAGAAAATAATATAATTCACCTAACAAAATTATAGGTCCAATTTATCAATTCACATACATTCATAAACAATGCATTCCCATTCATTATCATTATCCGAAAGTTCATGTTTTACAAATGGAATAAAATTGATTAATTATAAAGAAAATATATTGAGTCAATAATATTAATACATAGAGGTATACATGTGAAACCCTCATTTATGAACTCTAGTAATTATATGTCCTAAATAAATATACTTAAAAATACTATCATGATGTAGTGCCTATAGATAAAAAACTATATTTTTAACATCGTAACTAAAATTCAATTTCATCTAAAATTAATATAAATTTATGAATTTTCCAATAAGTCACTAAACACTACAAAAAATATAAATCATATTTCATTAACAATTACCCAATATCTTATAACCATTTTACGTAAAATTATTATTATTATCTTTTTATTCCAATATAATCTAATTGGATTTCATATCAAATACCTTTTCTAAAATAAAAATATCAAAGCAAAATCGTGATAACAAATTTGTTGGATGAATTATAATTACTTTTTTTTATAAAACAATTTATTCTATGTAAAAAATGGATTATTGGTGAATAGAATAAGGATATTGTAGAGGAAGGGGGATACAAACCCAATCATTCAGTCACTGGGATGAAGAAACCTTGATGTTGTAATTTAAAAGGAGAACAAAAAGAGAATCTCGGTCCCTAAATTATGTAGGGGTCATTAATTCCCACAAAAAATATGGTGGAATACATAATATTTATTATGGTCTAATTGGTACCATGATTCTATCCATTAAACTTATAATGAAGTGGATTGTTTCCCATATTTTTAATAGTAAATACTGGGGACTCCATAAATCTTAAAGTTCCCTACTGATGTATCCACCAAGTCTACCTCAATTACATGAAACCCAAAGAATCACAATGATTACTTTTATTAAATTTTTAGACCTTTTAGAATATTAACTTATTTAATATGACTATAATTCACCACTTTTGATCGAGAACCCAAAAAAAATCAATATGGCTATAATTCAACTAGTGTATGGTCCATACTCTATTTAATAAAAACTCTCTTGTTTTATTACAAAATACATTTTATTAATATTCTCTTGCTTAATTTGTATCTTTACACATATCTATAAATGATTTTTATAACTAATATCTCATGTAACTTCATATTATATTACTATAAATCATTATGTCCTTGATGATATAATAATAATAGAGGTAAAAGTATCATTTATATATAAGTTAAAATTATATTTCAATTATAAAAAATAATGGTTCATCAATTAAAATTAATATGTCCCAAAATAAGTCAACATATTGGTTCACATGTGGTAGAAACAACATTAAATTAAATACAAATGAAACATGTATGGTTGTTTCTCTACAATATTATATATTTTTATGAACTCAATAATAATGTTCCAGTGTCTGTCTTATTAAGGTAATAATAAATTATATATGTGATAAATTAAAAGTTAAATTTTTTTTATTTATGGATATCCCAATATTTGATCTACACATGAGTAGTATGTTAGTATTCTAAATGAGAACATATATTTTTACACCTAATACTATACACATCACTAAAATGATAACATCATAGAATATTTCATTGTAATATACATTATGAAATGTAATTATACAATCCCCATCTCCATTATAGAAAAATTTCCAAATTTAATACTTAGTCGACTATTGAATATTTAAATCTAACCAAGTCATGTCAGAATAGTGAATAAGCATTGAAATTTATATCTTACAAGAACCATCATGGTACATTTCTTTCAATACTAATGAAAAACCAAAAGCAACACTAATTTGGTTTCAAATAAATTTCACCCTTTATGATTTATTATAATCCTCTCAAAAATTTGGTTAGCCTAAAAAAACCAATGACTTTATCCCCACCATATGATATTCCATATCCTCTTTGACTACCCAAAAAATTATTTTTGATTCATCATTTCCAATAAGTTGTTTTAAAAAATCCTGATTAATTAACCAAAAAATATTTATAATAGAATTATGGTGTTGGATATATGTTATAATAGTTCTTGATGAAAATATATTAAAAATTTTTCATTAATATACACCTATCATTGTCGAATTTATTATATTTCTCGGGGTATACATGTAAATTTAAAGGCTTCATCTTGGAATTTTTTTGATTTAACATACATAAATTAACTATGTCCCCTATAATAGCTAGGTGATTTATAATATTAATATCCATAATATATTTATTAAACTCTTTATAACTCATTCTAATTATTCTCATAGATTAATCAACAAAAAACCATCCCTAAAGTAGCTTGTACTCAAATTCACTAACAATATACCATTGGATGGCCAACTCCATCAATTTTTTCCACATCCAGATGTCATCTCTCAAATGTTTCCCTGATTAATATCATACATGATCACGAACAACATGTGACCATTATTCAAATCTCATTGTAATCCTATGAATTTAGTCCAATTATATCAGGGACTGAATTTCATTGAATCTATAATGATATAACTTCGAAGAAGATTCATTTTTCAACCTTAATCTACAAATCTCACAAACTATAAAAGGAAATTATTTCATAACTAATAAATAATATTTCTATATCCAGGTTGAGGTTAGTTTATTTCATATTATATAGTATATATGAAGTGTAAATTTCATCTCAGTTACAACTATGGTATTATTGTGTCTAATTAATTTCTCTTATTCTAATGAAGAAGAAACAAATATAGTATATTGAATTAATGTCAAAATATCAAGTACATTCTAACACCACCCTAAATTATGAACACTATGATGAATTCATAATTCATATACCACCAGTCATAGGACCTAATAATCAACTTTCATGAACCCCATTCATTTCAATCATGTTCCTCATAAAAATCACAATATGTACTCACTTTGTATCCTTTCAAAGGTATTAAAAATCCCAAATCCAATTTACAATAAATAATCAAATATTCCTCACGCCTATCAATTGAATAATATACCAATGATTCATATGTATGTTGGAAGTTATTTCTTTTGTCTAATCCCCACCCCTCTCTAATTATGAAATTGAGTATCATAAAACTTTTTAGGAAGAAATTAGAAAATCCCCCGTCTATATTGAAATAAAAATAGAATTTCACCCCATTTATTCAAATATTACTATATCTATGATCCCCTAACAAGTAAATAGAAAACATCCTAAAATGGACATACTAATGGAATAATAATTAATGATTTAATTACAAATTTTACATAAAAAGTCATATAAGAACTCATCATTATACTAATCTAATCCCCACCTGTATCACCATACCCCAATTACTAACTGTAGGTCATTCATAGTCACATCTATAAATATCTCCTTGATATCTATTATATTAGTCATTTCACCAGAATTTTGGATGGTTTGGACTGGTTGATTAAGGAACGACATATATTTTTTTATATAGAATATCAAATAAGTAATTTTTTAATTTTTATTTATTTATAGAATATTTCATTCTATCAAACTATTTTAACAAAGTCTCAAAATAATAGATAATTTCTTGAAAAATTTTTTAATAGTATAATGTGTATGCACACTCTCCTTAACACCTTGGTTTGAGATAAAAATAACATATAAAGATAAAAAATGTTTGTATATTTATAAAAATAACAGAAATACAATAGTCGTAAATCATAAATATAATCCTAGAATCCTAGAAACATGTATTTCTACATATAATTTTATTTAATAGGAATAAATATTTATTTAAAATAGTTTTATGGATCATGAATTTAACATATATAATTTAAAAATTAGTAATATAAATGAAAACAAGGATCTAAAATCATTTTTTAATTTCTTTAACCATTAGCCCACTTGTTGGAAAAAGACCATTACCATAGATCTATGTGTTATATAGGTTATTAAATAAATAAAAGGGTTATATAACACCTCATTGGGTGGATATAAAATCTGTATAATGAAAAATAATAACATTTAAATTGCATAAACATGAAATAAGTGTATAATAGAATATAATAATATTTAAATAAAGAGAAATTATTATATTTGAAAATTAATAATTACCATTATCTATAAAATGGATTTTTATATACTAATAATGTTACGTTATAAATCATAAAATTATTACCCATCATATTTATCATAAATAGGGTGTATTAGTGGGTTTAGATAAAATATAATGGATACATTACCTGTTTTCCTAGAACAAAAATACGTCTATCATAATATCATCATGAACTCTATCTTACTTTTAACTAAACAAGGCATCTACAAATACATTCATGTTAGTAACATGATTATAATTTCCACCAAACAATATGTGTAGAATCATACCATGAAACCCATAAATATATATATGATGTTATAAATACATTTGGTACACACATTGTTTGTTATAAATAGATTCAATCCATTGATTGGAGATGATAGATAAAAATTAGCTAATGTTTTAAACACATTCAATAAATCCATAGGTCTAGTGTAATTTTATATTAGAAATAAATCTGTATTTTCTCTAGAACAAAATATATATTTTTTAATAAAATACATCACATGTGGTTTCCTACTTGACATATAATTAAATAAGAAATACAATGGTTGTGGGGAAAAAATGGGTGTTCATAGATACCCATTAAGGTAAAACCAATCAGATATAAATTAATGTTTCATTTTTTTATAAAAAAGTGTAAATTTATATGCAAGAATGAATACTCAAGGAATAAGATAATAGTATAAATAATTAATATTAAATAGATAATGAAAACATCAAAATTACACATAACATTACAATTCCAAATGATATGATTATTTTTCGAAAACATGATTAGAAAATATCATAAAAAATTCATTTTCAGTCAACATGAAATTCGTACAAAAATGGACTTGGATAACTACATATTTCTCTTTATATAATTATAATTCCCTAGCCTTAAACATTACTTAATCTTGAGATAAATAATGAAATAAAATTGTGGATCATTTTAGGTTTAGATATTTAGTTAAATATGCTACAAAAATTAAATTACATTTAAAAAATATAAATGTAGATACTTCTACTATATTACTATTTTTTTCAAAAAAAAAACTCCTATAACAAAAACATGTCTAGATCGATGTTTTAGATAGCATGATTTTTCCTTGATACCATCCCAGACCCAATTCATCTTTATCTCTTGTGAAAAACATTTCCAAACATTAACTGAGCATAAAACTATTAGTATGGATTATTAAATAATAATTAAAACATTATCCCATCAATAAATACAAATCGATGATGGCATCTTTTTCAATAATAACATACATTATAAAATCATTATATTTATGAATAAAACATAAAAAAATCATAAACCATAAAGGTAACTTATGGAATACATAACATACATTCATTTTAGCATTCACAACTACATAGTGAGTTACGTTTGGAATACCCATCAAAATATATTCCCAAAATATCTTTTTATAAACATTAACACATACCTAAGTCATATTGCACAATGCATTAGAGAGCTATCGCGGGCTCACCCGCCCTTGGTTTATCATGAAACAACCCGTATACATAAAAATTTCCCAAGAACCATAACATATTCATAACACTTAAAACATGAATAATTGAAATATAACATTTCCACATTGTAGTCAGAATATATCTTTTCATGATATTTACATAATCAAAGATTTATATAATCATTTTCAAAACCATTTAAAACATTTACTAATGATATTTTCTAATCAAAGTGTCTCATACCACTATGATTGTTTAAATGGAATTAAAATTTAGAAACATTATATTCCTTATAAATAAATCCTTAAACCCATTTTGAAAACATGGACATGAATGATAAATATTTAGAAGAATAAATCTTTGATGTTTTTAAATCTATATTTTAGTTAAAGAGCCTTGTAACACTTAAGAAGCACTAGACTAAAAATAAATTAAGAATATATAAAACCAAAATTTTAATATCATGATAATTAGTTTAATAATGATATAATATTTCAAAGGGTATTATATATACAATATAAAAAAAATTGGTGCATAACATCTATTTAGTCTCAATGGAATGTAATTTGAGAAGAAATCCCATAAAATGTCCATATGTTTAGATTAACAATAAATCAAAGACATAATTATGTGTGAAAAATATAAATAAATCCAATATAAGTGGATATTATGTTTAAAACAGCTAGAGTACACTCATGCATATTTATAGCAAGACATAATCATGAATTGTATATTTGACCCAAAGAATATTAATTTTTAAAGAAGTTCCCTTATAATAATTTGACAGCCTAACAACGTCACATTAAAATTTATAAAATGAGTTGATGAGAGAGATAATTATCTCTCATAACATGGACATACAATTTACATCAATAAGGATATATAATAACATATCACATCATATGAAAAATTAAATTAAAATACATGAAATAAATGAAGTCATTGACTAAATGAGTATGGTTAATGTTTCCCTTACTGATTAGGTAGATTACGAAACATACACACCATGATGGAAAAATCATACAATGAATATATAAATAGCCACAAATTAAAGTATAAAAAATAATAATAAAATATCTGGAAGTAAAAACACCACATAAAATAAAATAGTGGCAAATATAGCACGAATCTCAAAGGAATTTAATATGAGATGAAAACCCATTACCTCAAGCCAGACATGTCTTGTAAGTTCTTTGTTATTAATTCATAATAAAAGTAAGTAAATTTAGACTCTCATAATAACATATTTAATTTTTATTATTCCTTTTATATCACTTATTATCTTTCTATAACAATTAGTCAATTATTTGAGTTCATATTGGAAATTTTTTCAGTGTTTGAAATAGGAGTTAAAAATGAACTGGTTATAATTATAAATTATCCGTGTGGTATAAATTACATTATCTATATAATGATATTCATGATGTATATATAATATATATCCATTATAAAGGTATTTATTATATTCCATATCATTTGGATATATAAAAAGGAAATGCAATGTTCATTGAGACGGTAAGCCGTACGTACGCATTAACGCTACATACATTTCATTTTAGTAATTTTAAATGGAATGAAAACCAAAATATATGTTGGTATATTATTATTCTTTCATAATAAAATATTTTATATATGTTACCTATGTTAATTTACACCATCCTTTATACATTTTATGTGTGGTATGAATGAGTAATATAACTTTGAGGGGGTAGTAGTCCACACTTCCTCAAATGAAATTATCGTATTTATCAATTATGGAAACCATAATGGTATAGTATATATGAAAAATAAATAAGAATAGAGAAATCATAAAAATATTATATAATTTATATTAATTTAGTTCCAATATAATGTCCATCATGAGAGGTGGAGGTAGATATTTGAACAATCATCGTTTTGTGGGGTAGTAGTTCATTGTTCACAAAAACATTATGTTTGTATCCATTAGATTGTGGTTTGTGTAAATATATTTATAATAATTCTCATAATTTTTTTTATATTTTGGAAACATTTTTTGTTATAAATTAAAATAAAAAATATAGTTTAGTGTGTTGGAGAAGTAAAATAAAAGAAAAGAACTTAAGTAAAGATGTTACCATTAAATCGGGTAAAACCCTTGGGGTTGAACCAAAAGGATTCTTTGAAGTGCCTTATGCATAAGTTATGTCTTATACGAGTAAGATAGGGATATATGGAGATTAAATGGGTAATGTATGGATGAGACAAGGGGCTTGAGAGGTGGGAGTAATGGGTAATAGGTGATGTATTTTTAATCGGGGGGGAGGGGATCTTTTGGAATGTTTGAAAACCTTATTTTATTATTTACAGATTTTCAGTCTCAAATGACCAAAATACATTAAATTAAAAAAATGATGAATTTTGATCGAAATAAAATCATCCAATTAAAATTGGACTGGTTTTTGATATCTTTTTAAATTTCATAATCTCATTTATTTTAATCATTTATTAACAAGATAATCAATGCATCAACATTATGTCATAAATAGTTTTATTTATTTGACGTCTAAAATTATAAATAAAATACCATGATATAGTAAATATATTTAACATTCTTATGAATATTTATAGATGAATAGATAAAATATATAAAAAATAATTTACTAAAATATATGTGTTCTATACTTTTTTACTTTACTATAAATTAATTAATATAAAACATCATTTTCACCCATATGGGGCTCAATGGGGTCCCAAAATAAACACAAGTATTCCCATAGCCGGTCATGTATCTTCCAATATTATTATGACATGTTTTAAAGAAATTTTTTATTATTATAATATTAGTTTCTACCCTTATTTATCAGATTTACCTTTTAACTATTGTAAATATAAAATTTAATAATGTAAAAATTCATAATGTCTAAAAATAAAATATACCTATTCACACAATCTGAATATCTTGATTCCAAATATGTAATCCATTTTTTCAAAATCAAAATACAGAAGTGACAGAAATTAATTTAAAATTAATTCCAGCTGTTCAAATGAAAAAACCATTTTTAAGAAATAATATCCCTAAAAAGATTGACACTAGTTTGTCTTCAAATTAAGAGTGAAATTACATCCATTGACCAAAATTGGATTAAATGGAAAAAATATAATACAATTATACATTAAATCAAATTACTATAATATTCTATCTATAAAGAAAATATAGATTAAAATACTGTTTTGAATTAAAATACATTATTTTTTACTATTCATTAAAAAAATTAACAATATAAGAAAAAAAAATTTAATCTAATGTAAATTCCGATGTCCTATTTCCAAAGAAGAATATTATTTTTTCAAAGAGAACAAATAATAGTGAAAAAAATTGATTTAAAAATGGTTTTCCGTCAAAAAGCGTTAAATAGGTCCGGTATAGAATATTTTATTATTTATGGTTAAAATTGGATTATTTATTATTTTACGCCACTAAAATTTATTGGATAAATTTGAAAACATTTAACAAAAATGTATAATCATGTTTTAGTTATTAATTTTCATTCCAACCATTACAACGACTAGATATTAAATACCATTTAAATTTATAATAATATTATATTATTTTTTAGTATTACTCAATGTTTTGTGCAATGTAATATTTCAGAGAAATCTGTTGTGTGTGTTGATTACAATATCAGAAAAATCATCCCATGTTATGTAAAACAAATATTTAAATCAAAAATTATATGAAATATGAAAATTTCAGATTCTATATTTAAATTGGATGTTACAACCTTCCCCCATTTTCAAAATTGTGTCCTCGCAGTTTTAAAATAGCTCTTAGAAATTTCTTAATATGTACAACATTTTGAAATGAGTTAATAAAAATATCACTTTAAAATAAATAATGAAAAGTAAAAAGGTCAACCAGGATAATGCATACTAGGATTCTATGTAGGAAACCATGGATATAGAGGAGAAACTAAGGTTAATGTTTTGAAAAAGAGTGATAGAAAACATGATTATCAAAAAGTTAACAACTAGAAAATCACAAACATGTGATGGTTTAAAAGGTTATTGATTCCCCAGTAAGAGAAGATAACAAAACACGGTTTTTATGATCCTTTTCATAATTTTGTAGAATTTATTTATGATATTGACTAAGGACATAAGAAAATATACTTACTTTTCATGAAAAATATCATCCTTTTGTATGTTTCTAAAAAAACTCATCTTTTCTCCAAATGATGAGTATTCAATATGACATGGTAATACCTAATGTGATTGAATGAAATTATAGAGAATCACCTAATCTACAGGGTATGATCTATATATTTCCCTTTTATATAGACATTAACCAAAACCAAAATGATTAGTACAAGATCAAATATTCCAAAAAGGGAAAATATTTTATAAGAAATAAATACTAATATTAATCTCCAAAATAGAATAAACAATACCGAAATATCAATAAAGATATTTTAATAAACAAATGTCCTTAAACTTATTTAATATAACCAAAAATATAATTGAAAACCAAAACTCAGAAGGATTTAATCACACAGTCTTCCTCAGTAAATCATAATAGTTATCTCTAAATGAAATAGACTAATCTAAAAGTATCATATTGAAGTGTAATTAAACAAATATCAGAATTTTTAGGATAGTTTATTCTTTACCATAAATAACCCAAATCTCCATATGTCCATTTTAGAAACATATATTCATCAAAAAAAATTTCCACCCTTACTCCTCAAATGAAATCCTAATGAATTTTATTTTCCTTAGCCATATAGTTAACCAAAAAGAGAAAACATATTCCAAAATAACAATTATCAATTAATCACCAAATATTATTCCTATGTTATGGATATCCATTTAATAAAAAATAATATACCAAACCAACTTATTATTGATCAATAAATAATTTAACTAACAAGAATAGGTTATACTAACGTGGGACATCATGTAATCTAGTGGTAGGCAATAAATCTCAATTTCATGTTGGTTGTGGGTTCGATTATCGAAGCATTGTCTGACGTGATGGGTTGTCACACACTCTTTGTGTTGTCCTTTTTTAAAAACTATACAATTTTATAACATTCCAAAAAAAATTTACAAACTCCTCAAAATAACCATTAAATGATTTGACCTCAATGGTTGTCTTATGTCTCTCATTTTCATCCAAGCTCATAATGACCTCAATATCTTAATTCATTCAGTCTTATATATATTGACAATTTTTACTTCCAAAAAATATCACTATTCTCAAATAATTAACATCATACCTTGACCAGTGCATCCACATGGTTTAATCATCATATTGTTCACATAGATAGATGGTCCATGCATTCCAACAATGATTTTGAGATCTTTCCAAACCATCAGCTTCCACAATCAAAATACACCTCATTCAACATGGGAAATATGGGTGATCATAGAAAAACAGTTTCTGAAAAAATCATGTATTCCATAAAATTTCCAAACATGTAAAAAAATTTATTTTTATAAAAAATTATGACTAAATTTTATTTTAATCATTAAATTAGTGTCCATTTAAAATAACATAATTGTTGTTTGGAGTGGATACTCAAGAGGGGGGTGAATTGAGTTGCAATTAAAATTTCTATTAAAATGTTATCTATTTAAAATCCCCCAATTTATAAAACAAGTTAAACTGTAGTGAATTTATACAAATTGTAAATGTTCAATTAGCTTCTCAAATATTGATTAGGTCACAGTTAATTTAACCACAAGATTAAACTAACTTTTGAAACTAACCTACTAATTTACAACAAGAGTAAACACTTGCTAATTTAACTATCAACATAGCTTTAAAAAAATTTGTATTTCAAAGTAATAGCAGCGAAAAAAATAAGATATATTTAGTATACTATAAACTTAAACTAAAGATGCACAACAGATATAACAAGAGGTTCAGTCTCAAGCTGAGACTTAGTCCTCTCAAATTTATATATAATTGATCCACACCCTGGATCGAGGTTAACAACAGTTTACAAAACTGTCTAGGCCACGCAGGGGCCTCTACCACTATTCTTCGTGGGAAACAAAACAAAGGCTAGGCCACAAAAGGACCTATTCCACGGTTGAAGTGGGTAAAAAAGAGTAAACAATTGTGGTTTGAGGATTTTAATATCCTCCAGTTCGGTGCAGGAGATAGTGTGTGTATAAGAAATACAGAGTACACCACACTGATCGAATATTAATAAAAAAATCACATAGAGAGAGGAGATAACAGTTTAGAAAGCTCTAGTGATTATTAATGAAACACTGGACATATTGGATTCAGAAGGAATGCTTCTGAGTCCTTCTCTGTTTTTGTTGTTGAAAACCAGTGTGTCGTAGTCATCTTGTCTTTTACAGGTATGAAAAAGATCTCTTCATTCATCGTGTGTTCTTCAGTGGGGTTGGATTGGATTCATGATAATTCTTTGAAGGTATGGAAAACACTTTCTTGATCAGGATTCTTCTTCTAGTAGTGCTCTCGGTGTATGTATGTTCTTCTCGTTGTATGTTCACACTTGCACACCGCTTCACTTCTATATAGTGTACTGCATCTTAATCTTCCTTATATTCCACGAGTTCTAGCAGTAGGAATGAATCCCTTTTCATAGGTATGAGATACGGTTTCCTTACATGACAAAAACTATCATTAAATAACATTAATTGCATTAAAAACATAAAATATGACCGTTAGTATTATTTAAATAATATTGACAAAAAGTCAAGGAACAGTGTCATAGTGATTAGGTAAACAGTGTCATCTTCACGGTTTGAGGTTCAAGGTATGAGCTTCACGGTACGAGCTTCATAGTATGAGCTTCACATTACGCGCTTCACTGTATATTCATGTCACGGTGTCTAGATCACGGTGTCTAGGTCACGGTGAGTCCTTCACGGTGTCTGGGTCACAGTGAGTCCTTCACGGTATGTTCATGTCACGGTGTCTAGCTCACGGTGTCTGGGTCACGGTGAGTCCTTCATGGTGTCCAGGTCACGGTGAGTCCTTCACGGTGTCTGGGTCACGGTGAGTCCTTCACGGTGAGTACATACTTAGAAAAATATATGTATTTGAACATAGACAGATTATGCAAATTATGGATTAAGCTTAATCGTTAGAGAGTAAGAGAACATGAATCATAAACATAAAGGCTTGATAATATATGTGATATTTTTGATCATGCGTAAGATGTAAATAATAAAGAGAGTAATTAACATCCATAAGATTTTTTATCAATAAACCATGATGAGTAATTATTATTGAGATTGAAGAGGATTATCAAGATGTGCAATGAAGATTGAGATTAATTAACTGTAAAGGGATTTGTGATCATTAAAACATTATTAACACATGAGGAGTCCAACAATCTCCCCCTTTTTGATGATCACAAATCATATATAGGCATAATATAAATGAAATGAAACATTAATGATCCTAGCATTACAAAAAAAAACAATTTAGAACTGACACTTGTATCTTTTCTCCCCCATTAATACTTGTAGAGATTTCTCCCGCTTTTGGGATTATCAAAAAGTAGAGAAAATGAAACTTCGGCAGTTTTCATTAAACAAAGGGTTTAAAATACAACATACAAGAGAAATAATAACATTATACAAGAAATTAAATCCCATAAAAAAGAAAACAGTATCGAGACTCTTCAGGGATCCATCTTTTCCTTGCCTTTATCAGTAGCAGGAACTGGTGCTGAAGTAGATGAAGACATAGATGCAGTAGATAAAGAGGGTAAGGGTGGACCTTCAAAAACACATGGAGCTAAAGTGGGAGTAGAAGATGATCTAGGCATAGGTTGGTTAAGAATGACTGGCCGGATCTGGGAAAGATCTTGGCTAACTGACATGGCAGTTGAGGCTAAGGTAGGTAGAGCATCTCTAATGGGTGCAGCAGCTGGAGAAACTATAGCAGTACTCTGCACATAAAGATACATCTTCAAAATATTGATGAAATCAGTAATTATTTCACCACTATATTGCATATCCTTTTTAAAATCATCCTTATTTTCCATAAACATGTCCAACAATCTGGTGAACATTTTTAGTTTTTTAACTTTAGTTTTAAAAGCATGAGTCACCGAAGGGATTCTCAAATTTTCCACAAGATATATAAAGTGATCTGTCATATCACTTTTAGAGAAAATCCGGGATAGTTAAAGATCAATTTTCTTTGTGATCTTTTGTTTAGCATCATTGGCTATCTTAGAATGAATCATGACCAAGTCCAATGCTTTATCACTGTTTTTAAACACTTCTTTCAAAGATGAAATATCCAATCCACTGAAGGAACTCCGAATTTCTTCCATTATTATGGATCTCAGCATAGAATTATCCAATGAATATGTGGAGGTCTGACCAGAAGCAAGTGAAGCCTTGACAGCTTCAGTTAAAACTTTGAGTTGTTTCAGAACTTTTTGCAGGCAACCAGGGTATTCATCTGTATGCTTATTCAGAGTTTCCACAAGCACTCTCATGCATTCCAGCATCTTGATGTGTCTTTTTCCAATCTTTTCATCGAAAAAAAGGAGGTATGGATGAACTTCAGACACAATTTCCCCATCATGGAGGGAATCAGATGTCTTAAGAGAAGAAGGAACAGGTGCAGGGGCAGAAACAACAGCAGGTTCTGATCTCAAGGATAACTCATTCTACAAACTTGCTATCATATTTTTCAGATTTGAAACATCAGTGCTCAGAAGCTGATTCTCTACTCCATCTTCTTGAATTTATCCGATCATCCTTGTATTAATATGCAAGATAATATTTTCCAAGAGAATTGATGAATATTCTTGACTTAACTGAGTTGCTGGACGAGGTTGAGTGGAGAAAATTTTCTCAACTCCAGCTAACAATGTTTCTCCAAAAACTTTCAGATCCTCATTGGTCACAATGGAGTGATTCTCGAGTAAGGGTGTAGGTAAAGGTAGTGGTTCAAATTCTGGTTGAGGTTTAGAGTCATCTTCAGACTCAGATTCTGATTTAGATTGAGGTTGGGGCTCTGGTTCTGGTTCTGGATGAGCTACAGACTTCTGTTGAAACAGAGAAGTAATATCCATTCCAGTTGTAGACACTTGCTCTGACTCATTCACATCAGAAAAGCTTGGGAAAACAAAACGGGTGTGCAAAGAGTATGAGACAGCAAGTTGAGAAGCTTCAGCACATCCAGCTTCTATAATCTCATGATTTTGAGGTTCCTACCCTTCAAATTGTTCTTCCCTTTCATATTATTGAGGCATAAGAACTTGGAAAAGATCCACAAGATCATCCCTGATCTCTTCAGCAAATTCTTTGCTTGCCAATTGGATGGACATTTCCATCCTCTCTTTAGCAGAAGGAATTATCTCAGGAATCGACTGTTCCACTAGTTGATCTTCCAGACTTTATTCATTTTCAATAGAAAGATCCTCTTAAACAGGATTTGCCTCAATGGTTGGTTACCATTCTAAATCAGGAAAAACCAACTTCCTTGCAGCATTAGGATGAGCTTCTGGATTTACATCCGCACTGGAAGAAGGAGATTTATCTTCTCTCAAACTAGCACCAACTTCCTCTTCTTGAGGTATTTCATCAGGGATAACAGCAGGGACAACAGTCCTTTCTTTTTCAACAGGAGTTGTTTCCATTTGAGGTCTTCCATCTTCTTCTATTGGAGATACTTCAGCAGTTACATACTCTTCTTCTTCTTCTTCTGAATACTCAGCCACTTCATTTGGTTCCAAACCATGATCAAATAGATTTTTAGGCCTTCTTGGATAGTCAACAGGATTGAACATTTTATACATTTGATCATTATCCTCTACCCACTGCTTCTTCCAGGGGTTCCAGCTAATATTCATTATTCTGATGATAGGCATCGATAGGTAGAAATCAAGTTCCTCTAACTTTTCTTCATTCTGTCCAACCATCCCTTTGGAAACTAACATAGCCGAAATCATCCTTGAGTAAAACTAGGAGGTGGATTTGGAAGTGACTTTGATCAACTCACATAAATGATTGATAACATACTTGCATAGGTTTATCTTATGGCCATTCTTCAATAGATGAATCAGGAACACATCTTGATACTTCATCGCAGCAAAATCTAATTTTCTTGGACTAATCAAAATTTGAACAAACTTGAACAGAAGTCTAGTCTCCCCATCTAATTCAGCTGCTATGGCCCTTTTCTTGGTTCCATTTCTAGTCAGGTGTTCCAAAGAAGTCTCTAGGTCAAAGATGTCGGTTGTTGGAGGAGGGTCTCTCTAGTAATCCTCACAATCTCCTTCATATGGAATACCTAGGCATACATCCCACAACCTCGAAGAGAAAGATCACTTTTGACCATTTATCCAGCTTGTCACCATAAATATTCCTCCAAACTCAAAAGAAAACGTTACATACTGGTAAAATTGAAATACCAATCTTGGGTAGATTGGTTTATTCTATCCACTGAACCATCCAAGCCATTCATGATCTCATAAAATGTTCAAAACTAAAGATCTTCTAGATATCAACAACTCTGGACAAACCTCTCTTTCAGGTAAAAATGTAAGGCTTACCAGATTTTTGTTTAGAGGTCCTTCAGGAGCTATCCTCGGTATCCTCTTCTGTTTCATAGTGTGGCACTTCTCAGACGAGGGTGAAGATAGAGACTTCATCCTTGGCAACCACTAAAGGTTCGGGCAAGAGGGAAGAGAAGGTTCAAGAGAGAGTTCATGTAAGGAATCAAATTAAACCCTTATGTTTTATCATTTGGGAATGTCAAACGTTATAAAAACAAAAATATTGGAAATAAAATAGCGGTGAAATAAAAAAATTAAACGATACGAGTTAAAATAATAAATAAAAAAACATTCATAGTGAGATAGTGAGAAGGTGTTGCAGTGTGATGAAAACTAGTCATCACGATGAGACAGTTGATAGTCACCACAGTGAGATAGTGAGCATTCTGTGCAGTCACGGTGAGATAGTAAGTTGAGAGACCATGAGCATAAAATCTTGACGGTGAGACCGTGAACATAAAATTGTAACTTAGAAACATTGACTATGAAACTGTAAAGTAAAATAAAGTACAATATTAAACGTTTAGATCAGTAAGATATTCACATATGATTAATCATACTAAGATCATGTATGATGTAGTCTAATCTATCAGAATTTAATGGTTTAGTAAATATATCAGCAAGTTCATATTCAGTAACAATGAATTCCATAGTGATATCACCATTTTCATAATGATCCCTCAAAAAGCGATGTCTTACATAAATATGTTTTTTCCTAGAATGAGAAACAGGATTCTTAGAAATGTTAATAGCACTTTTGTTGTCACAATTTATTGGGACATGTCTGAAATGATATCCATATTCTAGTAATGTGTGTTTTATCCAAAAAATATGTGCACAGCAACTGTCGGCAGCTATGTATTCAGCTTCTATAGTAGATAATGCAACAAAATTTTCTTTCCTACTACACCATGATACAAGTGACTTGCCTAAAATGTGACATGTTCTAGAGGTGTTTTTTCTATTTAACTTACATCCAGAAAAATCAGCATCATGATAACTAACTAATTCAAATGTTTTTCCTTTGGGATAGAATATTCCTAAATTGGGATTATTCTTGAGGTATTTGAAAATTCACTTTACAACATTTAAATGTGACTCTTTAGGATTTGCTTGAAAACGAGCACACATACACACACTAAACATAATATCAGGATGACTACCAGTCAGGTAAAGTAGACTTCCAATCATTCCTCTATAAGTGGTTTGATCAACTGATTTACCATTTTCATCAAGATCAATCTTACAGGTGGTAATCATGGGAGTGTCACTACTTTTTGTGCTATCCAATCTAAATCATTTTAAAAGATCTCTAGTATGTTTACTTTGTGTTAAAATAATTCCATTATCATTTTGAATGATTTGAAATCTGAGAAATAATTTAAGTTCACCCATTATAATCATTTCAAAATCATTTTGCATCATTTTAGAAAAATCAGTACATAATGTAGTTATTGAAGATCCAAAAATAATATCATCTACATAACTTTTTACAACTAAAACAACTTTAGAAATTCATTTTATAAACAGAGTAGGATCAGCTATTCCATTTGTAAAACATTTAGAAATTAGAAAAGTACTTAATCTATCATACCAAGCTCTTGGAGCATGCTTTAAACCATATAAAGCTTTTTATAATTTGAAAATAATAATTGGAAAATGAGGGTTCAAAAATCCAAGTGGTTGTTCAACAAAAAAATCCTCATCAATATACCCATTCAAGAATTCACTCTTGAAATCCATATGATATAGTTTGAAATTTAGATGTGCAACATAAGAAAGTAAAATCCTAATAGCTTCTAATGTGGCTACTGGAGAAAAATTCTCTGGATAGTTTATACCTTCTTCTTGACTATAGCCTTGTGCAACTAGCCTAGCATTATTTCTAACTATGTTTCCATATTCATCTACTTTATTTATAAACGCCCATTTAATTCCTATTGTGAAAGTGTCCTAAGGGTTTTCAACAAGGTTCCAAACATTATTTCATTCAAATTTATTGAGTTCTTATGGCATATCAATTACCCAAAATTCATCATTAATAGCATCATCAATGTTTTTAGGTTCAAGATGTGACAAGAAGGCTTGATGTTCAACCTGATTTCTAAGAGAAGATCTAGTATGTGTCCCTCTATCAGGATTTCCTACAACAGCATCTAAAGGATGATTCTTTAGAATTCCAGTTGATCTAGTAAAGGTAAGACTAGAAATTTCAGATTCTTCTCTAGGTTAATGTTCATTACGAACAGATTCTGGAATATGTCTAGAACTGGTTGTCTTTATAGCAGGTTTATTGGATTTTTCATTAAGGTCTAGAATAGATAAATCTTCTTCAAGATTTTCAAGAGAGGTTTTAGGCTCATGTTGATTAGTTTCATCAAACATGATGTGAACAGATTCTTCCACCCATTTGGTTCTCTTATTAAAGAATCTATAGGCTTTGCTAGTTAATGAATAAGCAAGAAAAATTCCTTCTTCACTTTTAGAAGAAAACATATCAAGATTATCCTTTGTATTAGGAATAAAAACATTACAGCCAAAAACTCTAATGTAACTAACTTTAGGTTTTCTATTGTTCCACAACTCATAAAGGGTCTTCTAAAGAACAGGTCTGATCAAGACACTATTAATGATATAACAAGATGTGTTGACAGCTTTAGCCCAAAAGTAAATAGGTAGGTCATATTCATTAAGCATAGTTCTCACAATTTCTTGCATGGTTCTATTTCTTCTTTCTAATACACCATTCTGCTGAGGTGTCCTAGGAGCAGAAAAGTTATGACTATAGCCATTGTGTGAGTAATAGGATTCAAACTCATGATTTTAAAACTCATGGCCATGATCACTTCTTAGGGTTTTAATCTTATGTCGAGTAATATTTTCTATATATTTGGAGTATTTGACAAAGTAAGAACAAGCTTCACTTTTGTGAGCTAAGTAGTATACCCAAGTATATCTAGAAATGTCATCTACTAAGACATAGACAAAGTTCTTTCCATTTATCTTAGAAACTCTATATGGTCCCTAAAAATCCATGTGAACTAACTCCAGAGGTTGAGAAGTTGAAACATCTTTTGTTGATTTAATAAAAACCTTATGTTTCTTTCCCTTTTGACAGGGATTACAAACGTTGTCATTTGGAAACTCAGGTTTAGGTAGGTCTCTAAATAAGTTCTTCCTTGTAAGTTTTCTATGTGATTATACATTTTAGTGTCCTAATCTTCTATGCCATAACCAGGACTCTTTATGAAAAGCATTTAGTCGGGTATCCTTTTGCTTAGCTAAGGAATTTAAATCAACAGCATAAACATTTTCATTTCTTAGAGCAGAAAAAACTAAAACATTTTTAGAATTAAAAAAATTACAAGATTCATTTTCAAATTTTAAATTAAAATCATCATCACATAATTGAGAAATACTTAACAGATTATATTTCAGTCCATCAATAAATAAAACATTAGAAATTTATATTGAGTCAGTGTTACCAATTTGGCATAGGCCAATGATCATTCCTTTAGAATTATCACCAAAGGTGACATGTCCTCCATCAAAATTTATTGAACTTTTGAAAAACGAGTAATCCCTTGACAAATATCTTGAACATCCACTGTCTAGATACCGTATCTTCTTGTGGGAACTCTTCAAGCAGGTTTCCTTCAAAACTAATTTAAATAGAAAATGATACTGGTACCCAAATCTTCTTGGGTCCAGACAGGTTAGAAATCAATGATTTCGGTACCCACATTTGTCTTATGGGTCTCAAATAATTCACAGAATCAAAATATTTTGAAAGATAAACTCAAATAGATTTAAAACTAAGTGAATAACTAGTCGAAGCATACAAATGTCCAAAACTAGAACAGGAAGTATTCTGACCACATTTATGAAAAATCTATTGTTTGTAATATGTCTTTGTCCAGGTTGGTATCCTATTCCAATAGTATATCTAGGTGCAATCTGCTTACCTAGCATCTGAGTAAGAGTATCTTTTCCATTTGTGAATTTCTCTAAGTCATTTCTAAGTTTCTCATTTGACAATTTCAGTTCAGTGTTTTCTTTAACCAACCAAGCATTCATTTCCATTTCTATGCCAAGATCATATTTACGTTTAAGAGTTAAAGCATACTATTTCTTTAAACCTTTGTATTTTTCTTTTAGCTAATTACAGGATTCTTCCAACATATCATAGTATTCAAACAGTTCATATTTTGACATATTTTCAGAATCAGAATCATCTCCAGAATAATAAGAATTTAAAGCTAGTGTTTAAGATGTTACCTCAGAAGTGTTTTTCATAAAACACATGTTTGCCTTATTTTTGTTTTCAGTCTCAGAAGCTTCAGATTCACTGGAGATATCCTCAAAAGTACTCCATGTAGCCTTCATGTCATTCTTATACTTATTATCATTATACTCATATTTCTTCTTGTATTTCAGCTTTGGACAGTCTTCTTTTATATGTCCTTTTATTTTGCATTCATAGGAGACAACTTCATCAGATTTGTTATATTTCTTCCAATCCTTTTTCCAGTGGCCCTTGTTATCATACATTCCTTTGTAAATTGATTTTCTGAAAAATTTCTTCTTCCTATAAAACTTCTTAAATCTTCTGGCTATGTGAGTCATTTCTGCATCACTATCAGATGCACTTTCACATTCATCACAGCTTGAGATATCACTTACATGAAGCATCTCCTTATCTTTATTCTTTGAACTAGTAGTCTTGAAATCCATTAACTTCCTTTTTGGTTCATCTTCTTCTTATTTTTTTACCTTATGTTCTTCCTCATACATCATTAACTTACCAATAAGTTCCTTGACTAGCAGTTTACCAATATCACAAGATTCTCTGATTGAAACAGAAGTGCCCCTCCATCGGTCTGGTAGACATCTCAAGATTCTCATACTTTGTTCCTTTTCTCGAACAGCTTTACCAAGTGAATTAATTGTATTGACTATCCCATTGAACCTGAGATACAAATCAGAAATAGGTTCATCAGTCTTCATCTTAAGATTATCATATTTAATAGTATAAGTATTTAATCTCATTTCTTTAACATTGGTTGTTCCTTCATGAGAAACACCCAAAGTATCCCAAATTTCAAAAGTAGTTTTTCAAGCAGAAATTCTGTTAAACTCCACATATCCTAGAGCACGGTACATGGCATTAATAGCATTATAATTATTATTGTAAGCTGTCTTTGTAGGTTCAACCCAAGTTATTCATTCAGTTTTTGGAATTTTATGATGAGATTCTATAGCAGTCCAGATATCATAACCCATGCTTTCTAAATGAATTTTCATTGTATGTTTCCACTGAGCATAGTTTGTACCATTGAAAAATGGTGGTCTATTAGTAGCATCACCCTCAAGTCTATTATCCATGATAACTATGTTGAGAACAAAAATTTGTGAGAGATAAAAATTTAGAAATAACATAAATTTTAAGAACATCAAAATAAAACTAAAATCACAGTTGAGAAAACATAGTATATCAGAAACTATTTTAATTCCTCTGATACCAAATGTTGGTCGGAGTGGACACTCAAGAGGGGGGTGAATTGAGTACCAATTAAAATTTCTGTTAAAATATTGTCTATTTAAAATCCCCAAATTTATAAAAAAAGTTAAACTGTAGTGAATTTATACAGATTGTAAATGTTCACTTATCTTCTCAAAGATTGATTAGGTCTCAGAAAATTTAACCACAAGATTAAACTAACTTTTGAAACAAACCTACTGATTTACAATAAGTGTAAACACATGATAACATAACTATCAAAGTAGCTTTAAAATAGTATTGTATTTCAAAGTAATAGCAGTGGAATAAATAAGATATATGTAGTATACTATTACCATAAACTAATGATGCACATCAGATATAACTAGAGTTTCAGTCTCAAGATGAGACTTAGTCCTCTGAAGATTATAAAAATTTGATCCACACCCTAGATCAGGGTTACCAATAGTTTACAAAACTATCCAGGCCACGCAGGGACCTCTACCACTATTCTTCGTGGGAAACAAAACAATGACCAGGCCACACAAGGTCCTCTTATAAAGTTGACGTGGTTAAATAAGAGTAAAAAATTGTGGTTTGAGGATTTTGATATCCTCCAGTTCGGTGTAGGAGACAGTGTTTGTATAATAAATACAGAGTAGACCACACTGCTCGAAAGTTAATAAAAAATAACTTAGAGAGAGGAGATAACAGTATAGAAAGCTCTAGTGATTATTAATAAAGCTCTGGACTCGTTGGATTCAGGAGGAATTCTTCTGAGTCCTTCTCTAGTTTTTCTATTGAATAACAGAGTGTTGTAGTCAGCTTGTCTTTTAAAGGTATGAAAAAGATCTCTTGATTCATCGTGTGTTCATCAGTGGTGCTGGATTGCATTCATGATAATTCTTTTAAGGTGTGGAAATATTTTTCTTGATCAGAATTTTTCTTCTGGTTGTGCTCTCAGTTTATGTAAGTTATTCTCGTTGTATGTTCACACTTGCATAGCGCTTCACTTCTATATAGTTTACTGCATCTTAATCTTCCTTATATTCCAGGAGTTCTGGAAGTAGGAATGATTCCCTTTTCATAGGTACGAGATACGGTTTCCTGACATGCCAACAACTATCATTAAATAACATTAATTACATTAAAAACATCAAATATGACCGTTATTATTATTTAAATAATATTGACAAAATTTTAAGGAACAGTGTCATAATGATTATGTAAATGGTGTCTTCTTCACGGTATGAGGTTCACGGTATGAGTATCATGGTACGAGCTTCACGGTATGAGCATCACGGTACGAGCTTCATGGTATGTTCATGTCATGGTTTCTAGATCATGGTGTCTGGGTCACGGTGAGTCCTTCACGGTGTCTGGTTCACAGTGATTCCTTCACGGTATGTTCATGTCACGGTGTCTAGCTCATGATGTCTGGGTCACGGTGGGTCCTTCACGGTGTCTAGGTCATAGGGAGTCCTTCACGGTGTCTTGGTCATGGTGAGTCCTTCATGGTGTGTACATACTTAGATAAATATATGTATTCGGACCTAGACAGAATATGCGGAATATGGATTAAACTTAATCATTAGAGAGTAAGAGAACTTGAATAATATACATAATGGCTTGATAATATATGTGAGATTTGTGACCATGCATAAGACTTGTTAAAAATAAAGAGATTAATTGACATCCATAATATTTGTTATCATTAAACTATGATGAGTAGTTATTATTGAGATTGAAGATCATTTGAAAGATGTGAAATGAAGATTGAGATTTATTAACAGTAAAAGGATTAGTGATAATTAAAACATGATTAACACATGAGGAGTCCAACAATATGTATGTTCTCAAACACTATAATTTAAAAGAAAATATAAATAGGTTGTATAAGGGTCTCTATCTTCAGCACATTCTTCAAAATCATAGTATTCTTCAAAATCATGTGATAATGTAAAATATTTGAAAACCCATTGATAATATTTACCATTCATGAAAAAATGGGAATATTGAGAAAATGCAGTTTGATTAAATAAAACCCATGATCCATAATGGAATCTAGGTATATCAGAGTTTTTTAATTTCTCATACAATTTCATTCAAGTGATTTATATGTTAAAAAATGTTTTATAGTCATCTGGACATGACCAAAAAATAGTTATTAAATGAAAGTCATTAGGAAGATATAGGAATTTCATTTGACATCCTCCACCTTCCATTTGTAACAAAATTTCATTGATCTGAAAAAGTTACAATATAAGAATTTAACTTAAATAATATACATAGAGAATAACCATCTATCTAATAATAAATCTTAATTCCTAAATTTTTGTAAACAAACCTATTATACCAACTATAAGGCCTCATCCTTAAACATTACTTAATCATGAGATAAATTAATAATTCATGTTGAGGATCCTTTGAGGTTTATAGATTTAAAGAAATAAGCCATAATAATTACATTACATCTAGAAAATAACAAAGTACACACTTATACTATGTTTTAATTTTTTTATAAAATAAAAATTCATATGAAAATAAATATTTATTGTTCCTTGTATTAGACAACATAACATTTTTTTGATCCCATCCTCGGCCATATTCTTCTTTAAGACCTATGAAAAAAATTCCAAATATGGGATGACCATTAAAAGATCAGTAGGGGTTATAAAACAAGGAAATAAAAAATATCCCATCAATAAATAAAAATCATTAAAACCATACTTTTTGATCATAATAATTATTACGAAATCACCATATTTATTAATTGCATAATGATATCGGAAATCATAACGGTAATATGTGGAATACATATCAGGCATACATTTTAGAATTCATAGATACATAGGGAGTTAGGATTGGAATACATATCATAGTATATTCCATAAATATCATCTGAGTAACATTAACGTTAACCTTTGTCATCTTACCCAATGCATTGGAGAGCTATCTCGTGACCACCCGCCCCAAGGTTATCCAAGAACCACCAGTATACATAAACAATTCCAAACAACCCTAAAATATTTATAACATATAAAATAAGCATAAAGGATCGATAACATTTCCACATTGCAATCACAATATATCACTTCATGATATTGACATAATCAATTCTTTATCAATCCATTTTCAAAATCATTTAAAACATAAAATAATGATATTTTTTAATCTATGTATCTCATAAAACTTTGAAACTTTTAATGGAATGTAAATTTTAAATCATTAAAGTATATATATAAAAATACATAAAACCATTTTCAATGTGTGTAAATTAATGAGAAATATTTAGACAAATAAATATTTTATGATTTTAAAATGATACTTCATTTAAAGAGTCTTGTAACACTTGAGAAACACTTGACTAAACATAATTAATGAATAAAATAAAAAATATTATTATATCATGATAATAAACACATTAATGATATTATATTTAAATTGGTAATATATATTCCATATAAAAGTTAATTAGTGCATGACAACAAAAAGTCTCAATGAAATGTTAATAGAGAAAAAATCCCTTACAATGGTCATACCATTAGATTAATAATATTTCAATGAAATAATTATGCGTGAAAATATAAATTAAACCAATATATGTATAAATTAAGTTTAAAACAATTATATTTCATTCACGCATATTTATAGAAATACATAATCAAGAAGTAAAAATTTAACCCAAAGAATAGAAATTTGGTTAAAAATTTCACTTACATAAATTCAATAGCCTAACTACATCGCTTTAAAATTTATAAAATTAGCTGATGAGAGGGAAAATGGTCTATCATCACAAGGAAATATAATTTACTGCAATAAAAATATAGAATAACATATCACATCATAAAATAAATTTAATTAAAAGACATGACATAAATGTAGTCTTGGACTAAAAGAGTACAGTGAAAGGTTCCCTTACCGATTTTGTAAATTAAGAAACATACAACCCTTGAAAGATGTATCGTAAAATGAAGATTTAAATATCCATAAATTAAATTATATTTCATAAATAATAAAATCATAGGCATTAGATACACCACACCAAATTAAATAGTGGAAAATATAGCAATAATCTTGCGGGAATAAAAAGCGAGAAGAAACCCCCTTACCTCATGTCCAACTTGTCTTGTAGGTTCCTTGTTATTAATTAATAATAAAATTAAGTTAATTTATAATTTAATATGTATAATTTTAAATTTTATTTTTCTTTTTAAATCACATATTACCTTTCTGTATATATTAGTCAATTATTTGAGTTCATATAAGAAATTCTGTCGATGTTCAAAACTTGAGTTAAAAATGAACTTTTTTAATTATAAATTGTCCATGTGTTAAAAATTCCATTATCTATAGAATTATATTCATGATTTAGATATCATATATATCATATATATCCATTATATATGTATTTAGTATAGTTTATATCATTTGGACATATGAAAATGAAATGCACTATTTTTGGAGACTGTAAGCCGTACATACGCATGAACACTACTTCATTTGTATTTTACTCATTTCAAATGGAATGAAAACCAAATGATGAAAAAGTTATATTATTATTATAGTATTATATCATATTTCATATATTTTTACTATGTCCATTAAAACCATCATTTATACTTTCCTTGAATGGAATGAACGAGTCATGTCACATTATGGGGTGGTAGTCCGCACTTTCTAAAATGAAATTATTGTATTTACCCAATATGGAAACCATAAAGGTAAGATATCAATAAAAAATAAAAAATAATAGATAAAAAACAAAATCTATATCATATATAAATATAGTTCCATCATAATTTCCACCATGAGAGGCGGTTGGAGATATTTGAACAATCCTCATTTCGTGATGTAGAAGTTTGTCCTCCATATAAACAAGAAGTCTGTATACATTAGATGGAGGTGTGTGGATGTTTAGATAATGTAATTCTCAAAAACAAATAACGTAGTATATTTAGGATACTGGTTTTGTAATGACATAATAAAATAAAGAATGTTTATGGGGTTGGAAAAGTAAAATAAAAAGATAACTTTAGAGAAGATGTTACCTATAAATAGGGTAAATCCATTTGGTTTGAACCAAAAAGATTCTTTTAAGTGCCTTATTCCAATGGTACGGATTCTAGGATGAATATCGGGATTCAAGGAGATTAATTGGATAGTTTTTGGAAGAGCAATAGGGCATGAGAGGTGTGAGTAATGTGTTAGATGTGATAGTTTTTTATAAGGGGTGGAGTGTCTCTTTTGGAATGTTTCGAAACATTATTGTATTATAAAATGATTTAATATTTCAAATGGTCCAAAAATCATTAAATTATAAATATAATATATCTATTGTTCTAAATAAAATCATCCAATAATAATTGAACATGTTTTGGATAGTTTTTTAAATTATATAATCTCATTTATTTAAATAATTTATTCATAAGGTAATCAATACATCATCAATGTATTATAAATGATTCTTTTTATTTTATATCTAAAAACTGTAAAACAATTCCATGATTTAGTATATAATTTTATATTTCAAATGAATATTTATAGGTGAAGAGATAACATATATATACAAATGTAAAATTCAATTTACTAAAAGATATATGTTTATGTAATTGTTGTCTTTACCTTAAATTAATTAATATAATGTAACATTATCAATACTTTATGGCCCCTTGGGGTTGAAAAATTGACCCAAGTATTCCAATGGTCCGTCATGTATCGTCCAATAAAATTATGACATGTGTTAGGGTAATTTAATATTATTACAATATTATTGGTTTAACCTTATTTACCAGATTTACCTTTTAACCATGGTCAATAAAATATCTAAAGAATTTAATATTCATAATGAATAAAAATAAAAGTTATCAATTCAAACAATTAGGAACTCATGATTCCAAATATGGATTCTATTTTTCACAATTCCAAACACAAATGTGTATGAAATTAATTTAAAATTAATAACGATAGTCAAAAGATAAACTTTGTTTTTATAAAATAATATCTATAAAAATATTTGAAACTTTTTTATATTATATTTAAGAGTGAAATTACATTCTGTGATGAACATTGGATTAAATTTTAAAAATTTAATCTAAATATACATTAAACTATATTAAAATACTATTATAACTGTATAAATAAATTATATTAAATGGCAGTTTTTAATTAAAATATAGTATATTTCACTCTTCAATAAAAATTGACCAATATTATGAAAACTCCAGAATTTCATCCAAAGTAAATTGAGATATCCCGACTCTAAAAAATATTACATTTTTAAATATAACATATAAATGTGACAAAAAGTGGATTTAAAAATATTTCTCCCCCAAAAGGTGGTAAATCAATCCTTTTAAGAATATAATATTATTTATGCATAAAATTGAATACATTAATATTTTAAGCCTCTTTAATTTATTGGATAAATGTAAAAACATTTGAAAAACATGTATAATCATATTTTAGTTAGTAATTTTCTTTCCCACCCTTACAATGTCTAGGGGTTAACTACCATTTAAAATAATATTAATTTTATATTATTTTTCAGTATAACTCAAAATTGTTTTCATTGTAAGATTTTGGAGAAATATGTTATTGTGTGTTGAGTACGCTATCAGGCATAAAATCCCATTTAATTTAAAATTAAAATTTTATTCATTATTTTTTATAAATATGAAAATTTCAAATTCTATATTTACGTAGGATGTTATAATAATTTATTGAGATAAGTGAGTATGTCATAAAACATTGAGAATTGGGTTAAACATTCATCTCCCATAACATAATATTCAAATTAAACCTAATATTTTACTGTAAAAATTACAGGTATATATAATTAAATGTGTAAAATTCTACAAAAATTATTTCCATGTATATATATTATAAATAATAGAAAAATATCAATCTCAAAATTCCATAAATTTGTATTCTATTGAAAATAATTTAGGTTTCATTGAAATTTTAATTAAGACTATAAAATTCATATAAAGAATGAATAAATCTTAAACAATGAATAAAAATCAGTATATAACCAAAAGGAATGATATTAAATGAACATTTTTAATCTTTTCCATTGGTGATTGAGTTTTATGATGATGATGGTGATGATACCACCATAAAACTAAAATATTAAAGTAGTTACTTCCAAACCATTTAGAGGATGGGGGTGGTAAATTTCAAATAATTTTTTAAAGAGCAGGGGAAATAAAAGAAAATTAGTCCTTATATAAACTATATCACTTACATTAATTGAAATCTATGATCAATCAGGAGTGCAATAGATTTACAACTCAATCAATATGATGGTAATGAAGAATTTTTTATTGTTGATAAAACACTAATTTTAATATTAACATGATGTTTTTATATTTATGGACCACAAAATTCTCCAAAAGTCTCTTTATAATTATCATAAAGTAGATATATTTAATATTTATATTAATTCATAAAGGGGTCAATTGAACTCTACAATACTTGGTCATAAAAATTTCAATAATTACATTTTTATTCATTAATTTGAAAAGTGTTTTTCAATATATTGTCTCCCTGATTCTAGTATCTTCATGAACATAATATCCCATGTAATATAATGGATAAAAATATCACCCAAAAAAGAATTATACCTTTATAGCTGTGTGATTTCTGTTGCCAACAAATACATTTCCATTCAATTATATAGTGATCCTCGATTATATAATATATCATATTAGAATATTCCATAGTATTGAAAAGAAATTATGATTAAAAAACATTTCATTTCACATCACCATTATCTAGACATAAATTTACATTATTTTATTCTTAATTATTATAATATTATAATTAATTGAAAGGATGTAATATTCATAATTATTAAATCTGATAAAATTATTTTATATTAAAAATAATTAGGTTATAAATTATTATATAAATAAGTAATCATAAATGGATCGTGAAATTGAATACATGTACATATCATCCATTTTGGAAAGGGGAAATATCAATGAAATGTGATGAAGGATATATAAATTAATTTTTTATATTTTTTATAGAAAAAAAATCCAATTATTTTTATATAAGATATAGTAAGAGAATGGAAATGAGATGTTTTAAAATATAATACATTATGGTTGATCAAGGATATTATGAATGTATTTCTAAAATAATGTCATCACAAGATAAAGATGGTATTAAAATAACACTAAGGGTGATTTTTTGTTTACCTATCCATAATAAACAGTCAATAAAATATTCATATTGTGGTTATTCACAATGGTGAGGAGAATATAGTTGAAATTAATTAAAAAAATTAATTTACTATGTATTATTTCATTAATTATTAAATTGTGTGGGGGAATATAATTACTAAGGAAGATCTAGGCCTAATAGTCTAAGGGATATAATATCTGGACCACATTGACAGAGACATTTTAACATGAATTAAATATGATAAAGAAAATTTTTTGTACCCAAATGTTATTAATAATATTAATTTAAGGAATATATTGGTGATTATCTAGATAATATAATATAAAATATGGATTTAAATTGAATTGGGATAAGAAGATATGAAAATGAAGTTCGCTAGTGAAATTGTTTTATAAAATTTTTTAGTCAATCCAATATAATTTGAGAGATGATACTCTTGATAATCATCCAAATAATGACCCGAACCTAAAATTGAATGAGGAAATTAATAATAACTATTTTTATATTGAGATATTATTATATAATATCAAAAAAATGTAAACTAGATCTCAAAAATACCACTCATTTTCCCCAAATAGTAGTTAGCTAATAATCTAGAAAGTGTAAATTTTATACTAGATGCGAGTAAATGTCATATAGAGGGTCTTAGATAGAGCCTTAAGATATTAAATTTGATGATGATTATTTGGATTGATTATATCGCTTTTTATATAACATAATTTCTTCAATTTATCCCATCATGAATGCTCCTAGATATAAAGTAGGGTCTTTTTTTATCCTAGTGTTAAAATGAATTTTTTTTTTAAAATAAAAATCTGATAGTTTAATAAATGTTTTAAATGATACTATTTTTTCATATTATATAAAATTAATGGACCGGATGATTTACTTAAAGAGTTGTCAAATATATGAGACAATATTAATTCTTATCATTTAATATAAATTACATTAATATATTTTGTTTGAAAAATAATTAATTTTATTGTTCATAATATTTGGGTAAGATTTTTAAACATATTAAATATAATAATATTGATGATTAAGTAAGGTATTAGAAAATACTATATTGGTTCTGTTATCTAATATCATATTTTTTACATTTAGACTTTTATATTGCTTAGTATTGGTTATCTCTATAGCCATGATATTTTGCCGATTCATGAGTAATCCAATAGTCTTTCATCAGACTGAATATTGGCGTTTAAAGATTAAAATACCATTATGTTGTATCTTTTAGTTTATCCATTTTGTGTTCATCATTTATGTAATTGAGAGTGACTTTAGGGATTATTATTTTTTCTTTTTATAGAACATTTTCTATGAATTTTCCTTAGAGGATGGGCTGTATATTCCAAATATTAGTGGATTTACAATTTAACCACATATAGTATTTCATTTTAAAAATAAATTTCTATATTAACACATTAATATCAATCCTATAAATTCAAATTTGAGTATTATCTATGTAAATAATATTAAATAATAACAAGTTAGTATTAAATATTAACAATAGAAATGTATTGGAAGAAAGGAAATCAATATGTATAGATGATGATAAAATATGAGATATTTAGTGATATAGTAATCCTCAAATAAATATATTGATTCTACAACATAAGGGTTATATTTGAATTTAAATATAATAATAGGTCATTATTTTGACACTATAATGACTTTATAAACTTCTACGATTAAAAGGAACTTAAATTAAGTAATGATCAAAGAGATAAATATAAAAGAGTATTGACATATATAAAAGGTAGTTAAATATAATAACTGAAATAATATATATATTGAGAACATGATTCCTTTGTATATTTTCATCATTTAAATTTTTTAAAATAAGAAAAACACAATTTTCTAGTAAATATAAAATATATTAATTTTTAAAAAATGTATTATGTTTTATATATGAGATATTTGTATAAAATATAATGAATGTCATTTATTTTAATGATATAGAGGACATTTATATTAAATATTATTAAAAATATCAATACGTGATTCAAAATATACGAAATACAATGAAATTAAATGAAAATGAATTTAAATATATGGTAAATAGAAAATATAATGAAATTATATAACATTTTATAAAAAATTTCAAAATAATTTGAATAAATAGAATAGAAACCATATGTATTTTTGAATTCTAATATCAAAACCCAAAAGATGGTCAAAAAAATTAAATATATCAATATTCGTAACAGCTAAGGTATGAATAATTCAAAGGGTGATTATAAAAAACATTTAAATTATAAAATTTCAATACTAAAAATAAAATATAGATTTAAAAGGATTTTTAAAAAATTTATTTAATTGATGATTAATCTTTGGAAATATCAATGAAAAATAGTGATTGAGAAACAATTCTATAATAAATTTGTAAACTGTATATACGAACATAACATCAGAGTGAATTAAATTAATTTAAAATTATGGATTAAAATATGATATAACTGTATTGATTTGTTTCTAATAGTTAACAAATCTAATACAAAACAAGATATATACAATTATAATGAATCATTTAATGGTGTCTATTAAAATACAAAAATCGTACGAATAAGATTTCATAGAGAATTATAATATTGTAAAATTTACATGATATGAAATACAATATAGAAATCACATTAAATAAATTATAATATATTATTTGTCTTATGTTTATTATATATGTGTAATGACCCCAACCCTTGTAGGCTTGATCCAATGCCATAATATATAACATTTGTTTAACAAATAAGGAAATTACATCTTAAAAGTCCAAATTTTTTAGTAGATTTCCAAAACTAGATATAAACACAAATATAACATTATTAAATTGAAATGAAATAAAACATTTTAACTAAATTAGATACATGTTTATTCTTTTATATTATCCTTTCATAACATTCAAATTTTATAAATTTTCATCCTCTGGAAAAATAAAACAAAAGATTGGGGTGATCTTTGATGCTCATTTATTGTAATCATATAAACATAAAAAACAAGGAAATGGGAATGACTAAAAATCCATTCCATAAAAACATAATCCTGAGAATAATATGGTAGGAATAAAATTGATCAAATAATTCGAGATAAATAATCACATGAGAATGATTCCTTCCCATTGTTATTTTAATTTTCAAATAATAAAATGGATCATGAATAACTAATCTCTTAATGAGTGAATGTATAATATGGGACATCTACAACATACCATCAGTACACATCCAATAATCCTTGAAAAATGGGTAAGGGCATTGGCAAACCAAGTCTTGTTTATCTAAAGGGACATACTAGTGTATTGAGGGGCTACAGAGGGCCTTGCCTAAATCATATTATGTCCAATTTAATTCCTCATATAAAATGGGTAAACATAATCAACATGTACATTCATATATATTAAAAAACAAATTAAATTACATTAACTTTTATTTAACATACTTCAACAACTATATGATAAATTTTAAATCATAAAAACTACTAGTACATCAAATCCTAAATTATATGTGATAGTGCCCCATATAATGAATTTGGAACATGAAAATTTCATATTCAAGAATAATAATATTAAAACCTAATCAAATAGTTTTCATTGAATGTGGTATGAAATTAAACATCAAAGGAATCATTTAAATATTAATATATGAAGAATATATACCTCATTTAAAACACACCTGCCTAAAATGGAATCAACCAAATGGCATAAACATGTTTTCGTCATGGAAGAAGAGGGCACCAAATATTTATTGTATTTCTATGGGAGAGCTAAAGGTGGTTGGAATGGGAGTGGTGTGTCAGGATGAGGAATAAGAGGAGGATAGAAGGGTTGCTGGGAGTCAATTTTGGAAAATGGGTAACACAAGGGAGGGAGGGGATTAAAATAATAGAGATAAAAATAAGAAGAGTAGAGTAGGGTAGTAAGGATCCATGATGGAACAAAAGTTAATATTTATAAAAAAGAAGAGCATGGTTACACTAGGGAATCAAGGGGTTCTTCGGAAATGGAGGCCCAGTGAATTAGCAATGCCAATGTCTACACCGCCAGGGGTAAGAGAACCAAAAATATCAAACACCATGATGGGGATCTTCTTGGGATGCCTTTGAAGATATTAAATCATCAACCTGATTTCCTTCATGTCACGTATGTTCAAGCTCAATATCATGGGAGATATTAGATTTACATTTATATATCACGTTGTTTATATACCAAGGTTTGGGGGTGAGGCCGTCGAGAGAGAACCGTATAATCGTTGAACCCATCTCAATCAATGATAACGAAATCTGCATTGGACAAGCATAAAACCATGCCACTAAGTGAGGCCTTCTCTTCAGCATGTTGTGAGTATATAGCCCAATAATAAGAGAATAACCCAATAACCATTGATCCGAATTTGACACATACCACCCCAATACCTTGAATTCTACCTTCAATATTTGGGCCATCAGTATTTAACTTGAAACGAAGGGTGGTGCAGTCTATATCACCCCATGGCCAATTGAATGGGGATTGGGATTAATCGAACCGTGCCTTCAGGTAATGAAATGCCTTAGAAAATAGTCACACTCCCAATTGTCCTTTATACTAGCTAGGACCACAACTAGGAATCTAGTTCTCACAATCAAGACATCATTGAAGGATTTTTCATTATTGTTGGAGTGGTTCCTCACCTACCAGATACACCAGAAACATGCGGCATGTAGGAGAGAATTAGCTCGCGTCTCTTGATTATTACCATTAGAACCGCCAAACCACTGGTGAAAAAAATCCTCAATCAAATCCACAATCGAGTTATAACTAATTTTCCCACCAAAAATTCTCCACACATTCCCGACCCACTCACAGTGGATGAATAGGTTTGTCATTGTTTCCTCCTTTGGATACTGGAAGTCAGAGTATAAGGAGGTCAAACAGATACCTTTATGTTGGCTCGTCACCTCAGTAGGAAGAGAATAATTATGAAATACATGAATAATAATTATTAATTTTAAAAGTATTGTTTTAAACCATAGAACTCCGCCACATAAGTCACTGGCCTAATGTGAGGATGTTTACTTCGAATAGGCTTTAGCAAAGAAAGTTTCTGACATAATAGTTATGAAAATGCAAACATCATGAATATCTTTAATTATAATGCCATACAATACCTTACATTGGGTGGGATCCAAAATTTCTTGATTAAATAAAGGGAAGGAGCATGCCTTCTTGAAAGTAAGGTATGATATGAGGAATGAAGGTTATGCTAAGACATCACCAACCTAGTTGCAATCCCAAAAGATAAAGTCACCAAGACAAGCTATCCAATGAGAGAGTTAGAGATGATACATAAAATTGTCCTACACGGACATTTATAAGGAGGAGGTGAGAATCATAGATATTCTCATATGTCTTCTATATTTTCCTTTAGTAATCTAGATCCACATGGATTGTTCCTCAATGAAATCTCAAGAATGATTTTCCTAAAGGTGATATATACTCTCTGTCACATTCCAAAAAACGATACATCCATTTCCCATCGATCTCATATGTTTATTCTTGGATGCTCAGTTAAATAACCCCTTGCCTTGAGAATCCCAAATGAAATCATTTTAGATTTTATCAATTAGTTTTAGGATTTTTGTTAGCACTTTGACCATGGAGAGAATTTGTATTGGATTAGAAGTCATCACACAATTCACAAATGTGATCCTGCCTCTGAAAGATAAGAAGATATTCTTATAGTTAGTAATTATATTGGTGATCTTATTAACCATAACATCAATGTACCTGATTCATATCTTGCCCGAGGAAATAGGTGCATTGAGGTCTTCCATAGGGAATTCCTTCTTCTGAATTTATAGCATGAAAACGATCACATCCATCTATCTGTGATAGAAATCAAAAGGAAGGAAGACATGACATTTTATTTTGTTAGTTAATTGAACACTCCATATCATGTAATCTTCCATGGTATTATTAAAACATGTAATAGAAGAGTTACATCAATTAATAAAAAATAGAATGTCATCTGTGAAGAAGAGATGAGATATCCTAAGGTGAACCCCACATTGGAAGGTTTTGATGATGTTACGATGGAGGGAGAGGAGACAAACAATATTCTAAGGGTGTCATGGGACAAGATAAATATAGTGGGAGAAAGGGGGCCCCTGTTTTATCCCCCTGCTAGATTTCAGGAATCCACATCGCCTCCCAATGATAGAAATATTGAACCAAGGGGAGCTTTATCAACAAGAAAATATTGTTTATAATCAATTATAAGAACCCCAAGAATCACATAACCTTAATGAAGAAGCTAAATTCATGGATATAATTGGAATTGTTCATATCAGGATTTATGACAACGTTTTACACCACCACCTATTTATTAGTTTCCCAAACCATGTACTAGGAAAATGCACATTGCTCCTTGGATAGACCGACCATGAATAAATGTATGTTGATCCTCAAGGCTCCATTAATGGATGAAATGGGAGAGACTCATATTTATGATAGAGGCATGGATCATGTAGGTTACTTCACACATGTTGATGGTCCTGTAATAAGAGATGGAACAAGGTTCCTTCACCGTCGAAAGGAGGACCATTATGGTAACACAAGAAAATCGAGGGAGGGTTCTTCCCTGGAAGATGAATTGAACATCATCAATGATATCCTCCTTAAGGATATCCCATGTTATAATAAGGAAACACCTTAGAAATATAAGGCTCCAGCCTTAAACATTACTTAATCTTAAGTTATTACAATAATACACATTGAGGATATTTTCAAGTTTAGAGTTTTAGATAATTAGATTATAAATCATGCATTACATTTCACATTTAAACATGGTGGTTACATAAAACACAATATTACATTTTCACATCAAAGGAAACATATTTAAAATAAAACAAGGATTCTTTTTTGACACTTATTCGACATTATCATCACATCATGTACCATTCCATTGACCAGTGAAAAACATTTCAAAAACAAGGGATGAGAATAAAAAGCACAATAAGGGATATACAAATATGGAAAGAAAACCTTAGTCCATGTATACATACGAATCATAGAAAACATATGTTACTCATAAAAATAAGAACATTAACATACCACCTGAAATCATAAGGTTTATGAAGAACTCATAGAAAACATAATACATAAGTTAACTTGAGGCATTCATAACATTCATCTGTTGGGAGTAACCCTCATGGTTACTTTTGAAATACCCATTATAGTGTATTCCCTAAATCTCTTCAGAGAAACCTTAGCGTTTAACTCCTTCAAATTACACAATGTGTTAGACAACTATCACGAGCTCACCCACTATTGGTTTATCACGGAACCACCCATCTTCATAAACAATGCCCAAGAACCATAACATAATCGTACCACATAAAACATGCATAAAGGAAACATAACATTTCCTCATTTAAATCACAAGATATCAATAAAACACATTGATATAATCAAAACATTATCAAAACCATTTTAAATACAAAAATAAAAGAATATTAAAACATGGTATTTATTTTTCATTTAAAAAATGTTATGGCTTACAGAGGAAGCCGAAAATCAAATAATGGTTATGACGGTGGAGAAGTCGTTGTCGCCACACACGTAAGACAAAAACATTACCTTTTTTCGTTTAGTAAAACAATTCATATAAAAATATTCCTTTTGAATAAAAGTAAAAGTAAAAGGTGTTAATACACCATATAATAGAACGTTTTGTATAAAACAAAATATGCCTCGGTGAAGAGATATTGAGACGATGTCCCTTACCTCGTGTCTGACTTGACCCAATCGTTCATTAATCTCCTGAATAATAAACTAGAGTTAATTTCTACTTTCTTATGATCCCTTTTCAAGTTCATTATTCCTTTTATATCACTTATTACTAGGGTATGAACATTATGTAATTATTTATGTTAATAACGGTCGTTTTGTCGATCATTGGTACTTGAGTCAAAAATAAACATCTTATAATTAAAAGTTGTTCATGTGGTAAAATATCCATTATATCAATAATTATATTCATGAGGTAGATATCATATATATCTTATATAGCAACTATATAAATTAATTTATAATATTACAAAACATTTAGAGGTTAGAAATGAAATTCACTATTCATGGAGACGGTAAGTCGTACGTACACATGAACGCTACTTTCAGTTATATCTCATATTTAATGGAATTAAACCATAATGATATAAAGGTATATTGTAATTCCATAATAATATCATATATAATATCATTAACTCCATCCATTATATGTCCCACATATGGAATTAACGATTCAAATCACTTTGAGGGGGCAGTAGTCTACACTTCCTAAAATGAAGATATCGCGTTTACCAATAATGGAAACCAAAAAGGTATGCCATAAATGAAAAATACAGAAGCATAAGGAAAAAATAAAAATAATATATATCATATATAAATAGAGTGACATCTTAATTTCCAACATGAAAGGTGTTAAAAGAATATTGAATAATCATTGTTTTGTGAGGCAATGATTTGACACTCAGAGAAAAATTATGATCTTTAACCATTAGACAGAAGTGTGTGTAAGTGTAAATCAAATAATTCACATAAAAAAATACTATTATATTGAAGATACTGGTTTATTTAGAAAATAATGGTATAAAAAGAATTTACGGTGTTGGAGAAGAAAAATAAAACAAAAGAACATAAGAGGAGACATTACCTTTAAATCGGTTAACTCATTTAGTTTTAACCAGAAGGGATTCTTGAAGACAGTTCTGCCTAAGGTAAGGCTTCTATGATAAAAATAGTCATGTAAAGGGATAAAATGAGCCGAATTTGGCCGATCCAATGGCTTGAGATGTGTGGGTAAGGTGGTAGAGGTGGGTGCCTTTTATAAGAGGGAGGAGGGGCACTGTTGGAAAGTAATTAAATGTTGCTTTATTATAAATTGTGTTTCGGATTTTAAAGGTTCGATAATGATATATATCAAGGATAAGGTGATAAGGGTTCTAAAACCACCCATAAAATAGTTTTTGTGAAGATTATGTCTTAGTTTTTACATTATCTTTTAATTTTATTTTAATCGTTCATTAATGAGGTAATCACTACATCATCATGGTGTCATAAATATATTTATTTATTATTTTTCTAAAAATAATAAATAAAATACCATGATGTAGGAAATAAATTTATATTTCCAATGAATTTTATAGTCTAAGATATAAATTAGGTAGACAAAATTAAAATTGTTTTACTTAGGTGTTACATACTATTGTTATATTTAACATTAATTAAAAATAAAAAGATAAAATGTCTCTATCACACAGAAGTGACTCCATGGGGTCCCAATGTTTGGAACAAGGAATTTGATGGTCGTCCATGACACAACCCATAAAATTAATCCCCATGTTGTGGTCATTTTCTATTATTATGATATTATTTGCTTTCCCTTAACTACCCGATTAATAATTAATCACGATAATTAAATACAATTATCGTCATTACAATTCATAATGTCAAAAAAATAGTCTAAATTACATAATTTGGTCCTTCTGATTCCAAATTTTGAATCCATTTTTCCAAAAAAAAATATATAAATTTTAGTAATTAAATTAAAAGTAATTCCCATTGTCAAAACAAATAGCGGTTTTTTTGAAATGATATCTATCAGAAGTTTGACACTTGTTTATGCCCAATTCTAAAGCGAAATTAATCACAATGAACAACATTAGATTAAATGGTAAAAATATATTATAATTACACATTATATCCAATTAAAAAGATAATCAAACCATATAATTATATTAGATGAAAAAGTAGTTTTGAAGTAAAATGCATTATTTATCACTATTCAATAAAAATGATCATTGTCATAAAATTAAATTTTTTTTATCCAAAGTGAATTTCAATGTCCCAATCCTAAATAATATGTTTATTTTGACAAATAGAGCTTATAAAATTGTCAAAATATAGATTTAAAAATGATTCTCCATCAAAAGGGGGTAAAACAATCATTCAAAAAATATTAGAGTACTATATTCTTAAGATTGGATTTGTTCTCATTTTAAGCTGCTAAAACACTATATAATTCATAAATAGACATAAAAATGAAAATCTATTACTCATTACTTACTTGGGATGTTACATCCATCCCCCTTTTAGAAAATTGCGTCCCAAGAATTTTTTACTTATTAAAAGTGGGGGTACTTATCCCTCATTGAATTTTCATATTCCCATGTTTACTCTTTGATCATGTGGTTCTTCCACAAAACCTTTACTTGATAAATCACCTTATTAAGCAAAAAATTCTCCCTGTGGTCAAGAATATGGACCAGTTGTTCCTTATAAGATAGATTCAGTTCCACCTAAACTATCTCTGGACTCAAAACATGAGATGGATATGGCATGTACTTCCTTAACATTGATACATGAAAAACATTGTGTACCTGAGATAAACTCGGAGGTAAAGCCACTTGGTATGAAACTGATCCAACTCACACAAGAATTTAATATGGTCCAATTAACATTTGACTCATCTTTCCTTTCTCACCAAATCACATCACACTTTTCCTGTGTGAAACATTAAGGAAGACATGATCACCTACCTCAAAAAAGAGATCCTTCCTCTTGTTGTCCGCATATCTTTTCTGTATTCTCTGAGCTGTTATCATGTGTTTCTGTACCAGTTGAACTTTTTCTACATAATCTTCTACAAATTCTCATCCCATAAACTTCCTTTCACCCACTTCATCATAAAAATCTAGAGATCGACACTGCTTCCATTATAATGCCTCAAATGGTGCCATCTATAAATTGGAATGAAAACTATTATTATAAGAAAACTCAACCAATGAAAGATGTTGGCCCCAAATTCCATAATAATCCATCGAACAAGCACATATGATATCCTCAAATGTCTTCATTGTTCGTTCTAACTATCCAACTAATTGAGGATGAAAAGCTATACTAAAATTTAATTCAGTACGCAGCTAATTCTGAAGGCCTTTCCAAAAGTTAGAAGTAAACCTCAGATCACTATCAAATACAATGGAGAGGGGAACTCAATTTATCTTGATTATCACTTTATGATACAAATGAGAAAGTAGATCTAGGGAAAACATATCTTGTATAGAAAGAAAATGAGCAGATTTAGTCAGGCAATCATTAATAACCCAGATTGCATTATTACCTCGAGGTGTCTTCGGTAACCCCATAACGATGTCCAGGGATATATTCTCTCATTTCCACTCTATAACTGGTAAAGGCTGAAGCATCCCGTTAGGTTTCTTTCACACTACCTAAACATGTTGACAAGTCAGACACTTCATAGTAAAATCAGCAATATCTCTTTTCATTCCATCCCACTAGTAATACTGTCAAAGATTTCTATACATATTAGTACTACCTGGATGAACTGAAAATGGAGAACAATGAGCTTCACATAACTACTCTCTCTTCAAAATTGAAACACAAGGCACGCACAATATCGTCATAAATATCAAAACACAATCATTATCAATGTTGAATTTAGGTAACATACCCTTTTAAAACAACTCTACCTTTTTCTGCAACTCACTGTCTTGTTTCTAAGCTTTCATAATTCTGTATGATAGGGAATATTTCACTGATACCTAAAACAAAATAGAAGAACATCCTGCACCAAAAACATCTATTCCAATGTTCATCAAATCATTAACCAAAGTATCGCATTCCAAACGTAACATGGTTAATGAATCATTACTTTTTGGACTCGAAGCATCATCCACTTTTATTTTCTTTTCTTGGACGGTAATGAATTGTACAATCATAATCCTTGATTTATTCTATCCATCTCCTCTATCTCATGTTCAATTTATTATTAGTGAATATATAATTTAAACTTTTGTGATCATTATATATTTCACACATTACACCATACAAATGATGCCTCCACATTTTTAAAGTGAAAACCAAATCAGCAAATTCCAAGTCATGTATTGGGTAATTTACCTCATGAGTTTTCAACAGATGTGAAGAAAAAGAAATTACCTGATCATTCTTCATTAGGACTCAACCAAGTACTTTCAATGAAGCATCACTGTAGATATCAAACACACCATTCCTGCAAGGTAGTGCCAAAACTGGAGCATTCACCATTCTTCTTTTCAATTCCTAAAAACAATCATCACATTATTTTGTCAAGATAAAAATAACAACCTTCAGAGTTAGCTTAGTCATTGGACTAGATAATAGTGAATATATTTTAACCAACCTTCCCTAACATCCCGCCAAACAAAGAAAACTACGAATCTCGGTTACATTTGTGGGTCTTGGCCATTCTTCAACAACCTTGGTTTTTTCAGGATCAATAGTTATTCCAAATTTAGAAAAAATGTGAAAAAGGAAATAAATTTGTTGCAACCAAAAATCACACATTCTGAATTTCCAATACAATTTATTTTCTTTTAAGGTTTGCAAAATAACCCTTATATGACTTTCATGATCCTCCTTACTTTTAGAAAACACAAAAATATCATAAATGAAAACAACCAAAATGTTATCCAAGAACTCATGGAAAATTCAATTCATTAGTTCCATGAATACAACATGTGCAATAGTTAACCCAAAAGGAATTACTAAAAATTCATAATGGTCATATCTTGTACAAATAGAAGTCTTATGAACAACTTCTTCCTTTACCTTGAACTGATGTTACCCCGATCTCAGTTCAATCTTTGAAAAATATTGAGCTCCCTAGATTTGATCAAAAAAATCATCGATATGAGTAAAATGATATTTGTTCTTAACAGTGATGTTATTCAAGCCTCTATAATAAATGAAAAGTCTCATTTAACCATATTTCTTTTTAACAGATAAGAACGTAGCACCCCATGGTGATGTGATAGGTCGAATGAAACCATTCACTAATAAATCATGCAATTACTCCTTCAACTCTAAAAGTTCAATTTGAGCCATTCGATAAGTGGGTTTTCAAATTGGCTTAACATTAGTAACTAAGTCAACAATAAATTCAACATCCCTATCTAGTATTATTCCTAGAAACTCATCATGAATAACATCAGGATACTCATTTACCATTGGCACGTCATTAATCTGAATGGTTCCATTGTTATCAAAAATATGTCCAATGTAACATTCCGTTCCATCTTTTACAAGTTTCTCAGCCTCTTGATATGTTATCAACAATAATGGTTCATTCTTGTACAAAAACTGAATGTAATTCTGAAAGAAACCTCTTTAGCTCTACAATCAATCATAGCATGGTAAACATAGAGTCAATCCATACACAGGATAACAACAAACTCTACTATAGGTAAAACAATAAGGTTTTCAAGTAGTTTCTTTCCATAGATAAGGCTATAATGATTCTTATAAATTCTACTTTCCTCATCATTTTTCCCATGTGTTTTTACCAGAAGTTCATGATTCATTTCTTCATATGGAATTCCCAATTAACTGGAAAATTGTTCAGAGATGAAAAAAATTTTAGAACCCGAATCAAACAACACATTGGCATAATCTAAAAAAACAAAGTAACTTATACCACTACATTTGATGGCCCAACATCTGCTGAAGTAGTTGCAGAGGATTTCACCACACCTTTCTTCTTATAGTCTGAATGCTTACCATTATTTGAGATCCTTGTCGAACACTCATATGAATAATGAAACATCTCATTGCACTTGAAACATTTCACTTACTATAAATTTAGTTTTGTTTTACCATCACCCTGATCTTTTTCTGTGCAATCATGAGCCTTATGTCTCATCTTACAACATCGGTAGCACTTTCTATAATTCAAAATTCATTCCCCAGCATGATTTTTACCACACTTATCACAAACTAAAAACATAGTTTTCTTACCATCAGACCTTTTTGAAGGGTTATTCCCTTTCTCATGCCACCTCGGTCTCTTCTTCCATTTCTTATTATAGATCACTTGATCAACGAAAAACTCCATTTCCACCTTCTCTTCACATCGAACAAGCTTTTAATAACTTTTGGACTCGCGGGAAAGTAACGACCTTGGATAGTTTGACATTAATCCTGTGTAAAAGCGATTGATTTTAATATCATGGTCTCGGATAAAATTTGGATCATACCATTCCAATTGATTGAACCATTATTCATATGCAGCCATTGAGTCTTCCTCTTGCCTCAATTCCATGAATTTGTTTCCATCTGAAGTCAATCAGCCATATGAAGATATTTCTCAAGAAACATACCATTGAATTCATCCTAGTCAAGAGCATAAGTCTCATCAGAGTTCTTAATATGTTTAACCATCGACCACCACTGATCTGCTTCACCCTTAAAATGGTAAACATCAAGACTGACGTTTTGATTGTCTGAACACCCCATGACATCGAAAATCTTCCCCAGTGCATTAATCCACTCTTCAGCTAGCACAGGGTCAGATGATCCTCTGAATGATGGGGGATGTTTCCTCATGAAATGTTACACCACTAACATTTTCCTCTACGGTTGATCTGGCTGATCTTGTGCATGGATAACACCACCATTTATTGCTTGAGTCAACTATGCCATTACTGCAACAAACTGTTCAGTTCCAATTCCAACCATCTCAGGATGCGGATTTCGAATGTTAATTCCTTCTGTATGCATTCCTAGCACTGCTTCCCTATTTCCTCCGTGGAAAACTGTTATGAACAAACATGTCTTATATGAAGCAATATTGTAATCATCAAATGCTATATAATTTCAATTTGGCCATAAAAAAATATTTTTGGATACTCATTTAATAGATTTCTAACACTTAGAGTTTTCTAAACCAACCATTGATACCAACTATAAGGCCCCAGCCTTAAACATTACTTAATCTTGAGTTATTTCAAGAAGACACATTGGGGATCATTTTAGGTTTATAGTTTTAGAGAATTCGATCATAAATCATGCATTGCATTCCATATTTAAACAAGGTGGTTACATAAAATACAATATTCACTATTCACATCAAAGGAAACATATTTAAAATAAAACATGGATTCTTTCTTGAAACTTCCTTTACATTATCATCACATCATATATCTTTCCCCTGACCTGTGAAAAAACATTTCAAAAACATGGGGTGAGCATAAAAAGATCAATAAGGGATATAAAAATACGGAAAGAAAACCTTTGTCCTTACATACATAAGAACATTGAAAAAATACTTTTCTCATAAACATATGCACTTTGACATACCACAGGAAATCACATGGTTTATGAATAACTCATAGAAAACATAATACATAATTGTAACTTGAGGCATTCATAACATTCATATGTTGGGAGTAACCCTCATGGTTACGTTTGGAATACCCATTACAGTGTATTACCTAAATCTCTTGAGAGAAACCAAAGCATTTAACTCCATCACGTTACCCAATGCATTGGAGAGCTATCATGGGATCACCCTCCCTTAGTTTATCACGGAACCACTTGTCTTCATAAATAATTCCCAAGAACCATAAAATAATCGTACCACATAAAACATGCATAAAGGAAACAAAACATTTCCACATTTCAATCACAAGAAATAAATAAAACATATTGGTATAATAAAAACATTTTCAAAAAATCATCAATAAAAAATAAATGAAAATTAAAACATGGTATTTATTTTTACTTTTAAAAGTATTTATTTTTTGTAGAGGAAGTTGAAACATAAATAATGTTTAAGGCGGCAGAGATGTTGTTCTCGCTGCATACGTAAGATGAAAACATTCCCTTTTGTTGTTCAGTAAAATACTTCATATAAAAATATTCCCATTGAATAAAAGTATAAATAAAAGTGGTTTATACTCTGTATAAAAGAAATTTTTGTATAAAACAAAATATGCCTCAATGAAAGGAAATTGAGAGGAAGTCCATAACCTCATGTCCGAAATGACTCAATCATTATTTAATCTCCAGAATAATAAACTAGAGTTAATTTATACTTGCTTAAGAACCTTTTTCAATTTAAATATTTGTTTTATATCACTTATTACCAGGTTATGATCATTATGAAATTATTTAAGTTAATAACTGTGGTTTTGTCGATCATTGGTACTTGAGTCAAAAATAAATATCTTATAATTACATGTTGTTCATGTGGTAAAATATACATTATATCCAGAATTATATTCATAAAGTAGATATCATATATGTCATATAAATATAGTATATACATGAATTTATAATATTACATAACATTTAGAGGTAAGAAATGAAATGCACCATTCGTGGAGATGGTAAGCCGTACGTACGCATGAACGCTACTTTCATTTCTATCTAGTATTTAATGGAATTAAATCAAAATGATATAAAGGTATGTTATAATTCCAGTATAATATCATATATAATATCATTAACTACATATTTTATATGTCCCACATATGGCATTATCTATTCAAATAATTTTGAGGGGGTGGTAGTCCGCACTTCCTAAAATTAAGATATCGCGTTTACCCATAATGGAAACCATAATAGTATGACATAAATTAAAAATAAAAAAGAATAAGGAAAAAATAAACATAATATATATCATATATAAATATAGTGACATCTTATTGGCCACCATGAAAGGTGTTAAAAGAATATTGAACAATCATCATTTTGTGAGGCAATAATTCGCCACTCACAGAAATAATATGTTCTCTAACCATTAGACAGAAGTGTGTGTAACTGTAAATCAAATCCATCTCATAAAAACATCCTAGTATATTTTAGATACTATTATTGTTAAAAATGAAAGTAATAAAAAGTGTTTATGGGGATGGAGAATAATAATAAAACAAAAGAAAATAAGAGAAGACGTTACCTCTAAATCGGGTAACTCCCCTATGTCTGAACCAAAAGGGTTTCTTGAAAAACTTTCTACCTTAGGTAAGGCATCAATGATGAAGAGAGGGATGTGGAGAGATAAAATTAGCAGAGTTTGTCTGATCCAATGGCTTGAGAGGTGTGGTTATGGTGGTAGAGGTAGGGGCCTTTTATAAGAGTGAGGAGGGGCACTCTTGGAATGTCATGAAATGCTACTTTATTATAAAATTAGTTTAGGATTTTAAAGGTTCCAAAATAAAATATATCTAGTATAATGTGTTAAGGGTTCTAAATCCACCAATAAAATAGGTTTTTAAATGGTTTATGTCTTAGATATTACATTATCTTTTCAATTTATATAAATCATTCATTAAAGAGGTAATCACTACATCATCATTGTGTCATAAATAAATTGATTTCTATAATATCTAAAAATTATAAAGATAATACCATGATGTAGGAAATATTTTTAGCTTTCCAATTAATATTTATAGTCTAAGATATCATTTATGTTGACAAAAATTAAATTGTTTTACTTAGGTGTTATATACTTTTGTTATATTTAACATTGTTTAAAAATAAAAAGATAAAATCTCACTATCGAACAAAAGTGATTCCATTGTGTCCCAAATTTTGGAACAAGGCATCCCATGGTCGTGCATGACATCACCAGTAGCATTAGAACAGATTTTGGGGTCATTTTATATTATTATGATATTATTTTATAACTAATAACTACCCGATTACTAATTAATCACGATAATTAATGATAATTACCACCGTTACTATTCATAATGTCCAAAAACAAAAAATTTGAATTATATTATTCAGACCTTCTGATTACAAATATTGAATCCATTTTACAAAATTCCAAACATAGTAATTGTAGTAAATAATTTAAAAATAATTCATGTTGTCAAAAACAAATTGTGGGTTTTTTTGAAACGATATCTATCAAAAGTTTGGCACTTGTTTATGCCCCATTCCAAAGTGAAATTAATCACAATGACCATCCTTGGATTAAATGGTAAAAATATATTCTAATTAAATTTTAAAACCAATTAAAATCATAATCTAACCATATAATTTAATTTCATGAAGATGATGTTTTGATGTAAAATGCAGTATTGTTTACTATTCATTAAAAAATGAACATTTTCATAAAAATACCAAAAATTTATCCTAAGTAAATTTCAAAGTCCCAATCCAAAATAATAAGTTTATTTTGACAAATAGAACTTATAAAATTATCAAATGATATATTTAATAATGATTCTCCATCAAAAGGTGGTAAAACAATCTTTCAAAAAATATTAGAGTATTCTATGATTATGATTGGATTTATTCTTATTTTATGCCTCTAAATCACAATCTAATTCATAAATAGACATAGACATGAAAATATATTACTATTTACTTATGTGGGATGTTAAATCCATCGCCCCTATAGAAAGTTGTGTCCCCGTGGTTTATTTACTTATCAAATATGTGGGGGTATTTATCCCTCGTTGAATTTTAATATTCCCATGTTGCATCTTCAATCATGTGGTTTTTACATGAAACCTTTACATGATGAATCACCTTATTCTGCAATAATTGCTTCCTATGGTCAAGAATCCGGACCTATTTTTCCTCAGAAGATGGATTCACTTCCATCTGAACTACCTCTGGACTAAAAACATGAGATGGATCTGGCATGTACATCCTTAACATTAAAACATGAAAAAAAATTGTGTACCTGAGATAAATTCGGAGGTAAATCCACTTGGTATGCAACTGATCCAACTCTCTCCAGAATTTCATGTTGTCCAATGAACCTTGGACTCATATTTCCTTTCTCACTAAATCGCATTACACTTTTCCATGGTGAAACTTTGAGGAAGACATGATCACCTACCTCAAATGAGAGATCCTTCCTCATATTGTATGCATAACTTTTTGGCCTACATCGAGCTGTTCTCATGTGTTTCTATATCAGCTGAACATTTTCTATCAACTCTTCTACCAATTCTGGTCCCATCAACTTCCTTTCACCCACTTCATTCCAAAAATCTGGAGTTCGACACCGCTTCCCATATAATGCCTCAAATGGTTCCATCTACATACAGGAATGAAAAATGTTATTATAAGAATACTCCACCAAAGAAGGATGTTGGTACAAAATTCCCTGAAAATCCATCGAACAAGAACATAGAATATCCTCTAATGTCATAGTTGTTCATTCTGACTGCCCATCTGATTGAGGATGAATTTTTTTATTAATATTCATTTTAGTACCCAACAACTTCTGAAGGCCTTTCCAAAAGATAGATGTAAAACTGGGATTACGATTAGATATAATGGAGAGGGGAACTCCATGTAACCTAACTATCTCTTTAAAATACAAACGAGAAAGTTGATCTAGGGAAATATTTTCTAGTATAGCAATAAAATGAGAAAATTTAGTCAAGCGATCAACAATAACCAATATTGAATTATTACCTCGATGTGTCTTCACCAACCCCACAACGAAGTCCATGGATATATTCTCCCCTATACACCCTGGAACTAGTAAAGGATGAAGCATCCCTCTTAGTAATTTCCACCCTACTTTAACCTTTTTACAAGTCAAACACTTCACTGTAAAATCATAAATATCTCTTTTCATTCCATCCCACCAGTAATACTCTTGAAGATCTCTATACACCGTAGTACTGCATGGATGAACTAAAAATGAGGAACTATTAGATTCACATTACTACTCTCTCTTCAACATTGATTCACAAGGCACACAAAATCTCTTCCCAAATCTAAAAAACATAGTCATTATCAATATTGAATTCAGGTAACATACCCTTCTGATCCAGCTCTACCTTTTTCTACAACTAACTGTCTTGCTTCTGAGCTTGCTTAATTCTGTCTGATAGGGAATATTTCACTAATACCTAAAACAAAACTGAATAGAATCATGTAACAACAACTTCTATGACAACGTTCATCAAATCCTTAACTAGAGGATCACGTCCCAAATGTAACATGGTAAATGAAGCATTACTTTGTGGACTTAAAGCATCATCCACTTTATTTTATTTTCCCAGATGGTAATGAATTGTACAATCATAATCATTGATTAATTCTATCCATCTTCTCTATCTCATGTTCAATTAATTCTTAGTGAATATATACTTTAAAATTTTCTGATCAGTATATATTTCACACTTTACATCATACAAATGATGCCTCCAAATTTTTAAAGCGAAAACAAAAGCAGCTAATTCCAAATCATGTGTAAGGTAATTTACCCCATCAGTTTTCAACATATGCGAAGCATAAGAAATTACATGATCATTCTGCATTATGACTCAACAAAATCTTCTCAATGAAGCATCATTGTAGATAAAAACTAACCATTCCTGTAAGGTAGTTCCAAAACTAGAGCATTCACAAATCTTCTTTTCAATTCCTGAAAACAATCCTCACATTATTTTGTCCAGATAAACATAACACCCTGATGTTATTAATATTTTCACAACTTATTATATTCCCCCTTTACTTATTTTATATGAAATGTGCATAATTTGTGTGAAATATTAATGTTTTAATATTAAGTATAATATTTGAGCATTTTTAGAAGTAGTCAAATTGAGTCAGTTTAATGTTTTAATTATAACTATCACTATACTGATCCAAATTGTGTGGTTCTTGTTTTGTAGGATTCTACGTTCAATATAAAACATTTCATTAGAAGGAACCATGATCCAATTCTTCCATTTGAAGGGTCATATGGTCCTCACAAACAAGACCAAAGAATCTGTGAACAAACTGGACCATCCTTGAAGTTTGATTTACTGGGTTCAATCGAGAAGTCCAAAGACCTTCAATCTCCACCATAATTCGGGGGACACTACATTTCATCTTGGATGAAAATTTCATGGCCCAAATCCAAGTACAAGGGGCCCAAATGAATCTTTGAAGTCCAGCCCACCATTCTGGCCGAGAATGAAAATCAGTATAGTATGCATGACATATCTCCTGATGTAATCATCCAAGAGATCTGAGATTTTTCAGTGTGAAATAGGGGATGTAGGTGGCCGACTTTGTTGAAGAAACCATTCGGATTTGAAGGCATCTTAATATTCAAAAACCCTTTCACATTATGGACTTCAAAAAGAATGGATAGAAATGGACAGTTTACCTTTGTTTAATAACCGGCCATAACTTTTTATCTTACGTCCAAAATGACTCCAAATTTTAAGAGTAGTCTCCCAACATTATTGCCTACAACTTTGAAGAAGAAGATATTTGAAGATTCGGCTGTCTGAATTGTCAAATTGGCGATGCAAGTGGAGGGACAGATTGGGAATGCAAACAGTCCACTCCTTGGGCTATAAATACTCTTCCCTTCTCTCCTTGAGAGGGGTTGGCATTTCAGAAGAGAGGAGATCACATTGGCACGACCAAAGCTTTGCCAAAGGCTTGGGAGGACCTGCCATACTCAAGTTTTCACTTGAGAGACCTTTCCTCCTCTCTTTCTTTTCACTTACTTTTGATTTTTTCTTTTTTGTAATCTTGTAATTCTCTTTCTTTGTAATTCTGTTTTAATGCAAGTTACTTCTTCAATATCTCTTATTCTCTTCCACCTTCTGTATTTTAATATTAATGTTCTTAAAATAGTTTAAATTCAGTTCAATCCCCTTCCCTTCTTAAGCTTCCTCATTCAATCGAAATTCCATTTTTGATTCTTAAATTATTTCGTGTGTGTGTTCGGCACACTACTCTTATCTTGTCCCTTTCTTTTTCTTCTATTTATAATTCATCACCATAAACATATATTACCAGATTATTAAACATCCAAATGGCTGAGTAAATCTCTCATTGGGGTGAGTTATAATTTGGGGGATGTTAATTGATTGAGAGTTTTGCTCGATGAGTATTCTTTAAATTAATATTGTGTATGTTAAACTTAATATGTCATGGATTAATGATATGTTTTGTTTAACAAGTGGTTTCCATGGATTATTGGAACCATAAATACACTACCATAAATAAGTTTTGATTGAGATTAGAACCCTAAGTTAAGTTAAGGCTTGGATTAAAGCCTTCACACTTAGGAATTCCAATCAACGTCAACTTATGACATGGGTGTTAATTTAATGCAATACAAAGTAAGGCTCAAGGATATCACATGCTTAACTCCCCAATGATGAACTCACCCCAATATTTATCAATTTGGTAAATCAAACATCATCCATAAATCATTTCAATTAAGCTCTGCAAACAAACCCCCCTAATCAAAATACAATCAACTAAAAACAATCGACTATTACGAAGTACCATCAACGAGGATTCGACCCGAGTGCTGCTATACACATTAGCAGAGCACCAGAACTTTGACCGGTCGATAGGCGACAATCGGCCGTGCCTTTCAAATGGTGCCGTTGCCGGGGATGGTGCTTTAAGTAGTCATTAGTTTCTGGTTATTGTCAAGAAAACACAAAAAAAAACAAATTTTTAAAAAAAAATTGAAAAAAAACACAAAGAAAAACCCGTCTTCTCATAAAAATCATAAACTGAAAAAATACAAAGAAAAACCTGTCTTCCTCTTTCTTCCAAAATCTCTCTGAATGCCCCGTAGCCTTCCAAACAATCCCTCGGATTTGTTTGACCCTGAAATTGACGCGAACACTTCGCCAACTTAGGAGGAACATAAGAGATACTCAAATAATTCAAGAACCAATCATTGCCCTACCAATTGAATTAGATATGGCCAATCCTAGGGAACAAACATTGAAAGAACTTGCTGCCCCTGATATGAATTACCAACCTCTTGGTATTCAATATCCAAACATTGAAGCTGACTTCGAACTCAAATCGGGTTTGATTCATCTTCTACCTCATTTTCACGGGCTAGCCGGTGAGGATCCTCATCTCCACCTCAAAGAGTTCCAAGTGGTCTGCTCAACCATGAAACCTCAAGGGGTTTCTGAAGAACAAATCAAGCTTAGAGCTTTCCCCTTTTCCCTAGCGGATTCTGCCAAGTCTTGGCTCTACTACCTCCCACCTGGTTCCATAATCTCATGGGTTGACATGAAGAGACTTTTCCTTGAGAAGTTCTTTCCCGCTTCCCGAACAGCTTCTATCCGAAAGGAAATAAGCGGCATCCGTCAATTCCCTAATGAATCACTCCATGAGTATTGGGAGAGGTTCAAAAAGCTTGTGGCAACTTGTCCACACCATCAAATCCCTGACCAACTCCTGATCCAATACTTCTATGAGGGGTTATTGGCTATGGAGCGAACTCTCATTGATGCCGCAAGTGGCGGTGCTCTTGTTGATAAAACTCCTGCAGCTGCAAGAGAACTCATAAGCAACATGGCTGCAAACACGCAGCAATTCCATACTCGAGCACATGCTCAAGTGAAACAAGCCCAAGATAATCAATCCATAGAGCCCAACAAGATGACTGAGTGGATGAGTGAACTTACAGGTCTTGTGCGTCAACTAGCGGTGGCTACCAAAGCCCCAACCTCATCTTCTCCACAGTCACTATTCCCTGGACCTATCAAAGAATTGTGGAATCTGCAACTCTCCATCTCATCCGACTGACACATGTCCACAACTTCAAGATGATCCATCTGATTCATCTAGTCCAATGGAGCTCAATGCGGCATATGCTCAGCGAAACTTCAGCCCTCAACAATCAGGTCAGTTTGTTAGAAACTTCAACCAACCCCACTCTGAGCCCTTCTCTTCTACCTTTATCCCACCTCTGAGGTATGGTAATCCCATTTCTCATCCTCCTCAATTCCCTCCTCAAAACCCAAACCAATTCCAATATGGTCAAGGTGGTGGTAACTTCCATCAACCTTATCCTTTTGTTCCTCAACCTCAAAGGAACAATCCTCCTCCTGGATTCCACTATCCTAACGAGCCTTCCCAATTCCCCACCCAATACAATCGCTTTCCCAAGAACCAAAATCAAGGCCAACCCAATTTGGGACATGCCTCTTCTTCTAAACAACCATGGGAAAGTGCTGTAGAGGATCTTGCTTCCTTCACCCGTTCTAGCCTAAAGAACATTGAAACCCAAATATGTCAACTTGCATCCCACCTTAGCCAGCAACAACCATCCAATTCATCCCAACTCCCAGCTCAACCATTACCCAACCCCAAGGGTAATGTAAGTGCAATTGCACTTAGATCAGGAAAGCAACTTGCTATGCCTCAAGATAAATCCTCAAACCCCCCCTTTCGATGTTGATCTAGAAAATGAAAAGAACAAAAAGCTGGAAAAGGAACTTGAATCCACTCCTTCACCTTCTTCCATTCCACTTAGGAACCCAATTCCTTTTCCTCAAGCCATCTCCAAGCCTAAGAAGTCCTTTGAACCTGATCCTGAAATGCTTGACATGTTTAGACGTGTTGAAGTGAACATCCCCCTCTTAGATGCCATCAAACAAATCCCTAAGTATGCCAAGTTTCTTAAGGAATTGTGCACCCATAAGAGGCAACTTAGGAACATTGAAAATGTTTCAACTCAACAGTCCATTCCCATGAAGTGCAAAGATCCAGGGACCTTCACGGTTCCATGTCAAATAGGGAGTTCCAACTTTAATGATGCACTCATAGACCTAGGAGCCTCAATTAATGTCATGCCCAAATCCATTTTCTCCAACCTTGGTCTAGGTCCCTTGCACCCAACGGGTATTGTCATTCAATTAGCCAATCGAAGCACTGCCAGTCCTGAGGGGATAATTGAGGATGTTCTTGTTCGGGTCAATGATCTTATATTCCCAGCTGATTTCTATGTCCTTGACATGGAAGGTGAGACGACCTCTTCTCGATCTCCCCTAATTCTAGGAAGACCATTCCTCATGACTGCGAGAACCAAGATTGATGTCTACTCAGGCATCTTATCCATGGAATTCGGTGACCAACTGGTCAAGTTCAACATTTTCCAAGCCATGCGATACCCATCTGAGGATCACTCTGCATTCTCAATCCATGCTTTTGAGGACACTTCTAAGATTCAATCGAACCCCAATCCACCATGTTCTTCATGTTCTAATGATAAAGGATCTTGTGAAATATGCACCATGATTAACAAAGTCATAAATGGTGAAGTTGATGTGGACCTCTCATTCATAGACTCCATCAATCTAGAGGAACTTGAAAACTCTCTTGAATCCCACATCAACTCTGATCTCTACTGCTTCACCTTGGACAGTGTTGAGGAAAATGATCCAAACCCATCTAGAATCCCTTCTCCTACTCCTAACTTGTCTAGCTCTCCAATCAAGGCTGAAACTGATCTAAAACCACTTCCTTCACACCTCAAGTATGCATTACTTTTCCATGATCCCTCCTACCCTGTCATTATCTCTGCTTCACTTTCTGAAACTGAGGAGTCCCAACTTGTTCAAGTGTTAGAGGAAAACAAAAATGCCTTAGGTTGGACCCTAGAGGATATTCCAGGAATCAACCCTGCCCTTTGCATGCATCACATCCATCTAGAGGAATCATCCAAACCAATTAGGCAACCTCAAAGAAGACTCAATCCACTCATACTTGAGGTAGTTAGGGAAGAGATTACCAAGCTTCTTCAAGCTGGTATTATCTACCCAATTTCTGATAGTGAATGGGTTAGTCCAATTCAAGTCGTTCCTAAGAAGGGCGGGATAACAGTTGTCACAAATGAACATGGAGAAGTGGTCACAACTCGGGTGAAAAACAAATGGCGTGTGTGCATCGATTATCGCAAATTGAATGCTGAAACACGAAAAGATCACTACCCACTTCCTTTCCTTGACCAAATGCTTGAGAGATTGGCCGGAAAGTCACACTATTGCTTTCTTGATGGTTACACCGGCTACTTCCAAATTCCAATCGCACATCAAGACCAAGAAAAGACCACATTCACTTGCCCCTTTGGAACCTATGCCTATAGGAGAATGCCTTTTGGCCTTTGTAATGCTCCTGCAACATTCCAGCGGTGTATGATGAGTATCTTTTCTGAATTCATTGAGAATTTCATGGAGGTATTCATGGATGACTTTACCATTTATGGTGAGTCATTTGAATCTTGCTTACATTCACTCTCTTTGGTCCTTCAAAAGTGTGTCAAGTGCAACCTTGTGCTGAATTTTGAAAAATGTCACTTCATGGTTTCAAATGGGATTGTTCTAGGGCACATCATTTCTCAAGAGGGTATCCAAGTTGATCCAGCCAAAATTGAGGTGATCCAATCACTTCCTGAACCCAAATCAGTTCGAGACATTCGGTCCTTCCTTGGTCATGCTGGTTTCTATCGGCGATTCATTCAGAACTTCAGCAAGATTTCCCTCCCACTCACTCGTTTACTTCAAAATGATGTCACATTCAATTTTGACGAGGCTTGCAAGAGAGCCTTCATTGAACTCAAATCTGCTCTCACATCTGCTCCAATAATCCAACCCCCAGATTGGTCCTTACCATTTGAATTGATGTGTGATGCTTCTGATAGGGCCATTGGGGCTGTTCTTGGTCAAAGAAGAGAAAACATTCCTCATGTCATCTTTTATGCCTCAAAAACATTGGATGAAACTCAATCACACTACACTGTGACTGAAAAAGAACTTTTAGCTGTGGTTTTTGCCTTGGATAAATTCCGGCCCTATCTCTTAGGTGCCAAAATCATCATCTTCACGGACCACTCAGCATTAAAGTTCTTACTTAAGAAAAGTGATTCCAAACCAAGGCTAATAAGATGGATTTTAATGCTCCAAGAGTTTGACCTTGTGATAAAAGATAAACCTGGAAAAGAAAACCCTGTGGCTGACCACCTGAGTAGAATTTCTAATTCTTCTCATTCTGAAATAATTGATCCTGAATTTCCAACTGAACACCTCTCATCTCTTACTCCAAAGTTACCATGGTATGCCCCAATTGTCAATTACTTGGTTTCTGGTGTTTTCCCTGAATATTTTTCAAAAGAACAAAAAGAAAAGATGAAAAGTGATTCAAAGAATTATTTTTGGGAAGATAATAAACTTTGGAAAACTGGGGCTGACATGGTAATTAGGAGATGTGTTGATGAAACTGAACAATCCTCCATCTTGGAATTCTGCCACTCAATGCCTGGAGGTGGCCACTTTGGACCACAAAGGACTTCTCGAAAGGTCCTAGATTCTGGATTCTTTTGGCCTTCACTCTTCAAGGACTCACACGAGTTCTGTCAATCATGTCCCACTTGCCAAAAGTTTGGCACAATTTCCAAAAGAAACGAAATGCCTCAAAAGCCATTAATCTTCTGTGAGATTTTTGATGTTTGGGGCATCGATTTCATGGGACCTTTTCCCCCTTCCAATGGATTATCCTACATTCTCCTTGCTGTCGACTATGTTTCTAGGTGGGTCGAGGCCAAACCCACTAGGAAAGACGATGCTCAGACTGTGAGTGAGTTCCTCAAAACCCATATCTTCCATCGATTCGGAACACCACGTGCTTTGATAAGTGACTTAGGAACTCATTTTTGTAATAGAACCATGGAGTCACTTTTGAAAAAGAATGGGGTTGTACATAAAACATCCACTGCATATCACCCTCAAACAAATGGAATGGCTGAACTTTCTAATAGAGAAGTGAAAAGAGTGCTTGAAAGAATTGTTAAGCCCACAAGAAAAGACTGGCCCGATAGACTTGGTGAAGCACTTTGGGCCTATCGAACAGCCTATAAGACACCCATTGGGATGTCTCCATTTAGGCTAGTCTTTGGTAAAGCCTGTCATTTACCAGTTGAAATCCAACATAAGTCATTTTGGGCTGTCAAAACATGTAATTTTGATTGTGAAAAATCTGGTGAAGAAAGATTGTTGCAGTTGACTGAATTGGAGGAGCTTCGACTCGATTCGTATGAGAACTCCATTCTCTACAAAGAAAAGGCAAAGTCACTCCATGACAAGTACATTCTTCGAAAGGTATTTCATGAAGGTGAAAAGGTAATGCTCTTCAATTCTCGATTTCGACTTCACCCAGGTAAGCTCAATTCTCGTTGGGATGGACCTTTTATTATTACTAATGTTTACCCATTTGGTGCAGTGCAAGTCGAAGACCCTTCTTCAAAAAGAACATTCACGGTAAATGGACACCGGTTAAAGCATCACCATGAGAGGCCATTCACTTCAGGTTCCACATCGACTTCCATTGACCCACCACTAGATGGAAATGGCGACCCACCAAATCCAAACCAGGGGGCACCTCTTTCCCTTTAACTCTCTCTCTATCTCTTCCTCTCTCTACCTCTTTCTTCTTCTTCCTCTCTCTTTCATTTTGTTACCACTTTATTCATCAAACCCTTTCTTTTTATCTTTCTTGTGTGGGTGTGTATTTTAAAAAAAAACCTTAAAAACTAAAAAAAAAACAAAAAACACAATTACTTAAAAAAATTACAAAAAAAGAGTCATGCTTACTCACCATCTAGTTTTGAAATTTTGTCCAACCATTTTGGGGAGTCAAAAGGCTTGTTTTAAACTCAAATATATTGAATTTTTATCTCAAACTTGGGTAAACAATTTTGTGTCAATAACAAACATTTTGAATGAACAATTTTTGGTGGAAAATGATTCTCCCCTACCATGAGGAATAACATTAGCCTTCATGCCAAGGTCATCTATGGCCATCTTTTTCATTGTGTGTCTTCACCACTGATTGTGAGTCTTGCGTTTGTGGACCTTCGAGCTGAATTTCCATCTTTTGTGTGCATTAATATGATAGAGGCATTTTCTAAGCCACATGAGAATCAGAATAGCCAAATAGCCTCCCGTTACCCTTACATTGATCCTACTTTTGAAAGCCCCTTTGAGCCTATGAAACCCTTTCTTTTGATAGCCACATTACAAGCCTAATACCTTGTCCCACCCAACATCTTCATGGATTTTCATTGTACAATTTATTGAAATTTAAGTGTGGGGGGAATGGACTTCATTTTTGGGCGTACTTTCATTGATTTCCAATGTGTCATCATATGCTTGAGGGCAAGCTTCCATTCAAGTGTGGGGGAGAGGTTGTAATTCTGTGAGCTTTGGGTTGTATATGTGTAATTGTCATTTGTACAAAAGTCATTGAAAAGTGTTCAAAAAAAAAAGAAAAAAAATTATAAAAAAAAATGAAAAATAAAAAAAAAGAAATGGGTTGTGTCTTGGGTGGGTCAAAAATAATTCATCATCAACCTTTGATCATGTTATAACTACTAAAATTAGTTCCATGAGGAGATCAAGCATGGTTTGGGAGATGACTGTGAGACTTGTTTCAAGCACAACTTTCGAAAGAAAAAAAAAGAGCAAAAAAAAAAAGAAAAAAAAGAACACTTGACTCATCTTGTATTGTGTCATTATTGGAAGTCTTCCATGTTGTACATATTCCATCATCTCAACCTATTCCATTTTCTATCTCCCTCACTTTTCATTCATCACACATTCATTCCCTTGTAAATATGTGTTTCTATTTCCTTTCAAATCAAATTTCAAAAAAAAATGTGCATTGATTTTTCCATGTTGGTGTTTTTAACCCCTCTTTTCCTTTGGACATTATATACCTACCGTCCCATAGCCACTGAAAAACCCCTTAAAAGACCTCTTGATTATTGTACACATTAGATTTGGGAATGGAAGCTGAGAGCTCTTACAAACTCTTGATTTTCACTTTTTGTTGGTGAATGAGTGAACCTCCTAAAATACATTTTTATCATCTTGAGAGGAGTAAGTTTTGAGTGCCTACATTTTCCAATTCAAACCTTGAACATGAAAAAATGAATTGTTTATGATGCATTATTGTGAACCAAATTTGTGATGGAATTCAATATGGATGAGTGAAATAGTCTAAACCTCCCCTGATTGGAAAAAACAAAATTTTAATATTTGTTGGTGAGTGAAAATGATTTTGTCATGTTTTTATATTTTTTGCACATGAGGACACGCGCAAATCTAAGTGTGGGGGAGTTGATGTTATTAATATTTTCACAACTTATTATATTCCCCCTTTACTTATTTTATATGAAATGTGCATAATTTGTGTGAAATATTAATGTTTTAATATTAAGTATAATATTTGAGCATTTTTAGAAGTAGTCAAATTGAGTCAGTTTAATGTTTTAATTATAACTATCACTATACTGATCCAAATTGTGTGGTTCTTATTTTGTAGGATTCTACGTTCAATATACAACATTTCATTAGAAGGAACCATGATCCAATTCTTCCATTTGAAGGGTAATATGGTCCTCACAAACAAGATCAAAGAATCTGTGAACAAACTGGACCATCCTTGAAGTTTGATTTACTGGGTTCAATCGAGAAGTCCAAAGACCTTCAATCTCCACCATAATTCGGGGGACACTACATTTCATCTTGGATGAAAATTTCATGGCCCAAATCCAAGTACAAGGGGCCCAAATGAATCATTGAAGTCCAGCCCACCATTCTGGCCGAGAATGAAAATCAGTATAGTATGCATGACATATCTCCTGATGTAATCATCCAAGAGATCTGAGATTTTTCAGTGTGAAAGAGGGGATGTAGGTGGCCGACTTTTTTGAAGAAACCATTCGGATTTGAAGGCATCTTAATATTCAAAAACCCTTTCACATTATGGACTTCAAAAAGAATGGATAGAAATGGACAGTTTACCTTTGTTTAATCAACCGGCCATAACTTTTTATCCTTACGTCCAAATGACTCCAAATTTTAAGAGTAGTCTCCCAACATTATTGCCTACAACTTTGAAGAAGAATATATTTGAAGATTCGGATGTCTGAATTGTCAAATTGGCGATGCAAGTGGAGGGACAGATTGGGAATGCAAACAGTCCACTCCTTGGGCTATAAATACTCTTCCCTTCTCTCCTTGAGAGGGGTTGGCATTTCAGAAGAGAGGAGATCACATTGGCACGACCAAAGCTTTGCCAAAGGCTTGGGAGGACCTGCCATACTCAAGTTTTCACTTGAGAGACCTTTCCTCCTCTCTTTCTTTTCACTTACTTTTGAGTTTTTCATTTTTGTAATCTTGTAATTCTCTTTCTTTGTAATTCTGTTTTAATGCAAGTTACTTCTTCAATATCTCTTATTCTCTTCCACCTTCTGTATTTTAATATTAATGTTCTTAAAATAGTTTAAATTCAGTTCAATCCCCTTCCCTTCTTAAGCTTCCTCATTCAATCGAAATTCCATTTTTGATTCTTAAATTATTTCGTGTGTGTGTTCGGCACACTACTCTTATCTTGTCCCTTTCTTTTTCTTCTCTTTATAATTCATCACCATAAACATATATTACCAGATTATTAAACATCCAAATGGCTGAGTAAATCTCTCATTGGGGTGAGTTATAATTTGGGGATGTTAATTGATTGAGAGTTTTGCTCGATGAGTATTCTTTAAAGTAATATTGTGTATGTTAAACTTAATATGTCATGGATTAATGATATGTTTTGTTTAACAAGTGGTTTCCATGGATTATTGGAACCATAAATACACTACCATAAATAAGTTTTGATTGAGATTAGAACCCTAAGTTAAGTTAAGGCTTGGATTAAAGCCTTCACACTTAGGAATTCCAATCAACGTCAACTTATGACATGGGTGTTAATTTAATGCAATACAAAGTAAGGCTCAAGGATATCACATGCTTAACTCCCCAATGATGAACTCACCCCAATATTTATCAATTTGGTAAATCAAACATCATCCATAAATCATTTCAATTAAGCTCTGCAAACAAACCCCCCTAATCAAAATACAATCAACTAAAAACAATCGACTATTACGAAGTACCATCACCGAGGATTCGACCCGAGTGCTGCTATACACATTAGCAGAGCACCAGAACTTTGACCGGTCGATAGGCGACAATCGGCCGTGCGTTTCACACCCCTCCAAGTTAGCTTAGTCATTGGACTAGAGAACCGTGAAATCTTTTTAAAAACCTTTGGTAATAGCCCGAAAACCATGAAAACTATGAATCATTGTTACACTTGTGGTTCTTTTCCAATCTTCAACATCCTTTTTTTGCAGGATCAACAGTTATTCCATCTTTATAAAAAATGTGACCAAGGAAAGAAATTTGTTCCAACCAAAACTCGCACTTGATGAATTTCCCCTACAATTTCCTTTGTTTGAAGGTTTTCAAAATTACCCTTAAATGACTTTCATCCTCTTCATTACTTTTAGAAAACACAAAAATATCATAAATGAAAACAACCAAAAACTTATACAAGAACTCATTGAAAATTCTATTCATAAGTTCCATGAATACATCAAGTGAATTAGTTAACCCAAAGGGAATTACTACTAATTCATAATGGCCATATCTTGTACAAAACACAGTCTTCAGAACATCTGCTTCCTTTACCTTCAACTGATGGTACCCTGATCTCAGGTCAATCTTTGAAAAATACTGAGCTCCCTGGAGATGATCAAACAAATCAGAAAAATGGGGGAATGTATATTTGTTCTTAAATGTAATGTTAATCAAGGCTTTATAACCAATGAAACGTCTCATTGAACCATATTTCTTTTTAACAAATAAGAGTGAATTATCCCATGGTGATGTGCAATGTCGAATGAAATCACTCTCTAATAAAACTTGAAATTGCTCCTTCAACTCAAAAAGTTCAATTTGATCCATTTGATAATGGGGTTTTGAAATTGGATTATCATTAGGATCTGAGTCAACAATAAATTCAACTTCCCAATATGGTATTATTTCTGGAAACTCATAATGAAAAACATCAGCATACTCATTTACCATTGGAAGATCATTAATCTAAACAGTTCCTTTGTTTTCATCAATATGTACTAGGTAACATTAATTTCCATATTTTACATGTTTCTCAGCCTCGTGATATGTTATCAACAGTAAGGGTTCATTCTTTTACCAAAACTGGAAGTCTTTCTGAAAAGATACTACTTTATCACTACAATCAATCTTAGCATGGTAAACAGTGTGCCAATCTATACCCATGATAACAAAAAAACACTACTAGAGGTAAAAAATAATATTTTCAAGTAGGTTCTTTCCATAGATAAGGATATAAAGATTCTTATAAATTTTATTTTCCTCAACATTTCCCACACGTGTTTTTACCACAATTTCAAGAGTCATTTCTTGAGATGGAATTCCCAATTTATTAGATAATTTTTCAGTGAGGAAAGAATGTTTAGACCCTGAATACAACAACACATTAGCATAATCTGAAAAAACAAACAATGTACCTAATACCACTTCATTAGATGGCCCGAAATCTGCTGAATTATTTGCAAAGGATTTCACCACACCTTTCTTCTTGTAGTATGACTGCTTCCCATCATTTGAGCTCTTTATCGAACAATCGTATGCATAATGACCCATCTCATTGCACTTTAAACATTTAACTAACTCTAAATCAAATTTGGTTTTACCATCACCTTGATCTTTTTCAGTGCAATCATGAGCCTGATGTCACATCTTACCATATCTGTGGCACTTTATAGAATATAAATGAAATTCCACAGCATGCTTTTTACCAGACTTATCACAAACTGAAAAATTAGTTTTCTTACCATCTGACCTTTTTGAAGGATTCTTCCCTTTCTCCTGCCACCTTATTCTCTTCTTCTGTTGGTTGTTATCGATCAGTTGATCATCGTAAAACTACATTTCCACCTTCTCATCACATCAAACAAGCTTTTCATAACTCTTGAACTCGCAAGTAGCTAAATGAATTCGATATTTTGGCTATAATCATGACTATAAATGAATGATTTTAATATCATGGTCTCAGATAAGATTTGGAGCATACTTTTCCAATCGAGTGAACCATTTTTCATATGCAGCCACTGAGTCGCCCTCTTGCCTCAATTCCAATAATTGTTTTCCATCCTAAGTCGAACAACCTTCAGAATATATTTCTCAAGAAATATACCTTTGAATTAATCCTAGTCAAGAGCATTAATCTCATTAGCATCCCTAATATGTTTAACCATAGACCACCACCGATCTGCTTCACCCTCCAAATGGTAAACAACAAGACTAACCTTTTGGTTGTCTGAACACCCCATAACATCAAAAATCTTCTCCAGTGATTTAATCCACCCTTCAGCTAGTATAGGGTCAGATGATCCTCTGAATGATGGGGGATGTTGCCCCATGAAATGTTCCACCACTAACATGTTCCTCTATTGTTGATCTAGCTGTTCTTGTGCATGGATTCCACCACCATTTATTGCTTGAGTCAACTGCGCCATTACTACATCAAACAGTTTAGTTCTAATTTCAACCATCTCAGGATGCTGATTTGGAAGGTCATTTCCTTTTGTTTTCATTCCTAGCACTGCTTCCCTGTTTCCTCTACAGAAAACCATTATGAACAAACAAGTGTTAGATTATGCAACATGGTACTCTTCAAATGCTATATCATTTCAATTTGACCATAAAAATATTTTTGGATACTCATTTCATAGAATTATAACTCCTAATGTTATCTAATATGACCTTTGATACCAAATATAAGGCCCCAGCATTAAACATTACTTAATCTTGAGTTATTACAAGAATACACATTGAGGATCTTTTCAGGATTAGAGTTTTAGAGAATTAGATGATAAATCATGCATTACATTCCACATTTAAACAAGGTGGTTACATAAAAGACAATATTCACTTTTCACATCAAAGGAAACATATATATAAAAGAAGAGCATGGTTACACTAGGGAATCAAGGGGGTATTTGGAAATGGAGGCCCGGAGAATTACTAATGCCAATGTCTGCACCGTCGGGGGTAAGGGAACCAAAACTATCAAAAACCATTATGGGGATATTCTTGGGAAGCCTTTGAATACAAGAAATCATCAACCTGATTTCATGCATGCCACGTATGTGCAATCTCAATATCATGGGAGAGATTAGATTTACATATATAGATAAAGTTGTTTATATACCAAGGATTGGGGGTGATTTATTCGAGAGAGCACCATATAATCTTTGAATCCATCTTAATCACTGATAATGAAATCTTCTTTGGACAAGCATAAAACCATGCCACTATGTGAGGCCTTTGCTTCAGCATGTTGTGAGTAAATAGCCCAATAATAATTGTACAACCAAAAAACCATTGATCCCATTTGGAGAGATACCACCCCAATACCCGACATTCTACCTTCGATATTTGGGAAATAAGTATTTAACATGAAACAAAGGGTGGGGTAGTCCATTTCACACCATGGCCCATGGAATGGAGATTGGGATTAATCGAACCATGCCATCAGGTCATGAATTGCCTTAGAGAAGAGGCACACTCCCATTTATCCTTTATACTGGAAAGGACCACAACAAGGAATCTAGTTCTCACAATCAAGCCATCATTGAAGGATTTTTCATTATGGTGGGAGTGGTTCCAAACCTACCAGATACACCAAAAAACTATGGCAAGAAGGAGGGAATGAGCTCGCATCTCTTGTTTATTACTATTTGAACAGCCAAACCACTAGTGCAAAAAATCCGCAATGGAATCCACAATCGAGCTATAACTAATGATCCCACCAAAAATACCCCACATATTCCTGGCCCACTCACATTTGATGAATAGGTGTGTCATTGTTTCATCCTTTGGATACTGGCAGTCGGAGTATCGGGAGGCCAAAAAAAAACCTTTACGTTTTCTCATGGCCTCAGTTGGAAGAGAAGAATTATGAAACACCCAAATAATAATGATTATTTTTAAAATTATGGTTTTAAACCATATAACTCCACCACATAAGTCTCTGGCATAATGTTAGGATGTTTACATCCAATAGGATTTAGCAAAAAAAGTTCCTGACATAGTAGTTGTGAAAATGCAAACATCAAGAGTATCTTCAATTATAATGTCATCAAATACCTTACATTGGGTTGGATCCAAAATTTCACGATTAAATAAAGTGAAGGAGAATACCTGCTTGAACGTAAGGTATGAGATGAGGAAACAAAGTTATACTATGACCTCACCAACCAAGTTGCAATCCCAAAAGCTAAAGTCACCTTTACTAGCAGTCAAATGAGAGTGTTAGAGCTGATCCATAATATGGACCTGCAATGAAATTTATAAGGAGGAGTTGAGAAATCTATCTATTATCGTATGTATTCTATATTTTCCCTTTGTAATAAAGCTTCACATGGATCGTTACTCGATGAAATATTATGAAAGATTCTCTTGAAGGTGATACATAGTCACTGTCGCATTCCAAACACTGATACATCGATTTCACACCAGTATCGTATGTTTTTTCTAGGAAGATCATTTACATCTCCCCTTACCTTCTGAATCCCAAATGAAATCACATAAGAGGTTATCAATAACATTTAGGACTATTTTCAGCACTTTTACCATGGAGTGAATGTGTAGTGGATTAGAAGTCATCACACAATTCACAAGTGTGATCCTTCCTTTGAAATATAGGAAGATATTCTTCCAGTTAGTAATTCTATTGGTGATCTTATTAACCATAACATCAATGTACATGATTCAGATCTTGCCCAAGGAAATAGGTGCATCGAGGTCTTCCATAGGTAATTACTTCTTCTTAATTCCAAGCATGAAAATGATCATATCCCTCTATCTGTGAGAGAAATCAAAAGGAAAGAACACATGTCTTTTTATTATGTTAGTTAATTGGACACTCCATCTCATGTTCTCTTACATGGAATTATTATATCCTATAATAGAAGAGTTTCATCAATTAATATAAAATTGCATGTCGTATATGAAAAAGAGATGAGATATCTTAAGGTGAGCCCCACATTGGACAGTTTTGATGATGTTACGATGGAGGGAGGAGCCAAACGATCTTATAAGGGTTTCATGGGCCAAGATAAATATGGTGGGAGAAAGGTCCCCCCTGTTTTATCCCCCTACTAGTTTTCATGAATCCACATCGCCTCCCAATGACAGAAATATTTTACCAAGGGCACTGTAAAAACGAAAAAGAAGGTATATGATCCATTCTAAGAACCCCAAGCATCAGATAACCTTAATGATGAAGTTAAATTCATTGATATCATAAGGCTTTTTGATATCATGCTTTATGACAATGTTTTACCCCACCACCTTTTTATTAATTTCGCCAACCAACTACTGGGAAAATGCACATAGCTCATTGGATAGACCAACAATGAATAAATGTATGTCGATCTTCAAGGCTCTATGAATGGATGAAATAAGAGAGCCTAATATTCATGATAGAGTCATGGATATTATATGTTATGTCACACATGTTGATGGTCCGGTAATAAGAGATGAAAGAAGGTTACTTCACCGTCGGGATGAGGACCATGATGGTAACACAAGAAACACGAGGGAGGGTTCTTCCCCAGAAGATGAATTGAACATCATCAATGATATCCTTCTTGAAGATATCCCATGTTATGATAAAGAAACACCCCATAAATATAAGGCCCCAGCCTTAAAAATTACTTAATCTTGAGTTATTACAAGAATACACATTGAAGATCTTTTCAGGATTAGAGTTTTAGAGAATTAGATCATAAATCATGCATTACATTCCATATTTAAACATGATGGTTACATAAAATACAATATTCACTTTTCCCATTAATGGAAACATATTTAAAATAGAACATGGATTCATTCTTGACACTTCCTTGACATTATCATCAAATCATGTAACTTTCCCTTGACCTGTGAAAAACATTTCAAAAGCATGGGATGAACATAAAAAGCACAGTAAGGGATATAAAAATACGGATTGAAAACCTTAGTCCAGGTATACATAAGAATAATTGAAAACAAACATTACTCATAAACATAAGAACATTAACATACCACATGAAATCATAAGTTTTATGAATAACTCATAGAAATCAAAATACATAAATATATCTTTTGGAATTCATTACATTCATACGCAGGGAGTAACTGTCATGGTTATGTTTGGAATACCCATTATAGTGTATTCCGTAAATCTATTTTGAGAAACCTTAGCGTTTAACTCCTTCACATTACCCAATGCAATGGAGAGCTATCATGGGATTACCCGCCCTTAGTTTATCACAGAACCACCAGTCTTCATAAACAACACACAAGAACCATAACATAATCGTACCGCATAAAACATGCATAAATGAAACATAACATTTCCACATTTCAATCACATGATATCAATAAATCACATTGATATATTCAAAATATTATCAAAACCATTTTCAATACCAAAATAAAATAAAATTAAAACTTGGTATTTATTTTTCATTTAGAAAAATATTATGGCTTGTAGAGGAAGTCGAAACTCAAATAATGGTTACGGCGGTGAAGAAGTCATTGTCACCACATACGCAAGATGAAAACATTCCCTTTTATCATTTAGAAAAAAACATCGTATAAAAAGATTCCATTTGTATAAAATTAAACATCAAAGGGGTTTTTACATATTATAAAATAATGTTGTGTATAAAACAAAATATGCCTCAATGAAAGGAGATTGAGACGCAGTCCCTTACCTCATCTCTGACTTGACTCGATCATTCTTTAATCTCCTGAATAATAAAGTAGAGTTAATTTATACTTGCATAAGAACCTTTTTCATGTTCATTATTCCTCTCATATAACTTATTAACAGGTTATGTATATTATCTAATTATTTAAGGTAATAACAATTGTTTTTTCCATCATTGGTACTTGAGTCAAAAATAAACATCTTATAATTACAAGTTGTTCATGTAGTAAAATATACATTATATCAATAATTATATTCATGAGGTCGACATCATAATGGCCATCATTAATGGTGTTAAAAGAATATTGAACAATCATTGTTTCGTGAGGCAGTAATTCACCACTCAAAGAAACATTATGTTCATTAACCATTTGACGGAAGTGTGTGTATGTGTAAATCAAATCCTTCACATAACAACATCCTTGTATATTGAAGATTCTATTTTTTTTACAAAAGAAACGAATAAAAAAGATAATGGGGATAGATAAGCAAAATAAAACAAAATAACATAAGAGAAGACAATACCTTTAAATCGGGTAACTCCCCTTAGTTTGAATCAAAAGGGTTTCTTGAAGATCTTTCTGCCTATGTTAAGGCATCTATGATGAAAAGAGGGATGTGGAGAGATAAAATGAGCAGACTTTGGCCGTGTCAATGACTTGAGAGGTGTGGGTACGGTGGTAGAGTTGGGGTCCATTTATAAGAGGGAGGAGGGGCACTCTTGGAATGTCATAAAATGTTACTTTATTATAAAATGATCATCGGATTTTAAAGGTCCCACAATAATATATATTGAGTATAAGGTGATAAGGGATCTAAATCCACCAATACAATAGGTGTTTGACTAGTTTAGGTCTTAAATTTTACATTATATTTAAATTTTATTTAAATCCTTCATTAATTAGGTAATCACTACATCATCATGGTGTCATAAATAAATTTATTTATTTAATTTCTAAAAATTATAAAAAAAATACCATGATGTAGAAAGTATTTTTATATTTAAAATGAATATTTATACTCTAAGTGATAATTTATGTTGACAAAAATAAAATTGTTTTACTTACGTGTTACATACTTTTGTTATATTTAACATTCTTTAAAAATAAATTGTCACTATCACACAAAATTTATTTAATGGGGTCCCAAAGTTTGTAACAAGGCATCCCATGGTCGTCCATGACCAAAAAATAAGCAATATGACACATTCTGGGGTCATTTTATATTATTATGATATTATTTTATTACCCTTAACTACCAGATTACTAATTAATCACGATAATTAAAAATAATTACCATCATTACTATTAATAATGTCCAAAAAAAGTATTAATTACATAATTTGGACCATTTGATTCTAAATATTGAATCCATTTTACCAAATTCCAAAAACATAAATTGTAGTAATTAATATTAAAATAATTCCCGTTGTCGAAACTAATAGCGGGTTTTTTTTGAAACGATATCTATCAAAAGTTTGGCACTTGTTTATGCCCAATTCAAAAGTAAAATTAATCAAAATGAGCAACCTTGGATTAAATGGTAAAAATATATTCTAATTAAATTTTAAATCCAATTAAAAATATAATCTAACCATATAATTAAATTATATGAAAAAGAAGTTTTGAAGTAAAATGTCGTATTTTTTACTATTCACTAAAAATGAACATTCTCAGAAAAATACCAAAAATTTATCAAAACTAAATATCAATGTCCCAATCCTAAATAATAAGTTTATTTTGACAAATAGAGCTTATAAAATTGACAAAAGATAGATTTCATAATGATTCTCCATCAAAAGGCGGTAAAACAATCATTCAAAAAATATTAGAGTATTCTATGCCTAATATTGGATTTATTCTCTTTTTAAACATATAAAACACTATCTAATTCATAAATAGACATAGAAATGATAATATATTACTCTTTAATTACATGGGATGTTATATCCATCCCACGTTAGAAAATTGTGTCCCCAAAATTTTTTTACTTATCGAATAAGTTGGGGTATTTATCCCTCATTGCATTTTCATATTCCTATACTGCCTCGTCAATCATGTGGTTTTTACACGAAGTATTTACTAGATGAATCACAATATTACACTATACTTGCAACTTGTGGTCAACAATATTGACCAGTTTTATTTTCATAAGATAGATTCTATTCCAGCTAATCTACCTCTGGACTCAAAACATGAGATGGATCTGGAATGTCATTCCTTAACATTGAAACATGAAAAACATAGTGTACCTAAGATAAACTTGATGGTAAAGCCACTTGGTATGAATCTAATCCAAATATCCCTAGAATTTCATATGGTCCAATGAACCTTGGACACAGATTTCATTTCTCACATGATTGCATCACACTTTTCCATGGTGAAACTTTGAGAATGACATGATCACCTACCTCAAAAGATAGATCCTTCATCCTATTGTCCACATAACTTTTCTTCCTGCTATGAGCTGTTCTCATGTGTTTTTGTATTAGCTAAACATTTTCTGCCAACTTTTATACCAATCATGTTCCCATCAACTACCTTTCACCCACTTCATCCCAAAAAGCTGGAGTTCAACAACGATTCTCATACAATGCCTAAAATGGTGTCATATGTTTAGTAGAAAAAAAACTGTTATTATAAGAAAACTCAACCAAAGAAAGATGTTGGTCCCAAATTCCCTGATAATCCATCGATCAAGCATGTATCATATCCCCCAATGACTTAATTTTTCGTTCTGACTGCCCATTGGATTGAGGATGAAAAGCTGTACTAAAATTTAATTCAGTACCCAATGACTTCTGAAGGCCTTTCCAAAAGTTAAAAGTAAACATGGGATGAAGATCAGATACAATGGAGAGGGGCAATCCTTGTAACCTGACTATCTCTTTGTGATTCAAACAATAAATTTTATCTAGGGAAATATTTTGTAATATATCAATAAAATGAGAAGATTTAGTCAAGCGATCAACAATAACCCATATTGAATTATTACCTCGAGGTGTGTTCAGATCTCTATACATCGTAGTACTGCCTGGATGAAATAAAAATGGAGAACTATGAGCTTCTCATAACAACTCTCTCTTACAATGTGAATCACAAGGCACACACAATATCATTCCATATCTCAAAACAAAATCATTATCAATGTTGAATTAAGGTAACATACCCTTCTGAACCATCTCTACCATTTTCTGCAACTCAATGTCTTGATTTTGAGCATTCTTAATTCGGTCTGATAGGGAAGATCTCATTGATACCTAAAACAAAATAGAAGAACATCTTGTACCAAAAACTTCTATGCCAAAGTTCATCAAATCCTTAACCAACAGATCATGTTCCAAAAGTAACATGGTTAGTGAAGAATTACTTTTTGGACTCAAAGCATCATCCACTTTATTTGCTTTTAACGGATGGTAATGAATTGTACAATGATAATCGTTGATTCATTCAATCCAACTCCTATATCTCATGTTCAATTAATTCTGAGTGAATATATACTTTAAACTTTTCTGATCAGTATATATTTGACACTTTACTCCATACAAATGATGCCTCCAAATTTTTAAAGTGAAACCCACAACAGCTAATTCCAAATCATGTGTAGGGTAATTTACCCCATGAGTTTTCACAAATGTGAAGCATAATCAATTACCTGATCATTCTTCATTATGACTCATCCATGTCCTTTTAATTAAGCATCACTATAGATAAAAAAACTCTCCATTCCTGTAAGGTAGTGCCAAAACTGGAGCATTCACCATTCTTCTTTTCAAATCCTGAAAACAATCATCACATTATTTAGTCCAAATAAACTTAACACCCTTCTGAGTTAACTTTGTCATTGGACATTATAACCATGAATTCTCCTTAAAACCTTTTGTAATATCCCACAAAACCATGAAAACTACAAATCTTTGTTACACTTGTGGGTCTTAGCCATTCTTCAACAACCTTTATTTTGGAAGGATCAATAGTTATTCCATCTTTAGAAAATATGTGACCAAAGAAAGAACTTTGTTGAACCCAAAACTCGTACTTTCTGAATTTCCCATAAAATTTCCTTTTTTTCAGGTTTCAAAAATAACCATTAATTGACTTTCATGCTCCTCATTACTTTTAGAAAACACCTAATTATCATAAATGAAAACTACCAAAAACTTATACAAGAACTCATGGAAAATTATATTCATTAGTTCCATGAATACATCAGGTTCATTATTTAACCCAAAGGCATTAATACAAATTCATAATGGCCATATATTGTACAAAATGCAGTCTTCTGAACATCTACATCCATTACCTTCAAATGATGGTACCCCGATCTTAGGTCAATCTTTGAAAAATACTGATCTCCCTGGAGATGATCAAACAAATCATCTAAATGAGGGAAAGTATATTTGTTCTTAACAGTGATGTTATTCAAGGAACTATAATCAATGAAATGTCTCATTGAACCATCTTTCTTTTTAAAAAATAAGAAAGGATCACCCCATGGTGATGTTCTAGGAATAATGAATCATTCTCTAATAAATCATTCAATTGCTCCTTCAACTCTAAAAGTTCAATTTGATCCATTCGATAAGGGGGTTTTGAAATTGGATTAGTATCAGGAACTAAGTCAATAGTAATTTAAACTTCCCGATCTGTTATTATTCTTGGAAAATCATCATGAAAAACATCAGGATACTCATTTACCACTGGAACATCATTAATCTAAACGGTTCCTTTGTTTTGAACAATATGTGCAAGGTAACATTCATTTCCATCTTTTACAAGATTCTCAGCCTCTTGATATGTCATCAACAGTACGGGTTCATTCTTGTACAAAAACATAAATTATTTTTGAAAATAAACTTATTTATCTCTACAATCAATCTTATCATGGTAAATAGATTGCCAATCCATACCCAGGATAACAACAAACTCTACTATAGGTAAAACAATAAGGTTTGCAAGTAGTTTCTTTCAATGGATAAGGATATGAAGATTCTTATAAATTATTTTTTCCTCAACATTTCCCCCAGATGATTTTATAACATGTTCAGGATTCATTTATTGAGAAGGAATTCCCAATTTATTAGAAATGTTTTCAGAGCTGAACGAATGTGTAGACCCCAAATCAATCAACACATTGGCATAATATGAAAAAAAAAAACAAAGTACCTGATACCACTTCAGTTTATGGCCCAAAATCTCCTGAAGTAGTTGCAAAAGATTTCACCACACCGTTCTTATTGTAGTCTGACTTCTTCCCATCATTTATGCACTTTGTTGAACAATAGTATGCATATTGACCCATCACATTTCACTTGAAACATTTCATTAACCGTAAATCATATTTGGTCTTACCAACACCCTGATCTTTTTCAGTCCAATCATGAGCCTTATGTCCCATCTTAACACATCAGAAGCACTTTCCAGAATTCAAAAGATATTCCCCAGCATGATTTTTACCACACTTATCACAAACATAAAACATAGTTTTCTTACAATCAGACCTTTTTGAAGGATCCTTCCCATTCTCCTACCACCTCGGTCTCTCCTTCGGTTGGTTGTTATAGATGACTTGATCATTGGAAAACTCCATTTCGACCATCTCAGCACATCGAACATGCTTATCATAACTCTTGAACTAATTAGAACCTAATGTCCTTCAATATTTTGGCCTTAATCCTGAGTAAAAATGATTGATTTTAATATCATGGTCTCGGATAAAATTTGGAGCATAAAATTCCAATCGAGTGAACCTTTCTTCATATGAAGCCACTGAGTCGTCCTCTTACCTCAATTCCATGAATTTTTTTTCCATCCTATGTCGAATAGCCATAGGAAAATATTTCTCATGAAACACACATTTGAATTCATCTTAGTCAAGAGCATCAATCTCATAAGTGTACCTAATATGTTTATCCGTTGACCAACACTTATCTGCTTCACCCTCCAAATGTTAAATAGAAAGACTAACCTTTTGATTGTCTGAACACCCCATGACATCGAAAATCTTCTCCTGTGGTTTAATCCACACTTCAGCTAGCCCATGGTCACATGATCCTATGAATGATGTGGGTTGTTGCCTCATGAAATCTTCCGCCACTACCATGTTCCTTTGCGGTTGATATGGATGATCTTGTGCATGGATACCACAACCATTTATTGCTTAAGTCAACTGTGCCATTACTGCAACAAACTATTCAGTTCCAATTCCAACCATCTCAAGATGCTGATTTGGAATGTCATTTCATTTTGTATGACTTCCTAGTACTACTTCCCTATTTCCTCTACAGAAAACCATTATGAACAAACATGTCCTTGATGAAGCAACATTGCAATCTTCAAATGCAATATGATTTCAATTTGACCATAAAAAAATATTTTTGGATAATCAATTAATAGAATTCTAACTCCTAATGTTATCTAAACCAACCTTTGATACCAACTATAAGGCCCTTAGCTTAAACATTACTTAATCTTCAGTTATTACAAGAATACACATTGAGGTTCTTTTCAGGATTAGAGTTTTAGAGAATTTGATCAAAAATCAAGCATTACATTCCACATTTAAACAAGGTGGATACATAAAATACAATATTCACTTTTCACATCAAAGGAAACATATTTAAAATAAAACATGGATTATTTCTTTACAATTCCTCGACATTATCATCTCATCATGTACCTTTCCCTTGACCTGTGAAAAAATTTCAAAAACATGGGATGAGAATAAAAACATAGTAAAGGATATAAATATTCGGAAAGAAAACCTTAGTCCATGTACACATAAGAATCCTTGAAAACATACTTTACTCATAAACATAAGCACTTTAACATACCACATGAAATAATAAGGTTTATGAATAACTCATAGAAAACATAATACATAATGGTAACTTGAGGAATTCATAACATTCATACGTAGGGAGTAACCCACATTGTTAGGTTTGGAATACCCATTACAGTGTATTCCCTAAATCTCTTCGGAGATACATTAGCTTTGAACTCCTTCACGTTACCAAATGCATTGGAGAGCTATCACTGGCTCACCCACCCTTAGTTTATCACATAACCACTCATCTTCATAAACAATTCTCAAGAACCATAACATAATCGTACCACATAAAACATGCATAAAAGAATTAAAAAATTTCCACATTTCAATCACAAGATATCAATAAAATAGATTGATATAATAAAAAAATTGTCAAAACCATTTTCAATACAAAAATAAAAGAAAATTAAATCATGGTATTTATTTTCCATTTGAAAAAAAATTATGGCTTATAGAGGAAGCCTAAACTCAAATAATGGTTATGGCGGTGGAGAAATCGATGTCGCCACATACGTAAGAGGATAACATTCCCTATTTTCGTTTAGTAAAACAATTCTTATAAGCAGATTCCTTTTGAGAAAAAGTAAAATTTAAAGTTGTTTAGACACTTTATAAAAGAAATTTGTGTATAAAACAAAATATGTCTCAATGAAAGGAAATTGAGATGAAGTCCCTTTCCTCATGTGCGAAAGGACTCAATCGTTATTTAATATCCAGAATAATAAACTAGAGTTAATAACTGTGGTTTTGTCGATCATTGGTACTTGAGTCAAAAATAAATATCTTATAATTATAAGTAGTTCATGTGGTAAAATATACAGTATATCCAGAATTATATTCATGCGTTAGATATCATATATATCAAATATGTCCAGAATATACATGAATTTATAATATTACATAACATTTATAGGTACGAAATGAAATGCACCAGTCATGGAGATGGTAAGCCGTACGTACGCATGAACACTACTTTCATTTCTATCTTGTATTTAATGAAATTAAATCATAATGATATAAAGGTATATTATAATTATAGTATAATATCATATATAATATCATTAACTCCATCCTTTATACATCCCATATATGTCATTAACGATTCAAATCACTTTGAGGGGGCGGTAGTCCGCACTTTCTAAAATGAAGATATCGTGTTTTCCCATAATGGAAACTGTTAAGGTATGAAATCAATTTAAAATACAGAAGTATAAGGAAAACATAAACATAATATACATCATATATAAATATATTTTCTTCTTAATGGCCCCCATGAAAGGTGTTAAAATAATATTGAACAATCATCGTTTCGTGAGGAAGTAATTATCCACTCACAGAAACAGTATGTTCATTAAACATTAGACAGATGTGTGTGTAAGTGTAAATCAAATACTTCTCATAAAAACATCATAGTATATTTAAGATAATTTTCATAAAAATTAAAATAATAAAAAGTGTTTATTGTTTTGGAGAATAAAAATAAAACAAACGAAAATAAGAGAAGACATTACCATTAAATCGGTTAACTCCCTTTAGTTTGAACCAAAAGGGTTTCTTTAAGAGCGTTCTGTTGAAGGTAAGGCATCAATGATGAAGAGAGGTATGCAGAGAGATAAAATGAGAAGAGTTTGGCCGAGCCAATGGCTTGAGAGGTGTGGGTATGGTGGTAGAGGCGGGGGCCTTTTATAAGAGTGAAGAGGGGCACTCATGGACTGTCATGAAATGTTACTTTATTATAAAATGAGTTTATGATTTTAATGGTCCCACAATGATATATATCAATGATAAAATGATAAGGGTTATAAATAAACCCATAAAATAGGTTTTTGAAAAGTGTAAGTCTTAGGATTCACATTATCATTTCATTTTATTTAAATAGTTCATTAATGAGGTAATCACTACATCATCATGGTGTCAAAAATAAATTTTTTTATTTAATTTCTAAAAATAATTAAATAAATACCATGATTTAAGAAATATTTTTATATTTACAATGAATATTTATAATCTAAGATATAATTTATTTAGACAAAAGAAAAATTGTATTACTTAGGTGTTACATACTTTTGTTATATTTAACTTTCTTTAAAAATAAAATGATAAAATGCCACTATCTCACAAAAGGGATTCCTTGGGGTCCCAAAGATTGGAACAAGGAATATCATGGTTGGACATGACAAAACTAGTAGAATTAGGACAAATTTTGGGGACATTTTATATTATTATGATATTATTTTATTACCTTTAACTACCTTATTACTAATTAATCACGATAATTAAAGATAATTATCGTCATTACTATTCATAACTTACAAAAACAAAAGAGGCTTAACTACATAATTTGGACCTTATGATTCCAAATATGGATTCCATTTTACCAAATTCAAAACACAAATATTGTAGTAATTAATTTAAAAATAATTCCCATTGTTCAAATAAATAGCGGGTTTTTTTGAAATGATAACTATTAAAAGTTTGACACTTGTTTATGCCCAATTCCAAACTGAAATTAATCACAATGACCATACATGGATTAAATTGTAAAAATATATTATAATTAATGTTTATAAGTAATTAAAAAGAAAATATAACCAGACAATTAAATTAGACAAAAAATCAGCTTTGATGTAAAATGCAGTATTTTTCACATTTCATTAAAAAATGAACATTGTCAGAAAAATACCAAAATTTTATCCAAAGTAAATTTAAATGTTCCAATGCTGAAGAATAAGTTTATATTGACAAATAGAGATTATAAAATTGTCAAAATACATATTTAAAAATGGTTCACCATCATAATACGGTAAAAAAAGCTTTCAAAAAATATTAGAGTATTCTATGCTTAAGATTGGATTTATTCTCATTTTAGACCTCTATAACACTATCTAGTTAATAAATAGACATATACATGAAAATATACTACTATTTACTTACATGGGATGGTACAAAAAATCTATCTAGGCATATCACACTATAAGAATCTGAATCTTCGTTTCAGGTATGTTTTTCGGTTTCTGGTCATTTTGGAGAAAAAAGAAGAAAATATGGAAATTTTATAAGTACATGTCGTGTACATTATGAGTACACACCATGTACTTTTCTCCAATTTGAGTCTGTGTGCTGGACGTGTCTAGGCCATAGACACAGTGTGTAGTGGTGAGGTGGAGGCCGCTTAATGTGGTGTACAGAAAGGGCATGTACAAGCCGTGTACTCGTGAACTACACGCCGTGTACTTTTCTTTTTTATTTCATGAATCGTACCGGGGTCATGTATTAAACCTTTCTTCATATTCTTCTCCACATAATTATGTTTAGAGCATTCTAGGAGGTAGAATATTCTCTGAGCCACTGACCTATAACTGATTGTCTAAATCGAACTCCATCGGTTGCAATATAATCGGAACGGTGAGTTCTTGGTTCATCTCTGGCAACGTTTCCTGATTCCTTCTCTTGTGAGAGTTATATGAGGTTGAAAATTTTAGGCATTTTTTCAGATATTCACCATTCTATGATGATTCACAGGCTGAGTTTCATGAATATCGATCTCCTAGGATCGAGGTAGGTGGTTTGTTTCCCTACGTTGAATATATTTGCGTTTTTGTTGCAAAAGTGCCAGATACACATGTATCGGGTATCTATGGTTAGGGTTTTCATCCTTTATTGTTATATTCCATAGATTGATTGTATTCTTCAGGTTATTAGATGATTCATAATTACTTGTTAGTATGTATGAGGATCACCCATGGGTGTTCCCCTAGTTTTGGTCGTTTGTCACCGTTTGGCTTAGGTTGCATATAAGGCATACCTCATTACATTTCTTTCTTTCCTTGATATAGTTGATTTCATGTATTGCCTACTGTTTATATTTTTATGATTCATTTTATCCATTAGCAATGTAGTTTTTTGAGATTACATTGGGCTGCTAATAGTCGATTTCGCACGACTACACTAGATAGTGTTGTGGGAACATTGTATGGTAGACTAAAGTGAGAATTAATGATTAAGGGATTCCCTAGAGAGTTTGTTATAAATTAGTATAATTCACAGGACCTATGGGAATTGTACTTGGTGCTTCCTTAGAGTGTTCTTAATTACATGGAAATTATCATTCATATTTCTTTTGCATGCACTACCTCTTCAAACTGGATATTTTGTGGAAATCATTGGTGGTGGCCTACTGAGTTGTACTCACACCCTGCTGGGCCCCCATTGGGTACCTGAGTAGACTTCATGTTTGCAGGTTAGGAGAAGGGAAAAGGTCATTGATAGGTAGTGAGTGGACATGTGTAGCACTTGGTGGTAGATCCAGACATGGAGTCAGGACCATTTTGGGGATTTGGTTGTTGTCTTTATTTAGGGCTTTTGTTCACACTTGCACTATTAGTATGAAATGGCATATTTACTGTTGGAAATATTTTTTATGCATGTTCCATCTTAATTGGTTATTGTTTCCACTATTTTTTTATTTTGATTGTGTCTTACTCTGATAAAAAGTGTGCATAGTCTCCCCATAGGACTCCGTAGACCCCCGCTTCTAGTCGGCAGCCTTTGGCGTATGGGGAGGCACACTTGAGGTTATGTAACCACATGGCACGGAGCACTTGTATAGTGGCTTCCGGTTCGGGGATATTACACCACCAGTATTGGTTGCTAGATATGAAGAGAAATGTTGCTGGTTATTTCATGAGATTTTCTACTTGTCATCAGATGAAGGTGGAGTACCAGCGACTTGCAGGTCTTTTACAGCAGCTACCCATTCCCGAGTTAAAGTGGAATGATGTTGCGATGGTATTTCTAATAGGGTTACTGAGAACACCTCAAGGGAAAGGCATGGTATGGGTTGTCATTGACTGGCTCACGATGGTTCCTCAAATCTTTTCGATTAAGGATACCTTCTATGTTGATGAGCATGGACAGTTGTACATCTATGAGATTGTACGCTTTCATGGTGTTCTGTGTAATATCATTTAAGATAGTGATGCCCACTTCACGTCACATTTCTAGTAAAGGCTATAGAGGGCTTCAGGTACACAGGTACTTCTGAGTACAACTTACCATCCCCAGACAAATGGATTGTCAGAGCGCACGATTTAGGTGCTAGATGACATGCTACGAGCATGTGACCTTGATTTTGGAGGTTATTGGGAGAAACATATACCTCTACTAGAGTTTTCCTATAATAATAGTTTTCAAGCAACTATTCATATTGCACCTTACGAGGCTCTGTACGGTAGGCCATGCCAATCCCCTTGTGTTGGCTGGAGGTAGGAGAGGCAGCTATGCTTGGACCTCGTCTTGTTCATGAGACCACATAGCATGTGGATTTGATTATAAAAAGGATGGATACTACACATTCTTGACAGAACTCTTATGATGATCAGCGGAGACGACCATTGGAGTTGAAGGTCGGGGATCAGGTTTTCCAACATGTTACCCCGAGGTTCGGGAAAAAGAGGATCAGGAGATATGGAAAGCTTTCACCTGGATACGTCAGACCATCTGAGGTTCTGGAGAGAGTAGGGATGGTTTCTTATAGGTTGCAGTTGCGTTAGAGGTACCAGGCTATGCCCGATGTCTTCCATGTTTCTCAGATTTGCCGCTATTTCTCAGACATGTCTCATGTTTTCCTGGCCCAGAAGGTTGATCTGGAGTAGGATGCATCGTTCGAGGAGCATCCTATCAAGATTGTTGATTGTATTGCAATGATACTCAGTGGGAAGTTTGTTTCTCTGGTATGGGTGCTATAGCAACACGACCGTGTACAGGACGAGACGTGGGAGAGGGAGGCCGATATGCGATCACAGTGGCCTGAGTTTTTTGAGGTTTCTTCATTGCCACTATGTTTGGGTAATATGGGGATGAATTTCTTTAAGGGGTATGTTTTTAAGAACCTGGATCTTCATTCTATGTATGTTTTTCCATTTCTGGTCATTTTTTAGAAAAATAAGAAAATCTTGAAATTTTCTATGAACACGTTGTGTACATTATGAGTATACACCGCGTACTTCTCTCCCATGCGAGGCCATGTGCTGGCCGTGTCTGGGACACACACAAGGTGTGTAGAAGTGATGTGGTGGCCGCTTAATGTGGTGTACAGAAAGGGAGAGTACGCCCCAAGTACATTTATTTATATTTCATTAATTTGATCGAGGTCACGTCTTAAAAAACCTTTCATCTTCTTCTATGCCTGATTATGTCTAGAGCGTTCGAGGAGGAAGAATCTTCTCTGAGACATCGATCCGTCACCGGTTATCCGAATCGAACTCTGTCGGTTGCAATATAATCACAACGGTTAGTTCATGGTTCTTCTATGTCCATGTTTCCTGATTCCTTCTCTTGTGAGAGTTATCCGAGGTTGAACATTTTAGACATTTTTTCAGATCTTCTCCATAGTTGGCTAACTCATAGGTCGAGGTTCAAGTATATCGATCTCCAACGATCAAGGTAGGGGTTTGTTACCCTACGTTGAGTGTCTTTGAGTTTTTGGTACAAAAGTGTCGGATACCAATTTATCGGGTATCTCGAGTTAGGGTTTTGATCCTGTATTGTTATCTTCCATATATTTCATCTATGCTTGAGGTTATTAGATGAATGATAATTTCTTGTTAGCATGTTATAGGATCACCCATGGTTTTTCCACCTATTTTGGTTGTTTATCGTCATTTGGCATAGGTTGCATGTGAGGCAGACCTCGTTGCATTGATTACATGCCTTGATATAGTCGATTGCATGTATTGCCTAATGTTTATATGATTTTGATGCACTATATCTATTAGACAAGTTTTTTGTCGAGCATGCTTTGGGCTGCTAATAGTCGATTACACGTGACTACACTACTTAGGGCTTTGGGAACCTAGTGTGGTAGACTAAATAGGGAATTGACGATTAAGGGCTTCCCTAGAGAGTCTGTTATAAATTAGTATCATTAAAAGGACCAACGAGAATGGGACTTTGTGATTCCTTAGAGTTTCCTTAGTTACGTATCCAGACTATATAGAGAATTATATATAAGTGCTTCCTCAGAGAGTCTATATCTATCATTGCAAGACCGCATGGGAATTGATGGTGAGAGCTTCCCAGTGTGTCTTTGCCTTTGTATTTTTACTTAACTAGAGGGGTCTGCCGGTGTGAGCCACCCAGATATTTACCATGAATATTATTGGTTGGTTGTGACGAGTCCACCAAGCTAAAGAACAATCATGGGTTTTGTACTGCTTGCTGTTTAGGTTGTCTGCTGAGAAACCTGTTGTGTTACTTGCTTTGCTATGGAAATATAGAGCTGTTTGCTAGATTCCTTGGTTAATAATTACATGATTGTATTGAATTAAGAAATAAATATGAATGGAGATTTGTAGGATTGTTTACTTCAATGTGCTTCTGTTTCCCTGCAACATTTATTTTCATTAATATTTTTATATTTCTCACTAATAGTATGGCAAAGATCTTGTAACGCCCTGACCCCAGTTACCCAGAGTCGGTGCATTATTACATAACATTTGCACGATCACAAGAAATATCAAATCTCGAAAGACTGATTGGTTTAGTATCCTTGGAAACACTAGATATATTCATAAAGTTTTACATTACATCATAAAGTGAAAAACTACTACAACAACATATTGTCTCCATAGTCCACACTATTATCCCCTCATAATATCCCTAGAGGTCATTTATAATTTACTTCATCACATCCTGGGAAAAATAAAACATAGAAAAGGGGTGAGCTCAAATGACCACTAAAGATAACAATATAGCAGAAACATTCATAAATAATAATAAACATTTATGGAAATTTATAACTAAAACAAAATCCTATTAAACATGAACTTCATCATAGTAATGCAAAAAATAAAATGAAATAATTCCATTTACATATTCACATGGATATTCTACTAATCGAATAATCACTTGCAATACCAATAACCACTTTCATAATGATGGAATGCATAATGCCAGACTATCATAACCACACAGCCAAGGCCTCAGGCCAAGACTACAAATAAGATTTTTCCAAGGCCTTGTGCCAATACACTAGTTTGTCTCATGTGACCTACCGCTACATCGAGGAGCTATAGCAGGCTCCACCCATCACATATTAAGTCCAATGCATTCCCATATGAAAATGGTTAAAAATAACATAAACATTCATATTAAAACTAGCATATGAAATGTAAATACTTCATCCATATACCATGAGTGGTATTAAAATAACACATCCATATTCAAACATATCACAAAACCTTCAATACAATATTGAAGTTTTGTATCATAATAAATCAACTTCAAATAAGCGTAAAATCCATCAATGGATGTTGACAGAGATGAAATCAAAACACTGTTTAGAGAATTATCCCTTTCTATTTTGAAATCATTTAAGAGTCATATATTTATAAAATAAAAAATATTCTTATAAGATTGTAAGGGAAGATTCAATGATTTTATAATGGTGGAAAATAGCCGCACCCACTGTATAAGTTAAAAAAACATTCTTACATTAATTTTGTCGAAAAGGTTAAAAAGAACCTTTTTTGGAAAACGACGGAAACATTATTTTATAAACCTCTTATAAAAATTCAAACAAGGGTATAAATGACTTTAACCCATATTCTAGTAAATAGTAAAGTTGTTTTGAAATACATTTTTAAGAAACATGGATGTGGATGATAAAGAGATCCTAGTATATTATTACGTATAAACAACCTCGGATAATGAAGAGATTGTGAAATAAACCCTTACCTTGTACTTTTTCTTGGATGGGGTAGGTTAAACACCTGTATAATGGTGAAATAATTGTTATTAAATTATACAAGAATCATATACATTAATATGATATCATATATGATCTTTAAACATTGATTTGTTAATAATATCTTAGTATTATCGTTGTTTTCGGGTGTTAACTTACTCATTTTATTTTATATGTTTTGTTACATAAGCTATGTTTTTCATGTATAGGTTGTATATTAATCATATGCAGAATGATATAAAGTCCTTATATACTATTATTAATCATCAAGTGACAATTATACTTGAATTGATATGATGGACAATGAATCTTATTGCGTTCGTGGAGATGGTAGTCCGTACATATGCACGAGCGACAATATCATTCTTTTGATATTAAAATAATATATAATTGGATTGTATATAATATATACAGAATCATTATCATGTTATATTTATTTTATAAATGAGTTAAACATCATTATTATACACATCCAAATAATAATTTATTGAATAACAGTTACACCACGACGTGGAGATGGTAAGCCGTACGTACGCACGTATGGTGACATGTTATTCAATGGATGGATAGAATACTGCATATGGTTGTACCATATTTATAATAATATTATAGTATATAGAAGATACTGGATTCATTATTTTATAATGGGAATAACAAAGAATGAAGGGGTGGAAGAAGAAAGGAACTTGGAAAAGGGTGGTGAAATCATTACCTCTTCTTTGGGTTCATCCTTTTGATTTGATCAAAAGGGCTCTTAGGGTGGCTTTCTGACTAAAGTAAGCCCTCTAGGATGAAGTGATGGAATTTTAGAGAGTATTTTGGTAGTTTTTGGACGAGACAAAAGTCTTTGAAGGTGTGAAGTAATGAGAAGGGAGAGTGCCCTTTTATTAGAGGGGTGAGAGGCACCTTTGGAAAAGCTAGAAATATTATTTTATAATAAATTGAAATTTTGTTTCTAATGGCCCCAAAGTGGATTATTTAAATTTTAAGGTGGGGATAGGTCGAAAAACACTCATCCAATAGAATTTAGACAGGTTTGGGTCATTATATTAACCTTATATTTAATTATTAACTCTTACTTAATTAGTTTCACTTTTACAATGTCTCTGTGTATTTTTATTTTATATGGTCAATAAAATTACTATATACATACAAGAGACCCCAAAGTGGTCCATTAATGATAAAACTATCATGATATAAGTCCCTTGGCCAGACCTTAGATTTTTAGGAATTTAATATCAATTAATACTATACAATTTTTTTAAAAACTCTTTTATGTCAATTTTGACACTATTTGGAAAATTGATTTTTGTGAAAATCATAACAGAATTATTAGTTCAAAAAAAGTCAATTAAATAAATCATAATATGCCATATTATCCTAGAAAATTGCTTTAATTCATTAAAAGTATAAATTATATATATTTGGGTATTTATAATTCAATTATTTTTATTTTTAACTATTATGGTAATTACTGGATCATCATTGTGTCATAAATAAATTAAATTACTTAATGTCTTAAAATTATAAATAAAATATCATTATGTAGGAAATGTTTCTAAATTTCTAATGAAAATTTACAATAGTATTTTTCTTATGTATAACCCTATATTAAAAATGTTTTAGTAAATAAACATTAATTTTATCTCATTTAACTCTTCATTGAATTAAATAATAATAAATGTCCTAATCTAATCCAATTGGATCTAAATGATAATATTTTATTCCAGAGGTTATTTTTGGTCGATATACACTTGTCCAATAGAATTAGGTCATGTTTTAGGGTAATATTAATATCATTTTTACCCCTAATTATCCAATTTATTTTTAACCGTGGTAAAGAAAAGTAAAAAGTTACTATTCACCAAAAATTATTTTCATCTCATTGAACCACATTTTACTCCTTTATATTAACCATGTCTTTCAGATTTTCAATATTCCATTCACAGAAGCGGTAAAATTATGTTTTATGAAAAATTCATTTTTTTATCTATCACTTAGTAGTTTCACTATTCATCAAAAATTGAAGTTTTTCAGAACAATGCCAAAATTTCACCCTAAGCTATAATTTATCTTCCAATTTCAAAAATGATTTCTATTTTACAAAATTCCAAAAATATAAGTTTCATTAATTAATTTTATAATTAATTCTCATTGTTACAACAAACAACATGTTTTTAAGAAACAATATATATCAAAAGATTGACAATTGTTTATGTCAAATTTCAAAGTGAAATTAATTATAATGAACAGCATTGGAAATAATGGTAAAAATATATTCTAATTATACATTAAAACCACTAAATAATATTATTTATCATTATAAATTATTTTGATTAAAAAAGTTGTTTTTAGATATTTTCACTATTCATAAAAATTTGAAGTTCTCAGAAAAATACCAAAAATTCAACTTAGGATAATTTCGATATTCGGAATCCAAAAATGAAGTCCATTTTGAAATAAAAAATATATAAATAATTTCAAAAAGTAGGTATTATCATTTATAATGGCTAGTTTGATTGGTTATGGTGTGTTAGAACTCGATGTTGCGTACAACACACGATATCACATTATTCCAAGAGAAGCCTACCGTAGAAGCTTGGGGTATTACATTCTCCCCTCCTTCAAATAATTTCATCCTCGAAATTTCTAGAATACTACCGCATGAAAAGACTCGGGTGGTTCTTCATCATAAGTTCCCCGGGTTCCCACGTTGCCTCTTCCATCTTATGGTTTCTCCCCAAGACTTTTACCAAACGAGTCGTCCATTTTCTCAGTACTTGTTCTCTCGTATCAAGAATCATGATGGGATCTTCGCAATAATACAGATCGAGTTCCAGTTCTAATTCCTCATAGGTGAGTACATGCATTGGGTCAGACATATATTTCCTCAATAGAGATACGTGGAACAGATCATGAACTTTGGAGAGACTTGGCGGCATTGCCAATCGGTAAGCTACAGCCCCAATTCGTTCTAGAATTTCGAAAGGTCCGATGTACCTGGGACTCAATTTACCTTTCCTATCAAAATTTATGACTCCCTTCCATGTATATACCTTCAAGAAAACATGATCAACGAATTGAAATTCCAAATCCTTCCATCGATTGTCGGCATAGCTCTTCTACCTACTTTGAGCTGCTTTGATGTGATTTTAGATTACCTTCACCTTTTCCATCGTTTCCTCCACCAGTTCAAGGCCTACTTGTTTTCTTTCACCATCGTCATCCAAACAGGTTGGTGTACGACATCTCTTTCCATATAACGCTTCATATGGTGCCATCTGAATACTCGAATGGAAGCTATTGTTATAGGAAAATTCTACCAGAGATAAATATTGATCCCACATACCCTGAAAGTCAAGTGAGCAGGATCTTAACATGTATTCTAAGGTATGAATAGTTCATTCTGATTGTCCATCTATTTAAGGGTGTTAGGCAGTGCTCAAATGAAGTTCAGTATCCAAGGATTTCTGATGACTTTTCCAGAATCTTGAACTAAAATGGGGATCATGATCCGAAACAATCGATAGGGGTACTCCATGAAGTTTCAAAACTTCATCAATATATAGTCTTGCTAGACGTTCCAGTGGTAGATCTTCTCTTATAGCAATAAAATGTGATGACTTGGTAAGACGATCAATAATGACCCATATTGCATCGTTCCTTCTAGGAGTCTTTGGTAGCCCCGTGACAAAGTCCATCGTAATATTGTCCAATTTCCACTCTGGTATGGGAAGAGGTTGAATGACTCCTCCAGGCTGTTGCCTTCTAACTTTCACTTGTTGAAAAACCATAAATCTTGACATAAAATCAGAAATCTCCCTCTTCATGTTGTCCCACCAAAAATGTTCCTTCAAATCTCTATACATTTTTGTGATCCCAGGGTGTATAGAGAAATTAGAACTATGAGCATCATCCAACAATTCCCTTTTTAGATCAGGTATATCTGGAACACAAAGTCTCTTCCCAAATATTAAAATTCCATCTTCATACACAAAGTCTCTCAATCTCCCATCATTCATAGATTTAATCTTCTTTTTAATTTCTTCATCATCTTCCTTCATGTTTTGAATCAATTACCGCCATTTATCAGCATCTCTAGTGAGGCGGTAAACTGCCATGATAACTTTTTCCCTTTCACTACTCCCCAAAGCCTGAAATATTTTCTCAAGGGAATTTATCCATTGATCAGCTACAGAGGGATTTGTACTCCCATTGAACTTTGGTGGTTGTTTCCTCATGAATCGATCTAACATTGATCCTCCATGCTGCAGATCAGGGTGCTCCATATGGGTAAGGTTATTTGTTCATAACCTGAGTGAGTTGTCCCAGTATGGTGATTAGCTGATCGGCACCAGTTGCATCACCAGCTACACAATAATTATCTTTAGCAGGAGGTAAATCCCTACATGGAGTGCGTGCATTGATATGGTTTCCATTTCTTCCACTAGGCGCCATTTCTAAACAATGGCATAAACTAGATCAGTTTTTGAATCAAAATACATAATTCCATACTTATAAAACACTTAACATAAATTGAACTATTTATGTATATAATCCATAATCATAAAAAAAGTTCTTTGAGGAAGTATATACTCATAAACCTTTCATAATGATTTGTAAAGAAAATGAGAGTTATCCTAAGAATATCTCCTGGGAGTGTCGTAACCAAGAGTGCAGCCAGGCCCGTTGTCATGCACCATTTCCCGTTTGAGTCTATCTCAAAGCGGTGTTTTCGGGTTTTACCCCTAGGTACATCTGTTCCAGAGCCGCATCTACCCGCTCGTATCCAGGCAGGGATGTATTGCTCGGGAAACTCACAAAATATCTACAATGCCAAAATTCTATGAAGTTATTCTATACTAATCCTCAAATATCATCTTAGGTCTACGTGCTCTAATCAGAGTTTATCTAAATATAGCTTCCAATGTTTGTACTAAACTTTCTCTGATACCAACTATAACGCCCCGACCCCAGTTACCGAGAGTCGGTGCATTATTACATAACATTAGCATGATAACAAGAAAGATAAAATCTCTAAAGACCGATTGGTTTAGTATCCTTAGAAACACTAGATATATTCATAATGTTTTACATTACATCATAAAGTGAAAAACTACTACAACAACATATTGTCTTCATAGTCCACACTATTATCCCCTCATAATATCCCTGCTGGTCATTTATAATTTACTTCTTCACATCCTGGGAAAAATAAAACATAGAAAATGGTTGAGCTCAAATGCCCAATAAGGATAACAATATAGAGGAAACATTCATAAATAAGAATAAACATTTAAGGCAATGTATAGCTAAATCAAAATCCTTTTAAACTTGAACTTCATCATAGTATGGAAAAATTAAAATGAAATATTGCCATTTACTTATTCACATGGATATTCTACTAATCTAATAATCACATGCAATACCAATAACCACTTTCATAATGATGGAATGCATAATTCCATACTATCATAACCACATAGCCAATGGCTCGTGCCAAGACTACAAATAAGATTTTGCTCAGGCCTTGTGCTAAGACACTAGTTTGTCTCATGAGACCTACTGATGCATCGAGGAGCTATAGTGGGCTCCACGCGTGACATATTAAGTCCAATGCAATCCGATATGAAAAGGTTTAAACATAACATAAACATTCATATTAAAACTATAATACGAAATGTAAATTCTTTATCCATAAACCATGAATGGTATAAAAAGAAAAAATTAATAGTCAAACATATCACAAAACCTTCAATACAATATAAATGTTTTGAATCATAATAAATCAACGTGAAATAAGCGTGAAATCCATCAGAGGATGTTGACATAGATGAAATCAAAACTCTTTTTAGAGAAATAGATCTTTCTATTTTGAAATAATTTAAGAGTAATATATTCATAAAATAAAACATTTTCTTTGAAAAAAATCTTATAAGATTGTAATGGAAGGTTCAAAGATGTTATAATGGCAGAAAATAGCCGCACCCGCCATATAAGTTAAAAAAACATTCTTACCTTAATTATGTCGAAAAGGTTAAAAAGCACCTTGTATGGAAAACGACGGAAAGATTACTTTATAAACCTCTTATAAAAAGTCAAACAAGGGTATAAATGACATTAACCCATATTATAGTAAATAGTAAAATTGTTTTGAAATAAATTATTAAGAAACATGTATTTGGATGATAAAAATATCCCAGTACATTATTACATGTAAACAACCTCGGATAATGAAGAGATTGAGAAATAAACCCTTACCTTGTACTTTTCTTTGGTTGGGGTAGGTTCACCTCCTATATAATCGTTAAATAATTGTTACTAAATTATACATGAATCATATACATTAATATGATATCATATATGATCTTTTAACATTGTTTTTTTAATAATATCTTAGTATTATCGTTGTTTTCGGGTGTTAACTTACTCATTTTATTTTATATGTTTTGTTACGTAAGATCTGTTTTTCATGGATAGGTTGTATATTAATCAGATCCAGATTGATAAGAAGTCCTTAGATACTATTATTTATCATCAAATGAGAATTATACTTGAATGGATACGATGGAGAATGAATCTTATCGCGTTCGTGGAGAGGGTAGTCCGTACGTACGCACGAGCGACAATATCATTCCTTTAATATTAAAATAATATATAATTGGATGGTATATCATAAATACAGAATAATTATCATGTTATATTTATTATTTAAATGAATTACACATCATTATTATACCCATACAAATAATAATTTATTGAATAACAATTACACCACGACGTGGAGACGGTAAGCCGTACGTACACACGTATGGTGACATGTTATTCAAAAGAAGGATAGAATACTGAATATGGTTGTACCATATTTATAATAATATTACATTATATAGGAGATACTGAATTAATTATTTTAGAATGGGAATAACAAAGAAAGAAGAAGTTGAAGAAGAAAGGAACTTGGAAAAGGGTGGTGAAATCATTACCTCTTCTTCGGGTTCTTCCTTTTGTTTTGATCAAAAGGGCTCTTAGGTTGTCTTTATGACTAAAGGAAGGAATAAAGGATGAATTTAGAGAAGTTGAGAGAGTATTTCGGTAGAGTTTGGCCGAGCCAAAAAACTTTGATGGTGTGAATTAATGAGAATGGAGAGTGCCCTTTTATAAGAGGGGTGAGGGGGACCTTTGAAAAAGCTAGAAATATTATTTTATAATAAATTCATATTCGGTTTCTAATGGCCCCAAAGTAGATTATTTAAATTTTAATGTGGGGATAGGTCGAAAACCACTGAAACAGTAGAATTTAGATAGGTTTAGGTCATTATATTAACCTTATCTTTAAGTATTAACTCTTAGTTAATTAGTTTCACTTTTACAATATCACTTTGTATTTTTATATTATATGGTTAATAAACATACTATATACATCCAAGATACCCCCAAGTGGTCGATAAATGATACACCTATCATGATATAAGTCCCTTGGCCAATCCTTAGATTTTTAGGAATTTAATGTCAATTAATAATATACTATTTGTTTTAAAAACACTTTTATGTCAATTTTGGCACTCTTTAGAAAATTGATTTTTGTGAAAATCATAAAAGAATTATTAGTTCGAAAAAATTAAATTAAATCAATACTAATATGACATATTATCATATAAAATTAGTTTAATTCATTAAAAGTCTAAAATTATATTTATTTGGGTATTTATAATTTAATTATTTTGATTTTTCACTATTATGGTAATTACTACATCATCATTGTTTCATAAATAAATTAAATTATATAAGGTCTAAAAATTATAAATAAAATATCATTATGTATGATATCTTTCTAACTTTCTAATTAATATTTTCAATCGTATTTATCTTATGTATAACCCTATATTAAAAATGTTTTAGTAAATAAACATTGATTTTAACTCTTTTAACTCCTCTTTGAATTAAATAATAATAAATGTCCTAATCTAATCCAAGTGGACCTAAATGATAATATTTTATTCTTAAGGTTTTTTTTGGGTCGAGATACACTTGTCCAATAGAATTAGGACATGTGTTAGGTTAATATTAATATCATTTTTACCCTTAATTACCCTATTTACTTTTAACCGTGGTAAATAAAAGTAAAAAGTTACAATTCAACAAAAATTATTTTCATTTTATTGAAGCAAATTTTACTCCTTTATATTAACTATGTCTCTATGATTTTCAAAATTCCATTAACAAAAGCATTAAAATTAAGATTTATGAAAAATTCAGTTTTTAACTACCACTTAGTAGTTTAACTATTCATCAAAAATTGTAGTTTTTCAGAACAACGCCAAAATTTCACCCTAAGCTATAATTGATATTCCAAATTCAAAAATGATGTCTATTTTACAAAATTACAAAAATATAATTTTCATTAATTAATTTTATAATTAATTCCCGCTGTTACAACAAACAGCTTGTTTTTATGAAACAATATATATCAAAAGATTGAAAATTATTTATGTCCAATTTCAAAGTGAAATTAATTCTAATGAACACCATTGGATAAAATGGTAAAAATATATTCTAATTATACTTTAAGTCCAATAAATAATATTATTTATCACTATAAATTATTTTGATTAAAAAAATTGTTTTTAGATATTTTCAATATTCATAAAAATTGGAAGTTCTTAGAAAAATACAAAAAAATCAACATAGGATAATTTCGATATTCTGAATCCAAAAATGAAGTCCATTTTGAAATATAAAAAATATATATAATTTCAAAAAGTAGTTATTACTATTAATAATGGCTAATTTGACTGGTTGTGGTGTGTTAGAACTCGATGTTGCGTACAACACACGCAATCACATTAATCCAAGAGAAGCGTACCGTAGAATCTTGGGGTGTTACAGATCTTGTGGTGGTTTCCTACTGGGATTAGTCTCACACCATGTTTGGGTCCTGCTTTTTGACCCAAAATGGTTATATGGTTGGAGGTTTGGATAGGTATTTTGGCCCTTCTACATCAGGTACATGATTGATGGTTGGAGCATGAAGCATAGGACCGAGCATAGGCTTGCGATGTTGCTGGAGTTGCTGTTTACATTTAGTACCATGTTTCTTAGTATTATTCAACACCATTGTTTTGTTACTTCGTTCCTTAGATACATGTACCATGATGCATCATTATTATATTATACATTGCTTCCACTGTTTAGTTTCAGTTGTTGTACGTTGTTTACTGTTTTCGCTATTGACTGTTATTTCATGTACCTTGTATACCATACCAAATGAGGGCATTGTTTCCCCAATATATTACCAAGTCCCTCACAGCTAGTCGGCGGCCCCTGGAGTTTGGGGAAATGCGCTAGAGGTTATGTGGTGAACCGGGCACGGGGCACCAGTTGAGGTGCTCTGGATTTGGGTTGTTGTAAAGTGGTATTATAGAATTTTCTTTCCATTTCTATTGACTTAATGTTTAGCGACATTAGACAGGGATAGGATGGAATATGTAAATGGTAAATAGTTATTCCCAGGCATTCTATAACTCGTGTACAGGAAAAAAGCCAGATTACCTCAAATATTGTAATTTTCATGTTTTTTCAAATGTTACAATTTAATTGATATCACCGTTGGGTGGTGCACTTATTTTGTGCTATTACTGTTTTTATGATGGTGGTTCAATTTTGTTGCAACCCAATGAGATGATATTATGCCATCTCATGCATCATATAGTCACTTGTTAGAAAATCAAATATCATGCATTTTTCTATGTCATCTAGATTGCATTAGAATTTTCATGATGTTGTTATAGGATTGTGATAGAATATGCATGCTGTTGTGATAACTGTTGTGATAGAATACTTTCTATTTTGATAGGGAATCATTTGTTTAGAGATTCTTTATCATGGACACAAATCATTGGTCTTAGAGGTGTTATGGGCCCTCAAGGATCAGAATTTGGTGGGTCGTGAGTTGTTATAGTTTTTACTTGTTATATTCATTATTATGATGCCAAGCATTGATTCGCGGGGAGTATGGGCCCCTACGGATCGAAATTTGGCATCTTAACACGTGTTTTCTGTGTTTTTTGGGCTCCGATGCAGTTCTGAGGCCACTATATGGAAAAACCCATAACACACAGCGTGTACTTTATGAATACATGCCATGTAGTATTTGGTCATGTCCCTAACTATGTTGGGCAGAGACACAAGGTTGAAAAGTTTCTTGTAGGAAATTGTCGTGTACTTTCATAGCACACCGTGTAGTCCAGAATAGGTATCCAGCCGTGTCACAAAATACATGGTCCGGGCTTTTCCTTCAATTGCACGTCGTGTCCCTTGGGAAAGGGCCATGAATAGTTGACCATGTTGTCTGTTGTGTACCAAACAACAAGAGTTGGTGTTATCCTTTCGCATAAACACCATGTCCATATGGAACATGTCGTGTAGTGTTGACCGTGTGTTAGGTCATGTCAATAACAACACGGGCCAGGTAATGCATGTCAAATACACGTCGTGTCTCCTCTGACAGTCCATATAGTAGTGGTCCTTGTACAAGTCTATGTGACTAACGACATGGACATGGGAGAGATATTAAGGACATGTCATGTATTAGATAGACATGTTGTGTAGTTTCCGGCATGGATAGTCATTCTTCCTAGTCGTGTAGGAGTGAACTGGAATGAATAAAGGTGTTAGTACATGTTGTTTAGTTTGATAACATTCCGTGTAGACGGGTTGTTTACACAACCATGTATGGCCAAGGTACACGCCCAGTGCAAAAATTTAAGGAACACACCGTGTATCAGTACTACATGCCGTGTAGTCATGTTTTTCCCAAATTTTAGAGTTTTTCTCTTCTGTTCCATTTTTCTCTCTTAAGTTTCAATGGTGATCATCATTAATGAAGGTGTGATTTTGACCTTTCAGAGCTATGGCACCAAGATGTCCTCTAATTTTACGTCAGAAACAAGTAAATGATCGTAGGCCTGATACATTAGATCAGGGACTACCAGTATTTCTGCCTATCATTCCGTACATGGAACCTGAAGTGATCCTAGACACCGGTGACAATGCTCAGTTCTAAGAGGGTTTCATGAGATTCAAGCTTACCTTCCTCAGAGCTCATCATCCTGCCCCGTCTATGGTAGAGTTGAGGCAAGTTTTTCAGTAGTAGCACCCTCCCACGTTCACAGGGGATGGAGGACCTCAGGTTGTCGAGTAATGTCTAGAAGCCATGATGTCCAACTTCGAGCATCCAGAGACACCTACAGAGAGGAGAGTGAAAATCGCGACTTATATGCTACGAGATTCCACCAAGAGATGGTGGGATGTGGTTTTGCAGATAGGGTGCCAATATGTTATGGCTTCAGATGAGTTTCAGCAAACATTCTAAGACTACTTCTACCCAGCGACGCCAAGGGCCAACAGAGCCAGAGAGTTCTAGAACCTACAGTAGGTTACTCTCACAGTTTTGGATTATTTTCCATTCTATAAAGAGTTATAGCATTTCACTCCCATTCTGGAGAATGGCAAGCTTTTTTTGGATAATAATTTTGAGGAAGGCCTCAAACCGGACTTCAGGATATAGGTGAACATATTTCACTTGACTTCTATCACTCTAATAGTTAACTAGGCGCATATTATGTATAAAAACCGGAGGGAGGCTGGGGCTGTGGACAAGAGCGGTTCAACATCTAGGGCTGTTTCTCTCCAGTCAGAGAGTAAGAAGCTCTACCAAGAGTCTACACGAGGTGACTCGAGGAAGCGAGGTATTCTTTCTGGTAAATGGTATCTTCCCTCTAGCAACCAAGTGGTGTGATATCAGTGTGGAAGAAGTGGGCATAAGAAAACCTAGTCCCAGAGTTACCCAGTGGAGTACCGATCATGCAGCAAGATGGGTCATCTTCATTGCTTATGAAAGGTTCGTCTGCCAGTGACTAGTGAAGGAGGATCAGTTTTGACTTCGTATACCGGAGAAGGATTTGTAGTTCAGTATCAGACATGGGGTTAGACTTTTTTAGGTCTTTCTGACCAAGATAGTGGTCGTGGACGCATTGGTCAGGCTCAGGGAGGAGGAATACAGGGATCTCAGGCTGCTACGCAGGGCCGCGGTACATACCAGACTTTTGCTGTAGAGAAGATTCATTAGGAGAAGGATCATGGTACTTCTACAGCTCGAGGTATGATTTTAGTATCCTCTATATAATACTCTGCACTTTTCAATATAGAAGCTTCTCATAGCTTTATTTCTATGCATATTATGTAAAGCCTTAGAATTATTATTTATACTTCTGAGGATATAATGACGCTAGACACTCTCATGGGAATTAGAACTGCTAGCATGAATCAGTGCTCAGACAGCCCCTTGATGTGGGTGGGTGTCAATTTTTATGGAGTCTCTATGTTTTGTAAATGATAGGCTATTATGTCATTCTCGGGATGTACTGGTTAGTTCCCTTCCAGGTCTTTTTCGATTGATATCATCATAGGGTGTGTTTCACATCACTAGAGGGTTGATATTTTCTTCATAATGTCGAATGGGATGTCCATGCGAGCAGAGCTGGACCAGAGCATCATTGGTTGGGTGGAGTTATGGCCCAGATTTCTAGCATATATCTAGATGACCACGATACTTCTCAGGCAGACTTTCCTCCAGTGGTTGATCGCTTTCCAGATGTCTTTCCAGAATACTTTTTAGGTTTTCCTCTAGATAGATAGGTAGAATTTTCTATTGATATTGTGCTAGGAGAGCCACCGGTGTCCATTACTCATTATAGGATGGATACACCTAAGTTGCAGGATCGTAAAAAGAAGTTGGAGGAGTTTCAGACAAGGGGTTTCCTCCAACCCAGTACACTGTTGGGGTTCGCATGTCCTGTTTGCGAAATGGCAGATGACACTCTTAGGCTTTGTGTGGATTATCGGAAGCTGAACGAGTTGACGGTCAAGAACCGATAACCTTTTCCATCGTCAGATTAACTCTTTGATAAGCTTCATGGATCCATAGTGTTCTCGAATAATGACTTGAGATCCGTCTACCATCAGGTGCATGTCGTACCATCTGATACACCTCTTACAGCCTTCCAGAGAAGGTATGGTCTGAATGAGTACTTGGGTATGTTATTCGGTCTCAAAAACGCGCCAAAACTTTTCATGGTGCGTATTAACAGAGTTTTACATCCTTACTTGTATTAGTTTATGGTGGTTTTCGTGGACGAAATCTTGGTGTACTCTCACAATTGAAACAACCATGCTACCCATCTTGAGAACATTTTGAGTACACTGAGGGAGCATCAGTTGTATGTTAAGATCTCGAAGTGCCACTTTTGGAAGGATGAGAATCACTTCCTCGGTCATGTCATCTTAGAGACAAGAGTATCTCTAGACACAGAGAATGTGAGAGTAGTAGTCACCTGGGAGCAGCTGAAGAACTTCGTTGAGGTATGAAGTTTCTTTGGGATGGATGGTTACTATAGGTGGATTATACAAGACTTATCACTCCTATAAGCGCTGTTGATGGGATTGTCTATGAAAGGGGTGATGTATGGTTGGTCAGTATCCTATGATTCAGCCTTCCATGAGCTGAAAGGGAGATTGAATTCAGCACCGATTCTAGTTTTTCTAGAGCCAGGAAAGAGTTATACCAGTATTTTGTGATGCATCTAGCATCAGGCTTTGACAAGTACTTATGAAGAATGACCGTGTTGTTGTGTATCGATCTCGGCAGTTGAGGCCCCATGAGAGGAACTATCCTATGCATGACCTGGAGATGGTTTTTGTTGTTCATTCTTTCTGTTGTTGGAGACATTATCTTATAGGAGAGGATTTTGTGATATATACTGACCAAAAGAGCCTCACGTATATCAACATACAGCGTGACTTGAATCTGAGACAGCAAAGGTGGGTTGAGTACCTACAGTCTTTCGATTTCAAGCTTGCCTATACATCTGGAAAAGGAAATGTAGTGGCTGATGCACTGAGCAGGAGGACCTAGATACAGGGATCTTAGGAGGCTAATAGTGAATGGAATCTTATGGGTCTATTCTCTAAGATACATTTTGAAGTGCACGATAGACTGGGCAGACTTTCCTATCTTTTTTAGTTGTTACCTCGACGTTTCTCGACCGAGTTCAAATGCGGTGTCTATCTGATTATGAAGTCCTAGTCCAGTGGGAGAGTGTGTTGGGAAAGACCCCTCTTCATGGATGTACCATAGATGAGGATGAGATATTGTGTTTCTTGGGACACATATGGGTGCCAGCAGATATACCCAAGGATCTGATGTGAGACATTTATTCCTCAGTCTAGGCAGTTCATCCTGGTGTCACCATGATGTGTCGTGATCTACACCACCTGTAAGATCCTGGATTTTGGAAAGGTGTGTTTTGGGTTGACCTTTTGTTTTTGGGCCCTTGAAATGTTCCCTATAAGTGTGAGAGGCCTTGGGGGTGTTTCGGGGCCTCGGGGCATGGAAGAAAGGAGATATGGGCAAGACAAGCCAGGGCGCATGGCCTGCGCATGGCCAGGTAAATCATGTGGCCTGCCTAGTCAAAACCATGCGACCCCTCCTCCTCGAGACAATGGCATGCGCAGGGTTTGCACACGGTTTTCCAAACTTTTTGGAAGAACCGTTCAGCACTTATAGTTGGGAAAAATTACAAGTTTTCCACTCTAGGATTTTAAACCGCAACTCGAGAATTCCTCTTATTTCCTCCCTCTCCACCCTTGGCATGAACAAAATCACCCAAAGGCTCCAAAAGACCAATCTACATCGATTCTAAGGCGTTTTAGTGCTGTTGGTTGTAGATCGAAGCTCTGGGTAAGGCTAATCCCATCCGTGCTTCTCATTTTCATTTAGGGTTTGTATCTTCTCTCCCTCTCATTCCGAAGCTCTAAGACCCTAACATTTGAGAGATTTTTAGGTTGAAGTTCCAATGGTTGGTTGGATCGAGGTCTAAGGACTCGATTGAGAGTGTGTTCAACCGCTGCTTCGAGATAGGTTGTTTACAAGTAATATCCCATATTTATTTGGGTATTCATGCATGTTTAGTTGTGTTATTTCTTTCCTTTGGTTATGTTTTGGATAACCATGTCATGTATGGTAAAAATGGTGTTTAAAATGTCAAATGGAAACCCTCACAATCCCTCTGGGATGTGTTGGGATAGACTTGACCTAATTGGGGTCGTCCATGGGATGATCTGGATTTTCCAGGATTTGGGGAATGATATTAAACAAGTGACCGTGGTTTAATGAATTGTAGATCGCTTAATAAATATGTTGGCATGATTGGTTAAACATGGAATAGTTGTTAGGTGATGCACCTAGACTTCGCAATAACCCATGGGTTAAAGTGGAATGGGTTAAATGGTTGAATCATGGGAATGATGAACGGTTTAAATGGGTTAATGTGTAAACTGATTAAAGACCACAATGGAAATGATTATGGGTTTAATGTTGAATGCCTAGTGAGATAGGCATAACACATGGGAATTGGGTGACTGGTTAAATGATGTGAAATTGTAATGTGTTAATGGGTTAAGGCATGATGTGGATTCCCATGTGGGTTGTTCTGAATAGTGTTTTCCAAAGGTAAATGATTTGGATGGTTGATGGTTACTTATATATATGCATGTTCACATGGCTTTGTAGAGTGGGGTATTACATGAGGGGCTACACCAATGGTTCGATTGAAGAATGAGGTTCTAACATCCACCGTAAATGCACGGGTTAGGAAAGGGGAATGAGGTTCTATTCTCCAAACGGTTGCATCCAACTGGACGGATGATTCGAGGTGAGGTTATGGTTGCTATGAGGGGTTAGTCCTAGTGAGATAGGATAACGATGTGTTTACCCTCTTGCATGTGATTTTTGGCATTAGACCCGTGTAACATAATGAATGTGTTTAACCCATGGAAATGTGATTTTTGGCTCTGAACATTTTAATGGAATCTTAATTAATTACTTGGAAATTATCATTCATATTACTTTTTCATGCAACACCCATTCAAACTGGATATTTTGTAGACACTGTTGGTGGTGGCCTAATGAGTTGAACTCACACCCTGCTTGGGCTTCCATTGGGTACCCAAACAGACATCATCTTTGGTGGTCAGGAGAATGGCATAGGTCCATGCTTTTTAGTGAGTGGACATGGGTTTCACTGGTGGAGGATCCAGACATGGAGTCAAGACCATTTTGGGGATTTTGGATGTTTTCATTATTTTCGACTTTTGTTCACTCTTTCACTTGTAGTATGACACAACATATTAATTGATGGAAATTTTTTTTATGCATGTTCCATGTTTATTGGTTATTTTTTCTTCTATTTGATTTATTTATGTCGTGTCTTACTCTGATAAAAAGGTGATATAGTCTCTCCACATGACTATGTAGACCCACGTTGCTAGTTAGCAGCCATTGGCATATAGGGAGGCATGCTTAAGGTCATGTAACCACATGGCTCAGAGCACCAGTTTAGTGGCTTCTGGTCAGGGATGTTACAAAGTGGTATTATAGGAGGTATTTCTTCTCCTTCTTTGAGGTCATGTTATTTGGGATTAGTAGCCAAGGCTAAAGAAGTGTCACGTCTTGGTAATGAGCTCGTGCTTAGGAGTAGCTAACCCCGGTATGGGGGAAACCCAAGTGACCCTAGGTGGGATATGTTGTTCTTTGTTGTGTTATGTTACAATTCCTGATATTTCAACATTTGGTGATGAACATGTGGTTTGATGTGTCTGTTTTATGATGTTTTGCTCGTGGCCTTAATGGCACAAGGATTTTCATCCATGCATCATTGAAGGAACCTAGGGAGATAGGTGACATGCATTGTGTTATGCACACGAACGAGGTGGGTGTGTGAGGCAGGAACATATGGTGCATCATGAATTTCATAAAATCAAGAGTCTGTGAGTTGGTTTGGGGAAACAGTGTTAAGTGTTTCGAGATTAGATTTCAGGCCAGGTACCCCAGTGTCGGTGTGGGTGGCCGACACATCCATACACTAGGACTCTGATAAATTTATTTTTGAATCGGAACATGAGAACACTATTTTCATGGGGAAAAAAGGGTACATGCATCATATAGGAATGGGTTGTGGTTTCCATGTCCTTCTTGAGTCACCTCTCCAGATACACTCACTGAATGAGATGCATCTTGTTTCCATAATAGGATGCCTCCATGATTCACACCAGCTAGGATCCAGCAGCTCGATAACGAGGATGACCCCATCATGGATAAAGCTTCGATACATGGACTGGATCCCACAGTTTTACCGTCAGGTGTTGTGCCAGTTATCCCGCTACCTGTGGAGTAGTGTTTAGTGCCTGTTGTACCAGTGGAGGAGGAGCACAGGCTGAGCGTACTCCACGAGATTCAGAGACACAGACCCTCGGGTTTCAAGGCGAGCCTCACCCTCAGGCTGCTGAGGACTTGATTGAGGTAATGACCAGAGTCTTCTATTTGCTTAGGACACCAGCTGTTTAGATGGTGACCGTGGCAGCGATCTTTCTGTAGGGCTTGACAGGACGATGGTGGAGTTTGGTTATCCAGCCCCACGACGAGGCAACTCTATAGTGGTTATAGATTGAGCATATATTCATAGGATAGTTTTCACCGGTTACCCTGAGAGCAGTACGGATATAGGAGATTCTTCAGCTTCAGTAGGAAACCGTGGCGGTGGCTGACTATTCATCGAGGTTTACCGACCTATCGCGGTACTCGATGGATATGGTCAGAGATCAGTACGTCAGAGCTCGAACATTCGAGAAGGGCTTGTGCCGAGATATCTGAGCTAAGATCATCACTATGAGAATTCCTACTTATGCTGGGGTGCTTGAGTGGGCATTGGTGGTCGAGAGAATCTTGGAAAAGAAGAGACAGCCGGCAGTAATCAGTAGCGAGCGAGCTGGAGCAGAGACCTCGACAGCAGGGAGCCGACGCCAGGACCAAGGCGTGTTAGACATTTTTAGAGGAGATCCTAGGATAGGGGATCATCTGTAAAGGGTTTTAAGGGCACATACAGCTAGCCTCGAGAGAGGCGATGCTACTCATGTGATGGCAGGGGACATCTCGCTCGAGATTGTCCGACCTACCATACTAATGACACAGGAGCAGTGGATGGACCACTGAGGAAGAGGCATTGTGTGGAGTAGACAAATCCATGGGGTAGAGGATATTGTAGGGGAGCTGGGTGGGCAGCTGGAGGTGGTTGACGTTCTGACCTTTTACCACCACCACCCCCAGGAGGTCCACCCCAGGTACAGGGAGCCGGTGGAAAGAGGTCGGGACAGATGCAGGTGGCAAAGGCATATAACCCAAGTACACCCGGAATGATTAGAGGCACAATATGTGTCATTTCTACTTTGGATTCCACATTGATAGACATAGGTTCTAGTCATTCTTTTCTGGTTTCTTATCTTGGTTGAGTCCTTGAGATTCCAGTTGAGCCGTTGACTCGACCGTTATGCTTAGAATCACCGACCAAAGAAGATTCAGAGATCACACACCTCTGTAAACATTCTGTCCTGACCCTTGGAGGTGAGAGTTTCAGTTGGAACCTCTTTGTGGTAGAGTCATGGCCTTAAGATGTCATTATTTTAATGGATTGGCTATCCACAGTTCTTGCCCAGATTGACTGTTTTAGGTGAAGGGTACGGTGTGTTCGCAGTGGTGGAACGAGGTTATATTTTTTTGGTGAAATAGATACCCAGGAAGCGTAGGATGGACTCGTGCGTAGGAGGGAACAACCAATATCCTATTAGTTGGATATCCTATCCCTTGGTGCAATAGATGTTACGAGTTCCCAGTAACCAGTATTAGTGGCTGAGTATGAGGACCTCTTTCTAGAGGATGTCCCCACACTACCTCCATATCGGGAGATATATTTTTGCTTTGAGTTGAATCCTGGGAAGACACTGATATCGGCATCAACATATCGGATGGCTCTTGAAGAGCTTCATGAGATGAGGGTGCAGCTAGAAGACTTGCAGAAGAAGGTCTTTTTGAGACCCATCATTTCACCCTAGGAAACCCCAGTGCTATTTGGCAATAAGGTAAATGGGAGCTTGAGACTATGTGTGAATTACTGACGCTTGAATCAGGTGACCGTGATGAACTGATATCCCCTACCGAGGATAGATCACATCATCAACTAGTTGAGAGGGGCACGATGGTTCTCGAAGGTTTATCTACTATCAAGATATCAGTAGTTGCGAGTATGGGATGAGGATGTACCATATACGGCATTCAGATGTCCCTATGGTCACTATGAGTACATGGTGACGCCCTTCAGTGTGACGGACACCCCGGAAGTGATCATGGGACTCATGAACCAGATCAATCAAAATTATCATGATCGGTTCATAGTGGCCTTCATTGATGATATCCTTGTGTACTCTGTGTCCAAGGAGGAGCACTTGAGACACCTATGGATGGTTCTGGACACACTCTGATAGCACCAGTTGAATGGAAAACTCTCGAAGTGTCAGTTCTGGATACATGAGGTCCACTTTCTGGGACACGTTATCTCAGCATATGGTGTAGCAGTGGACCCAGCCAATGTGGAGGCAGTACTAGCAGGGAGCCACCCTGGAGCGTGACAGAGGTGCGGAGTTTCCTTTGGTTGGCAGGCTAATATTGGAGATTCGTTCTTGATTTCTCCATGCTTTTAGCACCCATGACAGCTTTTAACCGAAAGGGGAAGCCTTTCGTGTGGACCGAGAGATGCCAACAAGATTTCCAACAGTTTAGATAGAGACTGACGAGCACCTCGAACGTAATATTACCAGAGGAGGGTGTCGAGTACGTAATGTTCTATAACGCATCAGGAACTGGGCTTGGTTGTGTCCTGATGTAGAGGCAAGTAGTGACAACCTATTTGTCACGTTAGTTGAGGCCACACGAGCAGAACTACGCCACCCATGATCTTGATTTGACAACAGTAGTCTTTTCATTGAAGATGTGGTCGCAATACCTAATGGGAGAGTGGTTTACCATCTACTATGATCACAAGATTCTCAGATATAACTTTTATCTGAAGGATCAGAAGTTGAGACAAGGACGATGGCTTGTGTTCCACCCGGATAACGACTTTGAGATCATTTACACACATGGTAAGGGGAACGTAGTGGTAGATGCTCTCAGCAGGAAATGCAGTTTGCAGTTGCTAGATTAGGTGACGAGGCAGTTGTCCTCCTTACAATTATCCTTCTTTGATGGAGATGAGGGATCCTACCTTCAATCGATGGTTGTTATCCCACCACTCTTCCAGCAAGTCAGGGAAGCACAATGCGATGATGATATTTGTGAGACTCTACGTACTCCGATATCCACAGTTGTTGCGGCTGATGGATATTCAGAAGGTGGGGAGCACGTTGTTCTTTTTAGAGGGTGTACACTAGTACCAGTGACGTTGCTGGAGGAGGTTCTAAGGCAGTTCCATACATCCCCCTTGGCAGTGCATCTAGGCATGGAAAAGATGTATCAGGACCTCCTACGTCAGTTCTGGTGGCCATGAATGAATAATTATGTGGCCAAGTTTGTTTCTCGGTGCCTTACATGTCAGCAAGTAAAGGTTGACAACCAGGTGCTAGCAGGCTTGACTCAGCCCCTTGAGGTGCCAGAGTGGAAGTGGGATGGGATATCCATGGACTTCGTGATGGTTTTACCATTTAAATCTAGGGAACACGATGCCATCTGGGTAATCGTTAATCGACTCATCAAGTTGGCTCACTTCCTAGCCATATGGGAGCAGAGTTCAGAAGAGAGCTTGGGACACCTCTACGTGAAGGAGATAGTTCGACTTCATGAGGTTCTATCCAAGATCATCTCAGATCGTGATGCTCATTTCACATCCCTGTTGTGGAAGGGATTGCGGGAAGCTTTTGGGACTCAGTTACGCTTGAGCACATAATTCCATCCTCCGACTGATGGTCAGACAGAGTGGACCATCTAGGTTTTGTAGTATATGCTTCGAGCATGCATAGTTTACTTCGGTCGTATCTGGGAGGATCACCTACCACTGGTGGAATTTTCTTATAACAAAAGTTATCATTCAACTATTGGTATGGTACCATTCAAGGCTCCATATGGGAGACCTTGCAGGTAACCTCTTTGCTGGACTAACCCAGGAGAGTCAACACTCATGAGCCTAGAGATGATGAAATCTACTATAGAGAAGGTGCAGGTCATCCAGGAGTGGATGAAGACTACACAGAGTTAGAAAAGGTCTTATGTCGACATGAGGCAGGGGCCCTTGGAGTTCAAGGAGGGAGATCATGTGTTCTGTCGGGTCTCACCTCGATGGGGATTGCAGAGATTGGGCCGGGGCGACAAGATATCCCTAAAGTTCATCGTCTATTTTCAGATTTTGAATAGAGTAGGTGAGGTGGCGTATCACTTGGATTTACCTCCTCAGATGCACCGGGTAAACAACGTCTTCTATGTGTCATAGCTGTGGAGGTAAGTGCATGAGCCATCGCATGTTATCGACTGGGGAAAGCTGGAAATCTTTGATGGAGTGAACATTGCTGAGTACCCAATAGAGATCGACGATCAGCAATAGAAGATCCTTCATGGGAGAGCTATTCCCTTAGTGTGTGTCTGGTGGCAGCAAAGGAATCTTCAGGAGATCATGTGGGAGCTGGAGGCTTAGATTCACGTGCAATACCCACATCTATTTGAGTAGCCTTTGTTTTTTCTTTTTAAGGACGTAAAATCCCTAAGGTTGGTGTGATTTAATGTCCCAAATTTTTCCATGTATTAATTTTATATTATATGGGAATTTATTCGAGACTGGGCTATGATACATCTTGTAGTTCCGAGGCCCGGTGATCCCGGAACAAATGTTTGAATTTAATTTAATAATTAAATAGCACGCACATGCAGTTTTAATGAAAAAGTGGAATAATTCTTGAACGGATGATTGGATCAGAAATCTGAGGGCACCATTGTGTTCAGAACATCGATTTTACCTTAGGTGAGTCCTGACATTGGCTGGTGCATGTCGGTGGTGAAATATGGTTTTTGGACGAAAGCATAATAAAATATTTATTTAAAATATTTTATTTAAATCCTTGTTATAGAGAAATACCTTATCTTTTAAATGGAGATTTCGCAGGGGATTATGGTTAAAATTATCATAACACTGAATTCCCCTGGAGGCTCCGGAGGCTCTGGGGAAAACTACCCAATGTAGAGACAGTGTTCTTAACGAGCTTCGCTGGCGACGATGACACATCAACCTGATCTTCACCAACGAACACCGTAGATCTAGGTAGGATGTTTGTTTGATGTTTTCTTCCCCAATTTTGATTTCCATGATGAATGCGGACTAATCCAGAAATAGATTAGTCCGCAGATCGATCGTTCTTGCGGGATGGGATTTTATGAGGATTCTGGGATATTAAATCTATGATGATCTTTTACTGTTGATATTTTTATGCTCTATTTAATCCTCTTAACGGGAGCGGATCAAAATCGTGACGAATGACGACAGAGGTTTGTTCCTTAATCTTATTTCATTATATTTCTCCCCTTTCTCTCCTTCTTGTTCTTCGCGTTCGTCATTGGGCGATGAACAAAATATTATTTTTCATCCGTTCTATTATGAAACGATCCGAGATTGTATACCCAACCACATAGTGATGTCACGTAGGTGTTACGGTGGTTTCGGCGGATGATTCGGAGTAGATCGAGAGTTATGAGTTTTCAGGCATTTTTCTTCAGTTGGATCATTCGAGGTTTATGATCCGTTTTAAGGACCAAAAACACCCATTGCGGTGTTTTTATAATGAAACAAAACAACCCCTGGATTATCGGGACGAACAGATGAGAGATCCCGGATCAGGAAGATCGGCCAAAGTGCGAGGGAGAAGACGACGCTTCTAGAAATTTCCCGACTACACAACGTGTAGTAGGTGCTACAAAGCATGTGTTCGTCGGCGGATTTACCTGGCATGTACTCCAGGAGTACATGGACATGGTTTGGGTACACATCCAAGGAACATAGCGTGTATACCCCCTCCCTGGCCAGACCCGGCCAGTTACATGGGATACCCTGTGTACTGGTACATGGGTAGGCAACACAGACCCGGACAGAGACCGTGTACGGGCAAATGGCTAGCGTACACGGAGCGAGCCCCAGGTGCTCGTACACGGCATGTGATTATTCAAAATTCCATGTAGTTACATTATATCCGACAAGCCGAATGACATGTTCCATTTACATGGGCAATATCCGGAGTGAGGAACACTGCGTGTACTTTTCTACACGTCGTGTAGTTGAGTTTTACACTGCTTAAAAGGATGACACAGGCTATTTACAAGGGCAGTACCCGGGGTCAAGGAACATGGTGTGTAACCATACTACATGCGGTGTAACCAATTATTCATGGGTTGAACCAGTTGCCTTCTGTGACTTGGGCTAGTTTCCTTATGGTCCATTCCATTGGTTTTTCTCCTAAAGGTTCTCGATATCATTTCCTACATACATGCGTATGATCCCTTAAGCAGGTCATCCTCAATAGAGTTGTTGGAATCCCCTCTATGAGACTTAGATCTGGATCCTCTATTCATTCCTGGAACCCTAGGTACAATTCTTGGTATCGACGTCACCAAATTTACGCTGGTTTTGATCCTCTACTTAGCGTATTAGCTCAGACTGAGTTGTTGTAATCACCCCATGGAGATTAGTTGTGATCCTCATCTGAGCATCATGTTCTCAAGTAAATGTGGAGTGTGTTCTCCTAGAAATAGTACTTCGTATCTCTCTCTTCAGACCTAGGAGTGTGTTCTCCTTTTTATGTGCTTAGTGGAATCTTAAAGATGGATCTTTATGGCGGTTTCATAATAGTCATTCATGTATGAGTATATCTGTATATTCTTGTCATATGTTCTGTAGAAATATACTGTGTGGAGCTTATTGTATCTTTCCTTTGTGGTATTTCCCTTTGTTTTATTTCCTCTATGGTTTCGGGGTGTCCTACTCGGTATTGTTATACTCACCCATGCACGGGTTTTGTGCGCACGTGTTGTGTCTTCTGCAGACGAGCGAGCCATCGACATGATTCTAGGTGGACCAGGATTTGATGGTACTTAGTGAGATCAGAGAGGACGAGGTGTGTTCCTACAATTACAGACATCAGTCCCAACATCTTTATTTAAAGGTTGGAATTTGTTATGGACTATCTCTTTGTGGGCTTGTACTTTTGGCCCAGGGTTTCACACTTGAAGTACTTTACATTCCTATCATACTCTATTAGTGGTATTTTTAGTGTATGCATGAATTTCCATTTTTAGTAATTTTTACTTTTCATCTTTGTGGGCTTGGAGATGTGTGTGTGTGTGTGTGTACATGTTTATAGGCAATGCCTCCCATGTTAGTAACATGCCTACTCGGTGCTAGTCACCATCCCCTGGCCTATTGGAGGTAGGCTTGGGGAGTTGCGGCTCGGGCACCACTGGGGCATGTAATGACAATTATGACCACTCAGACCATCCTTCATTGAAATTATTATCACATTAGTAGAAAACTAAACAAACTGTACTTATAATAAAATACCCAAATATGTCCCAAAATATATCCCATAAAAATATTTCCATAAGTGCTCTCAGTTTACAAATATCTCACACTCCCTAATCGCTAAAATATCATTAATATAACCCATACTAATAATAATAATATCATAAAAGTTATACTCAATTCTGAACCATCGTTAACAATATAATTTAAATCCCATGTTATAGTACTATTAAAAGTAATTATTATAGTACCTTTTTTATATTTAATTTAAATTTATTTTTGATGAGATTACCTTGTTCAAATATCTTCCCATGTATACATATGTTATGTGGGTTCGCAACATCATTTTATTTTCATATCCAAATATATAGTTACATAATTTTATCTATATTTTACATATATCCCATAATGAGATATCATCATACTTGAAATAATATATAAATATAATTTATCAATCATATCAATCATAAAATTGAGAGGGGGTAACCAACCTGACCCTCAAACAGTTTTATTTTCATACACATTATCAGAAAAAAATTTAATTAGGTTCCATAAAATAAGTATAATCATATGTAATATAAAATATAATTTCATTAATTTAATAAAATATTTCATACTTGATTCATTTTCTATAGTAACATTATTTCAAATAGTTTAGTTTTTATTTATATAATAAATACTGAAAATATAGATTTTATATTTTAATTCCCATACCCACAATATTACAAATTCTACATTGGTTAAATAAATATAATATTCAAAATTAGTTATAAAAACAACATGATAATGTTTAAAAATTAAAAAAAAATTAGTGAAAGTACAAAAAAAAGTGTAATTATTAAAAGTGAAATTAAATAAAAACATACCAGTGATATGTAATAGATAGAAACACCTTACCTAAACCAAAATTATAACATAAATCTTAGGTGATGGGATTATAATAATATATAATTATAAAAAATACATTTACCCAATCCCATATACCAAACAAGGGATGAAGAGTAGAGTATGATATTAAAAGAAAAAAACAACCCCTACCCAAGAAATATCTATATCAAATAATAATTATGGAAGTTAAATTAAATCCAATCTCTAAATAGAAATGTTTGTAATGTTTTTGTTATTAAATAATTTATTGGTATATTAAAAAATGTACTATAATGTTTAAAATGTGTGTTTTAATTAAAAAATGTAGGATGTAAAAAAATTTAATGTGAAGGGGATTTAAATCATAAATAATAATTTTAATTAAAGGTATTAAAATATTGAAGCTACCATGGAATGATTTTAGGTTATGTAGTTATAACATAAAGGCTTATAAAATATCAATAAATATTCAATTTTAGAAGAAAAAAATGATATGAAATATCATACATCTATGAAGCTATGTAACTCGTCTCTATAAATTTAAAAGCTATTATCAATGAGTGTCTATCGAAATTGTATAACTCCCCATGTTTTTATAGACCCTTTTTACAAATAAATTAAATTTACATTTATTTCTTACGATGTAATAAGTCAAACATTCCTTTCACATCATACCAACTCAGTGTACAATACCCACAACACCGAATTGGCATATGCTACACGGAACACTAACACTACAAATGTTACACCCAAAATATTATTGATGTACATTACATGAAACAGTAATTTTTGAAAACCAAATTTGGAATATGTTACATGTAACACTAACATGGAGTATGATACACGTTTGATTGATGTGTCAATGAATCATCATTTTATTATTTTTATTATTCAAATGAGTAAATTATAACATATATGTTAAACTTTTTTATATGAATAATGATACATAATTTTTTTATATAATTTATAATTATATTATATAAATTTATATATAATTTTGACAATGAATGATTTGATTTTTTGTGAAGTCCATTAATATTTAGAAATACAATATTCTCGAATGAACCAAATTTAATGTCCTTATCAAACAAAAAATGAAATTAATTTTAGAGACATTTGGAAACTAAATTTTATAAAATAAACATCATTTTGAATGTAAAAATTTCTAATAGTTATTAGGATTAATTTTTGGGATTTTACTATGACACCTTATTTTTTGATAAATAGTAAAAATACTGCTTTTTAGTTAAAAATAGATTTTTTTTAATAATTATTAATGTTAAATTATTTTTTAAATTCATTTTAAGTTAACATTAGATCAAAATAAAATCTATTAATACAATATATTTCATTAGAATCAATTTCACAAGGAAATTGAATGTGAATAATTAATACACTTTTGAAATCATTCTACTTTAAAAACCCATTCATTCATCCCAACTGTGAGATTATCATTAGTCATAAATTCTCTACACCATGGAATTGAATTTTGAAAAATGAATATACAACATTATAATCAGTATTAAATTTCTATTCTAATTAAAATGTAACAACTTTTCAAGATATGGATTTAGATGAGGCAAATTCATTAGAGAATAGCTAACAGATTTAGAAGAACTAGAGGGTATGGAAATTTTCTTCTGCCCCAACCTATTCATGCTTGTTAGGCCTATCTGAATAGACATGTGATGTTTGAGACATGTCATTCGGATGTATATTGTGGGGAGGTGTAATTTCAATTAGTTGTAGTCTGTAAGAATTTTTGTAAGCCCTCTAGGTCATATAATGTCACAAATACTATGGTAAATGTAATTATCCCCCTTAATTCATTAATAGGGGGATTATAAAAAATGAATAAAAATAAGTCCTTTGAGTTATTTAGGTAAAATGAGTATCCCAATTAAAAGGTAAAATATTCTCTATAGTTCATTATTTTATTGTCCTTTTCCTCCCCTCTGCTCTATTTATTCGATTATTGTATAAAAAATGGATATCGTAAATATACTAGGATTTTTTTTAATTGTATGGTTTATTTAAACCCTTCGAAACACCTCCATTTAACAGATATTGAACAATATGTTTATCTCTACAGCGAACTACCGCCTAACTAAATGATAGTTGTTCAGATTTCATTACAGACTTTAATGGTAGACCTTTTGATGATATATATATATATGTTATATATTATACTGATTATTTATTTATGCATATGAAATACTTTTAGAACAAATAACATATTTTACTTTCCATTTGGTGTTAATATGATATTTCCATTTGAGGATGTGTGGACTACCGCCCCCTCAAAGCGATATGATTCATTCATATAATAGATGAATAATTAAAATAATATATTTAGTAAATATATATGCTATGTATGATATAACCAAGATAATGTAATAATGGTAAATTGTAATACATGTATGTCTTTTAAATTCTTTCTTTCAACATGAAAATTAAATGGAAATTACATTCATGCATTCGTACGACCTACCATCTCCATGAATGATGTATTTTGTTTCATACTTATATATTATATAAATTATCATAATACACATATAATGTTTCTAAATGATACTTATATTATTGTTTACATTATTTAAATCTTGATATACATATAATGACCAATGATATAAAAAATTAAGGCACATGCAATGAATAAAGTGAATATTAGTCAAAGTGAAAACTTAACATAAGATTGTTTAAAATTGGGTAATATAAGGTCATAATAATACCATATTTTGAGTCAGATAAACTAATTTTGATCTATTATATTTTTATAATAAATATATATTTATTATATAGGTTGTTTGAATACGTGCTTTGAGATTCAAGACATACAGTTATGGTATTTCACCTTAATTTTTATTTCCACAAGATATATGATATGTTCACCACCAAATCATTTTTGTGTGGTGTATATACTACCCATTGTTGTATTATATGTATCATATACTTATATTTACAAGTATTCTCATATATATAATTTTATCTTTCTATAATGCGGTCTATGTTTCAAAAGTTAACAAATTTGTGTAAAATATTATGTTCAATTTTCCTTATTCGAGACTCATGTTTTGTTATGCACATAAAATCTTTCTCAAGGTATATATACGTCCACTTTACATGTTATATCATTAGTTTACATCTTAAAATGTGATTTTAGGCAGCATGTAATTTCCTTTACATACATGATGAATCTGATCCCATGTTAACAACTTCAAAGACATTATGGAAACAACCTCATTGCTTTTCTAGATTGTTAATGTTTATCCTTCCACCAATGAATGATTATGATCCATATACAAAAATTATTATTATTTTTTCATTATCTTATATTTATTCAATCAATATCTGTGTATTATTACTATTTTTAACTATTTTTTACATATGATATCATCTTCAAGTATAATCTTATAGTATTTCTCTCTAGTCAGAGATATGTTGTATTCAAAACTCAGGTTTTGAAAAAATAAAATATAAAATGTTTTAAAAAGATTTTTGGATCCCATGTTCAATGAAAAAGGATTTAAAAAAATGATTTTGGAATTTAAATAATTCTATTATATATTTTGAAATTTATCATCAAAGAAAAATGTTTTCAATTGTGTATTATTTTTTAAAAATAATTTTCAATGTAGATATAATATTTTACTCATGAAATGATTTTAATAGATAATTCAAAATATTTTATCATTTAAGATAACATCTATTGGGGTTAATCATCCTTTATTTTGAATTTATTCCATGTTTTTATTCATATTCTTTCCAGGAATGGATTAAGTTTTTAGGGAATGATTTTTATGGAACTCGTTTCTCTTTCACAAGTTTTATGATTTTAAGACTCTCTACTTTTTACATGTAGTGTTCAAGAATCATATATATTTCAAAATTTTATGATATGATTATATGTTTATAAAAATCATTTCATTTCATCAGTTATTATTTTAATGTTTATGATTTTGTGTCACATATATGTATGATTTCATTATGAGGTAGGTGCGACAATTATCTCTCTCCAAAGCATTGGATAACAGTTTATATATCATCATAAAGACATGGTTGCAAAAAGAAAATATCATTGTTTAGTATTATCAGGATATAATGTGAAATGAACTCAGTTCCACAATACAATACTTGAACGTCGGTGTACCCAGTTTAGTAAAAGACTTTGGTTTCCTAGAAGTTCTTGGTATCAAATCCTTGACTACTATAAGAATAATTATATCTGCTTTTGTGTCTTTCACAATTACATTTTTTATTCATATGTTGTAATTTTCTAGATTATGTTCATTTATTCTTTAATATAAATTTCTTTGGAACTGACTATATTTATTCCATGATTCATGTATACGATCTTTTATATGTAGGTTGTGATTATCTGTATTCAAGGTCATGGTATCATACCCTTATGCATTGAATTTTCTTATATATATTAATTGTATACCCCTACAAATGATTTGATATAACCCATTTTATGTTATACTTACACTAGTTTAATGAGGATATGTATTAATTTTGATGTTTCCAAGAAGGGTTATATTCAATAAGAACTTAGTTGAGGAGGATATAGCTCATTTATGTACTACTTTTTATGCTTCCATGACAAATAGACTAGTATAGTCTTTTTAATACTATTTTTATAATGATTAAGCATTCTAAATAGTTTATGTAATGTTAATTAATATCAATATTGGGTAGTTATATATGGTATAACATCAATTTTGTGGTTATCCGTTGAATTATTGGATGATATAACCTTAGGAAGAACCCACATTACATGTTTAGGGATATGTTTAAGGGGAGAATGTATTGGAAAATATCCTTGAATTTTGGTGAAGGATAGGGTGAGTGGCTTCTATGTAGAACATTCATTTATGGATATAAAAAGTTTATGTGGCTCTGGAATATATTTAACTTTGCTTAACAACTATAACAAGATTTTTTGGGCCTGAATCGTGGTATGTTGGTACATGACAACATTCCTTCCTACACACCTTGTGTGACACTCCCATGGGATATGATTTGAGAATCCACATCATCATCATGAAAAATCGTGAAGGGATTAAAAATATGTTGTCTATGAATAACCTAGGATAATTATAAGGTGTCATGGATGATGAATGTTTTCATTACATGGACATCCTATAAGTGACTTTTCAAGATTAAGTGTTTCCTTATTATGATAATTATATCCTACTCTATGCTTTTGTTTAAGTCAATGCATGGAACCTGAAGGAACCATGTTAATGATGATTTATATCAACAATGAAATTATTTTCCTCATGAGATAGCAAAATCGTTGGGATCTAGAAAGAAAAATCTTGTATCAATGCTCACACAACATTATCATGTTTGAATCATTATGGACTTTCAAATGAGAAAGGACGGGAACAAAATTCCATTGCATCTTTAATGAGTTCTCATATACATTCATTCCAAGGGGCTTTTAATACACTTGTTTCTTAACAATTGATATGTACTACTGTGAACTTAAACTTTATTCTCTAGTGTTTATAGAATGAGAAATTAATTCAATTGGTTAATCATTTAGAAGGTGAAGTAGACCAGTAGTGGACCCTCATCAAGAATACGAGGAAGCAAGATGAAAATAAATCCATAGAATGGGATGGGTTCCAAAATATTATTTTTCAATAAGTAATTTCCTAGGATTCATTGTATGAATATGGATAATGAGATCCATGAGTCTATTTTAAGGCATGATTATATTGTTGGTAAATATGAGTCTAATTTCAAAGGACTTCTAAGGAACACTTTAGGAAGTATCATCCAAAATAAAAAGAATGTTGGTAGGTTTTTTAGTGTCCACAAGCCATGTATTAGATTAGTTCTGGACATAAGAGACAGTAGTAGCTATGAATATATTATTCACTGTGAAATAAAGCATGAAATGGCGGATGGAGTTAGATATCACCCTCCGGGTGTTGACAAGAAGGGAAATATGGAGTTTAATGGAAAATCTAAATACTATAGGGAAAAAAAGATTATTATTCTTTTATTCACTAAGTGTGAGAACAGGAATGGAATAAATTTACATAAGGGGTCTAATAAGTGTTTTAACTATGTTAGGAATGTCCTCCATGAAATTTTATATTCAAATGATGGGATGAAATTTTCTCAAAATTTCAATGGATTATTGTAAAACTATAATGAACCTCCCAAAATTCAGTTTAATTAGTGTAAGGATAATTGGAATTAATCTAACCACTACCCAAATACAATGGATGATGATGAGGTTCACCTTCAAAAACCTTTTAATATGAGGGACATGGGAAAATCACGTGCAATCTCTATTTATTATATGGGGTGTGATAACAACGTGATGAAAGGTACAATTATAATCCACTCTAGAACTGCTAATGTTGTACGATATTATAGATCATTCCACTTTTTCAAATCTAAATAAATTTCTAAGGGAATAATTATTCCACCAAAATAACTAGATGTGAAACTAGTAGTGAAACCCCCTATTGGTATGACAATTTCATCTCAATTCAATAATTAATCCCGGGTTGATGTTTGTGGGAATGTGATTCTTGAAAATGTTTGTATTATTCCTTTAGTTAAATTAGATGTCATCATAGGAATTGATTTGATTCCTCTATATAAATATTACATCAATATTCATGTTAGGGATGTATATTTTTATATTTAAATCCCTTATATGAGCATCAATAAATGTGATGATAAATATGATCTTCTAATGAGGATTGCATCCAATTTAAGGTTATAAATTCCCATTTGAAAGGGTTGTTTATATTAACGGGTTGGGGAGAAAATAGATGTCGATTATTCCACATTTTTTGGGACGTTGATGTTTTTTATAAAGAATTTACAAGCCTTCCACCTAAACGAAATGTTGCATTCTCAATAAAACTCAAACCTAGTTCCACACCATTTTCAATGAATACATATAGAATTAATCTAGTTGAGCTGTAGGAATTGGTGAAAAAACTCCATGAAAACATTTATATGGGTTCATTCAGCCATGTATGTAACCTTGGTGTTCACCCATTATTTTTGTGATAATGAAAAATCGATCAATGAGACTCTTCATTGATTATTTTTAGTTGAACAATATCCCAAGAAAGAACAAGTGTTGTCATTCCTATTTCGATGGATTTTTTGACAAACTATGTGGTGCACAATATTTTTCCAAGATTAAACTTCATTCTAGATATCATAAATTGAGGTTAAATAAAGAGGAAATAACCAACACATCATTTCGTACAAGGTGTGGTCACCAGTAATATATAGGGATGCCTTTTGGTCTTTCAAATTCCCTTTATATCTTCATGGATATAATTAATAGAGTCTTTAGTGATTACCTCAATATAATATTGGTAGTAAATATAAATGATATTATTATCTAGTCAAAGATAACGATAAAGCAAAAAACTTCACTTAAGAATAGTACTAATTACCATAAATAAGAATAATTTTTATGACAATTAAAAAAAATGAATTTTTGTTGTCAAAGTTTTCATTTTTTCATTACATAATCTCAAAAGATGGTATAGTAGTAGATCAATCAAATATATATTCTATTGAATGCTATCCTTGACAAACCACAATCACTAAGAGCCCTAAATTTATTTGTTTAGATCGAAATTATTGATATTTTGTGGATAATTTCTCATGAATATATAATCCTATGACCATGTTATCTCAAAATAGTTTCAATTTCCCATGTATAGTTGAACGAGAGGAAAATTTCATTGAACTAAAGATAAGGCTTATTAGTGCACATGGGGTTACATTACCCTATATTTGATAAGGGTTTGTAAACTACAACTATGCATCAAATAAGGGATTATGATTTGTTCTTATTCATAATGACATTATTATAAAATATGCCTCATGATAGATGAAGATATTGGAGAAAAATTTCCCAAATAATGATTTGGTGATAGTAGTGGTAATTATTAAATTAATGATACACTGACAAAATATTTATAGGGAATTCTCTAATATATATACTGATCCTAAAATTTTGAAATATAAATTCTCACAATATGTGTTTAAGATTTTCTAGAGAAAATGGTTGGAGTAGATAAAAGATTATAACTACTTAATAGATTTCCACCCCAGGAAAGTGAACAAGGATGCTAATTCTTTGATTTAGAAGTATCATGTTAGCTTATCCATGATGAGGATCACAAAAGAAAAACTATTTAAGTATTTTGAATGTATGGATCTTGAAATCATGAAGGAAGTGTAAAATCAAACATTTCTCAAATGAATGTTCAACCATGTATCTATGTGATTACTAAGGAGGCACAACAATAAGATGAAGATATGAAAAATAATGTTAGAAATCTTCCTGAGTTTAACATTGATCAGGTTGGAATGATAAGGTTCTGGTTCTATGTATGTGTTCTTTCCATACAATATTTAAAGAATGAGCTATTATTGGAAGCTTTATGTTATTCATTATCTATTCATCTTGGATGTAAAAATATGTATGGGTCCAAAAAATAATACAGATGGTGGTATGGAAGGAAAAGAGATATCACAATGTTTGTATGTAAGTGCTTGGTATGCCAACAAGTTATGGCAAAATGGTAAAATTATATGGGGATGTTACATCCATTACCAATAATAGAATGAAAATTGGATAACATCACTATGGTTTTTTTCATTGGACTACCCAAAATATGTAATGGGTTTAATGTTATATTGGTGGTAGTCGATCTATATTAAAAAGAAGCACATTTCATTGCTATCATAGAATACATTCCTCCAGATCATCTTTAGAGGTTATACATTAAATAATTGTTATGATTTCATTGATCATCACATTCCATTGTATCATAATATGATCCACGGATTATCTTAATAATATGAAGAAGTCCCCATCATGATCTTGATATATAACTGAGTTCAACACTACATATCGTCCAGAAATAGATGGTATATATGAACAAAGAATTCAAACAGTAGAGGATATGATGATATCTTTTTCTCTATATTTAGATGATGGTGGAGATAAAAAAAAATTTCTAGTTGAGTTTTCCAATTATAATATCTTTTACTAATTCATTCATATGACTCATTATGAATCCCTTGGTGGGAAGAAATTTTGATCTCAAATGTTTTGGGATGATTTTTTATAAAAAATCTATTGGGACAAGAGACTTCTATTGAAATAGAAGAGAAGGGTAGATCCATTCAACATCATATCAAGGCAACTCACAGTAGGATAAAATGTTATGTAGATAACTATCATCATGATCTAGAATTTGTATTTTTTCAAGAAGTGTTTCTATAAATATCACATTAGAAAAATTTTATGATATTCATGGAGAAATTGAAAATAATCCATAAGTATATTGTTACCTTTAATATTCTTGATATTATTTGGATGGTAGCCTATCATTTGTAACTTCCTCCAAATCGCTCTCATGTCCAAGATATATTCCATGAATCTCTCTTTAGGAAATAAATACTCATCCCTTCACATGTACTAAACCTAGAGGTCATACCACTAGAGTAGGATATTTATTATGAGGAGAAACCAATTGATATTTGAAAAAATCAGAGAATGTATTATGAAACAAAACCACTTAAATGGTGAATGTTATGTCGATAAATTACCTTTTAGAGGAATCTACATAGTCATATATTGATATGATGAAGGAAAGTTATACTCATTTGTTTTTACTCAATTGATGAATATCGAGGGATAAATAAATTTTAAGGGTGTATAATATAACGGACTAGTTATTTATGGACCATATTGTTGAATAAATTAAATATAAATATATATCTTGTAATGCACTGAGTCAAACATTACTTTCACATCAAACCAACATGGCGTACAACATCCACAACACTGACGTAATGTATATTTCATACAAAATTGACTGGGTGTTTGTTACAAACAACACTAACTTTGAATATGTTAGATGCAACACTGATTAGTGAAATATTGACTTGTCATTTGTTACACGCAACACTGACATGGAAAAAATTAAAAGGAACACCTATTCTTATAAAAAACATCATTTTATTGTTATAATTATTTAAAAGACATAGTTTTAACCCAGCATTTAATTTTTTTATATTACTTTTAATAACTAATTTTAAAATATTATTTATAATTTTTTTATATAGATAATAAAATTTCATAATGAAAGATAGATTTTGTTAAAGTTATTTTATATCTATAAATACCATTTTCTCAAATGAACCACCATTAATGTCATTATTTGAAAAATTATTATACTAATTTTAAGCATATTTAGAAATTAAATTTGATAAAATAAACATTATTTGAGATGTTTTAATGGGGAAATGATATTCAGCTAAATTTTGGGAATTTTTTTAAGACACCATTTTTTATGAATATTAAAAATACTACTTTTTAGTTTTAAAATGAATTCTTGTCTAAATTGTCATTAATGATAAATTATATTTTTAATTTTTTATATGTTATATTTATATCAAATATAAATCTATTAATACAATTTGTGTCCTTAGAATAATTTTCAAATTAAAATTCAATATAAAATACTTAATAAACATTAGACATCATTCTAAATTAAAACCCCATTATTTTATCCTCAATTAGGGATTAAAATTATTCTAAATTGTTTCAATTATAAGTATTTAATTTGGAAAAATAGAAATAAAACATTGAAATCTGTATAATATTTAGATTAAAATTATATCATGTTTATATTTTTTCAAAATGATTAGTAAAAATGATTAAAAGTAATCACAATGATTAAGTTAAAATTAATAATAGTCAGGGACTTTGGATTAATAATAAGGGATAAAATAACATATAAACATGTCCAAAAACCATATTATGGAAATGATTAGTCCAAAAAACTTCTATTACTGTGTTATCATAGTTTTTAGGACTTTTTTATGTATGAACTTGTGTACACCTATCATTTTTAAAAAAAAATTAAGTGAGTCATTTTACATCCCTATACAACCCCACCACATCTATAACTTCTTCATACCTCTAAAAAATCGTGTAATGGCCCGAGTTTTTGGGGTCCATTACTTTGTAAAAATTTAAAGTTGGGATTTTGGGTCTGGGATTCTTGGTGAAGTTTGGCAACGGTAGGCCTACCGATAGCCTTAGCCTACTGGTAGCAGGACTACGAGTAGCTCGGTCTACCAGTAGCCGCAGCCTACGATTAGATCTGTCTACTGGTATCTCGGTCTACTGGTAGCTGTAGCTACCAGTAGCTCTGTCTACCGGTAGCTTGGTCTACCAATCGCTGCAGCATACTGGTAGCTCAGCTACCTATAGCTGTCACCCGCCGGTAGCATTCAGCAACCTGTGGCTCTGGCCTACCCCCACAGGTTCTTTCCAGTGGCGCTCCTTCTTGCGCAATAAGGGTTTTAAAAACTATTTTGACTCATTTAAGCATGTTTTAAATCCTAGTAAATTCCATAAATGTTTTAATTAAATTCTTAATCTAATAACCTGGTTTGTGTGTCAGTTTAAACCACCCATCCCCTTTAATAACATGTGGGGGCCGCGTGGTCAACCCACAACCCCGTGACTTACGCGATTCCGCATTCTTATCTCAACCATTCATGGCCCTTATAACTACAGGGTTCACCGAGGGTTTCTTCTTTTCCCGATCACCCTCTTCGAGGAGTAATTTTGTCCAGACAAGTTGATTTTCGTGCATCGGGCGAGCCGCATCGTTATGCGTAAAGTTCAGCGCCGGGCCTAAGCATTGATCGTCAATCAACAAGTTGGTAATTCTCCTTTGTCTCCCAATTTTTTGTGTATCATACAGGGTGGGGATGCTTTTGTTTCTGTAGAATTGGATAAACTAGGCCTAAATAAAGATAATGAACACATCCTATAAAGAATGAAGGGGGGTTGTGATTGTAGATACAATTTTATGTTATGATCATCTTTCTGAACTGTGTGGGCTTACGCCTTCTAAAAATCATGGGCGTTGGTGGTCTTTCTCTGTGCATTGATGAACCCCTGGTGGTGTTTTAAATGGATTCTTTATGGTTGTAAAATCCTACCGTGAAATGTAAATTGGTTAATTACGTATATTCGGCTATGTATATTGGAATCACCAAGATAAAATCTTCTGTGATAACCCCGTTTAAAACACACAGAATTGAAATCATGGAGTGTGTAAAATCATTTAAATCTGAAAATACCTACATGGCACTACTTTGTGTTGGTGGTAGTGGTTTGGCTATTTTCATTTACGGGCCGATTGCGGGAGATGTGGGAGGGGATGGGATCCCTTGTTTTTATACTCTAGGTGGTTGTGAAATTGGGGAAGGGATCCCCTGTTGTTATGGATTCAGTGGTTTCGAGTCTTATAGATGGGGTGGTTACCTTGTTTATATCACGAATTGGGGTGGGATCCTCTGTTGATGAGAAACCATTTTTTGGGGGGACACGTGGAAGTGTCTCGAGGTTGTCTTTGGTTCTAGTACTTCGAGGGATCTCTTTTATCCCTTTGATTGCGCTTATGATATTTAGTTCCCAATTAGTTCATGAGATTATTTAAGCATTATTACTAAATGTCAAAACAATAATGGACAAATGGATTTTGTTGGCGTGAGTCATGGCTCGGACGTGAGTAATGTTTTGATCTGTAGGCTGTCTGAAAAAACAAAACCTATCTTTGGGTGAGTGCATGTTACCTATATATATATACTTGTATCTTTCTATTTCTTATTCGCGCCCAACCCAAGTAGAGCGCTTAGTGCCGAACACCCCCATTTCATGGGGAGGGTGTTTTTTCCAACACTATTCTTAGTGACAGGTTATTAGCTCCTTTTCTGCTCCCTTTCCCGGATAGCCCAACTATCTTTGGACAGGCTGTGATGGCCAGAGGTCGATTATTAGCCCATGAACCTTTGGGCGGGGTAGTGTGGTGTTTATGGACTAGGTGTGTGCGGGCAGGTAGTTTCCCAAGTATCTTCGGGATGAGGCCCTGGTGTCTTCGGGCGTGTTAGTGGATTTTCTAGCCCAGGTGTCTTCAGGCATGGTGGTGGTTGTTCTGGCCTAGGTGTTTGGAGGCATGGTTACATGTGAATGTTGTGCCCCAGGTATTTGCGGCTGGATTCGGCAGTGGGACTGCGTGCGGTTGTGGCCCAGGTGTGTGTGGGCGGGTGTGGAAGTGGGACTGCGGTGAGAATGGAAGGATTGGTTCGATGCGTAGGATGTCTAAATAACTAGTGGGAATGTGGTGCGGGGTAACCAAACATCGATGTTCTCTTATTATATATATTACATGGTTTTCATTACTTGGTGAGTGTATCTGGAGAGGGGGATGTGTGAACTCCTTCATAGTAATGGTCGTCTTCTTCTCACGAGACTTTAGTATGTTCCCCCACTTTTGAATGACAGCCTTTGGTTTTCCCTACTTAGTGTACTTGTATTCTCACCCTACGTTTATAAAACTGATTTCAGGTTTCCTGGAGGACTTCGGGGATCACGCAGGACCATTCTAGCTCAGATCATTGGGGCAGTCACAGTTGTTGTTTTCTTTCTTTGGTACTTACCCTTGTAGTCACTTATGTACCTTGTGGATTTTACTTTTGGAACATGCATGTGGGAATGGTTTACTTTTGGCTTTACTTTTATTTTACTTTGGTGTTGTTGGGTTTCATCATCTTATCTCCTGATCCTATAAAACAAAAAAGGGTAATGCCTTCAATTTTTGTGAAATTTTGATACCCGTGGTGCTAGTCTCCACTCCGGGACCTATAGAAGGTGGGTTTTGGGGGTCATTATCTATCCATCATCTTAAAGAAGGAAGGGATTAGGAACCTGCTAACCCTTCCCTCCATTTGGTGAAGGAAGGTCGTGAAATTATTGTTTCAAAGGTAGTGGTGGTTGAGAGATAGGATGGAGTCTCGATTTAGGCATAGTGAGGATTTCATGGGACGGTATGGAAACAGTGTTGGGTGACCGTGGTGCATGAATTAGGCTAGGGAAGACCGGCTAGGACATGAGATTTTAGGCCCCCCCTGTGATCTAATGCAAGGACTCTATACTTACTGAAAGACCAAGTGAGGCCACACTGATTGCAGGGTGGAGACCCTAGGAAAATTACATGCATCATAATGACCTGTGTTCTCGTGTTTCTGGGATGTCTTGGGAATTATGAATAAATGAAAAGGTTTAAGAAGTTTTAAGAACAATATTCTGCACTACTTGGGCTTAGGCATTCCTTGTTTACCTTGCAACTATGGCATCTGGAAGGTGACCACGTGTGGTATAGGCGATCGAGGCGTCGAAGACTACTTTGGCCGATCAGTAGAGAGCTGATCGAGAGGAGGAAGACGAACAGTGGAAGAAGACCCTTCGGGCCTTCCAGCAGCAGACCCTTGATAAGTATGAGGGCATCACCTCTGACATGAAGACAAAAGGCTGACTAGAGGAGATAGTGATAGCTTTCGTCCTGATTCGGGCCTCGACCGAGTACTGGGTTCCTCTGGACATCAGCCAGATGTGGGGAGTGGCACGTCAGTGGTGGACGCTTTACCTGGGGGAGAGGAGAGAGGCTGAGGTGGAATGAGCTGATTTATAGAGGGAGTTCTGGGTGGAATTACTCTCTTCGACGATGAAGGCTGAAAAGAGATAGGAGCTACTCTCCATCCAGCAGGTTAGTATGTCAGTGAGGGAGCTAGGAATCAAGTTCAAGGACCTCCTTCATTTTTTTTCCGGACCTCTTTCCCAACAAGGAGTCTCGGGCAAGATGTTTAGAGGAGGCACTCCGACCCTCCCTCCAGTATGCTGTTACCACCTATACCATGTCGACATTCTTGGAGGTCCATAAGAAGGCCGAAGTGGTGGAGAGGATGCACGCTCTAGGAGGAGTCTCACGAGAGGGGATCCAGCTGGGACCATTGATGGGGAAGGCCATCAGCACCAGGCCTCCAGCGTCAGGATCCTCCAGGTTCCGACCAGCGGGTAGGAGGCCACAACAGTTTTAGTTTCGATCCCCTGGTCCCCGCCCTTTTTCTTTGGCCCCAGTGCTGCAGTGCTTTGTCTGTGGGAGCCCTGGACATCTTCAAAACTGGGTATAGTATGGCGGTGGTGGACAGCCCCACCACTCTCCATAGCAGCAGCTCCCAGCCAGGCCTTACCAGTAGCAGCATTAGGGATAGCGAGCTCTCGCTCCTCCGAGGACAGACATAAGAGGAGGAGGCTGGCCTCAGGGTGCTCCTCAGGGACCTAGACCGGGGTGTGGTTGGGGAGGTGGCCAAGAGCCGAGGGGCAGAGGAGATTGGCGTGGATAGTTCACGTCGTAGAGGCAGTAGTTGCAGCAGGGCCGGATGTTTTTCAATGTATGATCAGTTTGTTTAGTACCCTTGCTTATTTCTTGTTCGATACCGGAACTTCTCACTCCTTTGGTGCACCATGTCGAGCCCGTCCCTTGGGTCTATATGTAGAGAGACTTCTAGTTCCCCTGGTGTTGATCACACCAGTCGGAGGTCAGCCCGACATTATGTTTGTTTGTCGAGGATGAAGACTGATGATAGGGCCACATCAGTCGGTTTGGGATCTTCTTCTACTACAGATACAACCATACGATGTCATCCTAGCCATCGACTAGCTATTCTCTATGTGTGCCATCATCGAATGTTTCCATGGAAGGGCCATGTTCTCAGACTTGGGCGGCCGGCGTGTTACCTTCACCGGTGAGCGAAGCAGTTAGAAGGGCAACTGGCGAGAGGAACCCCTCCTCTCCTTGTTAGATGAGCTGTCAGTACAGTTAGTAGATGTTGAAATGGTGGAGGTTCCAGAGATCATCTATGAGTTAATGTATGTCTTCCCTGAGGAGTTGACGACTCACCCCCCTCAACATAATGTCAAGTTCGGGATAGACCTATAGCCCGGTGCTCGTCCGATCTCGATGGCTCCATACCGGATGGAACCTTCAGAGCTACGGCAGTTGTAGATCCATATTGATGATCTAATGAAGAGGGGTTATGTTCGGCCGAGTGTGTCACCGTGGGGTGCTCGAGTCTTGTTCGCAAAGAAGGAAGATGGTGGTCTCAGGTTGTGCATAGACTACAGGAGGTTGAAAAAAGTTAAAATTAATAATTGCTACCCTCTTCCGAGGATAGATGATCTTTTCGACCCGCTGAAAGGGGTAGGATGGTTCTCGATGATCGACATGCGGTCTGGGTACCACCAGCTGAGAGTGAAGGAGGGCGACATCCCGAAGATGGCGTTCGGTTGCAGATATGGACACTTTGAGTTCGTAGTCATTCCTTTCGGTGTTATGAACTCCATAGATGTGTTGATGGGGATTATGAACTCCATCTTTTGAGAGTACATGGATCGGTTCGTGGTTGTGTTCATCGATGATATCCTGATCTATTCAAGGTCAGAAGAGGACCATGAAGAGCACCTGAGGAAAATTTTGGAGGTCCTCTAACATCATGAGCTCTATGGGAATTTGTCAAAATGAAAATTATGGACACGAGAAGTGCATTTTCTTAGGGCATGTGGTATCCGAGCAGGGGGTAGCGGTGGACCCATCAAAGGTTAAGGCAGTTGTTTCTTGGGCATCACCCAAGAATGCAGCAGAGGTCAGTAGTTGCCTTTGGATGGCAGGTTACTATCGGAGGTTCGTACCCAAATTCTCCCGAATAGCAGCCCCTTTGACATCCCTGATCAAGGAAGGCCAGGTTTTTGTGGGGAGTGAGCAGTGTGAGTCAGCCTTCAGCTATTTGAAGGAGAAGTTGGTCAGTGCCCCATTTCAGAGATTTCCAAAAGAAGGGGCGGGGTATGAGGTGTTATGTGATTCTTCAGGACAAGGCCTGGGATGTGTGTTGATGCAGTGACAAGGGGTGATCTCTTATGGGTCCAGGAAGCTACACCCTCATGAGCGTAATTACGCCACCCACAACCTAGAGCTTGGAGTGGTCTTTTTTGCGCTAAAGTTATGGTGGAACTACCTCATCGGAGAACGCCTTGTGGTCTTCACAGATCTCAATATCTTGAGGTATATCTTATCCTAGTGGGACCTAAACTTGTTCCATTAGATATCGGTGGAGTTCTTCCAAGATTTAGACTTCGAGATCTCTTATACTGAGGGAAAGGTTAATGTAGTGGTCGATTCCTTGAGAAGGTGGACATAGAAGGATGCGGTCCGGGAGTCGGTAAATGACTGGGAGGCCATGGAGGAGTTGGATTCCTTACACCTGGATGCAAGGATGGATGGCAGTAGAGGCTGCCTATATCAGATTGCAGTGCAGTCGTCTCTGTTGCAGCAAGTGGAGGAGTCTTAGTGGGGAGACCCAGAGTGCGAAGGGATGCATGACTGAGTTGACCAGAGGAATGCTCCGGAAGGATGGACGGAGGATGGACAGAACTAAATTATTTTCTAGGGAAGGTTATTTGTCCCAGAAGTGATGCGCGGAAAGGGTCTCAATGAGTTCCACAAAACACCCCTAGCAGTACACCCAAGAGTGTCCAAGATGTACTGGTGACTGAAGAGACAGTTTTGGTGGCCCGGAGTTAAGCGAGTTGTGGAAGAGTTTGTGGCCATGTGCTTAGTGTGTCAGCATGTGAAGGATGAACACTGAGTTCCAGGCATCCTACTCCAGTCTCTAGATGTCCCCGAGTGGAAGTGGGATGACATCTCGATGGATTTCTTCATCAGACTACCCAAGGTCCAATGGGGATACGACACCATCTGGGTGGTAGTTGACTGGTTGATGAAATCAGCTCAATTTCTGGCGATCAAGGAGTCGAGTACAATGGATGCTTTTGCACAAAGGTACGTGGATGAGGTGGTACAGTTGCATGGAGTTCCGAGGCCTATAGTCAATGATAGAGATGCACTGTTTACCTTGCGAGTCTGGAGGGGATTTCTGCATGTTTTTGGAACCCAGCTGCATCTTAACAATGCTTTCCATCCCCAGACAGATGGGCAGATAGAGCGCACCATCCAGACCTTGGAGGATATGCTGCAGGCATGTGTTCTGGACTCAGGAGGATCAGGGGTATGATACTTTCCCGTGGTAGGGTTTTCCTACAATAATAGCTACCACTATACAGTTGGTATGGACCCTTTTGAAGCCTTGTACGGGAGGCCATGCCATTCACCTGTGTGTTGGACCGAAGTAGGAGAGGCAGTCATCTTTGGGCCGGAGGTGGTGCAGAGCATGACTGAGAAGGATTAGCTGATACTGGAATGGATTAAGACAACCCAGGACCGACAGAAGTCATATGCTGATACCAGGAGAAGGCCCTTGGAGTTTGAGGATGGAGACCATGTTTTCTTGAAGGTCTCTACTCAGTGTGGACAACAAAGTTTCTGTAAGGGGAGTAATCTTTCTCCCAGTTCCATCGGTCCCTTCGAATTATTGCGGTGACTGAGGATACATGATGTATTCAATTTGTCCCAACTTCATCGGTATTTGCACGATGATTCACACGTCCTTGATTGGGGTGAGGTGGACATTGTGGACGATGTGACATTTGTGGAGAGACCAGTGATGATCGATGATCGCAAGAAGAAGGTGTATCGTGGGTGAACCATTCCCCTGGTTCGTGTGTTGTGGAGACATGGTGGGCTTGAGGAGAGTACGTGGGAGAGGGATTCACATGTGCATAGCTAGCACACAGAGTTGTTTTGAGTTTTGTTATTTATTGTACCTGTTGTGGTAGAACGTTTTGTATACTTGTCTTTGAAATGTACTGCTTTTATTTCACTTGAATGTGTGTGAAAAGCCCTGGATATGGGGTGGGGGGAGAACCTGACCCCTAATCAGGATGCATTAAGGTGGATGCGATTAAACCCATGCGGGTGAATCAGTGCCACCCAAAGCAGATAATATCTTGACATGGGGAAGGAGACTCTCCAACCCCCACATGCCTGGGCAGTTTGACATGATATGTTACATGGTTCATGAAAGAAGGGAGTTTTTAGTTAACATGGGGTTCACTCCTAAGATGTATCTTTAGAGGTGGTTGTTCTGACCCTTTCCTTCGTTTTGGGTTGTTTGATTCTCGAGGACGAGAATCGTTTAAGATGTATCTGAAGTAATGGCCTAGGTTTTTGGGGTCCATTACATTGTAAAAATATCAAGTTGGGTTTTCGGGTCTGGGAATCTCCGTGAAGTTTGGCAACGGTAGACCTACCTGTAGCATTAGCCTACCGGTAGCAGGACTACCAGTATCTTGGTATACCGGTAGCCGCAGCCTACCGGTAGCTTTGCCTACCGGTAGATCTGTCTATCGGTAGCTTGGTCTATGAGTAGCTGCAACATACCGGTAGCTCGACTACTGGTGGCTGTCAGCCACCAGTAGCTGTTACCTGTCGGTATCTTTCAGCTACCGGTGGCTCTGGCCTACCCCTGCGGGTTCTTTCCAGTGGCGCTCCTTCTTGCGCAATTAGTGTTTTAAACCATATTTTGACTCCTTTAAGCTTTTTTTAAATCACGGTAACGCCCATAAATGTTTTAATTAAATATTTAATGATTTAACCAGGTTTGTGCATCAGTTTAAACCACCTAAACCCTTTAATAACATGTTGGGAAGCATGGTCAACACACGACCCCGCACTTTATGTGGTTCCGCGTTCTTAACTCAACCTTCTGCGGCCCTTATAACTAAATGGTCTGCCGAGGGTTTATTCTTTTCTCTATCACCCTCTGCGAGGAGTAGTTTCTTACAGATAAGCTAATTTTCGTGCATTGGGCAAGACACATCGTTATGCATAACATTCTGTACCCGACCTAAGCGTCGATCGTCGATCAACTAGTAGGGAATTCTCCTTTGTCTCTCCCTTTTTTGTGTATCATGTGGGGTGGGCATGCTTTTGTTTATGTAGAATTGGATAAACTAGGCCTAAATAAAGATAATGAATGAATCCTATAAAGAAAGAAGGGGGGTTGTGATCATTGATGATATTTTTTATTATGATCATCTTTCGGAATTGTGCGGGCTTACACCTACTGAAAATAATGGGCATTGGTGGTCTTTATCTATTCATTAATGAACCCCTGGTGATGTTTTAAATTGATTATTTTTGGTTGAGAACTCCTGCCGTGAAAAGTAAATTGGTTAATTACATATATTCGGCTATGTAAATTGGAAGCACCAGGATCAACCCTTCTATGATAACCCCTGTTAAAACACACAGAATTGAAATCATGGAGTGTGTAAAATATTTTAAATCTGAAAATACCGGCTTGGCCCTGCTTTGTGTTGGTGGTCGTGGTTTGGTTTTTTTCTTTTATGGGCCGATTGCGGGAGATGTGGGAGGGGATAGGATCCCCTGTTTTTATACTCTGAGTGGTTGTGAAATTGGGTATGGGATCCCCTATTGTTATGGATTCAGCAGTTGCACGTTTTAAAGACCGGGTGGTTACCATGTTTACATCACGAATTGGGGTGGGATTCTTTGTTGATGAGAAACCTTTTGGGGGGGCACATGGCAGTGTCTCAGGGTTGTATTTGGTTCTAGTACATCTAGGGATCTCTCTTATAACAATTTTTATGCTTATGATATTTAGTTTCCCAGTTTTGCAAGAACTTATTTAAACATTATTACTGAAAGTGAATACAAGAATGGACAAATGGGTTTTGTTGGAGAGAGTCGTGACTCAAACTTGAGTGCTGTTTAGATCTGTAGGATTTCTGAAGAAAAAAAACCTAACTTTGGGTGAGTGATTTTTTACTATATATATACTTGTAACTTTGTGTTTCTTATTAGCGCCCCACCCAAGTTGAGCGCTTACTGCCAAACACTCTCATTTCATGGGGGAGGGTGTTTTTCCCAACACTATTATTAGTTGCAGGTTATTAGATCATTTTCTGCTCCCTTTCCCAGCTATCTCAATTATCATCAGGTAGGATGTTATGGCATGAGGTCCTTTATTAGACAAAGAACCTTCGGGCGGGGTAGTGTGGTGGTTATGGCCCAGGTGTGTGCGGGCAGGTAGTTTCCCAAGTATCTTCGGGATGAGGCCCACGTGTCTTCGAGCGTGGGATTGGATCTTGTAGCCTATGTGTCTTCGGGTGTGGTGGTGGTTGTTCTAGCCTAGGTTTTTCCAGGCATGTTTACGTTTGACAGTTGTGGCCTAGGTGTTTGTGGGTGGGATTCAGCTGTGGAACTGCGTGCAGTTGTGGCCCAGGTGTGTGCGGGCGGTTGTGGCAGTGGGACTGCGGTGAGAATGGTGGGATTGGTTCGATGCGTAGGATGTCTCAATAACCAGTGGGAAAGTGGAGCGGGGTACCAAAACATCGATATTCTCTTATTATATATATTACATGGTTTTCATTACTTGGTGAGTGTAGCCGGTGAGTGGGATGGGTGAACTTCTTCATAGTAATGGTTGTCTGCTTCTCACATGACTTTAGTATGTTCTCCCACTTGTGCACGAGAGTCATTGGTTTTCCCTACTGAGTGTACTTGTATACTCACCCAACATATATAAAAGTGCTTTCAGGTTTCCAGGAGGACATCGTGGATCACGCAGGACCATACTAGCTCAGATCTTTGGGGCAGTCGCAATTGCTGTTTTCTTTCTTTGGTACTTACCCTTGTAGTCAATTATGTAACTTGTGGCTTTTACTTTTGGAACATACATGTTGGAATGGTTTACTTTTGGCTTTACTTTTCTTTTACTTTGGTGTTGATGAGTTTCATCATATTATCTCTCGATCCTATAAAACAAAAAAATGGTAATTCCTTCCATTTGTGTGAAATTTACATACCCTTAGTGCTAGTCGCCACTCTGGGACCTATAGAAGGCGGGTTTCGGGGGTCATTAACTCTCCTTCAACATAAAGAAGGAAGGGCTTGGCAATCAGCTGACAATTCCCTCCTTTTGGTGAAGGCGGGTCATGACAACATCTAGGTGCATAAAATATATACCAAATACACATCCCAACATCCCTCCCTTACATCTATATGACTTATCATTGGCATATTTCAATCAAAAGAATCATTTTGGCCCAAACCAAATGGAGTTACTCAATTAATAGGTAACATCTTATATCATTTCCTTTATTTTATTTTCCATCCCCACCAATCCATTGTATATATTAAATTATTTTATAAAAATATAAATATAAAAAAATAATAGGATTTTTTTGCCAACTTTTCATCCTACACTTACACACACTTTAATATAATTGATAACGAACAAACTATTTATGTGTACGGTTAATGACTACCTCACTAAATGATGATTGTTCAATTTTTATTACCTTATATCATGATGTAATTTATGATAGAAGATAATTTTATATATGTTATATATTATATATTTTAATTCATTAATTTTTATTAATATTTTTATAACACATAACTTATTTACTTTCCATTTGGTTTTAATATAATAATTTCGTTTGAGTATGTGTGGACAACCACCCCCTAAAGAAACATGATTAGTTATTACAAAACATGGAATATATTAAGGATGGTTTTAATTAATCTATAAGACATATAGGATATAAATAAGTTACAATAATAATGATATATATATAATTAATGTATTTTACATTACTTTATTTCAATAGCTTAATTAAACGGAAATAGTGTTTATTCGTATGTACAACCTACCATATCCATGAATGGTGTATTATGTTTTCATACCGATATATTATATAGATGATTATAATAATTATATAATGTATATAAATGATATTTGTATCATGGAATACGTTATGTAAATTATTATTTAATTATATGGACTAATGATATAACCAATTAAGACACATGTGAATAATAAGATGAATATAACCTGAAGTGAATCCTTTATATAGGTTTATTGAAAAGTGGGTAATATAAGGTTGTAATAAAACCATATTTGTGAATATATATATCAGAATATGGTTCTATAAAAGTTTTTTTCCTATGATACATGATATGTTCGCCACTCTTTCCATTTGTGTGGTGTATTTAATTCCCATTATTGTATTATATGTATCTTATTCTTAATTTTATGTGTACTAATATATATGATTTATTAAATTTATTTCATTGAGTATGTGTTACCATAGTTAACAAATCATTAAAAATGATCTATCATAGCATGCTTTCATTGAGAGTCTTATTTTTTTATGCACCTGATGTCATTGATTATGTTCATATACTCCCATTTTCATGTAATATCAGGAATTAAATTCTTTCATGATATTTGCAACTTTTTTGATTTTTATTTTATTAAACAGAGATCATGATCCAATGTTACAATGTTATATGGTTTTATTGAAACAATATCATCAATTTCCATGATTCTTAATTCTTATGCATCTTTTGATGAAATAATTTGATACATCTCTCAAGAACAATCATGTGTTTCCTTATTATATGTTTACTCAACATATATAATTTTATTAGTACCATACTATACTACTTTTTACTTTAGGAAACATTTTTAAATAAAATTTGGCCATCTCAATATTTTGTCGAAAATCATTTGTATTCAAAAACCATGTTTTCAAAAATATTTTCAAAAATGTTTTAAAAATATATTTGAAGACTATTTTCTTGGAAAAATGATTTTAAAATCATTTTATGTTTTGTAATGCTTCATTTATAAGTTTTCGAATTTATTTTCAGTGAAAAGGGATTTTAAAATGGGTTTACATTTTAAAAATAATTTTAATGTAGAAGTGATATTATCCAGATTGAATTATTTTAAAATACAATTAAAAATTATTTCCCTTATGTGATAACATCTATTCAGGTTAATCATCCCATTATGAGAAATATATTTAATTATATTATTCATGTTATTTCTCATAATGGATTATATTTTGATGGAATTATTTATATGCAATCATTTTCTCATTCATGGGTTATATTCTTCTAAATCCCAATTCTTTTCATGAGTTATATTAAAGAAAACTATCTATTTACATAGGTTATGAGAAGATTACATGTTTATAAAACCTAATTCATATCATGGGTTGTGATTTTTTATTATTTTATGTAATATGTAATTATGATGTCATTATGAGATGGATGCGTACTATATATCCCCCCAATGCATAGGGTAATGATTTATATCACCAAAGATGGACATATCTTGAATGAGAAAAGAGCTCAGTTTAATATTAGAAGGGTAGAATGGAAAAGTAAACGGTTTTAATTATATGAAATATGATCGTTGGTGTGACCTATTCAATAATAATGGGCTGGAATAGGGGTGTATCTGGTTATGAAAAGGACTTTTTCTACTATGGTGGGCATGAATGAAAAGACTTGACTACTATTGAAATCATTATATACGCTTATGTGTCTAATATAGCTCTTTTATTTATTATTATGTTTTGATTTCAGGGCTTATGTTTTTTATTTCCATAATATTTATTCCTTATAAAGTATAATCATTATGACATTATTCATGTATATGATTAGGGATAGTTAAGGTATGATCATATAATTTCATAATCATGTTCTCATACACTTATGTTCATAAGTTTTCTTCTTTATCTGTCTTATTTAACCTTACTGATCATTTATGATCACCCATTTTATGTTTCTTTTTCCCCAGGATATGAAGATATGTGTTGATTCTTATTTGTCTAAAAAGGGAACTAGTAAAAAAGTACTTAGTGGGAGATGAATCAACTAATTTATATACTAGTGTTTATATTTCTATGTTTCAAAAGGCACTAGACTAGTAAGGTCATCGAGAATATATTTAAATAATGTTTATGTACTTCAAAAAATTTATGTAATGTTATTGAATTTCAATAGTATATTTTTATATCATGCATCATAAAATAAAATCACATTCATCATAAAAATATAAACTATAACTCATTGAATCCATTCATCAATACTGATACCACTTCTTAGGAAGGTTGAATAAATATAACGAAGAAAACACATGTGGAAGATACCTTGTATCTAAGGATGAGAAAGAACGTGGTTATAGTTGAATAATATCCTAATGGTATTTTAAAAATTCTCTAGATGTAGCCCACTAATTTTTTAGTGTATAATTGAATAATAGTAGGTTTTAAAAATGAATATTCACACCGTATTAATTTTAATGACCATATAATTTACTACCATAGTATAAAGACTTCCACTATATCCATTGTTGAAATAGTCAAAACAAAAGACAAGTCAATAGACAATTGTAATTCCAACTACCCCACATCTTGTGAATTTTTGAAAACTACATTAATATTAATTTATCAGCACCAAACCATGCATCATTATATGAAGGATTAATTTTTATCCAAGAGATAACCACCTATAACTCCTATAATAAAATATAAAAAAATTATCTTCCATTTCAGATCCCCATGACCTACCCTATGGCATGGTGATAGTATGATCACATTTTATATTTCCTCTATGAACAAATCAACAACTTATATTGATTCACCTCCATTCATATTGACATGTTTTATCCAACAATCATTATTTCCCAAAAGAATATCTCCGGAAATCATTCCCTCCAAAATAGATATCTTAGAGAATTTCCCACCACACACTAAAAAAGGGAAATACTCTTAAACCCACGATAATTTATTCCCTTGAGAACTAGAATAGATTTATTACATGTTTCACTAATTGATACCATTTTGAGAAACATATTTTTTATATGAAAATTATAATCCTCATGGGTCACAAAAACATATATAGAGAAATTCCATGTCCATAACCTCAAAACAGGAACCCACCAACCCCAAAGAATAAGAATATATGTACCACAGTTACTAATACCATTTTTTGGTGATCCTTTGGATGAAATAATATATAAATATAAAAATTTTAATATCTTAATCCTACTACTAAACACTTAGGAGGTAAATAAAAATGACATGGTAAGGATCTGGAAGACTATTCAGAAATATAATCCTCTATAACAACACAGAGAAAATTAAAATACAAAATAAATTAAATTATATAAGACAATAATGTATTGAAAAGACATCCATATTGTAATTTATATGATACAAACTTGAAGGAAGTATTTTCTATACCAAAAAAGATGTAATAAGGCCAGATCCATTTACAAATATCTTTTTAGTCAAAATATAAATAAAATGTTGAAAAAATGATAAAAACACATAATTGAATAAGATAAAATTAATGAAGAATAAAATAAATGTGTTTTTCAATATAAATATCAATAACAATAATTTTATATGAGTTTAAACATATAAAATCATTATTTTACTTTTAGAATATATTGAAACCCTCCCAGATTTTGAAGCATTTCAATTTGGAGACAATAAAAGAAAGGACATACTATGTATTTATAAATACCATGAAATAAAGGAATAACTGGAATGGATGTTTGGGGGTATTATATATACCATATAAATAATTAATGTGTGATATATAATAAATCTCCCAGAGATAGAAAATTCTAAAGAGATAACCCTTACCATGGTTTCATTAGAGATTGTACATTCTCTGAGCACTTGTGAAATAAAATAATAATAATTAATCAACTTTTTTATAATCGTTATAATCTATATTAAAAAGTATTTTAATTATTTATATTTATTTATTAGATTGTTATCACCTATTTTGGTTAATATTATTCATCGTTCTTTATAGTTTCAACCACTCTTTATCACTTTCAATATAACACAATATTCCATTATTTAAGGTTCTTGTGTAAATATTTTATATAATTTTACAGGGTATTTAATTGAAGTTAAAAACTGAGTTATTAAATTCCCAAATAATTTTATGGATGTTTAAGGAATGGTTTTCCATGTTAAAATTAGTAACATTTTTGTTTCTGAAATGTTTAATTGAAGAAATAATATATATTTATAATATTTTAAATAATAATACTACAAATAAATATATTATATTATTAATATTATATAATAATTGAATTGTCATATTGATTAATATTCATGTATTAAATAATTAATATTGTATGACATAGTCCATGTAGGTGGTTGATCTAACCTAATCAATATCATGATACGTAATAAAATGAGTTAGAGTATAGAATTATAATATAGTACATTCCATTTATATGAAGTATAATTATGTAAATATAACATCGTTTATCATATAATAATATTCAAAATGTTTTACATGAGGCTCTAATTGTAAAAGTTTGGTATGAACTAATATACATTTATAGTGAATTATCTCTTTGAAATGGGTTATTATAGAATATTGGATGTCTGATTAATTGATAGAACATGAATCTATCAACCATTCAGGAAGGATTTAAATGATGTTATATAGATTCATAATAAAGATATTAAAAAGTTGTTTTATTTTCATGAAAGGGGAATAATGTGAATTCTTTTATATGGGATCTTTATGTTTCATTTCCACGAAAATAATTTCCCAATGGTGTACTTTTTTTTAATTTAAATGTGGAAAAAATGAAATATAATTGATATATTATTTGTTTTGTTCAATAAATCCCTCAGACACATATTTTCAAATCCTGTTTTTAATATTTACAGTAATTAACACTTAGTTTTACCAATTTTAACAGTTTTATTCTTTACAATGTCACAACGTTTTTACATTAGTAACTTATTTTTATTCATATAAATGCAATTATACCCCTTAAAATATTTCTAAGTCTATATAATAAATTTTTACTCTATTTTTCATCTTCAATTTCTAAATATTACAAATTGTAATTTTAAATTATATATATATATATATATATATATATTTACATCCTTGAAAATATAAATTTTAAACAATATATTTCCTAAATTATATTCATATCAATTGAAAATTATATTATTTTTATTCAATTTATATATAAAATGAAATATTTCAATACAAAAAATCAATAAAACAGACCATGGGATTTAATTCAAAAAAAAATAACGCATAAAAATTCATTATAAAAAAGATATATCTTTTCTAAATTAAATGAACTGATCTTTTTATATTACCAATTAGTAGTAAATCCATGAATGAATATTCAATATTTTAATTTTAAAATATAAATTTCATGAAATTCTAATATCATATTTGATTTTTTTTACACTTCAACATTTATGAATAAAAGAGTGTTTTTAATAAAACATCATTTTTTGTCCTTCAATAATTATGTTAATATGTAATGTAATTAACTAATTATATAATAGATGTTATTAATTTTTATTATTAACCATTCTATGAAATTTATCATGCATTTTTATTGAATTAATTCTTGATTAAAATCAATTTTATATATATTATATTTCAAAAAATGATTGTTTCATTTAAATAAATGTAATTTAAAAAAAGGAATCATTATCATATTATTATTTTAATTATAATTTATTCATATTAAAATAAATTAACATAAATTATACAATAATATTTTTATATATAATTAAATTTTTGTTTACTAAATATATATCAATTATTTCAAAACTGGTAAGATTTTTACTGGGATTTTAGGCCAAATATGGGTACACCTGTAAAATGACTATATAATAACATTACATCATATAAATTCATCCCATTATAACTTCATATTGAAAACATCTCATTAATATAGTTTTTATATTATACATTTTGACATTACTTCTCCTTTATTGATGGTTTTATCATTATTTTTTCTATTTTATTAATTTTAATTCTCAATGTTGAAACTAATCCAGGGAACATCCTAGTTATAAAAATAATTTTGTTTTATTGTTATTATTCGTTTATAATTTATTTTCATTTTATGGATGTAATTATAAATGTTATATAATAATCTATTATATATAATTCATACATTAATATACATTTATTGCAATCCACCATTATGGATCTATTCCCTATAAAAATTAATTTATAATCAGGATTATTTATTAAAATATAAAATGGAAAACTAATTATCAATGCTAGACAAATAATTTACAGAAAAAATTTTGTATCAAGTCATTATGCTCTATATTCTCCCCCCTTATATAAATTATATCATATAATTTTATATCTGTCTTATAAATACAAATATTTGAGGTTATATATGACTCTAAATATTATATATATTTACATATCAACCTCAAACTAATATGTATGTGAAGGTAACACATAATTTATACCACAATTTCAATATCGATAGTTCTGAGTTTCTCCCAAACCATTTCAGCTATAAACTCTTTCTGACTATGTATTATGACATATCTAATGGATGTAATTACCATATAGAGTTCAAATTTAGACTAACCTAGATGGATAAAAATATATTTGTTTTAGATATAGAATATGAAATCCATATTCTAAAAATTTATATTAGATTTAATTATAGTGATTTAACTGATTGCAACACTTATATCAAATTACTATAATGGAAGTGTAATAAAATTAAATGGAATCATATTCACACATACATTAATATAATAGAGACTTATAGTCTCGGGATTCAGTTATCAATTAACAATGAGTTTTATTTTCAATTTAAAAAAATGTAAATTAGGTTTGGTTACATGAATTTCATAAAAAACATCATTGATGTGAAGTACCTTGATGATATAGAATCTGAGAAAATTGAATTCCAATATTAGATGATGCGTGTACCTTTTAAATAATCATCTTTATGAACCACTTGAGTAGTTTTGATTTCATATTATTTCCTTTTATACCTCCCCTCATGATTTATCTTGTGAAGACTATCTTTATTTTCCCATTTTTTTGGGAATTAATTAACATAATGGATAAGTTTATTTTAATTGAAGCATTCAATGGTGGGTGGTTCACTGGTTGGTACCATTATAATCTCCATTTTTAGCTATAACCTTAATCTCTATCTGATAATAATGAGCTCAATGGATATATATTATACATGTGAAAATTATCCCCTTCTATTATGGCTATTTACCAAACAGTTGACCTCATATTTTTTGTATTTAGGTGAGTTATTTTTATTTCATTGATGTGAATTATCAATCATTTTCCCATTAAATTCCATTTTCCTTATCTTATAAAAACATTAATGATCATAATTAGAGTATATAGTTTTTATTTCAATCATATTTGTACGTAAAATATTTTCCTCATATATACCAATGTCCTATAGGGTTAATTATTATAAAAAACCTTCATTAAGATTATTTAAGTAACAATCAATCTTTATTTTTGGCATTATAATAAAATATTAGATGTAACCTGACAGTTTCAAAAAAATTCATTATATGTACCAATTGAATCATCATTACTATTCATTAACTCATGGAATTCTCACTCCATTTTTCTTTAAACTCATAATCCTAATTATAGAGTTCAATTAATCATAATTTCTATTAAAATGATAAATAACTAACATAACCATTTCATCCTCTATGAATTGCAAAATGAAAATTATCATTTCTTTTCTAGTTATCCACTACTCAAAAATTAGTGGATCAGAATACACGCTAAATGAGTGTTGATATTGAATCATGAAATACTCAATAGAATGTTTCACTTTCTTTGGTACATTTGGGTGCTCAACATTGATTAATTTATTGTTTATACATAGAGAAACTATTTTTACCAATATTATTTCTACTACATGGGAAAATAAAGTAATTTTTCTTCACAACCATTGTTAATAGATTTCTCCTTTTTCAATGTATTCATTTATTCCAAAATGGTTAGTATGCATATCCAGATATAGTAATTATAGTGTTAATCAGAATATATGAAAAATAAATCTGTTAATTTCAAAAATTATGAGTCATTCATTTTAAACAATAATATTTTTGTTTTATAGTATTTGAAATTAACTCCTTATAACCTAATCCCCAAAAAAAAATACATCTCTTATACAATATTTTTTTCTCCAAACATGCACTATTAGATCCAATTCACGAGACACAAACAAATAAACATTTTTTTATCAAGTGAAATGAACAACTATTAACATAAATATATATATATATATATGAAACCATTTGATAAAAATATTTATTACATATCAAGTTAAATCACATCTGATAACATAAATGTTTAAAATCTATAAAGACAACCCACATGACATTCTTATTTTGAAATTATTCCTCAACATTTTCTATAAAATTCAACATACATTCTGCAATTTTAGAAATGTCAAAAATTAAAATCTTTTTTATTTACTATGAAAATAGAATCATAAGAAAGGGATGATCAAACATTAATATTAATAATGGAATATGTTCATAAAAAGATATTTATAGAAAATATGAAAAATATCATATGTCATATGGATTCCAAGAATAACATAAATCTTGAGTCCTATACGTATGAAAAAATAGTCCAATATTTAGGAATATGTAAAAAATTATATGAAAATGGTATTTAAAATTTATCATAAATCCAATCTTTATATACATAACAAATCTGAATCAAGTATCCACATAAAATTTTGATCATTTCAATCAGAAATCATTTACATATAGAAAACAGTAATACCAATATCATCAATAATGAAAAAGAATAAAACTGTTTTTAATTATCTAAACTGATGTTCTTAGAACAAATTGTGAGAAATTTTATCTATAATCACATTTATTTATAAACTTATCAACATTGCTAACCACTGCCATGTCTAATAACAGACTTGTGAATATAGAAATCTAAAATCGTATCAACACTCAAAATCATTATCTCATGACACTAAAATATTCACCAAATAGAGTTGAGGGTTATATCATACTCATCTATTTTATAAACATAATCCATGTATATGATTTGAATATGAATTTGAATACAGTAATTATACCATTATAAAGTATTAATCTAGATGATTTAAATGGGAGTCCTCAAAACATCTAAAAATATTATCGTAATGAATCTATAAAAATATTTTTATAAGTTTCATAAGATAATATATGTATTGAATCAAAAAAATCATTATAGATATTTTCATTGATTAAAATATAATTTCTAAGTACATTAAGATATTTAATTTATTAGTAGAAATTATTTTCCATTTATTTTGATAGCATTATTTTTAAATTAAAATACTCACAAAATAATTATAAAAAATTTGTTTGGGATACCATAAAGAATTGGGGAAGAAATATAATTTTGATAAATATTTATAGTATATAAAAAAGGAATTCATACATAAAGAGTAAATTAAAATCTTTTCCCCTCTATTATAAGAACATTATAAATGACTTTAGTAGAAAATGTTAAAAACATTCTTTCCAAAATGATAAAAGAAGGTAAATAGACATTAAAAACACTATAATAAAACATTCCTTCACATAAGAAGGTATTATATAAATAAATTTAAATAATATTTATATATAAGAAAATGAATCCATACCAAAAAATTATATCATAAGATCTACATATAAAACGAATTATAGTCGAATTGAGAACATAGAGGATAAAAAATTACATTAATAACTGAAAACCAGATAAATAATGATAGTGAATTACTAAATTTTATTTTTAAGATATAAATAACAATTATATTCAATAAAATAGAGTTCATACACATACACTCTTGATTTCAATTTGATATTTAAATGAAAATCCAATAGATTGGGTAAAATTTAAATAAAAAAGCTTAAATAATTAATATCCTATATTTTCATAAATAAACATAAAAACATGAAAATGTATATAAAATCCATAGATTTATATTTTCACCAGATAAAGAGATAATTTTTTGTATAAGAAACATATCTTAATGAGATAAAATTTACATGATGAAACCCTTACCAAGGATTAATTATTTTTCTAACCTACTAAAACTACTTATATAATAGAATAAGACTCTATAGTAATATATTTTATTATCTTAATAATTAATTATACAATATATAAAAAATCTATTATTCATTTTTGTATATTTATTAATAAATTGTATTAAATAGTAGTCATCAGTTATTAGTTGTTTCAATCGGTCCATGTGAGTTTCTGTAAAACATTATTGGTCATTATTTTTTTCTCATGAGAAATTCATCTCTATAATAGACAATGAACTATATTATATGTTACAATATGATTTATGATGATACATTTTCATTACATTGGTGTTTCGGGTAGGTTTCTACAAGATGGAATAAATAACATACTAATTTTGGTAGTTTATTATGACCAATGATTGTACATTTATAATAAGATAAATATTAATATTTATATTATAAAAAATTAAAAAACATTACAACCATATTGGTATAATATATTTTCATTTTAAATTTCTTGATAATTATTAATTTATGATACATTGAATGTGGAATAAAATAATTCATGTTAGTTGTTAAAACAACTCACAATACATCTTAAACATATTACTGAGTTAGAGTATGAAGTTTAATAAATGAAATATAAATTTATATTATAAATAATTTAGTAAATATTATGTCATTAAATGTACAATGGGAATTAAAATGAAATTATATAAATAATTATTTTAAAATGTAAATGAATAACATAGATATGTACTTGAGGAATTATCTATATCCTTACAATCATTAATTTGGAATAATTTATTTATTTCTCTTTTTTAAATTTTATGATATAAAACAATATATATGGTTTCCAGAGATGTAAAATTGGAATAATTTTCTATAAATAAGTGAGTGATTTTAGTTTTCTGTAAGGGGATAAGTCTGGTTCATTTTATTAGTGACTATTGAGTGGTTCATTTTAAAATGATATTGGATAGATAGTGGAAGATAATGAATATGAGATATTTTATGGGTGATAAATCCCTCATACACACATTTTAAGATATGTTTTTATGATATTTTATACCTTTACTAATAAGTCACACATAAATTTACCATGTTTTACAATTTCCACATTATCATATTTCTTGTCCTTGCTAAATTATTAAAATAATAAATATGTGTTTGAACTCCTTAACTATGTTTACAGTGACGAATGAAAAAAATTTCACCATTGAATATACATCAATTTAATTATTTTTAAAATTTAATATTTAAATGAAATAATAATAATAATATATATATATATAGTTTTTTATTGAAAATTTGTTATTAAAAATTACCTATTCATTATCCAATTTTATATCAATTTATAATTAAATGTCTACAAAACAATTAGTATATATTAAAAAATATTCTATTATAATGGTCAATAAAAATTGAACAATATTTAGTTTTATGATAAAATATATAATCCATTGAGAAAAAATATATGTATTCTTATCAGTAATTGATTTTATCTTTATTTAAAAAAATATAATAATAAATGAATGATTAATAGTTAAATTTTTATATTTATGAATAATAGATTCAATTAAATTCCAATATCTATTTTTTAAATTTTTTCATATAAATTTTTTAATGAAAATAATATATTTTGGTATAATATATGTGTTTACATATAAAAAATTAGAAGACCATTCCTTATAGTTACTTATTTATTGTTAGATGTTAATAATTTTTTTATTAATAATTAGATGTGTTTTATAAAAAAAATTATCTATATCATTCTTTAAAAGTAATAATTTTTTTAAAAATGAATATTTCATAAATGAAAATTAATTTAAACTCAAAGGTATTATTAATTATAAATAATAATCCTTTAATTAAATAAAAAAAATCATTTATTATAATTAAAAAATATTACTTAAATGGGAATATATAATTTTTACACCAAACTAATAATTATGAATATCATATTTATATTGATAAATCATGAATTTGTATGATATTTATTTTTATTATACCAAAAAAGTTATATACCAATTGATAACTATTGTATTACCTGCAATACCTCTTAAAAAGTAATCCCACTTAATTTTTTAATAATACCTACTTTCAAAAACATTTTTTTTAATTTTAATCCTTATTTCTCCTTTTGTGATTTTTTTTCACTATTTGTTTTTTTTATTAATTGTTATTCTAAAAGCATAAAGTAATTTATATGAATTAATATTTTTAATTATATATTTATTTTGAATTTATTGTCCACATTAAATTTATAAATTTTTATGATATTTAACCATATGTGGTATATAATAATATGTGGTATGATTGTGGAGAATTTACCCCATGAAAAAATAACACAAAATCACCTTTGTGCCTTTATTTATATCATTCCCATCACTTTTACTTTATATGTGATATTCATATATTCAAATTTAGTTATTTAGTATATGAAACGTCATATGATAGAGTCGGGTCCTGTATGGTGTAACAATATTGATTGAGGTGTGCAATTAAAAATGATTTTAGGATGATGTGTAATTAATATTGTGTAAGTAATAAATGTTTCACAAATAATAAGTTAAATGATATTAATTCACGTATAAATGTTCAAAATTAGATTATCAAACTATATATTACTAATAATAAATAGAATAATGTGTCACATTAACAACACCATAAAGGACATGTTATTCTTTTTCTAAATATATTTTTCCATTACTTATTAGTTTATTTTTGGTAATATTTTAATTCATTAAAATTTAATTTTTTTGATGACAATAACAAAAACAGCACAAATAATTAGATTTCTGTGAATTATAATATTTTAATAAATAATTATGAAGTTACAAATGTAATATTTACATGGTCAGACACTATGATGTACTAGAAAAAAATTATAAAATTTATTTTCCCACACCCCACAACAAGAATGTATAAAAATATACACCGTTACGGGGGTTCCAATCAATAGATCAATAGATCAATTGATTTTTATTTTTCATTATATATATATTTTTTTATTTTATTAATAAAAAAATTAAAAAAATTGTTCTCATTCCATGATATATAACAAGATCAATAACATTAATAATGGAACCATTAATCTCATGTACAAGAACCAGTGGTTTAAAGACTGAAAAAGGCCATTAGAAAAATTTCATGATAAACTAATCGATCTGGAAACAATTCATGAATGGTAATGACATAGGTATCTCACATTGAGAACTTTTCATCATGATAAATGAGGTTATTAATAATATTCAAAGATTGAATGCCAAATATTATCTATAATTAGTGGTTCTAAATTGTTTTAATACGTTATAAAATGTTAAATACTATCCTGATGAATTTTAGATACATATATTTTATAATAACCATATCTATGATGTCCATGATAGGCAAGAGTTTATACATGATGAGGTAAACATGACTAATGTGCTATCTGTGAGATAATTACAGGATCTAGAATTTTTTTAGAACGATTATCAATTACAAAATGATATCTCCATTCCTTATAAATTAAAAGGGCTAGAACCATTTAATATATTTCTATACATGGAAGAACAAATCACCCTTATGGTGGAATTTAAAGGAAATATAGAGTATCCTAACTAACTACATCCACTATCTACCTTAAAATTTCAAGAGAATAATAAAATTGAATATGAAATTAATGTTAAAAAAATTAGGCAGTTGATATTATCATAACACATCTCTCATATGAAATAATTAAATCATAATTGAGTATTAACTACAATTATTTTGAATTTATAGATTTGTAAAATCCATATTTTTTGTTTAGATGTCGATGATGAATCTACACATCGAACTGTTGAGGCACACTAAGAACATTTTTCAATAACTGAACATGTGTTAATGAAAATCCTTGATAAAATCCAAATGGCTAGCCCTAAGTCTCTTATGAAATAAGATTATGATATTTAGAGGGATAATTTTAATTTTCATTCTTAATGTTTATATTATATCCCTAAAATAAATTCTTAAATCCACATTAAAATTTTAATTCATGCATCCCATATTGAGAAATCACTGTTCAAGAAGAGGGGGGGGGGGGTGGAAAACATAATAACTATGAAGGAATATAAAAATATATTTTCCTACCCAATCGATGAATGTTATTCAGAATTTTGATGGCTATTCATATGGTATACTATATCCAGGGATCATTACTCACCAACAATGAAAAAATTTTAGTAGGGAAAATCCACACAATATGGTTCCAAACTTAGAAGATCCACCCAAAGACAGATAATAGATAAATGATGTTATTTATATTCTCATGGTAATGAAAATTTACACCCCAAATAAGGGATCATTCCTTGATTTATATTTCTAAATTATTTCTCGGGATTAAATTTTATTCTTATGATTTTTTATTCATCTACACTCCCTCTTCATTACTAGAGTTAATGGCTTGGTCCTTATACGTAAAAGATATACATAATTTAGTATAACCGTGATGAATTAAAGAATCCAACAAAAATAATAAAGGGAATAAGTACATAATAATCGTGATAAAATGGATTTAACTTTTAATGTTTTCCTTTTAAACTTCATATATTTTCATCTAAAAACACAATTTGTTCTTTTATATGAAAATTAAAAATACATTCTTTAATTATTTCCTTACATAACATATCTAATAGGAATGAGTTTCTTAAAAACAATGTGATTATTGGTTTTATATTACAATTAAAATAATATTACATTAGTATATTAGATCATTTAACTATTAATATGAAGCAGCAATATTAAAATAAGTACTCATGATTTGAGTGAATTAGTTTATTTATATAAATTATACTTCCCTATAATTTTTCATGAATTGAATTTCAAAAATTCATGTGAATTGATTTTTATTAATGTTTATTCCTTGAGTGGGTTTATAATTATATATTTCTCATTATTGATATAATTTTTAATTAAAATTTTTCTTATGATATCGTAAGAAAACTAAATAGGTGATATTAGGACAATCCACCTTCTAGAAAAGTCATTGAAATTTATTGAAAACATGACTACGAAAAAACAAAATTCAAATGATTAAGACTCATTTTGATAATACCTAATCCTTATCCCAACCTTTACATGAATAATTGTTTCACCCATAGATATCCAGAATGACCATGTTTATAATGAACAAAATTTAATGCCATTATTATCTATGCATACCCATCGTATTCGTATTTTAATGAAATTTTAAAACTGATGTATAGGGTTTTATAAATTCACGGTGTAATTGATGAAATTAATTTTATGGAAAAGGATTGTGGGTGATAAATTTGGATATTAAAAATTTTATGTGATTTATTCATTAAATATTATTCTTTTCCCCTCTGGAAAAAAATTAAATTCTTTTAATGGGTTGTGACATAGAAGAATAAAAACACACCATTTATAGAATGATTTTTTTCATATCTTATTAGGCGGTGTGTATACAATTCATTAAACGAATGAATTTTGAAAGCGTAAAGAAGATAATGAAATTATGTTTGAAAAAATATCAAATGAAAAATTCAAGATGGTTTGTAATTCATTCATCAACCTTTTATTGATCACTATTGTTACCTTGCTCCCATTCAGTGGGTTTTGACATAATTAGACGGGAAAATTTAATTTACATTTTACTTATGATATCAATCTTTATAAATTCAGAGATAAATCTCTCCATGGAGGCTTAATTTTTCACATAAATTCTTACCAACCATATGCCTCCAAATGATATGAACAATAATCAAAATCCATCAAGATTTCATGTGGAGTTATTATTTACATAGTGGAGAAATTAGATACTTTATAATATATAGATAAGGATGATTTTCTATTCATATGATAACAACTCTAATTTAATTATTTTCAAGAGTGATGAATGATAATATTAAAATGTGAGCTATATAATGATTGGTAATTTTTAAAAATAATGAATGAAGGATATTGAATGGATGAATGAACATGACCCATTACATTCAATGGGAAAAGTAAAATACTTGTGTTTAATGTGTTATTGAAAAGTGAAAAAATAAAATGATTTTTAAGTGGAACCCATTTATTTGGTTTTCCATTTATAATTATTTTATTTTATTTATTTATAATTTGAATATTTGTAGAATTGATATTATCTGGAATTCAGGGTTTATAATAAATTCTTGAGGGAAATCAGCGATTATGTGTGGGGAATGTTAAACACTTTTATATTAATTAATATTTGTAAAATAAATCAATAATTATAAATGGATTTGTAATAGTAATTCCCATGAAATTAATTCTTTTATATAATTATGTAAATTTATAAAAAATTATTAAAATTAATCTAAATTTGTGAATTTGATGGTTTAACTTGTTAATGATTATTTTTGAATTTCATGTTGTCTTCATGTTATTTTAATGTAATTAAAATATGCCATATGTCACTAACCCTCATCCTAAAGGCACACTATTATACATTCCCACCATCAATAGGGTTTTTGGCCAAGGATTCTTTGTGGGGAAGACTTTTATTAAGAGGGTTGTGAAGTCATCCACTTGTGTGCACCAGTAATGTTCTTTTAGTTTCACATTTGGCGGATCTTTCTTATTGTAAAGGTGGTCCTACTCCTATGTGGGATATATGGTGGGGAACATCCCATGCACTCTGTGTGCTATGTATCTAGGATGTCACTCTAATATAGAATTATGAGATGAGTGATCTACTGATTTAATCATAAAATATACTGAACACCATTATTCTATTCTAAATTGGACACATTATTCTTGGTTACTATTCATAGATATAAATAAAACAATGATTAGTTACTCAACTACCATCATCTCTATCAAACATTTCTTTTTCCGCCTCCCCAGTATCCTGAATCCATCGATGTATTTGAACACCACTATAACACTCGGGGACTTCTTTGGCCAACCCCCGAGATTCATTGATCGAGCTGATTGACCACTTTTTTGGCCTGAAATCGTCATGGATGACCTATGTGGCCATATATGACTTATATGATACATATATTAATAGACTAATTCCATTTATTCATGTGAAAGCTCTATTTATAATCTATGAATTCTAGAAAGAAATATTAATCCCCCATCACATTTCCCTTCAGCACTTCCTCATTTTCAATGCTCCACTATGATTCCACATTACACTGATCCCACAGAAACCATGCATGGTTAAGCTCCGATTCACACCAAGATTCAAGAATTTTTATAGCTCGTGACAACCACAATATCATCCTTAGAATAAAAAACATTAATTATACCCTTGAACCTATTAAAACGAATATTAGAGGAAGATAATAAGGACCAATGATCATGAATCCATTCATTTAAAATGTAGGGTCTTTTTTTAGAAGAAGGGGTTGTAGTTCACCATCGATAGAAGGAAGAATCTTATGATGCTTGTTTATTTTTATTCTATAATTGATATTCCTAAATGCATTATTTTTACCTATAAAACACATTAATTTTTTAAATTTATGTGTTTTCACCAACCTTTTTTTCTATTTTTTATATAAATTTCTTAATTATTTCCCTGTTTTATCGATTTTCATTTTAATTTATTTACATATTTTCACACTCTCATTATTATTTGTTTTTTGTATACTCTTTTTTATTATCTTAATTACGTTGTAAACTCTTATCCTTAATAATGAGGAGATAACATGAGGCATGTCCATGTAGAGGTTTGCGGTGTTTTCTTAAATTATGAACTTATTTTATATTTTTTTATTTGTGATTGTAGTGAACAATGGGGATGTCCATGGTTGTTGAGTTTTTACACCATTCAATAAATGAAAAATCACTTCTATGGTTTTATTTAAAGTTTTTACCACCCATCCACTAGACACAACCAATTCAGAGGAAGAAAAAAAAAGGATTTAGTTGGGTCTTGGATGGAACCATTCTCGATTGAGTTGTTACATCTAAATTAAATATATGTAGAGTAGGAATTAAAAATTAATTTTAATTCTAAATTTCACCCACAAAAATTAAATGGACATTACTTCAAGTGTACGATTTTATAATTCTATTATCAAATTAAATTTTATCATGTACATGAAGAATGATGGAAATAATTAACCAATCCTTAAAGAATGTGGTCTTTATAGTATAACCACATTCTATCATTAAATGATAATATTATTTTTAAAATATTTTACATTATACTAACTTCATTGTATTAATAAAATAAAAAAACAATTCGATTTTTGAAAATTACAATAAGTAAATTCTTTTGGATCTCATCTAGTAGAAAAAATTATTAAGCTAGTATTCCTCATTGAGAATGAATTATAATTTTTCCTTTTCGAAACCTTATGATAGAAGTGTCTCGTGTTTCCTCTCTATCTTGAGATGTGTGAAGCTATACTCACCAAGGCGAGTATGATCATTAGGATTGTCATACAAGACCAATTTTGTGAATATAATATTATCTCAGGGATCAAAATATAAAACACTATTCTATATTATTGAGGAGTTAAGTGTGATACTTTTTAAATATGGGTGGAACATTTTCATGACGTATTTATAAAAAAAAATCTTACAACCCAAGAGAAATATTAATTTTATGATGAAGTTGCTTCTAAATGTTTTTAATGATTATATCCATATAGGATTTCACCAGTAGATATTCATGAGTTTAAATTTAATTTTGTTGGTCTAGAAGCGAAGGTTTTTAAGAATTCTAGTATATGTCAATGGGTTTATCCAATTATTTTCCCCACGAATTTTTTTGGTACATTATTATGTACAGATTATCAGATAATAAACCATATAAATGTAAAAAACCGATATCCCCTTCTGTAAATTGGTTATAGTTTTAATAATATATGTGGTTGAAATATCTTTTCAAATATTTACATAAGATCAAGTTATCAATAGATGAGAGTGACAACATCATACATTCATCAGACATGTTTTAGAAACATATATGTCTTATATGTTTTGATGGTGATAACGATTGGTATAATGAATGCAGAAACAATATTCCATAAGATGGTGAATTAGATCATTCATACATTCTTATATTGGATTGTTTTATTTTTATTCAATTACATGTTAGTGTACTAATAGTCTGTAGAATATCATGACTGACATCTTGAAATATTTTAGAGTACATTAATAGGTAAGGGGAACTCTTCCAATCTGTCTAATTGTATTTTTTGATTGACAGAGTAAAATCCTTAGACCATGTTATCTCATAGGAAAGAGTTTCAGTTGACCCATAGATGTATGGAGATGTGGTATCATATGAGAGAACAATTAGTTTCTCCATGGTTCATAGTTTTCTTGATCAGTAAGTTTATTACCAATTATTAATCTTTGTCTCCTCCAACTAGGAAAACCCATTATGTAGGTTAAAGAATACAATGGTGAAGATTGTTCGGTCAGATTCTTATAAGAGTGTATTTCTAAAGATGAAGAGTATATATTATTTCCAATTAATCATCATCTTACCTATTCAATGTAAGGCATATACCATGTGCAGTGGTACATCTAGAGTTAGAATCCGAGAAGTTTTTATATAGAATGATAGATTGGATGCTTATGGTTCAATATAGCTGAATTTCCATTATAATAATTATCATACTCATGATATGTAGATAGCAGTGGTGGTTAGCACTCCATGACACAAAATGAATATTCTTTTAGGTGATTTATTTGTGGATTAAATAAATAACATGATCCCCTAATACATATTTTCACAACAATACAAGAAACTTCGATAGAGGAGGTGGGTTGGGTTTCTATAATATTTTGTCCTTGATATTGTTTATACATTAAGAAATGGAAATTTCATTTCTAATGCATTGAGATAGTAAATGTAGATGGGTGTTGTGATGGATTGTTTCAGCTACTAGAAGATGATGTTACTCTTTTCTATAATTCATCTAGATGTTCAAGAGTCCCATTGATTAATATATCCAAATTCATCATCATTTATATACATTATTCATGAACAGATCAAGATATAGAAATTATCAGATCCACATGGATTATCTAAGAGTGAAATTGTATATGGTGGGGAGACACTATCAGGATGGTGTCTTGGTACGGATATTGTTCTTCATAACTCTGGTCGGGTATGTGTTCCTACGAGCTTACATGAGGTGGTAATGAAAAAATTTCACACTTCATGATTTGTAGTATATAACTTTTTGATATAGATGCTTCATGATCTACAAAAATGGCACATGTGTCCATGGATGAAGAAAGAGATAACATGATTCTTCGAGAGATATTACACCATTTAGTAGGTGATGTAGAAGCATCATAATCTCACTGGGGCTATTATAGCATCTTCCCAATCAAAATTAAGAGTGGAATCACATGTAAGTCATATTATATATATATATATCATGATACAATTGGATGTGTCTTCAAATCCCATGATATAAATTTATATGCTTTATATGTTTTTAGTGGCATATCATGTAACTACAACTAGCCTTTTGGGATGGGTTAACTATATGGACCACTATTCCCAATTATTTAATATACACAAAAAATATATATTGAAATTTTAATCCATTTAATTTAAACCACAATATCGTTTTCACAATAAATCATTAATCTATGACTCAAACATTGCATAATTTTTTGGTTAAGGATCCATCATTAATCTATATGGAAAAACTTATTTGTTTTATATAATAACTATAATTAAAAAATTATTTTACATAATAATCATAAATAAACTATATTCAAATATCATTTACATATTTTAATCACTATAACATAATTTATGTAATCCCACCATTAAGAAAAAATGGAATTTCTTATGTGTGACATATAAATCCTCATGTGACTATAATGATTCATGGAAATAAACTTCCTTTCAAATTGGTCCAATGATAGAATCGATTCCATAATTATAATATCAAGAACAATAATTCATGTGAACCATCAAATGGAAAAATTATTATAAATATAATATAAAAAAATAATAATAACAGGTCTCATCAATAGAAATATGGATTTCCCCTATTTTTCAGTTACCTACTTCTATGAACTAGGTTGTTATGAAATATTTACACAATCCATGTATCATATCTTCCTTCTATAAATTGTAATTCCAATTGAATCAAAATGAACCCCTCTAATATGAATTGTAATGTTAGATACATGGTTCACTCATATGTAACTAAAGCCATTTGGTTGCATAGGCCCATAAATTACTCCATATAAACCAACCGATTTTTACTAAAAGTGAGGTTCTATGATCATAGGTTGTGATACTATATCCACTTTATCAGAGTGTATTTTATTGGTCATATTTAAATATATATACAAAAAAATTATATATCATTGAATGCAACAGAATAAAAAATCCAGAAAAAATTAACATGGATAAATAATACCTAGTTTCAAATATAATGTGATTTTATGATGATAGAAAAATTATTAGTAAGGAAAATAGGTAGAAACCACACTACAATATACACTATAAATGATAAAAAAGGAAAAAACATTAATCTAATATCATCAAAATTATAATCTTATACAAATTCTCTTATACTCAATCATATCATAGAATGTAAAATAACCTTTGCAGGATTCCTTGCCTTTTCCCAAAATATTTCCCACAAAACCGTCAAGGTACCAATCAAAAATTCATATTGGGTTTTAGTAAAACACAGTAGCCACACCTAATAGTGTCTATAACTAATCTGGTTTCTGAAAATATGTTTTAATAGTGTGAATTCAGTAATTAAAATATTATTAAATGGAAAAAACATTCCACATTTCATCTTAGAATCCTCGGAGGACAGCCTCTACTTACTATATACATCAATCAATTCTACATTATCTATAAAAAATTATTATTTTATTAATAATGAATTTACATAATTTTTTTTATTCTAGTAACATATAATGAATTATATTTTAAAAAATGCAGAATAAAAATTATTGAACATCATGTACATATTTTTATTTTAGACATATGAAAACATCATATCCATAAATTTAAAATAATAAATTTTTCCATAACATGTTCACATATTATAAATAAGTAATATGGAATGTCATGTCCTTTAGTTATCATATATTGATAAGGAATTTCAATTCCATTTGTTATAAATAAGCACTATGGATCATCTTGTCAATTGCATAATATAATCATGATTTATGTGTACACTAGGTCCATGTTAATATCCATTCCAATTATAAATTCAATTTCTCATGATGACAATCTATTGATGTGTAATAAAATGGGTAATGTTTAACCTACCTTCCAATATATTTTTTGTCAACATTTTAAGTGAGATTTTCTGAATATATAACAAATATTTAATTTATTTATAAATAAAAAAGTTGGATATGGGTAGATACTTATGAAATATTTGTTTATTATATTAAAATTTAACATTTATTTGGAGAAATGTAATCCGCACGCACCTTAGTAGAGTTATAGGCATAAATAAAACAAAGATCATTAAGTCAAACTGTTAATATAATATATGGGGTTGGTTTAAGTTTGTGTGTTAAACCACCAAACTAATATAAATTTCTCCTAAAATGAAAAATTTATTTACCACATGACTAATTTATGGTATTGAATAATATTAGTGCCACACTTGTAAGGTATATCATGAAACACAACTATGAAAAAATATAAAAATCTTTTTTTTGGAAAATGACTTTACCACTTACCATAAATTTATTGTTTACTCCTATTGCAATATTAGATTCATATTTGTGTAAAACTGGAGAAATTAATGAAACATAAAAAAATACTAGAAAAATAGTGACTATTTTCCCCATCTAATTTAAAACACAATATGTAGAAAGAAGTATACTATATAATCCATCGAATTGATGATCATAGTTATTTTTATCCAAAATATATTTTTGGAGAGTTATATAAATGTTGCATAGATGCGATCCCCCATATCCTAGGAGAGGATGTAGAGTATCTCATAATTGAAGAGGCCATTTTTTATTTGGGTTAAATGAAAAAGCATAATATGTTCAGTGGAAAATGCAGTTAATATAGAATTTATCCCATTTTATAATTGGACAAATGGATGCATAAATGAAAATTATACCATGTGAAACCATTTTTAAGGAATATTTAATCATGTGACACCATTTTCCTGGTATAAAACATCATAGAAAATATTATTCATTGTTTAAAAAACAAGATGCACACTATTTGGATGACATCTGCAACAAGTATAAACCATTTCACATTTTCATGAATCCTCCCCCACATCGGTTTTTGTCAAATTATTCTCCTATTTGGGGATGAACAATTGATCTACATAGTTAGCACAAACTATGTACCTCATCTTGTGTATCTAAAAAAAGAAATTTGGGACCTGTAAAATCCCTTGATTCTCTTGAAACCTACCTTAATTTATTTTTTACTTTAATTAAATTTAAAAAATATATTTTTATTAAAATTTAATAAATCCATACATATCTAGAAATATGTGAACTTATATAAAAAATCTAATGATAGTTATGTATGAGAAAATATGTACGAATGAGTTTCATTGTTGGTATAGTAAAATTGAGTATATTGTATTTTTTTGGATTTTAAACGAAATATATCAATTTATAGGGATTATAAATAGTGTTTTATTACCATATCGATATGATATTTCAAATGTCCACATTTATGATATTTTGGACCATTTTATGGAATTTGATGAACATTTAGATAATTTCATGATGTTTTTTGAGTTTCAGGGAAGAAATCACTTGTTTTAGTGGATGTATACTTGTCTATTTTAATCATGTTAGGTGAATTTAAAATTTATTGTCATTTAGAAAATGTTTATAGTAGTTGACTTAATGTGGACTTGGGTATTAGTATCATTGAATAAATTGATGACTGATTTTGAAATAATGATTTTATATTCCTTAACCAGTCATTATAGGAGTTTTACACATTTGGTTTCAACGGTTATGTATCCATTGTATAGGTTTACAATGAAATGAAATTCCATTGTCTGAATAGTGTATTTACACTATGATAAAAAATGATTACTGTTGAAGTTGATGAGAACTTTATATCATTAATATTTATAGGCGGTTGTTACTAATATTCTCTTTGACAATTCCCTTCTTTAGGTTTTTGGATATGTCTTCATTAAACATTGAGTGTGAGACAAAAAAATACATAAATAAATGTTAAATAATTTTAGATCAATTTACAATATATCTCTTTTCAATATATCCCTTGTAATTATAATCATTTATTATATTTTTTGAATAAATAATAAATGTGCTAATATCATTCAATATCTTATACGTATCCAAAAGGGTAATTAATACACAGTACACATCATAGAAATACAAAATATGTATAATGTTTCTTCATAAATTGGGGAAATACAGAATAAGGAATTGTGATTTTTGATGTTCAGTATGGGTAAAAAAGAAGATATATATAAATGATTATAAACTAGTATTAGATAAAAAAAATTATGATAACATGATAATAACAAACAAAATTCTTAACCTATCTATGAGGACCCTCCTTTTGATAAAATTATAAATCAGTAGTATTTTTTAATCATTATATTAATCCCGGTAAAGGAATTCTAATGTGTAAGGAAGGTCTAAGAAGCATTTGAGGCTTTTTTGGATCACAGATATTTAGAAAAGTTGGTTCTAGGTTGGACCTCATGGTTATTGTAATCAATGAAATCATTGATGAACAATTTTTTTAAACAGTGAAATTATAGACAAGGACACAATCAGGTCCACATGTTTTTGAATCAACGTTGAGGGATTAGACTCATGGCTATATAGACTGATGCATATGTGGGGTAGATCCATTTATCATGGTTTTCACACAGGTTTTAAACTATTATCACCAACCGTTAACAATATGATCTTACGGAAAAATTATTATTTTACACCTCTTTATTTCATTAACCTTTATTTTTTTTTCTCCACTCTCCAACAGACATACCCTTGACTTATTCACTTATATGTTATCAAATCACTTCCCAAGAATTTAACTCTTCTATCTCTTCCATCCAACGTCTAATCATTTATTTAAAAGAAACATTTAATTTCACATGTTAAGGCTAACCTCACACCCTACTCCTTTTGTTAATATTGGCTTCTATTATGCTATTTAGATGCCGGATCATTCACCTAATTTTCATTTCATTGGACTGATACATATATCTACCAACATACTTTGAAAATTAGGTCGACATCTACCTAGGATTCATCAATTTCCCTATGGTAGGTGGTCATGTACTTTTACATTTTATTTTTAGATATTTCTTATATATATATTTATTCCATAAGATGGGATTTATTTATAATCTTTATTATATTGATTTCATCATGTATAATAGACCCTAGTGTATATATAGTTGTTTATTTGTTCTTATTTAGGGAATTAGACATTACCATTATTTTTATGGACACCCATAGGTGTGCCACAATGATACCGTAATTTTATCCCTAGGGTTTAAAATGATTAATTTTCCCAAATGGGAATTGTTTTACCTTTTTAATGGGATAAGATGTGTCTTGTGTGTATATAATTGAACTCAAGACATCCAATGGGTGCTTTCACTCTATATGTGAGGAATTTCCAAAGTGGGAATGCGATTATTTGACCTTGACACTTTTTCCTTGAAATGAATTTTCTATGTTGGGAAAATTTAATTGATTTTCTTGAATTAGAGTGTCCCAAACATGATGGATTATTTTAGTTGAAATGAACACCATGGTATTGAATTATATAGGATTTTATAACTCATCCCTTGTGCATATGTTTTAATAAAGTGTATACATTAATTGAATTTTTTTGAAAGGAAATGAATTTTAATAATTACATACATGATATGATTTCCCCCATATCATGAAAGTAAAATGTGGCCGTGCATTTTTCATTGTTTATTTTGACATGAATAAGATGTTTTTTCGCAATGTTAATGGGTATAAATTGTTATGGTTCTCCTATATAAATACTCTATTTAAATTAGTATGGGAGGGATGTAATTTACACCATGCCTATTATATATACAATGGAATAATTTTATGGTCCTAATTATAGAGTTTCAACCAATGCTTCCCATACATCAGCTTGAACTTAATACCTTATATGTAATGTTTATTATCTCAGAGTCTAGTGTTGGGTGCATGTGTGTTACATCCCAGTACAACCTAGAAATATTTTTATGAATATATATATATATATAGTGACCTAATATGACATACCAACTATATGATTATGTAGGTATACCTTCTAGGTATCCTTTAGAAACCTGAGTGGGAGGATATTTATTTATTCAGCAGTATATTATTTTCCTACTTATTACTACACAGTGAATACATACAATTACCCACTCTATTTACATATAGATAGTGATGGTGGTGGCATACTAAGATTTATATCACACTCTAATAGGTCCACATTTGGAATATGAGATGACTATTTTTTTACATATATTAAAACGGATAATCACCATTAATTAGGTGGTTGATTTTTACAAAATAGATAGAACCATGGGAAAGAGGATCGATCATGTGCTAGAGATGATATGGAGCATATTTTGTCTATTGTTCTCATTTATAATTTTTGTTTAGCATGTCTGTGTTCTTTTTCATATTACATTTTCTTTTATCATTTCATTCTAAATTTTTTTTATCAATACATTCCACTGATGATTTTGGTCACTATATTTTCTAATATGTTTCTTTGGCTACTTGGTTATTAAATTGATTATTGGGCATCAACCATTTACTTCATCTCTCTGTTGTATTAATCTTTCTCTACTGTTTAAATTTTTTTTTATATTATTCATTACTCTACTATGTGGTTATATTCTTCACACTATGAACCCTTTACACTCCCACAACCTGGTTAAAGCCTACGGAATAAAGATTTTCACACCAGGTGTCATGTGGTCAATTGGGTTCAGGGATTGGGTTAAGTGTCATTTGGGTTGGGGTACCACAAGGGGGTATGAGATTCATTCCATTAAAGATTTAATTTTATGAGAAAATATATTAAATATTAGGAATGCATGGGACTTGTTCACAAGCCATGATTTCACATTGAAAACCCATGAACAATGTAAGGTCAATGTTTCATGAATTATTGTTGTTCTCTTTATGAATATTACTATTGATATCATTTCACAATTGGTCATTTCAGATGATTTTTGATTTTTTTATATTGATGTTGTTGGAATTAAGCGTTCATTACCTTGACCTCATGAAATTAAGGTGATTTATTTTAAAAATCATAATGATAGTAACAATACTAATATGCCATGCATTATTTCCTTGTCATGTTTAAATTCTAGCAATTCTTTCCTGTTTCATAGTAATTGTGTCATGTAGTACATATACAGTTGTGTTGACAACTTTTGATGGATTTGGATCATATTGTGGTGACAGAATATTGGGTGAGATCATTTGATTCATACGGTGTATGGTAACTTATAGATAAGAAAATGGCATTCCATATAGCTAAAACATTAATGAAAATGATATGATCACGTATATAAGAAAATTTAAAAGAAAACATTCTCAGACTGAATGTAACATTCTTGTACATAAGTTATATGGTCCCTTATGGCTAAAAATGATGAATCGTTATATTGAGATATTTTAAAAACTGTTTCAATATTAACTGATAATATTTCAATGAAAATGACTTGTTAATGGAAACAACCATCTTACACATGCCTTATGCAGAATCATGACCTGAACACGACCTTTATAGTTGGTAGAGGGTGATTCATCATTATTTTGTTATATAATGGTATTTTCTATCATCTTGGCCTATATTTTGGTTCATTTACATTGGAATTTTCATTTATATAGGAAGGATTTAGTAATAGTTCAATTTTCTTTTATGAAATCCCTTAAATTATTGAATCTCTTTTGAAATTTTTTTTGTTTAGTAGTGTTATTTAATGATGATGTCTTCTAGATGTGAACCGAAAAGGTAGTGATGATCATGTTCCCATGGTGGAAGACCATTCATCGGTAGCTGTTAGACCTAATGATCCACCTATAGATTCACATTCTATACATGATATGGGAGATGATGTCGAGTCTTGTGAGAGTTTCATGTGCTACCAATTTTTGTTTACAAAATATAAAACAATATCTAAAAATATTTTTTATACCTATTTTTTAATAACAAGATTATTATAGTTCTTCATAAATCAAATTTTAAAGTAATCTATTGATGAAAAAAATAGATAATGGTTGAAATGGATTGAAACATGAAACCATAAAATCAAATTTAAATTATGAATTTAAAAAAAAATAATGTCATTATATTTAGTGTAGTAATTTTTCTAGATAGAAATGGAATTCTTAAAGTACAATCTTATATTAACGAAATAAAAAAATTTATACTATTACCTTTATTTCTAAAATTTTGATGGTTTTTTCATACCATGTATGTTTCTTCTTTCTTGGTTATTAACATTCTCAAGATCATTCAACTTCCTATGATCTATTTTCCTTTTCACTAACCATCATTATATGGAAATTAAATTATTTATTAATGTCTAAATTTCCACATTCACCACTAATGTTATCTTATTTTGAATCCTAGTAAGTGTTTATATCTGATGAATATCCTATTTCTATTTCACACTTATTAAAATGGATTTTTATAAACCATTTTATGATATGATTTATAAAAACAATTATATTAAAATGATAACCCCTTGATACTGAATCTCAAGATAATATTTCAAGGTTTGAATTAATAAAATTGGTTGGGATAATTTAATATCTAAATATTCTAAAAATAGACTATATTTATTAATATATAATACACGCAACAACAATTATAAACATTCATCAAAATCGTAGAATTTAAATATTTATATAATAACAATACCATTGAATTTGTGGGTGTGAATAGGATCAACCAAATTTCTAAATATATAATTATAAACTTTTCTACCTAATAAAAATGTATTGATAAATTCTTAGGAAATCATCACTGATCATTTAGTAATGACAATTTTCAATTTTGAAATATATTTTATTCAAAAATAATAATGTACTTTTTATGAAATTATACTATATAATTACTCTATCTTTGATAAACATTTTTGTTTAAAGTTATATCAATTTTGATATCAAAATATCAAAAAAATATAATAATATTATTTTTATTTTTCTAAAAAGTTTCATTTTGTATTGAATAGTGAAAAATATTAATATTGGAAAAACTCCCATTTATATTAGTTGAAATTTATATTATATTATGAATTTGATATTAAATTAACATATTTAAACATTTTTTATATATAACATATTTAACTACATATGAATAAACGTTATTCTTGATTTTGGTATTGGCATATTTTTGGAATAAAACACAATTATCTGAAAACTATTATTCATTATGTTTTATAAATTTTTATAAAAATGTATTAATTCCAATTATAGATATTTAATTTGAAAAAATTCCATAATTTTATTTTGTTAATATGATTTAATTTTTTGTGTTATTTCATTTTATTTATTTTCATTATGAATTGTAATCATGGTAAAAATATTCACCTTAGTGTGGGTAAACTCTGTATTAATGGTGAAAAATAATGTGATAAGGCCTAGAAAACACCCTATGAGATATATTTATTTTATTGGATAAGGGTTTTTGACTATGGACATTTGTTAATTAAAAATATGGTTTTTTATTTCCACAGTCCATTCACGATGACCCTGATATGATTTTAAATAATGAATAAAACCAAATGTCATTCTCTCAGATTGAAATATAAATAATTTATTTTCATGTGTAAAAATAGGTTATATTTGGTTATAAATAGTTATTTAAAAAAAATTACTTATCATGGTAAACTCTTATTAATTTTATGTGACAAAAATCATACATAAAATTTTAACTCAATAAGACACAATATTGATAAAAGTAGTAGAAATGACGGTAATTGAGGTAATGTCTTCCATAAATAAATTTCAATTCATTAGGTTATTCTTCGACTTCTATTATTATTATATCACAATATTTTATGTGAAATTAACTATATCATGAATATATATTATTTACAAATGTTTTATGTATCTTTATACTTTTTTAAAAAAATAAATTCATTTATTAATTCTATCTTAAATAATATTAATTTTTTATCGATTTTTGGTTTCAATTTTTTTTATACATGTCTTATAATGTGGGAATACATCATTTTATATGGAATATTGATAAATTATTTAGATATTATATCATTAATGAATCATTCATAAATATATTTATTCATTATTTGAATTTCTCTCTCTCATGATATATTGATTCATATTTTATAAAAGGATTAATGATTTTCATTGTCTCAATTTCAATTCTATGAGACATAATTGATGAAATGCACTATGTTTTACATTATACAGTTTACTTACTAAATAATGAATTTTGCTTCCATATTATTCAATTTAGATTAATTGTTTTGAAAAATATTTTTATGTCACAGAATTTAATAGGTTTTTTTCTTTTAATCATTACCCACTTTATATTGGTTTATAATTTAGAACTTCCCTACTTAAGATAAATTTTGTATTAATTAAAAATATTTAGATTTATAGGGTATATACAAAATAAATTATATTAGGAATCATTTAATTATCATCATATTTTATTTTAATTTTTATTTTCATTCTTTCAAATGGTTTTTTGGTTTTTAATATTTGTGAATGGATATTTCATTAATAAAATTGTATTAATGTTATTAGTCCTTTTAAAAATCACTTCCTCCATTATCAATAAAATTATTAAATATTTTTTTTCTAAATATAAATTAAATCATAAATTTATTTTCCATAATATTTAACCATATTCAAATTGGATTTAAATTAATTTATCTTAAATTTTTCCACACATTTACACTTTTGACTCTTGTTATTACTGTTTAATAGAATTATACTTACCATATGTGACATGAATATATTCTTCCTCTATAATAGTGAATCAGTTATTTTCATCATACATTCTATGTTTTGATTTTGTTTTATAATAAAATAATTTTCTAATTTTTATTTATATTTTAAATGCAGTAAAATAAATGACTATTTCCCCAATTTTCAACTAATTATTTTCAATTTTTTTATAAAATTATTATTTATTCCTCCAAAATCATTTAAGAAGTAAAGTAATTTTTATCAAATTTGATCATATAATAACATCTTTAATATCAATATATATCTCTGAAAATGATTATAATAAATATATTTTTATGAAACCAATTCAATTTCCTTGAGTAGATCAAGTTACATAGGGGTACAAGTTATTTTTAAAAGATTTATGGTGAAAATTCAAGCTTATATGTGTAATATATGGTTACATTACATGTATATAATTGATCATTATGGGTGATATTGATACATCATATATGATGGGTGATTAGGAAACCAGTAATACAATAGGTGAGAATAATACAACTTATAAGAATGGCAGGCCCAATATAGGTAATAGGATGGGTGAGCCTAATAAATCTCCCTAATGAAATAGGGTATGTTCTTTTTCATAAAATGGAATTATAAAGATTTTTAACTAGGGAGGTCACTCATATGGATCTATCTAACTTAAAAATATTTTTTTCATGACTAAAAATCTATTATGAAGGAAATTTTCCAACATAAAAATACATTTTCTCTATTCTTTCTATGAGTTTTTAATTATTCATTTTATTGAAACTGGTGCCAAATGGCTCATTATTATGGTTTTTGTAATACTTCATTAGTAAAAGGTGTATTCTATTTAATTTTTTTAACAATCAATTCTTGTATGAGTATGAATTATAATATTTTATACCTATATAAATGAAATATGTCAACATTCGTTTTTTTCACTAATTATATCCGAATTATAATGCATATGATTACCCTTTCTAATTATATGAGATCACACTTTTTCATGTTTCATTTTCCCCCTGTTATAAATAATAATTATAACTATGATATCCTAGACCTGAATGATGATGGTAATTACGATGACTTAATATTGAATAAGAAAATAATGGTATAGTGAGAAAAATACTAACATAAAGACATGTGTCTTGTTTTTGAAAAGTTATAACTAATTATGTTAAACTATAAAACAAAATGATATTGAGTATAAATGTTACATAAAATTGGATATTGATATTTCTATTGTGCATTGTTAAGATTTCATCATGGGCAAGAGTATGAATTATCTTATTTAAATGATTATGTTTTCTGAACCTATATTTTTATTCAACATACAAGGGTCTTATATTTTCTATTGTGTTAACACTTATTTTAATACATTTAACCCTTACAGTGTTATAAATATATTCTTAATGGTACGTATTCAATATTGAAACTATTGATCTTTTTATATCGCATATATTTTGTAATCATTTATAAAATTATTTATCACATAATTATATAAATAATATATTTCCAAAATATTTAATTTATTTTTGTATTTGTGTAATTATATACACAACACAAAAAATTGGGATAGTTAAAAAGATGACATTATTTGATTATCTACTATATAGCCTTAAATTCAAATATTTTGTTAATACATTATGGGAGATCCTAAGGATATACATAAGGAAGGGGTGAGCTATAGAGCCCACTAAGGTAATAATCAAATCATATCATGAATAAAAGTGGTATGTTAGATTCAAGACACATATCATAGTAGGATTGAAATTTTATAATCATAACTGTGATAAAAAAATCATTATTTAATATGAAAATAAAAGAATAGTGAATGAACATAAAGCATTACATAATAATCATAGGTCATGAATAACCATAATGACAACATAACATCATATTTTAAAGATAATATCATATGTACTACACATAATATAGAATGAGGCATAAAAAGTTATCATATTCATTGGTTGTTTATTTAATTATGGTCCAATGAGACCAATTTATATAATGTAAATGAATTCATATTCTATAAAGGTAAAAATATATAATAATGTCTTCATTCACTTTTAATCCCATTATTAAGAACTATGCGTTACTGAAATGGTTGTCACCATTCAGTGATGGATTGTTATATCTAGCTGAATACAGTTTTTTGATTATGTGGATTGTATTCAAACTAAAATGCTTCATCATAGAAAATCACATTGTCATTTCAATAACATAATGGGTGTACATAATAGTTCATTTAATATTTTAAGAAGAGTTGATGTTAGTCCCTAAATAAATTGGCATTATAGGGGATATAAATTTATGACTAAATACATATTCCCACATGAAACATTTTAAATAAGAGGATTTTTAATAATATTTTATATAAATAAAGAGGACGCATATAATCACTTTCTATTAGTGGTTGACAATAATATTATGGGATGACCATCTTAAGAGCATGTGAACATATTTTTAGGGATTTATAATGGGGATATATTAATAAATTAATTTTTTATTGGATTTTATTAAAGAGGAAATGGCGGTTAGATACAGATTTTTTAAAAAATATAGAGAAAATCATTATTAATTTTTAAACATAGTTTTTGGAGTATATGTATTGAAATAATAAAAACCAAAAACCATCCCATTTTATTAAATTAGTTTAATCCAAATGGAAAATGTTTTAAATATTTAATTATGTTATTAATGGTACTACATCATATAGTACTATTTATGATGTTTAAATTAATCATGTTAATAGTGAATTGATTTCGTACACATAAAATATTATATGTTTTTTGGAAGGATTAAATTTAGGTTTGAATAATTAGTCAAATAAATTTTAAAACACAATATTTTTTATGGGAAATAAATTTTTATTCCTAGAATTATTTTTTTAAATTTATTACATCTAATTTTTTCAAAACATATAACATATATTTATACAATATTTAATTTTAACCCAAAATTTCACCATATATGTAATTTTTTAAAAAGTAACAATTGGATAATTTTTCACAGATTATTTCAAAAATAATAATTGTTTTACAAAAATATTACTATATTTATATTATAAAATATATTTGTAATAAAATTATCTTTTTTTATTAGGAAGCACTTTTTTATGGAACTAATTTTTATATATCACTTATATAAGTGTTCTGAACATCATTAAATTATACTATCATATATATATATATATAATAAATATTTATTAATAATATTTCATTGCTATTTCTCTAGGTAAAATACACAAAGAGGGGGGGGGGGGTGAATCATGGTATGTCATATTAAAAATACTTCCCATTTTGAAATTGTTTCATCGTTAAACAAAACAAAATTACCTATTTTTTCCATAGTAATATATGAACAAAAATTAAATCATGTACAATACATAGAGATTTTACATGGCTCACCCTCACTAGGATACGCTTAAGGAAAATTCCACAACGATGTGCTTCTATAACCAATCCACTAAATCTCACTGCCAAAAGAATAGTTCAGGCTAGATCACGAACATTTTCATCCACACAACCTTTACAAGATTTAGGGTTTGATCACTGCATTTGCTAGGGTAACTCCCCATTTCTTTTTCATTGGATCATTATCAGAGGAAATGACCACTATCTTCCTCTTCTTATTCTCACTGATCATGGAAGGGATACACTCACAGTTTATGGACATATAGGTCCCTTTATTTTAATTAATCCATGCATCCTAATCAATAGATAGATGATCTATTGAAGTCCCCTTTTCACTTATTGAATAAATCCAATTTTCTTTGTATTAGTTTTTAGAAGAAATTTAATTTGGGACTCTATAGGTTCCATTATTAAAGACATCCTTCATCTATGAACTACGTTGCACTGCACAGAGGAAATGCTTTACTGACCACCCCTTTAATGGACTGCCTCCATGTACCACCTCTATGTGTCACTTCTTCATACCACTTTTGTGTACCACCATCTCATAAAACTTCTGTGTACCGCCTCCATATACTACTTCCATTTACCACCTCCATATTCCACTTCTGCATACCATCATCACGTTTCACCTATGTATTCCTTGTTCTCAGACATCATATCTGTAACCCCTATGCGTAAAAACATCTACATACCACTACATCTTCAATGGACAAACTCTTACTCCACAAACCATATTCCTTTGAAATCTATAGATCCCCACAGAAAAAACATTCTAGATTGTTGCCACAAACAACTTCACTATTCATGTATAATCACTTGCGAGTCACTTCACATCGTAGAATCCTTCATCCTAAACAAATTTTTGACACAACAAAATTCTTCCAGTCTAATGTTTTTTCTATTAAAAATGTATCTATGTAATGTCTGAATTAATGGTCTTCATATAGTCAAATAGATCCAAAAATCAATCTAGTATAATTTACCCAAATCTTTAATGTGGTATATCCTTAATCACATTTCGTGTTTATTCTCCAAACCATTCTGTGTTCATAGTTTGCGTAGAATATTCATTCCTTCGTGGCATCAGATCCCTTATGTGAATGAATCCCATAAAGTCTCCATATATCCCCACCTCACATCCCCAAATGATTATCCATCCTATGAGCCTCTATAATGTCCCAAACTATAAGCCTCGCACAAACCGAAATCCTTCATGCAAACTAATTTCCGAATATGGTCCCCGTACCATGATTCACAGTACTTGTACAGTCCTTCGGGGTTAACATAACACTAAAATAATTCAATCATAATATTTTCAGATTTTTATTTTCTATACTAAAAACCACATTAAATAAATAATGTCCTTATTCATATACTAAACTCCTGATATTGAGGCCTAAAATTTTGGAATACACTTGGAAATTACACCCCCATAAACACCTACTTTAGAAAACACCAACCATAGTCATTTTCAGTCATCTGGATTTTTAAACTAATAAAATCACACCCATGAACACCATTATGAAACCATATGGAATATTCCACCAACATAAATATCATTTATTTAAAAACACTTGAATAAATAAAAAATGTTTTAAATTGAAACAATATATTTCTAAAAAAATATTTACCCTTTTTTAATTCAATTTTTTATCCAAATAATTATATACTCATTTATAAACTAATAATTATTAGTGATAAATAAAAAACTTATTTTATTAAAAATATCATATAAAAATTTATACTAATAGTGTCTGATAAATAACCACTCATTACACTAGAATAATCCCTAAAGTCATGGTGTACAATGGTGGATCATTATCGTCGTTGTTTCATGAACAAGGCATGAGACATGATATTTATAAGATTTAACATAAACTATAAATTTTTTCTCTTATGATTCAATTATAGAATATAGTATTGGGATTTGTAATTGAAAATTCATAGTGTTTCTAAATCCCATAGAATATTTGATAAATGGGAATCAAAGGTTTTTTTCCTACTGATATAGTGTATCACATTTTTAGTTTGTGTCAATTACACTTTATCATAACCATTAACATTTATTATTACAAATAGTCTTTTTATAATTTCTATTTTATCACTAATTATAATATATAACTATCTTTCAATTATAAAAAAAATAATTATATTAAATTAACATAATGTTATTAAAAATATCTAATATAATTCACAATTTATTATATAATGGTATAGTTATTCTATTTTTAAATGATTAATATCAATTTTTATCATCCTCCAAATAAGCCTACAATGAGTTTTTTAAAATATCCCTTCAAAACAAGACATTCTAAACTATTGAGAATTTAGTATTTAACTATTAAAACATTTTTTTAATAATAATATGTTATAATATGTATACTTAAACTTGTATTTTTATCTATTTTATATACATAATGATAAAATCAACGAGAGTAAAAAAGTTACATATTTCAAAATATTAAATTTATTAAAAGAATAATGTCAATGAATTTTAAATAAATAAAATCATTTTCAATGAAAAATGATTTAATAGAGAAATAATTATTATATATATAAATATATTTTTCTAAACACATATAATGATTATTACTAGTCATATATTTAATACATGATCATATTTTACAGGAAAAATGAGTTTCCTAAAAACTCAATTTTCATCATGTTTAGTGGGGTTATTTTAAAATTATAATAAAAACGTCTATAAATTGATTTTTAAAAAATAGAAACCCTGTATGGAATTTATATTTATAAATTTGATAATATTCCCACATATATATTTTAAAATAAATAATAGTAAAAAATATTACAATTTTCAACCACTACTAATGTTAAAATAAGTTTATCAAGGGGTTTTGAAAAAATGATATGGGTTATAATGTCCTGAAAAATTATCAAAAACCATTAAATTATTTTATTTAAACCATAAAATTAAAATATTATAATATTACAAATTTAGTATAGTCATTACAATAAAAAATAGTAAAATTATACTGAAATGATGAAAAATTACATGTGTTCCACTCACGTTGAATATATAAAGAGCACCCTACCCTCACTTGTATAGATATCTTAGGAAAATTTGATTGACCCAAACATACAAGAATATATCCACAAGAAACAAATCCATGTTATGTAACATATGTATATCAAAAAATATCAACACTAGGGTTACAAATACGAGATACAAGTGATGTTTTTTAAAGGCATGGTAATATTTTTCGCCAAACTCTTTATTTTGTACATATTATTTTACTATATTAAATAATGAATTATTAATTATAGTCTAAAAATACCTATATATAACATATATTTAGATGATATTATGATGATTTCATTATATTTATCACAACATTTCTCTATCAAATGTGTATAAAATTGAAATATTGTGCATGTGGCAGAATACCTTCTCCTGAAATGAATTATTTTCTTTCCCCACGTCGAGTCAATTAGAGAGTTAAGATGATAGAAATAATGAATATATATAATAAAAATGACAAATCATGGATCTTATATAACTAATATATCATCCAATTACATACCCTTTAACCTTATATGGAAATTATAACGTCTCTCATGTGTACAAATGACATATCAACTCTACAAAGCGGGGTGATAAATTTTAGAAATCTATATTTAAATAATGATTATAAAAAATATATATTTTATGAATTTCATATTTATATAAATAATAAAAATTATGTGTTTATATAACTATATACTATACACACAAACCTGAACATTCACTACAAAACAAGATTCAGAAAACAAAGAAAATGGCCCATGAAATAATGGAAATAATGTATTATTATTAGATAATAGTTGATAAGATGTTATATGATGATAATATATTAAATTATAAATATTAAATTGGTTCTTATAAAATTTAATATCATATTGAAAACCACTATATATAATCCTTAAGTGTTTCTAACTAAATTAATGCACGAGGTAAGTGATGTTGCATTAATTTCTATTCTATTGAGAAATAGTTGATATTATGATTAGATTTTTAAATATGCATTGTATATAACACATCATTGAAATAGTTAGCATGAATAAATGTTTGGTAATTGTGATTATTTTTTAAATTCATGTTTATTATTATAAAGGGATACAATTTAAATGTTTCTAATAGGGAAAATATTAATGTTAAAATCTCGTAGATTGGGATTGAATGAAATTTTATGAAGGAATACATTTAAAAATACTTCATTAAAAAATATATTTTTTATCCAATGAATAATAATAGATTTTCAATATTTTATTCAAAAGTATAATGTCATTATAACATTTATTAAAGAATGATGTTATAAAACGAAAACCCAATTTTATTTAATATTTAGTTATATATATTCTTTTTTCTTGTCTAAAGTTTTTAATTTATATTATATAAGTCATTTTATTTAATGAACTAATTTATTAATGAAATTATCATTTATCAATGAATATAAATATTTTTTCAAAAGAATATTTATAGTGTTTTTTAAAAATTTCATATTGTAATATCATTATAAAATGACAAATTGACTATATTTAATGGTTATAATGTTTAAAAACAACCCCACCATAATACTAATTTTATGATATTTATCTTCTTATTATCTTTAATATTTAATAAAAAAATGAATCTATTTAATGAAATATCATTTAAGTATTTGAAATCAATTTTATTTACATTTTCAAAAGAAAAAATTTTATTACAAAACTTATCTGTCAAATTAACTTATCTTTTTTCTCATATATGCAATTGTATTGTGGTCATCAAAAATTATCTGAAAACATAACACAAATAGTGATAACTTGAAATTAAATTTATCTTAATTATATATATTCTTTGCATTAGGGATATGATTTTTCTTAAACCACTTACAAATTATAACATATATTTGTTTACATTTAATGTTTTTTCATTCACTAATCAAAATATCGATAACTGTGTATTCTTTACTCAATATTGATATTTATTAATATGAAATATTATTAATGAATTTACATGATCATTCAATATATGAGAAATACACTGGACATGTTGTGAGTACTGTAGAATTATTATTTATATACCTTTGTTCCGTCGACATGTCTCATTTATTTGATAGTTTTTTGGTATATACCTACACATCCATTAAAATATCTTCAAACAAATATTTTATTGTAATTATATCATTATGTATGATAACATGACACCCAATAATATGAATATCCTTCTTTGAGAATTTGTTTACAATTATTATTGATATTTTCCCATTGATATTATCAAAGTATTCATTTTAGTATCATGTCATTTATGAAATATAATGTGTTTTTAGATATCTATTATTAACTATTTATTATGGGTTATTTACTCATTATTGTTTCCATTATATGTAACCCATAGTGATCATTTTATCTCACATAAACATTGTTTACATTACCCAAGTTATGAATAAAAATGTTTTAATGATTTTCAGGGATTCCGAATGTTTAATATTTTTATGTATTATATTTAATTCCAAATATAATTTTTTTTAAAATATCTATCAATATATATAAGATTACATAGTAGGTAGGTATATCGGTGTTATATCCCTTTTATCTATTTCATATTAATAATATATACACTGACTTTAGATTGATGGATTCAGGGTTATTAGTGTTTATATCATAGGGTGTTTAGTAGAAACATATAGTATAAAATTAAATAAATTATATATTTGGTATCGTAAAATTTAAAAAAAAACAGGTAGTAACTGATTATTTGTAAGAAAATTTCATTAATGTTTTATCAATTTAGAGATTATTTTTTTCAAGAAATACATCAATGCCTAGACACTACAAGTCGATATGGTATTGAATCAAATTCATTTTAGTGTAATGATCCCAAAAATAGTTTGTAGGATATATATTGTCTATTATTCTAATGCACTATGATTGTTCCATTATTTCAAACTAATTGTTACCCACCAAAGGTATATTGATGGTTTAATTAAAAATTTATTTATAGTTCATTGTTAATGATTTTACATATTTTATTTAATGATATCCCCAAAAAACCATTTTTTTTTACTCTGTTAATAAAAATTCATAAATTTAAATTAATGTTAATTATTACCGAAGATTTATAATTTGGTATAATTATTTAAAATTAATAATCCTATAATTGAATTTCTTATATTCCATAGATTAATAATATATCCAATATTCATTAATGGAATCAATATATATGGATATATTAGAAATGTCCCTACTGGGTAAACCAATACAACAGGATTTTTAACTAACCATACTATATCCTTATTAGGATAGTTTACCCAATTTATGAATAATATAAATTCACATATGAAAAGACATGATATTAAATGAAATGATACACTGTTATTTTCTTGTTTCATCTTACATAATCCCCAATTTTATTTGATATCTAATAATCCATCTGGCCTCGGATTAATGGATTTATTAATTTTAAATGATATTTCTGGACTTGAGATTCAATGAAATGGAAACTGTTATAATTGAATTATGTTGTCCCAGATGTGATTCTAATCAGTTGTGGATGTTGATCCATGATAATGGGAGTAAGAATAAATAAAACATATAGAATAGATTGTTTTTTATGTATCGTTTTATAAAATGTAATTCTATGGGGAGTAATGAATTAAAATAAAGGGAATGATATATATATATATTAATGAAAGAGGGGTAAAATGAGTTTTAGATTATTAGGTCATCAATACAGTGTGTTTAAATTATTCTATAGATTATAAATGTGAAAATAAAAATAAAGAGAGGAAATTTCATATAATGGATAATACAATGTCTTTAAAGGGTGTCTGTTTTATGGTAATTTTTATCATGTTATTAATTATACTAATGTTCCATCAAAATATTTAAGGAATTTTTTATATCCTTTATATTTAATAGAAATTAAGAGATTAATATGACTTCTAAAATACAAGAATATTTAAAAGTGACAAAGAATATGAATAATAAGATATTTATATTTTAAGAAAATTATAGAAATAAATGTCTTATAAACTTATTTAAGGGTATCAGATATTGATACAGGTGAAAAAAATGCCACTTTCAATAATTAATTTAACAGAAATAAAATGATAACTAGAATCATGTTATAAAATTGTAACTATTTTGGTAATTATTTAAATAAATTTCTGAAGAATCAAGGTAATATACTATTTAATGGAAGATAGGGAGAATGTGAAACATATTATTTCGCTATAGAAGAGATTGACATTTCTTATAATGTAGTGCTAGTTTGTTTAATTATTCTTCAAATTTTTAGAAAAATTATTTTATTATGGATCCTAAAAACTATATATATATTCTATTTATTCTATAAAAGTATATATTTTTTAACCAACATAAATTTTGATTTATTGGTCAAAACTAGATGCAGAAATATCACTACAATAAGGAAGTTCTAGATAATTCTAATTGTGACACAAATCCTTGACCTACTTATGGGATTTTTTATCAATCCTATGGATAAATTGGATATAATATTTCTGAGGGAATTCCATTCAATAAATAATGAAAAAAATTATTTCATTGAGAATGAAATTAGGAATCACGTTGAACATATAGAATTATTTATCTTTATAATGTAGCTTAATCTTATATGTAATTTCTACATCACCATATTGAAGATATTATGAATGTGATTCTTGGGGAAGAAGCATATACAAAAGCTACAGATGAAAAATAAAATATTTATATTGAGGATGTAACTACTCTACAATACTATTTAGATTTTTTTAATGATAATTTACATAGATTTCCTCCATAGTGTGAAGTTTATTTTTTTAGTTATTTAATTATTGATTGAATACCAGTATGAAATTCAGCCTATAGAATGTACATTGTGGAATTACTATATGTTATTAATCATCTAGATGAGTTGCATAATGAGATATTTATTTCCCTTAGTGTATCACCTTGGGGATAACCTGTTTTTTCATTAATATGAATGAAGTACCTATGAGGTTATGAATTGGTTATATGAAAATTAGTGGTGTTACAATAAAGAACAATAATCATTTACATTACATTGATGATATATTAAATTTACTTCCAAGAGTTTATTATTATTAAATATTTTTCTATTACTCTTTGTATCATAAATTATAAGTATACAAGAAATATTTAATGAAAATAGATTTAAGAACAAGGTCTGGACATTATGTGGTAATTGTAATTCTATTTGGATTAAATAATCCACCCTTTTCTTTTAATGATATATTAATTAGAGTATTCAAGGAATTTCATGATTAATTTTTTATTATATTATTTATGATTTAGTAGTTTTTTCTAAATGTTATGATTACCATGAGAATAAATAACGATAATTCACGAGAGACAAATAAGAATATATTTATAGAATATATTTACAATGTATCTATTCAATATATAGAATATTTATATTGTTCTTTATAATATCTCTAGCGATGCAATCTCATTTTATCCTAAAATGATAAGTTACATCAATGAATGTTCTACTGCATTGAGAGTTTCATCGGTATATATCTTATTTAATTTTTCAATTTACTATGAGTAATTTTTTGAAAACAGTTCTCAATTAGATAACCCATTAACATTGGTTAAATGTAATAGGGTTATGTTTAAAAGAATAATTGAATTTGAGGAATGTTTGGATGAAATAAATAGGATTTTTTATGTGCCATGTTTTTGAATATACAATCAAGAATTAAAGAATTTTTTATATATAGTGATACATCAATTACATATCGTGGTTTTTCCCATATGCGAAATGATTATTTTATTTTCTAGATATCATAGAAGTAAAAAAGACTCCTAATCAAAACTATCAAGCTCAAGATCTTGAGTAAGGGGTTCTTATTTATTATTTTCTGATATAGTGAAATTTTCCCTGTTATGAATGATTATATATATAGAAAACCATTAAGGGAATATAATAAATATTTTTCAATAGAGATCTCAACATCAGGAAACAGATAAAAATTTAACTACTAACAATTATGATTGCATGACACCCTACCACCAATGAAATAAAAATTATGTTAAAAAATACACTGAATTGGAAATATAATATAGTGATGACCAAAATGAGGAATGACATAGATTTTGTGTTCATAGATTTTTAAAATATTCATAAGGTAATTTTTATGGATGTGGAAACATCACTCCCATTTGAATGATTTTGAAAAAATATTTATGGGAAATAATTAAAAATTATCATCACGATGATGAGAATTTTGAGAATAAAAATGAAGCTGTGAATGATGGGAAATTTTATAACTATATTTATGAAGATGATGTTCATGAATTTTGAAATAGGTTACGTGTTAAATTTATATTTGAGATAAAAATGAATTTTTATATGTTTTCTACTGCTCAAATTTATATATATTACCTTGCAGTACCATGATTAATAGGGATTTGATGGAATTATAGTGGCAAGAAAACATGAAGTATAAAATTATTGATTATGTATTGGGACTCCTTTTTTGTGTGTGTAGGTAATGTATAAGATATAATACTGTATGTGAATTATGAAACCTCTACCCATTTTTATATTTTAAAGGGATGATGTTACGATTGAATTTTTCACATGATGACCAAATACTATTAGAAATAATATATGGTTTGTTGCCTATATCCTAACCATTAGGTAGGATTTAAATCTACAGTTACTTTCAATGGTATTTAGTAATTATAATTTAAGTCCTCACAGTGAACCACTGTAAACTTTGTATGATGGTGACACTTTATTTACAACAAAATCCAAGTAAATTAATTAGGAGTCTCATGATACGAAACATCATTGTTGTACAAAATATCATCCTGAAACATATGGAGAGTCCAAATAAATTATTCAACAATTAGATGACATGTTGAGATACTTATCAATTGAAATTAAAAGTATGTGGGATAATTATTTAAGTTTTTTATAGGCTTCATATAAAAGAATCCTCCATTATATTATTCAGATGGTGTTTTATAAGACATTATATGGAATGATATGTTGTAATTCAACTTATTGGGGTGATATTGGTGAAATGAATCATATTAGACCATAAAATATATAAGATACAATAACAATGGTAAATACCATTCATAGTCATATGAAATAATCTAAAATAAATAATTCATGTTATGTAGCTGAAGGAATTATTCTCAATTAGAAGTAGGTGATCATGTTATCTTTTATATTCTTCCAAGGAAAGGGGTTATAATGTCATATAAGAAAAAAAAATTGTGCTTCAAGTATATCCTACCTTTTTAAAATTTGGGATGAATTTTAGATGTTACATACCATTTAAAAATTCCACCATTTCTCTCTAAAGTACATGACATGTTCCATATAAAATTGTTGAATTTGTAATTTCTTGATAAAAGTCATGTTATCACCGATAATTAAATATATTTGTAAATAAATATACCTTAGTATAATGATACCATCATTATTCAATAAAATAGAGAATAATTATTTATTAATTATATTATGAAACATGAAAATAAAAAATTATGAAATAATAAAATGGAGGAAAATGAATTCGTACTAGAGGATGTCATAAAAAATAATAACCCTAATTTTTTGGAATGTTTTCTTTAAGATAATTTTGGTAATTATTTTTTTTGTATCAGGTAAGAATATAACACCAACGATTAAATTATAAAAAGTGATTATTTTATTTTAAAAAATCATATACAAAGTATACAATTTTTAATTTATTTTTAATCATTTTTAATTTGATAGGATGAATATCTTTCTTGAATATACTCTGTCAAAAAAATCATAATTTTTTTTTATATAATTTCCATTATAATCAAGATTTAATGAATAAATGAAACGTTAATATTTAATTATTAATTAATCTTTTTATAATAATATGTTATAATATTTTCATATAACCATGTATTGTCTATATATTTGGTAGAAATAATGAGAAAATCATTTAAATGTAAAAGGGATATTTTTTTAAAAAATATATTTAACAAAAGAATATTGTCATTCCATTTTATTTTATTAATATAAATAGGTATTGTAAATTAGTTAAAAGAAATTCACATATTGTATATATTAAAATATTATCATAAATTTTATTATTACTCATACTATTCATATAGTTAATTTTGTATCATATTATGCTTCAAAAAAGCATTTCATGGAAAAACTCTTTTTTGACAGTTTTTGTGGGTTTATTTATAGATTAAAATCATCAAATTATATGAACATAATACAATAAAATTGAGTCCAGGTTTCAAATAATTATTTTTTTTAACATTTAAACATTAATTTTTTCTCAAATGAGTAGTAAAAATAGTAAAATTTGGCCACAATTTTTACAGTTAAAATAGCTTTAATAGGGTGTTAAAAAAATTATTAAGGGATAAAATGACATAAACACTTGATGAAAGAAAATGTTTCGATTTTATTTGGACCTTATCCTTATAAAATTAGAATATGAGCCATTTTATCCATTTATTCAACAAATAAAATTTAAACTATTTTAGAAAATTTAAAAATTAAAAGTGTGTCACTCACCTCAATTATTAAAAAGAATCCACTTCCCATCACTTTGTCACACTCAAATGAAATTTATATCAACCAAAACCTAAAATAATATCACCCCAACATCCTAATAGAAATTATATTGTGTTTATAACTCCTAAAATTACTACATATGGTTTTTTAATAATAGATAAAAAGTAGGATTTTCTAATTAAAGTTAACCATATTCACCAAGCACTTTCATTTTTAAATAGCCTTTTATAACATTCAAATTTTTTTAATAATTAAAATATAAAAAACCCAATAAAAATATAATAATATGTTATTTATATGTTTTTAATACTATTTATCCCCCTCCTTATCGAACCAATTATAATTAAAACCACTTCTTATGTGTATGGAGTATTACAGCGTTATGAATAGATGAAATTTGTTTCCCATTATTGACTCACATAGAGTTCAATAAATATGAATATATTAAATATATATAATAATTATAAAACAATATATATATTTTTATTAATAATATATTATCATGTTACGTATCCTTTCACCCATTATAAAAATGATAACATCTCTCTTGCGTATGTACGACATAGCTTCTCCATGTAGAGAGGTGAATCAATTATTATTTCAAAATTTCATGAATGATTTTAGAAGTTTGATTAATGAATATATATAATATTTATAAAATTAATATTATTCTGGTGATTATGGAACAACATCCTATTCATGATGAATTTTATCTTAGATGAAAAATATGCAAGAACAAAATGAATTAGTTAATACAGAAAACAATGGGAATAATGATAAATTATTAGAGAACGTGTGCTAATATCCTATAGTACTATCTCATATAAAAGATTGAATACTAAAATTGTTATTGTAGAAATTAACAACTTATTAAATACTATATTATAGTAGGTTAAATAACATTAAAATAAAGGGAAGCATGAGGTGATGAATTTTGTCTCAATTTCTATTCTATTGAGACACATTACATTTAATGAAACTATTTATATTTATGTGGTTTATATACTACCCCTTTGACATATTTAACATGAATAATAATTTATCTATAATTATATATGTATTAATTCATTATTATTATTTTAATGGGTTGTAATTTAAATATCACCAATGTGGTTAGTATTCATTTTAAAAAATCGCTTTTTAGATTTCCATAATTTTCATTGATGGAATATTGTAATTCATTATCCATACAATACATATATTTTATTACACTGTGAATAGTTTTTCATTTCCCTATTTTCAATATTTTTTCATCTTAATGGAATATGAACCAATAAATTAACTTTTTAAAGGAATAATAAATTATCCTTATCTTTAAATAAGATATATTTTTATTTTATATTTATATTTTTCATAATCTAGTAATGAACTATATTTTATTATATATAATATTTATAATGTGCATTCTATGATATTATTTTCTTATTAACAATTTTGAATGATATTATTTAATAATTTTCAAAAGAATCGTTATTTTGATATGAAAATAAAAATTAATGGTTTTTTATACATATTTACTGATATATAATACCTCTCTAACAATTTTATCTTTTTTAGATTAATGAATATATTTTTAATCTTTTTTTTAAAATAATACACTTTAATAAATGATAACTTTTAAAAAATTATGTTATTTTCTTTTTTTTCAATAGGTATTATTTTATTTCAGAACCTATATTTTTGATGAACTAATGGGTATCACATATATATTATTAATTTTGTGAATATTTATGTTACCTTTACGTAGTCACATTCATGTGGTCATTGGTTGTTATACATCTCTCAAATAACTATATTCATTGTGTCATGGATTTTATTATTTCATATATCGTATATAATTTATATATATGGTGTTTTACTAGTAGTGTTAAATGATTTACTATGTATAATCATGATAAATATGTATTATTTACGAAATAATGGTATTTATTGATTAGTAATATTTTTTATGTATTTTTTTTCATTAAATATATGATTAATTTATTTTTCATGTAGTGACAAGTGGTGATTGGTTATATATAACACCTTGATTCACTGGTAGGACATAAGAGAAAAACCAGTTTTCTATAATTATTAAATGGGTTTTCGCATTGTAGAAAAATTTTAATTAAAATGTCTCAATATTATTATTTAATTATATATATATGTGTGTGTGTGTTTAATGATGTATGATAAAATTATTTATATAATTACAACCCTTGTATTTATTAAACATTAATACATGATTTATAATATAAGAGTACTGATAATAGAACCCAAAATATCACGTAATCTAGTGTATTTGAGAATTTGGTACATTACATTAAGGAATAAAAGATGGGATAAATATTAATTATGTAAAAATTATTTAACAGTATCATTTTATTCCATTTTATTTAAAATAATAGGGGATATTCATTAAACATAAATAACCAAGAAAATAGCTATAATTCCCTATAATGGAATATGCATGATTATGGAGCAATAAATATCATTAATGGAATAAAAAAGACTAAAATGAAGAAGGTATCATATATTAATCATTATGTATATCAATGATAAATGAATGTTTTGATGATTATAAAAATAAACAATAAATCATGATATAGCATTATATCATAATGGAAATATGGGAATGAGGAAATAACCTAAAACAACACATCCAAAGAAAATGTCAAGGTTAGCCACCAAGAAAACATAATGTGATGTCCTTAGGATAACCACCCAAAAACCATACATGGAATTTCGTGAGATGAAAACATTGCATTATGAATTGAAGCACTATCCACGGTCACCAATCATAAAATTATAATTTACATGGATAAGTATGCTAAATAGATCATATAGATAAGAAAATATTTCGTCGCATTTAGTACTATGATAATGGAGTGTGGAATAAATACATTTAATTACTCAATAAAATAATTATATGTTCATTAAGGTGAAAATATGATATATGAAATGGTTATGGGTATCCCTTATAAAATATTTTGTCATTGAAAATTACAGTGAAATCATAGAAGTATAATAAGGGAACATAAATGCTCATGGGAGGGAATAATGACAATGAAATGGGTCTATCTTCATTTATACATCACAGGGGATGTGATAATGATATTTAATGAAATATAAAAATATTATTTATTTTGGATAAATTAAATAAGATAATTAATATTCTATAATAAGTTATACATTGATTGGATCACTTTCAATATTTTTTTATAGTAAAAAATTTGTTAAATACCATAATGAGTGGGGATAAATGATCTCTAATATTTAAAAAATAATCTAACAAGTAGAGGGATATGTATAATTCCATGAAAAAAAATGATACATAAAATTAAAAAAACATATAAGGATTTTTAATTGAAAATAACATTGAGATACAGAGAGGTCCCTCAACTTTGGTACGGAAAATCATAGGAAATAATAAATATCATAATATGTCTAGATAATTTTTTTTGAAAAGGATTAATGAGAGGTAAAGTGGTACATCATATCATATAAATTAAATGGTAAATAATAATTATTTATAACAACATCCAAATAATACCAAATCAACATTATGATGTAAAACATAAAAGAGTTGCATGAAAAAGAAAAACTGAGATAAATCTATTACCTTGAAGTGGTTATTACAAAACATTTATATGATCATCATGAGATATTGGGGGTACGATGGGAGGTTTCTTGCTAAGGTAGAACATATTAAATATTTTAGTCATTTTTTTTGGGTTTTGTATAATTGGATATTGGGTGGGTTAATATAAGAAAATATAGGGAAGTTATTTATTATTTCTCAAACATATATTTTAGACTCTATAAATTATACTAATGAATTCGAAAATCCATCCCATGTTTTTCCAATATATATAGAAAATATAAAGTGGTTTTAATTATTTTATAACCCCATGGTTTGAACTCATTAAAATATTATCATTGGTGATGTGGAAGTTAGTCATGTTATTTATGATATAATTTAAAAACCAAAAATTAAAATATAAGTCCTAGATAATTGAGGAAGAATTTATAAAAGTAATAAAATAACATATAAAAGAAATTAATTAAAATTGTAAACATATATTTTTCCTTGTACCTCATTTATTGAAATTATTACATCACTTTTGTGTCGTTGTGATATCATAATACACACTATATATTTATACCTTAATTAATTTTTACCCAAAAATTTTAATATTTCAAGAAATTATGAAAAAATAACCATTATATAAACACAATATTTTTATTCAGAAAATAATAATTATTTTACCAGAAAAATCCTTTATATATTATTATTCACTTGTAATATAGAATCTACATTTATTGGAAAATACTAGGTTTTTTTACTATAATAGTTTGTATACCCTTGTAAACATTAAATTTTACCTTGTAAAAATTATATGATAATTTATATTTTAAAAAATTATATATATTTTTATTAAAATATTATTTAATAAAAAATCAAATAAGTCATTAAATTATATATTATAATTTTAATTTCATATTACTCTAAAATACAATTTTTTGTCATATCAAAATAATAATAAATAAAAATGGGAAAGATATCAAGAATATATATTTATTATTCTAGATAATATAAATATTAAAATTTATCTTTTTCTTGATACATAACCCTATGTCACACCAGAAAATTGCAAAAGGGTAATGTGCATGATGGTGAGATTTTGTTGGGGTTGTTCGACGTGCATGGTTTAGGTTGTTATCTCGTTGAACATGTACATCTAACATAAATGGATTCTCCCACACATTAGATTTGAGGGCACATCATGGGATAGGTTAAGTGAAAATCCATGTTTGTCTATCTCCCTTCAGAAATTTGATAAATGAGCTTTATAGGGTTTGATCGTACTGGGTAAGTGCATCACTTTCATTGTCTATATCAATTGGATTTGTTAAAAATCTATATTTATATTATGAATATGATCACTATTCAATGATAATAATAGAAATATTTATGATACATAAACGTAATTTTATTATTTTGGGAAATAATAAAGACAAATAAGTGCATGTTTTTCTATAAAACATTATACATAATAAATAATTTAATTGAATATCAAAGGGTATTTATTTTCCCTATAGCACATTTCCAAGTTTGATTGTCAAATTTGATAGAAATTTTTCTCTATTATTTATGCTATTCATCCACTAATCTTCGTATTAGTGTTCATTATCCAACAACACCACCTTTGGATTGAGTACATTTAAGGGGCCTAGATTGTAATTCATTGAAAGGAAAAAATGGAACAAATCATGCACATGAGATAGATTATGTGGGAGTGCTAGTCGATATGACACTATTATGATTCAATAAATGATCTCTAATGAAATGATGTTTCATGGACTAAGATTTACCGTCATCCAAAATATTATGAATTTATTCTATAAGGATTTTATATGAAATAATGAATCTCAAACTTAAATATAATATTCTCTTTTATTATTGTCATTATATCTCTTTTATAAGCTCAGATTATCCCTAATGTGGTACTGAATAGTATTGATAGTTTCCACAATTTCCTTGACCAATGAATGGATTATTAGTTTTTGTTCCACCACATCAACCTAACATGCAGGTCTTATTCACCTCTTCTAGTAAAGGGCATCATATATTTCCATTAGTTGGATTTATTGGAAACTATTATTTAATGGGTACTTGATAAGTAGAAGATGTTTAACTAATCCACTTTTAATGCCAACTGATATTTTTTCCAACATATCCTTCACTGCTTAGACTGCCTTCCTATATTGTTCATATGTTTGATGGAGAAATGAAATGATGATGATCAACTCAATGTTTAGAGCATTTTGGAGAATCTTATAGAACATCGAGGTGAATCTTAGATCTCAATTAGATATAATTAATATTTGTTTTAAATTAAGCCTCATCAATTTTCAAATTTATATCCTTTCATGTTGATCAATTTGTATGTCCCATGAAATTTTAATGTTGTGGGAAATCATTGTATGTCAATCCACCACATCCCATTTAGAATTATGTTCCATTGATTTTCTAAGGACCAATGAAAAAGCCCATGGTTTAGTTTTCTAATTTCTTTATATGTATGCGTAATAGTAGCATTACCCATTGAATTTTTCCCTTTATGACAACACTTGTGGACATACAAGACACCATGATGTAAATTCCATGATATCGTTCTTCATATTATCCAACCAATACTACTATTAGATATCTAAATATATCTTTGTGCTCTCTATATGGATGTAGAAAGCCGAGCTATGTGAATCATCCAACAACTCCTTCCATAAATGGGGATTTTATGGGTCACATAGTCATGACCAAATGATTACAACTAGATATTCATTAATTATGTTCTATAATGATTTCCTTTTCATATAAGATCCACCATTTTTAAATTTCTACATCATCCATTACGTAATCCTTTATCTTTTATGGAAGGGATGGTATAGAAATCACTAGGGACATGATTAATGACGTTCCTTCCATTTTTATTCCCATATCAATATATAATATTTATATGAAGATCATATCCTTCTCAATTATCAACAATGATACAATTACTAGTTCCTTTTCACAGTGTGCACATTACACTGTTTATTCTTCAAAATGATGGTAGTAGATTGGGTTTTCATGGTCTTTAAACATCTCATACTATCTTGACTGGAACATATTCATCTATTTCTACGTGAGTATATAGATTAGGAAGTTATGATACATATATTTCTTACATTTCTAACTGAAGATAAAATGCCTCTATATTTTCAATGGAAATTTCACTATAGACTACTTCAGATGATGTTTTGGTAGTTCAATTCATGTTCATTCATTTGTCTTGAAGAATAAGCTATCACTTTATCATTATGAATTAGTATACATTCAATGAATTTTTTTTATTCATTTACGTATATGAAAAAGAGTTCCGTAATTACTGGTATCCATAGTATATGTGTTTTAATAAGACTATATTTTGACTCCTTGAATCCCAACTCACATTCAATATACATAAAAACCAAACTCACTTCAAGTCATCTTGTTTAGTGTGTTTTGAAATCATGATAAATTTCATAAAAATCATCGATAATAAGATGGAAACCTTAGAATCTATGTAATTACATCAAAGATGTGGGCCTCATATATTCTTTAATTTTATTTATCATCGAATGGCCCAAATATATTCCCTTACATTTGTTAATATTATCTAATATTGAGGCTGTATTCAACCATTAATTACATTTTGATTAATTTTCATAAATATTCTACAATTACAATGTCACTAAAATAGTGATAAAATTCTTTTCATGACCCTCCAATATATTCAATTATTTTATAGTGTAATTTATAAAGAATAAGAGAAAACTGTTCTGATTTTCTATGAATACAATATTCATCATTTCCATTATTATTTTTAGTGAATTAATGAGTTTAAAATGAATTTTAATGTACTCGCACTTCAATAACCATATAATAACATAGTCTAGGGGATTTAATCATTATTTATAATAACATGATAATACAACTACCTATGATCCACCATGGATAAGTATTGAGAACCACATAGATGGTTGTACATTTCATCAATCCATGTACAAAGATTCTAGTTTTTTCTGAATGTTTTTCAGCTCACAATAATCAATTAAAACAATCACTAACTCATCCATATTTTTTATAATTAATAATTCACCACACCATGGTGAAGAACATTGGCCTCTAAACCCTATCCTAATGTCATTTCATTATTTCATCCAGTTACACAAAAATTATTAATTATATATTATTCGATTTTAGAAACGCCCAAGTTGAAATATATTTTAAAAATTAAACCTCATTGATATGAGGAAGAAAAAAATTATTTGGGAATAGCATGGTAATATTCACTCATAATCGTCTTTTCATAAATTATTATCTTATACATAGAATCCATTAGTTGATCTAGAAACACATTATTATAGGAAAATAATAAAGATTGTTGATATTTTGGTTCTATAGATGATTCATCCATTTCCATGAACATGTATAGAATCAGGGGATGAATTATGTTACAGATAGTGGTTTAATTATTAGGAAAATTTATGTTATCTCAATATATGGATTTACAATTAATATCAAAAATTTAATAAATTTATACTAAATGAAGTATCATTATTTTCACTGGGATGTCCATCCAATTAATTTTGACAAGAGAGAATATATATACCAAGGATTACATAATTTTTTCATTTTTCATTTTCTCCATAATCACTACATCAATGCATTTAGTTAGTGATTTAATAGTTATACTAATAATGTGTGATATAATGGAATGTAAAAAACTCAAAATTAATATTTTCTATTCATTAATGGATAAATATCATTCATGTATCCATTTTTTATAGTATCAACTGTAGTTGTTGTTATGGAATATTATAATAATTTATTTCTTGGAGGATGGTGGCATTTATTACCTCCAAAAACCCTTTGCACTGGATTGTGGTTGGTATAGTGTCCTTGTTCATTCTAGATGAAACATTGTAAAATTGATTTAGTGTATGATGGATCATTCAGTTCTTCTATTGTGATGGTGGGTTTATCTTATAAGAAGTATCTATCATAGTGTCATTTCCTTCCTTGCCTAAATCATTTTTTAATTCCCCTTAGGAAATTATTTATTTGATTCTTTCAACTCTATTGAAAACTAGAATGTTGAAATTTCATAACACAATTATATTTCTCTATTTCACTCGTAGAATTAAACATCATTTTTTTCTTTTTCTCCATTAGACCCTTATGATTTTAAATTATCTACTTCATCCTTGATGGAAAAGATGCTGATTTTTTATTTCTATTGAAGTCATCAATATTCAAGGATTTTGGTATATTTGGTTTTATATCACTGATGAAGCATTAAAGTTTCATTCTGGGGAAACAAATAAGCTGGTGGCATATCATAAAAAAATTATTATATTTTCCCCATATTTCCTAATGGATACATCATCATTTCTATTGAGTTGAATGAAATTCCTTTCAATTTAATATCCGAAAGTAAAAGGAAAATATATTTTATAAAACATTTTAAAAAATTTGTTCTACCCAATCACATCAATCTCTTCCTCAGTATTCATATTATTGGTCATCATTCCCCACTAATCTTATTTCCCCTTTATATGATAAACATCTAATATAACTATTCATTTCTTATAAAATTGATGTATGGAGAAGATATTTTTAGTGATGTTGATGGATTTTTATGTTTTTATTGGATTAGATAATCCATTGAAAGATAGATTCCATTGTTTTATAATTTTCTCAATTGAAGATTTCCAATTCTTTTAGGGAATTGGGAATTTTTCCTAATCTGGTATTATATTGAGAACAAAATTTACCTACAAGATTATTGTAACAATGATCATGATACCTTCTCCAATCAGGTTGGGAATCTCTCTTTGGTAACCATAACATGGCCATTAAAATTTATATTTACTCAATTCCTAATACATTTGATTTTTTAAATAATAAAGAGAAAATTAAGGATGATTAATTTAGAATTATTAAACATATAATTGTGAATACAATAACATTAAATTGATATTTCATAAATGATATGTATTTCTTTAACTTATAAATTTCTAGGATTCAATTTATATTATACATGATATATTTTATATCATAAAAAAATATTGTAATTTTTATTCAGATAATAATTTTTAGTAATGATCTTGTGAATTTTTAAATGTATATCTTTGAAGAGTACCAAAATAGGCATAGAAGAAGGGCTTATTATTGGGAACCAGTTTCAAATCGAGTCTAGATAAATGGGGGGGGTTGGGTATTTCTCAAAGGTACATATCTTCTAGAGCCAAATCCACTTGTAATATCCACAAAAAGATGTATTTTAATTGATACCACATAATCAATAATTTAGTAAATATTATGGTCATATTTTTATGTTTATTCATATACCCAATTCTTTCTCAAATGATTTCTAATCATAATCCCTATAATAACTAAACCGTTTTTTGATAAAAACTAAGTCAAACATTTTATTTATTACACATATATTCATTATTTATGACAAAAGAGTACATATCATAAAATATATAAGATCAATATGTATAATATATTAGGGAATTGAGTATATTTTGTATCGTCTTAAAATAAGGAATATATGGTAATTATTGAAGAGTTCCTTAATAAGCCCATATTATTTTATCAATCATTAATTGCATAGGATAACCTAGAAAAAATATATAATAAATGGGTGATCTATAAGTCATCATAAGGGAATAAGAAAATGAAAATATGATGACTGGTTTATTTTCTATAAAATAGTCATATAAATGGTACATGAAGGTAGTGAGAATCATAAACATTAAAAATGTAGAATGATATAGCATGATAACATAAAATAAACTTGGAAATTTGGAAACAACATTAATAAAGTCATTATAATCATAAGTAATGGTTTACCACCAAGTAATAATAAGATATTATTCTTAGGATAATTTCCCATTCACTAAAAAAGTCATATAATTATACTAAAACATTACCAAATTCATTGAATATCTATTTGGCCCCACCCATCAAAAACAAATCATGTACATGCATTCCTGCACCACATGTTCACATACTTAAGAACATATTTAATCATATTTATTCCCATGACAAATGAGTATTGACTAAACAATTATAAATTCCAAATAAAATAATTATAAGATCATAATGGTGAACAGCATTGATATGAAATCTGTATTGGTATTCACAATACAATTTTTTCCACAAGAAATCATAGTTAAATTTTTACAGATAATGGGGACCCATAAATTTTAATGGGACGACATATTGAGAGTGAAAGGGGATTAAAATAATTTTAAAATATTAATATATTTATAGGTTATATTTATGAATATATACCATAATTTTTAATTGGAGATTTAAAACATAATATAATAAATATTCATGAATTTATAGGACAAAGAGAAGACCCTTACAAAATTTTGGCATAGTAACGGATAATGGAAATGTTCTAATAAGAGAGGATAAATGATGACTAATTATTAATAAATAAATTTTAAAATAGAGGAATCATTATTATATCATGAAAAAAACCTATTGAAATTAAACTATAAAATTAAAATATTGTTCATTAATTTAAATTTAGAGGGAGATGAACCGTACTTTTGGTACATAAAATCATAAGAAAATTTTTGTAGCGTATTGAGTTTACATAAAGGTGCATGGGATGGATTGATGATAGTTAAATTGGTATATAATCCCATGTATATAAAAACTGAATAAAAATATATTTATAGTAACATACCAAAACAATACCAAATAGAAATTAAGAGGCATAACATAAAAGAAGATCCTGAAATAAATAGTGAAATATATTTAATTATGTTGTGATAATAACCCATCAGATGAGTTTCCAGAAATATTGGGGAACCTTGGGAGGATATTATATAGGGTGGGGAAGTTTAAAGACATGGTAATGTTTTTAATGATGTCAAATTATAGATTGGGTGAGACTATATAAGAAAATATAGGGGAGTTCTTTATTTTGAAAACATTAAATATAAAATATAGGTTGTAGAGGATTTATAAAGAGCAATTAATATTAATAAAATATCATAAAAGTATAATTTTTTAAATATAGATTCAAATATTTTGTGGTTTCTAACTTTTATAAAACAAATTTCATCATATATGGGTTTGTAAGATGTCATAATACACAACATATATTTATATTATATTTAATTTTAAACTATGAATTTCATTATCTTAGAAAAGTATGAAAAATTCATTATTAAATAATTTTGACATTATGATTCCAAAAATAATAAATATTTTTTAAAATAATTCTCTGAATAATTGTATTTTTACTTTTATAAAAGCATATACATTTATTGAGAAATGATTATTTTTTTGACAAAAAATATATTTTGAACAATTTTGAATATTAAATTTTCTTCATATAAATTATATGATAATATATATTTAATAAAAATTATATAATAATAATATATTATTAATATATTAATTATTTCAATATTTAGAAATTCATTAAATGATATTTATTAATTGAAATTTCATATGAGGAAAAAATATATTTTCTATTCTATAATATATAAAACGAAATTATTTTTAAGCTACCAATAATAATTAGAAAATATAGTCATTATTCATTGGAATTTACATATTAATAGTTATTTTGGTCTTGATTCATTTTCCTTTATATCACCATCAAATTATATAATGGTTAGGTGAGTGATTGTGTGATTTTCATTGGTAGGATTACATACATGGTTTGGTTCATGATATTGTTGTGATAAAAATTATACCATAAACGATTTTTATCTTACTTTTTTAGTTTGATATCATATTGGTATTGGACTAGAAAAAATCCCTATGATGATATGTCCCTCAAAATTTTAAAATATTGGTATTGAAAGGTTTTGATCATATAGTTTGAGTCCATCACTTCCTTTTTCAGTGTCAATTGGATTTTCCAAAACCATATATTTATAATAATAAAATGTTTTTAATTCAATAGTTATATTATAAATTGTTAAGATGATTAATTATATTTTAAATCGTATATGATATTATGAAACAAATAAGTGAAAATATTTTTTAAAAAAATGATAAATAATAATATATTTAATTAAATAAAAAATTGTATGTAGTTTTGAAAAGTCTATGTTGTTACATCAAATCATAGAAATTTTTTGCATTGATTTTCCAATTATAATTATCTATGATATTAAGGAATTGATATTATAAATAGATTCATTTAATGGTCAAGTTATTGATTAAATGAAATGTTTTTTAGTTATCTATCTTACCACGCTTGGTATAACCTATTTACTCATGATTGATAACACTGTAAAATACTCTTACATGGAATTTGAGATCAGAGTTATTGTAAATACACCAAAACTATTACCTTGTGTTATTGGATACTATAATACAATAGCACTTGTTTCACAGAATAATATTTTTGTGGAAAAAATAGTTTTGATGTTTTGAAAAATTTGATATACAAATTAATCCCATATTACAATTTAATCCATGAAATAAAATATGGAGCATTCATTGATAACTTCTGAACTACCAACATCATATTCCTATATGTCATTCATAAATCACTTCTTAACATCCTAAATATTGGAATCATATTAAAGTGGTTATCCATAATGCTCATTATAGTTACGAAATGAAAGGAATATATCATGAATAAATAATTAATAATAAATATAGATCGAAATAAATAAAAAAATTCCAATAATTAAATTAATTTTGACTGATATATTATCAATAATTTAAAATTTAATAATTTCATATACATAATAACACAATCAAGAATCATAATCATAGATATTGAAACTATTTAATAGTCTAATGGGACAACAATAAATAATATCATAAATTATGAATTCATAATATCATACATGACGACCATAATGTTAAGGTCTCATGACAAGACATCTTACATAACTGAGTAAGTGATCAGTAAAATACCCTATCTAGTTTTTCTCATAAGAGATAATTATGCATGGAGGGAATATAGAGGGTCCCTCCCATTAGAAACAATATCAAATGAATTACTAATTGTAATTTGTTGAATCATAATCAATACAAACATTATTATTTAAAAACTATCATATGAAATGTCAAAAATTACCCTCATTAAATAAACATAATCAAAAACAATAAAATTTATCATGGTTAACATTATAAAAATTGGACATCATCAGTCAAACTGATCATAATCTATGTTGATAAATAATAATTTTGTAATAATTACAATATATTCCCAAGGGAATATAATATAAATGGGTATTGTTGCCATTGATGTATTGAAATACACAAAAACTTCTATTAATAAAATTCTTGTTGAAAATATATATTTCACATGTAAAATAGAATTAAAAAACGTATAGAATATTAGGGAAGTATTTTAATTATCTATAAACCATAAAACATGTCATCTAATCCTCAAATTAGTTTGTTTTTATAAATGTTGAAATGTACTATTAATTTTGATTACAGTAAAACAAGAATTTTATTCACATTTTTGTAGTAAAACAATACCCTATTTAGAAAATGATCGGAAGATTATTATTAATTTTTTAAATATCAATTATGTGTAAAATATTATTTAATAAAACAGTTGAATAATGTTAAATTTTTCATCGATTAATTCTAGAGAACATAGATGTAAGGACATGAAAATTCTGTGGAAATTGTTTTCTTAAATACATGGAATTTTTATGAGTCTGTGAAAATATAAAGCGCTTGATTCCAAGGTTTGGTGTGCCTGTAATCAATTTTTGATGTTTAGTTCGGGTAAATTCAGTAAAAGTATTAGAAATATTTTATATAATTTGAATCGGTGCTCAAAATTGAAATCAGAGGGAAACATTGAACTCACAACGCCGATATTCACTTAAAAAGACATTTACCACAACGACAGTTGGTCGAGAATAAATGATAGTTTTTGGATTTTTTTAAGAAATAATAAAATAAAGTGTACTATAATTTATTTTATTTTTAAGCTACCATGTGTGTGATTGTTGTTTGAAACCTCTACATGGGAGATAGATATGGGACCGCCACACCCTATCCTACCATGAATGGTTATGGTGGTGGGGCCCACCCAAGACCTTAACCACCTATTTGATTAATAGGGGTGGGGACCACCCGACCCCTATTAATGGGAGGAGTGTTTAATCACTCAACTCTTCCTCATTATTGAGGGAGAGCCACTCCACCATCCCCATTAATTAAATAGAGCCAAACCCATTTAATTAATGTGCCACCATCTTGAATTAAATTGGAGGAGCCTTTTTATTTTAAAGATTCCTTTTTGAATTACGTGCCAACATTAAATAATTGAAATTATATTATTCTAGGGGCACATTTAATTTTGTTGGAAGAGGAGGATTAATAGATTATTGGAGAGAGCTCCAAACATAGAACCATTCTTCCATTGAATAATGAAGAATGTATTCTTCCAACGATGAATGCTTGTGATGATTCTTCTTCGGATTCTACCTCAGACACCTACCGACCTACCCTCCAAAACATCATCAACAAGCTGATGCCGCTTGGGATTTGAGATGTGCGGTGGATGCGACAAACAACGACAAGAGAATCAAAGGTAGGGGGTTTGATTCTTTTAAGTGCCATGATATTCCTTTCTATTAAAAACAAAGAATGATTATGATTTTCTTTTGCGGGTGGAATGTTGTGCTTCGTTCTTGAGAACTAATTGTTACCACCCTAAACACGGAGGGTGTGGGCCAAACCAACAAGGACCGACCCCTCTGCTGATCTGGTTTTTTATTGAACTTTGTATTGGCGATGATGCAAGTGGAAACGGAGGCCGAAACAACAAATGCTACGCTACTCACGGCCTCCGTGAACGGCACCGCCCCCACGTTGTTCCGTACCGCCTTTGTAAGAACCCTTGCTGGCCCAGCCTCCTAGCTGGCTGGACTCCTGCGCTTCTTGCACACCCATGCGGAACCCAGAACCGGCCCATGCCCTGCCGAACTCGCGGCGCGCCTGGCCGCGCATCACGCCAAACCGGCAGCCACCCCCTCACCACCACCGGCTGGCCTTGCCCGCCGTCGGGCCGTCCGCCAAGCAGCCCGCCTGGCCGCCATATGGCCTCCCACCAGGTCGCCCGCCTAGCCGCTCGTGTACCCAACTGCATGGCCGACCCGCTGCCCGGCCACTCTAGAGCTGGCCGAACCGGCCTCCACATGGCCTCCCGAGCCGGCCGAGATATGCAAGGAAAAGTGTGTTTGACCAATGAGGGAAATGAATTCCCCATTCTATAAAAATATTTTTTGGAATATATTTTTATTTAATAAATTAAAATTAATGGGAACATTGTATTTTGTATAAAAATAAGAGGAGAAATTTCCTGAGTTTCATGAAATATATATAATAATATTTCCTCTTTTGAAAATTAATAATGATAAATCTTAATAAATAATTGGATTGTAATATAATCCTTTACCAATTTTGTAAATTCTAATCATAAGACCAATGAAATAAATAAATTCCAATTAAACTATAAATTCCATAAAAATAAATTGATTAATGATATAATATTTCAAATGGGGTGTATAAAAACAATCCTATAGATATAGTTTTAATATAAACCATTACTTATGGTAGTAAAAGGGGGTGGAAAAACCTTATAATGATCATAACCTTGAATATACAATTAATCAATCAGTATATTATGTGTATAAAATTTAAATCCATAAAATACAAGTGAAAATTAAACATAACATTTTGAAAAATTATTACTCTATAATCATAAAATATCAAAGAAAATAAAGATGTAATATTACCCAATGCAATTTAACGGAGTTATGAAACCCCTTTCAATATATTAATTATCAATTCAAATCCCCATGGATTATATAATTGAAATAAAAAAAATTCTAACACTATGAATTATGACAGAGTAATGATAACACCTATATAATTGGATGTATATACACAAGCTCAATGAAATTAGGTGCATAACATTACTATTTTCCCTAATGAAATGAAATTGAGTCAAAATCCCTTACCATAGGGACAATTTCTTTGGTACATTATTTGTACCTCATATTTAATAATTATAAATTCACTATAAATGTATTACATAACCATACTCATATATTTCATCACATAAATTAGTTTCTTATAGTATGTAATTTTCATGTTAATTGAGGATACTTTGTTAAAATTATTGTTTCATGTGATAATTGATTCATTCATCATGTTTGTTTTCATTCAGAACCTTTGACCATTTTTTTATCAGGGTTCCAAATTTTACAAAATATTAATCATGATAAAAATATAATATATAATCATTGTAAAAGTATTTATAATAAACTAGGAAATTTAGATAAGGGTAAATGAGTTACATTATTCCAAGATTTGATATTTTATTCATACTATAAACATTGTTTCTATTTTTCCAACAGATTGAATATAAGAATAATAAACCATTTGTCCAAAATAATATAAAATATTTTCTAGAATTTAATTAATCATTAATAATTTTACTATTATATATAATCTAAAAATATATTTATTTAATATATAATATTAATTAGGATTTTCCTTATTTATAATCAATTTTTCTAAATTAATTTCAAAAATATGGTATTATTTAGTTTTAGAATTAATCCCACAGGAGTCACGAAAAATTGATTTTCCAATGGAAAAAATATTCAACATTATAAATACTTTTTATATAACAATTTAATGTATATTTTAATTCAAGACCTAAATTAAATTATATATAATATAATATAAATAATTATACATTTGAAACCAATTATACATATTGTTTAAATTTTAAATCATTTAAATGAAAATGGTGTTTAAAAAAAACCATAATTTCACTATTTATTATAAAATTAATAATTTTATAAAATTCTAAAAACATCACTCTATGAATGTTTTGAAGTGATGATATTAAAATTATTATTATTTTATCAAATAAAATTTCTAATATCTGGAAAATTATATTTTAAAAAAAGAATACAAGACATGACAAAACATATTTATGGAAAATAATATTTTCTTCAAGAAGAAAACCTTGGTTATTAATATTTCAGGCATAAATAAATATATGATAAATGATAAAACAAATTATTGATTAAATAAAATATATTTCATCAATAAAAACTTTCAAATAGTTAATAATTTAATATAAAAGATAAATATTTCATATACGTTCAAATGATTTTTTGTTTTTATAACTAATTAATTATTTACTAATTAAGTTATTTTATTAGTCTCTAAACCATATAAATTTCAGAAAAATACTTATATTCATCACATTTAGTAATATATTTAATAAAATGGCCATATTTAAATAATAAATTTCATGGGATATTTAGGTTGGTGGTTCAATTAATATACTCTATCATACATAATAGTCATATTTTAAAATATTAATGGGTCACAATATCCCCACCATAAATAAATATTATTAAATCAATTTGAACTATTGCTTGAGAATAAATGATTTTTCGTATGAAAATCCCTTTTTTTAAAACAATATTTATAAAAATGGTTCAATAGTCTTCCTCTTAGAAGAGGGAAATGTAAATACGAAGTCCATTTGGAATAAAACATAACTAAGTTTAAAGCTAGGTGAAAATTAATATGATGTGAAAATATAAACTTGGAATAAATTAATAAATAATTATATAGAGTGATATAGATCACTGAACACAAGAATAAGAATGTTAAATATAATGTTATATACTACAAAAACATGCGTCATTGATTAGATAAAACACCATTTATTCAATACATAAAACACTAATGAGATAATAATTTTTTCAATATCCTTTTTATATGTTTTAATGACTATTTCACAATCATGACAGAGTACACTAGATAATATTATTACAAATTAATTATTTTTAAGTTCTTTGGTCAATTCCAACATTTTTTGTTACCCAAATAAATGAAAATAAAAGAATAATTTTTATACCTAAAGCACTGAAAATAAATTTAAACAACATAGAAGGTCCATAAATGTCGGAAAAATTTTCACGTTGTTTGACAATTTTTATCAATATAAATTTTCATCATTTTTATCAAATATAATATATTAATATCTAAATATCACTAGTAACACCCAACATTCAGCATAGTCCATTTAATAAGTACATATTTGTAAAATTATTTATGTGAAAACAATTTCATATTAATGAGAAAATCAGATAGGCTATTGGTATGAACTACAACAATATTAGCCTTTATTTATGGATTTAAGCCATGTGGAATTTCAGAATTCGATCCATTCACATCCGACATATGGGTTTTAAATTTTTATAAAACATATTAATATAATTCCTATAAAAATCAATTTACATATAGAAACTATCCAACAAATAAACATTACCCCTAAAACAACTTTTTTACCAAAGGATTTCCAATAAGACATATTCTTTTTCAAAGGAATAAAATAATCATAATTAATTATTATCATTTTAAATTCATTGATCATTTGGACCCTAAATGTTATATATGCATCTAATATTCTTCACCAAAATGTAATGGAATTCATCCTTAAATAACATTTAATCTATTTCATATAATAATCCAATGGGTTTCATATCCATAAATATATTAAAAAATTACTTAATATTAATAGAATATCATTAAAATAAAAACACAAAAATTATTTGTTTATGATATTAAACAAATGATCAACATTAAACTAATAAACCCATTATGGTGTCCGAAAATATTAATTTTATGTTTCCCGATACATATTATATGATCTTGGAACTAGAGCCTCAATAAATTTGACCATGACTCGATATGTGCATCCAAGATACAGTAGATCATAACCATATGAAGAGAAAATTTTTGGGTATTGTAGTAGTTACTAGATATGTATTGTAGTGGGTACTGTAGAAATTACTATTCGGTATTATATCAATAAGAACAATTCACACATTTAGGCCTTTGGAAAATGTGTTTGTTCTTCAGGCCTGTTAAGGCCATCTGGCCACCCAAGGTCTTCTATCCTATAAGGATTTCAGGCCAACACAAGTCCTTTCAGGCACCTCAAGGCCTTTAGCTCGATGATCAATGTAGTTAACCCATAAAGACACTACAAAAAAAGACCATCCCCACAGGAGGATTCTGAGAAGGTGCACTCACCCGAGTAGAACCAATAGAATTAGAAGAATGAGAGGGTGTGAGCATTACATCAGGAATATCCAATTTATGCATGGGAAGCTTATCCAGACATCCATGTGATAGTGGTAAGCTACTGTCATGATCTAGATTTTGGGTAGAAGTAATTCCTTATAGTTATAATTATGTTGAATTCTCTGAGACCTTCGGGTCATGAAATGTCTCATAAGCCTATGGCACTTGTAATATCTAAGCGTACATTCCTTGTAATGGTTCCCCTTTATCCCTTGAATATTGTGATATAAAAAATCAATAAAAAATTAAGGTCTTCAATTTATTCATTCATATTCTATGATCCATTCATTTCTAGAGAATTATATAGCATTAAAATTTAAATTTAAATCTTTTTTTTTCTAATATGTTGAAAGTGAATAATGTTTTTATGAAGGTTTAAAGAGTATCCGAGAGTCTTTCATATCCTAAATCAAGGATTTTTAGATCAATAGGATGATGCGCAGAATTGGAACATGGTCAGTGGTAATTTTGTTTCTCTATTATGTGCCTTTATAAAAAGTGGTGCATTTTATAAAATACTATTCATTTTAGGCTCCATGCACGTGTGAAATAGTAGATAAATATTAATGAGATGAAATGAATTGTTTGTGAACAATTATTATAAATGTGGCCCTATAAATTTCATGCGGTAGAATCCATTTTGAAGTGATGGTGTATTGTTTTTCCAACAACAAAAACAATCTATATTCAATTTTAATGAAAGGAAAAATTAACAATTCACCCTAAATTATTTATAACCTTACAACCACATTATATTTCTTATACATTGATAGAATCCCACAAGTTATGAAACACATCCATTAAATCCACCAAGCCTATTGAACAACAACAACATCTAAAATCTAATCAAATCATCTAATTTCACAATATAATTTTATCTACATGTTATTAAATCTTTTACCTTCTTTAGATCTTATAAATTATCCTACGTAATAATTAATCCATGTGAGCTATTTTTTTCTAAGTTTAGGGCATTTTACTTTTTCATTAATATAATATATTTTAGACTAAATCATTTTGTGATATCGGATATAGAGTCTACTACAAAGATAATTTTGGTGTTATATAACATTTCGATAAATTTCATGGTGTTTTATATCAAACCCCATTGTTACACAAGATGGACATTCCAGGAAAATCCCACTAAATTAATACACCATTAAATTTAATGTTTAAATCATAATTTAAACATGTTATTGCACACATGTATGTGGTTTTAGGTTGTAAAACTCAACCCAACCCACCCTTGAGGTGGGAACCTTTTATTTATAATATTTTCACCACCCGTGGGGTTAGTTGAGATCACCATTAATGAAAGGGATAATTATTTAAATTAATGATTTCTAAAAGTTGTGTAACACTTTTAGATCCATATCATTCATTAATGAAATAATTAATAAAATAGAATATGTCGATGTTAGGGAATGAAATGTAAAATATCTTGGATTATGTATAATAGTTTAATTGATTAGTGATGTAGAATGAACACTAAAACTTGCATATCTCCTGTAACTAATGTTTAATTGATTAAAAAATTAAAACTAATGAATTTAATTAACAAAAGTCATAGACACTACCATTTTCACTTGACACATTTCTTTTTCATTACATATAATTTAATAATGGAATATGTACACATGTGAACACATCCCTGGTAACTTATATATATATATATATATATATATGATATTTTAAAGATAAATTAATTTGATAAATGAAATGAAAAATAACATTACCTCTTGAATATTGATATAGATAAAATTGATAATGGGTGATACAATATCGAAAAACAAACCAACATAAATATTATACCATAGATTCCTTTTATTGCTACCTTGGATCTGACATAATTGGATCACATAAGACATGCTTCTTGGGACCCACTCAAGTCTTTACATAGTTTCTATGGATGGGCTCTATGGAATTGAATAGGATTTCAGGGACATAGGCTCAGGGTTTTGGGTCCATGCCGCTATATATTACACCAAGTTTTCAATCGATGATATCCATTGAATTGAAGCGGAATCATTGGTCATTGGTCATTGCTCTTGTCCTATATAGTCCTAACACTTGATAATTCCATGTATGAAATACTTGAAAGACACTTGAAAAGACAATGTTTGTTCAAAATATTTCATTCTTGGTTATAATATGATTATTTATTTCTAGAATACTTATAATAGAACATGTATTTAGATTGGATTATGTCAAATGTAATATAACACCATTGTTATTATTATACCTGTATAATTCTTTATCTTATGCTAACACATATTATTTTCCTTTAAGTCACTCATTGGTGGCCTACTGAGTATATCTCAATCAATTATTACCCTCATTTGGAACTCTTGTGGTATTCATGGATGTATGTAGTGATAAACTCATGTTCCTAATCAGGAATGAGTGATTTTCTTGTTGCGTGGGATCTTAGTGAATATGAAAACACTTGTCTTGATATGTTATTGGTTATTTTGAATTCTATTGGGTATTTTGATATGTTTATTTTCTCTATTTTCTTGTTTCCTTGTATTAATTTTTCCTATTTTGTATAGAATCTTTACATTGGAATAATGTTTTTATAAAATGTTAATTACCATTTTTTAGAATATTTATCTTATCAAGATGTTCAATAATTCCATTTTTTACACCTTATTTTTCCCTGGTTCAGTTTTTTATATTAAAAAATTTTAACACTCTAATCATGGGTGTATAGTATCTTAGCATACACATGTTGATCCTCTAATCTAGGTAAAATCTATAAAATATGGCGAGACACAAATGAGGCCTTATGGACACAATTTTGGCTACTATTAATGATTTAGTTGGTCTATGACATAATAAAATTGTGCCATAATGGTTATTATCATTTTTGTATTATGTTTGGACTATTTTAGTAGATATAAGAAATGTTTATAAATTTGGTTACCATCCTATTACAAGTAATAGATAACCCACATATACAAAAATACCAAATTACCTAGGAATGGAAATGGTATCCATGATTATGCTTATTATATTTTTATAGATTTCATTATTTGGTGACACATATTATTTTTGGAGTTTATTATTATTAACATGGAATCAATTTTACTCTTATCGTGTTATGTAAAAGAAGTATTGGACTCAGTCATCATTATAATGATATAGATATATGCATGTCATGCATTTACCATCATATGTAGATTTCATTTATAGACTGCCTAATTTCAAACCATGATTATCTAAAAAAGAAATTCCTTACATATAGATTCAATATTGTTGCAGATAGACCATGATCCTATTAATAATTCCATGTTTGAAATTTAAATTTCTTCTGGCAACATTTCTTTTTCAAGGTTATGATATAAAATTAGTTGTTAAAGTGTATATAGAATCATATATTGTTTATTCCCATATTTCATGATGATATTTCCTTAATTAACAAAATATGAATTGTTTGATTCATTTACCATTGGTTTCCTCAGATGAAACAATTGTGTTTTTATTAATTGGGTTACAATAAAAAATTAAAAAAGTGTAAGGGACGTTATATATTCAGATGGTAACGCATATAATCAATACATCATTCTTGATTTTTTACATTATGATATTGAAAATAAAAGTAAATTTTTAATTACAAGACATTAGAATTGTATTTTATGAAGTAAGGAATCAATAAATTAGCAATGATAATAGGTCAATGAAAACAATTTTATTTGAAAAAAAACTAATACAAAATTCTATCCAAAAAGATTAAATGAAAATGATATTGTAAAAAGGTAATGTTAATTATAACATAAAGGTTTATTTCTTTTATAACATATAATTGATGCATTGTTTCTAGATCCCCTAACATGGACCTAATAACCTAACCCTACCTCAACCTTCTATATGGGCAGTACAATGTTTCTATTTGGATTCCTTACATCCTTATATACCCCCCCTGATCAGTTCATATGTGTAGAGAAGTTGTTTTAATCATATATATGATGTCCTGTAAATGTCATATTTTTATTCTTGTCATTTAAATGAAATTTTAATCTATTATGATGTGTCTCATTGGTATTTTTAGAGTTATTCCTCCATAACATTTTAAAGTCGTGTACCAGGAGGGTAGCGATGGACATGCTCGTAATGAGGTGGTCCTTAAGCCACCACTATTACCTATTGTAGTGCCACATGAGTCACCTCTTTATATAAATTATATGGTTACTGATTATTATTTACATGATGTAATCTTATTGATCATTATTAATATACAGGGAACCCCATAACATACTACTATTATTACTAGGTAAATGTTTTATTTTTAGTTGAAGCATCAGACCAAATTTTGGTTATATAGTTGTCCATAGACAAATGATTCATGGTTAGAGTCAATTCTATTAATTTTAGAGAACATAGGGAAACCTCAAGATAATATATTCAATACTATTTCTTATATTTTCTATGGTCCAAAATAATATATGGTGGAATGTGTTAAACAAGTATAATTAATGATGGGATGTTTTCTGGATGGAATTAATGAAAACCATTGATAAATATTTAATTCCCATTATGCAATGTGATGATAGATATAGAGGTACCCTACTCCTAGAGTAGTTCTCTTTATCAGTTTTAAACTACTCCACTCAATTCATGTATCCTACCAATCTTTATGGGTGATAAGTTTTCTAGGCCTAGGTGATTCAAGGATGGCCTCATGCCAGACATTATATCAAAGATGTAGGTTTTTAATGGACCATCAACACCAAGATAGTAAAATAGACCCTATATTCTAAGAATAAAATATGTTAGGTTTTTGGTGTGTTCTAGGTATGTTTTTCTCGATTATCATGAACCACATAAACCAATGATAGGAAGCGTTCCTTATACCATTCTTAAAAAGGAAGCAGTATCCTGAGAAATTCCGTAGTAGCCATGTGATCTATAATAAATTTGGTATGAAGGGTCATAAAAGTCCCTAGTGTGATAGAGATATATTTGAATATAGAGCATGTGGAAGGAAATCCAAATTTTACTTGTTTTATCAAACCAATCCACATATTTCAAGAACATTATGATCCACATCAACTCATTTGTTAGTAGAAGGATCAGATAATTCATGTCAGTCAAGGAGTTGGATAACTAGTATTTATAATGGTCGAGGAAATGGTCATGGATAAGGGATCAAAACACCCGATTTATAGCCCTAATAGAGGTCTACCCATGATAGTCAAGATATATATTAGGTCCATGGATCAGGCTAAGTATGTGTAATGTTTTTGATCCTAGAGTAGAAGAGTCAAGTTTATTTATGTTTATAGGTTTGATTTAGAAAAAATATACTATATTTTGTTCTCTATTTTATATAAGAACCTATCAATCCATTATATCAAAGGTGATTATAAATTATATATTCACCAAAATAGAGTATTTATATGGAATGATGAAACTCGATAGTACCTTTGGAAATTGAATAGAGTGTGTGCATATGCAAGTAGGGGCCCTTGAGATAGATGATTTTTTTCTTATGAAACATATTCATCCTCATGATGACAGATTATTTCATCATTATTATGATGAAATTGTAGGTTTATTACTAATAAGATGTTTATTAATATTATTGTAAGGGTATCCAATACTTTTTCTATGGGAATAATTTTTATTGTCTTGGGTGAATGTAATTTCTAGTGTCATCATGTTAGACCAAAGAATCATTTTCCAAGGAGAGTGACATCCTATATTTCTCAAAATTATATAGATGATAAGGGAATATGGTAATATTATTTACCTATTATAGTATATTGATCTAGGGATGCATTAACTAATGAGTTTTATAAACAACCTCTTGCGTGAGAGGAAAAGTTTACTAATGATCATGAAAAAATAATAATAATTATTATTCATCACTCATTAAAGGAAAGATACCACTGAGTGGTAGGTGATTAATATGTTACTAGAAGACATCGAATCTAAGGGTTTTGTATGGCCTTGTACGTCTCAATGGGTTTTAACTATATTTTTCTAGGAAGGAGGACATTACCCTCAAAGGATTCATTCATTATATTCAGTTGAACCATTTTATGATTATGAATCAGACTCCTATAAAAAATATCAATTCCATTTTTAGACTACTATTTAGAGGGAAATATTTACCTTATAATATTTAAGTTTGGAGATACCATCAGGTGTGTGTTTGACCATCTGATATACCACATCATTAATGCCATTATAAATTTTTCTTTAATTTTTTTGAAATGTTATTCAAAATTATAAATATTCCATGAATATTTCTGGATTTGATCAAATGTTTTTCCTCTAGTGTCTATATTAATTTTTTATGTTTTTTGGAAAAATAGTTTTTTTCTATCATACCGAACTTGAACATACCCAAAAACTGTTAATAATATTTGGAACTCTAAGAGTTAATCTGATAAAAATTATGATCACTAAATACCACTCGGTGATCAACATTTTCACCTTCTTAGGTCCTATTATATTGTAGATAAAGAGTATTAGTTTTCATAGAGCAGTTGAGATCCAATATTTCAAAATATAATCCCAATTAATTATTTTTCCATTGGATTATATTAGGGATAGATGGATATTATAGGTATATTATAAATTATTTCTTATAACATGAAGCTCCAATCATAGGCTTTATAAATAAAGGATTAAATTTCAAATTGTTTGATATATGTGAGGAATATTTTCAGAAGATGAAGTGGATATTGAATTCAGTACTGATCAATATTTTACCTGACCCTATAAGATGATATATGGTTTCTTATGACGCATCGACCATTTTTATTGGATCCAATATATTGAAGTGAGATTGAAACATGGAATATGGGTGTTGTAAATTAAGGCCACGTGAGCTAAATTACCCAAAACATGATCTCAATATAGAATCTATGGTTCATTATTTTCATTATTATAGGAATTAATTAGTTGGAGATCATTTTATGGTATACAAGGTCAAACAGATCAAGTATATATTTTCATATTATGACATAAATATTTGGAAATGAATTTTGGATAAATATTTATAGTCCATAGACATTGAGCATGGAAATATTTTGGATAAATTCTATGTTTTTGGTGAACTATGATTATGTATATAGAAACAGGATTACTAAGAGGCCAATAGTGATTGAAAATCAATGGACGTATTTTTTTTGATTCATTTATTGGTTCCGGACTTCCATGGATATCCTTTAATTAAATTTTTGTAAGAGAACTCTTTACTTATAGATAGAGTGAATAAGATGAAACATTCTAATCCTGAGGAATTTTTCATATGATAGAGTGTTTCAGTATTGGAAAAAAACATAGTGGGATCATTAATGAGGATGATTTTTTACACAATAACGGATGTCTCATGGTTCCTAAAGACATTTGTGAAGTCATTATGTGAGATTATCATGCTTCTTCATGTGTGGTAGACCATGTCCATATAAATATAGTCCAAGAAAAATACCAACAGTTGAGGTTTCCTATTATAAAAAGTTATATAGATAAATTATTTACACGGTGTAACATATGTAAGTAGGTGAATGGAAGAAAAACAATGAATAACATGGGTACAACATTAAATTCCCATTCCTGAGTGTAAATGTAATGATGTCACTATGTATTTTTTAGTGGTATAACCAATATAACCTTAGGAAAATAATTCAATAACATAAATCATTGATAGATTGAAATCACTATCACATATACTATATATAAGAAATTCAATTTTAATTTATGATCTTAGAAGGATATACTCCATTGAGAAAATATAACTTCACAGAATTCTACATACTATAATAAAAAACATATATTATTTATTTACATTGTAGTTATTTTTGAGGTTATAGAGGGTACCTGTTTTATAAGTACTACAGATTAAATCGTATATCCCATAAACTGATGCTCATTCTAAGTATATGATATGGTTGTTAAAGGACATGATCTATGAATTTAGATTACATTTCATCATTTCATAGGGGAGACAATTACTTATCATGAGTTCTCTTAAAATTAAAACATCCGAATGACAATAAGGATGGTACCATGTGAATATTTATTTGATAGGTTGTTCCAATAAACCATGTTATTGGTAGAGGACGGATAAGTAATGATACCTTTATCATGTTTCTTTTAGGAGACTTCAAATAATGTATATCTTACTTGGAAGTGTAAGTCTACAACTCAATCCAAGTATAATTATTACACTGATCTCCACTGTCTACCCCTAGACATTGATGTGTCGGTGGGGGGGGGGGGATTTCTTACATGTTACTCAAAGATAGAGAAATTTATGGATTCAAAGATATGTAACACCTTTTCCTTGTGTTATGTTAGACATTCTATGATTCTAGATAGATTAGGACTAGTATTCAATCAGTGAAAACTACCTAAAGGGTAATGAACCAGGTCTTACATCATCCACATATATCAGTTATATTGTTATTACACATATTCATCTCATGTTCTGCAACCTGATGGTGTTGAGTTATAGGTCGAGGCATCTGTTGAGGATCATCCTATACATTTTATTTATCAAAGAAAAAAATCTCTTATAAGTAGTTCATTTCCTCTAGTACGGATGCGATTGCAGCATCACCATATATAATATGAGACATGGTATTATGAGGCTGATGTATGTTCTCTATCGGTGGAGAAACTAACTGTAAATTATTTACTTCCTTTCAAGTTTCTCTCATTAATGAGTTTTTTTATGAAAGATTTATTATAAAATAATTAATTTTTTATGAGGTATGGACCCTTCAAATTTTAGTATATAGATGTATTTCCCCAAATAATTCATGTTCATAATGTATTGAAGAAGGGTTCAAGAGAATATATATATACTTAAAAACAAGAATCGTCAATTCTTGGAATAATATATAGAATCAAACGATTGTTTCATGGATAATAGTAAATATGAATGCCAACCATGATTCCCTATAATAGGAGGTGCATGGTTTAAAAACTATCAAAATGTATGTTTAACACGAATAAAAAATTAAAAACCATTATCAGAGGTGAAACACATTGTATGTGTATGGATTGTATTATCATTCACCAATCTGTGCAAGGGAGGATCTATTGGACAGTTTGGGGGTATTGTTGGGGGAAAATTTGTATAATATTGTGAAACAATTTCCACCCATTTAAGTAAAGGTGATATTTTTATTTTTTACTTAATTATTTATAAACTACAACCACAATATTCATTCCTATACATGCACAATACCACACAAACATTGAGTCTCTTCCATGGAATCTAACTATGCTTTGAATCACCTCCCTCATTTGTGCTACGATTAGATTACTTTTCATATTGTTTGAAGCATATCTATATGCTATTTAATCCATTAATTTCAATCAATTATTTATCATTCCATATTGAATTCTAATTCCATCTATGAAATCATACCTTATTTTTATGGATTTTTCATATTTCATTGATTTCTCCCATTATATTAACAATCTGATGTTGATATTGGACATGAAGACTACTTCCAAGATAAGTTTGGTTGTCTATACAACATCCCACAATGTCATGGGGTTTTATAACTGATGGTATTTTGAATCACATCATACATTCTTGGTTCCTATCCTTATGTTAATAGTCCCTGATATTCATTGACTATACCATATTGTAAACATGTTATTACACCCATATGCAAGGTTAGATATTTTTAATATCAACAAAAAACACCCTTGAGGTTTTTTGTTTAATTAATCATGTTTATACCTCCCTAGTGGTGAGCTGAGATAATGATTCATAAAAGATATATATACATAAATTAATGGATTGTTAAAGGTTTCATATATTATTTAGAACTGTTTCATTCTTATCTAGATATAATTATGAAATGAAATAAATTCATGTTATTGAATGATATAAAGAATCCATGTTTAAGGCATTAATAATTAATATATTATCACAATGTAATAGACCTTAACATGACCCACATATTTTTCACATTCATGTAATGGATTATAAAATTGAATATGATGAATTCAATTGAAAAAGGTCGAATATAATTACATGGAATGTTTAAATCTTCTAAAATTCATTAAATTTAATTGTATAAAGGAATAAAAACTATCCTGGACATCTCCCATGACACATATACATGAAATGTTAATGTCAAATTTACTGTATAAATATAATAGTCATTACCATGTCCCCTCAAATAATTTTACCGATCACATTGATAATGGGTGATATGATATAGAATAAAAAACCCACTAACATATTATTCGTTTTACACCGTGGACTACCACCTTAGAGCTGACTTTCTCAAACCCCCTTGGACACACATATTGGTCTCCACTCAAGTCATTATTGGTTAATCTATGGACATCATATATGGAAAAAAAAATAATGTTATTGCCATCGTTATTAGTTTCATAGACATTGTAGGTCTACAAATACATTGGGTTTTCTATGGATGAGCTCTATGGAGTCAAATATGACCCCTTTGTAATTGACCCTTGGTATTAGCCTTCATGGGTTTTTCACAAGATTATTCAGCACATGATATACACGCATGAAACAGAACACTATAGTGTATTTCATATTTGATTATATATCTATAATATTGATATTCATCATTTATAGTGTTTATTTTATAACATTTTCATTTATACTAGACTGTCTCACATTTCATTTGTAGCTTTTATTACAATTAAACCTGAGAAATATTTCATCATATATTAATATACTAGATTTTTTATAAACATGGTTAGTAGAGGCCTACTAAGTATATATCAAACCCAGAAGGGGCCTCCAATTATTAAATAGAATGATTTCAAAGATGAGGTAGGTATAATGGAAATTTCTCAGTCAAGAGATAATAATATCTGTATAGTTTATAATATAAGTGTAAAGGATTAACCTTGACTCACAATTCTATTGGATATTGTTTTTTTTCTTTTGGGTATTTTTATATTTGTGTATGGTATATGTTCCTATTTACATGAATTCTTATTCTCTTTTTTTATATAATCATGAAATTGACATCATTTTTTCTTCATTCATAATTAGCGTGGTTTGGTATATTTATATTATATGGATGTTCACTTATTTGACTTATATATAATAATTATTATTTATCAATTAATTATTTTTATATCACGACTATGATACACTCAAATAAAGATAGTATAGTTTCCCCACCATTCCTTTATAGGCCCTTAATCCTTGTTGGAAACCTCTAGTGTATAGGGAGACTTGCTTAAGCTATTGTGGCTAGCAGTTATGATACTATTATAGAGTAATCCAGGTCTGGATGTTAAACATATTTTCATCCAATAATAAAACACTACATAGACGTTTAAAAATTATTATATATTAAATACAATTGTTAGGAAAACATGTAAACATAATTCAAGATTTCAAATAGACAAAATCATTAATCATTCTACTTCGAAAATATTAAAAAAATATTCTTGACCTTTATCCATTAAAAACTTCTATGTTATATTCCAATAACTATTAAATTTTTTTTATTTGTTACATATAAATATAAAATTAAAAAATTAAACATGTGAGGTTTCATTTATACCCTTTCATACATACACATGATATACTTTCTCCCCACACATGAAGAAAACTCATAATCCCTTTTAAGATGCACCTTGGGTTTTCACTGCACCATTTTCATAAGTGAGAAAATCCTCCATTTCCATCATAACTTTATCTATTTTTTCTCCATCATTTTCATCATCTTTTAGTCCCCATCCAAGAAATATGAATATGATAATCATTTATCTATCTTCATATCACATGGTATTGTATCCTTATTGGACGAGATGTTTTTAGATACTAGTTCCCTTTAAAGGATAGGATTAATAACATTTATTAAATAATTAATATTTCAATTTTAAATACATACATAGTTTGTAGCATTTTATATTCAACATGAAATATTGGTTTCATATATGGAGAAATTTTTTTCTTCATTTTTCCTTCCACTTAGGAACTTTGCCTCCTTATCCAGTTGTTTCTATCAAGGAAAATTGTTTTATGAATATAATACCATAAAATCATTGGACCTAATATTTTATATTCCTGATTATTTCTTAGTTTTTTTAATCAATAACAACCATTAATCCATATACCCTGAGATATGGTAAACTTTAATGAAAAGTTTTACCTTTTTATTACATCATAGAGGGATAAATATCTTCTCTGAGGAACATATTTCTTTCCTAGATAAAAAATATTTTAATTCCCATTTATTAATTGATGTTGTTGGCCCATGTAGTAGTAAAATAGCATTACACCACATAATGAACGAGAATTATATTCTATATGGGAAAATATTCAGATCATAATGTGTTTACCATCACAAATAAATTTATAATTTGATTAGTTCCATCTGCAACACTAGTTGCAACCTCATTATCTTCCCCATTATGTGAATCCATACATGGAGTAAATTAATAGATAAAATCGATATTCCATTAATTTGGTTCCACTACTAAATAATTGAATACACTAGAATAAATAATAACATTAGGAAAAATTATGTATAATACAAAAAATAGTGAAAAAAATACATTAGTTGAAAAAAAACATTTACAAGAAAATAACATAATCATAAATTTTTCCCATTGGGATGGTTTTGATTTATTAAAAATATTTTTTAATTCTTCAAAATATATTAAATTAAAATTTGAATTATCCATAGAATATTCTATTCCAGTTCCAAACTACATATATAGTGAGGTCCATCATCAAATATCAAGTGATTATGTTGTCAACACCCAATGTGACCTTTTTAGAATTATCATCACTATATAACACCGTGTTAGAGTATTTTACATATTTGGTATCCATATAAGGATGCATAACTAGTAAAACAATATAATAACTTCTCCACCATAAAATCAGTATATTATTCTATAATTAAGTTCAATGCCTATCATAGGGTTATTTTCACTAATATACTCTCCCCAAAATCGAGTTCCAAATGTTTTGACAAAACATCCTATTATAACAAGTGTAAAAACCATTTACACATGTAGCATAGTGGTGATGTCTACATTATTAAATTTGAAAAAAAATATGGAATAACATAGAAAACGGAAAATTGGTTTAATTTTTTTGGGAAACTAGAAACATACTTAAATATAATATTATAAATGAAAACATGAAATTAAATATATAACATTGTGTCATAAAATCATAATTTCATTTAAAATACACCTTCTTATCCACAATAAAACACTTCTTCAAATTGTAATGTATGGAATCATAATAATTGGTGAACTATAATTCAATATAAGGGTATTCAAATAGTCTCATATATAAAAAATAAATAATGTATAATTATTATTGATTTTAAATTAATATACCATATTTCACTCAATCAATTTATTGTGAAAATATGACATGAATAAATAATGGTCAAATAATTACATATAAAAAAATTAAAGGTTCTTGAAAAATAACCAGGGATAATTAAACTATTTGAATGATATCATGTATCATGAATAAATAATATCATAATGTGGTAATGCATAATGGTAGACATAATAATAATAGATACAATGGATTAATCAATGAAATATTAGATAAATATGTAAGTCCACAACCAAATACAAAAGATAATTTGATTCCTTATAACTAATGATGTATTGGTGGGATATACTAATCCCATCCCATAACATACTATGTAAAATCCATTCCTCATATAATGTGGGTAAAAAAGAATCAATGTAAACATTCATATTTAAACCCCAATGTAGGATGTGTTAATAATTACCAAGGATAATAATCTTAATAACAATCCATTCATAGTAATATATTGATTTTTATCAAAATAATACATACTTAATCAAAATGATCATAAATAATGTGGATAAATGATAATGATTGTATAATAACAACATAATAAAAATTCTTATATAGTAAAATGTGGGTTCTTTTCCTTAATGAGTAGAAATACCATAAATATTCCATTATAATAATTCATGTGGAAAACATCATTTTATAATAGAACATCACTTCCAAAAACTAAAAATATATAGTATATTAGAATTTGTTTTCATTTTAATGAAACCTAGATTTTTTTTAATATTCAACATAATGAGTGGTCATGATGGTGGCAATTGTATGTTTAGGATGAGTATTTCAAAACAATATTTCATTTCACATTAACTATATGAAAAGTTATTTACATTATTATATAGAAAAAGTATTAATATTTCTTTTAAAAAATTTGATAAAACTTAAAATGGGAAAATTTTCATTAGAAAATTATTTTCAAAATATTATAATGTACATGGAAACATTTTTATAAAACATGGATATCAGAAAAGTTTTTTTTATAGAGTAGATAAATGAATTCTAATACCTCTTAAAAAATTAATATGGCATCATTTGTTTTTATTTAGAAGAAAATAATAATAATTAATGTATTATAGAGAAACAAAAATGGATAATAATATTTAAATGTATCATGAAATACATAACATAATATTTTAATAGCAATTTGTTTTATTAAAAATCCATAAAAAAATTATATGGTAACATAAACCATTACCATATTGTTAAAATATAAATAATAATTCTCTTAAAACATATAAATAATAATAATACCTTAAATAACATTAATTAAAATGGCCTCATGATATAAAATATGAAATTTGATGTATATACCCCAATGAAAATAGATAATTACTGAATAAGGCATATGCCTCATTGAAGTAATAGAGTGATGAGAAACCCTTAAATTTTTAATAATGTCGATGTTAGAATTATTATATGAATCTCTTATGTGTATCAATTGTTAATCCACATAAAAATGAAAAATTATTAGATAATAATAATTTATTACAAAATATTAATATATATGAGATAATGATAAATTATTTTAACCCAATGAAAAGAAATTCAGTTATGAAACACATTACTACATAGTAATTTTCAAATAAAATACACATGGTTGTAATAACTAAAATATAAAATTTTAAATACAATTTGTATGATATATTTAGTATATCACATGTAAAATTGGTATTTTATACACCATGTTAAATAAATTAGATGCATAGCCCTACAATATACAACAACGACATGAAATTGAGACCAAATCCATTAAATCTTGACTGAATTATTTTATATGTATCTGAGGTTAAATTATAATAAATATATATTTATAAAAAATAAATTAAATAAACATAATAATAAATTTAAATTCATAAATGATTAATTTTTTTATTTTTATGACATTTTTATTAAAAATTATTTGTTAAATTCACTTTTCAGGAGATAATTTAATTATTATTCCTATATGTCATGGTTCGAAAATTTTATTAATTTTTCATTGTTCATGTTTACATATTATGAAAAATGTTAAAAAGTATATTTAAATAATATATAATTAAAATATATGTATTTATAACATCCCATATATGTTATATATTTTATAATGAATTACAGTATTCCTAGAGATGTTATGTCATGTGTTAACATGAACGTTGTTTTTGTTTTCTCAAATGATGGAATATAGGAAAGGTAAATAATAATAATAATATATAAACCCATTATTATATCTTTTATTTCATTTATGTTTTTTAAATATAAATTTTTTACCATACTTGAGAAAATAAAATGAGATACATTTTACATTGTTGTTACGAAGATGTAGTCCACAAGTGTGCATGGGGGACATTATTGTTTTCAAAATGATTTGAAATTAAGATGTTATATTTTTTATTATAATTAAATAAATAATTTTATATAATAAATATAACATAAATACATTACTAGTATAATTAAAACATTCGTGATATTTGGAGTTAGATAATGAATTACATTTTTTTGCAAGGTGGTAGTTAGTGTCACATACAATTTGTGGTTTTGTTACACCTTAAATGGAACATGAGATGGATATAAATTATTAAAAATTCTCAATAAAATATTATTATATATGATTTATTAGTTTTATTATATCATTATATTCAAATAATAATTTATGGCTTTATATGAAGAAAAAAAATGAGGATATATTGTTATAAATCGTACTACTTCTTCAGACAACCTCTATAGGATTATACATAAAGGCTTCAAGGATTGGATTTATGATCCCCAATGACTATTGGATGTGGTTATAGATGTAATTATGTTATATTTTTATTTATTTTATTATCTAAATGGACCTTAAAGGCTTATAAAAGAGAAAAAAATGACCTGAAATAATTGGGGTGAGTACATATATGAATTTTTTTAAGTATAAAAGTGATACCAACATTTTCAAAATTTCATAGGGAAAAATAGTGTATAATTATAGTTCCATGTAATATAATATTATTCAATATAAATAATATAAATTGAACATGTTTATAAGTCTTTTTAAAATTTATCTTTTTGATTAACCCCCAACAAACCCATTTTATCCTCAACCGAATTAATTAATTTTTACAATTTATTATATCCCAAAATTAAGATGGAAATGTTATTTAATATTAATTAATATTTTTAAAAATTTAATATATATTATTTCCAAATTTAATTCATATTTCTGGTATAACTAAACTTTAAATTAATTCATGAGAGGTAACAAAAAATATTTTCCAAAGGAAATGTTTTAAAAAGTATAAAATATTTTTATATCAAAATTGATTACATATTTTATTAAAATGAAAAAATTTAATTAATTATAATATAATTTATATAATATATCTTTTAGAATAGCTTCATAACAAAATGTTTTTTTAAATCATTTAAATAAAATGGTAGTTTTCAATAGAAACCATTCTTATTAAAGTTTCATCAAAAAATATACCTTTTTAGAAAACAATAAAAAATAAAATTAGGAAAAATTTGAAATGATAATATAAAAAATGATGTTTTTTAAAAAAATTTGTTTAAAAATTTTAATGTTTTAATTTTAAATTAAGAATCAAAGAAGTAACAAAACAACTTTGTAGAAAAATTTCATTTTTATGATTCGAACATGGTTTATTATTATCTTATGAATTGAAAACAGATTATATGAATAATATAAAACATATTGAATATAATAAATATATGTAAATAAAATAATTCCACAATAGTGAATACTTTATTTTATTATTATGAAAACAAACTATGTCCATATAAACTATTTTTTCAGAAAAATATTTCTTTTACTTTCAAATGATTTTTATTTACATTTAACTAATAAATAATGAATATATATTACATGTGTTTTAAAAACATATATTAAATTAATATTTCCTATTGATACATATTATTTGAATGACTCGGATTTAAAGATATTATTTATATAATATATTTCTGAGGTAATTTTTGTTTTCTGGTTCTTTTCATATATATTTTTAAAAATAATGTTATTAATTTAAAATTTTTTAGTGTTACATATATTTTGTTTATTTTTACCAAGTTATGAAGAATAAATATTTTCATGAGTATCTTGAAGGAAATATATTTCCTTCTCATTTGTGTTATATTTTTTTGACTATTTAAAGTTAGTATCATGAATGTATTTGGCTCTCCAAGACAACTAAATTGATCATTATTTCAGGATTATATCTATTAAATTATTCCACTGTAATAAAATAGACTCCTACTATAGTTTACTAGAGTTGTATTTGTTACATTATGTACATTTATTTACAATACATTTATGATTTCAGTGTGGAAATTAATTTATAAATGTTTTGGGCATCAAATTATTTCTATTTGAGAAATTTCTCCATAAAAATGTTGTTTCATACACTAAAATATATTATAGTACATATTACTTATCACTATATTATTATTTCATGGTCCCTCTTAAATATTTTTATTCACTAAGAGTTATTTTTTAATGTGATTACTCTTACATTATAGAATTTTTTATATAAAATATATTATTTTCATTAGTTGATTCATATATGAATGGTTATCACCCCCTCTAGGTATAATAGATGTTAGGGGTCCAATATGTACATATCGATGTGTTATATATAGAAAATATAATATACTTGATATATGTAATGTGGTTTTGCATGTCAATAAACCACATATTCGACTTGATCAAGGATATAAATGTTGTAAATGTATTAAGGACTGAGATTCCCTTTCTTATACAACATTTGGACTTCATTCCATAATGATATATTATTTAAATTTTATCAATAGAATCAAATTCAATGTTGCAATGATGACCAAAAAGGTATATTGTCTATCAAAATAGTATAAATTTCATATAAAATTGAATGGTTTTATCATTGTCTGACATCTTCTAGATATGATTGGGTCCTATAAAACATACCCTATAAAAATTGATACTAGCAGTTTGAATTTTGAAGAACATTCCATATATATCCTTATAAGGATCTATTTTAATACTATAATGAAGAATTTTATTATATAAAATTTTTACTAGAAAAATTATTAAATCCTAAAAAAAGTTATTTATGTTGAAATTGGTCTCAACACATCCTCTAGAGATTTAATGTTTGTCCCATATTGAACATCCTTCTAAGTGTGATAAGAAAAACTAAAACTAAACTCTTTATTCAGCACATTCTAAAGGACTCTATAGAACCAGGAAGGTAAAACAATGTACTCATTTTGATACAATAGATAGTGTAACATCTTATGATATTTCCACCTTTCTTATTTATACCTAATAAATTTGGTAAATATAAAAATTATTCCTCACATTAATGATATATAATGGAATTGTATGGGGTCCAATACCACATAAAATTGATTATTTCATTTATATTTCATGGGGAGTCCTTTGATGAAATATATGTTTATGTATTCTAATTTTAATTCGGGTTTTGGAAATGGTCACATCATACCATTTAAATCATATAATTAAACTTTTTCATATTGGTATACAGAGAATCAAGATACAAATTATTTTATATCCCTCTTATTTTTATCACACCATATGTTTTTCTGTAGATCCCAGAAAGTATTTGTGCTTCCACAATTAATAGATTTTAAATAAATATAAAAATAATCCTGAAGTTATCTATATAGTGTTTTTTATAGGATACATAGTCGGTTTCCAAATACTAAAACACAATTTTTTGAAAATATTAACTTCATAATATTCACAACTTTTTTTAGTAGGACCTCGTCACCTTTTTTAGAAATATTCTTCTTCTTAAGAATATATTTTTTATGATTTATTTAAGAATGTTAGGATAAAATTACATTTATGATTCCCATGTTCATCCTTTAAATTTCCATGAAAATGATAAAACATTCATTTATTATCATGGTTAGTATACATTTCAATTTTTTTACTTAGAGAATCTATAACATTATTATCCTTCCCATAATGGTAATGGATTGAAAATTAATAATAATACTAAAAATGTACTGAAATTTGTTGAAAGATATTGATTTGTTTGTGCATATATACATGATGGTCATATGATCTATATCTATGTCCCACTTTTTCCACATAGATAATATATCCATATAATCAATGTCAAGACGACAACAACAAATTTCAGATCATGTGTTGGGTTGATATTATAGAGACCAAAGCATCCATACATTAATATTAATTATTTTAAGATCAATAATAATTAAATTTCATAAAATAATGTAGGATCAGAACAACTATTAATTTTTGGAGATGTGGAAACATGAAAACCTAGTTTATAAGTGAACTAAATATTATTTTACTAAATTATTCATAACAATATATCTTCTTAAAAATCTCATACCTAACACATTTTTTGGTAAAATGGGGAAATGAAACCTAATAATTGGTGACACCAGATTCTCAGTATGTGCTAACACAGGAGATGTCCAAAATATATGATAATAAGGGTACAAGAACATGAAAATACTATTTTATAAAGTGTATAATGAAAATCATAGATCATAAACTTTATTTATTTCATTTATCATTTTAGTTCAAAATAAAATAATCTCATTGTAGTAAAAAACAAGATTCATGAGATCATAACATTGTAAATATATATATTTTATGGAATACACATAATAATATAAAATATTCTATCAGAATTGTCCAAAAAGGTATTAATAATATGATTACAATGGGATAAGCACCCACATACCTGCTTAGGGATTAAGAATACATCCATTTTACCCTATATCAAGATTGGGATAACCACTCATGTACTATCTTTTAGGCAGGTTATAACCTCACATGAAACTTATGAGCTCAATATAATGTTAAGAATTACCCAATTAATAGGAATTATATATAGGTACCACATATAACTTAAAGAATATATTTTTGGGTCATAAGATCATAATAAATTCATCATTACATATCTTTGGAAAATAAATTGATTACACAATAATTTTATCATTTCATAAAATCATAAATAATGGAAAATAAATTGGTTTCATAAATATCTTCTCATCATAGAAATAAACTATACAAAGAAATAATAAGTTTGGTACAATTAGATTGTTTTCCCTAATAAATAATTACTGACATCAAAAGATGTCATTATATTTTGGAAATTATTTTGAATGATAAAATAAATCATTTATATTTGAAACTAGTCATTCAACTTTTAAAAAAATAAAATCATATACATTTTTAAGAATACTTTTTTCTTAATAATAACTTTGGAAACATTTAGGGTTATACATAAATATAATTCAAAAAATTAATTTAGGAAAATATTTATTATACATTGAAAATTACGGTAAAAAATTAAAATAACAAAACATTTTAAAATTATTTTCTTAATAAATAAAATTCTAAACATATAATATTATAATATTATCATTTATCGATCATGATGGAAGAAAATTCCATTCATGAAATGATCATTTTAAAAAATTTATTCTATTCCCATTTCCAATAAAAATACAAAAGAACCACTTTCATAAAACAAATTCAATTAATATTCTAAAATATTATGTAAAGAGTCAAGAGTGGGTTAAAATTAAATTTAAAAATCATTTTATAATAGAAAAAAATATTATACATTTTTTAATACATGGACATGGATGAAAAATATTTTTCAACTAAAGCGAGAAATAAAGTCAAATATTCCTTATAAAATTGAATTTTTGATCTCTTTTTTAATTAAAGATAGTGAATTGAAAGGAAACACCTATTATTAATAAATCACAAGAATAGAATAAATTTCATGAGTATATTTATAAATAGATCATAATATATCATCATCAAAAACATATTCATAAACTACCATGAAAATATAATTTGATTTTAAAATGAAATGGGTACCATGTTTTGTACCATTCGTTTAATAATTCCGATGAAAAAATAAAAAATAAAATGAATTATTTATCCTAAAAATAATTAAATTTAATATTTAACATTTCAATTGTTATTTATATATACCTCATAGAGGAATATATTTTCATAACATAACATAAGTCTCAAATATGGCAATTTGAGACAAATATCTCATACCACATTGGTAAATTTAAATCCATAATCCCCGTGAAACATAAATCCTAATTTAAATATATATTTCCACATAATATTGATATTAATAATGATAAAATAAATTCATGCATAATATATACACCACACAAACGAAGTGAGAGATAAATATTGTATTAGACTCATAGAAATAAATGTTAGATAATAACTGACTACCTCAAGTATTTAATTCCATCTTATAAATTATAAAACCATATATAATATAAATATATATTGTTATTATACATATATAAATAAATAATAATCATATTTATGATAAAATGTTGTATTAAATTATTAACTTTTATTATTAATTTATTCAAAAATCCTTGTTAAAATTTTATTTAGGAAAGAATTGATATATTTTTCATGAATGTTTTTGTTTTTATATTCAGTACTTCTGTTTTTATAATTTTTATTGAATATATATATTTTATACAATTATATAAAGGTCATATATATTCATTATATATATATATATCTAGTGTAACCCATAATGTTTAGAGACAATAAATTAAATTACACTATTCATAGAGACGATACGCCTAAGTACGCATGAATCTTTTTTCCATTTTATCGTAGGTTCAAATGAATATATGGTAAATAATATAATTCCTTTTAATATTTATTTTAATTTAATATATATAATTTATATTTATTTAATTTTCTAATATAACATTACTTTTAAATCGTATGTGAAAAATGAATCACATCACTTTGCAAGGTTATAGTCTTCTATTCACACGAGCGACATTATCAAATTCATACCAAAAAAATATTAATTTTATGTTCTATAATCATTAAAAATTATAATGACACAATACCTATCATATATATAAACATTAAATCCATAATTGTATCCTATTGTGAGAGGTAGTGATTGAAGACTTTTAACATTGGTTTACAAGCAGGTAGTCCACCACACACATGGTCACCAGTTTCATTTCCCATTTGACGGAATTTAATATAGATATAGGTCATTAAACTAACATAGTATCACATTATTACAAGAAAGATACTTGTTATATTGTTTTATATTATTTTAGTAACACTTTAAGGTGATGGAAGTAGTCATAAAACAAATACTAAGGTTTCTGAATTTCACACAATCTACTTAGAGACACTTTTTATTAATTACTCAATTCATAATAGGAGGGTTTTATAAAAAAATAATTCCACTAGATTGTATTGAGTAAGATAATAGAGATATATTGGTATTCATTTTCTAAACCAATGGGGTTTTGAAGTTTGAAGACTAAAATAATGAGGTGGCCATTTATAAGTGGGGGAGGACACACATGAAAAATATTAAAATAAAAAGTTATACCTCTGTTTTTCACGTACCAAAATGTTCGACAATTATAAAATACCAAAACATATATATTCCCTTTAATTGTGAATATTATATGACTATATGTTCTTTTACCCATCATAATATTAGACTAACCCTTTGGTATATCTTGTTTACCACTAATAGAAGTAAATTATATTTACTATTTATACAATTAATTTCTAAAAAAAATTATTATATAATTTAAATTAATATTATTAAGAATATACTATACATTTATACCAATTCAATTCAAATAATTTAAAAAATAGAATTTAACATTAACCACGTAGATGCAATGAAAAATATGTTTTCAATAGAGAAAATTTCTATATTTATAAAAATATTAAATATAAAATGTTAATATAAAAAAATTTAATTAAGATAAAATGTATTAATTAATATATTATTGAAATAATTTAAATTTTAATATCATCTTTAATATATTTTATGTTTTTAAAATATTTTAAATTAAATGAAAATTATTAAAAAAATGTATTTTTCTCTAGCCACTTCAAATTAAATAATATAATAATATTATCGAATATTTAATATTTGATAATTTTTATATGTTCGATTTTAAAATATTTTATTTATTATAAAATAAATTTCAAATTTTTTTTAAATAATTATTTCTAAAATTAACTCCCAAAATTCAAGTGAATTTCTATTTGAAAAAAATATACATTTTATGTTTACATTGGGATTTATTCTTATTTCATAACATTAAAAATACATAATATGAATTTAATAAAATTTTATTGAATTTATTATATATAAATTAGAATAAAATAATTCAAAAATAGTTTTTTCTTTAATTTAATTAGATAAATAATTTTTATGCGCATTAAAAAATAGTTTTATAAAAAGTGATTTCATTTTTTTCAATGGGTTTTTATGTTCATTTATAATTTAAGAGTATAAAAATAATAAATATTTTATATATGTTTCAACAATATATTTTTTTGGAATTTTGTAGTCATCTCTTTAAAATTATAAAATTCCATTATCGAAAACCGACATAAAAAATTGTTCATAAAACATTCTCGTGAAAATAGGAAAACGGAAAATATAAAGGTCATCTCAAATGACACATAATTAAGAACCAAATAAAATAAAAACTATATTATTTTAAATCATTAACATGGTAGAGAATATGAATTATTTAGGATTACTTGAAAGGGGTAGATAATATGATCCCGAGAAAGTTAACCACAAAAAACCATATATATATATATATGAATAATTCAATAATTATTGATTCAATATGAATAAAATTAATATTATGTTTTTCTGATGATATTTTTTCATAATGATGACGGAATTTCATAACATAAATATTTATAAAATGAGAAAATATTCCTAGTTTATTTCTTTTCAAAAGAACAATATCTTCTACTAATTGTGATTTGATTAATTTAAACTTTATCTCTATTTCTAGAAAGTGGTAATTATTTTTAATACCTAAAACACTAAAGGATCATAAGAACCATTAAAGAAAGATAATGTGATTCTTATATTTATGGTTATCCTAAAAAACCAAATTGGTAGAATATGTTATTTAATATACATAAGTATTTAATTTTCAAAATAATACGAGAATCCCTAAAACCTCATCCAATGATTAATTTAAATCATATTTAAATGGTTAACCTTATGTCCATTCTAAAAAAATTATAATTACACTCTATAAATTCTATAAAATCAATTTCACATTAATCCCCCAAAATTATATGGTAGCTCTTAATTTTAAAATTCCAAATAAGTTAATACAATGGTTTTATATTCTCCTAAAATATGGTAATAAAAATAATTACCATAAAAATATCAATGAATACAGACATGGTTTCTCATTATAATAATAAACCAAAGATTATTGAAAATATACATTAAATAAAATAATAATATAAAATCGATTACTTATAATTGAAATCATATTTTTATATTAATAATTTCCATGGTCATCCACACCATCTAAATTAAAATAACTATATAAATAATTTCATTATAAAAAATAATAATCATTATATCAATATTAGGAAAAATTATTTGCTAAATTTACCTTAATCACCTGTTATCCAAATAATATAACCTTTCCATAATGTTACTTTTTTCATAAAGAAGAAATATTTAACTTATTCATGCAAATTATTAATTAAAATATTCTAAAAAATATTCAGTATATATTTTTTATGATATATATAACATATTTCATGAATTCTATTACATATAAACATTAATCAACCCCCATAATTCAAAAACCATTAACTGTGACTTATCATATTATTAATAAATACCACATTTATTTCATTTGTCAATTATATTCATTTCATCATTAATATTAAAAACCATAATCATATAACCAAGATGATCTTAATAAAATTATTTACTTCATGGTCATAAATTTGTATAATTGTAATTATTTCTACATTTAAAACATTTTCACATTCCTGATTCCATTGGGAAACCATCATTCTCATCCACAGCATTAACTATAAATTTCATTTTTCCCCATAAAGTTCATAAAATATTCCTTCATTCTCATAAAATAAATCAACATATCATCCTATTAATATATTACCTTGAGTTTATCTTCCCATGTTATAGAAATATATGACAATGAGTCTTCCTAATTAAATGTCTCCACCACCAATAATCTCCTAACAATCTACCATTCTCTTATTTATTGAGTCTTGGAGTTAGATAAAGTGAAATATATTAATCAAATATCATAATAATAATATATGAACAATCACAATATTATTCACTCAATTCATCACTCCATTAACATTCTTATCAACACATTATTGACCAAATTCAAATTTACCATAATTCCATATAGTTATCACCATTGGCTAATCCAAATATCATAGTGCAAGAAAAAATATTTATATTTGGAAACCAAATAATAAAAATTCTCTTATTAGATGTATATGTCATGTAACATTACTTTAAATATATAACACCATTGGATTATCTTATATTATTCATTTTAATTATTTTAATACATCATGATATTCCAGTGAGATTTTGTGAATTCCCAAAGCAAACCCCATGGTATTTTCAAACTATGTCTCTAGTAAGGCCCATTTTCATGTACCAATTAACAATCAATTAAATCCAAATGAAACTTTTTATAGTTATTATACCTGTTTGAATCTATATTAGATCTATGTACACATGTAGTATTTATAATGGGATGTAATTTAATGGAAACAACTTGACCAATCCATCAACAAAATTCCATTTTAATTTTCTAAACATAGAGTTACCCATATACTTATCTCTATAAATATCACTTTTGAATTCAGTATATGTTTCTCATCTTAGATTCCAAATATCTTTTAAACCAATCCAATGATACCAATATTTTCGATCCATGATTTTATAAATAGATATTAAATATTCTTGGATGAATATTTATTACATTAACCCGATACAAGTAAGGGGATTTTAATGATTGTGTGTACTTGGAGACATGGAAACATAACCAACGTGTTCTTATGATTTCTACATCACCTACCACATATTTATTTATAACTATAACACTTACTTATATTTTTATATTTAATACCTTTTATTATATCATGGGTAAGGGAAACAGAATAAAGGGTGATCAAATTTGCTTAGTAAATGTAAACAAAGATGTTATAAACAAAACTTCGGTAAAAGGGTAAAATAACATGAGAATTTTATTTGAAAATACAATTCCTAAATATCCAAAATCATAATATTGAGTCATGTAATATATAATTTTAGTTATTAATACATGAATAAAATAATAAAAAAAGGAAATTTCCCATGTTATCAAAGCATTGGAACTTGATATATATATTTTTTGGTATACACATATGCACATAAACTCATATGTCAATACTGATGAGATTCATTAGAAGTTAGGCTTGGTATAACCACCCATTTAATTTCTTCAAGATAGAGATAAAATTCCATATACCATCTATTGGATAATGTATGACGACACATATTCCATCCCTGGATCATTAGATAACTTCTTTTGTACCCATTGAGATCAAATAAAATTAATCATTACATATTTAATTTAAGTGTTTTATATGTCCAACCCGTCACATGAACTATACATTTGGGTTCCATATTATAAAAAAAATTAATCATTGCATTTTTCAAGAAAATAAATAGTTTTCAAAAACACGTAATCATTTTATTACAATATAATCCATGGAAAAGAATAATGCTTCACAAACATCTTATCATTAGATAGAAAATAAATATAGTGAAAATAAGGTAGAAACAATTAGACCATATCCACATAAAATATTAAATAACATAAAATTATATAATGTTATAAATAAAATGACTTTTACATATTATATTAATGTTTACTAGAGAAAAAATAGTTTATCCACATTAAATAAAACATTCTAAAACAAGAAAACATTTTAGAAACAATTTCTTCCAAAATAACCATGGAATCTTACAGGAGTAGCTTTATTGATTATTAAATCATTTAATTGGTGAAAATATAATTTGATATATATTATTTACATTGAAACCAATAAATTCATAATTAAAATAAAAATACATTTATTTGAAATAATAATTGAAAATTATATAGGAATCTTTAAGACTTTGATTGGTAATGACAATGGAAAATTACATTCTTGTTTTACAGGTTCATGAAAATATTCATTACAAATTTTATATTAAAATTCAAAATTCATTATTTAAATAAGGATATATAGATTGCCATAAAAAATATAGTTAAAAAATAATTCATAAAAACATTTTTTAATAAAAATTAGTGAATGGTAAAATATTTAATTGTTTTTTTTTGAAAACATAGTCTGAGAAAAAAATAAATTTTCAAATGTATAGGAAAATAATGTTGAATTATCCCCAACATCGTATTTTTTATTAAATGAGTAATTAAAGAGACTAAAACATAAAGAAAACATTAATTCTAAATAAATAACCATTGTATTTGAAAATTCTTGAGTTTCTTAAGAGATATATCATATTATATAATCACTAGAAAAATAGTCATAAACAACCCTAACAAATAATGAGATTATAACATAAAATAAGTACTACAATGGTAACATATTAATTATAATACGAATGAAAGAATAAAATTTAAACAAACAATGTTTATAATTATTAATATATGTTCATTATTAATCATTTCAATGATTTATTATATACACCTCATAAATAATTTATGTTATTTATATAACTTTTGTCTCAATGAGGGAAATATGACACAAAAAACCATGACTGTATAGGTAATGTATGATCCATAATCCTTATTAAAAAGAAATAAAAAAATTTAAATTTTAATATTAATAATTTTAGATATAATGATCATTAAATAAATTCATTTTATGTATATACATCACATAAATTAAATGAGTTTTTAATATAGAATTTGTCCTATAGAAATATAGGTTTTATGCAAAAAACCTTAGTTTAGGTTCTGAAATCTATTATACATGTACAAAACTCTAGTATAAAAATTTATTAGTTATTATTAATATATTAAATAATTATAGTTATTATTATAATATAATATATGATATACTTATAAAATTTTATATCTAATATATTTAAAATTCATTATTAAAATCACATTTCAGCTAATCACTGCATTGCTTTTCATGTATATTTTCGTCTCTTTTCATCGATCATATCAATTTTTTCATGCTAACATTATCACTATAATTTCGAACATGATATAAATATCATATACATTAAGTATATAATTAACGGGAGTACTAAATCAAAATTATATATATATAATGTATTACGACGTTATGGATAATGTATGTTGTGAATACAAATGAACATTGATTCCATTTTCCTGATGGATGTTATGAAAGGAAGTTAAATAACATAATACCAATATTTACATTTTGTTTAAATATATATTTCTTATATTTTTATAAATTAACCTTATTATCTTTTATGTATATCTAAATTAAAACATGAATCACATTGCATTGTGAGGTAGTATTTCACCAAACACACTATTGACATTATCATACTATCATGGAATAGAAATTAAGAATTTATATGTGATATTACAACTTCAATATTGTAGTAATATACAATATATAATATATTCAACCATAATCATTTATTATATCCATCAATGAGATGTGGGGTTGTAAAATGAATAACATCAGTTCGTGAGGCAGTGGTCCACCATAAACATAATCAATGGTTTCATTTCCCATGTGATGGAAGAGAATAAATATGTATGAAGTGTCTTATATTTTTCATGTATTAAATTACATTTTTTATATATTTATTTCAAGACCACGCATTGATACAATATGCGATTTTGTGGCCTAGTGTGCCCGGAAAAGTTGGGTGAAAAATATTAATCTTTTAATAGAACAGACATATGGATTCCCTATAAAAGAAGAATAATTCATAAATGATTTCCTAGATAAGAAATAAAATTGTACCATTGATATCAGAATGGTTCTTCATCCTAGGGGTAACCAATATTTCGGTTAGTGTGGGTCATTTATTGAAGAATTCACCAAGAAGGTACCTATTAATAAAGTAGTTAATCGAAAATAATTTATATTTAAAATACTCATAACACATGAATTATGAACGGTATTGGAAATATGATATCACCATTGAATTGGTAATGTGTTTTTTCCCTTGGAGTGACTTTACCCTAGTTGTTGTGGATCTTCTATGAAAAAATACCAAATAATCAAATTATTTTTTAAATAATTTAAATAAAAACTATATCTGCTGACACATTGAAATTTCTTTTAAATTAATCCTTTTGTTGAAATCTTAGTGTTAGCTGTCTAACCTTGAGAACATAGGATAATCAATAGGGAGAGATTTGGAAGATCTCTATCGAATAAACAACTACAGATCATTGAATTATGATCAATGCATAACACATTTGATGTATAATCATCAATAATTAGACACATCACTCATCCTTAATCAGAAACATATTATAATTGAGGATAGGATATTTTTTCTTTTTTATTTTCCCATTATTTTTTCCATAATGAATGCTAGTTAATCCATGAGAAAATTGATCCATGGTTAGATCATTATGAGATGGTTGATAATTATAGTTCTTATTTTTGTTTGATTTCCAAATTATTCATTGTTTTTGTTTATAATAAGAATTAATAAAGTATAACACAAAAAAAGGAGGTGGTATATTATTTAGGGTGTTCCTTTTCATTTCCATTACAATGCTTCTTGCTTTCATTAAGGTTTGACACCCATGGACATGATTCTACTCGATGGTTTGTTACAATCATAATCAGACCCTTATATTAGAGGAAAAAATACCGAAGAGGACAAATTTGAGTAGATCACGTCCATAAGATCTCAAATCTATGTCCATTTTGTTTTATGGTCAAAGGAGGGGGCTTGGTGTTCCACGAATGTGACCAAAAGTGCGGGTCTGATGATACGGTCCAACAAGGCATGACATCAGTCTAGAGAGGCAAAGTGGTGGTGATTAGAGGTGACAGAGAATAGAGGTGGCAAAGTGAAACATAGTGGCTAGTTGTGGCCACATGGGACGTGGCTGAAGACTGGATGAAACAGGGTCGGGTAGAGCTTGTCAGCATGATAAACATGTTCAAACCAAACAGGTAGGGGTAGGAAGGATAGTGTTGGGTTGAGTGGGTCGGGACCAAGCAAAAGAGGCCGGGAAAAGTGAGCATGTTGGGTCACAGCTAGTGGGTTTGGTCGGACAATTCTTTCAAGTAGGATCTAGGTATGACCTGGGTTAAACCACAGGTCAGCTAGGGGCAGTCACACGGTCGATCATGGGGTGGTAAACCATGAGGTTGGTCTAAAACTCTGTATCCCCTTCATTGAAACATTGAAATGTGATGTCCATAAAATTCTTCATCTATTTTATGATTCATCTACAAATTCAGGACCCATATTATGAGATGATTTTTTTGACATAATGTGAGGAGTTTTCAGGTTGTACTAGTAAAGGCTAAGATAGTTTCCCTTGTTCCATTACTTGAGGGTTCAGTATGATATCATGTCTAGATCACTAGATTTTAGTCACCTATAGTGGTTGAGTCATAGATAGAGTCTGGAATCCCACCTCGAGACTTGATTTTGTTCTTCTCTCACCCATAGTGGAGTCTGTGGAACCACATAACCACTATGGGTAGGGTGCTAATCCTCCACCCTGAAGGATACATCGACGGGGTCTGTGGTATCCCCCATTGTGACTTGGCATGATCTCATATGTTACAAATTGACATAGATTGGGTTAGTGGAATTCCCCAGTGTGACTTTATATTATCTACTCTCATTGGTATCATAATCTACTTCGATTAACAGATTCTCATTTGGATAGGGTTGAAATGATCTAAACCTATTCATGAGTGTATCCAATGATATCATGGCATTGAGATTGATTTCTCATGGAACAATCATGAATCAAGTAGTATCATATTTCTAGCAGTTGGGTAAGACTACCCAAAAAAGTGGTGATTATATTTAGTATATCTGGATATCCTTGTTATTTTTTATTTAAACATATACCAGTTTATATATGACTATAGATTTTGTGGTGTTAATATTTTGTTGTAATCTTGTGTGGAATTTATGTGTGGTAATCTAATGTGGTAATCCAGTGTGGTAATATTTTTTGGTATTCTTGTGGGGTAATTTGTTGTGGTATTCTTTTGTGGTAGTCATATATGTAATTCATTTGTGGTAATCTTGTTTAGTTGTCTTGTGTGTTAATCATGTGTGATATTATTATATGGTAATCATGAGTGGTATTCATGTGTGGTAAACATGTGTGTTACTACTATTTTTTAATCATGTGTGGAAATCCTTTATGGTAATCTTGTGTGGTATTGTTTTAGGGTATTTTCATGATGTAATACTATGTGATATTCCATTGCTGAAATCATATATTGTATACCTTTGTGGTATTCCTTTGTGGAATTCCTATGTGGTAATCTGGTGTGGTATTTCATTGTGGTATTAACTCATGGTATTCATTTGTTGTATTCTTCTGTGGTGTTACTTTTTTGTTTTATTTTGTGGTTTCAGGCTTCCCTACTATGTACTATTATACTCACCCCTATACAGGCTTTTCCCGCTTGTCATGTCTTATTCAGACGATCAATCATTCTCTAAAGTCCTAAGTAGACCTGGAACAGGAGGTTCTTTTTTTGACTAGACAGACCAAGGTGTGTACCAATTTCTTATAGTCTAGTCTTGTCGTTATAGAATCTTTTTGTGTGCATTTATATGGACTTGTTTAAATTCTAGTAATTTCACTATTGTACTACGGTTTTAGAATATACTAGTTTTAATAGATTTTTTACATGTTTTTTTTTCATTTCATCATTTTTTCCTTTGAGATGAGTGTGTGTATACATGTACATTAGGCTAATTCCTCCCATTTGTGGGATATGCCAAATCATTGATAGTCACTAGTTGATTGACTATTGGAAGTGGTCTTGGGGTAGTAATGAACCCGGAACCTCTAGGATGGTTTGTGATAATGTAGTTCATTAAATTATTATAATAAAATCTCATTATATTTTAGATTGTTGTTTTACTATATTAACATACTATAGTAATATTTGATGGATGTGGAAGAATTAGTAATAAAAAGACAGGTTTTAAAATATTATATATTCATTTATGAACCTATTTATGATTATACATGAAGCCTTACTTGGAGGTATTCATATAAAAACAATGAAAATTGGATATGGGGAGGTATTTAATAAATATAATGTGTTTTTATAGACAAACCAAGTTGTTATGGAAGTGTTACTAGGCTATAAGAGGGGTATTTATTTTATAAATGGTAGAGAGGACACATATGGAGTCTTTGAACAGAAAAATGTGTACCCACATTTTTAACAAGAAAAAAATAAAAAAATGGGCAATCTGAAAAACATAGAGGTTATATGGACAAAATACAAACATAAAATTGTATTTTTAAATGTTTATATGTCATTTATCCACTTTTTTTTAGTTTCACCCTTAGAAAATCAATTTTAACATTAACCATTAATTTCAATAATTCAAACATTTTATTTGGAAAAAAATAAGTTTAATGTACTATATAATACTATAAATTATAATTCTAAATATATAATAGATTTTTTAAATTTTATTTGTTGAAATTTAAAATTAAAATTTAATATTAATCAGGTACATGTGACAAGAAATATGTTTTCCAAAGATATTATTTTCCTAATCATTAAACATATTAATATACAAATTCATCATAAAAAATATTTCAATGAAATAAACACGATTAATAAATATATAATTGAAATTTTGTTACTATTTCAATAATATTTAAAAAAACGTGCATTTTAAATTTCTTTTTATCTTAAAATAATTCATAATTATATCAATATTTTTCTCTATTCCCAAATATTTATATTTTTATAGGAAATATGTAAAACTCCACTTTTAGATAATTTTCATAATCTCATTTAAAAAATTAGATTATTGATTTGAAGATCATTTTTTAAAAAGTTATAAAATTATTTTATATTTTTTAATTTTTTTTAAAACATCTTTAATAAATAAAATACAATTTAATAATATAATTGGATTTATCTTTATCTCGGACAAAAAAAACAAAATATATAAATTTTAAAATGTTTTATTGAATATATAATATATAATTTTTACTATTATCATACACAACATGTGATTTATCTAATTTTATGGGATAAAAATCATTTGTAAGCTTATATTTATTTTCAGAAATGAATTTTGTTTATTTTAAATAGGTTTTTATTTTCATTTAAAATTAATTTCAATGAAAATAATTTATTATATATATATGTTAAAATATATTTTTATAATTTATTTAATATTATTCATACCCTATATTCGAATAGCTACGTGACAATTATCGTATTAAATAAAAGAAATTAATTTTATGTCAGGTTTCTTTTAAGATTTATTTTGTGTGTAAAATAATAACTTAAATATATTAAATGTACTTGAAAACTAAAATATCATAATATTTTTTTTACGGTTCATCACATAGATATTTAATTTGGGGTGTCTTTGTCTATCACGTTGATAATTTTCTTCATTACAATGTCCAATTTTTTTTTGGAGCATCAATATGGATCACATATCATTTCCCACTAGTATGTAATTTCATCATTGTGATTAGCCACTAATCTAACTATTATAATCTCTACTAACATTCTTCATTACCAAAAAAATCACTGTATTCTATGTTATATAGTTTACGAGGCGGAATAATCATTATAATTTTCTCACATATCATTAATTGTTTCATGATAATTCAAGTAAAGTAAGGATATCTATAATATATGTGGGTTGGGAACATCCTTAAATTACCTATATATTATATGGATCTATATATATCTACTTTTTTATGATAACATTCCACATTATTGTTAAATTTTCAATCTAAAAAAATATTTATTATAATTTTCACACATCATTTCCTTTTATAAGGACTTTAGTATAACAATCATACATTGTTCATGTACCATTTTTATTTTAGGAATAAAAAATAACTACCTCTATACAGACTACTAGAAATTTATTATCATAATCCATGACATTTCTATTCACTATATACATGTTGATATATAAGAAAATTAGTGATTCTCAATGTCATCAATAAGAACTCGATGTTCATGTATCTTTTATGAAAATAATATTTGGAGATATCCCCCTTCTTTATATTTACATGATAATTAACCAATCAAATATCCTCCATAATTATTTACTATGATCCGCAAACCTAACCCATCAAGTCTTCCAACCATGGTAGTGGAATTTTTTTATAATGATCATTTTGAGTTTGTTGTAACCTATACATATGTACATTGACTTATTAATCTTCTTAACTAAAAGGAATAGAAAGCCCAAACTATAGCTCCCCAAACATTATATGGTATGTTTCTCTTAAATAAATATTAGTTATATGATATATTTCAATGATCACTAAGTCTATATGGAACAAAACATGGTTACGAATAGGATATAGCCAAAAACAAGCGATAAAACATAAAATTTTCACCTATGTGATTTGAATTTTAAAAATCTAACATATACAGTTTCGATCAAGATGATAACTAGGGTCTGGTAGAATTAACATAATTTTCGGTGAATAGTTACCTAAACTTAGGAATAGTATCCCCACCCTTATGAATATTCACATACCATTATGAGTATTAATATGAATCTTATGAATGGTATCCATGCCCTGGAATGTATAAATGAATTTAGCCACCATAAAAATGAGGATGAATATTTTAAGTGTTTATATTTTTTGATTAAATAATTATTTTATTTCAAAATTTAGTTAATCATATTTATAAAATTATTTTTGGAAAATGGACTTCATTGTTTGATTCTGCACATCGTAAAATGGTTATGGTGATTTTTTTAGATTTTCCAAAAATACATAAATTTTTTATGAATAGTAAAATATGATAATTCACAATAAATGCAAAATAATTGATTAATTGAGTCAAAGATGATGATCTAAGGATATTAACAAAAAAATTTTGAAGTCACATGCATATATTACTGTTCTTGTTCATGGAATATTCACTATTGGTTGCCTTGAGAGGAAGTAATAAATTAATGATTATAATATTAAGAAAACTCATCTCCCCTCTACTATATATACCACCCCTCACCCCCTATTCCTCCCACACCACTCAAGATTCAATTCTTTCCTAAATTCAGCCAAATACTCTTCCAAATCCCTCTACCCACGTCCTAGATCAGCTGGTCTCACCAAAAGTCCAAAAATAAAGGCCATAAAGAGATTCTCAAGGAGGAGTTCTCAAGAGGTAAACCTTCTTATCCTTTTCTTTCAATTTCTTTTAAAAAGTTCCATTATTTTGTTCCCTCTTCTCACCTCCTCTCATTAAAATTCCATGATAATTACATTAACATACATGTACTAGATTTTTATTGTACTAATGTAATATTTCAACATAATCTATCTTTTTCCCCACCTTTTATACAATAAATTCCAACACAGTCTGAGATGTGTAAATTTAACACCCTCAAGGATGACAGGTTTTTAATTTTCATTAATATCATAAATAATAGTCATGATAAATTTTAAATGGGTTATCTAGGACATAATATATGTATTTTATCTTGATTAATGTTCTGGATTATTTACATGTTCATAATATGGAATAGTAATATAAAATTTTTTTTTGCACAAAACCGCTACGCCAAACCCAATAGTTTTTAACTCATCGAATGAATCATACTCATGGTATATAACCAGAATCATCATAAGATCATTCAAATCTCTTTAATTTCACTAAAAATGTATATCGACAATTTTGGATTTTTATCCACATTTCAAATGAACATCAATTAATGAATACAAATTAACAAATCATGAAACTATGTAAGAAAATGTTTCAAAAAAATACAATTGAATATATTAAACCTATCAAAAAGGCCATTAATGAACCTAATAAGGTCAGAAAAATCGTTTAGATATAGTAGAGGTTCTGGAATTATGAATTAATAAGACTATTTTGTTTATTCAGGTATTTAATATCATGTCAAGAATGCATTCAAGCATAAGGAAATGGATCATCTCTCTCACTTTGGTCCAAGAATCTCCCCTATGTTGTGCCATTTTATTTTTAATTCCTAATGATGGTGTATGTTTTCTCAACTCCCCCATACTTCCTTTGTGAAATATAAATAATTTAATACCCCTTAACCCCTCATTAATCCCACGCAATAAAACTTGTTTCCATGCCAAAATGTTTGTAAGGGGTTTCTCATATCACTTTCATTTCTATGGGATTTTCATTTATGCCAATTATTTATTGTATTTGGCTTATGTGTACTGAAATTTGTTATATAATAAAAAAATTATATTCATATTCATGTTATTGAATTATTAATTTTTGAGTCAATATGTTCTGGTCTTATGATTTGACCGATTACATTGTGGTAAGGGCATTTGCCTCAAATACCATTTTGTTGTGACAAACATTGTATCATGCATCTAATAATCCTTATGTGGTGTACCTACTACCCATTGGAGATCAAGATTCTTTTTAAATTATATTTATATTAAATATCCATAATCTCATATCATTTATTTGTTTGTTGTCTAAACCATATACCATTTTACATACGGTGTTTATTTGGAGTTTTCGATTAATTAAGGAAATATTAATGAATCAGTATACTATAATACATATGTATATCAAAAAGGCATATTGTACTTGTATTGAATCAATGTATAATGAATGATTTAGAAAATTTAGTGGTGGGTGGGGCCTTCTTGAGCCCCTCAATACATCGGATGGTCTCATGAGACAAATCGGTTTAGCGAGAAACCCTTCGAGTTTTTTTTTCAAAAATGAGACAGGTTTCTACCCATAGAACTAAACCATTTTTACGGTACTATGGGTTTATTTTCTATATACATGAAGTCGAAATAATAAGCTTTCACTTTATTCATTATCAGTAATTATTATTATCCATGACGTTTTCACTATGACAAAATCTATGGATGTCGTTTCATTCTCAGTTTATTGATAGAATTAGTTATGAATTTATTCACTATTACATATTGATTATGTTAGATTTATTGTGATTTAATTATTACTGTTCTCGTTATTCTTCTAATTGTAACCCTTACTGAGAGTTTGAGCTCACCCCTTTTCATTTCATACTTTCAACAGGTGACAAAGAGGAGATCGTTTATTAAGATCTTGTAAATTTAGTTTTTAGTTTCATTATATATTGCATTTTTTAAACTTTTCCAATGTGATTTGAGTAACATATTTGTACCTAAATTCTTCATGACTACTAATATGATCATTCATTTAGTATTTTCATTCCTTATAAACATGGCAATATCAGAAGTAACGCACCGGCTCTAGTCTTGAGGGATCGGGTTGTTATAGTTGGTATCAGAGGAAGTTTAGTAGAAAAAATGGATACCAGAGTAGGAAATGTATTGTAGGGAACAAACCCCTATGTTAGTATTTTCAGATAATCATACTATAATATCATGTAATTTTGGTAAGCAATAGATTATATGGATATTTTAAGCAATATGTGCATGTCTGGATACATGTAGGTAGAGGCAGCTCTAGCACAGATTTATCTAGGGGTAAAACCATGAAAAACCATATTAAGCTAGAATCAAACATGAAATGGTACATTACAACAGTCCTTTCTACACTCTTGGTAATGACACACCCGAGGGATATTCTTAGGATAATTCACATTTTCTTTACAACCCATTATGAAGGAGTTTAATGTAAATATTTTTCCTCAGATAAATCTTTTTTATAAGATTAGATAATAATATAATTTCAATATATGTTGAGTGCTTTTATATTTAAGATTCATGAACTATTCTAGTGTATCACACTATTTATAAATGGTGTCAAAAGGAAGAAGGGGAATCAATACTCATGGGAAAGGTAGGTATCTTCCAACTAAGCAAGTCAACACAGTCAATGATGGAGTAGATCAGATCATGAACATATTGGGAAAACTTACTCAGGTATTAACAAATAACCATTCCATACCTATGTTGGATCGTTTCATGTAGCAGAAGCCCCCATCATTTTGTGGGAGTACTAACCCAATGGTTGATGATAAATGAATCAAGTACCTTGAAACGATATTTATGGCATTAAGATACAATTAAAATGAGAAGGTAGTACTGGAAGTATATTGTATCTTGGGAAATTCTGATCGATGGTGGTCATTGATTCATAATACCATGGAGGAAGAAGAAATGGAAGAAATAGAATGGGAGACTTTTAAGGAAATATTCTTCGAAAATTATTTCCCTCGTGAGAAAAAAACTGAAATGAAGAGGAAATTCATTATCTTAAAATAATTGGAAAAAGTTAGTTTTGTAGAGTAAGAGGATACTTTTTCAAGGGTGGCCTGGTATGATGTAGATTATGTACGTGACTCAGCAGTCATGATTGGTCATTTATTTCAAGGTATTAAGCTATGTCTTCAAAGTACACTATCTTCTCAATCATTTTCATCATATTAGGAAATTCTATCAAGTGTAATCAAAACAGAGAGGGAATTTTCAAGATCAAATCTTCTAAAAGGAAACCAAGATAAGATGTTGTACTAAGATAACAAAGGAAAATGAGAAGCACCAAAGAAGAGAAAGTGAACAAATATTTTCCCATTATGTGAGAACTGTGGAATGAATCATCTCTGGAAATTCTTGAAAGGCATAGCAGTCTACTATAACTGTGGAGAAAAGGGTCATTGAATTGAGAATGCAAGGGGATTAATCATTTCAAGGATATTCCATGCTACAATTTATGAGAGATGGGACACACAGCAATTGAGTGTCTAAAGAGACAAGGAATCAAGCCTTAAAAAAAGACAAGTGAACAAGGGGGAATGTATTTGATTAAAACTGTGCAGGGTGAAGTTCCTAATGACATAGTGGCAGGTACTTTAATTGCTTCCTCAAACATTTCCAAAACTTTATTTGATTCTGGATAATCGCATTAAATTATATCTTCCCAGTTTTCCATGAAAATTAGTTATATCCTATTTGATTTAATGAAGGTGTTGTCAGTCAAATCTCTCCAGCGATGTATCATTGCAACCAAGTAATGTCGAATAGCCCCCCTCCAGTCACCAAAACATGTTTTAATTGTGAACTATATCGTCAAACCAATGACTGAATTTGATATAATTCTCGGTATGGATTGGCAGTCAAATCATGTTGCCAAGATTTATTGTAAAAAGAATAAAGTTAGAATTTTTTAAAATTATATAGAAACCCTTATATTTAGAGTGGAAACTTTTCCTCCTTATTCATATCTAGAACCACCACTTGTAGCTCTATGGAATGAAATACTTGGAGAGGAAGATAAACCAATATCCAAGGGCGAGGAAAGAAATCGTAAAATTGAAGATGTGATGATAGTGCAAGAATACATTGATGTATTTCCAAAGGAATTCCCTGGACATCCTCCAGATCTGGAAGTTTAGTTGTCAATTGATTTAATTACAAATTCAAGACATATATCAAAGACTCCCTATAAAATATCTACTGTGGAATTATTAGAGCTACAGAAAAAACTAGAGGATTTGAGTGAAAAAGGATTTATTTGACCTACAGTTTCAACATGGGGAGCCCCTATCCTCTTTTTCAAGAAGAAATATGGATCCATGATGGTTTGCATTGATTACAGGGAAGTCAATGTTATTACAATAAAGATTAAGTATCATCTACCCCATATAGATGATTTATTTGATCGGCATCAAGGAGCTCAATCCTTTTTGAAGATTTATCTTTGATCTAGATATCATCATCTATGTGTATGAAGGAATATATTACAAAGTGAACATTTCAGACCGGGTATGGGCATTACATGTTTACAATGATGCCTTTGTACTGACAAATGCACCCTCTATTTTCATGGATTTAATCAATATATTTTCTAATGACTATATTGAAAACATTGTTGTGTTATTCATCGATTATATCCTTGTATACTCAAAAATCTATGAAGACCATGAGAATCACTTGCAGGTTATTCTAAAAACTCTTAGAAGAACAAAATTACATGGGAGGTTTAGCTTGTGAGAATTCTGGCTTCAATCAGTTTCTTTTCTAGGCCATATTGTCTCTAAGGATGGAATCCTAGTTGATCCTGCAAAGACAAACGCAATCCCAGAACGGTCGACGCCAACAAACATAACTGAGGTACATAGTTTTATTGACTTTGTAGGTTACTATCGGAATTTTGTTCAGAATTTTTCCCAACTAGAAAAACTGCTAACCAAGATCACACGTAAAAGAGTTTTTGTGGACAAAAAAATGATCACAATGCATCAATGAATAGAAAATACGACTGGTCAATGCTCTAATTTTGACACTTCCATCTGGAAGTGGTGGATTTTTAATATACAGGGACGCATCAAAGAATGGGATGGGTTGAATCATTTTGAAAAATGATAAAGTTATTGCTTATGAATCAATAATGTTGAAGACTCATGAGAAAAATTATCCAACTCATGATCTTGATTTTGCAATCGTAATCTTTTCTCTGAAAATATAGAGGCATTATCTCTATGGAGGGAGATATGAGATTTATACAAACCACAAGAGTTTTAAATACATTTTCACACAAAAGAAACTCACCATGAGGCAGAGGATATGACTTGAGTTACTCAAATATTACTATTATTCAATACAGTGCCACCTAGGAAATGTGAATATGATGGCAGATGCATTAAGCAGGAAATATCATAGACTCATGACTCAAATGAGGTTTCAGAGAGATACAATATATTTGGATCTAATAAAGATGTATATTGTAATTTTTATGTAAAGGGAAACATCTTTTTTCATTCAAATTATTGCTAAACCATCTTTATTAGAGAAGATAAAAATCTCTCAATCTGATGATGAGAACCAGCACAAGAAAATTAATGTTGTCATGGATTGCAGACTGGATGACATCATGTATCAAGAAGAAGTTCTAAAATTTCAAAAGAGGTATTGCATTTAATTAGTACCTAATCTAAAAAGAGAACTATTAGATTATTCTCATAGATCAAATTTATCTATAGACCTAGGTAGCACCAAGATGTATAGAGATCTGAAGGAATATTTCTGGTGGGATAATATGAAGTGGGAAAATGCAGACTACGTGTCAAGAATTCTATTTTCTCAATATGTGAAGGTAGAGAGTCAACATCCCAAAATAGTGATGCAACCTCTACCTACTACTATGAGGAAGTGGGATACCATTACCATGGATTTTTTCACCGGACTGCCAAGGAAATCTAGATGGAATGATGCAATATGGGTAATTGTTGATCGGCTCACAAAATCATCACATTTTTTTCCTATAAGAGAGGATTCTACACTTAAGCTCTTGGAAAGAAATTATATTAATGAATTTTTAATACATCATGGTGCACCTCTAAAGATTGTGTCTCATCGAGATCCCTGGTTTACATCAAAATTCTGGAAAAATCTCCAAAATGATTTGAATACTGAGCTTTGTATGAGTACATTTTATTACCCCCAAACTGATGGATAGTCTAAAAGGACTATTCAAACTCAAAATGGCATACTGAGGTCATGGAATCTTGATTTCCAAGGTATGTGGGCTAAATTCAATCCTTTGGTTGAATTTTATTAGAACAATATTTTCCATTCTAGTATTCAAATGGCTCAATATTATTCATTTTGTGGAAAGAGACGTCGAACTCCATCTTTTTTGGACAAAGTTGGTGAGAGGAAACGTATAGGCCCAGAACATATTTGTCACGACCCGTCCTCGGGGCCCATGTCGTGACTACCCCAAGCCCACCTTCCATAGGCCAGGGGCTGGCGACTAGAACCAAGGCGTAAATACCGATAAAAAGGAAATTCATTGCCTTTGTAAAGTAAACAACCACCATAGAGTAAGAAAGTGGAAAAGTAAACACTAAGTAAAAACAGAGTACAACTGAAGTGCGGAAAAGTAAATGGGCCAGTATACAAACCCAAACTAAAAGTAAAGTACAAATCGAAAGGGAAAAGAGCAACTATAAAGTAAAAGCCGCTACACCGAGCTGTCCACTGGAAATCCCACCTGACGGGTGGGTACAGATAGCTCCACTGCTCCTCAGGTCTCGCCGTCCGCTTCGAGAACGTCCCGCCCAGTGGTCCACCTCCAGGTACCATCCTGCTCTGCAAGCCTCAACCACGATCAACGCTGTCCGTCGTCTGCAACCAACACAACGTAGTGCTGGCATAGCCCGTGCAGGAGTGACTATAACAATACTTAGTAGGGACCCCGAGACCCTCAAGGTCCCACTAAAACCAACGAGGATAACCACAAGAAGATCTCAACAGATAACCTCTACTTAGATATATTCCATTCATATACCTATGAAATCATGTAACCCATCTCAATCATGAGGAAACACAAGGATTTTGAAATCAACGGATAACCACTACCCAGGTATATGCCCATACATATACCTAAGTTATCAAGTGACCCATATAAATCATGAGGAAACAAAAAAGGTCAAAAGTCTCATCTCAAACTAGGATTTTCATTAATGAACTGTAACTGCTGAAAAGCTCCGTCTCTGGAGTGTAAAGTGGTCCTGTCACGACTCCGAGGTACTGCTCACTAACCTAAGACTGCTGAGGTACTCCTCCTGTCGAGTACCGCGGGCCTGCCACCGCACACAGTAGAGCTTCCCACCGGGGTCTACCACCTAAACACAGTAGTGCTCCTCTCTTATAGCCTACAGAGGTACTCCTCCTGTCGAGTACCGCGGGTCTGCCACCTCACATAGTAGTGATCCTCCGCTGTGGGTCTGCCACCTCACAATGTAGTGCTCCCCACTGGGCTTCGTAAGTCACTCCGAAGCGAATCAGAGAAGCAGTCTTTATGTCTTTTCCGGCTACATGATCTCTGTAATCTGTACGCTCATCTCTGGGAGGGTCCGCTCCATGAGCTACAAGTCGATACTCCAAGTATCTCAATGTCCCACGAAGATGTATCTCAAAGGACCGCCTCGTCATAGGGGTCTCAATGCAACAGTCGGCGCGTCAATCGGACGCCCGGTTTGCGATTTATTAGCCTTTTTGTCCCAGGGGCCCGGTTGGTTTCGTAAGCGAACCAACAAGGTTGTATCTCAACTGTACCCCGAACTCTCATAGGGTATACTCATAGGGACCGTTTCTCAACGTGATCATCAACGCCACTGATGGTTTGTCAAACGGACGTCCTGTTTGAGAGATATCAGCTTTCCCAATCTAGGGCCCCGGTTGGATTTCCGGTAGAATCCAACCCGGCCGCTATCCAACTGTATCCAAAACTCGGGCGAAGTATGCCAAAAGTTTTTTCTCATCAAGAGGAATTCAACGAGACAGACGTCGCATCAATCGGACGCTCGGTCTTTGAGTTATTGGCTTTTTCGTTCTAGGGGCCAGGTTGGTTTCATGAGCGAACCAACCCAAACGCACTCTGACGGTATCCAAACCTCGAGCGAAGTAAGCCAAAAGATCCGTCTCACTTAGAGAAACTCAACAAAGCTAACGGCATGTCATTCGGATGTCCGTAGCTCAAGATATGAGCGTTTCCGCTCCGAGGGCCCTGTTGGTTTCGTGTACGAACCAACCTGGCCAAACACAAAGTATTCCGAAACCTTGAATGTGATATACCTAAACGACCGTCTTGATCCATGGATCTCATCGCCTCTGATGGCGCTTCGTTTGGAGTTTTGTAGCTCGGGTTATGGGCATTTGAGTCCAAACCACTTGGTAACGGGGGTTTCGGGCCCGGGCCGTCCCGGCATGAGACCACACCCGGTTGGCCCGAACCGGGTCGACCCACCCCGGACAAGGTAGACCCGGCCCGGCGCGGCCCGGACCGGCCTGGCGGACCGGCCTGGTGTGCCGGTTCGGGGCAAGGCAGCGCGCTGGGCGCGCTGCCAGCTCAGCTGTAGGCCGAGCTGATTGGAAACCGGGGGGCCGCCTGCCCCCCTTTGTGAAACAGACCCCCACTCATTATGGGGGGCCGTTTATTTGCTGGCTGGGGGATTAATTTCCCCTGGTTTGCCTCCCTTCCGGCCAGCCTGACCTGGCCGGCTGGTTCTTCCTCAACGGGACTGGCAAAGGTCGGTCCCCCTTCCGGCTTCCGACACCGGCGACCCGGCTGGCCGCCGGTCTTCTCGTTCCGTCGCGTCCCAGAACCGGCCGCGGCCATCGTTGTCCGGCACCGCGCGACGGCGTCGCGCCCTTCCGCCGCGGCCCCGCTCCGACCTCGGTGTCTCTGTATTTCTTCAACGTGGCACGACAGCGTCGCGTCCTTGCATTATTTTATAACGCGGTGCGACAGCGTCGCATCCATGAAATTCTTTCCACGGCGCGGCGCGACGGCGCCGCGCAATAATTGTCGTGTGATTCCCGCGTGGTGCGACGGCACCATGCCATCACGTTCCATCTGCAAGAAGCAATCAAGAACAAAGGAGGGGGGTTCGGCCATGTTTGTGCGGTCCTCCCCCCCTCTCGTTAACGATAACATTTAATCATTTATCCTCAAAGTTCGTCAAGCTAGAACCATGAACGGAAATAATTAAATAAAACAACAACAAACCCCTACCTCGGTTTCAAGTGCGGAGCACGTCAACAAACTGCGGAAGACAAGCCTCGCGGAGGTCGGGCGTCGCGGAAACTGAACGTCGTTTCCGTTGACGTCGAGGTGCGTCCGAAGAGGTACGTCACTGGAGAAGCTTCGTAAGCTGACGAAGAAAGTCCGAGGAAGAAACAGTGTCTCCTTTCATTGACACGGGAAGAAGATCGAGGATGCGGCATCGTAGATCTTCGGAAACACACCGGCTACGAAGAAGAGAATCGGCATTCTTCATCGGAGCATAAGTGTTCTTCGTCAAGGTTGAAGAAGATGGAGAGAACTTCCCAAATCCTCTCAAGGTGGAAGAGGATATCAACCAATATAAATAAGCTTAAAGCTTATTTTATTTACACAATTAATCAACTTGAATTTCAAATGTTTGAATTTAAAACAACTCAACTCAATAAATAACCCATGTTGTCAAGATTAATTAAAGAGGAGTTAATGGGGAGTTGGAATGTGAGGGGTTAAGAGGGTTAGGGAAGTGATGGGTTAAGAGGGTTAGGGAGTTTATGGAATTTGAAAAGGTGGGAGGGGGTTCGTGTGGGCCCCACCCTTTCAAATATTCACACATGGGAAGTTGGATGGATGTGGGACCACCAACAACTTCCCATGGGAGAAGTTAACCTCATAACATGAAATAAAATTGAATCAACAATTTTATTCACTTTATTTAATTAATCCCCAAAAATTAACTTCTTCTCCCGAACAAACACAAATACTTAAAGGTTCCCTTAAGTGATTACTGGCGTTCCGAGTTCATCGGTGCCATCAGATTTCAATTCTGAGCACCGGTTCAAAAGATATAAATTCCCGCTCGCTCGTTCACTGAACGTACCCGAGCCAAACTTCAGAAATTAATTCCAGGCACACCGGGCCTCGGAATCAGGCGCCGTTAAAAACTGCATTCTTGTAAAATTCCAAAGAAAATTAAGATAAAACTTTCCTTGAAATTTCCATGTCTTTACATTACCCCCACCTTAGGGATTTACGTCCCCGTAAAGCTTCAACACAAACATAGGGAAACAAAGGCAATACTGATCACGCATCTGAGCCTTCCGCTCCCATGTGCTCACCTGGAGGTTCCCATACTGCCAAAGAAAGCTCACCCGAGGAATTGATCATCCTCGTAGGATCCACTCCTGCTGATCCTCGATCCCCACTGGAACCTCCATGAAAGACACCCCATCGCCATCGCCTAGCTCTTCATGGTCGATGATATGCGGAGGGTCGAGCACGTATCTCCTCAGTTGAGATACGTGGAAAACATCGTGCACTTAGTGCAACTGAAGTGGATGGGTCATGCGGTAAACCACCTCTCCTACCCAGATGAGGACCTAGAAAGGTCCGTTGAAACTCGGAGATAACATGCCTCCCTGGCCACATCTCCGTAAACCTCGTCGAGGTGATACTCGTATAAGGACGTGATGGTCATCCTAGAACTCTAGAGGCCTCCAAGTCCTATCAGCATAAGGCTTCTGTCGGCCCTGTGCCATCCTCATCCACTCTTTGATGACCTGGACCTTCTCTAGTCTCAGAAGAGCTGCTATGATTTCTTCTTTGCCGATAAGAGAAATCTGGTCTCATCCCCTGGATGAACCACATTTGTTTCCTAATACAGTCAATCCTGACATGAATGATGCACACATGCCAAGGATGACGTCGTAAGGCCTCGACGTAAATACCAAGAGATCCAACTGTCACTCTTGACTCCATGGGTCGAGTCACACTATCGGCATCAGTGTGAGGTCACTAGGTTTCCTCCTGTAGAAATCTAGAAAGTGAGGGTCAAGTCAACAGTTTAACTGGGACCACTCAGTATCAACCAAACAAGAGGACAGGAAAGAAAACAAAGATAAGTGCCTTTTTATTATTGCATCTCATAGTACAAGACACAAAGTAACTACATTCAAACATCAACAAACCCGAAGTAACAGGATCAATATCCTCCTGGTCGGAAGCTAGTCCCACTCCTGTCCATCTGCTTCCGGAGCTCCATGACCATAGGCCTCAGCTGCTTGAAGCTGAGATCTCCCATGTCCTCCTTTCCCCTACGGTCGGGGTGGGCCTCCTGGTGGTGGTGGAAACATCTGGAAGCATCGTCCACCTCCATCTGCATGGCCAGATCCTCTTCCATGGCCACCTGCTCCTTGCGGTCCGCCCGGATCGAACCTCTGCCCTTGCCTCGGAGGTTCTTCATTTAACAGCTGGTCATCTACATGGCAGGTCGGATAGTCACGTGCTATGTGACCAATTCCGCCGCTGGAGTAACACTTCATGGTAGGTCTGGCTCTATCACTTCCCTTGGGGCCTCGCACTACCGACCCTGAGTCACGCGGTCAACCACATGTAGGTCTGGTCCCCTTGGACCCCTGCGTCAACTGTCTACTGCCCGCTACAGAAGAATCTTCTGCGTGCTGGCTAGTGGTGGCTCCTGCGGCTGGAGACTGCTTAGCAAGGAATCTCTCCACTAAGAGGGCTTGCTCCAACACTCCTATCTGCGTCGAAATGTTGTGCTATACAACCGAAGCTCTGATCTCCCGCCTGAGCCCCTGCTCGATGGTTCGGGCCCTGATGAACGGGTCTCGTACCATATCTGTGGATTAGCGCGAGAGGTCTGTAAATCTCGCTGAGTACTACGCCACTGACATTCAGCCTTGCCATAGTTGAAGTAGCTCCTGTATACGCACCGCTCGAAGGGTGGCTGGTACAAACTCTACCCGGAACAGGCTCTCGAAGTCTGCCCATAGAAGTGTCGCCTCATCATGCATCTGAAGCATCAGGCTCCACCATCTGCATGCTGCTGCCTGAAGAAGGCCGGCAGCAAGGATCACCATGAAATCTGTTGGCATCCCCACTAGCCTGATGACTCTCACCACAGCCTCCAGCCAATCCTCAGCCGCCTGCGGGTCCGTCCCTCCCTGAAACCTGAGTGGCCTCTGGCGTTGGAACTCATGCAGTGTGCTCATGCGACGTGCATCCTCTACTGCTGGGGCTGGTGGCATCAGTGGCCCAACGGGTAGTAGTACCGCTGGTGACTCCGTTGGTGCCTCAACTGGGATAGGGCCCTGTACTGAGGCCTCGTCGCTCGGTAGGCTGTCAGTATGCACCACTCTCGGGGCTCTAGCTGGTCGTCCACGGGGAGACATCCTGAAAGAAACAACGTGACATGGTCAAAAGATTATACCCAGTGAGCTGACCTGGTTTGAGCTGACATTTAAATAAATCTTCTGGAAAACACACATGCAATCAGTGTTTTCGTGCACAAAGTCAGAAATCAGTTGTCAGGGTCCTCGTGTATGGATACGTCGGCCGTCTGCACCAACACTGGACTCCCTGAACTGAAAACCACACTCAGTACTCTTAACACTATTTCTTCACAGAAAGAAACATCAGAGTTATAAGTTCTGCGGTAGAACCGAACTCCTATGATACCAATTTGTCACGACTCGTCCTCGGGGCCCGTGCCGTGACTACCCCAATCCCACCTTCCATAGGCCAGGGGCTGGAGACTAGCACCAAGGCGTCAATCCCGGTAAAAAGGGAAGGAATTTCCTTTGTAAAGTAAACAAGAACCACCGAGTAAGCAAGCGGAAAAGTAAACACTAACTAAAAACAGAGTACAAAAGAAATGCAGAAAAGTAAATGGGCCAGTATACAAACCCAAACCGAATGTAAAGTACAACTCGAAAGGGAAAATAGAAACTGTAAAGTAAAATCCGCTACACCGAGTTGTCCACTGGAAATCCCACCTGAAGGGTGGGTACAGATAGCTCCACTGCTCCTCGGGTCCCACCGTCCGCTCCGAGCACGTCCCGCCCAGTGGTCCCCCTCCAGGTACCGTCCTGCTCTACAAGCCTCAACCACGATCAACGCTGTCTGTCGTCTGCAACCAACACAACGTAGTGCGGGCATATCCCGTGCAGGGGTGAGTATAACGATACTCAGTAGGGACCCCGAGACCCTCATGGTCTCACAAAAACCAACAAGGATAACCACAAGAAGATCCCAACAGATAACCTCTACTTAGATATATGCCCATACATATACCTAAGTTATCAAGTAACCCATCTCAATCATGAGGAAACACAAGGATTGTGAAATCAATGGATAACCACTACCCAGTTATATTCCCATACATATACCTAAGTTATCAAGTGACCCATCTCAATCATGAGGAATCAAAAAAGGTAAAAAGTCTCAGCTCAAACCGGGATTTTAATTATCGAAACCGTAACTGCTAAAAAACTCCGTCTCTGGAGTGTACAGTGGTCCTGTCACGACTCCGAGGTACTGCTCACTAACCTAAGACTGATGAGTTACTCCTCCTGTCGAGTTCCACGGGCCTGCCACCTCACACAGTAGTGCTTCCCACCGGGATCTGCCACCCAAATACAGTAGTGCTCCTCTCTCATAGCCTACAGAGGTACTCCTCCTGTCGAGTACCACGAGTCTTCCACCTCACATAGAAGTGCTCCTCCACTGTGGGTCTGCCACTTCACAAAGTAGTGCTCCCCACTGGGCTACGTAAGTCACTCCGAAGCGAATCGGACAAGAAGCCTTCAGGTCTCTACCGGCTACACGGTCTCCGTACTCCATACGCTCATCTCTGGGAGGGTCCGCTCCACAAGCTACAAGTTGATACTCCAAGTATCTCAATGTCCCATGAAGAAGTATCTCAATGGACCGCCTCGTTATAGGGGTCTCAAGGAAATAGTCGGCGCGTCAATCGGACGCCCGGTCTGCGAGTTATTAGCCTTTTTGTCCCAGGGGCCCAGTTGGTTTCGTAAGCGAACTAACCTAGCTATATCTCAAATGTACCCCGAACTCTGATAGGATATACTCATAGGGACCGTGTCTCAACGTGATCATCAACGCCGCTGACGGTTCGTCAAACAGACGTCCTGTCTGAAAGATATCATCTTTCCCGATCCAGGGGCCCGGTTGGATTTCAGGTACAGTCCAACCCGGCCGCTATCCAACTGTATCCAAAACTCGGGTGAAGTATGACAAAAGTTCTGTCTCATCAAGAGGAATTCAACAAGATGGACGGCGCTTCAATCGGACGCCCGGTCTATGAGTTATTGGCTTTTTCGTTCCCGGGGCCCGGTTGGTTTCATGAGCGAACCAACCTGTACGCACTCCGACGACATCCAAACCTCGAGCGGAGTAAGCTAAAAGATCCATCTCACTTATAGGAACTCAACAAAGCTGACGTCACGTCATTCGGACGTCCGTATCTCAAGATATGAGCGTTTCCGCTCCGAGGGCCCGGTTGGTTTTGTGTTCGAACCAACCTGGCCGAACTCAAAGTATTCAGAATCCTTGAGTGCGATATACCTAAATGACCGTCTCGATCCAAGGATCGCATCCCCACTGACGGATCATCGTTTGGAGGTCTGTAGCCTGAGTTATGGGCATTTGAATCCAAACCGCTCGGTAACGGGGTTTTCAGTCCCGGGCCGTCCCAGCCCGCGACCCCCCCCCCCGGTTGGCCCGAACCAGGTCGACCCGCCTCGGACAAGGTCGACCCGGCCCGACACGGCCCGGCCTGGCCTGGCGGATCGGCCGGGCGTGCGGGTTCGGCGCAAGCCAGTGCACTGGGCGCGCTGCCAGCTCGGCCGTAGGGCGAGCTGATTGAAAAACACGGGGGCCGCCTTCCCCCCTTTGTGAAACCGGCCCCCCTCATTATGGGGGGCCGTTTATTTACTGGCAGGGGGATTAATTTCCCCCGGTTTTCCACCCTTCCGGCCGGCCCTACCTGGCCGGCCGGTTCTTCCTCAATGGGACCGACAAAGGCCGGTCCCCCTTCCGGCTTCCGACACCGGCAGCCTGGCTGGCCTCCGGTCTTCCCGTTCCGCCGCGGCCCCGCTCCGGCCACGGTGTCTCCACCTTTCTTCGACGCGGTGTGACGACGTCACGTCCTTGCATTATTTTATGACGTGGCGCGACCGCGTCGTGTCTATGAAATTATTTCCATGGCGCAGCGCGACGGTGCCCTGCAATAATTGCCATGCGATTCCCGAGTGGTGCGACAGCACCACGCCCTCTCGTTCCATCCGCAAGAAACAATCAAGAACAAAGTAGGGGGGTTCGACCATGTTTGTGCGGTCCGGACCCCCTCTCTTTAACGATAACATTTAATCGTTTATCCTTGAAGTTCGTCAAGCTAGAACCAAGAACAGAAATAATTAAATAAAACAACAAAAAACCCCTACCTCGGTTTCAAGTACGGAGCACGTCAACAAACCGTGGAAGACAAGTGTCCCGGAGTTCGGGCATCGCGGAAACCGAACGTCGTTTCCGTTGAAGTCGAGGTGCGTCCGAAGAGGTACATCGCTGGAGAAGCTTCGTAAGTTGACGGAGAAAGTCCGAGGAAGAAACGGAGTCTCCTTTAGTTGACACAGGAATAAGATTGAAGATGCGGCATCGTCGATCTTCGGAAACACACCGGCTACGAAGAAGAGAAGCGGTGTTCTTCGTCGGAGCTTAAGTGTTCTTCATCAAGGTTGAAGAAGATGGAGAGAACATCCCAAATCCTCTCAAGGTGGAAAAGGATATCAACCAAAATCAAATAAGCTTAAAGCTTATTTTATTTACACAATTAATAAACTTGAATTTCAAATGTTTGAAATTAAAACAGCTCAACTCAATAAATAACCCATGTTGTCAAGATTAATTAAAGAGGAGTTAATTGGGAGTTGGAATGTGAGGGGTTAAGAGGGTTAGGGAACTGAGGGGTTAAGAGGGTTAGGGAGTTTAAGGAATTTGAAAAGGTGGGGGGGGGGGGGTTCGTGTGGGCCCCACCCTTTCAAATATCCACACATGGGAAGTTGGATGGATGTGGGACCACCACCAACTTCCCATGGGAGAAGTTAACCACATAACATGAAATAAAATTGATTCAACAATTTTATTCACATTATTTAATTAATCTCCAAAAATTAACTTCTTCTCCCGCACAAATGAAACTATGGTAAAGGTTCCCATAAGCGATTACCGGCGTTGCGAGTTCATCGGTGCCGTCGGATTTCAATTCCGAGCACCGGTTCAAAAGATAGAAATTCCCGCTCGCTCGTTCACTGAACGTACCCGAGCCAAACTTCGGAAATTAATTCCAGGCACACCGGGCCTCGGAATCAGGCACCTTCAGAAACTGCGTTCTTGTAAAATTCCAAATAAAATTAAGAAAAAATTTTCCTTGAAATATCGGTGTCTTTACAATATTGAAGAGACCATGACAAAGGTGAAGACAATACAAGCCCATATTAAAGCAGCACAAATTAGTCATAAGAGTTATGCTGACAACTAGAGAAAGGCCTATGAATTTCAAGTGGGAGATCATGTATTTCTGAATGTATATCCATGGAAATGGGTATTAAGGTTTGGTAAGAAATGGAAACTGAACCCCAGGTATATCAGACCCTTTGAAATTTTGGAAAGAATCAGAGTAGTTTCTTACCATTTAGAAATGCTTCCAAATATCTCAAACTTCCATGATGTGTTCCATGTTTCATTATTGAATTAATACATGCCAGACCCAATGCGTGTACTCAACTATGAAGAAATTGAACTAAAACCTAATTTGTCATTACGTGAAAAGCCTATTAGGATTATTTCCACAAGGGATAAAGTATTGATAAATCAGACAACTCGTCTTATAAATGTTCTCTAGAGGAACAAGAATATGGAGGAAGCAACATGATAACCATATGATTTGATGTAAAAGAACCACCCACATATTTTTGGTGAGTGTCATATATAAACTTTCAAGGGAAAAAAATCCGAACGAGCGAATAATGTAGCACCCCAAAAATTTTATGTTATGTTTATCTTGAATACATTTTAGTTGTAGCCTATATTTCGAGGATCACTGAGATTTTATGGGATAGAAACATGGTTACTAATAAGATATATCCAAAACCTATCCATAAAATATAAATTTGTTAGCACTGTGATTTAAATTTTAAAAATATAACATACAATGTTGTGATGAATATGATAATTAGAGTCTGATAAAATTAGCTTAATTCTTGTGAATTTTAACGTACCCTTATGAATAGTAACCTACCCTAATTATTAGTATGATACCCTTATGAATTTTAATATGAATTTTATGAATGGTATCCATAACCGTGAATGTATAAATGAATTTTGGCACCGTAAAAATAAAGATGAATATTTTAAGTAATTATATTTTTCGATTAAATAATTATTTTAAATAAATATTTAATTAATAATATTTAGAAAATTATATTTGAAAAATGGACTTCATTTTTGGATTCTACACATCAAAAAATGGTTTGGGTGATTTTTTTGGTTTTTTCTAAAATACCTATATTTTTTATGAATAGTAAAATCTGATAATTCCCAATAAATTCTAAATAATGGATTAATTGAGTCATCTATGATGATAGGATGATGTAAGCCCAATTTTTTCTAATTAAAATGCATATATTATGGTTCATGGTCATGGAATACTCACTATTGCTTTTCATGAGAGGAAATAATAAATTAATGATTATAATTTTAAGAAAACTCTTCTCCCATCCACTATATAAACCACCCCTCATCCCCCTATACCTCCAACACCACTCAAGCATCAAGAATTTCCTGAATTCTGAAAAATACTCTTCCAAATTCCTCTACCTATGCTTGAGACCTGCTGGTCTAACCAAAAGGCCAAAAACAAAGGCCATAAGTAGATACTCAGAGAGGAGTACTCAAGAGGTGAACCTTCCTTTTCTTTTCATTCAATTTATGTTAAAAAGATCTATTATTTTGGTCCCACATCTCACCTCCCGTCATAAAAATTACATGATAATTCCAGTAACTTGCATGTACTATATTTTCAATTTGATAATGGAATATTTCATCATTATCTCTCATTTTCCCCTCCTTTTATACAATAAATGAAAAAACCATCCGAGATATGTAAATTTATCACACTCAAAGAATATGTGAATTAAATTGGGATTACTATATTCAATATTGGTCCTAAAACTTTTTAAATTTTTTAACCAGGTCATTATATATGTATTTTATCTTGATTAATGTTCTCTAATCTTTACACGTTCATAATATGGAATGATAATACAAAATATGTTTTTTGTGCACCAAACTGCAAAGCCAAATCCAAGCGTTTTTTAAATCATTGAATGATACATCCACATGGTATATAACCGGATTCATTATAAGATAAGTTTTATATATTTAATGTCACAAATAAATTATATTATAATTTCTGTATGTTTAACCACATTTCATATGAACTTCTATTAATGAATACTAATAAACAAATCATGAAACAAAGTATGAAAATGCTTCTAAAATAATAAAATTATATCTCTTAAACCAATCAAAAAGGCCATTAATGAACATAATAAGGATATAAAAAATTATTTAGATATATTATAGGTTGTTTAATTTTGAAATTATAATACTAATTTGTTTATTTAGGTCTTTAATAACAAGTCAAGAACACAGTTAAGCATAAGGTAAGGGACACTCTCTCTCACTTTTGTTCAAGAATCTCCCCTATAATGTGCCCTTTTATTTTTAATTTCTAATGATGGGGTATGTTTTTGTCCCACCCACATACTTCCCTTGTGACATATAAATAATGTAATACCCCTTTTTAAATCTCATTAATCCATCTCAATAACACTCGTTGCCATGACAAAATGTTTGTACGGGGTTTTTCATCTCACATTCATTTCTGTGGGATTTTCTTTGTTTCCACTTATTTCTAGTATGTGATATATTTTTAGTGTAATTTTTTAAATACTAACATGATCTCTTCATATTCATGTTTTTAAATGATTAATTTGATGGTTTTTATGTTATGTTCATATGATTTGACCAATTACATTGTTGTAAGGGCCTTTGTCTCAACTACCATTTTGTGGTGACTAGCTCTGGGTCGTGCACCTAATAATCCTTATTTGGTGTACCAACTGCCCATATGAGATCATGTTTCATTTGAAATTATATTTATATTAAATGTCCATAATCTCCTATCATGGCTATTTTTGTTTTCTAAACTGTATACCATTTTACCTGTGATGTTTTTTTAGAAAGTTATTTTAATTATGGAAATATTGATGAATCTGTATACTCTATACTATTTGGATACTAAAAAGGAATATTTCCCTTATATAGAATCAATTTATAAAGAAATATTTGGACATGCAATGCCAGGTGGGGTCCGATATAACCCCTTGATGAATCAGTAGGTCTCATGACACAAATCATTTTGGCAATAAACCCTTCAAGTTTGTTTCCAAAAATCAGACGGGTTTCAACCCATAGAACCAATCCATTTTTATGGTATTATGGTTTCATGTTCCAGATACAGGATGTCCAAATAATCAAAACTCTCTTTTTTCATTATCAGTTATTATTATTATACATGATGTTTTCACAATGGAAAAATCTAGGTATGTAGTTTCATTCGAAGTTTATTAATAGCATTAGTTTTTCATTTATTCACTATGACATATTGATTTTGTCAGATTGATTGTGATTCACTTATTATTGAACTCATGATTACACTATTTTTGTCCCTTACTAAGCATTTGTGATCATCCCTTTCATTTTTTACTTTCAACATGTGACAAAGAGGAGTTCATTTATTGAGTTCTTGTGGATGCAGTTTTATTTTCAATATTTATTATATTTTTGCAATATTTTCCAATATAGTTTGAGTAACATATATGTATCAAGTTTCTTTAATACAAATAAATCAATCGTTACTTCGAGATTTTAGTTCCTTATAACAATTCCAATATCACAATTAATGCATTGGCTCCAGTCTAGAGGGGTAAGGGTGTTATACATACTATAGCACTTATTATTATAAACAAGTTACCTAGATTCTTTTATAGTTTCTTCTGTGTATTTTGATGTTCAATTGTTTATATTATGTACAGTTTATTTGATATTGGTAATGACTCAGGTATATGTTATATTGTTAAATCAACCTAAAGGATAGTGGTAATATAGGGAAATTATTCATGAAACACATTAGTCTATACTCTTACAATGGGAATACCACCATAAAAGAACAATTCCTTAGTCTCAATCCTTGGAGATATAAGTTGTTTTATAAGAAAATAATGACCAATAATGTGATGATAATTTAAAATGAGATCAATACTATTATTATAACATATATTGGATCAATGGTAAACTCACAATTCATAGGGAGGGTTCATTCATACAAAAATTTATTTTATCTCTCTACAAGGAAAGAAAATATATTCTAAGAATCAAATTGAATTCATATAAAGGGAGTATCGTCGGATTCCTAGGAAAATATGGATTAAAAATATTTATTAGGTAATATTTATACACTTTGGATATAGTAGTTTTTCTATTTTTCATTTTCACCAATTGCTCAACTTCTATTTTTTTAGTTGGGGTTTGAATAGATCTACTAAACATGCATCATATAAAAGTATGTGTAGAAATAGAATATTACATTATAATCAAAACCCATGAATTAATAACCACCACCCCTTTCACCACATAATTATTAATATCCACATCATTATTTATGATTGCAGACGATCACCCTTTCTCTGTTGACATGATTCTTATTTTCATGGCTTATCATCTACCACCATTGGTTAGTTCACTAGTTTTTATAGTCTATATGTTCTTTGAACTTTTAACATAGTAATGTTTAGTGAGGATGGAATATAGTGTTCCACTATTTCATAAAATTGGTTGTTTTTTCACATCATTATTATCTATTTGGGTTACCGTCCTTCCAACAACAAATGTATTTTCTTTTCACCTTTAGTAAATTTCTTAGATCATTCTCCTTCATTTTTTGTGAGGTTTAATGTCATATGTTTGTTCCACCGTGAGATTTCTATTCTAAGAATACATAATTATACTCCATGATATTCTTTCTCTATCCAAACTAATAATACAATTATAATAAATATTTCGTAATTTCAATATTGGTTGCATAAAATATATTTTATTCATTGAAATGAATGTATCATGTTTCATAATCCTTTCAAATATGAAATTTTTTCTCTAAAGGAAGTAGTCAACATTAATTTAACTATGAATGATAAAGATAGAAGATAATTGTGGGTGACATTAGAACATTTAAACATTAAAACTGATGTATTCATTACACGTATTCATGAGGCATTGTAATTAAATCTCTAGGTAATGATAGATAGTTTCGGGAAAATAGTTATTGTAGAAAAAGTCATGATTTCATTCAAATACATTGATTTTATTTCTTACTTATGGTTTATATTATTGATAAATATCCATGATTATTTTTATCACCCTCCATGTGAGAAATATTCAACGTATTATGGAATTTTTTTTAACAAAATTGTTATTTTATATTAAATTAGGCCATTTTTTAATTATTAAGGGATTAGATGTTACACAAAATTTAGAGGCATTTTTCGCATAAAGATATTAATTTTAACTTCATCATTCTTATGGTGATGTTTGTTCCAAATATAATTAAAAAATTTATTAAAAACTATATAATTGAGTATGTATAGTCATGAGGATATTGAATACTAATCAAATCTAGATGGGAATCCCATTTAGGCAATCATCACAATGAAATATATATTAGTTATTGACATTATTCTACCTATTTTTAACAATAATTAAAAAATAAAGAAAAATTATTGATGAGATAAATACTAGACACATAAAATAGAATCTATAAAAATTGATGTGATAACATTTAAATGAAATATATTCCTTATAATATGAATTTATTTATATAAATCCATGTTATAAATGGCCTAATTCATGACATTAAATTTAATCTAAGGTTTTGTTCCCTTTAAAATTGGTTGTAATATGCTTGTGAATTTTCCAAACCCAATCCACCAAGAGCATTAAAACTGGTTTGAAAAAAGGATAATATTTCTTGTAGTAGGTGATAATTGATTCAAAACCAAATCCATCGTTTTTAGGGATATAAACCCATGGTACATCAATTCCTAACCCACACATACTTTTTATATCAATAAATTTATTTCATTACATGTAACATGTTTAACAAATTTCTAATAAATATTTAGGGACATTTTTCAAATATTATCAATATACATATGGAATTAACCAATATTTTTTATTACTAAATGCATAAAAAACCTATAACATTCTCTAATAACAACGATGAAAATCCACATCTTTTAAAAACATTAATACCATGTTTATTTCATTATTTTATTGATTTTACTATCCCAAAATATTGATAAGACCATTATAAATGTTTAATTATAAACATATCCAATTAACATGAAACATTAATAAAATGAAATTATTTAAAATTCAATATCTTGACTATAAATTCAAATGATCTTATAATGTTTCACATGATAACCTATGGACATATTTATGAAAGGGATGATCTTTAATGTCTACTATAGAAATAATAAAATAATAACATCAATTAATGTTGTACGTGAGAGTCAATGGAAAAAACATGGTGACATAAAAAGGTGATAATGATAATCATGAACACTAAACGAATATGTAACACTATAACATCATAGAATAACAGTAATGTTGAAATAAAAATTGATATCATAATAATAGGGAATGTAAACCATTAAGACATCATAGCATAATGTGTTTATGGAAATTTTACATGCACCAGACACTATTTATCATGAAATTAAAACATCATCCAATGCATTTTTGGTATAAAAATTTAGATCCCACGTTTCATATTCACATCATAAACATGTATTTGTATACAATATAGACCATAGAACATTTTAAATTATTTTGTTACATTTAATTCCATGATTTAAGTATTTGGGATACATTAATTTAAATCTAAATGAAATTATTTATAGTTACATCTAGGTGATTACCCTTATGTTGAATGTGTATAGTTATTCACAACATATAAGTTTGTCTTGAAAAACCATGGGATAATTTCCACATCCTAATGGGTGTGCATAAAGGTCTTATAATGGGATTAATGAGAGTAGAAGGTGGTGTATCATTTATTGTTCATCATAAGGACAGTAAAGGCATGTGGTAAATATATATTCCAATATGAAAAATTGGAAATACAAAATATTAATACATTTAATTTCCTTCAGTAAATATAAAGTAAGATAAAAAATTACTATTAATGGTCATTTTTAAAGAATAATAGGTTTTTAATATGTTTGGAACACCTTGAGATGGACTAAGAGAGGAAATGAGAGAGGTAAATAGAGATTAATTAGAATTTAGTGATGAGGACTAGGAGGTTAGATAGATATTTATAGATAAAGAGAGGATATATGTATATTAATTTCTAAAAAATGGTATTGGAATCTAAGTGATAAAATAGACAAAGCCACAAACAATCCAATTATTCCAACTAAAGAGGAGGTATATATATATATATTATTACCATAGGTATCGAAATCATTATAAGTATATAATTAATTATATTTAAATGTGCCAATTCATAATTAATTTATTCCAATACCTTAAAATTTAATATTCCCTTTGGAAGATTTTTTATAGTTTTTTAAACATTATGAAATAAATTAGAAAAAATAATTTAATGTGGAGATATAATTTTTTTCATTTATTCCCTTTTTCAAACATATTAAATCACATTTAGAAAATTCTTGACATCATAATAAATAAAAAATATTTATACCCTATTTAAAATTATATAAAAAAATGGACAAATTAATAAAATATATAAAATTCATCATTGGATCATTTTGACATACTCATTTCAATCATAATATTTTTTACCAATTTTTTTATAAATATTAATCAATACATTTTAAAATTAAAAATTTTCTTGACTATAAAATACAAATTATTTTAACACTAATAATCTTCTTAATATTATATAGAATAAATTTGACTTTATTTAATTATATTAATATATATATTAAAAAAAAATATTACATAATAATATTTCATTAAAGTAACTTTTCATATCTGAACAAACAGATTGTTAAAATTGAATCAATAAATTTACTGGAAATAAATTTTTTATTTTTTCAAATCATAAACAATTCTTTGTCAATCTCATTATATAATAACGCATAGTATAATAATGAAAATCAGTAATTATGATCATTTATATAGTAGAAAACTATAAAAATTATTATATCTAGGGTCAATATGCATTACAATTCATTAAATCATTGTGCACCAATAGGGGTAAGGTGTGAGATTTTGGCACTCCATGGGGTTTATATGTAACGACCCAAACATTAATTAATGGGAACCTCTCCTTATATAATTAAATTTCACTTTATTTAAAATGTTTATATTAAATGTGATCTTCTTTGGTTTTATATTTTTTTATTTTAAAATACTATTACGAATTGGGACAGTTTCTAATATATTCGTTGAACAGTGATCACATGATTAGTATAAATATAGGGCTTAAACTAATCCAATTTACTCAGAAAAATGAAGTGATGGCCTCATCCAGTAGATGTGACCCATACGAAGCCCATTTTATAGAGCATGGAATGGGTGTTGCGTCTTTGGGCCTCACCCATGACCAAGCCCAAGACGAGCTTGAATATTTTAGCCGTGAACAGGACCACCAATGAGAGAAGTGGAAGTTGATAGAGATTACCACACGAGCAATGTTATCTGAACCAACCCACGAGTATTTCACCATTTCACACCATACTCCTTGGTCTAATGTGGGTGTTATAAGGGGTTATGTAACAAGACCCTAGTAATATGGTTATTTACATTATTTTTTATTAAAATAATGAATATACCTTCATCTTATTATTGTTACCTTGCATATATTTTTTAATGAACAAATATTATTTTTAGTTAATGTTCAACTAAGAAATCTATATTAATGAATCAATGGATTTTTTAATTAAATATCTCATTGATAGTTTTTTTTATTAAATTAATTTTTATTAAATATAAATGATCGTATAATTCTATGAATGAAATTGTAATTTTTATAATGGTTTGAAATCCATTTGTTTCCAACACCATTAAATTTAGATAAATGTTGGTTTTTATTTGATAATTGAAATTAGCATATTTATAAAATTATTTAGATAAATTTAATATTATTTCTAGAATTAGGACGTCAAAATTATCCAATAATGAATTTTTCATAATTTTCTGAGACAACCAAATTTTTGGGGAAAAACTAAATATCGTTTAAATATGAAATGTTTTTTATGACATCATAATGACCCAATAGCGATGTAATATTAAACTATAAACTTTATGTTCGTCCAATATATGTTTTATCATTAAAATAATGTGATTTTGGGTTTGTTTGATTTATTTTACAAAACATTAGTGGACCATTCAAGACTTATTAAATATATGGACTTTTAAAATTGTTTTCCTTTAGAGTGTGACTCACCTCCACATAAGAAACCATATTATTTTTAGAATTTCATACTTTGGCCTTATAAATTAATGTTTTCCACTTCTATATGCCAATAACCGTGGGCAAAAACCATGGTCTGGTTTGTCGTTTGTATTAGTTTATTGTGATGTGTCCCAAAACTAAATAACAATGAATTCCTCACTTTTTCTTTTTAAACCCAACCAAGCTCCCACGTCCTCCTCACTCAAAGCCTTTGCAGTTCATCGAAACTCTTCCATACTCTCTCTAGAACCCTCCCATTGTTACACAATCTCTCAATAAGCCTCTCTCAAGCCTCTATTACGCCCTTGAAAGCACACTTCCAAGTAAGGTCTTTTCTTTATTTCTCATTTTAGTCCAATATTCAATAAATTGTTTTTCCATATTAATTTCATTAATAATGTAGGGGTATGGTTTCATACCTTTCCCATAATTCCCTCTTTATGTTTGAATGATGGGGTACCCCTTTCCCTCTCATTAAATTCTTCCCATTACACTCGTTACTATGCCGAAATTCTGAAATGAATTTCTTTCTCCTCATTTACATTCAAACAACTTTTTTATATTGTGAATCTAAATTCCATTACATTTATTGGGACATATATCTATATGACCCCATTAATGTACTTGCCATTTAATATGATGAGACACCTATTTCTCTCTCATCAACAATTTTTTTATTTCTTATGTCACACCATTTTGCTGCTGAAATTGCACTGTGCTTTTCCAATCCACAGTCTTTGTGTAGTGAACACCATGCCCGTTATTCTATCACTTGTATTCACATTTATTAACATTTACTTATTATTTAATGAGTTCATTGTATTTATTACACATTCATTTATTGTGTAATAAATTATTACGTTGAATGATTCAATGTTTTATGATGCATGTGGCACACTTATGCATGAAAAAAAAATTTAAGAAGGGTGTGCCCTGATAGTGCTCTAATGCATTGGGTAATGTATAGTTTTCAGATATGTCATGTGTAGTGGGTTTTTACTCGTGTTAATTATAGTGCAACGGGGGTTTAGTCGTTCTTCATTTGTAGTTAGAGTTTACTCATGCTCTATGTGCAATGAGCCTTAGCTCGTATTAATTCCTTGTTATGTGTTATTGCCACATTTCCATGTTACAGTTATCATGCTTTATCATGAATTTCTGATTATGCTTATCTTGTGATCTATTGATATTCCAATTTTTTAACATGTATTGTATTCTTCATGTTATTTCATGATTATTCTTTTATTGGTATTTATTGATCACCCATTTCTTAGGCATGTCCTCAGGTTATCCCATGCAATGCCAAGTATGGGGGAATGAACGGGTCATGTAAAGGAATATTTCAATAAAAATGTTGCATTTAATGTTTTATTTTTCATGTAATGATCCTAAGCCCCATAGACGCTATACCTCTCGATCTCTTATATTCTATAATGTGATGATTATGTAATAATTTATTTTTAATTTGTAATAAAAGAAGGGTTTTCATAGTTGGTATCATAGGATAGATTTAGTTATTTTTTCGGATTAAGATTAGAAAACCCTAGTAAAGCCTTATAAGAAAGTCTATGAATAATTAAAATATCCCTATGTTTTTGTGAGTATTTATTATGTACTTTATTATTCAAATACATCCATGTCTGGATACGAGCAGGTAGAGCCAGCTCTGGCACAGATGTATCCTAAGGGTAAAACCCAAATACACCACTTTGAGATAGACTCAAATGGGAACTGGTGAACAACAACGGGCCTTGTTGCACTCTTATGTATGACACTCCCATTGTATATTCATTTGTAAATTTACAAGCTTTGTATGACCCATTATTATGTGAAAAAATTCCAAAATAATATATGTTTGATTGTAGATCATGGATAACACAGACTAAACCCAATAGATTCATATGTTAAGGAAATTAATGTTATTTATAAGTCATAAGTTTTTACTTTGGATTAACCTTTATGTGTTACCCCTAAATTTCCTTTTATTTCATCCAATGCCCAGTAATAGGAGGTCTTGGGCTAACAACTTATGTGACGATCAATGTGATGACTGTACTAATGAGATGACCAATCCAATGGGAGTGGGAATCGCCATCTCTGTCATGATTCCCTCTCATCTAACTAAATATTTAAATAGGAAAATGTGTCAATAGGAATGTTCAACCACCCCCCTAATAAAGAACAAGTCGCTATCGAGAGATTCATGAGAAGAAGGCCTCAAACTTTTAATGTATCATCTAATCCCTTAATGGATGAACTATAGATCAACTCCACTGAAAAGTTCTTATCCATACATTAATTATTAGAACAAGATAAGGTTCTCTTATAAGCTTATCATATGGAGGGTGAAGCTGATCAATGGTATACGTTGATCAAAAATATGATTCCAGAGGTGGAGATCGAGGGGTTGGAATGGGACGATTTCCATAAGATTTTTTTCGATAAATATTTTCCTAGCACCCTCGGTCTTAAGATGGTAAGGGATTTACTTTCCCTGAAGAAAAAAGGCGATGAATATGTCCAAGCCTAAGAGGAAAAGTTCACAAGGCATGCATGATACGAATCCGACTTTTTCGTTAACCCTGAATGCATGGTTGACCGCTTCTTTGGTGGGATGAAACCTAGAATACGGAAAGCGCTGGGGATCCGAGACTTCGACAGCTTTGAGTAAATTGTCCAATGTTCCCTCAAGGTTGATATGAAGATCAGATAATCTAAAGTGTATAATGGGGATAAGAAGTTTAATGTGGACATCAATTATTGTTGTCCGATGGATAAATCCAATGGTGCTAAGAAGATTCGGCACCCACATGCCAATGGTGCGGAATGAAGGACCCCAGAAACTGCCTAATGGGGATAAGGAAACGCTTTAGGTGTGGAAGATAAGGGTACATGTCTATTTAATGCTGGAAAGATATAATTACAGCTGCGATAGAGGAGAGGAATGCTCCATTCGAACCTAAACGCATGGATCATTACTACAACTGCAACGAACCATGGAATTTTCCAAATCAATTCCCTATGACGAGGGTTTTCAGAGGCAACCAACAACCTCCAAGGCAGCAAGGGAATGCATTTTCCATCACTACTACTACAGTGAACCCCAAAAATTAAGTTGTGATAGGTACACTAGTAATTCATTCAGAAATAGAGAAAAAAAATTTTGATTATGGTTCTACGCATTCTTCTATGTCTCGAAAGTTTTGTAGAAAATCCCAACACCACCACAAATAAAGGAAGTGAAGATGTCACTGAGTATAGAAAATGGGGAAATCCTTGAATACCATGAATATAACTCCTACCATATAATAATCAATGTATTGAACATCCCAACGATCATCATCCTACTCCCATTGGTCAAATTTGTTGAAATTCATGGCATGGATTGGATTACCTTATATAGAGCCATCATAAATTTCCGCCAGAGGGAAATCACTCTCTAGTTTTAGAACCGAACCCCAAATCATTACAAGTGAATGGATGAAGACGAACATTATATATCTCTATCATTTCAAGTGTGTATATTTATTCCCTTTGAGGATGCGTATCTAGCTCAGATGAATGATTCTATGAAGGTAACCATCCTAAAAGTCATGCTTGTTTTGAGGGAATTCGATGAAGTCATCCAGATGAATTTCCTATTCTTCCTCCTAGAAGAGATGTTCAATTATCAATAAATTTTATACCTATGGAATTTCCAATATCCAAGACCTTGTAATGAATGGTTGTTTTGGAGCTTGAGGATAAGAAGAATCAACTACAAGATAATATGGTTAAAAGGATTACCTTCCCAAGTGCATCACCATGGGTTGGACTGGTCTTCATCCTTAGGAAGAATGACAGTTCAATCAGCCTTTGTGTCGATTATCATGATATTAACAAAATCACAATAAAAAAGGTATCCTCTCCTATGAATTTATGACATGTTCGATTAGTTGCATGGATCACAGTACTTCTCCATGGTGGATTTGCCGTTGACATATTATCAAGTACGGGTGAAGAATGAAGATATCCCCAAGATATCTTTTTGTACAAGATACGGGAACTATGAATTCATAGTAATTCCTTTTGAAATCACTAATTCTCTAGCAATATTCATGGACATAATGAATAGAGTCATTATATATTACCTCAAAAAATTTGTTGTAGTCATTATAAATGATATTCTAATATACTCCAAAACTAAGGAGGATCATGAGTAGAATCTAATAACTGCACTAAAGACCTTGTGGAAGGATAATCTCAATGAAAAGTACAGAAAATGTGAGTTCTATTTGAAGGAGGTATCATTCCTTGGCCGTATCATCACATGTTATGTGATATATGTGGATCCCTCCAAAACAGATGCAATTGAGGGATGGTCGAGGCCAACATCAGTAATGAATATCCATAGCCTCTTGGGGTTAGCTAGATATTATCAATGATTTGTGAAAAATTTCTCTCGGTTATCAAACCATCATACCAAAATAACTCAGAAGGGAGTAAAGTTTTCAATGTGTGATTAATGGAATGAAATATTCAAGGAGTTGAAATGGAGGCTTATCACTGCACTTGTGCGCACTTTACATAGAAGTGGATAACTTTTTGTGGTATTCAGTGATGCTTTGAAGATGTGCCTGGGATGCATGTTGATGAAAAATGACAAACTCAGTGCCTATGATTCAAGTAAATTGAATGTGCATGAATAGAACTATCCAACACATGAAATCAAGTAGGATGGAGTGATCTTCTATTTTAAAAAATGGAAGCAATATCTCTTTGGGGAGAAGTGTGATATATATGTAGACCACAAAAGCATCATGTATATATTCACACTGAAAGAGTTGAATATGTGCCGATGAATATGGTTAGAGATGATCAAATACTATGACTACTCAATCCATTGCCATCCAGGGAATGTGAACAAGATGGCAGATTCCCTAGGAAGAATAGACTCAACGATTCTATTATTGATGAGAATTGAAAAGGATCTAATAATATTATATTTGATGAAGATGAGAATTTGAATCATAAATATGGGAATATTATCAATCCTTTCACATATTATTTCTCAACCGTTACTTTTGGAAGTGTTAAAGGATGATCAATAGGATGATGTGGGAATTTAGGAAAATGTAGAAGCTCTCGAAAAAGAGAAATCGTTGGAGTTTAATGATAATAAAGAAGGAAGTTTGAGATTTGGGAAAATACTATGTGATCCATCATGTCCGGAGTTAAATAAGGATATTTTGGATAATGCACATAGTTCAAATTTCCATATTCAATCATGATAAACAAAGATGTGTCAAGATCTCTAAGAGCATTATTGGTGGGATAATATGAAGAAAGAAATCATTGAATATACATCAAAGGGCATGTTGTGTTATAAAGTGAAGGAAGAGAGGTAGATGTCAAAAGGGATGATGCAATAATTTCCCATAATATAATTTAAATGGGAGAACCTCACCATGGACTTTGTCACTGGTCTTTCGAAGACATCCAAAGGCAACAATAAAATCTGGGTTGTTGTGGATCATCTTATAAAGGTTTCACACTTCATTACTATTCGAGAGGATTTCTCATTGGATCAACTGGCACATATATATATATTTCAAGGAAGTGATAAGTCATCATAGAGTTCCACTATCTATTATGTCTGATAGAGATCCATGATTCACCTCTATGTTTTGGAATATCTTCCACATACTCTACATACTAAACTGAACTTCAGTATGACCTATCATCCTCAAAATGATGTCCAATCCGAGAAGACTATCCAAACACATTAGGACATGTTGAGAGTATTCTCAATGGACTTTAAATGAGTATGGGATCAATATATTCCTCTGGTTGAGTTCTCTTATAATAACATTTTCTTTTGAGCATCCAAATGACACCAAATGAAGCCATTTATAGTAAAAGGTGTTAAACACCGGCGTGTTGGGATGAGGTTAGTGAGCATATGTTTCTTGGTCCAGAAATGGTCGAAGAAATGGTGGATATGGTGAAAACCATTTAGCAGCATATCAAGGCAGCCCAAAGTCGACAGAAGAGTTATAGAGATGACTGTCTATGAGACCTTTAGTTTTAAATTAAATACATGGTATTTCTATGCATATCTACATGGAAGAAGGTCATGAGGTTTGGAAAAAAGGGGAAGTTATGTCCGAGGTACATAGGCCCCTTCGATATTCTTGATCGTGTCATGGTTGTGGCCTATCGACTAGCACATCCACCTTCCATGGCCCAAGTACATTATGTCTTTCATGTATCCCTCTTTAGAAAGTACATACCAAATACTTCACATTTACTCTCTTCAGATGTGGTATAGTTAGAGGTTGATATTTAATATGAGGAGCAACTAGTGACGATTTGAGATTGTAAATAAAATGTTCTACCAAATTAGACAATTCCCCTCATATTGGTTTTGTGGAGAACCCACGTGTTTGAAGAGGTAACATGCGAATCAGAGGAAATGATGATGCCAAGTTACCAACATCTGTCTTACTATAGGAAAGTATATTTATAGGGTTAAATTTCTTAATGGGGGGATATTCTAACTACCCAAACATTCATTAATGGAAATCCTTATTAATATAAGTACAAGTTTCTTTATGTAAATTGTTTTTATAAAATGTTAACTTCATTTGTTTTATGTTTTTGGATTTTAAAATACAGTTATGAATTTTGACCATTTCTAATATAGTTGTTGAACAATGATCACATAACTAGTATAAACATGGGGTTTTAACAAATCAAATTTACAACGATAGAGGAAGTGATGGCCTCATCTAGAAGACTTTCCCCAAACGAAGCCCATTTGTCTGAGCAGGGAAAGGAGGTTGCATATTTCGGCTTCACTATTGACAAAGAGGAAAATAATCTTTAATCAGAGTATGTTGAAAAAATAAGTGGATTGCAGAAAATTAATCAATGTTTATTCCATATATTCAAAATTGATATCCCATTAGTCCAATAAAAAAAATAGGATTTCCTAAAATAAAGTCAAAATAATTAAATAGTTATACAATAGGAATGGACCCAAACTACATACCTGATAATGAAATTCATATTTGAACCATCCTTCTCAACCAGTCCTGAGCCTCATCCCTTCGTATTTCAACAACAAAAAGAATATATGCTTAGCTACTATAGTACAATAGCGGTAGAAGTAGGGTGTGTGTAAATAACTCTATAAGATAATAGTAATGTGGAACCATACATAACCAACAATATGTAGTACATTTATATATTATCTACTAATTAGGACAATAATAATAATAATAATAATATATGATAAATGAAGGGTCAAAATTCCTACCAAGATATTTTGTCATAAGTACATACACATGTAATCTTCTCAGCCTAAACATTAAAAAATATAAGTAAAAGATTAAAATAAATCAACATGAAATCCATGGATTGACTAAATAGAACAATTAGAAATAGTGTGAATATGGGATTGATTTGTGTGTTAGACCACTAATGACATTTCAAATCATGATGATCCATGGACCCCTAATCTTTATCGACAATAACTGCCTCAGATAATATAATAAATGTCTTTTAACTATCAATTTCCCAATACGTGATATTTTTCATGTACCTTGGTTCATTGTTATTATCATTCAATAAAAATAATGAATAATTCCATGTAATTTGTGGAAATATTGAAAACATGGAACATTGCCCAAATTTTGTACTACTTCACCCTCGATAACCCATATGGTAACTCAACAATATATGTGGAATTCCATGTCCAAAAATTTAGCATTAAAAAAATCAATTTCCCATATTATTATGTATATGAAATTCCAATATAAGAATCAATGTATCAATCATGGTGTTATATAAACCTAATTACCTATAAATCCTTCCAAGGCATACCAGCATGGTAGTCCTAGTATCAATAAAGGGATATTATAATCTATCTACCCTATGTGTATGTATAAGGAAATATTATATGGGAATCCATATAGAAATCATGGAATGATATATACCATTTTCCATATGATTCCTTCTAATGAATTCCTATATGGGAATACGAGTATCACTCATAAAATGATAGAACCCATATTCTATATGTGCCTCTTAATAGAATTCCATCATTGGGATCTAAATATCACTCAAGGAATAAAATAATTAATTTCTCCCATCTGTCAATCTAAATAAATACTACAAATGAAATCATGTTTCACTCATGGAATAATTTCTTAATGCCCAATGTTGAATCCTAATATGGATATCTGGTAATCCAAGTAAGTGTTTCATATAACAACATACCCTATAGTCTTAATACCACGAAACACCTCTTGTGTCATATATTCATCATCAATATCGTTGTAAATTCGTAAATAATGTAGTTCATGTGATATAAATCCAATAAACCCCATTAATTTTATAGATTCATGTGTTAACATGTTTAATATGAGTTATAAGTGACACCTACTATTATCTCTACCCGGAACAATAAAATTTAGGTTAGTATTGGTCAACCATCGGGTAACACTCTGGGGTTCCCTAAATCTAAAAACTATAGAGGAGTCCTACTTGGGCTCCAAAAAGTTCATAAATCTATGGATGTATCCTTTGTGGTTTCTAATTAGTTAGTACCATAGAATCAGGTGATCAACCAAAATGGAAATATGTAACATATAACAGTATAAAAAATCTTGAAGAATGACCATTTCCGTTAGGAAGGGTCTATTAATTAAGTCATCCATCTTTAAATGGTTTGTGTCCCAATTTTTATGTCAATCTATCCCTAGACTAGATTGTACTCCCAACATAGTCCTTATCATCCATTGATTTATCTTCATTGGAATATACAATGGATGACATGACTTACAGTAATTGTATCACCTCCTACGATGTCTAAAGACTTCTTTATGTATCAAGGTACTAATTCTCAGACATCGTGGTGTAAAGCATGAGGCTAACACACATTGGTTGTCTATGAACCGTGGTTTTTATGCATCAAATTATCCAATTAATTATCTAGTAATTCAATGAATAAATTTTAATGTGATGAATCGATCAACAAAAAATCCCAAGATTAAACATACAACTGTCTCATGCATAAAACCCATTGGACATGTATGACATACCACCAACAATTTGAATGATTTTAAAATATTTTCACAGGTTTGATGGCAGCATCGAAGGGATGTCAATTATCAAAAAAGATATGAACAATACTGTCTTACAAAAAACCGTCGGAAATAATTAATTATAAAGTTATAAATATTATCATAATTTACAACAACTATAAAAACATAAAAATGTCAAAAATAAAATATAATTTAAAAAATCACCATTTGATCATTTCTCAGTAATACAACAACATAAATCTCACCAAAATCCCATAGAACACCCTAAACCTCAGACCAGGTCTAAGAAATACCAACGATTTCAAAAAAATTCACTAACAATCAAATTTAATAATTGTAGAATTTGATATTCAATGCATTGATATAGATTGATAAAAAAAATGTGATTATGTGCATACATCCGGATATAATGATCTCTTCCAATGAATATAAAAGTACCTAAGACAAGTGTCTATTTACATAATTCTTGGTTATAATTGGTAATATAAACCCGTATTAGAGAAAATGAATTTTATAGGAGGAATAAAAAAGAAAAAAAATATAATGTAGTTAAAGACTCGCTAAAAGGATTCCAAGTCATCTAAAGGAATATCATTCAAATAATAAACAAGTTATATATCCCATGGAGGAATGACTAAAGATATATGTGTTTGTGGAGGGATATCCTAGGAGAATGGGGGATGGAATTTTGTTAAATCCTTTTATGGTCATAGGTGAAAATGGTAATTTTTTCCCTTTTAAGAGGAGCATGGTTAGCTAACATAGTTTGGAATGTAGTTTACAAACCTTGTTGTGACACTATAAAAAGTAAATACAAAGGGAAAAAACACCTCACATAGTTATCAAAACATGCTCCAATAATATAAAGACACATATCACAAATATATCCTTCCCTAATTGGTTAAAGGGTACAATTACAAAAATCGTACAACAACTATATGAGTTTATAATCACCTCTATGCAATTTTTCACGGTTCCTTGGGCCCCCATTTTTTATTTGAACTATCCATGTTCGAATAATTCACCTTATGATACATTTCTCTGAAATATAAAATACGAACCCTAGTCCCCCAAAATTTTCTTCAAACCTATTATCAAAATTTTGATCCTTAAATATTTTTTGAATATATTATTTAAAGGAATCTCAACTGTGAAATTTCTTTTTTGAGTATCCTATCAACATTTTACAACCAGTAATTTAAAATTCAAATTCCATAATAAATTATCAAGACCAAGAAAATATGGCATGACAAACCCCATTTTTCTTCTCATCCCTGAAAAGTCATTATGGTTATCAATACAAACAACACAACAATATAGGACATGGACTCTATCCAAAAGGTGGTGTTTTATCTGTAAACACCCTACATGTTTCCATGAACCATTTTAATCACTCAATGCTTAAATCAAAAATATTTGGGAAAATTCTCATAATAATTATAGAGAACTAATAAATTAACTTTCCTGATACCATCTTCATGTAATAATGAAATTGTTTGTGAAAGACTGATCGAATGTCCTATCAGTCTACATATCATAGGTTCTTCTTCTCAATGGATAATTCAGATACATTGTACTTACTTGGTTGAAATTTATAATATAATGAATCAACCAGTTTCCTAAAAATTATATATACATGCTCTCAAACATGGTACACCAAATCAATCTTGATTATATGCCCCTCAACCATCAATCTAACCAAAAAATTTTAATTCGATTTGATCAATCTCATTCTGGTTATTCCATTATTTTCTCAATAATTCACAACTGACCATTAGTATCCACACGTTATATCCTAATGGAATTATAAATTTGGTCATCACCTACCAAAATCATTTATTTTAATGATATCATGATGAACAACCTTTAGTTTAGTATTCATTAAAATTATCTACATCTATAGCCTAAATGTAACTTCAATCGAGTTCCATTCATTATAGCATTCTCAAATCCAAAATACCACATGATGATCATGTTCTCAAAATCCCATTAAATTCCACTCCCAACATTTAGATAATTATTCATAATCCATAAAATGTAATACTTTATCAATATAGAAAATACTCATCCCTTCATGGTAATATACAATAATATTGATATAAACTCTCTCTCTCCCAATATCTAATGAAAATATCATATGATCCTGCTTCCTGAATATGGTTTCCAGAAAAAATGTGGAATCATAACTAACAATGAGGGTAAACTACCTTAAAAGATAATGGTTCACTCCTCCCATAGGTTGTACCATATAATAAACATAGAGAACATGTCATGAGGAACCCATTTCATTAAAAAAATATGATATTTAAAAAAGAAATAATGCTCAATGTATTGCAGATTCCCTCTCAGCATGCACAAGATGATTCAAAAATATTGTTCATGATCATATATAGGGTATGAGTAAATTATGATTCCCTCAATATATGATTATTTTTCACACTAAGGAACAAACACATAAAACAAGGCTATAATTTCCATTATCCAACTTTTATCACCATGAATCCTAAAAATCTGAGTACAGGTCCTACCATGGGAAAATACCCTCAGGACACCATATTTATACCCAATGTCACCTTTACAATATAGTTAAATTCAATAGTTAATCACAATTACAGGGAAATAATTCCTGGTTCGCTCTAATAAAACCACCATTCTTTGTATCACAAAAATTTACTCACATATTAATGATTCAAATGGTATCATGCATAATGGAAACATACCTTTATCATATAACTCACAGTATTAGTAGTAATCCACCACAAGGATAAATGAGATATGGTATATGGAGCACATGTTCATTTAATTAAAATATCCCTTGAAACTCCCCCTAAAATCTTGGAACCTCACCCGTGACATGATTTATTCCATGAACTATCACCACAATGAATCATTCCAAAATTTAGAATTTTACCATGCCATATAAATTCTAAAACGATCCCATTTTTTTATTATTTTTACGAACCCAAAAAAATTCCCAGTCAAAATTATGCTTCAAACACAAACACTCTTTGTGATTTCATAGAAGAAAAATGTGTTACCATTCTCATATCTCATAACTCAATGTCTTCTCGTGCATCGGTCAAAGAAAGATCATATAATAATGATCACCACATCAAAGGAATTTAAAACCCTATGAATGATCATATCAATAGATTTCCTTGATCCAAATAATCGTTTATATACAAGGTTCTAAATCATAACAAATGGACTATATAGCCCCCATTGATTCGTAATGATCAAGGATAATTGTAGGGTCTCCATGTCTATCTACGTAGCAAATTATAAAAGCCTCTCACCAATGTCACTTCTCATGGGGTGTAATCCACACAACCATCTCAATAGATTTCATCTGATATGACAGTCATCCCACTCTAATAGAGATAAAGATAACATTAAACTACTATGGTTAATAACTATCAACATTATCTACCATGAATTGATCTAATCCAAGAATCCTCAAAAGGAACATCTTCATAGAGGGTCAGAATATGATTTTAGAATAGATAAAATGTACCCTTAAGAGGTGTCCAAATATAAAAAATCCCATTAAAGTTCCAATATAATTAAAATTTCATGTACCTTTCGAAATCACCCTTGAGAATCCAAATAGAACACCATATTGGGTGAAAAATAAATTAAATAAATTATATAAATAAACCATTACATAAATAACACAAACATGGTTCATTTATGTATAATATGATTCCATGATTTGTAAGGAAATTACAAATAGACTAGTAATGATACATTAATTAACAGATCCAAAGTAACAACATCCCACATGGGGTGGGTATATACTTCATACCAATGTTACATATAAACCTATTAGTAGACACTATAACTATTATTAATAATTATAGATTCATTTTCCTTGCATTTGAGAATTGAATCATAGATTAAAATGACCCTCCATAAAAATTCAATATGTATAAATGTTTTCCTAGTTTTGTAGAATGAAATCAACAACCACTATAGGAATTTAGAAATTAGATTATTTTGGAAAAATTACACATTGTGTGTATAACATCAATAAAATTACATACTAGTAGGCCTATAAAATTTGGAACCTATGTTTCAAAAAGAATGAATGAGACACCTATTGACTTTTCTAGACAGGAGTTATGATTTCTCACTGGCCACTATTAAATTGGAAAAAATCTATAAATCCTTAAATAGCCTATCACCGATGGATTTATATCCATAATTAATCATATTTCATAAACATGACACAATAAATATGTCACTCAACTTGAAAATCATATATAACTACATTAATTCAAAACAAGTTAAAAAATCCCATAACCTTGGAAAACATGAAATGTTACAAAAAAATGATCTTGATGAAACATTACAATACCCATATAAAGATCCAACTCATTCATAATACTTCTATCATCCATATCCCAAACATTAAACCAATATTTAAAGAAACACCTCAGATACCTATTGGCAACATCTCAGCCTCAATTAAATTAAACCAGTTCCCTAAGATGGTTCTCTATAAGACATCAACCACTTCACCCCATATATAAGAATATTTGAAACAGAATTTAGGGGTAAGTGTGTGATCATGGGGAGAATATTCCTTCATATCACAGTAATAAATAGTGGAAATAACTGAGCATCATCATCTAAAATAAAATTCAGAGTAAATAAGAAATAAATAAATTAAAACTTGATCATCCTGTAAAAAGAAATAGAATGCGATGAAGGCCCAAATAGATATTTCCTCCAAAAAATTGTAATCACCCAATGGGTTTCAAAAAACATAATTCTACAATAAGTTACCAGTATAGTATTATAGGGATGTACAATATACATTGTTCCAAACCACATAACGAATCTTCATATACATATTTGTGTCATCCTACTTGACCAGTCTATAGTTGTATCCCATCATGTTACTATAACAATGTGGGCATATTTTTGTGCGTCCATATGAAATGGTTCCATGAGCAGGATTAAAGTAAAAAAATTTAACCAACAAAACAATTTTGAATATATCCCTTAAAATGTATTGTATGTATAAGTGAGTAATTAATCTAGATAATAAAAATAATAATAATATTAATAGATGAATATTAAAAAATATCATAGGAAGGAACGTTTTATTTTGTGTATTATAATATAACGTGATCATCCTAATAGATGAAAAAACTAACTAAAATAATAAAATTATTCTATATTTGATCCTCAGGTTTGTAATCCCATAAAATGAAATATGTTGAATAGGGTATTCGAATGGATTTCATGCCTGAAATGTTGTTTATAATTTCTTTGATCAATGGGTCCATAATCGCAATCCACAATACCTTCCTCAAATAGTTCGAAAAGGTTTTTGAAGGAATTTAGGTCCACATATATGGATATGCGTCTTATCAATTGGTTGACTTTTTATCTCCTCCAATAACTATAATGAAGGATTCCAAGTAAATTTTATAGATATTGAAAAAAGGATTTGTATCCACATATTTTAATACTCAATATATAAGTTCCCATCCATTATCTCAACCAAAAAAAAGAAACCCATGTCCACTAATCAATAATAATTTAAATCATTCTCCCTTTGAGTATATCTAAGGTCATCTTATGTGGGAATCCAAGTATCAACCAAGGTGTAATATAAACCATTTTACATTTTCTTCTATCCAAGGAATTAATACATGATAGTCCCAATATCACTCAAGAAGTAATTTAAAAAATATACAATATGATTATATCCAAAACATTATTATAATGGAATCCATTTATTAATCATGGCATGATATAAACTATCTTCCCTATGATAATTTCCATGGAATTCTTATATGCTAATCCATGTATCACTCAATGAATGACATTTAGCATCATCCATATCATTCTATAAAAAAGTAGTCCAATAAGGGAGTACGTGTATCACTAAAGGGATGTTATAATTCATTCAACCCAAGAGTATATCTAAGGAATTACTACATGTAACATTGAGTATCAATCAAGGGAAAAAAGTAAGGCTCAAAGATGAATCTTAGAAATTACCGTTGGGAATGCTTATAATAGAATCATATCACATCCATCCACATGGAATGAGTAATAGGATGAACCTATAGAATCAAACCTACAACATCAATAATGAAGTGATATAAAGAATTAAATATGATGGGTGTCTGACTTCCTAGAATAACCACTGTTGATACAAACTTATACGATTTAATGTTCAGTCTACTCTCAAATTGATACCTATTACCATCACTACCAAATCCATATTAAATAGGTATGTGTTAAAAATGACAATGGAACCCTCTAGGGTCCCCTAAATCAAATCACCAGATAAGAATGACATATAATTTCCCTAAAGTCCATACAATGGTGGAGCACTCCATCTTGGGATCCTCTAATCTAGTACCCCTATATTTGGTCAACACATAACATTCTAGGAAATCGTATCCCATGACATCATGAGTTGTGTAACACAACTTTACAAGATTTATAGAGTTATTTTACAATGGAAACGATCATGAGATGGGTAATGACCCAATAATTGTGAAAAGGGATCTTAAGAGTGGCCTATACACTAGGAATATTCCTTGTTTACCTATGTCTTATCCCCCAAGGTCTCTACATAGGCTTACATGGTTGAAGAATAATAGTCTCACCTCTTCATAGGTATTGAAGATATTTGATTTCTTAAGTGACTATGTCTTGACAACTGTGGGAAAAATCATGACTTTAGTTCACATGGGATGTCAGTGAACCCTCATACTCATCAAATATAACTACCCATTTAATTATGTAATATGTCAGTGGATAAATATAAATTTTTTCATCATCATAAAAATAAATTGAAAAGAAAAACATACTAGAGTAACATTCATAAATACCATATGGAAATTATGTTATACCACCTAACCTTAAGAAGCATTTCATTTATTTTTAGAGGGCTAGAAGTAGTAGCCCATTATCATCCAACCTCCATCAATATATTGAAGGAATTTTCAGAACAAAAAATTATTAAATTTTTAATTATAACATTATAAATAATTTAATAACACCCAATATTTAGAAAAACATAAAAACTACCTAGAGGGTAGAAAGATCAAAACCTCATCATCAGATCACATCGTACAAAAATTATTACATAATGCTCAATAATAACCCATGGAACATACTCATCCACCAAAAAAACCTAGGAACTAAAAAATAACAAGAAACTACAAAAATATCATTTAATCATAAAATATTTATAAATTCATCATTGTGAAATAAGATAATGAATTAGCATGAGATAAAGTTCAAGATGGCTCCATGGTTTTTTTATTCGATGAATAGAAAAATACCCCCCACTAATAAATTTTCTACAATTTTTCTCCTTATTTGGGATTAAAAATCCTAAATGGAGAACATCAATGTTTTATAAGGAAGAAGAATGATAAAAAATATTCTAATAGGATTGACGAATGAAATCAAGGATTCCAATGCATCCGATGACCTTGAGATCTGGAAAATTATAAGGGATATCACCTATAGATTAAGAGAAACATAGGGGATTGTATTTGGAGGGAGATCCATGAAAATTAATGAATAATTAGGTATAAATCCATTTTAATTGTGGAGGAAGATGGTAATTTTTACCCTTTTAAAAGGATCATGGTTTAAGTTCATTGTTTATATAATTGAGTGATATTTACGTGGATACACTATCCAAAAATCTGAAAAGATACAAATTATCCTCACATGGTATTCAAACTATGTTCCATCATTTTGTAATTGTATCCCTCCATGAACTCCTTCCTTATACTATAGTGGAACATGGCTACGAAAAAAGTGTGACAACCACGGTATTTTCATAGAAACTATTCTATTTTTTCATCGTTCTCTTGTCCCTCTAAAATGGAATATTATGTTTCGTCTCATTATAAAATGGATATCACATTTAGGTTTCATTAATATGACTAATAATGTACAAACCTTGAAACTTGTGCTCAATTTCACCAAAATAGCAAATCCTGGCATTAAACACCAAAATACACCCAAAACCTCAAAACAAAATTATAATCCTCAAAAACAAAATTTGATACATTATTTATATGAATCCTAAAATCTAAATTTATATTACATTTAACTAATCAGTATTTTATCTATCCATTAATACAAAATTGAAATTCTAATAGAAAATTTCAATCCCATAAAACATCAAGTGTTACAATAAACTTTCGTACATCTATTATTAAAAAAGAATACTAAAATCCATTCCTCATTAAATATATAAATTTTATAATATGATTTTTACTAACACATATATTGTACTTAATAACTGTAATTCGTTCATTATAATTTTTAAAAATAGGAATATTAATTAATTTATTCGGTAGTTCAACATATTCCTTTAAATCCTCATTATTCCCCATAGATGTGAATATTTTAAAATTATTCTATGAATGAATATGTTTATCTACCTTAATCATGATTTAATCTGCAACTTGTAAAAATTTATAATTAATAGATCCTATTCTATCATTATCATGTACATACAAACATGTTCAATCCCAATCATAGAATCACCCACCCTGTTTTCATTCTTATGGTGATAATATATTATGTTATAAAAATTAATCAACTCCATCCACACCCATTGTTGAATATTATAATATTTTTTAAATATATAATTCAATCATTAATGTTGAGTATATATATACCATGATGATAATTACAACATATTTTCAGTAAAAAATTAATTATTTCCAACTCCAAATCATGAATCAGTTAATTTTTATCATTAATTTTCTATTGGTGTGAGGTAAAATCTGTCACCATGCCATTATATATGATGAAACAAACCGTTATCATATTTTATTCATAAAATAGATAAAAAAAGTTTTCTACTACAATATAGTGTGACAAAATGTTCACTAAAAAGATTCTTTTTATCCTTAATATTTTACTCACATTTATCAATTAAATGAATCATGGATCCCTTATCAGTCAACATGAAAATTAGATATTATTTCCATGTGAAATATCTCTATATTATTGGTATTATCAACCCAAACCAACATAACTCTAGATATTTTTCACAATGGTTTTCCACGACAATTTCTCAATAACTCTATTCCATGAATAATCTACAAATATATCCACCCATGAGATTAAATGTCTTAGTAATGAAACATTATATATCAAAAATTCAAATTTGAGAAATTTTGAATACCAATTATAATTATTCTTATTCTTCATTACAAACCTCATATGTTCTCCATTCAATACAATACTCTTGAAAAGTATAATAATATTATATAAAAAACAGAAGAAAAATAAAAATTTAAAATATGTTGACAATTTTTATTAAATCAATGAGATGGTCGGTACATTGGTCAGTCCAAATGAAATCACTATAAATTTATAATTATTATAACGTATATAGAATGACATATTTTATATATCCATTATCATATACCTCAATCTATGATTTCTTGAATAAATCTCAATCATATAAAAATATTTATTTATATGTAGTTTGTCTAATATGACATCAATACAAGGTAAATGATTCCTATTTTTGATTGTTATCTTGCTAGGTTCTCAATATTCAATGTAATGATAAATTGAACCATATATCTTTTTCAAAATAATTGTTGGAACCAATAGTGATTCTCTATAAAATATGAATCCCATAAAAATATTCTCACAGAGTTATTCCATCAATTTTAAAAACTCAATAGAGGATATTATTTTGTGGTCTTTGAAATAAATACATCACCATGTATGTGTTATATCAAAAATTAAAATTCTAAATTTGGGGGAATACTTGGAAAATATTAAAGAAATACATCACCATAATCCCAAACAATAGTCATATCCTAAATTTTGTGTTTCTCCACAAATATTTTAGATAAGTACCCACTATTAATATGTAGAAAGTCCTGCTAATTGGAAGTAATTTCTATTGGGATATTTTATTTATTCACACAATGAAAGAAAAATTTTACATCCCTTTCCTGTAAATTGACATGTAATTTATATAAATAGATCTTATCCATGATAAAAATAACAAAAAAAATTATATTTTATCGAGAATTCAATCATTTTTAGGAATACAATTATAACAATCATCTATCCCAGAGGATGAATATACATAAAATGAAATCATCAAATAAATGAGTGTTTTTTTAATTTAATATGAAATAATTTTGGTGGTTATGTTATACAATAATTAAATTTTTTATATACAATATAATGGGGTAAAATAATAAATTTTAAATTTTAGAGTTGATGATAAGTGCACCTTTAGCCACTTCATTATTGTGACCCATATTAGTATTCATGTTATAATGAGATTTCGTTTTATCTCTTTAAATAAGAGGTTTATGATACCCAATATTATAATTATGTCTAAAATTATATTATTTATTAGTTTATTTTCTAATTGTTTTGAAATTATAAAATTTTATTGTGGATGGAAAATTCTATATTATATACATTTTTCATTTTACTATTCACATCACATTAAAATTATTTTTATTTTTAGAATTATCTTCCTTATTAAAACATTTGTCAATCCCTATACTGAAATTTTCAACCATGATACATTTCTCACAACTAACCAGATGAAAGATTAATTGTAATTTTTATAAGGGATATATTATTATATTCCCCACAAAATTTTATCCATATAATTTTTTCTACAAGACAATGAGAAGAATAACTGTCTCCAATATCCATTTCTACATTGAGATGACATCCAAAAAATTTATTAATAAATATAAATGTCCCTCATAAATATCACTTTTCAGGTACATGGATTCAATATACTGGATAATCAGTTAACATAGCTTATTGGATTGATAATAAAACAATAAGCATTCATTACAATTCAAGATAAAATTACCTCTTAATTACCAATGGATGTGATATCATATACCAATAGTTATAGAAATTTTATTACCATTTTGTTACAAATATTTTAGAGAAAATATTTATTGAATGATATCTTAATATACTCTTCCCATGTCATGAAATCAATTTCTTCCACTTTACCTGTATTATTGAAATGATTCCACTATTTATTGTATATATTATACAAGTGATGCACAACCCAGAGTACATTCTCATGGCCCGATAAATTAAGAATGTGGAATATATTTTAAATTTTATAATTAATCCATTGTTCAGTCATTTGTTCATTGGTTGAATAAAAAAAGGAATTTGGATTTTCCCATATAAATAAATCAATAGTGATTAATTCATACATTTTTATATCTTCATGACAAAATTGATTATTGTAAATATTTATATCATGAGATATTTGGGTGTGAAAATCCCCTATATTTTATATCCCTTATTGAATATCATATCATATATAATGTGGGATGTAATTTCACTGAACATCACATTAATTTTTAATTGGATTACCCTTGTTTCCATCAATTAAATAATTCTAAATAATATTTTCAGTATAAAACAACAATATTCAGATTAAAAACCATATTATTCTGAAAATTTTCCTTCTCATAACATATAATATTATGTAATAATTATACCAATGAAACATTAAGTTCTTCTAATTTCTCAATGGCTTATCAATGATATTCATAGGTTTTATACAGCCTATTTTAAAAATGATTAATAATGAGAATTCAAATTGACAATAGAATATACTGAAGAGTGTTTATAATGGTGTGCCATATTTACCCCACTAATAAATCCTTGAGATATGATTTGATTGATTTTAAAATTTTTTTTAATGAATTTCAATCCAAGGTTCATAAATTTGTCAATCGTATCAACTTTTCTATATCTAGAATGGGATATAATTTTTATGAAACCAAACAATATATAAATTTTCAAAACATCATGATGTTATCATTTAATTGGAATTTCCAAAAGAGGTTTTTACTAATGTTACATGATTATAATCCTAATTAATAATTAATCCTTACCTAGATACAAACAAAGGATTCATATTAAATTTAATATAGATTTATAAAAAATCATTATATGAAAATTCAATAAAATTATTTACAATAGATTTTGTACAACCATAAATATTTTGGTTTTTAAAATATTAGATAAAAAATCACCATACTTGATGAATCATATTCATCATATCCAATAATGATCTTCCCACAAAGTACAATTCTTAGACACACAAGACTAAAAATATTTCTTCTTAATATGGGAAATAGTAATAAAAGAAACGGTGAAATCATGTTATTAGAAATTTCAAACATAGTAGATATAAATAAAATGTAATAAATGAGAATCATATTAAAACAATAATATTATATCATGATCATAACTTCTGAAAGTCAAACAGAATAATTCAAATATCATTAGTCATTAATAATGGAATAATTATTTCTAATTATAATGGAAATATTCCATAAGAGTGTGAAATCATAAATCATAAATATTTTTATTTCAGAAAATATCATAAAATGGAATTTAATTTGGGGACAGAAATAATTATCAACATATTTAGTCATGTTTCAATACAAATTTAATCATATTAGGTAGATTCCAGTATTTGAATGTGTTTTCTCTATATTCTATCATGTTCTTATTCAAGGTTTACGCCAAAACAATAATATTAGAAATTTTTTCTGAGTAAAATGTTTGATCCCCAGTAAATTATTTCTATAATTATTTTTCAATCCCAAGACTATCATAGTGGAAAAAGGCCCTTACAGAACTTGGTTCAACCCAAATTTATCTCCATATTACCTCATAGTATATAAATAATTTCCTAAATCATTTGAAAAAAACAATATGTTTGGAAAACCATTTTAATAACTAAAAACATTCATATGTGTTCTAAAATATCAACAAACATAAAAAATTTCATCATTTCATAACAAATAGAAAGGAAATAGGATTCGTATACATTTTAACATTTGAAAAACAAACTTAATTATCCATTGAAAATGAAATTGGATTCCTAGAATCATCACTAAATCATCATCATTATAATCCATGAATTAAATTAATCTGAATGATATTATATGATCATATCACTAGTTTAGAATAAAACCCCAAAAAATGTTTACATTGGTGAAAAATACCTCTAAAATAAAATTTCAATATTTCTCTAAAAATATTGAAAATATAGTTTCTATTTTGATATTATTAAATATGAAAATCCATTAAATATTTTGAAACATATTTTTATTTAATATAACAAAAAATGATTATAAATTAATGTTACATAAATATTAAGATCATGATTTTGGGAAAATACATAAATGTTATATTTATAAAAATAATGTTTCATTTTATAATTATAAACTCTTATATAACATGATTAAAATTATTGTGAAAATTCCATTTCAAACCATTGAAAATAAATAAATACATGGTTAAAAATGAATATAAAAAATCATTGGATCATTATAAATATCCTTAATTAATATATTTTAATAAAAACATATTGTGATTTATATTTTTATCGACAAAAGATGAAATAAGTTTGGTTTTTCTAAAATCATATTTCTTTATCATTTTATGATCCACGTATTGGAAAATGTTATTATTAGATTAAATGTTAAATAATTGAAATATGTTAAGAAAATAGAAGGTGTGTAAATTGTAATATTTATATAATTTTCCTTAATATAAATTATGCATATGAAATTCCAAATATGAAAATATATTTTTACATGAAGTCATACCTCAAGTCCCATCGTGGATCTTACGTGTTCAAAAAAACTACAGAATTCATAATTAAATAAATTAAAAATCAAATATTTATTTACATTAATACATATAATATTATATAACATGCATTGTAATTTTTTTTTACCCTTTTGATAACAATTATTTATTTTAATGATCATTCATGTGAAAATGAGTTTCTTTTCCTTAAATGAATTGGTTTGATAGATCTGGTCATTTCTCATTGGTTATGATTCCATAATATTCCTAATATTAACTCATAAATAATTATAATTTTTTTTGATTATAAACACATTTATTTCTATTCATATAAATTAATTATGATATTTTTTTGTACTTCATGGAGTTGGTAGTCCACACCTGCACATGAGTGATGTGTTCAATCTTTAAAGGAAAGAATGATGGAAATTAATTTAAAAAAATAAATTTATAGAATAATAATTATAACATAAATATCACACACACATAGTTATATATATATATCTATATATTAAATATATATTTATGACCACCCACTTATTGAATAAATTCATAATGATGGAAATCACTTCATTGAGGTGGAAGTCAACACATAGGCACGAAAATCATTTTAATTTTCCAATGAATTATAAGGATGTAATTTTTTCTCATTAAATTAACAAAAAAACATATAATTATATTTAAAATACATATAAAATCATTTTATGATGGTTTTATTACATTTTCAAGAGGATTAATACAAAGAAAAAATTAAATAAAAAACATCAAGAACGTATACATATTCTTTTGGTGTCCTCCTCTAAAGAGCTCCTTATGGATTAATATATAGGTCAATTTAAAGGATAAATTGATATTTAATGTCATAGAGATGGATTCTAGAATATTAATTAGATATATTTTTATTGAGATAATTATTTCAATTGGTTTTTGGAAGATAATAGATGAGGTAAATTTTAATATGTAAGGTTGTAGGAAACCTTGTAAATACAAGAAAAATTAATTTAAAATATATTTAATAATATATAAATGTAGTCCTAATGCTTAACATCATCATAAAAAGTAATTATAATATTTAAATTTAATAAAAAATTAATACAAAATAAGGTTTTTTATTTTATTATAATCCGTGTCTGAAATGATCACCCATCTGTTGACCCTTTTAAACCATATCATTGTAACAAGAATTTAACATTAGTAAATATTAATTATGGAATATATTTTTTTAAAATTCTAAAAATATATTAATTATGATAAATAAAATTATTTATTCCTATATAAAATATTTAGTTTCTATATGTTTTAGATATTCATTTATAAATAAGAACAAAAAATTCCATGAAAAGATTTTTTATAAAAATTTATTTTATGAATAAAATTGAATGTATTTTTATTATATGAATATTAATAACCATTTGATGAATGATTCAATATTTAAATTAATATTTAAAACACAAATATTCTTAAAAAACTAATGATAATATAATAAATAAATTTATTTAGATAAAAATACATTGCATGTTAAATTGGTTTTTCGAAAAATATTTCATGGTACTTTCAAATTATAAAATTTTAATTTAGTAGTAATTGATTTAAAATGAAATAATTTTATAAATTAGTACAAAATAAATTTTCAAAATATATTTTCACTTATTATTATCCTCTAATACAATGAATATGTGATTACCATCTTATTAAATAATAATATTTAAAATTTCTTTTAGAGTTTTTTTATCATTGGTGTTATGTTTAATGAAAGGTATCAATGAAATGAATTTTTTCAGTCAAATTTCTGAATTAATTTTTGTTTCATATAGTGATTACTACATATCATTCTTATTATTTATTTCAAAATAATAGAAATTATTATATCTATTATTTAATTCTTTCAATGATGTTATTTTTGTATATTATTTGGATGAATTATTCTTATAGAGTATTATATATGGTTTAATTCGCCAACAAGAGACTAAATTATGTTTTCCTAAATATTAAATGAATATTTGGACATTATTCCAGAATATATTTTTCAGAAATAATTATAGTGGTATAACATATTCCCAAGAAAATGGTATTGTTATAGATGACATGTTCTGATAGATGTTTTATAGAGTTAATACTCCATGAATGGGATAGATATTTAGATCGATTGAGATTTTAGAAACTCAAATTCTTTGTTATAATTATATGTTTGATAGATTATTATTTTATTATATGATTTTGTATTTCTTATTATTGTGGAATGTATTGGAGTCTCATAATTGAGAACCTGATGTGGATGTACAGGGATTCCAAAGAGTGTATTGTGATACATTTTATGGTTGGTCTTAGTATACGGTGTATCATAAATTATTTCATGAGATTTTTTATTTCTCCTAGAGTAAGTGAGTTATTGTTTTATAAGTGTTCCATAATTTTTATTTTCTTATGCATATATCCATTTTACATATACATGACACATTAAAGTAGTTGTATTGGTTTTCCCGGATAAAGAATGAATTATTTTTTCCATTTTATTTTGTGACCATATGTGTATTTTATATATCCCATTTTATAATTATTACTAAATACATTAGAAAAAAATAATTATAAGTTAACTATAATTTCTATATATTTTAGTTCTATTTATTGTCATATGTGGAGTGTGATAGATTATATTTTATTTCATTGAATAATAGTTAAAATAATGAAAAAATTGACACCAATAATGAATATATTATAGTATATTATTTTTTTATTTATTATCTAAATCATGTATTGGAAAATCAATGATTTTTGGGTTTGGTATTGCCTCATAAATTTGATATGTTTCCCTTGTTCATTTAGGACCAATTACAACATTATATTGGTACCTAATTATGCCCATGTAATGGATTTAAACATCTAAAAGATGTTCAAATTAGGAAAAATATCTTGATATTAGAATATATATTAAGAGAATGTATCCTTGAGTTTTTAGGATTATGGTCATATGTTTTTTCATTGGTGGTATTTTCTTAGAAGAATATTTTCATTTCAATTATTTGTATAAAAATATATGGTTCTTTTTATTGGAGGCCATGTTATTCAGAACTACATTTTTTAATGATACTGAGGTCATTTAATTAGGAATATAGATATTTTATAATTTTATAGAGTATGTTTAATTTAACAAAAATATCTAAAAAATTATTAAATAAAAAAATTATCTTATGTGGGTCAAATTAGGAGGGAGTTTGACTTTGTAATTATAGATTATATATTCCTTTTTGTTTCTCCTCAGTATGGAAACTGGAGGATTGGAATGTGTTTAAAGTTATCATTTATCATCATTGGATAATTGAATTTATTGGGGGATGTTTTAGTTGTATCTTGTTGGTTGTTTTAAATTCTTTTGTTGGTAAGTGTTTATGTTATATTCCTTATATGAAAACCTTTGAAATATTAGCATGATACTCTACAAAAAATATTAATGAAGAAATAATGATTTCATGGATGGTATAAACATTGGATTGTATTTAGGGGAATATTATGATGAAAAATATAATATAGTGTTAGGATAAGTTATTCCCTAATTTGGTTTAATATATTGAAATGAAAATGTGGGGAAGATATTTTTAGATGTGGGAATACAAATGTCTATGCGGTGTCCAAATATTTTTATTCTTCTTCAATTGTTGTATAATTATATAATATAAATTTAATTTGAATAATTTTTTGTTCTTCACTTTTATATAAGTATAGAATATTATTTATTTTGATAAAAAAAATTCAATTGCTTATAATGTAATGAAATTCAATTTCATGTCTTCCAATATCAATAATTTGTTTTGTTTCATAGATATGAATCATTAAATGGTAATTTTTATGTTCATGGAATTTAATTTTCAAGGAGTAATTTTATTAGTTATTTAGATTTTAAATTTTTATTTAGTTTTAAAATTTATACATTCAGTGATATTTTTAGATAATGTATCAGGAAGAAATATAATTTCATTTTATTTTTGGTTAATTGTTAATTTAATAATTATTTCAATTTAAATAATTTATGTGGATATGATATTTTTTCAGAGGTATTATAGATATGGTAGATATTTTTTCAGAATGATTTCTTTTGCTGTATTTAGAAATTTCGAAATATTTTCATCTAGATTAATAAGTGGCTTTAATGGAATGTAATATATTAATTGATGGTAGGAATTGATATCTGTTGTTTAGAAAACTCAATTATTTGAATTCATATGTCATTTTTGTTAATATTCTATAAATTATTTATCATTTTAATTATATCAAGGGAGATAAATCAGATAATTATGTTGAAGTGGGGGAACTAGAACAAAAAAAATTTAATATTTTTGTAGGATTATCTATTGTGGTTATTGCTACTTTGGAAAACTGTATTTATTTTTATATTTAGGTGAGTTACTCAAATTATCATATATCCTACAATCAATTTTAAACAGCCATTATTTTACAATTCTGTGTTGAGTAGATATTTCATCATATTCTTGAAAAATGATTATAACATTAATTAAATTTAGCTAAGAAAAATGTATATAAAAATGATGGAATAATTATTAACAATGAATAATTTATTTTAGATAGATGGTGAATGAAATTTATTTTTATTGAATTTGGAAATATGTAGAATAAGATTATTTAAATATAATTCTATTCATACATAATATGAATTTATAGAGATAGATAATAATGAATTAATATGTTGAATGGAAATTTGGTTAATTTTTCGGTGAATAATTAAAATAATTAACATATAATTTTTATTTAAAGTTGTTATGGTAGAATGAGGATATATATATTTATATAAAGGAATTTATTAAATATATTTTGTGTCCCCCATATGAAATTAGATTCTCAGATAGTCAAAAATTATTGAAAAAAATTAGTTTAGTGGAAAAAGGTTGTGTATTTGGTATAACTTTTTCCAATTCATTAGAATTATTATGCCACGTTAAGGAAAAAATGTATGTTTTATGGTGAGTATTGGTGTTATGAAATGACAATAAAATACATGTGTTTACACAGTATATTTTAATGCTTCTTCCATATTTGGGAGTTGATAGACCATTCATGGTAGAAATATAAATGGGGGGAGGATGTGATTATGGTTATTTTTATCGATCCTAACATTACCCACTAAATATCATATTTATTGTGAAAATATTGTGGTTTGGATATGTTTTAGACATAGAATTATGTTTTTCAATAATGTTCATTGATATATTGTAAATTGTGGAGAGGTTGTTGTGATACTATATTCCCTATATAAAATAAGTACTACTAATGTAATGTGCTTATTTTCATTATGATAATTGTTTGTGGGTGTAGGATCAAAATAATGACGTAGATGATCAATTTACAAGAGGGGGGTGAATTTTATACTTTAAAAATCCCTTTGGAGCCTTTAAAGTTTGTTACGATTAACTATGTTTTACTTAAGAAAAGGAAAGGGCTAAGTTTAACAATGTTAAACTTAAGTAAATTCACAACACCTCTAATACCAAATGAAAACTTAGAAAGAGATTCTGAAAGTAGGTTCCGGAAATATGGTTTCGGAAATTGAAAATTAACAAAAGATTACAATATGAGATTCTCCCTTAAAGCGTATTGAATCTAAATGAAATAGAGTACAAGTAAGGAAGTATAAGAAAGTTATACTTTCATTATAATACAAAATGCAGTGGAAATAAACAAGTAGTAAACCTACAAGTAACAAGATATAAGTCTTTTAACCCGAAGAGAAGGGTATCCAACAACCTTGTATAAAGATCCATTGATTTATACATTCAAGCAAGTCTATCATACCCACACCAGGGTAAGCCCTCGATATGAAGATCGGAGTCTCTGTCTTGTTATCCCCGCAAGCCCTCAACTTCAAGGTAGTTGGAAACCTCTGTCTTCCTCAGCAAGGAAGCCCTCAACTTCAAGGTGTTGGAAACCTCTATCTTCTTATCCCCGTAAGTCCTCGAATGTAATCACCATCATTCAGAGTCGCACAAAGCTTTGAGAGTTAAAAAGAGCCTCTATCTCTAGAAAACACTTCAATAGCATGTATTAACAATGTTGAAGAAGTTATTCATCCGTTAGGAGCTTTTTCAAATGAGCTCCTATTTATAGGCAAGGTCGGCCTCCTTCCCAACGGTCATATTTTCCATAAAAATTGGAGGGACCTGTACACATGTAACTTAACCAACGGTTATTTTATAACAGAATAGACGACATCGTTTTATAACAAAACAAGTGTAACAGAATGTACGACATTGTTTTAAAGTCTAAGTAAAAAGTTCAGAGAGAAGGTTCAGAGTGTAAAAAAAATAATTTTTTGTAGTCTAAATAAATTCGGAGTGTATAAAACAAAGATGATCAGATTCTGTTTAATAGGTGAATTCGGAATAAGAATTATTCAATAGAATTTGTAATGAGAATTCATCATCAGAATTCGTAATGAGAATTCAATTTCGGACTTCATAAGGGCTTGTATCCTGAATCTGGAAAAGTACTTAATTAGAGTTCGTATCCGGAATTCGGAATGAAACTTTATCACAGTTTTCATTCTAGATTTCAGAGTGAAACTATATTAGAGTTCTTTATCCCGAATTCGGATCCTAAAACAGAATACTTCATATCAATGTTTCAAAAAATTCTGAGAATATTGAAATGAATCCGAATCTTAAACTTAAGAAAAACATTGATGAAAATATGATAAGGATAATTTTTCTTACAAAAGAAATTTTCCTTATAAAAGAAATTTTCTTAAAGAAAGGTGTTTGTGATTTTCAAAACAAGAAGGAATGGAAAAGTCATAAGGAAAACCCGATTGACTCAACAATCTCCCCCTTTTAGAAAGCACAAACATCCTTGAAAAAGAAATTCTAAGAAGAAAGAAAAACATTAAGGCTTATCTCCCTTTGTTTTAAGGATATTGATGAATACGACTAACTCCCCCTTAGGCTTTGAAACTCTAAGGATCTTATTCTAGATTTCCTGAATGATATTTTATTACGAATAATAATGCCTTCTTTAATGAGAAACTCCCCCTTAGATAAACTCTTATTAGAGTTCTTTTTCCTTAAGGATCTTTTCCTACTCCCGCTTTTTGATTTTCAAAAAGAATTAGAGGGAATGGAAAAAAATATCAAAGTACCTGAAAAATTAGTAATAATAATAACAAAAGACAAGAAACCATGATTTTCATTAATTTCAAGGAATGAAAGATACAACAAAATGATCAGATTTAACTATTTCGGATCTTTTTCCTTCGAAATTAGCCCCTTTAGAATAGTCTTGATCTCTTTATGTCTTTATGATCTTCTTCAGCTTGATTCTCTAAGACCACTATTCTTGTAGATTGAGCATCAATCTTTTCTTCCAGGGCATTAAGCTTTTCTTCCTGAGCCTTCATATTTTCTTCAAACTCAATCCGATGATCCCTTTCAAACATCCAGTTTTGAGAAATGGAATTCAGCTTCCCATTCAGATCTCTGACTTCTTGAATTTGGATGTTCTCTTCATCTGTCAGCTTATCTTCAATGTAAGAAATTAGATCTTTTATATTCATGTCCTCAGTTTCAAAAGCATCTTTAACATTGTCTTGAAATTCATCAAATAGCCTCATATCATCTACAGTTTTCCTCGACCAGCTCATCATCCTCTTGCAAGATCTTTTGTGGGATTCATAGCCAATAAGAAAAGATTTGAATTCAGCTTCTATCTCAACACACTTATCCATGACCATGGATATAGAGTCTTATTTATGATTCAAATCATGTTGGAGTATCTGACACCTTGAATCAATAGTCGAGATGGTCGGAATGGAACCCACTAACTTCTTCAAATATTGAACAACAAAGTCATGTCCCAACAAGGATGACTCTGAATCCGAAACTTTTCTTGGAGATTTTTCTTCCTCAATAAGCTCCAACTTCCTTTTAGATGAATCACCAAATTCTCTTTTCTTGCTTGCCACTAATTTCGGAGTATCAACAAGGAGTTTTTTTCCCTTTTCCTTTTTTGGGATGGATTCTTGATCTGGAGTTTTCTGCTCACTAGTTGATACTTGAATAATATCATCAACAACATTTTGAACAACATCTTCCTCATTCTTCTCCTTCTATGGAGTTATTAACTTAGAGGATTCAGCCTCTGATGTTCAGAGTGATAGATGTTTGAAGGTGACCCCTTATAATCATATACTTCTTTCAACAGATTTCCAGTTTCACCACTTCCTTCAGCAACTGCTTCTTCCTCTTCCACTTACTTAATCTGCTCGATTTGCTCAACATGCTCAGCTCTAATCTCTTCTGGAAAATCAAGGATTCTTCCTGGATTCTTGGGTAGATAATCCAAGGAGAAGGATCTCAGAACTGGGATGATTTCGGAAACCAACTCATTAAATTTTAACAAATCTTGGACTACCTCAGCTTATGACATCTTCTTCTTGAGCTTCTTTTCTTTTGCCTATTTTTCTAATTCATCTTCTATCATATCCTTCAGAGCCTTAGCTTCTACAGGATCCAATCTGAACTGCGGATCCCCTTCTTTCCATTTCTCTTTATCTTCTCTGCACATTTCAACTACCTCATCAAGATAGTCTTTCTTCTTCTTCAATTTTGGAGGTGCGGTTTGAAATTCCTTAAATTTAGGACCCTCTACTTCACCTGCAACTTCTTTCAACTTTCTTTTCATTACTGGCTTAGATGATTCCGGTTCAGCAACCTTCGGAACCGCTTCTTCTTGATTTGGAAAGTCGAAGAACTCACCCATCTCCTTGTTGAAAGCCACATCCATCCTCTTAAGAGTATCATCACTCACCAACAAAATTTTTCAAACCCTTGGCTTAGTTCTGCAAGCTTCCTTGAAATACTCAAGGCACCGAACTATTAACATTGATAAAATTGCTGGGTACATTATGATTTGGGCTCTGAGATTTCCTTTCTTAACATTCTCAATAGTTATAAGAATGTGCCTCATGAAGTTAAACATCCTTATATTTATCATAAAATCCAAGATATAGATTTCAATCTTCTTTAGACTGTCTTTATCACCTTTCCTCGGTATTATAAGACCTTGTACCCAAAACTCTAGAATTCAGAAATTTGTAGGCAAGCTAGCAATCTTCAGAGCCTTGTCGTCTGATAGTCCGAGAGTTTTCAATGCTTTTTCCTTATTGAAGCTTCCTTTAGAATCCGGAAAAATATGAGATATGAACTCAGCTTCTCCTTCATAGGTTAGCCCTACCAAGCTTGGTGCCTTGGTATAAGAAAGCTTATAAGTCTTTCCATAAGACTTAAAAGAAAATTTCTCCCTATTATAATCCTTAAAGAAGGAAACTGTTTCATAGAATTCAAAAAGTAACTTCAAAAAAACATCATCTTGATTCCCCGGTTTGGATATAGCAATATCTTCCCACCCGTTCAGCATTATGTTCTTTGAAATAAGAGAATCATAGTTATTGAAGAAATCAGGATGAACCCGCCTTTCTCTGTAAAATAACCATTGTGAAATTGGCTTGGAGGATAACATTTCTTGAGATTCTAATTCCACAGACATTCGGATCTGAAGACCTCAGAGAAGTTCGGAACTGAGAAATCTGAAGATCGGAATGGATTTAAAAAGGAGAGTCAGAGTTTCGGGACACTGGAGCTTGAAATCGATGTGGTAAAAACATTTTTGGTCCCCTTTATATAGGCAACGAGAAAAGGTTTCAACTTCCACGGTTGATCGAACAGTTGTGAAATGCTGAGATCAGATCTGACGGTCGAAAACCAATTCTTATGAAAACTTAAATCCGATCTTTTGAGGTTTTATTAAGAAAAAGATTTAAGAAAATTATAATCCGAAAAGAAGGTATAAGAAAATACCAGCAAGACAAGTATGACTACAAAAACTTGGGTAAGGAAATCTTACGTTTCAGATTGGATTAGGAAGATTATTCGTAATGGGTAATATTCTTAAAAAACTACAGGGAAAAAAACTTTACTATGAAAAGACAACGTTCGTAAACCTCACTACGAAAAAAAAACTCAGTAAAAAAAACTTAGTACGAAAATTTCATTACAAAATTTTGAAAACGAAAAACTTATTATGAAAGATTCGGCACGAAAATCCTGTTATGAAAATACCAGTATGAAATTTTCCATTACGGAAGTTTCTAATACGAAAATTTTCATTCCAGATGTTTTTTATACGAAAATATCCATTCTGGAAAGTTTTAGTTCCAGAAATTCCATTCCGGAATTTTAGTTCCGAAACATTTGAAAACAAATTTTAAAAAACTTTGTTAATATAACAATCAAATATACTCCCCCTATGAAAAGGAGTTTATTTCTGCAAGGAGAATTATTCAACAGAAAGTTAATTAAGAAGGATTACCTTACGGTTATCATTCCTAACATCTGTTTAATATATTCAAATCTATTAGAAGGAAAATATTTTGTGAAAATATCAGCAAGTTGATCTTGTGTTCCGATAAACTGAACAATAATATCTCCTTTAAGTGTTTGATCCCTAAGAAAGTGATTCCTAATATCTATGTGTTTTTACGGGAATGATGTGCATGGTTCTTACTAAGGGCAATGGAACATGTGTTATCGCACAAAATTTGAGTTTTAGTAAAACTCAAGCCATAGTCTGTGAGTGTGTGTGGCATCCACAACACTTGAGCACCACAACTTCCAGCTGCTACATATTCAGCTTCAGTAGTGGAGAGTGCTATAGAATGTTGCTTCTTGAAGGACCAAGAAACTAGTGAATCTCCTGAGAAATGACAAGTTCTGGATGTACTTTTTCTATCCATTCTACATCCACCAAAGTCAGCATCATAAAATCTTTTTAGGATAAAATCATTTCCAGAAGTATAAAATAATCATAGATCCATGGTTCCCTTAAGGTAGCGAAAAATTCTTTTTACTGCCTTTAAGTGAGATTCCTTATGATTGGATTGATATCTTGCACATAAGCCTACTGAAAACATTAAGTCTGGTCGACTTGCAGTTAAGTATAGTAGGCTACCTATCATACCTCTAAAAGATGTTTGATCTACTGGTTTCCCAGCTTCATCAAGATCTAAAGAGTTTGAGGTAACAATGGGAGTACTAATACTCTTAGTGTTTTCATAACCATTATTTTTAAGAAGATCTTTTATAAACTTATGTTGAGATATGTAGGTATCTTCTGGTTTTTGAGAAATTTTAAAACCATGGAAAAATGTCAACTCACCCATCATACTCATTTCAAACTCAGATTTCATTAGACTTGCAAAAGAGTTGGTCAAAGATTGCTGAGTTGAACCAAATATGATGTCATCAAAATAAATTTGAACAATCAAAACATTTTTCTTATCTTTATTTATAAAAAGGGTTGGATCTGCATTTCCCTTAACATAGTTATTTTGAAGCAAAAATCCAGTAAGTCTATCATACCATGCTCATGGGGCTTGTTTAAGGCCATACAGAGCTTTGTAAGTCTAAAAACATAATCAGGATGTTTTGTATCTTCAAAGCCAGGAGGTTGTTCAACAAAAACTTCCTCTTGAACATAACTGTTAATAAAAGCACATTTCACATCCATTTGTAAAAGTTTAAAATTAAAGAATGATACAAAGGAAAGTAGAATACGAATAGATTCAAGTCTAGATACTGGAGCATAGGTTTATTCATAGTCTATTCCCTCTTGCTGATTATAGCCTTTAACAACAAGTCTAGATTTATTTCTAACTATGACTCCATTTTCATCACATTTGTTTCTGATGACCCATTTTACTCCAATAATAGAAGTTTCCTTAGGTCTTTCAACCAAGATCCAGACTTTATTCCTTTCGAATTCATTTAGTTCATCTTTCATGGCTTTGATCCAATCATCATCACATAAAGCTTCATCAGTGCTTTTAGGTTCTAATTGGGAAAGAAATTCATGATGTTCTACTTCATTTCTTAAGGAACTTCTAGTCCTTACAGGTTTATTTACATCACCCATGATACTATCACTGGGATGATTCTTAAGAAACACCTGATTTGGGTTTTGAAAAGAATGTTCATCAACATAGGGTAGAAAGTCTTCTGGGGTAAATGTTTTAGAAGTATCTTCTTGAACAATTTCCTTATCAGAAGGTTCTTCTATCAAAGTTTGATAATCAGTTTTTGAAAAAACATCCAAGGATGTAGGCTAGTATGATTTAAAAAAAAGGATCAGACTCATCAAATTTTACATGTACTGTTTCTTCAACAGTACAAGTATTTTTATTAAAAACTCTATAAGCCTTAGATGTTGTGGAATAACCTAAGAAAATTCCTTCATCAGATTTTGGTGCGAATTTATGTAAGTTATCTTTAGTATTCAAAATGAATTCTTTGCAACCAAAAACCTTGTAGTAGTATAGTCTTGGTTTTCTACCATTCCATAACTCATAAGGGGTTTTATTAAGAAAAGGTCTAATCAAATCTCGATTTATAGTACAGCAAGAAGTACTTACAGATTCGGCCCAGAAATGACTAGCTATAGATTATTCACTCAACATGGTTCTAGTTATCTCTTGAATAATTCTATTTCTTCTTTCAACTACTACATTTTTTTGTGGAGTTCTAGGTGCTGAAAATTGTGAGTAATACCTTTTCTACTAAAATAAGTTTCAAAATCAGAATTTTTAAATTCTCCTCCTTGATCACTATGAATAGTTTTCAATGGAAGGTTTTTCTCATTCTTAACATGAGATCTAAAACTTTTGAAATAAGAAAAAGCTTCATATTTATTTCCTAGAAAATAAACCCAAGTAAATCTAGTGTAATCATCAACTAGAACAAACACATCGTATTTGCCTCCAATAATTCCAGTTTGTGTTGGACCAAAAAGATCCATGTGCTCTAACTGTAATGAATCTGTTGTTGGGACTTCACCGATTGATATAAAAGTAGATTTATGTTGCTTTCCATATTGACAAGGATCACAAACATTACAAGAATAAAATCTATGCTCTGGTACATCCTTAACTAGTTTCTTCTTAGAGAGTTTACATAGGTTCCTAAGGTTACAATGACCTAGTCTTCTATGCCATAACCAGGAATGATCTTCCATTGCACTTAGACAAGGTAAATATTGACTTCTAAGGTCTTCTAAGTTTAAGGTGTAAACATTCTCATGCCTATTGGATGAATGAATAAATTCTTCCTTGGAATTGTATACTAAGCACTTATCATTCCTAAAATTCACAAGGTAACCTTCATCACATTATTGACTTATTCTAATGAGGTTGTGCTTAAGACCCTTAACAAAAAGAACATTTGAAATTAATGTTTTACCAAGAAGAACAATATTACCAATACCAAAAATCTCTCCCTTAGCATTATCTCCGAAAGTTACCTTTCCTCCTTACATTTTGATAATCTTTTCAAAATAGCTTTTGTTACCAGTCGTGTGCCGGGAACATCCACTATCCATGTACAATGTATTGTTGCTGGTACTCTCTCTATTTTCCAAAAATCAAGAATACAATTAGACTTTCGGAATCCAAACGTGTCTGGATCTGAGATTACTAGATAACAAAACTTTAGGAACCCACATCTTCTTAGAAAAGTAAGCTTTGTGAAATCCTAGAGATTGGGTTTATTTAAGGAACAATTCTTTGCCCAGTGACCACCACATTGACACATAGTACAAAATTGGGTGGTTTTAGGAACAAAATAATTGTTACTGAAAAATGGTTTTGCATGGGTATAACCAAATCTGGATTTATTTATTAAAGGTCGTATCTGGGAATACATTTTATCAAAATTCTCATTACCATGGGTAAAGTTTGACAAACAATTATTTAAGGAAAAAATTTCAAACTTGAGTTTTATAACCAAGTTTTTATCCTCAAAATCATTAGTTTTAGAACTAGAGCTAAGCTCGAAAACATTTTTCATAGAAATTACTTTTTCTAACACTTAAGCATGTTTGTTCTTCTCAGAACATACTTGCTCAAGATTTTTTGAAATAATTTCAAAATCAGCATTTTTCGTATCAGGATCGTTAGAAATATCTGATATCTCTTTTGTAAGAATATTATTCCTATAGTTTCCCTTATCAAGTTTCTTATTGAGTTTTGAATTCTCAATCTTAATAAGTCCAGCAAACCTAGAGAATTCTTCATAAGTAGGTAATGTATTTTCTTCATCAGAAGAAGATTATTCATCTGAAGAGTTATAATACTTACTATCATTGGAATTCAAAGAAACATTGGTCAATGATTCAGAATTTCATACATTATCCACAAAACAATGATTATCAATAGGTAATTTGGCTATAAGACCAAGATTCTTATGTCCTGAAGATTCATAATCAGAAGATTCATCTGAAGAGTCACCACCACTAGCACTCCATGTGTCATTAGCTTTCAGAACATTCTTAGCTTTGGCTTTATAATACTTTTTTCTTGTTCATGTCTGAATGCCTTTCTTTCCTTTCATTCTTTTTGAGAAAAGGGCAATCTGGTATAATATGTCCAGCTCTCTTGCATTCATAACAAGTAACATCTCCATCTTTCTTATCTTTCCTTTCCTTTATCTTATACTTGGATTGTAAACTCCTTTGGCCAGCTATCTTGTTCATTTTTCAAGCAAGGTTTGCTAACTCATTCTCAGATATTTCACTCTCACTAGATTTGTATTGGAAGATAACTTTCTTAGACGTGGATCTGGTTACTCTCTCAGGAGTCTTCGCTTTCATCTGATTTGATGTTGTTGTAAAAGAAACGGTACCATTTCCATTCTTCTTTTTAATGTTGTCATCATCTCTCTTCATTCTGGTTTCATGTTGGGGAAGAGTTCCAAATAACTCATCAAGAGAAATTTGAGTAACCTTCATATTCTCATATATATCTGTTATTTTGGATTCCCACTCATTGGGCATGATATCAATTATTTTATCCACAAGATATTCATCATCTAAACCTTTTTCTCCCATAGACTGTAAACTGTTTACGATAGTCATAAATCTTTGTTGAACATTACAAATTGGTTCTCCATATGGAAAGTTGAAGCCATGATATTCAGCTCTAAGCATAGGTCTCCTAGTCTCAATCACATTAGAAGTTCAAAATTGTGTAACCTCTAACTTCTTCCAGATACAATTAGCTGCTTCACAAGAAGAAATTTGGCTATATATATTTATAGTCATTGAACAATGTAGAGTATTGTGTACCTTATAGTTGTGTTTATACTCTCGCTTTTCCTGGTTAGTAAAAGTTCTAACTCCCTTGTCAGGAATTTTATAATCACCAGTGAGCATAAAAAAATTGCACACTACAGTATTGATATCAAAATTCTTCATTCGATCTCTCCAGTACTCATAGTCATTACCATCAAATATATGTGGTCATGTAGGATTTAGATTAGAAATTGAACCAACATTAAATCCTTACATACTTATAAACCTTTTGCACACAAACTTGTTAGTATAAAAAGATTCGTAATAACAAAGTTCAGAATGAAAAAAGATCGAAGTGGAAATGTTCGGAATGATAAAGAGAGCAAGAAAAACATATATGTTAGTACAAGTATTTTAGAAACCTACTCTGATACCAATTGTAGGATTGATATAATTATGTAGATTCTCAATTTACAAGAGGGGGGTGAATTGTATACTTTAAAAAATCCTTTGGAACCTTTAAAGTAAGTTACGATTAACTATGTTTTCCTTAAGCAAAAGAAAGGGCTATGTTTAACAAAGTTAAACTTATGTAAATTCACAAAACCTCTAATACCAAATGAAAACATGGAAAGGGATTCCGAAAGTAGGTTCCGGAAATATGGTTCCAGAAATTGAAACTTAACAAAACATTACAATATGATATTCTACCTTAAAGCGTATAGAATCTAAATGAAATAGAGTACAAGTAAGGAATTATAAGAAAGTTATACTTTCCTTATAATACAAAATACAGCAGAAATAAACTAGTAGTAAAACTACAAGTAACAAGATATATGTCTTTTTACCCAAAGAGAAGGGTATCCAACAACCTTGGATAAAGGTCCCTTGATTTATACTTTCAAGCAAGTCTATCTTACCCACACCAGGGTAAGCCCTCGATATGAAGATCAGAGTCTCTTTCTTACTATCCCCGCAAGCCCTCAACTTTAAGGTAGTTGGAAACCTCTATCTTCCTTAGCAAGGAAGCCCTCAACTTCAAGGTGTTAGAAACCTCTGTCTTCCTATCCCCGGAAGTCCTCGAATGTAATCACCAACATTCGGAGTTGCATGAAGCTTTGAGAAATAATAAGAGACTCTCTCTCTAGAAATCACTTCAACAGCATGTATGCACAATTTTGAATAAGTTATTCATCCGTAATGAGCTCTTTCAAATGAGCTCCTATTTATAGGAAAGGTCAGCCTCCTTCCCAAGGGTCATATTTTCCTTAAAAATCGGAGGGACCTGTACACGTGTAACCTAACCAACGGTTAGTTTATAAAAGAATAGACGACATCGTTTTATAACAAAACAAGTGTAACAGAATGTATGACATCATTTTAAAGTCTAACTAAAAAGTTCGGAGTGAAGGTTCAGAGTGTAAACAAAAATAATTTTTCAGAGTCTAAATAAATTCGGAGTGTATAAAACAAAGATGATCAGATTCTATTTAATAGGTGAATTCAGAATGAGAATTCGAAATAAGAATTAGTCAATAGAATTCATAATGAAAATTCATCATCAGAATTCGTAATGAGAATTCAATGTCAGACATCATAAGGATTTGTATCCTGAATCTGGAAAAGAACTTAATAAGAGTTCGTATCCGGAATTCGGAATGCAACTTTATCACAGTTTTCATTCTGGATTTCGTAGTAAAACTTTATTACAGTTCTTTATCCAGAATTCGGATCCTAAACAGAATACTTCATATCAAAGATTCAAACAATTCCGAGAATATATAAATGAATCTGAATCTTAATCTTAAGAAAAATATTAATGAAAATATTATAAGGATATTTTTTCTTACAAAAGATATTTTCCTTATAAATGAAAATTTCTTAAAGAAAGGTGTTTGTGATTTTCAAAAAAAGAAGGAATGGAAAAGTCATAAAGAAAACCTTATTGACTCAACAGTGGGATGGCCACGGTGAGTGGAATGTTGGATGATATGGTGTTGGAATCAATGAATATTGATTTTGTTTTAATTTATATGATATAGATAGCTTTATGGAGGGGGTTTATTGTCTATGATGATGATGATGTAGATGATGTAATGTTGGTTTGGATGAATTATATATATATGTTTGATATGTGATATATGGTGGATAAAATGTCGGTTGATGGGAGGAGAGTCACAGATAATGGATTTTTTTCCTCAATGACTATTGGTTGTGGTTGTGATAATTCCCAACTTTACAAACCTAAATAAATGTTTGCGTAACTAAAGGAGGATAAAATAAAATAAATAAAAAAATAATAGTGAATAATCTTTGTTTGGATAGTGATATGTTGGTGATGATGAAATTATAGGGAGTTCCTTATGGGAATCACTAGTGTAAAAAATTTTGTTAACATCATTTGTTTTTCAAATTTTGAAGTCTGTGTTAATCGACATCTATAAATGTGATGTAAAAAAATGTTTTCATCATAATTTTATGAACATAACTGAAGCCAAATAACATGATAGTTTATTTTAATTATTTGAGATCATTTTGGAAAAAAAGTGATGTCGAACATTGTAAAAATTAGATAATTTTCAATATTACATTTTTAAAACAAACAAATTTATTGTAATAGAAAAATAGTATACATTCATAAAAAATCAAATATCATTGACTAAAAATCTATACAAACATACACTTATTTATCTTGTTAATTAATAAATTATAAATGCCTTTTAATTATATAGTTTAAATAAAAAAGAAAAACCAAAAAATCAAAACGTGGACATTGTTGGTAATTATTGAAGAATTTGATTGATATCATTATTTTCAAAAAACTGTTATAAAAAATTAATTATTTTATTCACACATTTTCATAGTAAAATTTAATATTAATCATAAACACTAGAATAAATGTAACATAAATCATAATAATACTTAAAAAATAGTTCAAAAACAATGATAAATGATTTGTAATTTAATTAAATCATAAAATAATCAATATCATTTAATGGATACAATAACACCGAATGATATGAGATTAAAAAAATAGAATTCAATGATATAAAATATAACATAATTCATGTAACTAACCTCATCAAATTCATTTCTTAGAACACTTATTACTATCTCATTCATAAATCATAAAATATTATAACTACTTTCCACATGTCATTTTGGATTTTGACACAAAAGTTAAAAAAATTAATCTGATAATAAAAACCAATACATATATATATATATATACCAAAAATCAATTTAATATCTACTATAAATAATATTTATCATTACATTCACATATTTAATTGCATTTGGGATCATTATCATCATGTGATCTTAGTTAACTTTTTTTCATGTCCTGCATTTTCAAAAATATCCACTAATAATACATATATACACAATAAGAATTAAATATAATTAAAATATAAACAATAAGAAAACAAACTTCTCTAAAACGGTGGCAGATTCCTTATGAACACAACATTGTAATGTGTAAAACCAATATAATGTGCCTTATCATGGGTAGAATAATTGTTACATCCTATGTACCCAGCAATACAATAAGTCCATAATTAATGAAATTATAATAAACATTAGTTAATAATTATGTGTCTATTTTTCCCTTCAATAAATGGACAAACTAATCCCCAATATCAGTCTGTAATAATCTCTCACATATATATGAAATTATATTAGGATTATTCAAATGTTTCACATCCATTGAAATGTATTCTAGATCAATAAAACCATAAACGCTTGTCACATCATTTTTTATTTGAAAAGAGTTGAGATACCTAATTAAAAAAGTAATATACTTAGTGTAATGAACCAATGTTTTATCAATGTAATTCCTTTTTTATATTTATGTCTTGTAGTAAAATCACATTATATTACTATATAACATAATACAACCCTTGTAAATGAATAACTATATAAATAAATGGAATACCTTGATGTTATGGAACATATACCAATGAGATAGTAATTTGACCATTAGAATAGTAATTTTACTCTTATGAATAGTAAATCAGCCAATGTATTAGTAACCTCACCAATGAAAGTAAAAAATAGAAATTATCAATCTTATATGTGACACTATGATATAACTATATCATAGTATAAATAAATATGAATTTTAAAAATTATTAATAATGTATTGGTATTTTTGAAATTCATGTATATTTAATTATATTTTTATGATTATTTTAATAAATTAAATGAAAATTTATTTTCAAAAAAATTATTCATAAATTATTATATTTATTTATTATTATCATATTAAATTTTATGAGACCTTAGTTAAATTTTCATAGGGTTAGAAAAACAGTTTTAATTTAAAAATTTTTATTTTTTCAACTAAATTATGATTTTAATTAAAAAATATATTTCTCATATATAGAAAATTATTTTCAACAAATGGATTTCAACATTTTTATATAAATTTTAATATGGTTTGGCTGAATTTCTTTGATTTTTCTAAAATACACAAATTTTTTATGAAGAGTGAAATATGAAAATTTAGAAAATAAGATAAATAAATGAATTATTGAGACATTATGATATTCAACTAAGGTAAGAACACATCATAAGAACAAAATAAATATATTTATTATTTTTGTTCCAATAAAAATTTATATACATATTCTTGAGAAAAAGTATTAAACTAATGATTAAAATGATAGGACACCTCTCCTCTCCTCCACAATAAATTCCACCCCACTTTACATCCTCTCCTCACATATCTCAAACCTTGTTTCTAGTCTAAAATCTACTAACATATCTTCCTAATCCCCTATCACACCTGTAGGAGATCATGGTCTCATAAATAGTCTAAGACCTCTCCCATAAAGAGGATCTCAAGGAAGAAAAACTCATAACGTATATTCCACTTATTGAATCTATTATTTTCTTTCAAGTTACTTTTATTCCTTTTTCATTCCACACCTCCATTCATCCAAACGTTTTGATAAGTCCACTACATTAAATTTTTTTGGTTATTTTTTTTATAATGAAAAAATTCATCATGGTCTCTTATTTCTTATACATTTATACTAGAAATTAAAACACCATACTTGGGGTAATAATTTATCACATTCAAAGATGATTGGTTTTAAATTTCTATTACCATCTTCAATTCTGGTCATGAAACAATTTTGATGTTTGAAATATACTATAATATATGTATCATGTATTATTAATGGTTTTTTGATCATGTTTAAACTTGGTATTACCCTATAACGAAAATTGGGTTGGTTATGATAAAAACGCACCAAATAACCCAAACAGCTACCAAAATATTTGTATATGATGATTCATATTCACTCCAAATAACAAAACAAAAATTATAACAATGTAATCATTGATAATTTCACTAATAACTTACATATTCAATTTTGGACAAATATTGTCATCTAAAATGTTTATCCTAACATGTACATAAGTAAACCCCTCATGAAAACTAATGAAAAAATGCCCCCATATGATGAAATTGAACCACTTAAACCGTAAAATTGAAAACAAATTAATATAAAAATTTAAAAAATAATCAATTAAATGTATAAGTGGGTATAAAAATATTAATTAATGGATGTAATTTGGTTATCAAGTACATAAATATCATGTGAATCACACCATCGAACATAAGGTAAGGGATTCTACCCGAACCACCAATATTCCTTCAGGTTGCTCTATCATTCATTTTACCCAAATAATGTTATCTATTATTTTTATGTAAGTTTTATAAATTAATTTTTACATGTTGAAAAATAATTTACCATGGTCAATTAGTTTTTATCTTTCAGGGATTATCGCGTTTTTAGTGGTTACCTCCTCAATACTTTCCAAAATGAAAACATATTTAATGATCTTCCCAAACTATTACATATTTCCAAGTAAATTGTATAATATGTTTTTATGTGACCATTATTTTTTATAACCATTATTATTATAATTATTGAATCCTTCTTGGTTACCTTCTAGTTTTATATAAAAGATTATTCCCTTTTATATTTTAAATTACATTTGATATTTTTCTTTTTAGAGAATTATAATGTTTTAATTCTATATCTTCTTCCATACAATTTTTACATGTTAATACATCATGATGTAATTACTTTTCATGATATATTCCTATACTAAAAAATAATTTTTCATGCATGATCAAATTACTTTCCTTCCTGGACAATTTTTCTAATACTCCTATATATTTTTCTTTGTGGCATTATTACGATACCTAATTCAAACAATTGGTAACTGTTATGATTGGATATACCAGATTGTGATCAAATTAATTATTTAATATTTATTATCATAATACGTTATATGAAATGATCATGGAATTTATCCTTGACCCATGCTTCTATGTGCTATGGTCATGGTTATTAACCCTGACTTGTGCACCTCTATATGAAATTAGCCTTGAATTTTTACAAAGTCATGTTTTATTTTTCAGCCACATTATTATGACTTGTTTTTATAGAGTCCCATGTTTATATGTTATGAATCCATATGTTCCATTCCTTTTCATATCATTAGGTCATGATTTGTAACCCATATGAAAAAGATTTCTTATTATTCTTATTCCCTTAATAGTATTTTAACTCATACCATTGTTTTTATTATCTCTAGGTTATATTATTAAGATATATGAGCACAATGGATGTTGGGATATCTTTATGAAGATTAAATAAATGTATTAGTTAGTCGAATGTTTTTTAGTTTTATCTTCTTATTATTCATAGACTCTAGAATCTACAGGAGCTGTCTTTTAAAATGATGGTTTATTATTATTAAAATAATGTAATGGTATGTGTAAAAGGATAGGCTCTTTATAGTTGTTATCAGAGGAAGGTTCTAGTTATTTTTTATGATAAAGAATAGATCACATTAGTAAGAACTTTAGTGAGGATACTAATTAGAAGAAAACATCCCTAAATTTTACAATGTATAGAGTAAGTGGTTTATCAAGGGAATACATACCTATCATGATAATAACACTTGAATGTGGCTTTTCTATAGAAGTTTATATGGGAAAATATGGAAAAAAACTCTCTGAGATAGACTTGAATGGGAATTGGTGCATGAAAACAGGTCTTGAAACACTCTTAGTATGATGCTCCAAGTGTATATTATTTGGTAAATTTTTAAGAATTATACATATAATTTATAAGGGAATAATAAAATAAGCCCATAAGAATTAATGTGTGGATATAGATCTTGGATATCCTAGATTGAATCATCGGGAATTAAAAGTTATGATATAAATTACCTTTAAGTATTTATCCTTTTAAATTTAATTTTTTATTTTTATTAATATTGGATATGTATTCAATCCATCTTATTGTAAGCTATTTTTCATAGTTAATGATAGGAAAATGAATAACACATATAAACAATAATTGTGGAAAGTAATGTGACAATTTTCCTAATGATATTCCTAATATAATGGGATTATGTTCTCAAAACATTATTAAAATATTTTCACATCTAGCTGAAGTTATAAATAAAAATTGGAATCATGTGGAACACCCACCTCCTAAAAGGAAATAGAATATTTCTATCCAATTCTCAAAGCGGAAAAGGCTTCACTTGTTTAGTGGATATCTTTATCCCCTCCTCATGGAATAGGGGATTTACTCCATTGAAAAGGTATTATCTATCTTCTTGTGCTTAGATAGAGAGAAAGTTGTGTTTGTGGTCTATAATTATGAAATGTAAGATGATCAATGGTGGACACTAGTCAAGAATATGAAGTACAAGGAGGAAATTGATTCCCTATATTTGGTGGAATTCATGAAAATGTTTTTCAATAAATATAATCCCAAGAACTTCATCTCAAGAACAAAAGATATTTCCTTAGACCTAAGAAGAAGGAATAAAATCTTTTACAAGGATTGAAATATACACCTTTATCTTTTTCTTGAACACCAAATGAAAGGTAATCACTTATTTTTCACACTAAAGGTGAGTCTACTAAAATTGTGGCCAATTTAGGACTTCAATTGTTATGTGGAGATTTTCCATTGGGCCCTCAAAGATGAAATTGAGATCAGATACTCTCAATGGTCTCTTGGTAGAAATGAAAAAAAAGTTGAAAATGGTTCCTAATATGAGTGGTACGGAAAACAAATTCCCTGATGGAAATAAGATCAAACATCCCATGTGTTAAAATTTTTGGATGATTCTTCCTAGGAACTATCTAAAAAGATCCAGTAATTCCATCAAATGTTAAATAATGAGACACTTCACTAAGAACTATTAGAAGGATATGAAGAATATGACTAATGTGTAAGAATAAATGAAGGTTCAGATCATTTCTCATCTAGTAGTGCAATGTTTCAACTACAAGGAAAATTGGCATTATGAGAATAATCATCGTAATACAAGGGTTCTTGGACGCAATAAAAAAACCTTCAAGGAAACAAGAAATGTTTTATGTTTTCAGTACTACTGAGGTGGATCTGAAAAATGATGTGGGAAAAGGTATGATTTTAATTCATTCAATAATAGAGAACATAATTTTTTATTTTGGGGTCACACATTCATTCATATCATGAATAACTAGTAGATCTATTTAAACACCACCTCAAAATTTAGAGATTGAGTTATCTATGAGAATAGAAAATGGATAAATAATTGAATACAAAGTATATAAATCATCCATATTTAATGATTTTGGATCTAAATCCTAGAAAATATTATCATACATTCTTTAGTGGTGTTTGATTTTATTATGGGAATAGATAAACTATATTTATTCAAAGCCAACATCAACTGTTGGGAAATGGTGATCACATTTCACATCCCAAAACATCCTATAATTATATAATGTTTTAAGGAGAGGAATTAATATACTTTATAATCATTTTACAGATTTTTTATATTACTACATAATGAGAAATCCTGTTTATCTCAAATGATTGAGACAATCGATTGAATCCCGCTCGAAGAATTGCCCATTGGAAGGAACTAAACTCATGTATTTCCCAAATAATTTCCTGGAAACACTCCATATATAAAGTTTGAGTTCCCAGTAAGAAATATTTCTAGATATCTATTGATATCCAATATCCCTTATAGAATGGAAGCCTTAGAGTGGGAAAAGCTGAAGAAGGAGTTACAAGTGATAAAAGACAAGGGTTTTTTATACCAGAGTTCTTCACATTGGGGAGCACTAGATCTATTTTTAAATAAGAAGGATGGTTCAATGGGCCTCTTTGTTGTTTATCTCAAGCTCAATAAAATCACGATATAGAACAAATATACCCTATCCTATATAGATTTATTTTTTTATCAACATTGTTGGGCCAATTATTTCTCCATGATGGACCTTCTGTTGGTATATCATCATTTATATGTTATAAAGGAAGACATTCCCAATACCTCCTTTCGAAGGAGGTCGTGACACTATGATTTAATTGTGATTCTCATTAGACTCACTAATTATCTATCAATTTTCATGGATCTAATGAATAATGTCTTTATAGATTACCTCAGCATATTTTTATTGGTCATTATCGATGATATTATGATATAATACAAGATCATGGTGGAACACAAGGAGCATTTGAATACTAATCTAAATAATTTGTTAAGGTTGAAAATCTATGTAATGTATAATAAGTGTGTGTTCTATATAGAAGAAGTATCATTCTTTGGGAATGTTTTCACTAGAAAATGGATATCTGTAGACCCTTCCAAGAAAAAATTATTTGAAGAATGGACATGGACATCATCTGTAATAGAGATCCATAGCTTCTTTAGTCTACCTAGATATTAATGTTGATTTTTGAAGTACATTTCATGATTTCCATCCTAATGAAATAGCTGACACAAAATAGGGAGATGTTTTTCTAGACTTAACAAGGAAAGAAAGCTTTAAGGAGCTCATAAAGGGGTTTATCACTACACTACTACTCACACTCTCAACGCGTGGAGAACTAATTTTGTTGAAAAATATTTATTTTAGAAAGGATCATGTTGGAAAAAAAAGAGAAATGAAAATTTTGATATTTTACATATCAAGAAACATGAAAAATCTATGAGTAGAACTATCACATGCATGATCTAGGGTTGGAATTTGTGATCCTCTCATTGAAAATCAGTTTGCATTAACCCTATCGGGAGAAGTGTGAGGTATAAAACAATCACCAATGTCTCAAATATATATTCGCACAGAAAGTGTTTAATAATCCCTAGTAGAATGGTTAGATATCTTTAGGTATTATAACTGATCAATCCAAAATAATCATTGTAAGGAAAATAATGTGCTAGATGCTCTATATATAAATGATCCTGCATCTTTATCAATGATGAGAGTTGATAAGGATACAAAATTCATTTATTTATAATGGATGGATTTATAATAATTAAGGTATGAATATCATCAATATTTTCTCAAATGGTTTCGCAACCATTCCTCATGGAAAAAATAAATGATGTTCAAAGGAATGATGTTGAAAATTTGAAATCTGTGTAAGCCATTAAAAATGGGAATTCCACAGAGTCGATTATTTGATGCAGATACAATGGTATGATTTGGGTCATGATTATGTGTGCCATCTGATCCACATATAAATAAAAATATATTAAATGATGCACAAAGCTTAGCATTTTCTATTCACTGAGTGAGGTAAAAGATGTGTAAATAACTATGAGAGAACATTTTATAGGATCATATGAAGAAGGAGATTACAGAGTATTAAAAAATGTGTTTGATATTTCGACAAGTAAATGCTAAAAGAAAAAATTATAAGGGGGTGATGAAACCTCTACCCATACAATCATGGATGTGGGATTTCATTACCATAGACCTTATCACCATACATCCATGGACATCCATATAAAACATTGCAATATGGGTCATTGTGGATTGTCTTATAATGATAGCCCGATTTTTTGAAATTTGAGAGGACTTATCATTGGATTAAATTTCATAGATATATATTATTGAGGTGGTAAGGTAAAATGGAGTATAAATATCTATTGTATCCAATTGAGATCTAAGATACACCATGATGTTTTGGAGAAGTCTCCAACATGCTCTAATCACTGATTTGAACTTCATCATGGCCTGTAATACCCAAATTGATTGCCAATCTGAGCGAAATATTGATACATTAAAAGATATGTTGAGAGGATGTTCTATGGAATTTGAAGGAGGGTGAGAAAAAATCATCCACTGGTTGAATTCTCATACAATAATAGTTTCTAATGAATCATTTCAATGACACCACATGAAGTCCTTCATGGGGGTGGTGCAGAACAACGGTGAGAGCATATGATTTTAGGACCTGAAATGGTTGAAGAAATGGTGGATAAGGTGAAGACCATTCAACAACGCATTAGGGAAGACCAAAACCGACAAAAGAGTAATGCTGACAATCATTGACGAGGCCATGAGTTCAAATTTGGATTCATGGTATTCCTCTATATATCTCTATGGAAGAACATTATGAGGATTGGAAGGAAAAAAAGTTATGTCTTAGGTACATCGTCCCCTTCGGGATTCTTGATCGTATTAGAGTTTTTCCCTATCAACAAGCACTTCAACCTACCATGTCTAAATTAAATGATTTCATTCATGTATCTCTATTATGTAAATACATACTACATCCTTTTCATGTACATTCTTTAGATGTGATATAGTTGGATAATGAAATTTCTTATGTGGAGAAGCTTGTAAATATTTTTGACAATAGTGATAATGTTCAAAAAAACAAGACTAATCCCCTTTTAAAAGTACAGTGGTGGAACTATATGTCAGAAGAGGTTACATTTGAGATAGGGGTACAATTTAAGGAAATATATCTTCAACTTTTTATTACCTAGACAGTAAAATTATATTTCAAGGGTGAAATATAATGGGGTGGGGTGGGGGGAGAATGTAATGATCTAATGTTTTATTAATGTAATTACCTTCATATAATTATATATTATAGTATAATTAAATAATATTACTTATATTACACAATAAAAACCTTATAAATTATGATCAAGTGAATTAAATTGTACCTCTTGATGTTTAAGATCATATACCAATAAAATAGAAACATGATCTTTGGAATAGTAATGTGACCCTTATAAATATTAAACCTTAAAATTCATTAGTAATGTCACCAATTAATGTATAAATAATATTTATCCTTCTCATATGTGATACTATGATATAATTATATCATTGTATAAAATATAAATATTTTAATATATGTTAATAAATTTTTGGTAATTTTACAAGTCATGTATATTAAATTACAACATTAAGATTAATTTAATAAATTGAAAGAAAATTAATTTTAATTCAATTAATTCATAAATTATTATTTTTATGTATTATTATTATATGATAATTTTAAGAGAACTCAATTAAATTTTAATATTCATATAAAAGTATTTTTAATTTTAAAATTTGTATTTTTTTCATGTAAATTGTTATTTTAATTCAAAATGTAAATATATCATATTTGTACAATTATTTCTGAAAATAAGATTTCATTTTTTGATTCTACATATCAATAAATGGATAGGGTTAATTTTATATATTTTTCTGAAATATGTGAATTTTTTATGAATAGTGAAATATTAAAATTTACAAAATTAGAAAAACAAATGAATTATTGAGTAATGGATGATGTTTTGATCTGGTAATCACCATTACTTAAAATTTACATGCTCTATGTACTATTTTTTGTCACATTAATGAATGATATTAATAATATTGATCCAAAATTAATAACAAATTATTAAAATAATGGGAAACCCCTCCTCCCCTCCATCATAAATACGACCCCTCTTTACCTAATATCCCCACACCCTCAAGTATTGTTCCTAGTCAAAATTCTGATAAAATATGTCCATATTCCCTATAACCATTTCCATGGGATCTTGGTATCATAAAAATAATAAAAACTCTCCCTCAAATAGGCTCTCAAGTATGATAAATTCAAGAGTTAAATTCCTCTTCGCTTGTTTTATTTTCTTTCAAGTTCATGTATTTTCATTTTTCTTTCCTCGCCTCATTTAATCCAATTTTTATGATAAATATAGTACATTTTATTTAATATATTTTTGTTATGATAATGGAATAATTCAAAATCACCTTCCATTTACCCTCGTTTCATATTTGAAAAACCACTATCCAAGATTTGTTTATTTATTACATTCAATGATGGCTGGTTTTTCAATTTCTATTACTATCTTCAGTTTTTATCAAGAAATAGTTTTTATGGTTGAAACATAATAAAATATATGTCTTATGTCTTATTAAAAGGTTCTTTAATATTTTGAAAACTTGATATTAATCTATGAATAAAAATGTGTTCATTGTGATCAAAATCCTCAAATTAACGAAAACAGTTATCATTAATGTTTTATATAATGATTCAAATTCACTCCAAAAAACCAAATAAATTTTATACCAATGTAATATTCAATATGTTATATTATAAATTAAATCGTCAATTCAAGACAGACATTTTCATCTTACATGTTTATGATTACATGTATATAAGTTAAAAAATCATGAAAACCAAGGAAACAAACACTCTCAAAATATCAAATTGAAACTCTTAACCCAACAAAAAGGTTATTAATGAATATAAAAAGGTTACAATGGATAAATTACATGTAAATAAGGTTATAGAAATATTAATTAACGAATTCAATTTGGTTATCCAGATATTTTGATCAAGTAAAAGACGCCATCACACTTCAGGAATGGGATTCTACCCGAACCTCGGTTATTCCATCAAACTAATCTATATTTCTTTTAAAGCAAGTTATGTTATTTTTTATTTTTATTTAAATCCATTTAATATTGTGTGCATGCCCCAAAATCATGTATCAAGGTTCATTAATCACTCTATTATGGGGAAATAAATGTGTTAAAGTGGTTACCTACTCAATACTTCTCGATATGAAAACCCATTTAATGAATCTTCCCACATTCTTACATATTTTCAAGTACACTATATAATCTATTATTAAACCACCATTATTTTTATAAAACTAAACTTTTTATTTTTAAAATATTATTTATTAACTCTTTTTATATAAAATATTATTCCCTTTTATGTTTTAAATGACCTTCGATATTTTTCCATTAACAACACTAAACTGTTATCTTTCTGAAGTATCTTTTGTACTCTATTTATAGGATAATACTCCAATATGTCATCAATTTTCATGATATATGACCACAATAACATATTATTTTTCTTTCATGATAAAATTTCATTATTTCATAGACATTTTTATGATACTCCCATTTGTTATGATTTTTGACTTGATTATTATACCAACTTTTTACTACAAGAACCCTTATGTTTACGTATGATCGATATTGTATGATTCTATATGTGGTAGTAATATTCATGAAAATATTTAGATGGGTGTTCCTATATAGATCTCTATTTAATTGGGAGATTTTGATTCTCCGAAGATGTTATGTGCAACGGTCCTGGCGGTTATCCTTGACACTTTCTACATTGTGAACGGTCTTGGTGGTTAACATTGACTGGGGATACTCTATGTGAAACAAACATTAAATCCTTATAATGCCTAGTTTTATTTTTCTACCATATTATTTTGACTCCATGTTTATATTATCCCATGTTTTTATGTTATGATTCTATATGTTCCATGCCATTTTATATCATCATACCCCTCCATTGAACCCATGTGATAATGATGTATTATTATGAATATTCCATTATAGGACATTTATATCGTCTCTTTTTTCAGGTTTTATTTAGGTTCTCCTATGATGACATATGAGCATAATGGAATTTAGGATCTCTGTATGAATATTCAATAATTTTATTATTTAGTCCAATTTTTTTTCAGTTTCATGTACCTACTATTCCATGACAATAGACTTTACAATCCATGTCTTATAATTTGATGCATTATTATGCATAAAATCATATAACGATATGTGTAATACGATATGGTCGCTATAGTAATTCAATTAAATTCATCATTATTTAGTGAAATTAAAATTTAAAAGTCAATATACCTAAATGAAAAATAAATCAAACACATTCTCACCAAGCTCTTAAAAATAATATAGATCGGTGATATATTATATAAATTTTCTCAATGGATAGTATCTTATTTATATATTGGACAACATCTGAAACACTTAGATATTAACAAAGGAAGAAGAAGTGTGAGATGATATTTGTATCCCATCATAACTTTATATGTATCTACAATTGTGTGTTCTTGAACATTTTGTTTCATTTTTTCCATTTCATTTTCTTTAATATACTTCTATATTAGTAAAAGGTTAGAAAACATAGGAATTAATTTTATATCAGATGTAATTAATTTAAAAAAACATGTACACAATATGAATGATAATGAATAATTCCATAGGGCCAATGTAAATTATTATTGATACAACCCCCAACCCGGGTACAAAATTCAATTGGAAATGGTAATAGAGCATCAGGATCAAAAATATCAAATATAAATATTCTAACATGACCAGTATGCATAGGCTAGTTATGTACATAGTCCCCCAAAAAATTCATGACTCTTAATGATATAATATGTATATGAGGATATCTATAATAGAACACACAATATAAGGATGGGTCTGAGTGAGGAGGTGGAGGATCGTAGTAGGCTGAATGGGTAGGGTGGTCTAGCAGGGATGTTGGTATAGACTTCATAGCCGGCTAGGCAAGCTGTAATACTATGAAAGTGGTACAAACTGTGAATGTCTCATCAATTGTTCAAACATAGCATGTATATTTGACTGAATATGATCTCTAATTGAATGTTTCATATCATTCTGCTCAGATTTTAAGGATTCGATTTCTGGGACTCTTGATTGATTACACTATTGGCAAAAAATTCTTTAAATACTAACTACATCCTAACATAAATTTATGTGGATGAGGTGTTCTGGATTTTCTGAAGTAGTTTCTAGGATATCCATCCAACCCTCTTAGATAAAATACCACTATGTCTCTTTTCATGATGTTTATAGTGAAATGAAAAATTAAAATTTTATGTAATTGTTTTAAAATTATAAAATCGAAAAATTCAAGAAAAATTAATAACATTTACTAGTAATTTTTTCATTTAAATCTGTATCTTATTCTGTAAGTTACTTTTAATTTTAAAATCTTCTTTCTCTATTCCATATACATGTCATGTCGTAAAATATGGAGGACAAAAATTGACTACATTAGAACAAATAGTAATGTCAGTTCCTAGTGCTTCAATGTTTTCATCAATAATTTTATGCTCTAATAAAATATACTATCCATGTGATAATGTATGGGGGAATGCATTCTGTAATTGGATATTTTTATGGGATTTCCTTTAGGCATGTTATATAAATAATAAACTATTACATAAATATATACATATTTATAAAATTTTACAAAATAATATACATATCTTACTAAAAATGATTCATCATGTTAGTTGGAAACAAATTTCTTCCACGTATCTACATCTATAAAATTAATTTTGAGGCATGGGTATTCATTTTTCCACTATAAAAACACAATTTTTTTTAAAATTAATTTTGAATTCACTCTATTCAACCACTACCAAAGTAATCTATTTTTATTAATGTATTTTTTCTTCAAAAATGAATTTAATATTTAATTTTATAAAAAACCAATAATTAAAATATATCACATTTGATAAATAAGATAAAATTTGAAAATTAAGATAGTATACCATTATGACCTCTAAAAGATGATATTTCTCCATCTGGTCGATGGCCTTCCAATCTGGATATAAAATAACAAACCTATAACATCTCTATATGGAGATATAATTGATAAATTATGTTTCTTTTGGTTCAGTTGCATTATTATTAAAATTAAAAGTAATATATAATCTCTCATCTCTAGGATCAATATATAGTTTTTATAAACATGTAATACCTTTTTTACCAATTCGAGAACTTGAAATATTTTCAGTAAATGAAGGTGATTCCCCTAGTAAAGTATCATCAATAGTCCTACAAATATTTTTAGAAATTTAAATATATTTTTTCATTAAATATTAATATTAATCTATATTTAACAATACCAAAATATAAAAATACTTCGTTACATGTTCCTTTGCATCCATATTTGAATTCTTCATTGAAATATTCCATTGTAATGAAATTCTTGTAGACCTGAATATTATTAGACAATTGAAAAAGTAGAAAATAGGAATACGAAAATATGTAAGGAAAAATGGAACAAATGTGTATAATTAAGAAAAAATTAATTATGCCATGATTCTTCAACAAAAATAATATAGAAGGTAAAATAATGAATATAAAAATTAATTATAAAATGATAGAAACATTTATAAATTTAAAATTCAAATAGTTATTAAATATTAATTTTGTTACACAAGAAAATTTCGAAAATGAAAAATAATGAAAATAATTACAAGATTAATTAGGGGAGTAATTTAGTACTTTCACATATACCTTTATCATGATAATTTCATAATTCTTGAACTATGTCTCCATTATAGTCATTATTATAGAGAAATTGTGTAATTTATAAAGTATCCTCATAAAAATTAGTAACATCATAATCACCATCATCATCCAAATGAATTATTTTGTATTTAAAACAATGACCATTACTCATTCGATAGATCAGTGACATATATTTTTCTTCTTCTATGGCCATGATAATTGGTTCAATTACAATTAAATCATTTCAGATTATCTCATTTAAACACAAATTCATCATGTTTTACATTGTGATTAATTGCAACCCAATTCTAATTCAACATAGTGACTCAAAACTTAATATAATCAATTTCCTATATTTATTCATGAACATAAAATTTTCTCATGGATGTGGAAATTGGGTTCTTATCATTATCGCTCAAAAAATGCAGTTCTTCTTTGTTGAACCATACACAACTATTTCTAATGTTAGTTCTTCAATCCAAATTTTTTAGGTGAAATGTGTACCAATTAATATCAAAACCAGACCATGTGATCAAATTAAAATATGGTACACCTACCAACCATTTTAACGTTTCTGATGTAGATAAATCTATGATGAAATTCTCTTTAAACAAGGAATCCAATATATTTTTAGGCTCAATCATCAACCCCTTTTAATTTATTTTTTGATATGTTAACATAAATTCCCCATTATGTGATGATAAATATGATTGGACCCCGTCTATGGGGTTCAAAATGTGTAAATGGTCAAATATGACTTCATCCAATGGAATGAACTCTAACTTAAACCTTGAATCCCTCTACCTTCACTATCAACTGTCATATGCCGAGATATAGGCAAAGAAATATGCTCCACTTCATTCAAATATTAAACACATAACTAAATCACATCATTAGATACATATTTTTGAACAATACAGTATCCTAAGGTTGATTGTGATTTTAAACACATCCCTTCAAATTTTTCATATATATTTCAAATGGAAAATTCCAACCTAAATAATTAAGCCCCTATATTTTTATCTCATGCACAAAATGAATCTCTAGATGATCCATTTTATAAAAATTAATATGTTTTGAATACATTTATAGTTGACAATGAATAGGAGAAAATTATTCTCTAACTCAATTCACAAATTTGGATCCATTTCATTGATAAAAATTGAATTTAGAAAATTATATAACCAAATGATAGTCTTTTTGATAGCGGTTTCCAATATACCATGATAAGTGACTAGTGGAATTTCTTCTATAAAACCATGAAAATCATAAGAATTCATACCTATTAATTTTCAATCAATCAATGAAAAAAAATTATTCACATTGGATAAATAAACATTGGGTACATTTATACCATGAAGATACCAAATAAAATTCAACATCTAAATCTTGATAAATGCATGACATGTCGATGGTAAATATGTTATGTTTATTTTTATAGTGGGAGCTAACTCTAAACTTATTCACACTAATATCATGTTGAATACAGTATGAAATCCATCTATTTAATTTCCTTTTGTGTCGAAAATCATTTCAATAAAACTATCAAATTTTTTTTTTCAAACTTCATAATAACAATGTAATGTTGTATCTATTAAAATAACCAACAAGGTATTTTGAAAAGGAGTGATTATTTCTTCTAGATATTTTTTTAATGAATAAATCATATTTTCTTTCCAAATGATGAATCAATATTTTCACCTTATTAAAATATTTATCAACTAAAAAAGGTCTTTGGGGAAGAATCTATTCATATAAAATACTAGATTAATTTAACAATTTATGATAAGGATGATCAATAGGAAAAAATATTCAATGTCTTATAAACACCATATTTCATCGGTTCTACACTTGATAATATGAAGTCACTTCCTTAGAAATTGGACATGAATTATGTCCCTTAACACTATATCCAAATATGTTTTGATATACATGAAAGTCATTTATAGTAAACAATTTCCTAGAAAAAAGAAGAAAATACTATTTCTTGTATGTATCAAAAACATTAAACCATGCCTCCCATAGTAGTTTCAAATAATCAATAATGGTTAAAGATAAACATCAAAATACTTTTATGGATTTTTCTGTCTAAAAATAATCAATATCATCATAACATATTATATCATTAAACATATATGTGGGGATAAGTTGTAAAATACAAACAAAACATGCAATCAACTACGATGGCTACATAGTCTCTAATATGGATTCATTCTATCTGCACACAATCCCATTATCAGATTTCTAACATAATTTCCAAATTCATGAAAATGTTTATCAAATATCATCCCCAATTGTGAATGAGTTGGGTGAAGTATGTTACTATAAGATATGTGTTTATATGAATGACATCATAACATTTTTATATCAATTGAAATTTATAATATAAACTTTAAACATGGTATTTATAGAAGGTACCAAATTACTTTAGAAGGAGCATTAATTATGGTAACAGAGAATGGGTCACAGTGAAATTATGAGAATTATATGAATGGATTATTGGATAAAATTATTATAAAGTATAGAAATTTGATTTTTCAAGTGGTAAGATGTTATTATATGAAAATGAATATGATTTGAATTTTTCATCCATCTTATAGTGTGATATCCCACATGTAGGATATATTGATAAATTTTCATATTCTCTCCTATAAAACACATAATCATTAAGGAAATCATGTTTCTATTTAAACCCCAATCCCATTGCGCATAATATTTTATTCCCCACGAAATGTGAATCTAGATAACCTTTTTCTTAGGAAGTTTCGTTTTTAAAAGTTCGTGTATGTTATAAAATCATTAATGAATCCACCCCTTTATTTATTTCATGTAAATGATTCTCAAAATGATTGATAACAATATATATTTATTACACCATAAGAATAATGATTTATCATAATCGCCATAAAATAATTCCATAAATACGTCTTTTTTGATGGTTTCAATGCCTAAATCAGGAAATAATTTTTAAATGCAATCATCTATCTCATTTTGAATAAGTTCATCAAAATTTGTTATTTAATTTTTAGTTTTTTCATAATGCAAGATCCAAAATGTATAATTGTGTCTAAAACTATAAGAAATGAAATTGTACATGATTTATATAGAGAATAATTTCTTAATATTCAAACACATAACACGTGGATTGAAAATAAAATAAATGTTATGAATAATTTTTTTTAGAAATTTTAATATATCATCAACTCCTTTATCACATTCACTATTGGTTCTTAAAAAATTTATCCAATTTTGATCTATTAAATACATGATATTAGAATATAATCAGTAAATATATTAAAAAATATAATTATTTTAAATATATAAATAATTAAAAACTAATTATAAACATTAAAACATTGAATGAAATTGATTGCTAATCAGATATGAAACATCATCAATTTTTTCGAGTAAAAAAATAATAATTTAATGAATGTATTTATTTTCTTTGGTGTGTGTCATTCATATACAATGAACATCAGATGCAATTACTCAAGTATAATTTCCTCAAATAAAATATGTATTTATTAAAATAATCTATTTTTGGGTTTAAATTTATTTCCTTTTAATTATTTAAATATATATGTTATATTCGTAGTACAAAATCATTATTTTGTCAAAATATGTATTTTTTCACCTCCTCGTATTATAATAATAGGTTAACCATTTAATTTCTTACACTATTGTTTTTCGTGTTGTATTATATTGGATTACTTATTTTTCTATTAAAATTTCTAATATTTTGGGGTACAGTCACCACATGGTAACTCGTTTGAACATCACTGCTATCAAAAACATCTTTTAGGTAAAAATAGTACTAATATGTATATATAAAAAAATAATTTTTTATATGACAAATCCAAAAAAGTTATACTATTATAATATTGAAAATATAAATCAATTATTGAAATTAATTTTACGAAAATAAATTTATACAATGATAATATTTAAATTAATTATTAGATATAATGTAAAAAAATTAAATATGACCATTTGAATATTTATTGTTTTCTATAATTATTTAAAAATAAAATTTTAATTAATTAATTCTAATATATTAGTTAATATATGGAAATATAACATATTTTTTCTATCAAATAAAAACATTCAATTTAATTTATTAAGGTTAGTTATAAAAACATTATTATATTTTATATAAAAATATCCTATTGTAATATAATTTATATATCTTCTAAGTATAAAAATTGTAATTTTTTTATTTTCATAATATATACATGTGGTTTATTTGTATTATAATTTAAATATTTTTCATCATCTGATATTTCATAGTTAAGTTTACATATTTTTTAAATTAGTTTAGTGTCACATGTGTCAAAAGGTATTGATGTCTGTATTATTTTAATGGGTTAAAAATATTGAATCTTTACATGTGATGTGAATTATATTGACGAATGACTATACTATAAATTTTTAATCATTGTATAATATAATCCAATCCAATTCATAAATTCATAAAATAAAAAATTTGTCAATATAAAATAAAATAACATCAACATTAAAAAATAACAATTAACTACATACTAATAAATAAAACAATATCTCAAAAATATAACATAATAATAAATATTTTATCTTAAAATTTCGAAAAACTAAACAATAAAGAGCTCAAGAAATAAAATATACCCTTAATCTAAAGATTCTACCATGAATTTTCTAAATGAATAAACACCAAAAGATGTAAACAAAATGTTTTTAGAAATGGACAATAAAAAATAAAAAATAAATAAAAGAAAATTGAGGTAGATGTTCATTCAGAAAATGGATTATAAAGAGAAATAGTTTGGTGGATAATAAATAATGATAAATAATGATTAATTGAGACAAAAAAACATTAAATTATGATAAAATAAATTAAAAACAAAAGAAATGGATGTTGAGGGTTAGCCAGTTGTTGTTGGGGTCATCGCGAGTCGAGAACAAACGATCACATATCTAAAAAATTAGGGTTTCATGATCTTTTGATTTAAAAAAATGTTTTGGGATTCTATTTATACATTAACCAATGCAGATAATAATAATTTTTTAAATTTATACCATAAGTTTTTAGTAAAAATAATGTCAAAATTTGTTGTTATTATTTATTACTTTAGTTTTTTATAAATTAAATTCCAAAATATATATATAAATATATTCTGTCCTTGGTTAATGTTAATACTGATGCCAAAAAGATTCCACCATTACATTTTTCATCAGTTTATATAAACTTATTCCATTGTGTAATTGTTGAAGACACTATTACTATTAGTCTTGATAGAAATGAGTTTGAGGTGATATTATAGTTAAGACCTTGAAAATGGATTATAACCTTAATGGTTTAATGATAATTTTTTTAATTTTTTTATTGTGTGGTGGAATGTGAAGAGGATGTGATGATATTTAGAACATTGAATGTTATGTTTAGAAGTTTGGACTACAACCCCCTCAAAGTGATATGACTCGTTCATTCAACAAATGTAAAGTATATAGGATTATTTTAATGAAATTATGTATCATATAAAAAATATTATATTATTCTATTATAATAATTTACCTATGTAACAGTTTTAATTCATTCCTATTAAAATTATAAAATATTAAATGAATGTTGTGTTCTGGCGTACGTACGGATTGCTATCACCAGGAACTCAATATGATTAATTCCCCATCGTAACCATTAAATAATAATTTTAATTTTATTATAAGAAAAATATTTAAGAACATTATATCATTTGGGATATGAATAAAATTCAACCTATCCATAAAAAAATGACTTACGTGACAAAACATATAAAAGGAAAAGAATCGGTTATCACCTGAAACAATGATACCATTATCATATTATGAACAATGAAATATTAGATGATCATATATGATATCATATTTATTTATGAGGTTCATTTTAATTTAATAACAATTATTTAAATATTATACAGGAGGTTAATGTACCCTCTACCAATGAAAAGTATAAGTTAATAGATAATTTGACAATCTCTTTATTATCTAAGGTTGTTTTTATGTATGTGTCTATTGGGACCCTTTTATCAACCACATCTGAGTATCATAAAAATAAATTTCAAAATAGTTTTAAAATATCCTAAACTATGTTATAAAGTCTTTTATACCATATTAGGAATTTTTATAAATTGGGTTGAATGGAATCATTCTGTCATTTTTCAAGCATTGTACATTATGTCCTTTTCGAAAAATTAAGGTGAGAATGTTTTTTTACATATACGGTGACTGCGGTTTTTCTCTATAGAAACAACATCTTTGAAGATTCCCTTGTAATATATTAAAAATATTTTCTAAATATATGTTTTCTTTTTTAATTACATGACTTTTAAATTATTTCAGTAATGGATATATATATTTCCGTCAAATAGTATTTATTTCATCTATATCAACATCAATGAATGGATTTTATACTTCTTTGAATATGATTTATTATGACACAAATCATCCAAATGTTTTGAAGGTTTTGTGAATAGTTTGACTGTGGATGTGTTATTTTTATACCATTCATGGTTTACGGTTAACGTATTAACATTTCATATGCATTTTTTAATACGAATGTTTATGGTATGTTTCAACATATTCATATACTGAATGAATCAGAAATAGTAAGTGATGGGTGGAGCCCTCTATAACTTCTCATTGCATGGGTAGGTCTAATTAGACAAAATACTGTCTTGGCACAAGGCATTGACAAAATATTATTTTTAGTCTTGGCACGAGGCCTTTACTATGTGGTTATGATGTCTAACATTATGCATTCTGTCATTATGAAATTAGCTGTTGAAAATAAATGTGATTATTTGACTAGTATAATATCCATGGGAATAAGTAAATGGGATTATTTGACTTATCTTTTAAATATTATGTTGATATTTATGTTTAAATGTAATATGTTTTAATATAATATGTTGTGATAAATTATTTTGATTATTTTTTATGTTTTCACTATATAGTAATCATTCTTGCGCAGCTGAGCTGACCACTTTTCATGTTTTATTTTCCCTAGGATGTGAAGAAGTATTTTATGGTTGATCTGTAAGTATAGGATAAGGGATATAATTGTGTTCAAAGGAGAGAAAATCTTTTTATTCCTCATCATATAATTTACAAAATATGTATTTATCTAGTACATCCAAGGATACTAATCCAATATTTCTTTCAAGAAATGATTCCTTTAATCATGCCAATATATTAAAATAATGCACCATATTTGGGAAAATGGGATTGGGGAATTAGAGTTTGTATCATAGAATTTTTAGTACAAACCATTGAAACTAGATTTAGATAAATTCTAATTAGAGAACAATACCCTGTGATAGATATTGAGGATTAGAAAAGAAGAACATCCTCAAATGTTAGCAATGTAGAGATTTTGTGTATTTTATAAGAAATACATCCTTTTATGGGTTCGAGAATGTATAGGCGGCTCTGTCACAGATGAACCTTGGAGTTAAAACTCCGACATGTAGTTTCATAAATTACTTGGGGTATCCTAGTACACAAAAATGGTAATTGATACACTCTTGGTTACAACACTCTCGATGGATATGATTATGATAATTTACATTTTATTTACAAGACATTATGAATGATTAATGAGTAAATACATCCTCCAAGAAAACATTTTTTATGGTTATAGATTATGTGCATAATCATTTCAATTTATGATAGGAATCATACACGTATGAAATTATGAATTTAAATTCATAAACTAACCTAGTGTATGCCATTGTTTTGAAATGGCGCCCAATATATGGAATGATAATTCCAACAATATGCATAATCCAAAGAGTATGAAGGATCATATATTTCATGGTATAAAGACAAAATTTATATTGTAAAATGTCTCCAATGTATTATAATCATCTGTAGAAATAGTATCATGTGTTAATGAGATATTTAATTAATTATCTGAGTCCAATGGATTTGAATAGAAGGCGGATATTAAAAGGATGGTAGAGGGAATGATGTATATATCGAGTATGGGAAAAATGGATTTTCCCATTGGTGATAACTATGTAATGATTCACCTTGGTAAATTCTTGAAGGGAATGGGTGTTTTTTATAAGTAGGGAGAAAAAGAACAGCATGTACATGATTGAATGGGTATAAAAGGCTTTCAAATGTACAATTCTTCATCGTCAAGTAGTAGGGACACTATGCAAATCAGTGTCCTAATAATCAGAGTATACCACAAATGATGTCGTTGGATAATAATAAAGTTATTATATTACCATATATGAAGAGTATTGATTAAATTTTATATATTGATATTAAATAATTATGTCATTTGAGTGTTGTATAAAGGATGTACTGGTTATAATAATTATGGAGTATATAAAGATTGTACTGCAGTACAATTTCATTAAGGAGTTGAGAATGTGGGTGCCATGGAAAGTGAATCTGTAGGAAGTTAGACATTATGTAAAATATATGGTTATAGGAAATAAAGACTTCAAATTTTGACCTGATACTGTGGTAGTTATATTTGAATAAGAGATGATGGTTTTGGATAAATTATATTTTATATTATAGACTACCTTGGAACTAATTAGAGGGGTTTTATTCCATCGTTGATCGTGATTAAAACATTTTGGGAGTTAAGGAGTATATCTAATATTACATTATTTAAAGAAGGAATAAATTAGTAAATACATGTTAAAATATGGTTTTCTTGAAATTGATTTTATTACCACATTTTAAGATAATACACGATGAAGGTATTCATGTGTATATTATGTGACCTTCCATATAATGTTTGGACTTTGAGTTCAGATATAAGTATTATGGATAAGTCTAAAGGTTAGAATAAATTTTTTTGGACATTTTAAACTATTTTTTAGGTAAAAAAATTTCTTATGATTATTTTTTGGTTGTCATAAAAAGGACACCTCAGAGGTCGGGTGACAACCGGTTGCTTCCATCAAGGTTGTGAGACTTGAACCTACATCTGAAGGGAGGCTAGGGTACATCACCTACCACTAGCCTACATGATGTCCGACATTGTCTAAAGTAGTTGGTTTTAAATATTCTGACCAATGAATTATAAATTCATTATTTTTGTAAACCTATAAGATTAGGATAAATAAAATATTTTTGAATTCTATTATCTTTTGGAGTGAATGGTGAATTTGTGGTAGAAATTTTTTAAATGATGAAACTCATGTTTTCTTGTAATTTTTTTTCTTATATTCTATGAATAAATTAATTCTTAATCTTTAAGTAAGGTATATTAAAACCAAATTTTTTTTTCCTAATACCTTAATTTTTTTTTTGAACCAATGATATTTTAAATCTTCATAGATTGATGACATTGAGGCCATCAATTTTTCACTTGTTAGTGATTAGATTACCTCAATCGCCCCATATAAATATTTATGTATTTCATCCAATTATGTGTCACTAATTTCCACCAATGTTCTCCCAACCTAGACAATAATTTTGTTGTCACTTTTTCATTTTTATTTCCCTCTTATTAAACTAAATTTCATTAACCCAATTTTTGATGTGGGTTTTCCAGAAGGGTATTTTTCTATTTTTAACCATTTATATTCAATGTAAAATTTATAATTGTAATGATTCAATTTATTGAAAAAGGGGGGAATGTGACACTCCATGATTTCATAGTACTTTACATCTTCAATTAAATTCAATAACTTGTGTTGCACGCAACACCGAGTTCGATAGCACCACAACTTAAAAAATTAGTCATTCAAAACATACATATGAATAATATTTACTATATTTTGAATTTTATATAATCCATATAGCTTTAGAATTTATATAATGTGTTTCGATATCATAATATAAGGACAAATTAATTTTTTTGAGATAAAAAATGTATTTTTAAAAAATGTAATTTTAAAGCCTTTTAATGGTGATCATATTTTAAAACAAATATTTCACACTTTTATATATATTAATTTTAATGAAATTATATTATACATTAGAAGAAGGAAATTAAATTTTTTTGGTAAAATATTTGGTGGTTGTCTGATAACTTCCATATTTTTGATGAATAGTGAAAATTAGTAAATTATAATTGAAAACAAATTTTTTAATCACAAATATTTATAGTGTTAAATTATACATTTGAGTTTTTTTAATGTATCATTAGGATATTTTTTATCATTTAATAGAATTTAGTTAATTCTATGTAATTTTACATTTAAACATGACATAATCATGTGTCAATCTTTTTAAAGTTATTATTTCCTAAAAACATGATTTTTATTTGGCAAAAAGAATTAATTATAAATTAATTTCTGCCACTTTTTTGTTTTAAATATGGAAAAATTGATTCCTTATTTGGAATCATGACATCCAAATTGTGTAAATATGTATCTTTTTTATTAGACATCAGGAATATTTATTTCAGAGAATATTTTATTTAGCATGGTTAAAAGATAAATCTAGTAAATAAGGGTAAACAAATATTATTATAACAATATAAAATTACCCTAACATGTGTCCTATTTCTATTGGTTGATACATTTACACCATGGGCATCCATGGGTGTAATGGACCGGACCCCTCTGGTCCATTACTTTGTTGAAATCGATCTGGTCAACACAACGCATGTTATAATGATATTTTTTGGTGACAATTTAATAAATTTTAATTGGGGTTTTGTTATAAGTGTTATACTAAATAATAATAATAATAATGTTGGCTTAATTTTTTTGAATGATCCGTTAATAAATTTAAATTTTTAATTAAATTCAATGAGATATGAGAATAAATGAGAGATGTTATGATAATTGTGTAAAAATAATTAAATAAATGTTTAAAATAAATTGTGGGCGTGCCACATTGAGAATGAGGAGGAGCCATTTTGTTGTGGGCGTGATGAATATTTTGGTAGGAATGAGATTGGAGAGAGAATTAGATTGGAGAGAGAAAAGGATTAAATGAAATAATGATTTAATATTTAAACCAAAAAAATAAATAATTTAAAGAGTAGTCAATCATGGGACGTGTTGAACATGGAGAAAAGAATGTGGGAGGCGCCACTTGTGGAGTGAGTTAAAGATTTGAAATAAATTGGAGAGAGAGTGTGAGAATTAAAAGAGAAGTAATAAAAGAAAAGAAAAAGAAATCAATGAAGGAGAAAAGGAGAAAGGCGCACCAAATTGGAGAGAGAGGGTTGGGTGGATTTAGGTATTTGAAATAAATCAATTAAAAATAATAATATAATAATCATGTTAATGTTTTTGTAGGTAAAACACTTTTCCGACCATAACTTCTTCGTGCGACCTCGGTTTCACGAACCGTCAGTGGCAGTGCGACCCTGACTACGAGATGAAAATTATGAGTCCAATATTGGAGGACTTTTTCGGGGTTTCGGATTGGGTACCCGAAGCGGTTGGTAAATAATAGATTTAATATTATTATTAAATCTTTGGCTCGTCATAACTTCCATGTGTGACGTCCGATTGGCTTCTCATCAGTGGCGATGTGATCCAATAATAAATACGGTCAATTCAGTCTAATGTTTAATATTAAATTATGGTTCATGTCTCGGGTCCACAAGACACACAATAAAAATAATATTGTTATTATTGAGGGATCTTGTATCCAATGTATCTCCCTCATATGGTATCAGATTGACGATCCGTCAGCGACAGCGTAACCCTAAAATTATGATGGTCATTTTAAGACCATTAATGAGCTACTTTTATGACTCATGCCTCGAGTCAACGAAACACCACATATTAATAGAATTATCATTATTATTAAAACGCGTGGAAACCGCGTGACGTGTCGTGTGTTGACCAGTCAAAACACGTAACGGGTGTACAGTCACACCGTGTATTAATCAATACATGCTGCATACTGTTTTACCTATTCGTTGGCTATATAATAAAGGGTCGCGGATTATTTCCAGACCAATCGCTTCTTCTTCGCACGACGACACTCTTGGATGATCAAGAAGTCTTCCTCCTCTAACTTCTTTGTCTGAGCTCCGAATTACGATCCGTCAGCGGCCACAGGATTGTAGCGACGAGACGAAGCTTCTAAGCCCGGACTTGTCACCTTTCCTTCCAGCCTTCCTTCTCCAGCTTCCATCCTAGGAGGCGTTTGTCGGGTTTGGCGAAGGCGGAGGACAACGAAGGACGTCGTCAGAAGCGACGTGATCGGGAACTTTTGAGGTAGGGGTTTACCTTCGTCTCTCTATTTGGTGCAACATGCGGGGGGATATTTTTCTTTTGTTCCATGGGATGCAGTTGAACTTTAAATAAAGATAATAACCAGATAAAGAAGGGTATGGTGTTTTGTGCTGCTTCTTTTACCTTCCAGTTTCTTTATCTTCTGATTGTGATTTTGGATTGAAAGGCCTTTGCCTACTGAAAATCAAGGCTGTTGGTGGCCTTTGCGTGCAAAATTGATATCTGAATTGTTTGTGGTTGGTTTTGTTAAAACATGGAAAATGGATAAGCACGTAAAGACTGGCTGATTAAATGAGAATGAAAACTTTGTGTGATCACCCTGGTTGAACAAAGTTGGAATAATGAACATGTTGGTGGTTTGGTTGTTTTGTGGAAAATGCCTTTATTTATGAAAAGTGTTTTGATTATGAAAAGTGTTTTGAAGTAAAAGTTTTTTTCAAATGCAGAAATGTTTTGTGTGTGGAAAGGGTTTTATGTGTGGAACTTTGAAATAAATTAATGATGGAATGTTGTATGGTTGTGATAATCTTTTTTAAATGAAATGGCATGTGGTTGCTTGCGTTTTACCTAACCTTGGTTGTGGATGGTAGGGATATGTTTGTGAAATGTTTTGTCTGGATGATAGTTGCCCAGTAGTAATAATTTGTTAAACCATTGCATGAAACATGAAAACCTAAATGGGGTTGGGGGATGATTGTTTGGTTGTTGATGCATGCTTCGTGGTAACAGTGCTGAGGCACATGCTCAATTTCTCTTTTTAAGAAGCCATAGGTTGGGATGTGTGTTTGGTATATGTATATATATAATTGTATCTATGTGTTTGTCGCACCACACCCATGTCAAGCACCTAGTGTCGAACACTCCCATTTTATGGGAGAGGTTGTTCCCCCTTAGTTACTAGCTCCTTCCTGCTCCTTCTTCCATAGGCTATGATGGCTTGAGGTGACCTTACACCCAAGACTCTTCGGGTAGGTCTCGGAGGCTGTGATCGCTTGAGGCGACCTTTATCCCAAGACTCTTCGGGCAGGATTACCGTTCCCAAGAACCTTCGGGATGAGGCCCAGGTGTCAGCGGGCGGGTTAGTGGTTGTGGCCTAGGTGTGTGCGGGCGAGATGCGTGGTTGTGAGGTCGAGGTGTGTGCGGGCGAGATGCATGGTTTGGCCCAGGTGTGTGCGGGCGGGAAGAGTGTGGTAGCGTCAGGACGTTTGCTGTTAGGAAGTGCAGCATCTAATTAAGTGGGAAATGGTGCGGGGTACCCAATACTTTTGTTCTATATATATATATACTAAACTTGTTTGTGTTACTTGGTGTGTGTGACCAGTGAGGGTTGGTGGATAGTTTTTCCTTGTTAGTTTCTTGTTCTTCTGTTTTCTCAGTGGACCTTAGGGTGTCTCCCCACTTGTGCATGACAGCTTTAGGTTCTCTACCGAGTATACTTGTATGCTCACCCTACGTTGTTTTAGGTTTTCAGGAGGACTACCAGGGCTGTGCGGGACCCTACTAGTCAGGCAGTGGGAGCTGTGCAGTTGCTGTTTTCTTGTTTTTCTTTGGGTACTTTACATCCTTGTACTTTTGAGCTTTCTTGTACTTGTACCTTGTTATAAATTTTTTTTAAACATGCTTGTAGGCTTGGTTTGGGTTTATTTATATAAAATTGTTCTTTTCCCTTTTTTGGTGGTTGACTTGTCCTATTTCCCGATCCAAAATAATAAAAAGGGTAATGCCTCCCATATTTGTGGAAACTCATACCCTTGGTGTTAGTCGCCATCCCGGGGCCTACTGGAGGCGGGACTCAGGGGTCATTATCTCCCTTTCACCATTGCCAGCTCAGGAGGGGCATCTTTGGTGGGAGGGGGTCGTGACAGAATGGTATCAGAGGAATGGTTGAGAGATAGGATGGAGTCTGGAGTTAGGCACAGTGGGGATTGCATGGGATGGTAGGGCAACAGTGTTCGTTAATCTTGGTGTGTGACATAGGCCAGTGAAGACCGGCTAGGACAAGGGATTTTAGGGCCCCCCGTGATCTGATGCAAGGACTCTGAGCCTACCTAACGACCAAGTGTGACTATATTGATTGCAGGGTAGAGACCCTAGGGAAGGTACTTGCATCATCATGTTTGTGTTTTACTTGATTTGGGTAAAACCTGATCCTTAATCAAGCCGCATTAATGAGGATGCTATTAAACCCGTGCAGGCGAGTCAGTGCCGCCTAAAGCAGATAGTATCTTGACATAGGAGAGGGAATTCCTAACTCATAGAATTGTTGGTTTGTTTCTTGTTATGAAAAGAGCCCTAAGAGGTATCTTGCAGAGTGGTTGTTTGGATCCATTCTTTTTCTTGGTTGGTTTTTAATTCTCGGGGACGAGAATGTTTTAAGAGGTATCTGATGTAATGGACCGGACCCCTCCGGTCCATTCCTTTGTTGAAATCGATATGGTCAACACAACGCACGTTATAATGATATTATTTGGTGAAGATTTAATAAATTTTAATTGGGGTTTTGTTATAAGTGTTATACTAAATAATAATAATAATAATGTTGGCTTAATTTTTTTGAATGATCCGTTAATAAATTTAAATTTTGAATTAAATTCAATGAGATATGAGAATAAATGAGAGATGTTATGATAATTGTGTAAAAATAATTAAATAAATGTTTAAAATAAATTTTGGGCGTGCCACATGGAGAATGAGGAGGATCCATTTTGTTGTGGGTGTGATGAATATTTTGGTAGGAATGAGATTGGAGAGACAATTAGATTGGAGAGAGAAAAGGTTTAAATGAAATAAAGATTTAATATTTAAACCAATAAAATAAATATTTGAACGAGGAGTCAATCATGGGACGTGTTGAACATGGAGAAAAGAATGTGGGAGGTGCCACTTGTGGAGTGAGTTGAAGATTTGAAATAAATTGGAGAGAGAGTGTGAGAATTAAAAGAGAAGTAATAAAAGAAAAGAAAAAGAAATCAATGAAGGAGAAAAGGAGAAAGGCGCACCAAATTGGAGAGAGAGGGTTGGTTGGAATTACGTATTTTAAATAAATCAATTAAAAATAATAATATAATAATCATGTTAATGTTTTTGTAGGTAAAACAATTTTCCGACTATAACTTCTTCGTTCGACCTCGGTTTTACGAACCGTCAGTGGCAGTGCGACCCTGACTACGAGACGAAAATTATGAGTCCAATATTGGAGGACTTTTTCGGGGTTTTGTATTGGGTACCCAAAGCAGTTGGTAAATAATAGATTTAATATTATTATTAAATCTTTGGCTCGTCATAACTTCCATGTGCGACATCCGATTGGCTTCTCATCAGTGGCGATGTGATCCAATAATAAATACGGTCAATTCTGTCTAATGTTTAATATTAAATTATGGTTCGTGTCTCGGGTCCACGAGACACCCAATAAAAATAATATTGTTATTATTACGGGATCTTGTATCCAACGTATCTCCCTCATACGGTATCGGATTGACGATCCGTCAGCGACAGCGTAACCCTGAAATTATGACGGCCATTTTAAAACCATTAATGAGCTACTTTTATGACTCATTCCTCGGGTCAACGAAACACCACATATTCATAGAATTATCATTATTATTAAAATGCGTGGAAACCGCGTGACGTGTCGTGTGTTGACCAGTCAAAACATGTAACGGGTGTACAGTCACACCGTGTATTCATCAATACACGCTGCGTACTGTTTTACCTATTCGTTGGCTATATAAGAAAGGGTCGCGGATTATTTCCAGACCAATCGCTTCTTCTTCGCACGACGACACTCTTGGATGATCAAGAAGTCTTCCTCCTCTAACTTCTTTGTCCGAGCTCCGAATTACGATCCGTCAGCGGCCACAGGATCGTAGCGACGAGACGAAGCTTCTAAGCCCGGACTTGTCACCTTTCCTTCCGGCCTTCCTTCTCCAGCTTCCATCCTAGGAGTTGTTTGTCGTGTTTGTAGAAGGCAGAGTGTAGAGACCCGTATCTTGACGTACATGGACATTACATTACTTTTGCGGAATACTTGGTACATAACAAAAACACACACACAAGGATCGTAATAGTTTAGTGTCTTTGGAAACTCCGAACATAATCTTCTAATCGTGGTGAAAGATCTTCAATATCTCCCATAAAGATCTTCCCTTTTTTTTACCTAAAACCCTTTTTTATATCCTATGGAAAAGAAAACATAAAAGGGTGAGCTCAAATGCTGAGTAAGGGTAAACAAAAGAAATATCAATCACATCATATACATAAGCACATAACTTTTGGAAATCTTAACCTGCAAAAGAGATCATAATTTCATAACATGGGGTAAATCATGCCAGTGAAATGTAATCACAATAATCATAACTTAAAACATGAAACTTTGTGGCATTCACACATAATCATAGAGAATCATTTCTTGTTAGTCAAGACTCATTGACAAGACTATATTAGTGGACAAAGTCCCTATCTGAATCGAGTAACCCTCGTTTCAGTCCTGTTTGACTGAACCGGTATAACTTACCATTCCAGCCCTATCTATCTCATGATATATAAAATCTTTACCCAATGCATTGGAGGGAGATATAGGTCCCACCAATCTCATAATTAATCCTTTCTTATGTGTGCCACATAATCATAAACCATACATCATAGCGTAACCCATGTAATAAAAATGGGATTCTTAAACAACATGACATCATAAAACAATTCATATAAGATAAAGGAATTCATAAAAATATTTCCATCACAACATAATCTAACCAATGTAATAATAGGGATAAAAACAGAACCCCTTTATTATCTTAGATGGAAAATAATTTTGATAAAATACTTGAACTCCATTCTTGAGGAAAATATCCTTTCTTCTTCAAAATTTTTTTTCCTTTCCTGACATGTCATACAACTTTAGAATAAAAGAAGTTTATTAAAAATAAACTTGAAAACTTGTAAAGTAAGATTCTTGGAAATATTGTTTTAAAAGTCCATTCATGCCGTATAAGTAAAAAAACATTCTTCGTACTTTTGTCGGATAAGTCAAAAAGTACCTTGTACGACAAAAGATTCCTTTCATAGATATTACTAAAAACTCACCGAAGGGTAAAAATAGATTTAAAAAATTTTAGGTGGATGGAAATAATATTACATATTGATGAAACATGGGTGTGGATGATAAAATACACCCCAGTAAATACTTACGAATAAACAATCTCGGATAAAAATGAGATTGTGATATTTCCCTTACCTTAGGTCCGATTTGCTTTTTACGTGTCCAAATCTCCTGTATAATGGTTTAAATAATGTTATTGACTTATTCCAGAATCATACATATTGATATGATATCATATATGGTCATATTCTTATCTTCTTGTTAGTAATATTTCATTGTTACTTGTTACTCGGGTCTTTATTGCCTTTTGTTCTTATGCGTGTTTTACCGAATACATTCTTATTCTTCTTTTAAGGATATAGATACCTTATATACAGAATGGTATTAGTGTAACATATACCATATTTATTCATTCAATTCATTTATATAATTACTAGTAATGATGATCATGTAGAACGAGTCACATCACATCGTGGAGACGGTATTCCATACGTACGCACGAGTGATGATATCGTTCCTATGATCGTGGAACTGTATTAGAGTATATATATATATATTATTTCAGTATCAATATTACTTTATAATAATCATAAATAGTTACTCATTACACCATTATACCCATCCTTGTAATGTGATGGTGGAAAAATAGATTACACCACGGCGTGGAGACGGTATTCCGTACGTACGCACGCGTGGTGATTTCATTTTTCCGTGGGATGGATAGAAGGTGAATTAGGGTGGTTTAATATTTATAATAACATATCAGTATTTAAGTAATACTTATGTTATTACTTTATCATGAAACAAATAAAGAAGAAGAAGTTGATGAAGAAAGAAATTGAAAAGATCGGTAATGGATATTACCTCTTCTTTGGAACGCCTCTTTGAATCCTCCACTTAGGGAACTAAGACTGGTCTTTGAAGAAGACCAGGACCTCTAGGATTATTCTAGGGAAGTGGAGAGGAGAAAATTACAGGGGTTGGCCGAGCATGAGTGCTCAAATTTGTGTGAGGAGGAGGGGGAGGATGTGTCCTTTTATAAGGGAGGAGAGGGGCACCTTAGGAATACCTCAAAAAATTATTTTATATTAATGTCAAAATCGGTTTATAATGGTTCCAAAGGGTCTTATTTAGAAGCTCAAGTGGGGATGGGTCGAAAGCCTATCATCCAATAGGATTTATACAAGTTTAGGGTATTATGTTAACCTTATCAATTAGATTTAACTCTAAGTTAAATAATTTAACTTTTACCGTGTCTTTTTGTTTTCTTTCACTATATGGTTAATACACTTACTATAACATGCCAAACGAACCCCAAATTGTTTATTATTAATATATATATCCTTATCTAAGTCATTTGGCCGAACCTTAGATTTATAGGAATAAAATAACAATTAATAATATAATATTTGATTTAAAATCTATTTTGTGTCAATTTTGACACTATTTGATATATGATTTTTGTGAAAGTCATAACAGAATTATATGTTCCAACCAAGTTGATTAAATCAACACTAATATATCATATTAACCTAGAAAATTAGTGTAAGTCATAAAAAGTCTCAAATTACATTTATTTGGGCATTTATAACATCAATTCTGTCAATATTTCATTAATAAGACAATTACGGCATCATCTTTCTGTCATAATAAATGATAATTATTTAATCCCTAAAAATTCTAAATAAATACCTATGATGTAGATAATTGTATTATATTTCTGTAGACTATTCATGTTCGAAGTTTCATTAAGTTTATCACTAGATTAAAATTATTATACTTATAAGATTTAAGAAAGTGACATGTTGTCACATTCTTTGGTTTTAATAATAATTAAATTATTTTCATTGACAAAATTTAATTAAATTAATCTAATCCGACCCTTAGGTAATATGGGTCGTTTTTTAGTCATCCAATATAATTTTGAAATTTGTTAGGGTAATTTTAAAATATTATATTTACCCTTAATTACCCGATTTACCTTTAACTATGGTAAATAAAATTTACCATAGTTACTATTCATAATTCCCAAAAATAAAAAGTATCCTATTAACATAATTTGGACCCAATGATTCCAAATATGGAATCAATTTTTTAAAAATTCAAAACACAGAAGTTGTAGAAATTAAATTAAAATTAATCTCATTGTCGAATAAAAACGGGCTTTTGTTTAAAACATTGCAAAAGATTGAATTGATTTAACTTACGAATTCAAGGTAAAATCAATGCTAATGAAATACATTATATTAAATTGTAAAAATATATTCTATTTATACTTTAAAACCATTCAATATTATAATTTAACCACATAAGATATTACGATGAAAAAAGTTGTTTTGAATTAAAATATAACGTGTTTTTACTATTCATTAAAATGTGAAAGTTACCAGAATAATATGAAAATTTTATCCAAAGTAAATTTTTATTTCTTGATTCCAAAGAATAATTTTATTTTTTCAAATTGAACTTATAAACATGTCAAAAACAAGATTTAAAGTGGGTGCGCCATCAAAAGGCGGTAAAACTGCATTTTTTGAAAAATACTTATTTTACCCGAAAAAAATTATTTTGTTCTTATAACATGTTCAAGATATGTGTAAGTTGAATAATAATGTTATAAAATTCAAAATTTAGTTAACACTATTAATAACGACTAGTTCATAACAATATATCGTTGTTTAGTAAAACTCGGTATTGCGTACAACACAAGCTATCGAGGAAGGTCGCGATTGCGTGTAAAGTAAGACAAGCAAGAGTGTAGTGAAAGATTCCTTTGATGATATATAAAACCAAAATATTACTCATAAAAATCCCGGGTGTTACATTCTACCCCCCTTAAAATGAATTTCTCCCTCGAAATTCGTCGGGGTTATAAATGGTTTACTATTAGAAAGTTTCTTTGATAGAAACCCACATCGTAAAAAGGAATACCAAAACTTGGCTTTAAAAACTAAAGTATGAAATGTAACGACTACCCAAATAAACTAATCACTGGGTTTCCACATAGGTGAAAATATGGATATGGATGATAAATCTAACCATCATGTTCTGATGGAGAGTGGTAGAGAACATGGCTATAGAAAAGCCAGTAATCAAAAATCCATAGATTTGTGATGATATAAGGTACCATCTGATTCATCAGGTATAAGATCACTAGGACAACATTTTTGGTTTTCAAGATCATTTCCCTAAAGTTGAAAATTTTCATTAGAATAAATACTTTCTTTATTTTGGTATAATCTCACTGTTGTTCATGCCTTGAACAATTTCCACTTCATCTCTTAAATAAATGAAGTTGAATTTGTTATTCGTGAAGTGTTAGCAGATCATGTGATAGAATAACGGGTCATTCCATCTGTCTCCAAGAAATGGTTAGTAAAAATTATATACATAAGTCGATATATAGTGATATTAATTATATATTGTTCATAAAATGGACTTATACTTCATATATCATACTGCTTAATATAATAAAACTAGTTTCTACTAAACAGGGACTTCCTGTGGGCCAGTGGTAGGCGATAAAGGCCATTCGCACTTCGGTTGTGTGTTCGATTCCCATAGCCTTGTCCGAAGCGATGGGATGTCGCCCGTCCTGCAGGTTTTCCTTTTTCTAAAACTACATTACTATAACATCCCATCAATAATATCGAAAAAAACGTCTATCCTTAAAAATACTCACTTATGTCCAACATAATCCATTTCAATCTTTAGGCTTATCCATAATACTGCAGTCCGCTCTCATAAAATAGGGAAAACGATTACCAGAGATTTAATACCATCGTTGATCCCCATACATCATAAGATATGTTTTGTTGGTCACATTCCAAACATTCAAAGTCCTTAATCATGTATTCTCTTGAATACCTTAGTGAAAACATGAATTCAGCATAAAGTTAACACTTTTAACATACCAAAATCCTCAAAATTCTATATACTCAGACCATGATATCACTTAGTCCTTATATCAATCATGAGCTCATGAATACAGTTAAACATTTCATTTTCTCATTTTCCCTTCATTATGCGCATATCGTCTTATTTCCAAAAATATATCAATCACTTTGAATACCACATTAGACCAATACATAAATATTCCAATACTTTATGATACAACATTATTTTGGAATCCCATTACATAAACACTTAATCATTCCACCACATCGTTATCATATTCAACATCGCCAATGGTGATCGCATGTGACTTCCCTTTGTCCTTTGCCTTAAGCGGTTGCTCATGTCGATCATCACTAACCCTTGGATTAGGGCATTTATTAGCATAATGCCCCATTTCCTTGCACGTGAAGCATTGAAGTGTTGGTGGTGCGTTCTCTGCAGTGCTTGATTTATTCACATCATTAGAAACCCTTTTTCCATTACTTCGACACTCAGCTACTCGATGACCTTCTTTTCCACACTTAAAACATTTTCTAGTCCCTTTAAGACAATCTCCACCATGCTTCTTTCCACACTTTGTGCATAAGGAAACATTCATCTTCTTTTCACCATTATTCTGAAATTTCTCCTTGAACTCCATCTTTCGTTTCTTGTCAAAACCATGAGATTGATATGTAACACCAACTTCCATTTCTACCTTGATAGCACAACGCACAATTTCATCATAGATACTGAAGTCTCTTATAGCTAATTCCCTTCGATGACTTGGTTTTAAGCCACTGAAAAATCGATCAACTTTACTTTCAGGTTGGATGATAATGCCAGATGCATACCTTGCAAGTCTTGTAAAATTTGCTTTGTATATACCAACAGATTCATCATCCTTTTGCTTTAGTTCAAGAAACTCCTTCTCCATCTTTGTTCGAAGAATACGAGGGAAGTACTTATTGAAAAATATGTTCTTGAACTCGTCCCATTCCATGGACTCAATTTCATCTCTTTGCCTTGTATTCTTGATAAGATTCCACCATTGATCAGCTTCACCTTCCAAACGGTATACTGCTAAGATGACTTTATCATGTTCAGAACATTGAAGAACTGAAAATATCTTTTCAGTGGTACTGATCCATTGTTCATAAACAAGTGGATCAGAAGTCCCACTGAAAGAAGGTGGACGTTGCCTCATGAAGGACTCAATAGAATATTGTTCCCTTCCCTGCTCATTTGGAAGTCCAGAATGATTCATATCTTGTGTAAGTTTAGCAATAAGATTTTGCACTCCATCTCCCATAACATTTGTTTGTTCAGGAGGACAATCATTGCATTGTCCATTGCATTGATCAACACGGTTACTTCAGGTTCCAGCCATCGTCTAAAACCCAAAAAGAATAGTGTGAGAGGCAAAAATCATGCTAGGGAAAACAACATAATAAAGGTGGAGTACCTTCAATATCTAAAATCTTAGGTTTAATTCTATGATCGTTAGCGTAGTTCTAGTACTATAACCTATACCTATACTTAACCTTAGGGACATCCCTAGACATACCTTAGAAATATCTCTAGGGATCTCACTAACGTTCTCGCATCCTAGTTTCCAAAGTTTGACTAAACCTTTCCACTGATACCTTCTGTAGAGACCCATATCTTGACGTACATGGACATTACATTACTTTTGCGGAATACTTGGTACATTACAAAAAAAACACACACAAGGATCGTAATAGTTTAGTGTCTTTGGAAACTCGGAACATAATCTTCTAATCGTGGTGAAAGATCTTCAATATCTCCCATAAAGATCTTCCCTTTTTTACCTAAAACCCTTTTTTATATCCTGGGGAAAAGAAAACATAAAAGGGTGAGATCAAATGCTCAGTAAGGGTAAACAAAAGAAATATCAATCACATCATATACATAAGCACATAACTTTTGGAAATCTTAACTTACAAAAGAGATCATAATTTTAATAACATGGGGTAAATCATGCAAATGAAATGTAATCACAATAATCATAACATAAAACATGAAACTTTGTGGCATTCACACATAATCATATAGAATCATTTCTTGTTAGTCAAGACTCATTTCCAAGACTATCTTAGTGGACAAAGTCCCTTTCTGAATCGAGTAACCCTCGTTTCAGTCCTGTTTCACTGAACCGGTATAACCTACCGTTCTAGCCCTGTCTATCTCATGAGATATAAAATCTTTACCCAATGCATTGGAGGGAGATATAGGTCCCACCCATCTCATAATGAATCCTTTCTTATGTGTGCCACATAATCATAAACCATACATTATAGCGTAACCCATGTAATAAAAATGGGATTCCTAAACAACATGACATCATAAAACAATTCATATAAGATAAAGGAATTCATAAAAATATTTCCATCACAACATAATCAAACCAATGTAATAATAGGGATAAAAACAAAACCCTTTTATTATCTTAGATGGAAAATAATTTTGATAAAATACTTGAACTCCATTCTTGAGGAAAATATCCTTTCTTCTTCAAAATTTTTTTTTCCATTCATAACATGTCATACAACTTTAAAATAAAAGAAGTTGATTAAAAATAAACTTGAAAACTTGTAAAGGAAGATTCTTGGAAATTTTGTTTTAAAAGTCCATTCATGACGTATAAGTAAAAAAAACATTCTTCGTACTTTTGTCGGAAAAGTCAAAAAGTACCTCGTACGACAAAAGATTCCTTTCATTGATATTACTAAAAACTCACTGAAGGGTAAAAATGGATTTAAAAAATTTTAGGTGGATGGAAATAATATTACATATTGATGAAACATGGTTGTGTATGATAAAATAAACCCCAGTAAATACTTACGAATAAACAATATCGGATAAAAATGAGATTGTGATATTTCCCTTACCTTAGGTCCGATTTGCTTTGTACGTGTCCGAATCTCCTGTATAATGGTTTAAATAATGTTATTGACTTATTCCTGAATCATACATATTGATATGATATCATATATGGTCATATTCTTAGCTTCTTGTTAGTAATATTTCATTGTTACTTGTTACTCGGGTCTTTATTGCCTTTTGTTCTTATGCGTGTTTTGCCGAATACATTCTTATTCTTCTTTTAAGGATATAGAAACCTTATATCCAGAATGGTATTAGTGTAACATATATCATATTTATTCATTCAATTCATTTATATAATTACTATGTAATGATGATCATGTAGAATGAGTCACATCACATCGTGGAGACGGTATTCCGTACGTACGGACGAGTGATGATATCGTTCCTATGATCGTGGAACTGTATTGGAGTATATATATATATATTATTTCAGTATCAATATTACTTTATAATAATCAAAAATAGTTACTCAATACACCATTATACCCATCCTTGCAAAGTGATGGTGGAAAAATAGATTACACCACGGCGTGGAGAGGGTATTCCGTACGTATGCACGCGCGGTGATTTCATTTTTCCGTGGGATGGATAGAAGGTGAATTAGGGTTTTTTCATATTTATAATAACATATAAGTATTTATGTAATAATGATGTTATAACTTTATCATGAAACAACTAAAGAAGAAGAAGTTGAAGAAGAAAGAAACTGAAAAGATCGGTAATGGATATTACCTCTTCTTTGGAACGCCTCTTTGAATCCTCCACTTAGGGAACTAAGATTGGTCTTTGAAGAAGACCAGGACCTCAAGGATTATTCTAGGGAAGTGGAGAGGAGAAAATGGCAGGGGTTGGCCGAGCTTGAGTGCTAAAATTTGTGTGAGGAGAGGGGGAGGAGGTGTCCTTTTATAAGGGAGGAGAGGGGCACCTTAGGAATACCTCAAAATATTATTTTATATTAATGTCAAAATCGGTTTATAATGGTTACAAAGGGTCTTATTTCGAAGCTAAAGTGGGGATGGGTCTAAATCCTATCAACCAATAGTATTTAGACAAATTTAGGGTATTATTTTAACCTTATCAATTAGATTTAACTCTAAGTTAAATAATTTAACTTTTACCGTGTCTTTTTTTTTCTTTCACTATATGGTTAATACACTTACTATAACATGCCAAACGAACCCCAAATTGTTTATTATTAATATATATATCCTTATCTAAGTCATTTGGCCGAACCTTAGATTTTTAGGAATAAAATAACAATTAATAATATAATATTTGATTTAAAATCTATTTTGTGTCAATTTTGACACTATTTGATATATGATTTTTGTGAAAGTCATAAAAGAATTATATGTTCTAAAAGATTTGATTAAATCAACACTAATATATCATAGTGACGTAGAAAATTAGTGTAAGTCATAGAAAGTCTCAAATTACATTTATTTGGGCATTTATAACATCAATTCTGTCAATATTTCATTAATAAGACAATTACTGCATCATCTTTCCGTCATAATAAATGATAATTATTTAATCCCTAACAATTCTAAATAAATTCCTATGATGTATATAATTGTATTAGCTTTTTGGAGACTATTCAAGTTTGAAGTTTCATGAAGTTTATCACTAGATTAAAATTATTATACTTATAATATTTAAGAAAGTGACATGTTGTCACATTCTTTGGTTTTAATAATAATTAAATTATTTTCATTGAAAAAATTTAATTAAATTAATCTAATCCGACCCTTAGGTGATATGGGTAGTTTTTTAGCCATCCAATATAATTTTGACATTTGTTAGGGTAATTTTAAAATATTATATTTACCCTTAATTACCCGATTTACCTTTAACTATGGTAAATAAAATTTACCGTAGTTACTATTCATAATTCCCAAAAATAAAAAGTATCCTATTAACATAATTTGGACCCACTGATTCCAAATATGGAATCCATTTTTTAAAATTCAAAACACAGAAGTTGTAGAAATTTAATTAAAATTAATCTCGTTGTCGAATAAAAACGGGTTTTTGTTTAAAACATTGCAAAAGATTGAATTGATTTAACTTAAGAATTCAAGGTAAAATCAATGCTAATGAAATAAATTATATTAAATTTTAAAAATATATTCTCTTTATACTTTAAAACCATCAAATATTATAATTTAACCACATAAGATATTACGATGAAAAAAGTTGTTTTTAATTAAAATATAACGTGTTTTTACTATTCATTAAAATGTGAAAGTTACCAGAATAATATGAAAATTTTATCGAAAGTAAATTTTTATTTCATGATTCCAAAGAAGAATTTTATTTTTTCAAATTGAACTTATAAACATGTCAAAAACCAGATTTAAAGTGGGTGCGCCATCAAAAGGCGGTAAAACTGCATTTTTTGAAAAATACTTATTTTACCCGAAAAAAATTATTTTGTTCTTATAACATGTTCTAGAAATGTGTAAGATGAATAATAATGTTATAAAATTCAAAATTTAGTTAACACTATTCATAACGACTAGTTCATAATAATATATCGTTGTTTAGTAAAACTCGGTATTGCGTACAACACAAGCTATCGAGGAAGGTTGCGATTGCGTGTAAAGTAAGCCAAGCAAGTGTGTAGTGAAAGATTCCTTTGATGATATATAAAAACAAAATATTACTCATAAAATTCTCGGGTGTTACACAGAGGACACCGAAGGACGTCGTCGGAAGCGACGTGATCGAGACCTTTTGAGGTAGGGGTTTACCTTCGTCTCTCTATTTGGTGCAACGTGCGGGGGGGGGGGGGGGATATTTTTCATTTGTTCCATGGGATGCAGTTGAACTTTAAATAAAGATAATAACCAGATAAAGAAGGGTTTGGGGTTTTGTGCAATTTCTTTTACCTTCCAGTTTCTTTATCTTCTGATTGTGATTTTGGATTGAAAGGCCTTTGCCTACTGAAAATCAAGGCCGTTGGTGGCCTTTGCGTGCGAAATTGATATCTGAATTGTTTGTGGTTGGTTTTGTTAAAACATGGAAAATGGATAAGCACGTAAAGACTGGCTGATTAAATGAGAATGAAAACCTTTTGTGATCACCCCGGTTTAACAAAGTTGGAATAATGAACATGTTGGTGGTTTGGTTGTTTTGTGGAAAATGCCTTTATTTATGAAAAGTGTTTTAATTATGAAAAGTGTTTTGAAGTAAAAGGTGTTTTCAAATTCAAAAATGTTTTGTGTGTGGAAAGGGTTTTATGTGTGGAACTTTGAAATAAATGAATGATGGAATGTTGTATGGTTGTGATAATATTTTGTAAATGAAATGGCATGTGGTTGCTTGCGTTTTACCTAACCTTGGTTGTGGATGTCAGGGATATGTTTGTGAAAGGTTTTGTCTGGATGATAGTTGCCCAGTAGTAATAATTTGTTAAACCATTTCATGAAACATGAAAACCTAAATGGGGTTGGGGGATGATTTTTTGGTTGTTGATGCATGCTTCGTGGTAGCAGTGCCAAGGCACATGCTCAGTTTCTCTTTTTAAGAAGCCATAGGTTGGGCTGTGTGTTTGGTATATGTATATATATAATTGTATCTATGTGTTTTGTCGCACCACACCCATGTCAAGCACCTAGTGTCGAACACTCCCATTTTTCGGGAGAGGGTGTTCCCCCTTAGTTACTAGCTCCTTCCTGGTCCTTCTTCCATAGGCTATGATGGCTTGAGGTGACCTTACACCCAAGACTCTTTGAGTAGGTATCGGAGGCTGTGATGGCTTGAGGCGACCTTTAGCCCAAGACTCTTCGGGCAGGCTTACCGTTCCCAAGAACCTTCGGGATGAGGCCCAGGTGTCTGCGGGTGGGTTAGTGGTTGTGGCCCAGGTGTGTGCGGGCGAGATGAGAGGTTGTGAGGCCCAGGTGTGTGCGGGCGGGATGTGTGGTTTGGCCCAGGTGTGTGCGGGCAGGAAGAGTGTGGTAGCGTCAGGACGTTTGCCGTTAGGAAGAGCAGCATCTAATTAAGTGGGAAATGGTGTGGGGTACCCAATACTTTAGTTCTATATATATATACTAAACTTGTTTGTGTTACTTGGTGAGTGTGACCAGTGAGGCTGGGTGGATTGTTTTTCCTTGTTAGTTTCTGGTTCTTCTGTTTTCTCACGGGACCTTAGGGTGTCTCCCCACTTGTGCACGAGAGCTTTAGGTTCTCTACTGAGTATACTTGTATGCTCACCCTACGTTGTTTCAGGTTTTCAGGAGGACTACCAGGGCTGTGTGGGACCCTACTAGTCAGGCAGTGGGAGCTGTGCAGTTGCTGTTTTCTTGTTTTTCTTTTGGTACTGTACTTCCTTGTACTTTTGAGCTTCCTTGTACTTGTACCTTGTTATAAAAATTGTTTAAACACGCATGTGGGCTTGGTTTGTGTTTATTTATATACACTTGTTCTTTTCCCTTTTTTTGTGGTTGACTTGTCCTATTTCCCGATCCAAAATAATAAAAAGGGTAATGCCTCCCATATTTGTGGAAACTCATACCCTTGGTGCTAGTCGCCAACCCGTGGCCTACTCGAGGCGGGACTCGGGGGCCATTATCTCCCTTTCAACATTTCCAGCTCAGGAGGGCATCTTTGGTGGGAGGGGGTCGTGACAATGGGTCTATTTTGGGACCCCATGAAACCACATGAAAGTGATAATTACACTTTGTATTAATTAATTTATGGTAATGAAAAAAATGACAAAAAATTATATCATTTTGTAAAACAATATTTAGATGGGGTAAAATAAGTTATAATTTATATGATAGATATTAATTTTAAAGGAAAAAATATTTCATACATCATGGTATTTGTTTTATAATTTTATGACATGAAATAAATAAATTTATTTATGACACAATAATGATGAAATTTTACCTCATTAAATATTACATAAATAATTGAGATTATAAAATTAAAACAATATCCTAAACCTATAATAATCTTACTAGATTATTTTATTTCAAACATTAGTCATATTAACTTTGAAATTAATGAGATTTGGTCTATTATACACTGAAAATAATTATATAATAAAATAATAGTTTCAAACACTCTTAAAGAGTCCCCCCCTTATAAAGGCATCACCCATAACCCATTTCTCACACTTATCAAGCCCCTTGTCTCCTCCAACCTATGTTCAATTAATCTCCCTAAATCCATTTATTCTTCTTAGAAGCCTTAATTTAGGTAGAAGGTATTTCTAGTATGCTTTTTGGAATAAACCAAATGGAGTTACCAGATTTAGTGTTGTCATCTCCTCTTCGGTTATTTTCACTAATTTTATATCTCCAAGCCCATAAACTATATTTATTAATTTATTTTATAAAAAACCATTATATTTAATATAATCGGTTTTTGTATGATAAGTATTTGAACTACACTTACACACACCCCCATATAATGGGTATAGAACATAATGTATCTGTTGATGGTGAACTACTGGCTCACGAAACAATGATTGTTCATTCTTCTACTTCCACCTCTTATGGTGACCATTATGATGTAACTGTAATTATATATGATATAAATGATATTTAGTTTATCTATATTCATCTGTAATTTTATTTTATAAATTACCTTTACTCATTTCATGTTGAATATATATGATAATTTCATTTGAGAACGTGCAGATTACCACCCCCTCAAATTGATATGACTCGTTCAAACCATACAAGGAGGGTATAAAGGATTGTGTTAATGCACATAATTAATGTATATGAAATATTATATTATACTGTAATAATAAAATACCTATGTATCATTTGGTCTTCATTCCATTAAAAATAATAAAATTAAATAGAAGTAGCGATCATGCGTACGTACATATTATCGTCTCCTCAAACACAATGTGATTCCTTCACAATCTTAACCATTCAAGAATAATTTTCATTTGATTATTAAAAATAATATTTAATAATTTTATATAATCATAGATATGAATCAAATACAACCTGTCCATAACAAACATGACTTACCAAAAAAACTTATAACGGAAAATGAATTTTTTAACACCCAAAAATATAATACTACTAAAATATTATTATCAATGAAATCTTATATGATCATATATGATAAAATATTTATATAAGTTATTCGTGTATAATTTAATAAAATTGATTTAACTATTATATAGGAGGTTAATATACCCCCGACCAAAGAAAAGTACAATGTAAGAGTTACTTTCATAATCTCATTATTATCTGAGGCTCGGTTTACGTAAGTATCTACTGGTACCTTTTTATCATCCACATCCATGTTTCTTATAATTATTTTCCAAAATATGTTTACTATTTACTATAATATTGGATAAATTCAGTTATAACCCTATTTGAATTTTTATAAAATGGTTTGAAAGATGTCATTATGTAGTTTTCAAAACATTGTACTTTATTACCTTTTTGACAAATTAATGTAAGAATGCTTATTTGAATTATACGGAGGGTGCAGTTATTCTCGGCCATTATAAATCCTTTGAAGCTTACCATACAATCATATAAGAATATTTTCAAAATAAATGTTTTCTTTTATACCTACATGATTCTTAAATGATTTCAAAGTAGAAGGATAATTTTCCCTCAAACTGTTTTGATTTCATTAATTTTAACATCCTTTAGTAGATGTTATACTTTTTGATGTTGATTTATTATGATACAAATATTCCATATTTTATTGAAGGTTTTGTGATATGATTGAATATGTGTGTGTTATTGTTATACCATTAGTTTTCAATGTTAACATATTAACATTTCGTATCCTTGTTTTAATATGAATTTTAAAGTTATATTTCAACCTTTTTATATAATGAATTCATTGGGATATAGTATGTGACAGGTGGATCCCACAATAGTTTTTTGATGCATTGGTAGGTCTCATGATATAAAGCAGTGTCCTGGTATAATACATTAACATAATATTTTTTTTATTCTTGGCACGAGGCCATGACTATTGGGTTATGATGTCCAACATTATGTATTCCATCATTATAATATTATATATTTATAATACATGTAATTATTCGACTAGTAGAATATACATGTAACTAAGTAAATTGAATTATTTGATTTATATTTTCCAAATTATGATGAAGTTTATGTTTAAAAGGATTTTTTTTATTTCATACACTTCCATAAATGCTTATTCATATTTATGAAGTTCCCACTATATAGATATTCATACTGGGCATCTGATCCCAACCTGTTCTATGTTTTATTTTTTCCATTAAGTGAAAATTTGTTTTATGGTTGACCTATAAGTATGTTCATAGGGGAAAAATCTTGTTGTGGTTTTTCTCTCATGAGGTAATTTCCAAAATATGTATGTATCTAGTTAATCCAAGGCTACTAAACTAATCGGCCTTTCGATTCATGAATCCTTATATCATGCCATTGTATTTAAATAATACACCGAATCTGGGTAACTGGGGTCGGGGCTTTATAATGACGGTGAGAAAATTTTCAAAGTTATTCGAGTGTGAATTTTAATTATTTTTTTTACAATTATTCTATAAATGATTATATGAGAACATTTTTTAATATATTATAATTATTTTTTGTTTTTAAAAACTTGTTTTTTAAAAATATAACAATACATTTTTTGAAAAAATATAAATAATGTAAATTTTGACAATATTAATTTATAGATTATTAAAAATATGGAAATAATAAGTTAACTTCAAAAAACAACTTCCCAATAACCCTATGGGGTGAACACAATCTATAAAATTATTTTGTTACATTAATTAAGTCTTAGGATGTTTATTTATTTATGTTTAATACCGTTAGTTTTATTTATTCATTAATTAAATAATTACATAATAATTGTTGTTATATCCATTAATGTAATTATTTGTTCCCTAAAAGATTAAAAAAAATTATAATGAATTTAAATTTATGATATTTCCTATGAATATTTACATTTTCAAAATTCATATGCAAGACAATATATTAAAAAAATATACTAGATAAAAACATATCATTGTGCATAACATGACATCCTTTTAAAAAAATATTATAAGTGTCTTATTCATATCCATGAGGATAATATTTGTCATTAATTAAACCCTTGGAAAATAATGGATGATATATATCCATACAAAATAATTTATTCATATTTCTGTGTCATTTAATATTTTTATATAGTTTTAATTAAAATCAATTTATTTATTAGTATTCTGATTATATAATCACTGCATCATAATATTATATGTCCATAAAGTAATTATTTATTTCAAAAAAGAAAAAAATAAAAGAAAATGAAAATGGAAAACATTTTATCTTTAAATATACAATTTATAGTTGATTTATTTTCATTATAACCCTATATTTAAAATGATATGTTTTTTGAAAATATAAGTGTTGAATCACTAAATAATTATTAAATAAAATATAATAAATTCTCTCTCGTCATATATGAGGCATAAAAAGGATAAATGTTTATCCAAAGGATGATTTTGGATCAAACCCAGTCATATATATTATTTAAGTAAACTATTACGGTAATTCCTATATTATATATTATTATTTTTTAATCATAAACAACTGATTTACATTTTAATATGTTTCATAATAAATTAATAAAGTTACTACTTATAATGAAATAAAATAAATCAAAACTATTAAAATAATTTGAAACTCTAATTCCAAAGAAGGAATATATTTTTTAAAATTCAAAACAATGAATCTGTAGTAACTAATTTTAAATTATTCCCATCAATGGGGTGAGAAAACAAGTTTTTAATGTTTAAAATTTGCAAAATAATTATCTTTTTTATTTCAACATTCAATTTCAATTTGATTTCAATAACATAGATTTTTATAAATGATAAAAAATATATAATTATAATTTAAAACCAATTTAAATTTTAATTTCACACAATAAATTATTCTGATAAAAATGTTGTTTTTCTAAAAAAATGATATTTTTATTACTATTCATCAAAACATCAACCTTATCCTAAAGATACAAACAATTCAGCCTAATTAAATTTTTATGCTCTAATTTAAAATAATAAGTATACTTTTTTATGAGAATATAGAATAGTGTTAAAATTTTTATTTAAATTGGGTTCTCCAAAAAAAGGTGATAAAATTACCCATTTGGAAAATATAGGTTTTTATGAATAAAATTGGGTAAGTTATTGTCATATGACTATAAACTATATTCGATAAAAGTGAAAAATATATCACTAAAAATATATTATTTATATTTAATTAATATCATTAAATAAATGTAATTTATTTTATTTATTAATAAAAAATGTCCTTGGGAACATAAAAAAAATATTATAGTTATATTCGATTGTAATATTTTTTTCTTTCAAATTAATTTTTAAATTATAAATTCGTTATAAAATCAATATATGATCATATATTTCTTAACACTTTTAATAAATTATATCTCAATGATAGGTTATATATTATTGTACTAAATAATTATATTTTAATAATATAATATTGTTCGGTAAAACACAGTTTTTCCTGTAATGCAAGCAATCAAATGAATATAATATTATGTGTTACAAAAGACAAGAAAAGTGTTGTGTATTACACAAGATAATCCAAGTGTTTTTTCTTGCACAAATATTGACTTGGTCTTGCAAATACCATAATAAATTCATATTTTTTAATAACAAGAACACAATTCAGTTTTCAATGAAATTAAATTAATTGAAAATATTAAATTAATTCAAAAAATATATTTCCCAAACACTCAGGGTGTTAAATTTTACTCCCCGTAAAATGAATTTATCCCTCAAAATTCATATCATTTATCAAAGGATTAATAATTTAAAGTACCTATCAAAGAAACATAGATAGTAAGAACTAATAATAAAACTCTCTTTAAAAAGGGAATGTTGGAAACATAATGGGCACCCAAAGAAACTCATAACTATGATTCAACATAGGTGAACATAGAAGGAAAGTGAATACATGGTCATGAAAGAGAAATCTAAATATCATCATATGATGGAGATTGATAGAGGACACGCTTGGAAGAAAGCTAACAATCACAAAGATATAAATCAACATTGATATAAGGGCCATTTGATTCATAGAAAAAATTACTATGAAAACATTTTTGGGTTTCATGATCCTTACACTGGAGATAAAAATTATCTTAACATGAAATACTTACTTTAATTTTTGAAAACAACACCCATTGTTATGACTAGATAAATTTTCACAGAATATGAATTTGTAATTCCTGAAGCATTAATATCTAATGAGATCAACAATTTGAATGATACGTCACTCAATTCATTGTTATCACAAATAATGGATAGAATAAGTTACCCAATGTTAATAAATCCATCTATGGTTATATAATACATTATTCTCACAAAAATATCCTGATTTTAGAATAAATTTGGTATAAATTTATAACCCTTATATCATTTTGATTTGTGAAAATTAAAAAAAAATCGATGATGGTCATGAAATCAGATTAACATTGTTCCCTCAAACAACACAATGAAACTCATGGTTATACTGTTCCAAACATGTGAATTAATTTATCAAGTATTCTCTTGAAACATGTCAATAACCTGGATTATCATACATCCATATTGAAAATAGGCATGTTTAATTTTTTCAATGTTTATTGTATATATTCATCGAATAGATAATTTCTATAAACACAATCCATGATAACAGACAATTCATTTTAATAAAAATCCTTTATTAGTTAAAAGGTAATCAGTACCGTCAAATTCAATTATTGATATACAACATGTCTTTTATCCAAACATAATTATCACAACATTAGGAACATGTTAGGGGTTATTTTTCCATTAATTTTATATTTCTCAGGAATATAACCTTTCCATTAAATCGATTTTATTATCCCTTGGAACTATTCAATATATTCATGGAAATCCATTGATAAAAATTTAAACTGAACTTTCATTGTATTGATCACCATTCATGTTTCTTGAGCCATATTACAAAAATACATAAATAAATCCTCTACATTAAATGGAATGTAATTTGTCCTACATATGTTTATAAGATAATAATCAGTTCAGGGGATCGATTTCTTTAATGCACAAGTTCACCGTTGATGGTATATTGAACTCCATGATAATTTATCACTCTTTGTCCCTTTTTCAAAAAAATATAATATATCCCCCTCCATTTGAGATGTTTATCATGTTTCTTCATACCTTATTCTTGACATGTAGGAAACCAAATTTGCTTTCATCTATGATCCTTAATAAGTAAAAATTTATAAAATTACATATTTATCTTAATCAATTTGTTTGGAATTTCACCAAATCAACCATTGTTAATCCTATATCATGATAGTTTATTTGGCATTATCACTAGATAATTCTCTCAAACGATCATCCCAATTTCATTATCGTCAATGAATTTTTCACCACCATTAATTTTAACCCAGTTTTTACTGCTCCCTCTACTAACTAATACTTGTGGTAATAATGAGGGAAACACATATCATGGTGAAAATAACATAAACAAAAAACTATTACATAGAGGATATCTAATTTATTAAAACTTATTAATATATAACACTTTTTCATTATACCCTGGTATTCATATAAAACATATTTCTAAATCCTTCATGATGGTTAATAAATAGTTTGTGAATTCTTAAACCATAACCTAATAGAGTTTCAATCCAAGTGTGAAGAAAGGCCCACTGTCATATACCAGGTTATTCTCAAGTTATACGCGATGCTAAATTTCCCTGTTTTTACTATGATGTACATCTATCCTAGAGCAACATCCACTTACATTATATATCCTTGAGATGTAATGTAAGGAAACTGATCACTCTATCCTTTAAAAAAATTATATGACATGTTCCTAATCATTAACTCAACCTTACACATATCCTTAGAAAGAACACTCGATATAAATGTAGAAATATATATATAGATATCACTATATTATTCTCATTGTAGTTTCCAATGTATGTCTAATCATTTTATCGGATACCGGCTATAGCGTCCCAGGCTTCATGTATATATACACTACATAATTTTTGTAGAACATTTTTTACTGAACATGAATACACATCCAAATAGCGTATTAGTTTAATGCCTTTGAAGATTTGAAACATTTTAATCTTATTTAGTGATTGATATTCAATATCTATCATAATGATCTTCCCAAATAGTTTTCATACCTAAAACCTTTCTTTATTTAATTATTTAGAAGAGAACATATGATAATGTGCATCTCAGATTCATAGTAATGGTAATTAAGGAAGGAATATAAATGTATTCGTGATCATAAGGGTATTAAAACATGATCATTAAAATAATATATCTTACTTTGTGTATCAATTACAATAAACCTGAATCATGGAATAAATATTGGTGGTTTATAACACATGAGTCGTAAGGAAATAATGAACATATAACATGAAATCAAAACATAGGAATAAGAAATGGAATTTTTGGTAGATGAATAAGAATATAAAATTCACTCCATTTTTGTGAAGGAATTACTTATAATTAAATATTAGTTTAATGAGTACACTCCCTAGACTATCTTGGTAGTCATGGTCCACTCCCATGATCTTCGTACTAGTATAATTTCACATCCCATAAAATATTCTTCATCATGGTTCACACCCTTGACAATATTAGAAGTCATGGTTCACACAAAAGACCATTTTAGTCTATCTCATGTGATATAAATATTTATCCAATGAATATAAGGGTGATATATGTTATAACCATCCAAAAATTAAAACTATACATATTTGTTTCACAATAACATAAATCATTCATCATATCAGAAACCATATAATGAAATGGGTTTCATAAATATCATTTAATCATAAACATAAATCATTTATAGAAATAATAATAATGGTATAATTGAATAAAATCTTCTATAGGACCAAATAAACACCAAATAATTCTTTCTTAGATAGAATTTATTTTAGAGATCATATAAAAAATATTTAGGAAAAAATTATTTCTTCTTGAAAAGTATATAATATTCTTAAAATACTACCAAATTTTGAAATAAAATATTTTCTTAGAAAATTTACATTTAAAATTATAATATAATCTTAGAGACATTAAGGAGTTATTAAGGCATAAAATTAAACTCATTCAATATAAGTAAAAATATATTCCTTTTACATTATTTCAGGATAAGTAAAAAATTTCTTTATCATGAAAATTGAAAAAAATATTCATTTTAAATTGTATTGTAAAAGTGAAAATGGGTGAAAACAACTTCAAACATCTATTAAAAAATATTAAATATTTTTTTCTAAAACATAGATGAGGATGATAGATATTCCCTAATTAAACTTAAAATGAATGAATCTAAAATATTGTAGAGATAGTGAAATAAATACTCATCAATTTCAAATATATCTACTTCTTTTCCCTATAAAATAAATAAAATTATATGGAAATTATAATACTTTAATATTTTTGATATAAATCATCACTGATATCCATGGGTAATATATACACCATTTAGAAGAAACCAATTGTGTATATAGCATGTGTCCCACAGAAATTAAAGTAAGACCTAATTTAATTACTACAAAAGTAACCCTTGAATAAAGAACAAGATAAAATAATAAAATAAATTAGAGATATTTATATCATTAAATAAATTAATTTAATATTATAACATTTTATAATTTATTATATACACCACCCAAATAATCATTAGGTTAATATGGAATTTTGAAAATATAAATAAAAAGTGAGTTGGAATTTGCTTACATTACACTTCATTCAGTATAACATTATTTGAAATCATGTATAATGGATTAAATAATTTTATACAAATATTTAATAACGACATTCAAACTTATGATATCATATACGATCGTCGTATCCCATGTTTGATAGTAACATTTCATTATTTCTCTTTTTTTCATGTGTTAGCTGCTTTATTTTCCTATGAATGTATTAAAATATATTTCCTTGATCATTCATATACGATATAGTTAGTTCATTTCAAGAATGATATTAAGGTAATATGAAAAATATTTATTCATTATATATATATATATATAAAAATTATATAATGGTGATCATCGAGAATGAATCACATCATGTCGTGGGGAAGGTATGTCATACGTACACATGAGCAGTGATATCATTCCATTAATTATGAAAGGATATTAAATTGGATGGTGTTTATATAATATAATAATTAATATCTTATTAAATTCATCATATATATTCATTATCTTGGTCAATATACCAATCCATGTAAATTTTTAATGAAAAAGCTGTTACATCCCTCTATGGATACAATAGGTCGTACGTACGCACACGTTGTGGTATAATTTTACCTAGGACGAATAGAATTTGGGAAAAGGATTTTTACATAATTATCATTAAATATTAGAATATAATTGATCATTTAGTTTTTTTACTTAATAATTTTAACTACACTATAATAGGAAGTATAGGAAAAAATAATATTGATTTAGTATGTAATGGAGATTACATCATCTCCAGCGAGCTCCATCTAGATCTCCTAACATGTCATCTATAATTGGGTTTTTGATAAAAATATAACCCTTAAAATATGAATAAGGATGTTTTGAATGTAAATTATGTTTATATGGGTTAAATTAAAGGCTCAACCTAATTTTAAGAACTAAATGAGGAGGTTAACTTTTATAATTGAGGATTGGGGTACTTTTAAAATTTCTATTAATAATAATTTATAATAATTTAAATTTCATTGAAAATACCACTAAAATAAAATATATTAAAATATGATATTATTTGGTGTTTTTATATCAGTAAACAAAATGTTTTTGAATTTTTTTGGAACAAATTTAATCCTTATCATATTAATTAAGCCTTAGTTAACTGATTTTAATTTTAACTATGGTAATCAGTTTTACAAAATTAAATGAGTGTAAATATTAATTATTTGAGGTTAATTATATCATAAAAGAACACATTATAACATTTTTTACTTTAGTAAAAAATATTAATTTAAATAATTTTTTTTAATTTATTAATAATTTTATAAAACATTGTTTTGATAAAATATGAAAACTATCAAATTTGAAACTACTCACTCCCAATATTTTTAATAATATGAAGATAACAAGTAAAAATTGAACCACGTATTTTATTATATCTCTAAGGTGTCAATGTAATATAGAAAATTTGTTTGTTACATTAATTAACTCAAATGTAATTTATTTAAATATTTTTCATATATTTACATTGATTCATTCATTAATCTAAAAATTATTGCTTCATTATTTCTAAATAAGTTAATTTAATAGTTATTTCCTTGAGTATTGAAAATAAATTTCCATGAAATTTATAAATTAATTTTATTTATATAGATAATTTATTTTCTAATATCACTTCTAGAAAAAAATATATAAATATAATATACTAATTAAAAACCTAGAGTGTGAATAACGAGACTTCCATTAAAATAAAATTTTATAATGGTCTTATTCACATACCCATGGCTACAAATGGTCAGTAATTTGACTCTGGGAAATCCTTGGTCATGATATAAACAAAATATATGATATATCCATATTTTTCGATAATTTAATAGTTCTTATAATTTTAATTAAAATCATTTTATTTAGTAATGATTATCCTTTTACAAGCACTACATCAACATTATATAAGTTGTCAAGGTACTTATTTATTTCATAAAAATTAAATATAAAATTTCTTAAAAAATTAAAAAATATTATATTTCAAATGAGTTTTTATACTATAAATTATATTCATTAATAACCTATATTAAAAATGATATATTTATTGTAAATATGAGTATTAAATCTCAATTTTTTCAATATATATAATATAATAAATATATTAATATCATAAATGTTGATTGGAAAGTATATAATTTGTGCTCATATATGATTTTAGATAAAAAAAATCATCCAATGAAAATAGTTCAAGTGATAGGATAATTTTATATTATTTATTGAATTATTTATTACCTTTAAATATATGATTTACCTTTTATCATGTTAATAAAACATTAATAATGTTTTTATTTATAACACAAAAAAAATAAAAGAAACATATTTACATATGTTTGATGCTATAATTCCAAATATAGAATCAAATTTCTATATTTCAAAATATAGATGTTTTATTAATTAATTTAAAATTAATCCCCTTGAAGTGGTGAGAAAATAGGTTATTGATATTTTAATCATGCAAACAACTAAAAAACTTTAAATTAATTTAATTTAAATTATTTTTATTAAATAATACAAAATATTATAATTTAACAAAAAGCAATTAATATTATAATTTAACACTAAATTATTTTGTTTAAAAAATACTTTTTCAGTAAAAATTTAGTATTTTTTCCAATTCATCAAAACATGAAACTTATCAAACAAAATTACACAAAATTCAACCAATGTAAATATTTATGTATTTATTTAAAATATTAATGATATTTTTTAAGAAGTATTACATCTAAAAGTGTAAAACATAATACTTAAAATGTGTTCTCTGTTAAAATGGGATAAAATAAACCTTTTAAAAAATATAGGTTTTATGCATGAAATTTTGTTAGCTTTAATCATAGGTTTATAAAATCTATTGAATAAATATAAAAAATTAATTTTATTAAATATATAGAATATATCTTTTATTAATATCAATCAATAAATGTAATTTAATTAATTTTTTAGGTATAAAATAATTTCGGAACAAAAAAATAACAAAAGTATTATATAATCAATTGGCACATATTTACATTTCTAATTAATTGGTAAATAATAAATTTATCTTAGTATCCTTATTTTATGATATTTTAGTTAAGACTATTAATAAATAATATCTTAAAATCTAGGTTGTATCTTATTATATTAAATAATTATATTTTAACTATATACTTTTATTCGGTAAAACACAGCCTTGTGTATAACATATAAAAAAATAAAACTCATAATATTTTGTAACACAAGCCAAACAGAGTTTTGTGTATACCTCAAGATAATCCACGTATTTCGTGTAGCACAAATCATGACTTGGGGTTTCATATAACACAAGCCAGACATAAATTGTTTTTTTATAAAAAATATATATCCAGTATTGTGTGAAATGATAAATATTGAAAAGAATAAATTAATATAAAAAAATAGATTTCAAAACCAAGGTGTGTCACAACATAAATGAAATTAATATTTTTTCAAAATATTGTAAAGAATTTATTTTATTTTATTTATTAAATAATTAATAATTTTTTATTTTCTATAATATGAATAGAATATTCAATTATGAAAAATTATTTATTAAATATTAAATTGAAAATTCGATAAATGGTGAGGATGAAATCAATCATACCAAGATCATGTCTGATTATAAATATTGATTTAATGAAAAAAAGTATTATTTATCGTGTATCCAATTAGTGAAAAATGAAAATAATAAATTTACTCTTATTTTTATAGTAGACGGTGTTTGATAATTATTATTATGTTATTTATAGTTCGGTACACATTTAAATAATATTTTAACCGTAAACATACCTCTATAATTGGATAGTTATGTATTTTTTTAGGATTAATCTGGAATTGGGAGTTGTTGCACACGACGGACATCTCTCCTGAATTCCTCCTTAAATAATACTCTGAAGAAGTAGAAGATCAAGATAATCAATCTGTTACGTATAATTTATGTTGAGTTATAATGAAGAATAACATAATGTGATCAATCCTCCACATTAGAACTAGACATTCTATCAATGTTTCTTCAAGATCAACAGAGTACGTGTGGATCTATGCTGCTGTAATTCTACAAATGGATCCAAACTATAAAAAAAAGTTAATCCATAAAAGTGTTTTTGGAAGTTCAATATCATAATTGGATAATGATCATTGGATCAGATATTCTTTCTATACATCAAACATAAACTAATTATAAATCTAACATGAAAATACCCTCTCTAGGTTTTGGGTTTTCTTATGTCAATATTCATGAAAAATTTTAATTTTTAATAGAGTTTATTTCATGCATGATTCTGAATTATCCATTTAATTGACATACATCATATGGTTTATCTTCCCCCACGGTTCATCCATAATGACTGAATCCTTATAGATCTATCATAAATGCAATGTTTTATATTTATAATAACATATTTATAATATATTTGTATGTTCAGTAGTATTCAGATATTTAATTTCAATAATATGCATTCTTTAATCATATTTAAATTTATCTATTTTATATATATTAATAATCATATTTCTATGATATATTTTAAAAGGGATTAATAATTGATGAAAAATGACCAGAGATTCTATAAAGTTATTCCATGGATTACAAATGGTGAGATATGGTAATACATCATGCATCTAGAGTACACACCATGTACCCAAGAGAACTATATCTGGGAATGTCGTGATATAAATGACATTCCAATTAGTCCCCACACATATAGAATTTATTGAAAACCATGTGTAGTGTAGTCAAACCGGGTATATGCCTTGTTAGAGTACACAATGTGTAGTTGGGATACATGCCTTGTAATCTACAAGTTTTATTAGAATATTCATCAAATAAGTGTGATCAAATTAATGAAAAACACATCTGAGACTTCTAGTCTAGAGAATGAAGGTAATAAATTCCATTTATCTAGCATATAGGATTTTTATTTCATTATTTATCACATTCAAAATATATACGGATTCTTTTAGATTGTTATGTGTACAAAATTATACTGTAAAACATGACGTGTGGTTGGAGTGCACACCATGTGGTCCCACATAGGTCGATCATGAAATTCCCATTGGATGGATGGACATACACATAATATGTGTGATCCTTGATGTGTAGTTTTATATTACTTGATTTTTTCCCACCATGGTCAATACAGAATCCCTACTAGTTTATCCTCGGTAAACTGATATCGAGGTACTCAACATGTTTCTCTTATGTACACATCATATAGTCTCACAATATTGGATAATATTAAATTACACAAACTATGTAATGGAATAAAAAAATATTATTATGCACATTGAAACCAAAAGTGTTTAATAATGTAATAAATATTTTTCAAAATTATTAAATTCTATATTAATATTAGGTAACTATTTTAAATTAATTTTTTTAACAATCATATATCATAAATTCAATTATGATATACATCTTCAAGAAAACTATGATGGTCATAAATAAAAATGTTTTAAATTACATAATTAATTAACTAAAACAAGCACATTTATCATAATAATTCTGAGTAATTAGAATTAAATGTTAGCGGATATTTTTTCATGTTTATTTCATGTGCATGGATATTCATGAGCCTAAAAAATACCCTTGTATGTGTTAAAAAATATTAAATTTAATTTAATTCATATTTTTATAACTATTAAAAAATAAATTAAATACTAAGGCATGTGAGTCAACCCTTCCACCATAATTATTTAAGACATATATTTTCTAATTTTATTTATATAATTCCCCATATCCAATCCTTTTTTCCCCAAACCTGTATTAAATTTATAAATACATGTACATCATGGAGTATCTCATTTTTCATGTAGGTGGTCCAAGAAAAAACCCTGATGATCAAACCAAATTAATTTTAATGTGGACTCAGGGAATGTTACAAATCTTGTGGAAACCCGAACAATGAGTCTTCCCCATGGTCATATGTTTATTTATTTTCCCCTTAAGAAAAAACCATTTGATAATATTGTGATCATATTTATTTGTATGTATTTATATCACATGAATTTTTTATTTTAGTGATTAAATACTATGATCTCATAAATTAATATACTAATGTTCCATGGTGTAATATAGATTAATGAATTATTCATAAATATTTTATTAGTACATGGTTAATCACTCATGTAAAATACAAAATATATTACCATAAATATAAAGGATAAAATAATATATCAATATTTATTATGAATAAAAAATACATCAATATAATATTATGGTAGACAATGCCTTTTGTTACATGATTTTGGATACAACCACAGATATATGTATTTACATGTCCATGGTCTAGGGATTAAAATTAATCAGGGTGATCATAAAAAGGTTTTGGTTCATCGTAACTAAACATATATTGAATTTAATGCCCATTATCAACACATTACAGATTTAGAGGGACTTGTTGATAAAAAACCATTATGTTTTTTCGTATTGGGGATTCCACTCAATCATTAAAGGAAACATAATCCCACTGTTGGATAGAAAACCTTACTAAAAAAAATTATAAAGTTTATATGGCCATATTATGGATTTTTATAACAGAAAATGTAGATCCCTCCAACTAGAACCACATTTATTATTAGAAACTCTAAGATTATTAGTGAGTATTTTCAAGACGTGGTAAAATATTGGGAGACTAAATAAAATATAATTCATTATGTAATATGTAAATGGATGACATGTTAAGTACTAATAATCATTCATTTTATAATATATTATAATAATTGAATTCACTTTAACCATGCGATCTATATTATAGAATTATTACATACAAATAATTAAAAATAGAAGGTATTTTATCATATTTTATTTGGTTGTGTTTCACCATTAATATATTTCTTACATTATGGAAACCTCACAAATAGATATTCTTATACAGGTGGAAATTGATTAACACTTAATTGTCTATGAAAATACCAATTATAAAACTATCAAGGTTATGTTACAAATTAGTTTTCCTTTGTTTAGTGACCAAATTATGTCTCTTGGAAACATAGACTATTATAAAATTATTCAAAATAATTTTTAATTATACCTTGAGTAAGAATGATAAGAATAGTTTGATACTGACAAAGTTATCATTCATTGTAATCATTTAGATGATGAAACCAATGGGACTAAGGTTGCCAAATTCAATGGATATTTTGAATGACCAGATGTTCTTGGGATTAAATTTTCTAATGAATTGTTCATTGATCTCATTTTTTCATCACATTCAGAGTGTTTTTATCTCTATTATCAATTTTAATATGACCATTATTGAATGGTATCTCCAAAATATATGCAACCTTATTCATCATGTTGATAAGGATAAAAAGTTTGAAAATACTATCATAATTATACTGAAAAAAGATAAAGTGCATGTGAAGATATATAAGCACAAATATTATTTCTAATTCCCTTATTATAAGAGAATGATCAAAGGAAAAGTAAGGAATCGTGATGATGTGGGTTTTATATATGGAGTGAAGGGTTGCCGAAATAAAAATTGTACCCATCCGAAGAATAGAGGGGAAGCCTTAGTTGTGTTTATAATCAAGTAATTCTATTCAATTTATACTAGATAGTAATTAGATATAGCCTATGGTGATCACATATATATTCAAATATAGGAATCATGTTTATTCAAAAAAAAAACTGTTTTAGGGGTGGTTGATTTACACGTAGATAATGAAAACAAACATGTTATTGTGGCTATTATGGATTTTCACCTCATGTTTCCCATTAAAAAGATCATGGTTTTTAAATATATAAATTTTTTTCCATAGGTTACCAAAATCATTATTCATGTATTCATACTTGAACCAATTGGATTTAATTTCATGTTTGGGAATGAATTTTTCGTATTTTATAATGATAACACTTTATATATTAAGAAAAATTTAAATAAAATTATTTACATGGTTGGATTAATAATACAACTAATGTTAATAAATAACAAAACTACATAACCAAAAAATATACCATATCCAACTATGAAATAACTGGGAAGTTATTTTTATAAAATAATGATTGAATAAAATAAATATAGTTGGATATTAAAATTCTTTTGAACTATATCCAATTAGTGTATCTCACACATGATTACAATAAAATTTACCAAATCTTCATTAATCAGAAAAGGTAAGAGGGCTAGTGATCTTATTATATTAATTAATAATGATGTGTTCTGGCCATTTCTAGTTGAACAAAGGGGTGGTTACTCATTCTTTTTAACTTTTACAAATGATTTTAATATACATATATATATATATATATATATATATATATGTCAACATAACTATGTATCAGTGATATAACATTGATAGATTAATGAAATATATGAATAATGTTGAGAATAATCATGGAGAAATTATTCTGAACCACTACTCCGAACATGGTGGATATTATCTTAATAAATAATTTATTGATTATAAATTAGAGTTAGGGAATATATCTCAACAATATCACCCTTAAATGCCTCACCGAAATGAAGTGAGAAAAATTAATAAGATAAACCTTTTTGACATGGAGTGAATAATTAAGAGACATGTTAGTCTTATATTACCATTTTAGTATACAAATTATAATAAAAAATTATTCCTCCAGAGCTATGTTCTAACTAAATTAGAACATAACATTCCCTAAAATCATTGGTATGTAAATAAACTGATACATTATCATATATGTTTATCTGGTTTCAATGCGTTTTCAATGCAATTTTGGGAAAAAATACACCCAGATGCAATAAGTGTATCTTTATAGGGTGTCCTAATTAAAATTGAAGATATTTCTTATATCACCTTATAGAAAATAATGTTTCAGTTTACATGAAACCCAACTATGAAGAAGTAAATTGCATCATTAAATGAGATAGTGGGTGTGATATTGAAAACAATGAAGTCCATGATCATAATACACACGAGTTGTCATAGGTACATATTAAAAAATGACCCACAAAATATTTTCCAGAGTCACAAGTACATCATAATAAGACAATATATATTTTAGATCCAAAAAAGTAATATTTTCTAGTCACCAAGGATGATGTATCATTGTTAGTTTGTAATAAGGATTGAGTATCCGAGAAAGTTTCATTAAGTCGAAAAATTATTTACCAATGCCATGAATCTTTGAATTCTGAAATGGATTATTTATATTGAGTTAATTTCTGAATTTTTTAGATGTTATAGTTAATGTAATTACCATTACTTTTAAATAGTTATTCAATAATAAAATTTCCATTGATGGATAATTGATTGATTATAATGTATAACGTGTTGCAAAAAAATTTAACCAAAACCATGCCATAAACTGTAATGAATCATTTCCACTAGTTGATGAAATGATATTATATATAATTATGCATTCAATTATATCTTCCCATAGCTATGATATTTTGGATTTGGATGTCAAGACATATTTAATTATGGGTAACATAAAAAAATATTTATATATGACACAACCCAAAGGATTTGTGACTCCAATAAATCCGTCATTCAATAAAAATATAAAAGGCCCAATTATGTATTGAATCATTCATTTTTTTTTTGAAAATTTGGTTTTATATTGACATAGAAAATATAATTTCATAATGAATGAATTGAATCCATAGAACTATAAGTGGTTTTGTGGGAGTACATTATTTTTCTTAATTGTATATTTCATTGAAATACTACATGTTTGAATCAAAATTCCATTCTTATGGTATATAAAATCATAGTTTAAGAAATTACTCTCCATGGTGTAGTTAGGTTATACATATATATACATTGGATCAATATACATACAAAAACATTAAAAAGACTACACAACCTAAGTGAAGGTATATATAATAACAAGATACAAATGATGGTCATTATTGATAATTCTAAGACGAGATTGTTTCTAATGTCACATGGAATAAAACAATCTTAGAAAAAATTTCCTGTGGAAACTGACGAAATAAAGAGGATGGGAAACATTGAATACATTTTCATGCTTTTTCAGTCATATATGTTATTCAATGTACTATGATTGATTTGTAATGTTTCATGTGTGTGATTGGAAGATATCAATCCTACTCCGGTGACTACCCTTGGATCATAGTCAAGATTATTCTTTAGTATATATGGAATACAATGGATATATTAATAGTAAATATATAAGATGACGAATAATTAATCTAAGGATATAAAAATTCTAGTTTCCAAATAGATCGTGATGACATAAGATCACATATTAGATACATATTCACTCCATATAGAGGTTATGTGAGCTATAAAAGATCATAAAAATCCATTTTTATAGATTCTACATTAGATTCTATGTATGTAGTGGAAAATAAAATTAGTATCAATTTTTTTCGAGATGAGACTTCATCTATGATCTGGATATTTTAACAGGAAGTAAATATCTTATCACATATTATTGTTATAATACATTATTGGTTTTCAATTCAAAGGAGTTGAGGTCACATCAATGGACAAAGCATATTCTTCATAAGTATCATCTCGTGAGAGATTTTTCTCCGAGTGGTGATATTTCAATTAGATGAATATACATGAAATAATGTTTTTCAGACACTTTAACTAAATCCTTATATAAGGGAAACATTTTAGTCAGGTGACGTTTTTTGTTATGAAATTCATAGGATGTTGGCACTAGTCGAACATGGATTTTGTTTGATTATTGCTCTAAAACCAACATTTTTAATATTATTACACATATACTAGAATATTTGAATATTGACAAAAAAAAATTTTAAATTGTTTTATTATTTATGAAATTTTTGTGCTAATTTATTTGGGTGTGTTTTGAATTTATAAGGTTGTCGATTTTCTCCACTTTGATTAAAACCAAAAAATTCTATGATGATATTTTTAAATATAGTTATAATGTTTGATAAACCTTTATTTGAGGAACATTGAATATTTACTATTAGGTGTGGCTACCTATAAGACTATCCGACTTATTCTCATGATTTTTTCACTCAGTAATGTCCAACAAGAGAGATTATGAAATCAAACACATAGGTAGGTGTTTAACATGTTTTGGTGTCATCAGATATTTGAATCAATGAGTGTTTGTAATTGTCCTTAGTCATTAATATTATAATTAATTCCTGTTATAACATGAATAGTAATATTTTATTACATAAACACTGAATCCACATGTCCGTTGGAAGTATGGTATGTTGGGTGCATGACAAATGACATGTTATTGGAAGTTAAGTTGTGGAATGATTTTACCATTTTATCTAGATGGATGATTGTCATCTCATATAATATACATTTAAATATATTATATTATATGTATAAATATTAGGCAATTCAATTTCATGGAGGTTTTATGTTCCCTGATGTCAATATTCAATAAAATATTTATTTATTAAGGATTTTATTAAAATTGATAATAAACATACCATTTATCACCCACCAAGGAATTTCCACATAGCTCGGAATGGTAATTATCATGTCGAAATATACACATGTAGATATTTATACACCAAAACATATGTTTATAAGAACATAACATTCTATAAAACACTCTATAAGATAATCATTTTTTTACCACCAAACATTTAAATTAGTAAAAAAATCAAATTATAAAAACCAAGGCATCCTCAACAAAGATAAAAATTAAACTAAAAATAAAAAATATTTTTTCATTAAAAAATTTAAATAATTTTATGACACCAAATTTATCTTTTAAATCCACTTTTAATATTTTATTTTTAAAAAATCACAAAATATTAAATATGTGTAGATAAAAAACGAATGTTAATAATAACCATTTTATAAATAAATCTTAATTCCAAAAAATCTTGAAAGCATGAATTTATATGCCCAATAAGAACTATTTAGTGTGTGTGTGTGTGTATATATATGGAACAAATTTGAAACCCTCAATAACATGTTTCATGCTAGAGAAATGATATGGTATGAAAAAACTACATAGGGAAAGTTTTTATGATGTGAATCCCTCAGGAACATAGAGTTGGAGGCATGAATAAAAAGGTTTACAACATAGTAGCATTATTCACCTAGATTGGGAACCCTTAACCTCACCAGGAAATCAACCCGAGTACACACTATAATGTCCTAGAAGAAATATGAGTAGAGAATGGGGGAATAATGAAGTATAAATGGGTGTATCCTTACCCAAAAAATTTTCTATATACAATCAAAAGGGGTAACCCCTATGAATAGAATACTATAGGAGGAGGGGTAACATGGGGGGGGGGGGGGGGTTGACAGATATTATTGGAGAGAGTGTGTGTGGTGTGAGTATGAAATTTGGTTCAAATATATCTAATTGAATAATATTAAAAATTTAAAAATATTGATTCTGGGTGTATCTAATGTTTGCTACATGTTTATCCAAAAATATGCATCAACTATAAATCCGTAAAAGGTAAAAGTAAGGAATCTACAATGGTGGGTCACATGGTTAGAAGAAATGTGTGCCCACTATGAAAAGTTTCTATAATACATTGAATGCCCCATTAGCTCAGTCTCCATAGGGATATATAATGTCCCACACTACTGTGTGACATATCAATATTTCAAAAAAATCAAAATATTAAATGATCTAGGGAAAAAAATGAATAAATATAATTACCATTATATAAATTTTAATAACATGGTATAGGGTCACAATTATCTACAACATTATTATTCCATCCATATAAATCCACTAAACTCATAGATTAGACACAATGAAATATATCACTATGAAGAACAAGAAAATCTACAACACATTCTCAAAAAATCTGAATTCAACCTCATAAAATATAGAGAATGTTATAAATTTAATGAATATATAACCTCTCAGGTAAAAAATCACCCAGGAAATATAATGTGGGAATGAATACATAGAGACATATTTTGGGTTTTCACACCATTTTAGAACTCAAATATCACATTGGATTTAAATGAATTAAAATATTTAAAATTTTTGGCCATGATACCACATCTGAAACCATAAAAGATGGAATTCAGACAACCACCAAATAATGGAAATATTCTCTAACTAACAGAACATAAAATTTTCCCACCATGGATAAATAATATAAAAAAACATAGATAAAAAAAACTTAATATCAATAGTAAAATTAATGTAGGAAGACACACCTTATAATAGATAGTAAAACTTTTAAAGAGGAGATAAAAACATTAATAAGACTCCATTGATTCTATAACATAGACCTTCAAAACACCCATCACAATCCTTTATCAAGGATCAAACGTAATAAGGCATAAAAAATTCACATTCATATTTAAAAACATTTAAATGAACCTTGGGTCAACAACAAGGAATGCTTGATTGGAGAATTCATTATATAAAAATCAATAATTGTGCTCTTATAAAATCAAATGAATTTCAATTACTGTACAATCTCACCTTTTTCAACATTAATCTTTTTACCTGAAGAACATCCATGGTTTTTCCTCTTTTTTCTAATAGTTGAAATAAAAGTTCACTAACCATAAAATAAAAAAAACTATAAAGGACTAATAAATTCCAATGAATAATAGGAAAACCTAAATTTATTTCATTTAACTAGAAAGAAGAAAAATGTGAGGTTACACTAAGAAAATAATTACCTAAAATACTAATATAATTGAATATCAAAATTAGATGATCACCCAATCACAACAATTACCAAGAGAGTTCTAGGGATAATAGTTGAAAAAACATAGTGAACATAAGACCCAATAATTAAAATTTTGAAAACCATCTTCTCCCAAATCAAAAATAAAATCTCAGTTCAAAATTATAAAATTAATAAAGTAAATCAAGAACCCCACCAAATAGAATCACAACACTAAATGAATAAAAATCCAAACAATTATAACATTTTAAAAATAGATTATGATGTATTTAAAATACAATTCCACATATATAATCATTTTTTAGACATCATACCAAATCTATTGAAAAATAATTTAAATCCCTAAACATCAATCATCATTTATAATTTAATCAAAAAATAAACCTAATTGTTAAAAAAATTATATAAAACTATTTTTCCATTAGAATGACCATCCTAGCCTTGTTAAATAGAAATTACCCAAAAACCTACTCAAATAATTAAAATTCAATTCTCCCCATCATAAATCAAATATTAGTTTCAAAACACTTTCTAAACCATCATTAAATGAACATTTCATTTATTAATCAATAACAACATACATTAAAACCATTTAAATATTATAATAATTCATTATAAAATAAAATATCCCAGAAAAATAATGAACATGACATTTTAATATTTATTTATTTTTTGGGATTAGGTATTATTTTTACTCTAAATGGGATGTTATGTTCGATGGAGTACCTGATACGCAATAATGGGTTTCATTGAAATTTTATGTTGCACACTAATAATATAATATTATTGTTTTTAATGATAGATATCGCCTAGCCATTGTATTTGTAGGGATAAATAGAACTAACTACAATATGATTATACATGTTTGTTGAATATTTTTACTTTATCCAACAAAAATTAGAGGCTTAAAACATGAATGAATTTTAGCATAAATACTTTTATATCCTTTAAAAGTTCGATTTCCCTATTTTTGATGGAGAAACAAATTTATATCTAATTTTGGACATTTTTATATGTTATATTTGTAAAAATTAAATTCTTATTCATATTAGGGTCATAAAAACTTACTTTGGGTAAATTATATGAATTTTTCTGATAATGTTCATTTTTTAATGAATATTGAAAAATAAGGTATTTTAATTCAAAAGATCCTTCAAATAAAATTCATTTAAATGGTTAGAACTTTTTATTAATTGGTTAAAAAGTGTAATTAGAATTTATTTTTACCATTTAATTAAACGTTGGACATTGGAATTAATTTCACTTTGATATTTGACAAAAACAAGTGTCAATATATTGGTAGTTATTATTTTCTTAAAAACAAGCTTTTTTGTTTTGACATCGGGAAAAAATTTTAAATTTATATCTCCCACTTCCGTGTTATTAATTTAGAAAAATGAATTCCATATTTTGAATCATTAAGTCCAAATTTTTTAAATATGTACCTTTTTAAGGGATTTTAAATATTTACTTTAGTAAATATTATATTCACCAAGATTAAAGGGTTAATATTGTAAATAAGGGTAAAATATAATATTATAATAATATTAAATTACCCTAACATGTGTCCCAATTCTATTGGTTAATAAATATACGACAATTAGCATCCTTGGGTATAATGTGAGACCCCATGGAGCCATGTGGTAGTAATAATGACACATTATATTAATTAATTTAAAGTAAAGACCAAAAAGACATTGACAAATATATTTTTGTAAATAAAATATTATATTGGGTTATATAATTTATCATTTAGACTATAAATATATTTTTTGAAAGATAAAAATATTTCATACATCATGGTATTTTATTATAATTTTATGACATCAAATAAATTAAATTATTTATGACACAATAACGATGCAATATTTACCTCATTAATAAATGACTTAAATAAATAAGATTATTAATATTAAAAAAATATCATAAATCGGCCCAATTCATATTGGATGATTTTATTTATACCATGAGTCTTCTTAACATTTTCTTTAATGATTAGTTGACCTTTTGAAACTGAATATTAAGTTATAATAAAATTATTGTTTCAAACATTCATAAAGAGCCCTTCTTCTCCCTTATAGAAAACCCTCACATCCAACCCATTTATCACAATTCTCAATCCTTTTATTCAAAAAAACACTACTCCAATAAACTCCAAATAACACTCTATTATTCCTAAAAGACTTTCCTTAGTTATAAAACTCTTTAAGAAACCCTTTTGGTTCAGACCAAAAGGAGTTCCCTGATTTAAAGGTAACATCTTCACTTAAGTTCTTTTATGTTATTTTACGACTCCAACCACCTAAAATCATTTTATTAATTTATTTGAAAACAACACCAGTATCTTATATATACTAGTATGTTTTATTGACAATTATTCGATCTACACTTACACAAACATCCATAAAATGGGTAAAGAATATAATGTTTCTGTGGATGGAAAACTAACATCTCACGAAACGATGATTGTTCTATTAACTACTACCACATCTAATGGTATCCATTATGATGGCACTATATTTATATATGACATATATTATGTTTTTTTATTCATCTATATTTTTCATTTATATCATACCTTTATCATTTCCATAATGGGTCAACGCGATAATTTCATTTTAGGAAGTGCAGACTATCGCCTCCTCATAGTGATACGAATCGTTAATGCCTTGTGTTGGATGTATAATGGATGGAATTAATGATATTATATATGATATTATACATTAATGTTAATATTTCCATGAATCATTATGTTTTTATTCCATTAAAGTATGAAATTTAAATTAAAGTAGCTTTCATGCGTATGTACGGCTTACCGTCTCCATGACCGGTGCATTTCATTTGTTATCACCAAATGTTATGTACTATTATAAATACACACACATATATATATATATTATATATATGATTTATATGATATATAGATCATGAATATCATTCTGGATCTAATGGATTGTTGACAACATCGACAAATTGTAATTATAAGGTGTTCATTTTTACTCAAGTACAAAATATCATTGAAACAACCGTTAATAACGTAAATGATTACATAGTGTTTATAACATGGTAATAATTGTTATAGAAAATAACAATAATAATGAAAAATGTTCTTAATAAAGTAAAAATTAACTTAATTTTATTATTCAGGAGGTTAAAGAACGATCAAGTCAATTCAGAAACGATGTATGTGATTTCTTATCTCACTTTTCATTTCATGTCATTTCCAATGTTCACCAATAATTTATTGCATGTGTTGTATTGGGTACTACCATTTAATATATATTATTGTTATTATCTTTATATTCATTTTATTCTTGTGGATCATTTTTTGGTTATAAATGTTTGGTCATAAGAGACAATTTATTACAACATGGTAAGATATTTCTTATCTCACTTTTTATTCTGTGATATTTCCATGGTTCGCCACTTATGTGTTGCATGAGTTGTACATTTTACTGACATTTGATATATATTATCAATATTATATTTATATTCATGGTTTTATGTTATTTTTTTGGTGGTTATTAACTTTTCCTCATATGACTAGATTGATTACAACGTGGTAAGATTTTTTCATCTCACTTTTTATTCCTGTGAGATTCATGCTATATTAGCCACTATTTTATTTTTTTGTGCTGGGTGTACTGGCCATGATTGTATTATTTTTTTAATATAAAGTAATTTATGGGTATTTACATATTCATTGTGTGATTTTTCTTTCTTGGGGGGGTATGTTTTATAATTTAGCAAAATTGGTAAAGGAACCTTTCACCCTCCTCTTTTTAGAAGAAATATTTTATGCTATTTCTTTTAATTAACAGCTTATTATTTTATAAATGTTATTATATTGATGTAAAGTATATTTCCAAGTGATTATATATTCATTCCTATCTCATAAACTTATTTTTTCAATTTTAATGTGGGACAGTTAGGCTATCGAATTTCTCTATGAAAAATTCTTAACCCAATTTAAATTTTTGTTATGTCGTGCTATGAATATGTATGAGTAACCTATGATTTTATTATTCATAATATACTATTATAATTGGTTTATTTATATTTTTCACACATAATTATGTAATTTATATTTTTGTTGATCTAAGGATACCATCTTTATAACAGATTTCGTCTGAATTTACATTTCAATTTGAGACTTCTTTATTGATATCCACTAATTCACTCTTATATAGTGTATATACTATCCTTTGGAATTTTATATCATGAATACCTTTATTTTAATTATATTATTTAGGTCTGATTAAATTTGATTACTCAATTATTTTTATTATAGGATCTCTCATTTTAAATATTTTGAAGGTATATTCTACTACATCTTTCGCATTAATGTCTATGTTTTAAAAATAGTTTAAAAGATTTATTCATATGAAAATCAATGTTTTGAAAATGTAATATTTCAAAAGCTTAAAATGGGTATGGGACACTTTGATACAAAATTCACATTATTTATATTTTAAATGGTTATGAAAAGGGTTTGATAAAAGCTTTAATTTTGTCAATATTTTGAAATGATATATTGCCATTACAATGTAGAAATGGTACCATTCTATTCTGTTTTTTTGGGTTTTGAGTATGTTATAGATATTGGGAATTTTTTCATATATGAGTGGTTCTATGATAATCCTAGGGCGGGAGAGCCCGAGATAACTCTCTAATGCACTGGGTAAAGTGACAGAGGTAATAGTTAATATTTCTCCTAAGTGATTTAGCGAATATACTATAATGAGTATTCCAAGTGGGACTCCCTAGGTAGTTGTGATAGCTACAAAGGATGTTTGAGATGGATTCCACAAGTTACCATTATGATTTATGATTTATGTGTGTTATTCATAAATATTATGATTTCATGAGGATTGTTATGGTTGAAAAGTATGGTTTCATTGTTTTGTATGTATTGATTGGATAATGTTTTCATTACTTATTTTATATCCCTTAATGAGATTTTTATTCCCATCCCATGTTTTTTAATGTTTTCCAAAAGACTTAATGGTGAATAAGGGTCAAGGATGGGATCAACAAAAAGTCATGTTGTCTAAAACACAGAACTTGACATGATTCTTTTTATCATGTGTTTTTGTTTTTTGATAAAAATGGATACTTTGTCGAATTGTCTACATGTCATATTCATGTTGTTATGTAAATTTAATGTCCCAATTCGCTAAAACCCTAATCTTTAAAATAAACTCAATGTGAATTATCAATTTAATTCAAGATTATGTAATTTTTAAGGTCAGTTCCTTACAGTTAGAATTAGAGGTAGGAATAAATAACATTATAGGTTAGGGTGTTCATTAAGCATAACTGACATTAACATAATGCTTAATATTTTAGAATGTTTCGTAGTTATTTTAGAAAATGTAATCGAGTTTAATATAACATGAATATGTTTTTATTTTTACATACCCTCCTCATAATTTATTAAATGATAATTTTACTAATATACACATGAATAACTTTTTGGTTTTAGTAAATGGATGGATCTAGTAGGCACCAAAGTAAGAGTGGATGTGAAGAAAACTATGATGGTTTTCTGAACGAGAAACTGAATGAAATGGGAGCTGAAATGAGTACTATTGTTGTTATTCTCAACCAACTATTTGGAGTCATGATTGAACACGTGACCTTAGTGATTATTATTATGCATTGTATATGTGGGAAACAAAAACCTATAGATGTTAAGATAATAATCATAAAGTTAATTACATTCAAAAACCTATGTGTCAAGGATGTGGAAAGAAACACATATGAAAATGTTTCAAATGGACGAGAAGATACTATAGATGTGGAATTAAAGGTCATAAATCAATAACCTTCCATGGAAAAAGGAAGCATCTAGTTGAATCTAGGAAAGGGAAATTAGTTATTTCTAAGGGTTCAATTTAATTTATTTAATGTAGTGGGCATGGTCATTATGCAAACAGTTTTCCTATGAATAAGATTCAGGATTGGGATCATCAGTATCGTACAAATATATGTTTATTAATACTTAATGTTATTCCAATTGAGTATGAATAAACTGACAATGACCAATGAATGGTATGAATTACTTCTTAAAATACATTTTAACATTATTAAATCTTAGAATATGATTCATGATTTTGTCTGTAGGAAAGAGGTTTTTCCAAATAAGTTCGTAACAAATGGTTAATGGATCATGAAGAACACTGAATGAGTTAGAAGTCGACATATAAGGGATTCAAGAGTTACAGTAGATTTTACTATAGTCAAATGCTTAACAGTTTAAGTCTCTTTTGATGATGGTATTACATTGGTAGACTTTTAATAGTATATGTAACCCTGAAGATTGATATACAAAAATTTTATTCAAGGAATAATTATCATATCTTCAGATAAGTAATGGTGGAATTTTATTTTTGGAGAATCTATGTTTTTATTATGGACAAATGGTGATATGAGTTTTTTATTAAAATGTTTAAACTATCATAGAAAATATGTGAATTTTATTAATTACACTTCACTATGATACATTAAGAGTAGCCAATTTTATTTGGACATAAATGTTATGATTTACTATGGAAGACTATGTTATAAAATCCTTTTGTGTTTTGGGTTTAAATATTATTTTGGATTATTGTGAATAATTTTATGGGAAATATTATATTGAATTCCCTTTCTTGAACTTTGGGTAATTTTTGTGGAATTTTGGAGATTAGGAGTTTTACTTGTTTTTATAAAAGATTATCCCTTTTGGGATTATCAGATAATGTACTAACCGATTTTGGTTTTGGATAATGTATAAAGATATGGAAAATATATGGTTCATAGTTCATGGATCATGTTATTCTATAGAAGTTGATTATAGTGCTTCAATGTGAACAAGTCAACATGAATACTTACCGTTTGGAGAAAAGATGAGTTTTTGGTATAATTTTATTAAAGTTTGACACTCTACATGACGTGTATTTATATTTCATTATAATATTAGTCACATTATTAATAAAAGGATTAAACTCTAAGAAAATGATCTTGAGAAGAAAATGTTATAATCCCTCTTTTATAGTCAAAATGTTATCCAACCACAAATTTATGGTATTGTGGTGGTTAACATTCCATGATCAAGTTCTCAATCACACTCTATTTATCAACGAGATTTAGTTTCACTTATATATCCATGTTTTCATGTAATAATATTATGCTTTATCTTAGGTATCCTTTTTACTTCTCAAAATTTATTTTAATGTTATAGTTTAATTGACTCTTTTTATGATGTGGGACTTTTAGTGATGTTTCTAGGCCCAATTTTAAAATTGTGAGGATTCAATTTAGAAAAGGGGGAAACATGTATCCTCAAAGGTAAATAATGATCAATAAATTTTAATACATATTAATATTTTTGTATTAAGTATTAATTTTAATCTAAAGGGGATTCCGTGTTTGATGGCATACCCGATACGCAATAATGGGTTTCTTTGAGATCTTATGTTGCACAATAATAATATAATATTATTATTTTTAAGGATAGTTAGCGCCTAGCCGTTGTATTTGTGGAAATGAATAGAACTAACTACAATATAATTATAGATGTTTCTTGAATATTTTTACCTTTTTCCAATATTATTTAGAGTCATAAAATGTGAATGAATTTAAGCATAATTACTCTAATATTCTTTAAAATGTCGATTTACCGCCTTTAGATGGAGAACCTTCATTAAATATATTTTTGTTCATTTTTATATATAATATTTGACAAAATAAAATTCTTCTTTGTATTTGGGATATGAAAATTTACTTTGAATAAATTTTGGGTATTTTTCTTATAATGTTCATTTTTTAATTAATAGTTAAAAATGATGTATTTTTATTAAAAATTTCCTTTTAATCTAATTATTTTATATGGTTTTAATTTATTTTTATTTTGTACTCAAAGTTATTTATAATATATTTTTACGAGTTAATCCATTTTTGGACATTTTAATTAATTTTCACTCTTAAATTGGACATAGAAAATTGTCAATATTTTGATAGTTATTATTTCATAAAAACACGATTTTTATTTTACATCAGTAATTCATTTTAAATTAATTCATGCCACTTATGTTTTTTAAATTTAGAAAAATGTATTCTATATTTTTTATCATTAGGTCCAAATTGTGAAAATAGGTAACTTTTATTTTTAGTCATTTTAAATGTATACGTCCATAAATATTTTACTAAGCATGATTATAGGGAAAATATCGGAAGTAATGGTAAAATATAATATTATAATAATATTAAATTACTATAACATTTGACATAATCTTATTGGATGATACATATCCAACCATGGGATTCCTTGGGTCGAATTTGGGACCCCATAGAGCCACATGGGATTAATAATGATACTTTATAATAATTAGTTTAAAAAAAGCCAAAAATGACATTAAAAAATATCTTATATTAAATCAATTTTTATATGGTGTAATATATGTTATAATTTAAACTATAAATATTATTTTAAAATATATAAATATTTCCTAAATCATTATAATTTTTTTGTAATTTTTTGACTTCAAATGAAATAAAATATTTATGACAAAATAATGATGCAATATTTACCTCATTAATAAATGATTTAAATAAATAAGATTATAAATATTAAAACAATATCCAAAACCTATCAAATTCTTATTGGATGATTTTATTTCGACCATTAGTCATATTAAATTTGAATTTAATTAATATTATACATTTTGAAACTGAAGATGTGGTTTTAATAAAATAATTGTTTCAAACTTTCCTAAAGAGCCCCACCTCTCCCTTATAAAATCCCTCACTTCCTACCCATTTCCCACACTTCTCAAGACATTTAATCTTGAAAACTCTATTCCAATAAGCTCCCAGGATCCCACTATTCATCCTATAATCCCTTCCTTCGTCATAAAACACTTCATGGAAACCTTTTGGTTGAAATCAATGGGAATTACCCGATATAATTTTAATGTCTTCTCTTTTGTTCTTTTGATTTATTTAACTTCCCCAACCCCCTAAACACTTTTTATTAAATTATTTTATAAAAAAAATTTAATCAATATACTTGGATGTTTTTATGAGATAAAATAGAACTGAACATACTCACACCTCCATCTAATGGGTAAATAACATATTGTTTATGTGGATGGAAAACTAACGCCTCACGAAACAATGATTGTTCAATTAACTCCTACAGCCTCTCATTATGGCCATTATTATGGTAATGTATTTATATATGATATATATTATTTTTATTGATTAATTATTTTTCTATATTTTTCATTTATAACAACCCTTATTGTTTCCATAATGGATAAATGCGATAATTTCATTTTAGGAAGTGCGGACTACCGCCCCCTCAAAGTGAAATGACTCGTTAATTCATTATGTGGGATGTATAAAGGATGAAGTTAATGATATTATATATGATATCATACTGTAATTATAATATACCTATTTACAATTATGTATTAATTACATTAAAATACAAAATAGAATTGAAATTAGCGTTCATGAGTACATACGACTTACCGTCTCGATGAACGATGCATTTCATGTCTTATCTCAAAATGTTATGCACTATTATAAATAAATATATATATACTAGTTATATATGATTTATATCATATATAAATCATAAATATAATTATTTATATAATTTATAGTTGATCACATGGACAACATTTAAATATAATGTCTTCATTTTTACTCAAGTACCAAATATCGACGAAACGATCGTTAATAACGTAAGTGATTACATTCTGATTATAACATTGTAATAAGTGATAATAAAATAAGCATGAAAGGTTTATTAATCAATTATAACATAACTTTATTTTATTATTTAGGAGATTAAAGAATGATAGAGTCAAGTTGGACCTGATTTAAGTGACTTCCTATCCCACTTTTAATTCTGTGTGATTTCCATTGTTCGCCAATAATTTATTGCATGTGGTGTAATGTGTACTACCATTAGATATTATTTATCATGATTCTGTTGATATTCATGTTATTTTATGAATAATTTTGTTTTTATTAACTTTTGGTAACAATAGCCAATTGATTTCAATGTTTTATGGGCTTTCTTATCTCAGTTTTAATTCTGCGAGATTTACATTGTTCGCCACATATTTATTGCATGTAGTGTATTTTGTACTAAATTGGATATATATTATCATGATTCTATTTATATATTCTTATTCTATGATTAATTTTATGATTGTTAACTTTATATAATATGACTTCATTGATTACAATGTGGTCAGGTTTTTCATCTCACTTTTTATTCCCATGAAATCCATGCTATATTAGCCACTATTTCATTTTGTGTAGTGGATTTACAGGCTATGATTGTATTTATTGTGTAATATAATTTAATTTTTGGGTATTTAAATATTCATTGTGTGTCTTTTCTTTCAAGGGGTGTATGTTTCATAAGTTAACAAATTGGTGAGGGAACCTTTCACCCTCCTCTTTTTAAAAGTCTTCTTTTTATCTTGCCATTATTTTACATCTTACTATATTTGAGTATGATCTTATATTGATGTAAATTTTATTTAAAATGGATGATATATCCTTATCTCTCACATAAAATTATTTTTTTTAGTTTAAATGTGACTTCGTTAGGATGTCGAATTTCTATAAGAAAACTTCTTTACCCAATTTCATTTTTTTTTGGTTAAACATCTCCTTCTTGATTATGTCGTTCAATTAATATTAGTGAATATCCACTGATTGTTTTAAAATTAATTTCCAAATATATTGGGTTTATCTATATTTATCACACATAATTAGGTAATTAATTTATCATTAATTTAAGGATACCTTTTTTATAAGGGATTTCGTCTCAATTTACATTTCTATTTGAGACTTCATTGTTGATATGAACCAATTCACTCTTATGTAGTGTATATAATGCCCTTTGGAATATTATATCATGAATACCTTTATTTTCTTGATATTATTAAGTTCTGATTAAATTTTGTTGCTAAATTATTTTTATTCTAGGATCTCTCATTTTTTAAAAACTCTTTAACTAAAATATTGATTTATGTTTTTTAAATGCAGGTTCTTCTAAATCAATCACATTATTGTACATGTATAAAAACTGATTTTGATGATTTATTCTTATGGACTTGAATGATTTGAAATTGAAATTTCATTCAAATGCATCAAAGTGGTATGTGACACATTGATTAAAAAATATCATTATTTAATATATTAAATGGTTTGGAAATGGTTTGGTATAAGATTTGATTTTTTCAATATTTTGAAATGATATAGTGTGATTGAAATGTGTAAATGTTATCTTCCCATTATGATTGTTTTATGGGTTATAAATATTTCAAGGCTATTGGGAATTGTTTATTATATGGGTGGTTCTATGATAAACCTAGGGCGGGTGATCCCGAGATAGCTCTTCAATGAATTATGTAACATGATAGAGGTAAACCTAAATGTTTCCCATAAGAGATTTAAGGAATATAGTTTGATGGTTTTCCAAAATGTGACTCCCTATGTAGCTGTGATAGATAAAATGTATGTTTGATATGGATTCCACAAGTTAACTTTATTATTAATGATTTTTTCATGTCATTAATATATATTATGATTTCAGTAGGTATGTTATGATTGAAAATTATGGTTTCATTGATTGGTATTTATTGATGGGATCATGTTTTTATTCATTAGTTTATATCCTTTAATGAGATTTTTATTCCAATACTATGTTTTTGAAATGATTTCTATAGGAATTAATGATGAATAAGGTTCAATTATAAGATCAAGGAAAATTCATGCTATCTAAAACATGGATCTTGACATAATTCTTTTTCTCAAGAGTTTTTATTTTATGGAAAAAATGGATACTAATAAGAATTGTCTACATAAAATATGCATGTTGTTATGTAAATGTTATGACATATTTCCCTAAAACTCTAAACATGAAATGATCTTTAATGTGAATTATCCATTTAATTCAATATTATGTAATGTTTATGATCTGGTCCTTACAGAAAAGTATAAAAAGTCCAAGTGATCAAAATATTCCAACATATGGCCATTTGAAATTGTATTAGTAACATTGAATTAATTAGCCACATGGGATGATGCTATGTCCCAATCACAAAACGTCCATTTTGAGAAATAAATAAGCATACTTGTGGGATCTATATTGTTTAATAGTTTTTCTTAGAAAATTTTTTACCATAATATCAACACATGTATCATTCCTACAAACATAATAGTCAACAATACTAGTCCAAATTATAATAAATAAACAATAAATAATAACTAAAGGTTTTATCCCCCACTATACAAGGTAGTTTATGGATTAGTATGAGTAAGAGTTTCCCATAATATTGTGTACATCCCGATCAATCCATAATGGTACTACCTCTATATAGTAAAATGCTCATACTATATAGGGTACTCTATAACCAAATACCTATTATAATCAAAGTCTTTATTGGAATTTTTAATGAACTAGTAATGTTTTCTACCTGAATTAGCACCTGAACTAGCCCACCACTAACATGAGTGGAATTGTCAGTTGCCAAGGGCTGGAGACTTGATCTATGACTTTATAATTTAATAATTGGGAATAATATATTCCTATATAATCATTATTTCAAAGGGAGTAAATAATTTTTTTACATGAACCATATCCAAGATGACTACCATGAAATAACAAAAAAGTTGTATTAAAAATATTTTTTTCATTAAAAAAATCCACCATCTCAACCACATGACCCAATATTAAAACAATCCTTGGGATCATCACATAATATCCACATATATAATTATCCACTATAAAACTAAATATTGACAAAAAATTCCTATTTACGTAAATAGATAAAATCAATATTAATAAATATTCATATTTGGGATACAAATATCTCATTTGTCATAATGTAATGCTTCATCCAATCCTAGAATCATAATATAAGAGTAAAAAATTTTACTTGATAATGTCCACTCTGTCTGAAATCCTTTAGTGGAATGAAAGTGGAATGGTGATAGATAACATAGTTAGTAAACACCCCATAGTCTATGTGTTTCCTTTTCTAAAGTAGGACAAACATCCTACTATTTGAATACATTTACACTAATTAACAATCTAACTATCCTAATGGTTTTTGGAACCATTGGAATGTTATCTATTAGAATCACACTATACGAATGGTTTATAGTGAACAGTTGTTTTACGGGTGGTTAGAATTTGATTTTACAATGTTTCACTGTGAACTGTTGGTATAATGATATTCCAACAGTTTCAAATATCTTAAAAGATGAATATAAATAGTTTAACTATTTGGATAGAGGTATCCAGATAGTTTTTAACCATTATAAAAGGCATATACCAATAGTTCCTACTGAACCATTGTTATAGGGTGGTTGGAGTCTGTTTTTACCGACAATTCATAGTGAACCATTGTTATAGAGTTATTCAAATGGTTTAGAACCTTTAGAAAAGAGGAATCCCAATGGTTCACAATGTTGCAAGAGCCATATACCTGTAGTTTTCACTAAACCATTGGTATCGACCACCCTACTACCTATCGAGAAAAATCACCACTTATAAATGAACCTACAATCATAATTTAAAAATATAAAAAAAATTTAAAATAGACCACACCTGCACTTGAAATGAAATCCAAATTTCAAAAATGGACAGAACTATAATAAAAAAAACAGGACACATGAAATAATAAAATTATCTAAACACTAAACCTGCATTAGAAACTACCTACAATCAGAAGATAAAACATGAAATGATGATTTTAGCTTCCAATTGAACCTACAATCATAATTTAAAAATATAAAAAAAATTTAAAATAGACCACACCTGCACTTGAAATGAAATCCAAATTTCAAAAATGGACAGAACTATAATAAAAAAAACAGGACACATGAAATAATAAAATTATCTAAACACTAAACCTGCATTAGAAACTACCTACAATCAGAAGATAAAACATGAAATGATGATTTTAGCTTCCAATTGAACCTATAATCAATATAGACACATTCAATGAAAAAACAACATTATCATACTACAATTAAAATAGCATAATATTATCATCACACAAAACTATCAATACAACCAATAGAGCATCCTCAAATAAAAACACCAATATATAAAAAATTATAATTAGGGAAATCAATCGATGTATTTAACCAATGATAATAAATATACAAAATATCACATATATTCATTTATACCAATTAATAATACATTAAATATCATAAATATCAATAAAATGTGATGGATAAATATGTCCCTCATCACCATCACTATCACCCCCTTAATCCATGGCCTCATCCTCATCGTCATTATCATCCTCATCCTCATCCTCATACTCATCCTCATCCTTGTCCATGACCTCAACCACATCCTCTTTCTTGTAATCATCCCATTATCTTCCCCATCGTCATCCTTTCCCTCTTCCTTCCCTCTTCCTCACCATCATCCCCAACAACTTCCTCATTTTCATCCTCGACATCGTCATCACCAATAATTCAATCATTCTGACCACCACTATGAATACTCCCTGGTGAACTACATTACATACACATCTTTTAAATATAGGCACCACATGTCTCAGTAGTATCTAGTGGATATGATGAACATAAAACTTCCATCTATTTCATAAAATAATTTTTTTCCCATTCAGACAATTCTTCAACAAATATTTCTTTTTTAGGACATTCATAACATATCCATAGCATGTACTATAAGTAATTGTATTTTATGAATATATTTTAGAGTGTTTTATGTATTGATTATTTTTATTTAAAAAAATATGATTCTCAATTTTGATTGAATTTAATTTACTTAGGTTGTATGTCATCAAATAACAAATTTATAGAAAAGGAAAAAATAGGTGGAAATTGAAGCTTTATGAAACATCATGCCACGAGTGAAGCATGTGGTGTGTCATTGGGTTTTTGAAGATGAAGAAATTTAGAATTCTTGGAAAATAATGGTTGCATGACGTTTAATAAAATACGATTTTATGTACTTGTAGAATACAAATATATATTCCCAAACAATTTGTGATAAGTGTTCATGCTATGAAACATCATTACACATCGTGAATACCAACTTTACAACATTACATCATTCATAAAATGTTTTTTATAGAAGAAGTATTTCATGAATCTTAAGATTTGAGTATTTAATAGGTTCATGTCATGATTCCAGATTACAAATCCTGAATGAAGTTAATGTTTTAAATTAGCATATTATATTTTTTTAGAATTAATTTATATAGAGGAAAACACGAATGGGTATTACATGATGTGTAATCACATTACATGATATGAAAATGGTCATACAGAGCTCATATAGAGCCTAAAAATAGATGAGCTTTCCACAACTTTGGAAATGATTTGCAATCAATGTTAGAGGACCACCATATATAGAGACACTCCCAGCGAGTAATTTATTAGTGTCAAGGCATGCATGATGGAAGGGTATTGATATTATGTGGTATTTTATTTTTGATTTGAATATTTTATTGGATTTCACATCTGTTCTTTATTTCATTCTCTTTTGTTAATTTCTTCATTCATGATCATTGTTAGTGGGATATGGGAATATTTTTAATTTCATCAATTCTTTGAGCATGACCATTGTCGTAATTTATTTAATGACCATATTTAATGTGTGATCTATGGTTTTTAAATCCACAATTACAATTGGATTTATCTATTTCCTCTTTTTAAAATAAGGTTTGGGGTTACCCATTGTTTCTAATTTGATGTACTTGACCATAAGAAAACTATAACTAAGAAAGCAGAGCATTATGCATGCAAATTGTACTCACTCGGACCCGATTTCTAATAGGTTCATGATATTTGATTAATTTTTATAGCTTTTCTTCTCATAAAGAAGGAATCATTGATGTCTGACACCCATTTTATATTTTCTTCTCCCCCATTCTTCATAAAATAAAATTATCATTAGTTTATATTAAATCAATAAATATCAAATTTATTTTATGTTTATTTTATCTAATTATAATTTTCTCTAACACTATCTGTATGTGTTCAACCTCAGTCATTCCTTTTCTACACTATCATATAGTTTAGGTATTTGTATGATTATTCTTTAAAATTTATAAATATTGTAACCTAGTGGGAATTAATGAAGCCCTAGGTGCTATTAGCTACCCTTTTTGACTCGGTGTTCCAAAAAAACTGCTCATAATGGGGAAAATCACTCATCAAGAAATTACAATTCCATATTCGATTACGTAAACTTGCATGATGATCATCTCCCAAAACATGATGTATGTGATCAAGTGGGTAATGTTGTAAGGTTCCATGGTATCAAGGTCCTCCAAAGAAGAATGTTACAAATCTAAACAGACTGTTAAGTAAAAATATATATACTAAAAATTGAAATGAACAACAAAAAATTTAATTTTTCTCTGTGTCAGTTCATTTAGTATGCTACCATATTTTCTCTTTCTACTCGAGCAAAAATATTTTTCTCAAGGCACATGTAATTCAATATTTAATACCTCCATCATAAATGACATTGAATTTTGGAAATCATAATTAATCCAAATTGATAACTCATCAACAAAATTAAATTTAATAGAAATAATGAAAATTATAATAAATAATCATGAAAAAAAATTTAATGTTTAGGTTGATTTACTTGTAAATTATTATAATGAGAGGAATCATGATAAAATTAAAATAATATCTAAAATTCATCTAATAAAATATTTTGGGGACATCACATCTATGAATTGAACGTGTATTGATTAAATAAGATCCCTAGATGTTCATACATGGGTATTAAAGGTGGTATAACCATCTAAAAGTCTAAATTAAATAAAATTGAAATTAAAAATGAACATAAGCTAAAAACAATTTAAATTTCATATTTTAGGAACATTACTATAATTGAATTTCAAAAATAAATTCATCCATGTAATGAGTATGATTGTATTTTATATTTTGTTTATTATTATAAAAAAGAGATAGAAAATTGTAGATACCTTGTTTTAACCATTGATATATGAAAATACATTGTTTATTTTTGGGTTATATCTTATTTTATGTTATGTTAATTTTGGTCACTTCACTTCAATTTTATTTAATAAATTTTAATTTTTTGGTTCACATATATTTATAAAAATTTTGGTTGGGTTAGTACTATTAGGGTGGGGTTATCAATTTTATAGTATGGTTTAATAATATTTATTTGGTTCACTTTTATCTAGTTCTTTAAATATATTTTAGTTCACTTATAGTTAGTCTATTTAAATTTTAGTTTATTTGATTTAATTTTTATTTCATTGGTACAATTTATTCAAATTTTATGTTGGCTGTGTTTGGAAAATTTTGGTAAATTATATTTTTCATCATGTAATATGTCATTGGCCTCTTAAATTGTATTTTTTCAAATTTTTAATTTTTTTTGGGTTGTTTTTTTAAAATGGTTTAGATTATTCTAGATTAGATTTTGTCATTAATGTTTCATTAAGATCATTACATCCACCTTAGTTATAATAAGATTATGTTTTGATATGTTTAATTTTAATTGGTTCCAATTAATTTTATTTCACTATATTTTGTTTGTCTAATATATGTTCTAAAAGTTCTTGTTCAATTTTATTTTAGAGTGTTCATCTTATTATTTTTAATATAAAAACATCACCCATTACTTATTTCATCAAAAATATATTATCAAAATCATTTTAAATCTTATGAATATGTCAACAAGAATTAGAAAATATATTTTAGAATATAAAATATTCCACGTAATTTGATTAAATTTATCATTAGATAATTTATAAATGTTTTTTTACATAGAATTTCCCCATGATCTCATAATTTTCATTTCATCCAATCATTGTTCTAGGAATATGTCCCAATGCCCCTCACTATTTACTTTCCCATGTTAGTCTTCTTTTTTCTCTATCAAATATATTATTCTTTATTTAACCATGTCATTTTAATAATAGTGGGTAGGTGTGAGATTATCCAAAATCCGTTCACACATCATCACACATGTGTCTGAATTAAATATATTACAAAAATTAACAAGTAAAATATCCCAAATTGTTTCATTATACAATAAAACTAAAAGTTATTTAATTTTCTATCCACTTGATAATGTAGATTGAAAGTCTATCCAAATTTATTTCTTATCCAGATAATATCTGATCCACTTTTTCAATTATAGTGACATAATATTCATTAATTAATTTAAGACCACAACCTAGAAATTATTACCTAACATGTATATAATGAATAAATAAAATTATAGTCATTCATGGAGTTAAACACACTGAAAATTTGTTTTCCTCTTTCTCAAAACTTCCATTCACTCATGGAACTACTATTGTTGCTACATTATATATTTAATATACAGAAATCATAATATTTTTATTTATATAGAGACTAATATGAATGTCCATGTGATTAATTCTAAAAATGCTATCACTATAATAAATGACTAGAATGTATATTGAAATATCACATACATAGTCACGACTTTTCCTAAAATGGATCATATAGAGTGAGGAATCACTTATATTCAGATCAATGTTACTCAATCCCAAATTAATACATAAAAATATCTAAATCCCTATCTTGAGATTCCAATATTTCATAAAAATAATACTAGGGTCAAATTAAATTATCCAATTTCTTATAAAATAACATCAAATATACAAAGAATAACATAAAAAAATCTAGAAGTTATCAGAAAAATTTCCACCCCTTCTAGCTCATATACAATTTCATTTTTAATAATTTAAATACCAAAGGATATTATATTAATAAACTAAACTGGATTCTAATTAATAACTACACCTCCTTCATTTAAATATTTTATATGTGTTATATTTACAACTAAATAGAGCATCCATATTCCTATATTAATCATTAATGATTTATATAAATTATTTTAATATTTTACCAAATATATTAAACAGGGTTATATCTATTTAAATATATCTCTATGTAACCTTTATAGAAATAATATGTACCATTTGTTGGTCTTATATATCTCAGTTGAACTATAAAAATGTTTATTTAGCACGACATAAGCCATTATGAATTTTGGTTACCTTTACATAGAGTAAAATTTAGAATTACATATTTATTTGAAAAGTAAATCAATATTTATATAGCAACTAATATTATAGGGCCACCATTATACAATTACTCTTCAAAATTTACATAGGATAAAATCATATTTACTTGTGTTTAATTAATTCATGATACCAACTAATTAGAAACTAAAACTCATAGGTGATTTACTATCTACCATTTGAACCTATCCCACGATACGTTATTTTTTGGTAAGAGAATTTAGAATATTATTTCCCCTATATTTAAATGATATATAAAAAATTATTTACATCTATATAAATGAGTGTTGTATCTACTTTACCTCATGGTTCAACATTGTAGTCCACCCAAAATTGAGGATGTGTGCTGTAGAATCATTCTTTTTCTATTTTCTCATGATTATTCCTAAAAAAATGAAGTATGATTTCTACATTGGTAATTTTCATTTAAACCCCTCAAATTTTACAAATTCCTTGAAATCAGAACTTATCCAATGAGTAATAATTTATCAACAATATTCTACCAGATAGCCAAACAAGATAGGTGTGGTCTTAACCCCAATGACAACTATAGAACACTATTCACTACACAAAGAATACATATAACATTCCAAGATCTCACTTAATTCCATATGTTGTTCTTGATTCACTACATCACCATCAAAAAAAATTAAATTAAGCATCCAAAAAGATATTAATTCATATAAATAAAATAATAATGTAACATTAAATCCAATAAATGGTTTTACATATACTAGTGCCCAAGCATTATTATCTAGATATTTGGTTGGTGTCACTCGGATAGTGGATGGATGGGAATGATTTTAGAGTATTTAGCAAGGGTCACTAAAAAATTCCAACATTCCCATCATTTTTTTTCTGATCATTTGTGGGTTTTAATTATACTCCATCATCAGCTATATGTTGTAGTTACACACCGTAATCATACCTAAAGTCCTATGACACTTATTGGAAGATCTAGCTGTTAAATAATAAAAAAATATATTATATCAATACATCATATAATGATGAAATATTATTGAAAAAAAAATTAGGGTTCTTCTATAAATATACATGAAGCAGTCAAAGCAGTGGGAGTCACTAGATCCCTAGACATTGAAGGATCATCAACCTGTACATAAGATGTGTGTCCCTCTATATTCTCCATGGGCTTAGAATTTTTCGCAACAACAGTCAATAAAGAAGCAATGTAAATTCATTGTGAGAATGAAGAAGAATGAATATATGGCCTAAATGGTTGTGATAATGAATAATAATGCTATGGAGTATAAATCATCACCAAATATTTGAAATATAGTAGAGGAGGCTCAGATGAAAATGGAGGTACAAACAATGTTTTCATAAATATATCAGGTGTCTGTAATAACGCCATGGGATCAAAAACTATAATAGGTGGTACGTCTGTGGGAAGAACAATGTGAGAATTCACATACTGACTAGAGTTCCTAACTATAGAACCACTACACCATGAATTATTAGTTTGAGCACTAAAACCACTAGAATAGTCAGTTAATATAGGAACCTTGGTGTTGGATCCTAGTTAAATATTAAATAAAAAAATTACCACATGAAATTATATGTTATTGGTATATATTTTTCTAATAATATAATCACAAGAGGCACTGGTGGCGGGAAAAACATATCGCTCATTGGTTGATTAATATATGCTATTTATTCATCGTTATTTAGGACGGTTTTTCATTTTGTACATTTGAAAAAAAATATGTAATTAATTATAAATCAATTACCAATGTGTAACTTAAACAATAAAGAATATATTGCGTGACTAAATTAATTAATACCACTGGTAAAACCAAATACAAGACCCAAAATGATATAAAAACATTTTATATCTTGTGAGAATAATATCATGACATAAGATATTTCATAGAAAAGGCAATATCTTCCAAATATCATTTTATATTTGGGTGTGATATAATTTGTATCTATTTTATATTTGATCCAATTTAATATTGGTCAAGATTTGTTTTTAATTTTGGTCAATTCATTAGTTCATTTATGAATTTTTTATTTTTCCATGTTTATTTTGTTGATTTTGATCAATTAATGCTATAATTTCTTCATTTATATTTTTCTTAGGCCAGTTGGTACATTTTTTGGTCAGGTTTAGCTTTCATTCTTTTATTATTACATTATTTCCCTTGTTTTTTATTTTTTATCATTTAGTTTAATATTTTGAATTCAATTCCTAATTTTATGTTATAATTTAACTATTTTAGTTTTCATTGATTTATTATGTTTGAATAAAGTTAAATCTAATTTTAGGAAATGACACTTAAATAAAAGAACAGCTAGTAAATATTTAAAATTCCAATGATGTTCTAGATGGATACAAAATATTTTCAATTAATAGTAAATCATTATTTATACCCACAAAACATAAAATCCCAAGTCGACCTGAACCAAAAGAACATGGAACACATATTGATGATTTTATATATTTTCCACCATACCTACATGATCTCAATAATAACTGAAAATTAATGTTTTGGAGTAATCTTATGTAATAAATGGATTGAGGTCAATAGAAGTAGGGATGGTGTCAATTACATTATCACCATCATCAAAAATATATCATGGGATTACTTCATTATTGATACCAATTTAGGTCAAAGATAATCTTTGGCCTAAAAGCATATTTCACCATTCATTCCAAAATATATGGTTCATCGATAGTAATAGTTTGAGTTGTGTCTATAACTGAAAATCATTAATCATGAATAAATGTTTCATGCCTCATCATAGAATAAAAAAACTAGAATTTCATCATAGTGACTCGACTATGATAATATTAATCCCATATTAATATTTTCTCAATCAAAACAAAAAATAGATATGTTTTCAAATTGAGGTCAACTATCTAATGCACTTGTATAATAGTCTATTGTGGAATTTAACATAAAACCATCATGTTTTGTTCTGATGTTTTTTTCTCATTAAATGATAATAGATCTATAATCATTGATAGAAATCGATTTTCATTCACAAACTAAGTAAGTATGATCAGAATTAAAATATTTCATTTACTTAGAGATGGATCCATCAGAAAGACTCAATACCTAAAATATAAATTAATATTAAATTTTATTGAATATTTAATTTATTAATTTATTATAGTAATATTTCTACTATAAATTTCAATAAATAATAAAACACTTTTCATTGAAAATAATCTCTCCTTCTCAATGATAAAGAATGATTATTCCTATTTATCATTTGTTTATGTTCCTTATCAAAATTATATAATTAGTTTTAAATATATTTAAATTTACACGAGATAAAATAAGATAAACATGTTCAATTTACATTCTTGATGAAGTCATCAAAAATATAAATGTTAATCAAATGTGTGTGATGTTCCATCTCCCACTGTTTACAGATAAACATCATCAATGTATATGATTTAGGACTTTTCCCTATTTGGGGATGTGATGAAAAATAATGTTCAATTTTCGCATACTTTTCTTCTTATTTTCTCATTTCTTTGTTCTATCTCATAGTCAAATCATACCAATAAATTGAACATAAATCCATGCATTCTTGAGGTATGTAACTATTATCAATCAAACATTAGGGAATATTTCTATTTTGGACATAAGACATCATTGTAAACTTTTTTATTTTATTTGGATACATGCATCGAAAATAAACAGGTCCTCTGAGAATTATTTTGGTTGGATGATGAGCATGCATGTGAAAAATAACCGATGAAATTCTGTATCTATCATGCATAATATTAATGTTACCTCTACCAACATATTTTTCATGATAGACATAAAAATTTTCTTTTTACAAAGATATCTAAAAAATATAATAAAAAAATAGCTGACACCCTTTCATTATTGGATTGATTATGTTATATTACTTTTGGATTCAACTCATGAAAATAGATGTGATAATAATGAGTCTTCAAATATTTCAAAATTAACTCTCTTATGTTGACTCATATTGATATGTTGCTCAAATATCCACACAAAAACATAATTTTACCTAGTAATTATGGAAAAAAAAAATTTCTAAAGGTTTTGTAACATAATAATCACACAAAAAATTTAATTTATTTTCACTCATACACATATTATGAAATTCTGAATGATTCCCCAATCTTCCAAGTCATGTTGAGATCGTAAATTATCTTTTATCATTCCCTATAAATTTTAAAGTATTGAATCAAAAAATTTCACAAACATTCTATTCAGTTTTCATTATATATATGTAATGATATAAAAAATTGGCTGACCAATAAGGAAACTATAGGGTGATACCCTGGTTCCTCTAATTGAATCGGGTTTCAGTTGAAGATTTCTTCCTCTTTCTAGATTTCGTCTGACCCCTCCTACATTAAAAAAAATCAATTGTAGAATTTCATTAAAAACATGAGCTATAGAAACAGATATTGAGGATTTTTATTCTCCATGGTATTTTCCAATCATAAATGATTATTCCGATGTGGATTGTCCATTGGAAAGAATTGTAGGTGTACTATAAAACTGGAACTATAGTGATAGTTCAATCTTCTGGATCTCTTATTATTTATAAATATTAGACATAGGATATTTCACATAATACTTTAACAATAAATCATCACATATTCTGGAAAAACATTTATTATTTACATAAGCACAACACTAAAAAAAATTCTTCCAAAAATGCATCGCATGTGTGCACACCCACATTCCAATGTTGTTCCAACTCTTTTATTAAATGTTTCATGTAAAAATCTATATAATTTTTAGGATTAGAAAGTCCAGATATGTGTATACTCATTTTCATTAATGGTTTCTTATAGACATCTATAGTGTAAGGTTATAAATGTGTATTAAAATTGGCCATGATTTATGGGAAGTAATAACTTACACAAACATGTTAACAACATAATAAGAATGACACAACCTCAACTTTTTCACATCATTTGTGATTTTTTTTATCGATCATCAATTATCATCAATGAAAATCCATTTTAATGGTGACCCAAATAAAAATTATTCTTCTTCGTCTCGATATCATTCCATCGCACTTTTGTTAATATTTTATCAGATGACATAATATTCCAGATCCTGGAACTACAACCTAATGGGGCAAGAGAATTTGGTTGTTTCATGAGCACTAAGCAGAAAGTGCTGATAAAGGCAGGGGGCTTTATTAGTGCTATTATAATAAATATACACATTATTAGAACTATACTTAACACTGATAAATGTTTTTATAAATAATTTATATAAAATTATTATATTTATATTCAAGAATATTATTTATTTATATATATTAAATAAAACACGATGTTTATAGTAAATATAAATTTTTGTTAAATAAAAAATATATTTATAATGTTTTAAAAAAAATCATTAGTTTATAATAAAATATATATGTGTTTCTAATGAATTTGGTCAATTAATATATTGATCAAACATGAATATTTGTTATGTACCATCATTAATATTCTTTTATACATTACACCACTCTTATTATTCATGTTGTAAATTGGTGTTTCGTTTTTTATTATGAATATTTTACTAGGTTTGTATGATTAATTCATGTTACCCATATACTAAATTATGTTTTCGATACCTATAAAATTACATTAAAAATATTTAAAGAATAAATATATTATATATATATATATATATTGAATTTTATGTATATATAATATATTTCTAAATATATTTATTTTTATAATAATATTAACTATATATACTTATAAAAATAAAATTAATACATATATTATGATTATATATATATATTATATATTTATAAAAATAATATATTTATAAATATATTTATTTATTGAATATATTTGTAAATATATATTTGTAAAAATTATAAAATTTTAAGAAATATGATTATAACTATATATACAAATATTTATAAATAAATAAAAATTGTTATAATTCAAATTCATAAAAAATAAAAATATATTCAAATATTTAAAAAATTATAATAAATTTATTAAGTATATATTTCCCAATACCAATATCTAGGAATAAATAAAAATACTGATAAATATAATTCTAAATAATTTTAGATATATTTAAACAAATAAAATATTAATATAGGTATAATAATTATATATATTTAAAAAATTGTAAATATATATTTTATAATTTTCTAATTATATTATTATTTATATTTATATTTATAATTAAACCAATAAATAATTTATTTATTATAATTTTAATTTAAAATAAATATAAAATAATTTTTTAGTTTGAAACATAAATAAATATTTATTTATTTAAATATTTATTAGTTCACAAAACAAATATTTCTTATTTTCACATATATTGATATATATAATTAAATAAATATATATAAATGTTGAGAAATATATTAAAATATTTATATTTATAGTTATATATATATATATATATATAATTATAAAATTATAATAATTATTTTAAATATAAATATTATAGGAATTATAAATATTAATAATATTGATTTGTGCTAATTTTTAAATTATTTAAATATATATATGTATATATAGTCATTTATAAATATAATTATATATTTATATATATTTATATAAATAATTAAAAAATTATATGAAATATATTTATATACATCTATAATAATAGAAATATGTATGATTAATATATTTATTATATGTATTCACAATATTATAAATATAGTAAGTATATTTCGTAAGAATTTATAATTATATAAATAATAAATAAATATATATATATATATATATATATTTATCATGTATATATTTTTATAAATATATATATAATAATATAAGGTAAGTATTAACATTTTTTCTTTATCAGTGGTTCTATAGCGGTGATAAAAGACCTATTTTAGCAGCGTCTTTTTAGTGCTGATAAAGGCTTGTTTATATTAGCACTAAAAAGCACTCATAAAGCCATGTTTTATCAGTGCTTTCTATTTCAGCACTAATAATACATATATTTTCCTACTCTTTTTAGCTATCATGGATAATAAGTTCACCATTATTTATAAACAATCCTAATATCATCCTCCTTCCTCACACACCTCAAACTCTTACAGAAGGTGGTCGCTACCGTCGTGCCACCACCTCCTCTTACACCTCCTTCTCTCCCACCACCTCTCCTCCATTTTGAACCACACCTCTATCATGAGCCTCTCTTTATACATGAGTTCACTAGACCATTGTGTACCTCTCCTCCTCTACGCGCCACACCTCTTCCACACGTGACACCTCTACTAGTGGACTCCTCCATTGAACGCCTCTCCTCTGTTGGGAACTCACCTGCACTACATGGTGAATGACACCTCCACGGTGAGTTTTTCTATCATTATCTTTATTTCATGGTGATGTTCTAAATTATATGGTCTAAAAGGCTGGTAGAAAATCATGTTTTTTGGTGCTCCTTTTTTGCACAATAAATGAATTCCATGTTCGTTGGGTTTTGAAATGATATTGGTGGACCTTGTTTATATAAAAAATGAATTTCATGTTGGATGGTTTTTAATGGTTTTTTATTTGTTATTGAATTTGGTTTTTCTTTTGTTATCATTTTTTGAAACACATTTATTAATTTTATTTAGTAATATGTAATTGTATTTTAAAAGATTTCTGAACACCCCATTATGTATGTCTGATATATTAATGTTGGAATTTAATAAATTTATTATTTAAATGAGTCATTTATGTTATGAGTCATGTTTAATCTCCAAAAACTGATTTCATGTGATTAAATATGTTAAAATATTTATGGATTTGTTGTAAAATTCATAAAAACAATTCTATGTTTTTTATCAATGAATTCTCAAGGGCCTGGTATGAACATTATAAAGAGTGTTTTTGATAATGGAATATTTTTTCAGTATTATATTTAGATTTTGATAGTTATATAATGTGAGATGGTTTTCTATTCGAATGTCTTAAACATTTGAAAAACTGGTTGTTTCAAAGAAGTGTGTTTAGAGGTGAGATGAATATATTTTTATCTAATTCCGATTTTATGTGATGGACTTCATGATTGATTTTGATCAACGGTTTTCATTTATCATGAGAACCCCAGTTACATAGGTGGGACCTAGGACAAGTAGTTTCTAGACATTTAACCTCTCTCCATGGTATGGTATTACTTCCAGACACTTAATAGGAATCAATATGATCTCCCTTGATAAGGATCAAAATGCTTCAATTTCTAGGCATCGATAAATTCTCACAAAGAACCACTAATGAACCAAAACACTAGACCAACCAGACACCGTGATCCCTCCCTCTAATAAACACACACCTTTAATGCCCATAATTGTCGAGAAATTTCATTGTTCACTCATAGATACAGATTATCTTGGACACACCTTTTAAAAAAATTCAAATATGTTCATCTCACGGTTTCCCAATCTAATGAACACCTCTCATCCTAATAATTTAAAATAAATGTAAAATTTAAACACTACAAGAGTATGAAGGCCATTTCCCCCCAATGTCTAAATCCTCCACCATTTAATATAAATCCATACCAAACACATATTAATGGTAATACCAAATTTTGACGAGTAAAATTACACTAAATCATAGAAAATCACTTCACCAGATTAAACCTTGTGGTGTTGAAGACAAGACACTCTATCGAGTTATGAGAAAAAACTCACCATATACTAGGCAACAAAGATTTAAAACCTCTTTTTGGTAACTGATAGTGGAATAAGAAAATGAGTTTATTCCAATAGTTGGATTTTTTATAAATCAAAAATCCTAAATTTAAACCCCAAAATCTAAATTAATCCCTCGAATCTTGTAGATAGCGGAATAAATTCTAGAATATACCAGAATTGAAACAAATCACCAAACCTAAATTAACATAACATATAATTAATGATACCAATAATTCATTACATCATATCCTTATCTTCTAGTTACCTCATGTTTTTGAAAATACCTTCCCCAATATAAAATGAGTAATAATGGATAAACACATAAAATAAATGGAATAAGATTACCACAGAAATTTAAGTTGATTGTATGAAAATCCTACTACATAGTGGAATACAAAGATATATTTATTATGGGTGAAATTGAGTAATATGGGAAACATATTTTCTATAATCACATCCAATCCAAAACTATATGAGACACTTTCTAGACTCCTTAGTCAAATAACCATAACAACTCAAGTAATAAATCATTCCACCCAAAATAACTTTATGGTGAATCCCCAAAAATGGAAAAATTATATAATTAAATTAATTATCAAATCATATTTGTTATCATAATTATATATCTATATATATAAATTAATATTGTATTAAATTTTTAAAAATATATATGAAATATTTTTTAGGAACAGATATTCAATGTTATGAAGTGGTCATGACATTTAAGATGATCCACCCATCAAAGGTACCAAACATTATTTGTTTTTAAAATATTATTTTAAATGTTCTATAATATTTTTGGATTTGATGTTGTTAACCTCAACAATGTGTTTTGGAGAGGTAATAATTCTCATGAGACATAAAATAATACTACCATCACATTGAATCTATAAGTTACTGATATGAGATCAGTTAAGAATTATTGAATGACAAGTCTCCGTAATGTCATGTATAAAGTCATTTTAATGATTTTACAAAATATACTATAAAAAATCATAGTGTCTTTTTGTTTAGTATTGTAGTTCATTTCATATTTTGGAATGATACATGATGTATTTATTAGTGTTATGAAAGTAAAATAGTTTTTTATAGTGATGTTTGGGGTTGGGAAATTCATTATAATAAACAAATGACACTGGGGAAATTTTTGATTATGTAATGGTTACATGTTTATTATATTTTTTATGTGTATTTATAATGGAAGTAATTAGTATTACTTTTTTTGAGAGACATATACATTATTCGTGGGGTGTAAAACCAATTAATTTGGTGTGAACAAAGGATTGTTGGGATAATGCAATGGTTGTAGTAAATAAAAACATGATTATTTCATGGTTCTGAGTGTTTTCACTGAATATGTAAAATATTTTTTAGGACTCTAGTGTCATTGTGAATGGTAATTGATATAACTATAAAAAAGAATCATGGATAAGGGATATCCAATGGATTGAATAATAATATGAAACAATTATAGAAATTATTATTATCACACATGCCATTATTATAATATAATTAAATCATACAATACTTATAGATTTATAATGAATCAAGGTGGTTTCTATATATATTTTATAATGTATCTCTATTGGGATCTATGTAATTGTGAAAATGAATAATCATCTCTTTCAAAATATTTCTAGTGTTTAGAATTTTTTTATAGAGAGATGTCTCTCATTTTAAATGATTAAAATTATTGGTTCATGATGTTTTGTTGAATTAATAAAAATAAATGAATTGTAGTTTTGTAAAAAAGTGTTTGGAACTATTTTATTTGTTTAAAAAAATTAATGTTTTTAAGTAGAATTTATGTAAATGGTTGATTTTTTAATTGGATTTCATGTGTGATATTTTAAATATATTTCAATGGAAATTTGAACTGTATTTTTTGCATAATATTTTATGTTTATATTTTTATAGTATTAAGAAAACCATTACATTATATCGATTGATTTTTTATTTATTTTTCTAAAAACAAATATCACCAAAATAAATAGGATGGATATGAATAAAGAATAAATGGATGTTAATCTTTTGACAAGATTGTATGAAGATGGAGTGAAAAAATTCGAACAATTTGCAAAACATAATGCATATAACCCTTGTTAAATCCTTTGTACATATTTATGAGGTTGTTATTCATGACTTGTTAGTCTAGCGGGGTTGGAATAACACATGATCTGTCTTGGAATATGTCAAAGATAAAAATTCAGGGATAAACACAAGGAAAATGAGAATGTAGCTAGTGTATTGGACAACAGTGCATTTTATGGATCATCTGATACGATTACAAGTGTTGAAAATGAGGAAGATTATACCGAGGATGTGACTACAAATGTGATTGATGATGAGTGAAATATTGAGGAAATGAAAAGGGCAATTTAATAATAATTTAAGGATTTCCCAAAATCATTTTAGCTGTTAAACAATGGTGCAAGAACACCTTTGTGTGGTATTTTCACTAAATATATAGCGGTTTCTCATGTATTAAACATGCATAATATGAATGCAGACAATGGATTGAGTGACCCCAGTTCTATAGAATAAATTTCTCTCTAGAATGAAATGCTCCCAGAATATAATAAGCTCTTATAAAGAAAATATTATTCTAAAAAAATGCTAAATTTGATGGGTATGATCACTAAATGATTATACACCTTCCCAAATGTCTGTATTTTGTTTCACATGGGACAAAAATAACATATAGAATGAAAAAATTGTGCTTCTTCCAGATACAAGAAAGATAAATCCAGTCCTACGATATTTTTATGGTTCTTTCTAATCATCACAAAGCTTAGGCTCCTATATGGATTTGAGGGGCCCACATACCAATTGACATGGCACAAACACAGAAGAAAATAAAATGAAAAACCATGTCAGCATAAAAACATTCCATAATGGAATAAAATTTATCATCTGTTTCCTAATATTGGAAAGGATCCCTGAATCCTTCATCATGTATTATCTACAGATAGAAAGAATTCCTTCTTGTTTTCAAAGCATCACTCCGGGTGTAGGGCCTGTTATGTAGGTAAATTATGTCATTCCTCTATAGTTATGCATGAAATGATAACACTTCATGGTACATATGCTTACTTGATGACCGAAACAATTGGTTAATGATATTGACGATTATTAGGATCTATTGATCGAGGATTGGAAATTACTGTGGGATTCATGTGTCACGTAGGAAGACTCTTATAGAAATGAATATTTCACATTGTGATCTATGTTTTAGGGTATTATTAATGACATTCCAACATATGGGAATTCATCAGGATATAACATTAAAGGATTTCATGGGTGTCATATCAGTGAACAAGTTAAAAAATAAATTAGGGTGAAAAATTCATCAAAGACCATGTTTCATGGACATTACTATTTTCTAACTGGATTACATAAGTCTTGATCTAAGATGACATCATTTGATAGATGTATAAATGAATATATATCACCATCTCCAATAATAGGTGTTCAACTTTTTGAGAAAATAAAAGATTTGGACACTAATTTTGGTAAACCATTTTCAAATTACCATATAAAAACCTGTTGAAAAAAGGGATTTTTTTTGAATCACCATACTAGAATTCCATGTTAGATGGACAATTTAATAATGTTAGGCATATTAAAAAAATCTATGTGATTGTGTCATCAATGCATTCTTTAATGCACATAGCAAAACATATGATGGAATTAAGGCTAGGTTGGACATGGATAATAAATGAATAAGAAAGGTATTAGTGCCAGTGATGTGTAAAAATCAAATTTTCCTCCTCCATTTGCGTACACTGTTTCAAGGCAGGGGAGATATCAATTTTTCATCATGTTGAATGATGTAATGTATTTAGATGACTATTTATTGAATATCAACAACATAATATCAATGACCAATTTAATGTTATGTGGTATGAAATTACTTGACTGCCATGTTTTGATGCAAGATCTAATTCATATATATTTACATTTCATTTTTACTTTGAATGTATATTATACATTCATGAAGATCATTTTCTTCTTCAATGATATATGTGGAAAAACATTTATCCTAACGAAATTTAAGAGTATAGAAAGAGGAATTGCCATCATATTTTGTGAATTAGAAATGTTCATCCCACCAACATTCTTTGATATGATGGTAAATTTGATTGTTCAATTTGTGACATAGATTCTATTATGCGATCTTATACACTATTGGTGTATGTACACCATTGAACTGTATATAAAGATTTCTAAAGGGTATTTCAAAAATTGACATTAGTTGTAAGGATGTATTATGGGTAGATATATTGTAATGGAAGCCGTTGATTTATGTAATGAATACCTTTTTGTTGTGGAATGCATTGGCCTATCAAAATCTCATCACACTGGGTAGATTGTGGGTGAAGGCATTTCTGGAATTGATTTTTTCATATTCAATATTACAGATTGGGAGTATACCCACCATTATGTTTGGCATTACCATTTCTCATTTGAGAAATATATAAAAACCCACAAAGACATTCTTAGGCATTTGAATCCATCAATGCCTAAAAGTTAGATATAAAATACAAAAAATAGATAGTTTATTGGATTGTTTCAAGACCATATATTTAAGAATTCATATGGAAATACAAAATCAATTTTAGAATGACTTCGATGGATTTCCATAGGATGAAGAGTGTATGTATTTTTTTAAAATGATTATGTAAATAACAATTATAAATTCTATAATAATTAAAATGATGAAGACAGTACCATATATAGTAGTGTGTTTATTCTTGTGGTTTTACTGGTTCATGTTTCTGGTGATTTGAAAAAAATCCTATTTATCCAAATGTGTCATAATTTGGCATCATGAAATAAATACGGGTGCTGGATTATACATACTTCCAAGTGCCTATTTTCTAATGAATGTGGGTTTAAAAGAGGAGTGATGTCAAAATGGATGAATTTAAATTTGTGAATGTTGATTTTTGTCTAGAATAGTAAAATAGAATACCATTTATAATTGTATTACATGATTTACATGTATTTTATTTCCCAAATCCAATAAACCGAAACTGGTCAATAAATTTGTTATCCACTAAAATTGCTTAAGGTTCAGATGAAAATTCAATAGAGGATGAACCTTATATTGGGATGTCAAAATCATTCTGTCATGGTCCCAATGTAGAAGATGTTTTTTATTTCATAAGTGACCAAAATGAAGGGATTTTGATAGTTAATATATGGGTAAAATTCATTCATCCCATACAAAAAAGAGACTTCACTAATCAAGTTATATTTTTTAAATATACATCAGGTGATATTAGGTAATTGTCTATTTTTTCTCCTTTTATGTAATATATATTAATTGTTAAACAACATCTGTTGATAATGATTTCTGCACATGATTATTCTCCAAATCTTGAGTAACAACAGTTCTCTCAACCTATTATTCCTTACAGTGTAGAAGAATAATATGTCTCTCAACTAGTTTTTGATACTTCTCCTAGTGTAGAGGTATAGACACCTTCTTCAAATTCTACTGATAGCACTTGGGATGGAACGTATTGATGATATTGGAACTGATGAAAAGATAGTCAAAAAAACACTACTAGCTAAAAAAATACGAGCATCATATTTTGACAGGGTTAGCAAAAAACCATAAAGAAAATCTAAAAGTCATAAAATATGATGTTGTATAGAATTAGAGGGGACAACATTTTAACCACATAAATTCCATTTTCAGTAGTTACATTATAATCGTCACTCGAAAATTAGTTCTGATGGATTTTATAGTCATGGAACCATGTTTTCTCCGAGCCTGAAACAATAATTCATGGTGATATTATGGTAACATTGTGATGTAATTATATTAATTTACTAAATAATAATGAAAAATTAACTTACACTTTTCCATCACTTGTATAGTCCATTTATAGTTCATGACTATCACATAATCAATGTATTAAGGGTTATAAGAATGATTCATAGAGTCATTCTCAAAATTTTAATGAAATGATATCTTAATGATACTGATGGAAAAATATACCAGCAACCATCTTAAATTCATGTGAACCAGATAACCCATAGAATGTGGGATGCATTTAGTATTCATCATGGAGAGAAGTATTTTTTAGGTAAACTATGTTAGGTAATATGTTGTTATTTGATACCTATATTCATCACTTCGACTGACAGTTTTTTATTAATGAAACATAAAATGAGTGTTGAAGGTGAGGAACGAGCAGAAAAACCCGTGTACCCCTACCATAAGACAATAATGGGTTATTATTCTCTTGAAAAAAATTTGTATCCATTTTAATTATTCCATATTAATTTTTTGTGACAAAAAACAATACCATAACTACGTTCCTCTATTTATAGGTAGATTGATGAATCCAAATACAATGCCAGTTCTATCCCACATATTTTTGTATAAAAGGATGAACATGTAAATAAATATGGGATACTAATATTTTAAAACACAATAAAAATAATGGAAACATATATATGTATGATATAACAAAAAAAAATTACTTTAAATCAATATAAAACTACAATGATTAATTATTTTCATATTCTATCTTTCTAACATAATCACAATAATTAGAAACACCCAAACCAGATGAAGAAATTATTTTGGTGGCCATGATGTAGCTAGAATAGTTCGACTATATCAGAGGTGCGGATTTTGGGGTGCCAATCAGAAATTTTTTTGAGAGAAAAACAGTTGGAAGATCAACGGGATAAAACAAAAATTATTAGAGTATGAATATCTATCATTGAAGAACATGTGAAATTGATGACAGAGTTCATGTATAATATAATGGTTGAGGGGGGGGGAGTGAAGGAACAACTCAAGATAAACCAGTGCATGGAGATCACACTCCCCCCCCCCACAAACATTGAGGTGTTCCATTCCTCTCAAAAAATATCCTAGTAGTGGTAATCAATGTTTTAATATTGTTTTGAAATTTTTTATTAATATAGTCACTGATTTCTTTCATGTACTGATATTGTACATGGATAAAAATATAGTTATTTATGTCTATCATCACCCAAAAATAGCCTTGTAGTGAGGTCTATGGCTTTCAATATCCACAATGCCACACTACACATCATACCACTTCTAACAATTCTAGTCAAAGTGGTTATTAATTTACCCCATGATACAAGCATCGAGCTACCAATTCCAATTAATGATGAATATATTCAAAAGGTATACAAATCTCTTGGAACATTCATCACATTACCGACACATCTTGTCAAAAAACAGGTCACAAATGAGGTATTTATTTATAATTTTTTTGATAAAACCTAAACACATAATGAAAAAAGGTCTGAACTGATTAATATTTTTATACACAGAGATAGGGAATGGGTAAAAAAAGAGAAGATAAAACCCATATTAAGGATCAACCAACCGATATGAAATGATCAACCAAAAGCCCCTTAAACCTATACATTCTATATCTACATTAATTATCATTGTAGGCTCATGTGAAAACAATTTTGAATGAAATTGGGGTTCAAAAAATTATTTTTGATGAAAATATGTAAAAAGGGGAAGATCCTGATTTCATTAGTGTTTTCAATGTAACTGAAATACGAGAGTATGATTGGAAAGGTGGATTAGTTGTAAATGTATACATGAAGTATGTCTTCATGATTTGATTTTAAAAAATCTTATATTCATTGATAATTATGAATAATACATTTCATATTTTTAAGTAGTGTATATAGGAAAAACAATTAATTCCATTTCACCCTGATGATAAATTTTGACTCGTTATTATTAAAATAATATCTATAGAAAAAATAGAAATAGAATTTGAGAATGATTATGAAAAGTTATAGGAGTTCTTAAATAAATAATCAGAAAAATTATAAATGATAGACTCTTCTTAATACCAACGATTCACGAGTAAAATAGTAAAATTTAATCATATCAAATATATTTTAATTTCATTCACTACTTATTCCACTGATGTTTTTTTGGATGATTTGGATGCTCATTAAGATATATTTGGATAATCAATAGATTTATTCCTTCGATTCAATGGATGCGTATACACCAAACTGAGCACAAATTATAGCATTGTTTCAATTTATAATACACTACAACCAACATTTTAGAACAAAACAAATAATTATAAACATTATATTATATTTTAATGAGGTATCTATTATGATATGGTGTTGGGTGAACATTTTATGCATCATTGAATCAGGCCAGATGAACTGAATAAGTAAAATAAAAAGTATATTGAATGGATAATTATTTGGATATATAGAATAATATTTAACTTTCTAAATACATATAAAAAAATTATTTTCAACATTCTTTCTTCATTTTCCGAAACAAAAAAAATGGAAAAAATATTTGTTATTGTATTTCTAAATTTATTAGAGAGATTATATTCCATGAAAAAACCTGCAGCCCTAAAGAGGTATTTTCTAATATAAAAATGGTTTCATTTAATATATTTATTTAAAAAATGTGTATTTATATTTTTTCAATACTACCAATATTTTCAAAAAGAGACTGTTACACTAGATGATATAGATTTATTTCAAAATGAATGGTTATCATACCTGATAGAATAATGAACACAAATAGTGTGAAGATGTGACCGATATGACTCGATGTGACTATTTTTATATAAAATTAATAGTATTTTTAGTAAATAGTATAGGTTATATAATAAAATATATTATAATGCATTATGATAAATTTTATAATTTAAGAAAATGTTAAATAAGTCATTTCTATCATTTCTGAATCAGCCACACCGAAATCTGAAGCACACTGTGACCATTATGATTTTAACTATGTATTTTTATATTAAATTAAAAATAAATTTTGAAAAAACAATAAGAGTCATACTAAGAAATGAGAAAACGAATTCTTATTATTTTGATAATTTAGGTAATGGATCCATCTATCATTTGTGATATTTTATAATAAAAAACATCTCTATCTGATGAATGGATTGAACGATATGACACAATGTGTATGTAATCAATTTAAAATTGACATTTTATCTCTTAACGAGTCACTCACAAAAAACCAATAAAACTCACATCAATTGTCTTAATAATTTTGGAAAAATATTAATATGATCATTTTTATGTGTATCAAGATGTCTCATGACAAACCGACACATGCTGCCTCTAATGTCACTCAAAATTTGTGTTTCCAGTTTGAAATGATATTATAGTAGTAAAACACAACTAAAATAATAAAAACTGAGAAAAAGATTAATAATTTTTTGATACATTAGGAAAATGATCTATAAGTCATTTTTGACAAGTTAGAATCAATTTTACCTCAATCCATTGCACGATGTGACAAGTATGCCTCAAAGTGTTTCTTTTTATTAAAAATAGACATAAATTTTAGTAATAAAACATTAATGGAATACTAAAAACTAAGCAAACACATTCATATATTTTTGATAATTTAGGAAAATGACCCATGAATAATTTTTAACTTGTATGAATCAACCCCACGAAAATAACATGCTCGAAGTGATAGGTATAAATCCAAATGTGTCTTCTTGTTGAATATTGACATTAATTTAACTAAAAAAGAACATCCTACAGAATATAAACTGAGAAAATTCTATCAGATTTTTGTGATACTTTAAAAAAATATATGTAATATTTGTGGTGTTTGAATCAACAGTACAACAATATGATGCATGTTGTAAACGATATAAGTAAATGTTTATATTATCAATTAAAAATTTATAATTTTTCCCAAAATATGTCACCCACTAAAAACCAAGAAACAAATTTTGATTGTCTTTATAAATTCTAGAAATGATTATTAATTCCCTTCTAACATGTACATAGTATTATCAGATCAAATCCATGCATGATGTTATTTATATAACTCCAAATGGGTGTTTTTGTTTTGAAATGATATTTTTTGTAAAAAAACAACACTGACATACTGAAAATCAAGAAAAAACATTGGGATTGTTTTGATACCTAATAACAATGATACATGAGTCATTTGTGTTGTATTGGAATTAACAACAACTCAATCAAGTAAACGATGTGACCGGTATATATCCAAATGGGTTTTTATATAAAATTGAAATTATCAAAAATAAAAAAAAATGTGACATGATGAAAACAATGAAATTGCATTCAGATTGTTTTCATACATTAATAAAATGATCCATGAGTCATTTATAATGTGTAAGAATACACCACAACTCAATCTAATTCATGGTGTGAGCCATATGACTAAAAGTGTCAATAATAATATTAGAATTTACTTGTTAGGTCAAAAAAATAACTCACAGAAAACCAACCAAACACTTAATTATTTTCTTCATAATTTGAGAGATGATTTTTAATTCCATTGTGATGTTTATGTAGTAGTATCATATAAATTGATTCACAATGTGGCTCGTATAACACATACTGGGTGATTCAAATTTGAGATGATATTTTAGTAAGAAAAAAAATCTTATACTGAAAATTATGAAAACCCATTCAGATTTTTAATACTATATAACAATGATCCATGTGTCATTTGTGATGTGTAGGAATAAAAAAACACCTCAATCTGAACAATGATGTGACTGGTATAAATCCAAATATTTGATTTTAATTTGTTATAATTTTTAGTAAAAAAATATAAGGCATAATCAAGACCATCAAAACCCATTCAGATTGGTTTTCTATTTTACGAAAATGATACATACATCATTTCAAACATGTCGAAATCAACCCCACCTAAATATGACACATGGTGTGACCTGTGTGACTCCAATTGTATATTTTTTAATAAAAATTGTAATTTAGTAATTAATTCTTTCATATTATTGTTTAATTTATTTCATTAAAGTATTACTAACAAAATTTTTGTTTTGAAATATAGGTGGAACCTTTTTCTTGGGTTAAGAAAATTTGTTAAGAATATAATACCATGGGAAATCATTTTTGAGAGGGGATTAAATATATCAAAGGATTAATCCTTAATTTGTTCAACTGTTCGTTGGATAATTGTATATGTAATTATATTAAACATTATTTTAAATGTATATATAATTGTTTTCCAATCCATTTTGTACCCTACATTGTTCTTGTGTGTACACTGCATTTTCTATTTTCTGTAGGTGGTGTGTGTGTGTGTGTGTTATTCAGGTGTTATTGGTGGGTGTTTTTTATGTACATGGGCTATTAGTGGGTGTGCTGCAATATAAATAGTATAATTCAAGAGGTTAGGTCTTTATCGGTGATATTCTGATTGCTCATAAAGGGGATCCTAATCAGATCATTTTTTAGAGTAGATAAAGGAAACCCATTATCATTTCTTTTTTATCACCGTTTAAGGGGACCCCCTTTATCTTCACTGAGATTAACAATTCTTTTCAAGTTCTTTAAAATGTGTTTTCTAATGCTGATAAATGAACTACTTGTATTAGTGTGGGGATCAATCGGAAATTGAAACCTAACATTCTATGGCATAGGAGATGATATTCCATCAGTATTTGGCCTCCATCGGGATGTATGAAATTTTATACAATCATTTTTTTCTACTGTTTCCTCTCTGAATAAGCGTAAATATTTTGAGAAATCATAGATTTTTTTTTGAAAATCCAAGTTCATCCCCAAATTTTTTTTATGTATAGTGTTTTTAAGGAATATGTAAAACCTCTAGAATAATTTACTTCATAAAGGTAATAATGTAATCTATGGAAGTTTTAGAAATCTAATATCTTTTTCATCTGAAACAATCATATTAACAAAATAGGGATTCTTTATTTTACGACATTGTTGATATACTGGAGTTGGGGAAGCATAATTTAGTTTTTTCATCCAGTCAATATCATCATTTTCATTAGATTCATCATGTGTTCTCATATAAATGTCTTCTTCGGTCAGAATCCCTTATCATGATGATGAATGAATATAAAATAGTAATCTATCAAATTCTCCTATCAGGTCCTCTCATTTAGATCAAGATAATTTTGATATTTTATTTTCTCCCCATTGTGCTTCTACACATAGAATTTCATTTAAACCCATATTTGGTTAAATGTTAGCTAACATTTTCAGGGTTCAACGATGGTATGACAACATTATTATAACAAGGGAAATATATGTGACCACTATCTGAATCATTGTCTAGTGCAAATTCTAAATAGATCTCAAACTATTTTTGAAAATCCAATGAGATCCAATCTGTTTCATACATCCAAATTCTATCCATTTTGTAAAAAAGGTATATTTCATTTTATAAAATAAATTAAATAATATTGATTTTTAAATGAAAATATGTTCAACTAAACAAGAACACATCAATTTATATGAAACCATAACTAAAACACAATTCTATATGAGAATCATAAAATTACTTAAAATATATTATAAATAAGAAATTATTATAAATATAAAATCTTGATATGTAATTCCATCATATCAATGAGTAATAATGTTCCAAATCCATCGAGGTTCCATGATTCAATGTAATAAAATGTTTCTTAACGAATATAAATACCTATGAGTGGTATTTAAATGTTATTTTATATATATAATTACATATATCATTAAGGTATGGATTATATGATTTCATCATGTTTCATGCCAAATTTATTCTATAAAACATTATTCAATAATTTTTATACATAATACTTATCATTTTCAACAATCTTATCATACATACATTCATAATACAATTTAAAAATAATATATTAAAAATTTAGATATTTGATGAATCATTTTTTTCAAAGGTTCATGATGAAATATGGTGAAAAGGACTTTTGGGTATGTAGTGCAATTTGTAGAGTAAGGTGAAACTAAGAAATAATCACACAAAATTAATCATATTCATTTTAAGCGGAATATGGAGTCCTTTTCTTATTACTATTCATAATGATTTTCATTAGATATTATTTTCTAAAAAATGAAATCAGTAAAGATTTTAAAAAACATATTTACAAGTTAGTAGTGATGTGATGATCGTAATGGAAATTAGAGTAGCAATACTAATCATAAATTTTTTTTGATGAAAATATATTCTACTTCTATTCATGATAATAACTAAGATGAATCCTATAAAAAACTATGTAACAAAATAAAAATGATATTTGTTACAATTGGAAACAGTAAAAAAAGTATTGAAATATCCCAGTTAAATGGTTTATAGGTTGTATCTCAACTTCTATGTTTCTCAAAAATTAAAAATTAAGGACACACTAGCAGAAAACACCAAATATATTTAAAAAATATTTCGAGCACAAAAAAGTGTATCTTTTTAGATCATTATGTTATAAAATTTTGATTACAAATTGTAAATAATATATAAGGGTTCCAAACTATATATTCAAAAAAAGTATTGGACTCAATGTCAAATATATAACAAGGATTTTTTTAAATTTATTTTATTAGAAAAAATTCATTATATGTCTAAATAGGTATGATCGTTATATGGATAGTGGGTGATCTTGGTATATGATAAGACACCCATCAATATGAGTTTCCAAAAAAAATAAGCCATGGGACCCAAACACAACACATAGAATCTAAAAAATCTTATATTATAACCTTTCACATGGAATCATGAAAAAATATTTTTTCATCACCAAACAACACATAGAAACCATGCATTTTTGATGAAACCAAAAAAAAATCTACTGAAAATATAGAAGAATAATATTAAATGGTATATCTATAACTCACCGATTTTATGTTGATATAAAACTAAATGAAAATAGAATCATGAGGATGGGTTTTCGCAGTTGGGTTAGAATATGGATGACTCCTATGGATATCTATTGAAAGAAATAGGAGGGTATGGGTTCACACAACTATGATGGGTGATTTTAGGATGAGAGGACAGGGATCACTATAATGTGAGATCTCAAGATGGGAAGATGGTTGCACTACGAAGGAAGAAGATGGTGTGTGGCTGGGAGTATGGGATCACATGGTATAGGGACCAGTAGGGTGGAAGGTATTTCTTGGAATGATCTTTATCAAGGAGGAGGGGAGTTCTCATTATAGGATTTGTTAGGGAGGAGGGGAGCGCTTTGGATGGGATCTACTATGGAGGAGGGAAGCACTTGATATGGGATCAGAAATAGAGGAGTGGAAAATCAAATACCCTTGAATTCGGGAAAAAACAATTCCAATGGTTTTTAATTTTATTACACATATATTAGATTATATAAATATTAAAAAAATATATTGTTATATATTTTTAATGGTTATCATGGAATTAGTGTATTAAGGACTGAGAGTATCTATCACTTTAATAATTACACAGATATTCCCTACTATGATGAGAACCATAAAATGCTATGATGGTATTGTTAAATATAATTATGTAGTTGGTTAAATTTATATTTGGGGAACATAGAATATTGAGTATCTTTTGTTTATACATATACGAGTTTGATATTTATCATTATTATTTATCCACAAAAAAATGTTCAATATGAGAGATTATGAGATCAAACCCACAAGTATGAGTTTAAAATGTTTTGGTGTAATTAGATATTCATATGTGAGACTGATTGTAATTGTCATAATCATTAATATTATCATTAATTCATTTCATGACTCACTGAATTGGATTTACTTTGTTAAAAATATGATTCCATATTTTCATGGGAATTATGGTTCATTGGGTGGGTCACAAATGAATTTTTATTGATATTTATGTCATTGAAGATCATTACCCTTCTATGTAGAGTGAAGATCATCAACTCAGATATTTTGTCATTCGATATAATATAAATTAGTTAAAAATTCTAGGGAAGTAGATCATCTTCATGTTCTGTTTTCTCTTATGTCGATATTTGATAAATTAGTTTATCATTCATGGATTTTATTCTATTGAAAATACTGAATGATCAATCAGATTAAAAAATTTCTCATCAACCATCTAGTCACATCCACATTTCTCAAAACATTAATTATCACGTGTAAATTTACACAAACATATTTATATATATATAACAAAATAAATGTATAAACACTAAAATTTATATAAAAAATTATTAACATCGATGATTTTTTAACCACCAGAGGATGAAACTACTAATGATAATTAAATTGAAAATACCAATGAGTGATAAATGAATTTATAAATTAAACTAAAACACTTACTAATAATGTTTCATTAATATAATTTAGATAATATTAAGACAACTAGTTTTATTTTAAAAAAAACTATAAATACATTATTAGTCAAAATTATAAAACATTCATTATGTCTATATAGAAAAAAAGGGAATTCCAGTAAGATCCCATTTACAAATCAATGATAATTCAACAAATCCTGGAGAAATATGAATTTAAATTTCCAATAAAAAGAATATTAAATATTTATTTATATATAAACCAATTTGAAACACTGAAGAAAATGTTTCATTGTTATTTATATGATCAGGCATGAAGCACCTATATTGGGAATCTGTTAGTGACATAAAACCCTTTTGATTGGAGATTTGAAAGAATGAAAAACAAAATGAACACTATAATAAATAACATTCATGAATATTTAGAACAATAATCCTCACCAGGAACATCAATTGGGAACACACTATAATGGTATATAAAAAATGAGATGATAATGGGATAATGAGGAATGTGAAAATGGTGTAGCCATATCCAAATAGATTTATACATAAAATCACAAGAGGGAACCCTATGAGTTTGAGTATTTGATGAGGAGGGGGAACCTAGGGGGTTACATTACCTGATATTAAGGGATGGAGAGTGGGATGGGCAAGGTTAAAATTTTCATTAAATAATTCTGATGGAATTTTAGTATATTTTTATAAAATATTAATGATTCATGTTGTTTTTTGTGATATATACATGTTTAATCAAAAATGTACATAAACCATGAATCCTTAAAAAGGAATACTCATGAACATACATTAGTGGATAACATGTTAGAATAATTTTGTCCCATCATTGAAATGTGGCTATGTAACATTGAAAACCTGATAAATACTGTCTCTACGGGGATATATATAGTCATATTCAACCATTATAAATGAAAATGATTCATAAAAATCAAAATAATTAGATATTCCGGCCTAAAAAAATATAAAATAATTTAATTAATAATATATAAATTTTTTTGAAAAACACTGTCTGGGGTCAAAATTCTTCACACCATAATGATTACTTCCCTATATACCCACTAAAAATGAGGATGATACTCAATGAAATATATCACTTTGAAGGAATTGAGAAGCTAAAACACGTTCTCCAAAATATAAAATAATCCTAATACACAATAAATAATCTCATAAATTCCAAGAATATGTAATCCCTTAGGGGATAACTATAAGTCCCCGGCGTTAAACATTACTTAATCTTGGGTTATTACAAGAATACACATTGAGTATCTTTTTCGGTTTAGTGTTTTATAGAATTAGACCATAAATCATGCATTTCATTCGACATTTAAAGAAGGTGGTTACATAAAAGAAAGAATTCATTTTCTCCCATCAAGGAAACATATTTAAAATAAAACATGGATTCATTCTTGACAATTCCTTGAAATATCATCACATAATGTAACTTTCCCTTGACCTGTGAAAAACATTTCAAAACATGGGATAAGCATTAAAAACTCAGTAAGGGATATAAAAATATGAAACGAAAACATTAGTCCATGTATACATAAGAATCAATTAAATCATACTTTATTCATAGAATATAAGCACTTTAACATACCTCAATAAGTCATATGTTTTATGAATAACTCATAGAAATCATAAGACATAAAGGTAACTTGAGGCATTAATAACATTCTTATTTAGGGAGTAACACTCATGGTCACATTTGGAATACCCATTACATTATATTCCCTAAATCTATTTGGATAAACCATAGCATTTAACTCATTCACGTTATGAAATACATTGGAGAGCTATATCGGGCTCACTCGCCCTTAGTTTATCACGGAACCACCCATCTTCATTAACAATTCCCAAGAACCATAACATAATCGTATCACAAAAAACATGCATAAAGGAAACATAACATTTCCATATTTCAATCACAAGATATCAAAAACACATTTATATAATAAAAAAATTATAAAAACTATTTTCTATAACATAATAAATGAAAACTAAAACATGGTATTTATTTTTCATTTAATAAAATGGTATGGCTTGTAGAGGAAGCCAAAACTCAAATAATGGTCATGGCGGCGAAGAAGTCGTTGTCGCTACATACGTAATACAAAAACATTTCCTTTTTTCATTTAGTAAAAGGAATCATACAAAAATATTCCTTTTGAATAAAATTAAAAGTCAAAGGGTTTTATACGTCATATAAAAGAATGTTGTTTATAAAACAAAATATGCCTCAATGAAAGAAGATTGAGATGAATACCATTTCCTCTTGTCCGACATGACTCGATCGTTCATTAATCACCTAAATAATAAAAAAGGGTTATTTTATACTTTCTTAAGAACCTTTTTCAAGTTCATTATTCCTTTTATATCACTTATTACCATGTTATGAACATTATGTAATCATTTATGTTAATAACAGTCATTTTGTCGATCCTTGGTACTTGAGTCAAAAATTAACTTCATATAATTAAAAGTTGTTCATGTGGTAAAATAGACATTATATTCAAAATTATATTCATCCATTAGATATAATATATTTCAAATATATCCTTTATATACATGAATTTTTAATATTACATATCATTTAGAGGTAAGAAATGAAATGCACCATTCATGGAGACGGTAAGTCGTACATACGCATGAACGCTACGTTCATTTCTATTTTGTATTAAATGGAATGAAATAATAATTATATATAGGTATATTATAATTCCAATATAATATCATAAATAATATAATTAACTCCATCCTTCATACATCCCACATATTTCATTAACGATTCAAGTCACTTTGAGGGGGTGGTAGACCGCAGTTCTAAAGATGAAAATATCATGTTTACCCATAATGGAAACCATAAAGGTATTCCATCAGGGAAAAATAAATAAGCATAAGAAAAACATTAACATAATATATATCACATATAAATATAGTGACATCTTAATGGCCACCCTGAAAGGTGTTAAATGAAGATTGAACAATCATCGTTTCGTGAGGCAGTAAATTGCCACTCACATAAACAGTATGTTCTTTAACCATTAGACAAAAGTGTGTGTAAGTTTAAATCTAATACTTCTCATAAAAAATACTAGTATATTAAAGATACTATTTTTGTTATAAAATAATGTAATAAGATGTTTATATGGGGTTGTAGAAGCAAAATAAAACAAAAGAACATAAGAGAAGGCATTACCTTTAAATCGAGTAACTCCCCTTAGTTTGAACCATGAGGGTTTCTTGAAGAGATTTTTGCCTAATGTAAGGCTTCTATGATGAAGAGAGGGATGTGGAGTGATAAAATGCTCAGAGTATGGCTGAGCCAATGGATTTATAGGTGTGGGTAAGGTGGTAGAAGTGGGAGCCTTTTATAAGAGGGATAAGGGGCACTCTTGGAATGTCATGAAATGTTACTTTATTCGAAAATAAGATTCAGATTTTAAAGGTCCCACAATGATATATTTCGAGGGTAAGGTGATAAGGGTTCGAAATACACCCATCCAATAGGTTTTTGACATGTTTATTTCTTATATTTTACATTATCTTTTCACGTTATTTAAATGGTTCATTAATGAGATAATCACAGCATCATCATGGTGTCATGAATAAATTTATTTATATAATGTCTAAAAATTATAAAAAAAAATACCATGATGTAGGAAATATTTTAATATTTACAATGACTATTTATACTCTAAGATATTATTTATTTATACAAAATCAAATATTTTTTACTTAGGTGTTACATACTTTTGTTATATTTAACTTTGGTTAAAAATAAAAAGATAAAATGTCACTATCACACAAAAGTGATTCCATGGGGTCCCAAAGATTGGCACAAGGCATACCATGGTCGGCCATGACACAACCAGTAGCATTAGGAAACATTTTTGGGTCATTTTATATTATTATGATATTATTTTATTACCCTTAACTTCCTGATAACTAATTAATCACGATAATTAATGATATTTACCGTCGTTACTATTCATAATGTCCACAGACAAAAGATTCTTAATTACATAATTTGGAAATTTTGATTCCAAATATGGAATCCATTTTACAAAATTCCAAAAACAGAAATTATAGTAATTAATTTAAAAATAATTCCCATTGTAAAAACAAATAGCGGGTTTTTAAATGATGTATATCAAAAGTTTGACACTTCTTTATGCCCAATTCCAATGTGAAATTAATAAAAATGACCAACCTTGGATTAAATGGTAAAAATATATTCATATTACACTTTAAAACAATTTAAAAATATATTCTATCCTTATAATTAAATTATATAAAAAATCAATTTTGAAGTAAAATGTAGTACTTTTCACTATTCATTAAAAAATGAACATTGTGAGAAAAATACAAAAAATTTATCCAAAGTAAATTTCAATTTCCAAATCATAATGAATAAGTTTATTTTGACAAATAGAGGTTATAAAATTGTTAAAATATATATTTAATAATGGTTTGCAATAAAAGGTAGTAAAACCATCTTTCAAAAAATATTTGAGTATTTTATGCTTAAGATTGGATTTATTCTCATTTTAAGCCTATAAAACACTATATAATTCATAAATATACATAGAAATGAAAATATATTACTCTTTAATATCTTGGGATGTCAAATCCTTCCCCCCTTTAGGATATTGTGTCCACGCAATTTATTTAATTATCGAATAAGTGGTGGTATTTATCTCTCATTGAGTTTTCAGATTCCCATGTTGCCTCTTAAATCATGTGGGTTTTCCACAAAAACATTACTTGATGAATCACCTTATTCCAAAATACTTGCTCCATGTGGTTAGGAATCTAGACTGGTTTTTCCTCATAAGATGTATTCTCTTCCAGCTAAACTATCTCTGGACTCAAAACATGAGATGGATCTAGCATGTACTTCCATAACATTGAATCATGAAAAACATTGTGTACCTGAGATAAACTTGGAGGTAAATCGAATTGGTATGCAACTGATCCAACACTCTCTATAATTTCATATGGTCCAATGAACCTTGGAATAATCATTCCTTTCGTACCAAATCACATCACACTTTTCCATGGTGAAACTTTGAGGAAGACATGATCACCTACCTCAAAAGAGAGATCCTTCCTCCTGTTGTCTGCATAACTTTTCTACCTAATCTGAGCTTTTCTCATGTGTTTCTGTATCATCTAGCCTTTTTCTACCAAATCTTCTACCAATTCGGGTCCCATCAACATCCTTTCACCCACTTCATCCCAAAAAGCTGGAGTTTGACACTGCTTCCCATATAGTGCCTCAAATGGTGTCATCTGTATACTGAAATGAAACTGTTATTATAAGAAAAGTCAACCAAAGAAAGATGTTGGTCCGAACATCCCTGATAATCCATTGAACATGAACGTAGCATATCCTCCAATATCCGAATTGTTCATTATAACTGCCCATCTGATTGAAGTTGAAAATCTGTACTAAAATTTAATTCAGTACATAAAGACTTTCGAAGTCCTTTCCAAAAGTTAGAAGTAATCCTGGGATCACGATCTAATACAATAGAGAGGGGAACTCCATGTAACCTGACTATTTCATTAATATTCAAACGAAAAAGTATATCTAGGGAAAAATTTTCTCTTATATCAACGAAATGAGTAGATTTAGTCAAGCGATCAACAATAACCCTGATTGCATTACAACCTCGAGGTGTCTTCAGCAATCCAACAATGAAGTCTATGGATATATTCTGCCATTTCCACTCTGGCATTGGTAAAGGCTAAAGCATCCCTTTCGATAACTACCACTCTGCTTTAACCTGTTGACATGTCAAACACTTCACAGTAAAATCAAAAATATCTCTTTTCATTCCATCCCACCAATAATACTCCCGAAGATCTCTATACATCATAGTACTTCCTGGATGAACAGAAAACGGAGAACTATGAGCTTCACATAACAAATCGCCCTTCAACTGTGAATCACAAGGTACACACAATCTCTTCCCAAATCTCAAAACACAATCATTATTAATGTTGAATTCAGGTAAAACACCCTTCTGAACCAGCTATACCTTTTTCTGCAACTCACTGTCTTTCTTCTGAGCGTGCTTAATTCTTTCTGATAGGGAATATTTCACTGATACCTGAAACAAAAAAGAAGAACAACCTGCACCAAAAACTTATATGAAAAATTCCATTAAATACTTAACCAAAGGATCACCTTCCAAACGTAACATGGTTAATGAATTATTACTTTTTTGACTCAAATTATCAGCCACTTTATTTGCTTTTTTCCCTGATGGTAATGAATTGTACAATCATAATCCTAGATTAATTCCAGCCATCTCCTCTGTCTCATGTTCAATTAATATTGATTGAATGTATAATTTAAACTTTTGTGATCAGTATATATTTCACACTTTACAACATACAAATGTTTTCTCCAAATTTATAAAGAGAAAATAGCAGTAGCTAATTCTAAATCATGTGTAGGGTAATTTACCTCATGAGTTTTCAATTGACGTGATGCATAAGCAATTACGTGATCCTTCTGCATTAGGATGCAACCAAGTCATGTCAAGGAAGCATCAACGTAGATAAGAAACTACCCATTCCTGGATGGTAGTTCCAAAACTGGATCATTCACCAATCTTATTTTAAATTCCTGAAAACAATCATCACATTATTTTGTCTAGATAAACTTAACACCCTTTCGAGATAGCTTATTCATTGGACTAGATAACTATGAAATTTTTTAACAAACCTTTGGTAATCGCCTGCCCAACCATAAAGACTATGAATCTCGGTAACATTTGTGGGTCTTTTCTATTCTTCTAAAACAATTGTTTTTGCAGGATCAACAGATATTCCATCTTTAGAAACAATGTAACCATGGAAAGAAATTTTATGGAACCAAAACTCACACTTACTAAATTTCCCATTCAATTTTTTTTTCTTTTAAGGTTTGAAAAATAACCCTTAAATGACTTTCATGCTCCACCTTAATTTTAGAAAACACCAAAATATCATCAATGAAAACAACCACAAACTAATTTTAGAACTCCTGGAAAATTATATTCATAAGGTCCATGAATAAATCGGGTGCATTGGTTATCCCAAAAAGCATTACTACAAATTCATAATGGTCATATCTTGTACAAAAGGTAGCCTTCGGAACACCTGCTTCCATTACCTTCAATTGATGGTACCCTGATCTAAGGTCAATCTTTGAAAAATACTAATCTCCCTGGAGATGATCAAACAAATCATCGATATGGGGCAATGAATATTTGTTCGTAAAAGTGATGTTATTCAAGGCTATATAATCAATGAAAAGTCTCGTTGAACCATAATTCTTATTAACAAATAATACAAGAGAACCCCATGGTGATGTGCTAGGTTGAATGAAAACTTTTTCTAAGAAATCATGTAATTTCTCCTTCAACTCTAAATGTTCAATTTGAGCCATTCGATAAGGGGGTTTTGAAATGGGCTTATAATCAGGAACTATGTCAAGAGTAAATTCAACTTCCCGATATGGTATTATTTTAGGAAACTCATCAAGAAAAACATCAGGATACTAATTTACCATTGGCATATCATAAATCTAAACGGTTCCTTTGTTTTCAACAATATGGGAAAGGTAACATTCATTTCCATCTGTTACAAGTTACTCAGCCTCTTGATATGTTATCAACAATAAGGGTTCATTCTTGAACACAAACCGAAAGTCTTTCTGAAAAGAAACTTCTTTACCTCTACAATCAATATTAGCATGATAAACAGAGAGACAATCCATATCCAGGATAACATCAAACTATACTAATGGTAATATAACAAGGTTTTCAAGTAGGTTATTTCCACATATAAGGATAGCAAGATTCTTATAAAATCTTTTTGCCTCAACATTTCCTTCCTGTGTTTTTACCACAAGTTCAGGAGTCATTTCTTAACATCGAATTCCCAATTTACTGGAAAAAATTTCAGCTCTGAAAGAATGTGTAGACCACAAAACAAACAACACATTGGCATAATATGAAAAACAAACAATGTACTTGATACCACTTCATTTTATGGCCCAACAACTGCTAAAGTAGTTGTGAAGGATTTCACCACACATTTCTTCTTGTATTCTGATTGCTCCCCATCATTTGATCTCTTCATCAAACACTCGTTTTCATAATGACCCATCTCATTGCACTTGAAACATTTCACTATCTGTAAATCAAATTTGGTCTTACCATCACCCTGATCTTTTTCAGTGTAATCACGAGCCTTATGTTTGATCATACCACTTTAGCATCACTTTCCAGAATTTAAAATACATTCCCCAGCATGATTTTTACCACATTTATCATGAACTGAAAACATAGTTTTCTTACCATCAGACCTTCTTGAAGGATTCTTCCCATTCTCCTACCACTGTGGTCTCTTCTAATGTTGGTTGTTATAGAACACTTGATCATCGAAAAACTCCATTTCTGCCTTCTTAGCACATATAACAAGCTTTTCATAACTCTTGAACTCATGAGAAGCTAATGCCCTTCGATATTTTGTATTTAATCCTGAGTAAAAACGATTGATTTTACTATCAAGGTCTTGGAAAAAATTTGGAGCATACCTTGCCAATTCAGTGAACCTTTCATCATATACAGCCACTGAGTCTTCCTCTTGCCTCAATTCCATAAATTGTTTTCCCATCCTATGTTGAACTGCCTTAGTAAAATATTTCTCAAGAAACATACCTTTGAATTCATCCCAGTCAAGAGCATCAATATCATCAGTATCCTTGATATTTTTAACAATCGACCACCGCTGATCTGATTAACCCTCAAAACAGAAAATATCAAGACTATACTTTTGATAGTATGAACACCCCATGACATCAAAAATATTCTCCAGTTCTTTAATACACCCTTCAACTAGCATAGGGTAAGCTGGTCCTCTGAATGATAGAGGATGTTTCCTCATGAAGTGGTTCCCCACTGACATGTTCCTCTATGGTTGATCTGGCTGATCTCATGCAAGGATACCACCACCATTTATCTCTTCAGTAAAATGCGTCATTACTGCAAAAAACTATTCAGTTCAAATTCCGACTATCTGAGGATGCTGACATGGAAGGTCATTTCCTTCTGTATGCCTTCCTAGTGCTGCTTCCCTGTTTCCTCTACAGAAAACCATTCTGAACAAACATGTCTCATATGATGCAACATCGTAATCTTCATGTTTACATCATTTCAATTTGACCATAAAAAAATATTTTTGGATAATTATTTAATATAATTCTAACTCTTAAAGTTATCTAAACAGAACTATGATACCAACTATAAGGCCCTATCCATAAACATTACTTAATCATGAGTTATTACAAGAACACATTGGGGAACTTTTTAGATTTAGAGTTTTAGAGATTTAGATCATAAATCATGTATTGCATTCCACATTTAATAAAGGTGGTTACATAAAAGACAGTATTCATTTTCTCCCATCAAGGAAACATATTTAAAATAAAACATGGATTCTTTCTTGACACTCCCTTGACACTATCATCACATCATGTACATTTCCATTGACCAGTGAAAAACATTTCAAAACATGGGATGAGCATAAAAAAGCTTAGTAAGGGATATAAAAATATGGAATGAAATCATTAGTCCATGTATACATAAGAATAAATGAAATCAAACTTTATTCATAAAATATAATCACTTTAACATACCTCATAAAATCATAAGGTTTGTGAATAACTCAGAGAGGTCATATGACATAAAGGTAACTTGAGACATTCATAACATTCATAAAAATGGAGTAACCCCTATGGTTACATTTGGAATACCTGTTATAGTATATTCACAAAATCTCTTCCGAGAAACCATAGAGTTTTACACCATCACATTACCCCAATGAAATGGAGAGCTATATCGGGCTCACCCACCCATAGTTTATCATGGAACCACCCGTCTTCATAAACAATTCCTAAAAAACATAACATAATCATATCACATAAATCATGTATAAAGGAAACATAAAATTTTCACATTTCAATCATAGTATATCAAAAGAACATTGATACATTAAAAAAATATAAAAACAATTTTCAAAACCAAAAGAAAATAAATGTTAAACATGGTATTTATTTTTCATTTTAAAAAATGTTATGGCTTTAGAGGAATCTTAAACTCAAATAATGGTCATGGCGGCGGAGAAGTCATTGTCACTGCATACATAAGACAAAAGAATTTCCTTTTGTTGTTTAGTAAAACGATTTGTATAAAAATATTCCACTTGAATAAAATTAAATTTCAAAGTGGATTATACACCGTATAAAAGAATGTAGTGTATAATACAAAATATGCCTCAATGAAAGGAGATTGAAACGAAGTCCCTTACCTTGTGTCTGACTTGACTCGATCGTTCTTTAATATCCTGAATAATAAAATAGAGTTAATTTCTACTTTCTTAAGAACCTGTTTCAAGTTCATTGTTCCTTTTATATCACTTATTACCATGTTATGAAAATTATGTAATTATTTATGTTAAAATCGGTCGTTTTGACGATTTGTGGTACTTGAGTCAAAAATAAACTTCTTCTAATTACAACTTGTTCATGTGTTAAAATATCCATTATATCCAGAATTAGATTCATGATTTAGATATCATATATATCATATATATCCATTATATACATGCATTTATAATATTACATAACATTTAGAGGTAAGAAATGAAAAGCACCGTTCAAGGTAACGGTAAGCCGTATGTACGCATGAATGCTACTTTCATTTCTATTTCATATTTCATGGAATGAAATCATAATGATATAAAGGAATATTATAAATCCAGTATAAAATTATATATAATATCATTAACTCTATTCTTTATACTTCCCACATATGGAATTAACGATTCAAATCACTTTGAGGGGGCAGTATTCTGCACTTCCTAAAATGAAAATATCGTGTTTACCCATAATGGAAACCATAAAGGTATGCCATAAATGAAAAATACAGAAGAATATGGAAAAAATAATCATAATATATATCATATATAAATAACGTGACATCATAATTTTGACCATGAAAGGTGTTAAAAGAATATTGAACAATCATTGTTTCGTGAGGCAGTAGTTCGCCATTCACAGAAACAGTAGGTTATTTGACCATTAGACGGAAGTGTGTGTAAGTGTAAATAAAATAAATCTCATAAAAACATACTTGTATATTTTAGATGCTGGTTTTTTTACAATATAAATGAATAAAAATAGTTTATGGGGTTGGAGAAGCAAAATAAAACAAAAGAACGTAAGAGAATACATTACCTTTAAATTAGGTTAGTCCCCTTAGTTTGAACCACGAGGGTTTCTTGGAGAGATTTATACGAATGGTAAGGATTCTATGATGAAGAGAGGGATGTTGATAGATAAAATGATCAGATTTTGGCAGAGCCAATGGCATGATATGTGTGGGTAAGGTGGTAGAGGTAAGGGCCCTTTATAAGAGGGGGAGAGGCACTCTTGGAAAGTCATGAAATGTTACTTTATTATAAAATGAGTTTCGGATTTTAAAGGAGCCAAAATGTTATATTTAAGGTATAAGGTGATAATGGTTTGAAATCCACCCATACAATAGGTCTCTGACAAGTGTAAGTCTTATATTTTACATTATCCTTTCATTTTATTTAAATCGTTCATTCATAATGTAATAACTACATCATCATGGTGTCATATATAAATTCATTTATTTAATGTCTAAAAATTATAAAAAAAATACCATGTTTTAGGAAATATTATTATATTTCCAATTACTATTTATAGTCTAAGAGGTCATTTTTGCAGACAAAACTAAAATTGTTTTACTTAGTTGTTACATACTTTTGTTATATTTAACCTTCATTAAAAATAAAAAGATAAAATGTCACTATCACACAAAAGTAATTCCATGGTGTCCCAAATTTTGGCACAAGGAATCCCATGGTCGACCATGACACAAAATGTAGCATTAGAACACAAGTTGGGGTCATTTTATATTATTATGATATTATTTTATTACCCTTAACTACCAGATTACTAATGAATCGCGATAATTAAAGATAATAACTATCATTAATATTCATAATGTCCAAAAAACAAGATTCTTAATTACATAATTTGGAGACCCTGATTCCAAATATGGAATCCATTTTACCAAATTCTAAACACAGAAATTGTAGTAATTAATTTAAAAATAATTTCTGTTGTCAAAACAAATAGTGGGTTTTTATGAAATGTTATCTATCAAATGTTTGACACTTGTTTATGCCCAAATAAAAATTAAAATTAATCACAATGACCAATGTTGGATTAAATGGTAAAAATATATTCTAATTACACTTTAAAACCAATTAAAAAGATAATCTAACCATATAAATAAATTAGATGAAAAAGTAGTTTGAAGTAAAATGCAGTATTTTTCACTATTCATTAAAAAAATGAACATTGTCAGAAAAAAACCAAAAATTTATCCAAAGTAAATTTCAATTTACCAATACTATAGAATAACATTATTTGAAAAATATGGCTTATACAATTTCAAAATGTAGATTTAAAAACGGTTCACCATCACAAGACGGTAAAATAATCTTTCAAAAATTATTAGAGTATTATTTGCTTAAGATTGGATTTATTCTCATTTTAACCCTCTAAAACACTATCTAATTCATAAATAGATAGATATTTGAAAATATATTACTGATTACTTACTTGGGATGTTATAATAACTCACACATGAAAACATATATAGGAATCAATAAATAAAGACATATAATTGGTTTTCGCCACATTTAAAAACTCAACTTGTACACTAGATCAAACGAAATAAAGAAAATACAAAATATTTCATAGATCCAACTACTTAACACTCAAATGAAGAAAATAAAACAACCATAGAATCATATAAATATTATTCGACTCCTAGAGCAAAATAATTACCCACCAAGATGAAATAATATAGATTAAAAAAAATGGTTATCTATAGGAAAAAGAAATTTGGAAGATACACCGTAGAATCCCCACCAAAACATTCCTAGTGGATATCATAACCTTAATAAGACTCCATTGATTCAGTGATAATGACCATTAGGACACTCGTCATTATCATCTAACAAAGAACAAGAGGAAAAAGGCATAACTCATGAACATGTATCTTAAAAAACAATCGAATAAATAGTTTTTGAAGAATAATAAATGGATAACCTAAAAATTCCTAGCTAAAGCATGAATCACGGTGGTCCCATCAATCCAAAGAGATTACAGTCATTGAATATCTTTACTAGTTCTACATTAATTTTATATACCTGAATAGCAACCATGGTTTGTTCTCAATGTTCTTATAGTTTAAATAAAATTTCACAAATCCTAACATCACTAAAAACATGAAATTATAATAAATTATAATGATACATTGGTAAAATTAAATGTTTTTCATATAATTAGAAATATAAAATAAACATTTGAAGTTACATATAGAAAATAATTACCTTAGAATATCAATTAATTAAACTCCAATTTAGATGATCACCAAATCCCGAAAACACCCAAGAATGTAGGGATAATAATTGTAATAACAAAGTGAACACAAGACTAAATAAATAAAATTTTTAAAACAATATTCAAGATAATTTGAAATCACATCTCAATTCAAAATGTGAATAGTAATTAAATAAACCAATAATGACCCCTAATATAATAAAAAAACAAAATTAATAAAAATCCCACCAATTATAACATTTTAGAAATCTCTTCATTTGGTTTTAAAATATATATCTCCATATATAGTCTTATTTTATACTCCAAAATTTCTCCACAATTACATTTTTATATCCCATAATTTCAAAAATAATTTTTATTTTAATAAAAAATAACCTTACTGGTTAAAAAAACATTTTGATTTAATAGAAAGTGTTCAAATTATAAAAACAACAAAAAAAAGTTAAATAAAATATATGAATAAGAAAACACATGATTAAATTTTAAACCTAATATTACAAATTTAAATCAAAAATTATTTTCAAAACACATTCTATTCCATTTTTGAATGAACATTATTTTTGTTAATCCATATAGATTCACATTAAAACCATTGTAATATTCTCCAAATTCTTCATCCCCATGTAATAAAGACCCAACTGATCAAAATTTTTCAACATAAGTCTATTCAAATTGGTACTACTGACAATGCATGAATTGGACATATGGCATGGTGGACATTTTTTAATCACAAAACATATATTGGGTAAAATAAATAAGCATGTATATAAGATCCACAATGTTTAATAATTCGTGTGAGAAATTTTTTTACAATGGTCTCAACATATGTATCATACATCAAAACATAAGATTCCATAAAATAGTTCAAATTGAAATAAATAAATATTAATTAAAAATTAATTTTCCAAACTCTAAATTTATAGGGTAGTTAATGTTTTAGAATGAGAATGTGTCTGCCAAAATTTGCTTATACCTCTCAATAAATCTGAACTGAATCTCACTCCATCCAGTAGACAACTCAGATAATATTGGGTGTAGTATAAAATATTCCCTTTTACATTCCATTTCTTAGTTTTAATTTTTAATGAACCAGATATGGTTGTCACATGAATCGACACATGAACTAGCACACCAGTAACATGTGGGAAAATGTTATTCATCATGGGTTGGAGACAATTTATATAAAATTATAATATAATAAATGGGAATAATATATTCCAATATAAAAATGATTTAAAAATTAGTATAATTTTTATATTATTCTGGACATGACCCATCTTAATGATAGAATACCATGCCAATACAAATAGTAGTGTTAACAATATAATTTTTTTAAAAAAATTCACCATCTCTCACCACAAAAATAATCTTTGACATTATCACAAAACATATACATATATAGTGCCCACTAAAAAATTAATGTAGACTTTTAAATACCAATTTATGTATATGAATTAAATCAATAAAAGTAAATATTAATATTCCAGATAAAACCATTCCATTTGACCTACGGCCAAGCTCTATCCAATCCATAGATCCTAACCCAAGAGTGAAATCAATATTCTATAAAATTCATCTCTGTCTACAAACACTGAATGGCATGAGAATGGAATGGGGATAAATATAATAGTTGTAAAACACCCCATATCTCATGTGTTTCATTTTCCAAAGAATGAAAATAGTTATACATTTGGAATACATTAATTTGAAAATTGTGTTTTTTTATAATATGTAAAACAAATCCATGGGAATTGTTTTAAACATATTTTCAATAAAAAAGATAATTTGGAAATTCATTTATATAAAATTTGTTATAAAATATTTTGGATTAATTTGTTTGAAATGTATTAATAAAACATGACAAATCTAAACAGGTACCTGAACACATTAAAATAACTAAGATTACAATAATTTAAAAGAAATATAATATAATAATGAATAATTAGTTATAAACAATATCATATAATTGATATAATGATTAATGTAAGAAAATAAGTGTATTATAACGTAATTAAATGGTAAAAGAAAACCATAATATGGATTGTTTAAAATAAGCATAATGGGAGAAACAACAAATAACAATTATTTTATGAAAACCTTGCACTTATTCATGACTAAAAGTGGTCCCTACATTACATTAATTGAAATATATCTACTTCCATAGTTTGGTGGGATATCTGCATCCCCACCAGTTGAATGTGTATATAATTTTGTCATAGTAATGGAGAGAAACATAATTATTGGAATAGACCTAATTTATTTTGGTCTGAATACCTATATGTATATGGTTTCCCTAGAAGTTTAAAAATTAAGAATAACCAATATTCGAAGGAATGTAGTTAGGAATTAAATTTACATCTCCAATTATAAATCACATTTGAGACCATTTTCACTATCCAATTAAATGAATTCAATAAGAAACTATAGCATATATTTTTTATAATATTTTAGTCGAGACATTTATATATATATTATATATCAATAAGAAATAAAATGTTAATTTCATACATTTTTTCCTTTTAAAAGTAAAAAAACATTAAAATAATCAATAAAAACTAAAAATGTACCCTTTTTTTGACATACATGAAAATAAAATTCGGACATCCATTTTATATATCAATTATTTTAATTAATAATTGTGAAACACATTATTAATTATCCCCATATATATATAGATATATATATATCAATATATGAGCTTACATATCCATATATTGTCATTTTTATGTGTATACATATGCACAAATATTTATATAAAATATAAATATTCTACAAAACATTCTCAACATCACATATTAATTAACCACATAATTAAGTAATTTTTAAACGAAATTAAATTTTAAAAATCAGGGATTCTAAAACATTTACCCTAAAAAACTCATAGATTAAAAGTGGTTTTATTAAAATGTTTTCAAATAATTTAAAGACACCCAAATTTACTTTGGAAACAATTATAAATATTTCATTTGTAAACAACATAAATTATTTTTTATATGTAGACATAAATTATAAAAATGTCTATAAGAACCAATTTTGCAATAAAATTCAATTCCCGAAAACCAGGAAAAACAAGAATTTATAAATATAATTAATCTAAAATAGAATATATAATTTCATATTAACCAATTTGAAACATACAAGATCATTAGGTATATTAGGGAAAAGAAAAGGAAAGAAAACACATACAAAGTGAATGATTTAAAATTTTATAACATTTTATAATAGAGAGATAATGGATTGAAGATCACAATTCACTACTTATCAAAGTGTGAGAAAATAATTTAGAACCTAAAACCACACCTATGATTCAGATAGGGTTTGGGTAGTAATGGGGGAAAAATATATTAGGGAATTAGATGAAAGGGGATATGAAGAAGGAAAATCCTTAATGAGACTAATTTACTCTTTACATTTAAAGAGGAAAATCAATGAAATAGAGGAGGATAGGATTGTGAGTATCTTTAGGGGACTACATTTTGTGTACATCATAAGATATATAGGGAGAAGTGTGAGGTCGTGATTTTGATAAAACATAGTGGAGATAATTTTAGTTCTTTTATTTAATGTTTTTATGTTTGTAGGTGTATTTCATGGTGTACAAATATTTTACACCAACCATGCACCATACATTCACCCTTAAATGTTATAAATAGGAATCCCACAGTGTTAAACAATATGGTAACTATAAACATGTTACAACTATGAAAAACATTACTCATTATTTTAATCATTTATATAATTTTACTTTTTAAAAATAAATTCACCCTTTCAGCTATATAAGATTTTTTAAATATTATTTCCCCTATTAGATATTTTATTTGTTTTCATTCCTAATATGTTAACGATTTATTAAAATCAATCCCTAAAATTGAACAAATATTATTTCAAAATAACTCTGAAAATTTATTGAAACCCCATTTTTTATGAATAATATATTTTAAAATAATAAACAGTTTTATTCTTATTTTACTACCACTAATATTAATTACATGAATATTAATATATTTGATTATATAAAAAACATATATATTATTATATCAATTCAATGAAAATAATAGCTTTCATTTTAAAAAATAAATTATATTGTATAACATTATGAAAATATATACTAAATATTTAATTTAATATTGAATTTCTTTATTTTATTTTTTTCCATAGATATTTACACTATTATAATTATATTTTGACTATATTTTTTAAAAAAATTATCCCTTCTATATTTGAATTACAATATAATAATAAAAACATTAATATACTCATTGACTATATGTATACAAAATCACTGTATATCAAATAAGAACATACAAAAAACCAAACAATTATAAAATCACCCAAAACCTTTCCAATAAAATGAAAAAATTCTTATCTAACAATTATTAATTAAAATATCTCATTTATACTTCATAATCTAAAAATTTAGTCTATTTTTTATTATATTAGACTTATAATCAATTGTTTGATTATCATGGGAGACCAAAAAGATGAATACTACATGATTCAATAATTTTTATTTACATTTTTTCACCAAAATCTTTTAATAATTATATTAGAGACATGTTTCATTTAATTTATTATTTCATTTTATGATGTAAAATTAGATGATAATGAAAACATTCATCCCCTACTAGATTTGTATTACATGTGATTTTTATTATTCATGACTTCAACTATATAGAATAAAAAAATATTTTTATAAACATATAATTCTAAAAACTAAGTAATTTTTTCTTCCACAACAATAAAAATTTTACCTTCAATATTTTTTTCTTATCATGGATAAAAAATACATTAAATATATAATTAAAATAATTATGTCTTTATATATAAGTCATATTAATAAAATAACCTCACTGTATTGTGTTATACAAGGAATCTCATCAGACCCCCTCACTGTGAGATTATATAAAAATATTTACTATCCATAATTATTTTTTCTAGGAATGAGTCATAAGTATTTAATATATTTCCATGTGAATGGTTTTTTATTGGCTTACCTTTCTAATATTTATACGTTTCAATCATAAGTATTTATAGATTTATCCTAATTTAATATCATTTCATTGTTTTTATAAAAAATTATAGACAAATAATAATAGGTAAATATTTACTTTGAATCATTTCATTCCATATGTCTAATTTACACATATGTTTTTGGATTTCAAAATAAATGTTCTCCACTGATCAGATATTCATTCAAAAATTTAGATAACAAATATTTTTTTTCTTGAAGAAAAAAAATATTACCATTTTCTTCTTGAATAATCAATTATAATTTAATATACAATGTGACCTATTATTGGTATATCACAAGTGTTCTATGAATGGATTAATACTGAATTGATCCATAGTTTCATTGTTTTTTCAGTTATAAAATGTTCAAATTATTAATCATATAATTTGATAACTGGTGGAGAATATCCTTAATATATTTTAAATCAGATCCCATCCATTTTTTTTTCATTCCTATAATCATATAAATATTCATTGAAACCATTAAGCATTCAATTCATCTTGGTTCCATGGATATAATATAACTAAATCTGTTTTTACTGGAAATTATTATTCTAATAATATCACAGTAAAAAATTATATGATTTCCATAAATTAAGAAAAATATATCCTAACCTATGAGACTATTATTTTAACATATGTTATATTATGTTTTATCACAAATTATAGTTATCATAAACCATAAAAAACATAACATTGTTCCTATAAGAATAGATTAACCCCAAAAGAAACAATACTATATATGGTTCTTTAAATATATATATATATATATATATATATATATATCATGAATGAATTGATACCAACTAATAAAACAGAGGTATTTTACATGATTAATAATAATATCATAGTTTTTTATACTCACTCCAAAATTAAAAGGTCCTTTGTTTATTTTTATATTTATTAATAAATTATTTCATATCTTAATATAATGTATACTTTTTGTATAAAATAAATTACTCTTGATATCATTTTAGACATATCAACTTATCGTAAATCCTTTACAATTCGGTAAATATATAAAACGAATTCTCATAATATCTTCTCATCAGTAAAACATAGTAGATATTGATATAAATATCATTGGCGTCATAAATAATAGAAAAAATGAGATTTTATTAATATATTCATGTTATATGATGTTATAATAAAGAAATAATACCTATTTTTTATGGAAACATGGACATGAATCATTATAATAGTTTTTGAAATAATATTAAAATGAGGAAAAAATATCATCATTGGATATCATAAACTTATGGAAAGGTGAAAACCATTCAATAATGATACTAGTGGACTTGGCTAGTATCCCATATCAAATGAAAAAATAGTTGAGGCTAACCACATATGTCACATAACAAAATGGAATACCATAACCACGCAATTACCATAACATAGTAATATAATGAGTTATAAATATATTCATAATGAAATACAGGGAGATATAATCAACGACTTACTCATTAGATAATATTATATCATAATATATGGTTCTAAATGAACATATGAAATTCATTAATCTGTCAAATTGATGTCATTATTAGAAGGAAAATATAACAAAGGATATATTGAAATTTTCAAGAGGTATAAAATAACATCCAATGTGAAATAGTATCAATGAAAATTAATTTAATTAAATATATAAAATTATTAATTAAATAAGGGGGATTGGATTTAATTTTTTTCTAAAGTGAATAAATTGACATAATTTCTTCTCAATATTGTTCCCAAATCTAAATATGGTACAATTATCCAGCTAAAAACACTATAATCCACGTAATAGTGAATGAGGAATTCAAAATGGAAAATAATTAAAATAATAGTTATCAATATATATACATTATTATATAGAAATTCAAATTTAGTGATGCAGATGGCCAATCATGGATATTTCATGTACACATCACTATAGACAATGATGAATTTAGTTAATGAACTATATAATCAATTCGGAATAAGTATGTGTGCATAAAAATATTTGATGACAATAAAAATAAAATATGTCATTTCCTATAAAATAAATATTAAATAGTAAAAAAATATATTAAATATCAATTTTAGGTAGATAAATAATTATATAATTATTTTAAAAATAATTAATTAGGTATTATTTGTTATTAATGAAATTATAGAAAACACGATCATTTTTCATGAAATGAAATAAAAGTAATAATATTTTTAAAATATGTTATGTTTTACCATATAAAATTTTTATAACATAGAAATCAAATAAAATCAATTAAATGTAATTTAGATATGAATTAGAGTATATTTTCTATATCATTTCTGAGAAATATCCTCTATATATACATAATATATAAAATTTTATGTAATGATATTTATTGTATTTAATGTTATAAATTATTTAAATTACAATTGAACAAAAAATCAAATTATAATTTTCAGAATAAATTTAGAAAAATCGAATATTATAGATATGGATATGAATGATAATGAATTTTGCAAAGAGAGGATAATATACTTTTCATTTTCAAAAGTTGTATTTATTAAAATATGAAAAGGATAGAAAAAAAATATATTAAAACATCTATGATGAATAGATGTCAAATCATAATAATAAATCCATTTCATATAAGGATATGACATCTATTTATATTAATGTTCAATATATTATACAAACACATGCTAGATGATGATAATTTTTTTGTTTTTAGAGGACTGGAACACAATATTTTAATTATTGCATATTTATTCCATGTCTCCAATAGTGTTATTCAACATTATAATGCTTCATGAGGATAGAAAATATTAAAAAAAAGTATCCACCACATGGGGAAATGGAATTTTAGAAATGGTGATCTCATATTCCTATGTAAAGGTAATCTAGGGAGGTATGTAATAATAACATGAATATAAGGGTTTTAGAACCTGAGAATAATGAATATATACCATACCTTGCATATAAAAAATCATAATCCAAATGAATGGATAATGATTTTCATTGTATGGGAAATTAATCGTAATGAAATCAATGAACATGAGTGAGGAGAGCATAACATTATCAGAAGACACGGAATTTTGGAATATAAATAAACAATGAAATCATTTCCATCTTAGTCAAGGCTCAAATCCAATGACATCATAGTAGAATAGGTTCACTACCCAAACCATTATTGTAGTAAAGGTTCACTAGCATGGCCCTCATAGCAGACAAATCCCCCTATTCATCTATGTACACTTCTCATTCTTGTCCTTTATATCACATGTGATATAAATCATCTCCCAATACATTGTAGAAATATATATGTCCCACCCATAATAAAATAAATATCACACATATGTGTGATACAAGATCATAAAAAATCTATCAAATCATTACCATTTAAATGAAAATGTATTCATAATAATCTAATAATATGATAACCTATGAGAGGGATAAAATTTTCATTATCATTTCATCATTTTGTTATTACAAAACCAAGGAGAAAGAATCTCATTTCACAATAATTTTATCCTGACATTAATCATGGAAGAGAAATTACTTTCATAAATATATTATCATCCTAAAAAAATACATTCCAATAATTAATACTAAATTTATACTTGGTTCATCTCCTCAAAATAGTCATATGTTACATCTAAGGATGACGTCTTTGATGGAAAATAATTTTTAATTTCAAATCACATGTAAAAATTTTGTGTAAGAAAATATTTCATATAAATTAAATTTTATAAAACAAATATATCATAAAATATTTATGAAACAATTCTTAATAAAATTAAAAATTAAAACCTATAACTTATTGTTTCAAAAAAATTAAACACATCTAATGAGGAAAATACACTTCTCAATTAAAAATACATTTTAAGACATATTTTTTTCAATATCCTTTTTTTAAAATACATGATGGAATATAAAGTAATATTAAATGAATAAAAGGTAAGTTATTAAGGGAAATATTATTCATGCCATGCATGTTAAAAAAAAGGTTTCGTTCACATTTACAGTGAGAGAAAAATAAGAATTATTTCGAAAACAAAAAAAAATTACATTAAAGGGGTTTTTTAAATCATTATTGAGTTATATTTATTTATTAAATAATTTTAATAGTGTAAAAAACATTTTTTTAAAACATTTTTATCAAATATAGATGGTCTTTGACCAAATAGAGTGATACTGATAAATTTTTTTAAATAGATAATATTATGAAATCATGAGTACATAATGAAAGGGAAAAAATGGAAAAAATTATTTTCAGGAAATAACCGTAGGAGAATAAATTTAATGAGTTAAATGAGATAAATATAATATTACTTCATCATTGGAAGCATAATAATGGAAAATCATGACAAATGATGAGATTATATCATAAACAACCTTACAACATCAGTAAGATTGAATTATAGTCCCAATGAAAAATTAATAATAAATGGAGATTATATTATTATGAGAAATCTTAAATTCATGATATTAAATTTCAAATATTATATATATACACATAAAAAAATTATACATTAACAACATACCTTATGTTTCAATGAATTCAAATTGAGATGGATGTCCCTTACTACATTGTTAATGTTTTAATCATAAACACCAAGAAAGAGAAATAATAAAATTCCTATTCAAATCCCCATTTCAATCAGTTAGAGAATTATAAAATACATTAATAAGATATATATAATCCATATTAATGAAATGAGTGTTGAATATGTCATTTGTCTCATTGAAATTAAAAGTGAGATGTAAATCAATTACCCATTTATTAATATTTTTAATAATAAAAAAAGAATAAAATAAATTGAAACGTTAAATATCACAAAACATGTGAATTTTAATTATATAAAAATCAATTAATGTAGTTTATGAACCACATGAAATAAATTTGTGATGAATTTTCATATGTCTCATAGATATAAAAGAGACTATAATTCCCTAAAATTATTTCTTGCCTTCATTCATATAGTTTCAAACATTTTTTATAATAAAAATAAGTTTATTATAGATATATAATATTGACATAGTTATATATACTATACCATATATTATTTATATATGACTATTTATAACATACTTTTGATTAAATCCATGTTAAAATAAGATTTAGGTTAATTAACTATTTGGTCTTGATATATGATTTAATTTGTTGTTTTCATTCCACTTAACAGATTCTTGGTTCCATAAAATCAATATTATTAATAACTATATAATTATAAAATAAATAAATAAAACATACCTTACTTCCAATCATGAAATATGGTTTTAATAAATGACGTACATTATCATGATGTAGATAGAGGCCATATGTATCTATGAGTAACATTTTCATTTTTTATGATCAATATCGAAAAGTGGAATGTAATATATTATATATACATAATGGTAATAACATCATAAATAAAATCTTATTTATTTAAATATATTTATAAATAGAATCAATTTTTTGTAGTGATAAAAATAGTGAGTGTTAACGCTTCGTGAAGGTGGTAGTTGACAAATAATGAATGACATTATCATAATTTAGTGAGAAAAAAGTAATTAATAAAAATGATGTATATTATTTTTATAATTATAAAAATGCTAATAATATAATAAATATTTAATTACAATGACATGTATTAATTAAACTTATTCTAGATATGTTCTATGTAATGCGTTTGTGAAAAATGTATCACATCCCTTCACGAGGCATTAGTCGGTCGTGCACATGAGTTCCATTATCATATCCACCATTGAATAGAATATATAAAAATTAATATATCAATTAATAACCTTATAATTATAATTATTATATAAATATTATATATACCATATATCAGTCATCATACCCAACCATCATATGTGGTAATGGAAAAATGTATTACATCGCTTCGCGAGGCAACAATTTGATGTACATATGAATAATAATTTGATAACCCCTTTTAGGGAACTAGAGATTTTTGTATGTAATTATCATAACATAATAACATATTATTATATGTAAAATTATTTATTTTTATATCATCATGATTTAATAATATTTTAAAGAAGTGGATAATGAAATAAAATAATAAACACTCATTTAAAAATGACACCTCTTCTTCGATTATCCTCTGTAGACTTGCTTCAAAATACATACTATGTTTGATTTTCGGACAAGATAAGTACTCTAGGATGAGAGAAGGGATGTTTTAAAATCATTTGGGAAGAACATAGAAGATCCATAAGGATTTTATAGTGTGATAAAAAGAGGATGTGGGTGAACTTATATAACTGAATCTAGTGGGACAATTGTAATTTTGTGAAAATAAAAAATTGTACCCACGTTTTTCTCAAGAGGAGAAGATTAAAAATGGATTCTTATTGAGAAATAAACTTAGTATTGTCAAAATATTTTCCAAAAATATTCTTTAAAATGTTTTATATAATTTTATCCTTTATAGTTTTAGTTTAACCCAATGGTAATACCATTTTTATATTAACCATGGTTATAAATTTTTACTCTTTTATAATTAATTTTAGAAAAAATAATATTAACATAATATATAAAATATTTTTTATGATTTATAGTGTGGAATAAATTGTTTCTCATTTAATTAATATATTTTCAAATCTTTAATCTATAATAAATCCTGATGAGAAGACTATAAAGCAGGGTTTTAAAGAGAAAAAGTTCATATGATTAAAGAGTAATTATATCTAAATTCAACATCAAAATCAATCCAATGACCAAAATTGGACTAATATATATATATATATATATATATAATTGATCATAAATAACTAAAATATAAATTAAAATATAAATTATCATTATAATAAAAATTAACAGAAATGTTATTTTCAATTAAATTGTGGTATTTTTCACTATTAATTTAATAAATACATTCATAAAATTCTAAAAAACTAGCAGAATTATATTTATTAATTATTATTTATAAAATTTAATTTATTCAATAAAAAATTATAAATGTTTATTAAAATCTATTTCACAAAAGTGTACTAAAATTCATCAATTTTATTATAGAAATATGCATCAATAATGCATAAAATTTGAATTATTGTTATCAGTTATCTAGAAAACATAAACCATAAAAATTTAATATATTAAAGAATATATATTATATAAATTTCAATATAATCATTAAAATTATTTTTTAAAATATATATATATATAATGTCTCTTTGTAGAAAAATAATTTTTTTAAAATGATATCCATTATTTTAAAACAAATGTTTATTTTCATTTTTATGTAATTGTTAATATAATATTTCAATTTTTATACATGTGTAACTATTCTTTTTAATAATTATTTTATATTTTTTATTCCCTTGATTCCAATGCATTGTTTATAACTATCATATATGAATATTTTAAAAATATGACACATTTTTTTTAAACTCGGGGTTGTGTGTAATGTATGATAATCTCAGTGCTATGTGTAACAAAATATATTGAAAATATTTAATTCATTTGGAAAAAAATATTACACAAAATCTTAGGGTATTATATTATACTCCCATTAATATTAATTTATCCCTCTAAATTCATATCAGTTAGGAAAGGTGTATCAATTAAAAAAAATCATAGAAACCAAAATCATTATAACAACTAATTAATAACCTCTTAAAATGAGAAATGGATATGAAAAAGTAATATGTAACATTTCATACCAGATTTCTCGATAGTATAACATATGTGGGAATTGAAAACATTGACATTATAGTGAAAACTAACACACAAATACTGATGGAGAGTGAAATAGAACATGTACATGAGAAATTTAACTAACAAAATTCAATAAACCAAATAGGTGAATAAATGTTCATTAATTTCATAAAAAAGGAGATAATAGGAGAATTTTTTATTTTTAGACCCTTTTTCTATTAATGTGGAATTCAATTTCCATAAAAACTAAGGACTTATGAAAATTTACATACATAATGTCTTTTTATTTTATATGCACAAGTTTATCCATTGTTTATTCCATGATAAATTTTCATTTCATCGCATTCTCTAAGAGACGGGTTTTATACATTTCAAAACCACTAAATAAAATCCACAAGTGAATTAAAATCCATTACTTCAATCTGTGCTAATAATAGTATAATTTTTTATTCAATATGGGTAAATCATCATATGGTAATGTTATATGTTAAAACCTAAAACATCATCTAGGGTTCATCCTAAACCATTCCACAAATGGTTATCTTTTGACCCCTTAAAAATAAAAAATTGTATATATGTTCACAAAATTTATTAAAATAAACTTTTCATTATTTCCAAATATAACATAATGTTCTCTTGATTGTCAAATAGAAAATATATGAATTCCTTAATCAGGATTTCTCTTAAAACAAAATAATAAGTCAATATAACATGAAACATTATTGAAAACATAAACTATTCCTCTTTACTAATATTGAAAATATATTATTCAATATATTACTTAAATAAAAAATACTGTAATATCCATCAATGATAAGATAAACCAATTTATCAAATAATATTTAATATGTTACAAATTAATCAATACTGACCAATTTAATTTATCCATATCATATATATACCTATTAAAAGATAATTATGTCAATAATAAGAACATATTTAGGAGTTTCATTACCTTACTAGTGTGTTTTCCATGAATATCAGATTCACATTAAATAAATTTCAAGGTCATATGTACCATTCAACCTATTGTTGAAAATCCTTATTAGGAAAATTTTGTGAACGATCTTTATATATATTATTATCCATATAAAAAAATTCAGGTGTTACAATAAAAAACACCTCAACCATTCTACCTCAACTATAAGTCATTAACTAGGCTTCATCATTTTATTCCTAATTACCAATTTTCATTTATATGTCACTAGTAGTCTTTTACTCATCAGAAATATAACCATTACTCATACAACCATTATGATTACCTTCATGATATTTCCCCCTACAACATCAATTTGTATAATTACAATAATTTAATATTTTGAAACATTCTTTCTTTCTATATACATTAGCGATACCAATGATCCCATCTATTGAATTAATCGAACATTTATCATATCTTTTGTTGTTTATTGCATTGTGTAATTATTTTACCAACCAAAAACATCTTATCATTACACTATGAAATTCTCTTTAATACCTCTTCCAAAATTCTCAATGTAGGGGAAATTAAATCTTCTTTCTTCTATGGTTTTAACTACCCAAACCCTTACTAAATATTATCCTTATCTTATATATTGATTTTTAGGAATATTTAGGATTCATGTTTTTAATTATTTACTGTAATAAATGATTAGTAATAATCATATTACTATATATCCCATTAATCATCCCATTTGGATTGTCATAAACAAAATTTCCCTCAAATACAGTGAGAACCCAATCATTTTTTTATCCTTCTTTTGGATAAAACCAAAATCAATACTATAATAAAAACTAATCACAGTATAAAAGCATATTATCATGAAAAAAATAACATATATGATGTCTAAATAATCACAAAAAAAAATTAATCAATAAATCCATAGGTTTTTTCTTATTCATTCACAGTCATAATTTAATTGAATCTTTCATGATAGATCATAGATACTTTTTGAATTTAAATATCATATTCCATGGTAGTGTTAAACCACATGTGAGATAATTCATGTCGAAGTTCACAAAGTGATGATCTTGTGTTGATCAATTCACTCATTCCAAAAGTAATTACATCTAGGTGACCCTTTACCAAATCCACTTCCACATATAGTTTTAAGACTGGGATGCAATTTCAGGGAAAATATTTAATCAATTATTTACCAAAATTGCATGACATTTTTATATTCATTGATGAATCCATAAATAGATCCATAAATATAAACCAAGAAAAAACCTTAAAAATTAATCAGGGGTCTCACTAATTTTTTCTCATTCTTCATTATAAATGTCAACTATACATTTATATAGATACAAACTACAGAAAATCTTAATTTTCTTATTTTGAAATTTCATTATTAGATCAATATTGAATAGTTTACAGAAACACATTCCTATAAACTATAATAGATTAGTTTGATTTGATAATTTCCTTATAATCTTCTATTTTGGTGTAATATCATCAATGTCTCCCATAAATTAATTTTCTTAATAAAATCTTCGCTAACAAACCCTACATAGACAATTTATTTGTGTCATAGGTAAATGAATCATAATAAAGGGTGACTTTATATTATCTGTAATGTTAAAAAGGGAGATTAGTAATAAAAACACAATATATGTGTATAATAAAATGATCGTAACATAAGAAAATCATTCCCTGTATATCAATGATCATAATTACGAGTCATGGAATAAATAGTGGAAGTTAAAAGGAAAAAATATCAGAGTAAATCGAGTACTATATGCCCTGGGAGAAAAACATTTGTATAAGAAATATAATTTTAGAATAAACAAAATAAAATAATATAATTTATATAGTAGTCAAGGATCAATACAAAGGCTATCCTAGTTGAATGAGTTCACTCCTGAAACTATCATATTTGTCATGGTTCACTCCCATGGCTATCAAAGTGGACATAACCCCTTACTAAATAGAGTAAAATACACATTAGAATATTATATATCACATGAGATATATATCATTACCCATTTCATTGGAGGGAGAAACATGTCCCCACCCATTATATAATGAAAATCATACAAACATGTACCAAAATAGCATAAAACATTCATCATATCAAAACCAATTAAATTAAATGGGATTTATAAACATTTAATTACATTGTAACCTATGGAAAAGTGATAGGTTTCATAAACATTTCATTATTTTTTTCCTTTTAAGTTCCCAACAGAATTATATGGGTTTGATAAGATTTTTTTCAAGGTATAACCCATAAAGATAAAAATGACTCAGAAAATTATTATCACCGTAATGTTGACCCATTCATAAAAATAATTTAATTGGTATTCTTGATTTATATCTCTAGAAAATAAAAAGTTATATATAAGGCTGACATCTTATATGGGTAATGATTTTGAATCATATTTCACTTGGAAAATTTCTTGAGGATGATTATGTTTATTTGAAAATAAATTTTTAAAAATAAAAATTCATAAATTTTTTTTCAATTACATGCCTTTGATAATAAAATTTAAATCATATATAAGAATCATTAAAATGATCATATTAGAAAAATATTGATAAAAATATGATTTCATCTTCAAAAAATCATTTTAGGATATAACACATTCTAAATTTCATTGTATTATAATGTAACCTTGAAAACATATAATGTAATCTGCAAATAAAATTCTGGTCATGGTGGTGGGAAATTCTATTCATGTAATACAAATTAATGAAGATATACTTTTTACATTTTTAGTAAAATTAAAATAGTAATTCTCTATAAAGTTACATTAAGATTAAATAAATGAAATATTCATAAAAATAAAATAAATACGGGTATTAATTTATTTAAAAAATAATTTGAATAATTAAAAAATATTATAAATAAATTTTTATAAAACATGGTTTTAGAAGAAAAAATAGGTTTCACCAAAGAGTGAAATAATGAAAATTTATATTAAAAATATTCTTTTGAATTATTGATTTAATAAATAGGGGAAAATGAATATGAAACTTTTATTATAATGAAATAAAAATAAGAGAATAAAATTAATGATTTTTAGGAGAGATATATAATATTATTTCGTCAATGAAATTGTAATCATAACCAATCATTGTAAATAATTAGAATTTAACGTAAAAACTCTTACTTCTATAGTAACATTGAATCGTAAACCCAATAGAGAATGTTATTAAATAAAACATATAATAAGATGAGAATAAATTGAATCACGATATTATAGTTTATATGGTCTATATATACACCTCACAATGAAATACAATTTCATATCATAATATATGTCTCAAAGAAGGAAAATTGTGAATAAAGTCCCTTACTACATTGTTGACATCTGAACCATTAACCCCATGAAAGATAAATAGTAAAAATGATAGGTAAATAAAATTAATTTTACGAATAATAATGATAAAATACTTTAATGGGTATTATATACACTATATAAATGTTTCACATGATGAATATGGAATGTATCTCATTGAAAATGAATGTGATATGAAAGTCCCTTACTAATTTATAAATATAATGAATCATAAGCCCGAAAAAACTAATACAATAAAATTAAATAATAAATATCTCGTAAATAATGTGTTTCGTTATATAACATGTAAAATATGATGTATATATACCACATTAAAGAATAAAATGGTTAATTTTCATGTCTCGTTGAAATAATATACTAAAAATCTATTACCATATGTCTCGACATCCGTAATACATGTTTGATATTCCAATATAATAAAAAAAGTATATTATATTAATAGTATAAAACCAGAATTATAAATATTATACCATATATTATTAAATTATAACTATTTATTACATGTTTAATACCAATTAATTGTGAAAATCTTGTTTCTAGTAATAATCCCTTTTTTCATATGTGTTTTGATTTATTATATTCGGTCACATTACATTATTCATCAATTCATCATCATGAGTATAATTACCACAAAATACTTATAATATTTATAATGAAAATATAATTTTAAGGTAAATCATAAATTTTGTTTTGGAGAAATGAAGTATGTTATGATTAAGGAGTTGTTAGGAATTCCATGTGTATGATTAATGTTTCCATTTTTAAATGATCATTATATAAAAGAGTTAAGTGATTTTTTATCATCACATAATAATAATAATACCATAAATAAAATATTATTTCTCTAAATATATATATAAATATCATCCATGATGTGTCTTAATGGAAATGATGAATCACATCACTACGTGAAGGAGGTAGTCCACGTGTACATGGACATTGATATCAACAGTCAATTATTGAAATTATAAGAATGTAAGTTATATTATATATTCTTATTGATTAATATGTCATCAATATAATAAAAATTACATTTTTATCTCATATATTAATAAACATTATGAATATTATCTACTTTGTAAAAAATTAGTGAAAAATAAATTGCATCACTTCACAAAGGGGTAGTCCACCGAACGTATGAGAAATATTTTCCTATCACATAAAAATTTAATGTAAAATTTATATATGATGTAATGGATCAGAATATATAATATATTATAAATATATTATTATAATTTTTATCCATAATCAAAACTAACTATAAGAGGTAGAAATGGAATAATGAATGAAATTAGTTCAGGATTCTCTAATCCTCTATATACACAAATAATGATTTTATTACCAATTTTTTATAAGTGGAGATGGTTTTAAGTAATTAACATTACATAAAATTATATCAATATGTGTAAGATATTTATGATATTATGTCAATATTTTCTATAAAAAAAGTAATTTCATAAAGGATGATATAATATAATATTGTTCATTGAAGAGTGTTTTATATTCATTGGTTGTGTTACATATGTTTTCACCCAAATCCTTACCTTGTTGGATATCAGGATAAGCTATGGAATTTATTTGGAGAGGATGGATTTTGATAAGTTATTTTTATGGAAATGTTGTAGAAAAATGGGTATTTTAGTGTCAATAATAGAAGAGAATGGGTGACCATTTATAAGTGATATGAGTGGGACACATGTAATTTTATGAAAATAATATGGTTTAGCCACTTTTTTGCATGAAAATAGGTAAAAATGGATTATTCAAGTGCCTTAAAAATTACAGTATTTATATATTCCATAATATTTATTATTTACAAATTTCTAGGTTATTTAAACCCTTATAATTTTAGATTAACCCCCCCCCCCCACAGACACACATAAAACAATGTTTACCTAAACCATGGTAATTAATTTTTAATATTTTTATTATTCATTTTTTGTAAATAAAATTGTGATTACTTTAATAGGTATTAGAAATTAATCTGATTCAATATATTTAATACATTTTTAAAATTTCAAATCAAATAATTGAAAAAAATTAATTTAAAATCAGTCACATATATTTGTTGAGAAAAAAAGGATTCCAATTTGAAGACGTTCAAAAGAGTAAATGGTGTTTACAAAGAACTTCTCTATGAAAATGATTATAATAAAAAAATTTAAAATTATTGATATTTAAATTTTATAATTTTTTATTTAAAACATTTTTAATATAAAAATCATTTTTATAATAAATTTAAATTAAAAAACCGTTTTCATTTAAAATTCCTTATTTTTCACTATTTATAAAAAATACACCTTTCCGAAACATAACCAGATTGAACCAAATATAATTTTGAAACGTTTTTTAAAAAATATAATTTAATTTTTCATACAATGATTCAAAATGTTACAAAAAAATAATTTTAAAAAATGGGTTCTAAAAGGTGTCAGATCATATTTTAAAAAAATAGAATTTTCACGAGAATGTTTGGATTCATGATTATGTCTTATATAAAAAACATATCATGAATTTTGAATAGTTTACTGTGTATAAAATATATACATATCATTAAAATAATTGAGTAAAATATTTTTTTTAATGTTTTTGTGGAAAAAAATATTTCATTTCATAAAAATAGTTTTTCAAAAAATGATTTCCATTATATTGAAATAGGTTTTTTATATTATTAATTAATTGGATAGAAATGCATTATTTTTATATTATATCGTTAACCATATATATTCAAAATTTATTTAATATTATTCATACTCATTATTCCTATTTCTAGTTGATAACTATCATATAATAATATTTTAATAACATGATATGTTTCATTTAATGTAATGATTGCACGCAATGCAAGATAAACTCAGTGTATTGTGTAACACAATATGTTGAAATGATTAAATTCATTTTTATAAAATTATTTAAAAAAATATCAGGGTGTTTAATAAATAATATATAAATATTTATAATTACATTTTATAATAATTATTCAGTTAATGGTTGTATATGGATAATCTCAGGTAAGATGGGATTTCGAGAAATAATTCTCTTATAAATTTTGTAATTTGTGATGTATTGACAAAAAAAAAAGAGGGTCATCAAAATGGAATAAAATATAAATAAATATAACATTAACCTATTATTAATTTTTTATTTTTTGGTATATATATGATAAAAATGCATATAGAGAAGAGAAATCTATGAAAATAATCGTAAAAAATGAGAAGAATACATGAATAAAACAATTAAAAAATTTATAATTAGATAAATGATCATAATATAAAAGAGTATAGTGGAATAATTCAAATATATAATTTATAAAATATTTATTTCAATTAGGATTTCCATAGTATATGATATAAGAAACATCATATTAATTCCATATTACATGTAATGAAATCTAATAGAAGATATCATTTTAATGAATATGAGAGACATGCTTGGTTTAAAAATGATATTACATCCAATATGGGGTGATAAAGGTAATATATATCATACATAAAAACTATAATATCTTACAATATATTATTTATTATTTTAATTTATTAAAATTAAGAGAATATAGATGATGAATATGTAATCCTAATTCTAAGAGAAATAATTATAAAAGAGAACTATATTAGTTAACTCCGAACATACACGAATGTACCCTAGATACATGTATATTATATAAGAGAGTTTTAAATAAAAATTGTAAAGTTGTATTTATACTTATTTACATTAAATGCAATAAATTATTCATTCATTATATATTAATATATGATATATAGTTTTTTAGATCATTGGTTGTTATTAGTTTTAATGAATTCCTGCATAATTGGGAATATAAATATATTTTAATATTCCATATTTACAAGATCATCATATAAATAATATTAATATATTTGGAATGATAATATTTTTGATGATTTATAATGGTTCATGTCTATTTTACAGAATTTATGGGTTTAGTTTTCTAGGAAAAAATATGTAATTCTTAATTGTGATTATTAATTCACAACTATTTTATATTAATAATTAATTAAATTTTAATATTCTCATTTAAAAACATAAAAATGAATTATTTAATAATTAATATCACAAAATATAGAAATATGTTTTCATAACCATTGGTCATGAATTTTTTTAACATCATCTTTAATGTTTGTTTTGTAAACCAAAATAATAATATTTTATAATTTGTATATATGATTGAATATGAATTAATTATATTATAATATCATTATTAAATAAATAGTGTGATCTTATATATATATTATAAAATTTTCAATTTTGTATCAAGAATAAATACGTTTTAATGATAAATGAAATATGATGAAATATAATCATTACATAAAGCAGAATATAGTATTTCTTCTAATATGCTTTTCGAGTTTAGAGTACCTATCATTTCTCCATGAAACTAGGGATTCTAAACATGAGTGATATATTTTGTGGATTTAATTAAGAAATATTAATTCTATAAAACTAAAACATATTAGTGCCTATATCTTATATCACATGAGCCTTAGCCTGGTTAGTGGGGACTCTTTAATTGCATCCTGCCAACTGGGGATAAAATCCAAGCGGGGGCATATTTTTTCGAGTACTTTAGATGTACTATTACTAGATTGTAGCAGTATAGTAGATGGTACTGTTTGGAACTGTAGTATCTGGGAATATTACCCCATTTGGGCCTTCGAGCCACTGATATGGTCTCTGAGCTCTTTAAGGCCTTTGGGAGACCCGTGCCTTTGGGTCAGTAAGGCCTCGGAGCCATCTCAAGGCCATGAGGGGACCATAAGTACATATTCAAACTAGATAACCTACAATTAAAAAGCTTCAGAAGTAGGATGATCAAGGTGCATTCCCCATAGAATTAGCAAAACAGATTGCAAGAATGAGAAGATATGGAACCTGCCACTGGGAAAAGCCAGTGCATGCATGGGAAAGCTTATCCGAAAATCTATACTAATGTGTAGAGCTGGTTTTATTATGAATATTCTAAGGAGGTGAAGTTATGAGTAGTTAGACTGGGTTGTATTTATTGTTTTAAGTATACAGGCGGTGAATTCCTCTAAGGCGTATGATCCATTTAATACATATGCCTGCGGGCATTGTAAGGGTTCCAACTCAACCCTTGAAATGTGGATTATTAAAAATCAATAAATAATGAAGTCCTTCGGGTCATAGGAGGTTGTGTGACAATAACATATCAGGTAATAGGCCACTAAAATTGGACCCCAACCTTGTTTTCCACATACACTTAAGTGTGACTCCCTGCATGTTGGAGGATCCCAAATACAATATAGGGTCTATGGTAGTACAATTGGAAGGCTATAATAAATTATTAGAGAGTGAAATATAATACAAATAAATCAAAGATAATAAATAATAATTCAACTAAATAAATAAATCAATAAAATGGTATGTTTTTTATTAAATGAATTTTGGCATACAAGAAGTCATTTACAACTGATATATTGATGGGACAAACCATTTAAAAGATAATTAATATAGAAAAATAAATGTGGCTCCAACAAAACCCCATGACTTACCTCTTCACATTATAATTACCTCATCTAAGGTAATTTATATTATTATCCAATACTGAACATTGACCCAACTTGTTCTGAAAGAATTAAGGAATGTTTATCTGCCTTTGTGTCATGGACCCTCGTGAATTGATTGTGTATATAACATGCTAGGTAACTAAAAAAATTGTTATCCTACATAACCTATTAATATAGTGTGTGAACATGTGATATTTTCATAATAATAAATAAATAACTATACAAGAAAAAATAAATAAAAAATAATTATGGATGATCGTTGGGTTTTAAATTCACCCATGGGTTCAAAACATATCTTTTTTTGTCTAGTGATGAATTTTTTTTATGATTTATACATAACCTCTTGGGATACATGTCCTTAGTCCGGATCCCATGTATATTCCTGCACTATGATACATGTACAAGATCCCCTGATGTTCACCCATTATTGATATAACATTCATTCTCAAAATCCATATCCAAGGGGTGACATGAAAGAATCTCCATAATATCATTTCAGTGTCCTCATATCTAAATTCCATGCATATTGGTAAATCACACATATTAGTTATCTAGATTCACTAGTTTGACCATAAGAGTAACCCATGCATCCCATAATGATAAAATCATTAGTAATATACATATATTTACAATTCATCCTAGGAAAACCATATAATAATAGGCACAATATCTAGATCCAAAAAAACACCTCTAGGAATACATATTTAGACATTTGATTCAATAGTTGGATCCTAGGAAGACTAGGAGTCCAAAATACCCGAGAAAACCAAAGGGCCCTATCATTGGTGAATGTAAAATTTTAGTATCATAGGTAATACATTTTAGTAGGATACACCACAAAATCAACATAATGAATCACCCAAAGGGAATCTCGAAATTTAATTTCAATATTTCCATCATAAGATGCATCCTTGGCATTAAACCATACAAAATCTTACATATAGGCCCAGGTATGAGTCCCACCTAATCACATGGTAATTAAATTTAATGTAATGAGGGATGTGTGTACCACCAAAAATATATATCATTATTTTTTAATAATATTATGTTGTTAAGTGAATTCTCAAACCAATCATACAAGAAAATGGTTATCCATCGAAGGGAATATCATATAAAATTAATGCCCTAAACATCTTACAAATACAATCCAGGTTATAAGGTGACACCTTGGGTCATCTAACCAATCATCCCAGTCCCTATGAAGGGACATCACATAAAAGGGAACCCACACAGTCACATATGTCGCATCATGTACGTACACCCTAGTTGGGATACCTATCTTAAATCATCTACCACTATTTAACGAGTTAAAATTAGGGATTGATCATGGTATAGAAAGGACAATGATTCCATCCCATCACATCCCTACACTCTAGGTTCACTCCATCCCAAGAACAAAAGGCTAAAACCATAATATAATAATGTAATTCCACCCCCCCCAAGAGGTACACTCATCATCATTAACAAAATTGTGGTAAAAGAACCAACCATCAGTGGATGAGGTAAAAATCTAGTGCCAAGAATCATTAGTGGCTCGTGTAAATGTTTCATTTAGTTATATATATTCCCCATAAAATAACCATTTTAATTTTATTTATAAATCAATTACATTTATAATAGTCTTCACATTTAGTGTAAATAATTCATACCACATGCATCATAATAAAGTGCATAATTAACTTTGTGTAAACATATGAGGACCAACTAAATAATTTGATGTTAATTATTATATTTAATTCCAAATCTTGGAAACACATTCTAGGCTTTCATAGACAATCTACAATAAACTATCCCCCACCTATATGCAAGAGGACCTAACTCATGTCACAAAATCCAATTACATAAAATTATTAATTTATAATTAACCATATAATCCAACAATAATCATATATAATTTATTTTTATTTTTATCTACTTATGAATAGATTCTAGAAATATTACTGCATTTCTCCATCATGATATTTGTTAATCTAACCACCTATATGTGGTTAGTAGTAGACTATCAAAATTTTCCCTTAAAAATCACTAATAATTAGAAGAGTTTCAATAACTATTTTAGTATAAATTTTTCAAATGAGAAAATTGAAATCCACCAAGAAACAGACCTCCACTAAAACATTGAGTTGTTATTTGAAGATGATGTTACAGAAAATACACTTACTAATAAGTATGGAATCCCCATCAAAATTAGTTGGTTTCATCATTTGTAGGTTGATTCAGAAATGAAACGTAGATCATGAGATACCACTATAAATGATGTAAAGAGTAGGAGAACAAGGGTGGAAAATGGATTCTAGATCTCAACATTTATCACCAGAAACATATATGAATACATCCCATATCAAACGAGGTTTTTAGAGAATAAGGTGAAGGATATTGTTTGTTCTATGATACAAAACTAGATTGAAATAGGTATACCCCGCTTAAAAACCTAGGTAATAGAATTGTAATTATTCCCCACAAACTCCCACTAGTTGGCCAATGGGTATGTATTTACATTATGTATCCCAACCACTTATTCCCTCTATTTTATTTACTAAAGCATCCCAAGTCCCTTATAAGCATCATTGATTTTCTAAAAACATCATTTTTTTGTGTTTACTCTACCCAAATTAAATTCTAAATCTATGTCTTAGAAATGAACCCAACAATAAAACAAAAAACCATCCTTCTAGAATTATCACTCCTATACGAACACATGGAATTCAAATATCCACCCCATAGATCTTATTGTCCCCTTTAAGTATCATTATAAATTCAATCAATGACCTTATCCAAATAAGATAACTGATTCATGATTTGATCATCATGTTCGGTCTTCATTTATTATACATGCATTCATAGTGTAATGCTTAAATCATAACACTCTATTTATTAAATCACTAACCATTTCGTGTAATAATAAATAACTCACTGAGATTCCACTAATACTACACAAATATATCCTACGATACATCCATGTCATCAACAAATTCATTTTTATGAATATTTTTATTCCAACAATGACTCCATTAAAATATTTGTACCCATCCTTATCCTAGATTCCTAGATGAATCTATCAAATCACATTCATTCATGAAACAATGTCAAACATGAGAACTATAAATTTTAAAAACCGTACTAAAGTGTGAAACAAAACCAACATGCACAAAAAAACATAACAAATGTGGTTCCCATCCCATTGAATTCATTCCCTAGAAAAAACACCAGTCAGACCTCCTCATGCTATAGTGTTCCAAAAATGATTGGATACATCCTATTTCATGAGATCGATAATCAAAATCTTGATATCTAACAACTAGGGTAATTAATTATGACTTAGTATACTAACTAGAATCTGATCCTAACACCGATTTTCCCTCCATATAGAAATATCCAATATATAAAATAGTTTTTAGGATATCACTCAAAGCACTATAACACTATCAAAATGAATTTTAATTGATCACCTCAAATTAATCCCAATCAAAATGAATGTTCTCAAAATCTATCCATCATAGTATCAAAATCCTAATTATATTTCATAGTATTAGTCTATAAAAGAATAATTCACCAACTAAAAGGTGCCCTGATGTCATGAATGTCATCCAATGATGAGTCCTACCACGAAATGTCCTTTTAATCATGAGTTTTGTGCCTCAATGGCACATTCTCCCCCCATTATTATACACAAGAAAAAAATGTTTATATCATAATCATAATTAAGACGAAATATCATACAAAATTTAGTAAACATTCTGTGATTATGGGATCCTCAATTTTGGAAAAAACCAAAATTAAAATCCCCACATTGGTGATTCCCTAAAACATCTAATGATGAACTATCTACTATACAACATTCCTTACACCACTCCTAGAGATGAACCTAAATATTCACCATCATAGAACATCGTTATCTCTCCTGATTCATGCCCAATGTCATGTTAATACCTAACATGTATCACTTCCCAAATTATACATTTTCTCACACCCATTACATTGCTGACCTCATCTGTCACCTGAAGGAACATCCAAATTAATTCACAAATATTTGGGCTACCATATCTAGATTTTTCTAATTTATAAAAAATTATTTTAATCTTTCACTTAGTAAATAATTAATTTATAATTGAATCTGAATATTGTATATCCAACTCTCATTGTTTTGTAACCATCTAAACATGAAGAATCTATAAACCCATACCACTTGATCACAAAATAAATGGAAACAAAACATTCATTGTATTATTGAGTTCACGATCTCATTAAATGTCAATGGTATCATTATCATATAGAACTCGATAATGGTAATAATAATTAAACCCAACTCTGGTCCTCATTATTTCCACATGCAAGGAATTATGATCAAATTCTCAATTAACATCTAACCATGACCATTTGAATGTCTATATAAAAAATAAAAAATAACATCGACAAATCCTCATAAAAAATATTTATTTTCCCTAATTCCATGTTTCACTTCTTCATCACTTGTTATACTGGGTTTCATCTCAAAATCCACAGAACCAATTTACCCACAAACATTATTACACTAGGTAACACATAAAAATGTAATATGGTCGTCCATTTAATCTATTATACCTATGAAATTTATATTTTAAACCCAGAGCATTAACCACCATGGAATTTCCCACATTAATATCAATGTAATACTCATGAATAAACTATATCCTTACTAGAACCTCTAAAACATTGATCCCATAGAAATAAAAATACCAATTCATCGATATCAACCTAGTATACCAAATCATATTTATTTTTCTAATGGAATATAATGGCATAGTGAAACCCCTCTCACAGATTAACCTTATATATCTCATCTCTATCACAAAAACATGCTCAGAAATATTAATAGAGATACCATAAAGCTCTAGGCTCTCCCAAATAACCCAAAGGCCATATCCCACATAAATAATATCTCATGGGAAACATCCTAGCTCCCATATCTAAATACATGTGGAATATCTGTTAAATTATTACAAAATTTAGGATCACTACACTTGTATATACATCAATAAATATGTTCCCCACCCAAACTAAGGTTCTTATGTATTTAAATTGAAAACATACATTACATGGACACCCATATGTCTAATAAGGGAAATGATTCTAACTAAGAATGTGCATATTATACTACATCATAATGATCATGTTCTTTAATATGTACATATGATAAACTAACCCTCACCAAGCATTTATATATGCAATCTACACCCCTCTGGGATCATAATATCATTAATTATAATATATATTGTCACCCATCAAAATATGAGCCATGTGAATCATAATTCTATGTTATGGTCTCTTTGATATCCATGAAGAAACAATAAATGAATATCCAATATATACTTTTGGAGAAATTTTAAATAACCAACATTAGATCCATTATAGAAGAACTACTGTCTAAATCTGATCCAACTAGTCTTTTTTTATACCATTATAAACATGTATTGACCAACTAGTCTCAAAAAAATATCTTTATAAAGATAATGAATCTCAAAATTAGAGGAATCACATCATCGATCATCATGACATGTAAAAAAAATAAAATATATCATCATTCAGATGATTAGAATTACATTCCATTTTATTAAAAAACCAGATATGTTTTTACTTACATTTTATGTAACTAAACAATTAATAATTAGAGAAATAAATCACACAAGAACATGTATTTCATGTGAATAATACATGTTAATTATGAGGTATGAGATTTTCATTCTTTGTATAAGCTAATAAAAAAAGAAAAGATATTATATCATACCTTATTTAACCCCCCCCCCCCCCCCCGCCCAATCCATATGAATCTCGACTAGATCCTTGGCCCAATATGGCACATTCCATTTATAATGAAACCCAAATTGAAAGAATGTTACAACCAGAAGTGGGGTTATAGGGTTATACCATGGGTATACTATAACCACATATCAGAGTGAAAAAAATATATTAATGAAATACTAATAATCTAGGATATATGTTCAAAATAAATCGATGAAAATGAATAAATATGATATTATGAATGATATTTTGAATAAAATTAAGAAAATAAAACTTATCACCTATTTGGAAGGTTGATAAATACATTGAATAAGGTAATAATATAAAATAGTATCCATTATGGTCATGATCCTTACCTATTCTAAATCTCTTAATCCCTTTGAGCGATCACAAATGATCATCTAAAACCAAGGCTAAGCCCATCATGTGTCAGCCACTATGTAGAGGTTTTCTCAGTTACCAATATGTCATGGATTTGAATGTTAGATGTGAGTATATAACTCAATAGAGAACCTCTATTTCTATATTGTACATGTTTATATAATATATTTAACGTGAATATTCTAAATTTAAAATAATGAATAAATAAACCTGAGTGATCAAATAAATTATAAAAATAAATGTTGATAATAATGTTTGAACCTAACCCCCTGAATCAACCAATACCTACTTGTAATGATTGTATAATGTATCTTAGAATAATATATATCATCAAGGAGATACATTTCTTTCTATAGGATCCCTCATATATACCAACAAAAATTTGTGTACACTATATCCTGATATGTACAATTGGAATATATATAATATTCATTCTCAAAACTAGACCCAATGAGTAACCAATACAAATAACCATAACACCATGTCAGTAGGTTCAAAATCAATTCCCATAATTACAAGGAAATAACAAACCCTAGTTATCTGGAATAAACTATTCGACCCTACGGGTAACCCAGGTTTCCTATAAGGATTTTCTCATTAGGATGTTATGGTTGTTTCCAATGAATTATAGGTAACCCATATAATATCAATCATGAATATATAGATGAGAAGAAACACCACTTGGAATCCATATAATAACACTTTTCTAAAAAAATTTATCATATAAGGACTAGGAATCCTATGGACTAATGAATTCCATGTTGACCTTTCATACCTAATGCTTAATTACTTATATCTCATGAATTAAAAAATATTAGGCAACACAACTGAATCAAATGGGGAATCACATAAAATAATTCTTCAGAGTAAACATTAATACCAGGCTTGAAAGACGAATCATTGGAATTATTCACAAGGAATTTAAACCCTTAGGCCCTCATCAAAGACCTATAGAATCACCTAGGAATTCTAATTAACATTTTTAGGGATTTAAAACCCTTATATCATATCCATAAACATTATATAATATTAATAAATGGATTGGATGAATTCTATAACTCATAATACAAGGCAATTGTCATCCTATTAGGTCAATAACAAAGCTCATTATGGATCAAAATGGCCCAATACCTTGATCCATATTTTAATATTATAATATTAATAATATATATAGTCCTAAAATTTCATCCCAATGGTATTCACATAACAATGAATCCACTCAATACCATTTTTCATATAAAATTACATAAAAAAACTTGGTTTATGTGTATCAACTCATCTAACATGTAGTATTGTGGGTGACTACGAGGTATCTTGAAGTCTTTGGGGGTATACAATTAAACCCAATCATTTCCATATACTAATATATCACTCTAGAACCCACACACAAGGAAGAAAAATTAATTTAAAAATTTAATGTATCACCCCTCTGGGTATTATAATTATTGGGAATGTTAATAAACATGATTCCTTGTCCGTCGATGAGAGAGATTAAATGGCAACGCAAAGGTTATTAGTGTTCCGTAAATAGTTTCATATTCATATATAGAATTAATTTTATTACATTTTGGATTTAAATATGATAATAAATCTACTTTAGAAATGGAAATCCCCTTTAAAGGAGATACAATAAATCATATAGAGTAAAAAACTCATAAATACCGTAGAATAAATTCTTGAAGAACACCTACCTCATTTGAAATGAATTTACCTTTTTAATTCCTTGACATAAATGTTCTACCATGATATTACAAGGATGTCCAGTATCAACTATCCACCACCCATCATCATGAGTATATAATCCATTTCAAAATATTGAATTTATTATTATATAAATTTATTAATAATCATTTGAACCACTTATATTCATTAATTGTTTTAATAATGTTTAATCCTTTTATGACTAAATTTAAAATTCATATAGGGTGTATCTATCAAAAAAAATTTTATGTGATATTTATAGAATAGTCCTATCACAATCATTGAAATAATAGCTAATAATCAATAATGATTCAACAACAAATTTAATATAATTTTATTGACATACTTGGTGAAAATTCATAATTTTAACCTATAATGGAAAAAAAATAAAGGACAATGAAAAAGGTATTGAGGGAGGACGAAAGAGGCATGATCTCATCATTATTCACTAAAATCAATATGAAAACACCCCAAATTCAATGTTATTTGAAGAAGATAAATCAATGGAGATAGGCAATGTCTTATTAAATCCAAACAGAGAAGGTGGAATACGTCTCTAAGATCACATAGGAGAACAAAATTAATTTCCCCCCCTTAATATCCACACCAAAATGATTTTGGTGTCTCACTGCCCATATAGTTGATCAGCTACAAAATTTAATAATATTGGACCTATAGACTTCTCGGACACCTTCCATTCACCCTGATGATCATATTTCATTTTAAGACAAATATGTCCTTGAATAATTAAATTCCCCAAAAAAATCAGTTTCTTTTTTAAAATGATATCACCAACAATGGAATTCAAGTTCTATAATTTCTTCTAATATGGAACTCTCTCACATAGCCAAAATTGGGTGTTTATGAGTAATCATGTGCATGACTAAACACTGTCCACAAGCTGTGGGGGAGTGATATTAGTTATTAGGAGACTATACCACATTATATAAAACTTAATATAGTGGAAAAAATAGGTTTCCATAAAAATCAGAGTAATGGAAATTGAATAAATAGTAAAACACACAACTTATATTTAATTTAGAGACCCATAAACAAGTAATAATGGCTAATTGTATGGTTTGATGAAATTGATCTTGATGTTATATAGAATAAAATTTAAATAAAATAGTTCTATGACACAAATAATTTTAAAATTATATGGTCCTAAACCCCTTGTTGGTCTGATCTATTAAACACATACCATCTTACATGAAAAAATTATTCAAAAGGTCATTTTCCCTTGTCCATTCCTATAACCATGTAATATTTTCAAATACTAAATAGATGCCCGAATAAGGTCTGAGTAAAACCCAGCAGGTCGACACCACCATTTCTAAATTTCCCAGTCTAATAAAAAGTGTAAGAAATGAGGGAGTAAATAGGTGTTCTAATTAATCAATTAATGAAATGAATTAATTGGCCTATTTTGTTTCCATACTATAATGTATATTATCACATAGCATAACCATACCAACAATAACTATAAAGCATGGAATAATAAAAAAATATGAGTTGAGACCTATATATAATAACTTTATCATCCATTTATAACCCTATATATTAGAATTTCAAAATCAGTTGGGCCCCGGTCAATATAAAATAATTTTACCAAGTACGAACGATCCATGCCTAGATTGTAAGAATTTCAGAATTTATCATTAGGATATGAACTACATATAACCATTTCAATGTATATCATTTCACCAAGCATGTAATAGAAACATTTCAAAATCATCCAGAATAGAACTGTATATAATCATTTCATAATCAAACTAGTAAAAACCCACTATATTATATTTTCACCATCAAACAATGAAAATCCATCTATATAAGCATTTCGTTATCAACTAAATAAGTCAGATTATTTTTGGAAAATTATATATATATTTTTCTTACTTATATGGAATTATTATATAATCGGGTGCTCTGACAACACCTGATTCCGAGGACAAGAGATTCTGGAATAGAATTCTTTAATATTGTATGGTACATTAAGAAAACACGTGAGAGGGTTTTTCTAACATTTGAACTAGTGATCTGATAAAAAATACGAGGAAATTATTGAATACGGGATGCCTATATTTTCATGGTATGGATATAACATCGGATGGAAAGGGTTGAACAATAATATTTATTTTTAGACTTTATGGAAAAATAATAAAATAACAATAAAGTGTTATTTTATATTATATTGACATCCAACAAGAGGTGACATATCAATGGTGTGCTGCAATGACAAGGTATTGATGGGGTGACATAAGGAAGCTCAGTAATGAATTGTATCATGCCGCATAACGATGAAACCAAGGAACAATAACAACGATATAGTTTCATAGGCATAACGACACGACATCACAACATAACAAACAAATTTCTACATGATTTCCATTTTATTTTATAATGAATTAGTGGACATATAATTAAACATGTTTGATTCATTGATGAAACTCTATAGAATCTCCTCTCCAATGAAGAATGAAGAACGTCGTAGGATCATCATCATCTGTGATGCACCATGATGCACGGGGCCGGAATTGACGACGCTGACACCAAGAACTCTTGAGGATGAGCACAACAAAATAGAACATTCATAAGGTAGGGTTTTGATTTTTATTTCAATGATCTTCCCCAATATTCCTTTTTTAGAAATAGAGAACATAGATCAACCTACAAACATGCCACTACTAGAAATACAATATACACCAACGGTTTCAAACCATTGATGTAGGCATCAAAATAGTTGGTATATTATATACCAATAGTTTGGAAAACCATTGGTTAGTAAGGTTTTGGGAAAAGATTATACCAATAGTTAATCTCAAACCATTAGTATATATAAATGTATGATTCGGTTTTCAAGAGGATTTACCCAAACCATTGCTATATATTTATACCAATTGTTAATAAACTCTTGTGATATATGCTTTACATATAGTTTAGAAACAATTTAGATACTGGTGGTATATAGTATTACAAATAGTTCTTTAAAAAAATTAGTAAAACTATTATGTAAATACACTTTACCAATGGTTTGGAACAGTTTGTATAGTGTATTACTAAGGATTTTTTAAAACGGATTGTAAGACTATTCTCAAAATACACGTTACCAACAGTTTTAAACCATTGGTATAGTGTATTTCCAGAAAGCAGCATAAGAACCACCAATCCCCTCTATTGAAAACACCTTCCAAAAAACCTACAAACAACACATAAAGCAGAAAAAACACAAGCAATAGCACATAAAAACAACAAACTCTTCCAACTATGACATGTACATCAACAATGATTTCCCCATTTCAAACATCACCTGAAAACCACTCTTCAAACTAACCCATTCCAATTTATATGGTGTAGAAATATCATAATGGTGAGAGTATATTAACATTTCAAAGATCCCATGATAGTTATAGTTACATTTTGAGAATATGACTAGGGCTGTAGTGTATAGATTTTTGGGTGGTGTCCAGGGGGTGGGGGGTTGTCCAACGGGGTGGGGAGTCTAGGGTGTGGGGGTTGTCCAGCTAGTGCGGTGGTGTCCAGGGTGACTGGGGGTCATCCAAGGGGTTGGTGTGGATGTTTATGGGGGTATCGGGGCTGCCCATGGGGGTGGCAGTGTCTATTGGGCAGGGGGTGGGGGGGTTCCACAGGGTGGGGGATGTCTAGTGATAGGGGTGTGTAGGGGGTGTGCGGTCTATCGATGGGGGTTGTGAGTCAATCCAAGGTTAAGGGGTGTCTAGGGGTTGGTGGGTTGTCTATATGGGTGAGCGGCTATCTCAAGGGTGTTGGGGTGTTTAGGGGTGGGTAGGATCTCCACCGAGGGGTCTAGGGGGGTCCAGGAGGTTGGGGCTATCTAGGGGATTGGGGGGCTATCCAAGCAGGACGGGGGGTGTCCAGGGGGTGGGGGTGTATTGGGATGGGGGTGTTTTGGAGTGGTGGGTGGGTGGGTTATAAATGGGGTGAGGGTTATCCATGGGGTATGGGGTTTCTAGGGGTTCAAAAGGTTGTCGATAGGTGTGGTGGGGTTGTCCATGGGGTACGGGGTGACCAGGGGGTGGGATGGATGTCAACAGGGGTAGAAGGTAAATCCATTGGGTAGGGATGTCCATGAGGGTTGGGAGGTAATTCCACAAGGGTGGGGTGATTTCTAGGGGTAGGGGTGTCTATAGGGGTGGGTGGGTTGTCCAGGGGGTGGCGGGGATGTCCAAGGGGTATGGGGTTTCTAGGGGGTAGAAGGGTTATGTACGGGGGTGGCAGGGCTATCCACAGGGGTTTCACTGCTATCCATGGGGGCTTCGGGGCTGTCTTCATGGGTGGAAGAGTTGTCTTAGTGGTAGGGGTTTTAAAGGGGTGTGTGGGTTGTCCATAGGGGTGGTGGGGTGGTCCATGGGGGTTGGCGGTCCATCCATGGGGTGGGGTATTCCACTTGGGTGAGGGGTCTAGGGGGAGGGTCTCTCCAGGGTGTTGGGGATATCGAAGAGGGATGGGGTGTCCCAGGGGGTCAGGGTGTCCCAGGGGATGAGGGTGTCTGGGGGTGGTGGGGTGTCTAGGTGGTGTGGGTTGGTTGTCCATGGGGGGGGGTCTGTCCATTGGGTATGGGATGTCCAGGGGGTGGGGGTGTCCGAGTTGATGGGGGTTTCCTTGGGGCAGTGGAGGTGTCTAGGGGTGGGTGGACTTTTCACGGGTGTGGGGGATGTCTAGGGTGGTACACTGTATACAAGGGATGGGGGTGTTTGGGGGATGGGGGTGTTTGGGGTGGTGGGGGAGTCCAGTGGTGGGCGGGTTGTCCACAGGGGTAGGGGATGTCTAAGGGGTAGGGTGTGTCCAGGGGTGGGAGTGTAGTTGGCAGGGGTTCATGGGCTATCTAGGGGGTACGATGTGTCCAGGTGGTGGATGGGCTCTCCATGAGGGTGGAGGGGCCGTCCAGGGTAGTAGGGGGTTTCTACGGGGTGGGAGGGCTATCCATGGGGGGTGGGGACTCTCCAGGGAGTAGGGGTGACCTTTGTTTGGGTGGGATGTGAAAGGGGGTTGCAAGGTTGTCTAGGGCGTACGGGGTGTCTTGGGGGTGGGAAGGTTGTTCGTGGGGATGGCAGGGCTATCCAGGCGATAGTGGGTGCATAGGGGTGGGCAGGTTGTCAACAAGGGTGGGGGTGTTCATGGGGTAGGGGGTATGTCGGGGGTGGTTGAGATTTCCACATGGGTGGAGGGGCTATCTAGGGGGTATGAGGTGTCATAGGGTTGGTTAGGCTGCCCACGATTATGGGAGGAGCTGTCTGGGGGGGGTTACAGGTAGTCATGGAGGGTCGAAGGGCTATCCACATGGGTGACAGGATTGTCTAGGGTGTAGAGGGTGTCCATGGGGTTGGGTGGGCTTTCAACGGGGGTGGGTGGGGGCGGAGGGGTTTGTTTAGGGTGTAAGGGCTGTCTAGGGGTTCAGCAGGCTATCCAGATGGGTGGGGAAATCCAGGGTGTACGAGAGTCCAGGGGGTGGGTGGGTTTCCCATGAGGGTGTCAGGGTTGTCCAGGGGGTAGGGGTGTCTAGGGGGTGGGAGTGTTGTCCAGGTTGGAATTCTAGGGGTAGGGGTGTCTAGGGTGTGGGAGGGCTTTCCATGGGCGTGGTAGGGTTGTCCAGGTGTAGGGGTTTCCCGGGGGTGCTAGGGTTGTCCACAAGGGAGGGGGGGTAATTCCATGTGTAGTGGTGTCCAGGAGGTGGGCAGGCTATCCATAGGGGTGGCGAGGATATCCAGGGGGTAGGGTCTGTCCAGGGGGTGGGAAGGTCTTCCATGGGATTGGGGGTAGTCTATCGGGGTTATGGGGTGTCTAGGGCGTTGTGCGGGCTATCCGTGTGGGTGGGGGCTGTCTAAGGAGGTAGAGGGTGTCCAGGGGCTAAGAGGGTTGTCCATAAGGGTTTGGGGTGACCCCAGGGAGGGGGTGTCAAGGGGTTCCTAGGTGTTGGGGTGTTGTCCATAGGGTCGGGGGTGTCCATGGGGTGGGGTGTCTAGGGGGATGGGGGTGTCTATGTCATGGGGGTGTCTACTGTGGTGGAAGGGGAATTATACATGTTTTGGGATATCTAGGGGTGTTGGGTGTCAATGGGGGTGTGCAGGCTATCCACAGGGGTTCTGGGATTCCATTGTTGGGGCAGGCTGTCCAGGGGGGTACGGGTTGTCTAGGGGGTGGCAGGGATAGGGGGTTTCAGGGATAGGGGGTGTCTAGGGGAGTATTGAATCAGTCACAAAAAAATATCATGTCAAGTTTTATTGTTTATAGATAAAGAAATAAGGATAATGTGACCTTCATAATCACACAAATATTCAGGCACAACAAATCAATAAACATCAAAGGTCGGTAATATCAGTCAAAAATGTAACATATCAATATGTCCCTCAGTACCATCTCTATAATCCATGTCATCATTATCCTCGCCCTCATCCTCATTGGCATATGCATCATCATCCCTTCCATCCACAAATCCACCATCCTTTCCATCGTAATTTGCCTCAGCCACCTAACTGCCCTCCTCCTCCCCCTTGGCCTCCCCCTCAGCCTCCTCCTCCGCCTCAGCCTCCACTTCGCCCTCTTTCACCTCCGCCTCATCTTCCTCCTCACCATCATCATGACCACCAATATAAATTCCACCTTGTTAACATTATATAGAACATATTGATGACATATATTCATCACTAGATGTTCTGGCTTCTTATGGAAGTGTTGGATGTAAAGCTTCAATTAATTTCAAAAATGCAATGTTTTCCATACCAGACTATTTTTTCATCTCTTTGGCCCATGTTCTACATGTGCCTTTACCTATTATAACTTAGTGGCACTATAAATCATAACTAGGGGGGACTTCCAAGGGGTAGGGGTGTCGACGGGGGTGGGTGGGCTGTCGACGGGGGTGGAGGGGCCCTCCATGGGGTAGGGGTCTAGTGGGTGAGATGGCTATCCCTAGGGGTGGGGTCTCTCCAGGGGTAAAGGGAGTCGAGGGGGTGGGTAGGATGTCCACGGGTGTGGGGGATCTCTTAGGGGGTAGGGGTGTCCAATGGATGGGAGGGATGTCAACAGGGGATGGTGGGTGTCCACAGGGGGGGTGTTCAGGGGGTCTCTCTTGGAGGTTGGGGCTTTCCACGGAGGTCGGGGTGGGGGATTCCAAGGGATGGGGGTGTTTGGGTTGTGGGTGGGTGTCCATGGGGGTTGAAGAAGACTTCCTCGGGTGTGGGGGGTTGTTCAGGTGGGTATGGAGTTTCCATGTGGGTGGGTGGGATGTCCATAGAAGTAATGGGTGTCCAGGGGGTGGGTGGGTTGTCCAGGGGTGTATAGGATGTCCATGGAGTTGTCGGGGATTGGGGGTGTCCAGGGGATGGGTGAATCATTCACAAAAAATCATCAAGTCAAGTTTTATTATTTATAGATAAGGAAATAAGGATAATGTGACATTGCTAAAAACAATAATATTTAGGTACAAAAAATCAATAGACATCAAAGTCTAGTAATATCAGTAAAAAATGTATGAAATCAATCTATCTCTCATCACCATCACCATTATCACTGTCATAATTAGCCACACCCTCATCTTCATCGACATCCCCATTATTTTCCTCATACTTCTTAACTCCCTCCTCCTCACCTTCGTACTCCGCCTCAGCCTCCTCATCTGCCTCCTCATTCGCCTTGGCCTCCCCTTCACCCTCCTCCTCTACCTCGGCCTCCACCTCTGCCTTTTCTCCTCCACCTTAGCCTCTTCCTCTCCATCGCCTCGACCACCACTATAAATTAAATGTAGTGAAAAATATATAGAATGCATTAATGACACATATTCATCACCATATGTGTTGGCATCTTGTGGATGTGTTGGACATAAAACTTACATCATTTTCAGAAATGAAGTGTTTTACATAGAATACTGTTATTCTGTCTCAGTATCCCTTTTTATAGTATGTTCTACAAGTTCTGTAACCTGATGGAACTCTGTGACACTACAACTCATACCTGAGGAGGGCCAATATCTATATAGAACTAAACTCTTCCTAGGTTGGAATCATACTCTACTAGGGTTCTCAGCTCCCAAAGCCTAATTTAATTGTCGTTTGGCCCAAATTGTAAAGTTATTGGTCATCAAGGGCCCCTATAGAAGCGTATTACAAATATTAATAGATTATTAAGTTAAAAAATATTGATTAAAGTTTACATAAACTATGTAAAACATTCAATTTATTGCTGAGTCTATTAATTAACTTCACGTACATCTTTCTTCCTCTATTCGAGCAAAACATTTCGGTTCAAGGCACACATCCTTCAATATTAAATCTATGCCTCTACAATGACATTTAATGTAGGAAAACATAATTAAAAATATGATACAAATAATTAATTTCATAACAAAAATTAAATAACAACTTTAATTGAATAAATTATGGAGGATGAAATAAAAAGTGCAAGTTGTAATGAAAATTTATAAACCGTCATACCTACATTGTCTCATGATCTCGAAATGTAGTTAATCGCAATGTGTGGCATTTTTTTTATCATCAATTTTTTTTATTTCTTATAGAAGATTCCAAACTAAAATTTAGTAATTTTTATTAACGAAAAACATGAAAATTTTCTTTTAAATACCTCATAATATGATTAATACCTTAAACTGAATAGTCGTCCAGTGATTAATAATATGTTGATTCTGTTCTAGCAAACAATCATCAACAACAGGGACCACCTTAAATTCTATTCCAACTATACCATGCCATACAATATACAACTCGTTCTTATAGGCTCTCCAAATCATAGTAAAATCTCGTAGTTGTGCGGGCTGTGCACCCTCACCATCAGTGAAATTAGTATGAAGTTTACACCAAAATATTAATAAATATAAATAAAAAAAAATAATATATTTCATTATATAAAATAGTCTTTTACCAATATCTCTACCGATGCATTTTCCTTGACTATATTTGGAAATTTTCGCCTTGAGTGTGGGATGATAGGAATGATGTCAGAGTTTTCCGCAAGTGTCTCAAAAAAACACCGACATTGATACCATGTCTTTTCAACCATATGACTTTTCTCATTATAGTCCTACAACAACTGCGTGTAGTGGTTCCACACCGCACTGATGCATGTATTCCTCAGCCCCTTCCTCCTATTTGTATATGTATCTATTATTAATGGAAAACAAATATTTTTTCAATACATGTTATCATGAAAATAAAGAATGGTATAAAAAATTACTAGGGTTGTATAAATATACCTCTAGTGGTTTGATAAACGGGTGCCACTAGATCTGCAGAAATTGAAGGAACACCTTGTACAGGTGGATTGGGTCCCAATGTATGCTCCAAATGGATAGACTCTAGTGATGTAGGAGTGGAAGAAGAAGGAATATAAAAGCTTGGAGAGAAGGAATCAGATGTTGAAGAAGATGACAAGGATGGATGGAAAAATATAGGATGGGGAGTGCGAATCATAATCTGATATGGTAATGATGGTTGAGGAGGTCAGATGTAAAGGGTAGTGAAATCATGGGAGGCCTAAATATCTTGTGTGTCCCAAACGACAAACCAAGATCTGAATGTGGGATTGATGGTATGTTAGTGGGAGGGGTGGGGTCTACTCGTGTACGCTGACCTGATTGTCAAGCTCTCATACCCCCTTATGCTCATACGAACCTCATGAGTACTGTGACCACTACAAGGCTGCTCATCAAATAAATATCTCTAAATAGGTTGATACTACAAAAATATTTAATGAAATTTAATCACATGATATTATATATTATATATATATATATATATATATGAAATAAAATACTCACAATAAGCACTATTGGGGGAATGCACATCTTAGTAATGGGATGATTATTTTCCATCATTTGTTTCTGACTCCTCTATTCAATTGGTTTCATTTAATGCATTTGAAATCTAATATTGATGTAATTAGAAAAGGATAACTATTGGGTAACCCAAAAATAAAAATAAATGAGATGGAATAAAGGGATTCATGGAAAATTTAACTATCAATTATTTTAGGTGAGAGTGATTATATATATATAGTAAATTTAATAATTAAAAGAAGACTTAATAAAAAAATTAATTTTTAGTTGGATGGTTATTCAAAATGTGTCATCAATCTATTAAAATCACGGAACATTGTTTTTGTTGCTTTATTTCACTCAACAACCAAGATAGAGAGCATCCCGAATTATGCCTCCAGAAAATTCAGCATGGTATATATTATAAATTATCAAACACTTGTGATACATGTAAATCATGATATAAACATATGGACATGGATAATATAGTTACCTGATTCATAAGGGATAAAATATTTGTCTAAATTATGGAAAATTTTAATATCTTTAACCCTGGTAGAAGATGAAGGGTTCTATACATGCTTTGTAGAGGAATACAAACCATCATGTTCATAACCATGTAAAATGTTATTGGGAAGTATTATAGTTTTACAAATGTTATACATGGTCAATAATGCATTGAAATGTTCACCATGATAGAAATGTTAGTTTCAAAGGTTTGAATATTGATCTATTCCAAATTAGAAAACAAAATTCAAATAAAATTGCAGCCAATAAACATTTAAAATTCACATAACAGTCATGTCAGATACAACATATTTGTAATAAATATTAAATCAATTTGAATACTACCAACCACAACAACCCCAGTTCGAGCTAAACTTATATAATTAAAAAAAGGATGGATGATATTATATATCTCCCACCACTACTTCAGGTTCATAGTCAACTTTGACAATTGATCTATTGGTGTCATCAAAAGTAATAAATGGATTGTTTCATATAGAATTATGGATGGTTTCAATTCCATCATCACCATCATCGAAAATATGTCATTGAATTACTTTGTTAATGACACCAAATTGATGTCAAATTCGGTCTTTGACATAAAAAACATGTTTCTTGATTTATACTAATACATATGGTTCCCCGGTAGCAAGAGTATGAGTCATACCAATTACTCAAAAAACAAAATCATTAGCAAATGTGTCATTCCTCATCCTAAAATTAATCCAGTTGCATTTCATCACCGTGACTGGTCTATGAAAATAATAATAAAATATTATTATTTTTTCAATGGCTCCATAATAACCTATATTTTTAAATTGTGGTTTGTTGTCTGATGCACTAGTATAACAATCTATTGTGGTGGTAACCATAACACCAACACATTTTTTTTCTCATTTTCTTTTTTCGTTTAAGGATAATAAATCCTTACCCCTTGATAAAAATTGACTTTCTATCACAAAACACAATATTAGAACCGAAAGACAAAGCTCTTATTTCCTCAGAGATATAGTTAGTAGAAAAACACAATAAATTAAATATAAATGAATAGTAAACTTAATTAAATATTTCCTTATTTATTTTAAATAGTAATATTATTAACTTCAATTTTATCCATGCAGAATACTATTTTATATGAAATGTCGATATCCTTCTCAATGATAAAGAATGATGTTTTATATTTATCATTGATTTATGTTCTTTGTGGATAAATATATTAATAGATTAATAGATATATATATATATATAATATTCATATTCAATTTACATACAATATGTAGTCCTCGAACAAATCCCTATTTAAAAAATTTGTACGATGTACAATCTCCAGCTCATCAGGAATTAATGTCGTCAATGTATATGATCTGAGATTTCCTCTTATTTGAGGAAGTGATGGAAAATTAGGTTCAATTGGTACCTACTATTATAAATTGGTTCACATGGGTCAGTTCATTCTTGTAGTAAGATCTGAAAAATACATAGGGCATAAATCCATACCTTCTAAAGCGATGTAACTGATCTTGATAGAACCTTTTGGATGATTCCTATTTTGGACATAAGACATTATTAAGAAATTTCTTTTTTTAAGGTTTCATCACAGAAGAGGAAAATAGAACTTGCCATTTAATTTTCACAGATACGCACAAGATATAATTCTTGTCTGATGACCCAATCCACCAAGTCACGCTGAGACCGTAAATCATCTTTTTTATTTCCTATAAAATTTAGATGAATATAAATCAAAACTTCAAATATATTTTTTTCAATGTGCATTATGTATAATAAATTATGTTACAAATTGGTTAAGTAATAAGTCTAATCAAAGAAGATATTTATCTTCTCCCAATTGTAATAGGTTTCTGTGGAAACATTGTTTCTCTTTCTAGATTTTATTTGATCCTTCTAGAATGAAAATATAAAATATTTAAATTCATTAATAACATCAGTTCTGGACATACAATGAGGTGGATCATTATTCTCAATGGTATTGTTAATTCTTTGACGATTATACCTATATGGATGGTCCATTGTGAAGAATCATTGTTTCCCCCAAAATATGAAACTACAATGTTGATTCTATCGTCTAGATCATGTATTTTTATACAAAAATGACATGATTGTTTCCCCCTCTTGCACCATCTAGACATCATTACATATGCAAAAAAACATTCATTGTCCTCGTTTGCATAGAGTGAATCTGATATTGTTCTTTCGAACATCCATCATATGTGCGCACACCCACATCACAAAGAAGGTTCAACTCTTTTATTAATGATTTAATGTATATTTCTCTATCATTTTTGGGATCATAAAGGATCGATATGAGTATAAAAATTAATGTTAATGTTTTTATCATACACCTCCATAGGGTAAGGTAATAAATTTGTATGAAAATTGGCTTTGTACTGTGAGATGTAAGCTTCTACCCAAACAGATGAAAACTGTCACATGAATGGACCAAACTCATATTATGCACGTCAGCTACAAAATCAGCTTATGAAGCATAAAATCACTTCCATGAAAATACATTAACATGGTCAACCAACTCATCATTATTATTCTTTCTCTTAGTATCATTACATCACATTTTTTATTGATATTTAATCAAACATAAAATTGTTATAGAGTCTGGGGATCTATGTAAAGTACGAAATTACTTTTTGTGGCACATGAAATTGTGTTCCATTATCTTTTGGCTTTTATTAGGATGACCCACATTATATACCATTATTTTTTTCAGCAGTTTCCTCCCAGAAAATACTATGATCTTTTGGGCATGCATGGATTTTCGTTTTCTGAAATTCCATGTTACTCAACTAACATCCATTCCATATAGTTGTTTGAGGTTATATGTACACAATCTAGAATTATGTCCTTAAAAAGGGAATGAATGAAATCGATAGTAGTATTCAAAATCTCATACATTGTTTTCCCATGAAACTGTCGGATTAAAAATTCCATCACTTTTATTTTACCGCATTGTCGAAATACTGGAGTCATGGAAGCAGCATTCAATTTTTTCACCTAGACAGTATCATCTTTTTTATTAGATGCATGATGTTTTCTCATATTGAAATCTTATTGGGTTTGAATCGTTTCTTTGTAATGGTGGTGAATAAATTGAAACCAGTCATATAACAAATTCTCTGATCCAGTCCTCACGTTTGGAACATCAATAATTTGAGATTTCATTTTCTCCCCATGGTGATTCAATAAAGAGTAGTTTTCTAAAATTCCATATTTTTTTATGTGGTATCTAACTTTTTCATGGTTCAACCAATGTATTCTAAAACAATTATACTGATGAATGTGTATGAGACCACTATCTGAGGAATTGTGAACTGAAATATCTTAAAAGATCTTTAAATTGTTTTGAAAATCATTTGAGAACGGATCAGTTTCATAGGTCCAACTTGTATCCATTCTCTTAAAAAAATTGTAAGTTATTTCATCAAAATAAATTCAATAAGATTGAATTTTCGTCGAAATTATATTCATTTAAATGAGAATTATTCATTTTTATGAAACCACAACTGACACACTACTCAATATGAGAATTATAATATAAAAGTTAACAAAATACTATATTTATATAAAAATTTATTTGATGAACACTCCATGAGATAACTAAATCATGTACACATGTGGAAGATAATAATATAGGTATAAATTTATGTAATTATTTCTTAATTTAATGAAAAAATAAATCATGGCAAGAGTTATGAATATTCCATTACTAGTGGTGGGATTATATCCCCTGGTTTACATAAATTAGTAGAGTTTTTAAATGTTTTAAAAAGATAGGATCATAGAACATGGTGTAGTTAACTTGGTGCTTATTAAATGTAATCATAGATAATGTATCATGGTTATGAAAAGTATTTGTCTATCTAGTTTAAGTCGTTGAGTAACCCTGAAATGTCGTTAATTTTGAGACATCGTGATTGGGATAATTAATCAATCACTATAGTGCGAAGGTCGTGAATGTTTTCGAGGAGTCAATGAAGGTTTTACTAACACATTTAATGTGTGATTGAGAGATATGAGATTTAATTGGGTTTTCATTGATGTTATGAAACAAATTATTGGTGTTAATTATTAGAGAATTATTTTTATTGAAAATTAAATTTTGTAGGATTTGTTACTTGATAACAAGATTGTATCAAGTTTGGAATTTGATAAATGTTGGATCATTGGATTTTGGTTTAAGTAATACTGGTTACTAAATATTTATAGGTAGTTATTAGGATTTATATGATGTGTGGTAATGATTTTTTAAGGATTTTCATCATCATGGCATGATGATTACGGGTGTTTTCTTATATGAAGATATAGGGATTCTTCAATATATTTTAATCATAACATGAATTATATTTAGTATGTCAATAGAAGGTAATATATATATATATAATCACTATTCGTATAATACATGGAGAGGTTGGATTATGAATATGGGACATTCATATGGTAGTAGGTCCCTAGTCTAGGTACATATATATGGTGATTTTCCTCCCCAAGTCTCTATATGAAGGAATTCTAAAAGGCAACCACCACCTTCCAAGGAACTATAATTTCTAGAAAATTGTGTTTTGAGATAAGGAATTCGTCATATGGATGATGTCAATTATAGATCATTTGATTCCTTACTCATCAAGATGACTAGACAAGAACCAATACCAGAGGCCCCAAACCTATCCAAATCTCTAGAAGTGATGACATCTTAGTGCTAGTTGGGGAACTATTAAAGATGGAAAATTTGAATACTAGAGTTGGGTGGTTATAATTATTATGAAAAGATCTACTAATTTTGTAGAATTTTAAGAGATGTACCTAAATATATATCTATCCTATAAGGGCCCTTTGTCACAGAATTTGTGTAAAATCCATTATGATAGATGTCAATTCAGTAAGTCAGAAATGAATTATTTTAGTAGTAGACGTTTTGGTGAATTATATCAGTAACATTGTAATTTTATTTATGGAAATATTTATTATGAATCATTAGAACGTTCCAGGTAGAGTAAGGCTAGATGGGCGCTCATTTCGAGGTGTATGAATTTATCAAACCCTATGTTATTATTAGTTCCTTATTTAATCCATATGTTCAGAATATGTTTGTGGATAAGAAAATTTATTTAAATTATGGAGGGATTAAGATAAAGAGATAGAAATATAATCACTTTTTATATTCACTATAAAATATTAGTACATTATATTTTATGTTGAAATGGGTTAACAAGTGATGATTCCATCAATTTTGGTCACCATTAGGGTCATAATGGACTATGTTAATACATTAATCTATTCATCCAGATGGGAAATTTGGACATTATTTTCCAGGTTTAATAACCCATCTTGGATGAATGTGATGAAGAACCATAGGAAAACATAGAAGAAAAACAATTCTTGGAAAATTATTTCCTAGAAAAAAAAATATGTATAAAGGCCTATGAAGATTTTCTTTTTGAGGGGATACTTTTTATTCTAGATGATGATGAAACATGTAATGTATATTGACAATCAAACTTCATAGAGTGGATCAACCATTATCATTTTAAGTCTATGATGAGGTAACTGGTCCCTTATAGATAAAGCAATAAGGGAATAGTGGGGGTGTGGGAATCTTTTCATTGTTTTGGTGGTTTTAGTTTGTGGATAAGCATGATAATGATATTGGAATAACATAGTTCATATATAAATTCATACAATTTATCAATGAGACTATCTGGTTGGTGACTAAGAGAATGATCATGGCACATGTTAAGTGAATGATTTTCTAGAGGAGTTCCAAGGCTACTCATAGATGGATTGATGAAATTTCAAAGAGAATGGTCACATTAATTTAGTGAGGTATGACTTTGAGAGCTTGAGTGTGAAGATATATTGGGTGGAACAAGATTTTAGCCCTTATAAACAAGATAATATGGGAATGGATTGAATTATTTCACATGGTACTTGTATTAATTGTAAAGTAGTGATAGTAGTGAGAGGGACAACTAGTGAGTTATTATTTAATCATTTATTTATTGATACTGAGGTTCTATTATCCACACATATTTAATTTAGAGCCCCCCACCTACACAACCCCCCTCTCCACCTCACCCCCAACAGACTCCCCCTGCACAGTCCCCTCCCCCTGCACTCCCCCATCCACCTACACTATACACCCCCCCCCCCCCCCGCCTGCACAACCCATCCAATCAACCAATTGCACAACCCCACCCCCCACCTACACCCCCAACATTCATAGCCCCCACCTCCACCTGTACACCCCCACCTGCACACCCCCCCCCCGACCTACAAACCACAATTGCATAGCCCACTCCTAGTGCACCCCCTACCTCCACACTACACATCCCCCACCCACTGGGACACTGCATCTTCACACCCCCCCACCCACTGCAAACCCGCTCCCCCGACCTACGACCCCTCCCCCACCCCTATAGAGCCCCCACCTCACCCCCAACATAATCCCCCTACACATCCCCCTACCACTTGAGATTCACACCCCCACCTACATATCTCACCCCCACTACACACCCACACTCCCCGCCAACACATTTTACATCTACGACCCCCACTGGTACACCCCCACCTTCAGCACCTTCCCCACCCACTACACACACAACAACCTACACCCCCAACCTGCACACTTGCCACCCCCACCAACTTGCACTACCCCCCCCCCACTTGCACAACACTCCCCCACACCCTATCCACCTCACCCCCAACAGAACCCCCCCCCCCCTCCACTACACACCCCCACCTACACATCCCCCTTCACACACTGCACATCCCCCCACCTGCACAACCCCACCTGCACACCCCTCCCCCACCACGTCCACCCCCGGCACATCCATGCCTCCCCCCACCCACACCATCACATCACACCCTCACCCCAGCTATACACCCCCCCACATATGTATCCCCCTATACAGCTCACACCCCCCTACCTGCACACCTGCACCTACCAAGCCCACCCCCACCAGAACAACCCACCCTGCTCACCCCTCCTGCGCAGCCCACACCACCGGACCTGCACACCCCCACCTGCACATCCCACCCCCCACTTGTACAGCCCCCAACTCACCCCTCCCGCACATCCCCCTTCCCCAATGGTGGGAGAAGAAATATTACACCAACAACACTAATAGTGTGTATAACTCCTAGAAAGATTAGTGATGATAGTTTTTAGGGAAGGGAAATTCATTGTCTATTTGTTGGATAATGCATTTAAAACATGCCAATTTCACATTCATGAACAACTGAAAACACTAAAAGAAAAATATATTACAATAGATGATGAAATTAACTAAACATGGTATATAAAAATCTAGAATAAATGTAGGCATAAGATTTAACTCAAACTCGCCAATTTGTAGTGAAAACAACAAGGATTTTTCATTAGAAGAATAGGGGTCCCCGGATGGGAAGAGGTAACTACACTTGTAGGGAAAATAATCAAATGATCAAATCTAGAAATGGAAGTGGGAACTCAAGAGTATTTGGGAAAAAAATATCCCGAGAGTTATAACAACTGTTATTAAACAATACAAACCCCAGTGGTTTTAAAAAACTGTTGGGAAACATCGTTATACCCCCACTATATACCAATGGTTTACATAATCCATTGGTAAAAACCCATACATTCCAACAATTTGTAAAAACAGTTGTGAAGAACTATAATATATCTCTATATCGCAATGGTCTTCAAAAACGATTGGGAAAAACTCTCTAACTCAATGATTAAGACAACTCCTTGGGAAAAGGGTGTTGGTATAAGTATGATTTCCAATAGTGGGTTGATACGTTATTCCAACATTTCTAAGGGAGAATGACTTTTCATGGGTATTTATTATTCCGAATTCAGACCTCGCATGAATTTATTGAACTACATTCCCAGAACATCCCCCTTAATTTATAACTCTAATTCGTTGGGGGTGGACACAAGTACGGCATGCGCATCTTAGCTCATGCATTCTTGATGGAATCATTATCGAAGAGTAAGTATTTTAATTTTGGGGCCTATGTAGGAATGGAATAGACCTGAGGGACCCATTGGCATAGATGGGTAAGAGAACGGACCATCAAACCATATTTGCGGGCCTACAGAAGGGACTGCCTGCTCAACAGTGGTTATGGGAAAAGAACGGTGGCACGCCCGTCGGTGCACCACGGTGGCAGGAAGCCACAGACAGTTGGTCGTGGTGGATGAGGGATGTGGCGAATGGCGGCGCGTGGAAGGGATGGCCCACATCTGGGCCTCCTAGGTAGAGACGCGCCACAGTCCGTCGACTGCGGATGGAGGGGCCATGCGTCTGTTGGGCTAGTTGGAGACGGTTGTGGCTCTGCTGCCGCATCACAACCGAGAAGCACGCCGCCAGTCCATTCCCCCAGGTTATCATCCTAAGGCTAGTGGGATGCACCCCATGCCCGATAAGTTGGGTCAGACACACACTAGTGGACTAGACCTGCACCCAATCGGAGAGAACTGTGACCGAGTCGCCAGGCGACCCAGCTCACAAATCCCTCTGCCAAAATGGGTCGGGTCCGGAAAGGCCTATTAGGCCTGGCCCACTGGGCAGGCCGGACCAAACTGAACCTAATTTGAAACATTTTAGGTCAATTCCTTCTAATTATACTACGGAATGCGGGACCCCCAGTCTGTTTTGGTTGGGTTTATCAGACCGGGATAGTTTGGGCCCCATTGCAATTGATCACCTAATTACTAAAATTCACATATCATACAATCCAAGGATCCAATTTATGAGATGTTTGTGTCATTGGAAACCTCTAGATGAATTAGGTATTTTTGTTTGATTTTTGGGGACATTCATTCATGTCATGATGTGAATAATGGATTGAGGATCAGTTCTCTTAATCGCACTATGTACAGAACACTGTGGTTGGTTGAGACCTAATGACTTCTGAACAATGAACTAGTGGGAAGTGGCTCTATGTGACCTAAAAGAACCATGGTGGGGAGAGGTTCTATATGACAGGAAGACTCATGGTACTCGATTGGAGTAGTACCTCAGTTTATCAAAGATAGGAAGAAACTTTTTGTGACCCGGTAGGCCCAAAGTGGGTAGTGTCTCTGTGTGACCCAGCATACCCACGGTGCTCCTTAGAGATGAGTACCACAATAGATTAAACATATTGGGCTATGGATCTATGTGACCTTTATGCCCTCTATACTCGATCAAGGAGGATCTCTCCATCAGTTGAGGTGTTTGACGATATGACTGATGATACTATAATTAGTATACTATTATATACTTATTGAGAGGTATATTTTGATTTGTGCTTTATATTAAAGGATTATTTTTGGTCTTTCTTTTATAATTTGGGTTCCCTATTTATATTCATGTTACAAAACCATTCATATCCCTCGCCCATGTGTATCATGTCTCATGTAGATGATCATTTCCTCGACAAGGACTTTGGTGGACCGACACCCAGTCGATCTTCGTGATGCCGGAACAATCGACGCATCGACAATGGAATTGGAAGCCAATGATCAGGTGGGTCCCAATTAGAACATGATGATATAACATACTACTTCATATTCCGTTAGCTTTAATAATATTATGATCAGGTGTGGATTTCCATGGATGGACATCAGAGAACATTTTTTGAACTTTTCTGTTTCAGTTCATTTGGTGGGGTTTTTATTATGCCCCACATGATTTCAGTTTTACTTTGCACTCAGCCTTGTTTTAGTATAATTTTTTCCCACTTTTAGTGTGTTGGGATGTGGTTTGGCGTGTTTGTGCATGCAGGTACTCTGAAAAATTCATTCCACTTTTTTGTTGACCCCTTTAGTGCTTGTCACCAACCCATGTCCATTGGGAGGTAGGCTTGGGGTTGTCATGGAATGAGCCCCTAGGGATGATTCATGATAAAATGGTATCAAAGGGTGATCGGTCCTGTCACATTGATTAGGAGTCTGTATTTTGTTTTGTGGAAACTATATTAAATTTTGCAAGTCATACATTCTGATTTTGGGATTCTAGTGTTGGTCCGACAACCGATGTATCCGTACATCAGGGAAATTAATTATACATTTCGGATCAATACATGAAAACACTAGTTGTATAAGAGTCTTTTTATTTAAAATAATATTCATCTCACCATTTATATCCTTATAATTGTGGAACATACTAAAATTTCTCAGGATGCCTCCATGAGGACGACCAGCCATCATCCCAATATGAGGTTGTGAGGAAAGCCCGCCTATCCCATCCCCCACAGATGCACTAAGTGCATGATGTTTTCCACGAGTTGTAGCTAAGAATGTACGTGCATGATTAATCAGATGTCATCGACTAGGGTGAGCTGGACATTGACGATGGAGAAATGTTACCGGAGTTTTTAGTAGAGATAGATGATCTATAGGAATGGGTCTAATGTGGGTGTTATATTCCCTTTGAGTGAGTTTAGTGGTAGCATGGGAACCTCCAGTAGTGTAAATGGGAGAGGGGGGCTCATATTCATTCCCAGTACCCCCATATGTTTGTGTATTTATTTTTTTAGCTTTTGAGAACATAAATCCCTAAGGTGGTGAGAATATAATATCTCGTAATTTTTGTGTAAAATTATTTATTATTTATATAGAATTATTTTGAGACTAAACACTCTAAAAACATGTTATTTTGAGGCCCGAAGGGCCCAAAACGGAGTATTGAACTGTTTTAAGATACATTCTATAAACACATGGGTGGGTTTATATATCCTTTGAACACGTGCTGGGATAAAAAATATGATGATAATGTTGAATTAGAGACTCCAATATTTTCTTATAAATGAGTTAACATCAGCCAAAAATGGATGAGAAGAAAGGATTATTTACAAAAATTTCATAAAAATAATTAAATAACATTAAGTTGATATTTTCATTTCTTTTGAAATTCTATAAGGGCCGAAAATACGATGACATGTTTCAGCGAAGAGGCAGCGACATGGTGCATTAATGTTGCTCATCAATGTCCTATATAACCATAATGGAATAATAATAAAGTTTTTGTTTGTTAAATGAAACATCATAACAGTGTTATGTCATATAATAACTAAAAAGATGCGGCATGAATTCCATTTTTATTGTCTAACCCATTAGTAGATAGGGAATTAAACATGGAAGGTTCCTTGAGAAAATCCATCGAATCTCCTCTCAATCAAATAATGATGAATGTTGGAAAATTTTCATCTTATTCGATGCACCACAATGAACAGAGCTGAATGTTTTGATGTCGATGTCTTGAAATCTCGAAGACAACCACTATGACATTGAACATCAATGAAGTTGGGATTTGTTTTACTATTTCCATGTTCATCCCCACTCATCTTTTTCTAGAAATAATTATCAATAATCAACCCATGAATAGGTTGATTTGTGATTTGTGAATTTATGCAAGAGGGTGAGTTTTCTTGATAATTTATTATTCAGGATTCATCCCTTGTATGAAATTATTAAAATTCAATCTGTGAACTCGGCCCTTGATCTAAATCTATAACGCATAGGTCCTGGTATGACAAAAACATAGCCCGACCTACTCCACTGGTGCGTTCTTGGTTTCCAAATTATCAAAGTGTAAACAATTCAATTATGGGGCTTGAGTAGGGATGGCGGCAACCCAAGGAACTCTTTGGCAGAGACTAGTCTGAGAACGGACCACTGGAGCAACTTTTGTGGCCTAGGTAAGGGACTTCCAGTGCACCGCAATAGAGTGACATTGTAGGTGACTAGGTGATGTGGCACTGGGTGCCACATGGCATGGGTGGTAAGGGTCTAGGCCACCCAAGAGATGATGTGTCGTGGTCTGACGATTTCGTCTGGTGGGGCCCCGCATCCACAGGGCCAGTTTGAGCCGGGCGTGGCTCGAATACCTTATCCCATCCTAGTAGTGCACCACCTGTCATCCCCTTAGTGACTAGGATAATCTTGGTGGGCCTATCCAGTGGCCTAACGGGAAAAACCTACACCTGGGACGCTGGTTCTGTGCCAGGAGACCCAACGAGATGGACCCTCAGCTAAACCGGTCCAGGTCCATTGAGGCATATTGGGTCTGGCCTACTTGAAAGACCAGACAAGACCAACCCCAACCTAAATATGTTAGGACGCCACCATCTACTTAATCCAAAGTATGTGGGACTCCCATGCAAGGATGGTCAGGTTGGGATGACCTGGTTAGACTAGGACCCATCACAAGTGGCCTATTCATTACAAAAATGCATGTATCTTACAAAGAGAATGTCTGATTGACGAGATATTCTTGGGTTGGGAACATATTTATTAGGAAGATCCTTTGGATTTATTTATGGTGACATTAATTGAATTCAATATGTGATGAATGTCTTGAGGAGGGTTTCTATAGAAAGTACTACGTATGGAACCCTATGGTTGGCTGAGTTGAGAATTCATCAATGATGGACTAGTGGGAAGTGTCTCCATGTGACCCAGTATGCCCATGGTGGGGACTCTCTTTGTGTGACCCAGCTGACATGTAGTACTTGACAAGATGATTACCTTAGTTCAGCAAAGGTGGGAAGTGGCTCTATGTGATCCGAGTGGCCCACAGTTGGGAGCAACTGTGTGTGACCCAGAATACCCATAGTGCTTATCTGGGATAAGTACCATAGTAATTTAAGGTTAGTGGGTAGCGGCTCTCTATGAATTGTTAGGCCCACTATATTCAATCGAGGAGGATTTCTCCATGAGTCGAGGAGTTCGGCCTTATGACTGATGATGCTACAATAGCTACCATAGAATATACATGTTGTGATATGTCTTGTGCTTAGTGCATTACATTGATGATTGTTGTGTGTTCATTCCATTTGGGTTTGGTGTCCCTGTTCATGTTCGTGTTACTCACCCCTGCACGGGGCTCACCCATGCCTGTCGTGTCCTGTGCAAATGATTGATGCCTCGACAGTGACATTGGTTGATTAAGACTCAATGGATCTTAGTGAGACAAGGTGGATCAACACATCGATGGTGGACCTAGTGCCCTGGGACCTGGAGGGGCCCAGGAGTTCTAGGAGGACATGATATATTATATTGGTTTCCAGAATCATCACTAATCTTATGATCATTTGGGGTTTTCTACAGATGGCAATCAAAGTTTTTTTTTGTACTTGACTTTTTGAGTTTATTTATTTGGGTTTTAATTTGTACCAACATACATCCAGCTATAATTTTTACTCATTCTTATTTTTGTATACTTGTATTTTCCAATTCAGTGTGTTGGGATGTGATTGGGCATTTTTCTGCATACATGTACTTGGTAAAATGATTCACACTTATAGGTTGACACCTTTGTCACTAGTCACCCACCCCTGGCCTTCGAGTGGAGGGCGTGGGGTAGTCACGACATGGGCCACATGGAAATGTAGATTAAAATCCCTAACAGCATTGATATCACAATATATTATTACAAATTTCAATGGTTAATTAAGAAAATTGGTATTTCTATATCAATTACACATTCATTTACATACCAAATTATCAACAATCATATCAAATTTCCCATAATCTATGATCAAATTGATTGTATTACAATAAATCTCCTATAATCATTTCATGATTAACACACATTAAACCAATACCCAATTCATTATAAATCAAACGGTTCGCTAAACCAAAGGGTAGGCATAATCATTGTTGAAACTCCATTGAATCCAAAGTGATCTAAGAAATAATCCAATTTCATTATTCTATCATTAATCATCAATTTTACTAATTCACACAACCTAAATGACCAATATTTGTAATGAACATACTTAATAATTAATAGACCCCTGGATTATGATTTATAAAATCTACCTTCATCTAAAAATTTAAGAAACTTCTGAAAAGTGATTTTTAATGGAGGATGGATGTGAATGAGATATAGGAAGAATCATAGATCAAATCAACTAAATTCTTAACACCCACATACACATTGGGCATCAAAATAAAAAAAAATATTAAATAATTATGAATGGAGAAGAAAATGATAGAAAAAGTGCCTTTCCTAGAATAAAACAACAAACCAGAATATCCAGAATTATCGAAATCTCCCCAAAATCATATGAAAAAGCACATAGGTCCTGGAGGATGAAGGGATCTACTAAGATAATAAACAAATTAATCATTATATTCCCTTGAAACCTCCCATCCCCTAACATATTTGGGTTTTATTGTTAATATCTCTATGTGTAGTTATTATTTATGAGATAAACTGTTAAAACATGGTGCCTGAGCTAAATTTATTCCAACTCGAATATTACATGTCATGGAATGTGGATTCAAAAAATGAAACTATTTCACACAGTGGAATCTTTCATGGACAATAATCATTCCACACTATCCTACCATTGGATGTTACATATCATGAAACTTATTTACATGTCATTTAAATTCCATTCCAACATCATTTATACTAGATTATTCAAAAGCTCTCAAACCACCAATAAATCCTTATAACTGTAAAGAAAACCCGTGTAATACCAATGGAGTGTTTTATAAAAATAATCCATTAATTAAAAAAATATCCCTGAAAATTAGGCAATTTTTCCAATAAGGGCTATCTATCATAAAAAATACATGGATCCAAGATTTGATGAAATGGAAAACCCAAAAAATAGAAAATTAATGAAGAAATCAATGTAGGATGTACCTAAAAAAAGATAGGATCATATATCAATCGAAACATATAACATTTAATCCCCATGATGCTTCAATAATCAATATGGGTCATGTTTAACAATTCTAGAAATTATGATCAAAAAACATATTCCTACTTCTACGTGTCCTCTTGAACACACACATACTACCATTCCACTCACCCTAGAGGTTATGTTCTCACCTAAAATAATATTTTCAATATGGTTAAAAATTTATATTAGATGCTGCACAAAAGAAGAATCTCCAAAAAATTATATTTTTTTACATCTAACATATGAGAAGGGTTTGGATAATATATATGATGTTTTGACCAAGGAAATACACCATTAATGGAACTATAATGTTGTGTAAGGGTTAATCGGTACACCATGGGACCATCCTGTTCCACTATCTGAAATTCCATGATAGGCCTAGACATTAGCTTTTCCTATTTCTTAATATGATAATTACCTAAAGCTAGTCATCACCTGATGGAAAACAACATGGACAACAAAAAACAATTTTTTCCATATCCAAAGATCATTGTATAAAATTTACCTTTCCATGTGGTCAGTAACTTCATCTTGATCTCTTGAGCCTACTCTGATTACTCATGCATGAAACTATGTCCAAAAAAACCGAATCAACTACCTCTTACCAATAAAGAGGTGAATGACAAGGCCTACCATAAAATTCCTGGAAAACATCCATTTTTATCTATGCAAGTAATCATTAAATATATATTGACTCCACATGTTCCATATTATACTCTCATTTACCATATAAATAAAAAAAATATTGGCTTGTAACATTTCATTTAAAACCTAAATAGTATGATCATATTGACCATCAGTTTGAGGTTTATTGTGTGTGTTAAAAGAAACATGGTATCCCAGAGCCTTTTAAATACTTCTCTAGAAATAGGATGTGAAATTAGTATCTCTATATAAATTGATAATACTTCAAATATGATTTAATTGAATCATGAGATTTATGTGTAGAATATCAAGATCATCAATTATAAAGGTCATCCAATTATATGATAATTTAGTTACCGTTGTCAGTCAATCCATTATTTCATATACTACATTGTTTATACATGTTTTCATGGGTAATACTATCAGAAAATACATTGTGACATCGTAACATTTCCACTCTAAATTAGATAGAGTCTATAAAATCATAGCATGATTTTGTTGTTTGGCCTTCAATTGGGGACATGTGAAACTTCTCTCCATGAATCCCACTACCTCATTACTTATTCTTAAAAACTAGTACTATATACTGAGATATCATTACATCTTCACTAATCTTGGATCTACCTTCTATATAGAAGAATGAAAATCTTTAATCATCTCCTTGCACAATGCCGTATTAATCCAAACATAACAACAGAAAAGAAGATAATGTCTGCAACCAAGAAACTATCCTAATGTTGAATCCCCACCAAAATACATGACTCAATAAAATCTCCCTATATTACATAACTCTTATATCATAATCTATTTATGAAGAATGCTCATACCTATTTTCAATGTCAATAATATTGTCTATTTGTCTCCTGAATATCATGATTCATGTCTAAATAGAGTTCCATTAACTTAAACTAGTCACAACACTTCCATACTTTCTCTACCAATGTATTCCATCTCAAGGTATCAGAAATGCAGTTTCCCCTACCAAGTGTATATGGAAACATGATATGAAAGGACTATATGTACTCAACACAAATCCTTAATAGTATTTTTAGCTATCAAAGATAAAATATATAGCTATCGATCTTGTGATCATTGTAAACAAAAAGCATCTCAACCATAAGAAAATTTATCCAATATCATAGGCATATACCACCACTACCACCTCTAGATGGTGAGTAGGGTATTTTATTTCATTTGGCCATAGATATCTAGAGTCATATGAAACCACTTGGTCCTCCTACATCAAAAACTAATTTGATTAAAACTATAGACTTTTAATTGTACATGATATTAGATTTACTTTGAATAGGTAAATTGAGGATATATTCTTAGGACAACCAGATCAATATATCCTAAAAATGTCTATCCAAACTAATACCTCAAACTAACTTCACCCACTTCATGGATTGACAATGAATCAGTGTTTATACATGAAATATGTCATATATGAAATGTTGCTAATAACCCGTTAATCCTCAAAAAATATGAGTCTCAAATACATTATTAGATTATATTCTGATAAAATGGATGGATTTTTCTATTGGACCACTAAATGTCATTCCTTTTAGATGACATGGCCAAATAATAAACATTAATAACCCCAAATATATATTTTTTATCATGGAATAAATTTTATTCCCTATCAATGTAGTCTACATGATTTCAAGTTGTTGGGCATGGTCATATGACGACTAGAAGCACACAAATATATTTTTGACAAAAACAACCTAACAATTTACAAAAAATGGTGAAATATCTAATTCAATCAAGGCCATGAATAACATTGGTGTATTTAGAAAATCAAATGGCATCAATATGAACTCATATAATCCAAACCTTATCCTAAAATTTTTAAGAGGTATTTCAAAAGGTCTTGTTCTAAACTAATGAAATCTTAATATTATATCAATATTTGAAAATATATTTTTTCATATCAAATGGATGAAGATATTTTCAATAAATGAAGGGGGTACCATTTCATAACCATAATCTGGTTCAATATACATTAATCCACACATATGTAAAAATTATTTCAGCCTACATGAAAAAAATAACCGTAGAACACCATGGATATGTAATGGGCCATATGAAACCCTTAGCTTCTTGATCATCAAACTAGAATCTAATATCTTGATTTTAATTTTTTTTTTCCATTTAATATGGTGGGATATAAATTGGATCTTGATCTGGCACTATGTTTATTGGGAAGATGATATCTCGCTCTTGTGTTAATCCATATACCATTTTTGAATGGAATCTTAAAAATGGTCTACCACTATTGGAAATTAATATTACTATAAATATATGTAATATATAAGAAGGCTTGTTCTATATGTTTTAAGATAGTTAAATTTACATTATATGGGTCTTTTATGTCATACATAATAATCCTAATCACCAAGGAAGTAAAATTATTTTTTTCAATATATAATGGTAATAATATTATTGTAAGAGTCAATATGATCCTGGTATAGAACTAACATATAAATACATAAATTTTAATCGAAACTATATGGTTCAAAATATAATAGTGACTAACAATTACTATATAATACACCTAGAAATTTATGATATTTAATGGCCATACTCCAAATGTGGTATTAATGGTCAATAAACCATTAAAACATTCCATAAATAAGCATAACCCTAATGAAAAAAAATTAATTAAAAAGGAACTGGATGATCTTATATAAAAAAATTTATGCGAGTGTTGATGAAACAATAATTGTATGACTGAAGGTAGAATGTCATATATCCACCTGAGCCAGAGTATTTTTCATAATGTGCTACTGAAATTTCCATCTTCATATTGCTCTAGTCTGACTCCCCTGAGTTATTACCTCTACATAGTACTAAAGATCCTACACTAGGGTACCAGATCTCCATTCTCGACCTAAAAAACATGTGGAAATCTAGATATATGTTTGATGTGAAGTATTTGATTTCATCATATACTATGGTACATGTACTAATCCATTTTCAATGTTTTATATGATAATCTCCTAAAAAACTTTTAGTAATGACATAAACTTCTGAAATCATGGAACTCCATAGATGGGTATGGAACCTGAGTCTCTTTATCTCCCAACAACATACACTAATAGAACTATAAAGGAACATGGCCTTGAAATGGATTCCCACTATCCTGAAATCACTTCTCATTATTTCCTTAGTATAAATAGTTATAGAAGTTCTTCTTTCAGCTAGAATATTTTCTATTTGTTCACCGCACTTAAATAGCTTGGCTATACCTGAAGGCCTCTTTCAAATTCCCCCATATGATTAGGGTCGAGTTCATCATATTTGAAAAGATTCTCAAATGAAATATTTTCAGTTATAACACGATCTTTTACTGAATAACATCATCAAAATGTCCCTCAATAGATATATCATTTGTTGAGCCCTCTGGAAGATTGTTGAATTCTTCCTGTGATTGCTGTTTTAATAATATCAAATCATCGTTACTTAATCCGGTTGGATTTCTCATATACATAATCACAATATTCTAGTGAATCTGTTTATTTCGGTTGGATCATGTTTTTATCTGTGCTTGTTATTGATTTACAAGTATTCTGGAAGTCTTCTGGATCAAACAGACACTTTCTGTTCTGTTATGTGAACGGTCGCACCGATCCATATCAAAAGTGAACGGTTGCACCGATCCATATCAAAAGACAACAGTCGCACTGATCCATATCAAAAGACAATGGTCACACCAATACATATCAAACAACAATGGCCACACCGATCCATATCAAAATCCAATGGTCGCAACGATCCATATCAAAAGACAATGGTTACACTGATCCATATTAAAAGTGAACGGTCGCACCAATCCATATCAAAAGACAATGGTCGCATCGATCCATATAAAAAAAACAGATGCACTAATCATGACACACTGATGCTGATCATATGAGTCATCGAATATGTCTCACCGATGCTGATCATCTGAGTCACCGAAGATGTCTCACCGATGCTGATCAAATGAGTCACCGATCATGACACACTGATGCTGATCTTCTAAGTCACCAAAAATGTATCACCGATGCTGATCAAACGAGTCACCATTCATGACACAATGATGCTGATCAAATGATTCACCAATCATGACACACCGATGTTGATCATCTGAGTCACTGATCAGGACACACTGATGTCTAGCCACCGATGCAGATGCTGAGGACCTACTGATCACTTGACTCACCGATAGTCATAAACAGCTGTTTGAATTTCCTTATCTTTATTTAATCTAACCAATGGTAATATTAGGAATATTTTAATGTTCTAACATTTATTTAATGAAGGTTGTTGGATGTCATGGAACCGTACCTCATACCTGCAAAAAGAAATCATATCTTTTGATGGAGCTCTTTCCATAAATACAAGAAGTCCCTGTTGGTGCAAAAAGATGATGAGACACATATGAGTGCAAAGAGTGGTGGATGAAGTAGTTGTGGAAGACACGAGAAAAGATCATACGGATATACATGCATGAACAAGAAGACACATAGGATCATACACACTCAAGATTACTCAAGAAGAGTTCTGTACATTCAAGAGGACATTGAAGAAATTCATCGACTACCTTTTTCACTATCTATGAACCTGGATACCAAGCAGACGACACTCTATTTTTCTGAAAAAAACCAGAAGAGGACCCAGATCCATTTCTAATCAAACTCAAGGTTTCCAAAGCTTCACTGCAATCACTAGATCCATTTATAAACTCAACATCTCTGCTCTGTGATTCATTATTTTACATTTCGGGCAGTGTGTGTTATCTGCTGTATTTAACACACACATTGTATCATGTACTTTAACTGGAGGATCTGTAAATCCTCAAAAAACTCTTTATATCTTTCATTTTCCACTGTAATAGTGGTATAGGTCGTGTGTGACATGGACAGCTGGTTGCTGTTGTTTTGTGTCCCACGAATAACAGTGGAAGAGGTCTTGGACCTGGACAGTTGTAAACTGTTGTGAACCTCGATCCAGGGTGTGGATAAAATTTATATAAATTGTTGAGAGGACTATGTCTCATCTTGAGACTAAACCTCTTGGTTATATCTCATGTGCTATTTCATTCAATGTTATTTTTTTCCCGATGCAAATTACATTAAAACCAAAACTGTTATAAAGTCACATACTTAATTAAACTCGCAAGTGTTTATATTAGTTTTAAATCAGTATGTTAGTATCAAAATTTAATCAACTCTTCTATTTTGATTAACTGGGAAATAATCAATCCATTGATAACCCAACAGAACCTTTAATTAGATATAAATTCATTGTAGTTTAATTCAGTATTTTATTTGGGGGTTTTTAAGACAATTTTTTTAAACAGAAATTTTAATTGGAACTATATTCACCCCCTCTTGAGTATCCACTCCAACCAACATTTTGTATCAGAGGATTTAAAAAATTTTCTAATGTAATATATTTTTTAACTGTGATTTTAGTTGTATTTTAAAGTTCATAAAATTTCTATTATTTCTAAATTTTTATCTCTTTAAAATCATTGCTTTAAGTAAGCTATCATGGATAATAGACTTGAAGTTGTTGCTACCAATAGACCACCATTTTTCAATGGCACTAACTATGCTCAGTGAAAAATCATGATGAAAATTCATTTAGAGAGCATGGGTTTTGATATTTGGACTGCTATAGAATCAGAATATAAAATTACTACTACTGTTATATATACTTGGAATGAAGCTATTAAGGCTGCCTATAATAATAATTGCAAAGCTATGATTGCCATGTACTGTGCATTAGGAGATGAGGAATTTAATATAATATCTTCCTGTAAAACTGCTTATGAAATTTGGGATACCTTAGCCGTTTCTCATGAAGGAACAACTACTGTTAAGGAAATGAGATTGAATACATATACTATAAAGTATGATAATTTTAAGATGAAGCCTGATGAACTCATTTCTAACATGTATCTCAGGTTTAATGAAATTGTGACCACAATTTCTTCTCTAGGAAATGATGTTCCATCAAAGGAACAAATTATTAGAATTCTGAGATGTCTACCTGAAAGATGGAGAGGAACTTCTGTCTCAATTAGAGAATCATGTGATATTGGTGAACTCCCAGTCAAGGAACTAATTGGAATGTTGATGATGTATGAAGAGGAACTCATGGTTAGAAAAGAGGAAGAAGATGAACCTAGAAGGAAGTCTATTGCTTTCAAGACTTCAACTTCAATGAATAAGGATAAGGAGAACCCCCAAGCTATAAATGAAAGTTCATGATGTGAAGACAGTGAAAGTGCTACTGATAGTGATGCTGAGATGGCTCACATTTCCAGAAGGTTTAAGAAGTTTTATAGGAAGAAGATGTTTTTCAGAAAATCAAATTATAATGGTAATTATGACAATAAGGGACATTGGAAAAAGGATTGGAAGAAATCTGACAAATCAGATGAAGTTGTCTGATATGAGTGCAAAAGAAAGGGACACATAAAAGCAGACTGTCCAAAGTTGAAATACAAGAAGAAGTATGAATACAAGGACAATAAGTTTAAGAAAGACATGAGGGATACTTGGAGTGATTTTGAGGAGAGCTCCACTGAATCTGAAGTTTCTGAAACTGAACATAGAAATAAGTAAAACATGTGTTTTATGACAAACACTTCTGAGGTAATAGCTGAAACTCCTGCTTTAAATTCCTATTATTCTGAAGATGATACCGACTCGGATAACATGTCAAAATCTGAACTATATAAATATTGTGATATGTTATAAGAAACATGTAATGAGCTGAAAGACAAATACAATGGTTTAAAGAAACAGTATGTTTTAACTGTTAAACCTAAATCTGATCTTGATATTGAAATGGAAAAGAATGTTCAGTTGCATAAAGAAACCACTAAACATAAATTATCTAATGAGAATCTCAAGAAGGACTTAGATAAATTTACCAATGGAAAAGATACTCTTACTCAGATTCTAGGTAAGAAAATAGAACCTAGAAACACAACTTGTATAGGATACCAACCTGGTCAAAGGAAAATTACCAAAACCAGATTCATTCCTAAATCTGGACAGAATGTAGATAGTTCTGGAACTTTATATGATTCAACTAGTTATATTGATAGTTATGGATCTAATAAGGTTTATCTTTAAAAATCTGTTGACTCTATAAATCTTATGAGACCCATTAGAAAAATAACAGTACCTAAAGTTTTATTGGCTAACCTGTCTAGAACCAAGATGATCTGGGTACCAAAAGCAATTCCTATCTAAATCTGTTTTGTTGGGAACCTGATTAAAGGGCTCCTGTAGAAATACTTGGTATTTGGACAGTGGATGTTCAAGAAATATGTCAGGAGACTTCTCATGCATCGAGAGTTTAGTAAAATTTGATGGAGGCTTTGTCACTTTTGGTGATCACTCAAAAGGAAAAATCATTTGATTAGGCCATATTGGAAACACTAACTCAGTATTAATTTATAATGTTTTATTTCTTGATGGACTTAAATACAATTATTTAAGTTTTTCACAGTTATGTGATGAAGGTTTTTTTTGATAAATTTGAAAACAATTCTTGAAATTTTTTTAATTCTAAAAATGTTTTAGTGTTTTCTACATTAAGAAATGATAATTTTTATGCTTTTGATTTAAATTCTTTAGCTAAACAAAATATTACTTGTTTAAATGCTTTTAATAAAGATTCCTGGCTTTGGCACAGAATATTAAGACACTGCAATGTGAATTCACTTAGAAAACAATCTAGGAAAACATAGTTATAGACCTACCCAAAACTGAATTTACAACAGAAAAAGATTTTGATCCATGTCAGAAGGGAAAGCAACATTAATTTTATTTTAAATCAAAGAAATAAGTTTCAACCTCTCAACCTCTCGAGTTGGTTCACTTTGATTTATTTGGATCTTATAGAGTTTCTAGTTTAAATGGGAAGCACTATGTCTATGTTCTTGAAGATGAATTTTCTAGATATACTTGGGTATATTTTCTAGCTCACAAAAGTGAAGGTTGTTCTTGATTTGTAAAATATTCCAAGTCTGTAGAGAACCAATGTGGACTTAAAATTAAAACCCTGAGAAGTGATCATGGTCGTGAGTTTGAAAATCATGAGTTTGAATCTTACTGCTCACACAGTGGCTATAGTCACAATTTCTCTGCCCCTAGGACACCCCAATAGAATGGTGTAGTAGAAATAAGGAATAGAACCCTGCAAGAAATTACTAGGACTATGCTTAATGAGTATGACCTACCTATTTATTTTTGGGCTGAAGCTGTAAATACAGCTTGTTATGTTACTAATAAAGTCTTGATCAGACCTGTTCTTAAGAGGGCCCCTTATGAGTTGTGAAACCATAGGAAACCTATGGTTAACTACTTCAGTGTTTTTGGCTCCAAAGTCTTTATTCTTATTACTAAAGAAAATCTTGACAAATTTTCATCCAAGAGTGATGAAGGATTTTTCTAGGTTACTCAATTTCTAGTAAAGCCCATAGAGTTTTCAATAACAGAACTAAATGTGTTGAAGAACCTGTTCACATCAAATTTGATGAAACTGATCCACATGAACCTAAGACCTCTCTTGAAAATCTTGAAGATGATCTCTCTAGTTTGAACCATAATGATAAAGACAGTGGACATGTAGTTAAAACATCCAGTTCTGGAAATTTTCCAGAACCTGCTTCTTTTGAACCTCAACCTGTAGATGAATCTGAAATATCTATCCCTACCTTTTCTAGACCAACTAGAATTCTAAAGAACCATCCTTTAGATGTTGTTGTAGGTAATCTAGATAGAGGAACACAAACTAGATCTTCTCTAAGAAATCAGGTTGAACATCAAGCTTTTCTTTCACAGTTAGAACCTAAAAATATCAGTGATGCTATCAATGATGACTTTTGGGTAATGGCGATGCATGAAGAACTAAATCAATTTGAAAGAAACAAAGTCTGGAAATTAGTAGAAATAATTAAGGACACTATAACCATAGGCACAAAATGGGTGTTTAAAAACAATGTTGATGAATCTAGAAACATCATTAGAAACAAATCTAGGCTAGTTGCACAAGGTTACAATCAAGGAGAAGGAATTGACTATGAGGAAACATTTGCACTTGTAGTTAGATTAGAGGATATTAAGATATTAATTTCCTATGCGTCACATATAAATTTCAAGTTATATCAAATGGATGTGAAAAGCTCTTTTTTAAATGGTTTTATTGTTGAAGGTGTTTTTCTAGAACAACCACCTGGTTTCTCAATTCCTCATTTTCAAAATCATGTTTTTAAACTTTCTAAAGCTTTATTGGGATTAAATTATTCTCCATGAGCATGGTATGAAAGACTTTCAAACATTCTTATTTCAAAAGGATTTATAAAAGGAATAGTTAATCCCACTCTTTTAATAAGAAGGATTTCAATAGATGTTTTAATAGTACAAATCTATGTTGATGATATTATTTTTGGATCTTCTAAAAATTCTTTATGTACTGATTTTTCAAATGTTATGCAAAATGAGTTTGAAATGAGCTTAATGAGAGACCTTAAATATTTTCTTGGATTTCAAATCTTTCAAACTAAAGATGGTATTATTCTAAATCAAAGTAAATATACTAAGGATTTACTAAAACGTTTTATTTTGGATAGTATTAAGGAAAGTGATATACATATGAGTACTACCTGTAAATTGGATGTTGATGAAACTGGGAAACCAGTTGATCAAACCAATTATAGAGGTATGATTGGGAGTTTACTTTATCTTACAGCTAGTCGGCCAGATATTATGTTTAGTGTGTGTATGTGTGCTAGATTTCAAGCTAATCCTAATGAATCACACTTACTGGATGTTAAAAGGATTTTTAAATATCTTAAATATACTATGAATTTGGGTTTGTTTTATCCAAAAGGACAATCATTTGACCTAACTAGTTATTCAGACGATGACCTTGCTGAATGTAAGTTAGATATGAAGAGAACATCTGGAACATGTCATTTACTCGGAAAGTCCCTAGTATCATGGTGTAGTAAGAAATAGAACTCAGTTGCATTGTCTACTGATGAAGAAGAATATATAGCTGCTGGTAGTTGTTGTGCACAGATTCTGTGGATGAAACACACTTTATTGGACTATGGATTTGATTTTAAACATGTTTCAATTAACTCTGAGAACACCAGTGCAATCAACATATCTAAGAACCCTGTGTCTCACTCGAGGATTAAGCACATTGATGTCAGACATCACTTTCTAAGAGATCATTATCAGAAAGGTGATATTTCTCTAGAATTTATTAGTCCTAAACATCAATTAGATGATATTTTTACAAATCATTTTTGCTCTGAAAGAATGAATTTTATTAAACAAGAGTTGTGTATGATTGATCTGTGAAACCAATCTGTGAAACCGATATGTGAAGCTGATCTATGAAACCGATCTGTGAAACCGATCTGTGAAACCAATCAGTCAAATCGATCAGTCAAACCGATCTATCTTTCTATTACGTTTAATTAAGTTGTAATTAATTAATTACTTTTATCATTATTATGGGAACCGTAAATGATGAAATAAATGATATGTGACTACTTCTATTTCCCAAACCGTCGACCTTTTCTTTTCCCGCCAAGCCTTATATCCTATCTTCTTCTCTACATCGAACCTTCGAACTCCTGCATTGCCTAGAATCATCAAATGGCTATGAAAAAGAGACCAAGCATACGATCAGACAGTCTTGTACCTTCAAAGCATGCTCGAGGTGAGTCGAGTAGTACCACTCAAAACTCAGTAAATCAGAACCTGGAAACTTGGATTGTTTTTGTAGAAAAGGAAGTCAGTTCTGACAGGCTTTTGACAAGTAAGTTACTATTGTTACAAGTTTTATAATCGCAAGGATGGAAAGCCTTGTTCTCAGATAACACTCGTGTATAGTACCCAAATCTATTGAATGAGTTTTATATAAATATGAATGTTACTTTAGATGGTGTAGAGGCTTCCAGAATGTCTTTTGTAGTGAAAGGAATGAAAATATCTTTTTCATCTAAACAATGGGCTGAATGTATAAATGTACCCCATGAGGGTCGATATGAGGATTATGCTAGAAACATTCCTCCAACCACTAAATACTTCTCTTATGAGTTAGCTTTATATATTTTGACTGGAAAAAGAGATTCAAGGAGAATCACATCCTCATATTTGGATGGTGAATGTAGACTTCTCTTTATGTTTATTCAGCACCAAATTTTCCATAGGAAAAGAGATTTTGCTGCTGTAAAATTCCAGGATTTTTTTATATTGTTTTTACTAAAGACCCATGAGAAGATCAATTTGTATAGATATCTAATGGTGCACATAGCTGGAATGGTGAAACCTTCTAAGAAAGCCACTGCCCTGTTCTATTCCAAAATGATCTATGCTATGTGAAAGAATCTGGAATGTGTTGATAATTCTGATGAGATAGCTGAATCTAATAGTGCTTTTTGTGTTAACAAATAAATTTTTAAAATGATGAAAATAAATCGGAACCCATGGATGAAATGTTGGGTTGCTGATGAGGACAAGTTGTATGAATCCTATAATCCCATTGATCATGGAAAGAGGCCAATGTGTTTGAGAGGCCCTGGTTTGAAATCAGATGAGGAGCCAATTTATTCTGATGATGAGGAAGAAGTAGATGTCGAAAGGAATAAGGACACTGAAGAGTCTGTTAAATAAGGGATGGAAGAAGCTGAAATATAAGAAGGAAGTATGTCACCTCCTGATGATAAGAGTGATCCTGATACTGTGAGCCCTAAGAGAAGAATGGTCTTTGGTCCTGCCAGTCCACCTTTAGCCTTACCTGAATCAGAACTAGTTCTTGGTGATGAAGAAGCTATTGACACTGAAGTATCTGACAGTGATGATTTGTGAATAATGTAAATGGGAATGGATATGATGATGATGATGATGGTGATAACAGACCAGTGGATGGTCTTGTTGTACCTCCAATAGAACCAAATCAAACTGTGGAAGAAACAAATACCAGTGGCAAGAGAGATTCACTATAAATAAGTGGAAAAACAAGTTATGATAAATCGAAATATAATTTGTGTGCTGCTGTCTGGGATGATTACGCTGGTTTTTCTGTTTTGGGTTTAGTGTATTCTGAAGAAGTAGAGGAAGAATCAGAATCTACTGCGGTTGTGAAGGAAATCCAACCAGTTTAGGCAAGGTCTGCTCATGTTGTTGATGCTGCAGATGTTCATCTACCTAGTTATACTGTCTCTCAGTATGATTTTGATAAGTACAAAATTTAGTTACTTGCTGCTGTGAGAGATACAGTCAGAGAAGGAATTTCAAATGCTCTTACTCAAGCTTCTCTGCATGTTTCTGAAGATTCTTTGGAAGCCTTTTCAACAAGAGTATCAACTGTTATTAGACCAGACCTAGCCAATACTGGTGAGTTTATTGGTAGGCACATAGCCTCTCTAAATCAGACTCTGAAGGATATACAATCTGACTTAGTTTCATTATCAAACGAATTTAGATCAACCATCTCTAGTATGATGGAAGTTATGAGGACTCTGATTGAACATCTTAAGATGTATGATCTGAGGAATTTGAATGCTGAGATAACTCAGATAGTTGCCCAAGACAGTGCAGCCAAAGTAACCAAGATCACTACTCATGAGCTATAGGCTCTAAGGCAGATTGTGCATGATGAATTGTCTGCCATTAGACATGCTCTTGATTTGGACTCGTTGAGGAAGATAAAGGAGCACAATTATCACATTCATAAGATGGTAAACGTATATTTAGAAGATGCCAATAAAGCTCAGAAAGAGATCAAGGAAAAGTTGGATCATTACTTTTCAAATATTTATACAAAGCACGAGATGACTGAGAATTTCAATGTGTTGGCTGATAATCTGAAACTACCTCCAGTCACTCAAGCTTTCAAGACTCAAGTTCGTTAGTTGCAAGATTTTACTCCTACCTTGTAATGGTTCATGGAGAATAAGGATTTTTTTAGGAGGCTATGCTGCATGGTGCTGAAGTTATTCAGGATTTCAGAAATCTTTTGAATCCTTATCTGATTGAACAAGCCACCGCCATTGTGCTTCCTACTGCTGAACCTCTCAGTGCCTTTGATTTTTCTCCAAATCAGATCTCTGTTTCTCAAGCTCTATCTCAACTACAGCCAGTTCTTCAGCAATCCTCTCAACCAGCTACTACTGCTCAATAACAAATCTCCATGGCATCCTCTCCTCCACCATCCAGAGTCATCTTACAACCAATTCAAATTCGCCCAGTTCACCCTACCTCCAAGCCTTCCAACTTACCAACCATTGATCCTTCTGACAAAGGCAAAGCCCCGTTCCATCCCATGAAATAGTTGTGTCTTGTTGTTTATAGGGTGAACAGTGTTCTGTTTGTACTCTGATCTACATTACAAAACATTTTTCTCTCCTTATTCTATATGATGCCTTCTTTTAATCTCTTCTTTATATGTTTTCCCTCATTTTTTATTATCCCAGAGGGGGAGATTTATATCTTTGGATTTATATCTATGGGGGAGAAATGTACTATGGTAGGGGGAGCAATGTTTACATAAATATACAAAGGCATAAATTCAGGGGTAGATTTATATCTCATTGTCTTTTTATTCTTATTATGCCTTGTCACTATTATTGATGATATATTATTTTTATTAATGACTAAGATTTGTGATTATCAAAAAAGGGGGAGATTGTTGTGCCCTCTGGAAGATTGTTGAATTCTTCCTGTGATTGATGTTTTAATAATCACAAATCATCTTTACTTAATCCGGTTGGATTTCTCATATAAATAATCACAATCTTTTAGTGAATCTTTTTTTATCGGTTGGATCATGTTTTTATCTGTGCTTGTTATTGATTTACAAGTATTCTGGAAGTCTTCTGGATCAAATAGACACTTTGTGTTCTGTTAAGTGAATGGTCGCACTGATCCATATCAAAAGTGAACGGTAGCACCAATCCATATCAAAAGACAACAGTCGCACCGATCCATATCAAAAGACAACGGTCGCACCGATCCATATCAAAAGACAACGGTCGCACCAATCCATATCAAAAGACAATGGTTGCACCGATCCATATCAAAATAAAACGGTCGCACCGATCCATATCAAAATACAATGGTCGCACCAATCCATATCAAAAGTGAACGGTCACATCGATCCATATCAAATGACAACGGTCGCACTGATCCATATCAAAAGACAACGGATGCACCGATCATGACACACCGATACTGATCATCTGAGTCACCGAAGATGTCTCACCGATGCTGATCATATGAGTCACTGAAGATGTCTCACTGATGCTGATCAAATGAGTCACCAATCATGACAGATCGATGCTGATCATCTGAGTCACCGAAGATGTCTCACCGATGCTGATCAAATGAGTCACCGATCACGAAACACCGATTCTGATCAAATGAGTCACTAATCATGATACACTGATGCTGATCATCTGAGTCACCGATCAGGACACACCGATGTCTAGCCACTAATACTGATGCTGATGACCTACCGATCACTTGACTCACCGATAGTCATAAAGAGTTGTTTGAATTTTTAATCTTTATTTAATCTAACCAACGGTCATATTCGGTATATTTTAATTCTCTGTCATTTATTTAATGAAGTTTGTTGGATGTCAGGGAATCGTACCTTGTACCTGTAAAAAGAAATCATTTCTTTTGCTGGAGCTCATGCCATAAATACAAGAATTCCATGTTGGTGAAAAAAGATGATGAGACACATATGAGTGCAAAGAGTGGTGGATGAGATAGTTTTGGATGACACGAGAAGTGCTCATATGGGTATACATGCACGAACAAGAAGACACAGAAGCTCATACACACTCAAGTTTACTCAAGAAGAGTTCTGTATATTCACAAGGACATTGATGAACTTCATCGACTACATTTTTCACTATCTCTGAACCTGGATGCCAAGCAGACGACACTCTGTTTTTCAGAAAAAACTAGAAGAGGACTCAAACCCATTTCTTATCAAACTAAAGGAGTCCAAAGCTTCCCTGAAATCACTAGAGCCATTTCTAAACTCTACATATCTGCTCTGTGATTCATTATTTTACATTTTGAGCAGTTTGTGTTATCTGTTGTATTTAACACTCACACTGTCTCCTGTACTTTAACTGGAGGATCTATAAATCCTCAGAAAACTCTTTACATCTTTCATTTCCCACTGTAATAGTGGTAGAGGTCGTGTGTGACACGGACAACTAGTTGTTGTTGTTTTGTTTCCCATGAATAATAGTGGTAGAGGTCTTGGACATGGACAGTTGTAAACTGTTGTGATCCCCGATCCAGGGTGTGGATCAAATTTATATACATTGTTGAGAGGACTAAGTCTCGGCATGAGACTGAACCTCTTGGTTATATCTGCTGTGCTATTTCTATCAAAGTAATTTTTTTTATTCCACTGCCAATAACTTTAAAACCAAAACTGTTTTAATGTCACATTGATAATTAAACTCACAAGCGTTTATATTAGTTGTAATTCAGTAATTTAGTTTCAAAAGTTAATCCAATCTTCTTTTTTGATTAACAGGGAAATAATCAATCCCTTGAGAACCCAACAAAACCATTACTTAGATATAAATTCACTACAGTTTAATTAAGTATTTTTTTGGGGGTTTTTAAGACAATGTTTTTAAACAGAAATTTTAATTGGATCTCAATTCACCTCCCTCTTGAGTATCCACTCCGACCAACATCATCCTCTAATAAATATTGTTAAAATCATTTGTGGTCTATGAAATATTCATTGTAGTCCATCACTAACATTCCTTAATTTTTTACATACATTAACCCATGAGCCTTTACATCCTTCAACATATCTTATTATATGATGATCAAAAAATTTAAATCTTTTTCCTTCCTGGATAATTCCTCAAAATATTCTTCTTCCTCTAGAATTTAAAAAAAATATTATTTTAAGGTCCATGTAGAATGTATGCATCAAGATTTACCCTACTATCTGTTGGTCTATCAAGCTTCGTAAGGATTTTAAACACATAATAATTCTGGTACTATACTTCCCAGGGGCCTCCGTCTCTAGTTAACATAGGAGTATGCAACAATTGGAACTCCATTTTCATCTCATCCATCAATGGAATGGTGATAATAGTACCATTTCCATGCATCACATTACCATTATAAAATCATCACAAAAATGAATGTCAATTTGATCCTCGTGAGCTACATAATGATGCAGAATAGAAATGTTAGTATCATAATGATCTCAACTCTTCTACTTCCCAACCCAAATACTATGAGGAGGAATTATCTACCATATAAACAAACTCCTTAAAAAACTTTTTATAAGAACAAAGTCAACCTCCATATTTGACAAAAATAGAGAACCACTACTCATGGTCTGTATAAACATGGATTACAGTTGATTTAGTTGAACATAAATGTTCATTTATTTTGATTATTAGATTTAATAGGTATCTAATTTTTTATTAAAATAAGAAAGTTTTTATAACAGGCGATAAATATTTATCTATCATTACAATAATTAACATATATATCTATATGTTCCTATTATTATTATTTCATACTCATCATGTTTTATACTATTCCAAAATAATAAATATCGTGAAAAAACATTATCATGAAATAATAACATCAAACAACATGTGAATCACCCATGGTGAAATATAATCTGAATTTAACAAGATAATATTATGAAAATCAATCCAATCCCTACTCACTAAAATTCTCCCATGTACAAGGGTTAGATACTATTATACACAATCGTGTTAATAAGTCTTAATGCATCTTAGTCTCCTTCATAGAGATCAAAAATTGTAGAGAAATAGAAAAAATATTCTCCTATCACAAATCATTGTAACATAACCCAATCCAGAACTATCTAGGGTTACAATAATGATTTTTTACGAGATCTCAAGCATTTATCCTCATATATCATCGGGTTTCGACTAGCTACAGGGGTGTGATATGTATAGTGGGTAGGTAATACCCCTAATATAGTGTAAAATTTAGTGGATAAGGGGCATAAATAAATATATGAGTAAAATAGATAGTGTAATTAATATTACATAAATCATAGAATAATTGTATAAATAAATAAATAACATAATAATTCATCATGTAATGAATGGATGAAATTTATCATGATTTAAAACTAAAAATTATAAAAAATAAAAGAATCATATTGCAAAAATAACCACAAAATAACCTAGTTTAGAAAATTATTTTTGTTTAATGTACCATCTTTATTTTATCTAGAAATAAACAATCATAAAGAAGGTCGTTTTCCCTTGTCAAAACCTACATAAATTTTATATTATTATGTACCAAATAGTGGCCCGAATGGGGTGCAATTAAAACACCAGTAGGTCAACATTTTCATGTATGAACTATCTAGTATGATGATATGTGCATTGAGTAAAGTGATAAACATGTGTATTAATTAATTTATTTGTAAAATGCATTAATCAACTTACTTCACCTCCATGATATAATTTCATTGAGCATGTAGAACAACCCTAACAATCAAAAAAACAAACCATGGCATTATCAAACAACTTGGAAGAACCCTCTATTTTTGAATTTCTTCAACCATGCAAGTCCATATATATTTGAATATCATAATATACTATTCTATGTCAACTATGTAATAATTTCAACAAGTGTTACATGTCTAAGAACACATTATAAGCAATTCCACATGTATCACTGGGACAATTCTGCTATATAATCATTCCAGAATGTATCACTAGGCCAATCCCACTATATAATCATTTCAACGTCATCGGGAATAACCCTATATGTAATCATTTCAGCATACAACATAGCAATGACTGATATATATTCTTTTAATCATCAAGTTATGAAAATCCCACTAAATAACCATTTCAGTATCAACTCAACAAGTCATAATAGTTTTTATATCACAATATCAAATTAAACCCCTAAATGTCTAATAGTGGAAATTTCCATTTTCTATCAATTATTCATTCAATTATATACAAAAATTATGAAAATTCATATGAATATCTCATGCTCAATGATAAATGTTATTCCATATTAGGCAATTACTTAATAAAATTTGTTTTTAAAAACTAATTAAACCATTATCAATCAATCAATGTATTTTATTATGGAACTGGGAGAAAGAATTTGAGAATGTATAATAACAAAAAAAATAACAATAACCCCAAGAGATAGAAACCTATAGAGTCCCTTAGTAGTGAAGCCCATGAGAATCACATATTCTATGATTTTAACCTTTAATGTACAATTAGAGAAACAAGATCCAATGAATAATCTAATTTCATGTTTTACAATTATTCATCATTTAGATAATTAATACAAAAAATTTGTTTTTGTAATCGTAGTATTGTATAGAATTAAAAATTACTAAACCATAGGGTTAGGATTTACATTACCTGCCTTTATCTCTTGATTTTACAAATGAAATCAAAGGGATCTCCTTTATGGGATATCTTAATTGGATATATATGATTAAAACAAGATCATCCAAAGAGACATGAATAACACCCATTTTTACAATATATATCAAGAGGATACACCATTTTGATTGATGAATGAGGAATGTAGAAGAAAAAAAACGGTCATTACCCAGAACTAAAAACAAAATAAATATTCCTTAATGGATGAAATAACTCATAAATCATCTAGAAAATTTCATCTTCTTGAGAGGATTATGGGATATTATGAGAGAATGAATTAAGTAAGCATTGGTAGACCTTAAAAATACCCATCATCTAACTAACATAGTGTACAAGTACATTACATGTATTTTAATCATTTATTATGAGCTACAATTGAGAACACATATTCTCAACATTTTTTAACCCTAATCAAAAATTGAACATCATGTAATATGGATTCATTTACTATAACTAGTTAACACCATGATCCCATTACTGACATATACCCATTTAATGACATCATCCCAGTAGTAGTCACACATCCTTTTACTCATTTACATGGCATGTAAACTCTCCACAAACTATTTTAGTACAATTTTAGTAAAATCATCCAAACCACCTCTGCTGGATTTAATATATATATATAACCCCTCACAAGGCCATTTACACTTTTATACATAAAAATTAATAATTTTTTAAAAAATAGAAATCCTTTATCCTTAGGATACTTTCTTTAATATGGGATCTCTAACTCTGAATAAGACTTGTCGAGCAAGGATTATAGAGAATGAAATCCAAAAAAAAAATAATTCATACCTAACTCAAAGAAGGAAATACCTACAAAATGATGGGATTATAAAACTTGTTTCTAGAAATTTCAAACCCATATCTACATGAGGTCTTATAGTGTATCTCAATGGGTTGGTTATCTCCCATTATATTTTTTAAAATTAGTTATATTTTAATACATACTCATTCGTGAAGGTATACACAATGAAATTGTTTATGAAACGAGAATTAAAGTAGATAAATAAATTACATAAATTAGTAATTCCCCATAAAAACATTGAATTGATATGTTTTGGAGATACATTAATTATTTTTACTATTTTTCTCATTTTAGCCTTCATCGCCATCATGAAATTTTTACATCATCTATATATTTTTTAAATATTTATTTACATTATTCCTTAATGATTATTTCAGGATTCTAAATTTAAAATAAATTTTATTTAAATTATTCCCCAAAAGAAATAATATTAATTTTAAAAGAAATATAAATAAACAAAATTATATTAAATATATATTATTTTAATCATTAAATAATTTTATTCTTATTTTCATTAGATTACATATCGTTCTGAGAGTTATAATTTATTTATATTTGAACATAATTATAAATGATTTATAAAACTATACATTAAAATTACTGATTTACTATTTTAAAATAGTTGTCATTGTATATATAAGTTTATATTTTTTAGAATAATTCATATTCTCAACAATTAAATTTTATAATATTTATTATATTCAATAATTATTGGTTATATGGTTATTAAATTGAAATGTTATTATTATTATTACATTCGGTCATTAAAAATTAAAATTATATTACAACGACACAAAAAATTAATATATTCTTCTGTTATATGTTTACACAAAAGAAACATATCATATGGTAATATGTTATTGACAATACAATAGTCACATTATCCCTTTTCATTTCAATATTTTACCTTATGTTATATTCTAAAAGTTATAATTTAATTTCCCCATTTTTTCAAAATAAATACTATATATTGAATGTTTTATGATTTTAAATTTATACACACTATTTTTTGTATATAATATGATTTCTATTTGAATAATTAAAAGATATTTTAGTCCATTTTTATAGTTGAAAGTATTTTAAATTATTATTTTTTAGAATTATATCCATATATTATTATGATCTATTGTTATATAATTAATGGAACTTGACCTATTTTTTTCCTCCCGTCATTCATTATTTTCACAAAAAATATCCACCCTTAGTTTATTAAATCAAAATTCCTAATAACCATCAATTTAAATCACAACTAGAATTAAATATCCCTTTAAACCTGTCTTTATTTGTTGAAATAGTTCCCTTTTCACATATATTATCCTCTTTTACTGATGTTATTTGTGACCTTGAATCCAAATACATTTCACATAGTGGATCGTTAAAATCATTTAACTGGGATTTAATCATCTATAAAATCATTTTATTCACTAATATCAATAATTCCCCTCTTAATATATTTACACATAATTGACATGTTTTTTAGTTTTAATATACCTCTAAAAGAGTTTGTTCTTTTCTTATACCTGATGATTATTTCAATAATTCTATTATTTTATTCTTCCTAATGTTATATTCTATATCCATAACATATAATTATCTTATGTATTTATTTCTTCATTATATTTTTTAAAAAATTAATTGCATGAATTTATATGTTCATCCCCAACTCCAATAAACATGAACATTGTATAATTATTAAATTCTCAATAAGCATGACATAAATACTTATCAATGATAAAAACATCCCATATTGGAAAACATGAAAAACAATTCAGTTTTAATCACAACATACCACACAAAAACTATATTTTATTGGAGAATAAAATTATTAAGTTCCTATGGAGGAAAAATGTCACAATTAACTAGTATACTTATTTTTCTCCATAGAGAATTTTAAAATTTCATTATAAAATATATTAACATTATCCATTAAAAATTATTTTCCTTCTTCATATTATATTTTTTCAATGATTTTCTACAATTTTTTTACTTAGATATACTAACCTTAATACAATGTATATAATTATTACAATGCCCCATTTTTAATGTGAATATTGGAGCACTCTTAAAATATTCATATTATGTATTCACACCTTTATTGAAATATTTTATATCATTTATTTATTATACAATGTTTTTATATTTGTAAAAATAACATTAAATTTAATCCTATTATTGAAATATATATTCATTTATCTTCCTGTATGAATAAATTTTATATTAGTTATATATTTATTTATTTATTATTACATTCACTAAAATGATAATAACTTTTTGGTTATATGCCATGGGTTTATTTTTAACACTATCATATATACCATGAATCATTAAAAAACATTTTATAATTCTTTAAAATTTATTTTAATATATAATAATTCCTAAATATATATATGTTTACATGGATGAATATAATAATTATGTTGTCTAATTTTCAAAATTATTCACAATATATTCCACATGAATTTTCATTCCCAATTTTCATCCAAGGATGTGATACATGAATGAATATTAATTAGGATACAAAATAAGTAAACTGATAATAATGGTTTTGCCCCATGGATAGATGATATAGTTTAAATATAATAGATATTATGCACAAAACTTCTACCATTATAAATTATTATACATATATATTAAATTAATTTATATACATTGTTCTAATTAAAATTTAAATTTCATTTAAATAGAAAAAATAATATTTAAAAACAATGAATCAGAAAGATCTAGTCAGTCTCTTTTATAATGTATATCACAAAATAGTCCATTTATTACACTATTTAATTTAAAAATATTTAATGATATTTTTAAAAATGTGATAGTTATAATTTATTTACATAATTTCAAACATCATTCATTTGATATTCATCAATATAAAAAAATTTCTTCTTGAATAGATATTATTATTGAATCTTTTGTAATAAAGGAATATTAAACGACGTCTTAAATTGATACATCATATTATATGTATTTAATTTGTTATAAATATTATTTTTAAATAAATATAATGAATGTTAAAACTATTATAATTATATATTATATTAAAGAGTTTCAAAATAATATAATTTTATGTTACATTAATCATAGTTTTGGGATCAATTGTGATGTATAATAAATTACAAATGAAATTTAACATAAAAAAACCATGTTAGTCTTATATTAACCAATTCTAAAAATGAAAATATTACAACATTATTTTATATATTCATTACATTTTCTCATTAATTCCCTATATTATTGGAAATATTTTAGTCAAAATATTAATTCCAAATTCAATTATATAATTTTATTATGTACATATTTAGATAATATTGTATGAAAATAATTTATATATATAAAAACTACACAAGGAATATAATGATTTAAATAAAATTACCCTTTGGTATTTCAAATATATTTCATACAATTATCATGGGTTTTCTAAAATTTTTGTTATGGTAATTACATTAATGTTTTGAGTTTCTCAATTACATATTTTGGAAGAAACAATCTTGCAGTTACCCATTGAAAATATATTTATTTAAAATTTCTCCATTATAAACAACATTTAATACATCACGTTAATGTTAATACATTAACTAATGTGATAAAGTTAAGTAGAAATGAAATTTTTAATGGTCACATTAAAGAAATAACAATATATAAATGTCAGTTTTATTGAAATTTTCAATTTAAATACAAAATTTCACATATAATAACAAATACCATATATATGTTCTGTTATTTTGAATAACTTTTTTTAATTTATTCTTAACATTGGAATAGTTTATTTTAAATTCATTCAATCCTTAAAAATTAATGTTCAATTAATATATCCAACATCACTTATATTTTGTGAAAACATTTTATCATATATTATATCACTATAAAACCTATACATAAAATACTTTTTAAATTAAAATACATGACCCCCAAATGATGCATTTATAAAATTATGCATAAATTATAGGTGAAAATAAATTTTATATAAGTTAAATACATTTACTAATTTCAATATTTTTTTCCAAATTCTTGTACTTTTAGTGTAGTTTTAGTTGTTTTATTATTATATAATTTATAGTTTACCTTGTTAATTATGAAGTTGTCCAAATTTGAAGATATTATGGTATACATTTATGGTTAAACGAATGAGTTAAAAATAATTTTGTTACAGTAATCACATTTTCATTATATTTTACCATTTGTATGGATAAAATTTAAGTACTTATATGTTATTTATAATAAATGTACTATCACATTTTTAATTGTAGTTTTGATAGTGAAATATAATTTCATGATCACATTCTCACTTATAAGACATTGTTTAGTTTCGTATTAAAAATATGGATGATTGGTAGTTCAGCCCACAATGGTGGTGATATTTATATATTCATTAGGACTGGAAAAGTTACCATTTTATACTTAGTTATTTCTCTCATGGCTGGAGGCCACCAAGTATTTCCCAACATTTATTTAGGAAACATTTAATGATTTTCATATTATATATAAAAAATTAGTTAATTATAAAATATTTCTTATATTTTTTTATCAATACCTCTTTAAATATTATTTATTAATTTTTATATTTCATAATTAATTTGATGAAGATAATCTAAATTAATTAATAAATTGAATAATTATGGAAAACCTATAGTTGATGTTAGATTATAATAATCTTTTATCCTATCAATTTATAATTACTAGAGACTTTATTTTATAACATGATGCTCAAAATCGAATGATACATCTAATAGAAATATAATTAATTACTTTGTATTTATTTAAATTGATTGTTAAATCTGAATTAGTTATACTCATATATAGTGATATTGAATTCCAAAATGATGAGAAGGACATAATAATACATAAAAAATTTGGATCCATTAATAATATACATAACCTTCACCCATTGTATCTTCCATTATAAAAGACTAAAAATTTTAATAATTAATAGGATTCATATGTCTAAAGTTCCTTCTATTATAGAAAGTGTCATATTAAATATATTTTGATAAAAAAATGTGTTACTAGAGAATACATTTAATTTCAAATGAAATTTCAATGTATTCATGGGTCAATTGCCTTACATTTAATTTTATTTCTGCAATAGTATGTTTTATATGTTGATACAATGGTTGTGTATCAACAACTATCTGTAATTTCGTAACCATGAACTGTGGAGATATTATCATTATAATGGATTATAGTATGCTAACATTAAGTATCATCATAATATTTCTTCTTGTAGAAATAATATTTATTTTCAACTTACATCTCCATTGGTCAATGATATATGATTTAATATTATGAATATAATATGATAATATTTAATTGGGTAGGATATCTAAATTTGATTCTAATATTCACTTGTTACCCAATTTGACCTAAAAACAATTATTTATAACCAACCAATAATATGTGCATAAAATTGTCATCAATTTAAAAAATGAATCATTAATTCCAATTTTTATCATATAATGAATTATTTTATGTATGGATAATTCTTTGGGAAATCATGATATATAATGCCTATTTACATGTGGTGTCTATAAATTTCCTTCCTGTATTTTCTTTGATTTTTTTATCTATATTAATTCACTCATATTACAATTATTCATGTCCACATAGTTCATTGTATTGATAAATTCCATAAAATGATATTTATTCATGTTCATGTTATTCTTTTCCATTACCAACAAAATAATATATTTACAAAAACGTATATAAATAAAATTTTGAAATGATATTCAATGTACATAATTTTAACAGTCTATACAAATATGTAAAAAATATAACGGTCTATAAACTATGTGGGGATTTAAATACTTGATCACTTTATAAAATTAGAATATATTCATATTCATATAAAAATATTATAAAAAATAAATGAATTTGTGATGAAATATTTTATTATTATAGAACAAAATATACTAGAATATAAAATATCATGATTGAGGATAATCTAAGCAACTGGTATATTTTATTACAAAATTCATGACTAATGAATAAGTATCAAGATCATCATTAAATTAACTTTTGAAAGAATTAATAATCAACCAGATACCTTTTTAAACATATATTTATAGGTCATTAATTTAAGGAAACATGTATTTTTGAGTCTATTGGTAGCCAAATTCCAAAAAAAACTAATTGATGTGAAAAAATATGTAATAATATTTTTGATTTACATCACCAATTGATGTTTCTTAATTAATCTTTAGTTAGGATATAAATTATATATTTATAATTGTTGATATATTACATTTTCACTTTTCTATAAAATATTATGTTGTATAAACTAATGGTAAATATAAAAATGAAATTTTGAAAAACACAATAATATATAAAAATATTATTTCTTATAAGATTCATAAAATTCAATAAATACCCAAGAATCTTGTCTTTATAATAAATAATTTGAATTTGAATTTATTTCAGAATACAATAGAACAATAATAACTCAAAATAAATGGTTTTGAAATTATGTAATTTTACAATATACCACCCACTTTAAGAGATCAATACATTTGATGAATTTTTCCCATATAATAAAAAGGAAACACATTTATTAAATATATATTAATTGATAATAATAATAATCACCATATAAACATACATGGATTTTATATCATGGGACTAATTTAGGATTATGATAAGTTAGTTATAAAATAAAATATGTTTCTTTTTCAGTTAAATGAAACTCCTTCTAGAGTATAAATTTCGTTCACACCAAAAATTTTAATTCCATGCTTTGTGTAAAATCCTCTATTGGTTGTTAGATTTCTATTGTTTTTTGGGTGATCCAAATATGAATTTTGGGTGTCTACTATTTTATTCAGCTATATCCTTCGTCTTGGGGGTCATGTATGTTACCTTTCCTTCTATATTTTCAATTGGATGGTAGGAGTTTGAGGTTGTTTGAAGTGGTATTTGTGACACTCCAAGTGGAACCACATTTGGGTTAAGTTGATGATATGGTTTGTACTCTTGAGTTTGATTGGTTCTGGGGTGAATAGAATGGTTTATCTTGGAAATTATTTTTCCATATCCATGGTCTATCTTTCCCTGTATGTTTCCCCTTTGTACCCCCAAAGAAATTGTAGGGAAATGGAAGATTTTTTTATTGCCATAATAGGTCTCATAGGTAGGCCGCATAGTTTACTAAACCATGCAAGCAAACCGTGCAGTATGTCCATCTCATTAAAATTATTTTTGAAATTCATGTTTTTACTTCTCAGGATCTATCCAAAAAGCCCCTTTCTTCCCCATGTTGACCATTTCAGTCATAGAAGTCTTACAATCTCTCTAATACTCCATTGTAAATTATTTTTCAGTGGGGATTTTTTATTGGGAAACATCATGTTATTTTTAGTAAGTACCTCTATCATAGATTTCTCTCATTTACTTAGGGTTTCGTCACTATAAATAAATGTTCATTATGTCCAACTGGTAGGGTTTTGTACGGAGGGTTTGATCATTATTTTATTGGTCTAGTCTATTGGTTTAGGCTGGATCTACCATCCCTATTGTGCGACAGTGGTGTGGTTTTAGTTTCACACAAATATTCAAGGGTTTTCATAATTTTTTTGGTGATTAAATGTCTATGCAATACTTGTAAATTAAAATGTTGTTTTTATAATATTTTCATGATTATATCATTTTATTATGGGTGCCCAAGTTTCATTTTGGGGTATTTGTAATGAAAATGAATTTTAACTACAATTGTTATGTCAAATTGTGTGTTTTTCGTAGAAATATTTTGTTGGTTCATTTGGGGATGCCCTATAATAATTCAGTTGGTTTTATTTAAATTTATTAGGGCTGAAAATAATTTTTTAATGTTTATCTACTTTGGTTTCTGGTGTAGAAAAACAATTATTGGTTTTTTTAAGCCTGCTGAATATAAGTGTCAGGTTTGTTTGAAAATGATGGTTTTAAAAAGATATAATTTATTGGTTCATATTGGGCTTCAATTTCTATTTTAGTGACTTATAAGGGTGAACATAGTGTGAAAAATGGGAATTTTAATGAGTTTTGGGTGCAAAACAAGGTCATATTTTGAGAAGTTGTTTTAATAAAAATCAAAATGTTTTGTTTTGTGTTTTATGAGGTATAGAGTGTGTATAGGAACTATATTGTATCTATAAGAGTATTAGTGGTGTTTTATATGAAAAGTGATGTATTTTGAATGCTGACATTTTTTAACACAATGGGGGAAACCCTGGTACCTTCGATGGCAGATATGTACTAGTACGCTAGTGATCCGGAAGGGTTTTATCCTTATATCGCAGAGCACTTTGGACTATGAAAACTCAAACTAATTTATATGGATGATATTTGGAGACAAATAGGTCATGGTAATGTTCCCTACCGGTTTATTGTTCATGAGAAAGGATTGTGACTTGGATATTTTACACGGAGGTAGAAGTTACATAGGGCCTGAGACTATATAGTGCCTTTGGGTGTTCTCGATTTTGGTGGTCATTGTGTTTGTGGTATTTACACATGTATTGGAGTTTTTCGGAAGTATATTATAATAGAAAACATTTATTATCCTAATGTGTTTTTATTCTGAATGTTTTATTTTAAAAACTATTTATAATTGAATGTTTCATTTCTTTGAATTTATCTCTGCTTTACCTTAAATATTAAAATTGTGTGCTCTTACACCTTGTATTTCAATAACCATGTAATATTTGGGTTGTATCATATTGGGAATATACTCAAACCATACTTACATACCTGTGTTTATGTAGACTTTTCTATGTTTGACACGGTTAAAGGAAAGGCTTTTTCAAATAACGGTTTAGGGTGTTAGTTCCCTTCCTTGGAGTGGTGTTGTGGAGACGGCATGTGGGTGTTAACCCTTTGTCATGAAGAGTCATTGGTCTTATCTTATTAATATTTATATATGTCCTTAGACCTCTTGTATAATTTTTCAACTTATGTATTTAGTTTTATATTCTTTATAAACCTTGTTGGTTTGAATTTTTCTAATTTTTTTATCAATTGATTTTGATGTTTTATGTATCCATATTCGAGATAATAATTACCCAACCATAATAAATGATACATGGGAACATGTTCTAGCCCATGGGGATTGAGAACTCACTTAGAGACTTGTAATTGGATGGGTTTGGAACCTATTTTGATGTTGGCCAGATTTGGTTTATGACAATTTCTCATATACATTTTCCAACTACTGATTTACTTACAAAAATTTATTATAAAGAATCCCACAGTATAATTTTATATGATATCATCTATATTAAAGAAATATATAATTCAAATAAAAAATATCCACTTTTTAAATTCCTTTTATTAAATTAATCATAATAAAAAAATTAAACTGTTCAATTCACATAAATACCTACATTTATATTATTTAATTTAATCTAATTAAATATATTGATATAAAAAAGGTATCATGTTTTCATAATAATTTTTTTCTGTTTACACTTTTTATGATAAATAAATTCTAACATATCTATTCTATGAATTAATGTTCATTAAATTACAATGTTTCTATGGTAGAACATATATTTTATGTATGTTGAGTAAGGGGTCTGCAGTAACATAGTTTTATAAACCATATTTCATGTTTCATTTATAATATTATATATCATATTATATCAATATTTATAACCAATTTTCTATTAGGTTTTTAAATTAAATGATAAAATTTATTTGTTTTCCATAATAAAAAATAATAAACATGTCAATATATTTTAAAAAATGTTACAAAATTATAAAATCTATTTATATTATTTTATTAAAAAATTCTAAACTATGGTATTAATAAACATACAAAGTTATAATTTCTAATTAATCATGATTAAAATAATAGAAACTTGTTAAAATATAGATATTCCAATGTATTTCTTTTTATTAACTTCTTAATATTTTTTTGTTACAAATTTATTCATCAAGAATGTAAATAATCATATTCCCTATACATTTATTGTCTTATTATACGATAATTTAATGTTTCACTATAAATTTATAGATTTCATGTTTATTACAATGATGTTTTACTTTAACTTTAATTTTTTCATGTATTAATTTAATTAGAAACTGTATTTATAAGAATTATTTAAAATTATTATTAGATTATGGATTTAGTAATTCATTTAATATAATGTTTGATGTTATACAATGTACATTCAATAAACATGTCTCTATAGAAGATGTGTTTTTTAACAACTTCTTTGATCATAATTTAGTTTTTTGTTAAATATATGAATAAGAAACCATGTAATTTGTAATATAATGTTTCAATCCAACTACATATTTTTAATATTCATTCAATTTCCATTTCATATTTAAATTTTCAATTCTTGTGTTTCCATAAGATGTATGCTTATCTGCATTATATATTTTCATAACTAAATTAACATTCAATATTTATTCAACCACAATTATGTTTAATATTAATTACGTAATATTGAGTACTTATCAAAAATTCCATATAATAAAAGTTATTTATATTCGTTATTTATCATATTTAACCCTAACATATCTTCAAAATAATATTTTTGATTTTATCTCCAAATATAGCATCTTATAAACCAATATACACTATTTATTATCAACCAATTTGTAATACTAAATTTTTTCATCAAAAACATCGAATTATATTATTTTAAAATCCAATTAATTATATAATGTAAAATATTATATAATATTGAAATATTTTAAAATATAATTATATCCCTTAATTACCAAAAATAATGATGAATATTATCTTTTAAATTTATTCTCATACATGGAGTTTATTTCTTGAACAGATATAGAGGGACATAAAAATAAAAAAGTTGGATAAAGTTTATATACATATTACAATCATAAAGTAAGATTATACCAATAGTTTTTTTGGGTGAATATTTTTGCTCCTTATATTTTGCGGACGAAATAAACATTATTATTAATTCTTTTTGTGGATAATGAATATCATAAATAGAAAATTGATAATTTAGAGATATAGAATAATTTTTAAATAATAAAATCACGTTATATGGGATTAAGTACCCATGACACATATGTATTTCAGTGAGTAAATAGGTCATTATTTGAGATATATAATGTTGGTAATATTTTCAATTACAACCACCTTACCATTTGGTGGTAAAATAGTTATTATAAATGGCAATTAAAGAATGGTATTTTAAAATTTTTTAGTAGAAATATTTGTGAAATTGTTAACACAAGTATTAAATCTTCATATATATTAAGATATTATAATTTCTGTACTTTTAAAAAATATTATGGAATCTTCATAATATTATTTTTGATATTGTGTAATTACATTATTTTTTATATTTTATTTTAAATATTTGGTATGGAAAATTGGTAATATGAATAATAATAATAATACCAAAATTGATATTCAAAAAGAATATCAACTTACCACATTTTAAAACCTTGTTGGTCAAAATTACAAATTTCATACCCTAACATTGAAAAATATTATCCATAAAAATGATTAAAATAGCATATTATCATGACATCAGCCTATGGTGTTATTTCAGAGCTTAACAAAACATTTTGAATTTAGTTACTAAGGGGGAGATTTTTTATATCAATATAGATTCTTTTTCCATGTCCTCCATTGATATGGGAAGAGAACTAAACATTTATTAACTTTACATTTTAAATATAATCAATATATCATGTTTTCCACCTCATAAAACATCATTGAATACTTGGGTTCTAATTAACATGTTGATAATTAATGATCAAATAATTAGACTATTTAATTGTACATGATGATTTTTTGAAACATGGGAGATTATATTTCCAAGCCTATATTATACCTTGTCCAATCAAAATATAATGTATTTTGGGTAATAGTAAAGGAGGTTTAGAAAATATTGACATATTAAAAATGTCCAAAAATCATCATATTATTAAAATAATATTATAAAAAAATAGATTTATCGAACCTTTTGGTATACCATTGATTCATATATTTATAATTAATATTACCATTTTAATTTTAACATGGATTCATTCTCATAATTTTAACAGGAAAATATCAATTATATTGTGTAATTATAATCATGAATTGTATTTTTCATATTTATATATAAATTATGAACTTGTAAACCCCTCCAAGAAATTAACCATTCAGATAATGAAATTGTGAATTTTTGGGTAAAAATAATCTTTTATTGGGAGACTAATTATTTTATGCACTAAATAAAAATTATACCTTGACACACTATCGTTATTCATATGAAATTTTGTGTTATTTTTCATTTATTAATTAATTATTTAAAATAATTACATTGAGTTTAATGTATTTATTTATTTTCATTATTTTCCAATTTAGATGGAAGTATTATATTGTATTCAATATTATTTTACATTCTATAATATAAAGAAATATTAAAGAAACACTCTATCATCAACAATTGATTTTTAATTCAAAATTGATTCTCCCTGATGTTATATGATTTATAATGAAAAATATGAAATGTTACTAAAAATTAAGGAATGTTTAATTGAACATGGAATAGTTAAAGAACATTTTTTTTCAGATATAACATTTTCCTAACACTATGAAAATTTATTGTTAGAGAATAATAATATCAATATATTTTTTAACATAAAAATAGTAGATTTCAAAGAATTAAGATTTACAAAATAATAATTATTATTTTAATATAACAAATATAATTGTGTTTTTTAATTGGAATATAAAAATATGAGTAACCACATTCTGAAATATAAGTACATTTGTCCTTAAAAATAATTTTCATATTAATTCATATAAAATATGAAGTTATTTTATTGACATGTCATTTTAGAATTTGAAAATATTTTATCACAAAAAAGGTTTTTATTTCTATTTTTTAGAAAATAAGTAAATTTAATTATTTGAGTTTTTGAAAATATATTTACACTAAATGATATTTTTTCGAAATTGGTATATAAAAATTTTCATAAGGTTATATTTTGTGATTCTTATAAAAATATTAATTTTCTATTAAAACATGGAAAAATATTTTTTAATTAAATAATGACTTATCCATTCTTTAATTTCAATGTTTCATTATTTTTAATTTAATTTAAAACATAATTTGTTACATATTATTAAAATTAATCTATTTTGTTTTACTGGGATCAAAATAATGAATAAATCATTATGATGTCATTTTTATACTAAATCATCCATTTTTCTAGATAATGTTTTTAAGGCATTTTGGGTTTCTTTAATTAAATTATAAAAGTTATAGAGATTTACTTTGAAAAAATAGTTTTCATTTTTTAAATCAAAATATATAAACTTTGTTAACAAATCAGCTATATTTCTTCATTTTATATAGTAACCTTTATATAAATGACGTCACTATTATATTGGTAAAATGTGTAGAACAAGACTAAAGCAATGATATATGGATTCAAAATCATAATTTAACATAAATATATTTCCATTGAATATTTTATTTCAACCAAAACCTAAAACATTTGAAAATAGTTCATTTCTATTTTATTATACTTTGATAAAAACCTTTATAATATTATAATCATAGGATAATTCCATAATATAGAAAAGAAATTATTTTACTTTACTTTTAATTTTTAATGATGAAATAATACCCTAAAATTGATACCCAGCTACAACATAATTCTTGTGTCAGTGCTTATAAAAGAAACTAAATGAATATTAAAAAAACAGAAAAATATTTATTATAAGAGTTAAAGTGTGATAATTATTTTGGATAACAATATTATAATCATCACTTGTTAAAAATTTATATTTAAATTAACTTATTTTCTTACTTTTTTAAAATTAAACACTGTGAATTGTCCTGAAAATAATATTAAAGGGATTGTATGTTAAAAAATATGAAATTAAATGAATTTTAACGCATAGAAATAGAATATTCATCATATTTAATTATATAAGGAGTTGAATATCCTTCATTGTACACATAGGGTACCCTTTTCCATTTATAATACATTTATTTACCCCAAATTAGAAAAAATGATATTGTGGCAATCATCAAACGTGATAATGAGGGATAAAAATTCGCGATAAGGGATAAAACATCCCACAATCCTATATAGAATTTATTGAATAAGATTATTTATACTTATTCACATCCTATATTTAAATTTAATCAATTTGGATCATCATGAAATTGAAAATTAATATATATTGATTTAAAACATTATTTAATTCTAAGGGTTTCCCTCTAAACTCTTATACAATGACACAAAATATCTTATTTTCAACACAATTCCTGAGACACATATCAAGATTAAAACATTAAAACCACTTTTATTAAATTATTTTAATATATTATTTATATTATAGACTTCTTAAATACTTTCCCCAACATCTTTAATGATAAATCCAACGAAGGATCGTCAAAGAGGATGTAATTGTTGTAACCAAACATCTTCATTTATCTTTATATACTACCACCTTATTTTATACCAAAACCATTCATATAAAATATCACTATTAGATAAATTATATTTATTGGTAATTAATTTAACAAAAAAACCATATTCCTCTTCTTTTTTCATCAAATTTGAAATCAATGTATCGCTCATGCGTACATGTGTACTAACGTCTCTATGAAGAAAATCATTTCATTTTTGATCACCACCTAACATGGATGTTAATAATTATGGGTTTAATAAATATTTAATAAATATTTATGTAATGAATATACTTTTATTATATTATATTATTTATCATTATTTATTTTTTTGTAAATAAAATGGAGACATCATTCTGTGTACGTACAAACTATTGTCTCCATGTATTGTGGAATTCATTTCAATTTTTTATATTTATAAAGAGGGACATAAATATGTATATAAATAATTTATATTATATTTCTGTCATAATTATAATTTTTGTAATTTCTCATCATTGATACATATTCAATGATCAACACTGCTAAATCAAAACATACATGAAAAAATAAATAAATCACACCTAGAATGAACGATTTTAATAGTAATTTTTTCATAAATGTTTGGTTAAATATTATAAATAAATAAAAAAATAATATTAAAGTTATTTATATGATTGTGTTATTTATTTAAAATAAATTTATATTTATTATAAATGATTATAGATTGATTCTCATGCAGGTTAGATGTGTGTCAGAAGTTTCTCATGTCACTTCAATTTTTATGAGACATATATCATATTCACAACTTATTTATTTCATGAGGTGTATATATTTAACCTATGATATTATATATGATGAATCACATTGTATTACTTATAAATAATTTTTTATTTGATGTTATTTATTTCATGGGAGTTATGATTCAAAATATTCTAAAGTGGTATGAGTTTATGTGACAATATAATTTCATTTTGAGATTGTCATGGAAAATTTTAAATTTAATGAAATTATAAGGATATTATCATTTAAAACCTATTAATATTATTCTCCTATGATTATTCCTAGAATTTTTATGAATTAGTAGTTAAATTTACTAAGATTAGACATTTCATAGTCTTGGGAAATTATACTATAAATCACATTCTAATAATTCATAATATCATTTAGGTTTATAGTTTATTATGTTTGTTTATAAATCAAAATTAAAATATCCATTTATCAAAATGTTGGCACCACTATTCATTATAAATTTTCTAATAATATGAAAAATTTAAAAGGAAACATAATCTTTTTTTTATTAATCATCATGACATTCAAATTTTCACCATATTTTCCATTAGCTACTAATTAATGTAGTGGAATTTTTTTAAAATTATTGGATGAGAAAAAAAAATATTAGTGAGTGATATTAAAATACAGATAGAAGTAGTTATGACATGAATACTTATAACAATTTAATATCTATAAAAAAACATTGGTCTCCAAATAAACATTTTATTACACATGAAATTACCTACTATTCCAATAAATTATCATAAAAAATTTCTTAATTAATGTTAATGAATAATTAAATTCATAAATATTTTATAGAAATCATGAAAACCATAGAAGGATTTATTCAAAAAGTTATACTTATAAACCTTATATGTAGTATATGAATTCCCCTAAATATAATAACATTATCAAACCTTATTAAATTCTATAAATTCCATAACAAACAAATAGAAATAATAGTTATAAAAAGTAGGATACATGGGACATAAATTTCTATATTACCCTTAATATCACTCTTATCGATGTAATAATCATAGTGTCGACTTCAATTCCCAATGAAATGGATGGATATCACAGACTCAGTGGTCCATTTTTATCATATATACCTTTGATTAGTTAATAAAATTATCACCAATAAATTTTTTTATAATATAACCACCCATAATAATATAAATTCACAATAACTATCAAATAATCAATAAAATTGAAATCATACATTCCTATCATTACACTCGTAATAATTTCTTAAAGAAAATAATGGTTTCAATTTTAAATAACTAAATAAAAAAATATTTATTTATAAAAGATAAAATTTTAATTTAAAATTACATTACTTTTATAAATAATGATTATATGAAAATTTTGGTCATAAAAATAAGAAAATATGCTCCTGACGTATAAGTTAAAAACACTATTTTCCAATTTTTTAAAAAATATTAAAAATGTAACTATTTTAGAAAACATCAAAATGATTAATTAAAAGTAGTTTCATAATAAATTATACATGTGGAGAAATGAATTTAAATTATAATAGAAGTATGATAAAACCATTAATAAACAAATTCATGGAAATATACATATTGAATTAAATGTGATTTTTTAGGGATATATTAAAAGAATATTTTTAAAAGTCACTTACTATCTCACCCCATTCATCATTTAAATGTATTTATTATATTTATTTTGATCTCATATTTATCTATTTTTCCATGGGTGTTTTTTATGGAACATGATGTTTTTGGGCTCGACCGAATGAGGCGCATAGTTGTTGCATGGTTAATCAAACTGTGCATTCATTCGTTGGAGTCTCTGCATCATCGAGTAATTTTTTGGATAGTGGGAAACCACATGGTTGTTGCACAGCTTGTAAACCATGATGGGTATCTGTGCGACATGATCCCATTAGACAATAAGGGGTTCAGGGTTTTTGAATGGGTTTTCAAACCATAATGAAAAGCATGCGACATGTCAAGGACATTAAAAATTAGAAAATTATTATTGTGTCACCTCAATATTTGATTCTAAATCCACTATTTTGAACCAAATTCAATATTATCGTCCCTATATTTTTCACCATAGCCCACATTAACCCATGGGGCTCTACTATTATGGTGGATTTGGTGTTGTTTCTCAATGATTATCCCATTAATTTCCCCTACCTTTGTTTTAACACTTTTCTCTGGTTTCTCTTCTTCTTTCATGATGTTTCACTTCTCTAGTGAATTAGGTGTCCTTTTAGGGATGGATTTTGTTCTCTAGGGTTCAATAACGATTCTTATTGTTCAATATTTCTTTTATGGGGTTCTATTGAAGATTGGTATTGGTTTCAAAATAATTTTTAGATGTTACTACACATGAGGTTGGTGGTTCCATGCCTAGGTTTTTTTGGAATTTTTTAATATTATTTCTTTGCTTCATTGTTATGTTCTACTCATGGAGGATGATGTGTGAAATGTGTTATTGAATGGTTTTACGATGTGTATCACATTAATGTTATTTTTATAATTTAATTTTTTTTTTAAGTATTTTCCCGTACTATATTTATTAAATACGTATAATAAATTGTATATGGGGCATAATATATTTTGAATGTGGTTTGAATCATTTTTTAAAGTATAATGGGTTTGTGATTAAACATGTTTGATGATTTGGATTAGGAAAATGGTGGTTTCACATGTGTGTTATATTGATTTCCTTTTTCATTTGTGAATGTAATGTTTTATGTGGTATGTTTAATGGAAATTGAGTACAAAGGGATTCCTGGGTGACTAGGTAGTCATACTAGGACTTGTATGCAACATTGATCAGTGGGACCAAGCCTAGTTCTTTTTACCTATATTAAGGATCCAACACTAACAAAAAGATGTTGATTAGAGATCACTATAATTTTTTATGGTTTCCACTCTAGTGGACCAAGTACAATGACAATGATCAGTGTTGTTTCTTTACCACATGTCACTGAGATATGAGGTACCTGGTGTTCCACTATAGCCACTACCTATATATATTTACCAGGACATAAAGCTCTATTTTTCTATTATACAATCCAATGGAATTTAGTTCTTTTTATAGTTATTTAAAAAGTAAATAATGTTCTCCTTAATAGTGTCATCAATAGAAATCTTTTATTTTTTCTTATTTTTTAAAACTTTTATATATATTTTTCCTATATTTGTTTTGGAATGAAGTCACTTTTGGTGGATGGAATAATACTGGGATTTCTCTCAAAACCAACTTTAAACATTGAGAGTTTTTAGGATTTGTTATCATAGACTTAGGTAATGGAAATATGTATTATGATGGTTGTTTAGTTTCAAATAGAATCCATCATGAAGGTGTTGGTGGTTGTGGATAAAAGAAGATGATAGTTTTTTGAAAGGATGTATTTAGATTATTTCCAATGACTAATTTTATATAATTCCATTTTATATTGAATTAGAGATTTAAAACACATATCTATAAATTGGTGTATCATGTTTTCTTACGATTATATTGCTGTGTTATTTTTATTTTATTTGGTTTTTAGTGATTATATAAATTGATTAAATCATTCTTTAAGAACATTTTTTATAACCGAGAACTAGTTTATAACCTGTGGGGATAAGTAACACCCTCCAGGTTGTGCCACACACATGGTAGGGTGTAGGGTTGGATAGATCCCCATGTTGGATCATAACAAAAATGATTTCAGAGAATGTCACGCTCTTTTTTGGTTATGATTATTTTGGATGAGTTCAGATAGACAGAAGCTAGGATTGTTTGGGTCTAAGGATCTGGTTACAAGTAGGGTTAATGGCCACCACACCTCATGACACGACTCAAGACATTATGGGATGTCAGTATTTTATCATACTTATCCTTTAGGTGAGACATATTGGGTACATATAGTATATGGACATTGCATGGGGGTGGAGTTCATTGGTTGATCTATTTATTGTTATCGATTTGGTTATTTTTGTATAGGTTTGAGATTTGTTTTTATTGATTTATATTTTTATGAATTGTTGTATTAATGGTATTCCATGTGGTTATTGATTCATGTAACAAAATGCCTCCGTGAAGAATTACTTAGAATCCATTGGATAAGGCTAGAGAGATTTCTACCTCAATAATTGATCAGAGTCTTGTGGATATTGTGGTTAGGGTTGTCCATGATTTGGGACAAGGAGCATGTTCTAGTCCTAATCTAGTGTGGGTAGCAGAACTGGGTCCGGTAAAGGAAAATATCGGGTGTTTTCCAGAACAATCCTCAATCTTTTAGGGGAAATGTAGAATCTCAAGATGAAATGGATTGGTTTGAAATTATGTAGAAGTTGTTATAGTTTATTTACACTCCTATGGTTGTCATTGTGAAATGGGATTTATTTGTTAGAAGGTCCCTATCAGAGGTGGTGGGACTTAGTTGTTCAAACTGAAAAGAGTGAGAAGATGAGTTGGGAGGATTTAATAATCAATATCAATAATTATTATTTTCATGAGGATTTGTCATATTCTAGGGTTTAGGATTTCATGTATCATACACATGTAGAATGGAATGTGATGTAGTTTTCCAATGATTTCATTAAGATGGTGTGGTATACACCAAAGATTTTTTCCAATGATGAGATTAATGATCATTGTTTTTAAAGAGGTTGTGAAAAGAAATTTTAGATCATGTATTTCTTTTATGGTAAGGACTTATAATTTGGTGGTTGATAATAATTTTATATTTTATATTGATCAAAAAAGAAATGTATGGATTCCCTTGAGATGTGTTTGAAGTGGGAAGTGGTATTTCATCACAACAAAAAAGTGTAAGTGGGGTAAGTAGGGAAATACGAGTGGTGGTAGCTCGAGCCATCATTATCGATTATCTTCATAAGTAGTTTTAGATGCAGGATTAGTTATGTTCCACAGGTGTGGGATGTTATTTTATGGGTATTTGACATATGTTTTCGACATGTACATCCCATCCCAGATCATTACATCAATACAGACATATGGGACAATTGTAATAGTATTAAAGGGACACACATTATTGTCATAGTAGTGAGGGATCTATAACTTCTTGGGGAATGTCATCCCAGTAGGATTCATCTTGGATAATGGGATCTTAGATTAGTGGGCATGGTAGTAGGATTATATCATCTTCTAGTTAGAGTCTTTTTAGGGAAGATCCATAGGCTTGTAGTCATTCTCATGCTCAGTTTGAGATGAAACATCTTAATGATATGGACCAGGCCCTACTTGGAGTAGATACAAGACCTATCATAGTTTAAGGAACTGTTTTTTATTACACCACACTTAGTATTTTTTGGATCTGGTACCTATGTTTCATTTTTTTCGTATGACCTTATGGATGTGACAAAATTTACAACTTAGCTTCAGCCATATGTGATAGAGTTGGTGAAGATGCATGGTAAGAAAATTATAAGGGTCTCAATTTCCCATCATGGGAACTCACCATGTCAGGTGTCAAGTTGGAATGGTATATTTAAAATTTTTTAATAGTCATCTTTGATGTGATCCTCATTAGGGATCAGATTGTTCATTTTTAGGCACACATCTATTTCTATAAGAGTTTTTTGAGTTATGTGGAAATTTTTGGTATAACCTATCTTTTTTGTGGTGAATGGAATCCTCAGTCAAGTCATACTAGACCTGAAATTCCAAAAATTGGGAGATTTCATTTTTTGTGTAATAGTTTCTCATAGTATATGATGGTGGTGGTACGCTTATTGGTAGATTTCCTCTTATGGTGGATGTGTTCCCAGTGGAATTTTCAGATGAATTTCTTGTCTTTTTTTTATAGTGTGTTATTAATTTTTCTATAGAATCGCAGCCCAGAACACAACCTTTATGTCTTCCCTTGTACCATATATCCCCCATCATGTTGAGGAAATTTATGATATTGTTGGTTGATTTGGAATAAAAAGGATTCATTCACCTAATCATCTCTCCTAGGGAAACCCCAGTTCTAGTCGTGAAAAAAGTCGATGGTTTGCTTCGATTATATAGTGATTAGGAGAAGATTAACAAGGTAAACTTCATGAACAAGTAACATTTCCCCCATAATAATGGCAAATTGGTTAGTATAATAGGGAGAATTTAGTTTTATAAAATTGAATTTCACTCTTCTTATTGTCAAGTTAGAATTAGATAGGCTAATGTTATAAAAACATTCTTCCAATATAGGAAAATACACTTTCAATATTTGGTCATGACATTCAAGATGATGAATGCTCTAGTGGTCTTCCATGTTATAATTAATATGGTGTTCTAACATTATATTGATTCAATTCTCAGGGTATTTTTTGATTACATCTTTGTCTATTTTGGGACTATGGAAGAGGATGGAAAACATTTAATAATTTATATGGTAACTAATGGGTAACATTAACTCAATTTTATTTTTTCAAAGTGCACATACTAGATAAGGTAAGTAAATTGTTTGGGTCATTTCTTCTCTAAATGGACATTTTTAATGGACCTAAGGAAAATATGTGAATTTTTTACATTCGATCAGATGAATAATGTATTTGGGATCATGATATTTTTAGGCCCGATAGGTTAGGAAAATAGATTCATCCAGGATTTCCCTCGTATTTCTTTCCCTATGAAAAAAATCACATAGAAAGGGGTGATGTCCGAATGGAGTTCTGAATTCCAAGTGTCCATCGATGAGCTAAAGAGATAGTTTACCACCACTAATATTTCGATATTTCCAAAATATGGAGAGGTTTATATGGTTTATTGTGATTCCACATGTATATGTGTTTTGTGTGTGGTGATTTATTATGACCACGTAGTAGATTATGGATCTCCCAAGCTCAAGGACTTAAAAATAATTACCCAACCCAAGACCTAACGTTCGATGTGGTGATGCATGTACTAATGTCATTGAATAAATGTCTTTTTTGTGGAGAAATTTTTGTTTTGTTATAATCATAAGTTTTTATCCTGTATATTATTCCATAAAGATTTTATCTAAGGAGGAATTATTTGGTTGAGTACCTTTAGGGATTTGATATCAATATTCATTATACATTAAAAATATAAAATATTATGGAATATGAATTGAGTAGACAATTTTTAGCAACTGCATTGATTGATTCTAGTGATGGGTGGACTATGATGGGGATATTTTCCAAAATCGACCAAGAAAACAAGAGAATAGGGAAGGTGTGTTCATGTTATGTTTTCAATTAATTATTTTTCTTCTAGAGTTGATTCAATGAGAGAGTGTTTTTTTATGAGTGGTGACAGATGTATATGTATTTTTATAATGTTGTGAGATGCCCTATTAATATTCATTTTCACCTAAGGTATTCTTGTGCTACAAGTGTCTCCTTGCTGTAACGTTACCTATTAGAAATGTGGTGATATTGGATAACAATCGGTGAAAATGTTTTCCTTCTAGGTTTCACTAAGATAGTTTATGATGTGTGTCTATGATTCAATTGTCCATGCATGAGCTAGGATATTGATGACTTTGAATCACTATTAAACATGATAGTTGGATAATGTGGGTCACTAAAGGCCCTCTTATTTTCTTCAGCATTTACACATTCCTACATAGAAGTGGGATGAGGTTTCCTTTGATATTATTTTTAGATTAACACATAAACCACAATGATGAAATACTATTTCAGTAGTACTTGTTCATCTGACAAAATAATCTCATTTCTATCTGATCTAGGATTCATAAATGATGCATGAGTTGGGACAGTTTTAGGTATATGAGGATTTAAGGATTCAATTTTTTCCATCATATATTTTTTTAGATAAGGACCCCTACATAACCTCATAGTTTTGGGAAGGTCATTAGATGGTAATGGGGTCAATGGTCATGTTGATCATGCTATATCATCCTTAAACAGATGGTTAGATTTAGCATGAAAATCAGATTTTAGAGTACATGCTCTAAGCATGTGTCTTGGACTCTGGTGGTTCATGTGATAGCCATTAGCAATTGGTTGAGTTTTCATATAATGATTGTTACCAATCCTCATTTAAAATATATTTTTTGGTGATTTTTATGGTAAGCTTTCTTGATCACCCTTGTATTGGGATATGGTGGGAGAGACCTCATTCAATATACTACTCTTTGTAAAAGTGATTTCTGGTAAATTAAAAATAATCAGGAAATTTTTTTAACATCATAGAGTTTATGCAAGTCTTTCGATGATTATAGGTGATATCCTTTGTAATTATCAATAGAGGACCATGTGTTCATGAAATTAGAACCTCGCATGGTTCATCATCATTTAGGAATTCACAAAATGGTGACACCAATGTATGTTGGACATTTTAGATTACAGTGAATATCGATAAGGTGGAATATATATTGGATTTTCCTTCTCATTTGATGTCAATTAATTATGTGTTTCATTTTTATTAATAAAAAAGTATAACCCATATCCATCTCAGGTTCTGAATTGGGATGAGTTATAGTTGGAACCTAATTTTTCTATGTTTTAATGGCTAATATGGATTTTAGATTATATAGATAATGTGATCTATGATAAGTATCTTCCATTTTTTGAGTTATTTTTTATAAAATTGAATGGATATCATGGTACATGGGAGCATGAGTCATGGTTTGAGGTAGATTATTCATTTTTTTCTAATCCATCATCTGGTGACTTTCTGGTAGAAGAATGTTTTCATGGTAAATAGATTTATCATTTGCAAGTCTTCATTTTCATGTATATATTATATAAATTTGGATCACACACTAATCCCATGGTTTTATTTAGTTCATTTTCTGTAATATTATGCTTCTCATTATATCATGATGCACACGATTGGCACATGGTTTCGCAATCTGTGTTCCCTTTCTGAGGAAACCATTTGGCCTAGTGCCATTTTTTATAGTGGTAAAACACATGATTGGCACTTGGTTTTTAAACTTCATGGGTTAACTATGATGACTTTTCCCATTAGATATTAAGGTGTTCACATTTTCTATATGGTTTGAAAATCCATGTGGGACATGTCCGTGTCATTAGAAATTGGAAAATGACAGTAGTTTTATCTCAATTTTTAACCACAAATTAACCATTTTTTCCACTATTAATTATCTACCCTATAAGCCTCCCACATCCCTCTTTCACCCTTGGGCCTCTATTCTTGTGGCCTATTTGTTTTTGTTTCCCTAATATTCTTCAATTAAGTTCTATTCTCCCTTTGTTTCTCCAATTTTCTATTGTTAATTTTCTACTTTCATGGGGATTTAATTCTCCAATGGGTTGGGGGAACTTATTAGAGATGTAAATTTTTCCTTAGGATTCAATTTTGATGTTTAAGGTTTGATCTTACCTTTATGGGGTTCTCGTGAGGTGTCATGTTTTATTCCAACTAATTTCTAGATGTTATTAATCATGAGGTAGATGGTGACATTCTTAATCATTATTTAGTGATATTGATATGATTTAATTCCTTCTTGGTTATGTTATATGAATTATTCATGAGGTAAAAAACGTTGAATGGTTTTATGATGCGTATGGATTGAAAGTGGTTTTTCTAAAAGAAATTGGTTGTTTTCAGTATGTTCCCTTGTGTATTTCTTAAATATGTTTTCAAAATTATCCTACTGGGTTTATAAATTTTTAAAGTGGTTCAAAACATGTATTAATGTGGATTTGGTGTGTGTTTGTGTGAACATAAAATATGATTTAGGTTATGAAAATGGTGATTTATCATTTATGTTATATTTATTGGCTTTTTTATCTATGAAAGTGATGTTTTATGTGATATGTGGATTAGAATTTTAGTACAAATGGAATCCATGATGACTAAGTGGGTGATCAAGGAATAGTATTCAATATATATTTTTGGGAAAGAGGCATGATTCATTCTAGAGATATTGATCATACAACACTAGCTAAACTATGATGAATGGAGACTAGTAGAATTATGGATAAATTCTTCTATAGTGGATCGTGAACGGTGATGATGATCATTGTGGTTGCTATACCGAATTTCAGTGATATATTTATTACCTAGTGTTCCATTATAGCTAGTGCCTATATGGATTTCTTAAGACATGTAGATCTTTTGTGATATCATTTTTATTGTGTTCATATGGTGAATTTTGTTTTTTTAAGAAAATTTTGTTATCCTTTAAGGTGACTTCGATAAAAAAAATATCTTTTCTTATTATAAAACATTCTTGTTAATTTTCTATTTATTATTTTAGAGTGGAATATATTATTTGGGTATAATCTTGTAAGGAATTTTCTCAGACCCTACTTACTATTTTTGGTGTAAGTATAGTTGGTTATGATTGACATAGGATAAGGGAAGATGTATCACTATGGTGTTATAGTTTTCTATTGGTATTCCATATGATACTATTAGTTACGGTGGAAAATAATAATGTTACTATTTTTCCAGGGAGGTTTTTTGGAAAGAGTCTTTATCTCTATTTCATTGTAGTCCTTTTGATATTTCATTAGAGTTATAAATGTTAAATATGGAAATTGATGTACCATGTTTGGTTATGATTATTTATTTATGTGATGTTTATTATTATTTGTCACTCATGAATATATAAATGGGTAAAATCATTTCTGAAGGACATTTTTTGATACCTAGTAATTGGTTTCCAAACCTTGGGGATTGAGAACACCCTTTGAGTCATGTTACTGACACGGTCTGGTGTCGAGTTGGATGTTATCACAGATTGGTTAATGAAACTTACCTTGAGAGTGACTTTTACCATTATTTATAAATCACTATAAATAGTAAACATGTGTTAATTTTATATGAATTTATAAACTCTTTTCATGTTCATTATTTCGTTATTTCATTTAATACAATGTTTTATACAATTACTTAATCAATTATATTCACATTGAATGTTTTGATGATATTCATTTCATAATCCCAAAAATAGAATTGGTACGTCCAATATGGTCATTGATGTAATTATTCCATCATATATAGTTTAATAATTATGCATGATTATAAATTTTACTTAATAATAATGATATTTATTTAAAATTTACAACATTATAATCATTGATATTGTAGGGAATATGTACACATGTGCAATTGTTCAATTTTTCAATTATAATTATGAAATGATGTTATGTTGTATTTTATCAATATATAATAATAACAATATCACAAATTTATTATTATTTGGTTAATTATACTTATATTTATCATATCTATGGTGAGGTGATGACAAAATAATCACATTGCTGTGTGGTGGTGGTAGTCTATATGTACAAACAAGCGACATTATCATTTTCCTTTATATGGAAACCTATGAAAATAAGTATTATATAATATTAATAGGATGATATATATTTCATGAATATCACTAAAAAACATATATATATATATAACATAAATCCATAACTTTAACTATTGTTTATTGATGGTGATGGAAAGTGAATTACATCAGTTCATGAGGTAGTAGCCTTCTATTCACAAGAATGATAAATTATTCTCCCATTTGATAGAGGTTGAAGATAGATATAGGTTATTATATTAGCATAACAAAATCTGGATTATAATTTTGTATTAATTTTGTCATCATTGAATAATAATTTTTTTTTTCATGAATAAAGAAAACAATAACATACAGTTGAAAACTGTGGTAGTTTTTTTAAAAAAAACATTCCTCAAAACCGTACAACCTTTACGATTGGTATTATTCAAAACATAAGGGATATAAACTGAGGGGATGACTTTTGGGAAGGTATTTTGATAGGAAATATTTTTATGATAAGGGAATTTAATTTTGAATGATTAATAAGAAAAGGTTCCCTTTTATAATAGTGATGAGGGAAAATCATAGAATTTATAAAAATTTTAAATGTGTATATATATATATATATTAATACTCAGTTAGAAATTGATGAAAAGTGATTTATTTAAAAAAAATTATGATTATTTTTCAAAAAACACTCATATATTAAATATTATTTATATTTTGATTTTTTTAACCTTAACTCTTTGTTTTAACCCCACACTAATACATATCGCAATTACAAAGACGATATAGATATTTACTCATTTAAGGTAAATATAGTTACACTAAAACAATAAATGTCCCATAAATGTAACATGGTTTATATTTTAATCCATTTACTAATCACTTCGATGAATTTAATATTTTTATGAAATTTGAATAATTTCAAAAGATGTTAATTATACTAAAATATCATTAAATTAGATTTTTAGAAGTATTCATTATGATGAATTTAATAACAACAGTACAATAACTAGAATTCAAACAATATATTTTAATATATCCATAAAATTTCATATACATATATAAATTTCAGGTATCACATTATCTCAAATTATGTTACTATTAATATATCTAATCTCATTTTTTAATTAATTGAATATTTAATGCACTAATGATTTCTATGTATGGAATATAATTATTTCATAACTAAAAAACAAATAAATTACCCTGATTGAGATTAATAATTTATATTTAATATAATTATTTAAAACCAAATATAACATTTTTTCATCCACATGTAAATAATTTTTTTATTAATTTTTTTTTTGAAATTTTAACTTTTTTTTGAAATAAAATATTATAGTGGTCATATTTTAATACCAATGAAATAAAACATTCATATTCTTAATCTACACGTGATTATGGATAAAATAAAATCATGAAATAAGTTTTTTTAATCATTTAGGGTAATTATTTTGCCTTTATCAACTTATTTTTATCATTGATTTCACGATTTAGAATTTACTATATTAAAAAATTAATATATTTTCATTTAATATTTTAAAAAAATATAAGTTATATATTCAATAAATTTTGACCCAATAATTCAAAATATTTACAAAAATTTTAAAAAATAGAAATTTAAAATTTGATTAATTTAATTTAATATGAAACCTGTCGATGATGACTTATAATAGTTTCAATGAAAATTTTCCATTTTTATGCATAAAGTCTTTTTCTTATAAATTAATATATAAAACTTAATACAACAACAAAAATTGGATTTTCTTAAACAAAACTAACTAATTATATTTCAACATAAACCTAAAAAAAATTTACTTGGTAAATAAAATGAAATAAAAATAAAATTTTAAATTAAAATCAATGTTTTTTACTATTCATTGAATGTCGGTGATTTTAGATAATCCTCAAAACATGAGCCTAAGATAATTTTATCATGATTAATTAAAAATTTAAATTAAATTTTCCCAATTATTTTTTTAAAATTTTCTTTAATATATTATAATATTTATTAAAAATTAGAAAGAAAACCCATTTTTGAAGAAAACCTATTTTTTTAAGATTGGAATGGATTTAAGAAAAATTGGTTTCTTATTTAAAAATAATAATTAATAAATTTTCATCACGTTGTAAAATTTTATTTATTTTTTACTTTAGTTAAAACTATACATCCCCATAATTTTAATATCCAATTTATTATGTTTAGAATTAAAAAATAATTTTTATTTAAGATTAATGTTAGGTATCTAATATGGTATCAAACATTGTATATATGTTATAAACTAATGATATTACATTATAACACCTTTAATAAATTTATTCCTTGAAATTTTAATTCCACATAGAAATCAATGGGCTTTAATTATCAAAATATCTTTGTTAAAATCACACATCATAAGAGGGGTCAATAAAACATCAAATTTAAAAGAGATAAAGGGAAGTATGATTGTTATCTTTAATAATAATGATAGTTTTTCCATGTTAGTAAAAATTGGTGTGATGTAAATGATTGTACATGGATGAGAAAACTAACTCCCAATTAATTATATAGAGTAATAGAATATATGGTCAAGAAATGTTAACCATCGCAGAACAATAAATCTATAGTCAGTTAAAAGAACATTGATTTATGAATTATAAAATTAAACAAATAACAATTTTTTAAGATACATTTCCTAGTGTTGAGGATTTAATTTGGAATCTAGATTAATAACATAATGAAATATATTTAACTAACAATTAGACTTTTACCCTTTAATCAATTCCCACGACAATCTCATCTTTTTTCCCAAGTGAAATGAAATCAAGATGAATTTTTCATAGCCAAATCATTAGAATCGTAATTTAATGGAAAATATAATCCAAAAACAATATACCATGATATCCTTCACGTATTTATACTTTATAAAAATCCATAATTGATAGAAAACCCGAGAAAAATTTCCATAAATGAATAATCCAAAATATGATGAAATTAAAAATAAATCTCAAAATCCTCCTAAAAAACATACAAACATTATCGTAGAACAGTCATTGAATATATACCCACATAATTGATCAAAATATTATACACAATGGTTAAAAACAAAATATTATATGTATTTGATCTCATATTCATCTTAGATAACATCAATCACCCTTAATATATTATACCAATAAAGTATATTCCTTAATCATGTAATCTCTATGTTAGGTTAATCATTTTAATAAATAACCAGAATCAATTTAAAGAGAAATAAAGTTACAATAAACCTCTGATAGCTAATTCAAATACTAATACTCAACTAAAATCCCATACATATCAATTTAGATTTATCATATATGGTTCCCAAAATAGTGGAAATCATTCGAAATAACATTAATATCCAGGACAATAAATCACTTCTCAATCTCATGTTTATCTATTTGATAAATCACATATTTGAATAAGTATAATAAAATCTCTAAAAATTATCACGTATTAACCTCCAAGGATTCCTATAAATCTCATTTTCTCTCAAAAAAATAATATATAATCAAGAAAATATTTTCCCAATTGATTTTTTTCTCTATATCATAAATCCCTAAATGAGTGTCTCCAAAATCTATCACTTTTCAAAGGTGTGAATTTCATGTAACATATGTTTCAAAAAATTTAAATCTAAAATCAACTGTATATTTTTTTATAATAATATACCAGAATATCAGTGATAAAAAAAACCTATGTTTAACATTATTCTAAAGTATTAACAATTATTTTTCCTCTTATTATATATAATCAAATATGTCCTTAGGTTTTGTTAATGTCACTCAATCATAATCCATACATAGATAAAAATAAAATATTTCATACCTTAAATCCACACATCAAGGTCTTCATTCATGTAGTTTATTTCACCTTTGTTAACGAACATGTAGTTCATTTCTTCAGAAAATATATAGTCCAATCATTATAGTAAATTTCACTTGTCAAATGAGATGGTTACATTGAGATTTTAAAATATAATAATATAAATTCAATGATAAATTTATGTTTAATGAAATTTTAATGTATTGGATAGTTAAAATATTCATTGCTGGAGATTTGGCTATGGAAAAAGATATCAAATCAACCAAATAATATTTTTTCAGGATATTGATGATTAAATAATATGGTATGGATGATAAGGATATTTGAGATCCTTACCATTAATATTGGTGAGTGATATATAATAATTAGAAAAAGATATCATTCAAATAAACAATTGTTTATATATTGCTTAAAATAAATTGATTTGTTTAAAGATAATACCCGTAAACGATCTATAATACATTAACCATAAAATCCTTTATATCATTGTTTATTTCCCTTATAAATTAATTATAAAATTAATCACTAATATCCTTAAAATTAATAACATTAAACAAAAAAAGTGGTGTCTATTACTTTTTTTATTATAACAATTCTTCAAATTCTAACCCATTATGGTATCTGTTACTATTAGGATGACCTCATATTAAAATATTGTAATATATAATTTTTTAAAAAATTACTCTAATACAAACTGTAAGGAACTGACCATAGACAAGGAATATTTGATACACATTAAATAGTAAATAAATTATCAAATTTCAAATGATCTTTCAGTGTTAACATTTTAGAGAATTAGGTCATAAATATTACAAAACAAACGAATATAATATATAGTGTATATTTCTAATTAGTATCATTTTCCACCATAATATATATATATATATTATAACAAATCATTACATATTAATTTCTTAAAAATAATCATGTATATCCATATTGAATCTTAGTATCCCTTACCCATATTCAACCCATAGGAATATTTTTAGAAAACATGGGATGAGAAAAATAAACATAGTAGGGAACTTTAAAATAATGAAAGAAACTATTTTTCCATTCCTTCTTTTAAAAATTTTTCTATTCAAATTTAATATTGAGCTCAAAATAATAACTTTCTTCCCTTATAATTCACCTTCTCTATTCAAATATTTTTATAAATCATTAGTTATGAAATAATAAATTCAAAAGAAAACTCATAAAGGATTATTTGAAGTTATTAAAATGGGATATGAAATTATTCGCAAAGTTATACATCTCACCGGAAAAAATAGAATACATATTATTTCAAATATAAAATAGGCATATTACATTTTGAGATTATAATATTCTTATAATAACCATATAAATGAAATATATAACATTATGGTTATGTGGTAAATCATTTTTCATATCACCCCAACTATCATTATTCTATATTCAATAATAATAGGGTAGACTTATATACCCAATACAATGAATAGAAATATTGAACCCACTCATCCATGGATTATCAAACAACCGCTCGTCATTGGTTAAAAATCTGACCACACATAACTGGTTTATAAATGAACAAATGAAAATCATAAATATTACCATGATCTATAACATAATCATAAAACATGAATGTTTTAATTTTCATCATTACACTCAAAAAAATGTGAAGAGGGAGAAACATTATTATTTTGAAATAAATAATTTAGAAACCATGAAAATCTAAACAAAAAATGTATTTTAAGATAATATTGTAAACCAAAAATGTAATATTCATCGAATACATTAATCATAATGGTGGGAAAATCCATTGAACCCATATAAGTTTAAGCACATTAGTTTTATGTTGTTTAAAGAGATGTTAATATTTACATTGTCTTGAAAAAATGTAACTGAGTCCATTATTACTATTTTATAAAATCAAAACATGGATAAAAAATATCATAAATATTTATATAATTATATTGAAGAAATTCATTATTTTTTAGAAAATTTATATATAGAAAAAAAATATTATCATATATGAAAAAATAAAAGGATATTTTTAATAAAATGTCTCCTACCTTGAGTATTATTAATCATATACATTTTTAATCTTCCATAATAACAATCTAATATTAATCTTATACTCCTTTTATAACACCTTTCATGTTAATTATTATTTTATCTTATTTAATTTCATGTTATATTTAATTACATAATTAGTTAAATTCACATCAGACATTCTGATGATATTTATTTCATAAATCCGAATAAGGAATAAATAACATCACTATGGTCTAAGTGGTCATTATTGCATAATATCTATGATAATAAAAATGAAAATAAAATAATTTTATACATAAATTATTATTTTATAACCCAATATAAAATATGGTTATTAATAATGAACTATGTTTCAATCATAGAGATGGTACACAGCATATACGCATGGTTTAGAGTAATATTTTTTGAAACATATTTATTGAAAGAAGGTATGTTTCATTTTATCCTTATAATATGAAAATAATATCATGAATTTAAAATTATTTCTCCAATTATACTTATATATAATATCCATATTTTTTGTTACTTAAAATGATTTACATAGCTTTATTGAGGTGGTAGTCCACACACACACATATAAATCGTTAACATTTTCCAGATTATACAATGTTAAGTAAATATATGTTAAATAAGTTTTTCATAAATTTAATTAAGATTATATATATTTGATTATTCTCTCCTTCAGGTGAGTCTTGATACGAATTTATGGAAAATAAAATAAATAGGTTCTGGAGGAGGTATTCTTCTATATACTCAAAATATGAATTCCACTCCCATTGGATGGAGGATAAAGACAGATATAGGTAATTAAATTAATATAATAACATATCAGTGTATAGAGGATAGTAGTGATAATATTTATTTATTTTTTTAATTTTGAATGTGGTGGAAGAAGTAAAAAACTAAAATATACTGTCAAAAACTAAACTTCTTCTTTGGAAAACCTCATTAACATAACATTTTCAGTCCTCTAACACTGGTATTATGTCAAAAATAAGGCATGAATACATAGAAAATGGATTATATAAATATATTTGGTGTGGTATTGTCCAACACAAATGGGTTTTCAAATGTGAATTGTTGATAAGAAAAGGTTCCCATTTATATAGGGGAGAAATCTTCATATTTTAAATAAATAAATTAATATAAATTAATATAAAACATAAAATTCTTATATATTGATTTATTTATAATATTGGATGTGTTTCTTTCCCAATAATTTCATACAATAAAAATTGGATAACATTTTACATCGTTTCCATTATCATTTTTAACCCCTTGTTTTCCCTTTCACATTTATCATGACGATAATTATTTTTACTGATTGAGGGTCAAAATAATTATAAACAAAGGATAAAAAACACATAAATGGAAAATGAATGTTAGTATCAACTATATAATATTAAATTATATGAATACAAAACTTTTAGTGATTTTATGTCATATTATAAAATATTATATGTTATTAAATATCATTAATGCCATTGTTAAAAATAATTCATTAATTTTACTATAATAACACCTATAAAACTAGTAGGTATATAAAATAAATGTTTTATTATATCATACAATTTTAATTTTCAGATATATAATTATTGTATCACGTTATTTATCACAACCAATATTACTTTTACTCTATTTAATAACATTTATTTTATTTTTTAATTAATAGACTAATCATTGCATTAGCATTGTGTAACTATTTCATATAATTATTAAATTACTAATAATTGAAAATAAAGTTCTGTGATTAAAATATATCGATTAAATTTGAAATAAATTTTTATATCTTAATATATCATATTTTTGTCACCATGTTAAAAGTATTTTATTTATTAAAAATAAAGATTGTGGTATTTTTTACTTCTCATGGAATAAAATAAAATATAGGTCATATTAGAAAAAAATGGAAATAAAAAAATTATATTCTAAAAATGGGGTATTATGGATATAGTATAATCAAACAGTTATTTTTAGGCAAGTTTAAGAGAAATTTGTTTGTCCATATAATTTTATTTTTCTCAATAATTACCTGATTTATGATTTATCATGGTAAATAAATTTCTACAATTACTATTCATATTAAAAAATTGATATATTTAATAATCTTAGACTCACTAATTCAAAATATTTAATCCATTTTTAAGCATATAAAAAAATTCGAATTTAATATAAAATTAAACTGGGAGACACAACCAAAAAAAATTAGATATATGAATTTTTAATTATTAATGTTATTTATTCTATATTAAAGTGTAAGGTTAATTTATAAAAAAATATTATTATGAAAAAAATCTAAAATGATCTAATTAAATTTAAATATAAATTATAAATTTAAATTATCTTTTTATGTATTTAAAATGAAATTATTATTTTCATGTAAAATCAGTATTTTTCAATATAAATTAAAAAACAATATTTTTTTAAATTTATTAGAAAATAATCCTAAAATAATATATAAATTTAAATTTAAAAAATGATATAAATTTTTTCAAATATAATTCCTACTATTTGAATAAGGTAATTATAATATTTATTCTTAAAGATAAACAAAATCCATTTTTAAAGAAAACATATTTCATAAAGAATCAAATTAAATTACTAAAAGTAATGTTTTTATTTAAAAATAAATAAATAATAAATTATTAATGAGTAAGATCATTATAATTATTTCATAATATAGTTAATAATATTCATTGATGTTATTATTATGTCTATGTTATAAAAGATACAACTAAATAATAATATTTAATTGTCCATATGAAATTTTTATTGTCTATCTTGTGTGGTATTGAACATAATATGACTTTTAAAAAATTTCAATGTTAAAATTACCATTATTCCCTCTATCTTACATAATGTGATAATGAAATTTTTTTTAATATAAAATCATCCTTATTTGTCTTTGCCTGATGATATCTTTCTTGCATTCCCATACTCTAATTACCTGATTTATTGAATCTTTTACCAAAAAAATAAATGGTTATTAAATGATATTTCCCATAACAATTATATTATTAATTTTTTTTAAAAAAATTAATCTTTTAAAATATTTTATAAAAAAGTGGTTTGACTTTTCAGAAAATTGGGAAATTAATGCCTTTTTTAACATATGTAGTACGAATTGATATTACCACTATCATGAATGTTTATTATCTTGACTCTTCCAATACCTATATCCAACGTTGTTTTAAAAAAGCAATAATTTATTAAATATATTAGTCTTTTTTTAAATGTTATAAAATTAATATTTTTTACTGTTTTCAAGGAATATTTCGAATGATCTTTTAAAAGTTCCATCATTTGGGTTAATACCCTTTAATTATTATTATTATTCAAAGGGGATAGAATATTACGATACCATAAAAAATTATCATATGTATTGAGTATTATTAATTAATTAATCATTATTATTTTAAATGATTTTTTTATCGTGGGTTAGTTATGTAATGATACAATATTAATGAAATTGTATTCCTTTACATGGTTTATGGTATCATGAAATTATGGAATTATTAATAGATCTATTTATTTATCATTTTTTAGGATATAATAAAATGACATAATGTTTATATAACATGTTTCTATTCCATATGATATGATTTAACAAATCAATGAATTCAATATGATCTTTTGGAACTTATAGATGTAGTTTTCATTATGTGATATATGAACCCAATATTAAATAGTTATTTAATACATTAGATAATCAATGATATCTCATTATTTTATAGGGAATAAATGTGGACTGAATCTAGTACAATATGTGACTTTTATCACTATGATGGTCTTGGGAGTTAACTATGACTAAGGAAATGATCCAATGAGATGTTAACCCAACCCACTATGACAGTCCAGAATGTGAACCCTAACTAATGAAATGATTTTTTATTCTTATTTTTTATTCTATAATATTATATCATATAAATATGATATTTTTTCATGGATGATAAAATATTATTTATGATTAAACACTAATTTATACATTTTCATTTATTATGAAAATTCCAAATTCCATGACTCGTAAATAATGATATTTAATTTTTGTTTTACGGCCTCATTATATTGTGATCGTGTTCTCAAAAACATATGATAAATTATTATTAAGGATTGAAATATCTATGTTTACTATTGCATACAATATGTAATAACCCCATATAATGTTTCCTTTCCCCCTTATATATAATGAAAATTTTTATGTAGGTTATGTCTAATAAAAGAAAACATTGGAAGTTTTTTATTGTAGATGTTGATAGTCCATTATGAAATAATATAATTGTGTATAATGTCTTTAAATATTCCAATACATTATATTCTTCAACTATGTATAATTTAGTAATTTATTGAATATTTATCGTAAAAGATTATATATCAATTTATGTTATTCTCAGGTCACTATAGTTGATATCAGAGAATGTTTTTTGATCTTTTTTTAAACTATGATGTAGAAAAAATTTTAATGAGACTTATGGTAAGACTATATTTATGTTAAAAGAAAATGTTATGTTAAATAAAATATTTTTTTGTCATAAAAATATTCCATATAAAGATACTACAAGTTGTATATGTCTATGGAACATTTTCTCATAGGGGTAATAACTCTAAATAGGTAATATTTCATATTAACAATCTATTCCCAGGTGTATTATCAGTTGGTCAATGACAATAAAAATTGGTAGAAATTCCTTGGGATATTACTTTTTTGGGAAAAAATTTAAATTATTATGATGTATTTGAAAAGATGATAATCATTGAAAAACTTTGTTAAACCTAATGATTAAATGATATTAAAGAAGATATCAGGATTTAGACATCCTATTGACGATTTTCCTGGTTATATTATTCACCACTATGAAAATTATTTCCCACATTATGTTTTTTCTAATATTTAATTGATTGAACTAAGACCAAAAGCATTATTAATGGGTATAAAAGACAATATAATGATTTTCTAAATAAGAAATAATTCAGGATATAAGTCAATGTTAAAAAAAATTCTGGTTATGTCTAACAATCTATCTCAGTTTTTGATTGACAAACTGAACCACTGTGATTTTCTTGAAAAACCTAATATGTGAGGAATTGTGTTTTTAAACATTGTGTTATAATGAATATATTTTTATAAAAATTCATTTTAAATTATATCTAAAATGTGAAAAACATGAACTCAATATTAATTTTTAATATAACCAAAAAATCATTTATAGTTTCATAGCAAGGGTATAAAATTTTAAATTTATAAAAAATTAAAATTTAATTTACTATAGTAGATGGATTTTTTTTAATAAATTATAATTGATATAATATTTATTTAAAATAGAAATTTTCGGAATTATGTAAATAGATGTTCATTAGTGAATTCAATAGAAGAGGATTCATAAGGTTGTATGAGTAAAGGCATTAATCTTGATGATGAAGAGACTACAATTGACATATGAAATGTGTGAATTATTTTAACATTATTTCTTATGATTGAAGTAATAAACATGAATAAAATGTGATTTATGAATCCTACAAATGATTCATATTCCAAATTATTATAAATATGAAATAAATCATAAGGTAATGAGGTCTAGTTAATACTTTATGAATGACGTGGGATTATTGAAGTATTTATGAATTTGGATTCAATAATTATTTTGTAAAAGTAATCATTCAATGATATTATATTTATAATAACCATTAAACATATATGTATTTTTCTATAGTAATTTTATATAATTATTTTAAATCATTTATTAATGGTACTTATAACCTAGAAAAGTTATTTAGTGGTTATTTGATACGTTTACAAATCCTATGGATAATTGGTAGATAACCATTAATTTTTGAGTAATGTTGAGATATAATGTTTATATCATATAATTTTTTTATGGATATTGTTAAATAAAATTGGATGGTATTTGTGAACCTTTAATTTATAAGTGATTCAATGATAAATATTTTTTGTTGGAGTTTGTTGATTTTTTGAATTCATGGAATATTTTGGATAGTTGGGAAATGTAAAATTTAAGAATAATTTATGTTTCCATTGATGTTGTTAGTATTATCAGGTTATTTTTTAAAGGAATAATATATTTCAACGTAATATAAGATCATGGTATTCACATGAATGTTTTTGTACAATTTGATATATGATATATAATTTAGGGATGAATGTTAATATTGATCCTGGAAAACTATATATCCTTTTTTTTGGATTTTTTTGGTATTGAATTTTTTTAGTTATTTTTTCAATGAGCCTTATGGATAACAAATTATTGAATAGTTCATGTTAATCATTTATTTTTTTGTCGATTTTTAGATATTGATTTATTATATTTTTCTGTAATGGATATATAATGTTAAACATTCTATTTTGGGAAAATATATAGAGGGAGATGGAATGAATTGCTATTATTTTTTGGGTATTATTATATGTTATGGGATAATTTCTTTAGCATCAATTATGAAACTTTAATCATGAATATTCAATTATTTTAATAAGATATGTAATAAAAGATGAAATTTAACTAATAACAACTAAATGATATGTTTGTTCTTATTAATGGAATGAAAACCTATAAGTATATTTTATTTCAATCATCAAATTTATTTTAAAATAATCCCTCCACTATTAAAATTAGATATTTGAATTAAAAATTAATCATTTTAGCTTTATTTATGATGAATTGACGTGATTATTTTTCCATTATTAATTTATGGATATGAGGTCATTAACATTATCATAGTCATTTTCTTTATCAATCTCTATTATTCCAAGGTAATGATTTCTGAACACTATATCCATATAATCACATTCCATTAATATTACATATTTATGGGAACCTGATTCTGTGTTATTTTAGGAAACCATTATGTCTCCCACTACCCTTTTTCAAATGATGTTTTATTATCCCATTATACGATGTGGTTTTTTGACAAACATATTATGAAATATTTATCATTTTATTTGGTATATAAAATCTATAATGACAGATTTAATATATGGGGGTAGATTGTAGTAACAAATTTTTTTATTTAATATAATAAATATAATTTATTTCTTTTGAAAATGTAACATCAAAATTTATGAAAATTGTGATATAATATAATAATAATATTTTATAAATTTTCTATTTATAAAATAGTGGGTGTATTTGAATGCATGTATAAGGGTAAATTCATTTAATTAATGTATGTAAAATGTTTATACTGAATATAAAATTATTGAAAAATTATAATTAAATTGGAAGACAATTTCTTGTAAACTTAAATAATGATTTAAAAATATATTTATATAGAAAATGGTTTTTATTATTTTTTTCAATAAAATATTTGTATTCATTTCCTCCATTTTTTGAAATAATATTTTTTATAATTCTTTTCATTTTTAAAATTTTCATATCACAATTATATTCGTGTTATATTTCTGAATTCTTATAAAAATGATAATTTTCCAATGAAGTGTGAAAAAAATCTAATTTAAAAAATGATTTTTTCTTTCAAGAATGACAAATTTTTCATTCTATATTGAATTTATTTTAAAAAATTAATTTTTCCCTTTTGAAAAAAATATTCTAATTAATATCATTTGGGCCATAATAATTATTAATTTGGTAAATACATTTATTTTTTTTAATTAAAAATTTCTAGACAACTATTCATCATCGAATTTTGTTGGTTTTTTAATAGTACTTTATTCCACATATTTGGGCTACATTTATATTATATATTACATAATAGAAATCATAATGTAAAAATTTGGAAAACATGTATTTTTTGTTATAATAAATTGGGACCTTGTTAAAACAAAATATCACCACGGTAAGTGTAATAATCATAATGAATATTTATTTCTCTATAATAAGTAATAATTTTCTATTAGTTTCATAAAACAACTCCTTTTGAATTATCTTCATTACTAAACTATAGTACTCCTCATGTTCATCATTTATTTTTAAGTAGATAAGAATAATTTTTATCAAAACTGCCATGAATGAATTAAAGGAAATTTATATGGTCTTTATTCCTCTAGTACATGACGATATCTTGAGAATTATTGAGTCTAAATAAAATTAATATCATATAATAGTTCATATACACTATATGAATGTTATTCTTGGTGATAAACTTCTTATTCACCTTTACATGATAATTTCTTAATCAATGATCCCCCTTAATGATTTAATTTGATTCACATAGTTGATCAAACAAGTCATCAATCTATTATAGAGGATACATATTCGTTATTGTGATATTTTTTAGCTTAAAGTTATCAATGTAGAGGTTAAATTACTTAACATTATTCGTGATAAAAATGATTACTGAAATCTAAGGTGAAGTACATGCAGTTAAAAATCCTTTATATAGAATCACTTGTACTTGATTTTTCACATCTTCATGTTAAATTATGTCTATATTATATGGATTATTGGATATTAGAAATATATTAATGTAAAAAATGATTGATGAATTACCTCCCGACTGTGAGGGAGAATGTGAATTCCTTATATAATCACATTAGTGTATTCTTTTATAATGGGAATGTTATCAAGGAATGTATTTTACATAGTCTAAATAAATTGATCCTGTTACACATTGTCAAAATTAAAAAAACAGATGATTATTCCAAAGGAGTTTCATCCTCCACATACACTTATATTTAATTAGAGGTAGAGTTTAAACACATAGTGTTATTTCCTTCCCCTATTAATTTATTTTAGATTTGTATAAGGAAATACAATCCATAAGGGGATTTAAATTTAATTTTGATTAATGTAGTATCACATGGTTCTATGGGAAATTCATCCCACAAATATTGATAGGGTAAAATTTAGATACTAAGGATAATATAATTTCACAATTTTAAATTTTCAATGATAACTCGACTTGCCTGATTTTTGGTATTATTTTAATGGTTCTATTAACCATAGATGTTATGATTGAATTCATAATAGTAGAATCGAGTAGTATGCTCAATATTCATGAATGAATAATTAACATAACTATCACCAATTCATTTTTAGGATCCAAATGAGTATATATAAGGAAATGATATTTTCTTTCTCTCTAGTCCATGGATGTTATTGTTACCAGTTATCGTAGAAACCCCATAAAATAATAACTAGGTTTTCATAATGTAATGTTTCCATATTGTTTAAAAATTTGGAATGAGTTTGAGGGTTGAATGAATAATTCCATTATTATACCATATTGGTGGGTTCATCAAATCGAAACCATCTCTTTCTAGGTTATCTTCCTCAGAACATCTAAATCATTTCCAGTATAATGACAGTCTTAAGTATGTCATAAATGTGTCTTTATGTTTTCCTCAGACACCCTAATAGATTTATCATCCATCTTATTATAGATAAGTAACTCACTCTTCTTCTTATGTTAGAGAGTTTGAGAAAAATATTTACCAAAATAATTGAATTTCTTCCACTCCAAAAAAATTGACCTTTATATTTTTTTATCAATGCTCACCATTGATCCACTTATCCCTCTATTCAATAAATATCCAACCCTACCGTATCATTATCATAGAATTTAATGATGTAGAAGATATTTAAAATGAGGTGACCTATTATTTTGTGATTAATATGATGAAATATCAATTTAATATCAGGGTGATTTGAATCATAATGATCTCAATTTCATCTTTCCCATTCTTTAGGGATGCTTATTTTCTCTAAGTCATGTTTCTGCTCCAAAAAATAGTTTATTTAGTGAGTATTGTCATTATATTGTTGACTAATACACTAATTAAGTTGGTAACCTCATGTTGGATGTCATCATATTTCCCTTTACACTGGTTGTTGACTTAGTTCATCATCTATCCATACATTTAATAGAAAATTCAAAAGAGATTATATTTTACATAGAATTAAAAACTTAAAATGTAAACCTTAAATATTGAAAGGATAACTGATAATATTCATATATTCTATAACCTATGAATTTATAGGTTTCAATATATGTTATCCATGGTATATTTCCTAACATAAAAATTTATGGTCATTTTTCCTTCATAATATTTTTAAAGAGATTAAAAATTTACCGAATAATATACAATTTTTTTTAAATTAAAGTTATATAAAGGTATTTTTGTTATCAACTTTGTAGAGACCCGAATACTGACGTACATGGACATTACATTACTTTTGCGGAATATCTAGTACATAACAAAAACACACACACACAAGGATCGTAATAGTATAGTGTCTTTGGAAACTCGGAATATAATCTTCTAATCCTGGTGACAGATCATCAACATCTCCCATGAAGATCTACCTTTTTTTATACCTAAAACCTTTCCTTATATCCTGGGGAAAAGAAAACATGGAATGGTGAGCTCAAATTCTGAATAAGGGAAAAGAAAAGAAAAATCAATCACATCATATACATAAGCACATAAATTTTGGAAATCTTAACCTGTAAAAGAGATCATAATATCATAACCTGGAATAACTCATGGCAATGAAATGTAATCACAATAATCATAAATTAAAACATTAAACTTTGTGGCATACACACATAATCATAGAGAATCATTTCTTGTTAGTCAAGACTCATTGCCAAGACTATCTTAGTGGAAAAAGTCCCTTTCTAAACCGAGTCACCCTCATTTCAGTCCTGTTTCACTGAACCGATATAACCTACCATTTCAGCCATGTCTATCTCATGAGATATAAAATCTTTACCCAATGAATTGGACGGAGATATAGGTCCCACTCATCTCATAATGATACCATTCTTATGTGTTCCACTAAATCAGAAAAACCATACATCATAGCATAACCCATGTAATAAAAATGGGAATCTTAAACAACGTGACATCATAAAACAATTCATATAAGATAAAGGAATTCATAAAAATATAATTCCATAATAATAATAAAATAAATGTAATAATAGGGATAAAAACAGAACCCTTTATTATCTTAGATGGAAAATAATTTTGATAAAACACTTGAAATCCATTCTTGAGGAAAATATCCTTTCTGCTTCAAAAACACTTTTCCTTTCTTAACATGTCGTACAATTATAAACTAAAAGAAGTTGATTAAAAATAAACTTGAAAACTTATAAGGGAAGCTTCTTGGAAATAATGTTTTAAAAATCCATTCATGTTGTATAAGTTAAAAAAACATTCTTCATACTTTTGTCGGAAAAGTCAAAAAGTACCTCGTACGAAAAACGACAAAAGATTCCGTTCATATCCTTTACTAAAAACACCGAAGGGTAAAATTGGATTTAAACAATTGTAGGTGGATGGAAATAATATTATATATTGAGGAAACATGGATGTGGATGATAAAATACACCCCAGTAATTACCAAAGTAAAAACAATCTCGGATAAAAGTGAGATTGTGATATTTCCCTTACCATAGATCTGATTTGCTTCGTAAGTGTCCAAACCTTCTGTATAATGATTTAAATAATTTCATTTACTTATTACAGAATCATATTCATTGTTATGATATCATATATGGTTCACTTATGACGTTATATTACCCGTTCTTTTGTAAATTCCATGTTATAGAGCGTTTTGGGTAAAATTGTTTCATTTATCGTAGGTGTTTGGACTTGTTGTTCTTGACATTATTTTTACATATATCATGAATTAATTACTTCCAGAATATAAAATATGATTTATATATCATATATATTCAGTATATATATATATATATATATAATAGATAGATAAATGAAATGAAACACACCGTTCATGGAGACGGTAGTCTGTACGTACGTATGAACGATGTTTTCCTTTCCTTATTGTCTTGAATGGAAGTAAGTAGATGACATATATATATACATAAATCCAGTAGATTTACCATGTCATATATTTCATTATTACTTATTATATATAATTTATAATCATTCATGAATGGTTAAAGTGGAGAATGAATCTCATCGCGTCGTGGAGACGGTAGTCCGTACGTACGCACGAGCGATGATATCGTTCTCATGATCGTGGGACTGTATTGGAGTGTGGGTATACTATTTCAGAATCAATATCACTTTATAATAGTCATATATAGTCATTATTTACACCATTATACCCATCCATGTAAGGTAGTAGTGGAAAATAGATTACACCACGGCGTGGAGACAGTATTCCGTACGTACGCACGCGCGGTGATTTCTTTTTCCATAGGATGGATAGATGGTGAAATAGGTTTGTTTCATACTTATAATAACATATCATTATATTAGTGATACTGATGTTATTAATTCATAATGAAACAACTAAAGAAGAAGAAGTGGAAGAAGAAATAAAGATGAAAGAATCGGTAACGGACATTACCTCTTCTTTGAAGTGATTCTTTGAGACCTTCATTTAGGGCACTAAAATTGGTCTTTGAGGAAGACCATAACCTCTAGGATGTTGCTAGGGAAGTGGAGAAGAGAATTTTTCAGGGGTTGGCCGAGCTTGAAGTCTCAAAGTTGTGTGAGGAAGAGAGGGAGGAGATGCCCTTTTATAAGGGAGGAGAGGGGCACCTTTGGAATAAGTAAAAATATTATTTTATTATAAAGTCATGTTCGGTTTTAAATTGCTCCAAATTGATTTATTTCGAGGCTAAGGTGGGGATGGATCTAAATCCTCTAATCCAATATAATTTAGACAAGTTTAGGTTCCTATTTAAACCTTATCATTTATATTTTACATTAAGTTAAATAATTTTACTTTTACCGTGTCTTCTTGTGTTCTTACACTATAAGGTTAATAAACATACTATAAGAAGCCAAACGAACCCCAAATTGTTTATTATAAATATATATAACATTATCTAAGTAATTTGGCCGAACCTTAGATTTTTAAGAGTAAAATAACAATTAATAATATAATATTTGTTTTAAAAACTATTTTATGTCAATTTTGACACTATTTAGTAATTGATTTTTGTGAAAATTATAACAGAGTGATAAGTTCTAAAACATTTAATTAAATAAATACTAACATGTCATATTAACCTAGAAAATTAGTGGAATTCATTAATAGTCTCAAATTATAATTATTTGGGTATTTATAACATCAATTATGTCAATATTTAATTAATAAGATAATTAATACATCATCGTTGTGTCATAAATATATTAAATTATTTAATGTCTAAAAATTTAAAATAAAATAAAATTATCTAGGAAATCTTTCTATATTTCTAATGAATATTTATAGTCTAATTTATCTTATGTATAACCCCATATGAAAAATGTTTTAGTAAATAAACATTGATTTTAACTCTTTTAACCCTTCTTTAAATAAATTAATAATAAATGTCCTAATCTAATCCAAGTGGGCCTAAATGGTCCTATTTTATTCCTAGTTTGTTTTTGGTCGAATTACACTTGTCCAATAGAATTAGGACATTTGTTAGGGTAATAATAATATCATTTCTACCCTTAATTACCCTATTTACTTTTAACCGTGGTAAAAAAAAGTAAAAAGTTACTATTCACCAAAAAATTATTTTCATCTCATTGAACCACATTTTACTTACTGACATAAACTGTGTCTCTCAGATTTTTGAAATTCCACTCACAGACGCGGTAAAATAATGTTTTATGAACAATTCAGTTTTTTAACTACCACTTAGTGGTTTCACTATTCATCAAAAATTGAATGTTTTCAGAAAAATACCAAAAATTAGGCCTAAGCTATTTTTGATATTATGAACTCAAAAATAAAGTCTATTTTACCAAATTAAAAACATATCAGTTTCATTAACTAATTTAAAAATCAATTCCCGTCGTCAAAACAAATAGCGTGTTTTTAAGAGATAATAACTATCAAAAGATTGAAACTTGTTTATAACTGGTTTAAATGTGAAATTACATCCAATGACCATCATTCTATTAAATTGTAAAAATATATTCTAAATATAATTTAAAACCACTAAAATTAATAATTTATCACTATTAATTATTTCAATTGAAAAAGTTGTTTTTAATTAAAATTTAGTAATTTCTACTATTCATCAAAATGTGAAAGTTATCCGAAAATTACAAAAATTTCACTCTAAGATAATTTCGATATTCCAAATCCAAAAATTAAGTCCATTTTGAAAAACAAAATTTACAAAATTTCAAAAAGTGGTTATTACTATTCATAACGGCTAGTTTTAATAATATTTTAATAGCATATCGTTGTTTAGTGAAACTCGGTATTGCGTACTACACAGGAAAGTAAAGGATGCGTGTTGTGCACGCTCCTTTTGGTGTAGCGTACAACACAAGAAATTAATGAAATTAAAAAGAATATTTTTCATAAAATCTCAGGGTGTTACATTCTACCCCTCTTAAAATGAATTTCGCCCTCGAAATTCGTCGGGGTTATAAATGGTTTACTACTCGAAAGTTTTCTTAATAGAAACCCACATCGTAAAAAGGAATACCAAAACATGGCTTTAAAAACTAAAGTATGAAATTTAATGGTTACGCAAATAAACAAATCATTGGGTTTCCACATAGGTGAAAATATGGATATATAAGAGAAATCTAACAATCATGTTCTGATGGAGAGTGGTAGAGAACATGGCTATGGAAAAGCTAGCAATCACAAAGCCATAAATTTGTGATGATATAAGGTACCATCTGATTCATCAGATATAAGAGCACTAAGACAACATTTTTGGTTTTCAAGATCATTTCTCTAATGTTGATGAAATTGGAATTAGAAGAAATACTTTCGTGATTTTGGTATAGTCTCACCGTTTGTCGTTATTTGGACAATTTCCACTTCATCTCTTAAATAAATGAAGTTGAATTTGTCATTCGTGATGTGTTAGCAGATAATGTGATAGAATGATGGGTCATTCCATCTCTTTCAAACAAAAGGATAGCAAAAGTTATAAGTCCATCTTATGGTTAATCGTGTATGGTTCCAAAAATGAACTTATATTTCATATATCATACCACTTAATAAAATAAAACTAGTTTCTACTAAACATAGACTTTTTGTAGGCTAGTGGTAGGCGATAAAGGCCAGTCGCACATCGGTTGTGGGTTCGATTCCCACAGCCTTGTCCGACGTGATGGGTTGTCGCCCGTCCTGCAGGTTGTCCTTTTTCTAAAGCTATATTACTATATCATCCCTTTAATAATATCGAAAAAAAACGTTTTATCCTAACTTATGTCCAACATAATCCATTCTAATATTTAGGCTTATCTAAAATACTTCGGTCCAAGCTCATAGTATACAGAAAATGATTACATGAAATGTCGTCAACCAAGCATGTGAATACCATCATTTATCCCACATATATCTTGTTGGTCACATTCCAATCATGTGAATACTTTAATGATATATTCTCTTGAAAAATGAATACCCATGAAACCTTAGTGAAAACATGAATGCTGTCAAAAGTTAACTCTTTCCACATACCAAAATCTGAAAATTCTATATACTCAAACCATGATATAACCTTCTCCTTATATCAGTCATGAGCTCATGAATACTATCAAACATTTAATTTTCTCCTTATCCCTTCATTATGTGCATATCATCTACATTCCAAAAATATCTGAATAACCTTTCATGGATACTGGTAACATTAATCATAAACTTTCAAAACTCAAGGAAAGACAACAGTGTAACAATCCATAGATGTCTCTTTATTCCATAGTAGCATGAGATTACTTATACAACATTACACATGATAAACATGTAATCATTCCACTAAATTCTTAAACCATTGACTGAGCTTCAACAATTCTTTCATCTCACATATCATTTTTTGTCTCTTCATCATCATCCACATAAATACTACCCATACGACCATACTGATTCTCTTCATGAGACTTACCCTTAGGGAATTGTTTTGCATAATGCCCGTACATTCCACATTTAAAACATTTAACCATTGCTAATGTCGTAGAAATACCATTATCCTCATCCCTGGTGTTAACAGAACCTTTTCCATTGCACTTACTGGCTTTGTGTCCTTCTTTTCCACACCCAAAGCATCTTCCAATTCTTTTGAAACATTCTCCTTGATGCCTCTTCCCACATGTTTTACATAGGGGAAATTGAACATTCTTTCCTCTATGATCATCATGAAACTCCATCTTTCTCTTATTAGCCGCGTCAGGAAACTTATCAAATTTTACTTTATTGATCATATTATGAGATTACTGATTTGGAATAATAATGATGTTTGGACTTCAAAATCCCATTTCATTTGGTAGCTCATGAAGAATATCATTCCATTGTCCATCATATCCTCCATTATCGTGAATCATCATGTTTACAACCATTTTCTAAAACCCAAAATGAATAGTGTGAGAGGAAAAAATCATAATAAAGGGGGAGTAACATCAATATCTAACATCCTTGGTTTAATCTAATATCGTTACCATAGTTCTAGGACTATATCCTATACGTATTCCTATCCTTAGGGACATCCCTAGACATACCTTAGAAATATCTCTAGGGATCTCACTAACGTTCTCACATCCTAGTTTCCAAAGGTTGACTAAACTTTTCCTCTGATACAAACTCTAGACACCCGAAGCCTGACGTACATGGACATTACATTACTTTTGCAGAATATTTAGTACATCACAAAAACACACACACAAGGATCGTAATAGTTTAGTGTCATTGGAAACTCGGAATATAATCTTCTAGTCCTAGTGAAAGATCTTCAACATCTCCCATAAAGATCTTCATTTTTTTTATAACTAAAACCTTTCCTTATATCCTGGGGAAAAGAAAACATGAAAGGGTGATCTCAAATGATCAGTAAGGGTAAACAAAAGAAATATCAATCACATCATATATATAAGCACATAACTCTTGGAAATCGTAACATGTAAAAGAGATCATAATTTCATAACCTCGAATAACTCATGGCAGTGAAATGTAATCACAATAATCATAACATAAAACATTAAACATTGTGTCATACACAGATAATCGTAGATAATCATTTCTTGTTAGTGAAGACTCATTTCCAAGACTATCTTAGTGGACAAAGTCCCTTTCTGAACTGAGTCACCCTCATTTCAGTCCTGTTTCACTGAACCGTTATAACCTACCATTTCATCCATGTCTATCTCATGAGATATAAAATCATTACCCAATGCATTGGAGGGAGATATAGGTCCCACCAATCTCATAATAATACCATTCTTATGTGTGCCACAAAATCAGAAAAATCATACATCATAGCATAACCCATGTAATAAAAATGGGAATCTAAAACATCGTGACATCATAAAACAATTCATATAATATAAAGGAATTCATAAAAATATAATTCCATAATAATAATAAAATCAATTTAATAATAGGGATAAAAACAGAACCCTTTATTATCTTAGATGGAAAATAATTTGGATAAAACACTTGAACTCCATTCTTGAGGAAAATATTCTTTCTGCTTCAAAAACAGTTTTCCTTTCTTAACATGACGTACAATTATAAACTAAAAGAAGTTGATTAAAAATAAACTTGAAAACTTATAAGGGAATCTTCTTGGAAATAATGTTTTAAAAATCCATTCATGTCATATAAGTTAAAAAAACATTCTTCGTACTTTTGTCGGAAAAGTCAAAAAGTACCTCGTACGAAAAACGACAAATGATTCCTTTCATATCCTTTACTAAAGACTCACCAAAGGGTAAAATTGGATTTAAACAATTTTAGGTTGATGTAAATAATATTACATATTGAGGAAACATGGATGTGGATGATAAAATACACCCCCGTAATTACCAAAGTAAAAACAATCTCAGATAAAAGTGAGATTGTGATATTTCCCTTACCTTAGGTCCGATTTGCTTCGTAAGTGTTCGAACCTCTTGTATAATGATTTAAATAATGTCATTTACTTATTACAGAATCATATTCATTTTTATGATATCATCTATGGTTCACTTATGACTTTATATTACCCGTTCTTTTGTAAATTCCATGTTAAAGAGTGTTTTGGGTTAAATTGATTCATTTATCGTAGGTGTTTGGACTTGTTGTTCTTGACATTATTATTACTTATATCATGATTAACTTACTTCCAGAATATAAAATAAGATTTATATATCATATATATTCAGTATATATATATATATATAATAGATAGATAAATGAAATGAAACACACTGTTCATGGAGACGGTAGTCCATACGTACGCATGAATGATGTTTTCCTTTCCTTATTGTCTTGAATGGAAGTAAGTAGATGACATATATATATACATAAATCCAGTAGATTTACCATGTCATATATTTCATGATTACTTATTATATATACATTATAATCATTCATTAATGGTTAAAGTGGAGAATGAATCTCATCGAGTCGGGGAGACGGTAGTCCGTACGTACGCACGAGCGATGACATCGTTCTCATGATCGTGGGACTGTATTGGAGTGTATGTATACTATTTCAGAATCAATATCACTTTATAATAGTCATATATAGTCATTATTTACACCATTTTACCCATCCAAGTAAGGTAGTAGTGGAAAATAGATTACACCACAGCGTGGAGACGGTATTCCGTACGTACGCACGCGCGGTGATTTCTTTTTCAGTAGGATGGATAGATGGTGAAATAGGGTTGTTTCATACATATAATAACATATCAGTATATGAGTGATACTGATGTTATTACTTCATAATGAAACAACTAAATAAGAAGAAGTGGAATAAGAAATAAAGATGAAAGAATCGGTAACGGACATTACCTCTTCTTTGAAGTGCTTCTTTGAGACCTTCTTTTAGGGTACTAAAATTGATCTTTGAGGAAGACCAGAACCTCTAGGATGTTTCTAGGGATGTGGAGAAGAGAATTTGTCAGGGTTTGGCCGAGCTTGAAAGATCAATGTTGTGTGAGGAAGAGAGGGAGGAGGTGCCCTTTTATAATGGAGGAGAGGGGCATCTTTGGAATAAATAAAATATATTATTTTATCATAAAGTCAAGTTCGGTCTTAAATTGCTCCAAATTGATTTATATAGAGGATAAGGTTGGAATGGGTCGAAATACTCTAATCCAATAGAATTTAGACAATTTTAGGTTACTATTTTAACCTTATCATTTAGATTTAACATTAAGGTAAATAATTTTACTTTTACCGTGTCTTCTTGTGTTCTTACACTATAAGGTTAATAAACATACTATAAGAAGCCAAACGAACCCCAAATTGTTTATTATTAATATATATAACCTTATCTAAGTCATGTTTCTGAACCTTATATTTTTAAGAATAAAATAACAATTAATAATATAATATTCGTTTTAAAAAACTATTTTATGTCAATTTTGACACTATTTAGTAATTGATTTTTGTGAAAACCATAATAGAATGATAAGTTCGAAAAAATTTAATTAAATAAATATTAACATGGCATATTAAACAAGAAAATTAGTGTAATTCATAAAAAGTCTCAAATTATATTTATTTGGGTATTTATAACATCAATTATGTCAATATTTAATTAATAAGATAATTACTACATCATCGTTGTGTCATAAATAAATTAAATTATATAATGTCTAAAAATTATAAATAAAATATTATTATGTAGGAAATCTGTTTAGCTTTCTAATGAATATTTATAGTCTAATTTAACTTATGTATAACCCCATATTAAAAATGTTTTAGTAAATAAACTTTGATTTTAACTCTTTTAACCCTTCTTTAAATAAATTAATAATAAATGTCATAATCCAATCCAAGTGGGCCTAAATGGTCCTATTTTATTCCTAGTTTGTTTTTGGTCGAATTACACTTGTCCAATAGAATTATGACACGTGTTAGGGTAATAATAATATCATTTCTACCCTTAATTACCCTATTTACTTTTAACCGTGGTAAAAAAAACTAAAAAGTTACCATTCACCAAAAAAGTATTTTCATCTCATTGAACCACATTTTACTTACTGACATCAATCATGTCTCTTGGATTTTTGAAATTCCACTCACAGAAGCTGTAAAATTTAGTTTTATGAACAATTCTGTTTTTTTTAACTACCACTTAGTGGTTTCACTATTCATCAAAAATTGAATGTTTTAAGAAAAATACCAAAAATTAGGCCTAAGATATATTTGATATTATGAACTCAAAAATGATGTCTATTTTACCAAATTCAAAACATATCAGTTGCATTAACTAATTTAAAAATTAATTCCCGTCGTCAAAACAAATAGCGTGTTTTTAAGAGATAATAACTATCAAAAGATTGAAACTTGTTTATAACTGGTTTAAATGTGAAATTACATCCATTGACCTTCATTGTATTAAATTGTAAAAATATATTCTAAATATAATTTAAAACCACTAAAATTAATAATTTATCACTATAAATTATTTCAATTGAAAAAGATGTTTTTAATTAAAATTTAGTAATTTCCACTATTCATCAAAATGTGAAAGTTATCCGAAAATTACCAAAATGTCACCCTAAGCTAATTTTGATATTCCAAATCCAAAAATGAATTCCATTTTGAAAACAAAAAATAACAAAATTTCAAAAAGTGGTTATTACTAATAATTACGGCTAGTTTTAATAATATTTTAATAGCATATCGTTGTTTAGTGAAACTCGATATTGCGTACTACACAGGCTATCAAGGAAGGCCGCGATTGCGTGTAATGAAAGGCAAGTCAAGGATGCATTTTGTGCAAGCTCCTTTTGGTGTATCGTACAACACAAGACATTAATGAAATTAAAAATATTATTTTTCATAAAATCTTGGGGTGTTACACACTATGTGTTGTTTGAGATAATAATCAATAAACACCTCTCACATTAATTAATACTACTTGAAATTTTCCCATTGATACATCCATTGGTATTATCTAGAGGGTGATTTTGTTTCCTAGAAACTACTCACTCTATAATTTATCAAAATTTATGAATGTTTTACTATTATTAGTCTTTTAACTATAGGTTGTTAATAATAATCCTAAAAATAATATAAAATTAGTTGATAGTAAATATGAAAAACCATATATTTAATTTTCTTAATTTCATTATTTATGACATTAAGTGATTCACAACATGTTCCTAGATGATCAAGAGGCACAATGTCTCGGTGTAATTAGATAAAGAACACGATAACTTGAAATAGGGATACAATGTAATTATTTAAAAAACAATGAATTGCCCTCATATTTCGTTGATCGTCTAATAGTATGGGGGGTAACTTTTGGAAAATAATTATAAATGGTTGAGAATCAAATCTTTGTAATAGAATAATGATCTAATTGACTCAATTAAATAAGTACTTGTGAATCAAGGGAAAAACATGGTGACATAGAAATTTGAGATTCATAGTCATCATCATTGAATCATTATATAATAATATAACATTAATGAATCATATGAATGAATGAAAATATAGATAATACATTACTATAATTACTCAAGTATAAATACATAGACATAAAAAACATAATTTGTTTAGGCTCAGTTCACACATACGATACATGGTATCTCATTACATAAAAAACATTTCCCAGTACATTATATGGATATACAATTCTAATATCTCACATTACATTCATATTATTTATTTGCATTTCTATGAAATGTTGATCATACAATGTATGGGTGTCTTTAAACACTTGTTATACCAAGATCATGGATTATGGGTTCCATAAGATGGAAACCATCAATAAATGATGGATTGGTACTTCTACGAGATATCATTCTTTATAAATGGTAATGGAATTAAAAACAAAAACTTTTTGAATGGAGAAATCAAAAAAATAATTTCCATAGTATAACTGGTGTAAATAAAAATTAATGAGGGGGTTTAATTATATTTAAGGGTGGCATCTTAATGAAGTATAATAGTATGAGAAAAAGGGATGTGTCAAAATATATTCCTACATGAATAATTGGACATTAAAATGAAAAAAAATATAAATAATGTACCTTAAAAAATTAAGAGAGAAATAGAATCTGTTTTCATGATAAGGTTCTACTAAAATCATTAGGGGAACTTATAGAGATCATTGAAAAATAGTTTGAGATTTATAGAGAGGTATGGGGAGAGGAATATTGTTGTCAATGGGTTTTTAATGTATAGAAATGGTAGGATTGGGGTGTTTTTAAAGTAAAATATGTGGAATTTATTATTAATATCTATACATAGATTTTTTAATAAAATTTAAAAAATAAATAAAACAAATAACCTTACAATTGGTTTGTCCATGGTTTCATCCAAATATGAGTTTTTTGAAATTTAATTTTAGGCTAATAACAAAACTAATTAAAATAAAACTATTGGATATGTGGATGTTTGTCATGTTCAAAAAGATTTTTTTTAATCCTTTAAATATAATATTGTTTTTATAGGATTCATTAAGGGATTTTAGTATTAATCTTATGACATTAACAAAACAATATTATATAGGGTAAGTATATTAATTCAAACATTTACATTATAATATTAATTACATCACTTTTTATTATTATTAAGTCATAATTAAAGCTATATATTTATTATGTTTCAATTTTTTACACAAATATTTTTTTGTCTCATAAAATTAATAAAATATATTTATTTTCTAATATTTATGTTTTGATTTCAATAAAATATTTTACTATATATGGGAATTAATACTTTTAAATAATAATCATTATTACTTGAAATAATAATTTTTATAAAACTAGCCACCTTCAAACCCCTATAAAAATTAAATAAGATTTCATTACATTATATTATAAATTAAATTTAAATAAATATTTCCAATAAGAATATTATTGGGAAATAATTATTTTTAGATATATTATTTAATTTATTAGAATGTCTATTTTAATTGAAATTAAATATTTCCCAAAAATTTAATTTTAATCTCTTTGTATCAAAATCACATAATTAGAAAAATAATTATACTGTCATATATATTATTTAATACTTAAAAATTAAAAATTAAAAAAATATTATTAAAAAATATAAAAATTCCTTCTTCTAGTTTTTAGATACATAACACCGTATCAATCAAATGAAATCGCAATGTATCAATTATAGGATAATAAAACTCTTATTTAGTGCTTTAGTAAACATGGTTTGGGTCTTGATCTAGATAACATTTTAATTATACCAACAATTGGTTTTCTCAAGTATCATTTTTTGAATATAGACTTGGGTATGGAAATATAAAAAATATCAGGGATCTCATATCCTAAAGAAGCTCTATTAGATGGGATTCATAGCGTACGATTCAAATTTTATATGCCACCACGTCTTCCATATATATAAATTTTCCTTTATCCTAATACATTATATATTATATTATTAAAATTCATTATAGAAAGAATATATTATCAATGAATATTATTATTAATTGTTTTAAATTACAGGAAAAAAATTATAGTCATATTCATTATTGGTCTATGATAAAAAATGAAATGTAATGATTGTTTTATTAAATTGATATTTTGTAATAAGAAATTTATTCATTTTAAACATGATTTTCATTGATAATTTTTTTGTCATTAAAATACATCATAACAATAATATATGTTTAAATGATATGTCAGTTATTTTATGTATTGGTGATACAGGTTTCTTAGAAATAATTTTAAATTATTTATAATGTTATTAATAACATATTCAATGTTATTAAAAATCATTTATTATTGAATTCTTACATACTCATCCAACATGGTTATGGATTTCCTTAATATTTATCATCATAAATAAATTTTGTATTTATTTACCTATATTAACATTGATCCTTAAGAGGTTTGTATGATATCCCAATGTTGAAGGAGTATTATTACCCTGATGTGGATTGTTTGGATTCAACATATAATGTTTTTTATATATATTGAAATATATTTTAGGTGTGTTGTTATGCGAGTTTTTTTTATTGTATCTAAAATGGGATCTAGATAATTTTTAAATTTGTTTGGACCTATTATGTTATTGTATATAGACTAGGTGAGAGGGTATATTCATATCGAATTTTGGATTTGAATATTAATTAGTCAGGTCTCCAAATATGGTGTCTTATAATTTTTATATATTTTGTGAGATGATATGGGATGTGAGAATGAAATGTTAGGGAGAATTATTAAATAGGGAATGCTGATAAATTTTTTTTATAGAGGTAATGTGTAATTGATTCATATTATTCATATTCCACAACGTATTAACTATGGTGGTGATGTTTTTGTTGTGGTTGGGTTGTGATGGGGTCCTTTTATAGATGATAGGGGTGTCATTTTTGTTAATATTGGTTTCCGGATAAAAAAAGGAATGTCATATTAATGGAAATTAGATCCCAAAATTATAAAAATTGAAAAGTGATAAGAATAATTTGAGAAAGAATCTATAAATCTATTTTGTAATAAGTTTTTTAACGACAAATGCAATTATTTAACACATTTATACTACTTTTCCTCTATTGTAATTAAAAACATGTACAATTTATATTTTTTTATGAATAAAATTTAAATAAAAAAATTAAATAATTATAATGTGATAAATGATAATTTGAAAACCATTTTACAAGATTCAATTTCATTAGTTTTTAATTAACTTTAATAATTAAATGAGTTTTAATGCAAAAGAAATTATATATAAATATTTTTATATAAATCGTAATGATTATTTTACTTCAGAATCAAGAAAACTATTGATTCCCATGCTATTTATCATCTTATTTTTATGAAATTAAATCCAAAACCCTATAAACCAGAATGAAAACTAAAATAGAATAAAATAACCTACATATTTTTTACCATTGAATAAAACATATGTAAGGTTACAAAAATTCATGTATGGATTTATATTTTCTGAATATTAATTTGAAATAAATTATGTTACACTGTAAAAGAATTTATAGTTTATAAAATAGTTTCAAAATTTTATAATACATTTTCATATCATAATAATATCATAAAAGTTATGCTATCAATAAAAATAGTATTTTTATTTTTCAAATAAAAATTATCAATTTCATAATAATAACAATAACTCACTACAAGATAATTTCAACATGAGGGAAAGAATTAATTGAATCTTTTTAAATTAAAACAACAAAATGTATATATTTAACATATAATTAAAATCCTATTTCAAATAAAAAATATTTTTAGAAAAAAAATATACTTTTTCAAATGAAAATAAAATTCTTATACCTTTATAGATTTACTTAATATGTTATCAAAATAATTAATATCTATAAGAATTTATATAATATAAATAAATATAGATTTATAAAATATCTGATAAAAAGTTAATTTGTCAAAATATAATTTGACATTAAATAAAATTTCATCACTACCACAATGTAGAAAACTAATAATATTAAATTTATAATTCTTGTCTAATAGGTTATATAATATAATTTGAGACCTGATAATAATATATTTAAATTTTGATGAATATATTTAAATCTATAATCGTGATTATTGATAAACTATATAAATGATCTCTTATTAAAAAATATATATGTCGAACATTCTTCCCCCTTTAAAAAATTTCAACCATGTTATTTTATCATGATTCCAATGATAAGGGTTCATCATAAAAAATGATTAAAAAAATTAATATCCATTTCAATTTATAAAATAAGAATAAAAAAACCTTATTTTTCAATTAAATCACAAATAATGGAACCTCAATAATATATAAAGGTATAGATATTTAATGTTTTTCGGAATATAAAATTCATTAAAATATTTGGTAAGAAATATTTATTTATGTTTAATTATATTAAAGGAAAAATACAACAAAATGGAAACATGTGTCACATGAAATTCAAATTTAGATAATGAACACTTATGAACGATAAGAAATAAATTTAAATACACAAAAAGGATATATAAATATTTTATAATAATAAATTAGTGTAAAAATATATTCGAAGAATAAATTTTATGCCTCAATGAACTGATTTAGGGTCACACAAAACATTATGAATGTCATCGTGTGTGAACATTATATTTATATTAGTGGAAAAGGGAACATAAAATCATAAAATATTATTATAAAATAATAATATTTTCCATAAAATATTTATTTTATCCATTATAGATAAGACATGAAATATATAAAAAATAATTAAAATGAATTGATGTATGAAATAAGAGATCCAAAAAATCTATAACATTCATTTTTAGGCCAAGGCTATAAATCAGAAAATAATACAAATCTTTTTAAACTATTATTATACTTTTATAAAAAATGTGAATTTATTTCTAGTGTAATTCCTTGATTGTTGTGTGTTTTTTTATTTTTACATGATAAATTTATATTGCTTTTTCTTACGATTGATGAATTATATTACTATGAATATTAGGTATGTGAGGGAATATTATTATATGATTTTCCTCTTTTGAACGTAAAATTTCCTCCTTTGATTTTATTTTAATTTTCCACAAATGATTAATATCAATATCCAATTAGTGAATTATTATTATTACATTTTCATGCTTAAATCATAAAAATAATCACTCTATAGATTATTAAATCAAACTGAAGATATGGTACTTCTTTATATGATTTAAATTTATAAAAATAACTCATATTTCTAAAAAATTACTATTTTTTAAAGAGTAAATATAGTTACCTAATGAAATATGAATAATATATCATATAAATAAGAAATAAATTAATCTCTAAAACCAAATTATAAATAATATAAATTCATGTCTATCACAATTCCTTATAAAAAGAAATAAATCATAAAACTTTTCATGATACGCACAAATAATTTATTAACCAACAAATCTGAAAAACATAATCACATAATATTTTCAAATGTAAATAACATTTACCATAAAATATCATTAATCTAATACAAAATCACTCCACATATATATATAAATAATTCCTAAAAATATTATCTAAAAATATATTATTCTTTTACCAATATACATATTTCAAAGTGACATAAATAAATAAATTTAAATATTATTTTAAAAATTAACTAAACCATTTACCTGAAATATAATTAACAACATTGATATTATGTCTCACACCAAAAATTAATTTACAATTATATATTATTCATAATATATTCTGAGAAATATAGTTAATGTATTCCAAAATTGCTTTAAACAACTACTCAATAAATTAATTTTTCAATCTAAAAAATATATACTTTTCAAAATATGTTCCAAAATATGTGAAAACCATTTTCCCAAATAATGATAATAATCATTACTTCTAATAACATACTAACCCTAAATATTGTATATTCTACAATAATTTCTATTTCCTAAATAATAGCTGATTTTTATAAGCAATCATATATACACTTAAATTCAAATAACATAAGATACCAATTAATTTCAATGTATTTGAATTATAATCTCTCATATTATTATCAATTTTTATTTCTCCTACATCTCTTAAATTACAATAAAATTATAACATCCTAGCCTCTAAAATTAATCTAAACCCTACCATGATACCAACTATATCATCTCTTATAAAATCATAATGTAATTACAAGATTATAATAGTTATTTAATTTTACAACATGTTCATGATCATTTAGGTTTAGTGTTTATTAATAATTTTAAATCATTTACAAAAAAACCCCATAACCTCACAACGTATATAAACTATTTTAATTAAACTAAACTAATTAATCAATTCATTTGTATCATTCAAGGGCCAAATCCCTTTTCCAAATCAAGAATTTATTTTCACTATTATACATATATAAACACATTAAATCGTGTGATCAAAATAGTACCCAATAAGTCGTAAAATGGAAAGATAATAACCAGAATTCCATCAAAATACTATAAAATATTTGAAATATAAAATAATTTTACATAGAACCTCAAACTAAGAATAAATATTCTAACAGAAATTATGCATTCATTCCAATAACGTTTTCTTTACAAAACCTCAAAAAAATAATTTTTTTACTGTTCCGTGATAAAAAAGAAAATGTTTTAAAAAATAAAATTGATTAAAAATAATAATCATTACATAAAAATAATTCTTTCTCTTTAAAAATATTAATACATCCCTAGATATATAAAATTAGCTTAATTTTTTAAAATATCAAATGATTTCAATTATAAATAATTAATGTCATTAAAAGTATCTAATGTAATATTAAGATGTCATATTCAATTAATTCATAAAGATCACCACTATAATTGGTAGTGACATACCCAATTAAGTACAACAACCCCAAATGGAATAACATTACCAGTGAATTCCAAAATCATTTTCTCAAGAGAATATATCATTACACATAGAGTTAGAGATCAATATACTAGTCTCACAAAACATTATATAAAATAGAGAAATAAATTAATTTTAAAAAACATTAATAAAATTGAAATTTCATCATAAAAATTATGAATGTAGACCTTATAACCCATATGAATTATCACATATAGTTATATAAATGTGAATTAATTTCCTTTTTCATTTATATTTCTTAAATAAAAATTTTCCGAAAGAAATAGGAATTATTTTTACAATGGAAACCCATACATTTATTAAGAAGAATTTTTATTAAGGAAAAGGGTTTTAAAATAAGGAAATGAAATTTATATGGAATAAAGTAGGTATATGTTTTTTTCTAAATTATTTAAATAATATTAAAAAATACCCATATAGAAAACATTAAAAACCCATTAAATAAATAATAAATATAATAAATGATAATTGAAAATGACCTTAGTTGATAATTTAATTATACATAATATTATTCATAAAATAAATTTAATATTTCTAAGGATGAAAATTGGTTAAGAGAAAAATAGAGAAACTTTTAATAAATGGTTTAAAATAAACACCATTAAATCAACTCCCGGTATATTTGTATGGCCGATAATATTAAGAGTAAAAATTAAAATAAATTATTTACATCAATTATGTTCTTTTTTATTAATTCATTTATTATAATTGCTTTTATTACATTTTTATCATGTTTCATCTATTTAAAAATTTTGTACAGTCTATTTAGAAAATTCCGTCAAAATATCATCAGTATATTGATCATGATTAAAAGGGTTAAAAAATAGTTTGATATTATAAAAATTTATAGACATATATATTATTATTTAATCCATTTGAATTATTTTTTTTCATTTTATAAGGATGTTAAAAATATATTAAATTTAGAAAAAAATATTATTATGATCATTTTAATAATTTTAATTTTGAAATGAACAAATGTTATGGGTATTAATAATTAACTTGGTAAATTTAAAATGAACTGTCTTGGTCTTACAGAAATTCTTGCAACAAACCATGCTCAACTTTTGGCTTGAAGGTAATTATAGATCCATATATTCTACAAACTATTGGATGGGGATCCAGAAAACTCCATCAAATATTATTTATTGAAGGAAAATATAATAATAATTCATAAACCATAAAATATAACAATAATATAATTCAATAACAAAAACAATTACAAAAATTAGTTTAATATTAATATATAAACATTAAAAATAATGATAAAATTAACACAAAATTATCGAATACAGAAACATGAATAGAGGAAAATTTCCTCCTCATGAATCATGATTCCTCACCACCTCTTAAACTAATAATCTATGGCTCTAGAAAATATCAATGTACAATAAAAGGGAAACCATGTTTGGGAATCTAAGAGTAATATGAGAGAGTACAGGTGAAGAATTTTGCATGCAGTGTGTGAGTAAAAAGTCCTAGTAGTATTTCACAAATTATTCGATAATATTCCTTTAAAAACAAAATACATTATATTTATATTGAATAAAAATATGAAAATATATTTTTCGTATGTTAAAACATAATGGGAAAATAAAAATATATTTTTTTATTTCAATAAATCTGTTACCGCCACATTCAATTAAATTAAAATAATCACATAAAACGATTATTTTGAAATCATACAAGCTATATAAAACAACCCATTATATTAAAAAATTATTAATAATCCATTTAAAAAAATATTTATAGAGATAACTATAACTAATTAAATATATTCCTATGTGAATGGAACCATGACATCTATGACAGAAGTGTACAAAATAATTGGAATGTACCAATGTTCAACACACACACATACATTATTCAAGCTAGTGATCTCGAAATAAAAAAACAAATATCTTATTTAAAACCACTTACCAAAACAAAATGATACATAGGCTCTACCCTAGGACATTAGGGGAGATAATCCAAGGGTTTATTTAATGTGGAAAAAATTATCATCATCTATTATTACCAAAATCCCACAACCTATGAATCATTCACCAGGATATTATTATGGGAACACTCTATTATATCCTTTTTCACATTATATGGAACAATAGAAGCATGAAACTAGATATAGTAAAATAAAAATCTATAATTCCTACATAACTATACATATTATCATGACCAAGAATATGAGAGGGTGAAAAATAATCATGCGTGAATATAGTCATTAAAAAATTGGATAATAATTTACCCTCACCTCTAATTACATTACACAAAATATGCTCTATATTACAGTATACATTCTCAACATAATGAAGAAACATCCCCCATTAAATATAATGTGAATTAAGTCTTAAATAAGGAAACTTATGTTCAAATATTTTAAAACCTTGTCAAATTTTCCAAAATGTGTTCAATAATATCCCTGTAGGATTTATATTAATTTTAAAAACAATTTAAATTCCCTTTATAAAGAATTATGCATATTAAACTTTCACTTGATTTCACCCATGAAATACATTTAAGACGATTGAAATCCATTTTAATATAATATATACAATGATTTAAAGATAAATCCTTCTTTTTTTAAAAAAACTGAAAAGGGTTCGTGCCATCTATAAATTTCACATTTTATTTGAAAAAATCATAAAAATATTATATCAATATTCTTAATTCTAGCTTTCAAAATTAATGAAATGTTTATATCTATGCTATAATGACCCAGAATTTCCTTGTAATTTTTTTAATTAAATGGGAAGTTTACGATTCCATGAAAATTGATGGCACATGATTCTGAGGCCCGAAGTTCCTGGAATGAATTTTTCAACTTTTTTTTGGAACATTCAATAAACGTGTGAGCGGGTTTTTCTTACTTTCTAATAGGTTCTAGGAATTGAAATAAGAGGGCACTGTTGAACTCATAGCTCCGGTATTTGATTATGGAGTCTTCCACCATGACGATAGTTGGTCAAGAGTGAAAGATAATTTTTGGGTTTTTCGTGAATGAATAAAATTAAATAAAAGTTGTATGACATTTTATTTTATTTTTCCTTAGGATCTCCCATGTGGATTTTGAGAGGTGGGGACAACCAGAATTTGACCACCCCTTGAGGCTATGGAGGTGGGAACCACCGAACCTAAAACCTCCCATGAGAGGTTATGGTGGTGGGCACCACTCGAAATTAAAACCCCTTTGAACCTCCCACTTAAATGTGGGGAAGTCTATTGAACATCCCCTTGTTTAATTATTCTATCCCCTTAATTAATTGAGATAGCCGCTATGTAATTAATTAATCAAATCGGAAATTGTGCCAACAATTAAAAGTGGGGTAACATATCATATGTTGGTTGCTTTTAAATTTGGTGGATTTGGGGTGAGGAGAAATATTGGGAGGATTTCACTTCTCCAACGAAGAATGCCATCTAAGAAAGTTCTTCGAAAATCAAGGAGGAGGATGACAAGAGAAACTGACATTAAAGTGTGGTTTTGTAAGGGAAGATTGTTGGCACTCTCTTCCCCTTCTTCAACTTCCTTCTCATGTCAATGTCAACTAACAATCCAAGGTAAGGGTTTAGTTCCCATGTTTTTCCTTTCTAATTTTCCTTTTACAGGGTTGGGAACAGTGAATGACTCAAGTTATGGGGATTGATGTTCTATAATATATACCATACACATTCTTGATTCAGAAATTGTTAACCAGTTTCTATCGATCTAACGTGGAGGGGGCGGGCCAAAAAAACAGGGTCCAACCCCTCCGACATTCTTCCTTATTGTGTTCATTGCGATGGAAGAAGGTGACTTACAACATGAAGACGAACAAAAATAATGGACGACTCAACTAGCCATTGGGGAAGACATGGAACCCATATTCATTACGACTCTACTATTCGTGCCTCTGCACCCCACGACTAAATCGTCGACCGGGTCGTCGTAGTCATTCGCGGCCGAGCCACCGCCCACGCCCTCACGACACCCCCTAGCCGAGCTAACCTGTTTCTTCTGCCCTCCAAGTCGAGCCACCCCGGGCTAGGTCGCGCCACCCCATGCCCTCCCAGAATTCCCCCAGCCAAGCCACCCCATGCAGTTGTGACACCCCCTTACCGAGCTGCCTCGGGCCTTCGCAGCACCCCCGCGGCCGAGCCGACCCGTGGCCTCTGCCGCCGCGCGGAACACACAACCTCTGCGGCCCCTCGCGGCCTGCAGGACCACCCAGTGGGTTGGGCCTCACCATGGGTCGGTCTAGACATAGTGGTTTGAGCTAGGACAACCCTAACCGGGTCAAGCAAGGTCTACCGAGGTCAGGTCTAGTTCGAGTCAGGCAGACTGGGTCAAAACGGACCCAGACCAGATACAAACCTATACATTACTCACGCCATAACATTTGAATAGGATTTTCACTTGACGAACCATCATCAGAACAAGAAACCTTGGAGTGAGACATCCCCTTTGAGTATACCCCGCTATTGTTTTTCATTATGATAAGGTATGGTCAGGTTGTATTGAGAACGAATCCAACTGGGCCCCGAGTCTAAAAGTCTAATAACTCAAAGACTGGGCATCTGATTGATGCATCGTCTATTACATTGACCGTCTATTGCATTGAGACCTATATGATTTGGAAAACCATTGAGATACATCTTCATGGGACATCGTGAAATTTTGAGAATCGACCAGTGGCTTGGGGAACAGACACTTCGGGTGATGAGCAAGCCTAGTGCGGAATCCCAATATCTAGATGTGGTGAGAAGAGTTCTCCAAGTGATCCTGTGTGGGTCAACTCCTTGGGATCCTGTGTGGGTCAGGTCCTTGAAATCCTATGTGTGTTAGGTTCTAACAATCTAATGTGGGTCAGCTCCTAGTGATCCTATGTGGGTCAGCACCTAGCGATAATGGGTGGGTTAGCTCATAGAGATTCGGTGTGGGTTAGCACTTAGAGATCCTGTGTGGGTCATCTCCTAGCTATCCTATGGGGGTCAGCTCCTAGTCATCCTATGTGGGATAACTCCTAGTGATGATGTGTAGGTGATCGATAGAGCCTCTTAATGGAATAAGATGATTCAGTATATATAAATAATCATCTCCACTACTCTACCTAAAGATATAACTAGTGTGGGCTGAGTTCGTACATATGTTGTATTATCCTTTGTGGTTATACCTTGGTGGGATTCTTCTAGGTGGCGTACCTGTGTGGAAATTGGCTTTGTGGTTTTCCTTCCTTTATGGAATAGTTGGTGTGAGTTTAGTCAATACCTATGTGTTTTCCTCCCGACTGAGATGGATTATTTGAAAACTCAGATATATGTATAGGCATATACCTATGTAGGGTTATCTATTGATTTCATAAAATGTGGTTTCTCTTAGTTGGATTTTGGGAGACCCTTAGGGTCTCGGTGTCCCTACTGAGTATCGTTATACTCACTGATGTACGGGTTATGCCTGCACCTTGTTGTGTTGGATGCAGCTGACTGACAGCCATGCCTGAGGACGAGGGTAACATGACATGATGGTGCCATAGGTGGACCATATGGCGTGTCAGTTATCATAGGAGACAGGTGGACGTGGAGTGCTGAGGAGGCGATATGTACCTACCCATTAGGTAAGAGTCAAGGCATACGATCCAAGAGCTGCATTTCACCTATCTGTCATCTTTAACATTCCATTTTTCCTTGTACATTCCAATAGGGATTATATTATGTCCTCTTTAACTTATGTACTCACTATATTTATTATTCAGTTTACATGTGATCATGTCTTGTTTTGTTCATGGTTTCATGTTTTTACAGATTATAAATGCAGTTACTTTCTAGTTTTAGGGATTATGCCTTTCGGATCTAATCACCAGCCCCTGGCCTATAGAAGACAGGCTTAGTGTAGTCATTGCATGGGTCCTGAGGGACCGGTCATAATGAATTGGTATTAGAGGATTCAGTTCTACAGTAGAACATAGGACTTTGATATTTCCTTTAATAGCAATAGGGTTAAATGTTGTGACTGTGGTTATCAGTTTAGGTAATCCAGTGTTGGTGCGGCGGCCGACGTATCTATACACCATGTCCCAAACTTCTGATTTCTGACTCAGTTCATGAAAAAAATGATTGTGTGTGTGTGTTTTCAAGAGTTTTCATTGTGACATATTTTAGTCAGCTCACTGGGTAAAGCTTATTGTCTGTGGAACACCTTTTATTTCAAGATTCTACTACACAGACAGCCAGCTGGGGTTTCGAGAGTAGCACGCACTGATAGCCCACCGAGCAATGAGGCCTCGGTGCAAGGCCCTCTTCGAGTAGAGGAACCAACGGAGGCACCATCGGTACCATTACCTGTTGGGTCCCTGATGCCACCAGCCCCAGCCATAGATGGTACATGCTGATCCTTGACTCCATCACCTGAGGCCACCCATGATCATGGTAGAGACGAACCCACTAGTAGGTGAGAATTGGTTGGAGGCTGTAGTAAGATTCTTCCGATTGGTAGGGACACCATTCGATCTCATGGTGATCATTGATGCCATCCTTCTACAGGACGCAACAATAATATGGTGGGGATTGATTCTCCATGTTCCCCATGAGGTGACACTTCTCTGGGAAGACATTGAGATCATGTTTCAGGCAGAGTTTGTTCGATTGACTCTTCGCGTAGTGCGCATAGAGGAGATTCTACATCTCCAATAGGGAAGCATGACTATCGCTCAGTAATCACTGAGGTTCACTGACCTCTTAGCATACTCCATAAATATGGTTTGGGACCCATTATTCAGTGCCCAAACCTTCGAGCAGGGGCTCAGACGGGAGATCAAGGCTTCAATTATCTCACTCAAGATCCTAACACAGGTGAGGGTGTTAGTGTGAGCCCTCTTAGTAGAGAGTTTTCTTGTTGAGTAGTCACTAGCAGTGAGACACACCACTATTCATCACATAGTGAAGTCATCTATAGAATGAATCTGAGAGATGTCGTCGAGTTCTAGGAGGACCAGACCTACATGTGGATGACCATATGATGCAGGGTCATTTTTACGAGGAAGACGAGGCAGAGACGGTCATGCTAGGAGCAGGCAGTGTTAGGTATGTGGCAGGCATGGTCACAAGGAACCTGACTGTCTGACCCACCATACGAATTATAATCCGATGGTCGAAGGACCTACCAGGAAGAGACAAAGGTTCGGCCGAGGAGGTCTATAGGGAGAAGGCGGGACTGGAAGAGGAGTTTCCCATGCAGCTGGCGGTGGCTGATGGTTTGAGATGTTACTGCCACCACCATCAAGAGGTCCACTCCGACCACAGAGAGCTGGTGGACAGGGGTGACCTCAGCTCCAGGAAGCAGAGGCCTATGATCATGGTGCTCTATATAAGATTATAAGGACAATTTGTGTCCACTATACCTTAGGTGTAGAACTTATAGACACTTGTGGAAGCCATTCTTTTACAACGACTACCCTCGTTCAGAGCTCTGAGATTCTGATGAAGATGATGGATCGATCCATACGGCTAGAGACTCCTATGGGAGTGAATTCAATGATTACACACTGGTGCTGGCAGTGTAAGATTAATCTAGGAGGCGAGAGCTTCATCTAAGATCTCCTACTAGCGGCGTCGAGGCCTTAAGGCGTCATCATTGGTATTGACTGGTTATCTACATTCCATGCTCATATTGATTGTACTAGGTGCAATAAGTTGTCTGTCTACATGGATATGACCAGGTTTACGTTCACCAATGAGAAGGAAGCATTTTCAGCATAGGATGGACTTACCCGGAGGAGGGTGCACCCGATTACTCATCAGTTAGCTATCCTTACACTTAGAGCGGTTGTTTTGGAGAGTCGGAGCTATCCTATAGTGGTGGACCAATATATTGATTTCTTCCTTGATGATGTTTTGGTAATACCACCTCATTGATATGTGGACTTTTTCATTAACTTGTACCCTAGGATGGCATCGATATCTATCCTCGGATATTGGATGGCTCCAATGGAGCTTTGTGAGCTGCAGTTACAGCTAGGGGACTTGTAGGTGAAGATATTCATTCGGACTAGTATTTCACCTTGGGTAGCGCTGATTTTGATCACCAAGAAGGGAGATGTGAGCATGATGCTTTTTGTTGACTATCGGCACCTGAATCAGCTGACCGTGAAAAACAGGTACCCACTTCTTAGGATTGATGATCTCTTTGATCAGCTGAAGGAAGCAGGGTGGTTCTAAAAGATAGACCTCAGATCATGCTATCACCAGCTTAGCATATGAAATTAGGATGTGCCTAAGATGACCTTAAGTTGTCGGTATTACCCTTATGAGTTCTTTGTTATTCCATTCGGTGTAACCAATGATCGAGAAGTGGTCATGGGACTCATTAATAGGATAATTAAGCTATACCTTGATCGCTATGTAGTATTCTTGATCGACGACATTATGATCTACTCGGCTACTGAGTAGGATAATACCAATCATTTGTAGGTAGTACTAGACACACTCCAAGAGAACAAGAGTTATGGTATGCTCTCAAAGTGCCAGTTCTGGATTCGAGAGGTTCAATTTTTGGGACATGTCATAAATGAGGCTAGAGTTGCAGTGAATCCAGTGACAATTGAGGTGGTACTTGCTTGGGTGCCTCCAAAGAGTCTTACAGAGGCACATAGTTTCTATATATTCACTGAATAATACTACAGGTTTGTGCCAGATTTATCCAATGTTGTAAAACCACTATCAGTGTTGACAAAAATGAGGAAACCCTTCGTGTGGTCAGAGAGATGCCCATAGAATTTTCAGTATATTAGGCAAAGGGTGACTAGTTCCCCCATAATGATGCTTCTAGAGGAGGTCATATGGTATGTAGTCTATTGCGAAGCATCAGGGACTGGGCTTGGATGTTTTATAATGTAGGAGCGACCAGTGAACGTATATGGATCTTGATAACTGAGAAAGCATGAGCATAAAAACTCTACCCAATACCTGGATTTAGTAGCAGTGGTCTTCACCTTGATGATGTGGCGACATTACATTATAGTCCAGCATTTTACAGTCTACTCTAATCACAAGCCTCTCAGGTATATCTTCTCTTAGAGAGACATGATCCTATGATAGTGACGATGGATGAGTTCCTCTGGGACTATTACTTTGAGACAGTCTATATTATTTGTAAGGGGAACGTTATTGCAAATGCACACATCAAAAGGTCTGGTATACAGCTGCTAGGAGAGGTGACAGATTAGCTATCCACTTTGAATATATCCTTTTTGGATAGAGATGGAACAGTTTTTCTTCAGTCTCTTACAGTCACTCCCCCACTTCTTCAGTGAGTCACGGAGGCGCAGCATTAGGACGCTAATAGAGAGATGCGACATGTTCATACATCCATAGCATAATCACCTGATGGATTTTCTGAAGATAGGGAGTGCGTCATCTGCTTCATAGGATGTAACATGGTACCAGGGTTGGATCAGGAGGATGTGTTGAGGGAGTTCCACACTCCCCCTATAGCGGTACTTCCATAAGTGGTGAATTTGTACCATGTTCTCCGATGACAGCACTAGTGTCTAGGAATGAAGAAATTAGTAGCATAGTTTGTCACTCAGTGCCTCACATGGAAGCAATTGAAGGTAGAACATCAAGTACCATCAGGCTTGGTTCATCATTTAGAGTTCCTATAGTGGATGTGGGATTGGAAAACCATGGAAATCGTGAGAATAATTCCACATTCATCCAGACGACATGGCTCTATTTGGGTGATCGTCGACCGACTCACCAAGTCATCCCACTTCTTACCAATCAGAGAGCAGGGATCAGTAGAGAGATTCAGACGCCTCTATGTGTAGGAGATTGTGCAGCTACATGGAGTACCCTCGACGATTTTCTATGATTGTGATGCATGTTTTACTTCTTGGATATTGAAGGGGTTGGATGAGGTGTTCTGGACACATCTTCGTTTGAGCACCGCCTTCCATCCTCAAACAGATGGCCAAACTGAGCAGATCATTAAATCCCATGAGGACATTATATATGCTTGTGTCCTTGATTTGGTTCATAGTTGGGAGGATCACATTGCATTGGTGGATTTTTAATACAACAATATTTATCACTCCACCATTGCGATGGCTCCTTTCGAGGCCTTGTACAGGAGACTTTGCAGATCACCATTGTGTTGGACTGACCCAGGGGAGTCAGCACTCATTAGACTAGAGATGGTCTGGGCTACAATAGAAAAGGTGTAGATCATCTAGGAGTGGAAGAAGACTATGCAGAGCAGGCATAAGTCTTATGCCTCCAAGAGACAGAGACCTCTGGAGTTCAAGGATGGTGAACAAATCATTCAATGAGTCTCATCTCGATGAGTTTTTCGGAGATTTGGCTGAGGTGGAATATTACATTTTAGGTTCATCGGACAATTTCAGGTCCTCAAAAGTGTTGGAGAGTTGTCTTACTGCTTATCTATTTCACCTCATTTGCACCGGCTGCATGATGTCTTCCATGTATCCCAGCTGAGGAGACACGTGCATGACCCTTGTCACATCATCTACCATTGTGAGACAGACAATGTCGAAGGGGGGACTTTTATGGATGTTCCAGTTGATATTGAGGATCGATAGGAGCAGGTAATTTGTTGATAGTCGATACCTCTATTTCCCATTATCTGGAAGAAAAGGAACCTCTAGAAGAGCACATGGGACCGGGAGACTCATATACGTGCTCAGAACCCCAACTTTTACCCTTAGTTTGAGTTGTGTCTTACTGAGACGTAAAGATCTGAGGGGGGGGGGGGGGGAGAATGTAAAGACCATAATTTCAGTGTTATTTTTTTAATTAAATGGAAATTTAATGAGTCCGTGAAAATGTATGGCACGTGATTCCGAGACCTGCAGTGCCTGGATTGAATTTCTGAACTTTTTTTGGGTACATTCAGTAAACATGTTAGTGGGTATTTCTAACTTTTGAACAGCTTCTAGGAATTGAAATCTGAAGTCACTGTTGAACTCGCAGCACCGATATTCTCTTAAAGAGACTTTCACCTCGACAACATTTGGTCTAGAGTAAAAGTTAATTTTTGGGTTTTTTGTGAAAGAATAAAATTAAATAAAATTGTATAACATTTTATTTTATTATTACTTTGGATATCCCATGGGGATATTGAGATGTGGGGACCACCAGAATTAGTCCTCTCCTTTAGGATATGGAGGTGGGGACCACTGAACCTAAAACCTCCCTTGATAGGTATGGTGGTGGGTACCAACCAAGATTAAAACACCTTTGAACCTCCCAATTAAATGTGGGTAAATCTCATGAACATCCCCTTGATTAATTATACCACCCCTTAATTAATTAAGCCTACCACTATATAATTAATTAATTCAATTTGAAATTGTGCCATTAATTAAAATTGGTCGAACATATCATAAGTTGGCTACTTTTCAATTTGGTGGATTTGGGGAGAGGAGAAACTTTTGGAAGATTTCACTTCTCTAACAAAGAATTCCATAAAAGAAAGTTCTTCGGAAATCAAGGAAGAGGACGATGAGAGAGCCCCACATCAAAGCACAGTTTCAGATGGGATGATCGTTGACCCTCTCATCGCCTTCTTTTACTTCCTTCTCGCACCAAAGTCAACGAAAAATCCAAGGTAGGGGTTTAGCTTCCATGTTCCTCCCTTTTAATATTCCTTTTGTGGGGTAGGGAATAGTGAATGAAGATGGTTGTAGGGATTGATGTTCGTAAAATATCTACCATAGACTTTTGTGATTAAAAAATTGTGAACCACTTGTTACCGCTCTAACACGGAGGAGGAGGGAAAAACAAACATGGCTTGACCCATTGGTCGTTCATCGTTATTGTGTTCATTGCGATAGATGAAGGTGGCTTACACCATGATGACGAACATAGATAATGTTCGTCTCATCCATCTACCGATGAAGGCACAATTCCCCACCGCCTCGTAGCTCCATCGTTCACCACCTCCATGCCCCGCGGCTGAGCTGCCTCTTGGGCCATTGCCGCAGTCCACAACCGAGCCACTTCCCACACCCTCGTGGAACCCCCTGGCCGAGCCGCACTGTGGCTTCCGCCCTCCAGATCAAGCCAACCCAGTCCAGGTTATGATGCCCTCCACACTTGCGGCACCCCTCGAACGAGCTGCCCAAGGCTTCCTCCCTCTAGGATGGGCCACCCCGCGCCATCGCGACACCCCACGGCTGAGTCGCCTCATGGCTTCTGCCTCCTGGCCTAGCCGCCCCGGGCAAGGCCGATCCGCCCCTCCCCAACATGAAATCCCAGTGGTAGAACCGTTGTCCGCAGCTGAGCCGACCCATGGCCTTTACTGCCTCGCGGCACCCGCAACCTCCATGGCCCCTCGCGACCCTCGATGCCTACAGGACCACCCAGTGGGCTGGGTCGCACCATGGGTCGGGCATGACCAAGCGGGTCGGGTTGGGTCGACCAGAATTAGGTCGACCTAGGCCATGTCTGGGATAGGTCGGCCCGACTGTGTCAGACCGGACTCAGAACAGATAAAAACCTATACTTTACTTGGGCCATAACTTTCATTCCAGATGTTGCCATGACGCACTATCAGCGATGCTAGAAACATTGAATCAATACGGTCACATTGAGTATACCCCACTGATGATTTGGATTATGATTTCATACAATCAAGTTGGATCAAGCACAAATCCAACCAGGACACCATGACTAAAAGGATAATAACTCATAGACAGGGTGTCTGATTGATGCACTGTTCGTTGAGTTGAGTCCCCTATCATGTGGAAAACAATTGAGATACTTCTTCATGGGATATCGTGGATATAGTAAACTCTACCAGTGCCTTAGGTAACAGACTCTCTTGTAGATGATCAAGCCTAGTTCAAAAATCTAGTAGGTGGATATGACGAGAAGAGTTCCCCTAGCGATCTAGTGCGGGTCAGATCCTAGGGATCCAGTGCAGGTCACCTCCTAGAGATCCTATGTGGTTTTTCTCTTAGTTATCTTGTTTGGGTCAGATCCTAGAGATCATGTGTGGGTCATCTACTAAAAATCATGTGTGGTTGATCTTCTAACAATCCTATGTGGGTCAGCTCCTAGTGATCCTGTGTGGGTTAGCTCCTAGTGATCCTGTGTGGGTCAGCTCTTAGAGATGTTGTGTTGGTCAGCTCCTAGAGATCTTCTGTGGGTCAACTCCTTGTGATCTTGTGGGGGTCAGCTCCGAGTGATCTTGTTTGGGTCAGCTCATAGTGATTTTGTTCAGGTTAGCAGCAGAGCCTCTTAATGGAATAAGATGATTTATTACTTATAACTAATCATCTCTACTACCATACCTAATGATATACTTAGTGTGAGATGAGTTCATACTTTTTAGGTACTCTCCTTTGTGCTAATGCCTTGGTGGTATTCTTCTATGTGGTGTACCTATGTGGTACCTGCCTTTGTGGGTTTCCTTCCTTTATGGAATAGTTGGTGTCAGCTGAGTTAGTACCTTTATGTCTTCATCATGATTGAGATGGATTACTTGAATACTCAAGTATATGTATGGGAATATACCTATGTAGGGTTATCTATTGATTTCATACTTTTTGGTTTATCCATGGGGGATTTTGAGAGACCATGAGGGTCTCAGGGTCCCTACTGAGTATTGTTATACTCACCCCTACATGGGCTATACCTGCATCTTGTTGTGTTGGATGCAGATGGCGGACAATGCTGACTGAGGATGAGGGTACCAGGATTGGACGGTGCTCGGTAGTGGACCATACGACATGTCAGTTTGAAGAGGAGATGTGTGGACGTGGAGTTTTGAGTAGGTGATATGTACCAACCCTTAGGTAGGAATTCATGCGGACGATTCAAGAGCTGCTTTTCACCTATCAGTCATCTTGTACTTTCTTGTTTTCCTTGTAAATTCTAGTTGGTCTTGTATTCTACACATTTTACTTTCTGTACTCACACTGTATACTATTTAGATTACTTGTGTTCATATATTTCTATGTGATTTTTTGTGTGTGTTTACCAATTATAGGGGCAATGCCTTCCCAGTTTTAGGGATTATGCATTTCGGTGCTTGTCACCAGCCCCTGGCCTATGGAAGGTGGACTTTGGGTAGTCACGACACAGGCCCTGGGGGACGGGTCATGACATATTCAATTTTAAAATACATTTAAAAACACTTTTTATGAAAATTATAATGACAATACATAAAAATAATATAATAAATAATCATTTTGAAATATCAAGAACATAACAAAATTATTTATAAGATAAGATAAAAACCCATTGATCAAGAAATCATAAACTAATCAAGAACAATCCAAAATGTGTCACATATTGTAGAGAATTACATATTGATAAAAGGCATTACCCCCCGAAACACCCATTTTCCAAAAAAACTATAATAAAGCTACATTGTTCCATAATCATGGACTTACATTCCCCTAAACTATGAGGAAGAAGTATATTTGAAAAAAAATTAAATAGAGGAGTGACTTGATGAGGAAATGATATGTATTAATTATTGGAAACTTTTATAATTAGATCATAGAGGACCAAATATTGAAGGTAATGATGAGGAGACACCCTAAAATGTACTCTAAACTCATCCACTCGAATAGGATGATAAATGGGGTGAAACCCATATAATATATAGTAGGGTCACTTTTTTGAAACCTAAAAAAATAAATCCATGTAACCTTCATAGTTTCTTCCCACATTTTGGAAAAATATTAACCAATTACATGGCCTCTATATGATACACACACAAAATTCTCATGATTTTTCTATAAGGTTAGTGATTTCTATATTAAACATGAATATCACCTCTATAACTATCATCAAATGTCTAGATGGTCAGTTCATGGTTCAACCACCCTTTTATGACAATTGAGCATCATCACCCCAATACCAAAAAGAATAAATTAAATTCCTCAATAAATGTCATTGTTTAATTGATACTATTCTATGATCATTGATGTAAAATACAATAAAAAAATATGATCTTAAAGAGACTATTACATTAAGTCCTCACATAATTTCTCCTATCTCATTCACAGATTCCATTCAACAGAACAAAATCTCGATTAAAACAATGATTCTAAACAAAATCCATTGAAAATTAAAATAACACAAAAATAAAATTATATATATATAAAACTATTATATCATTTGGTTTCATAATTTCTCCAACATGAGACATTATTACTAGATAAATCCATAATTCAATGATGAACGTGTCAGAAAAGGATATATGGAATACATATCAAATGAAAACCAAACAAAACAACCGACAAATTCCAAAAATTTGATGAGACCTAATAAAAAAGGAGACTTATATTATGTTACAATACTATTTAATAATTAATCTAAATTATTTAGAGAATAACAATACAAAAAATCCATGAGTAGAAACCCAACAAAAAAATCAATTGTCATAAAAATTGAGAATTTCTCAAACCATTGAAAAAAATAATACATTCGATGAACTAAAATAAAAACACAAAATGATGAAATAAATTATAATTAATCACATAAAATATTTCAAGGGTTCCAAAACTGTGTGAAACTGATCCACATATAAAAATTACAATTTCAACAATATAAATTTTTTTCGCATAGATACCCTGAGAAGAAAACTAGAACCCTCATGTGCTTATCTAAAAATCAATGGATACAGATACTTGGGAATAGATCTCAGTGTCTCTAATATTCAATTAACAATTAAAATAACCTCTACATGTTAAAACTATAAGGAAAACCCATATGAAATCTAATAAAACACATACACACACATCCTCAAAAAGGTTATTCCATAAGAACACAAACTCTTGGGAAAAGAAAATAAAATACCAAAATCATTAATGATAAAAAAATTAACATAATATCCACATACTTAAAATTATACATCTTTAAGGAAACACATAATCAAGGCAATGAATGAGGAATAAATATAAATAATTATATAAAAATAACAAATATATAAAAAAATCTATCAAAACCCATCATGATATCAAAAATCATAATAAAATTTTACATCCACAAAATCAATGTCACAAATACTTATGATCATCCAAGAACCCTAGATATAATACCTAGGATATCATCTTTTAATTATCCAAATATCTAAAATATTTGAATACATCCCAATGTACCACTTTGATAACTCATCCTCTGATTTTTCAAACTATAAATTATTAATTGTCTTAAAGGTTCCAAATATGAATCCAATACCACTCTTATAAGATAAATAATATCTCTAATTGATGATTTCCTATATTATTTTCTTATTTTAGAGATAATTCACATCTAAAAAATAAACTGTGTCTCAATAGTGTCAATATGAAAATTAAACAATCATTAATGAACTAAAGAGTCATCTTAATGATCATGACAATGAAAGTAATTCATTCTATTCATAGAAAAATATTATAGACTACTAAATATACCCAAAATCCCAAATTAACTAACACATAAAAATATATAAAAAATCACAAATAAATCATAGAATCTGACCAAACCAAATTTCAATATAAATTTATTTTATAAAAAAAGAACTTATTTAGCATCGCCAGAAAACTATATAAATAATATTTCATAAGAGAACATTGTTAAAGTATCTCATAAACAATTAAAAAAACAAACCCCTCTATAACAAATTTTACATTCATGATACAACTATTTCATAAAAAATCAATGTTTTATCAAAAATTATTTTGTTCAAAAATATCAAACAAAATTTTTAAAAATAATCCCCTCTTCTATATTATAAAACATCCCTACTAAAAATAATATTCTTATAAAACCATCACATTCAAAAATCATCAAAAATGAAAATCTAATTAATAAATAGACCCCTATCTATTTTTTTTAAAAAAAATTATATAAAAAAGAAAATTACCATAAAATGTACCTCATAAAAGTTTCAATGATTTTTATAAATTAAAAAAATATATTTACCACATAACCAAACAAATAATCCAAATATAATAATAGATTTTTAATGATAATACATGAAATAATGAAATAAAATAAATTCTATACCCAATTACATTAATTTAAAAAAAATTATATCACTGCTTTCACAATAATGGAAAACAAAATTCCATTTAACTATGAGATGAAATGAACCTATATAAATAATCATTTCTGAAAAAAAATCCAGGAATGGCCACTCAGGATATAAACCCATGTTCCAAATATGAAAAAAACTACTAGTACGATTCTAGAAAAAACTATGTTGTATATATAAGCTTTTCCAAATCATGCATTTGTAAACAATTATTCTTATATTGTCTATGTTTTGACACAAAAACATCATTGTGACCCATAAAATCACAAAAAATTACAATACAAATCAAAATAAAAAAAACATTAAGTATATAAAAATCAAGACTCATCCCTAAATACACCATATTGACTCATCTTTCATCCTATAATGTGGAGATCAAGAACCAGTCTGCGATGCACCTCTTCAGTTCCAATAATGATACTATTATCTGGTCCACCTTATCATAACACCTTTATCATGGTGGGATATTCATGAAAAAAGGATCCCTCTAATAATACTACGATTTGAAATAATTTTTTAATGAACCTTTTAGGAACCCACAAAACATATAACTAAACCAGCTTACCACTGGTCCTAAAAGGCATTCCCAATCCCCATGTGTTGAATCTAATATATCGGTGTAAGTATATCAAAACTAGTATCCTAGAGTTTGAGGATACATTATTACATTTGAACTAGATATATGTAAACACGTACAGAAGGGAAAATTAGTTAATTACATAAATAAATAGATACATACTTGAAATTCAAATTATAATTGAAAAAAATAAATATAACATAGCTTTTTACTAGAGATAACCATTTTTTCTATTACCATATCCCAAAAATATCAATTAAAATACAATTTTTATCATACTAGGGAAAGTAATGATAATAAAGGGGTGAGATAATATGCTTAATAATAGTCTGTGCAGAATGAAATATATTATCAATAAATGATGTATAATAAATATGGTAAGATAAATAAATACAACACAATATCTATAATAAAAAATATGAACATGAGGAATAGTATGGGTGGAATAAATAATGATTATATAATGTTATAAAGAAAATATATTGAGATTGAAACATATCCATTAATATTATAAATAATCAAATAATCCCATGGACATCAAAAACTAATATTATAATGAAGAAATTCGATATTTTGGACATCACAATCATATCATCATGATCTCATGCTATGTAATCCTACATTATTATGTAAGGCCTCAACCAATTACAAAAGCTATTTTATCTAACAAGAGATACGGGTAAATAATTGCACTTTAGTAGACCCTTCCCATAAATTACTAAGTATAATTAATTCCTCATAAGAAAGGGTTGAATCATAATCAACATAAAAAATTATATTGAGAAAATAAAATATGAATTATTATAAATAACACCAATAAATGAAAGGAATAATAATGTATCTATAGTAATATGGTGAATCAAATAAAAATCGTACATCTTTATTTAAACTCATCATAAACAATCCATCAAAACAAAAATAATGTTATCGTTATATTATACCCTCTATATAAGATAAAATAAGGAAATTTTATATATATGAAAAACATTAATAATATCAATGGGATATTTATTTTATAAAAATCTATTTTAACATTGGAAAAAAAATTACCAACTACAATATTTGTCAAATGTTGAAAAATTAAATTTAATTAGAAAATATACTTTTAATCATTTAATATAAAAATAATAGAAATCATTATTCATTGAGGGAAATTCCATACACTCTGTATTAGTTAAATATCCTTTTTTTCACACTAATGTGAAAATTTTAATAATTAACTCTTTTGGAAAATGATAAAAAATTCCTTTGAAATGGTAATGTAAAAAATAAAATATGCATAAAAATTCCATTAATAAATAAATTGTATAATTTTGAAATCATTCTTGGAAAAAAAAATTTATAAAACATAGATATTGATGGAAAGTATTTTTTAATGGAAGATATAACTAAATTCATATTTTGTAACTAATCATTTTATCAAAATATTTTTGTAAAAATGAGAGAAAATGGTATTATTACATGAATTTTTTTGATTAAACATATAATAAAAAATATAGATTGGTTTCAATATTTGATGACAAAATGATACCCCTAGAAAATAAATTAACATAAACAATACATAATAATGATGATATTGTGCTGTAAATTGTTACAACTTTGGTGACTTTTCAATCATAAACAACATGGAATAAATAACATAAAATGCAACAGAAAAAATAGTGATTGTAAATTGATTCATGGAATAACATATCAAATTGATAGTGTGTAAACCACCAAAAATATATAAGTTATGAATTATTCATATCTCTCGTCAAACTAAATGTGGGATGAGAAACATTTACCATACTCCTCACATCCTTCATTTTTTATTGATCCTATTTTATAATAAATACATATTTATTATACATATACTAAAAAAGAGATATATCCAAAAAATATTTCATTCACATATAATCATTTACATATAATTTATTAGAAATATGATATAAAATTACTCTGTCAAGTTATAACTGTTTATTTTTTTATTTTGAGTTTTGGTTTTCTAGTTTCGATCCAAGTATTTTGATCATGGTTACATCATCTAAATAAATTTAATAATGATATTAATATTTTATAAATTCATGGTATATATATTTATACTTTTCAATAATATTTATAGACATTAAAATTTAATTCACTATTCATGGATACAGTTGGTCATTAGTATATATGAACGATGTTTTAATTTTTTTGATGGAAGAAATAAATGGTAAATAATAATTTAAAATTAATAAATATATATTTATCATATATATAAAATATATCAATTAAATAAATTCTAATTACAATACATAAAAATTTATTTGAATAACAAATGACTACACTTTCTGGAGGTGAACATCCACACGTTCACACGAGCAACATAATCATTTTTATGAGTATGGAAGGTAATAAGGTAAATGTGATATTATAATTAAAAAATTCTAATTATTTCTTAAATAATAATATTTAAAAAAAATACATCATTATATCTTTCCGTGAGATGTGGTGATGTATAATGAATTACATCTGTTCAGGATTCGATAATATACCATACACATGATCAAAAGTTTCATTTCCCATCTGATAAAAGAGCGGGTTTTATATAGGTTATTAAAATAACATAATAAAAACTAATTATACAATATATAAATATATCTGTTGTTAATTTACCATTTTTTCATATTATTTTAAGCAGTCAGTGGAACAAATAAAATGAAGCCAAATAGTTTTGAACTATACATTTTCTTTTGGGAAAATCATTGTGCTTCTACCTATTACCTTACTAGAAGGTTTTTATGATAAAAACATGGAATCAAAATAGTTTTTTTTGTATTTGAGGAAATTATTTTGGTTTTACATGGCTGAAAATAAGGGATTTTTATATGTAAAGTCGAGAGTGCTGTTTTTATCATTTTATTTATATGGGAGAGGAGACACTTGATATTTTTGAAATAAAAAAAATAATAAACACACTTTTTTATTTTTACAAGGATTAATAACGAATAATTGATAATATTTAAATGATATAAGGTGTAAATTATGATATAGAATTTTAATTAGAAATTCTTTTTCGGTCATTTTAAAAATTATCTATTAATTTTTACACCTATATATTTTTTTGACCATAACGCTGGTAATTAATCTTTATTGTCTATCCCAAGTAAAAAATATGTTAAAATTACTATATACTGTTATTAATTTTTATATAAAGTATATATTTTTTATAAAAAGTAATTTCATATAATTTATGTAATTAAATTTATCATTTAACCCACAGATGTGATTATAAAAGGGTATCCAAATAAAATTACTCATTAGTATAAAATGATTTTATATAAAAATTGGAAATGTAATTGATTAAAATGACCTAAATAGGATTAATTATAAAATTATTTCAATAATATTACTTTTAAAAAATTATAAAAAAGGTAATCTTTTTAATGTTTCAAACTAAAAGAAAATTCATAATTAAAAATTCTAGTTTCACAATTCATTGAGAAATTAATATATTCAAAAAATAATCAATATATAACTACAAGATAATTATTAAATTCTATATACATAAATGAATTTCAATTATTCAATTAAAATTTTTAAATGTGATAAAAATTATTCTTAACATATATGTGTAATACATTTTTTATAAAAATATTTTGTTTTATAAATTCATTCCTTTTTCATTTAAATGATTTTTTTATTTCTAATCAATTGTTAACAAATAAATTTATTCACTATATATTACTCATAAATTAGTTTCTCTTATTCAAAACTGATAATTTAACTACTAGTTTATAATGGTATACTATTTTAGGATTCGTTTAGACATAATGTTCCATGTATCATTAAAAATCAAATAGATTGAATTTATTTAAACACAAATATATTGTAATGTCTAAAGGAATAAAATTATTCTATACATAAAAAATCATCCAAATTTATGAAATCCACCCCCATCATCAAATTGGGTAGTTTATAATCATAATTTTCATAGGTTCCCACATCACTTCTTTTGCCTTATGATTTCTCCAATGTTATGTTACCAGTAGAGTCATATTATTCCTCAAAACAAGTTATCTAATTTAAAAAATCATAATTGGATCCTCACAATCTGACACATCATGATTTAATTCTATTTATTCATGGGCGATAACATGTTTTACTTCTAGAATCTACTTCTATAAGGATAATATATGGATTATTTTATTTATGTTACAGATAATGGTTGAATTTCATAATGGTAACCCTTAAGTCTAATTTATTCTAAGATCTCAAATGTTATGATGTACCTAGGAAACAATTTCACATTATTACTAAAATATATAACACACTTCTACAAAGATACTTTCCAAAAACATGAGCTCCCACATGGTATTCCAAATTTTTCCTCTAATTATCTACATATTTATTAACCTTACATTATGAAATTTTTATTATCGATTTAAATAGTCTTTATATTATCTATTTTGTCCTCCACATTTCCATCAAATATAATCTTCACTTAACAAACTTCCACTCAACAGGTTTGACTACGATATCACTTCCCATATAATTCTTCAAATGACACCATTTGAATATATAAATGGATGATATTTTTATAAGATAGCCGAAGGAATGGAAAATAATGAACCAACATATATGGAATTTTAAGAGGGTATTACCTCAACATGTCTTCTATAATTTCAACTTTAACACCCTGAGAAATCTAGTAGAATATATAATTATCGGTATTATATATTAGAGAAAGAAAAAAATTGAATAAAATATAATATCATGATAGATTGTTATATACAATATTTTAAAAAAATTAATAAATTATGTAGATTTATAGTCACAAAAAACATATTTAGTTTGTGTTACATACAACAATGTCATTCTATGATATATTCTATTGTACACAACACCATGTTTCACTGAACAACAATATATTATTAAAAAAAATTATTTAATATATAAACATAATACATAGAATTGAAATTAGTGGTTTGTAATAGGATTATATAACATATAAAAATATATTTCTGAATTAATTTGTTACAAATTAATAATAAATGTAAATCAAAACTAAATTAATATAATAGAAATGTTTTTATTAATAAATATTGTTTTGTTCTAGAGGTGTATTATGCCAATAAATTAAATTAATTAATACTATTGAATGATATTAATAAAATTTATAAATTATATTCAATTCTTTTAGTTTCATTAAATATATTTTATATGAATAAGATAAGAACAAATCAAATTTAATGCATAAAAAAGCGATTTTTTTTCTAAAGGAGGGATTGACTCCTTTTAATAATGCAATTATTTCAAAAGAATATTTAGAGATTATTATATAATTTATTTGAAAAATAAACTTTATTTTTGAAATATGAATTTCATAATATTATTAAGGTGAATTTTTAGTATTTTTTGGAAAATATTCAATTTTTTAATAGTAGAAAATACTGAATTTCATTGAAAACTGACATTTTATCAAAATAATTTACGAAGATGAATTTTTTTCATTGGATTATAAATTTAAATTGATGAAATATAAATTTTTTAATCCAATTTATTTTATTTCAATAATTTGTTTTTCTAATTTTAATATAATATGATTTTAAACATTTGAACATTTTCACATTCAAAATCCCGATTCTATCGTCACATATACGATAAAAATTTAAAATTAAATACACCCAATTTCCATTGGGGAATTTAAAAAAATATAATCCATATATGAAATAATAATAATTTATAATATCTCATTAATTCAACATAATTATTTACCAATTCAATTAGAGAAAATAGTTAATGTTAATCGCAACGATTATGGTAAAAAGTAATTTACATAGTGGTTACTTTTATATGATAAGGAGAGAAAATGACCCAAAACATGTCCAAAACACTTTTTTTGTAATATATAGAAACTATACATTACCAGTTGAAAAATGGTTAATTATTTTAGTGACATGAGAAAACAAAGATCTCAAAATATTGTTTACCATTTGGTATTTATAAGAATTCCACTCCTCCTCCACAATTAATGGGAACTCACTCCCCCACTCCTTCACGCATCTCAAGAAATTTTTATTATCCAAATGGAGCCCAAATCACTACCCAATATCCTGATACTAATACTATATGATTTATCATATGTATAAATAAATAATTTTATGTCATTACTGAAAACCTAGGGAGAATACTCGAATAAAAGAAAATATTTTTCAAAAACTGTTTTCATTTTCTTCCTTCTTTGCCTTATTTATTATTTATTATAAAATTATAATATAATAACTTGAGTATCATTATCATGACCCCTCCCTATAATGTGCACCCCTCCTGGGCTGGCTATGTGAGAAGGGAGATAATGACCCCCCGAGTCCCTCCTCCTGTAGGCCCCGGGTTGGAAAATAGCACTGAGGGTATAATAATCCCACAAATGGGAGGCATTACCCTCTAAGAGAACACATGTGGAAGAGAGATATCTGATAAAAACCAAAAAACCCCATCTTAGACTGAAATATAAATGAATTCCAAAGTACACATATTTAATGTAATGAAAAACTACTACAACTGAAAGGTGAAAACATTAAGTACCAAAAATAAAGTAAAAACAGCAGCAACCAATATCCCGAACAGGACCTGCAACCCCACTCTTGTAGAAACCAGATTCAACTCCAACTATCTCTATGGAACCTTATAAACTTTTTCTATATACATAGGGTGTTTATAAGAGTATACTAATTAGGATCCTCTACGAAGCATCTCGTGAAAAAGTAAAGAGAGCATTCTAACACACAATGAACAACAAGTGAATCCAACATGTCACCTAAACATGTATAATATATTCCCACCCTCACCATGGCTAGTCTCACCGAGTAATGCATACAATAGTATATAATATAATAAATAATATCAACGGTACCCCACCACTACTTCCCCAATAGTTTTCCGCTTTGCGACTATGTCACATGTCATAAGAATCTCTCAAAAAAGTCTTACCTGCAGACAAATGGGTGAAGCACCACAACATGAACCTCATGCAACCACAACACCACGTCTACAAAAGATGAAACCAAGTAGTTTCTGGGAGCCACCATATCTCGCATAACGTGTATCATATGTCAGGTATTATACCTCAAGCCATTATAGCCCATACACCGAGTAAGGATGCCCAAGCCATCACAGCCTTTACATGTCACACCTATAGTTTTCCATAGGAAACTATATCCAGATTATATGTGTTGGAATAACCACAAGACTTTGCATCCCTCAACACAAAAATATTGGGAAAATGTACCGCTGTGCCTACCAGCACAAGTAACTACCAAGAGAAGAGTTTGGGGCCAAAGGGGGTAGTCCACCATCTATCCACCCACCAGGATATTAGAGAAAACACCCCCCAGGGATCAGAATCCCTAGTGTGTTAGTTTCCCTTACTAATATGGTGGTGTATCTTATAGAAACAGAAAAGTACCGAATATACTCTTGCTCACAACCACACTATGGTCATAACCTAGTCTTAGTCTCAAGTGCACTTAACGTCTCTCGGACTCCCGACTACAACTTCTAAGACTAGGTATCCCATAAGTACACTATCATTTAATGTTATTTAATACAATACTTCACTCTATTTTATCAGTTGAACATTATGTTAATTAACTCTTTAAACATTAATTAACCATCACTAATTTCCAAATTACATATCATTAGCATCACACCCAATGTTTAATATCCCTTAAAATTATAACCAAATCATAGCGTCCTAGAAAACTCCAACCCCGTGGGTTAACAAAATTTATTCAATTTTTCATTAGGGGATTACATTCCCATATTCCCAGGTATTGTAGAAAAAGATTTAATTCCACTAAACATAAGGGGGTCAACACGGTGAGAATATTTACTACCCGTCGAGTATTTTCTACCCATAGAAAGAGTGTAGACCCATACTACGTTGAGAATCTAAACACAGAAAGCACGTGGCATACCCCGCGCATCTTCAGCTATTTCAGGAGATGTGTAAGAAAGACTATCTGCATTGAGAATTAGGGAAATGTAAATCAGATAATCAACCAATAAGAAACATAAAGCATCCAACAATCACATCCAGCCCCTTCCATCATCCCTAATGTCCTCCACAACACCCACATGTATAAACCAATGCATCTCGCTACTATAGGCATCAACTGCTGCCACAACCAATAGGGATTTATGCCTCCACATATCACAGGAGTCATCTAGGCTCACATCACAACACAAGCAGCAGCGAAAAATAAACATCATAACAATTGGGATCTTATCCCTTGTACAAGAAATAGGGTATCTCAAAACCCTATAAGGAATTATCTTTTATCAATCAACAATTTATTTAAGCCATATTGGATTAACTGATTTATTATTCATAGGATCCAATTTGTGAAACCTAAACATTAAGCTATCACAAATTGATTAAACATTCTCACTGCATCAATTTTATTATCATCAAATTACAACAACATCAATTGGATTCATTCACATGACTCTATCTTTATTCATGCATTTATCAATTAATTATGGATTAATGTTCCTTACAAATTTCTTTCCTGAAAAAATGCCAAACACAACAAGAAATGATATCACATGATCTAGCAAAACAAAAGGAAATAACATATTATCAATATAAATTTATTTAACCTATTTAAAAATTTATTAGGTCAATTCTTTTATGATCATGTGGGATAAAACATGTTAACTATACATTTTCACGTAAATGAAAAGGGAAGAAATGAATCCCCAAACTCAAAGATTTATTGACATTATTTATGTGAGGATGAGCCACACAAAGAATCGCGATCACCTCCTCCCTTGACAACTGTATCTAGCTGAGGTTGTTGTCGTACAACCGTACCAACAAAAACCCATGAAAAATCCATTATAATTATGGATACCACATATAATAATAGCGTAAGGAGAAACCAAAGGAGATTAAACCAAAATAATGATCATAGGTCATAACTAATATCAGAGATCGATAATACTTGGTTGAATCCAAACATATTAGAACCAAACCTAGGAAGAAAACTTTAGTATCCAACTCCTACGAAATAGAATGAATGATTCAAGAATCTCATTTCTGAGAACATTGAGGAAGAACTAGGGAGGAAGAGATCACATCCCTTTAGAAGATTTAATAGAGCAGTGAATTAAGATATGCTAAATTTTCCATTCAAAGCAGATCGCATTAAACCACGCGGTTCATCCAAGTAAAACCATCTATAACAATAGTAAAAATTAATATAGGAGTTATGGCCTTGAAATCAGCCTTAGAGTTATTAAAATGAGGACATAATTCCATCTTATGTTAAAGGAAACGTCAAAGGGGAATGTTATAAGAAGCTAAAAACACTGTTCACAAACTCAAAATTTGGAAAAGTAGAGGTTACCGATAGAACCTCACATTTCTAGAAACACTCTTCGTGAACTCATAATTTGGAATATAAAATATAGGTTACCGATAGAACCTAGACATTCATGAAACTCTGTTCAGGAACTCAAAATTTGGAAAAGGAAATAGAGGTTACCAATAGAACCTCAACTTTCTAGAATGATTATTCATGAACTCAATATTTGGAAAAGGAAACAGAGGTTACTGATTGAACCTCACCGTTCTAAAAACATGGTTGATGAACTCAAAATTTGGAAATGGATAGAGAGGTTACTGATAGAACCTCACCGTTCTTGGAACAATGTTCATGAACTAAAATTTTGGCAAAGGAAATAGAGGTTACTAATAGACCTCACCGATGGAACTGTTCAACGATCGAATTGTTCATAGAAATAAAAATTTGGTAATAGAAAGAGAGGTTACCATTAGACCTCACCATTGGCACTATTCACAGAAGGTTACCAATGACACTTTTCACATAAGGTCACAATTTCTCTGTTCATAGAAGGTAACCATTGAACTATTAACAACTGTCTAACTATTCACTAATGAAACTATTCTCATAAGGATAGCATTACACTATTCATAACTCTCTACCATTGAAACAATTCATTGATGGAATTGTTCACAGAAATGGTAAAATGGCAAAGTGTTGGGGAAAAGTCACCTTGACCTCTCAAAACTCCTCATACACCTTACTTTCACAAAGGAATGGTGTAGAGTGGTCTGGGCCATTACAATGTTAAATATACTTATATATTTCAATGTTATGTTTAAAGCCTAAAACATCACACACTTTCATTAAATGGGTTACACAATCATCATTCTTCTATACGGTGAACTATAACCTCACTTAGTGGTGTCATTCATTCTTCAATTATAACCACTCATGGTTGGGAATAATTATGGAAATAATATTTATATATGTTCCATATTATATTTATGATGTATTTATTAATAATTATTTATTTTATAATGCAGTGCTTCATGATTTAAAATTTTGGATAATACGATAACATCATACGTGTGTACGGTGGACTTCGGCCTTGTGATGTTATATGATTCATTCACACATTACATGGTGTGTATTATTCATTTTTTTTAATATAAATATGTGATAAATATTAAATTATAATGATACTATATTGAATATATATATATATATAATTTACTTTTCATTAATTCAATGGGACAAGAAAATGGAAACAACATTCATGCGTACAATACGATATACCATCTCTATTAATATTTCTATCATCTTCCATAACTAAATATTATTGAATAAAATAAATAATTATATAAAAAAATTAATGTAAAATATAATCATTATTTAATTTTTTGATATGAAGAAATCATGATCTATTTAAGAATAATAACAAAATAACATTTCGCGACATACTCAAAAAACAAGGAGATTAATACCGAAAACATTGAAAATAATGATTGATTATTAAAATATGGATGATGTGATGTTATTAAAGGATAATATATGATATTATAAAAATTAATATTGAACTTATATAATTTAATAAAATTCATAAAGTCATTATGTATTAGTTTAATATTTGTTCTACTAAAATGTAGTGTAAAGCAAGGGATTTCATCTCAATATCATTTTATTGATGAATAATAAAATTTTCTACTTCTAATTAATTTTATATAGTGAACATACTACAACATGAAATACAATATCACGAATTTATAATTATATATGGTATTTTAAAATCATTTTTAATTATTTAATATATGATTATATGATTGATGTTTTACCAAGTGGTAAACAAGTTCAAAACTCAATTTCATTTAATTGGGTAATATTACTAGCTCATTATAATTAATATTATAAGATTATTTGTGTAATGACTTTTGATTATATATTATAATATATCTAAATTTTAATTTCAATTTCAAGATGATACACATAATATATTCATAGGATTATTTTCATTTGAACGTTGTGATCTTTTATAGGGATTACTTTAAAATCAAATTTTACTCTATATTGTGTGCATTTGAATTTTCATTGTTGGAAATTATCAAATAATTGTTTAATAAACCATTAAATTTTATTCTCATCTAGTTATTAAATTCTATTTTCCATTAATATTACCATTTTCAGTGTTTTTACTAAATTTGTTTTTTAAATGTTTTTATGAAAACCGTAATTCATTTCCGTCTTTGTTTGGATAACCAGTTATATTTTAAAAACCCATTTTATTAAATTATTTTCATATATTTTTTAAGAATTTAAATGATTTATTAATTATTTTTTGAGTATATTTAGTATTTACCATATGTATTTAATGTAATATTATTGTAATTTTCCAAACAATTCAATTTTCTCGTCTTTTTATAATGAAAAAATAATGCTCTCTATAACTTTTATTACATGTACAAAATTACAACACCATAATTTTAGTGAAGTCTATTTCAAATTTTAAGAATATCTATTTAAATAAATATTTCATAAAAGTTATTCTCAATGAATTTTTTTTTTGAAAAAATCAATATGAGAAGCTAATATTCATTAGAAAGTTTTTTAGAGCTTTTTTATTTCATAAATGACAAAAACAATTATTCATACTCAAATGGGTATATGTCGTTTTAATACCTCTCTTATTATTCGACTAGATGGATTATGAATATTTTTACCAATACTATTTTTGAAATCAACTTCCTTGGATCATTTTGGTAGTCATTAACTTCCCCTTGAATTATTCCACATTATTATGACAATTAAAAATTAAATTTCACATAAATATCCACATTTAGATATTTTATTTTCTAAAATGGATACCATTTTTACGTAGAGTGTTCCATTAGATATATATTTGATTATCTAGGGAAATATTGATAATTTTTTATTCTTTACTCAATATGGATATTTGATAAGGCACATTATTTATGAATTAATTATTTTATTAGATATATAATGAATTATTTGGACTAGTTGTGATGGGTGGGGTCCAATGATAATATATCTCATTTATGCACTAACATGTCTCATGAGACAAATATACTGTCCAAATTTAAAATGGATTTACCAGTAATTTGTAACTGTCTAGTAAAGTTTCTTGATGGTATAGGTATTCATGTGTCTCAGACATAGAATATAATTATTAATAAATTCCTTCTTTGGAATTCAGTTATTATTATCCATGATATTTTGACTATAAAGGAATATATGAGTTCATTTCATTATCAATTTAATATTTAAATGGAATATTATTTTAGTCATTTACATTACTATATTTGCTTATCTTTCATATTAGTTTATTAATTGTGTGGATGGGTTTTTCGTATACATACCTTTCCATATTTATTATTTTCATTGATTAATTGTTTTTTCCACTGTGTTTAACCCTTTCAAATCCTTGGATCTCAAAATTATTATTCACTTTATTTCAAAAAAATTATTATGAGTGATATGAAGTGTTATTATAGATTTAACATTGTTATTCATGAGATGAATAAATTATTTCATAATTTTTTTATTTAATTAATTTGAAATACTAATGTATGTATCTAGTTTACCAATAATAATAAAAATGTTCCAACTTTTGGCATCATATTCCCTCTAATCATGGAAAGGTAACAGTAGAATCCACTGGCTACATGCTTTTAGAGTAAGTTTGCTACACATAGTGTCATAAATAAGATTAGTACAAACTAAAAAACTATATTCATGAATATATAGAATAGAGAACATAACTGAGTAATATAATTTGTGGATAAGTATAGTATAAAACCTCAATGAAACCATGTTTATGATTATGAGAGTAGCTACACATAATGTTTTCAATTTTTGTTATGTATTTCACTAGTTTAGATAATATTAATTAAGTTCCATAATGATATGACATAATCTACTCTATTAAGTCTTATATAAATGGTGATTAGAATAATGAATCTGAATCTCATCAATTCATGCAATCCAAAGTGTAATAATGATCATGTATTTAATTTTTTTCATCACTATTTGAAAGTGAAATAGACTCTAAAATATTCTCATCAGATTAGAAAATATTATAATGTGAAAAAAGAAATATAAAAAATTCTTTATGTATTATGGATTTGGTAAGAAGCACAAGAATAATTCGAAAACTGGTAAAATGATATATAAAAGTGATAAGGTAAAGATGTGTTTTCCCACAAGTGATAATTATTCAAATAAACATGATGGTAAATTCATGAAAGTATTAGTAGCATGATACATGTTTCGAGATAAAGGCCATAATACTTTTTATATCAAGGGAATGGAAATGTTTCCAATGTATAATGATTCAACTATAGATATATTGGGCACTATATATATTATTTCCCTAAGCGTCAATGGAATATACATCATAAGAATATAATAGATCCTGGAGTTTAAAATAATATTTTAAAGAATTTATCAAATAAACTATGTTTTAAATAATTAATAATTAGGATTTCATGTTTTCAATATGGTTTTATGGTAATCCATCTTATTAATACTTTCATGAAAATACATGATGAAGTTATTCACATGCTTGGTATGTGATGATTAAAATCTATTTCACATTTAAGGATGATCATGGATAATTTCAATTTTTAATTTCAATGATATTATTTATAATTTATTTATCATGATATTTTGGAAGGGGCATAAGTTTTACCAATTATTAAATAGTTTTGATTGATCATTGGAAAAGTTTTCATATACTAAAGTATTACTTCACCATATGATGCTACCTGAGCTAACTGAAAAAGTAAAAATTGTTCAAGGCACAACCAAAGGATAATATTAATCTTATAAATTAGAAAAATATCAAGTTTTTATATTTTCATATATTCTTATAGAATTAAATAATTCCTTAACATTAGGAAATTATACTTGAAACAAAAATTTTTTCCAAATATATTCATTTTTGATGACATCGATCAAATTTTCCAGAAATCATTATTATTTGGATTGGAAGATGTTATCCGCGTCCAAATCACCCAATTTAATTTGATCATTGTTTCTTATAACCATTAATCTATATTTAGTGATCATATTTTCTTCCATGTCAATTTATACATTTCCCACCTATGTTCTTCTGTCTAGAAACCTAGTCATTTGATTATTCAAGATGGATTTTCTACCTACTTTCCAATCATATTTAATGGATACTTTACTAACTATTTTATAATTTTTTTTGATAAATGGTAATTCCAAAAGGTAAAATTATTTATTATTGAGATCATGTTTAAATTTCTAGGACACAATTTATATAGTGTGGGGAGAATGTAACACCTCAATCATTATAAAATAATAAATTTTTATTCAATAGTGTGTATGCAACACAACACCAATTTTTTGAAGTAACATAACATCACAATATATTATTATATAATTACTATTTTAAATTAACTCAACCTAGGAGATATTTTTGAAATCATGAAACACGGAGTTTGTTTCTGTTACATAGAATAACTACTATATGTGACTGCTTGTGTTACACGTACGACGATGTTTTACTAAAAACAAATATATTATTAAAATATTATTATTTAGTTTAATTGGATAAAAATTGGCCAGTAAATTGGAGTTTATGTATATGTTTAATTAGATTATAATATCATATTGTTGAATTAATCGGGTTCTAATTAATTAAAAATGAATATAAAAACCAATTAAATATAATGAAAATGTTTTCATGAAATAACTTTTTTTAGCTCTAGAGGTGTTTTATCCAAATAAATTTAATTATTTAATATTATATAATTATCACAATTAAAATTATATGATATATTAAATCATTTTCTTTACATTAATCCAATATATCTTATAAAAATAATATAAGAACCAATCCAATATTAGGCATAAAAATATATATTTTTCTAAAGGCAGTTTTTTAACCTTATAATAGGGAACATGTTTCAAATAAAAATTATAACACATTTTTAGATTTTATATTATAGAACATAATTCATTTTTTAAATAGTAATTTCAAAAATATCTTAAAATTAATTTATGTATATTTCTAAAATGATTCAATATTATAATTAGTACTCGAAAATACTAAATATCATTAAAAATTGACTTTTCATCAAAATAATTTATAAAGATATGTTATATATTTAAAAAAAATTAATGTTAAATTATATTATTTATATATATATATTAATAAAATATATTTCATTGGAATCATCTTCATAATGAATTTTTTTATAAAATCATTTCATACATTTGGCCATTTATTTTTTAAAAACCAAAATTCTTCGTCACATATATATGATAAATTTTAAGTAAATTTATTTCAATTTTTAGTTTAATTTAGAAATATAGGTAACATAATTCGAAGGAGAATAAATTATAATATATAATAATTTAAAATTATTTTTTGAACAAATTGAGTAGTGAATGTGACTAATGTTAATCGCAACGATTAAGTTAAATATGAGATTAATTTAAGGTTAAACATAAAAGATATGTTGTGTAGATGATCCAAAACATGTCTATAACCCATTTTAATGACATATATTGAGCATATATCATATTGTATCAAAAAAATTATAATTTGTTTCACATGAGGTATGATATTCCTACCAATTCTTTTTTTACTTTTGGTATTTACAATTATTCGACTCCTCTTCCATTATAAAAGGGAACTCACTCCCCCACTCGTTAAAAACTCTAAATAAATTTGGGTCATAAAAACCCTTAAAAAATAACTTCACAAAATAGATCACCTCATTTTAGAGGCTTTTTATTTGGATTAAATGTATCATTGGAAGGAATTAGTGAAAACCAATAGAGGAAACCTGTAGAAGTTGTAATGTTATTTTGAAAGAAGATTCATTTTATTTCCATATTCACCACCTTAAATATATATTATATCATGATTATACAATTGTCATAGTATGCTATATATATTTATAAGTTTTTTATGTTTATTATATCATACAAGACAAACTTCCATAAAATTGGATATGAAACCATTGTATGTGGGTAAGAAAAACTATCACCTCACGATCTGATGTCATTTGTTCATCCATTACCACATTTCATTGTTGGGAATGATGATGGAAATAAAATTTATATGTGATATATATTATATTTCTATTATCCTTATACCTTTTTTAATTATTATATAACACAAACATTCATGATTTACATTTATTGGGAACATGATAACATCATTTGTGTACACGGAGGACTGAAGCCTCAGAAAGAGATTTGATTTGTTTACAATGTACAGATAAGGTAATAAATGTTTTTTAATAAATATATGTTATATATATATATGAAATAATTATGATATTGTGATGATAATATATATATATATATTACATTTCATTCATTCGACATGACATGAAAATAAAAACTATGTTTATGCGTACGTTTGTCATACCATCTACATGAATGATGCATTTTTTAATATTGCTAAATTTTATGGATTATTTAAAATAAATATATATTATATTTAAATAAAGTTTTATATTATTTATGTATTAACCATGGTTTTTATAGTGAGTCAAAATTTCAACCCTGTTTGAATTTTTTGACAAGTTCCTGCGAGAAATGGGAAAATCTAGGAAGATATGGAAATTTACATACTAAACTCCATATACACTAAAGTACATGTCATGTATGGGTTTAGAGAGTACCGGTCATGTACTCACTAAGGACATGACGTGAGATGTTAGTGGAGGAATTTCTTACAACACGATGTGTAGTTATAGACACACCGTGTGCCCTTGACTGTGTGGAGGCCAAACATGTCGTGTAGGCTTGTTGTCTAGGTAAAAGGTTTTTAGCATGTACATGTCGTGTACTATTTGTACATGCAGTGTAGAGGGGCTGGGTATGGGGATATACATGGTGTGTTGGGGATGTAATCAGGGTAAATAGTTACACACCATGTACGATAAGTACATGCCCTATAGTCAGTCGACAAGTCCTCGACCAAATATAAACTGCCTTATGTATAGTGTAATGATACACAGTGTGTAGTTATAAGTACAGATCATGTACTTTATTTTTTTTTGATAAAACAGGAAGCATCCTTGTGTTGAGGCATAAAATCAACCCTTCGACAGATTTGAGTGGGGAGAGCTGGCCGAAGCCCATTTTTTCGTCCAATCGTGCATCCGAACACTGTTCTGATCATTGTCGGATGCATTAGAACTCCCTTTGAAAGGCCTTGATTTATATTCAGTCATTATTCTTGATTTTTGTTCTAGAGAGAGTTATAAGGGTTTGAGTAGTTTTGATTCTTCATAGATCTTCCACATTTTAGACCTAATTGGAGGCTGTTATTGGAGGAGTATCGTCGTACAAGTCTCAGGTGGGTGGTGTATACCTTATTTTGGGATTCATAGACCTTTGGTTGGCATAGCCTATGTATTTTTGAGAGAGACCCTAATTTACCTGCTATTTCTTTCTTAGATGTTATTTTACCTATGAGATGCCTTTTGGTATGCCATGTTACCTATTTATATTGAGCGAGGTCGGGTAAGTGGTTGTTGCTCACCGGTGCATTTTGGTCGGGGAATACAATAACGGTTATAGTTGATTTGTATCGTTGAAACTATAGATTACAGTTTATTGAAGATAGATATGAATTTTTTGAGACCATAAAGACCTCAACGCTGGTATGGGGCATCACTTGCATAGTGCAATCACACTGTTTAGATTGTTTTTCATGTTTACATGTTCTGTTTAAATATGTTATAAATGTAATTGTTGAATTGCATATGCTGGAACCTTTGGGTTGTGTTGGGTGTGGCTCGGGTTACATTGGCTGGTTTTGACCATGGAATTGGATGTCATGGGTGTCGGTTTGAGCCCAGATTACAATTAGGTTGGGCATGGATAGGGTTACTGGGATGGTGAGACTATCAGACTTGAGCGGCAAGTTCATAGGGACACGAGGTGTCAAAGGTGTGGTGGCTTGTGTACTGCATGGTTTATTACTGCTCACCTGGATCTATGAGTTTTGTGCACATAGAGAGACTCCATGATTAGGTGGTTTTGACCACATGTGTGGATAGAGGCCCCCATTTTTTGGGGTTTTGGTACTGTTGGATTAGGCGTGCTTGTGTAGGAAGCGACGTTGGAGGTGATGAGGTTTCAGGGGATAGTGTTGGGGATATCATGTTGGGGGTAGTGGCTCACTATTATAATGAGGGTAGACATTGTTGTCCCTACAATGACATTATTTTGAGGGGAGACATTTTTTCCCTCTGGTTATATTATTTGAGGGCATACATCATTGTCCCTCTAGTTACTTATTTGAGGATAGGTATTTCTTTTCCTCCAGGTTACTATTTCTTGGGCGTGCCTTCGGGACGTCGGTACTTTAGACATGCAGTGTCAGGGGACACGTGGTACCAGGTTACATGATAGATATTCGGGTGTTGGATGAAGCAGGTGACACTCCATGGTGGCTACTGAGCATTTGTGGTGTTTTTCTTTCATTTGTGCATTATAATAGTTAATGTTTTCCTTATTACTACATGAATGTTTAAACACTTATATTAGGTACATAACGTTGGGTGTTATCCTATTGAAATTCGTCTCACACCATGCACGGGACCTTCAGGATGTGTGTAGACATTTTAAATTTACCTATAGTAAAGAGGGAAGCATCAAGAGATGGACTGCATTAGCTATTGAATAGAGATGGTATGGACCATGTGGTCCTACCCAGCTGTAGTTTTCCTTGTTTTGATTTATTTCCAATACCAGCATGCTTACTTTTTCTTAGCAACATTAGGTTGGCCATTGGAACCCTTTTACATATGGATATGTAGGACCTACTTTGGATGTGTGTTTGTGGTTTATAATTATTTATATGTGATCAACATGTTGTTGTGTTAACTTTTTGTTGATGTTGTATTATATTTATTTCTTATGTTGTTTATCAATATTGAATGTGCTTCTGCTCTACAGGTCTTGTTCGAGATTACTATGTCATTTATTCCAAAACATCATTATTATTATACTCGGACCAGTACTGGTATTATCCTCTGAGAGGTTATAGGCTCCACACAATACCTACAAGACCCTCACTACTAGTCAGTACCCTTTGGAATTTGGGGAGGTGCAACTAAGGTAGTAACACCCAACCCATTTAGCACTGCTCGGGTGGTTGTTCGAGTCTGGGTCATTACAAAGTGTTATTAGAGGAGTTCTTGACAAGGATTTAGTAGTAGTGTTTCAATGGCTACTAAGGAGTCTGAGAATTATCTTTTATTTTCTGTTGGTTCTACTATTTGAGATATGGTGGAATATAGATAGGTTGTTATAGTAACTGAGCTTTTAGTATGTTCATGGGTGTCTGTAGCCCCATGTACGAGTGATGGAGCAAGTTTCCTTGGGTAGGAATTTTTTTTCGATTTTTCTAAGATTACAGTTTATATTATTTCCAATTCGATGGATCACATGGTGTGTGATGTTATTGATTTTGATATGTGATCCTTGACCTGGTACGGTAAGGGAGAATTGGGCCTTCACCTGGTATGGCAAGGCTTGTTTGCTTGGCTTTTTTTGTTACATTTTAGGGTATTTCAATTTCATAACCTCATGCATTCTTTGTGATGTGATAATAAGAGGTCAATAACATCAATTTCCATGCATTTTATGCTTTAAAATTTTATTAAGTGAAATACCTAATATAATTTCTTGTTGAGTTGCAATGTGTTATACCATGCTTTGTATATTTATAGAATTTCATGTGGCAGGGTATTTTGGTCTGGCTCTGGTAAGAGTAGGTAGATACGGTTGGATGAGGTGATTGTGATAATCAAGATTGGGAAACTCGATCATTGGCTTGAGGAAATTATAGATGTCAGGACGGGCATGATCCGGGGTACTTTTGATACATGGATCTGTTGAGGGCGGGTAAGGAGGCCATGAGGTCAGGATGCCATGGTCATGGGTTGGGATAGGGGAGAGTAAGGGTAGTTGTCTTATGATGCCTCATTAACACTTTCCTTATCTACATTGAATATATATTTATATATATATGGGTTTCCTAACCATTTACGGTACTCAGCGGGTTCCTTTTTGGGCGACTCAGATGGAGTGTTAAACGGGAGATGGTACAGTGCTGCATGAGAAAGATCGTGTTTAGGATCCTGTGCATGCAGAGTAGGAGCCACAGGTACATGATCAGGTAGAGGCTCAAGATTAGGAGCCAGTGTCAGTAAAACAATAGCCGATTTTGGCATTGTTCAGACCATGGATCGATAAGAATATTCAAGATAGACATGTACATGTCTTGCAGGGGATCTACAAAGGTGCGTATGGTACAGAGCCATCTATGGAATATCAGACGCAAAAGTTCAAGTCATATCACCTGCCACTTTTTTAGGGTGAGGGTGGTCCGCAGGTGATTGAGAACTGAATAGAGAGTCAGCCTATGATTTTTGAGCAGCTCGGGGTGTAGAGACCTGAAGCATGACATACATGGACATTACATTACTTTTGCAGAATACCTATTACATAACAAAACCAGACACCAAAGGACCATAATAGTTTAGTGCCTTTGAAAACATGGAACATAATCTTCTAATCTTGGTGAATGATCCTGAATGTCTCCCAAAAAGATCTTCCCTTTTTTCTTACCTAAAACCTTTCCTTGTATCTTGGGGAAAAGAAAACATAAAAAGGGTGAGCTCAAATGCTCAGTAAGGGTAATCATGGATAAAATAATACAAATCAAATACATTTGAACTTATAAACATGAGCATAATGTTTAAACATCAAAAGCTTGAGCAATGACAAAAAACATGGAAGTGTGTAAGGCATAGATCATAAAGGAACATCAATCATGATAAAAAAGAATGGGAATAAAAAATGTAATTGTGGAAACCATTAATCCCATGATATGATTTCCATAGTAGCCAAGGCATTGCTTCCAAGACCGTCTTAGTCGACAATGTCCCTTTCTGAATCGAGTTCACTCCTCATTCCAGTCCTGTAACACTGAATCGGATTAACTTACCATTCTAGCCATGTCTATATCATGAGATATAAATCTTTACCCAATGCATTGGAGGGATATATAGGTCCTACACATCTCATAATGAAATCACTCTTACTTGTGCCACAAAATAAACATACATCATTCATAATAACCCAACGAAGAAAATTGGTTTCAAAAACATCATCCCATAATCACATAATCGATATAAAAGAAATGGATATCATTTCATAAAAAGAAAAGTGAAACCATTTAAATCATAGAGACATTATATTTGAAACATACAAATGAAACAATGTCATCTTAGATGAAAAATTGTGTTGATAAAACACTTGAGATGAATTCTTGAGGAAAATATCCTTTCTTCTTCAAAATCATTTTATTTTCAAAAAATGTAATTAAATTTTAAATTAAATGGTTTTTTTAAAAAATTTTCATGAAATATTTTGAAGGAAGCTTCATGAATATATGGCTTTATAAAACTGTAAAAATCCGTTCATGCCGTATATGTTAAAAAAACATTCTTCCCGTACTTTTGCTGGAAAAGTCAAAAAGTACCCTGTAAAACAAAGATTCCATACATACCATGTAGTAAAATTCAAAATTGGGTAAAAAGGACTTTATACATACATTAAAACACTTTTATAAAGCATGTAATTGGATGATAACAATAGCCCTAGTAAATACTTATGAATAAACAATCTCCGATGTAAACGAGATTAGAAAGGTTATCCCTTACCATAGGTATGATATGCTTCGTATGGATCCGACATACTTTATAATGATTTAAATAATGTCATTTACTTATTAAATAATCATATTAATTGTTATTATATCATATATGTTTTACTTATGACTTTATATTACCCGTTCTTTTGTAAATTCAATGTAAAAGCTGCGTTTTGGGTTAAATCAGTTCATTTATCGTATGTGTTTCGACTAGTCGTTCTTGATATAATTACTTATATCCATATTTACATAATTACAGAATGTAAAACATGATTTATATATAATACATATTCATCAAATACATATATATTATAGATCGATAAAAGGAATGAAATACACAGTTCCTTGAGACGGTAGGCCATACGTACGCATGAACGTTGTTTTCGTTTTGTTGTTGAATTGAATGAAATTAAATAGATGACATAAATATATATATATATATATAAAGTAGAATTATTATGTCATATATTTAATTACTATTCATTATATATATTTTATAATCATTCTTGAATGGTTAATCATGTAAAATGAATCTCATCGCGTTCGTGGAGACGGTAGTCCGTACGTACGCATGAGCGATGATATCATTCCCATGATCATGAAATTTTATTGAAGTGTATGTATACTATTTTAGAATCAATATCATTTAAAAAAAATAATATATTGTTATTATTTACACCAATATACCCATCGAAGTAAGGTTGTGGTGGAAAATAGATTACATCACGGCGTGGGGACGGTATTCCGTACGTACGCATGGGCGGTGATTTCGTTTTTCGTAGGATGGATAGATGATGAAATAGGATTGTTTAATACATATAATAACATATTAGTATATGAGTCATACTGATGTAATTACTTCATAATGAAACAACTAAATAATAATAAATGGAAGAAGAAATAAAGTTGAATGAATCGGTAATAGACATTACCTCTTCTTTGAAGCACCTCTTTGAGACCTCCACTTAGGGCACTGAAATTGGACTTTAACGAAGACCGGGATCTCTAGGATGTTTCTATGGAAGTGGAGAAGATAATTTTTCAGGTTTTGGCCGAGAATTAAGGCTTAATGTGGTGTGATGAAGAGAGGGAGGAGGTGCCCTTTTATAAGGGATGAGAGGGGCACCTTTGGAAAAACTAAAAATATTATTTTATTATAAAGTCATATTCAGTTTCTAATAGCTCCAAATTGATTTATTTCAAATCTAATTTGGGGATGGGTCGAAATCCTCTCATACAATAGAATTTATACAAGTTTAGGATTTTATTTTAACCTTATCATTTAGATTTAACGTTAAGTTAAATAATTTTACTTTTACCGTGTCTCCTTGTATTCTTACACAATAAGGTTAATAAACATACTATAACAAGCCAAACGAACCACATGTTGTTTATTATTAATATTTATAACCTTATCTAAGTCATTTGGCCGAACCTCAGATTTTTTGGAATAAAATAACTATTAATAATATAATATTTGTTTTAAAAACTATTCTACGTCAATTTTGACACTATTTGGTAATAGATTTTTTAGAAAATCATAAAAGAATGATTAGTTCAAAAAAAGTTAACTAAATAAATATAAATTAATGGAATTCATAAAAAGACTAAAATTACATTTATTTGGGTATTTATAATATCAATTATTTTAATATTTCATTATTTAGGTAATTACTGTATCACCATTGTGTCAGAAATAACTTAAATTACTTAATGTCTAAAAATTATAAATAAAATACAATTAGGTAGGAAATCTTTTTAGATTTCTAATGAATATTTATAGTTGAAATTATCTTATGTATAACCCTATATTAAAAATTATTTACTTATTATACATTGATTTTAACTATTTTAACATTTCTTTGAATAAATTAATAATAGATGTCCTAATCTAATCCAAGTGGGCCTAAATGGTCATATTTTATTCCTAAGGTTGTTTTAGGTATAATTACACTTATACAATAGAATTAGGACATGTTTTAGGGTAATAATAATATCATTTTTACCCTTAATTATCCTATTTACATTTAACTGCGGTAAAAAAAAGTAAAAAGTTACTATTCACCAAAAATTATTTTCATCTCATTGAACCAAATTTTAGTCCTTGATATTAACCGTGTCTCTTGAATTTTCGTAAATAAATTCACAGAAGTGGTAAAATTTAATTTAAATGAAAAAGGCAGTTTTTTAACTACCACTAAGTGGTTTCACTAGTCATCAAAAATCGTAGTTTTTCAGAAAAATACCAAAAATTCAGCCTAAGCATTATTTGATATTCTGAATTCCAAATTGATGTCTATTTTTCCAATTACAATACATAGAAGTGGAATTAATTAATTTTAAAATTAATTCCCGTTATCAAAACAAATAGCGTGATTTTTAAGAAACAATAATTATCAAAAGATTGATACTTGTTTATACCCAATTTCAAAGTGAAATTAATTCCAATGACAAACATTGGATTGAATGGTAAAAATATATTCTAATTACTCTTTAAACCTAATTAAAAAGATAATATAACCATATAAATTATTGTGATGAAAAAAGTTTATTTCAATTAAAATATTGCGTGTTTTTACTATTCATTAAAATATGAAAGTTATCAAAATAATATGAAAAATTTATCGAAAGTAATTTTTTATATCCTGATTCCATAGAAGATATTTATTTTGTCAAATTGAACTTATATACATTTCAAAAACAATATTTACGGTGGGTGCGCCATCAAAAGGCGACAAAACTATATTTTTTGAAATATACTAATTTTACTCGAAAAATTGATTTTTTTTCTCATACCATGTTCAAGAAAATGGGTAAGATGAATAATAATGTTATAAAATTCAAAATGTAGTTGATACTATTCATAATGGCTAGTCCATAATAATATTATAACCATATATCGTTGTATAGTGAAACCTGGTATTGAATACATCACACGCTATTGAGGAAGGTCGTGATTACGTGTAATGCAAGCGAAGTCAGGTTTGCATGTTGTGTAAGACTCCTTCGTTGTTTCATATAGTAAAATACAACCATATTTCAATTATAAATTGAATATATATATATATACACTCAATGTTTTTTAGAATAACTATTATCAAAATTGTGTGTAACATGATCCAAGAATAGTATTGTGTATACTGCAAGCTCATACGGTGTTGCGTATAGCGCAAGGTAATCTTGTTGTAGCTTACAACACAAGACATCAATGAAATTAGAATAATATTTTTCATAAAATCTCGGGGTGTTACATTCTACCCCCCTTAAAATAAATTTCACCCTCGAAATTCCTCGTGGTTATAAATTGTTTACTATTTATAGAAACCCACATCGTAAAAAGGAATAATAAAACATAATTTTAAAAACTAAAGTATGAAATGTAACGATTACCCAAAGTAACTCATCACTGGGTTTCCATATAGGAGAACATAGGTGAAAATATGGATATGGAAGAAAAATCTAACCATCAAGTTCTGATGGAGAGTTGTAGAGAACATGGCTATGAAAAATCCATCAATCACAAAGCTATAAATTTGTGTTGATCTGAGGTACCATCTGAGTTATCAGATATAAGAGCACTAGGACAACATTTTTGGTTTTCAATATCTTTTCCGTAAAGTTGAAAATTTTTAATTAGAAAAAATACTTTCTTGATTTTGGTACAAGATCACTATTGTTCATGCTTCGAACAATTTACACTTCATCTGTTAAATAAATGAAGTTTAATTTGTTATTTGTGAAGTGTTAACAAATCATGTTATAGAATGATGGGTCATTCCATCTGTTTCAAAAAAAAGGTTAGCAAAAGTTATCAAATATACATAAGTCAACCTATGGTGAGGTTAATTGTATACGATTCCAAAAATGAACTTATACTTCATATATCATACCGCTTAATAAAATAAAACTAGTTTCTACTAACCAGGGACATCCTGTAGGCCAGTGTTATGCGATAAATTCCAGTCACACTTCGGTTGTGAGTTTGATTCCCACATCCTTGTCTGACGCGATGGGCTTTCTCCCCTCCTATAGGTTTCCCTTTTTCTAATAATACATTACTATAACATCCCAATAATAATATCGAAAAACATTATATCATTAAACAATACTATATTATGTCCAACATAATCCATTCCAATATTTAGACTTATCTAAAATAATTAGGTCCAAGCTCAGAGTATATTGAAAATGATTACTTGATATGTCACATAACAACCACGTGAATATCATCATTTATCCCAAATATATCATAAGATATATCTTGTTGGTAAAATTAAAAACATGTGAATACCTTAATCATGTATTCTCTTGAAGAATGAATACCCATTAAACCTTAATGAAAACATGAATGTTGACAAAAGATAACTCTATCCACATACCAAAATCAAAAAATTCTATATACTCAAATCATGATATGACCTTCTCCTTATATCAGTCATGAGCTCATGAATACTATCAAATATTTAATTTTCTTCTTATCCCTTCATTATGACCATATCATCTACTTTCCAAAAATATTTGAATACCCTTTCATGGTCACTGGTACCATTCATCATACACTTTCAAAACATAAGGAAAGACAACTGTGTAACAATCCTTAGATGTCTCTTTAATCCATAGTACCATGAGATTACTTATACAACATTACACTTGATAAACATGTAATCATTCCACTACCTTCTTAAACCATTGATCGAGCTTCAACAATTCATTCACTTCACATGTCATTTGTAGTCTTTTCATCATCATACACATAAATACTACCCATATGACCATGCTGATTCTCTTTATGAGATTTTCCCTTAGGGAATTGGATTGCATAATGCCCGTAAATTCCACATTTAAAAAACTTAACAATTGTTGATGTCGTAGCAATACCATTATCCTCATCCATGGTGTAAACTGAACCTTTTCCTTTGCACTTACTGGATTTGATTACTTCTTTTCCACACCGAAATCATCTTCCAGTTCCTTTGAAAAATTCTCCTTGATGCCTCTTCCCACATGATTTAAATGAGGTGAATTAAACTTTCATTCCTCAATTATCATCAAGAAACATCATCTTTCTCTTATTAGCTGAGTCGGGATACTTACCAAAGATGAGATTATTGATCATATTATGAGATTTTTTATTAGGCATAATAACGATGTATGGACTTCCAAATCCCGTTTCATTTGGTTGCTCATGAAAAATATCATTCCATTGTCCATCATATCCTCCATTATCGTGAATCTTCCTATTTCCAGCCATTTTCTAAAACCCAAAAATAATTGTGTGAGAAAACAAATCATTCTAGGGAAAACAACATAGTAAATGGGGAGTACATTCAACATCAAACTTCTTAGGTTAAATTCTATGATAATTACCATAGTTCTAGGACTATATCGTATATGTATACTTATCCTTAGGGACATCCCTATACATACCTAAGAAATATATTTAGGGATCTCATTAAAGTTTTCACATTCTAGTTTCCAATGGCTGACTAAACCTTTCCTCTGATACCAAATCTAGAGACCTGAAGCTTGGCGTACATGGACATTACATTGATTTTTCATAATACTTATTAAATAACAAAAATAGACACCAAAGGATCATAATAGTTTAGTGCCTTCAGAAACATGGAACATAATCTTCTAATAATGGTGAAAGATCCTCAACATCCCCATAAAGATCACCCCTTTTTTTCTTACCTAAAAGGTTTCCTTATATCGTAGGGAAAAGAAAACATAAAAGGGTGAGCTCAAATGCTCAGTAATGCTAAGCATGGTTAAAATAAAAGAAATCATATACATTTTAACATAAAAACATGAACATAATGTTTAAACATCAAAAGCTTGAGCAATGACATAAAACATGGAAGTATGTAAGTCATAGATCATAAAGGAACATCAATCATGATAAAATAGCATGGGAATAAAAAATTTAATTGTGGCAACCATTAAGCACATGATATGATTTCTATAGTAGCCAAGGCATTGCTGCCAAGACCATCTTAGTGGACAAAGTACCTTTCTGAATCAAGTTCACTCCTCATTCCAGTCCTGTAACACCAAACCAGATTAACTTACCATTCCAGCCATGTCTATCTCATGAGATATAAATCATTACCCAATTAATTATAGGGAGATTTAGGTCCCACCCATCTCATAATGAAATCATTCTTACTTGTGCCACAAAATAAACATACATCATTCATAATAACCCAACGAATAAAATGGGTTTCATAAACATCATCCCATCATCACATAATCCATATAAAAAAATCGATATTATTTCATAATAATAAAATTGAAACCATTTAAATCATAGAGACATTATACATGAAACATACATATAAAATAATGTAATCTTAGATGAAAATGGTTTTGATAAAACAATTGAAATGAATTCTTGTGGAAAATATCCTTTATTCTTCAAAATCATTTTCTTTTCAAAAAAATTCATGTAATTTTAAAAGAAATGGATTTTCTTGAAAATAGTTATGAAATATTTGGAAGGAAGATTCATGAAAATAAGGATTTATAAAACCATAAAAATCTTTTCGTGCCGTATAAGTTAAAAAAACATTCTTCTCGTACTTTTGCCGGAAAAGTCAAAAAGTTCCTTGTAAAACAAAGATTCCATACATACCATATAGTAAAAGTCAAAAATGGGTAAAAAGGACTTTGAAAATACGTGAAAAAACTTTTAGAAAACGTGGACATGGATGATAACAATAGCCCCAGTAAATACTTACGAATAAACAATCTCGGATAAGAATGAGATTGGAATGGTTATCCCTTACCTTAGGTCTGATATGTTTCGTATAGATCCAAACCTCCTATATAATGATTTATATAATGTCATTGACATATTACATAATCATGTTTATTATTATGATATCATATATCTTTCACTTATGACTTTATATTACCCATTCTTTTGTAAATTCAATGTAAAAGCAGCGTTTTAGATAAAATCATTTCATTTATCGTATCTGTTTCGACTTGTCGTTCTTGATATTATTACATATATTCTGATTTACATAATTCCAGAATGTAAAAAATGATTTATATATAATATATACTCATCTTATACATATATATTATAGGTTGATAAAAGTAATGAAATACACCGTTCATGGAGATTGTAGGCCGTACGTACGCATGAACACTGTTTTTGTTTCCTTGTTGAATTGAATGAAATTAAATAGATAACATAAACATATATATATACATAAATTCAGTAGCATTATTATGTCATATATTTTATTATTATTCATTATATATACTTTATAATCATTCTTGAATGGTTAATCATGGAAAACGAATCTCATCGCATTCGTGGAGACGGTAGTCCATACGTACGCACGAGCGATGGTATCATTCCCATGATCATGGAATTGTACTGGAGTGTATTTATACAATTTAATAATAAATATCACTTTTCAAAAATAATATATAGTAATTATTTACACCATTATACCTATCCAAGTAAGGTGGTGGTGGAAAATTGATTACACCACGGCGTGGAGACGGTATTCTGTACATATGCACGCGCGGTGATTTCATTTTTCGTAGGATGGATAGATGGAAAAATAGGTTTGTTTCAAACTTATAATAACATATAAGTATAGGATTAATACTGATGTTATTACTTCATAATGAAAAAACTAAATAAGAAGATGTGGAAGAAGAAATAAAGTTGAAAGTGTCGGTACAGGACATTACCTCTTCTTTGAAGCGCCTCTTTGAGACCTCCTCTTAGGGCACTAAAATTGGTCTTTGAAAAAGACCAAGACCACTAGGATATTTCTAGGGAAGTGGAGAAAATAATTTTTCAGGGGTTGGCCGAGCTTGAAGGCTCAAAGAGGTGTGAGGAAGAGAGGGAGGAGGTTCCCTTTTATAAGGGAGGAGAGGGGCACCTTTGGAAAAACAAAAAATATTATATTATTAGAAAGTCATATTCGGTTTTTAATAGCTCAATATTGATTTATTTAGAAGATAATGTGGGGATGGGTCTAAATACTCTCATAAAATAGAATTTAGATAAGTTTAGGTATCAATTTTAAACTTATCATTTAGATTTAACCTTAAGTTAAATAATTTTATTTTTATTGTGGCTTCTTGTTTTCGTACACGATAAGGTTAATAAACATACTATAACAAGACAAAATAACCCCAAGTTGTTTATTATTAAAATATATAACCTTACTAAGTAATTAGGTTGAACCTTAGATTTTTAAGATTAAAATATCAATTAATAATATTAATTTTTTTTAAAAAAACAATTTTATGTCAATTTTAACGCAATTTGGTAGTTGATTTTTGTGAAAGTAATAACAGAATGATTAGTTCGAAAAAAGTTATCTAAATCAATATAAATTAATGGAAATCATAAAAAGTATAAAATTATATTTATTTGGGTATTTATAAAATCATTTATTTTAATATTTCATTATTTATGTAATTACTGCATCACTATTGTGTCATAAATAACTTAAATTATATAATGTCTAAAAATTATATATAAAATACCATTATGTAGGAAATCTTTTTATATTTATAATGAATATTTATAGTTGAATTTATCTTAAGTATAAACCTATATAAAAAATTATTTACTTATTAATCTTTGATTTTAACTATTTTAACCCTTCTTTAAATAAATTAATAATAAATGTCCTAATCTAATCCAAGTGAGCCTAAATGATAATATTTTATTCCTAAGGTTGTTTTTGGTCGAATGACACTTATCCAATAGATTTCGGAAATGTGTTAGGGTAATAATAATATCATTTTTACCCTTAATTATCCTATTTACTTTTAACCGTGGTAAAAAAATTAAAAAGATACTATTCACCAAAAATTATTTTCATCTCATTGAACAACATTTTAGTCCTGGATATTAACTATGTCTCTCAGAAATTCAAAATTAAATTCACAGAAGTGGTAAAATTTCATTTAAATGAAACAGTTAGTTTTTTATCTACCACTATGTGGTTTCACTATTCCTCGAAAATTTCAGTTTTTCAGAAAAATACCAAAAATTCAGCCTATGAATTATTTGATATTCTGAATTCAAAATTGATGTCTATTTTTCCAAATTCAAAACATATAAGTGGGTTTAATTAATTTTAAAATTTCTTCCCTGAATCAAAACAAATAGCGTGTTTTTAAGAAACAATAATTATCAAAAGATTGGTACTTGTTATTTCCAATTTCAATGTGAAATTAATTCCAATGACCAAAATTGGATTGAATGGTAGAAATATATTTTAATTACACATTAATCCCAATTAAAAAAATAATATAACCATATAAATTATTTTTATGAAAAATTTGTTTTTAATTAAAATATAGCGTGTTTTTAATATTCATTAAAATATGAAAGTTATCAGAAAAATATGAAAAATTTATCCAAAGTAAATTTTTATATCCTAATTCCATAAAAGAATTTTATTTTGTCAAATTGAGCTTATAGACATGTCAAAAACAAGACATAAAGTGGGTGCTCCATCAAAAGGCTACAAAAGTACATTTTTTTTAAAATACTTATTTTACTCGAAAAATTGATTTTGTTCTCGTACCATGTTCTAGAAAATGTGTAAGATTAATAATAATGTATTAAAATTCAAAATGTAGTTGATAAAATTCATAACGTCTAGTCCATAATAATATTATAACCATATATCATTGTTTAGTGAAACCTGGTATTGCGTACAACACTCACTATCGAGGAAGGTCGCGATTGTGTGTAATACAAGCCATGTCAGGGTTGCGTGTTGTGAAAGAATCCTCTATTGTTTCGTAAAACAGAATCCTACAATATTTCATTTATTAATTGAATATATATATATATACTCAATGTTTCATTGAATGACTACTATCAAAATTGTGTGTAACATGATACAAGAATAGTGTTGTGTATACTGCAAGCTCATACGGTGTTGCGTATAGTGCAAGGTAATCTTGTTGTAGCTTAAAACACAAGAAATCAATGAAATTAAAAGAATATTTTTCACAAAATCTCGGGGTGTTACACGGGCTCCTCTAGGTCGGAGGGTCAAGATGGCAACGTACATGTTGAGAGGACCGAAAAAGTGTTGCTCGGATGTGAAGGTTTCAGATCGTAGGCACAAGGGACTAATATTTATGGACTTTGAGGATAGGTTCTTTTAGCACTATCACCTAGAGACATTGTGGGACGAGAGAGCTTGGTAGTTATTGTGTATTCATCAGGGAGTCATGTCTGTTGTGGATTGTGAAGCTACTTTCACTGAGATGTCACGCTTTACACCTATAATGGTATGTTATGATGCGGTATGGATGAGGAACATCAAGTATGGCTACTGACACACCATTAAAATCTAGGTGAATATCTTAAAACTGGATTCATTTTAAGAGGAGTTAATTAGGTTCTTATAGCAGAGGGAAACCCAAGGGATAGGACCCAGGATGGTCAGGATGATGGCTTTATGTGATGGTACGGGAAGAAGGAAGTGAGGACGGGATGAGTTCCAGTAGGGCAACGAGGCCAAGGACTCAGCTAGACCACCTCATAGCAGTTCTTTAATGGTTTTATTTTAGTGTGAACAACTAGGAAATTCTCTGACTTAGTGTGATAGGCCTCTGAAGAGTGCTGAGCATGTGGACAGATTAGGCATCTAGAAAAGTTCTGCAGGAATCCTTCTCCGACTGCCGGTATACAGGGACCAAAACAGACAGTGGCATCTGGGGATAGTTCTGGTTTGTACTAGGAGTGGATAGTCTAGTTTCAGCTGCACACAGAGGACATGACAGAGACAGTAGGACCCAGCTGAGGGGTCAGTGGCCAGTGGGTTGAGCAGCACCATAGGGAGGTCATGTAACAGACATTCATACTTTAGGCTAGGTGTACGCCATGGAGTGGCAAGAAGCTGATCAGGCAGGTGATCCGATGATGGTTAGAGGTACACCACAGTGTGGCCATGATTTCCATGTTTTCCATTTGGCATGACCAATAGAGGCATTTTCATTTTGAGTGCACGTGATGCACATGATCTATGTGGACAGTCTAAAAGCTGGTCAGTGGGATTTCCACCATAACGGGTGTGTGATATATTTAAATATATGTATTTTATGAATAGAATTAGGTGTATCGAGGATGCGGGTTACTTGAGGTGCCATGGGAATTGGGGTATCGAGGATGCAGGTTACCTAAGGTTTTGTGTTCATCGGGGCATCGAGGATTCGAGTAACATGAGTTGCTTTAGGCATCTGGGCATCGTGGATGATGGTAACTAATGGTGCATGGAATCAGGTTTTATTTGAGAATCCATGGGATGTAGGACCTCATGGAGGTGGTCACTGAAATAGTGCAGGATGCGTTGGGTGTCAGAAACGACACGGGAGCACCAATGAGGCGCATGGGTGACAATGTGTCACAGGATAACAATGCGCCCAGAAAACAGGTTAGTGAACCACTGTTTTGTTGAGTTTTTCGGGTTGAAATAGATTTAGGCAATTCATATGGTTGGGATCCCCATGAAAAATATAGCAAGAACACTTGAGACTGAGGAAGTCCAGGTTTCTAAAATTGTGGTTGTATGTTTGGTGGCATCTCCTGTTTTCATTTGATAGCATAGGGATGCGCTATGTTAAGTTGTGGAGATTATAAGAACATAAATTTTTTTAGAGGGTCAAAATTCCAACCCTGTTTGAATTATTTTGACTTTTTATTCAGAGATCTGGGAAAATATGGGATGTTTTGGTCATTTCCAGACTACACACCATGTAATCTAAAGTACACGTCATGTATGGGTTGGGTGAGAACCGATCATGTGCAAAACAAATATATGTCGCGTGATGACCATGTAGAAGTTTCATACTACACGACGTTTAGTTATAGACATGCCATGTACCCTTGACCGTGTGGAGGCCATACATGGTGTGTAGGCATGTGGGCTGGGTAGAATGTTTTTAGCATATACACAGTGTGTACTATTTGTACACGCGGTGTAGTGAGGGCATGTATTGGGATATAAATGGTGTGTTGGTGGTGTTGGCTGGGTAAAGAGGTACACGCTTTGTACCATAGGTACATGCCATCTAGTCGGTCGGAAAGTCCTTGGTGAAATATCAGTAACATTATGAACAGTAAAATGCTACATGATGTGTAGTTATGAGTACAAACCGTGTACATTCATTTTTACACTAAAACAGGAAGTAGCCTCGCTTTGAGGTATAAACTCAACCCTTCAATGGGTTTGAGTGTGGGGAACCAGTTAGAGCTAATTTTTTTCTCCCGATCGTCTGTCAGAACTCCTTTTTAATAGTCATCAGATGAATTAGAACCCCCTCAATAAGACCTTGACTCCTCTTGATCCATTATTCTTGATTTATTTTCTAGAGCGTGTTATAGGGGTTTGAGCGGTTTTGATTATTTTGTAGATCCCCCGCATTTAGACCTAATTGGAGGCTATTATCAAAGGAGTATCATTGTATGAGTCTCAGATAGGTGGTGCATACCTTATTTTGTGTTTTCATTGACCTTTGGGTGGTGCATCCTATGGGGTGTTTTCAAGTATTTTTTAGCGAGACCCTAATTTACCTTTTATTGCATGTTTAACTATTATTTGGACTCTGGGATGCCATTGGATATGTCCCGTTACAAATTTTTATTGAGTGGGGCTGGGCATGTGGTTATTTCTCATCAGGGCCTTTTTGACAGGGAATGCCAAAACGGTTATAATATTTTTGAATCATTTAAATTGTTGATTATAGATTATTAACCTTGGATATGAATTGTTAGGGACCTTAAAGACCATAGTGCAGGTATAGGACAACACTTTATTTGTGCAATCCAACTATTTAGACAGATTTTCATGTATATGTGTCCTGTTTAAATATGTTATAAATGTAATTGATGAATTACATATGTTTGAGCCTTTGGGTTGTGTTGGGCTTGGAATGTGTTACATTGGGTGGTTTTGACCGTGGGATTGGGCATCATAAACATAGGAATGAGGTGGGATGACTGTCAGGTTGGGCATGGACATGGTTACTAGAATGGAGAGACCATCATACTTGAGCGAAATGGTCACTAGGACATGAGGTGTAAGAGTTTTTAAAGCATGGATACTATTTTGGTTATTACCGCTCACCAGAAACAATGAGTAGTGTGCACAAAGAGAGACTTCGTGATGTGGTAGTTTTTACCACTCATGTGGGTAGAGGCCCTTGTTAGTTGTAGTTTCGGTACTATAGGTTTGGGGGTGCTTGTCGTAGGAATCCATGTTGGAGGTGAGGACCCTTCAGGGTATAGCGTTGAGACTGTCATGATGGGAGAAGAGGCTCACTGTTATTTTGTGGCCATTCATCGTTGTCCCTCTAGTTAATTTATTTTGAGGGAAAACATATTTTCCCTCTAGTTTCTTTATTTGAGGGAAGACATCAATATCCCTCCTGTTACTAATTTGAGGAAAGGTATTTATGTTCCTCTGGTATACGATTTCTTGGGCATTTCTTCGGGACGTCGGGAATTGAGACATGCGATGTTAGTGGGCACATGGTGTCGGGTTACATGACATAGATTCCAATGTTGGCCGAAAAAAGGTGACACTCCATGGAAGCTGCTAAGCATTAGTAGATTATGAATTCTTTACTGTATCATAATGTTTCTTGTTTTACATATAACAACATGAATGTTTAAACACTTATATTTGGTATACATTTTTGGGTGGTATCCTGCTAAAATTTGTCTCCCACCTTTCCCAGGCCCTATGGGACACGTGAAGTCATTATGAATTTGTAAGCATCAAAGAGGCCATCATTCAACGATGGACTTCATTAGCTATTGAATGGAGATGGTATGGACCTTGAGGACCTGCATAGCTAAATATTTCCTTGTTTTTATTTATTTCAAGTACAACCTTTCTTACTAGTTTTGTAGCAATAGTTGGTTTGCCATTATCGCACTTTTACATATGTATATGTATGACCTGTTTTGGATGAATGTTTGTTGTTTAGAAGTATTTTTAAGTTATTATCATGCTGTTGTGATTACTTTTTTCTGTTTTTGTTTTACAATTATTGCTTCCGTTTTTTAACAATAATGAATGTGTTTCCACTCTGCGGGTTTGGTTTGAATATTCTATGTCATTTATTCTGTTGAATCTTTATTATTATACTCGGAAAAGTACTTGTATTATCCTCCCAGAGGGTATAGCCTCTCCACTATACCTACATGACCCTCACTACTAGTCGCCTGCCTTTGGCATACGGGGAGGTGTGCCTTAGGTAGTAACACCCGACCCGTTTAGCACTATTATGGTGGCTGATCGGGTCTGGCTCATTACAGTTTATATGATTAAATCATGATATAATTAAGAAGAAAAATAAAATACTAAATCAATGCATACACGAAAGACATTGCACGTAACACATGAAAAATGAAAGTAATGATTGACTGTCAACAACTAGGTGATAAGATATTATACAATGATCCTACATAATTTTATACATTTTTATATGGGATTGATATAAGTTAATAAAATTCTTAAAATCAATATACATTAGGATAAATGGTGTTCAACCAAATGAGAGTTATGTAATGGATTTTGTATCCATTTCATTTCATTGAGGCATATTACAATGTTATTGAGATAATTACTTTTATAGGGTGTATATACTTCCCCTTTACATAAAATATCTTAAATACTTTTTTCTTAATGTTACTTCATGTTTCAATTTTAATTATTTAATCTATGGGTATTAATAATTTTTTATTTATATTTATAGTTGATTCAAATAAGTTATTTATTGGATTATTCCCACATTAACATTATTATCATTAAAAGGGTTTACTTCATATTCTCATTTTTATGGGGTTGTTTCCACTAGAATTTCTAGTGAAGGAATTTATCAAAAAAAATTAATAAAATTATTAATTTTACTCTTATTTAGTTTTCATTATTTTTTTCAATTAATAGGGCCATTTTTTCAAATCCTCTATACCTAATATGTTTTTATGAAATCTCAATTTCAATTCACTCTTTACATGGAAAACCTATTTTCTTATAAAAACCATTTTTAATAAAAAAATTTAAAAAAAGTTTTTATCCATTAAAAATGTATTTATTAAAGGAATTCTTACCCATTTTTAATTTTAAAAAACTAACATGAATGTAATGTTCTTTTCATTTTTCAAACAATTCAATTTTCACTACTTTTGAAAATGAAATATGAATGTTTTTTTACCTTGTATGAAATTTAAAAAATTACAATCAAAAATTTATTTGAAGATTTATTTTAAATTTTGAAATTATACTTTTTAAAAAATAATTTTAAAAAATTTTCAAGTATTTTTTCCAAAAAATCAAAATGAAAAAGATATTTTCCTCAAGAATGTTTTTAATGCTCTTTTTTGTCATAAATAGAAACAATTTTTTTAAATCAAATTAATATATGTAATATTGATACTATAAATTTTCTCACTATGTACATATTATAATTATTTTGACCATTCATAGTATTAAAATTTAATATCTTGAATAATTTTTGTAGTCATCAACATCCCCTTGAGATATTCACATTCCAGTGAAAATGGATAATTAAATGTCCCAAAAAATATCAAAATATGGATTTGATTAGAGCCCAAAACATGTATTATTTTTAATATAGTTATTATTTTGAAATTTATTTCATTTTATGTTGAAATATTGATAATTATGTATTCATTTATATATACATATACATTATAGTGAACGATTTATATGAAATCAATCGATTATTAAACATATTATGAATATTTTTTATTTTAAGTGATGATTGGGGGACAGATATATATCCCATCAATACATTGACACCTCTCATGATAAAAATCATTATTAAAAATTAAATGGGTTTCTACCTGTATGTTTGAACTATCTTATGAATGTTATTGACAATATATGTTTTCATGTTCCTCAAACATGATGTCAAATATTTAAGCATTAAATTCTATCTGATTCATTTATTATTATCTATGATATTTTCACTTTGAAAATATATATGGATCTGTATCAATATAATTTTATTATTTAAATTTCATGTGTTTTCATTAACTTACCTTTCCATTTTTTTATTCACTTCCTTTTCAATATATTAATCGCATGATATTTGTGTTCAATTGTTTCCTATAACATATTGATTATTATAATTGATTCATTCTTAACTCCACTATATTTTTTCCTAACAGAGCATTTGATCTAAATCAAAAAAATTTCGTTTCTCCTACAATTCAAAAAAGATTTATAAAATTTATATGCATGTTTGATCTCGATGGATTAAAGATATTTTGGAAAGAAGAAAATTATGTTGTAATTTGTGGATTAGATATTTTATTTAGAGACAGATGTGTATCTTTGGTACTAATACTACTATACTCATCAGCATTTCAATATTATATCCTTTATAATCAAAAAAATCTAATGGTTTTAGGAATATGATCTAGAATTATAATGTTTTATCATTACACATACAATCCTTTTGGATTATCCATTGGTTTGAGTGTGATAATTTGTTCTTAAAATAAACTATTTAACATGATCCTTGTGAAGAAATTCCGAAAATATCAATGTAAAATATGGATAATTATCTAAAACAATTGAATGAGTTTTTATATAAATTGTTGAAAAACATTAATATAGAAAACAAAATGATACTCCAAATGTATGTTTTCATTTATATTTTAAAAAATGTGTATATTTGTGAAAGTGATAAATAATAAACCATATTGTATCATTATTTCTATGATTTATTAGTAATCCATCAAAAAAATTATAATGTCATTCCATTTTAACATAGGAATAAGATTTGGTTTCATGACTCCACTAAGATGTTATATTTCAACCATCACCGTTATGAAAACTCAATATCTAGAAACATAATCTACAATTTCTAGATTCAAATTATTCTTTATAAATATTCCTTCAAATATATTTCCATCATTGTGCTTCTATGTTGTACAGAAAATTAATACTATATGAATATTCCAAAAACAATCTCCTTATCCCACATATAGATTGAAAAAATAGACTCTCCCCAAATTATAATACTCCATATTCACAAAGGAATCCTTCCAATTTCCCTCCATTTACAAAATTATTAATATTTTTAAAATTATCATCATTAGGTAGAGAATATGTTATCTCTTCAAACAAATATGGTTTAGAAATAATTTGAATAATAATACATTTCCCTATTCCCTTAGTGATTCTATGATCTATATTGACTAAATCCATTAGCATATGACATATATAAATCATTATTTTTTCTCGGACACCATGATATTTTTGACTTAATGAATTTTTTACATTATTTTCCATCCCCATGTGGTATTATTTTTACCAATTACATTATATTAGTATCTTTAGATGTCTCATTCCACTAATTTTTATCTCTTACTAATAAAAATAACCAATTTTAACTTTAATTATATGTGTACAACTCACACTGTTCAACATATATATACAATCTCTATAAATTCAAAGTAATAATTATATATTACAACTCAATATCATTGTTTGGAATGTTTTATTCCATAATTTTTAACTTCATTGAGCATATGTTATTACTTTTTCATTATATATGAGGACACAATTAAGTCCCTTCTTTACTGAATAATTATATATCAAAAACCCATCATTTCCCTATAGCACATTCATAATTGTATCACTCACCAATTTCCTCTTAAATTCATAGAAAAATACACCACATTTCATTTCCCAAAAAAAACAACCCACTTTTTTGTAACTATGGTTAACATGTTATATAATCATGAAATTTTCTAAACACATAACTAATAGTAACCCACCAGACCAATGATGCTTTGAGGCATAATTAGATCAGTTGATTTATGTAAATCTTAGATTTCCTTTTTCTTCACATGATCAACTAGGATTTCACCCTTAGATACCATATGGCTATGGAATGAAACATTCTAAATCCAGAGTTTACACGTACTAAATTTTCCATATATTCATTTTTATCAATGACTCCTAAGAATAATCCTAAATTGATATCATGATCTCCATGTATCATTGTGTAAACCATTTTATCATCAATAAATACAAGAAAAATTTCGTTATATTCCTTAAATACTCTATTCATTTGATATATAATTATAAACGGTGAAATAATAAATAAAATTTGTAGTTCATTGAACTTATAATGTAAATATATTTTCGGAAATGGTGTCATTAGTATATCTACATTATTTAATCACAATTGTTAATATATAAAAATATGTTTATTACCTGTAAAATATTAATATTAGTGATTTTTGTTAAATAAGTCATTAGTTAAGGGTATATGATACTTAGTTTTTATCATAATAGCCTTAGAGTCCCTGTAATTAATGAATAATATCATTTATCTGTATTTCTTATTATCTAAAATAATTGGGTCTCCCCATTGTGAAACAAATGGTTTTTCGAAATACCTTATCGCATAAATCTTTTAATTTCTTTATCATCTCTACTAATTCTATAGTGTACATTCTATGGGGATTATTTGATATTTTTATTACATAATGTATTAAATTAGTATAAAACTCAACATAAAACACTATAGTATTTTCGAGTTATTACTCATGAAATATATAAATATATCCATGCATAATATGTACATCCTAATTTTGATGATTTTTTTCCATCAATAGATTTTTTCCTCACATATTACTCAAGTATATCATTTATAAGAACTCTTGGTGTTGGATTGGGATGTGGTTCATGTGTTGAAAACTCCCCACAATTATAAGGAACTCAATATCTTCATCATTATGAGTTTATTACTTCTCGTTGATATAATTATGTTCACTATATTTTTATTTCCATTCTATACCAAAAATTATATAAAAATCTACAATATATTTAATAATGAAGTCATTAAATAGGAATAATGAATGTGTCATGATGGGATTTGATCTAAAAATCCTTATTTCAGTGAGAATTCCACTAGGGGTATTGATTGATAACTACATTCTTAAGATTCCATGATAATATATGATTATTTTAGAAAACACGGTATATATAACTTTATATAATTATCCCGAATAAAATAAATCATTATCCAAATTTGAGGACATGTTTAGTATACAATAAACTAAAATAATATGGACATAAACCACATTTTTAGTGACCACATAATCATTCACAAGATCCAATGGTTTTTTATATAGAAAATTACAATGATGCATATGAAAATTATTATCATAATGTACCCAATACATACAGTTAAACCATTCTATGTTGAAAACATCTTTCTTTCCCATCAAATCAAGGTCATGGTGGCCTTTCTTTCAATACCTGCAGAAAATATCCATTCAATGAAAGATATTTATAGAGTGTTTATTTCAAATTAATTAAAATATGGATATTTGACCTTTACCATATCCTCCATTATAGTGATACTCATTCTAGAGATCACAACATATATTTTCCTTTATTTATTCCCGTCAATGACATTATACTTGGATAATTAATTCTTATCCTGGATATAAAATGATATTACATCCTTATTTGTTGAGAATGATTGAGAGACTAGTTCCATTCGAATGAAATATTTAATCCCTTCATTGAAATGATCAATATTTCAAATTGGATTCAGTGCATAGTATGGAAAAGTACTTTGTAACCATCTAATGTTGGATTTTTAATTGTAATAAATTTTGTCTTCACTTTTTCTAACAATCAAAAACATTCTCTCCATATCCTAGTATTGTTCATGAAGAAAATATTTTTACAATAATAGTACCTTATAATCATTCCACTCCATGATTTATAAACATTATTCGGCTTTATTTTTTAAAATAAATGTCACCATTGATCTAAATCCCCTGAGATATGATAATCTTCATTTACAACATTATCCCAGTTATTACTTACCAAAGTGAAAACTAGAAACTCTAAGGAACATATCCATTGATATGTTTTAAATGAATATTTGGTCCTTGAAAATTATGTAGTTTACTAACAAATAATTAGGACAATCATTATTAAAATTGGTTTTTTATTACTATTATAATCCATGTAAAAATATTTATTGGTCAAAACATGATATAGCATCCAAAATATTTCTAAAATTTGATCAATTCCAACAATATCTAGTACCAGCTTCATTTTATTTCTAATGAGGTGAATATATTCCATGATTAAAGGCATTGATATTTTCCAATAAAATATTATTGGATTAACTTATCAATAATTTCATACATTACATTAGAACATAATATTATGAATCTTAATATAATATAACAAAACTAGTGAAACACATAACATACATTTAAAATTTTATTCCTAGCTACTCTCATAATCATAAACATGGTTTCATTTGGATAGTTATAAAATAACTAAAACACTTTCCAATACATATTAACGGTTTCATAATAAAATTGGAATTACCCTTTTTATATCCCCTAGGTTTGTCAAACCAGATGTACATCTAGTATCGTTATCGTGAATGAGGATAAAATTAAGTAAAATCCCAATGTGACCATTTCATAGTTATTACAAATATGTGAAACATATTTGGAGAAACATTCACATATAGTATCAATACAAGTCTTTCATACATAAAAAAACTCTTAATATCCAACCTACCAAAATATTAAGATGTTATAATGTACTTGAATTTATCCTCAAATTCAATTAAATGAGTATGTTCTTTAATTTTTTTTCTTAAATATAGTTCAACTGATTTTTAGTAAACATCATATAATACCAACTAAAAGTTACATGACCATGGTTTCTTAGAGATGGTGGTTAATTTTTATCTTTTCACTATATAAAATGAATCTCTTTCAAAATTATATAATAGTTAATAATCATAATAAATTAGGTACAATATTTAATTTCTCGTTAAAATTCAAAACAGAAAACACAATAATGAATTTTTGAACAACATTATTCTATTTAGAATATCCTTTGAAATAAATTATAATTCATATAAAATACCACCTTATAATTACACAAAATTTTAATTACATGGATCAAAACACCAGATCCTTTAATGTTTACTTACTTGAAAATTAGGAACATGATACATGAAAACATAAAACCTTATTCTAATACACATGAATGTATTTATCACGGGTTCACCCTAAGTTTATTTTATAGATTCACTTATCTTAGGGACTCACAAAAATTATAGTGGTTATCATGATCCTATTAAGGTAAAATACATGGCAGACATTTAGCATGCGATGATGTGTCATATCAATAAGAAACTATGGTATAACAATATAATATGATCAAAATAACATGAGAAATATCATAAAAAAATTACTCCTACCATATTAATTTTGATACAACATAAAAATTTATCATTCATAATCATATCACAATGGTTTATTAGTAACGTGTAGAAAATTAAAATTAACATAGTTATTCACCAATGTATAATAAAAAATTCAATATGTATATATTAAATTATTTATCCAACTAATTGTAGAATTATTTTCATGAATCCATATATATAAGGATATGGAAATTAGAGGATATAGATAATGTCCCCCAATTTCGGCCTCTCGTAGGCTCTAGGTTGGATACTAGTAGTGAAATTTCATACATCTCTAAAAATGGGTGGCATTTCCCTCTATAGCAATATAAGATCCTGAAATAAGATACATTTCCCATAAATATCTCCCTGATATAATGTAAAAAGAAACAATAACCATCCGATAAGAATGTATAAATTAAAATGATATAAATAAAACTCTCCAAAGTAAATGCCTAAAAGAAAATATAACACAATGATTCAATAAATATCTAATATTCTAAGCATTTAATATTTAGCACAATCCATGTAAACCTCATTGAAATCCAAAAACAATTATATATATATATTATATGATCATAAAACTATGCTCAGAAGGGGAAGAGTCTCTTATTCACATGTTAATGAATAATTAAAATTCACCCATGAGAAAAATAGCACAACCAACAACCCTAACGAAGGTAAAATATTATAGTCACGACCTTAAAAATAACTTATTATCATGAATATTGATTTGAATTTTTATTCCTTAAATCAGAAATATCTTTTAGGTCAATAGTTTTGGAGAATTAGGAAAAAATATTTCATAGTAAACCCAAGCATTAAAAGTGGATACATATATTTAGTATCCATTTTCTCCACAAAATGAAACCCTTCTAAAATAAAAAATGATTTCATTCAATGACACATCTTCAGTTCATACATCATCACATCTTATTTTATGTTAAAAATCTAAAGTCCTTTGAAAAAACTTTTAAAACACGGGATGTGCACAAAAAGCTTAGTAATATACATAAAAATAAATTATCCAATTAGTCTAGTTAAAACATGGTAACATTTTTAATTATCTTTGAGATAATGAAACAATAAATTTTTACATGAATGATAGTCATTAATTTTTCTCGAAGAGAAACAATAAAATAATTTGGAAATTAATTAAAAATCATTTTTTGACTTAGAGAATCGTGTATATAAAACCCTTTCAAACCACATTCTATTAGAAGAACCATATGGGAGACATCCAAATTTGATATTTATAATGGAGGTAAACCTTCATATACTATATATCAGGATCACCTATGATCTATAATTGGTCTCAAACGATCATATATTTTATAACACACTCACCTATAATCTATAATGGAACTCAAAACATTGCATAAATTGTCTCGGTATCACACATGAGCTATAATGGGGATCAACACTTCATATATACTATATCAAGATAACATATTTCATATAAATCTCTAGTACTATTTCATAAATAAAACACATCCATCACAAACCCCTTTTGAAAAAATCTTCTAACCCTATATGAGAAGCATTTTCATATATAAATACAATTTTCATTTAAGAAGCCATTTTCATGTCCTAAATTCCCAAATAAAGGAATAGGGTATTACATTTCTTTTTAAAAGACATTATGTCTTATTGAAGAATCCTAATATCGAATACCGGTTAATGTGGAAAAGAATTCGTTGTCACCATATACGTAAAAGAAAAAATTCCTTTTGTAATTTTGTAAAGAAAGTAAAATATTTAATATAAAAACATTCTTTTTGAAAACAATTAATGAAATTAAATATATAAATAAATTTCCTTGAATAATAATTTTATATCTCTATTAATAAATATTTAAATTAATATCAAGAAGTAAGATATTTGATAATTAAATCAGTAAATGTTCACGGAGTCTCATACCACGTTGAACATTTAAATATTAATATACATGAATTATTACATTTAAAAATCTTTAAATAATATTATTATAGATAAAATATGGATATAAAATTTCATCGTGGGTATATATAAACCTTATAAAATAATAATGGTGCATATTATCAAGAAATTCCTCAATGAAATATGATTGAGAAGAAATCCTTTACCTTGAGTCTGACTCATCACGTAACATCTTCATTTTCATGAAAAATAAACATAGGTTAATTTCTACTTTATTTAGAACCTTTTAGGTTTATTATTCATTTTACATCACTTAATACCATTTTATGATAGATAAATATTTATTTATGTTCATATTGGATGTTTTTTCATTATTCATTACTTGAGTCAAAAATAAACTTTGTGTGTTGTGAATATTACATTAGGTCAAAAGTCTATCATTTCCAAAAAATAATAATTATATTAAAATCCCTTTTAAATATAATTTTTTTTATAAATATATCAATAAATATTGGTATGCAAAATGGACACTATTATAATCACTGAGAAGATAATTCATACATACACATGAGTAATGATTCCATTTCCCATTTATAAATATAGAAATATAGTAATTATTATTTTAAATTTATATAATTATAATAATTTTATTATAATTATAAAAATATTTTAATTATATTTTATAAATCGGAAGTGTTATGTGGTGAATAAAAACTATCAACATCTCTTCGTTGAGGTGATAGTTCACACATATGCTTGAACGATATTTTCATTTTTATATACATGGAATGTAAGAACATAATTGAAATATTATTCTAATATAATGATAAATTTTTCATTAATATCATATATAAAAAAAAATACATCATTATAAAGAGTGTTTAGAGATGATATTAAAAAGTGAACTATATCAGTTCCTGAGGTGATAGTTCGTTGTACACACAAACGATACCTTTATTTCCCATTTTATGGAATTGGAGAAGAATTTTGGTGATGGTATTAACATAATAAAATATAATTATATTAAAAATACTGGTGTCATTATATCATCAAGGTTGAAAAATATTTTAATGAATTGGCAGAATAAAAATTGGAAATACTTAATGAAAATGATAACACTTCTTCGATTGATCACTTTTGAAGAACACCATAACTCATATAAAGAGGGTTTTAATCCTAAAACAATATGTAAATAATGTGTAGAGGTATTATAAGAAGGGTTTTGGGTGGTATGTTTCCCAATGAAATGGTTTTTGAAGTGTGAGTAATAGGGAAGGGTGCATACCTTTTTACTAGTTATGAGAGGGGCACCCTCAGAAACTATTGAAATAGTAAATTAATATAAATTATTATTTTTAATTGAAATGACTACAAATTGAGTTATGAAATTTGTGATATGTTTTATTTTCTAAATACCCTCATCAAATAATTTTTAGACATGTATTGATTTTATTTTAAACCTTATATTTATTATTTTCCTTTAATTATTCTTATATAATTTATATTATAGTAAAAATATTATAAACATCAGAAGGATATAAATTTTTCTAATATGAGGTCAATTTGACATAAATTAAAAATTAATAAACATTTATACCGTATCAAATCTTGTTTTTAATTTTTATGTATATTGATGTTTTTAAATAATTAAATGAAATATTACATCTTAAAAATATCAATAGTTTCAATTTTGACCCAATTAATTACATTAAATTAAATGAAAATACGAACAGAGAGAAAAATTCTAACCAATCCATTTAGAAGAGTAATACTAAGTAATAGTCACTCGGATAATTTGTGGATTTCTGTAATTAATAATAATTATACTTAATTTAATATTTTTCATATAATTTGTTTGATATTTCAATTAAAAAATTAATTATTATATAATTGTTATATTAGCATATACTGTAATTATTTAACGTATAAATATTTTATATAATTTCCATTCATATATATAATTTCATTAGGTATCTATAGAAACAATATTATTCAATATATATGATATTAATAACTCTATAAAAATAATTTTACTTACAAGAAATAAAGGTTCACATGTTGTCACTTTATTTTGTTTTAATAATATGTATATCACTTTCATAGTTAAAAGACCCCTAAATGAATCTATTATGATTTTTATTTATAAAGGGTTGAATTTTATTCAACCATTAGAATTTTGTATGGTGTTAGGATAATTATTTTCCCTTTTCATATTGTTTGTTACCCTAATTTACATGATTTACCTTTAACTGCGTTAAATAAAAATTTATGTAGTCACTATTCATAATATCCAAAGATATAAAGTAACCTATTAAAATAATTTAAACACACTAATAAAAAATATAGAATCCATTTATCAAAATTTAAATCATTAATGTTGCAGTAACTGATATAAAATTACTCCTCGTCAAAAATCATGAATTTTTTTTTAAAAAGTAAAAACCAACAAAAGATTGACATTTGTTTATATCAAATTTGAATTTAAATTTATAATAATTGAAAAAAATTGAATTAAATGAAAAAATAATATTATTATAAATTTATAAAATTAAAAATATTACTTAAATATTTAAATAAATTAGATGACAAATATATTTTGAATTTAAATACAGTGTTTTCCACTATTTGATAAAAAATAAAAATTATCAAGAAAATTCCAAAAAATTATCCAAAAAAAAATTTTGATTTCTGAATTCCATAGAATATGTATATTTTGAAAATTTTAAGTTATAAAAGAATAAAAAAATAATATTTAAAATGGGTTGTCCTTCAAAAGGCGGTAAAACTGATTTTTTTAAGACACTCATTTTAGTAGTAATATTTTATTTGTTCTAATATAATGTCTAGAAAGATAAAAAATAGGAATTTTAACCATTATTTTGAATTAATATTACATTAATATAATACAGAAAGTGGTATTCTATTATTTTAAAAACATAATTACTCACTTTTTTTCATAAAATCACTTTCATTATACTCAATTAGTTTTAACATTCATTTCTAATTAATTTTCTAACTGATGAATCGTTATATAAACATCTGTAAACCATACATTGATTATTACAATAATACAACTCATTACCTCCATTATAATGGAAAGGTGTTAACTATAATATAAAATAATAATATTTAGTTGTTTTTTAAGCCTGATGTGGCATATTATGTATGGTACTGAACATTGTGTTCTACTTTAAAAAATTCAAGATGTTACCCAACTTGTCATCACAACCTTAAAAATGGGTGGTAACTAAATAATACAAACAAATTAATTTATATAAAATTTATTGTATTGATAAAGACTATCCTAAACTTATTTCCCACTTGTATGCCTCCCTCAAAAACCATTTTCATACATCTATGTGCTCATATATCTTCAAAATATTTCACTGCACCCAAAACACTACCACAATACACATCATGTATCTAACTTTACCTGTTATATTTCCATTTTATTATTCTTTTTGACATTAAATTTCAGATATCACCGTAGTGAATATTCTAAATAAAACAGCCAGTGTCCTTAGATGCATAAACCCTTACCCTTAGGTAAATAGAATATAAACACAGGTATTTTCCCACAAGCATATCAAATATTTCCAACAGGCGTACGAGGTGTCGCTCACAGGAATAGAATCAACTTCCCACAACCACTGAAGAAGTTGCCAATAGGCTAAGTAGTAAATTGCCTATAGGCTAATCAAAAATATACCCTTAGGATAAACAATTAATCGGGCCATTCGCAATATGTAAATAAGAAATACACATGTAATTTCTCTCAAGTAAATTCTATAATCATTACTATAAATGCATACCCTCGGGTATCCTGGCCAAATGGCTAAACAGAGGAAGGCACCCTCGGGGTGGTCCTGAATCCAAGAAGCAATCCCAAACAGTAGTTTATTATCACATTTAAATTACCTATAGAATTTTAGGTATTTAATTCAACATAACCTCATCCATACGACACCCCATTCGTGGGTACGTATCATAATGGTAGAGAAAAATGCACATCAGTTGGAAATTAAACACCAAGCAACCTACCTTAAACAACCCTAAACGGTATACATGAACAGCGGCTTATGAAACGCCCAAGAAAGTCGTAGATATGAGGTCAAATAATTATGATTTAACCTCAAATAACTTCCTTAGAAGAAATATTTGCAAGAAACACACAAGGAGAAGGAATCTCTTACTCGTGTTGTACCAACGTGATCGACGGCAGAAGAATCTGATTCCCGACGTGCGATCGGGAGATCTTCGAAGTTGCGACCTCCTATCCTGGCTCCAAAATGCATCCAAAGGATCCTCTTCCAAATGAGGATGCTAATACATGTCTTAAGTGAAAAAAAACAGAATACATGGTGTGTACTCTCAAGTACACGACATGTAAATTCAATTTTTTAAATTTTTCTTCTAGAGGCTTCTCACCACTGTGGCATTGTTCATCTGTCGACATGAGTACACGGCATGTATTCCTCTCCACACGGCATGTACTGTTGCCCAACATGCGACCTCCTTACTATTCACCCACCGACTGACTACACGGCGTGTAAATACAAACTACACGGCATGTAGTCGGTTTTTACACCTTTCATCATCGATATGGCTACACACCCTGTGTACTCATCCCACACGTCCAAGAGTAAACAACATGTGGAAAAGTACACAACGTGTAGTCTCGAAATTTAGGATTTTTCCCCATTGCCCCGATTTTCCAAAAACACATAAGGAAAAGAGAAAATAAGAAACCCGTACATCAAAAATAATAACCGTGTTCCTGAAAACTTCCCCCTTAAAGAAATTTGTCCCTGAATTACCCTTCCAAGTGTGGTGAAGATATAGCCACAAAAAACTCCAGCCACTAAGCATGTACATCGGTCTCCCGCTCCCAGGTTTCGTCCTACACTCGACCATGATTCCATAGAAACCTTACGAGAGGAACTGACTGGCATCATAAAACCTCTGTGCTCATATCAGTGATACAAATCGGATGCTCCTCAATGGATGCATCTACCTCAAGCTTAACATCCTCAGGCTGAAAGACGTGAGACAGGTCTAAATGATAGCAATGTAACTAAGATATATGGAATACATCGTTCATGTCTCGGTACCTCTGTGGTAACTATAATTGATAGGCAATAGGCCCGACTCTCTCCAGAATCTCAAATGGCCCTACATACCATGGTGAAAGTTTACACTGTCTCTGGATCCGCATGTGTCCCATCCTCGGTGAAACACACAAGAAACAGTGATCCCCAACCACGAAATCCAAGGTTCATCTGTGGTGATGAGCATAAGATTTATGAAGAGGCTGTGTGGTAGTCATCCTCTTCTGAAACAACTCGACTTGCTCAGAAGTCTCCTCCACGAGATGTGGCCCCAGTAAAGCTGCCTCACCTGCCTCTAAACAGCATAAGGGTGATCGGCATGGCCTACCATATAAATCCTCGCATGGTGACATATCAATAGTTTCCTGAAAACTATTATTATAGGAAAACTAGAGTATGGGTATATTCTTCTCCCAAGAACCCCCAAAGTATAGGACGCATGCACGCAGCATGTCCTCGAGCACCTCTATCGTACGCTCTAACTGACCATCGGTCTGAGGGTGGTAAGATGTGATCATAGGCACCTGTTACCCAGTGCCCTCTGAAAACTCTTCCAGAAACGAGATGTAAAATGGTCAAACTATCTGAAATGATATAATGGGGGACCCCAGGAAGACGTACTACCTCTTGGATATACAACTTCTCGAGCTCGTCAACTCCGAAGGTCTCCTTGATCAGCAAAAAGTGATCTACATTTGTGAGTCTATCCATAACAACCCAGACGACATCATTGCCTCGAGGTGACCTCGAAAAACCAGTCACGAAGTCCATCGAAACAACATCCAATTTCCACTCCGGTATGCGTAGCTGGTGTAACAGTCTATCTGGCCTCTGATTCTCCTCCTTCACCTACTGACAGGAGGAACATTTCGTAACAAAAATAGCTACATCTCTCTTCATACTCGGCCACCAGTACTGACGTCTCAGGTCACGGTACATCTTGGTAACCCCAGGATGAACTACCCAAGTTGAAGCATGAAACTCCTGCATCAGATCCTTGCGTATATCCCATGGAACCCACACTCATCCATGGAAACACAATACTTCATCATCGCATATCGTCCAACCAGGAGAAGGGTCCTCATTGGTCACCAACTCCCATAGAACTTGGCCATATGAATTAGAGAGATATCTCATCCTCACTCTATCCAGGAGGATAGAGGTCACAGATAAAGTCGAATGATAGGTCTAACCCTGACTGTCATGAACCTCTAAATGTATCTCAGAGAACAAATCCATAAGTATCCATTCACCACTGGCCTCTTGCACTGCCTGTATCTGAGTCTTCCTGCTCAGTGCATCAGCTAATGCATTACCTTTACCAGGTCTATAGGCAAGCTCAAAAATGATGTTCTGAAGGTATTCAACACACCTTCACTCTCTCAGGTTCATGTAACACTGGGTAAATATGTGTTTGCGATTTTGTGGTCCGTGAACACCAAAAAATGTTCTCCCAATATATAATGTCTCTAACAGTGCACCACATTAACAACTACATCCAAATCGAGATCATGAAAATGGTAATTCCTCTCATGTGGCCTCAACTGCTGAGACCCGTACACAACTACTCGATCGTCCTGCATCAACATTGCTCCTATCCCAATACCTGATGCATCACAGTAAACTATATAGCTCTTCCCCTGCTCTGGGAGTATCAGGATCGGTGCTGTTGTTAACATTCCCTTCAAATCCTGGAAGGATGTCTCGCAAGTTTCTGACCAAACGATATTCGCAACCTTCTTATCCAAACCTGTCAACGGCATAGCTAAGAGGGAAAAGTCATGTATGAAGCATCTGTAGTAACCAGCCAGCCACAAGAAACTCTGTATTTCAAAAATGTTCTTAGGGTGCTCCCAGGAAACTACTTCTCTCACCTTCTCTAGGTCTACTGCAACTCCTTCCTCTAAGATGATATGACCCAGGACGTGTATTTGGTCCATCCTAATGTGGCACTTTGAGAGAATAACATATATCCAATTCTCTCTCAGTGTACCCAATATGATCTCAAGATGGGTGGCATGGTCGTGTCGAGTGTGAGAGTACACCAAGATATCATCCATGAATACTACCAAAAAATAATCTATATAAGTATGTAATAGATGATTCATCTGATCCATGAAAACTCCTGGGGCATTCGTGAGTCTGAACGGCATAACCATATACTCGTATAGACTATACATGCTCCTGAAAGATGTGATAGATATATCAGATCGTCTAACACACACCTGATGATATCCTAATCTAAATTCAATCTTTGATAAAACTCGTTCTCCCAGAAGTTGATCAAAAAGATCATCAATCCTTGGCAAGGGATATCGTTTCTTAGTCGTCAACTGGTTCAGCTTCCGATAATCCACACAGAGTCTGAGAGTACCATCCACCTTCTTCGCAAAAAGGACATGAGAACCCCATGGAGAAGTACTGGGTCCGATAAAACCCTTCTCCCTGTAACTCCTCCAACTTTCTCTTGATCTCCTGCAACTCTGGTGTTTCCATCCTATAAAGAGGAATGGACACTGGCGCTTCTCCTGGCATAAGATCAGTAGAGAAATCCACCTCACGCTCCCAAGTAAGACCTAAAAAGTTGTCTGAGAATACATCCCAAAACGATCAACCATTGGAGGGAAATCCTTCTGAAAAGTCCCCTGGTCATCTAGATATAAGCTCGCAATATGGTTTGTGATATCACCTAGTCCATGATGCCTTGGTCTAGCTCGACTCGCCTAAACATTCCACTCACCTTGTATAGAAACTCTCCGCACTATGGTGACGTGAAACTCACCATGTGACGATAGAAATCCATAATGGCTCGAAAGGGAACCAGCCAGTCCATCCCGATAATGACATCATAGTTCATCATCTCTAAGACATAGAGGTCCCAGAGGAAGTGATACCCACCAAATCTAGGAGGCACTCTTGAACTGACACACACTATCCGTTCTACTTCCCAACGGAGTGTCTAATGTCATAACATCAGAGGAAGTAGAAAAAATGAGCCCAATGCTCTCCACAACAGGTACAAATATAAAGATATGTGTAGCACCCGTATCGAAAAGTACTAAAGATAAAATAGATGCTACTAGTATAGTACCTCTGATAGTAGAAGGTCCAGGATCCTCCTCCTGCTGGGTCTGTTGCACTGCATATGTCTTCCCAGTGTCACGGCCTTGCGAAACAACTTGGCTACCCTGAGTTGTCCCGCCCTACTGCCTTGGAGATCCTAGTGTGTGGAAACCATGGCCATGTCCACCATCCCTGCATGCATGCCATGATGTATTTCAGTTCCCCAACTGGTAAAAAGCTGCTAGTCCTACCCCCACATGCGGTGTCTTCAGAAAACCCCTCTCACTAGCTGCTGGTGGAAACGCCCTTCAAAAGCACTACAGATGACCCATCCTGCCGCAAGCCCGAAATTCCACTAGGTGACATGGACACTGATTTCACATGTGACCTTCCTAACCACACTGGTATAACATGACCTGGCCACCTGATACATTCTTCTGGATGGTAATGCTACCCTAGGAGAAGTCCATCTCTCACTTCCTCTTACCAGTATAAATAGTACCAGAAACTAGTGCTGAACTAACCTGGCCCACACCACTAGTTTCCCGAAGGTTCCTCTCTATAATTAGTGCCTAGTTCAAAATAGCATGTACTGAAGGCAACCTGAAAACACTCAGCAGTTCTCAGATGTCATATCGATGATCATCCTCAAATTGTCTAGCTCTCAGCATCTCGTCGCCCACAAGAATGGGTGCAAAATACTGATGCTCGATGAAACGAGCAGAATAATCCATCACCGACATTGCGCCCTATTACATGTTCATGAACTCTAGTGATCGATCGTCCCTCAACATATATGGGAAGAAGATGTTATAGAAGGATGTCTAGAAATCCACCCATTACATGTCTCTGTGATGCTCTAACTGGGTTGTAACATCCCACCAACTCTTGGCAGAATCACGCATCATATAAGTCGCGAGCTTGACCTTCCGCCCTGGAGGCGTCTCTAGGTTCTCAAAATTAGTCTGCATAGACCCCATCAAAGACTCCACAGCATATGGTTCACCATCCCCTGAAAACATAGGCGGATGCTACTTCTAGAAGATGCGAGTCAGCTCATCCATAGATGTGGTAGCCGCAGTGCTCCCTGAATGGTCTGCAAGAACCACATAAAGCCTTCACGGAACTGCGCTTTAACGCCTGTGTCCGGTATTACGGATGGCGCTGCATCTGGATCTACTGGAGGATCAACTGGTATCCCATATCCCACCATCTCTAGAGTATAATCGTTGCTTCTCTCCTGGAGTACAATGCGTGAACGTCTTGGCAGCATGACACTACACGGTCAAACACACACCTTAGATCAAGATTATCAAAGTCTGAAAACGAAGGAACCAAAAGGGGAATAGGAGGAAGAAGGAATTTAAGATTGCACAACAAGACTACACAGTATGTATACTAACTACACAATGCATACCTGTCTTATCTTCTCCTTCCCGGGACCTTCTACACGGCCAAGCCACACGACTCTCGTTAAACAAAACTACACAGCGTCTTTATAATCTACACGACATGTATGGTGTAATTTTCCAACTGCTCGTGTTGTTTGTGACACGGCCGACGACTCGTATTATTACTACACGGTGTGCTACACCCGCACATGGCATGTTCAATACCCCATTTCCCAGCCACACGGTCAAGTCCACACATTTAGGTCCACACGGGTTTTCACTGGTCAAGACTACATGACGTGTGCCATAGGGACACGTCGTGTACTAGACGAGCTTCGTTGACACGTGCTATTAGTTACACGGCCGGATACACAGCTCCAACTACGCGGCATGTTGAATATACAAACAACCTGTACATGAAAGGATTACACCAACTCGTTTTGTTAGTTACACGCCTATATCCCAGGTCAGACTACACAACATGTTCTACAGTGGACACAGAATGCATATATTAAGATCTCCCCCATCTGTGTTGTTAGTTACACGGGCGGACTCCAGGTCAATACTACACGGTGTGTACTTCTGGTACACATTGTGTTCACCCCAAGCATTTCCCTTCCCCATTTTCCTGCCCACACGGTCTATAACACGGGAAGAGACTACACATCATGTACTCAAAAAGTTTTCTTGTCCTCCCGAACAGAAGGACATACACGACGTGGTTAAGGTACTACACAACGTGTATACTGGGTTTCCGGACAGTATGCCCTAGAAACTTCTCTGGAACATAGAAAATACTGTAAAACAACACATAAGTACTAAATTTTGATCCGTGAGGGTCCGTACTCCCCACGAATCAATGTTTGGAATCTTATATGTGTTATAACTGAATAAACAGCCAATGATTTACCAAATTTCGGTCAATGAGGGACCATACATTCCAAAAAAAAAAGTTTGGAGTCTATTTTATAAACAGGATCACACAATAATACCCTATCAAATAGCAGGTATCTATCCAAGAAGCTATCCCAACAGCATGCTTTTACTAGCACAACATCTATCAAAACAACATGCAATTTCTAATGCACCTTCATGGCATGGAATATATGAATGGAATATGATTTCTAGCATGTGCCTAAATAATGCATGAGATTACATAAAGTCATCTCATCGGTTGCAACTAAATAGAACCCATAAATAAAATATAAACATCACAATACAAGTGTGTCACCCTTCAGGGAAAATCAATTCAACTGTAAAATTATAGAATCAGAAAAATTGAAACACGAGGTCAATTGGCCTTTCCCTGTACACGGGTTTTCTATGCTCAGGAATAGCTTACTACCAACTACTGTTCTCTTCCTTTCCCTGAATAAGGCTCCAAATAGTATGTGAAATTATATAACTCCTCTGATACCAATTTCTAACGTCCCGGTTCCGGGTGTCACTCAACGGGTGCCCCGAACCCGGTTCGCCACGTGACCTCATGCACATTTCCACAAACACCGCTGGCTGCCAACTAGCAGTGAGGGCCCAGGTCTGATAGTGGGGAAACTATGCCCTGATTTGTCAAAGTGCAGCACATCGGAGTAGGTAAATAGTATACAGCAAGAGGAAGCGGTAAACAATAAATATAACAAAAATGGATAATAGATAATAACAAGGAAACCTCCAGTCATATATATATGAATATGAAGTATGTCACTATTATATAAAACATCCAAAACCTGTTACACTGCAATAAAATACAACCGATGTATAAGTACAGAAAATCAAAATTGAAAAGCCAGGGGCATCGCGAGCCCATGCTCGGTTCTATGCTCCCCTACTTCCCAGCAACAATCAAGTACCTGTATGGGGTCCCTTTCCCTTATCCACACCTGTAGAAACATAATCTCTTTGGGATGAAGACATGACCCAAATAGGGTGTGAGAAATAAATACCAGTAGGCACCCACCAAAGGCTCATGCCCAAATGTGTGAAAATATTGAACAATAGTTGGCAGTTGTAAAATGAAATAAACTAATCAGTACTAAAAAGTAACTAACTTTACCAGTTATATTTACATGTTATTATTCTTTTTAACATTAAATTTATGATATCACCACAGTGAATATTCTAAGTAAAAATGACAATGTTCTCAGATGCGTAAACCCTTATCCTTAAGTAAAGAGAAGCTAAACATAGGAATCTACCCATAGACATATCGAATATTGCCCACAGGCATACGAGGTGTCACCCACAGGAATAGAATCAACTTCCCATAGGCACGGAAGAAGTTTCCCACAGCTATGTAGTACATTGCCCACAAGCTAATCACAACTATTCCCTCAGGATAAACAAGTAATCGGGCCATTCCCTATATGTAAACAAGAAATAAACATGCAATTTATATCAAGGTAATTCTATAATCATTACTATAAAGGCATACCCTCAAGTATCCTGGCCAAACAGCTAAACAGAGGAACGCACCCCCGGGGTGGTCCTAGATCCAAGCTGTGATCCCAAACATAAGTTTATTTTAACATTTAAATTACCTATACAATAATAAGAATTTAATTCAACAAGGCCACAGCCATACGACACCCCATTCATGGGCGCGTATCACATCGGTAGATAATAACGAACATCAGTTGGAAATTAAACACCAAGCCACCTAACTTAAACACCCATGAATGGAATATGCAAACGACGACTTCTGAAACGTCCTAGAACATCGTGGATCTGTGGAAAATGAATTATCATTCAACCTCAAATAGAATCCATTAAAAGAATAATTGGAAAATAACACACAAAGAGAAGGAATCTCTTACCTGGGTGGTACAAACGTGATCGACGTTGAAAGAATCAGATTCATGACGTGCGATCGGGAGCTCTTCAAAGCTCTGACCTCCTCTCTCGGCACCAAAACGCATCCAAAGCCTCCTATGCTAAATGAGGAGGCCACTGCCCATCTTAACCGAAAAAAACAGAATACATGGCTTCTACTCTCAAGTACACGGTGTGTACTTTCCATTTTTAAACTATTCCTCTAGTGGATTATCATCAGCGTCACACTGTTCATCTGTCGATATGAGTACACGGTGTGTATGCCTCTCTACACGGCGTGTACTATCGCCCAGCTGGGCAATGCATTACTATTCGCCTGTCGACAGACTACACAGTGTGTAAATACAAACTACACGGCGTGTAGTCAGTTTGTACACATTTCATCGCTGACAAGGCTACACGCCCTGTGTACTCATCCCACACAGCCAAAAGTACACGACATGTGGAAAAGTACACGGTGTATAGTCCCGAAATTTAAGATTTTTTTCCAATTTTCCACATTTTCGAAAAACACATAAGGAAAAGAGTAAAGAAAAAACGTGTACCTCAAAAATATGAATCGGGTTCTCATACATCACCCAAAGACATTTGGGATCATAGTCCCATATCCATGGACACATCACATCTCTCCTAAAGACACATAGACTAAATTTAATACACAAAAAATACAAATGTAGTAGGGTATTGTGAACATGTAGGACCTAAACCTCATCCCTTCCACCTACCAGGCATGATCCCCAACATAAGACATGGCAACACATATCATCCCTTCCACAGACACCTGGGATATATCACATCACACCTAAAAACACTTTTGCTCTCGTCCCCAAAAGAATTACCATATAACATCTCCTCTAAAACACTTGATCTATGAAAACCTCTATATAGTTCACTAACATACCTCTAACCATCAATGCCTATGGAATTACTACCTCAACTAGAAGAGAGATCTGAAATGAGTAGGTACATATCAATCTATTATCTGTAATAGATAATAGGTAAGAAACCCTCATATAAATAAGTTTTTCAAGTCATAGTGCTCAACATGAGTGGTGTCTATATAGAAATCACAGGGAGTATACATGTATATAAATATAGACACATAGAAGTTCAACATATTTTTTCACAACCAAACACTAACCAACACAAAACTCCCTCACATTGACTAGTACCTCTGATTTAATAATTCCACACAGAAAACCGAAATCCATATTTTACATATCTTACCAAAATACATTATACAATCCATTCATTTCATTTTTATTCATCATACACATGTAACCACACATACCATCATTTGTTTTTCCATTAGTCATTTATATCCAATTAACCAAACCAATCCACATACATTCTAATAATTATTAGGTAGTTATTCCCTCACAACAAAATCATATAGCAGAAAATAACCACAACTCACAAAAATTCTATAATTAATATCGAACAATCACCTCCCCATCCCAAAATCACATCTGATAAACCACTACCTAAATTCACAAAAACAACATCCTAACAACAATAACACCTCCACCCTAAAAGAATTACCAGAAAACCATTACCTCACCACCCCAAAATCATAACAACACTACCATTTCCTCACCTCCACAAAAGCACAACCAAACAACTACCACATCACCTCCCCAAAACATATCCAAAAAACAACCACCTTTGTTTCACATAATCATAACCACACAGTCATCTCCTTAATACCCAAAAAAATTTTACACACAACCACCACCTCATATCCATAAAATCACTTCCAAACAACCACCACCATGCCACCCCAAAGCACGACCACACAACCTCCACCTTACTACACCACATTACATCCCAAATACAAATCATTGGCCTATAATAATGAACACAAATACAAATTTCCCGAAGGTTTTTTAACATATTTCACATTAGTTCAGGGGGTAATCATAGAGTCCATAATTTTGGGGAAACCATTTTGTTATGTAGATATATGTTGTTAGCCAATTTACATTTTAAAATGATATCACATCATTCAAAAAAATTGCAGTAAAAAACATATCATGTAGTTAAAAAAACAATAACATCCACAGTTATTAGAAGGGCATCAAGACTATACAATCTATCTTATCAAAATAACATAAATGGTTTAAAATCATGATAAACCATCCACATTTCCCCCTTCAATTTAAATTAGTGAATTATCTATCATTTATTAAGAAATTAAAACCATCCCGAATATATAAAAAAGATTAAAACCCTACCACATTATACATAATTAGGGAAAAAATGGTATTACCTACATTAAATAAGTTTACCAACTCATTACACACCACAGACTGAACCAAAAATACACATAAATTTGAACTAGGGATTAACCTACACCACACAAACATCAACAAAAACAAATCTATGATCAAACAACAAAAAATACCTATAGTGAATACCTTTGAAGAACAAGATAATTACATGGGAAAATGAAAAACCACTCTTTATGGGTCATCAACCAATAACCACTGGGACCGAGAGATTAAATGGAATGGAATGTGGATAGAAGACCCTTCATTGGAACTTAGGGACCATACCTAATAAGATAGGAAGGAAGAGGCTGAATGAATGTAAATTCATCCAAAATGGTAACACAATTGCATTGAACATTATTGTTTTAGGTTTTGTAAACATTTCAAATCATGTAATTCACAGGTCTCCTAAAATTTCACCTTTCTCAAGAAATCGCATCACATCATCCTAAATTGATTACTCATAATGAATTTCACTTTCACGATTTGAATCTATCTCCCAGTTTCATCCTCTTCTTGGATATTATCTATGAACCATATTGATTTACAATTCATGAATCACCTTTATAGATCATCAATTCATCTTACACGATATGATTTCCCTGCATTATCTATCTTTTATCACCTACCCCCTCCAGAAATGCTCAGAACAACCCCTAAACACATCCAATATCCAAAACCATCAATGTAATGGTTTGGGAATTCACATACTATTACATGGATCATGACACACTCTTTAGACATCTTAATTCAATGTGATGATCTTTTATTATAATAAATTAAATTTTGAAATCCTAAGAAAAATAAAATATAGGTTTCATAATAAAATAATTGAGTACCCCAATTCTTATAGGATTAACCATAATATAATTTTTTTCTCACGTAATAGGAATATGGGTTTCATAAATATAATTCCCAAAAAAATATTAATGATATTACCTTCTTGGTAAATACCCTTTAATAAATGAATTTTTCTATTCATTCATAATAGAATAATTTCTTAAGTAAAAGATATTAATTTAGAACTAAATTTGATAGCACGACACGTATGAAACATTGATTTTGAATAGGGTTAAATGAGAGAGAATGTCACTCTCCCATATATAAAACATTAATTTAGTATTAATATTATGATAAGAATATTATAAAAATAAATAAGAATAAATTTTATAAGACATATAAAAATTATAATTACATTAATGGAAAACATAATGACAAGAATTCCTTAACAATGATAAATTACTCCAATAATATTGATGATGGAACTTTGGGTGATTAAAGAAAACATGGGGGCATATTTGGGATAAAACTAAAAATAAATTCAATGAGTATAAATTAAGAGTGATGGGGAAATTTGAAATTGGTGTGTATTTATAGAAAAAGTGGTGGAATTTTTTAAAAATTTATTATTATATATATATATTTAGTTTTTTTAATATAAAATACATTGTATTACTAATGTTTTTTCTCATTGTTTTACACATTTAAAAAACAGCTATGAAATTTTAGTCAACTCAAACTGAGCATAATTTTTTATTATTTCCTTTTAAATTAGAAATAATATTTTCTCTATATTAATGTTTTTAAAATCAAAATTTACTTTTTTGACTCTATAATGTCACATGTAGTTTTGGAAATTGATTTAAAGATATTAAAATACTTATTTTTAATAAAATAACAGATTTTAGGTCCTTTAATTAAATATTTTAATTATTAAATAATTATAAAATAAATATAAAAACATAATATATACTAAAAACTCAAAAATATATTTTTTACTATTCACTAAAAAATAAATTATATGGAAAAATTATCAAATATTCACACTAAAGTTATTTCAATGTTATTATTTCAAATATAATTATAATTTTTTCATAAAAGTTTTATAAATATGAGGCATTCTATTGTTATATATAAACATATTTATTTTTTGAAATATTGATACTTTATAACATACTCAAATTTATAACACATATAAAAATTTCTGAGGAAATTATAAATTATTTTATGATTTCAAATTTTATAATATTGTTTTTGAATAATATTGAATTAAAAATATTATTTAGAATTCATGATATTATTATAAAAGTATATATAATCTAAAAAATTACACATATGTTTTTATTTGCATCCAATAATCAATTTATCAAATCTGACTCACATAAAATATTTTTTATTAAATAAAATTATTCTCAAAATGGGATTCATTGAATAAAATTTTTATTTATTCAAAATAATAATAATTTTATGTTTGTTTTTATTGGACACATAACCCCTTATTACACCCATGTACGCCATATGTGTATGGGGTGTGATAGTGTTAGTTTCATGGGGTGACACTTCAAACATTGATTGAGTGGCTATCCCTACTAATATTATATTATATTATAGGTTATTTCATTCATTCTTATTTTGTTGAATATTTTATTTATCTTATTCAAGGGTGAACCTTGTGAATCTAACTCATACAAATTATCTAAAAAATTAGCTTCCAATGACAAGACGCTACTATTTAAGGCCATCGATTCTGGTTTCCAAATCAATTATCCTTTTTTATATCTAGTAGTAATGAATAACTAAAATTATAAAATTATTGCAGTGGATATAATTCCCAATGATATTATAGGCCAATGGTTATATTTTCCAAGAATCATAATACTATTCAAATAGTCACATTGCTCACTATAAATCCTATTTCATCATTTAACTAAATATTCAATACAATTCCTATATAGGATGAATTTTAAGAATCAATGTTGTTGATTTGTTTATAAAAAATTTAATTTAAATATCATTGGAAATGGTTTTGTTGATTTCATAAGAATGTGGTGATCCATATTTTCCCATTTATGTATTTTTTTAGATTTTTTTCCAATTACTATGTTTTGAATATTTAATGGTTTCTTAACTAACTAATGTATGGATGCTAATTAATGAGATAATGTTTTTTGGTTCATATTTTCATTTTATGTATATAATAATATAAAATATAACACACATTTTATCAAGAATTAAATAACATTTAAAATTCCTAGGTCATTAAATTTTTTCCCTAAACAAATTTTTTCCTTGAAAATTAATCTAAAATTCTCAGTTTAATATAGGTAATAGTACTTCTATTATATCATTTCCTCTAGTTTCCATGAAATATATGCATACTTACGTCTCCTTTAAAACACACTAACAAGGTTATTTGTCTTGTTTTTAGAGCATTGTCTCTATGGTGGAAGATCCCAATTGAATACTCCTTATAAGAGAGGTCATGTGCCTATATTAACACCTATTGATTCATTAAAAGTAATGGATCAGGTTTTCACTTACTCAAGAAAGATAAGTTGAATCAATCATAAACATGAACCCTATATGGTGAAATTTCTAGCTGATAAGCCACTGGACCTATGCGATCAAAAATATCAATGGGGCTAATATAGATATGGATAAGGTTCCCTTTCTTTCAAAAAATCATGGATCTATCCCAAGGAGATATCGGTATAAAAGACTCATATATAACATAGTGTTATACATCTTTTTAATGCTTTTAGACATAAATCTTCTACTGACTTAGTGAATTTTTATATTTTGTGGCATGGCATGAACTTTTCTTCTATATATTTCCCAAGATTAGTCCCATTTGATTTCTCTCACTAAATTTATCCAACAAGTTGTATTTCTAAATAGTTTTCTATATAGAGTATCATAGTGGGTCATTTGAATACTCTAGTGGAAGATATTATTAAATTAGAAATCAATTAATTAGAGGTGTTAAAAATATGCACCTTTAATTTTATGTAAGTATATTCTCATAATTTACTCAAGTGTCTGAATATTACTTTGAATCTAGCCAATATTTTAGGGGTGATATGTTGTATTAAAATTCATTTCAGTATTCCTAGAATGTTGATTACTTAGATATAATTTCTATATGAAACATTTATATTTAGAATAAAGGATTTAATATGGTTACCCATGAAGCCACAAAAAATTATTTATGCTTACCATGGCATGTTGTTGAAGAGATAAATATTCTCAATTGGGGATGAAATGGGTAATCTGGATGAAATGACCCCCTATAACCAATAACACATTATATCCTTTACATATTCAATGGATACCAGTGATGAAGACTATTGTCATATTGTACCACTTTTATCATGGTAGGGGTATTGGTTGAAATACCACATTAAGAATTTGATGTTATGCCTTCAATTGTTGACACAATAAGAACCTTTCATTGTCGTCATAAAATACCCATTTCAATTTATTCCACCAATAATGATCATGTTGTTCCCTTCAGATTTTAGTTCTTTTAAGATTTACCAAATATATATATATATATATATATATAATAACATCATGCATCAAATTTTGTTGTATGCCTTTGATTGGTTGGAAACAAAGCTAATTATGAAATTTTTGTATATCTCTTTAATCAATATTGAACAAATTATACTTATCATTCTTCACAACCACTATCATATTTTTTATCATTGGTTATTGTCTTTAATCTCTCTTGATGTTCAATGGTGAAGATTTCTTAGAAAAAAATTTGGATTATATTGATGATGCACATTCCTTATTATTCTCATTCCCTATCTTACTAGGTCCTTGAACAATGGATCTCATTTAGTCCTCAATATTTCTTGAACAATAGTGTATTTTATACTTAATTAGGTAGTGAGTTTTTCCTCTCTTCTATGGTGATAACGGATTGAATATTAATAGATTTTATAAAGCTCCAACCATATCCTTTTTTCTAATGTATAATTAAATATAGATTATTATAAACATCCAAAATTGGTGTTCTATGAATATATCATATTTCTCACCATAAAGATAGTTCCTCTATATCTTCCTAGAAAAAAATAAAATAGTTATCTCTACATCATTCATATGACAATTATTTTCATGGGTATTTTTCAATTGAGATAGAAAAGTGATCACCCTATCATTTTTCATTAGAAATCACCCAAGACCTTTTAGATATGTATCATTATAAACAAAAAAACAATTTTTGAGAGTGTTTAGAGTTAACATAGTTTCAGTAACCAATACATACATTAGATCCAAGAATCATTCATCACAATAATATGCCCATATAAACAAATTTCCTTTTCAAATTAACTTGTTGAGTGGATTATAAATGCATGAAAATTATTTCACAAACTGCATATAATATCCTGCTGAACTATAGACAATATGAATATCAGTTATTAATAAAGTATTAGGCTACTTGTATACATCCTTTGTCTTGGAAGGATCATCTAAGATTCCATTAATGGTTAAATATTCCACAAGAAAAAAATGTACTATATATATAAATCACATTTTTTTAATTTTCCAAATATCTACACATTCATAAGAGTTTTTAATATAACCCTTAGAAGAACATCTTACCCCTTGAGACAATTATAATATATCAGAATTAACTTAATAAAAAATACCCTAAATTTGTTGTAATATTCTGTAAGGACTATATTCATTAAATCAAAAAATATAACTGGACCATTAGTCAAGTTGAAAGGGAATAAAAAATTTTATAATCCCCACATTTTGTTTGGATGGAATTCATTCAAATATCTTCTTTCTTAACACACAATTGATGATACCCATGTCAAAATTAAATATCGTTGGAAAATTATTATCCATGAATCTTGACAAATAAATCATAAATCCTGGGGAATGGGTAATTTTTCTTCATAATGATCCCATTAGAAACTCTATAATCAATACATAGTCACATTGATTTATCCATATTCATTACAAATAGAAGATGTTCTCCTTAAGGAGACAAAGTTGGTTTCATAAATAAATTCTCCAAATTAACTTGGAGTTGTTTTTTTAATACTTATAACAAAACATTTTTTATTCTATATAGGGTCATCAATATTTTATTGTATCCATGACTGAGTTTAATAGGGAGATTTACCTCTCTCTCTGAGGCAATTTTATGTAAAATGTCAGTAAATGCATCAATGTATTCCAAAACGACGAGCACATTTTCTACCCAAATACATTCATTTTCATATCCCTCTTCACCGATCATATCTATTATAAAGTCTATGGGAGGTGTTTTGACGAAAATCTAAGACCACGATAACTACCCTTTGAAAACAACTATAGGTTTTCTATTCATGACTACTAAAATTCACTTTCACTAATAGTTGATTATATCATTCTACATTGAAGATTGTCCCATCCTACATATAGATTAAAATTCCACTGTGGGAATGACTACTATATTTTTAATGAGATAAATGTCATAAAATATAATACATGATTTTCTATACGCTGTTGAGGTTAGGATAATCCCCATAAGAGTCTTGAATGATAAATATACATATAGAAACTCAAGTATTAATAATAAATTATTTTTAAATTATGTTAAATCAAGGAACATGTATAACTATAATCTAACAAAATTATATGGTAACTATGAGAGAACAACATTTATATATTCCACCACATAATTAGATACTTCAATTAATCCCTCATTATAGAAAATGAGATTCCATTCTCACTTATCTGATTTTAATGTTGTTGATGATTTACCTCCATTGTCTCCTAATTTGGAAATTGACTAGAGTAGTATCCCAACATTCCACACATAAAGCATTGAGTTCATGTTTTTACATTACCATATTCCAATTTTCATTACTGTTGAGAATGTGAGGCTTCACCCACTAGGATAGTTCTTAGTTATAATAACATATCTTCAACACTTATATCACATTCTAAAAATAATAAGGTACTTCCTTGAAATATTTTTAACACATTTGATGGATTGGGGAGTGGCACATTCTTTCCTCATCTTCCATGTACGAAACTATTCCTCAGGTTAGACTATATTAATAACATATTTTCATTTTACATATGTTACTATTGAATCTCTCTAAAATTCAATTAACCCTTCATAAAAATCATCATTACATCCTTGAATCATTAATAGTCTCAATTTTTTAAATTCTTCCATGTATGGGGTCTCAGTCCATCAAAGAATCCCTTAACCATTCCCTTATGATTCATATAAAATGTAGATTTATATCATGAATGTATTGTAATGTTCATTTAATATAATTCCTATGATTTTTTTTCTTTATTTTTTATATCTAGTGATTCATTAACCATTTTTTCAAATTAAATATGAAAATTATGTATTCAAATTGATTTTTATGAACTCTTAAAATTTAATAGAATCAATATATCTTCATGGATTATTGTTTTTAATCATTTTCCATTGCTAATCAAAATATATATCTATGAGGTATACTCCCATTTTGTCATTATATTGATAGGAATAAATAATTATAAAAATATATTTTCTATAGAGTAAAAGGTATTAATTGACATGTGAAGGAATAAATAAAAAGATTATCCAATCATGTTGAATTTGGTCTATTAACATGGTTATTATTGTTATTCATAATTCCAGATAGTTGACTCATCATCTTTATGATGTTTTTTATTCCATATTACATCATGTTAGGAAGGCCATCAGGTCACCATCCATTGCACTCAAAATTTACTAGGTTCCTCTAATTTCCATCCATTTTTATATCAAAAAACCATTGTAAGAGTTATATTACTTTTAGGATTATTATAATTTTGAGGGGACTTCATTTCTTAAAGCATCATGCTTAAATATTTCATTTATTAAACACCTCTAATAAAAATTAAATAATTTTATATCATTCATAATGGATCGTGAAAATCATGTATTAACCAAAAATATACCTCAGGTGTGTCAAAATATGTGTGTAGAAAGGAACATTTAGATGAATTATTCCCAATCCACACTATTTCTATACAATGTTTTTGTGATTTTTACCCCTAGGTACAACTGTTAAAGAGAAACATCCACTTTTATCATTAATATTAAGATTTAATTTATTGAAAAAATCTTTCATAATACTTAAACAAAATTCATTCTTGTTTACCTATTTTCAGACTTATCCCAAGTGTTCATAATAAAATTTTCATGTCATATTTTTACAAATTATTGAACTATCGTTTGATACTAACTATGGAATCCCACCATTTTATTTAAAAAAAATTTCAATACATAGAACAAAACAATATATAATTTAATATATTGTTTCTTTGAAATTAGAAACATAAAACATGAAAAATAAATCAAAATCCTCTAATACATATAATATATGTTTTCATGGGTTAACCCAATTTTAATTTAATTCTATCACATATCCTAGGGATACACTTCAAGGTAAAGTGGTTTTCATGAGTGTAGTAAGGTGATAAACATTAGAGACATTTAGCATGTGATAATGAGACATATGATTAAGAACATGATATATAATAATATAACATGATAATGATAACTTGTGGAATATAATAATAGATATAACATGAATAATAACATGGAAGTTTGGATGAAACATAAAAAGGATTAATTTTTAATAATATCATCTTCATTTATCACAATAGAGTCATAAATGAAAATTTCCAAGTTTATTCACCATGGTATTCCAAAACATGTCATATATCAATTAAATTTATTATCTAATGATTTATAGTGCTATATATTTCAACTATTAATATGTATTAATTTTATGTGAGCCACTTTGATCGCCATAAATAATTTTTTCATCAACCCGAGGAGACTAGAATATGGGTTCCATAAAATTTTTTTGAGTGCATAAGTTCTTAATGGCTTGATAGTAACATCATATTTAACCCACATAAAGGTAATTTGGATTTAATATAGGTAATTAAATAATAAATTTATTATATAAACATCCATTTGAGTAATCTTTTAGAATCAAATGGGTTTCATTATTCCCAGTCTATGAATTCATTATGTAAAAAATATAAATTCAGATGTAAATTCTGCCACAAGATGTTTATTAAAAATGGATTTATAAAAGTGTAAAATAACAGATAAGTAAGGTATCACATTAAGAATTAAATATTTTTAAAAGAAAGCGAATGATAAAATAATAAGATAATAAAGTAACAAATCCTATAGAAGATGTGTAGAAAAATAATTAATTGAATTGAGAAGATGATGATGATAATCACCATACCTTGAATAGTCTCTCTAAAGTCAAAAGAATGAAACCTTAGGGGCTTAATAAAAACAAAGGGGACTCTTTGAGAGGAAAAATTACAGGAAATTCTTGAATTATTAATTTTTAGTGTAGGGTATAGGTGATATTTGGGGTGGGTATTTATACAAAAAGTTTATGAATTGCTTAATGATTTCAAAATATAGATCTTTAAAAAAGAGGGTTGTGTAAAATAAAAAACCAATATATTATCCAAATGTTTTTTAATATAAATTTCAAATATGTTTTATATTTTATGATATATCAATCCATTATTTACAAACACATTTATTAATATTTATTTGTACATGGAATAAATAGAACATTTGGTTAATAATGGTTTTAAAATCAAATGTTTCATTTCTGACTTTGTAAAGTATCTTATATGTGTGGAAATTGATTGAAAGATATTTAAAAACATAATGAAAATAAATTAGCATATTTTAGGTCATGGATTTTTATTGATTATTAAAACCATACAAAATAATAAAGTCATCAAACATTCTAAAATCCCAAAACTATATAATTATTAATCACGAAAATTAATTTCTTTTATGAAATTATAAAAAATTGACCCTAAATTAATTTCAAAATGCTTATTTTCAATATAATATTTATTTTATCAGAATTACTATATAAATATTATAATTTTTGATTTTAAATATAAACAACCCTATTTAATGAAAATTATTGTTTTTTAAGACACTACCAAATAGCCGACATTTTTAACAACTTCAAAGGACATTATAAAATTATTTTATAATATCTATTTATAGAAGATTATTTTAAATTTATATCAAATTAAAAAAATTATTATTCAAAATAATTGAGTTTATTATAAATGTATGTATAATTTCTAAAAAATCTTCAAATATGCTTTATTTTCATCCAAAAATTAATTTATCCACTTGATTATACATAAACATATATTTTATTTCACAAAATTAATCTACAAATGGGATTGGTGGAATAAAAATATTCTTAAAAATGGAAATTACAAATTATGTAACTAAATCCAAGACATGTAACCCCTTATTACACCTACATATTCCAAAATGGTAAGGTGTGTAATTGTAATAATTTCATAGGGTGGCTTACCAAACAATGGTTGAGTGGTAATATATACTAACTTGAACTTATCATATATAAAATTCCATTCCTTCTACGCTTTTTGAATCTATTCATGATATAGGAAAATAGAATACCCTAGTAAATATACCTCCCTCCTATGTTATAATACATGGGATTTATATAGAATGAATCTATAGTTGAGGTTGTCATTTCACCTATCTTTATCAGTTATCATATTTCAATACCACTTTTAATCAATAATTTGGGTGGTAAAATTAATACAAATTTTTATAGTTCCCGATGGTCAAATTGGTATATGAATATATCATCCAATGGTAAAATTACTATTCTAGTAGTCATATTTATCCCTATAATACCACATCAATCATTAATTCAATATTCACTATAATTTATCATATGTTTATATATAAATTTCTATGATTTTAATGTTTTTAATAACATATTGTTTCATTTATATAGTTTTTTTCATATGGGTGATGATTTTAGAAAATTTGGTTGGTCCTTTTTTTCCCATTTTATACTTTCTATTTTGTATATTTTGTACAATTATAATGTTTGGAATTGTTATTGGTTTCATAGTTGACTATTTTAAAGTTCTCAATTCATGTGATATTGTTTTGTTTTTTCCTATGTATTTTTATGTATATAATATTATATAATAAAAAAACTTTTTCTATAGAAACAAATATCATTGTAATATTTTGGATCATTACAATACACTTCTTCAAATCCATGTGAAATTAAATATATGGAAGTTGTGAGTTAATATTCTATGTAAGTGTTTGAATAAAACTTATTCTATCAGGAATAAATAATGTATAACTAATACTAAAATGTATATAAACGAAAAAAATAAATATAATCAATAACTAGAACATGAATAATAACATTGTTGTTATAAATAATGATTAACAAACTCCACATCAATAATCGAATGAGCTTAAAAACTATCCATAGATATTATAAATTATTTAATAATCACATGGAACTAAAAAAAATAATATTATAATGGGGGAATTAATAATTACAAATATTATTAACATATAGTTAAGGCCTTATTCCAAGACATCATATATAAAAGGCTAAGTCCCCGACAAACTACCCAATATAGATTACCACCTAAGATCTATTGATGAATCAATGCCCTATAAAAAGCACCACACATCACATTCAATATCCAATGAATTACCTGTATTATTATTCTGAATCATAATCAATGTAAACATTCATTTTTGAAAAACAAGCATGCAAATAGTTAATAATTACCTGAATCATTTAAAATAACAATAAACCATCTAGATAAATTTCGAAAATGGTACAAAAATTCTTTGTACGTAGTCAAAATATTCATAAAACATCCCTATAAATTATAAGGATATTATCATTACATTATACCCTCACCATTATATTAAATAATGGATGTTCACATAGATTAATATACTATAAGAATACCACTTTAAATTTTCATGAGGAAAATACAAATTTTTCTTAGTAATACCTTATTTAATAGCAAAAATATTTCTAAAATATCAAGTAAAACATTTTATTTAAAATGATCCATGTAGAATATAACATTATGCTAAAATTATATGTGTTTTCTTGATAGTGAGTAAATATATACATTTTGTATGATTTAGAAAACATTCATTTCATATATTTCTAAAATGGATAAAAAGAACCTAGTTTAGAATATTACAAGTCTATTCATATAAGAAAATTAAAAAATAAATCATGGAAAAAAATATCTTTAATAAATATTTTTTGTATTTAACGAAACAATCATTAAAGAAAATTTAGAAAACATGGATAAGGAAGAGAAATGGTTTTTGATCGGGGAGAGAAATAAAGTAAGCTATTATAAAAAAACATTTTCACAATCATTTTAACTAAGAATGACATAATAATGTTTACTACTACATTAACATTTCATTAAAATGGATAAATAAAAAATATTGTTCTTATTATAGAATTATCATATAACTCCCCCTTTAAAGACATTACCACAAACAATCCCGAATAATGATGCGACTATAAAATAAACCCATACCACTTTGCTCAAATTTGAATCATACCCCGTGTGAAAGAAATAAATTAAATATAAAAACTCAAAAACATTAATATAAATTGATTAATTGTACATCATGTAAAATAGTAAGTATATATTCAAGAAAAAAGGAAAATTTGTTGAATATGGAAAAGGCCTCATAGAGTTAAAGTGAGAGGATAAAGCCTTACATTATGTATGAATTCCTTCATATGTGTCTGAACCTAATATATAGTAAATATATATTTAATATAAATATTTTAAAAAACTGTAATCATATATATAATACCATATATTATTTACTTATAATATTTTATGAACTATTTCTAAAAAATTCTTTATTAAAATTACATTTTCTAGAGGTAACTGAATCACTTTTCATGTATGTTTTTGTATAGATGATTTTGAAAAACTAAATTAATCATGGATCCTTCATCTTCATAATTTTAATCATCATATAAATATAATATATATTAATTATATAAATATTTATATTCATCCATAAATATTAGATATAGAAAATAAATCAACAATTCCTTGAGAAAGTAGGTCATACATAAAAATGAAAGTCGTTTATATTTTTATGAAGGATTAAATAAAATAAAAGTATTTAATAAATCACTATTTTAATATAATTATTTTATGTTTTAAATAATATAAAAAAATTCCATTTATTAAAATTAACATCAATGAATAAATAAAAAAACACTTTTTTACATTGCTTTGTAGAGGTAGTAGTCTACACAAACGCGTGAGTAATATTATCATTTAAGATGAGATTTCTTTGATAACAATGTATACATGATATTATAATTAATGAAATATAATTTTTCATAAATATTATATTTATATATATATATATAATAAATCACAATATCCATCCACGTGTCGTGGTTATAGAAAACAAATTACATCAGGTTGTGAGGTGATGGTTTTCTAAACACAAGATCGACAAATTGGATTATCATTTAATGAAAGTGAAGATTTTTATATGTTATTGCATTAACATAATAAAATCATAGTATATTTAATATAATATTTTTATGTTTTTAATCATATTTTATGAATATTATAAGTGTTTAGAGGAAGAGTTAAAACCAAAATGCTTGGATTTCAACTATACCTCTTCTTCCGAGTACTTATTTAGCTTTATTACAATATCCTTTATATAATGATTTTACAATCAATAAATAGATTATATATAATGAAGATTTATGTCAAAAAATTATTTATGTATGGATTAAAAAATCATATTTGGAAGTGGGAATATGAGAGAAGAGGGTGTTCTATTTTTTATGTGTGGGAGGGGACACACATTAAAATTTTTAATTGAATAAATAATTAACACATCTTTCATGTACTCTAAGGAAACAAATGGAAAATATAAAATAATTAGATTATATAAGGATGTAATATTTCAATATAATATACTTTTTATAAGTTATTAGGTCATTTTATCCCTTATATTCATAGTTTGGCTCCCAGTAATTATTTTTTTACCATATTTTTGATAATTATTATTCAATATTTTTACTGTTAATTATAATAAAAAATTATGTTTAGGTAATTATATAATATTAGTTATGATTATTTAATTTTTTGAATCCATTTTATCTAAATTAGTTTATAAAATCAATATAATTTAATATAAAAATAAACCTGAAAATAAAATTTAAAAATGGGTGTCCAAATAAAATGTTTTTATAAGTAAAAAAGTTTGTATAAAAAATTGAAAATATAACTCACTAAAATAACATAAATATGATTAATAATAATGAAAGTTAACCAATGATACATTTTAATGGATTTAAAAAATAATTTAACATTAATATGCATTAAATGAGAAGGAATTTTTCAATAAAAACTAATATTCTTCAATATTCATCGAAAAAATAATATTTTTAGAAAATTACACACAATTCTATATGAGATAATTTTGAAATTATGAATCAAAAAATTAATATCATTTTTTAAATTAAATATTATAAAAGTTATAATTGTTAATTTTATCAAAAGTGTGAAAACACTATGAAACTAGTTTTTAGAAACAAAGATATTTTATCAGAAAAAAAAATTTCCTTCTCAATCAAATTATATTTTATTTTTTCACTGAATTGACAAAAATACATTTATTCATCAACAAAATTTTGTAATTTATTTAGTAATATATATAGATTCAAATTTAAATTTTAGGTTATAATGGTAAAATAATTTATGTTTTACTTATATTAGGCTAGTGTGTATCACAAGTTATCAAAATGATAGAATTTATTTAATTAGAAATATATTATAAATTATTAGAGAGTTAAACTCGGAATTAGGAATGTTCTTAGGAAATTGTTTTCCCAAATAAGAAACTATGTAAAATTATTTTACAAAATCAATGCAATTTATCAAATTTAAATAATCACAATCCAAAGAAAAAATAAATTGATCATAAATAAATAAACATAAAACATATATATTAAACAAAAAAGGAAACTATAATCAATAACACAAAAAATAAAAATTTTATTTTAAATCTATACCAATTGCCTCATCACGGCCCATTATCTCTCACCAACTATCAAGCTATATCATTAAAAAGAATACAATAGCTATTAAAAAAATATAATAACCCCACATAAGAACCAGAAGGGAATCATAAGACACTACATACATCCAATATTTTATACATGGTGTGATAAAATAAGACTCAGTACCATTTCCCAGAGTTAGTGAAATATATTATGAAATTTAGTTCATTTGAAATGGATTGAAATACATTACGCAAGTATTATTTCACGTTTTTATACATGAATGAAAAACAACATCAAATTTGTGTATTTTTTACATAACATTACCCACCTGTTATTTTCAATTAAAAAATCAACATAGATAATTCATTTGAAAAAATGCATCGCATATTAAAAAACTTAAAATAATTTAAATTCATTTAAAATAATTTCATAAAAAACATTTCTAAACTAACTCACACTAAATTTATAAAAGGGAATGTGGAACTAATCATGTATTCCAAGGGACAAATTGTGGAAATAATATAAATCAACTGTGGTGACACCCACACATTAAATTATAAGTAAGCATATAAAATTAAATAATGGAAATCCCCTAAAAAATACCACCAACCAAAGAAAATGTTTCAAGGGATATACACGAGGTTGTAGTGTGAGATTGTTCTACACTTTACTGTAGATGGACCAAATTTATGGCTTACATTTTATCTTAACACAATCATTCTAATGATCTCACACCCCATCCTTATCAGGGGAATACCTAATGTAGTTCTATTTAACAATGTGAGATTATTAGAAAAAAAATTCTAGTGAAACATATATCTAGACATACCCCTTTGTGACCTAGGCTCCAATAACTAAGATAAAGATTCATTGATAAAAATATGACCATAATAATAGTTACCAAAATCCAAAATATAACTCACCCTCACCTATATCTAAATTATATAAATTAACCCATAAAACCATCATCTAGTCACGAACAACACCATACACACCCCATTATGGGGAACAAGTTTTGAGGTTTAAAGAGAGAAACTTGTATCTTAATTTTTATTTAGAAAGGAACCGTTTCAAATGATCCTTCAAAAAGAAACATAGTATGTAAAATGTTTTTATATAATTTTAAGTACTTTTATAAAAAAAAGTTCTTAAAATGATTTCACTTAAAATTGATACTGAAATCCATTTATGAGAATTGTATCCCATTTTTATAAAAACATGATAATGATTTAAACATAAATACTTTATTTTATACCACTAATCAAATAGGTTCAATAATTATTATAACAAAAAAATTTGGAAATAATCATTACAACATTATGTCAACACTTATAATTTCATGTTTCACATAAAATTTCATGGAAACATCTGTACCTCATGGAAATAAACATTAAACCTATTTTAGAAACACAATATATTTATCATTCTGAAATATAATTTATTAATTAATATTTTGGGAATATTAATAAAATAATTACATTATAATTAAAATAATATCACATTAAAAAATTCATAGGGAAACCGAAAGTCAATTTGTAAATTTCCAAAACACATTTTCTTTTATGGAGAATGCCCAAACGATAAAAAATATGACCCCAAAATAATTAAAAACAAATCCTATTATAATCCCCCTAAACCCCTAATATAATTATAATATCTCATAGGGTTTTCATGATGAATTATAATTTAGTGAAAAAATTGTTGTAGAGGAAGTGGAATCAGAGTTTTACCATGAAAAAAATATCTATAATCAAATATTTAGAGCTAACAAATGGACATGGGATGGAGGAGAGCCCTTTTTTGACACACCCTTGATTTTTTGAATATTGGAAGAGGGGAATTGGGGTATAAATTCCTTAAATTATAGCTAGGATCATTTATAATAAAACCCATATATTAAATTTAGGATACTTAGATAGTTTTAGCATCACAGCATTATAAACCATAGTCAAACCATTTTGGCTCTATGGGACACCCACACCAATTTCAATTGGTTTTCCCACATCATTAATACGTTTTTTTAAAATGTGTTAAAAATTTTAATTTAAGTATTTTTATTATTACATCCTATTTTTCACAAAGATCAAAAAACTGTGTAGGATAATATATTGGAAACAGACATAGCCCAAAAATCATCCCCTGAGTTTCCCTAAAATCCACATAGTTTAACAAAAACCATGATCGTACCATGAAATTAAAACCATAATAAAAAAATTATTTATAAGTACATTCCAATATTCTCCATCATGTTTTCTCTTATCTTATGCACTTAAACCATTCTTCAGATGGAAATTGATAGAAGAACATAAAATTTTGGCCCACTCTAAAAATTAAAATTACCCAAAAATTACATTATATAAATAAATCAAAAATATCCCATGGTGTTACAAAATTTATCTTCATAGAACAATAATATTTTTATAAGAAAAATTTTAATTATTTTTATTATTTTTTTCCACTCGTGTAAGGAATTGGTGATTCATGTAATACTTTATCCATGGTTGTGATAGTGCTCACATATTTCAAGTGAAATTACTATCATCCAATTGATGGGATGGAGGTAGATAATAGTTTTTCCATTAATATATTTTCATTTCGTTATAATAATGATATTAATTTCATTATATTTTTATAGTTTTAATAGATTTATAAAAGGATGAATAATAATGAAATGATAATTTACTTCATTTAGACAATTTCCTATTCCTTTAGTATACTCTTTTTTATAACAAAATAAGGTATTTAGAATAGTGGTTAATGATCACATCAGGGGCTTAGGGATGAGGAAGGTGAATTTTGGATGGGAATTTGGAAACATTTTTTTAGGGAAAATAAAATTGAAATGTCTATTATGATATGTTAAATTTAGTACCATTTCATACACAAAATTAAATAGTTTTTGCACTCATATTCAATATTATATGGGACAAGAATGTAATTTTTAAAATAACATATGGATCCAAAATGAATCATTCATTATATGATCCACACTTTATCATGAAATTTACTATTTCTATAGTTATTTTAAATAAAATAATAAAATATTTTGTAACATTAATTTCCCATTAAAATAATTTTCAAGACAATTCTTACTATTTGACATAAAAGATGTCTATAAAACAAAGGATTTATAATTTTATAATTCATATTAAATATTAAATATAATGGTTAAATATAAAATTAATGAATAAGTATATTTTATATATATTAAATCCCATTCTATATTTTTAGACCGTTTAGTTTGACTCTTCTCCTGCTTTTGAAAGAGTTTTATAGATGCTATGAGTAAATTTAATATAGTAATAGTATTATTTATATTTAAAAATATTTTATGAAAAAACTATAATTTTATCATCACCAATATTCTCCATATACTAGTTCTATAAATGTTTTTTAATCTCATTCTTATCATAAAAATATTTCAAAAATAATATGTGAGAGTGGGATAATTTTGTGAAAATGTAAACTTTTTATAAGTAATGTTATATTTTAAAAAATTGGATGAAATTATAATTAAAATAGAAATGTTATACGTAATATATCAATAAACACTTTATAAAAACATTTATCATCATAGTATTGTGATTTCATAAAGCATTAAATTCGGATTTAAAACATTTACCATATTTTAACATTTACCATGGTGAATAAATTTTAATATGGATACATATTTTTATGAATATTAATGAGATGGAACCTATTAAATAATTTAAAATATTTGATTATAAAACCACATACCATTTTAAAATATATAATTTCTGAAGGACAAAGAAATTAAATTTTATTAAAATGATGACGAATGCAACAAAAATAGTTTTTTATGGGAATTATTTATTCATAAAAAATAATTTACAAAAAAAAATTCCTAGTAATATTTAAAAAGAAATATCATGGTTTATCATTACAAATCAATAAAAACCAAATAATTCATTTTAGGGTTTAATTAATTGAAAAAGGGTAAAATTTTATTTCATTTGAATAAAATATAACATGGAACTTAAATCGTCAATTATAGATTTATAAGTTCAATATATAAAAATAAAAATCTCTATTTTACTCATTAAATATATTTTTAGTTAAGGAAATGGATTTAAATAATTTATATTTATTCTTATATAATTACTATTTCCAAAAATTTATTTTATTTTCAAAAAGTTTATTTTTTGAAATTCACATAAAAATTTAATCATTTAAGTAAAATTACCAAAATTTAATCAATTAAAATATCCACATATTGACAGTTAAAATGTTGTTAATTTTATAATATTTAAATTATTAACATTAAAAATTTATCTCTTAAATAGTATGATCTAATACATAGAAAAAAAAATTTATTTACATTTAAAGTTATTTCTTTTTTCAACTGTAAAATCATATTCTTTCCCTATACCATGATAATATTATTTCTATGATTAACAAAAATAATAAATTACTACATGAATATAGATTTATAACCTATATACTAAACTATAATGAACCTTATATGAAATTATATATGGAAAATATATTTGACCATTTAGTAAAATACATTTCTAATCATAAAGATAATATAAATATGTATGCAAATGATTATATATAATAATTTGAGACATCATACAAACATATATACATGTGTACAGAAAATACATTATTATATATATATATTCATAATAATCAATATTAATATACCATAAAATTAATATCCTATATAAAATACAAAGAGATCTACATTACCACTAAAGAAATTATATTCATGAAATTTTATCAATAGTCTAGGCAGATGTTTTTTATGATTAGATAATGTTAAATTTTTAAAAAATAAATTTCAAAAGTTAAAATATGAATTTCAAAAAAAATTATTAATTCACAAAAATGGATATATGAATTCATATAAAGGTAATGTTAATATATATAGAGTGGAATAAAAAGGAAATGTATAATAGTTTTTGAAATACCATTTTGTATTTCTAATATATTTTTAAGGATACATATATGGAAAAGAAAATCCATGTGTGAATATTTTGATATTAGGAACCTAAACCATTATTAATTATAAGAAATAAATGATAATCCTGAGTAAATAACGATTAATTTAATAATATATTTTATTATATTAAACTAATGTTCAATGAATAATATTAATAACTCATGTAATGGAGTTATACAAAATAATTGTTTTTAGTGTCATGGTTTCAAAACAATAAATCTATATGGGAGTGTAACATAAAATAAATTTATCTATAATAACTAAAAATGGAAAATATTATCCAAAATATCATAAAGAACTTTGAATATTTCAAGACTATGATATATATAGTAATTAAATATATTTTCTCCACAATTATTTTATATTAATATGCCCTTTGAATGAGTATCTAGAGGCATATCATGACAGTAGGTCAATTTTTCTATAAGAATCTTGATAAATTTATCTTCCATTATGTTGATTTTGGAAAATTATTTTACGCTTCTATTTTGATACATATGGAAAAAAATTCCTAATTAATATCTATTATATAAGAATAATTTAATCCTATTATTTTCTATTTTAGTTAGTTTCTTTTCTTAATCCATCTCACACAGAAAAACAAATAAATAAAAAATGCTATTTTTTCAATATTAATGAAAAAATGTTATTTATATATCATAAGATTTACCAAAATATCATGTTTTTCATTGCATAATGGATTGAATGACAACATAATCCTCTTATTTTTTTTGAAATTATTGATAATAAAAGCATTATCCTTAGTAAGGATTATTCACAAATTAAATATAAATAAACCATCATTTGAAAAAGAAATAAATTAATCAATAAAAACTATAAATAAATATCAACTCTCCCTATTAGAAATAAATCGTTCTGTAAAAAACTAATCTGTAAAATTTATCAAGATATTCATAACCTATTTCAAAACCCAATATTTTGAAAACTATACTGATGTCTTCTTCCAAAATCAATAAAATATTTATCCCCAAACAACATTACATGCTAGAAAATTCATATTCTAAATATATATACATGGATCATATTATCTATCAAAATATATTATTATTTGTTCATCATTATTATAATTAATATTAAATAATATGTTCAAATTTTGTATGATTAGAAATATTAACCTAATAATTATACATGAAATAATATCAACCACTTTGATATAAAATCACATACCATCTATTCATTTTCTATATAAATTTTTTCATATAATATCCCAAAATATATAGAAAATATATTATAATTTAATATTAATCATCGAGTAACCAAAATCACTTTTATTTTCACAAGTAAATATATAAATTTAATCATATTATACATACAATTTATTTTAATCATTTTCCCAAATGAAAATAATTTATGTTGGCTTTCACGGATATATAAGTGATAATGTTTCTTTATAAAATTATAATGTATTCTTTATAAAACACAAAATAAATATCTAAAACTATTACTAAACTCTTTTATATCTTATCTAATAAAATCTAAAAATAATTTTTGTTTCATTATATTATAATCACCAATGTACTTATTAATTCATTAAGGAAAATAAAACTCTAAAATTAAAATCACTATTATCATTATAACATTTAAATTTATCTAAAACCTATACTGATACAAACTATGATATCTCACATATAAAAAATCATTAATTACATGATTTATATAAATTATTTCATTTCCCAAAAATTTCATTCCCTTTTAGGGTTACAGTTGAATATAATTATGAATTATCTTATTTGAAGAATAAAATTACTTATTGATACTGTTTAGAGAAATCAAAACTATTTAAAAAATAAAAATTCATTATTGAATACCATCATATCATTTCTGGATTAAGAAATAATTATTGTTTATGTTTATTTTTAAGACTTGAAAAAATCATTTTGGAAATAATGGATTATTAAAAAATCATGATAAGGTGTCATAAATAATGAAAAATATTCTATGAAATAAAAAAAATGAAAAAAATGAATTATTTCTTATAATCATAGAACTATAGGATAATATAAAAATAGAATCTGACTAAAAATAAACTTCACTAATAAATATATTTATAATAAAATAACTAAAAAAATCATATAAACTGGAAATAATTTCATATTATATTGAAAAAATAAATCTTAATTAAAAACCCAAATCATTATAAAATGAAAATCCTTCCTTTATATGAATCCATTGTCATTCAAAATATTAAAAAATACCATTATTTATATAATCACATTGTTATTTCATGAAATCAAAAATATTTCCATTTGAAATTGTTTAAAGAACATGAAATACATCAAGCCATATTGGGACCTCATATAAATTTCACTAATACAATGACCCATACAAATGAATATAACATATCCATCTAAATCTGGTAAACAATATGGGAATAAAATTACCAAAATAGTCTAACATTATTTTTTATAGAGAAAAAATCATTACACAAAACATTACATATATAAATATTTGTCTTACCCATTATAATATATATTTCCCAAGTACAATAATTTTTTAAAAACTAGATTCTTTCTCATCCTTTATAAATCTAATAAAAACAATTATTCAAACCTATAATCATAGGAACCTATTCATATAAAAATAATAGAAATATCCTTTTGAATTGATAATTCTGTCATGAAAAATTTCACCGAATAATTGGAATTTAATTTTCATTATATAAGAAAAAACATGAAGGCTAATATTCATTATGAGTTATTTAATAAAATATAGAACATATGATCATGAAAAAAATATCAAAAATGATTTTCCATTCACATATTTGTAATGAAATTATAAATGAACCATTCACAGTTTTATAAAATGATTTATGTTAAAACATTTCTATAGAAATACATATATATTTATAAATTATTCTAATGAATCATTAATTTTTTGATAATAAATATATTGAAACAAGGTATCATTTGATTATTTTGAAGAAAATGGGTTTATATGAAGAAATAAAAACATTTAAATTACGGTTTAATAAAAAACGCTAATATGAGTCCTAAGCCATTTTATAAGACATATAATATTCAATTTAAAAAATTCATATGAATTATTTATTTTATTATTGACCATAATAATTTTAAATTCCTTTATTAATAACTTTTTATTCATTTATTTTTTTCATTTATTTGGTAAATCATTGTTGTCCATTCAGAAAACTCCCCTACAATAGATTTGGTACTCTGTTCATAGTCCACATTATTATATATTATTTCATCATATCAAGAATTATTTATATACGTGTTATTTTTCATCCAAACATATATTTTTACATTTCATTAAGTTATAAAAATTTAAAATAGGAAAAATAAATGATTTTTATTCCTGTTGTAGGCATTAAAATATTAAAATAAAATAATTATGTTAAAATAAAAAAAATATTGAAAAGTAAAGCATTTAAAAACATTAATCATGGTATATATATCATATTTATTTATTAAAATAAATTTTAAAAATAATATTTCTAGTGATCATGAAAAATGAATTACATCTGTCATTGTGGTAGTAGTCTGTACCTAACACATGAGACATTTGTATTTCCTAAAAGATATGAGGATAGTATATAATGGAGTTCCCAAACAAATAATAACATTTAATTAGAATAATTATACTAATTTAATTCTATTATTGTTTTTATAATGGACTTGTGGGATGTAGAATAAGAACTAATCATAAAAGTTGTCAGTTTTGTCAATTATCGATTCCTATAAAATCAACCATTCAGTAGAACATAATAAATATGGAATAGAGGATTACAGATACAATAATGGTTTGGGGATGTATAAAAATAATAAAATTATTGACCTAATATGGTTAAGGTCAATGATATTAAAATTATATGAATTATATGATATAAAGATTACTATGAAACGAAAATAAAGGCACTCAAATTTTTTAATAAATATCTTAATTATCATTATATATTATGAGATTATTTATTTGGTCTATTTTTTAAAATAATATTTTAATTTTAGAAACACAAATTATGAATTTTTTACTAATTACCCAAGTGTCGTTTCGATGATGCATATGAGTTTTAGATTATTATACTATCATTTATAGTTAAAATGAATTGGTTTAATAAATTTTATTTATTAATAATAACTATTACCATAAATATCCCATAATAATATATTATCTTTATTATCATTTTAATCAAAAACTATTTTAGTATAATAGTTTATGGGAGTGATATTTTTTCATATATTAGTATCTTATTTTAATGGAAATTTCAAATTCCATGAAAGTGGATCCAAAATTAGTAATAATTTATTGGGGATAAATTATTGGTTGAAAAATTCTTTATCCAATCTCTTAATGGTGTTTTTTGATACTTTAAAGTGTTAGTCCTTAATTTATCAATGTTATTATATTTTAGCTTTTACAGTGGTGACTAACATTTTCAATGGAAACATAATTTTTTGAATAAAATAGACATTATAAAATAATTTTATTACGATGTATAAAAATTTTAATATAAATTTCTAAAATATTTACTTTATATATATCATTAACATTAATTTTTATAACATTATGCTTGATGAACCCAAACCAATTTAAAAAAACCGTTCTATGCATGAAAATAAATTTACATCAATATAATGTATAAAATTGATCCCTATGATATTTATTGGTTTATTCATGAACAGATAAATCAATTAAAAGTGTATCATTTTGAATACATAATAAAATTTCATTGACATAAATATTTTTTATTGGAATAAAAAATAGCATATTCTCCAAAATGTTAGTATATATTTTTAAAGGCAACATATCAATTACCAATGAATTATTTTAATATTTATATGAATTCAGTGTCTATAAAATCGATAAAAATAATTTTATGTAGTTCTTATGTTCTAATGATGTCCCAAAATTTATGGTTTTAGAAAAAAAATATTTTCATTCCCTTAAATATAATAAATTATAGAAAAATCGAAAAAAATTAACCCTAGATAATTATGACATGCCAAAACCAAAAGAGAAGTCGAATCTTTATGTGTTAAAATAAATTATTAACAAAAAAATATATCTTCTTTAAATGAATAATCTTATACTTTTATAATAAATTAATAATAAAATTCTATAATTATCAATACAATAAATTTATATATAAATAAATGTTATTTACATAAATGTAAATTTGTAAAATATCCCACCAAAAATCAGTTTAATGAAAAATATATAACTGTTATATAAAAAACCATTTCTAAAATACACATTACATAATAATTGAAATGCATAATTTTTAGCTAATTGATGAGATAATGTAATTTTAGATATGATTATAACATACATACATCATTAATTAATATATATATATATATTCATAACTATTAGTATTAATTTACCATAAAATAAATATTAAATAAATAATATTTGGGTTGTTGTAGTTGGTTAGAAAAAATTATCTCAATTTGGGTGTTGAATATGATGTTAATGTTGGGTTATTTCATTAGATAAGAAATTCTCAAAGGATTTAGGTTGATCGCATGGTTTTTTTAGTGAATGTGATTCTCAGTACATGTACTTGTAGGATATTAGGACAAAAAAATGTGTGTTCATTGAAAATATATTGTAGTAGATATAGTTATATAAGGTTTGGTCCCATTTTTATTTCATGGATGTTATAAAATTGGACATTTAATAGATATTTTAGTTACTATTAGGTGTATTGTCGACAAGGATATGGTTTAGTTTTGGAATTTATATCCAACGACAGTTTTTGATGTCAGTTAGTTATGAATTAATGAACTCCAATGTGAATATTTTATTATCATGCGGTTGGTGGAATTAGTATATTCCAATGCTAATAGGCCAGTGGGATTTGAGAGATAGTTGGTGCAACATGGTACTGGAGAGTGTATTTCACATGTGATCTAGAATGATGGATATGTTTAGGTTCAAAATGAATCAATAAAGATCTAAATCAGTGTTTATAGTCGTTGAAAACATGAAACAATAATGGTTTAGGTAACATTGATATGAATGTCTGTGGTAAAAATATTGTCATGTCATTGGTAATATGGGAATTTAGATTTTTCTATGTTTCCCAAAGTCAATGTTATTTATATGTTATTAAAGGGAGACATATCAAGAAAGAGAATATTTATGGTGAATTTATTTGAATACTCTCTCAAGTTTGTGTTCAGGGAGTTTTAAATTGATTGGCATCCAAATAAATTTGACTTGATATCAATTTTTATTTTTGGTTCTAAATGTAAAATTATTATTTTATAGTTCTTCTAAAGTACATAAATGGATACTTTTGAGGGTTTATTGTTTTTGGATGGGGTATCGATATAGTTATTGTACATTGAATGACCGAGGAATGTTGGGTGGTGTTTACAACCTGCCATTGGGTAGTAATTTTAGGGTGTTAGTTACTCAATGAGAAACTAGAGTCGGATTTCTCTACTTTGGGCCCCCATCTGGTTGGTGAAATGTCGTAGATTCCCAAGGGAGAATTGGGTTCCAATAATGGAGATCCAATTTCCATATATAGCCTAAAATAATTGTTTTAAAATTAGTGAAATATGTTATTTTGGAGGAGTTTATTTTAACCTCCCTCCCCCCCCAATTTATCCATATTATAAACTTTTAATTAAGGGAAATAACACCCACAATCTTCTTATTGTAATCTACATATCTCTAGTTATATATGGTTTTTGTAATCGATATTCAATGCAAATTTTTAAATTTTTATCATACCAATACACCATGTTGCTTCCTTACTTGATTTAATTTAATTTAAATTTCCTATGTTTAGGGATTTAAATTAAATTACACTAGATCATTCATAACATATTCTGATATATAATAGATTATATTGTCAATCTAATGGATAATTCAAAATTATGAACAAACTCTATGTCGTATGGTATCATTATGTAATTTCCTTACCATGATTATTATGTGGTATTTTAACAATAGGTATGAAATTTGTTAATTTATTTATGATTATTATTATATCTATGGATGAATATGTAATTGGGGGTGTCTTTGGATATATCCTCACCATGTTGTTAATGCCTTAATCCATGGGATGGCCATTGACGAGTAATTCCTTAATAAATGAATATTAATCAATTATATAATATATGTGAACTAGTTGTGTAAATTAATTATAAATTAAATAATAATAAATAAAATTATTGTTATAGAGTTAGGACTAATGCTAAAAGATGATATCGATTTGAGTCGGTACTAGGATAGTGGTAGGTAATTACAAACATAAATGAGTTGGATTAAGGTATGTGTTCTCCAAAAAGTATCTATATGGTTTATTCATCATACAATGTGATATGTTACAAATAATCTCTCCAGTAGTGTGTGATCAACAATAATATAGAAATTATTTATTATTCCATGACCTGTGTAAATTGTTTAAAATGAATAATTCCATGAGTGACCCACTGGTCATAAATATTTGATTCATTTATCATTTATTATTATAGAAATTACCTATATTTTAAGACATATAATATTTAGGCATAATATTTTTATGAATATTGTGGATTAGATTTTAGTGTACATCGTTATTGGTTCCTTATAATCATATGAGTAGGATATGTTATTTTTTGAGGGTGGTCAACTGATGTCATAGACATTGTAGAACTAGTGTGTTACATAATTTATTTTGGATAATTGACTAGAACATATGGTGAGTGTTTCTCCCATTATGTATATATATTTTTTAGGATAAAAAATTATTATGATTCATTATATATGTTGGATATTTGAGGACTAGCATAGATAATACTTAATGTTGTGTTTTAAATTATGAAACCTCATAAATGAGTTGTTTAGTCTATCTAATATTGTCTATAGTAAGAACATTTAATGGTTATCCAATGGTATGTCATGGAATTACATGGTGTCTTTGTAATGTGGTGTGACATAGTTTATCATAGTGGGTACCCAAGTATTATGATTTTATTTGAGATAAATATAATTTAACATTACAAATATTGTAGAATTAGGGGAATGGATTTTCGGGATATGTTGTGTGATTCAGAGGCAACCCTAGGGTATGTGTTGTCCACTGATATAAATGTTTCCAATCCTTTTGGCCTTGGGATATATATGTGTGACTAATGACAAGTTTTACTTCTTACAAGTCAAATATATAATGATTTACATTACATGTCTGGTTATGTATGATAAACTATGTGGCTATGAATATGTGATACGTGGTAAATATCCGACCAACCTCATACAGTTATTGATGTTTGATTGTATTGTGGATATATATTGTAACATCATGCCCATTTTTATTGTCTTGAGAAGGTGGAAAGACATTACATGGCCTTATGAGATATCCTCAATGCGCCAAAGAATGAGAATAAATTCCAAGGACTTCATTAATAAGTGGCATACAATATTCCCATTAAAGATAAAATGACCCAACTAATCATTCAATCAAAAATAAACACTGAAAATGATGCATTATGAAAATGTAAACAAATCATAATAATTAAATTTATATCAAAACAAAACTACAACGATGTACCATAGAGGAAGAAAACTATCATAAATGTAAACGATGTAAAAAAATAGTCAAAACTCACCAAAACCACATATAACTCCACATATCTAATTTCATACATGCTCTAACTACAAAAAATTGTTCATGTATACTGATTCACCTACAAATAAGTGTTATGATTAACCTTTTCCCATGCCTCGATAAATGATATATATAATGTACCACAGTGCCAAAGCATGGGTGAGTAAGAAATTCAAGAGGCTTTCCCCAAACTACATCCCTACTCATTCCAATATAATAGAATACGCTATCAAAATTATATAAAAAATTATATAAAAAAAGTGTAAATATTTTAAAATAGTTTATCACAAACCAATAATATTTAAAATCAAAATTATCTTCCATGCCAAAAAAATCCTTCCATGGAATCAATCAAGAAAGTTCTTCTACACCATTTCATATCCCCTATTTGGAATATCCCATTTCAATCCCAAAACATGAATCCCCATATGAATGCTTCATTATGATAGATCCATACTCATTATTAGTTTCTCATTTATCTACCAAGTCATCACATGGTAATTAATAACCCATGTTCCATTAATCCTTTAGCATCGAGCACCGAGTCATATATCAACAAGGCCTCTAAAAATGCAATATGACACACACCAACCCATTATGTCGACCCATTCCAAAAACAACATTAAAATACTATTTCAATAAAAAAATTAATACCATTTCCCAATACCTTAGTCCACAATCAAACCAAGAAACCATTTTTTAAAAATGACTTTTTAAACCCATTTAACAAAGAATTTTATGCAACACTTCCATAATTTCTATAAAAATCAACATCCTACACAAACCATCACTGAAGATGGTTTCTACCATTCATTGAAAACAATCTTCACAATAAATTTCAATCAATATGATCAATTTACAATGAATCCATCAAGTTCTAATAAGAGGCTACTAGAGATAGGCCACCTACCTTATAAATTATGGAAAAAAAGAGGAACAACATGAAAACGCCCATAAAACTAGGTTGAAACTCCAAAAACATACCTCAGATCTCTTACCCTATCAACAAAAGTCCAAATATTACCATTATTTTCATCATTAAACATTCATTTATCTATAATATACTAGATCTAGGGAAATTAATGAGGGGAGAAAGTAGTTCTTAGAAAAAAATGAAAATATACAATAAATGAGTTCTTACCATAGGAATCGAGATTCAACGCACTATGTAACTCCTTTATATCACATCCAAATTGATGATAAGAGGTTCTAAAATCAATCTTAGGGATAAATCATGATTTAGGGTCTACTTGGATCAAAAAAATGGTTAAAAACATAATCCTTAAACAGATCTATTTTTTAGGTATTTTTAAACAGTACACAGTTAGTTTCATGGTCAGGAATAACATGGGGCCAACCGGGCTCTATACAATTCCCTAATGAGTACCCCTTATGGTTACCGCACTAAGTTATAAAAACTATTAGTGAACCAATCAATATCCCATTATACCACATTGCACGGTTCCTCCTTGGAATCCGGATAGTTTTGAACAATAAAGCGTATGAATGTGCACTATATCATTAGCCCCTGCCTAATTGCGAATAGTTTCATGTAGGAGTTTTATGTTTTCCACAGACCATGTTCAAACTTTACACCTATATAAAATCCCACAAAAAAATCAAAATTGTTTAAAATCATTCTTAGACTTCACCCACACACATTACATACATAAAAAAATAAATGTTTTCTTAATTGAATCTGGGGGAGCCACATTCTCTCCACCATTCACATTTCCATCCCTATAATGTAAAACCCCTACTATCCTAAGGCTTTTCATTCCATTTATCGAGCTTCTCTTTTCCTCATTCCCTTGCCTCTTATAAAATCAAATCATGATTCGAAAAATCCTACAATAGACTGTTTCTTTTTCCTTGCAATACTATATCATTCGAATCCAGAATTTACACTGGAATGTACACCATGGAAGCATCTAACTGTTGGTCAATGTGATCCCATCAAATAACATGTTCGAGATCAAGATTATAATTTTTCAACTGATATGCATGAAAAATATTATGAGCTACACTGAACAAGGGTGGATGTTTAAACTGATATTCAACCACACCATCCCGTTCATGTATCTCAAAGGGGAATATGTATCAAAGAGATAAATTTCCCTTGCTTCCAAAATTACAATGTCCAGGCCATGGAGATATCCATAAAAACACATTACCACTAACCTCAAACAATAATGACTATCAACAATAATCATCATTCAATTTTTGATGACCATTTTTCATCTCTATCCATTTACTAATCAACTGAATCTAATTTGTTCTAACATAGACAAGACTCCGCAAAACTATTTATGCCTCACCTATTTCCAGCCACCAATGTGGAGAATGAAAAGGTATCTCATACAATAATTCAAAATGATCCATTTTTATTGAGTCTTGATAACTGTGATTATATTAGTACTCCGCCATTGGTAAGTGATCTACCCTTGATCTAGCAAAAATAAATTAAGAGATCTCAAAACATATCTTACTACATTTGTATAATCCTTTTGTATTTCCCATCCATATGAGGATGATACACCATAATCATAGTTTAATTATTCTCATAATATTTATCTCAAGGATTTCAATAAATGAGTTGTAAAAATCATTTCACTTTCTCATACAATCAAAATTGTCATGTCATTCCTTTTAGCCGCTTCTCTGATATATAATTTTCAGAAGCCCTCTATAATATAAGATTAATAAATAGGGAATAAATGCTACAACATTGTGAGTTAATTCACTATCACCAATATAGAATTTTGTTTCTTAACAGTTCTTGGGAGACCATTTACAAAATCCTTAGCTTTGTGCCCCCACTTCCAAAAAGGAATAGCTAAAGACTATAACATGCATTCTAGGTGTTGATGTTCTAAATTAACCTACTAACAAGTTAAACATATCAACAAAACTCAAATACCTTTCTTTTCATGGTGACCTACTAAAACTATGCTATCAGAGCCTTATACATATTTTGAATCCCAAGATGAACAGAATATTTTTAATGGGGGTTGGAATTAAGAATTTGTTCCTAACAATCTATTAGTATAACCATCCAATCTTTAAACAACAAAATTAAACTCCCATCAAGTTTCTGTCCCTCAATATTCTTCACACCAATGAGTTAGTAATCCTAAAAACACATTTATAATCATAAATATATTCATATTTAATAATATCCCCAAGATTTGGGGGAATGAAAACATGAAAGAAGATCACAAGAAAACCATGGTCTACACATTTCCCATGCATGTCTTTTATTACTAACATCAACTTCCACTGATTACATTCCTCATTTTCTAGTTGTACATATGAATTTCGGTTTAACGCATACACCACCTTATTTTATTTACATAGTGTATAAATAATGTCAAAGTCAAAAAATTTGAGATACTTTATCCATATTCTTCGTCTAAGATTCAAATCTATTTTTAATATAAATATATTCTATGCTCTTATGGTCCATAAACATTATGAATTTCTCACCAAAGAGGTAATGTCAATATGCCCTCAATGAATGGAAAATGGAATCTAACTCAAAATCATGTGTTTGGTTGTTCTTATTATGGAACCATAATTGTCTTGATCCATCTGAAACAACATGATATCACTTCATGAGAACACATCCCAACCTAGATTTTGAAGTACTACAATAAAACAAATACCCTTGTCCTAATTCCAAAAAAATCATGATAGTTTAAGGTGTAAGGTGAACGATAAGCTCTTTAAAATACTCATTACATTTATTTTCACATTTGAATAGAACATTATTCCTCTTTTTAATATTTCATTTCTAAATATAGTCCTCAAAAATCATGAACAAAGAATCGGTAAAAACCCACTAGACCAAGGAAACTATATATGTCAAATATATTCATTAGGAGTTTACAAGAGATAAAAGCAACTATCTTTTCTCAATCCATAGAAATACCTTCATTATAGATTATAGGGCCGTGTAAATTTCCAATTATATCCAAAAACACACATTGATAATTTTGAAGACAAATGATGACCTCTCAAGATACACAGCATTGTTTCCATGTTTGGTTCATGATCAGCCTTTTTCCTTGAATACAAAAATATGTGAACCTAAAAGACCACCAAAAAATAATCCATATATCTTCTGATTATCTGATTCATCAATTCCATAAATATATTTCATGAATTCATAAGAACAAAAGGCATCCCTATATACTCATAATGTCCAAATATACTCCTAAAATCATTTTTTATATCTTCTTTTAGAACCTATAATTAGTAACATCCTAATCGCATGTAAATACTGGATAAGTAATGAGATCCACTCAACTGATAGAATAATTCATCAATCAGTGGAAGTGGATGTTGATTCTTTATCAGAAATTGATTATGAATAAGATAATATACATATAGCCTTATAAATACATATGCCTTTTAGAGAAACAAGATTGGTGCCATCCATGGAGACATGCGAGGATGAATGAAACCTTCTATTTATAGGTCTAACAATTTCATATTCAATTTCCCTTATTCTATTTGTGTAATACAATAATATGAAAGGGAAACCAGACTAGTCCCAAGAAGGATATCAATTGTAAACTCCACTTCTCTTTTGGGTGTAATCCTTATGAAATTTTCAGATATGAGATCTGGAAACACATCCACAACCATTAGAAAACATATTTCATTGATATCTTCTATTGATGCCAAGTTAAAATATAATTATTGGTATGAGTTAATTCCAAATGATGTTTCCAACAAGACCATTACGCTAGCCTTTAAGATTTGGTCCCCTTTAATAATATTATCAACACCATCATTTGTCATAAAACTAACCTGTTGGATATAATAGTCGATGAGAGACTTGAACATTGTCATCCAATCAATGCATATGATTTGGTCATAGACATCCTCTAGTAGCACATAGATATCCAATATCATATTGAATCCCCCAAAAATTATATAATATTCTCTATAAAATGACTCTATATTCCCTTTGACCAAGAGGAGTTTTATGTTTCAACACATAGGACATTACCTCATCATTTAAACTTAGAAAATCAACATCATGAGAAGTAATAAATTAATGGTGTGGACCTATATCAAAAAAAGGATTGTATAGGGGTATATTTAAAATGAATCATACCACACAATATCAATGATCAAGAAGGATCATCAAAAATAACTTTCTCATCTCCAGAAAATTTCTTACTCACTACAATATGATCCTTATTTCATGTTGAGAGAATATTTTCTAATGTGTCAGGTTATTCCTAGAATCACCATCACTAAATATATTCACCTGATGAGAGGTATTTTGATGTCCTTTTTTCTTTAGATCATATTATGCAATTGATAACAGATATGTTTCACAAAAACCGTACCATGGAGAAATATGAAAATAGTTGTAATGATGACCCATTTTTTTGTTATTGTGGAATGTTCTTATTGGTTTCAAAACTTTTCACGTTTTATGGTCGAAGAAACAACATTGGAATAATAAAAATATTGTAATTGTTCATTGAAAAATGATTTATTGATCTCATCATTTTATTCTGCATCATTCCACTACCTTAGAAATAATTTTCCCTCTTCCTATTATTAACATCATTAGAGATTAAACCATTTCTTATTTGTTTCAAAATGATCCCCCAAACCTTATCTTTGGAGATGTTACTTTCTTTCACCATCACTCTATTGACCATCTCTGTGTAACCCCTAATACAAAGCACATTAACATTTTGGAAAATTTCTTACCTTATCCCAGATTTAAAGATTTATTCCTTCAATGACACAGAAGAAGCCACTTAGGGTGAAAAGAAGACTAAATTCTTAAATTTATCCACATAATCCATCACCATGAGGCTCTCCATCTTCAATTTCAATAATTATATAGTTTTATATTCCAAACCATATGAGAACATAATTTTTATTGAATAATTATTTAATAACATCTCAATCTATCCATCGGTATAATTTATCCTAAATAGTGAATACCACAATTGGTGGGCAATATCCTCTATCATACACGTCACCAACTTGACTTATAACTCTATTGGATGGTATTGAAAATTGATGATTTGATTCAGCCTATTAAACCACACTTGTACCTTCTATAATTCTGGATCACCATGAATTATGGGTGTATTCTATTTTTGGAACCATACGGAATGATCCACATGTCACGGTTCATGACTCATTTTCCTTTTATCTACTTACTGAAAATAATGAACTACGCTCTAAACTAACTGTTAGTTCACCTATGGTTCATGTGAAACCATGTTCTTAACAGCTTCTCTGGTTGGTTTCTATAATGCCTATTATATTTCATTATCTATAAACAAAACAAACCCCATAATTATCACTCTATAGAAACTGAAATAATAATAATTAGATATTATACTATATCACACATATCTCAACCCTTTTTTCCAAAATTTATCATTTTCCTCATTCATTCATTTTTAAAAATTTCACCATGATTTTTAAAATAATAAAATTTACAAAAAATTAATTTCATGACTTCTCAAAATCACACATTTGAAAAAAAAATTATCATGTTTCAAAAATAATCTTTTTTACATAAATCATTACTCAAAATGAAATATTCATCCTGGTGGGAGGTAATTAAAATAATGCATGTTATGATCGTATTATTGGATAATCCCCTGAAAATTAAATTCCAATTACTATAAGAGTCTCCAAAACCCTTATGTACCCAACTCCCTGGTAACATTAAGTAACACATAAAAAGGATAGCATCAACTTTTTATTCACTTTATTTCATATCCCGACAATGTTAATCCTTCCAACCATCCCAACAAGAGGAATAAACTAGATTTATTCCAATTCCAGGACTGACGGGTCTGATGAAAACATATTATTAAATGACTAAACAAGATGATATCACTCGTAACATACTACCCCTCCTTATTGGAATAGGTATGTAGAAGGACATTACCTATACTTAAGTTACATCCCCAAGGCACTGGTGGATGTAAATAAATTCCATGGTTTTTAATAACCGATGGGGGATGATTTTCATTTTTATGATAAATCAACCCAAACAAATATTTCATCACAAAAAAACATAAATGACACATTATAAAAATTTAAACAACTCATAATAATGACGTTGAAATCTAATCAAAACTAAAAAAATGTTACATAGTGGAACAAAAATATTATCAAAGTGCACTGTTGGAAACAAAACCAACATAACTAAATTAAAAGCAACTTATATCTAATTTCATAATGTGTTTCATGCTACAAATCCTCAAAACTACCCAATAATCATGATGCACAACTATATATGTGAGGCTCTATACCTTTTCTTATTTCCTAATAAACAATATCTCCAATATCACAATGTTACAATGAATGGTATAGTAATAAACTCAATATGCTTTCCTGAAATGACTTCCCTACAAGCACCACAAAAATATAGCTGGTCAGAAAATATATATATAATTTAAAACATTTTAAAATATTTCATCAAAAAATAGTAATATTTCTCTGAAAAATAGTATTCTAGACCCAAAAATTATTTCACAAGGAAAAATCCAAGAGTGTTATTCTATAACATTTCATATTTCCTTTTTTGGAATATCCCATTTTAATACAAAAAACCATGCATCCACTTATACATTCTTCATATGACAGTTCCACACCCTTGATCATTTTCTCATCGATCTACCAAGTCATCAAAAGGTAATTAACATCCCATGATCCATTACACCTCAAGCATTGAGATCCAAGACAAACATAAATCATGATTCGTAAAATAGAGTATGAAAAAACACCAACACATTATTTTAACCCATGCCCAACCATCAGGCCAATACCATTTCCATAAAACTAATTTTTATTGAAATAATATTCCTAAAACCTTTTCCCATTATCAATCCAAACAAACATTCTTAAAATCATGACATTGAAACCATTTCAAAATTTATTTTTCAAAACACATACACAATTTTTACAAAAATAAAAAAACTACACAAACCGACTCAAAAGAGGGGTTTTACCATTCTATGCACACCAATTTGACAATTAATTTGAATAAATTTAAAAAATATGGACTAAATCCTTCATCTTGAAAAAGTTGAATTGAGAGTGAAGTCACCTACCATAAAAAATATGGTGAACATGATGAGCGACATAAACACCCACAAAACTGAGCTAAAATTCAAAAAACATGCATTTGATATCTTCTAAGGTCAAAGAAAAGACAACATTTAACCATTATTTGAATAAAAGACATTATATATATATATATCTCTGATGTGGACTTGTTCATTGAAACCAAGAGTGAAAAAAAAGTATATCCTAGAAAAACCAAGAAAAGTTACCATAAAAGAGGACTTACCAGGGTACTAGGATACAATGCACCAAGAAACAACCTTGGACCACATCCAAAATGATTAGGATAGGTTCAAGGAATTTGTAAGGAAGAAGTCCTAAGTTAGGGTTGATTTGGGAAAAAATAATTGTTAAAACATAATCCCCACCCAAATCCACATTTTATGATCTTTTTTTATATCATGAATAATTAACCATATTGTTATGAAAAATCAAGTTCTAAGCAAGATCCACCCACAAACATAAGGAGGACCTCAAATTGTTGGATTACATGGATATACAAATCATGTGAAAACCAGGAAAAATATCTCTATACCACATTCAATGATTCCTCATAGGATTCCACACCGTTTGGGAAAACTATGTGCCTTCCTGTGTGCCATAACCTTAGCCATTGTCTTACTATGCATGGTATTCTATTAGAGTTTAATGGTTTCGACAAACCGTGATCAAACATTGAAACTATATAAAACCACCAAAATCATTCTGAAAGTTATCAAAAACCTCCAAAACCACACCAAAAACCATAAATACTTAAAAAATAAAATAAATGGTTACTTACATAAAACTATGGGTTCTATAGATACTAATGTGGGTTAACTATCATGTTAGTCAATAATGAGTTATAATGCTAGTGATAGATGATTTTAACGATTGAACATCATTCTAACCATTAATATATTTGGTTATTGGATGATTTTTATTCCAGAAAATTATATATTATGATGTGGGTGGATGGATTAAGTTTTGGCTTCAGCATCATGTAAACTATTAAACAACTTATGTAATTAGTTGTGGGGTATTCCAACATGTGAGGTATTTTGTTGTGGTTTGGGAATCATGTAAATCATATATTTTCTTAGGATTATACAATATTTTGGTAGGATTTCATCTCAATAATATAAAGGTATATATTTATTAATATAGGATAGATACGATTACACCTAATACATACTTCTACCAAATATATAAAATGAGATTTATGGAATGATATTACTTGTTGGACATGACACCATTAGAGATGGATGTAATGTTTTTGGTCAGATGTGACACCACTCATGATGGGTATAAAATTATGTAATAGACACGATACCACCTATAATGATGTTTAATTATGTTGAGATGATATTAAATATGATATGTATAATGGAATCATAGTCTTACATTATTATTTAGAAATATTTAGTGACACTTAGGTGCTATATAGACTTGAAACATACCCACTGAGGTGGATTGGTTTGGACTTGTCATCTTAGAATGTTTATGATGATAGTTTATTATTTATTAGTTATAATAAAAACCCATTTTAGTGCTTTAATATAGTTTATCTAATATGGAAATCCATGGGGGTGTCTTATTGAGTTGAATTAAAACCCTGATTGGGCGCCTCAGTGCTTTATAACCTGATAAGAAGTCATAATTTCCTGAACATTTTGGGAAGAGGCTTGATGTAGGATGGTTGAGTTTGATATCATGGAAGGATTTAAATTATGTGATCTTATTTTGTATTAGAACAAGCTGTTGGTTATTGCCACTTTTTTTTTTGTTTTTTGTTGGTTTCATTATGATCTAGTTGTTGGAAAATTTATCCGGTTATGCCTGAATCGTGTAAAATTTAGATTTCTCATTATATACAAAATTCTTTTATTACATTTTCTATTAAATGTATAATTTTCTTTGATGATTCCTTTTAATTTGATTAAATATCATGATGTATAATTATTTTCAATTTGAGTAATGTTTTATATTTTTTCCCCTAGTTGGTACGGTATCGTCCATAGTAATATCATATGAACTTGCTTCTAGTAGAAATAATTTGGAAAACATAAGGTGAATATGAGTTCATGTAGTGATTTTTTTTGATCATATGTTAGGTAGGATGTTCCGGAATGTTATAAAATTTACAATAGTCGATAAAAAAATTATCATTTTACACTATAAAAATTTTCAAACAATTTCTATTACAGTTCTATTAATATATTAATTTAAATTATATTACAGTTAATTTCTCTTACATTTATAACCTAAAAATTTCATCAAATAAATCAAAAATTCCAAAATTCCCATGTAAATATAAAGGGTATTTTGAATCCAGAAACACGTGGATAAATAATTTTCAATTCAATAATGGTACCTTATTGTGAAACAACTCAAGTTTGAAAAATTCTATGTATATTCAATATAGTGTTTCTATATTTCATGTCAAAAATCACATCATAATAACAAATCATTTCACAACACTATTTGATATTGTAATAGTAATTTATTTATTTCCTTGTATTATAAATGAATTTTATTTTGAAAAATAATAGTTGGAACCTTTATATTTCTTGAAAAACAAGAAATTGATTTTATAACATAAATAACTCTAAATTGCTATAAATTGAAATTAATGTAAACATAAATAATATCTTTCTTTATTACACTAGCATAATTATAAATCATACTAAAAATTCACTTCAATGTCAATAATGATAATTACATGTTCGTATTCCCACCCTAATTAAATATTTTTACGATAAAAACATAGACATATCAATTGAAACATTCGAATAAAAAAATTAAAAATGTAATCATTTTTCATTACAGAACAAAGGAAATAATTTTTTCAATTCAGAAAATGAATTACCAATCCTAGAATTTAGAAAAAAAAATTTCATTATCATTGTATTATAGATGTATATTTATATTCTATTAAAAATTATTAAATATAGATTACCAAACTCAGTATTTTAATGCATTGTTTAATTCTTACATAGATAATTCATTTATTGGAACATAATATTAGCATAGTGAAGCTATTAAAGTATCTATTTCAGTTATACATGACTTAAACAATGATATTACACACATAAACATTAAAATAAATTAAATTTATTTTATTTTATTGAATAAAAATTATAAAATCATTCATATATATAGTGGTCAATATAACGTTATTTTCCACACTATAACATAATTTTATTAATAAATATTATAAGTAATGTCAATACTATCCCTAAATAATTGGAACCACTTCTATATAAAATATTTTATTTTCATCAATATAAATAAAAAACTATATACAATGATTATCATCTTTGTAATATGGTTTATTTAGAATTCATATCGGGAAGAAGCCCTTGCGTGAACCATGTCTATACCCATTTGGTATTTCAATAAAAAAGGAATAAGGATTGAGCATACATTATTAAATATTTAATACTGATCATTTTGAATGATTTGTAAAAACAAGGTATAATATTTCATTCTCAAGTCATATTCATTCATTCTCATTCATTCAGTTTTATAGGAAAGATGGTCGGATAGTGATTATTTATAGATGCTTTGAGAATTTTACTTACACTGAGAATGCATAGTGGAATATATATTAATATAAATGCATTGCTACATAATGGGAGAACTGTTATATATAATATAATCATGAACATTTGTGATCTCCTGTATATATCTATAGGTTTTAAGAATGAAGTGTATAATGTGTATATTTAACCATTAATATGACTAGTAAAGAAACAAAATTGATGCAATGCATGTGTGAGTACATGTGTATGCTTATACACATCTGATTACCTAATAACATGAATAAACAATTATGTAGTGTAAATTTTCATAGTTTTTAGATTTTTGAGTCTGAATTTGGGGATGTAATTCTATCAGTGTTTCAGAAGATTTGTGTATTCATTTTTTCAATGTTAAGAATGTTCAGGCCTTCAACAAAAGAATGATTTTTTTCCAATATGTTTTTTACTAAGGAATCTGATTATATTCAGTGATAAAAATTAATTTTTAAATTCCAACTTTAGTGAAAAAAATATTATTTGTACAAAATATAGTGTGATCCAATTAACCTGTGGGTGAGGTTCTTCAATTGATATTTCTATAGTGGATCAATCATTTGAAGTTGAATGTTATAGATGGTGGTCTAACTAGTTGCTGATAAATTTTATTGTGGGGACTAACCAATAACTATAAAGAAGGTGTAGATAGAGGGTCAAATGAGAAGTTGAAGGCGAATCATAAGTGGGGCTAGAACAATTTTGTAATTAGGGGACTAACAATTTACTATTATAATCACCATATGACGTAGGGGATAATCCATATTGGTGGGTCTAACTAAGACGACATGGACTATATCTTTATACCAAACCTTCTAAATATCCTTTTCTATTGTTTTTTCATTGTTTTCATTTCTTGTAGGGTAAGGCTGATTATCAAAGATGATGGGTCAAGAAATAAAATTCCATTGAGGATAATTCAAAAGTAAATGAATTTTTAAATAGAGTATACCACTAATTCACTCCCCCCATCGCAATGGTCTCTAATTTATCCTTAACCACTTCATAATGACTACGTTCATATATAAAGGATATATTTCAATTTCAATTTCACCTTAATATTTTATGATATATTCCCATAATTTCATTTTATTTTTTCTATTTTTTATGTAAAATCAATATAATTCATTTTAAAAAAATTACACCACATTCCCTCAATATTTAATAATCATAACATTATATATTTTAAAATTTAATAATATAATTCCATTTTTTCTAATATTTGAAAATATTAGATATAATTTATAAAAATTTATGTGCATTTAATAAACTTATTTCTTTATTTAATATATACTTATATTTTTATCATTATAATACCACAATATTTTACAGTATGTATCCTCTTAAATAAATTCAATTCATTCTATAGGTTACATTACAGATAAAATTATTTCATATATTGTTAATCATTAAAAACAACATATAGAACAAACAACATTATAAATTAATAATGAATGAAATAAGAGTCTTTTTCTAGAAATGAAAGAACATATATATATGAAATAGTAACAAGACCATTAGAATAATAATATGACCCTTGTGAATAGTAATGTGTCCTACATTATAGTAACCTTACCTATAAAATTTTATAAAAATATAGGCATTATATAAATTCTAATACGATATAATTATTTTTTAATATATGTAAATTAATATTTTGAAAATACTAATTTAAGGATTCGTATTTTTAAAAATTGTAAATTATTATTAATAATTTTATAATTAATATATTTATTTAAAAGAAAATTTATTTTCTTAAAATATATTCATGATTTAATATTTTTTTGTCTTATAATTATAATATAACATTATGAGACCTTAATTATGTTTTCAATGTTTTGTAAAATCAATAAAAATTTTAAAATTGGTATTTTCCAATTAAATGATTATTTAATTAAAAATTATGTTTATCATAATTAGAAAATTATTTTAATATAATGGAGTTCATTTTTAAATTCTAAATGTTGAGAAATGGATTTGGTGAATTTTTTAAATTTTTATAAAATTGTTTAAATTCTTCCTGAATTGTGAAATACAGTAATTTATGATAAAATTAAATAAAAGAATTACTGAATCATGGATGATGTATAGATGATGTAAGAACCCATTGGATTGAATAAAAAATAATAGTTACTATATTTATACATTGTAATTATCACTATTCTTATTCTTAATCAATAAAATTAAACAAATGAATAAAATAATCAAAAGTACTCATCTCCCACCTCTATAAATACCACCCCTCGCCACCTATTCTCCTAAAAACTCAAAATCATTTATTCTAATTCAATTTTTTCCCAATACTCATAGAAATAATCTTACCTAAATCCCTGATTCTTTATTATCACCAATTGACCAATCTCGAACTCCTTAATAAGGTTATTAGGGGGATGATATTCTAGAGGTAAAATCCTTTTTTGAGTTAATTTATATTTCATTTATATTTCATTTATTTAATTCTCCTTCATTCACATACTCTATAAAAAATTATTGATACTCCATTGTATTATATATAATTTAGTTTTATTAAGATATGTAAAAATCCCTCAACAACCACATTCTCATTTCCCTTTTATTCTAATAAGGAGAATTTCATTCATTATGTGTCGATTTACCATCATCATGGATGACGTGTTTTCATTTTTAACTACTCACATAAAGGATGGTAATAAAAATATTATTTTGATTAAATAATATTATATTATAAATATTATATTTCATATTGTTTTTTGGAACTAGTATATATACATAATATTAATTTATATAACAAAATAAGTCTGTAATAATCAAATATTCACATAAATAAACTAATGTTCATAATTAATGTTTTATATAATGAATCATCCTCGAATATTAAAAAATTGTCATATAAGACCATTTAATATTTATTAATTCCATTCATAACATATAATTTCTATTTTGATGATTTAATCCCTATTTATACAAACTTCTATACATGTATACTATTGAACAAATCATGATAACCAAGGAAATGAACACTCCTGAATGACAAAAATTGATCTTTTATCTCATCAAAACTGATATAAAAGAACTTACTTTAAATATAATAAATAAAAAATTGTTTTATCTTTTATAAATTATATAATTAATGAATTTAATTTCATTATCAAAGACATTAATACCTTGCACAGAACACTTTCGGATAAATGGTAAGGGATTCCCCCTAAACATCCATTTTTCATTCCGGTTACACATTATCACTATTTATCCTAAAATTATTCATAATTATTATTTTTCTAATCCTCCTAAATTGTGTGTTTATGTTCAAAAAAAATTCCCTATCTCATTTATTCTTCCTTTTATGGGGAAATTCATGTTTCATAAGGTTCCTTTTTCAATTAACCCCATTAAGCAAGCCCAGTATAAGGTATCTTTTAAATTTATTACTTCTTTTTATGTACAGCCCATAATATATTTTATGGAAAAGTTAGTTTTATAAAATTACTCGTATTATCATTAAAAACAATATTTTTCCCTTTGTTTTTATGTTATCAATTAATCATTTTCTTGTATTAAAGACTGTTTTATATTTTTCCATTACTTTCACTTAAGTGACTCTTTTCTAAGGATTCTTGGAAACTATTTTTAGATGATTTAAATTTATTTATACATCATTTATCATGATCTATGTCTTTATTTTTGTATTAATGTCTAATAATTATTTAAATCCATTCATTCATGGGAACCATTATGATATTTTATTTGACCATTTATTCCTTATGTGTGGTCTATGTATGTTTCCCTTTTAACTATGATCATCATTCATTTAATATTCATATCTCTTATACCAGGGATATAAGTATTGTATTATCCTTATGAAATATTTATGTGAGTTGTTTTTATTGAATTGGATCTATGTATGATTAATGATTTTGATTTTCAGTAATGGGTGGGACCAGGTTGTAGATAGCCCCACTATGCATTGAAATGTCTCATGAGGCAAAATAGTGGGAAACAATTCCATCATGTTTATTTCTAAGAAGAATTTGATGGGTTTTTACCCATATATTTAAACCATCTGGAAAGTATAATGAATCATTTTATAAGTACAAAACACCCAATAAATTTTAATTTTCTTCGTTCATATTCATTTATTACATCCCATGAGGTTCCACTATGATAAAACTTATGGCTCATTTTCATTCTTAGTTTATTGGTGGAATGTGTTTTTTAGATTTTTTACCATTCCATAATGAATAAATTTTTATTTAATTTTCTTCACTATTTATTATTTCATATAACCCTTACTAGGTATACGAGCTCACACTTTTATTTTTGTCCCCTCCCCTGGCAGTGAAGATAAAATCAGTGAATAAGTGAACAAATTTCTTTTGTTATGCCACATATTTAATTTACAATGTAATAATAGAACCATGTATGTATCTATTTATTTAAGATTAATAAACTAAACGATATTTTCCTATGTTTTTTATTGTATATATTTTATTGTATAAAATGACCATGGAATCTAGGGTTACGGTTGTTACAGTTGGCATCATATATTGTATTTTAAAAACATTATAACTCTATTTAGATAAATATATTAGAGAACATAAACATAAGATATAATTTTAGGTTAATATTAAAATAACATCATAGAATGTTAGTAATGTGGGAATTATGTGTATTATTCTTCCATTGCTTCCCTATCTAGATACTACTAGTGAACATGGTTCTGGAGCATATTTACATCGGGAAAACAACTTCGAAAAGGTGATTGTTGCCTGACTTAGAAGAATGTAGTAGAAGAAAATGGGTGTTACTATACACCTAGTTCAACACTTCCGGAGGATATGATTATGATAATTGTCATTTTCATTATAAACAATTATGAAAGATATAGAATTTAATATATCCTCAATGTAACCATTTCAATGATTATGAGATTAGTTATACATAAATTTTGAATTAATTTTATGTATTTTTATAGATTAAAATTATTCATTATGATTCATAACCTTATTTAATATATCATATTGTTTAGAAATGATTCCTAATGGAATGAATGGAGTCAAATCCCCATATAAAATGTAGGGATTTCCCCAATTTTCATGTCAACATAGTTAGTATTGGACCTAATTACATAATTTCAATATTTAGAAATCATACTCATATTATGGAAAATAACCATACTACACCTATTTTGTAATGTTTCATGTGGATGAAACCCCCTTATTTTAAGGGGAATACAAATCATGTGTGAGATGTGCAGTGGATCAAGTCCCTTGATAAGATATTTCTAGCATTGGAATGTAACAAGATAGATAAGTTAGTGTTGTAATTCTATTTTCTGAATGGATATGTTGATAAATGGTGGTCTAAGATCCAGAATACTATGGACGAAGATGAAATAGAAGACATGTAATGAATAACTTTTAAATAACTTTTCCCTGAAAAATATTTAACACAAGATAAACAAACTAATATGAATATAAAATTCCTTTTCATAAACAATGAGGAAGAAGGGAGTGTTTTAGATTATGAGGATACCTTCTAAAGAGTATCTTGGTATGATATTGATTACATACATGATTCTGAAGATAGGAGAGATCATTTCTCTAAAGTTCATAAGGAATTTCATCGAATGGAACTGGATTCTCAAAGATTTTCATCATATGATGAAATATTATTCTGTTTCATTGAAATAGAGAATTAATACTCAAGATCATATATGTTCAAGGGGAATTGAATATAATAAGAGGACTTATAATAACCTTGGAAATAGTTGAATCATCAATGAAGAAGAAGAGAATGGATTAATTTACATTATATGAAAATTGTGGAAAGAATTATCATTGTTAATTATTTAAATTAATGGGAGTTTTCTATAAGTTTTGGAAAAATGGTCATCGAGATAATTATTTAATGGGTAAGAAACAAATAAATGATGATCAATGATTTAATTGTAATAAAATGGAGAATTATTCAAAATATTATCCTATGAGTAATGGGAATCTACCACATCAGAGGACATGGGCACATATTCAGGATTATATCATCAGTATATGTGATGTAAAAGTACCTAATGATATGGTTGTAGTTAAATTAATTGTATATTCAAATATATACAAAACTTTATTTGATTCTGTATCATCACACACTTTTAAATATATCCAATTTTTCATGAAAAATAAACATTTCCCTTTTTATTTTACAAGTGAGTAATAAGTAGTAAAAAATTATTGAAGTCTCATTGCATGAAAAATGTGTCGTTTTGTCAACTTTTTGACACATTGTCAAGACATTTTATCAAACTATAATTCTTAGTATAAATTAGAATTTTTGATTTGATATTCAGATAAGTAGTAAAATTGTTATTTTAAACTATTACATGTCCTCGAGTAATTCTTCTAACCACTCAGTTGGTCCCAAAATAGGGTGTTTACCTTAGGATAATAGATTGAAAAAATCCTAGATATTCGAATTTTTTTAGAATAATTAATATTTATTATTTAATAATATAAATATTTATTTGTTCACATAGGTTTGTTCGGAGATAAATTCTATAAGCTTCATTATATTGAGATTCCATATCCATTGTTTAGTTCATAAAATGATTTTTTTTTCAAGAGATGAGTAAAATCTTGTTGGTTTTGGGATTTTTTTGGGACCCTTTTCATTTCATTTCTTTTTCTTCTTTTCTTTGTTTTCTTTTAATTTATTTATTGGTTCATTCTGCTTCCCATGTATGCCCCTCTATGAGATTTCATTATACACAAATGAGATAGTGGAGGGACAGGGAGAAATAGAGGGTGAGTGGAAGGGATTTAAGAGCCACGGTGAATCCCTCGACACGTTGGACAGACGTACGATAACCGTGGAATATGGAATCAAACGAAGAATCGGCAGTTTCCACCCAAAGGTAGGGCCATTTATTTTTTTCTAGAAATCCCCCTTATATTCGTCTTTATATGTTTTTAAGCCCTATTATTCTTGTATGTGTCCCATGGTAGTCTGGTCTATTGTATGGGTGATGAAAATGATGGGTTTTGGTGATTCAATGGCTCAATGTTTGGGAAAATCAGGTTACACAGCATGAGGTCTAGGGTGACACGCCATATGTTTTTCCTGTTCATGGAAGATGATGTTTAAGTTGTACAAATCATGTATAGGTGTTTACACATTGTTTACTAGTATTTGGTCATGTACCCGAGTACACGGCTAGGAGAACCTGTATAGGGGAACATGGACCTATAGAGTACACGGCCATAACCCATGTAGGGTAGTGCATCATGTATTATTATACATCCATGAAATGTAATTTGAGAGGCATGTTGAGGGAAATAGGCATGTACCCCATGTCATGTACACACCATTTACGTTCCTTACACATCATATACATAAGGAATTTATATTCCCAAGCATGTGGGAGTTCCTGGACTTGGGAAATCATAGGGTACACGTCGTGTATGTTCATTACATGCCATGTAATCCTCCCTTGGTACCTTTTGAGGGTATTTTGCAGTTTTGTGCCCCGGTTTCAGAAATAGAACTATGAGTGGTCTATTTTGATTAGTTTTCTACATATTTAAAAATTTTGAAGCACGTAGAGAATTCTGAGGAATCCTAATGGTTGTTTGGGGTCTAATATATAAATTGATAGGTTCTTTCTCCAAATATTGAATTCTATCATCACACGATATACATGAATGAGAATGACTGGTTGGGTGTTCAAACCAATAATTTTTGATACCTTTGAACTGAGATGAACTGAGATCTATCCCCCATGATTGATGCCTTCATGTCATCTCCTAAGGATATATACCATGTGATATGATTGCTTATAGACTATGAGGTTGTCAGACCAATTTTTGTCAGGTACCCCAAATAATATTTCTCTATTGACGTTTATACCTACTAGATCATGTGTAGAATTTTACTATCTTATATCTAAATAACAAGGATCCCATGAGGTATTCCCTTACTTATATCATAATCAAGGTTGTCCCTTTTAGTATCCATGTACCTATATGTCGTTCTGAGGATCCCTTGTAGGATTCCCCTATTATCATTCCATCCAAGGATCCCATGTAGGATTCCTCTATTTTATTACATTGTAATGATCCCATATAGAATGTCTTTTTAAATATTTACACCTTTAATATACCATGTATGATTCCGCATTAGTGTTTTACATGAGGGACCTAGTGGGTAAAAGTTATTTGACTGACCTGAGCTAGTGCGTTGGGTTTGGGCAGAGATGGTGACATGTGTTACATTATTTATATACTTCACATGTGAATTGTTGATGTGGTTATGTTTACTAGAGGTGATTCTTGGTAAGTGGTTTTTTATCTAAAAATGAGGAAATATTATCTCTATTGGAACACATATATGTTCTTCTTGGGATTCTTTATGCTTATTGGGATTCCCATACATTCTTACGTGGGATCTATCTTCCTAGCCAAGTCATTTCTGGTATTTACTAGTATAACCAGAGGTGCTACCCAGGACTGGGTTGTTGATACTGGTTAAATATATATAAATATATATATACATATATATATATATATTATATGTATATATATATTCTTGGATGACCATATGTACTTCCTGGAATCTGTATAGTGATCCTTGTGTTGGAAGACCGTGTGATCATCCAATTTTTTTCAAATGGACCACGATATCCTTTGAGTTAGATGATCTTGTGAGCTACCTTTTTGGTTTCCAATGGATCGTGAGAGCCCTTTGAAGGGGTGAATGTGTGACATTTCTAGCTATATCTAGGGGATTGACTATGATAGATCCCCTTTGTGATGGATGACAGTGGGTACATCCTAGTCCTTCCAGTAAATGTTTGCCAAGAGATCGTGAGAGCTCTTGGAGTTGGGCTACGAGATAGACTCTGAGCACCTACCCTAGTGATGGATATATTTGGGTTATTTACCCATATTTCCATCACTAGTATACCATTTATTTCATCTTTTAGTGTCGGAATGCAATTGGTTCATCCCATGAGGAGTTATCTGAGTCGCCATTCCAGGGCCGCCTACAGACCGAGACATAGGGAAAAAATGAGGCTAGATTTATAGGCCTCGGAAGCATGGATACTAACTTAGTGACCATTATAGGATGACCATATGTACTCCTCAGAATAATTCATTACAGGATTGACTGTTAGTATACAATAACCATGTTATTAATTGGCGATGAGTATGGTTGATCCCAAATGAAGGATGAGTATCCCCATATGGAGACATAGCATACTCAAATATATAATTTTGGTGTTTGAATATGAAGGAATATGTCGATTGGGATTAAGGCCCAGATATTGAAGAAATGATACATAGCACATGGTATGCCGTCTAGCTCAATTCCAATGCATAGGATGTCTCAGCAGATAGCATTACAGACCCATGGAAAAACTATGTTCCAGATTTATTGTATATGTTTAATATTCTAAAGAATGTTCAAAATAATGTATATATGTATAGGAAGGGAACTATACATGTATATGGATATGGATATGGATGTACATGGTGGCACATTCTTAGTTGGTCCAGATTGTGGACCAAATGTTCAATTTTTGGTTTCACATTGATTGGTTTTACTTTCCTTTCTCGTTATGTGTCTTCTAGTCTAATCACATTCCTATTGTATACACAAATTGAAGAACATTCATAGTGTAACAGCCCAAGATTTTATGAAAAATATTTTTTTTTTTTTTCACTAATGTCTTGTGTTGTACGCTACACCAAAAGGAGCTTGCACAACACGCATCCTTGACTTTCCTTGCATTACACGCAATCGCAACCTTCCTCGATAGCGTGTGTAGTACGCAATACTGAGTTTCACGAAACAACGATATGCTATTAAAATATTATTAAAACTAGCCGTTATGAATAGTAATAACCACTTTTTAAAATTTTAGAAATTTTAGCTCTCAAAATGGACTTCATTTATGGATTCGGAGTATTGAATTTAGCCTAAGGTGAAATTTTGGTACTTTTTGGATAACATTCATATTCTGATGAATAGTAAAAATTACTAAATTTTAATTAATAACAACTTTTTTAATCGAAATAATTAATATTGATAAATTATTAATTTGAGTGGTTTTAAAGTATATTTAGAATATATTTTTACAATTTAATACAATGTTGGTCATTGGATGTAATTTCACATTTAAAGCAGTTATAAACAAGTGTCAATCTTTTGATAGTTATTATCTCTTAAAAACACGCTATTTGTTGTGACAGCGGATATTAATTTAATTAATGCAACTTATATGTTGGGAATTTTGTAAAATATAAATCATTTTTGAATTCGTAATATCAATTATAGCTTAGGGTGAAATTTTGGCATTTTTCTGAAAAACATCAATTTTTGATGAATAGTGAAACCACTAAGTGGTAGGTTAAAAACTGAATTTTGCATAAAACTTAATTTTACCGCTTCTGTGAATGGAATTTCGAAAATCCGACAGACACGGTCGATATCAGTAAGTAAAATGTTGTTCAATGAGATAAAAATAATTTTTTTGGTGAATAGTAATTTTTTACTTTTTTTACCGCTGTTAATAGTAAATAGGGTAACTAAGGGTAAATATGATATTACTATTACCCTAACACATTTCCTAATTCTATTGGACAAGTGTAATTCGACCAAAAACAAGCTTAGGAATAAAATATGACCATTTAGGCCCACTTGGATTAGATTAGGACATTTATTATTATTTAATTCAAAGAAGAGTTAAAAGAGTTAAAATCAAAGTTTATTTACTAAAACATTTTTAATATAGGGTTATACATAAGATAAATTAGATTGTAAATATTAATTAGAAAGCTAAAAATATTTCCTACATAATGGTATTTTATTTGTAATTTTTAGACATCAAATAATTTAATTTATTTATGACACAAAGATGATGCAGTAATTATCTTATTAATGAAATATTGACATAATTGATGTTATAAACACCAAACTGAATGTAATTTGAGACTTTTTATGAATTCCACTAATTTTCTAGGTTACTATGATATATTAGTGTTGATTTAATAAACTTGTTTCGAACATATAATTCTGTTATGACTTTCACAAAAATCATATATCAAATAGTGTCAAAATTGACACAAAATAGTTTTTAAATCAAATATTATATTATTAATTATTATTTTATTCCTAAAAATATAAGGTTCGGCCAAATGACTTAGATAAGGATATATATATTAATAATAAACAATTTGGGGTTCGTTTGGCATGTTATAGTAAGTGTATTAACCATATAGTGTAAGAAAACAAAAAGACACGGTAAAAGTTAAATTATTTAACTTAGGGTTAAATCTAATTGATAAGGTTAAAATAATACCCTAAACTTGTCTAAATCCTATTGGATGATAGTATTTCGACCCATCCCCACTTTAGATTCGAAATAAGACCCTTTGGAACCATTATAAACCGATTTTGACTTTAATATAAAATAATATTTTGAGATATTCCTAAGGTGCCCCTCTCCTCCCTTATAAAAGGGCACCTCCTCCCCCTCCTCCTCACACCAAATTGGGCACTCAAGCTCGACCAACCCCTGCCATGTTATCCTCTCCACTTCCCTAGAATAATCCTAGAGGTCCTGGTCTTCTTCCAAGACCAATCTTAGTTCCCTAAGTGGAGGATTCAAAGAGGCGTTCCAAAGAAGAGGTAATATCCATTACCGATCTTTTCAATTTCTTTCTTCTTCAACTTCTTCTTCTTTAGTTGTTTCATTATGAAGTAATAACATCAGTATCACTCATATACTGATATGTTATTATAAGTATGAAACAACCCTATTTCACCATCTATCCATCCTACGGAAAAAGAAATCACCGCGCGTGCGTACGTACGGAATACCGTCTCCACGCCGTGGTGTAATCTATTTTCCACCACCACCTTACATGGATGGGTATAATGGTGTAAAGAATAACTATACATAGTTATTAAAACATCATATTGATTCTGATATATTGTATAATCCACTCCAATTCAATTCAATATTTATGGAAATGATATCATCGCTCGTGCGTACGTACGGACTACCGTCTCCACGACGCGATGAGATTCATTCTCCATGTTAACCATTTAAGAATGATTATAAAGTATATATAAAAAAAAAATAATGAAATATATGACATTATAAAGCTACTGGATTTATGTATATATATGTATATTTATGTCATCTACTTACTTCCATTCAAGACAATAAGGAAAGGAAAACAGCGTTCATGCGTACGTACGGACTACCGTCTCCATGAATGGTGTTTTTCATTTCATTTATCTATCTATTATATATATATATACTGAATATATATGATATATAAATCATATTTTATATTCTGGAAGTAAGTAAATCATGATATATGTAATAATAATGTCAAGAAGAACAAGTCAAAACACCTACGATAAATGAAACGATTTTACCCAAAACGCTTCTTTAACATGGAGTTTACAAAAGAACGGGTAATATAATGTCATAAGTGAACCATATATGATATCATAACAATGAATATGATTCTGTAATAAGTCAATGACATTATTTAAACCATTATACAGGAGCTTCGGACACGTACAAAGCAAATCGGACCTAAGGTAAGTGAAATATCACAATCTCATTTTTATCCGAGATTGTTTATTCGTAAGTATTTACTGGGGTGTATTTTATCATCCACATCCATGTTTCATCAATATGTAATATTATTTCCATCCACCTACAATTTTTGAAATCCAATTTTACCCTTCGGTGAGTTTTTAGTAATATGTATGAAAGGAATCTTTTGTCATTTTTCGTACGAGGTACTTTTTGACTTTTCTGACAAAAGTACGAAGAATGTTTTTTTTAACTTATACGGAATGAATGGATTTTTAAAACATTGTTTCCAAGAAGCTTCCTTTACAAGTTTTCAAGTTTATTTTTAATCAACTTCTTTTATTTTAAAGTTGTATGACATGTTATCAAAGGAAAAATGTTTTTGAAGAAGAAAGGGTATTTTCCTCAAGAATGGAGTTCAAGTGTTTTATCAAAATTATTTTCCATCTAAGATAAAAAAGGGTTCTGTTTTTATCCCTATTATTAAATTGATTTGTTCATGTTGTGATGGAATTATTTTTATGAATTCCTTTATCTTATATGAATTGATTTATGATGTCATGATGTTTCAAGAATCCCATTTTTGTTACATGTGTTATGCGATGATGTATGTTTTATGATTATGTGTCACACATAAGAAAGGATTCATTATAAGATGGGTGGGACATATATCTCCCTCCAATGCATTGGGTAAAGATTTTATATCTCATGAGATAGACATGGCTGGAACGGTAGGTTATACCGGTTCAGTGAAACAGGACTGAAACGATGGTTACTCGATTCAGAAAGGGACTTCATCCACCAAGATAGTCTTGGCAATGAGTCTTGACTAATAAGAAATGATTCTCTATGATTATGTGTGAATTCCACAAAGTTTCATGTTTTAAGTTATGATTATTGTGATTACATTTCACTGCCATGATTTATCCCATGTTATGAAATTATGCTCTCTCTTTTGCAGGTTATTATTTCCAAAATGTTATGTTCTTATGAATATGATGTGATTGATATTTATTTTGTTTACCCTTACTGAGCATTTGAGCTCACCCTTTTATGTTTTCTTTTCCCCAGGATATAAAGAAAGGTTTTAGGTAAAAAAAAGGAAGATCTTTATGTGAGATGTTGAAGATCTTTCACCACGATTAGAAGATTACGTTCCAAGTTTCCAAAGACACTAAACTATTACGATCCTTGTGTGTGTGTGTTTGTGTTATGTACTAAGTATTCCGAAAAAGTAATGTAAAGTCTATGTACGTCAGGCTTCGGGTCTCTACAGTTGGTATCAGAGGAAAGGTTTAGTCAACCTTTGGAAACTAGGATGCGAAAACGTTAGTGAGATCCCTAGAGATATTTCTAAGGTATGTCTAGGGATGTCCCTAAGGTTAAGTATACGTATAGGTTATAGTACTAGAATTACGCTAACGATCATAGAATTAAACCTAAGATGTTAGATATTGAAGGTACTCCCCCTTTATTATGGTGTTTTCCCTAGCATGATTTTTTCCTCTCACAATATTCTTTTTGGGTTTTAGACGATGGCTGGAACCCGAAGGAACCGTGTTGATCAATGCAATGGACAATGAAATGATTGTCCTCCTGAACAAACAAATGTTATGGGAGATGGAGTGAAAAATCTTATTTCTATACTTACACAAGCTATGAATCATTCTGGACTTCCAAATGAGCAGAGAAGGGAACAATATTCTATTGAGTCCTTCATGAGGCAACGTCCACCTTCTTTCAGTGGGTCTTCTGATCCACTTGTTGCTGAACAATGGATCAGTACCACTGAAAAGATATTTTCAGTTCTTCAATGTTCTGAACATGATAAAGTCATCTTAGCAGTATATCGTTTGGAAGGTGAAGCTGATCAATGGTGGAATATTATCAAGAATACAAGGCCAAGAGATGAAATTGAGTCCATGGAATGGGACGAGTTCAAGAACTTATTTTTCAATAAGTACTTCCCTCGTATTCTTCGAATAAAGATGGAGAAGGATTTTCTTGAACTAAAGCAAAAGGATGATGAATTTGTTGGTATATACGAAGAGAATTTTACAAGACTTGCAAGGTATGCATCTGGCATTATCATCCAACCTGAAAGTAAAGTCGATCGATTTTTCAGTGGCTTAAAACCAAGTCTTCGAAGGGCATTAGCTATAAGAGACTTCAGTAGCTATGAAGAAATTGTGCGTTGTGCTATCAAGGTAGAAATAGAAGTTGGTGTTACATATCCATCTCATGGTTTTGACAAAAAACAAAAGATGGAGTTCAAGGAGAAATCTCAGAATAATGGTGAAAAGAAGATGAATGTTTCCTTATGCACAAAGTGTGGAAAGAAGCATGGTGGAGATTGTCTTAAAGGGACTAGAAAATGTTTTAAGTGTGGAAAAGAAGGTCATCGAGCAGCTGAGTGTCGAAGTAATGGAAAAAGGGTTTCTAATGATGTGAATAAAGCAAACACTGCAGAGAACGCACCACCAACACTTCAATGCTTCAAGTGAAAGGAAATGGGGCATTATGCTAATAAATGCCCTAATCCAAGGGTTAGTGATGATCAACATGAGCAACCACTGAAGGCAACGGACAAAGGGAAGTCACATGCGATCACTATTGGCAATGTTGAATATGAAAATGATGTGGTGGAATGATTAAGTGTTTATGTAATGGAATTTCGAAATAATGTTGAGTATTGCAATATTTATTGATGTGGTATTCAATGTGATTGATATATTTTGGAAATAAGATGATAAGCGTATAATGAAGGGAAAATGAAAAAATGAAATGTTTAATAGTATTCATGAGCTCATGATTGATATAAGGACTAAGTGATATCATGGTTTGAGTATATAGAATTTTGAGGATTTTGGTATGTGGAAAGTGTTAACTTTAAACTGCATTCATGTTTTCACTATGGTATTCAAGAGAATACATGATTATGGACTTTGAATGATTGGAATGTGACCAACAAAACATATCTTATGATATATGGGAGTGGAGTGCAGTATTATGGATAAGCCTAAAGATTGGAATGGATTATGTTGGACATAAGTGAGTATTGTTTAAGGATATGAGTTTATTTTCGATATTATTGATGGGATGTTATAGTAATGTAGTTTTAGAAAAAGGAAAACCTGCAGGACGGGCGACAACCCATCGCGTCGGACAAGGCTGTGGGAATCGAACCCACAACTGAAGTGTGACTGGCCTTTATCGCCTACCACTGGCCTACAGGAAGTCCATGTTTAGTAGAAACTAGTTTTATTTTATTAAGCAGTATGATATATGAAGTATAAGTCCATTTTAGGAACCATATGTGATTAATCTCACTATAGATCGACTTATGTATATAATTTTTGCTAACCTTTTGTTTGAGACAGATGGAATGACCCGTCATTCTATCACATGATCTGCTAACACATCACGAATAACAAATTCAACTTCATTTATTTAAGAGATGAAGTGGAAATTGTTCAAGGCATGAACAACAGTGAGATTGTACCAAAATAAAGAAAGTATTTATTCTAATTCAAATTTTCAACTTTAGGGAAATGATCTTGAAAACCAAAAATGTTGTCCTAGTGATCTTATACCTGATGAATCAGATGGTACCTTATATCATCACAAATTCATGGATTTGTGATTACTGGCTTTTCTATAGCCATGTTCTCTACCACTCTCCATCAGAACATGATGGTTAGCTTTCTCTTCCATATCCATATTTTCACCTATGTGGAAACCCAGTGATTAGTTTATTTGGGTAATCGTTACATTTCATACTTTAGTTTTTAAAGCCAAGTTTTGGTATTCCTTTTTACGATGTGGGTTTCTATTAAAGAAACTTTCGAATAGTAAACCATTTATAACCCCGACGAATTTCGAGGGAGAAATTCATTTTAAGGGGGGTAGAATGTAACAGCCCAAGATTTTATGAAAAATATATTTTTTTTATTTCACTAATGTCTTGTGTTGTACGCTACACCAAAAGGAGCTTGCACAACACGCATCCTTGACTTTCCTGGCATTACACGCAATCGCAACCTTCCTCGATAGCGTGTGTAGTACGCAATACTGAGTTTCACGAAACAACAATATGCTATTAAAATATTATTAAAACTAGCCGTTATGAATAGTAATAACATCTTTTTAAAATTTTAGAAATTTTAGCTCTCAAAATGGACTTCATTTATGGATTCGTAGTATTGAATTTTGCCTAAGGTGAAATTTTGGTACTTTTCGGATAACTTTCATATTCTGATGAATAGTAAAAATTACTAAATTTTAATTAATAACAACTTTTTTAATCGAAATAATTAATATTGATAAATTATTAATTTGAGTGGTTTTAAAGTATATTTAAAATATATTTTTACAATTTAATACAATGTTGGTCATTGGATGTAATTTCACATTTAAAGCAGTTATAAACAAGTGTCAATCTTTTGATAGTTATTATCTCTTAAAAACACGCTATTTGTTGTGACAACGGATATTAATTTAATTAATGAAACTTATATGTTGGGAATTTTGTAAAATAGAAATCATTTTTGAATTCGGAATATCAATTATAGCTTAGGGTGAAATTTTGGCATTTTTCTGAAAAACTTCAATTTTTGATGAATAGTAAAACCACTAAGTGGTAGGTTAAAAACTGAATTTTGCATAAAACATAATTTTACCGCTTCTGTGAATGGAATTTCGAAAATCCGACAGACACGGTTGATATCAGTATGTAAAATGTGGTTCAATGAGATAAAAATAATTTTTTTGGTGAATAGTAACTTTTTACTTTTTTTTACCGCTGTTAATAGTAAATAGGGTAACTAAGGGTAAATATGATATTACTATTACCCTAACACATGTCCTAATTCTATTGGACAAGTGTAATTCGACCAAAAACAAGCTTAGGAATAAAATATGACCATTTAGGCCCACTTGGATTAGATTAGGACATTTATTATTATTTAATTCAAAGAAGAGTTAAAAGAGTTAAAATCAAAGTTTATTTACTAAAACATTTTTAATATAGGGTTATACATAAGATAAATTAGATTGTAAATATTAATTACAAAGCTAAAAAGATTTCCTACATAATGGTATTTTATTTGTAATTTTTAGACATCAAATAATTTAATTTATTTAGGACACAAAGATGATGCAGTAATTATCTTATTAATGAAATATTGACATAATTGATGTTATAAACACCAAACTGAATGTAATTTGAGACTTTTTATGAATTTCACAACTTTTCTAGGTTACTATGATATATTAGTGTTGATTTAATAAACTTGGTTCGATCATATAATTCTGTTATGACTTTCACAAAAATCATATATCAAATAGTGTCAAAATTGACACAAAATAGTTTTTAAATCAAATATTATATTATTAATTATTATTTTATTTATAAAAATATAATGTTCGGCCAAATGACTTAGATAAGGATATATATATTAATAATAAACAATTTGGGGTTCGTTTGGCATGTTATAGTAAGTGTATTAACCATATAGTGTAAGAAAACAAAAAGACGCGGTAAAAGTTAAATTATTTAACTTAGGGTTAAATCTAATTGATAAGGTTACAATAATACCCTAAACCTGTCTAAATCCTATTGGATGATAGGATTTCGACCCATCCCCACTTTAGCTTCGAAATAAGACCCTTTGGAACCATTATAAACCGATTTTGACTTTTATATAAAATAATATTTTGAGATATTCCTAAGGTGCCCCTCTCCTACCTTATAAAAGGGCACCTCCTCCCCCTCCTCCTCACACCAAATTGAGCACTCAAGCTCGGCCAACCCCTGCCATTTTCTCCTCTCCACTTCCCTAGAATAATCCTAGAGGTCCTGGTCTTCTTCAAAGACCAATCTTAGTTCCCTAAGTGGAGGATTCAAAGAGGCGTTCCAAAGAAGAGGTAATATCCATTACCGATCTTTTCAATTTCTTTCTTCTTCAACTTCTTCTTCATCAGTTGTTTCATTATGAAGTAATAACATCAGTATCACTCATATACTGATATGTTATTATAAGTATGAAACAACCCTATTTCCTCATCTATCCATCCTACGGAAAAAGAAATCACCGCGCGTGCGTACGTACGGAATACCGTCTCCACGCCGTGGTGTAATCTATTTTCCACCACCACCTTACATGGATGGGTATAATGGTGTAAAGAATAACTATACATAGTTATTACAACATCATATTGATTCTGATATATTGTATAATCCACTCCAATTCAATTCAATATTTATGGAAATGATATCATCGCTCGTGCGTACGTACGGACTACCGTCTCCACGACGCGATGAGATTCATTCTCCATGTTAACCATTTAAGAATGATTATAAAGTATATATAAAATAATAATAATAATTAAATATATGACATTATAAAGATACTGGATTTATGTATATATATGTATATGTATGTCATCTACTTACTTCCATTCAAGACAATAAGGAAAGGAAAACAGCGTTCATGCGTACGTACGGACTACCGTCTCCATGAACGGTGTTTTTCATTTCATTTATCTATCTATTATATATATATATACTGAATATATATGATATATAAATCATGTTTTATATTCTGGAAGTAAGTAAATCATGATATAAGTAATAATAATGTCAAGAATAACAAGTCAAAACACCTACGATAAATGAAACGATTTTACCCAAAACGCTTCTTTAACATGGAGTTTACAAAAGAACGGGTAATATAATGTCATAAGTGAACCATATATGATATCATAACAATGAATATGATTCTGTAATAAGTAAATGACATTATTTAAACCATTATACAGGAGCTTCGGACACGTACAAAGCAAATCGGACCTAAGGTAAGTGAAATATCACAATCTCATTTTTATCCGAGATTGTTTATTCGTAAGTATTTACTGGGGTGTATTTTATCATCCACATCCATGTTTCATCAATATGTAATATTATTTCCATCCACCTACAATTTTTTAAATCCATTTTTACCCTTTGGTGAGTTTTTAGTAATATGTATGAAAGGAATCTTTTGTCATTTTTCGTACGAGGTACTTTTTGACTTTTCTGACAAAAGTACGAAGAATGTTTTTTTTAACTTATACGACATGAATGGATTTTTAAAACATTGTTTCCAAGAAGCTTCCTTTATAAGTTTTCAAGTTTATTTTTAATCAACTTCTTTTATTTTAAAGTTGTATGACATGTTATCAAAGGAAAAATGTTTTTGAAGAAGAAAGGATATTTTCCTCAAGAATGGAGTTCAAGTGTGTTATCAAAATTATTTTCCATCTAAGATAAAAAAGGGTTCTGTTTTTATCCCTATTATTAAATTGATTTGTTCATGTTGTGATGGAATTATTTTTATGAATTCCTTTATCTTATATGAATTGATTTATGATGTCATGATGTTTCAAGAATCCCATTTTTGTTACATGTGTTATGTGATGATGTATGTTTTATGATTATGTGGCACACATAAGAAAGGATTCATTATAAGATGGGTGGGACCTATATCTCCATCCAATGCATTGGGTAAAGATTTTATATCTCATGAGATAGACATGGCTGGAATGGTAGGTTATACCGGTTCAGTGAAACAGGACTGAAACGAGGGTTACTCGATTCAGAAAGGGACTTCGTCCACTAAGATAGTCTTGGCAATGAGTCTTGACTAAAAAGAAATGATTCTCTATGATTATGTGTGAATGTCACAAAGTTTCATGTTTTAAGTTATGATTATTGTGATTACATTTCACTGCCATGATTTATCCCATGTTATGAAATTATGCTCTCTCTTTTGCATGTTATGATTTCCAAAATGTTATGTTCTTATGAATATGATGTGATTGATATTTATTTTTTTTACCCTTACTGAGCATTTGAGCTCACCCTTTTATGTTTTCTTTTCCCCAGGATATAAAGAATGGTTTTAGGTAAAAAAAGGAAGATCTTTATGTGAGATGTTGAAGATCATTCACCACGATTAGAAGATTACGTTCCGAGTTTCCAAAGACACTAAACTATTACGATCCTTGTGTGTGTGTGTTTGTGTTATGTACTAAGTATTCCGCAAAAGTAATGTAAAGTCTATGTACGTCAGGCTTCGGGTCTCTACACATAGGTTTCATGTCGGGCTATCCTACTGAGATTATTTCTATCCCATAAATGGGAACCATGGTCAACATATATACTTTAAGTATTCCTTTCATGTTTATAAATGTTCCATTGTGGATTGGGATGAGGCCAAGAGTTGCATGATCTAGCAGAGTTGATCATTTGGTTCTAAAAGTTGGGCTCATGAAGTTCAACAGTTTCTAGAAATCAGGTGTGTGTTCTAACAAAAAGATGGTAATAGAGACATGTACTTTTACATTCCGTTTCTTTTGTACTCCTATTTCTATATGGTCCGCCCAGGAGGTGACCATTATTTTATTGTATGACATAGATTACTAAGATTGTAGATGCTTAAAATTTATTATTATATAATGTTCTATTCTAGTTATGTATTTCTTCTAAAATCATTTTGTTTGATGTTGTGTATGATACACCACTGTTTTTGTTGTTTTCTTACAATGTTATTAGGGTATAGTCTCCCCTCTATAGCAATTTTACACCCTTGATGCTATTCAGAAACCTATTCCATATGGGGAGGTGAACTTGAGGCCTCATAACCCACTAGTTCAGAGCACTAGTTAAGTGGCATCCAGGTCATATAATTTCAATTTGGTATGAAAGATATTCTTTTCCTAGTCGTTACTATTTGAGATATGGTATACAAGATTTGTATCAATGTATTATAACCTATGATGGATATTCCTCATTCATTGAGAACACATGTTCTAGTAAGAATCCCGGATCTATAGGGGTTTGGGAAAATTGTTCTTATTTATAATATTATAGTTTTATGTGATATTCCCCATGAGAAAAACACATGTTATCTGGTTTTTATGATTTATAGTGTACCTATTACACTTGTCCATTCAAATGTGATCATACATGAATTTTGATTCTCGATAGGAAAAGGAAAGAGGAATCTCACACATCATACTAGTCACATAGGATTTATAACATATAGGAAAAATAGTTTTTGGTTTTTCTGATGACTGAGGCATAATCTATTGTTTAACACCCCAAGATTTCAATCTACATTATCTCATTAACGTAATTCAATAGCTTTCACTATGCGCGACACCGAGTTTGAACACCCAAGAACATACCAAACTAGTCGTTAAAAAAATAGTTATGAACAATATTAACTAGAATTTGAATCTAATATACTCTATATAATTTTAACATCCATATTATGTGTTTCATAGAAATAATATAAGAAAAAATTCATTTTTTTCAAATAAATGATGTATATTTCAATAAAATGCAATTTTACTTACTTTAAAGGAAAGCCCTTTTCAAAACCAATGTTTGAAAATTTTATATTTTCAAATTAATGATATTAAATTTTTATTTATAATCGGTACATTAAAATTTACTTTGGAAAAATTTTCGTTACTTTTCTGAAAACATTCATATCTTGATGAATAGTGAAAAATGCTATCTTTTAATTGAAAACAACCTTTTTTATCGAAATAATTTATATTGTTAAATTATTCATTTATATTTTTTTACGTATAATTTGATTATATTTTTATAATTTAATTCAATTTCGGTCATTATAAGTAATTTCACATTTAAATTTGGCATAAACACATGTCAATCTTTTTATAGTTTTCTCTTTTTAAAACATCGCTTTTTTGATTTGAAAATGGGAATTAATTTAAAATTAATTAATGAAACTTTTATGTTTATAATTTGGTAATATATAATTAATTTCTGAATTAGGAATATCAAAAATAGCTTACTGTTATTTATCGGTATTTTTCAGAAAACATTAAATTTTTTATTAATAGTGAAAAACACTACGTTATCGTTTAAAACCGAATTTATATTTAAATAATTGTTTATTTTATTTATATTTATTTTAATTCAAAATAGATATATAATACTTATACAAGTTTAATTTAATTCATTAGAGTCAATTTATAATAAAATTAGATGTATAAATTTTTATTCAACATTTCACCGTCTTTTACCCACCTTCTAGGATCATTTCCCAATTTGCATAAAAAATAATTTTTCTTCTACTATGAGTTTAATATCAAAAATCGGAGAAAGGCAGTTGATATAAATAAATAAAATTTGGTTTAATTAGATGAAAGTAATTTTTGCTGCATAGTAACTTTTGATTATTATTTACCACAGTTAAAATTAAACGCGGTAATTAAGGGTGAAAATTGTATTATAATTACCCTAACATGTGACATAATTATATTTTATAAGTTTATTTAGACCAAAAAAACTTTATGAATAAAATATTATCCTCTTTGGTCAACTGGTATTTGATTTGGGTATATTTTAATATTTTATTTAAAGAAGAGTTAAAAGTGTTAAATTCAATGTTTAATAACGACAAAATTTTTAATATAAGGTTAAACTGAATACACATTCATCTATAAATATTCATTAAAAATTTAAAAAAATTTCCTACATAATGTTATTTTATTTATAATTTATATAAATTTAATAATTAAATTTATTTGTGACACAATGATGATGTAATAATTACCATATTAATGAAATATTAAAATAATTGATAAATTAAATATCCAAATAAATGTAAAGTGGGAATTATGAAGAATTACACTAAATTTTTGTGTTAATATGGAATGTTAGTGTTTATTAGATATATTTTTATAAGTGATATGGTTTCTATGACTTTCACAAAAACAAAAAACCTAATAGTGACAAAATTGACATAAATTAATTTTTAAAATGAATTCTATATTATTTGTTGATATAATAGTCCTAAAATATATTGTTTGGAAAAAGGGCTTAAATAATATTATATATTTTATTAATGAACATCTTGAGGTTATCTTGGAAGTTTAGAGTTTTTTTATTAAACATTTAGTGAAAGAATACAAGAAGAAATGGTAAAAGATAAACTATTTAACTGAGAGTGAAATCTAAATGATATGGTGAAAATGGTAACCTAAACATGTCTAAAACCTATTGGTTGAGAGGTTTTCGACCCATCCCCACCTTATCCTAGAATTAAATAATTTTAGAGACATTAGAAACCGAAAATGATTTTATTATAAAATAATATTTCAAGGTTTTCGTAAAGTGACGCTCACCTCTCTTAAATAATGTTACTTCCAATTCTCTAAAAAACAACCCTCCAAATACATTTGGATCGGCCAAACACAGACCAAATATCCTCTCACCTTCCCTAAAATATACCTAGAGTGTTTAATTTTATAATAAATTCAACTTAATGAGCCCTATAGAGAATCTTAAATAGAAACGCACGAAGAAGAGATAATAATTTCACCACCCTCATTCAAGTTCTTTTCTTCTTCCACTTCCTCTTTATTTATTGTTTATATACACAAAAAATACTATAGTACCTCCTAAATAATTTTATGTTATTATAAATATGGTATAACCATATTCTTCATTCTATCAATCCTATAAATGACAATGTCACCATATGTGCATACGTACGGATTACCAACACCCCATTGTGGTGTAGTTTGTTGTTCAAATAATTCATTATTTATTTGTGTTTAATAATGAGTATAAATGATGTAAATAATAAATATAAAACTTTTATTATTTTTTATATATGATATAACATACAATTAAATACTATTTTACCCTTAATATAGTGATATTATTGCTCGTGTGTACGTACGGATTACCATCTCGATGATACGATGAGATTCATTCCCACGTTCACCATTCAACAATGATTATAAAAATATAAATTATTAATAAGTATGTAATATATGAAATAATAATTATTCTTGAGATATGTATGTATATATGTATATACTTACAGATATCTTATTCACTCACTTCCATTCAATATGATATGACGACAGAAACAGTGTTTATGCGAACGTAGGGCATACCATCTCCATTAACGGTGCCTTCTACTTCATATATCTATCTATTATAAATATTTATATTCTAAATATATATGATATTTAAATAATGGACTATATTATGGATATATATAAATAATTATCTATATGATATGATCACGAATAATAAGTTAAAACACATACAATAAAGAAAGCGATTATTACCCAAAATGTTAATTTCACATGGAAATCATTATTAAAGGGGTGGTATAAAGTCGTAAATGAATCATGTATGACATAATAAATATAAATTTGGTTATGGTATAATTTAATAACATACTATGGTCATTATACAGGATGTTAAACATTCCATCGACCAAAGGAACGTGCAAGGTAAAGGTTAATTCCCCAATCTCTTTATTATTTGATATTGATTATTGGTTTGGTTCTACAGGGACATATTTATTATCCAAGTCCATGTTTCATAAAATAGTTTTCAAAGGGATTTTATTTAATGCAATATTTTATTAAAACATCATTTTAAATGATTTAAAAAATTATTCTTTAAAAATCATTCTCATTAATGTCCATGTTTTCCAAATGTTTTTAAGGATTTATTTATATGGACATGAATTTTATAAAATATTAATTACATTGAAATGTTTCAAAGTGGTATGGGACCCATTGATTCAAAAATTTCTTAAATTGTCTAGTTTTCAAATTTGTGTGACTTATAAATGTTTTCATGGAAAAGGGATATTTCTCTCAAATAATTTTACAAATCATTTCCATCAATGTCAACATCCATGGATGGATTTTAAACTAGTTTAAAGATGATATATTGAGATACAAATCTTCCATACTGTATTTAAGGTTTTTGGATATGGTTAACTGTAGATTTGTTATTTTTATACCATTTGTTGTTTAGGGATAACGTATTGGCATTTCATATGCTATTTTTAATACAAATATTTATGTTATGTATCAACCTTTTCATATGAGAAGTGTATTGGACATTGTAGCTTATGGTTGGATCCTGCTATAGCTCCTTGATGCATTGGTAGGTCTCATGAGACAATTAGATGTGTAATTGGACGAGGCCTTTCATAATTTGACATATGTTTTTGGATGAGGCCGTAATCATTTTTAGACATCTTGGACGAGGCCTTGAAAAATGTTTCAGAATTTCTGGCATTATACAGTCCAGCATTATTAAAATAATATTGATGATTCATATGGTTATTCGACTACTAGAATACCAATGACTATGTTTTATTGTGGAATTATTTATTCAACTCATATTTCTTCCCAAAAGTGTTCATGTTTATTATTTTTAAAGGAATGTGTTTTCAATTAATCACCATGCCTATTGTTTATGTTATCTTCTACTAAATTGATTACCCTTACGGAGAATCTGTGCTCACCCCTTTCTTATGTTTTATTTTACCATTATTTCTGAGAAGTGTATTATGATTGATATGAAGGATTAAGCTAAAAGGAAATAGTGGCATTCTCAAGGAACTGTCTATACTGAATTTTATGTTTTAAATTTTAATGCTAATTTGATGTATGTAATCTATTTCCAAGACTGCTAACAGATCGGTCTTTCAGGACATGATTTCATTCAATCATGTCTTTTTATTAAAATAATGCAACGACTCATTGTAACTGGGGTCGGGGTGTTATAGTGGGAATTAGAGGAAGTTTAGAAACAACTTTTGAAATAGATTTAGATATAATATAATTATAAAATGTTACCTTAAGATAGATTTTAAAGATAAGTATAGAAGAACATCCTAAAATTTAGTAATGTAGATATGTTGTGTATTTTTCATGAAATACAGCCTTGTTTGGATACGATCAGCTAGAGATTTTACTAGAAGAAATGTACCTAGGAGTGAAAACTATGGCAAGGAGTTCCATGTTTGACCCGAGGTATCCTGGTACATGGAAATGTTCCTTGGTACACTTTTGGTTATGACACTCTTGTGGTATATACTTAAGATAATTCACATTTTCATTACAATCCATTATGAAGGATTTAAGAGTAATAATTTTCTAAGAAGATATTTATGATTATAGATTATATCCATAATATATCAAATTTAATTTAGGTATTTTACATGTTTGTAATTATGAAATTTGATTCATAAACTAACCTACAGCATTCCATTGTTTAGAATCGGTGGCTAGTTAAAGGAATAACAATTCCAGCAACAATCATTATCGAAAGATTAAGAAGGATCTTATCATTCAAGGTATTAAGACAACATATAAAATGGAAATAGTCCCCCCCCCCTATTTTCATCATATAAATAAATAGTATCATGTGTTCATAATATTTGAAAATAATTCTTGAGTCCTATGGCTTTGAAGGGAAGCAATGAAGAAAAGGATGAAAGCGAGAAATATGGATAAATGGAAGATGGGAAATATGGATTTTCGCATATGTGAAAATAGTGGAAAGAATCCCCTTATCAAATGCTTGAAGGTAATGGGAGTTTGTTACAAGTTTGGAACAAATGAAACCCAATAAATCATTAAATGGGTAAGAAAATGATTTCAAATGTACAATACTTCATCTGCAAGGAGTTGGGACACCACGTGAATCAATGTACAAATCATCATAGTATACCCAAGATGTTGGATAATAATTAAGTTATCATATTACCGATGATGACAAGGAATAGTTTTAGATCTTATATAGTTATTAAATTATTGTGTAATTTGAGTATTTTATTAATGGTATGCATGTCTTAAAAATTATAAAGTATATAATGATTGTACTGAAGTACTATTTCATTAAGGATTTGAGACTGTGTGTAACTAAAAAAAGTGACTCAATAGTAAGATAAACAATTTGGAAAATACATGGTTGAAGGAAAGATAAAAATTTTATATAGTCCTGACACTGAAGTATTGATATTCAAATAAGTTATGATTGATTTGGATAAATTTTATTGGATATTATTGACATCACTGGAACTAATTAATAGTTTATTTATTCCATCATTGTTGGAGTTTACATAATTTATGGATAGATGAGTTTATCCAGAACTCTATAAGGAATAGGGGATAATGAATGTAATGAATAAGGTTTTATGGTAATTCTGTTTGTTATAGTGTTTTTAAAGAATACATGAGGAAGGTATTCCCATGTTATTAAGAGGAAAAAATATCTTCATTTTTATTGCCTTCTGGATAAATTTTGGACTGTGAGTTTGGACATAAATTTTTTGGTTAAGTCTAAATGTTAGAATTGATTGAGATTGGCATTGGATACTATTTTTACCTTTAAATCATTTTTTGAGATTATTTTTGGATTTTCATAAAAAGGACAACAGGGAGGTCAGGCGACAGCCCATCGCGTTTGGAAAGGCCGCGAGACCTGATCCCGCAACTAAAGAGCGATAAGGGTGTAACAGCTACCATAGGCCTACATGATGTCCTAGTTTTTATAATGTAGAATTTTAAATGTTCTAATATATTAATAATAAAATAAATTTTTTGGAACCCTATACGATTATGATAAATAGAATATTTTTGAATTCTATTATCTTTTGGAGTTAATGATGAGTTTGTGGTAGGAATTAGTTGAAGGATGAAACACTACATGTGATGTATATATATATATATATTACTCTTAGTCTATGACTAAATTAATTCATAAAATCTAAGAATGGGATATTAAAACCCAAAATGTGTTATCCTAATACCTTTTGTTTTGTTGAACTAATGATATTTTAAATCATCACAGATTGATGGCTTTGAGGCCCTCAAATTTTACACTTATTTGTTCTTGATGACCTCAATCACTCCCTATAAATATTTTCATTTTTTCTTCCAATTATGTGTGTCTCATTTCCACAAAGGTTATCTTAATCAAGATCATAATTTTGAGGCGACTTTTTCATTTCCCTTTCCCTCTTATTAAGACTAAATTTTATTAACCCAATTTCTACTGTGGGTTTTCCCAAAATAATTTTTTTATTTTTAACCTTTTATTTTCAAAGATCAATTTAAAATTTTGAGGATGAAATTTATTGAAGGAGAGGAGAATCGAACATCCTTATATTTCATTGTATGTTATCTCGATAAAGTATTTAAATATAATGCACTACACGCGACACTGATTTCGAATGCACCACAACATACCAAACTAGTCGTTCACAAAAACGGTTATGAATTTTATTAACATAATTTGGAATCTTATATACTATATATAATTTTAACATCCACATTATGTGTTTCCTAAACACAATATAAGAAGAAATTCATTTTTTCATATAAAAGAAGTATTTTTCAAAAAAAAATTGCCATTTTACCCCCTTTTATTGGAGAACCATTTTTAAAACCCATATTTCACACTTTTATATATTTAATTTAATGAAATTAAATTCTTCTTTAGAAGTGGGAGATAATAACATAGTTTGGAGAAATTTTTAGCAGTTTTCAGAAAACACTCATATTTTGATGAATAGTGAAAAATACTATGTTTTAATTGAATACAAATTTTTTAATTGAAATAATTTATAGTGTAAAATTATGAATTTAAATTGTTTTATGTATATTTAGATTATATTTTTATTATTTAATACAATTTAGGTCATTATAAGTATTTTCACATTTATGTTTGACATAAACACATGTCAATCTTTTGATAGCTTTTTCTTTTTAAAATCCCACTTTTTAGATTTAACCATCGGAAATAATTTCCAATTAATTAATGCAACTTATATGTTTAGAATTTGGTAATATAGAATTAATTTTTTTTATTAGGAATATCAAAAATCTCTTTGGGTGAATTTGTGGTATTTTTCTGAAAAACATTATATTACCATTTAAAACCGACATTTTATTTAAATAATTACGTATTTTATTTATATTTATTTTAAGTAAAAATAGATATATAATGCCTATATATGTTCAATTTAATTTATTGGAGACATTTTATAATAAAATTATATGTATAAATTTTTATTGAACTTTTTACTGTCTTTTACCCACCTTCTAGTAGCATTTGAAAATTTGCCTAAAACTAAAATTTACCACTTCTCTATGTTGAATTTGAAATATATAATAGACATTTCTGATATCCGTAATAAAAAATTGGTTCAATAGGATGAAAATATTGTTGGGTGAACAGTTACTTTTGAATTTTATTTACCACAATTAAAAGTAAGCAGAGTAACTAAGGTTTAAAATGAAATTATAATTACCAAAACACATGTCCTAATTTTATTGGATAAGTTTAATTAGATCAAAAAATCCTTATGAATAAAATATGATCCTCTTTGGTACACTTATATTAGATTAGTACATTTATTATTATTTTATTTAAAGAAGAGTTAAAAGTGTTAAATTCAAAGTTTAATAACTAAAACATTTTAAATATATGTGTACATACAATATAAATTTGACAATAAATATTAATTAGAAATATAAAACGATTTTTTTGATATTTTTATTTAATTTATTATTTTTAGACATTAAATATTTTAATTTATTTATGACACAATGATGATGTTGTAATTACCTTATTACTGAAATATTAAAACAATTGGTATTATAAATATCAAAATAAATGTAAATTGAGACATCAGATAAATTCCACAAATTTTCTTGGTCAATATATAATTTTAGGTATGATTATATTTTTTTTAACTGATAAGGTTGTTATTTACTTAAAAAAATGAAATATTGTCAAAATTGTCATAAATAAATTTTTAAAACAAATTCTATATTATTGGTAGATATAATATTTCTAAAAATATTACATATAGCCAATGGGATTAAATAATATAATATTGTTCATCAATGAACCACTTGAGGTTCTCTTGGTAGTTTAGAGTACATTTATTAACGATATCATGTAACAATACAAGAAGACACGGTAAAAGTTAAACTATTTAACTAATAGTTTAATCTAAATGAAAAGGTTAAAATGGTAACCTAAACATATATATAACCTATTGGCTGAGAGGTTTTATACCAACCCCACTATATCCTAAATATAAACCATTTTATATCCATTAGAAACCAAAAATTATATTATTATAAAATAATATTTCAACCTTTTCCTAAAGAGAACCTCACCTCACTTATAAAAGGGTACATCCCCTTCTCTCAAAATCACAACTCTAATGCCATTTGGATCAGCCATCCCCTGACCAAATATACTCTAAAATTCTCTCAAATCAACCTAGAGTCCTTAGTATTATCGTAAATCGATCTTTTGAAGCCCTTTTGATCCACTCAAAAGGAAACACCCAAAGAAGAGGTTATAATTTCACCACCTTATTTCATGTTCTTTTCTTCTTCCACTTCATATTTCTATGTTGTTTCCAACCAAAATAATAATTTTAATACCTCTTAAACACTATTATGTTATTATAAATTTGATACAACCATATTTTTCATTCTATCCATCCTATAAATGATAAAGTCGCCATGTGTGTGTACGTACGGTTTACCGTCACCATATTGTGGTGTACTTTGTTATTCAAACACATCATTATTTAAATGGGTATAATAATGAGTATATCTAATGTATATAATAAATATAAATTGTTAATTTTTTATTATAGATGATTTACCTTTGAATTTCTTAAAATTTCACCATCAATATAATGATATTGCCGCACGTGCGTACGTATGGGTTACCGTCTCCACAACATGATGAGATTCATTCCAATGTTCACCAATGAAATATGATTATAAAAATATATATTATTAATAAGTATGTAAAATATGAGATAATAATTCTACTGTATAAACATTTTTATATATTTATTTACATAAATATATCTTATTCACTTAAATCTGTTCAATACGATATAAAAACAGAAACATCGGTTATGCTTACGTACAACCTTCTGTCTCCATAAATGGTGCCTTCCACTTCATATATCATTCTATTATAAATATTTATATACTAAATATAGATGATATATAAATCATGTTTTATATTTTGGAAGTATTTTAATCATTCTCTAAGTTATACGATCAAGAATAACAAGTTAAAACATGTAAGATGAAGAAAGTGATTATTACCCAAATTGTCAATTTACCGTGGAAATAATTATTAAATGGGTAATATAAAGTCATAAATGAATCATATATGATGTAAAAATATTAAAATGGCTGTGTTATAATTTATTAACATATTATTGTCATTATAAAAGTTGTTAAATATACCCTCGTCCTAAGGAAAGTGCAGGGTAAAGGTTAATTCCATAATCTCATTATTATTCAAGATTGATTATGGGTATGCTTTTACTGGGAAATATTTAATATCCATGTCCATTTTTCCTTAAATAGTTATCAAAGGGAATATTTTTTAATGAATGTTTTAATAAAACATCATTTTTAATGTTTTGAATATTTATTCTTCTAAATAAATTTCATTAATGTCCATGTTTTCAAAATGTTTTTTATGTATTTATTTATATGGACAAGAATGTTTTTAGAATTTTAATTACATTAAAATATTTCAAATTGGTATGGGACACTTTTATTCATAAATGTATTTAAATTTCTTCCTTTCAAAATTTCGTGACTTTTTAAATTTTTTCATGAAAAATGGATAATTCCCTCTAAGAGTTTTACAAATCATTTTCATCATTGTCAACATCCTTTGATAGATTTTAAATTTTTTTGTAGTTGATTCATTATGTTAAAAATCTTCTATATTTTATTGAAGGTTTTGGGATTTTTTTGACCATAGATGTGTTATTTTTATACCATTCATGGTTTATTAATAATGTATTGACAATTCGTTTGCTAATTTTAATATGAATGTTTATGTGATGTTTCAACCTTTTCATATGAGGAATCTATTGGACATAGTAAGTGACTGGTGGAGACCCCTATAGCTCCTCAATTCATTGGTTGGTCTCATTAGACAATTAGACATGGAATTGGTTGAGTCCTTTCCCAATTTGATATGTGGTTTTGGTCGAGGCCAAAATCATTTTTAGACGTCTTGGCCGAGGCCTTTAAAAAATGATTCAGAAGTTCTGGCGTTATACATTCCCTCACTATGAAAATAATTTTGATGGTTAATTTGTTTGTTCGACTAGTAGAATACCCATGACTATGTTTTATTATTGAATTATATACTCAACTCATATTTCTACCATAATGTGTTAATGTTTATTATTTGTGAAGGAATGTGTTTTCAATTTTTTCCCATGCCTATGGTTTATGTTATCTTCCACTAAATTTATTGCCCTTATTGAGCATCTGAGCTCACCCCTTTCTTATGTTTTATTTTCCCAGTATTTCCAAGAAGTTTATTATGATTTATATGTATGATTAAGCTAAAATGGAATAATTGTGTTCTCATTTAACTATATATGTTGTATTATATGTTTGAAAGTTTAATGTGAAGTTGATGTATGTTATATATTTTCAATATGGCTAAACTAATTGGCCATTTTGGAAATGATTTCCTAGTATCATGCCAATTTATTAAAATAATGCACTGAAAATGGGTAACTGGGGTCGGGGAATTATATATTTTGTCTACTTATGTAGACATTTCATTCTTATTTTAGGTTATATGGATCTGTGTTTAGGCATTTTGTTGTTAGTTTGATGACTCCATCCTCATGCACATGAGGTGCAGTGACCTAGTAGTTCAATATGACACATTATGCCTTTTGGTTAATCCAATTTATAGGGTATAGTTTCTCTAGTCATGGTTATTTAGTAGGAACAGTAAGTAGGATACTGAATGGTACAAAGACTTTTATGTGAGTTGGACCTCCATGGGTATTTCCATATACAGATTCTCAGTATGTGTCAGTTCATTTTTTCTTCTTCATTGGTAATGTTACCTAAAGGGATTAGTTTCTTATGAGGATGATCAATGATGATTATTCCCTTGTAGATCATGTTTTCATTTTTGATTTTTTTAATTGTGATATTTACCTGATTTTTAGAGGAGGGTTCTATAGGGATATGTGGGAAACATAGAGGCCCTTGGTTTTACTCAAACCATTATGGGTTATCATTCATTTTGTTCTAGGGTAACCTATGTGAGAGGTTGGACATTTGTGTTGATTCCTTCTTGGGCAGTGACCTTGGTTTTAAGCACCTTTTGAGATTAAGGCACTATAGGTTCTCTTTTTTCATTATATGCATGTTTTAGACATTAAATTTAGATTAATTGCTTTGGTTTTTTATTTTTTACAATTTCCTTTGATGGGTAGGACTATTCGGGTGCATGTGTGGGTTGGTCAATGTTTTCGTTGTTGCAAATAAAGACAGAGCACAGGTAGACTATCATAAGAAGGAATGATTTCAGGTGAGAGGTATCCATGGAATAAATAATGGTACAATTTAGGTGACGGATTTTGAAGAGGAGTTATGAGGGAGATTCTATCTCGTTTGGACAGACTTGTCAAGTAGCATTGTCATTGTAGCCTTTTAATAGATGACTCACTGGAGTATGAGTCATGTGTTCAATTTACACACCATCTTACATGGTACCCTTTGAATATTAATTGGTGAGTGTCTAGATACAAGATGAGGATTGATTGTTTCAAAGGATTTCTGAGGGTTTTGATCCCAGATGTTGTGTAGGAATGTCCCTCTATGGTAGATGTGACATCTTGAAATGATGGATTTTCTTTATATGGTTTACTAGTGGATAAATCCTTGTCATATTTTTATAAGATGTGAGCATAATTTGTAGTGTGTTGTACATCCCCCTTTTTAGAATCATATTTAACTCTTGTTAGAGATGATCATGCAATATCTGGATTCTTCTTTAGTATTCTAAGAGAGTGTTGGCCCTACACTAAGATCTTTTTATATTGTTAATGATCTTCCCAATTTGGGGAACATAACATGTTGGGGTTATGCTCAAAAATAATTATATAGTAATCCATATGGTTGGGAGTGAACCGTTGGCCATATTATGGTGGTTTACCTCCTTTTTAGTTCAACATTGGCATTTCTTGATGTATATTGAGCTCAAAAACTTGTTTTGAGATGACGATAATAGAAATCATATGATGGGGAGTAACATATCAGCCAAAGGTGAATGTATTTAATATTGGGGCAGTTTTTGGTGCTATGAGATGGATCATTGGACACTCCAAATAGCTTGGTTGTGTAGATTAATGGGTTTGGATAATGCTTTCTAGTATTCTCACCATGCTTATTGGGAACATGAAGGTTTACACTAGAGGGTTTCTATGTACCCTTATTGTTCAAGTGTATAATTTTAAATTGAAATTGAAATTTTTTATTTTATAATCTTGTTAGGGGTCAATTGTCCATTTTTCCTAGTATATGGAATTGACTAATATTTGTGATCACTTTTTTTGTCTCAAAATAAGGTATTTACCCATTCGAAAGAGTTTTATTGAAATACAAGTTGATAAGATTTTAGTGGAATAGTTTATATTTATTATTATACAAATTAAATATTAAATTATTTTCATAGGTTCATTTAGACGTAAATTTTGTCAAAGTTTCAGATTGATATTCCATCTTCTGTATTAAGTCTATAATAGATAAATTTTCGATTGTGATTCATAAACTCACGTCTGGCATCGAGGCCTAGATGAACCCTTTTTCATTTAATTTCATTTTCTTATTTTCTGTCATTTATATTTCTTTTAATTCCATATTCCTTCTTATTCTTTCATATTCCTCACCATGGACTCCTATTCAAAATTAATGAGATAGTAGAGTGATAGGAAAATACATAGGGAGATAGGAAGATAGGTAGGATCCATTACGAATCCCTCATCCTGTTGGATCGATGTGCAATAACCATGGGCCGAAGAATCGAATGAATCATCAGCTATTTTTTCCAAAAGGTAGGCATGTTTAATTTTTTACTACCAATTCTCCTATGAATCATCATTTTTTGTTTTTAAATACCATTTTTAATGATTGATTCCACTTTTGGATAGATCTATTATTTTCAGAAAATCAACGGGGAGAGTTTGGGAAATCTAAGGGATATACATTCTAGAAAACTAGGTTACAATATTTGTAGTCTATATTGAGTTGTCATGTGTTCTTCCAGTTCAGAAAATATAGAGTTTAATGAGTATAGATCATGTAAATGGGTGTGCATGACATGTAATAGTACTTATAAGTGTAGAAAAGTACCCATCTTGGTGAACTCAAGTAGGGGTACATTGTCATGTAGAGTACATGGTCAGACCTCATGTTGGGTAGAACATTTTGTATAAGTACACGACCTGGAAAATTATATGGCCAGACTAGTTTAGGGACATAGGTATGTACCCCATGTAATGTAGATACTGTGTATCCATCCTATACATTGTATAACTGGGGAGTTTACATGCCTATGTCGGAAGAAGTACTCACCCATGCGGTGAGCATAGGTTATAAACCATGTATGGGCTCAACACACCGTGTACTCCTCCCATGGTACCCTTTGAAGGTATTTCCCTATTTCCTATCCCATGCTCTAAATTAGACCGTATAGTAGTCCATTCTAGGAATTTTTTCATGTATATCATGTTGTTGAAACCCTTGGATTGTTATGATGAATCTTAAAGGGTGTTTTGGGATTATTTCCAAATTGAGAGATTCCTACACTATCTTTTAAATTTCATCATCACCTAAGAGCCTAGAATTGAGTGTTTAGACAAAGATATTTTGAGCCATTGTCACTGATATGATCTAAGATATTACTCATATTATTGATTAATTTTTGGATTTTCCTGATGGTGTATCCCTTGTGAGATGTTCCCTTCTGTCCTAACATGTCATGAGACCAGTTTTTATTGATGTGCCCCCTATTGGATTCCTCTGTTTATGTTTCATCTTAGAGGATCTTGTGTAATATGACTCTCTCTTATATCTAGCTACCAAGGATCCACTAAGGTATGTCAATAATTAGATGATAATCTAGTGTGTCCTTTGTAAGATCCTATTACATGTATGTCATTCTGAGGATCTCTTATAGGACAACCATGTTTTCTTTCTATTCATGGATCCCTAGTAGGATTCGTCATTTATTTTACGTATAAAGACACCAAGTAGTATGTATTGTCTTATTTTTAGTCCATGTGATTCCCAGTTAGAATCCCTTGACTGTTTTTTATTTGTGGGGCATAGCGTGTACCTATTGTTTGATTTTCCTTGTGCTAGTATGTCAATTTTGGTTGGATATGGAAGTTGGTGTCACCATAGAACTCGTGTTTAACATGTAATCCCATGGGGTAGTGGTCGTGGTTTTCGGTTTAGAATTTGGTCCAACCTAATTCATTTGTTTATATCCTTCACATATGTACAGATGATGTAGTGATGTTTATTGTTGGTGCTACCAATTTTGTGGATATCGATCCTAGCGTGAGGCATCATTCATTATGTTGGGATACCGGAATTTTCTTTCTAAATTTTTTTATTCCTATTGGGATATCCAGATTTACATACCGTAGATGATGATTCTAATCTATGTAATTTGTGATATTCACTAATATACTTATAGTAACTACCAGGTATTTAGTTGTTGATCCTGGTGATATATGTGTTGAGATATTTTTATTTTTGTGATGACTAGTTATGCTTCTTAGTATCTGACTACTGATCCATACGTAGGAAGACCGCATGAGATTCCATTTTGGTTTCCAAAAAATAGTTAGAGCCTTTGAGTAGTCTGACCATGTGATCATGCTTTTTCATTGCCAATGGACCATGATAGCCACTTGGAGGATTGATGTGTGTGCTTCCAAGTTAGATATTGGGTATATACCAAGAAAAATCCCCCGATGATAGATAATAGTGGGTACATAACAGTCCTACCATCAAGTGATTTCCATGAGAATATGAGAGTTCTTGGAGTTGGTCTGGGGGATAGATCCTGAGTGATTCCCATTTTCATGGATGCTTGTGGGTTATGTATTAGTCCACCCAACACTACTATTCTAGTTATATGATCATTTGGAATCTGTACACACATGGTTCATTCCCTAATGGATTATACAAGTTGTGATGTCATGACCACCTAGAGACTGAGACCTAGGGATCAGACATTGAACTATATTCATAGGTCTAGGATATATGGTGAACCATTCGGTGACCATTACATGATTTATTGATATAATCCCAATAATTCTTCTTCAATAGATTGAGGATCTGTATATTTAATCATTCTTTACAAGAATGGTTGTCGGTATATGGTAGCCATGTGAGTGATTGCAAGTGAGTGCGGGAGAACACGGGTGTAGGATGAGTACCCCCTATGGTGATGTATCTTTCTCGGAGATATAATACTTCTATTGGCCAAATAGATTATTTTTCAATAGGTATTATAGACCCATATATTGACTTAATGACACATGGATTGAGTTTCATGAGGTCTATCTCAATTTCCTTGCATAATATTTCCTAATGACCAGTATTACAAAACCAAGGATCAACTGTAGTATAGTTTTATGTCATTTGTTTCACATACCAATGAATATTAATATTTACTTATATATATATATATATGAAAATATATATGTATACATATATAGATATGGTAATCCATGGTGGATGTTATCTAGTAGGTTATGACTATGGACCTGAGTTACGACTGTGGTTTTACGTTGATTGGTTATACATACCTTTCAAGTTTTGTCTCAACTTGGCTATGAAAATTATTTTTCATATACTTATAGAATAAGATTTATAGTTTTCTTTTTGGGTGTCCTACTATGATTATTTCTTACCCCTTCAAATGAATTTCAGTGTACATATAAAGCTTATATATACTTTTTAGGTTGGGAAAAATTTCATAGTGGATTGGGATAATTCCCATAGTTGCATGACAAGACAGAGGCGATCATGTGGATCTACTAGTTATTATAGTGTTGTTGGACAGTGTATAGAGATAAAGTATGTGTCCTGTCTCAGAGTTCGTAGTAGAGCCCTAAAATTTTACATTTAGTTTCTTCTTTACTCATGTGTTTGTATGGTTGACCAAGTGGGAAACCGATGTTTTATAGTATGACATAGTTGTCTAGGATTTTATTTTTTTAGTTATTATTACATCATGTTATATTTTAGATATTTATTGATTCCACAATCTTTTTGTATTACTACTATGTATAATACATAATTATTTTTACTATTTTCATACTATTTTATGAGGGTCTGGTGTCCCGAATATACCACATTTACACCCTTGTTGTTAGTTAAAAGCCTCTAGTATATAGGGTGATGTTATTGGGGCCTAATAACCCACCAAATCATAGAAATGGTTTAGTGAAAATTTTTTGGGTCAATTAATGCATAAAATTTATTGAATTTATTATCTTATCATTATACCAACATGTTAATTTGATATAATCCCTATAATTGAATGGATTTCAAAATATGATGCGAAAATTTATTACAAGAAAATAGAAATTATAATCTGTGGGGAATATGTATAATCCCTTATATTTATTTTAGAATCCTCATCATCTAATTCTCTTCTAGATAAACCCATAGTATCTCTAATAAATAAATTATCGGGGAGTAAGATAAAACAACATATAGGGATGAGGAAAATAATAATAATAATATTGATTATGTTCTTATTTTGTAGGAATAAATTGTTTTATTTCAAGAGGCATAACATGGGAACCCCCCTCCCAAGCGTAAATTTTAATTTACCATTGATCTAATAATTGATGCAAGACAATATCAATAACTACTTATAGAATGTGAACTATGGAATTAGTGGAGATTAATAAACAAATAGAGTATTTTCTTAATAAGGGATTTATTCCCCACCGTGTTTCACCATGGGGAGCTCCTATACTCTTTATTAAAAGGTAATATTAACCCATGAGGCCATGCACAAACTATATAGAAATAAATTATTTTACAATAAATAAATGTTATACTAGGTCTCATAGTTATGATATATTTGATCAAATTCATAGAGCTAAATATTTCTCGTAGATTGACCTCTATTGTGGGTTACAACAGTTGATAGTGAAGAAGGATGATATTCTAGAGATAGCTTTTCGGATGAGGTATGAATATTATGATTGTGTAGTAATGCCATTTTTATTGACTAATTCACACTTTTTTCATGGATCTAATCAATAAATAATTCAAGGAATATCTTGATTTTTTTGATATATTTTTGATGATATTATAGTCTATTCTAAAGTATATACAGACTAAGAGAATCACTTGTTGGTTATTCATGATACACTAAGATGGAAATATCTATATAGTTAATTTTGAAAGTGTGAATTTTTGATTTAGGAAATTTATTTTCATTTCTATATTACCTCTATGGATAATATCTTAGTCCATCCTATAGAGACAAAGGGAATCAAATAATGGACTACACAAATGAACAGAAACATGGTACATAGTCTCATTGGTTTAGCTGGTTATTATTGGGTTTTTTTCAAATAAATTATCGATTCGATAACCCATTATCTTAGTTCACACATAGAGGGGTTAGGATTTTATAGACAAAAGAACGATCTGAATGCTTTGATGAATTGATGAGAATACTAGAAAATGCTCCAGTTTTGACTCTGCCATCAAGAAATGATGGCCTGGTGATATTCAGTTATGCATCAATGAAATGACCTTGTTGTGACCTTATGAAAAGGATAATGTTACTTCATGTGCATTAATGAAGTTTATGTATCGTGACAAAAATTATCCAACTCATGATCTTTATTTAGAAGCCATAATCATTTATTTTTAGATTCGGGGAACCTATTTATATGGTGAATGATATGAGATATAAATGAATGGAAAGAGTTTGAAATACATTTTACATATAAAGAACATAATATAAGGAATTAGAGATGGCTAGGATTAATCGATGATTATGATATCTCAAAAAAAGAGCAACTAGGAATGTAAAATAATGTATAAGATGCATTAAGCATGATTGATCATGGATATATAACCCAATGATAAATGGGAAAGATCATATATTCGTGGATTTAGTAAAAATGAATATAGGATTTTTTTAAGGAAAGGGAAACGTCACATATCTTTTGAATGACATATAAACCATCAATACTATAGATGATAAAAAGATCTCAATATGATTATGATATTTTTTAAAATTAAATTTAAGATAATAAGGTTATAAGATTGGTAGACAATGTGTACGAGGATGAAATTTTAATATTTTGAATGAGGTCATGTTTTCTATCCATACCTTCACTAAAAAGGTAACTATTTGATGATGCTAACAACTCAAAATTTCTTATACACCATATTTATACCAATATGTATGAAGATCTAAATGAACAATTTTTGGGGATAATATTAAGTCCAAATTACGGACTATGTGTCAAGTTGTCTGGTTATTAAATAAGTTAAGGCTGGGAGACAACATCCAAGATTTCTCATGAAACCTTTAACTATTCTTATGTGAAATTGGGATGACAAAATTATTGGATTTTTTCACAGGACAGTAAGGAAACGAATAATTAATGATGAAATAAGGGTTATCAATTATCAAATTACAAAAGAATCATATTTTTTCAATAAGAGAATATTTTCCTATTGAGTATCTATAATGAATCTATATTAATGATAATTTAAGATAGTGTGGTCCACCTATATCGATTGTGTATGATTGAGATCCCTGATTTACATAAAAATTATACAAAATCTGTTAGAAGGAATTGGATACTGAGATTTATTTGAGTATTGTTTATCACCCTCAATCAAACTGTATGGTTGAAATGAGTATTCAAACACTGGAACACCTTTTGGAATCCTGATCACATGATTTTCATGTTATTTTATATCAATTTTTACATTTTATGAATTGTTCCTCCAATAATAGATTACATTATAGTAATCAAATGGTGATATATAAAGAATTATATGTCAAAAGATGTCAAACTACAACATTTTCATATGGAGTTGGTGAGATGAATGCCAATGGCCCACATTATAGTTAATATACAACAATATTGTTAAAGACTATTAAGGATCATATTAAAGAAGCTCAATATAGAAAAAAAGAGTTATGCTAACCACTAGAGAAAGGATTTGGAATTTTATGTTGGAGATTATGTATTTCTAAAAGTATCTCCATGGACGGTTTTCATATGTTTCAGTAAGAATGGGAAACTAATCCCCATGTACATCGATCCATTTCAAATCCAAGATAGATTTGGAATTGTAGAATACTAATTATAACTATTGAAAATTCTATACAAAGTCCATGATGTGTTCAACATATCATTGTTAATGAAGTAAATGTCAAAAATAGTGCATGAACTCAACTATGAAGAAATGTTACAAAAAAATGCTTTGTCTTACTATGAAGAGCCTCTCGATATTCTTGATATAAGATATAATGTATTGAGAAATGGCATGACTCACCCGCTAAAGGTTCTTTAGGGAAACCAAATAATGAAAGAGGAAATGTGGGAAATATAATATTTAATGAGGAAGAACTACACACAACTATTTTGTGGGAAATATAATAGAAAAATTTAGACAATGAAATTTATGATTTTATGAAGAATATAACACCGCATAATTTTACTATATAAATATCCTTTAATTAATTAAATTCATTTGATATCTTAAATTTCCCCAAAAATTATTACATATAGTATAATCATAAAAAATCAAATATTGAACACAAACTAAACTTTATTAATGACTAAAGAATAAAATATACAGGGTTTCATGAAATTAAGAAACATATATCAATGAAATAGTAACTTGAACTTTGGAATAGTAATGTAACCCCTACCAATGGTAATTTTTCCAACAGAATATAAACCTAACCTATGATATTATAAAAAAAATTATTCATATGATAAATGTAAATAAGATTTCATTTAGTCCTATTATATGTAAATAAATATTTTGAAAATGATAAATTAATTGTTGGTATTTTTATAATACATAAATGTTTATTTACAATTTTATAATAAATAGGATTATATAAAATAAAATTTATTTACATAAAATAGAATCACAAATTAATATTTTTTCTCATGAATATATTATAATTTTATTATACAGTTATAAAATTTTCAAAGTGTCATTAAATCAGTTGTAATATTAAAATTGGAATTTTCCATTTAAAGAATGATTTTAATTTTATTTAAATTTTACATATTAAGAAAATAATTTTCATAAAATCAATTCATTTTTGAATTTAACATTTCAAAAAAGTCAGGTGTAATTTTGTGATTTTTCTAAGATGGTTGATTTTTTTTGTAAATAGTGAAATTCTATAATTTATTGTATAAGTAAATAAATGAAATTTTGAGTCATGGATGATTAATGGACGATATGAGTACCCATTGGATCATAATAATATTCTCTATTTTCATTATTTAGTAGTTGAAAACATCACTATTCACAATATTAATCTAATAACATTAAAAAATGTATAAAATAATCAAAATCTCTCCTCTCCTCCCACTATAAATACCATATCTTCTTTTCACAACATGAAATCGTTGATGATTTTACAATTTCTACCCAATCCTCTTCCAATTTCACTTCCGCACATCTATGATGCATTGTCTCACCAACAAATGAAACCCAATCCCCTTAAGGAGGTTCTCAAAGAGAGGAAAATCAAGAGGTAAAATCCTCTTTCATTTTACTCTATTTTTCTATACAATTTCATTTATATTATTACTCATCCCAATAAAAAACTACCTAAAAATTCAAGATAACTCTATTATCAAATATATACTTCAATTATATTTTTCTAATGGAAAATCCATCACTAACCCCATTCTATTTAGCTTTTTTATTCTGAAAATGAAAATATCATTTGTGACGTGCTGATTTACCACCATTATGGATTATTTGTTTTCATTTTCCATTACCTCCTTCTAGTTTGGAGATTATACAATTATTATGGTTTAATTATATTTTAATATCCATATTATAATTCTTATAGAATTCTGGATCCATTATATATACATAATTTTAATTAATAAAAATACTAGTTCGTGATAATCAAATATTCACCAAAATAAACTAACATTTATCATTAACATTTTATCTAATGAATTATACTAATATCTAGCAAAAAAATAATATATACAACCATTTAATATTTCATAAGTAAATTCACAACATCTAATTTCAATTCCACAGAAATAATACTTTTTTACATGAACTTCCATATATGTATACAAGTGAACCAATCGAGAAAATCAAGGAAACGAACACTACCAAATGACATAAATGAAAATTACATCTCATAAAAAATACCGTAAATGAACTTAATAAAAGAATAAAAATAAAATAAATGTTTAATAGGTTTTTAATTAAATTTTTAATTAATATAATTTCACTATCCAGGACATTTAGTGAACATGCAGAACACTTTCAGATAGGAGGAAGGATATCCTCCCTGGACATCAATTTTTTATTCAAGTTAAGATTTGTCTCTGTTTACTATAATATAATTATTAATTATTATTATGTAATAATTATAAATTTTTTGTTTATATACAGAAAACATTTACCTATATCAATTTTTCTCCCATTGATGGGGAAATATGTGTTTTATATGGTACATTTTTTGAATTCCTCTCGATATGAAAACATGATTTATGGGAACTTTCCAATTTCCTACTCATTTTCAAGCACCCTCCATAATCAGTTTTATCCCACAAATTATTTTTCTAAAATAATTCTTCTTAAAATTGAAGAGTTTCATTGGCATAACTAGTTTCTGGAAAAACATTATGCCCCTTCTCACATTAGATACTCTTTTATATTTTTTCGTTGATCGCACTAATGAGACCTCATTATAATGTTTAATAAAAACAATTTTTACACATTTTCACATCATTGGGACATAGTTTATCATTATCTAAACCAATTTTCCATTATTAATTTAGATGTATTATTTAAATACATTAATTTATGGAAAACATTATTATTTTTCCTTTGAACACTTTTTCCATGTTTAATTAATGAATATTTTCCATTTATTTGTGATCATCATTCTTTAGATATCCATATTTCTTATATGATGGATATGGCTATTGTATTATCCATGTAGAATTTTTAAATATGGCTTCATTATTGATTTGAAAATATGTAGAAAGTAGTATTTGTACTTATAGTGATGGGTGGGGACTTATTATAGATATCCCATTGATGTATCGATAGATATCATGAGACAATACACTTGCTATAAAACCCTTTGTTTTTGTTTTCAAATATAATCAGACATGTTTTTACCCATATACATAAAATTACTTGATTGTATAATGCAAAATGTTTCAGATACGTTAATTCAAATAAATAATCATTTTATTCATGGTGTATTAAAGTATTACTTTCCATAAGGTTTTTACTAAGAAAAAAACTATGGCTGCATTTTCATTCTCAGTTTATTGATGGAATGTTTTTCACAGATATTTACCTTACCAAATTAACTAATCCATATTGAATTTTACTCACTTGTTATTTTTTTCATATATCCCTTATTGAGTTTTAGATCTTAAGAATTTATTTATTTTCCTAACTCAAGTTGTGGAGATGAAATCATTGAATTAGTTATTAGAAGCAATTTATTTTATTTTGTTAGGTTCTATGTTTTATTTACAATGTAAGAATGGAACCATGTATGAATCTAGTTCACCAATACCAATAAAATAATCCATTCTGGTGATGTGATCTATGGTATCTCTTCCATTATAATTAAATGACCACTGACTGTAGGGATGGGTTTGTTATAATCATAACATGAAGAAACAGAAAGATAATTTTAAGGGACCCTTATCAGTAAACAACACAATAATGGAATGATATAAACTATGATCATACCTATTTTAATCCTTTTAAATAAAAAAAATAAAATTAATCTATTGAGGGAGAAATTTTAAATAATTTATAATATGTTTGGTTTCATTTTAAAAATCTATTATTGTTACTCTTGTATTCGATCCCAATGATAAATGGTGGACTTAAAAGTGGAAGAAAGGTTAAATTGATCTTGACATTTAAATTGTGATAAAAAATTCAAATCAATGACCATTAAAAATCAAATACAAATTGTTTTAGAATCATATGATGAGTACCCTATTATGTTACGTGACCCATTTTTCTTTTTTTCTATATCAGAAGAGGATTCACTAATCAGATGATTTCATAACCAAGTAAAGGAGTATTATTATGAAATATCTAAAGTATATATAAATTATTTTTTACATAAATTCAAAAATTTATTTCTTATCATTAATTATATATTAAATATCCGTGATACTCCCTTGTAGATTACAATTTTTTCGATCTCAATAAATTCTCACTAAAGGAATCAATAAGTATTTTCTTTTCCCGCTCTCATCGGTTCTCTATAATGAGTGGACTTTTCTAATTTTTATCAAATTTAGACACATTGTTCGATAATTTTTAAAAAAACATTTGACATTATTATTGATCAAACATGTTCAATAACTATAGTATTATTTCCCAACACCCTACAATTGTTTTTGTTTCTTTGTCTAGATTGATTCTAATTACATTGATCAAATGTGTGAGTATGGATTAATTAATTATCGTGATTTAAAAATTTTTATCCATCACATCTAGATATCAAAATGAATATCTAAATATTAGTTAGAACCCACTTATGAGGTGGTTATGTTGAATTTATGATTAATTTTTTTAATAATGGGAGGATAAAGGACAATTATTTTAATGCTGGTGTTATTAGACAAATCCATTTTTCTTATTTAGGAAGACATGAAGTATAATTTTGTGGATTTTAGTGAAAAAATGAGTTTAGAATAATTGTGATATTGTAAGGGGTTCAATGTGGTTTTAAGTATCAATTTACAAAATCCTGCTTAGAGACATGTCTAGGAAGTTGTAATGATATGTTTCCTTGACATATAATGGACCTGAGGTTTGATTCCTGGTATTGAGGTCTTGAATATCCCATATATGTGTATGTTATTATACCACATACCTCATTGATTTATTGGGTTTTATTTCCATATTTCACTTATTAAATTTATTATATTTTTCACAATATTTATTTTATTAATTGTAAATCTATATTATTCTAAAAAAATAAGATGATTATTTTTTAGGAATTAAAATGAAAATTTTTATTACAGTTGGAGATAAATAATTCTACCCTAATATTTGATAGGACAATATTGTTTTTCATAATTCATCACTATGTGTTGATTATGATTATCATATTCATGTGTCTATAAAATTATGTTATTTTTTTCCATTTTTTAAATTAAATTACATATAAATTTCTAAATAAAATCACATGTCACTAAAACATTATTTTTAATATGTAATATCTAATAAAATATTAAAATAAATATTCTATGAGGTTGTGTTTGAAACCACATTTCAAAAAATATTTTTACCATTTCTCAATTCTAATAAGATTCTTTAAAATATATATACAATATGATTAATTTAAAAAAATACATAATTTTAAATTGATTAATTAAAACACATAATTTATTGGACAGAAAATATTAAAGCATAAAAAATTAGAAACATCTATATAAAAGCACTTATCAATGACTATTTTTATGGAAAAGTGATGTAGTAGGAAAACATTTCATATTTAATACCATATATAGTAGAAATATTTTTTTCTATTATTATATTTCATGGTTTCATTTTCATTGTATATTATCATTTTATTTTTATTCATTTTTGAAAGGAATCCTAAATACCACATGCATTTAATTATGATAAAAATTTAGATTTTGAAAATTTTATATATTAGGTTTCAAATCATGTTATTTTTAATTTATAATAGGTATTTATATATTATATAATTATGTCAAATATTCCCATATTAAAATCTATGGTGAATTAATATAAGATAATACCTCAGTAGTTAAATTTTTTTGATTAATTCAATATTTTATAAATATTAATAGATATAAATTCACATATATGAACATCACACTTCATTGATAATATGTTATTCAATCATCAATATTTTATTTACTACTAACAACATGTATGTCACAAGTATTTAGTGAATAATTAATGCTTTTTTTATTATTAACATGATTTAATTGTTTATAATATTTATAACAATAGTAGATAATATATTCATATTACTATTATTAAAAATGATGAGTTATATTTTCAATGTTATTATATAATCATTATTGAAAATGTTATTTTCTATAATTGTTTTAGTTGGTTTCTTTAATAATATATGTGTAAAGTGTTTTTAAAAAATAATGTACCACATACTTATTAAAACACATAATGTTACAAACAAGTATTATATGTTTATATGACCAAACCCCATGGGACCCCTCTTAGGGGGTGATATATAGAATGGGGAACTCAATGACAACCTATAATAGGCCATGCACTCAATATTTTCTCCAAAAAGGAATAAGAAAATATCGTAGGCCTTACAAAAAACACCATCCTTCAAAATAAATAGAAATAATCCAACTAAAAGAGAATTAATAAAATTCATGCAATACATAGCTCTGTAAAAGTTTATGTAATCTAGTATACCTCTTAAGAGAAAAAAAGAAGTGGGGTACCATATCATGTCATCTCAAATATAGACATTGTTAACTATTGAATCTTTCCAACATCACCAATCTCAAACACCATGGTATGTGGTCTAGAAGTAAATATATTTATACGTAGCTTGTATAGACACATTATGTGTAGTCCAAGGGCCCATCTATGGGTGTGTATAAAAATACATAGTAGTATACACACACACACACACACCCCAAAATCATTAATAGAGACAAATGTTTTCTTATATGTCTAGATGACCTGCACTATCATACAACACAGCCTAAGGGAAAACCAATTAATATTTAATTCATAAACTTAATACAACCTATTATTTCCACAAATTCCTACATGAGAAATTCTAATAAAACCCAACAACCCATTCATTCACTCCAAGGGGGTAACTTGAATGGGTCCAACACCGCATAGTAAGACACCTAAATGTTTTACCATATACTATAGAATACCATCTTGACCAATACAATATAGGGAGAAACCTCACAAGATTATCAAAAAAAATTAAATGAAATTTGAAATAAATTATAATCAATTAAGAATCACTGAATAGAAAACATTATAGACCCTTCCAGAACATCCCTCATCGTACAAGGTGTTAAAATGTATGTATATTCATTATGAAATTCCGTTAAAGATACATAATTCCTCACTGAGGTGACTATAGTAATAATTTAATAGCACTCTAATCTCATGAATCATTTATGAGAAGTAATAAATGAGATACTATATGGTAAAGGAACACCACTTCCTACCATCACACAAGATAAAAATATAGTTTCATAAATACACTTAATGAAGGATGGAGAAAACAAATGGGAGTTAGACTACATATATAAAAAGTGATCATCGATGGCATGAAATGAATCACCCTACACTCTATAAGAATCAAAATGAAAAACTACCCCTTAGGGCTATCTATCACCATCACCATGCCAGGGAAATTTTAATCATTATAGGGGAACAATTACACACTAGAACCAACACACCCAATGATAGTCTATCGGCCCAGAAAATGAAACTATTTATTTCTAATAAACTAAAAATGACACATATTCAATATTTACACGACATTATATGATGCACTTCTTATTTAGAGGTACATAGGCTCAATGATGAGTATTTAAATGAGTTTTAGAATGAATTAATCGGTCCTAATGAGTATGAATTTTTGAAAATAATATCCAAGCATAGAGGAGCTCTACCATACTCTATAGGGGATTTTTTATCCATCAACCAAAAATAAATACTAACTCTTTAATGGGGAAAATACGAACATGGATTTTATTAGAATTAGAATTATACACTGTTTTATAGGGATAAGGTGATATTCCTCCATGAATCTGACACTTGACTATGACCTAATAAACTAATCCCCTATGAAGAGGGTATGATCATGTATAACTAAAAACAGGACTCTATGAACCTCATCCTCTATGATATCCAAATCCACACTGAAATAATTGAGGGTTACAAAAATTTATGTCATGTATAGGTCACTTCCCGGATGTCCAATTGATTTATGGGATGTTTTCAAGCCTCACATATTCAATGATTTGACATACAATATTTTTCATCATTTCCTTACGTTAGTTTCACTAAAAAACATTGATTATCTTATTAATGTCCACTAATAGCATAGAGTATTCTAACCACATTGGTATATATGTAAGGATACATTTATGGGACTATAAACCATTCTAAATATGTCTATATATAAATTTTACTCACAAAACTAATCGAGAATCATTATAATATGTGTAATGTATGTAAATGACCTGATCACTCAAAGAATTTACCACTTTTATTTTCTTCTATTTACATGAAATGTACTCCCAATGTACAGGTAAATTAAAAACACTATACAGGGAATATGCCGCATGGCCACCAAGTTGTATACCCCATCCCAGGTCATTTGCTATAACGCATTAGGGTGTGTACTTGTAAATTACATCTCCCTCGCATGGTGTGAAGTCTTTCAAATTCCAATACACCATGTCATGTATTTATGGGTCTTGTGTGGCTTGTACAAATAGAACACAAATAATGTGTATCTCATATCTGATATAAGATGAAAAAACACACTATACACTATGTGTTGAAGAGAAAACGTGTAATATAGTAATGAATTTAACAAAAAAAACTTTTTAAAATTTAAATTTCACCCAAATCAAACATAATACTATGTAAAATATATTTCACAATGATTAAAAAAATTATATTTTGTAAAAAAGGGAGGAATAGTAATCAAATAAAAATGAGGTGTAATCCAAATAATGAGTTCCACCTCTTAGAATATCAACATAGATATAATGAACCACCAATGATAGGGGTAAGAATTATAAATGGAATTTGAATTTTTAATTTATGAGATCTATCCTTTAATTATATATAATTAAGACTAATGTTTTCAGAATTTTAATTTTAAAAAATTGTGTCTTTGTATGTGTCACTAGGTTTCACGAATGTTATGAGTGTTAAAAACGGTTTTGATGGAGTTATTGAGGGTTTATGATACTAAAAATATAAGAATATGGTCATTCAGAGCATGAATATATCATTCACACTATGAAAATGGGTTATTGGTTTTTCGTAAGGAATTCATTATGTGAACTAGGGGTAGTAAAAGGATCTATAGAATTTTCCAAAAAATAATTATTGGCATGTTTCCAACCGTTGCACCATGAAACTGACCTATAAATATTTTTTTAAAATAGAGGGGATATGGTCCCATTTTACTTTGGATGAATTATATTTTTAGGGATTGTTTCGGTGGGACCACTCTCTCTTCTATTCTCCTCAGTTTCATGTGGTTTCAAATGTTGTTGGACAATGTAAGAGGAATGATTTATTTCTCTCAATTCTCTTTTATTTTTTCACTCAATAATTATTCATAAGTGGTTTTTTTTTTGAATTTATTACATTTTAATTTAAATATAGTAATTTTATATAATGTTTAGTTATTAATTGTTTCCATTCCTTTTCTTGTTACATGGCCTTGTAATGATGATCGATGTTTGGTTGTACATGGATTATCTTAGGATAGATTTTTTAGGCTATGAATAAAAAGGTAAATGAATTTTTTGAAGAAGGTGGTCATGCATACCAACCCATATTAATTATTCATGTGTTTAAATTTTATGTGTTATGTGATAATTACATTGAGTTTGATGAAATTTTTTAATAAAATGTTTTATATTAAAAAATGAAATACATGGTCAGATAATAGTTTGTACCATGACCATGGGGGTGCTTGATAGTAGCTTTTTTATGTCAGTCATTGATTATCGAGGACTTGACTCTGGTCTTAATACATGAACACATATTATAGAGTGGGGGTCATGAAATTAGATGTATAGACCATGATGGCTATTTGCGGACTCTTTAGTCATTATTATCCTATGTAGATAGACTATAGGAATGGATGAAAGGTTTGGTGAACAGAAAAACCTAGTGAGACCTTGTAAACCAAGATGGTTTGTAGGCCATCACATTTATTGAAACTGATTGAGAATACCTTAGGTAACTTGTGTGATAGGGTTATTGAAATGATGAACTATTTGGAGGATGTCTCCCCAACACAACAGAAGTTCCTCCATGACAATAGTCAGGATTGATTACCCACATGAGGGTGAATTTGATGTTAAATAAACATAGGGAGCTATGTGGGAACCCCATAGACATAATATCACTTAGATGGTAAGAATGGAAGTGGTGGTAATGTTTCTATTGTAGCCTTTGAACCCGAAATGACATTTAATCCCAATGGGGATTAGTTGATAATGATAGGTGTGAGAATTCTCCCAGCCATAGTGATATAGTTACATTATTTATATTTATGTTTTATGGGATGTGGATACCCCTAAAAACTAGGTATTAGTCCTCTGGATTGAAACATATATAATTTGTAACGCTTCACGACAATCACTAGAAGATATATATGATGAGTTAAGATACCTATTGTGTTTGGGATTCAACCACATAGAATATTTGGGGTGGATTGCTAGATCATCTATTTCATAACGATATATTTGAATCCATACTGGATGCATAGTGGTGGTATCATGGATGTAAAATCAATGAATTATGATATTGCAAGTATAGAAATAAAAATTATTATAAGGATTTGATCGATGTGTTGATAACATTATTAATAATGGGGATTCAATATTTTAATAGGGATACTAGTAGACCATTGTGAATTCCAAGGAACCATGATATTTAAATGTTGGTATAAGGTTATGGGATTTCATGTATTCTATGGAAATGATATTTAAAATCATGAGGATAACTATTAGATCTCTTCAATCTAAAAATAAGATATCCTCCTCGGATCATGTGAACACACAAGAGACAGTTTAGCTGAGGAGTCATGAGATAATTTATGACTTGGATATAGATGATCGGATCTCAGAAGCATATCCCCTTTAATTGATGGGTCTCCTAGGAATCAATCACATATTAATATAAAGGATTTCATATGGCCTCCCATAATAGGAATAAGTACATTTTATAACATTTAGAACACCAAGGTACTCCCTTGGGTTTATCCTAAGAGATTTATGATGATGAAAACCTAGTGATTCCCTAGTATCCACCAATCATTTGTGAATATGTGATCATTGGATCGAAATTTGGTGGAATGAAGTTCCCTGAGGTTTATTATCTTGCTAAAGGAAATTTCAATATTGGATGAGGTATGTATGGATGATCAAGGTCATCACCCTATGGATTGATGATGGTTTTTTGAATGACAAGGGTTATGTGTGTACACCCTTGCCGCAGTGCTAATAATATGGTTGGAATATTCATCATTATTTGATATGAGATATTATGACATCAATATGGAGAAAGTATTAATGGTGGATCATTAATTATTGTTGTATAGTTACTTATTTATATCAGCTAATAATGCCACATCTACATATTAAATAATATTCTGGTTATTAATGGGACTGTATTGATGGTGCATTTTTATGTTTTGTACTCGCCCCTTGCATAGTCTTCCATTTCATATTGGAACCTGGGGTAGTCTTAGATGGTTATTACATGCATAGGTTGGATGGGTGTCTATTTTTTTACCTAAATGGATTAGCTTAGATGGGATATAGAACATGAGATATGTTATGGAATGGATTCATCGAAGATATCATATCATTATTCCATTTTTATACTAGTCTGTACATGTAACGGGCTCAGTGGGTAGTCAGAGTAAACTAGGTACATTTTTATGGCCTCCAATATATTTTATTTATTATCATTAATGAATATATTAATTAAATTTAATTTATGTTTATTATGTTGAATAATATTTATGAATTTTTTATTATATTTAATCTTTTTTATAGGGTGGATATCCCCCCAACGGTATTTCCTTAAACAACAATTACTTGTTAGTAGAATATTTTATTTAGGAAGGCATTCTTAAGGTCAAGTGGTCAATCATTCTGACTACTATTCATAGAGTTCTCCAAGGCAAGGTGTTGAACAGTGGTTTCAACAGTTATTATTATTTCAATATAACTATTTTGGGAGATATTTAACTAGTGTAAAATGAACATTTAATATCTTACAATGGAATACAGATAGGTACATCATGAACAAGTCTCTTGAAAAAATCATTTTTACCTAGGATGAGATTGATGTTCTTTTTTTCTAATTTCATAGTTATATACTATTTATCATTGGATAACACACAAGTTTTTATTGATAAATTATTTATCCGGGGATTTAGATCTTGGAAAATTATGGAGAGACCCGTTTTTAGGGTTTTGATTCTTATCTAATAAAGGAAAGAGTCGTCTCATGCATTCTGTTACAAATATAAGATTCACCAGATATTTTCATTCTAGTGTGATCGTTTTGGTTGACTATTATGTCATGGCTTCTTATACTATTAGAAAATTTTCACATAGTGTTATCATGTATACACTCTTTCAGGAATTCAACTTAATTGGTTTTATATGTACATTTTTTTTCCAATGGATGTTTATGTGGATCTATGGGGAGATGTGTTTTTAATATAATGACATATAATCTCAATGTATGGAAAATGAGGTTACCCTAATGGGTCACTGTGGAAAATTTTCCTTAGTAGAAAACCCATAGTGTGATTTTATTTCATGTATTTAATAATTTAATGTTACAAAGACAATCTATACAGTATATCAACATACATAATAGAATTATACTCTACATAAAAAATCATTTCAATGTATTTCATGAGATATAAAAAACCATTAGGTGATTGCAATTGAATATACAATATTATTTTAGTTATTTATTGTTAATGTAAGAAACTATATTTTCTTGTCCAATATATATTAGAATGTAATTATGATAGATTAGTCTACTTTGTATGATTCTTCGACACATATCATAGCAAGACAAGATTGTAGAGTCTATATAGATGTGTGAAAATTACAGATTCCTATTTATTTAATGTTTTTATAACAACCTTTAATGTATTTTACCATATAACTTGGAATCTAATTCTATCTAACTTGTGATCTAGACTACAGCTCTTTGAAATAGATCCCTTAGGATGATATCATTGGGGATCAATATGTCTTTGTGATTCCCAAGGGTGGATTCCAAGGTATAGATTCTCTCTGTGAATAAATTCATTGGTATGCTTTCTAGTTTTTATTTAATGGCACAGTATTATAACACCCTTGAGGTTGAATTTCCATGCGATATTTCATATGTGTTTTGATGGGAACTTGATATGTTTTCAATGAGTTATGACCCCAGTGACATCTTATTTACGGGATGGGTGGGAGGACCTAGATAACATTGTGATATGATATAGTGTTTAGTAAGTTGGGGATATTTTTGATCAAGGTAACCCTATGGGAGGGGTTTTATTATGTTTTTTGGTACCATTGAGGTAGTAACCATGAGTTTTTTATTGCATTCGATATTAATGAATGAGAGGTTACAGATAGTGGTAGGGGAATTTCTTAATGCTCATTACTAGACTAGAATTTTGTTGTGTCCAATCATGTTTTCAAGTTAATAAAATGGAATTATATAGTTAATAGTTAGAGATTATGGAATCTATACTAGATGAAATGAGATTTGCCTCTTGGGATTGTGATCCATGTTTAATTTCTTGGTGCTATGAATGTATACACAAATTTATTTTATATCAGATCATATTGAAAATTCTCCCAAGAAATAGTTACATTGAATTACTAATCAGTGACCAATAAAATTTATGAAAATGACCGATGGTGTTGATGAAACACTTGTTGGAATGGAGGCCCATGGATTTGAGGAAAATTAAATTGTCCCATAGAGGTAATGTAGATATCATATGTAGATCAGGTTTGGTGTCATGTTCGTTATATTTATTGATCCCAAGTTGGTATTACTTTGGATGGATATGTTTAAATTGAAAGAAGTGACATGTGTTCAATAGTGTAACATGAAAATGTGGTACTGATGTATAGTTATAATTTATTTTATATAGAGAGATGTTAACCATTAGATACATAGTGTAATAGTTTGTTATTGTGGTTATGTTGGTGAATATGTTTCATCATGTGATTTAAGAAGTGTATCAGGCGACGTAACATAGTAATGAATTTAAATAAATATAGTACCATGATTCTGGTATGTCATGGTCAACATGAATAGGGTATTTTAATGTATATTTGGCACCAGTGTTTGAACGTCTGATGTATACAGACCCTCTGTTTTGGTGGTTAACACTCACCATGTTTAGTTCTTAATCAAATATTAGAGGTAGTACTGTATTTTGGTAGTTTTTTATACATGTTTCGTTATATTGATATATAGCCCACATTGATAAGGTTGTTTGTAAAGACCCATAAAATTCAAGGGAAATTTTTTTCATTCTTAATTTTCTTTGAGATTATACAAGAATGTGGTTTCTGACGGCACTTGATTCTGAGGCCCGGTGTGCCCGGAATTTCTATCCGAAGTTTAGCTCTGGTACATTCAATTAAAGAATGAGCGGGAATTCCTATCTTTTGAACCGGTGCTCGGAATCGAATTTCGAGGGTACCGATGGAACCGCAGCGCTGGTAATTTCTTAAGAACGCCTTTTCTGGAGTTGCGTTTTCTCGTTATTATTTGTTTAAATTTCTTGTTTAAGTGTGAGTGAAATAAAATTTCGTTTAGAATTTTATTTCTCTTTTCCATGTGTTAGAACCTAGGTGTAGGAGTTAGGGTGGAACCCACTTATTGTTAGTTTCTCTTGGGTGAATTAAAGGTGAGGTGGGGCCCACATGAGCCCCACCATTTCAATTTCCTTAACTCCCTAACTCCTCTTAACCCCCCACTTAAGTTGTGTAACTCTTTTAACTTTCTAACTTCCCTTTATTTGGATGACTTTCCGTCTCCTCTATTTAAGTATGCCAACTCACCAATTCAATTAATTAAATTAAGTTTTGAATTTTTGAATTGTGGCATGAGTTAATAAAATAAGGATGAGCCTTATTTTATTTTTGTTGGTTGCTGTGTGTGGACAATTGAGGAGAGAGCTCTTGGGTGTTTCATCTTCATCACGAAGAACACTAAGACTTCGACGAAGAACGTTGTCACCGTAAGAAGAGGTCGATGTGTCGTCTCTTCTCCTATCCGCAGCAGGGGTGTGACCCCATTTTCCGAAGATCGAAGATGCACCCTCTTTCAATATTTTTCCCGTGTCAAAGAAAAGGAGACGCCACTTCCTCCTCAGACGTTCTTTGTCAACATATTGAGCTTCACCTCGTGACGTCATTTTCCGCGGCGAACCCCCGTTCTAGCTACGCCCAAGGTAGGGGTTATTTAATTATTTTGTTTGTTTTTACCACTTTGTAGTTCTTCATGAATATACGGCCAAATGTTATCTATTAATGAGAGGGGGCTGGATTGCACAAACATGGCCGACCCTCCTCCCTTATCCGTGTGTTTGTTTCTTTGTGGTTTGAAATGAGTATGGCGCGGTGCCAACTCACCATGTGTGATCCTGCGACAAGGAATGTGCGGCGCCGTCGCGCCGTGCTGTGGAAACGAACAAGGACACGACGCTGTCACGCCGCGTCGGAGAAACCCGAAGACACCGTAGCTGGAGCGGGGTCGCGGTGGAAGAGCATGACGCCGTCGCGCCGCGCCGGACGAACCAAGTCGAGGTTGGTTCCGGGCTGTGGCAGAGCAGGGTGACCGGCGGCCGGTTCTAGGCCACCGGTGTCAGATCAGGGAGGGGACCGGCCATCGCCGGTCCCATGGTGGCAGAAACCGGCCGGTCGGACAAGAGGAAGTCCGGGGTTCAAACCCCCGGCCGTCAAGAAAAATGGCCCCCATTAAAGGGGGGTCGCGGTTACAACCAGGGGGCAGCCCCCCCCCCCCCCCCCACGCCAAACGGCTCGCCCGTTTGGCCGAGCGCCTGGCCAGCACACTGGGCGCGCTATGCCCAGGCCGGGCCGGCTTCCTGGCCGGTCCGCCAGGCCAGGCTGCGCCCAGGCCAGGCCGGACCTGGACCCGGATCGGGTCGACCCCGGGGGTATCGGGCTGGGTCGGACCGGGCCCGAACCCCTTAATACCGAATCTTTTCCGATCAAACACACATAACTTTTGTTACAGGCCTCCGATCGACACACCATCAGTTGTGATGCGATCCTTGGATCGATATGGTCGTTTCCGTATATTGCACTCAAGGTTTCGGAATACTTCGGGTTCGTCCGAGTAGGTTCGTACACGAAACCAACCAGGCCCTCGGAGCGGAAATGCTCATAACATGAGCTCCGGACGTTCGATTGACGTTCCATCGAATTTGTTGGATTCCTCTTAGTGAGACGGATCTTTTGACTTACTCCTCCTGAGGTTTGGACGTAGATGGATTATAGTCGGGTTAGTTTTTCCTTAAAAACCAACCGGGCCCCTGGGACAAAAAAGCCAATAACTCTCAGACCGGGCGTCCGATTGACGCGCCGTCAGCGACGTTGTGTTCCTGTTGACGATACGGAACATTTGGATACATCAACTCTAGACTATGTGACAGTTTATGTATCAGCCTCTCGGCTCGTGGAGCGGACCCTCCCGAACGAGCTTGCTGTGAGCGGGAACCCTAGATCTGGCTGCGACTACTACTACTACGACGACTGTACAGAGATCCTCAGTAGATTCGATGGTGACGACTACAGCACTCAGTGATCCTTTGTGGATCGATGCTACCGATCCTGTGTGGGTCAGCGCTCAACGGTTCTATGTGAGCCAGCGCCTACAGATCCTGTGTGGGTCTGATCCTGTGTGGGTCTTTGCGGGAGTTAGTTACCTATCGATCCAGTGTGGGTCAGACCCTTCCTGGGTCATTGCGGGGGTTAGTTACCTATCCATCCTGTGTGGGTCAGACCCTTCCTGGGTCATTGCGGGGGTTAGTACCTATCGATCCTTTGTGGTTCTGGTGACTTAGATGAATCAGCGGATATATCTGATCATCTCTATCTTCATACGAAGAAGTATACCTGTGTGAACTGAATCATGTTTTGCTTTCCTATGTGGATTGTGTTGTGCAATACTGTGTGGATTTACGTTTTGCTTTCCTATGTGGACTGGGTTGTACTTGAGCTTGTATTTTTGAGCCAAACGAGAATTGAAGACTTAGGTATATGTATGGACATATACCTAAGTAGTGTCAGATATTACTTCGTGATTGTATCCTTCCTTGGTGTATTTTGCTTTGTGGATTTAGGGAGACCTTCGGGGGCCTTGGGGTCCCTACTGAGTAGCTTATACTCACCCCTGTACGGGCTATTCCCACACTACATTCTATTGGTTGCAGACGATGGACAGCGCTGATCGTGGATGAGTCTTGCAGAGCAGGATGGTGCATGGAGGTGGACCACTAGACGGGATGTACTTGGAGCGGTCAGCTGGACCCGAGGAGCAGAGGAGGCCATATGTACTCACCCTTCAGGTGGGATTTCTAGTGGACAGCTCATCGTTGCGGCTTTACTTTTCAGTTGTTGTTTTCCCTTTCCAGTTTTACTTTACTTTAAGTTTTGGTTTGTATACTGGCCCACTTAATTTCCGCAGTTACTGTTGTACCAGCTTTTACATAGTTTTTACTTCTTCTTCTTTCTTGCTCTGTGGTGTTTGTTTAATTTACAAAGGCAATTCCTTCCACTTTTTATTGGGAATTTATACCATGGTGCTAGTCGCCAGCCCCTGGCCTATAGAAGGCGGGCTTGGGGTTGTCACGACACGGTCCCCGAGGACGGGTTGTGACAAATTGGTATCGGAGGAGTTCGGTTCTATCGCATAACATGGGACTTTGATCTTTTTCTATGTGAAGCAATAATGTTTAGCGTATTGGGTGTGGTTATCAGTCCAGGGAGTCCAGTGTTGGTGCGGCAGCCGACGTATCCGTACACCAAGACCCTGACTTCTAATTTCAGACATAATGCGCGAAAACATTGATTGCGTGTGTGTTTCATGTTTTCTTGGTGATTACTTTGTTTCATCTAACCAGGTATAATGTTCTGACCATGGCACATCTCTTTCCTTTTCAGGATGAACGCATGATGGCAGCCAGCTAGGGTTTCGAGTGTTGAGCGTGATGACAGCCCACCGAATGACGAGGCCTCGGTGCAGGGCCCTTTGACAGCTGAGGCACCGGTGGTACCTTTACCCGCCGAGCCACCAATGCTTCCAGCACCAGCCGCTGACGATGCATGTCGCCTCAGTGCATTGCATAAGTTCCAACACCAGCGACCGCCCAGGTTCCGCGGGGAGACGGACCCCCAGGCAGCCGAGGACTAGCTGGAGGCAGTGGTGTGAGTTTTCCGGTTAGTGAGGACACCAGCAGACCTCATGGTGATCCTCGCTGCGAGCCTACTACACACGGCAGCGGGACGATGGTGGAGCTTGATGATTCAGGTGAACAATGAGGCATCTCTTATCTGGACAGACATTGAGGGACTCTTCCCCTCAGAGTTCGTCCTAGCCACCCTCCATGCGGTGCGCATCCAGGAGCTTCTTCAGCTGCGGCAGGGCAGCTTGACAGTCACCCAGTACCCGGCGAAATTTACCGATCTCTCGCGCTACTCTACAGACATGGTACGGGACCCATTCTTCTAGGCCCAAACAGTTGAGCAGGGATTTAGACACGAGATTAGGGCATCGCTGATCTCCCTCAGCATTTCAACTCAGACAGGAGTACTGGAGCAAGCCCTTTTGATCTAGAGCTTTCTTGCTGAGTCTACACTAGCACCGAGACCCACCGCAGGGCAGCACGTAGTAGAGTCTTTTGCAGGAGGCAGTCGACGGATGACTCATGGGTCCAGGCAGACCAGACCCTCAGGCAGATGACCTAAGGATAGTGGCTCAACAGTGCGGGGCACACAGCGCGGAGCCAGTCATTCGAGAGGCAGGGAGTGCTACTCATGCGGCGGGCAGGGCCACATGGCTCGTGATTGCCTAACACACCGTTCCGAGGAGCAGCAGACGGTTGAGGGACCACCGAGGCAGAGGTAGAGGGTCGACCGTGGTGGTCAATAGGGAGAAGGAAAACGAGGTAGAGGAGTTGGCCGAGCAGCAGGTGGTGGGAGACACTATGAGGCTTTACCACCACCACCACCAAGATTTCTACCCTTACCATAGGGAGCTGGCGGTCAGAGACAGGCACAGCTCCAGGAAGCAGAGGCCTACGACCACGGCACGCCCGAGATGATTCGATGTACTATCTGTGTCTATTCCACCCTTTCTGCAGTACTTATAGACAGAGGAGCGAGTCATTCATTCAAAGCCGCTGCCCTTGTTCAGAGTTCGGAGATTCTGACAGTGCCGTTGGCTCGATATTTACTGCTAGAGACTCTTACGGGAGCAGACTCGACGATTACGCACTAGTGTCGGCAGTGTGAGCTTACTCTAGGAGGTGAGAGCTTCGGCTGGGATCTTCTTGTAGCGGCGTCGAGGCCTTAAAATGTCATCTTGGGCATGGATTGGTTGTCTACATTCCATGAACAGATTGACTATATTAGGCGCAAGGTGAAATGTGTACGCACCGACAGAAGCAGGTTCACCTTCACTGGTGAGAAGGGAGCCTTTTCAGCACAGGATGAACTTCCGCGTAGGAGAGGACAACCCATCACTCACCAGTTGGCTAGCCTCATCGTAGGAGAAGTTGACGTGCGGAGTACTGGTTTTCCTGTAGTGGTGGATCAGTATTCGGATGTCTGTCCTAATGATGTTCCAGGGCTACCTCCTCGTAGAGAGGTAGAATTTTATATTTACATGTACCCCGGGACAACCCTGATATCGACTCCAGCATATCGGATGGCCCCCACCGATATTCGAGAGCTATGGGTACAGTTGGAGGACTTGCAGGGCAAGGGATTCATCTGAACCAGTGTTTCACCCTGGGCTTCCCCGATATTGTTCACCAAGAAGACGGACGGTGGCTTGCGACAATGTGTTGACTATCGTCACCTGAACCAGGTGACCGTGGGGAACAAGTATCCGCTACCTAGGATTGATGACCTCTTCGATCAGCTCAAGGGAGCATGGTGGTTCTCAAGGATAGACCTCTCGTCAGGCTATCATCATCTCAGAGTTCGAGATGAGGACGTGCAGAAGATGGCCTTCAGGTGTCGGTATGGCCACTATGAGTTCTTGGTTATGCCATTCGGCGTAACCAATGCTTCAGCAGTGTTCATGGCCCTCATGAACATGATCTTTCAGCCATACCTCGATCAATTTGTCGTGGTCTTCATCGACGACATTTTGATTTACTCGATGACTAAGGAGGAGCACGCCTACCACTTGCGGGTTGTACTAGACAAACTCTGAGAGCACAAGATTTATGGTAAGCTCTCGATGTGTCAGTTCTGGATACGTGAGGTCCACTTCTAGGGACACGTCATCTCTGAGGCGGGAGTTTTAGTGGATCCTGTGAAGATCGAGGCAATGCTAGATTGGGAGCCGCCAAGGAGCGTGATGGAGGTGCGGAGTTTCTTGGGACTAGCTGGATACTATCAGAGATTTGTGCCAGACTTCTCCAGAGTTACGACACCACTCTCCGCTTTGACAAAGAAAGGGGAAACCCTTTGTGTGGTCAGACAGTTGTCAGCAGAGCTTCGAAGAGCTGAGACAGAGATTGACCAGTGCACCTATATTGAGGTTACCTGAGGAAGGAGTAGGGTATGTAGTCTACTATGATGCATTACGGACCGGACTCGGATGTGTCCTGATGCAGGAGCAGGATGTGATCGCCTGTGGATCACGTCAATTGAGGCCTCATGAGAAAAACTACGCTACCCACGACCTGGAGTTAGCAGCAGTAGTCTTCGCGCTGAAGACATGGTGACACTACCTGATGGGCGAGCATTTTACAGTCTTTTCATACCATCAGAGTCTCAGATACATCTTCTCTAAGAAGGACCTTAATCTAAGACAGCGGCGATGGCTCAAGTTACTCCAGGACTATGAATTTGATATAGTCTCTACTACTTGGAAGGGTAACGTCGTAGCTGATGCTCTCAGCAAGAGGACGGACATTCAGCTACATGAGGAGGCGACAGAGCAGCTAACCTCTTTGTAGATATCCTTCATGGATAGAGATGGAGTAGCCATCCTCCAGTCCCTCACAGTCACTCCTCCACTACTACAGCGGGTCAGAGAGGCACAACGTGGGGATGCTGACTGTGAGACTCGGCGTGCACAGATATCCTCAGGGCAGGCACCTGATGGTTTCTCCTTTGGAGCAGAGCATGAAGTCCTTTTCAGAGGATGTACCTTGGTACCAGTTGATTTATGGGAGGAGGTGCTGAGATAGTTTCACACTTCTCCTTTGGCAGTACATCCTGGAGTGGAGAAGATGTACCAAGATCTCAGACGACAGCACTGGTGGCCGGTCATGATGAATGCTGTGGCAAAGTTTGTTTCTCGATGCCTCACCTGCCAGCATGTGAAGGCAGAGCACCATGTACTAGCAGGCTTTGTACAACCCTTAGAGGTCCCGGATTGGAAGTGGGACGAGATATCTATGGGCTTCGTGACTGGACATCCATGCACTTCCCAAGGTCACGATTCAATTTGGGTGATTGTCGACCGACTCACCATGTAGGCACACTTCTTACCCAACAGAGAGTTGGGCTTAGTGGGGATCTTGGGACGAATTTACATTTAGAAGATTGTACGGCTTCATGGTGTGCCATCATCTATTGTCTCCGATCGAGATGCTCTCTTTACTTCCCGGCTTTGCAAGGGGTTGCTGGAGGCATTCGGGACACAGCTAAGTCTGAGCACAGGCTTTCACCCTCAGATTGATGGTCAGATGGAGAGGACCATTCAGACTCTCGAGGACATGCTCCGTGCATGTATCCTCGACTTTGGTTGCAGCTGGGAGGACAATATACCCTTGGTGGAGATCGCGTACAACAATAGCCACCGCTCCACCATCGGGATGGCACCATACGAGGCGTTGTACAACCGACCATGTAGATCTACTTTGTGCTAGACAGACCCTGGGGAGTTAGGACTTGTGGGACCGGAGATGGTCCAGGCCACGACATAGAAGGTCCAGGTCATCCAGGAGCAGATGAGGACAGCTCAGAGCCGGCAGAAGTCATATGCTGACAGGAGGAGGAGGCCACTAGAGTTCGAGGATGGTGACCACGTCTTCTTGCGTGTCTCACCTCGACGTGGATTATGGAGATTTGGTCGAGGCTATAACAACCCATACTTTACATACATTTTTAATACTTCAAAATTGAAGCACACTTATTACAACATATGACAAAACCACAAAGGACCGTATAGGTATAGTGTCTTTAGAAACTGTGAAACATAAACAACTGGTTCATAAATCTTCTACAGTGTCTCCCATTTATTTCATCATATCTAGGGTCCCTTTTAGCATATTCTACTTAATATCCATCTTCCTAACCTGGGGAAAAGAAAACATACAAAAAGGGTGAGCTCAAATGCTCAGCAAGGTCAAATAAAAGAAATAGAAATCATATCATATCTTTTTGAAAATCATAACCTGCAAAAGAGATCATAATATCTTAACATGGAATAAATCATAGAAGTGAAAATGAGATCCCCATTATCATAACATAAGACATGAAACTTTGTGGCATGCAAACATAATCATGGAAAATCATTTCTTGTAAGTCATGACTCATTGCCAAGACTATCTTAGCATACAAAGTCCATTTTTGAACCGAGTTCACTCCTCGTTTCAGTCCTGTATCACTGAACCGAAATAACCTTCCATTCTAGCCATGTATATCTCATGAGATATAAAATCTTTACCCAATGCATTGGAGGGAGATATAGGTCCCACCCATCTTATAATGAATCCTTTCTTATGTGTGCCACATAATCATAAATCATACATCATCGCATAACACATGTAACAAAAATGGGATTCTTGAAACATCATGACATCATAAAACAAATCATATAAGGTAAACGACTTCATAAAAATAATTCCCTCAAAACATAATCAAATCAATGTAATAATAGGGATAAAAACAGAACCCTATATTATCTTAGATGGAAAATAATTTTGATAAAACATTTGAACTCTATTCTTGAGGAAAATATCCTTTCTACTTAAAATATATTTTTCCTCTCTTAACATGTCATACAATTTTAATCTAAAAGAAGTTGATTAAAAATAATCTTGAAAACTTTTAAAGGAAGCTTCTTGGAAATAGTGTTTTAAAAATCCATTCTTGCCGTATAAGTTAAAAAAACATTCTTCTCGTACTTTTGTCGGAAAAGTCAAAAAGTACCTCGTACGAAAAACGCCAAAAGATTCCTTTCATATATTTTACTAAAATCTCACCGAAGGGTAAAATTTGATATAAACTATTGTAGAAGGATATTAATTTTACATATTGGGGAAACATGGATGTGGATGATAAAATACACCCCAGTAAATACTAATGTATAAACAATCTCAGATAAAAATGAGATTCTTATATTTCCCTTACCATAGGTCCGATTTGCTTTGTACATGTCCAAAGCTCCTGTATAATGGTTTAAATAATTTTATTTACTTATTCCAGAATCATACATATTGATATGATATCATATATGGTCATATTCTTAACTTCTTATTAGTAATATTTCATTGTTACTTGTTACTCGGGTCTTTATTGCCTTTTGTTCTTATGCGTGTTTTGCCGAATAAATTCTTCTTCTTATTTTAAGGTTATAGATACCTTATATCCAGAATGGTATTATTGTAACATATATCATATTTATTCATTCAATTCATTTATATAATTACTATGTAATGATGATCATGTAGAACGAGTCGCATCACATCGTGGAGACGATATTTCATACGTACGCACGAGCGATGATATTGTTCCCATGATCGTGGAATTGTATTTAACTATATTTATACTATTTAAGTATCAATATCACTTTATAATAATCATATATAATTACTCATTACCCCATTATACCCATCCTTGTAAGGTGATGATGGAAAATAGATTACACCACGTCGTGGAGACGGTATTCCGTACGTACGCACGCGCGGTGATTTCATTTTTCCGTAGGATGGATAGAAGGTTAATTTGGGTTGTTTCATATTTATAATAACATATCAGTATGTAAGTAATACTTATGTTATTACTTTATAATGAAAAAACTAATGAAGAAAAAGTTGAAGAAGAAATAAATTGAAAAGATCGGTAATGGATATTACCTCTTCTTTGAAACGCCTCTTTGAATCCTCCACTTAGGGAACTAAGATTGGTCTATGAAGAAGACAAGGACCTCTAGGATTATTCTAGGGAAGTGGAGAAGGGATTTAGTCAGGGGTTGGACGAGCTTGATTTCTCAAATTAGTGTGAGGAGGAGGGGGAGGAGGTGCCCTTTTATAAGGGAGGAGGGGGGCACCTTAGGAATATCTCAAAATATTATTTTATATTAAGGTCAAAATCGGTTTATAATGGTTCCAAAGGGTCTTATTTAGAAGGTAAAGTGGTGATGGGTCGAAATCCTATCAACCAATAGTATTTAGACAAGTTTAGGTTATTATTTTAACCTTATCAATTAGAATTAACTCTAAGTCAAATAATTTAACTTTTACCGTGACTTTTTGTTTTCTTACACTATATGGTTAATACACATACTATAACATGCCAAAAGAACCCCAAGTTGTTTATTATTAATATATATATCCTTATCTAAATCATTTGGCCGAACCATATATTTTTAGGAATAAAGAACAATTAATAATATAATATTTTATTTAAAAACTATTTTGTGTCAATTTTGACACTATTTGATATATGATTTTTGTGAAAGTCATAACAGAATTATATGTTCGAACCAAGTTGATTACATCAACACTAATATATCATATTAACCTTTAAAATTATTGGAATTCATATAAATTCTCAAATTAAATTTATTTGAGCATTTATAACATCAATTATGTTAACATTTCCTTAAATGGGTAATTACTGCATCATCGTTGTGTCATAAATAAATTAATTTATATAAAGTATAAAAATTATAAATAAAATAACATTATGTAGGAAATGTTTTTATATTTCTAATGAATATTTATAGTCGAATTTATCTTATGTATACCCCAATATTAAAAATTATTTAGTTATTAAACATTGATTTTAAATATTTTAACCCTTCTTTAAATAAATTAATAATAAATGTCCTAATCTAATCCAAGTGGACCTAAATGGTCATATTTTATTCCTATGTTTGTTTTTGGTTGAATTACACTTGTCCAATAGAATTAGGAAATGTGTTTTGGTAATAATAGTATCATTTTTACCCTTAATTACCCTATTTACTTTTAACCGTGGTAAAAAAAGTAAAAAGTTACTATTCACAAAAAAATTATTTTCATCTCATTGAACCAAATTTTAGTCCTTGATATTAACCGTGTCTCTCAGATTTTCGAAATTCCATTCAAAGAAGCGGTAAAATTAAGTTTTATGCAAAATTCAGTTTTTAACCTACCACTTAGTGGTTTCACTATTTATCAAAAATTGAATGTTTTCAGAAAAATACCAAAATTTCACCCTAGGCTAATTTCGGTATTCCGAATCCAAAAATGAAGTCCATTTTCAAAAATAAAATTTATAAAATTTCAAAAAGTGGTTATTACTATTCATAACGGCTAGTTTTATTTTAATAGCATATCGTTGTTTAGTGAAACTCGGTATTGCGTACGACGCAAGCTATCGAGGAAGGTCATGATTTCGTGTAAAGCAAGCCAAGAAATTGTTGTGTAGAAAAAGATTCCTTTGATGATTTATATAACATAAAAGTCTCGGGTGTTACATTCTACCCCACTTAAAATGAATTTCGCCCTCGAAATTCGTCACTTTGTAACAAACAGAAGAGGATACTTCTCCCTCATCATATCCTCAAGCTCCCATGTAGCTTCTTCAAGTTGGTGGTGCCTCCATAAAACTTTCACCAATCGAGTTGTCTTGTTTTGTAGGACTTTTTCGCTACGATCCAAAATCTCTATCGGTTGTTCTTCGTAAGAAAGATCTTGCTCCAGCGGTACAACTTCTGAGCTGAGTACATGTGAAGGATCAGGTATGTACTTTCTCAGGAGAGATACATCTAACACATCATGAACTTGAGAGAGATTTGGTGGAAGTGCCAATCGGTAAGCTACCTTTCCAACACGATCTAGTATTTCGAAAGTACCGATATATCTAGGGCTCAACTTCCCCTTCTTTCCAAATCTCATAACCCTCTTTCAGGGAGATATTCGTAAGAACACTTTATCACCCACTTCAAACTCTAGGTCTTTCTTTGGTTGTTGGCATAACTTTTATGTCGACTCTGAGCTGCTCCTATGTGTTGTTGAATAGACCTGACCTTTTCTGCCATTTCATCAACGAGATCTGGTCCTAATAGCTTTCTTTCCCCAACTTCATCCCAGCAAGTTGGAGTCCTGCATTTCTTTCCATAGAGAGCTTCATAAGGAGCCATCTGAATACTCGAGTGAAAGATATTATTATATGAAAATTCCACCAATGGTAGGTGTTGATCCCAGCCTCCTTTGAAATCCATGGAGCAAGCTCTCAACATATCTTCTAGGGTTTGAATTATTCTCTCAGACTAACCGTCTGTCTGAGGATGATAAGCAGTGCTGAAACTCAACTCTGTATCCAGAGTATGCTAAAGACTTCACCAGAACTTTGAGGTAAATATCGGATCCCGATCAGATATAATAGAAAGTGGTACTCCATGCAATCTTACCACTTCCTTTACATATATCCTGGCAAGCTGATCTAGAGAGAAATCCTCTCTAATAGCAATGAAGTGTGCAGACTTTGTAAGAAGATCAACTATGACCCAGATAGCATTATTGCCTTTGGATGTTTTAGGAAGTCCTGTGACAAAGTCCATAGTGATGTTTTCCCATTTCCATTCGGGTATGGGTAATGGTTGTAACATCCCCTTAGACTTCTTTCTCTCAGCTTTAACTTGTTGACAAACCAAGCATCGAGAGACATATTCAGCAATATCTCTTTTCATGCCATCCCACCAGAAGTAATCTTTCAGGTCCCTATACATCTTCGTGCTTCCAGGATGAATAGAGAATGAAGAACTATGAGCCTCATCTAGAAGCTCCTTCTTTAATTCGGGGATGGTAGGAACACAAACTCGATTCCTGAACTTTATTATCCCATCACAATCAAGGTTGAATTCAGGAACATTTCTCACCTTCTTTTGTAACTCGACATCTTCATTCTATGCCTCTTTAATATTCACATGTATAGATGGTTGAACATTCATTTGAGAAAGATACGATTTTTCCCCTTCCATTATAATTCCAAGATCCATCCTTTGTAAATCCATAAATAATTGATCTTTTGTGATCCTCATCATGGATAAACTAGCATGGTCTTGTCGACTTAATGCATCTGCCACCTTGTTTTCTTTCCCAGGGTGGTAATGGATTGAGCATTCATAATCCTTAATCAGCTCCAACCATCTTCGTTGACGCATATTCAGCTCCTTTTGTGTGAAAATATACTTTAAACTTTTATGATCAGTATAAATATCACACCTTTCACCATAAAGGTAATGCCTCCAAATCTTTAATGCAAATATTACCGCAGCTAACTCCAAATCATGTGTTGGGTAATTTTGCTCATGGATTTTCAACTATCGTGAGGCATAAGCTATCACCATATCATTTTGCATAAGAACACTCCCCAATCCCGTCTTGGATGCATCACTGTAGATCACAAACCTTTCCCCAGTACAAGGCAGTGTGAGCACAGGTGCACTGGATAACCTTCTTTTCAAATCCTTGAAATTCTCTTCACATTCCTCTGTCCAAACAAACTTAACTCCTTTCCGAGTCAACTTGGTGAGTGGATTAGATAATCGTGAAAAATCTTTTACAAAACGTCAATAATATCCAGCCATACCAAGAAAACATCAGATCTCAGTTACTGTTGTTGGTCTCGACCATCTTTCGATAACCTCTGTTTTTGCTGGATCCACAAATATCCCCTCTTTTGAGATTATGTGACCCAAAAATGAAACTTTTTGAAGACAAAATTCACACTTGGTAAATTTGGCATAAAGCTTCTCCTTTCTCAGGGTCTTCAATATAATTCTCAAGTGATCTTCATGCACTTCCATGATCTTTGAATAGACAAGAATATATTCTATAAAGATTACCACAAATTGATCAAGATATTCTTTAAAGACTCTATTCGTTAGATCCATGAAGATATCAGGGGCATTAGTAAGACCAAAAGGCGTCAATATAAATTCATAGTGTCCATACCTTGTACGGAAAGCCGTCTTTGGTATATCCTCCCTTTTGACCCTTAATTGATGATACCCTGAACGAAGATCAATCTTGGAAGAGTATTGAGCTCCGCGTAGTTGGTCAAATAAGTCATCAATGCGCGGGAGAGGATATTTGTTCTTGATAGTGATCTTGTTAAGTTTTCTATAATCAATGCAGAGTCTCATTGATCCATCTTTCTTCTTAACAAATAGAACAGGTGCTCCCCAAGGTGACACACTAGGGCGTATGAATCCCTTATCAAGATTCTCTTGGAGTTGCTTCTTCAATTCCTGCAACTCAATTGGGGCCATTCTATAAGGTGTCTATGAAATAGGCAAAGAACCCGGTACGAGTTCTATTGAAAACTCAACTTCACGATTTGGTGGAAGACCCGGTAATTCCTCTGGAAAGACATCATCAAACTCCCGTACGATGGGCATATTCTTAATCGCGAGTTTCTCACCAACCATTTGAGATAAATAACCTTCATTTAGTTGAATAAATACCCATAAAATGGAAGAAATTTCCACTGGAAGGTTATGTTCATCCTTGCATTGATAGACGATCATAGATTGATCTGGAATATGAAATGTGACTTCCCTTCTTTGGCAATTAATATGAGCTCTGTATAAAGAAAGACAATCCATGCCAATAATCACATCAAATTCCACTATAGGAAGGATCACAAGATTTGCAGGAAGCACTTTGCCACAAACTTCGATCGGAGAAGAATTATAATCTTTTGATGTGATTGATGTGCCATTAGGTGTTGTCACAGCTAACTCAACATCTAATTTTTGAGGTAATACGGTGATACCCTTAGAAAATTCTTCAGAAATAAAAGAGTGGGTGGATCCAGAATCAAATAAAACATTTGCTACTTTAGAGTGGATGGTAAGTGTACCTTTCACCACATCGTTATTGTACTCCACATCGCTGATAGAAATTGCATGTGACATTCCTTTGTCTTTAGCCTTAAGAGTTTGTTGATGTCGACCATCATTATAGACCCTTGGATTTGGGAATTGATTGGCATAATTCCCCATATCCTTGCACTTGAAACATTGAAGTGTAGTAGGTTCATTATGTGTATCCCTTCATTTGTTTGCATCATTAGACATCTTCTTCCCATTATCGCGGCATTCAAATGCCCGATGACCTTCCTTTCCACATTTGAAACATTTACTTGTCCCTTTATGACAACTCCCTCCATGTTTTTTTCCACACTTTGAGCATAAGGGAAAGCTCATCTTCTTTTCAGTGTGCTCTTTAGATTTTCCTTTGAATTCCATTTTCCTCTTCTTATCAAACCCATATGACTGATGGGTTACTCCAATCTCCATCTCGACTTTGAGAGCACATTGAACGATTTCCTCGTAGCTATTGAAGTCCCTTATGGATAACGCCCTTCGAAGACTTGGTTTTAAGCCACTAAAGAATCGATCGATCTTACTCTCAGGTTGGATAATAATACCAGAAGCGTACCTTGCATGTCTTGTAAAATTTGCTTCATAGGTACCAAAAGATTCATCATCCCTTTGCTTCAGTTCAAGAAACTCTTTCTCCATCTTTGTTCGGAGAATACAAGGTAGTTACTTATTGAAAAATAAGTTTTTGAACTCGTCCCATTCCATGGACTCAATTTCATCCCTTTGCCTCATATTCTTAATAAGATTCCACCATTGATAAGCATCTCCTTACAAAGGATACACTGCTAGGATGGCTTTATCATGTTCAGAACATTGAAGAACTGAAAATATCTTTTCAGTAGTACTAATCCATTGTTCAGCAACTAATGGATCAGTAGACCCGCTGAAAGAAGGTGGACGCTGCCTCATAAAGGATTCAACAGAATGTTGCTCCTTCCTTTGCTCGTTTGGAAGTCCTGCATGATTCATAGCTTGAGAAAGTTATGTGAGCATGGCAACAAGATTTTGCATTCCAGCTCCCATATCGTTTGGATGCTCAGAGGGACAATCATTTCATTTCCCAACGCATTCCGCATTAACACGGTTCCTTTGGGTTCCAGCCATTGAATAAAACCAAGGATAATAGTGTGAGCAACACTAATTATAATAGGAAAACCACATAATTCATGAATAAAATTTTCACGCTTAAGGTCTTATCCTAGGTTATTCATGGCCATTTCTAAAACACTAAGATTGTGTTCTATGCTTAGACTTATCCTTAGGGTTCTTACTAAGGCTTTCACATACTAGTTTCCAAAGCTTGATTATACCTTTCCTCTGATACCAACTATAGCGGTCTGGAATTACTTCCAGTGGACTATAGTTGATACCTATCAGGGAACTCCATGGGCGGCTACACCCCCTGGGCGGGACACACCACCATCCCCAGTGGCAGCCATTTCCTCATGAAGCCCTTGGGCGGAGAGCCATGCTTCGTCCAACGCTCACATGTGAGAGTTCCCAAGGATCGGATACATTCCTACCTCCTTTGCCTCTGATACCAAATATAACGACCCATACTTTACATACATTTTTAATACTTCAAAATTGAAGCACACTTATTACAACATATGACAAAACCACAAACCGTATAGGTATAGTGTCTTTAGAAACTGGGAAATATAAAGAACTGGTTCATAAATCTTCTATAGTGTCTCCCATTTATTTCATCATATCTAGGGTCCCTTTTAGCATATTCTACTTAATATCCATCTTCCTGACCTGGGGAAACGAAAACATACAAAAAGGGTGAGCTCAAATGCTCAGCAAGGGAAAATAAAATAAATAGAAATCATATCATATCTTTTTGAAAATCATAACCTGCAAAAGAGATCATAATATCTTAACATGGAATAAATCATTGAAGTGAAAATGACATCCCCATAATCATAACATAAAACTTGAAACTTTGTGGCATGCACACTTAATCATGGAAAATCATTTCTTGTTAGTCATGACTCATTGCCAAGACTATCTTAGCGGACAAAGTCCATTTCTGAACCGAGTTCACTCCTCATTTCAGTCCTGTATCACTGAACCGAAATAAACTTCCATTCCAGCCATGTCTATCTCATGAGATATAAAATCTTTACCCAATGCATTGGATGGAGATATAGGTCCCACCCATCTTATAATGAATCCTTTCTTATGTGTGCCACATAATCATAAATCATACTACATCGCATAACACATGTAACAAAAATGGGATTCTTGAAACATCATGACATCATAAAAAAAATCATATAAGGTAAATGACTTCATAAAAATAATTCCCTCAAAACATAATCAAATCAATGTAATAATAGGGATAAAAACAGAACCCTATATTATCTTAGATGGAAAATAATTTTGGTAAAACATTTGAACTCCATTCTTAAAGAAAATATCCTTTCTACTTCAAATAAATTTTTCCTCTCTTAACATGTCATACAATTTTAATCTAAAAGAAGTTGATTAAAAATAATCTTGAAAACTTTTAAAGAAATCTTCTTGGAAATAATGTTTTAAAAATCCATTCATGTCGTATAAGTTAAAAAAACATTCTTCTCGTACTTTTGTCGGAAAAGTCAAAAAGTACCTCGTACAAAAAACGCCAAAAGATTCCTCTCATATCTTTTACTAAAATCTCACCGAAGGGTAAACTTTGATATAAACTATTGTAGAAGGATATAAATATTACATATTACGGAAACATGGATGTGTATGATAAAATACACCCCAGTAAATACTAAAGTATAAACAATCTCGAATAAAAATGAGATTGTGATATTTCCCTTACTATAGGTCCAATTTGCTTTGTACGCGTTCGAAGCTCCTGTATAATGGTTTAAATAATATTATTGACTTATTCCAGAATCATACATATTGATATGATATCATATATGGTCATATTCTTAGCTTCTTATTAGTAATATTTCATTGTTACTTGTTACTCAGGTCTTTATTGCCTTTTGTTCTTATGCGTGTTTTGCCGAATAAATTCTTATTCTTATTTTAAGGTTATAGATACCTTATATCCAGAATGATATTAGTGTAACATATATCATAATTATTCATTCAATTCATTTATATAATTACTATGTAATGATGATCATGTAGAATGAGTCGCATCACATCGTGGAGACGGTATTTCGTGCGTACGCACGAGCGATGATATTGTTCCCATGATCATTGAATTGTATTTAAGTGTATTTATACTATTTCAGTATAAATATCACTTTATAATAATCATATATAGTTACTCATTACACCATTATACCCATCCTTGTAAGGTGATGATGGAAAATAGATTACACTACGGCGTGGAGACGGTATTCTGAACGTACGCACGCGCGGTGATTTCATTTTTCCGTAGGATGGAAAGAAGGTGAATTAGGGTTGTTTCATATATATAATAACATATCAGTATGTATGTAATACTGATGTTATTACTTTATCATGAAACAACTAAAGAATATGAAGTTGAAGAAGAAAGAAATTGAAAAGATTGGTAATGGATATTACCTCTTCATTGAAACGCCTCTTTGAATCCTCCACTTAGGGAACTAAGATTGGTCTTTGAAGAATACCATGACCTCTAGGATTATTCTAGGGAAGTGTAGAAGGGATTTTGGAAGGGTATGGGCGAGATTTAGGGCTCAAATTGGTTTGAGGAGGAGGGGGAGGAGGTGCCCTTTTATAAGGGAGGAGAGGGGCACCTTAGGAATATCTCAAAATATTATTTTATATTAAAGTCAAAATCGGTTAATAATGGTTCCAAAGGGTCTTATTTAGAAGGTAAAGTGGGGATTTGTCGAAATCCTATCAACCAATAGGATATAGACAAGTTTAGGTTATTATTTTAACCTTATCAATTAGATTTAACTCTATGTCAAATAATTTAACATTTACCGTGTCTTTTTGTTTTCTTACACTATATGGTTAATAAACATACTATAACATACCAAAAGAACCCCAAGTTGTTTATTATTAATATATATATCCTTATCTAAGTCATTGGGCCGAACATTAGATTTTTAGGAATAAAATAACAATTAATAATATAATATTTGATTTAAAAACTATTTTGTGTCAATTTTGACACTATTTGATATATGATTTTTTTGAAAGTCATAACAGAATTATATGTTCGAACCAAGTTGATTAAATCAACACTAATATATCATAGTAACCTAGAAAATTAGTTTATTTCATAAAAAGACTCAAATTACATTTATTTGAGCATTTATAACATAAATTATGTTAACATTTCCTTAAATGGGTAATTACTGCATCATCGTTGTGTTATAAATAAATTAATTTATATAATGTCTAAAATTTATAAATAAAATACAATTATGTAAGAAATTTTATTATCTTTCTAATGAATATTTATAGTCGAATTTATCATATGGATAACCCTATATTAAAAATTATTTATTTATTAAACTTTGATTTTAACTATTTTAACCCTTCATTAAATAAATTAATAATAAATGTCCTAATCTAATCAAAGTGGACCTAAATGGTCATATTTTATTCCTAAGTTTGTTTTTGGTCTAATTACACTTGTCCAATAGAATTAGGACATGTTTTAGGGTAATAATAATATCATTTTTACCCTTAATTACCCTGTTTACTTTTAACCGTGGTAGGAAAAGTAAAAAGTTACTATTCACCAAAAAAATTATTTTCATCTCATTGAACCACATTTTAGTCCTTGATATTAACCGTGTCTCTCGGATTTTCGAAATTCCATTCAAAGAAGCGGTTAAACTAAGTTTAATGAAAAATTAAGTTTTTAACCTACAACTTAGTGGTTTCCCTATTCATCAAAAATTGAATGTTTTCAGAAAAATACCAAAATTTCACCCTAGGCTAATTTTGGTATTCTGAATCCAAAAATGAAGTCCATTTTGAAAAATAAAATTTATAAAATTTCAAAAAGTTGTTATTACTATTCATAACGACTAGTTTTATTTTAATAGCATATCGTTGTTTAGTGAAACTCGGTATTGCGTATGACGCAAGCTATCGAGGTAGGTCGCGATTTCGTGTAAAGCAAGCCAAGAAAGTGTTGTGTAGAAAAATATTCCTTTGATGATTTATATAACATAAAAGTATCGGGTGTTACTGAGGCGGCAAGTTGTCTCCACGATTCATCGGACCGTTCCTGGTCCTCGGCAAGATTGGCGAGGTGGCTTATCGCCTGGCTCTACCAACTCAGTTGCACCGGGTGCACGACGTCTTCCACGTATCTCAGCTGAGGAGATACGTGCACAACTCGATGAATATCATTGACCATGGGGAGATAGACGTTGATGATGGGGTGACATTTGTGGAGGTCCTAGTGGAGATCGAGGATCGATAGGAGAAGGTCCTACATGGATGGTCGATTCCTCTAGTGCGCATCAGATGGCAGCACGGGAATCTCCAGGAGTGCACTTGGGAGCGGGAGGCTCAGATGCATGCTCAGTACCCACATTTGTTTCCCTATTTTTCGTTGTATCTTTATGGGGACGTAAAGCCCTGAGGTGGGAGTAATGTAAAGACACGTAAAATTCAAGGGAAATTTTTTTTTTCATAATTTTCATTGGGATTTTACAAGAACGCAGTTTCTGACGGCACATGATTCTGAGGCCTGGTGTGCCCGGAATTTCTTTCGGAAGTTTATCTCAGGTACGTTCAGTGAACAAACAAGCGGGAATTCCTATCTTTTGAAGTGGTGCTCGGAATCGAATTCTGAGGGCACTGATGGAACCGCAGTGCCGGTAATTGCATACGAATGCCTTTTCTGGAGTTGCATTTGCTCGTTATGAATTGTTTAAATTTGTGGTTTAAGTGTGAGTGAAATAAAATTTTGTTAAGAATTTTATTTCTCTTTTCCATGTGTTAGAACCTAGGTGTAAGAGTTAGGGTGGAACCCACTGATTGTTAGTCCCTCTTGAGTTGATTAAAGGTGAGGTGGGGCCCACACGAGACCCACCTTTTCAATTTCCTTAACTCCCTAACTCCTCTTAACCCCCCACTTCAGTTGTGTAACACTTTTAACTTGTTAACTTCCCTTTATTTGGGTGACATTTCCTCTCCTCTCTTTAAGTATGCCAACTCACCAATTCAATTAATTAAATTAAGTTTTGATTTTTTGAATTGTGGCATGAGTTAATAAAATAGGGATGAGCCTTATTTGATTTTGATTGGTTTTTGTGTGTGGACAATTGAGGAGAGAGATCTTGGGTGTTTCATCTTCATCACGAAGAACGACAAGACTTCAACGAAGAACACCGTCACAGTAAGAAGAGATCGACGTGTTGTCTCTTCTCCTCTCCATAGCTGGGGTGTGACCCCTTTTTCCAAAAATCAATGACGCACCCTCTTTCGAACTTCTTCTTGTGTCAAAGAAAAGGAGACGCCACTTCCTCCACAGACATTCTCCGTCAACATATGGAGCTTCACCTCGCGACGTCATTTTCCACGGCAAACCCCCATTCTAGCTACACTCAAGTTAGGGGTTATTTTATTATTTTGTTCGTGTTTACCACATTGTCGTTATTTGTGAAAATATTACCAAATGTTATCTATTAACGAGAGGGGGCCGGATCGCACAAACATGGCCGACCCTCCTCCCTTATCTATGTGTTTGTTTCTTTGTGGTTTGAAATGAGTATGGCGTGGTGCCATCTCACCGCGTGTGATCGTGCAACAAGGAATGTGTGGCGCCATCGTGCCGCACCGTGGAAACGAACAAGGACACGACGATGTCGCACCATGTTGAAAAAACCCGAAGACACCACGGCCGGAGCAGGGCCGCGGTTTAAGAGCACGGTGTCGTCGCACCGCACCGGATGAACCAAGCCGAGGTTGGTTCTGGGCCACGGCTAAGCAGGGTGACCAACGGCCGGTTTCGGGCCGCCGGTGTCGGAGTAGGGAGGGGACCGGCCGTCACCGGTCCCATGGTGGCAGAAACCGGCCGGTCGGGGCGGGTCGGCCAGACAAAAGGAAGCCAGGGGTTCAAACCCCTGGCCGGCCAGCAAAACGGCCCCCATTTAAGGGGGGTCGCGGTTACAACCAGGGGGGCAGGCACCCCCCCGCCAAACGGCTCAACCGTTTGGCCTAGTGCCTGGCCAGCACACTGGGCGCGCTGTGCCCAGGCCGGGCCGGCTGCCTGGCTGGTCCATCAAGCTGGGCCGGGCTACGCCCAGGCTGGGACGGACCTGGACCCGGTTCGGGTCGACCTGGTTCGGGTCGACCACGGGGGTATCGGGGCGGGTCGGGCCCTTAATACCAATTCTTTTCCGATCGAACGCCCATAATGTGTGCTACGTGCCTTCGATCGACGCACAGTTGGTTTCAATGCGATCCATTGATCGATACGGTCATTTTGGTATATCGCACTCAAGGTTTCTAAATACTTTGGGTTCAGCCGAGTTGGTACGTACACGAAACCAACTGGGGCCTTTGAGCGGAATCGCTCATAACTTGAGCTCCAGATGTCTGATTGACGTGCCGTCAACTTTGTTGGTTTCCTCGTAGTGTGACGGATCTTTTGGCTTACTCCTCCCAAGTTTTGGATGCATGTGGAGTACGTTCGGGTTAGTTTTTCCTTAAAAACCAACCGGTCCCCTGGGATGAAAAAGCCAATAACTCTCAGACCGAGCGTCCGATTGACGCGCCATCTGTGACGTTGAGTTCCTGTTGACGATACGAAACTTTTGGATACATAAACTCTAGACTATGTGTTAGTTGATGTATCAGCCTCTCGGCTCATGGAGCGGACCCTCCCGAACGATCTTGCTGTGTGCGGGAACCCTAGAGTTGGCTGCGACTACTACTACTACGACGACTGTACAGTGATTCTAAGTGAATTCGACGGCGAAGACTACAGCACTCAGCGATCCTATGTGGATCAGTGCTACCGATCCTGTGTGGGTCCGATCCTGTGGGGTTTAGCGCTCAGTGGTTCTGTGTGAGCCAGCGCCTACAGATCCTGTGTGGGTCCAATCCTGTGTGGGTCTTTGCGGGGGTTAGTTACCTATCGATCATGTGTGGGTCGGACCCTTCCTGGGTCATTGCGGGCGTTAGTTATCTATTGATCTTGTGTGGGTCAGACCCTTCCTGGGTCATTTTAGGGGTTAGTACCTATCGATCCTTTGTGGGTCCGATGACTTAGATGAATCAGTGGATATATCTGATCATCTCTATCGTCATACGAAGAAGTATACCTTTGTGAGTTGAATCCTATTTTTCATTCCAATGTGGATTTTGTTGTGCTATCCTGTGTGGATTTACGTTTTGATTTCCTGTGTGGACTGAGTTGTACTTGAGCTCTGATGTTGGAGCCAAACGAGAATTTAAGACTTAGGTATATGTATGGGAATATACCTATGTAGTGTCGGATATTACATCGTGATTGTATCTTTCCTTTGTGGATTTTCCTTTGTGGATTTATGGATACCTTCAGGGGTCTCGGGGTCCCTACTGAGTAGCTTATACTCACCCCTGCACGGGAGATGCCCGCACTACGTTGTGTTGGTTGCAGATGACGGACAACGCTGACCGTGGATGAGGCTTGCGGAGCAGGATGGTGCTTGGAGGTGGACCACTGGACGGGACGTACTCTGATCGGTTAGCTGGACCCGAGGAGCAGAGGAGGCCATCTGTACTCACCCTTTAGGTGGGACTTCCAGTGGACAGCTCATCATTGCGGCTTTACTTTTTCTGTTTCTGTTTTCCCTTTCTAGTGGTACTTTACTTTCAGTTTGGGTTTGTATACTGGCCCACTTACTTTCGGCACTTACTGTTGTACCAGCTTTTACATAGTGTTTACTTCTTCTACTTGCTTTCTCTGTGGTGCTTGTTTGCTTTACAAAGGCAATTCCTTCCCCTTTTTATCAGGAATTTACGCCTTGCTGCTAGTCGCCAGCCCCTGGCCTATGGAAGGCGAGCTTGGGGTAGTCATGAAACGGGCCCCGAGGACGGGTGGTGACATTGTTGGACTAGTAATAGCATGTCTTAATTAGAAATTATAATAGGTGGAATCATTGTAAAAAAGTGGATTTCATGAATTGAATTCTTTGGTGGTAAGAAACATGAACAAAATGATGAGGTTGATAAAGAAATTTTTTCCCATGTTAGATGGTTTTTTCATAGAATCAACCTTGTGGTTTAGTGATGGAAATGAGTAGCAGCCTAGGTTTTGATAAATAATGGCCCTTGTGTTTAGAGTAGTAAAATGGGATATCATTTAGTTTACCGAAATAGAACATGAAGAAACTAGCATGGATCAATGACCCAAGTAGGTTGTGTGCATTGATTGGATGAATGATGGGTCTTCTAGTTGATGTGAAGCATTACAATGTGATGTTTTTAAAGTCCCAGATCCATATGGGTGTGATAATTAAAAAAGTAAATACATATTTTCAACATAGAGGATGTGGTTTTTTTAACTATATTCCATAATGAGGTTCTAATAGTTTTAATGTACTCAAATGGTGTTTTTGGATGGTACTTGAGGTTTGGGGGATGAGTTGAGAGTTCAAGTTATTTCCATAAGACTAGTTGGTGTAAATATATTTTTAATTATGTTTATAGAGGATATTCAGGACATTAATTGGTTATTCACATCATCAATATAATTCTTGTGGTGTATTTTGAGAATGTATCTTCTAAATGAGTTCTATAATAGTGGTATAGGGCCTTTTATACAAAAATAGGGTGTGAATCCAACCAAACCACCATGAAATTTTTGCAGTTATTTATTAATATTTTAATATGTAAATTGGACCCACTATTCTTTATAATAATAGAAACAATAGGGAGGGTCTCATCTGGACCCCCACCCCCTCCCACATTCCATTATCAATTCATTAAATTCTATGTGTGGATCAATGATTTATGTGGTAAAGTTATATATCCCCCTAATAATTTTTTTATCATCCCATTATATTTATTAAATTTTTAATTTACATTTTAGTTATTTCCTTGATTCGATTGGAGTACAAAGGAATCAATTGTTTCTGATTTTTATTTAACTCATCATAACTAGAATGAACACAAAATGAGGTTCTCACACAATAATGGATCATTTCATAGAAGGTACAACACTTTAAAGATTTTTATATTGGATTAACCATTAATTGAATTATGGTACAATTGAATCAGGGATATTAATAGATTATCTTTAATATATAGAATTCCCAGGATATAGATTACGGGATCTTTGGATGGTATTCAAATTGATTTACATGGAATACATGGAATATATCATTCATAGAAGTATTGTATAGACCAAGTCCTCCCTTTACAAGAAATATGATTTTTCAGGACAATTGAAACACATAAGTACTCTTGTGGGGTTCATCCAAAGTTCTTGAGGATAAGATATTATTTGTGATTCTACATGATTGAATACATATTTATAAAGCCATGAGAGTGGGGTCCGCATATTGTGGAATGTGGTTCCCTTATCTCTTTGTTCATTCTATGTATAATTCCTACTTTGATTGAGTTATATATCATCGATCGTTGTCACAGACATGTGGACCAGTGATAGTTTGGAAATAGAACTAGTTATATGTGTATTCCATTGAGTAAGTGGTGATATTATTATCTGACTGGGCATCATGACATTCTATAAGATCTTCCAAAATCTCTATGAAGTTGGTATTGATGATGGATATTTATTTATTACACAATAAATATTTATTTATTGCATCTAATCATTTCACAAGAATATATCACATCATATTACTACTATGTATGGGAAAACGTTGGATGTTCTCTACTTTGTAATGTACTCAATCCCTGAGTGAGCCGCTATTTTACATGGTTACCCGAGTAGCTCATACATTGTTATTACCGGAAAATGTTGGGTTGGGGCCTAGTGTTTTTTTCATGATGGATATTTTTGGATGGTATTTTTAAAATGTGATGTATTATGACTCCGATAATTTGGGGAGAATTTTTATTTTTTCAATATTTGTAATAGTTTGTATATATATCTATCCAAATGGGCCATTAGTGTATGCAGGGTTTGTATATTTGATCCTTTAGTTCATTTAATTTATTATTATTCTTATTTATATTTATTTCATTAATTTTTATTTAATTGTGATTGTTAATATATGTACATCTATTATACTATGGTTCACTCTAACATATTGTATATTTCCTCCCCATGAAACCTCCTTAGTCTTTTGTTGTGGTCATCAGCCTCCATAATTTGGGAAGGTACACCTAAAATCATATAATGAATGATTACAATTATTGTTCATGGAGTGATCTAGGTTAGGGCACTATTGTAGCTTCATAATCTTGCCTTTCAAATTCATGAACCTAGTTCATTGTGTCTTGATCTATTACCTAATCATCCAAAGAACTATAATTTATCCCCAATCACATCCTCTCAGATTCATGTCAGTAGTAGAGAATGTGGGTGGGTCTATTATGTTTTAATAAGGGACATGGTTAAGGGTTTTTTGTATTATAATAACCCTAATTAATTAAATAAGATAACCCATTAATCAATCCGACATTGACATAGAATCTGAATAGATATTATGCCAATCATAGGTGATAAAATGTGTTTTAAAACTAATCATTTATTTCAAAATTCCCATCTAGGGATTTTTTTGGAGATATAAAGGATTGTACCCACAATGATACATAATAAATATTTAATTAATTATTAAATAGAAAGTCTGATGAATAAAAATAAAATATTAAATTCTCTCCAAATTTCATCCCTATGGTAAACACCACATTCTAGAATCAATAAATCCATTGATACTATTATTTGTGAACATACGTAATGTTAAAATTGCCATTTTCAATCAAGTATTCATGGGGATCTAAAATTAAAATCACGACAAGGTGATAAAATTTGAAATAATTTATCCTTATATTCTCTCTTACTTGATGATATTTTCTTAAAAATGAATAAAATTATAATGTCTTTCCGTGAATCCCTCAATTTGTCATCAATCAGAAATCATGGACACTGCTGCATGAGGCCCTCCAAAATCATGAGACAATCATATTTATGGATTATAAATATATCCCACCCACGAATTAATTTATTACTAATACATTGTTAGGGACTACTATATTCAATATTATATTCTCATTAAATCACCATTAAGCCTTATCCCATCACTGAGATATCTCATAAACTATGGGAAATTCACCTTTTACTAGTCCCATCTATGCCACCCGCTCATAACATTTTTACATCCACCATGGAACATCAAACTAACCAACTCTAATCAATTTCTTATACTAATCATATATTTCAAATATACTTACTTCACAATGGTCTTTCTTAAGGGTTTATCCATACCAACCATAAAAATGGATGTTATAACAAAACTAGATTAAAGAAAAAATAAAATCTCACTAACATCCGCAGTCAATAATCTTAATTGGATTTCCACAGAACATCATGATATACCGCAACATCTCTTAATAAATAGCTTCCAAGAATGTTCATAAATGTCATCAAATTCATTGAACATGGATAAAATTCATCCAATTATCCCATTCATCCAGGAGAGATACAGATATAACCCATAAACACCACTAACCACAACTATATTCTTATGAACTATATTTGAGTTGATCCAAAAACTCTGAAACATGATTCTGACATCTTCTTGATTTTAATGTCATGTGATCAACCCTATATGATGTATTTTAAGACCAAAATACCATGATATGACATAGGAAATATCCATATAATGTTTAATTTGTACAACCTATAAGGGGCCATAGGAAATATCTATATAAATGATAATCTAGGCTAACTAGAAGGGAACATAATTGAAGTGACTGACTTCCAAATATCATGATACATAAGACTACTAAACTGACAGGATACAATGTGACTCTAGTTATGTACATATAAATACAAAATGTAAATTACATCATAGAATACTATGTACACAACCCCATTCACAAAAAAATGAAAAACTAATTCTTAACAGAAACCCTAAATCAACTCTTTATAACACCCATAATCAGGTTATATCCAATCTCACAAACCAATTATAGAATTAGTTATATCCTATAAGGGATGATCCCACTCACCAATTCAGTTCAACATCTAAGGAAGTTGACCATTTTCCATCTGTATAATTAAAAAAATAACTCATTGTGGAGATGAATTGTATTGACATAGTATGTGGGTGATCTGTCATTTCCATGAAATTGATACTATGTATCACCTAGACCTAATTGATTATGTATAGTGCAAACTGCAAAATTGTCTATCAACATTGGTAGAAACTATGATAAACTACCACCTCCATTATATGACTTCAATGTAAATAAATATGTCAAATGTCCCAATAACGATCTATAACACCCCAATAACTTAGAATGAATCAATATAAAAGGACACATGTTCACTAACAAACACAAACACCATAACACAATGACACATAATGTACCTCGGTCATGTCAGACCCTTCTAGGCTAATCCATTAGTATCCCCTATGAATGGAAAATTCTCATACCTATCAGCATCTATCATATAACTACAATTCATGTGTATAGGTACCCACACAATGGATCCCATAAATGTGTGAAGGGTAATATGTATTTATAAATGGAATTCAAATATGTCATCCATCTAATCTGGATAAATTCTCTTTAAACCAATTATCCTTTCATGTAACACTAACATGAGCCATGGATCAACCTATAAAATAATAAAGGTTATTATATTATAACATAAAAAATGACCTTGAATTTTTTTTAGTAATAATCTATCCATAGTGATAGAACCTCGCCTTTCCATGTATATATAAACTGACCAGGGTGTGTTGACCTTGCATTTTATGGAGCTCACAATCCAAATCACATTGAAGGTACCACAACATATGGTACAACCATTATAACCTTCAATGAAACAAATTTTTACCCATATAGTTGGATTCCTCATGCCTCATGTCATGTGGGAGTATTTAATATTCCATAGAATGGAGAACATCAACCTCTTCAAGATCAAGGGAGTACCGACTACATGTCCAAATGAAATTTATGTCTTTATAGGGGGATCATTCTCCTAACATGGTGAAATTGTACATTTACCATCATTTAATTATCAACTAACACAGATAAAGAACCAAAATCCATCTAATTAAAAAAATCCTTTTCAAATTGATGATGTGAACCCATCTTGGAAAATGAGTACTGACACAATGTCATGTGGGGGTACACAGCTCATCGGATCGAGGGAGTATTTACGCCATGCTTCAATTGTGGTTCAACACCTTATGAATTATAATTGAATCCCATGTACCAATTTTTGAGTATTTAAAAATCCATTTATAATTTTGATCTTATCCAGCACCAAATATAACAAGGAAGATGAGGTTTCACCGACCCTAATGAAATGTACATGCCTTTTCTAGGATCCTTGATGGACTCTATGATTTCACTTACTAATCGTATAATCTTGCCTATTATTATATATCTATTTTTAATATGTTTTTATGAATATAGTTAAATAAAGGATTTCAAAAAAGGGTATAATAATAAAATTAATTGATATAATATCTTCAAGATATTTTAGGAAATATGTTATTTATGTGTCTAGTCTCAAAAGGCACTAAACTACTACAATTAAAGTGTGTATATTATTTTTTTATCTATTGAATATTCATATAAAATGATGATATATTTATATATGTTAATTCTTTATCCTTGTAAGTTTTTATTAGTGTGGGGTATAGTTATTATTTGTGATTAGGTAATGGTAAATGTGAGGATAGATCTTAAGAAGACCTATGATGAGCAAAAAGTGAGTTAGGGATAACCTAAAATATTCATAGGTTGATAAGAAGGTGCACTAATTTGGGACATATCAGGAATGATGTTTATGATGATATTATTTCTCACTCGTCTAATTATATATTCATTTATAGATTATGATTTATGGTTTTAGTCATTGTATGGAACTATAATAGATCATCCTAACTATGAATCTAATTGAAGGTTTTATTAGAAACAAAATGGAATAATAAATGGAATTAAACATTTGGTTTTTATGATCTAGTAAGATACTAAATACATGAATCATGTTGATGATTTTAATGATAAATGGAGTGAAAATAAACTATTAAGTAATTCATTAATAAACATACACCTTCTTCTAGTGGGTCATATAACCCATTATTGTCTAAGAAAATGGATCCGTGTTAGTGAAAATAAATTATCTGTTATCTTATTCCAATATAATGAAATGAATTATTAGAGATATATTATTTTGAATGTGAACTAAATGAAATTTAATAAACTTATCGGGAATATAAATAACGATGGATAATTTAACTCCATCACATGTGAAAAGATTAAAAAAAATTCAATATTTATTTTCCTCAAACTCATTTAACATAATTATATAATGATTTACATGAATTGAAGTAAACTTATATTGAACCCATCAGCACCTATGTGGAAAATATTACAGACATTCAATGTAAGCTTTTTTGTTTTATCATGAATCCTGAATGAAAAATCTAATGATTATTTAGTGGTTTGAGACCAATCCTTTTTGAGGAATTGGTTCTATGAGAATTGTATTGATATGATGAAATAATTTTATTTTATTTGAAGTTATAAATGTATATCAGAGACACTCATTTCTCTCATGGTTGCTTGGATAATATGTGAATAACAGAATTTGGAGGAAATTATAATAATAAAACGGATAGATAAAATAAATGAATTTTCCTCAATGAAAAAATTGATGATGAAAGAATGAGGTTATATACATAATGGGTTTTGGTGAAAATAATTCGTGTATAAAATAATTATCTCAATAAAAATAATTCTAAATTGATGTGATATAGATAGTCAATAAAAGGAATTGTGAGAAATATCAATCAAATGTTCCACACAAAATCCAATTTATCATCTAATATTAAATAAACATTATTCCAATATGGGTATAAATATTATTGTTAAGTATTGAAAAAAAATTTAGAAACCTATTAATACATGATATAATGGGAAAGGTCATGGGATCACAACATGTAATGTGGGTATAAAGAATGTACTATTCAAAGGTACACTTACCATCCACAATATAACTATAACTATGTAGTTTTAATGTTTCTCTAGAGACACATTTTTTATATGAATAATTTATCTATGATATCATTTTAATAGCACAATTATTTGATGTCAAGTCGGTAGTAAAAAATTTAAATGGAATGATAGTAATATATCACATTTATATCTCTAATCTTTCTATTTTGTTGGTAATTTTCTTCCTTAAATTCTGTATATTCTTTTTCTAGATTAATTTACTATAATTGTATACATTGATTAGACTTATTTGTATTTTTCCAAATTAAATTTTCAAATATGGGATGTAAAATTATATATTCCAAACAAAACTATAATTTTTTATCAGTGTAAAAAGGAATATGAAATTCCAACATAAATTACATACATTGTGTGGACCTTACTACCTATAATAGAGACATATTTATCTTATAAGGTTTGGTAGAATATCATCATTGATGACATACATACTATTGAATATAATGATGTTGTATTTTTAGAAGAAATTATTATTCATCCCTAAAATCATGAAGTTATCCATTAAAAATAACTCATGCCTAGTTTTATTACCATTTCAAATACATCTTATAAAATATCCTTGTTTTACTTGTTGGATTTGCAAAATAATTTCCATGAGAATCTAAAAAAATGATTCATAAACCTCATTGTGTAAATATGTGGTAAATATGTTCTCTTTATTAAAAATAATGATGGTTCTATTTATTATTATTTTTATTATCATGAACAATACAATGCCACTATGAATAACATGTATCATTTAACCTATATCGGTGAATTGTTTGATCAATTATGAATAGATCAATACTTTTCCATGATTGAAATTTGTTTGTAATATCATTAATTCTGGGTTAATAATGTTGATATAAACATATATCATTTTATATGAGGAATGGTCATTATACAATTTATGTTATTCCATTTGGACCTACAAATTCCCTGCTCTCATCATTGATTTTAAAAATATTTTATTTAGAGATTAGGTTGATCAATTTATGGTACTCATTATATATGATTTTATTGTAAATTATTGATGAAAAGAAGATAATTAAGATCATTTGAGTATTTATTTCAATACCATGGGTCATGGGTAGTTGTATGAAAATTTTATAAAATTTGAATTGTGGTTATAGATAGTTTCATATTACGGTCATATAATCTCTAGCGAGGGTATATTAGTGGATCCTTTGAAGAGGGGTGTTGTTGAAAAATTGACAAAAATAACCATGGTCAGTAAGATGAATAATTTTAATGGGATGTATAGATAATATAAAATTATTATTTATGAATTGATATGGATATGAAATATGAATATTAGGTAGCAAAACATAGGATTCAAGTTTCATAATATAGATGAATGTGAGTAGAAATTTAGGGAGAAATAAAATCATATCCAGTGAACCTGTATTTGTACTACCTTATATTGGATAATTGTTTAGGATATATAGAGAAACATAATATAAGGTTATATTATTCTTTAACATATATATTTATATGGTTATAATTTTTGACATACTCCTACTAAAAACTCATGGGAAAATTTTAATTGAATCATGATTTGTAGTTGACTATGCTATTTTTTTCATTTAAAATATGGAGGAATTTTTTTGTGAAAATTGTTTTATATATAATGATACTAAAATCATGAAGTATATTTTCACACAGAATGTGTATAATATGTTCCAAGGGGATGGTTGGAATTAATTAAAGATTATAACTACTCAATACAATACCACTCAATGAAGGAAATCAAGGTGATTGTTCCTCTGAGTTGAGAAGACCGTTCTATTTTTATACATGATGAGGATTAAAAGAGATACAATAATTAATAATTTTCATATGATGATTATTGAAATTCATAGTAAAGGGTTTTGGTCGTATAATCTTGGATTAATATTCATACATTTATCAATGTTGTGGTTAATGAGGCACCTAAAATATTTGGAACTACATAGAAAGGTTGGGAATTCTTAATAGTTTAACAATGGCTTTCATGGAATGATACAGTTCATAAAATATTTATTTTTTCTATCAATACCGAATTTTTAAAACGATTTTTTTTGGATCTTGTAGTTCGTCGATCTCTATTTTTCCAGAGTTATGAATATTTATAGATATCTAAAATAGTATTTCTAGTGGGACAATATGAATTGTAATATTGCAAACTATATAAATAAATTTCATGTAAGTGAGAATTTTAATCCTATTAGAATGAAAACTAAAGATATTTTACAACCATTACCCATAAAATAATGTAAATGGGAAACCATACCTGAATGTAAATGGGAAAAAACACCACTTATTTCATCATTGAACTACCCAAAGCATCTAAATTCCATTATTTTTTTGGATTGTAGTAAATAATATTATGAAGTAAGAACATTTTTTGTAGTCCATGATGAATTTAATTTTAATTAGATTTATTTTATAAACATTAATCATATGGTAAGGTTCTATTGGGAACCATATTCCATTGTATTGGATTGGTATTTTAGGATTACATTAATAATCTAGAAAAGTCTCAAATAAGAATTAAAAACGGTGATTGAAATTATCCTTTCACATCATCATCATATATATTTTTCGTATGAGATGACTATTAAAACCCTATAATATATATTGTGATAATTTTCAATAGATTTTAATGGTGTTTGGTATCAATAACATCATATGATAAATTTACTTACCATAAAATCCATATTTTATGAATTTATATGTATCCTTATGATTCCAACTATGGAAAGAAACACATAAATCCAATGTGTTGGGAAGAAGATATTTAAAAAAGATATTAATACCTAGTCTCACAAAAAAATGATGATAATGATTGATCTATTCATCAACATATCCTGATAGATTATATTTGAAAAAAAAATTAGTGACAAAAATTGGTGATATCTAGAATTTTTTTTTGGTAAAAGGTTATTCCTATAAATATAACCTTTTAATATGGTTATGTGATTTGAAAATAAGGGTAGCATGATTTTATATATTGTTACCTTCAACATTATTTATCATATTTGGAAGGATATTTATACCTTGGATCTGCTAATGAAACTATATAAGGAGCATGATCTATTCCATGTACCCCCAAGAAGAAGTAATTACATGATCATTCACATATAAGTTACTCATAGGTCGTATGATATCAGAATGATCTCTCTTAAGAAGAATAGTTGGTGGGGATTCTGGACCAAATTGAAACAGTTATGTTGAACAAGACCAGTCGCCATGTCATTATATAATGGAGATTAAATAAATTTTAAATAGCTACATAGGATATTGAGTATCAGATGAGGTAGATGTATCATTAGTTGTTTTCCAAAACTAATAAAATCTCTTTGATAAATTTCTTCACCCACAAAACTATGTTTCAACACACTATGATATACTACTGAAATATTAATATAATTAATTTTGAAAGTTATATCCTTGCCATTGGATTGGAGGGTTAGAATATGTTTATAAAAATATTTAAAATTTACTATTTATTAATTTATTAAATAAATTCAATGAATACTAATTAGTTAAAAATGAAAATAAGCGCATTTAATTTTAAAAAAGAAAATGTTTTTATAAAAAAAATATATTTTATCCTCCCACTGAGTTTTTATCATAATAAAAAAATTAATCAATATTCATGAATTATTTAAATTAATATTCTATATAATATCATCAATAAAATATTCTATCATTAATATATTGATTTTTATGAAGAGAAAATATAATAACAAATTCATTTTTTTGCATAAAAGGTCATTTTTCGAAATAATTTGCTTCATTGCTTTATGTTGATGAATGTTATAATAAATTTAATCTATATATTAAAATTGATTATGATAAAAAGGATTATATTATATTAATCAGTGTGCAAAAATGTTTATGGAGGATAAATTCATTTTTAGTCAATATTAATTTTAATTGATATAAAAATTCATTACATATTAAAGGATAAACTAGGTTAACGAGGGGTTAAACAAAAGATAAAAGGGTTAGAATAACCTTAAAACATATAACTCATATATTATTAAATTATTTGGATCCAATAACTTCTCATAATTTAATTGGATACAATTTGGAGTCACATTCACCTTATATTGAAAAAATTATATTTTAAAACTCTTAATTATTAAAGGAGTGCCACTCCACTCACATATAAAAAAACCACATATCTTTTCTTATTTAAACATCAAGAGAAATTTATCTGATCTGAATCATTTACTAATTCATAATCAATTACCCTAAACATGTATTAGTGGTTTTTCGATTCATAGAAGGATGACCCAATGGTCTGTATGAAGATATAAAAAATGCAAGCAGAGCCCTAGATACATCAGTCCCTTGGAGATCCTTGGTTTTTTAGGGGTCACAAACTATCTCTCAACAAACACTTCTCCTCTCCCATGTACAAGATGTGTTACGTGGGTCATTTTTGAGAAATTACATAACAAACCATCCACGTGTTCTATGATATAATTCCATGCTACTCGAGCACGATCTCTCATATGAGGAAAAATAATGGAAATTTTAGATCGAAGAGATGAGGTTATACGGAACAAGACAACATAACAAGGAAATGTAATTTAGAGAAATAAAATTATTCGTGAACCTTCTTGGGGAATTGAGGATGTTATGATGGAATAGTATCATCCCATGTATTCATCCATTTAAGAAATTTCAAGCATATAATTTTTGAAGGGGTATAGAATATAACAACATGAAATTTATTCTCAATAAATAACTATTTTAAATGGGTTTATCAACCTATTACAATGAAAACAACACATTTTTTTTGATTATATGGTTGTCAATGAATTATAATTTATTAACAGTGATTACCAAATTATAATAAATATATCAGAAACAATCAAAAAAATCATTAAAAGACTACACAATTAGTACAACTAAGAAACTAATAATTTTTTTAATTATGCCTTATAAAATTTATATGATTCATGTTTTATTTATTTATGATTAACTCCAATTTTAGATGAATAGTTAATATACCAAAAAATGATTTCCAATAAAACAACATTCTTTTTATTTTATGATTTTATTTTAATGTTAAATATATAAATTTTTAAATGAGAAATTGACAAGGATATGATCAATTTTTATTAATAATTTAAATATTATCTTAAAATTTGTTTTGGAGATTTTTTTAATAGTTATTTTTTGGGGAATATAGTAAAATGAAATTCTTACAAATAAATTGAATTTTATTTAATTGATGATATACATGTATGAATTTTTAAATTTATGAAATATTATTATAATACTAACAATATATTTTTTATTTAATTTTATAATTTAAAAAAATATTAATAAACCCATATTTTTTATTTAAGAATATCAAATATATTATTCACAAAATATTCTTTAACATATTTAAAATAATTCATATTAAAATAATTTATTTTCACCATTATAAATTGAATCAATAAAAATTAATTTAATATAAATTTCACAATTTTCAATTTATATAATAAGGAATATTTATTTTTAGTTACTAATGAGATATTATCTATGTAAAGAAAATTACAATCGTTAATGAAAAATTTAAAAAATGGGTATCCTTAGAGACAAACGTCCTAATATGATTAGAATATTTTTCTAATTGACTAGCGGAGGTGTGTCTCAACCATATCTCCTATCCACTAAATTATTTCCCAATTTTGGATCCACTTTACTAACCCAAATTTCTTTTTATATATTTCATTATGTGTTTTTATTCTTCCTAAATTTTCACTTCACTGTATAAAAATGATAACCTTAGTATTATTATTATATGGGTATTTAATATTAATGATGGTAAATTCAATAATAATACTCTCCCTTTCCATTGGTATTTAATATAAAACATGAATCATACATTGTGAGCACTACAACTTCCACCAATAAATTTATATCATTTTCCTTCACTTACAAAAATGGGTCATTTTATATTATATTTGAAGATTTTATAAGATATATATATATATATATTAAATATATATATCTTTAATAAGTTTTTATATATTAAAAATTAATTAACATGTGTTATAACGCAATCCATTGATATCTGTAAACAACCCAAAACTAATTTATCGTTATTTTTTCTTCACAAAACCTAACTGAAACCCCCCCCCCCATGGAATAGAATTATAACATTATATGTCTTTATAATTTATCATTTTTCCCCACTAATGATTTTAGAATAATGTTATTTTTTTTGGAAAAGGAAAATCACCACCTCCATTACAATCATAGATGAAAATGATCGTGATTATTAAAACCCAATGTTGAAAATATATTATAAAAATATAATACCGTTATAAATAAAAATGTATAAGAATAAGGTTATAAAATATATAATTAATATGATATTTTTTATAATATACGTTAATAAATAAAATCCATTTAAATCAAGGGTACTGTTAAGGGTTTTGGTAACCCAAAATTATTACATGGTGTTTTATGTTTTCTTATTGATTTTCATTCCCCCATGCTCACTAAATTGTCCATTTTATTTAATGTTCAATATTTATTTCTAAGGAAAATGTTATTTTTATCTAAATCCATTTATATGAATTGATTTGTTTTCACATACCATTTTATAATGTTAAAAATTACCTATTTCAAAAATATACTCATAAAAATTATCTATAAAAAGATGAATTAAATATGTATTAAAATAATAAGTTTCATTTATTTGGGTATCAGTATCTTCAAATTATAAAAAATCATATATAAATGTGTTTCATGATTCACCCTATATTTTATTTAATTATGTTATTAATTTGTGTGATCATATTTTTAGTGTCAATAGATTTAATTAATGATATTTTTAAACCATTTGGTTATTTTTCAAAGCTATTTTATGTACATGGTTTCTTTGTCAAATGAATAAAATTTCCTTTTGGAATCTTAACAAAACCATTTTTTAGTTGGATAATTATTATATATTTATGATTTATTTTAGTGGAATAAATATTTATTGATTATAATGATTGGGGTCTTGTATCATACTCCAATGCATTAGATTATGTTTATATCTCATGAGATTATCATACATTGACATAATTAGTTTGATCACATAGGCTTTTATATGATGGGTTTGCTGAATGTTTTTGCATTGAAATAATGATTTTATTCACATATGAATTGGATAATTGGATTTTTTACATAGGTTTTCCTATTCTTATCATTGCGGAACATTTCAATGTTATTAGCATGTTATCAAAAATTATCATAGAGCATTTCATTTCCCTGAAACGCCATGTTTTTTAGGATTATGCCTTTTTTGTGTATTCTTCACTTTATCTCATTATCAAAAGTTTTATGATTATTAAAATGTGTTTTTATCCTATTAAAATATTTTACACTTCCACATTAATAATTTAATGATCATTCTATATAATGTTTTTGGATTATCATATAATGTCATCTCAACATTTGTTAAGTTATTTATTTCCTCTACATCTTCTCCATCATTTTTATGATATATTTTTTCCTTACTAATAATCTGATCTCACCATATCTTATGTTTCAAATCCTATAATTGGATTTTTTTTATATCTTTTGATATGTAACCCCGTGATATTTTAAAATAATAGTATGTTCAATAGCGTATACAACACGCAACACTAAACTAAAACAAACCCTATAACTTTATTATTAAAACACAACAATTATAACATCGTCAGGAAATTGTATAGAATTAATAATATTAACCAAATTGTGAAATATATATATAACATACTCATAAAATATATATTATTTAATTCTTTTTAAGTAAACACGTTTTTTTTAAAGTATTTTTATTCTTCAGAAATATGTTTTCTCCAAAAATTGGTTTTCATAGTTTTAATAAAAAATATTATATTTAATATCAATAAATTTTTGTAAATTTATTTAAAATATTTATTTCATTTTTTGATTCATCTTATAAAAATTGTCTTAGGATTATTCTTTGGGAATTTTCTAAGAATATTTAATTTTAAATGAATGATGAAAAATTATGGTTTTCATTGAAAACTTTATTTTCCTCAAAATATTTTTCAAATTTTAAATTAATTTTTAGATTATTTTAAAAATATAATTTGTTACTGTTAATCAAATATCTTTCTTTAAAATTAATTTTATACTTGAATTAATTGTAAAACAATTTATACATTAAATTTTCATTTCTAAAGAATAAACTATTTTTCATTCCATATTTACAGAATCATTTAAAATTAAATTATCAAAAAAATTATTGAGTATTGTAAAATTTAGTCCATGTTTAGAATAATATGAAAAAAAATTATAAATATTTCCCCTTTATTTTTTATAAATATGAATAGTAACAAGGTAATTTTGTTACCATGGTAAAAGATAAATTAGGTAAATAGCATTACAAATATAATCATAAGACCATTAAATGACCTATAATATTATGAATATTTTATTTTTTTAATAATACCTATGAAAAAATAGTCCATTTTATAAAACTTTTTAACTTTTAGGGCTAGTTGGAAAATATTATGATCTTTACAGTATTTTATTTAGTAAAAATTTAAAATGGTACAAAATTGTTTTTAATGAGTGTAGTATTTATAAAATTATGTCATATAAATTATTTTTTACACTAAATAAATAATTATAAAATTTAAAATAATTATCTAAAAATTTTTAATTTTAAAAAAAATTAAGGAAAATAATAATTACCATAAATTAGTATACAATGTTGATGTAGTACTTATTCAATTAAAGGAAAAAATCAAATTAAAGAAATTTATAATATTATATGTAATATAATTTTAATTAATTTATGTGATATATGAATAATATATATTAATATGAAAAATAATGGATGTATTAAATGATTGTTTTTTATGTTATCTTTTTAATTGGTATAATTAATGTCAATGTAATAAATGGTGTCAAAATTGAAAATAATTATATTTTTTAATATAATATATTATTATATTATTTAAAAATAATAAAATATTAAATATGAAGAAATGGGATAATATATGTTCTAAATATTCTTTCTATATTCATTTATATGTATTTTTACATAATTTTTCCAAGAATATACAAAATATATTTTAATATTTTGAGACATTCTAAAGGTTTCACGCACCTAAATTATAAAAGGGACCCCCTTTCTTTATATCTTTACACAAAAATTAGTAATATAAATTGACCAAAAATTGAAAATTTCTCTTATAAATATCCTAATACTACTTTCATAGTTTATGTTCCTTCCAAAATTCTTATCCTCATTCCCTTAATGGAATTTTTAAAGGAGATCACTCATAGAAGATGTAATCATAATAACCGATTCATTCAAATTTAATTATTCTTCTAAAACCTTTTAATATGTTATATGCATCTAAAAATAAAAAACTATATTATCATCTATATACTAATATATTATTAATATTATCATATAACCATATTCAACATTTTATTCATCATATGAAAAATTAAGACATGGCATATTCATACTTATAGATTACCGTCTCCATATAGTGATGTGATTCATTTTTCATCACCACTTCTCTCAGATGATTATAAATATAGAACTAATGAGAAAAAAATTTATGACATAAATAAGATTTTATAATTATTAATTTCTATATGAAGTTTCTTCTTCCCATCCATTGAAAAATCGAAATATCATTCATGCGTACGTACGACCTACCGTCTCCACGAATGGTATAATTCATTTATTATAGTTAATTTTATTGGAGAATATATATATATATTAACACATATATATATTATTATCTTCAGAAAAATAATAATATTCCATATATGATGGATATATGATTATATTATATGTACCTAACATTCTAAATCAAAACATACATGAAAAATATAGCAGTTACCACCATAAATAATTATTTTAACATTTAATTGATAATAAATAGGTGAAAAAATATTATAATTAAATAATATTTGTTATGATATATAATATTATTGGTGTGTATTATATTGTTAATAAATCAACATTTATTATACAAGATAATCAAACATTTGAAAAGGAAATCAAACATGAGTTAACAGACTACCTCTCAATTTTATTTCATTGTGTCATATTTTTATATTATCCACCTTTATATTTTTAAGAGGTGTATATAAATTATCATGGATATTTTGTAGCATGAAATTTTTTCTTCAAATGATATAAAATGTTTTTAAAAAATAATACCCTCATGGGGAATATGATTCAACTGATTACAATGTCATCAGGCTTTCCCATATAAATTTTACATCTATGAGACATATTTCTTATCAACCACTATTTTATTTTTTGTGGTGTTTATACTATCGATTTGATAAATTATAAAAATAATAACTTTGAATTCATGGTATTTAAATCTTCATTTGAATGTATTTATTTAATTAGGATTATGATTCATAAGATACACAATTTGTTATGGTTTATTTAGAAATATAATCCATATCTAGGATTTTTTTATTTTTAGGTTTCAGTTAAGAAATATATCTCTTACATGTCCACGTTTTATAAAAAAATATTTTTTGTACTATTCTCCAATGATTTTGTAATTTTATTTTGACACTTTTTTATCTTTATTAAAAGATTTAAAAGGAATAATCTTTTCATTTTATCAAATAGGTACTTGTATAAAAGTGTGAAGATGATATTGATTTTTATTTTATGGGACATGAATGGAATTTCCATCCATCATTATTCCTAACCAAATAAAACATGCATCGACCTCTAAAAACAGAACAAGTAAAGTGCAGAAAAGTGGACTGACAAGTAAACTGAACAATGAAGGAAAAAACACATGCCCAACTAGAAGGGTGAAAGAACCAGACAATAGGTAAACGAAAGTAAACAGTTGGTGAGTCTCATACCTAAAAACCATAACACGACCACTGAATGAAGCCCAAGATCATGTTTCCTCTACGCTCCTCTGTAGTCTCGATCGACCTGTTTGTCATCTGCAAAGGCACACCAAGTGCAAGCAAAGCCCAAGTAGGGGTGAGTATAAATATACTTAGTAAGATGCCCCAAAATCTCAAGGGAGCAACAAAGGATGTACTAAAATAGTGAGGAGTAGATAGAATAAAGAAAAATGTAATAGTACAATAGAGATTGTGCAGCTCAACCCCAGAAAATAAAGTATGTAGACTCATCTAATCCAAGAGGATCTAGACTTGGAATGAACCTGCCATACCCCGCGCATCTTTGCCCCTCCTAGAAGGTGAGTAATTGAACCCAAGGAGTGGGAAAAAAATTAGGGTGTATATATATATATATATTCTCAACAAGAAACCCAAACAAGTGTGTAAGGGAACCTCTATCTCCATGCACAGATCGAGAAAAGTCTCCAATAGTTCTATGGATATCCATCACAAATGCCCAAAATTCTCATACACCAAAGGTTTCTCATCGCTAAACCATAAAACCAAGAGTCCTACTCTGGTAATCACAAATAAAATTCATTGTCTAGCCTCATAGAAAGGTTTGAGTCTGAATGAATTCATCGAGTAACCCACTGCCCAGCCCCACTGGAGGGTAAACCCTAAGGTGAATGGGTATCCCACTTCCCAGCCCCACTGGAGGGTAACACCTAGGGTTAATGGGTAACCTAGTGCCCAGCCCCACTGGAGGGTAAACCCAATAGTGAGTGGGTAACCAACTATCCAGCCCCGTTGGAGGGTAAACCCTAAGGTCAATGGGTAACACACTGCCCAGCCCCAATGGAGGGTAAACCCTGAACTGTTCTGACAACTCTGCACTACCCGTTCCATCATTGGTTGTCATTAACATCGGTACCATGCTTTGGATTGGAGTGCATCAAAGGGATCTCCAACCTACGTCCATTCATGTTTCACATTTAACAATATCTTGAAAGAGGCTTCGCACACCTAAATAGATTATACCAGTGAAATCCTCACTAAAAACCACACGAGATAGACTATTTAATGACGTGAAATGGGCTCCCGATGAAGAAGTTATTCGACACCAATTTATACACGTACGGCGTCTCATCAGGCCCACACCTTGTTCACGAAAAAGGTCAGGCGAACCGTGCCATCATGGGGCCCACACCTCGGTCCCTAAATGGACATTTGATGAAAAAGTCACAGTACGCTGCACATAGCATAAAAGCCGTCCCATGGGCCCCCGCCTCAACTCCAGCATCAATGCTTGAAACCACCCTGGTCAACTTCGTATTGATGCCAGGGTTACAATGCTACTAACGGTGCCTAAAATGGACTCTCGATGAAGAAGCGACAACTCCCCGCATTATGCAAATGGGGCCTTATGGGGCCCACACCTCGAACCTGAAACACATCACGCAAATCGTACCATTCTGTTCCTTGCAGATAATCACAAGGCATAAGCTATTCATTTTCCCTGAACGGACTTATGAATCATTAGTTGTAAAAACACAGCAAATGTCTGAATGCCGCCTCATGGGGCCCATGCCTTGGGCCGAATTTAGGCTGGCAGATTGCTCTGTCGCAATCCACTCGGAAGAACACTCAGAAATGAGTACTCAAACACCCCAAATGGGCGTCAGGTGAAAAAGTGGTGTTTCACCGTAAAATGTGTGACCAGGCCCTGTGGGGCGCACACCTTGTCTCCAACTCAAATGCTTTATAAAGCATATCAACAATTCTACACGAGTACTAGTGTCACAGTGTCGCAGACGGCATGTCAATCGGACATCCCAAATAGAAGTCAGGTCCGACAAAAGTATAATTAGTTAATTAATTAGTTAATTAATTATTCTCATTAATCATTTCCTGGAACCGAGCAATGAAACCAAACTGCGGGGTTTCCAAACAGTATTTGGAAGGACCATCTCAACTCCATGGCCACAACGCCTCTTAAGGCGTGTCAAAAGGATATCCGGCTCACGAATAAGTCTATTGTTAAAATTAAAAATAATTTATTATTAATAACATAATGTGTTTCAGGTCACCCACCTTTGGGATTTTAAATCAAAAACCATGAAACCCTTTTGAAAAATTCGGTCTCAAAGAGACGAACCCACCGCCACTGACAGCGCATCAAATGAACGCACCATTTAAAAGTTACGGACCCTTGAACCCAAGGGGGCACAACAGGGTCGGTCCACCCTGGCCGACCTAGTCTAGACCATTGGACCACTGGCTGCGGCCCATTCAAAACCACTGGACCCCTAGGGTCCGGTTCTTCCACCGACCGGATGAGTGTTCGGTCTCTTAGTTCGCGTGCCGCACTAGCAGGACCCACGAGTTGGGTGTCCGTATCCACTGCTCCCCTAAGGTCATTGCCTCAGATTCCTCCCGACCATGATAGGCCACCTGCTCTATGGCCTCCTGGCCTCCCCGCTCCACTGCCGAGATGGCGGGCACCTCTTGTCCCCACTGTGCCGCACAGGTCGCCGCCTCCGCCCGGACGCCGCCCTGCTCGGCTCCTCTGCCAGACACTGCAGCCCCCTCTGCTTGGCCCCTCTTGAGCCCTCAACTTGGTCTATAGTGGACGCACCAAACACCCCCTCTTTGGCCCCTATTCATGCACTGGCCACCGCCGGACCATCCAGATCTTCTGCCGCCGGCCTCGACTAGTCTGGCCTCCTCTGTCGGGTCATCTGCATCCGTCGTGCTCCAAAACTTGGTTGCCTCCCTCTGCCGCGCCTCTGGCTCGACCTCCGCCCGCCACCCCTTGCTTGAGCCGGACCTTCAGGATGTCCTCCCAACCACATCATTTTTTTTGGAAAAAGGATCTGAAGCCATTTTTGGAATCCTCAGGGCCAGATCTTCACAGCGCCGCCCCTCACCCGTTGATCCATCACGGTTTTGGCGCGTCCGAAAATTCGGATGAAGAACGAAGAAGAACGCGTTAAACATGGGATAAAAATACAGGACATAGGCGTTGGCCATGTTCATTCGGCCATAATCACAATTCTAAAAGTATATAATTAAAATGACATATTGAAAAAAACCCATGAAATTGACAAAGGAGTTGAAAATCATAATAAAGCCTACCTCGATGCAGTCGTTCGTCGTTGGTGACACACCAACTACAATCCCACTTCGATCTTTCAGAGTTAACTCCTCAATCGGGCGAAGAACACGCTAAAAAACAAGAGAGGGGGGGGGGGGAATTATGTCATTCCATTAAATCCATCACATATGTGGATTTATAAACTCTCTCTGAAACTCTACTATCGGGCGAGAATTCTAAAACCTCCACGCCAACTTATTTTATATCTCGCCTAGGAAAAACACTCCATTTCAATCACAATTGAAATCTCAGATTTCAATTCTGTTATTTCATTCTAATGTTATTTGAAATGAATTTCAGTGATAAAAGTCACTAAATCATTATTTTAAAATGATTATTTGGCCCAAGGTTGACATCTCTCACAGAAGGCTCGTGCTCGCAACTTTTACACCCCGCTTAGGGTAAACGACATGCTTCGGACGCAACCATGCCCTTGGATTTCTGACTTGAGCTGCTGTTTAGGTGAAAACACAACCCCTCGACATGCATAGTATTACAAAAACTTTATATTTTTATAAAATTATTTCTGGGCACACTGGGGCTTAGAATCCCATGCCATCTTCTTGCCTAGCTATGAATTATTCATTGGAATATTCCGAAGTCTGATAGGAAAAAAATCCATGTCTCTACATCATTCCCTACTTCAATCTTTTCATCATAGAAAAGAAAAAATAGGAAAAAACCTCGGGATACAGAGCTCACACCTAGCTCTACTGCTCCCAATAAAACTAGCAGAAAACCATGCTGGCACAACACGCGAACCAAAGGGATGGTTTGTACTCATATGGTCTGCTACATTTGATGAAATGTGTAGGAACAAGAATGCACATTATCAGCTGCCACATGTGGAAGATGTCGTGTGCCCACTCCTACTATTGGGAGAGTAGGGAAAGACTGTAGTAAACCTCTCCATCTCTTTCATGATTCCCGAACGGACCAAAGAAACTTGGGGGACTTCCCCGTCCGAACCTCTACTTTCCACATCCTTACCGAAATCATGGTTTTTTTCTAGAAAATAGTCTCTTGATTTCCCTCTTAAAGAATACCCATATGGTGAAATTCCCAAAGATATGTGGTCACACAATTTTTCACAATCGGTGCATCATAACCGAGAAGCTCTTACATGCTCAATAAGGGGATGAGTCAACACCATCGATTGATGAAAATTTTCACCCTCATTGTCAAACAGGGTCAACTGCAGGGAAGCTAACTACTATGATACTTTCTGAACCTCAGGAGTCTGGGACTCTCTACTAAGGGAACCTTCTACAACACTTCCATTTTTCTAGAAAATAGACTACCTCAAAATCATAGTCATGTAGAAATTTCAACCAGCACCGTCGTCTTAGGTTCAAGTCTCTCTGGGTGGGGACACACCTTAGAAACTGGTGGTCTGAGCAAACTATATGGCGCTCTCCTAGGAGAGAGTGTCTCCACATTCTCAGGGAAAATACTACCACTACCAGAACCACATAGTTAATCATGTAGTTCTGTCTATGGGTTGTCCATCACCTTGACCTATACTTGATAATGGTATCCATAGTTACGTTGATCAAGAAATGTACCAACGAACAAGGCAGCTGAGAAAACTCATCCAACCGCCTTGGGCTAGACCCGAAAAGCATGTGGCATACCCTACGTGTCATTTCCACTGTTGGAAGGAGAGTAATCCCCAAAAAAGAACACTTCCAAACCCACTAGTGGAACCTCGAGTAAAGGGGAGTCAAGTAGAAACCCCCAACTGGAAAATCCAGAACCTTCTCTGACACTCCACTGCACAACCCCACCATGAATGCACATGTCAGAGGGACACATCCACCCCGCCTCAATACTCTCTGATTTGGGTGGTAATGACTCTCCATCATGGTTTTTATCGCATCATATAAATGTGTCTCAGTGGGGATAGAACCCCTCTTTCCTGTTCATTCAAATCTATGTTGAACAACACCAACACAAGGCTACACTGATGCCCCATGTCACCCTCAGTAACTCCTAGAACAAGGAGTTAGATGAAAATATTTACTCATGCAGTGTCTAACAAGTTCTACTAAGAAATTTCATAGCATTACTATTATGATCCAATGCGATGAATGATTGCAGACATCCATAGCACACAACCACCCACAGCCCCGTCTGTTTGCTCCCTGAGCCTGACATGGGGCACCTAGTGGTGGTAGAAGGACCTCGAAACGTCATCCTCCAACCACAGTTCTTCCTACTCTTCAGCCAAAACCGCCTCCCTGGGGACTACCCTGTCCTCACCTAGGAGTTCTCGGATCACGACACTACCTCTGTCATGATGGTTCATCTACCAACTATCTAGAAAACTCAGCACAATTGGTTGAGTAGTCACATGCCATTTGACCTCACGCATAACAATCATAGCACTAGTCCTCCCGGTGCTATCTCGGTGCCCTACGTTGTCCCCGACCATTTTCCAGAGTCTCATCAGGGGGAGACCTCCGGAGTCGAGGCCCTACCAATTGATGTCCCTCTAACATTAATTTCCCTATCACCAATGCCTACTCTAGCACCCTGAGATGGGTGAGGATGCACAAGGGCGCTACACTGGCATGAATCTACTCTATAGAGACCTCACTCAAAAATCTGTGTTCGGAAGTTGTCATCATGGACCACATCCAAAGTGTACTGTGTAAGGTCTACAAACCTATTCGCGTACTCATCCACTTCCATTACTCCCCGATTAATCCCCAGAAGATTATAAAACCATATAAAGCATAAGTAAGAGGTGTAGTACTCCTCATGAAATATCAGTTATAAGTCATCCCACGAGAGTACCAACACATCGTCCATCTGAGTAACCATATCTCTTCTTCTGCCAAACTACTTGGTGGGAAAACTGGCTGTCAAAGCCCCCATCTAACCTGTCAGTGTCCGAAGAATCCTAAAGAGGTGAATCACCAACACTATCCAACACTTCACTATCTGAGGGTATGGCCCACCATGAAAACTTCATCGGTCTCTAACGATTGAACCCATATAGCATGCCCATCCTGCACTTGTCATCGTCCTTCACTGCCAGTACTATCGGCTACTCCACAGGTGGAGGTGCTACTGCATGTCCTCTTGTAGAAAGGGTAATCGTATGACGGATCTTGAACTGAGGCCTCATCGCTCATGGAATCTTCGTGACGAACCAGAGCTCTTATCTGGGCTAGATATCATCAAGGAGACATTGTGAATCAGTTCAAAGAGTATTGCGGTCAAATGAGAATATATATATCAACAACGATGAAGAGCTGACTCCAGAAGGACAGTCAAATACTCAATCCTATACGATGCAAGAATCAAATTTTCCCTACAACAAGTGCCTCTGAATGCCAAGCTGAAAAACATGTTATCAGGGTCCTGGTCAATGGATACGTCGGTCTCTCATTCCACCATTGGACTCCCATGATTGAGATCCTCTCTCCAGACACATCGAAACTATTTCCGTAAATCGCAACCAATTCCTTTTTAGGGATGTCTGAACCATGATTCAAGGAACGAACCACCTCTGATGCCACTTTTTCATGACCTGAACCTACTTTTCTCAAGCCGAAACTGCCCCAATCTCACCTCCATAGGCCAGGGGCTGGCGACAATAGCTGACTGCATAAGAATCTCGGGGAGGCCATTTCCTAAGTACCTATACACACACACAACCCACTCAATGCAGAAGCGTAGAGTAAAAATGGAAACCAAAGTCCGGAATACAATATCACAAACAAAAAAACACGCATTGACCTCTAAAAATAGAACAAGTAAATTGATAAAAAGGGGACTGATAAGTAAACTAAATAGTAAAGGGAAAATCAGAACTCAACTAGAATGGTGCCACAACCTGGCAACAGGTAAATGAAATTAAATAGCTAGTGAGTCTCACACCTGAAAATTCTACTACAACCACTGAATGCCACCCAAGCCCCTGTGTCCTCTACGATCCTCTGAAGTCTCTATTGAACAGTCTGTGGTCTGCAAGGGCACACCAAGTGCAGTCAAAGCCTAAGAAGGGGTGAGTATAATGATACTCAACAGGATGCCCCTCAAGCATGACGGAGCAACAAAAGAGGTACTAAAACCGTGAGTAGTAGACAGAAAAAAGAACATTGTAAGAGTACAATAGAGAGAGTGAACCTCAACCCCTTAAAAGAATGGAAGTAGACTCTTTCAATCCATCAGGAGCTAGACACAGAAATCACATGGCATACCCCGCACGTCTTCGCCCTACTAGAAGGAGAGTAACTGAACCCAAGTAGTGTGATCAAAAGTAAGGTGTGTGTGTATATATATATGCTCAATAAGAAACCTGAATGAGTGTGTAAGGGGATCACTATCTCCATGGTCAGCTCGAGAAAAGTCACAAAATGTTCTAAGGATATCCATCACTGATGCCCAAAAGTCATGGATGCCAATGTTATCTCATCACTAAGCCAAACAACCAAGGCTCTTGATTCGGTAATCAAAGAGAAAATCCACTGACTAGCCTCATAGAAATGTATGAGTCTGAAATAAGTCTTCGGGTAACCCAATGCATAGCCCAGCTGGAGGGTAAACCACATGAGGTCGTCGGGTAACCCACTGCCCAGCCCCGTAGGAGGTTAAACCCTAAATTGAATGGGTAACCCACTGCCTATCCCTACTAGATTGAAACAACAAGGGTGTACGGGTATCCCACTGCCCAGCCCTGCTAGAGGGTAAACCCTATGGTGAACGGGTAACCCACTCCCATCCCCGTTGGAGGGTAAACCCTAAGTTCAACGAGTAAGCCACTCCCCAGCCCCACTGGACGGTAAACCCGGAACTGGTCCAACAATTCGGCAGTGCTCGTGCCATCACTAGTGGTCATTAACATCGTTACCATGCGTTGCTTTGGAGTGCATAAAGGGGACCTCCGAACAGCGTCCTTTCATGTTTCCACATTTAACATGATCTCAAAAGTTGCTCGGCACACCCAAACAGTTTACATTGTTGCAATCCTCGCAGAAAACCAAGCAAGATAGACTATTTACTCGCTTGAAACATACACATGACGAATAATTTATTCAACACCGCTTTATGTTCGAACGACATCTCGTGGGGCCCACACCTAGGTCCCGAAAAAGATCAGGTAAACTATGCCATCACGATGGTCTCCGAAAAACATTCCAAATCAACTATTCATTCTCCCCGAATGGACGTCTGATTAAAAGGTCATAGTACGCTGCACACAGCTTAAAAGACAGTCAGTGGTCCCCCAAATCAACTCCGACTTCAATGCCTAAAACCACCCTAGAAACTTCGTCTCGATTATACGGTCACAACGACACTGACGGTGCCTAAAAGGGACTCTGGATGTAGAAGCTGCAACTCCCCGTGTTATGCAAACGGGGCCATGTGCGGCCCACACCTCGACCCCTAAACACACCACGCAGATTGTACTATTGCGTTTTATGTAGATAACCATGATGAGTAGGCTATTCGTTTTTCATGAATGGACTTATAAATAATATGTCATAAAAATTCAGTATATGTCTGAAATATGTGTCATGGTACCCACACCTTGGCCACGAATTTAGGCGGGCGGATTGCACTGTCACAATCCCCTCGAAAGAACATTCAGAAACGAGTACTCAAACACCCCAAATAGATGTCGGGTGAGAATGTGGTGTTTCACTGTAAAATTTTTGAGCCAGGCCTTCTGGGGCTCGCACATTGTCTCCAACCCAAATACTTTGGAAATCTTCTCAAAAAATCCACACGAGGACTAGGGTCACGCTGCCGCTGATGGCGCGTCAATTGGACATCCCAAATAGGAGTTAGGTCCAACGTAAGAATATTTAATTAATTATTTAATTAATTAATTATTCACATTAAGTGTTTCATGCCACCAAGAAAGGAAACCAAACTGTAAGAGTTCCAAACCATCATTGGAATGACAGTCTCAACTTGTAACACCCCGAGCTTCCACGATACGCTTCTCATTCAATAATGCAATAGCTTGCATTGTACGCAACTTCGAGTTCTAAAACACCGCGACTAATCAAAGTAGCCGTTGTGAATAGTAATAACCACTTTTTAAAATTATAGAAATTTTATATTTCAAAATTGACTTCATTTTTGGATTCATAATATCGAAATTAGCCTATGTTGAATTTTTGGTATTTTTCTGAGAACTTCTAATTTTTTATGAATAGTGAAAAATACTTAAAAACAACTTTTTTAATCAAAATAATTTATAGTGATAAATTATAATATTTAGTGGTTTTAAAGTATAACTAGAATATATTTTTACCATTTTATCCAATGGTGTTCATTAGAATTAATTTCACTTTGAAATCGGACATAAACAATTGTTAATCTTTTGATATATATTGTTTCTTAAAAACACGCTATTTATTGTGACGACCGGAATTAATTATAATATTAATTAATGAAACTTATATGTTTGGAATTTTGTAAAATAGACATCATTTTTTAATTCGGAATATCAATTATAGCTTAGGGTGAAATTTTGGCATTGTTCTGAAAAACTTCAATTTTTGATGAATAGTGAAACCACTAAGTGGTAGTTAAATAACTGATTTTTCGTTTAAATGAAATATTACCACTTCTGTGTTTTGATTTTCAAAAATCCAACATACATGGTTGTCATTAAGAAGTAAAATGTGGTTTAATGAGATTAAAATAATTTCTGGTGAATAGTAACTTTTAAGTTCTTAATCGCGATTAGAGGTAATTAGTGTAGTTTAATGTAAAAATAATGTTTTAATAATATCAGATGAGCTTGACACATGTCCTACCCTCATTGGATGTTCAATGTCCGACCAAGACAATCCATGGGTCAACTTGGGGACCCCATAGAGCCACTTTAGTTGGAAAATGACATAAATATATTTTATTTAATGTTAAAGTAAAAAATGACACAAACATGAAATGTTTTACTAAAACAATTTTTACATGAGGATATAAAAGTCATATTTTTTACTATAAATAGTCATTGGAAAGCTAAAACGATTTCCTACATCATAGTATTTTTTTTAATAATTTTTAGACATTAAATAAATTAAATTATTTATGACATCATTATGATGCAGCGATGACCTCATTATTTAACGATTTTAATAAAATGAAAAGATAATGTACAATCGAAGGCTTACACTTGTCCAAGGACTATTGGATGGGTAGATTTCAAACCCTTATCACCTTATCCAAGAATTATATAAGTGTGGGACCTTTAGAATCCGAAAATCATTGTATAACAATGTAACATTTCAATCTTTCCAAAAGAGCCCCTCCTCTACTCTTATAAAAGGCCCCCACCTCTACCACCTTATTCACACTTTCAAGCCTTTTGGTTCTGCCAAACTCTTCCCAAATACTCTCCCAACTTCTCTCCCTTCATCCTAGAAGCTTTACTTTAGTCAGAAAGCCATCCTAAGGAGTCCTTTTGATCAAATCAAAAGGAAGAACCCGAAGAAGAGGTAACGTTTTCATCACCCTCTTTCAAGTTTCCTTCTTCTTCCACTCCATCTTTGTTTGTTTTTTCAATTCTAAAATTATAAATCCAGTATCATCTATATACTCTGATGTTATTATAAATATGGAACAACAATATTCAGTATTTTACCCATCATTTGAATGACATGTCACCATACGTGCGTACGTACGGCTTACCGTCTCCACGTCGTGGTGTAATTATTATTCAATATATTATTATTTATATGGGTATAATAATGATATGTAATTCGTGTAAATAATAAATACAACATGATAATGATTCTGTATATATGATATACTATCCAATTATATATTATTTTAATATCAAAATAATGATATTGTCGCTCGTGCGTACGTACGGACTACCGTCTCCACGAACGCGATGAGATTCATTCTCCATCATATCCATTCGAGTATAATTATCATTTGATGATTTAAAAATAATGATTAAGGACATGATATCATTCTGGATATGAATAAGATACAACCTATTCTTGAAAAACACGACTTACGTCACAAAAAATATAAAAGAAAACGAGTAAGTTAACACCCGAAACAACGATAAATCTATGATATTGTTAACAAAGCAATGTTAAAAGATCATATATGATATAATATGAATGTATATGATTCTTGTATAATTTAATAACAATTATTTCACCATTATACAGGAGGTTAACCTACCCAAACCAAGGAAAAGTACAAGGTAAGGGTTTACTTCACAACCTCTGCATTATCCAAGGTTGTTTATACATAATTATCTACTGGGACCTCATTATCATCCACATCCATGTTTCTTAAAAATGTCTTTCAAAACATTTTTACTATTAAATGGAAAATGGTTTAAAGTCATTTATACCCTTATACATTTTCTTACCGTCGTTTTCCAAATAATGTACTTTTTGACCTTTTCGACAAATTTAAGGAAAGAATGTTTTTTTAACTTATACGGCGGGTGCGGCTATTTTCCACCATTATAACTTCGTCGAATCTTCCCTTACAAGCTTATAAGAATATTTTCAAAGTAAATGTATTATTTTATAATTATGGGACTTTTAAATGATTTCAAAAAAGAGAGATATTTCTCTCAAATAGCTTTGATTTCATCCATGTCGACATCCTTTGATGGGTTTTATGTTTAATTGAAATTGATTTATGGTCCAAAACTCCCATTGAACATTTTGTGAAATATTCGACTGTGGATGTGTTATTTTTATACCATCCATAGTTTATGGAGAAATTTTTGGCATTTCGTATGCTAGTTTTAATACGAATATTTATGTTCTGTTTAAACCTATTCATATGAGGAATGTATTAGACTTAATAAGTGACGGGTGGAGCCCGCTATAGCTCCTCGATGCATCGATAGGTCTCATGAGACAACTAGACGTGGTATTGGCCGAGGCACTTTCCCAATTTGATTTATGGTTTTGGACGAGGCCTTAATTATTTTATACATCTTGGCTGAGGCCTTGAAAAAATGTTTCAGAATGTTTGGCATTATACATTCCCTCATTATGAAAGTGGTTACTGATATTGCATGTGATTATTCGACCTGTAGAATATCCATGTGAAGAAGTGAATGGAATTATCTCATTTTACTTTTTCCATATTATGTTGAAGTTCAAGTTTAAAAGGCTTTTGTTTTAGTTATACATTGCCTTAAATGTTTATGTTTTTTGATGAAAGCTTCCGCAATATTGTTATCCTTACTGAGCATCTGAGCTCACCCATTTCAATGTTTTAATATTTTCCTGGATGTGAAGAAGTATTTTATGAATGACCTGCAGGGATAGGCAGAAGAGGATATGAGTGTGGACTATGAAGACTTTGTTATTTGTTTTTCACTTTATAATGTAATGTAACATTTATGAATGTATCTAGTTTTTCCAAGGCTACTAAACTAATCGATATTTCGAGACTTGATCTTTTGTGATCATGCCAATGTTACGAAGTAATGCACCGACACTTGGTAACTGGGGTTGGGGCGTTACACAACTTCAGGGCTACAGCGCCTCTGACAACGTGGCAAACGGACATCCGGCGCGCAAATACGTCTATTGTAAACATTAATAATAATTTAATATTAATAAATTAAAGCGTTTAGGGTCACCAACCATCGGGATTGGAACTCAAAACCCATGAAACCCATTTCAAAAAGTCCATCTTAAAGATACGATCCCACAACCATAGATAGCACGTCAAACCTATGTGGCGTTTAAATGTTACGCCCCTTGAACCCATGGGGTCCCAACTGGGCCGATCCACCCCGGTCGGCCCAATCCAGACCACTAGCCCACAGCCCAGCCACAGGTCCGGCCGATAAAACCACGACCCACTGGTAGTGGCCCGTTCGAAACCACCGAACCCCTAGGGTCCGGTTCTTCCACCGATAGGCTGAGCAGCCGGTCGGTTTTTCAGTGTGCCACTCCAGCATGACCTGTGAGTTATGGGTCCTTCTCCAAGGCTCCCCTGTGGTCAGCCCCTTGGGGTTCCTCCCGGCCATGACCGGTCGCCCATGTCGCGTCTTCCTCGACTCCTCGCTCCACCGCCAGGATGGATGGCTCCTCCAGTCACTGCTATGCCATGCCAGTTGTTTCCTCCACTTGGCCACCGACCTGCTTAGCTCCTCCACCAGACACCGCATCCACCTCCGCTCGGCCGCTCCCGAGCCCGCAGCTTCATCCACGCTAGCCGCACCCAACACCACCTCTTCGGCCTCCGCTCATCATTCGGCCGCCGTCGGACCATCCAGATCTGTCGCCGCCATCCTCGACTAGTCTGACCTCTTCCGCTGAGTCCCGAGACTCTGTCGTTCTCCAAAACACGGCCACCATGCTCTGTCATGCCTCCGGCTCGACCTCCGTCTTCCGCCCCATGCCGGATCTAGACCTTAATCTGGTACCCCAACCCAACTGGTGGTTGAAAAAATGATCGAAAACATGTTTCAGAATACCCAAGGTCAGATCTTCCCAGCGCCACCCCTCGTTCGTCGATCCCTCACGGTTTTGGTGCAACTGAAAATTTAGACGAAGAACAACGAAGAATACATTGAACATGGGATAGAAAAATGAGACTCAGATGGTGGCCATGTTATTTTTACCATCATCCCAATTATAAAAGTATATAATTAAAACGGAGGATTGAAAAAACACAAGAAATTTTCAAAGGTGAGGAAGATCAACTGAACGCCTACCTCGATTTGCTTGTTCGTCCTTGGCAACACACCTGTTACGATCCTACTTTGATCCACCAGTGTTCGCTCCTCAATTTGGCAAAGAGCACACTAAATAAAAGAGAGAGAGAGAGACAGAGAAGGAAAATTATGGATTTCTATTAAATCCAACACTTATGAGATTTTATAAACTCTCTCTGAAACTCAACCGTCAGGCGAGAATTCTGAAACCTCCGCGCCTGCCTATTTTATATCACGCCTAGTAAAAACACCACATTTCAAACTCAATGGACATGTTACATTTTCATTCCGAGACTTCGTTCGATTGTTATTTGAAAAAATTCATGTGATAAAAATCACTAATTCATTCTTTTAAAATCTCAATTTTGACCCTGGGTGACATCTCTCAATGCAGGCCCGCGCCCACAACTATTACACCCCACCTAGGGTAAACGGCACACATTGGACGCAACTGTGCCCTCTGATTTTTGATCTGAGCTATCGTTTAGGAGAAAAAAACCAAAACATGTGCATAGTATAAAAAAACTTTATATTTTTATAAAAATAGTTCTGGGCACACCGTGCCTCAAAATCGCACACCGTCTTCCCGCCTAGCTCTGGACTTATTCATAGGAATATTACAAAGTCTGACAGGGAAAAAACATGTGTCTCTATAGTTTTCTCCTAGGCCATACACATTTATTAGAAAAAAAAAATTAATGGTATCTAATATCCGCATGAAGCCCTGACAGTATTAGGAGTAACCATAAAGCCTCAATTGTATTATATGTATGGGAATGAATCCTTAATGATATGTTTTAGATGACATAAATTATTTATTCCATTGTTATAAATTTATTTATTTTTAATCCATGGGATTGTTGTATTACTTTGAATATCCATGAATATGTTTCATATTCATATAATTATTTATATTCCATTATTTGATCATAATTTATTCCTTAAATTTTATGCTTAATTTGATTATAAAATATCATGTGCTACAAATTATATACCATTATATACTTAATATTTCTTATATTATCTGGATAATAAACTATTTAAATTGATTGGTATTTAAGATATTTTCTTTTCAATGTTGATTATTCTTGTTCATTCATGATAGCATATCTTGTATTTAATGTAACACCCCAATATTTCATAGTACGTTATTTCTACAAAGTAATTCAATAACATGGACTACACGCAACAATGAGTTCAAGCACACCATGACTTACCCAAAAGCCGTTCAAAAGCGGTTATGAATAGTATTAATATAATTTTGACCTTTATGTAAACCTTATAATTTTACAATCCATATTATGAGTTTTTCATACATAATGTAAGAACTAAATCATTTTTTTAGATAAAAGAAGTATTTTTTCAAAAAAAAAATGGACTTTTACCGCCTTTTAATGGTGAACCCCTGTTAAATCCAATATTTGAAACTTTTATATATTCAATTTGAAAAAATAAACATCTTCATTATAATCAGGACATAAGAATTTAGTTTCAATAAATATTTGGTGTTTTTTCTTATAACTTTCATATTTGGGTGAATAGTGAAAAATACTATATTTTAACTGAATTTTTTTTTAATAAAAATAATTTATACTGTTAAATTATACATTTTAATAGTTTTTAAGTATAAATATATTATATTTTTACCATTTAATCCAATACTGGTCATTGTATGACATTTCAAATTGAAATTCGACATAATCAAGTGTCAAACTTTTAATAGTTATTATTTCTTAAAAATATGCATTTTCGTTTTCAGAATGGAAGTTAAAATTAAAATTAAAAATAAAACTTATAGGATTTCAATTAGGAAAAATAAACTTCATTTTTTAATTTGGAGTATCAAAATTATCAATGGGTGATTTTTTGGTATTTTTCTGAAAACATTCAATTTTTAATGAATAGTGAAAAACACAGAGTTAATGATTAAAAATGAGTTTTTATATAAACCATTATTTATATTATTTAAATTTATTTTAGGTCAAAATAGATACATAATATATATATATGTTCAATTTAATTCATTGGAGTCATTTTATAATAAGTTTACATATTTAGAAATTTTATTAAACTGTTTACTGTCTTTTACCCACCTCCTAGGAGCAATTGCAAATTTGCATAAAACATAATTTTACCGCTTTAATAAATTTAATTTGAAAAATATGAGAGACATGGTTGATATAATTATGTAAAATTTAGTTCAATATAATAAAAATAATTATTGTTGAATAGTAACTTGTTACTTTTATTTACCACGGTTAAAAGTAAATATTGTAATTAAGGGTTAAAATGATATTATTATTACCCTAACAAATGTCCTAATTCTATTGGATAAGTTTAATTCGACCAAACAAACATTAGGAAGAAAATATGAAACTCTTTTTTCTACATGGATTAGATTAGTACTTTTTTTATTAATTAATTCAAAGAAGATTTAAAAGTGTTAAATTCAATGTTTAATAACATAAACATTTTTAATATAGCGCTATACATAAGATAAATTCCACTGTAAATTTTTATTAGAAAGATAAAAATTTTCGTATATAAGGGTATTTTATTTATAAGTTTTATACATTAAATAATTAAATTCATGTATGACAGAATGATGATGTAGTAATTACAGTATAAATGAATGATTAATCGAATTGACATTATAAATATTCAAATAAATATAATTTGAGACTTTTTATGAATTCCATAAATATTATAGGTTACTTTGAAATGTTAGGGTTGGTTTTATGAATTTATTTTTATGTAATAATGCTATTATGAATTTAGAAAAAACAAAATACCAAATAGTCTCAAAATTGACATAAAAGATTTTTGAAAACAAATTTTATATTATTAATTGATATTCTATTTCTAAAAATCTAAGGATCAAAAAAAGTTTTATATAATGATAGTTGTATCAGTAATGAACCACTTGGGGTTCTCTTCATTGTTTATTGTATGTTTACTAACCATTTAATTTAAAAATACAATGAGACATGGTAAATTTCCAACTATTTAACTAAGACTCAAATCTAAAAGATATATTTAATATAGTGACCCAATCCTAGAAAAAACTTAATGGTTGAGTGGTGTTCGACCCATCCCAATAATATCCATTAAATAATTCATTTTAGAGCCATTATATACCAAAAATGTATTCATTATAAAATAATATTTCTAGCTTTTTATAAGGTTCCCCTCACCCCTCTTATATAAGGTTACTCCTATTTATCTATAATTCACACCTTCAAAACCTTTTGGATCATCCAAACCATTCCCCAATACCCTCTAAACTATCCTCCCTTTATCCTAGTGGCCTTACTATAGTCAAAAAGCCAACCTGTGGAGCCCTTTTGATCAAATCAAAAGGAAGAACCCAGAAAAGAGGTAAATATTTCATCACCACTTTCAAGTTCGTTTATTCTTCCACATACTCATTATTTTTTGTTTCCATTATATAATAATAAATCCAATCTATTCTATAAACTATTATGTTATTATAAATATGTTACAACCATATTCATTATTCTATCCATCTTTTGAATGACATGTCACCATACATGCGTATGTACAACATACCATCTCCATGTCGTGGTGCAATTGTTATTCAATACATTATTATTTGGATGGGTATAATAATGATTGTAATTGATGTAAATAATAAATATGTAATTAAAATGATTCGGTATATATGATATACAATCCAATTATATATTATTATAATATCAAAAGAATGAAATTTTCGCTCATGCGTACGTACAGATTACTGACTCCAAAAAAGTGATCAGAATAATTCCCCATCGTATCCATTCAAGAATAATTTTTATTAGATGATTAAAAACAATGTATAAAAACATAATAAAATTCTGAATATGAATAAGATACATCATATCCATAACAAACATTACGTACGTAAAAAAGTATATAAAACAAAATGAATCAGTTAACACATGGAACGACGATAATACTAAGATATTATTAACAATGAAATGTTAAATAATCATTTATGATATCATATTAATGTATATAATTTTTTTATAATTTAATAACAATTATTTCTCCATTATAAAAGAGGTTAACCAACCTTTGAACAAGGAAATGTTCAATGTAAGGGTTAATTTCACAATTTCTTTATTATCTGAGGTTGTTTTAACGTTAGTATCTATTGTGACCTCTTTATCATCCACATCCATATATATTAAAAATGTATTCCAAAAAAAATTTACTACTAACTAGACTATGTGATAAATTCATTTATACCCTTATATGACCATATACGTTTTAAAGGAATCTATTCGTCGTTTTCCAAACAAGATACTTAATGACCTTTTTGGAAAAATTAAGGTAAGAATGTTTTTTAATCTTATATGGCATGTGCGACTATTTTCTACCATTATAACATCCTCGATGATTCCCTTACAAGCTTATAAAAATATTTTCAAATATGAATGTTATCTCTTATAATTAAAATACTTTTAAATTATTTCAAAATTGAAATAGATATTTCTCTAAAAAGGTTTTCATTTTATCTATGTCAACATCCTTTGATAGATTTTAAGTTTGATTGAAGTTTATTTATTACGATACAAAACATCCATATTGTATTGAATGTTTTGTGATATTTTGGACTATGGATGTGTTATTTCATACGATTCATGGTTTATGGATAAAGTATTGACATTTCATATACTAGTTTTAATATGAATGTTTAAGTTATGTTTAAGCCATTTCATATGAGGAATACATTGGACTTAGTAAGTGACGGGCGGAGCCCGATATAGCTCCTCAATGCATTGTTAGGTATTATTAGAAAAACTAGTGTCTTGGAACAAGGCCTTGACAAAATCTTATTTTTTGTCTTGGACAAGGCCTTGACTATGTGGTTATGAATGTTTGGAACTATGCATTCAATCATTATGAAAGTGGAAATCGATATTTCAAGTGATTATTCGACTAGTAGAATATCCATGTGAGTAAGTAAATGGAATTATTTTGATTTATATTTTCCATATTATTATGATGTTTATGTTGAAAAGACCTTTGTTTAAAATCTACACATTTCCTTTAATGTTTATGCTTATTTATGAAAGTTGGCGCTATATTTTTATCCTTACTGAGCATCTGAGCTCACCCCTTTCTATGTTTTATTTTCCCAGGATGTGAGAAATTATGTTATGAAGGACCTCTAAGTATAGTCTATAGGATCTCCGTGTTTTCCATGGAAACAATGTTGTTGTAGATTCCTATTTTATGATGTAATGTAAACCATATTAATGTATTTATTACTTCTAATGATACTAAACTAATCGGTCTTTCGAGAGTTGATATTTTGTGATCATGCCAATGATATATAATAATACACCGACTCTATGCTTCTAGTGTTGAGGTGTTACAGTTGGTATCAGAGGATGTTTAGTACAAACCTTGGAAACTAGATTTGGATAAACTCTGATTAGTGCACATATCCCATAGATAGAATTTGAGGATTATTATAGAAGAACTTCCTAAAATTTCGGTATTGTAGAGATTTTGTGAGTTTTCTAAACAATACATCTCTATCTAGATACAAGAAGGTAGAGGCGGCTCTGGCCCAGATGTACCGAGTGTTAAAACCAGAAAAAACCATTTTGATATAGACTCGAATGGGAACTGGTGCACAACAACAGACCTTTCTGCACTCTTGGTTACAACACTATCGTGGGGATATCCTTAGAATAATTCTCATTTTTTTTACAAATCTTTATGAATGATTTACGAATATATACATCATCAAAGAAAATATTTTTATGATTGTTGATTATATCCATAAACTGTTCAATTTATGTTAGGTATTCTACAAGTTTGGAATTTTTTATTACAATTCATAAACTGACCTACTGTACTCCATTGTAGAGAAATGGCACTGAGTAGAAGGAATGTGAACTCCAGCAATACGTATGATCCAAAGAGTAGGAAGGATCATATCTTTCACGATATTAAGAAAAAATTTACTAAGGAAACAGTCTCCCATGTATTCTCAACATATAAATAAATAGTATCATGTGTTAATAATATAAGTAAAGAATTCATTGATACTTATGGCTTTGAAGGGTAGTAATAGAAGAAAATGATGGAAGAGAGAAATATGGATAAATGGAAGAGGGAAAAAAAGGATTTTCCCATATGTGATAACTGTGGAAAAAATCATGTTGGTATATGATTGAAGGGAATGGGAGTTTTTTATAAGTGTGGGGAAAAAGGAAACCAAGTATGTGATTGTAAGAGTAAGAAAAAAATTTCAAATGTACAATGATTCTTCTACAAGGAGTTAGGACACTACGGGAATCAATGTCAAAATTATCAGATTATAACCCAAATGCTGCAATTGGATAATAATAAAGTTATGATACTACCAATGATAAAGAGGAATGATTATGATTTATTATTTTGTTGTTAAATTATTGTGTCATTTGAGTATTGTATTAATGATGTACATGTTATATGAATTATACAGTATATATGGATTGTACTACAGTACAATTTTACTAAGGACTTGAGATTGTGTGGAACCAAGAAAAGTGACTCAATGGTATGTTAATTTTTTTGGAAAATACATGGTTGAAGGAAGGACAAAACATTAATATGGTCTCGATACTAAGGTATTCATTTTTTTAATAAGAGTTAACTGATTTGGATAAATTATATTGGATATTCTTGACTACCTTGAAACTGATTACTGATTTCTATATTTCTTTATTATTTGAGTTTACAACATTTTTTGATATAAGAATAATATCCAGTATTCTATGAGGAATAAGGGATAATTAATGTAGTAAATAAGGTTTTATGGTAATTCAGGGTGTTAACATGTTTTAAAATATTATATGATGAAGGTGTTCACAAGTTATTACATGGAAAAAAAGATCTTCATTGTTTTTAACTTCCTTATAAATGTTGGACTGTGGGTTTGGATAGAAGTATTTTGGATAAGCCTAATGTTTGGAATAGATTATGTTTGAAATTGGATAATATTGTTAACATTATTTTTGGATTATTATAAAAAGGACAACACGTAGACCGTGTGATAATCCATCGCATCAGACAAAGCTGTGGGAATCAAACCCACATGCATAGTGTGATTAGGATTTATCACCTACCAATGGACTACATGAAGTCCGTGGATTGTATAATATAGTTTTTTCAAAGGGTCTGATAGGTGAATTATAAATTATTTATTTTTGAAACCCTAAACCATTAAGATAAATACAATATTTTTTTGAAATCTTTTGAAGTGAAAGATGAGTTTATGGTAGGAATTGGTTGAAGGATGAAACTCTACTTGTCAAATATATATATATATATATATAATTTTTTCCACTTAATCTATGGGTAAATTAATATGTAAACTTTAGTGAAGGGATATTATAACCAAAAATGTGTTATCTTAATACCTTATTTTTTGTTGAACTGATGGTATTTTAAATCATCATAGGTTGATGGATTTGAGGCCCTCAATTTTACACATTTTTGTGATTGATCACCTCAATCACTCCATATAAATATATACATTTTTCCACCAATTATGTGTATCCAATTTCCACCAATGTTCTCTTAATTGAGATCATAATTTTGTGGTTACCCTTTCATTTCCCTTTTCCTGTAAAGCCCTGGCCCTAGTTACCCAAAGTCGGTGCATTATTACATAACATTGGCATGATCACAAGAAAGATCAAATCTCGAAGGAACGATTAGTTTAATAGCCTTGGAATCAGTAGATATATTCATAAAGGTTTACATTCCATCATATAAATTAAAATTACAACAACATAGACTCTATAGTCTACACTCTTATCCCCTCATACTATCCCTACAGGTCATTCATAAAATACTTCTTCACATCCTAGGAAAAATAAATCATAGAAAGGGGTGAGCTCAAATGTCCAGTAAGTATAACAATATAGTGGAAACATTCATAAATATGAATAAACATTTAAGGCAATGTGTAAAGAAAACCAAAGCCTTTTTAACTGGAACATCAACATAATATGGCAGAAATAAATTGAAATAATTCCATTTACTTATTCACATGGATATTCTAATAATCGAATAATCACATGCAATATCAATAATCACTTTCATAATGATGGAATGCATAATGCTAGACTATCATAACCACATAGCCAAGGCCTCGTGCCAAGACTACAAATAATATTTTTTCAAGGCCTTGTGCCAAGAAACTAGTTTGTCTCATGAGACCTACCAATGCATCGAGGACATATAGCGGGCTCCACCCATCACATATTAAGTCCAATTCATTCCTATATGAAAAGGATTAAGCATAACATAATCATTCGTATTAAAACTAGTATACGAAATGTAAATACTTCATCTATAAACCACGAATGGTATAAAAATAACACATCCACAGTCATACATATCACAAAACCTTCAATACAATATAGAAGTTTTGTATCATAATAAATCAACATCAAATAAGGTTAAAATTCATCAAAGGATGTTGACATAGATGAAATCAAAACTCTTTTTAGAGAAATATCTCTTTCTATTTTGAGATAATTTAAGAGTCATATGTCTATAAAATAAAAATTTTCATTGAAAATATTCTTATAAACTTGTAAGGGATGTTTCGAAGATTTTATAACGGTGGAAAATAGCTGCACCCGCCGTATAAGTTAAAAAAACATTCTTACCATAATTCTGTTGAAAATGTTAAAAAGCACCTTTTTTGGAAAATGACAAAAAGATTATTTTATAACCTTCTTGTAAAACATAAACCAATAATATATATATGAATTTATCCCATATTCTGTAAAATAGTGAGAATGTTTTGAAATACATTTTTATGAAACATGAATGTGGATGATAAAGAGGTCCCGATAGATAATTACGTATAAACAACCTCGGATAATGAAGAGATTGCGAAATAAACCCTTACCTTGTACTTTTACGTGGTTGAGGGTAGGTTAACCTCCTATATAATGGTTAAATAATTGTTATTAAATTATACAAGAATAATATACATTAATATGATATCATATATTATCTTTTAACATTGATTTGTTAATAATATCTTAGTATTATTGTTGTTTCGGGTGTTAACTTACTTGTTTAATTTTATATGTTTTGATACGTAAGTCGTGTTTTTCATGGATAGGTTTATATTATTCATATACAGAATGATATTAAGTCTTTATTCATTATTATTAATCTTCAAATGATAATTACACTTGAATGGATACGATGGGGAATGAATCTCATCGCGTTCTTGGAGACGGTAGTTGATACGTACGCACGAGCGACAATATCATTCTTTTGATATAAAAATAATATTTAATTGGATGGTATATCATATATAAAGAATCCTTATCATGTTATATTTATTATTTACATGAATTACAAATCATTATTATACCCATAAAAATAATAACGTTTTGAATAACAATTACACCACAACGTGGAGACGGTAAGCCGTACGTACGCACGTATGGTGACATGTCATTAAAATGATAGATAGAATACTGAAATATGTGTGTACCATGTTTATAATAACATCAAGGTATATATAATATACAGGATTTATTAATCTATAATGGTAATAACAAAGAAAGAAGAAGTTGAAGAAGAAAGGAACTTGAAAAAGGGTGGTGAAATCATAACCTCTTCTTCGGGTTCTTCCTTTTGATTTGATCAAAAGGGCTCCTTAGGATGGCTTTATGACTAAATTGAGGTCTCTAGGATGATGTAAGGGAAGTTGAGAGATTATTTGAGCAGGGTTTCTCCAAACCAAAAGGCTTTGAAGGTGTGAATTAATGAGATGGGGGAGTTCCCTTTTATAAGAGGGGTGAGGGGTACCTTTGGAAAAGCTAGAAATATTATTTTATAATAAATTCATATTCGGTTTCTAATGGCGTCAAAGTGTATTATTTATAGGTTAAGGTGGGGATGGGTCTAAAACCACTCAAAAAATATAATTTAGATAGGTTTGGGTCATTATATTAACCTTATATTTTAGTTTTACCTCTTAGTTAATTTGTTTGACACTTATCAAGTCACTTTGTATTTTTATATTATATAGTTAATAAACATACTATATACCTCCGAGTGACCCTAGAGTGTTCCATTAATGATATAATTATCATGATATAAGTCTCTTGGACGAACCCTATATATTTAGGAATTTAATATCAATTAATAATATAATATTTGTTTTAAAAACTCTTTTATTTAAATTTTGAAACTATTAAAAAATTGATTTTTGTAAAAATCATAACAGAATTATTACTTCTAAAAAAGTTAATTAAATCAATCCTAACATGTCATATTATCCTAGAAAATTATTGGTATTTATAAAAAGTCTCAAATTACCTTTATTTGGATATTTATAATATCAATTATTCTAATTTTTGTATTAATTAGGTAATTACTGCATCACCATTGTGTCATAAATAAATTAAAATATATAATGTCTAAAAATTATAAGTAAAATACCATTATGTAGTAAATATTTTTATCTTTATAATTAATATATATAGTCGAAAATACAACATATACAACCCTATGTAAAATAGGTTTTTCTAAAAGATATATGCTTTTGTAATTTTTGTATTTATTTTAACTTAATTAATATAAAGTGTCCCTATAACCTACAAGTGGATCCATGGGGTCCCAAAATCGACCCAAAGATTCACATGGTCAAAAATGTATCTACCAATATGGATAGGACACTTTTTAGAGTAATATAGTATTATTATTACATTATTTTTTTAACCCTTATTTACCAGATTTACCCTTTAACCATGGTAAATAAAATATTTACCGAAGTAATTATTCAAAATTTCTAAAAATAAAATATACCTATTTAAAAAATTTGGACATACTGATTCCAAATATTAAATCCATTTTTCCAAATTCAAAACATATAAGTGGCAGAAATTAATTTAAAATTAATCCCCGCTGTCAAAACAAAAAACGTTTTTTTAAGATATAATAACAATCAAAAGATTTATACTTGTTTATGTCCGGTTTAATTGTGAAATTATGTCCAATGACCAAATTTGTATTAAATGATAAAAATATGTTCTAATTATATTTTAAAACCACTCAAATTCATAATTTATCACTATTAATTATTTTGATTAAAAAATTTGTTTTTAATTAAAATTTAGTAATTTTCACTATTCATCAAAATATTAAAGTTATCAGAAAAGTACCAAAATTTCACCTTAGGCAAAATTCAATACTCAGAATCCAGAAATGAAGTCCACTTTGAGAGATAAAATTTCTAAAATTTTAAAATGTAGGTATTACTATTCATAACAGGTAGTTTGATCGGTTGTGGCGTGTGTTAGAACTCGATGTTGCATACAACACACGCTATTGCATTATTCAAAGAGAAGCGTACCATAGAAGATTGGGGTGTTACATTCTCCCCTCCTTCAAATAATTTCATCCTAGAAATTTCTAGAATACTACCGCATGAAAAGAATTGGGTGGTTCTTCACCATATGTTCCTTGGGTTCCCACGTTGCCTCTTCTATATTATGGTTTCTGTATAGAACTTTTACCAGACAAGTCGTCCGGTTTTTCAGCACTTGTTCTCTCATATCATGAATCCTGATGGGCTCTTCACAATAAGACAAATCAGGTTCCAGTTCTAATTCCTCATAGGTGAGTACATGCGTTGGGTCAGGCATGTTTTTTGTCAATAGAGATACGTGGAACACATCGTGAACTTTCGAGAGACTTGGCGGTATTGCCAATTGGTAAGCTGCAGCCCCAATTCGTTCTAGAATTTTGAAAGTTCCGATGTACCTAGGACTAAATTTACCTTTCTTACCAAAATGTATGACTCCCTTCCATGGATATACCTTCAGAAAAACACGATCACTGACTCTAAAATCCAAATCCTTCCATCGATTATCAGCATAGCTCTTCTGCCTACTTTGAGCTGCTTTGATATGGTTTTGGATTACCTTCACATTTTCCATCATTTAATCCACTATTTCTAGGCCTACATGTTTTCTTTCACCAACGTCATCCCAACGGGTTGGTGTGCGACATTTCTTTCTGTATAACGCTTCATATGGTGCCATATGATTACTTGAATGGAAGTTATTGTTATAAGAAAATTCTACCAGAGGTAAATATTGATCCCACATACCCTAAAAGTCATGTGTGGAGGATCTCAACATGTCTTCTAAGGTTTGAACATTTCGTTCTGATTGACCATCTGTTTGAGGGTGGTAGGCAGTGCTCAAATGAAGTTCAGTATCCAAGGCTTTCTAAAGAATTTTCCAGAATCTAGTAGTAAAATGGGGATCATGATAAAAAAAATTGATAGAGGTATTCCATGAAGTCTCACAGATTCATTAATATATAGTCTTGCTAGTTGTTCAAGTGGTAAATCTTCCCTTATAGAAATAAAATTTTCTGACATGGTAAGACGATCAACAATGACCCATATTGCATCATTCCTTCTAGGAGACTTTGGTAGCCCCACGAAAAAGTCCATCGTAATATTGTCCCATTTCCACTCCGGTATGGGAAGAGGTTGCATGACTCCTCCAGGATGTTGCCATATAGCATTCACTTGTTGACAAACCATACATATTGACACAAAATCAGCAATCTACCTCTCCATGTTGTTCTACCAAAAATGTTCCTTAAAATCTCTATACATTTTGGTGCTCCCAGGGTGTATAGAGAAATTGGAACTATGAGCATCATCCAGCAATTCCCTTTTTAGATCAGGTATATCGGGAACACAATTTCTCTTCCCGAATTTTAAAATTCCTTCTTCATATACAAAGTCTCTCAATCTCCCATCATTCACTGCTTTAATCTTATTTTGAAATTCTTCATCATCAGTCTGAGAACTCTTAATCCTTTCTAGTAAATATGGTTTGGAAACCATTTGAAAAAGCATTGATGTTTCACCTTCCTTGGTTATTCCCATGTCCATCTTCACTAGATCCATGAAAATTGGATCCCTTTCAATTCTCATATTTGTTCAAAACTCCATGATCTTTTCTGCTCAAAGCATCTGCCACCTTGTTTGCCATCCCCGGGTGGTAGTGTATCGTGCAATCTTAATCCTTGAGTAATTCAAGTCATCTCCTTTTCCTCATGATGAGTTCTTTTTGTGAGAAAATATACTTCAAAATCTTGTGATAAGTATAAATATCATATTTTTCACCATAGAGGTAGTGCCTCCATATCTTCAAAGCAAAGATCACAGCTGCTAACTAAAGATCATGAGTAGGATAGTTTTGTTAATGAATTTTCAACTATCATCATGTATAGGAAATAACCCTATCCTTCTGCATAAGGACACAACCAAGTCCTTTCTTCGATGCATCACTATAAATAACAAACCCCTCAATCCCCGATGGTAGATTCAATATAGGATAATTGACTAATATTATCTTCAGTTCTTCGAAACATTCTTCACACTCTTTTGTCCAATAAAATTTATCCCCATTACTTGTGAGCTATGTTAATGGGTTAGCCAACCAGGAAAAATTATGGACGAAACGTCGATAATAACCTGCCAAACGAATAAAACTACGTACCTCAGTTATAATAGTAGGTGCTGGCCATTTTTGGATTGCCTTGGTCATAGAAGGATCAATAGAGATTCCATCTCAAGAGACAATATGGCTAAGAAAAGAAATCTTCTGAATCCATAATTCACACTTGCTAAACTTACCATATAATTCATGTCTTCTCAGAGTCTTCAGGATAATGCTCAAGTGATTTTCATGATCTTCATAGCTTTTGGAGTATATGAAGATATCATCGATAAATACCACCACAAATTCATCGAGATATTCCTTGAAAACTCTATTCATCAGATCCATAAATACAGAGGGTGAATTAGTCAATCCAAAAGGCATTACTGTAAACTCATAATGCCCATACCTGGTTCGAAATGCTGTCCTCGGAATGTCTTCCTTCTTCACACACAACTGATGGTATCCAAATCGAAGGTCAATCATTGAAAATTATTGAGCTCTATGTAGTTGGTCAAATAAATCATCAATGCGAGGCAGGGGATACTTGTTCTTTATTGTTATAGAATTGATCTCCCTGTATACGATACAAAACCTCATAGATCCATCTTTCTTTTTAACAATAAGAATAGGGGCTCCCCATGGAGAATCTCTAGGGAGAATAAATCCATTATTACGCAATTCCTCTAGTTGTTTCATTAGTTCAACGAATTCTATTGTGGACATTCTATAAGGGGTCTTCGATATAGTCCTTGGTCTAGGAATTAAATCAATGGAAAACTCAACATCTCGTTCTGGAGGATGTCCAGGTAAATCTTCCGAAAACACATCTATATATTCTTTCACAACAGGTAAATACTCTATTTGAACATTCCTTTCCTCGCCCACTATAATTTCATCCTCTTCCTCCCCAATAATTTAATTTAGTTGATCTACTGGGGTGGATCTTGATAAGAATTAGTTGGTGATGATTGTGCTCTAAAGATAAGGTGTTCCTTATCATCATCATCAAAAATCGTAACCTCCTTATTCTTACAATAAATATTTGCATCATGGTCTGAAATCCAGTCCATACTGATGATTATATCAAACTTATTAATAGGTATGACGATGAGATCATCAGATAAAGAACATTTATGTGCTCTAATGGGGACTGATTCACAAAACATTGTTGCAAAGATACTTACCTTAGGAGTTTTAACTGACAATTCCCTTGTTACATAAAATTAAAAATATCTAATTTTCTTAGAAAACTGGGAAGATATGAAACAATATGATGATCCAGAATCAAATAATGAATTTTCTAAACTTGATGAAACCATTAAATTACCTGCCACCAAGTATTTTGGAGCTTCTACCTCAACAATAGTGATAGCGTAAACTTGGCCTTGATCCCTTGGCCTTTTCTGAGGTAAGTTCCCCTAACGCTTAGGATATTCATTTGTATAATGTCCCATCTCCATGCAATTGAAGCATTGGACATCAGTAGCATCCTTCTTCCCCTTACAATCACGAACTTGGTGGACTTTTTCACCACACTTGAAACAGACTCTCGTTCCTTTTAAGCAAGTATCGCGGTTTTTCTTCCCACATTTACAGCAGGATGGATATTCAAATTTTCCCTTCTTCCCTTTATTTACATTCCCAGATTCATCAGTAGATATCTTCTTATATTGCTTTTCATTAAAGTCATAAGACTTATAGAATTCTTTCTCTGTCTTGATAGCACATGAGACAATGTATTTGTACGACGAGAAGGATTGTGAGACTAATGCTCGACGGAGAAATGGTTTTAACCCATCAAAGAAATGACCAATCTTACTTCCTGTGTTACGTATATAATCTCCATCATACCTTGCTAACCTTGTAAAGTTAGCCTCATACTTTGCGACATTCTCATCATCTTTTTGTCTCAGACTCAGAAATTGTCTTTCCATATCTGCTCGATGGTCACGATGAAAGTATTTTTCTAAAACCAGATCATTGAAATCCATCTATTCCATATTTGATACCTCATCATCTTTTTTCGTGTTTTGAATCAATGACCACCATTGATCATCATCTCTAGTGAGGTGGTAAAATGGCATGATAACTTTTTCAGTTTCACTACTCCCCAAAGCCTGAAATATTTTCTCTCAGGAATTTATCCATTTCTAAGCTACTAAGGGATTTGTACTACCATTGAACGTTGGTGGTTTTTCCTCATGAATCGATCTAACATTGATCTTCCACGATGCGGATCAGGGTGCTCCATAAAGGTAATGTTATTATTCATAACCTGAGTGAGTTTTCCCAGTATGATGATTAGCTGATCGGCATCGGTTGCATCACCAGCTCCACTATAATTATCTTGAGCAGGACGGAATTCCCTACATGGAGTGTGTGAATTGATACGGTTTCCATTTCTTCCACTAGGCGCCATTTCTAATCAATTCCATAAACTAGATCAATTTATGAATCAAAATACATAATTTCATACTTATAAAACACTTAAAATAAATTGAACAATTTATGTATATAATCCATAATCATAAAAATGTTTTCTTTGAGAAAGTATATACTAATAATCCCTTCATAATGATTTGTAATGAAAATGAGAGTTATCCTAAGCATATCCCCCAGGAGTTTCGTAACCAAGATTACAACAAGGCCCGTTGTTGTGCACCAATTCCCGTTTGATTCCAGCTCAAAGCAGTGTTTTCGGGTTTTACCCCTCGGTACATCTAGTCCAGAGCCGCCACTAACTGCTTATATCCGGACAGGGATGTATTGCTTGGAAAACTCAAAAAATATCTACAATACCAAAATTCTAGGATGTTCTTCTATACTAATCATCAAATTCCATCTTAGGTCTATGTGCTCTAATCAGAGTTTATCTAAATGTAGCTTCCAAGGTTTGTACTAAAATTCCTCTGATATCAACTATAACGCCCTGGCCCTAGTTACCCAGAGTTGGTGCATTATTACATAACATTGGCATGATCAAAAGAAAGATAAAATCTCAAAAGACTGGTTAGTTTAGTAGCCTTGGAAACACTAGATATATTCATAAAGTTTTACCTTACATCATAAAAATGAAAACTACAATGACATAGTCTCCATAGTCCACACTCTTATCCCCTCATACTATCCATGCAGGTCCTTCATAAAACTCTTCTTCGCATCCTTTGAAAAATAAAACATAGAAAGGGGTGAGCTCAAATGCCCAGTAAGGATAACAATATAGCGGAAACTATCATAAATAGGAATAAACATTTAAGGCAATGTATAACTAAAACAAAATCCTTTTAAACATGATCTTAAACATAATATGGCAGAAATCAAATGAAATAATGCCATTTACTTATTCAATGGATGTTCTACTAATCGAATAATCACATGCAATATCAATATCCACTTTCATAATGGTGGAATGCATAATTCCAGACTATCATAACCACATAGCCAAGTCCTCGTGCCAAGACTAAATATAATATTTTGTCAAGGCCTTGTGACAAGACACTAGTTTGTCTCATGAGAATTACAAATGCATTGAGGTGATATAGTTGGCTCCACCCATCACATATTAAGTCCAATGCATTCCCATATGAAAAGGTTTAAACATAACATAAACAATCATATTTAAAATAGCATACAAAATGTAAATACTTCATCCATAAACCACAAATGGTATAAAAATAACACATCAACAGTCAATCATATCACAAAACCTTCAATACAATATATAAGTTTTGTATAATAATAAATCAACTTCAAATAAGCTTAAAATCCATCAAAGGATGTTGACATAGATGAAATGAAAACACTTTTTAGAGAAATATATCTTTCTATTTTTAAATCATATAAGTGTCTTATATCTATAATATAAAACGTTTTCTTTGAAAATTTTCTTATAAGCTTGTAAGGGAAGTTTTGAATATTTTATAATGGCAGAAAATAGCTGCACCCGCCTTATAAGTTAAAAAACATTCTAACCTTAACTCTGTCGAAATGGTTAAAAAGCATCTTGTTTGGAAAATGATAGAATGATTCCTTTATAAACTTCTTATAAAAAGTCAAACAAGGGTATAAATTACTTTAACACATATTCTGTAAAATAGTAAGAATGTTTTGAAATAAATTTTTAATAAACATGGATGTGGATGATAAAGAGGTCCCAGTAGATAATTACGTATAAAAAACCTCGGATAATGAAGAGATTGCGAAATAAACCCTTACCTTGTACTTTTCATTGGTTGAGGGTAGGTTCAACTCCTGTATAATAGTGAAATAATTGTTATTAAATTATACTAGAATCATATACATTAATATTATATCATATATGATCCTTTAACATTGATTTGTTAATAATATAATAGTGTTATCATTTTTTCGGGTGTTAACTTACACGTTTTCTTTTATATGTTTTTCTATGTAAGCTGTGTTTTTCATGGATAGGTTGTATATTATTCATATCCAGAATTATATTAAGTCCATAAAAATTATTGTTAATGTTAAAATGAGAATTATATTTGAATGGATACGATGGGGAATGAATCTCATCGCGTTCGTCGAGACGGTAGTCCGTACGTACACACGAGCGACAATATCATTATTTTGATATTAAAATCATATTTAATTGGATATAATATCATATATAATGAATAGTTATCATGTAATATTTATTATTTACATGAATTAAACATCATTATTATACCCATCCAAATAATAATGTTTTGAATAACAATTACACCATGACGTGGAGACTGTAAGACGTACGTACGCACATACGGTGACATGTCATTAAAAGGATTGATAGAATACTGAAATATGGTTGTACCATGTTTATAATAACATCAATGTATATATAATATACTGGAGTTATTATTTCAGAATGGTAATAATAAAGAAATAATATGTGGAAGAAGAAAAGAACTTGAAAAAGGTTGTTGAAATCATTACCTCTTCTTCAGGTTCTTCCTTTTGATTTGATCAAAAGGGATCCATTGGTTGGATTTATGAATAAAGTAATCCATCAATGATGAAGTGAGGGAAGTTTAGAGAGTATTTTGGCTGGGGTTTGTAGAACCAAAAGGCTTTGAAGGTTTGAATTAATGAGAAGGGGGAGTTCCCTTTTATAAGAGGGGAGAGGGGCACCTTCGGAAAAGATAGGAAAATTATTTTATAATAAATTCATATTCATTTTATAATAGCTAAAAAGTGTATTATTTTAAGTTTAAGGTGGGTATGGGTTGAAAAAAACTCAAAAAATAGAATTTAGATAGGTTTGGGTCATTATATTAACCTTATCGTTCAGTTTTAACTCTTAGTTAATTAGTTTGACACTTACCATGTCACTTTGTATTTTTATATTATATAGTTAATGAAATTACAATATACCTCCATGAGACCCCCAAGTGGTCCATTAATGATACAATTATCATGATATAAGTCCCTTGGACGAATCTTAGATTTTTAGAAATTTAATATCAATTAATAATATAATATTTGTTTTAAAAACACTTTTATGTCAATTTTGACACTATTCAATAATTGATTTTTTTAAAAATCATAAGAGCATGATTACTTAGAAAAAAGATAATTAAATCAATCCTAACATGTAATATTATCCTAGAAAATTATTTTTATTTATAAAAAGTCTCAAATTACATTTTTTTGGATATTTATAATATCACTTATTCAAATTTTTCATTAATTAGGTAATTACTGCATCACCATTGTGTCATAAATTAATTAAATTATTTAATGTCTAAAATTTAGAAATAAAATACAATTATATAGGAAATATTTTTAAATTTATAATGAATATTTATAGTTGAAAATAAAACATATATAACCTTATGTAAAAATTGTTTTTCTAAAAGATATATGCTAATGTCATTTTTGTATTTATTTTAACTTAATTAAAATAAAGTGTCCCTATCACAAACAAGTGGCTCCATCGGGTCCCAAAATCAACCCAAAGATTACCATGGTAGGAAATGTATCCACCAATAAGGTTAGGACACGTTTTAGGGTAATTTAGTATTATAATAATATTAATTTTTTAACCCTTATTTATGGGATTTACCCTTTAACCATGGTAAATAAAATATTTACCGAAATAATTTTTCAAAATGTCAAAAAATAAAATATACCTATTTACACAATTTGGAAATCCGGATTCCAAATATGGAATACATTTTTTCAAATTCAAAACACAGAGGTGGCATAAATTAATTTAAAATTAATTCCTGCTGTCAAAATAAAAAGCTTGTTTTTAAGATATAATAACTATCAAAAGATTGATACTTTTTTATGTTCGGTTTAATTTTGAAATTATATCCAATGAACAAAATTTTATTAAATGGTAAAAATGTATTCTAAATATACTTCAAAACCACTCAAATTCATAATTTATCATAATTAATTATTTTTATTAAAAAAGTGGTTTTTAATTAAAATTTAGTAATTTTCACTATTCATCAAAATATTACAGTTATTCGAAAAGTACCAAAATTTCAACTTAGGCTAAATTCGATACTTCGAATACAAAAATGAAGTCCATTTAGAGTGATAAAATTTCTAAAATTTTAAAATTAAGGTATTACTATTCACAACGACTAGTTTGATCGTTTGTGGCGTGTGTTAGAACTCGATGTTGTGTACAACACACACTATTGCATTATTCAAAGAGAAGCATACCGTAGAAGCTTGGGGTGTTACATTTCCTCTTATGAAGACTAAATTTTTGTAACTGAATTTCCGATTTGTGTTATCCCAAGATGGTATTTTCTATTTTAATCCTTTTATTTTGGAAGAACAATTTCAAATTGCGAGGAAGCAATTTACTGAAAGAGGGAAGAATGTAACACCCCAAGATTTCATAGTACGTTATTTGTTCAATGTAATTCAATAACATGCACTACACACAACAATGAGTTCAAGCCCACCAAGACTTACCAAATAAGCCGTTCAAAAGAGGGGATGAATTGTACTAACTAAATTTTGAACTTTATATAATATATACAATTTTTGAATCTATATTATTAGTTTCTTAGACACAATGTAAGAACTAAATCATTTTTTAGATAAAAGAAGTATTTTTCATAATGAATGCACTTTTACCACCTTTTGTGGGTAAACCCTTATTAAATCCAATATTTGAAACTTTTATATAATCAATTTGAAAATATAAATTTCTTATTTAGAATCGAGACATAATAATTTAATTTCAACATATTTTTTGTGTTTTTCTGATAACATTCATATTTGGGTGAATAGTAAAAAATACTATATTTTAAATGAAAACAACTATTTAAAATAAAACAATTTATATTGTTAAATTATATATTTTAATGGTTTAGAAGTATAAATAGATTATATTTTTACCATTTAATCCAATGGTGGTCATTGTAATTAATTTTACTTTGAAATTGGACATAAACAAGTGTCAAACTTTTGATAGCTATTATTTCTTAAAAATATGCTTTTGGTTTTGACAACAAGAATTAATTTTAAATTACTAAATGAAACTTTTATTATTTTTATTCGTTAAAATATACATAATTTTTGATTTCGTAATATCAACATTATCTTTGGGTAAAATTTTGGTATTTCTCTGAAAACATTAAATTTTTTATGAATAGTGAAAAACAGTGAGTTATTGTTTAACACCGTCATTTTATTTAAATAAATGTTTATTTTATTTAAATTTATTTTAGGTATATATAGATACATAATACCTATATATTTTCAATGTAATTAGTTGTATACATTCTATAATAAGTTTAGATATTTAAAAAAATTATTGAACTTTTTACCGACTTTGACCCACCATCTAGGAGCATTTGCAAATTAGTATAAATCTTAATTTTACAGATTCTGTGAATTGAATTTCAAAAATATTAGAGACACAGTTGATATCAGTAAATAAAATGTGGTACAATAAGATAAAAATAATTTTTTGTGAATAGTAACGTTTTACTCTTATTTACCATGGTTAAAAGTAAATAGTGTAATTAAGGGTAAAAATGATATTATTATTACCATAACACATGTCCTAATACTATTGTATAAGTATAATTCGACTAAAAACAGCCTTAGGAATAAAATATGAACTTTATTGGTCCTCTTGGATTTGATTAGGACATTTATTATTAATTAATTTAAAGAAGAGTTAAAAGTCATAAATTCACGGTTTAATAAATATAAAAAATATCTATATCTTTATAAATAATATAAATTAGACTATAAATATGAATTTGAAAGATAAAACGATTTTATACATAAGGGTATTTTATTTATTAATTTTAGACATTAAATAATTAAATTTTGTTATGACACAATGATGATGAAGTAATTACCGTATTAATGAAAGATCAAAATAATTGACCTTATATATATCCAAATAAATGTAATTTTAGACTTTTTATGAATTCCACTAATTTCGGAGGTTATTATGACATTTTATTGTTGGTTAGATGTATTTTTTTGAATTAATAATGTTTTTATGAATTTAGAAAAAATAAAATACCAAATAGTGTCAAAATTGACATAAAAGATTTTTTAAAAAAAATAATATATTATTTTTAGATATTCTATTTATAAAAATTTTAGGGTCTGCCAAAAGACTTATATAATGATATATATATCATTAATGAACTATTTTGGGTTCACTTGGATGTTTATTGTAATTTTGTTTACCATATAATATAAAAATACAAAGAGACACGGTAAATGTCCAACTATTTAACTAAGAGTTAAATCAAAAAGGTAAAGTTAATATTGTGACCCAAAACTATCTAAAACCTATTGGGTGAGTGGTATTCGACCCATACCCACATTATCCTTTAAATATTTTATTCTTGTGCCATTAAAAACTGAAAATTATTTTATTATAAAATAATATTTCAAGTTTTTTCTAAGGTTCCCCTCACCCCTGTTATAAAAGGGAACTACTCCTTCTCTCTAATTCACACATTAAAAGCCGTTTGGATTGTAAAACACTACTCCAATACATTATAAATATTCCTCCCTTCATCCTAGAGACATTTATTTAGTCCGAAAGTAAACCTAAGGATCTGTTCTAATCAAATGAATATGAAGAACCCGAAGAATGGGTAAATACTTCATAACCTCTTTCAAGTTCCATTCTTCATCCACTTCCTCATTATTTGTTGTGTCTATTCAAAAATAATAAATCCATTATAATATATATAATGTGATGTTATTATAAATATTTTACAAACATATTATTTATTCTATCCATCCTTTGAATGAAATGTCACCATACGTGCTTATGTACGGCTTACTGTGTCCACGTCGTGGTGTAATTGTTATTCAATACATTATTATTTGGATGGGTATAATAATGACGTGTAATTGATGTTAATAATAAATATAACATGATAATTATTCGGTATATATGATATACTATCCAATTATATATTATTCTAATATCAAAAATTGATATTGTCGCTCGTGCGTATGTACGGATTACCGTCTCCATAAACGCGATTAGATTAATTCCCCATCGAATCCATTCAAGACTAATTTACATTAGATTATTAAAAATAATGGTTAAACACCTAATTTCATTTTTAATATGAATAAGATACATCCTATCCATTACAAACATTACTTACGTAATAAATCATATAAAGGAAAACGAATCAGGAAACACCCGGAATGACAATAATACTAAGATATTATTAACAAAGCAATGTTATAAGATCATATATTATATCATATTAATGTATATGATTATTGTATAATTTAATAACAATTATTTTACCATTATACAAAAGTTTATCCTACCATTGAACATGGAAAAGTACATGTTAAGGGTAAATTTTACAATATCTTTATTATCCAAGGTTATTTATACATATGTTTCTACTGGGACCTCTTTATCATCCAAATCCAGGTTTCTTAAAAATGTATTCTAAATCATTTTAATTAATTAAAATACTATTTCTTAATGTCATTTATACCCTTATTTAACCTTATAAATTTTGAAATAAATCTTTTCATTTTTTTCCAATCAAGTTACTTTATGTCCGTTTCGAGAAATTTTATGTAAGAATTTTTTTAGCTTATATGACGGGTGTGGCTATTTTCAGCCATTATAACATCATCAAAGATTGAATTAAAATATTATAAGAATATTATCAAATAAAACTTTTTAATTTTATAATTACGTGACTTTTAAATGATTTCAAAATAGAAAGAGATTTTTTTTTCTAAAATGGTTTTGATTTCATTTATATCAACATACTTTGATGGATTTTAAGTTTGTTTGATGTTGATTTATTATGATACAAAACTTCAATATTGTATTGAAGGTTTTGTGATATGTTTGATTGTGGATATGTTATTTCATACCATTCATGGTTTATGGATAAATTATTGAAATTTCATATGCGAGTTTTAAAATGAATGTTTGTTTTATGTTTAAACATTTACATATGAGAAATGCATTGGACTTAGTAAGTGATTGATGGAGCCTGTTATAGCTCCTCGATAAATCGGTAGGCCACATGAGACAAACTACTGCCTTGGAAAATGTCCTTAACAAAATCTTATTGGTATTCTTGGCACTATTCCATGACAATGTGGTTCTAAAAGTCTGGCATTATGCATTCCATCATTATGAAAGTGGCTATTGATATTTCATGTGATTATTCGACTAGTAGAATATCTATGTGAGTAAGTAAATAGAATTATTTTGATTAATGTTTTCCATATCATGATGAATTTTAGGTTGAAAATTCTTTTCTTTAGATCTATATATTTCCTTAAATGTTTAAGCTTATTTATGAACATTTACTCTATAATGTTATCCTTATTGATCATCTGATCTCACCCCTTTATATGTTTTATTTTTTCCAGGAAGCGAAAAAGTGTATGATGACTGACATGCATGGATAGTATATGGGATCTCTGTGTTGTCTATGGAAACAATGATGTTGAAGTTTTCCATTTTATGATGCAATTTGAACCTTATGAATGTTTCTAGTACTTCCAAGGATACTAATATTATTGGTCTTTAATGAATTGATCTTTTGTGATAATTCCAATGATACGTAATTATGCACCGTCTCCGGGCTTTTGGGGACAGGGCATTACATTTAACCCTTACTGAACATTTGAGATCACTCCTTTCTTATGTTTTTTAAACCGATAATGATATAATGTATTATACATTTGATATTAATGGTTACTCTAAGTGAAATAATGGTGTTGTAAAAGAAAAATACATTTTATATTTTATGATTCACACGTAATGTAAATTTATAATATATATCTTGTTTACCAGGATTGTTAAACAATTCAATCCTTTGAGATGTGATCCCTTGTTTCATATTCCGATTTAATAAAGTAACCAACAAGTCTGGCCTATATGTGTCAAGTTCATTACATAATGTGTCTAAAAATTTTTAGCCATGAGTATGATTATAGAGGAATGATCAGAGGTGTAATAAAAAAAGATATTTATGTGGGTAATTTCTAGGACACTATACCTCTCATTCCACGGATTATAACACTGTTGTGAGATTTATTATCAAATTAATGAAATTTCTATAGTAATAAAATGTTGTTAATCTGTGATAAGATAATTAATGGTCAATGTAAAATTTTTATATTACCAATATACATGATGTTTAATAGTTAATATAACCCATATTCATATTATAAATATATTTTATAATCATTGAAAATAAAAAAAAATAGTTCATAAGTTTCATATAAATACATCATATAATAATTCATATATTCATTTATAAGTGAATTGGTTGACAAAGTGATGATTATTTGATTCATAAAATATGATTAAATCTATCTCATGGTTAATTATCAAATCGAATACATATTAATAACAGGTCATTGATCCCACACATACATTATTAGGTTTGTATTCTTATGATGATTTGGTTTTGGTATTCACTATTTGTTAATTAACTAATAAAAATTTATATATAGTGGTTAAATCATTCACAGAAATGGAAAACCTACTAACTAGTTATATATGGTTTCCTTATAGAAACATCGTATTTAATGGGTACTATGTAATAGATAAAGATAATTCATTGATTCATTTTTCTTGAGTTACCTAAATGTTGAATTTTAGTTTATAATTAATTGGGATGGAAGGTTGGGATAACTGTTCATTAACTATTATAAATTCAATCATGAATAACACTTTTAATATAGGATGGCTTTGTAGACACTCTCATTCATGTTTTCAAGTTATTCTTGTGATATTTGTTGATAAAACATCATCCTAGTCATATTCATGTTTTTGTCTGTTGAATTTACCCACCATGAAATTTCTCATGAGGTAGATATTGATGTTATATCTATGTTAGGTACTCCCATTATCCTGTAACACTTGATAGGATTCAATTTATCCCTTATGAAAAAAGGAATATCTAAACCCCAACCCCAACCCCCATATACGATATGGGGAACTGGTCCATAAACTATAGGGTTTGGAACCTCATTGAATATTACACATTCCTTGGTGATTTTGGGACCCACCATTATTATTTAACATTGGTGAAATGAAAGTAAATATTATTGATGGATCCTTGGTAATGGGTCTCCCATGGGGTCAATAAACCCCTCATCTAATGTATATTTTCTTGTGATGTGTGGGCCACTCAAAATTTTTATCAATTTTAAATATTAATGTCTAAAGTGTCGAATTATTAATAGGTTCTTTTCAAATTATACATTCTTATAGAAAAAACAATGTGTTGAATTAATTAAATCAGTCATATTTTAGATGAGTGGTGAACATTCATTCTAGGTTTATGATATCTTAATAATGATATTTCTAGGAAGTGTTTTTTTTTGTCGATTAACCTAAAGATGGGTAGTATCAAGGGTATAGACTAAGTACCTAGATGAACTATTATATTTCAAAGTGACACTATTTTAATCAATGTTTTACATTTTTCCTTGGGGTATGGGTCCAAATTAAATAAAAAACATTGATATATTGAAAATACTTATTTCCATATCTTCATTATTGTAGTTTTTTTAATGTTATTTGATAATAATGTTAGTAATTCATCTAATAAATTTTTTTTCTTATACATAATGTATACATCCATTAATATGACTCATTTTTTAATCCTTCAATTTGTTTTGTGGTGTCCCCATAGGTATTTTATTACATGCCCATGCATAGTATTTTTGGCCAAAATAGTTTGTGTTTGTGAAAATTATTGATGGTTAAAGGGTAGTCTTAGAGGATAAGGAGTTAGAAAATATAGTTCTTTGTGATGATCAATTGTTATAGATCCTGATGGAGGCCTTTTTTGGAGTTATGAAATTTATTTTTAGTCTTCTCGTACTTGGTTGTCGTTGTTGTATCATTAGCTTCTTTATGTCCCAAAAAGATTTTACATTGGAGTTTTTTTAATATTGTGTCCCCAGTTTAATTATATATATATATATATCTGTCTGTGTGTGTGTGTTTTTTATTCTATTTTTTTAATTATAGGTAAAATAATTTTGGTATTTGTATCATATAGTGTTGTTGGAGATACATTATTGTTTAAGTTTTTCATAAGGTTAATGGATCCAATGTAAACTATATATTTTTTGGGCTTCTCGATAGGCCCTATCCATTTAGTCGTTCGCTTAGGGTGGTATAACCTGTTTATAATCTAGTTGGATGGGGTTTTGTTGGACTGATCCATGTTATATACCACCCCTACAACCCATAAAATCCATACCCATTTCCATGTGAACACATAAACTTATCCATTATTTGTTGGGATGGTCACACATGTTTAGTGATTAATATTATCACTAATTGAGATATTATGGTGTGGTGGTTTAAAAAACGTCTAGGTATATCATTTTTTATTACTTATTAAACTATGAGATGTAATTATGTTGTAACTAGTTAGTCATATTATCATTTCATGTGGTAATGTGTGGTAATCCATCAAGTTTCTCTCAATGGATATCACATTGTGTTATTCATCATTGGTTGATGATTAACTACATTTTAGATAAAAAATTAATATATAAATATTAAGCACTCATTTAGAGTTTGATTCAAAATTTTGTTATATTTCAAGAATTTGATCATTTTTAGGTCATGTGTCAATAATATTGGTGATCATTTTACTCTATGTGATGACAATATAAACCATCTTGATTCTTATACAAGTTCACAATTCTTAGCACTACTATATTTATCCTACTGGGACACTGATATTTTTTTTAACAATTGTGTTTTATGATATAGCATGAATGATTTAAAAAGATAGGTTCTTATTAAGTCATTATTAAATGAAATTGAGAATGATAATTTTTCCATTGTATGAATGTTCAGTCACATATATACATTTTTATGGGTATTTTTTACTACACTATGACTCTTTTTTATATTTAAGATAAATTCACGAATCCTTCTTAAATCATGGGGCTAGAATGGTTACCCTTGTGGTTAAAATATAATTATACGAATACATTAATGTGAACACCGATATATGCTATAGGTTCTCCATTGATAGAACCTTATATATTCATCATAGTTTCTCAATTGATTATTTTTATTTAAACTTGTATCTTACACTATCCAACTCTGTATTATTAATTTTTGACCGTGATATTGGTTAACACTATAAAATTGGGTGCTATAAATTTTATCACCATCCAATGAGAGAGTGTGTGTTCTGAAGCATATATCGGGACCATAAGAAGGGATTTTTATATATCCCCGTAATGTGATTTAGACACATGTAGTCCAGTTCTACTTAATAAGACACATCGTACCTATTAAGGATGTGTCATAATTACCATAGTAGTGTGTCTTAAGTTCAATAAACCATGAACATATCTAATAAGTCAAAGTTAATAATGAATGGAACATTATGTGAAATTTACCTATAAGTGGTTGATATGGGCCATATATGTGTGTATACAATTTTTTTGTTCAGAGATGAAATATTACCGATTTAGAATTGGTTTGATTCATAGGGAATATGGCCCCATGAGGGGATATCTAGGATGGTATGGAATGAGGCCTATCAAGGATGGATATTACTGATTTCATAAGGAATTTATCCCCATTCAATTGGACATACAGTTAATATGGAACAAGATAAATTGAATATGGGATCTTTAAGTCGTTATGGTCCAATGAAAAAGGAGATTTGTTTCATTATTGAATACGGTCCGACGTGGAAGGACATAAATGATCTTATGAGGAATATTTCTATAAAAGGATGGATTCATATCGAATATGTCTCTTTTCCAAATTTATGATAGTGTTGACATATTATGTTTGATCCTCATGTATATTTCTTACATATCCTTTAAAATATTAATCATATAGAAAGTTTTTTCAGTGAAGTGGTTTAAGGTCATGTGGAAGTATTATACCATTTATGTGAACATCATGAAGTAAGTATTCTGTCATCGAATTTTACATCACGAAAGTATGTGTTTTTTTCACCAAAAATTAAAAATGGGATATTGAGTAGGGATTATGAATTTGTTTCACATGGGTAGTGATTGGGGAATGTGTCCCAACGTATCGTATCATAAGGCTCACACCAGAATAGGATTCAAATAATATATAAGGGATATAATAGAGAATGAGTGAGATTTACACATGAATGTTTTGTTCCCATTTGTTTTTCATTGATTTTGGATGACTCCAAGTGATGAAATAATTGAACAGAATATGATTAGGGATTATACATATTATTAAATCCAAGTATCAGATAAATCATTGATTTTAATCAGGATCTAGGATTAGTATTTTGATCTATATGATACCTCTCCAATATTCTCTGTATATTGAAATCCAATATCAAGGGTGTGAATTATTATGATTACCAAGAGATTTTAACCTATCCTAGAAGAAAATGATAGTCCCTTGTTTTACTAAAAAAATACAAGACTGGAGTGGGAACTCTAATGTGGATAAACAGTAGAACAAAATAATCATGAAGTTTTAGAGGAGGTCATAACTTGGACTTCATCATGTTTTTACCAATGCTGAATGGAGTCCAAAAATACAATTTTTGTTGGTACAGTCTATATGGGATAACCATGTGAAAGATATGTTGTAACGAATGTCTGATTACACATTATTTGGGTGATGGGTTAAGCAATCATTAGAGGATGGGGTGATACATTGGTTGAGTCCATTTGATGGAGGGAAATAAATACCTTGGAGTGCCTCTATCTCGTGTAATATTAATTATAAATGTAAGGGTTGATTTTTTGTATGGGTATTTAACCATTAAATAAATTGTTATTTTAATGTAGCAGTTTTAGAAGCCACCCAGAGGCACCCTGTACTCGGTTAGTCAAATGGCCTCATGCGTATTTCCCTGAATTCCAGAGGCTGCTGACTAGCAGCGAGGGCCTTAGGGGTGATAGTGGGGAAATTTTTTCCTCATTGGCAGAGTAAAACAGTAGAAGAAAAAAATATGAAATAGAGGAAACAGTAATAATCCATACAAGAGTAAATAGTAGAAGACTAAAATTAAGAAACAACTGGAGTACAGATATAAATGATGCTTGATACATATGTCCCATAAAGCAGCCAAAAAAATCACAATTCTATAATGGAAATAGTACTAAACAAATGTATGAATGAAAAAAGATAAACAACCCCTCATCATCACAATCAATAGCTTGGTCCCATGTTATATAGCTCCACAGTCAATCAAGAACCTGAAGTAGAAGGGAGATTTCCCTTATCTATACCTGCAATAATGTAATCTGTTTGGTACCAAAAGCATGACCCAAACAGGGTGTGAGACTAAATCCCAGTTGGCAACTACCCAAAAAATGTGCATAACTGTTAGTGAATATATATTGCTGGTAATAAGAAAAGATGAAGTAAACAAGAAAGTACTCAGTAATAAATAGTTCCACATATCAAATAATCAGATAATTGAGTAAGGTAACCTTTTGGGATATACACACTGCCTATCCCCTCTAGTTCATTCATAAGAATGTATAAGGAATCTCTGAGGAATCACTCGCAGTCAATTCCCCTTATATTAAAAAGTGATTCAAGACTCTCTAAGGAATCTCAAATGTTCAATTCCCCTTATAGACTAATGTTGTCAAGGAATCTTTGAGGAAGCTCGCACGGTCAATTCCCCTTATATCCCCAAGTGGTCAAAGACTCTTTAACGAAGCTCACTCAATCAATTCTCCTTATAGTCAAAAATGGTTCAAAGCCTCTCTGAGGAAGCTCACTTGGTATGTTCCCCTTATACCCTCAAGTGATCAAATAATCTCTAAGGAATCTCACTCGGTCAATTCACCTTATAGTCTAGTACACCAAGTTCTCACGGCCCTCTGTAAGTCAAAGAGCATAGAAATGAAATACGGACAAAGTAAACCTCAAGAACTACTTGGCTAAACATTCTACATCATATCAAGCATATTATATAACAATAAACACTCTATTCTATAGTACTAGGAATGGGAAGATAATCATGGAAAGCCAAACATGCCAACATGACCAAATAGTCGTACACAGAACAAGCATGGGCAACACATCCAAATCATAGCAATCAACCATATCCATATCCAAATAACCCCTACTAAAGCATAATATCATGGTAGACAATCAACAAGGTTAAAAAGGTAAACATGCAATACCCCTTTCAAGGTTATTGGTCAAAATTACACATAATACTCAAGTACATACAACAAAAAGGAACAAACCACCTACCATGGCATTAGGAGATCACTATATTTGAATCTCGATGCTTGAATTGCCTTAGAATGTCAAAAATCTACAAAACGCCTAAAATGTTCAATATATGATAACTTGAGAATGAGAAGTAATCATGAAACAAAACTCCAGTAGAAGAGAGGTTTAATCGGCGTTCTGATGCATGGTCAGGGGATCGGAGGAAGATCACAGCCATACAGGAGATCTCGGCCGAACAAGACCTCGAAGAAGATCGTTCTGGCTATTAGACATGACCCTAGTGTGTTTAATGAAAAAAATAAATGGTGTGTACTTTCCTTTTTCATACTCCACTTTAGGTGGCCTCTATGTCCCCACCACATGGCTATGTTCATGGCTGCTACATGTCCACCACACGACAACATGTTGTATCCGAGTACATGGCATGTACTCATAAATTACATGGCATGTACTTCGAAAATTTCAAAAGTTTCTCATTTTTTCTCAAAAATGAACATAAAAGTAAATCATAACTAAAAAAATGATCCGTGTTCTTACAAACTTCCCCCATTAAAGGAATTCGTCTCTGAATTTCCCTGGTGTGGCATAAGAAAAGAAACTAAGAACAGCTTCGGACACTGTGCTCATACATCGGCCTCCCTCTCCCAAGTCTCGTCCTATACCCGCCAGTGCTGTCATAGCACTCGTACCAGAGGAATAGATTGGCCATATATAATGTTTGTACTGTGATCAACAACCCATATAGGATTATCCTCGAATGATGCATCTATTTTGAGCTCAACCCTCCCAAGTTGAAAGACATGAGAGTGGTCTGAAAAGTAATGTCAGAGCTGAGAAATTTGAAAATCATCATGCATATCCCAATACATCTGAGGTAACTGCAACCGATAGGCAACTGACAAAACTCTATCTAACACCTCAAATGGATTGACGTACTATGGTGAATGTATACTCGGTCTCCTAATTCTCTTGTGTCCCAACCTCGGTGTGACATGCAGGAAAACTAGATCTCTGACCTCGAACTCCAGAGGTTGTCTCCACTGATCAGCATAAGACTTCTGTCAAGACTATGTTGAATCCATATTCTTTCAAATCAACTCTCTCTACTATGTGGTCGCCTGAACAAGATGAGGTCCTAGCAATGCTGCCTCTCCGACCTCCATCCAACATATGGGCGATCAGCATGGCCTACCATACAAAGCCTCATAAGGTACAATCTAAATTGTTTCATGAAAACTATTATTGTATGAAAACTACACAAGAGGTGTATTTTTCTCTCAAGAGCCTCCAAAATAAAGAATAAATGCCCAAAGAATTTCATCATGCACCTGTTTTGTATGCTCGGACTAGCCATCTGCCTGGGGATGGTCTGTTTTACTCAACTATACATATGTTCCAAAATACTTTTAAATCCCCTTCCCGACCTGAGAAGTAAAACACCCTTCCCTATCTGAGAAAATGGAATTTGGATCTCAATGCAAACGTAAAATCTCTCTGATGTACAACCTTTCCAGCTAATTAACACTAAAGATCTCATTGATCTGCAAGAAGTGAGAAACCATCGTAAGTCTATCAATGAGAACCCAAACTACATCATTCCCACGAGGCGACCTCGGAAAACCAGTCGCGATTTCCATCGCGGCATCATTCGACTTCCACTCAGAAATGGGTAAATGCTTAAAAATTCATGGTGTTGGATGATGCTCCTCCTTCACCAGCAGATAGGTTGAACACCTGATGATAAAACCAGCAACATCTCTCTTTATACCTGACCACCGACACTGACGTTGTAGAACACAATTCATCATGGTGACACCAGGATGAACTGCCCAAACTGCGGAATGAAAGCCCCGCATAATCTCCTTGTGTATGTCTCTTGGTACCCATAAATTCCCTTGGAAACACAAAATCTCATCCCCACCTATTTTCCATCCAGGAATTGGGATCTCTCCTAACACTATATCCCATAGGACTAACCCTTTTGAGTCTGATTGTTTCCTCCTTCGCACTTGATCAAGAAGAGATGTGGTAACATCTTCAGAAGATAGAAATGTCTGCCCCTATCATTCATGCACCTCCAAATGCATCTTAGAGGACATAGCCTTAAGATACCACTCCTTACTGGCCTCCTGAACTGCATGTATCTAAGTCCTCTTGCTCAGTGCATCAGCTACTGAGTTGGATTTCCAAGGCGTATAGGCTTGCTCAATGTCAAAGGACTAAAAATACTCAACCCATATTCACTATATCAAATTAAGATCATGCTGAGTGAAGATGTACTTGAGACTCTTGTGGTCGGTGAAAAGCAAAAAATGATCTCCCATCATATAATGTCCACAACAGCTCAAGGCATGAACAACTACATCTGACACTAGATTATGCTTCAGGTAATTCCTCTCGTGTGGCGTCAACTGTCGAGACCCGTACACAATGACTATATCTCCTAGCATAAGCACATCTCCCAGCCTGATACCTAATGAATCATCGTAAAAACTATAGCTCTTTCTCGGATCTGGAAGGACAAGTATCTGTGCTGAAGTAAACCTCCCTTTCAGCTCCTGAAAGGCTGACTTACAAGTATCTATCCACATGAACTTTTCGCACATCATAGTCAAACCCATGAGTGGTGCTACTATGCATGAAAATTACTATATGAAAACTTTGTATTATTCATCCAGCCCTAGAAAACTCTACAACTCAAAGTCATTCTCCAGCTGCTCCCAGGAAACTACTGCTCTCACTTTCTCTAGGTCGAATGATACTTTTTCCTCGGAGATAACATGACCCAAGAAGGAAAGAATAACACGTAGGTTGGACCACACAAAAATGATAACACAGCAGTAAAGACTCAATATACACCATGTATAACTTATATATGGAATTATTGATGATTAGTTGTATTCCTAGGTCATCTTACTTGATCTAGAAGCTATTATTTTGACCCACACAAGATCGAACATGAACCACACAGGATCTGAAGATAACCCACACATGATTTGTAGATGACCAACAAGTGATATGAAGATGAACCACACATGATCAGTAGATTCTGGCCCTCATAGATCCGAAGATGAACGGCCCAGGATCATAGGATTCATCAAGTATAGCCAGCCACAGGGTTCACGCACTAGGCACGCTTGATTCCAAAAGGATCTGCTTTTCAAGACATCATTCGATACTTCAAATGCAGCAAAGTTCAAAGAAGATATATCAATAAGTACCTTCATGTCATATGGGAACCAACACGGCTGATAGTTTGTTAATCGGATGAACATTCTATAAATTATTAGTGATTCTGTGGTGGGTCCTGCCCTAGCTGCCACCCGAGGGAGGCGCCCTCCCAAATTCCCAAATGTCCTGAGGGCCATTTAGTTCTATCCAACCCGGAAAGTGTTCACATGAGTTTTTTTGTTTACTTGTACTTTGTAGTTGGGCATGTATTTTGGCCCCATTACTTACTGTCCTCACCCGATTTACTATATAGTTTAATTTATGATTGTATCATGTTGTGTGTTTGGATTTTCTTAGTTGAATTTAAAAATTCAATGCCTAATTTGTTTAGAGATAATCCCTTCCGGTGCAAGTCACTAGCCTCTGGCCTCTGGAAAGCGGGATTGGTGTAGTCACGGGATGTGCGTCATGGGATGGGTCGTGACAAATTGGTATCAGAGGAGTCAGTTATACCAGAGATATTGTACTCTAATATTATGATTATGAAATAGTGTTATTTGTAATGGATTTGGTTTTCAGTTTGGGGAATCCAGTGATGGTGTGGCAGTAGACGTATCCATACACCAGGACCCTGACATCTAATTTCCGACATAGTGCAAAAAAAAAACACTAGTTCCATGTGGGCTTTTGAAATGTTTCCTTGTGGTCACTTTGAGTCAGTTCACATGGTATAACATATTGATCGTGGAACACCTATTTCATTTCATGATGCCTCCACATAAACAGTTAGCTGGAATTCCAGTTTTAGTTTGGCTTGACAACCCACAGAGCGACGAGGCTTCAGTGTAGGGACCCTTTCAGTAGTTGTACCATCGGGTGGTTTAGAAGTAGCTCCACTAATGGTTGGGTAGCAGATACCACAGTCTCTAGAAGTAGAGGGTGCACTCCGATTGAGCACATTGTACAAGTTCCAGTGCTAGAGGCCACCGAGGTTCCGAGGAGAGATGGATCCATAGGTGACTGAGGACTGGCTGGAGGCCGTGGTCAGAGTTTTCCGACTGGTAGGGACACAATATGATATTATGGACATCCATGCACCCAATCTACTTAAGGAAACACTGGGTAGATGGTGGATCATGATGCTCTGGGTTCATGATGAACAAACACTCATCTGGGTGGACTTTGAGATCCTTTTCAGGGAAGAGTTTGTCCCAGCGACCTTACGTGTTGGGCATATACATGAGCTTCCCCACATGTGGTAGGGTTTCATGACTGTGTCTCAATATTCAGGGATGTTCACTGAAATCTCACACTACTCTACTAACATGGTGTGGCACCATTTCATCAAGGCCCATACCATCGACCCAGAGCTGAAATGGGAGAATAAGAATTCTATAATTTCTCTCATCATTCTGTCATAGGCGGCGGTGTTAGAGAAAGAAATATTAGTGGAGATATTCCTTGCTACGTAGTCACTGGTAGCAAGACACACCACCTGATGTTATGTAGCAGATTCATCTGTAGCTGGAAGCAGAAAGATGATGTATTGGTCCAAGAGGAATATAACTACAGATGGATGACCTCATGATACATGGTTGGTTGTGTAGGGCTCTTGAGATAGAGAAGGACAGGATAGGAGCTAGCACCAGTGTGTTACTTGTGTGGAGGGTAGGGTCACATGGCTCATGATTTCCTGGCCTTCCATACAAATGACCATTAGATGGTCGATTGACCTCCTACGCAGAGCTGAAAAGTTGATCAAGGATGTCTGTAGGTAGTGGGCAGACGTGGCAGAGGAGCATGTCGTGCAGAAGGTGGTGGGTGACGATTCAAGGTTCTACTGCCAACACCTACAGGGGTTCAACCCTGACCATAGAAAGTAGGTGGACAGGGTTGAGCTCGGCTCCAAAATGTTTAGGCCAATGACCACGACGCTATGGATATGATTTGAGTTATGATCTATGACTACTACACTTTAGTTGTAATACTTATATACAGTTGTTCTAGTCACTCTTTTATTTCCACATAACTCATTCAGAGCTCAGAGGTTCTGGTGTAGCCGTTGGAACAATCCTTAAGGATAGAATATCCTAGGGGTAGGGATTCAATGATTACACACTGGTGCTGGTAGTGTGAGCTTACTCTAGGATGCGAGAGCCTGGTTTGGGATCTTCTAGTAGCGGCATAAAGTCCTTATGACCTCATCACGGGTATGGATTGGTTTTCTATATTCCATTCCCAGATCGACTATATTAGGCACAATGTGTGGCGTGTCCAAGATGATGGGACCATTTTTTCCATCACTGGTGTGAAGAGAAAAATTGCAACAAAAGATGAACCTACCCGGAGGAGGGTCCAGCTGATCACACATCAGTTGGTAGCCTTACCCTTAGAAGAGTTGATGTTGAGATTCCGAGCTATCCTTTTGTGGTAGACCAGTATTTTTATGTTTTCCCTGGTGATGTTCTAGGTCTACCTCCTGAAAGAAAGGCGGTATTTTATATCGACCTCTACCCCGGGACGACACCGATGTCTACACCATCAAATCATATGGCTCCCACAAAACATCAGGAGCTGAAAGTACAGATGGAGTACATGGGGAGGAAGGGTTTTATTATGCATAGTGATTCTTCTTGGGTAGCCCCGATTTTGTTCTTCAAAATGGAGGCTGGGAGTTTGAGACTCTGTGTGAACTATAGGTACCTGAACCAGGTGACCGTGAAGAACAAGTACAAACTACATTGGATTGATTTTATTTTGGATCAACTGAAGGGAGCACGTTGGTTTTCAAAGATAGACCTCAGATCGGGATATCACCAACTTTGGGTACAAGATGAAGATGTGTAGAAGATGGCCTTCAGATATCGGTATAGACACTATGAGTTATTGTCTATTTCATTTGGCGTGACCAGTGCCCCAGTAGTGTCCATGAGACTCATGAACAGTATCTTCTAGTCATACCTTGATCGCTTTGTGGTAGTCTTCATTGATGACATCTTGGTATACTCAGCTATAGAGTAGGAGCATGCCTATCAACCACAAATAGTTCTGGACACCATCCGAGAGCACCAAATTTATGGTAAGCTCTCGAAGTGAAAGTTCTGGATCTGATTAGTTCACTTCATTGGACACGTCATATCAAAAGATATAGTTTTTGTCGATCCAGTGATGATTGTGGTTGTTCTCTCTTGGGAGCCACCCAAGAGTGGGATAGAGGTGTAGATTTTCTTAGGTCTGGTTGGTTACTACAGGAGGTTTGTGCCTGAATTTTCTACAGTTGTGGCACCCTTATCAACATTAAAAAATAAGGGGAAAACCTTTGTGTGGTCAGAGAGATTCCATCGGGGTTTCCTAGAGCCGAGGAAGAGACTGATGAGTTCCCCCATCTTTGGGTTATCAGAGGAGGGCATTGGGTATGTTGTCTACTGCGACACGTTACTGATCAGGCTCAGATGTGTCCTGATGTCGGAGAGAGAATTTATTGCATAAGGTTTACAACAACTAAGATGTAAATAGGGTATGACATTTTCCATCGGTACTGCCCCTGTGTACCCCTTCACATGGACATGCTAGCTGAACTGTCATGCACAGGTGGAGAGCTGATCACGATGCAGATGATAGGGAGGATCAGTTTCATGTAGTCATAGTATGTATGATTTCCTTAAGGCTTACGGGTCATGTAATGTCTCTAAGCCTATGGGAAATGTAATTCCTAAGCATACGGGCCTTGTAAGGGTTCAACCTCATCCCTTGAAAGGGGTGTTATTAGAAAATCAATAAAAAAAATAAGGCCTTAGGGCCATTCCATCAATCAGATATCAAGAGAAAAACTACACTACCCAAGACCTGTAGTTAGCAGTAGTGGTCTTCACCTTGATGATGTTGTGACATTACATGATGGGTGAATGTTTTACAGTCTATTATGATGACAAGAATCTAAGGAATATCTTATATCAGATGGACATGAACCTGAGTTAGCGGCATTGGCTTGATTTCCTCCAGGACTATGAATTCGAGAAAGTCTATACACCTAGGAAGGGGAACTTAGTAGCAGACGAACACAGTTGGATATCTGGTATACAATTTCTGAGTGAGGTGAAAAAGTAGTTAGAAGCTTTGTGAATATCCTACATGGATCAAAATGAAGCAGCTAATCTTTAGTCACTAATAGTCACTCGCAATCTTCATCAGCTAGTTTGGGAGGCGCATCTTGGGGACACTAACATTGAGGCTCTATGTGCTCAGATCTCCACAGGACAAAGACATAATGAATTTTCTGAAGGTTGGGGCATGTCATCCTCTTCATAGGACATACTATGGTACTAGTGGCACTTTAGGAGGAAGTGTTGATGAAGCTTCATATGTCTCCTCAAGCTGTACATTTAGGAGTGTAGAAGATGTACCAGGACCTCGGACATCAGCGAAAGTGGTCCTGAATGAAGAAAGAAGTGGGCAATCTTCTCTCGTAGTGCCTCCCTTTTCAGCAAGTGATGGAAGAGGTTTCAACGGGTTTAGCTCAGCCACTTGAGGTCCCAGAGTAGAAGTGGGATTGAATTTCCACAAACACCGTGATTGGACTTCCACACATATCCAAGGGACATGATTCCATTTGGCTGATCATTTCCTGACTCACCTCGTCAGCCCACTTATTACATATCATAGATAAGGGATCAGTAGAGATGTTGGGACTCCTATATGTACAGAAGATTTTAGGGATTCATGGAGTTACCTCGATGATTTTCTCTGATCGTGATGCACATTTAGTGTCCCGGCTATGGAAGGGGTTGTTGGAGGTGTTCGAGACTCAACATCGAATGAGCACTTCCTTTCGTCCTCCAACAGATGGTCAGACATAGTAGACCATTCAGAACCTCAAGGACATGTTGTGTTCTTGTGTCCTTTATTATGGCTGCAGCTGGGAGGATCAGTTTCCTTTAGAGGAGTTCATGTATATAAATATCTATCAATACACCATCGTTATGGATCCATTTTAGGAATTGTATGGTCGGCCATGTAGATAACTTCTGTCTTGGACTAACCTAGGGGACTTATCACTCATGGGACTGGAGATGGTACGAGCTTTCGTAGAGAAGCTTCATATCATTCAGGAGCATATGAAGACCGCATAGAACAAGCATAAGTCTTATGATGACAATAGATGGAGACCTCTAGAGATTGGGGATGGTGACCATGTCTTTATACAGGTCTCACCTCAACGATATTTTCAGAGATTTGGCAAGTGCACATTGTTATCTCTGAGGTACATAGGCCCCTTTCAGGTTCTCAACAGATTTTTCAATGTGTCATACCACCTAGCCCTTCTCCCACAGTTTCACTGGGTGCACGACAGTTTCCATATATCTAGCTAAGGTGGTACGTGCATGATCCTTCGCATATCATTGACTGGGGATTGCTAGAAATCGAGGATGGGGTGATGTTTTCAGAGGTTCTAGAAGATATTGAAGGTCAATAAGAGAGTTTCATTTTTGGGAGATCGATACCTAATGTATGTGTATAATGTTATCAAGAGAACCTCTAGGATATCACATGAGAGTGGGAGGCCATATTCATGCTCAGTACCCCCACATATTTTCTGAGTATGTTTTTTGGCCTTCTGGGATGCAAAGCCCGAAGGTGAGGAGATTGTAAAGACTATGATTTTTCCATGTAATTTTCATTATTATATAGAAATATTACGAGTCTATCATATTTAACGGAACAAGATTCCGATGCCCAGAGTGGCCGGAATGAATTTCCAAACATTATTTATGTATGTTCAGTTAATATGCGAGATGGAAATTGTATCTGTTGAACCGAAGTATAGAATTAAAATCTGAGGACACAGTTCAACTCGTAGTGCCTATATCCGCTTAAGGAACCATCACATTGACCGCTTTAGGACGAGGGTGAATGTAGGTTCTTCTGGTTTTTCGTGGGAGAATTGAAAATAAATAAAACAAAAATATTATAATAATTTTTTCCTTTTCTCTTGAAACCTATCTTATGAATTTTGGTGGTGGGGACCACCTGAGGATGTTGGGAATTTAATTCCATATATTAAATACCCAGTTACAAGTTGTGTAACACATGGAAACCCCCCATTAATCACTTCATTTAATGTTTATTTATTGAAATCATTAATATTCATTTGGGGGAGAAGGCTCCTCACCACTCATGGTTGGGTTGGAAAACCTCCTAGACATTTGGCTAGAGAACTCTCAGTGGTTGGAACAAGGATACTCCAACAAAGAACAAACATCTCTCTGGCATCTCCTTCATCGTCTTAATCTACTTATTCATGCCATCTCCAATGAACAATCGAGGTTGGAAATTGTTCATATTTATCTTCATTATGATTCATTGTTTTCAATATATGAACTTCCTTCTATCAATCTAACGCGGAAGGTGCATGCCAAATGGACATAGTCCAATCCCTCCACTACTACATTGTTGGACGAGTTCTTCATGGGTGAAAATTCAGTTTGAGAGAAACTCTTCCCTTATAGGATAGATGAAAATGAGACATCCCGAGAAATACAACAATTCATTCAGATTGAAGAAAACCCCACCAGAGCACACCCAGTGACCCATAGAAGTCTGCCGGCAACTAGTGTCAGTGGTCGGCACTGTCCGAGTGCTGGCAACAATCGGGACACCGATCATCCGTGAGGGTGGTGGTGGTGCAAACGAGCCACCGAAGGATTCTATGGCCTAGTGGTTGTGGCAGAGAAGGTTGGAGGCTGACACATTGACCGTCCATGGTGGAAACAATGACACATGTCGGCACCGCTGGTAGGGGAGACGGCCAGAACCCCTCCTGGTCGCGTCACGCCTAGCAGGGCCCGCTCTGCCGGGTCTAGTGTTCCATAAGTTGGTGCCACGTGGCACCGCCGGGTTGGCCAATACCCAACAGCCCTCAGTCCATTCGAGAATCCTAGGGTGAGCCTCCCCTTGGTGGGGGCTAGGGCGGTCCCCACCACATCGGTCCACCCCCGATACGCACCGCACCACAGACTACCCAGCAGGCCGTATCATGGGCCGCACCTAATGGGCCAGGCCGCCCCAATTGGGGGCCAGGCTGGACCACGACCCAGTGGGGCAGACTGCAACACAGTGGGACGGCCTCGCAACGGTCCCGCCCATCTGGGTCGGACTATAACTGGGTCTGGTAGGGCAGGGTCGGTCCAAGCAGGTCGGACCGGACCTTAGCCCTACTGGACCCAGATAGGCCTTTTTGGCCATATCATGAGAACCGGGCATCTTTCTGGAATACTGTATATGGATCCAAAATCCTTGTATTGAGATGGTAATATTGGTATATTACACTTCTATTTTGGATGATGTAGGAGTACAGGCAGGTTGGATCAGACTCAAATCTTACCGGGCCCATGGAATAGAAACTCTAATAACTTACAGACCAAGCGTCTGATTGAAACGTTGTCAGCTGCGTTGGGTCCCTTATGACGTGACAAATTTTTTTGATACTTCTTCATTAAACATAGTGTCATTTTATTTATCGACTGATGGATTGAGGAGAGGATCCTCCCAGAATCAAGCGTTCTTACTAGAAGAACCCTATGGCTATTTGTACTTGAAGAATAGTCAGATCTTTTGTGGGTCATCTTTGAATCCTTTGTGGGTCAGAATCCACTGATCTTGTGTGGATCGATCTTTTGTGGGTCAACAACATAGCTTCCTGAAGAAGTAAGATGATCTTGGAATACAGCTAATCATCTATACTTCTGTACATTAGTTATACCTATTGTGATCTGAGTCTTTACCTTTGTGGTATCCTTCTGTGTAGTTCTACCTATGTGGTATTCTTTCATTCATGTAACAATTGTTCTTTTCATTAAAGAGTGGGCTATGTGTTCCTCTTGAATGAGTTGAGTTTCATGTTAACTTAGGTATATGTATGGGAATATACCTAATTAGGGTTTACAGTTTCTTAGTGCATTGTAATTGTGGTCTTTCTTTTTGGATAATCTTCACTAGATTCTGAGAGACCATTAGGGGTCTCGGGGTTCCTACCATTTATTTTTATACATTCTAATGCACAAGATATTCCTACACCTTGTTTTGTCTTATGAATAAGATAGAAAGAATTTATTGAGGATGAGGGTGCCAGGACTGGAGGCTGCATGGAGGAGGACCATTAGATGATATGAACCATAGCGATGACCGTTAGAGGGTTGTACCTACCCTTTAGGTTGGATCCATGGTGGGTTTTCACAGGATCTGTTTTCAGTTTTACTTGTACATTCCAGTTGGTCTTGTATTCCTTACCCATTACTTTCAACACTCACTATATTTACTATATAGTATACTTTGTGAAAGTATCTTACTATGTTCTTGGATTGTGTGAGTTGCAGGTTAAAAGAAAATAACTTCCCATTTTAGGGATATTCATTTTCAGTGCTAGTGGACAGCCCCTGGCCTATGGAAGGTGGGTTAGGGGTAGTCATGGCACGGGCCCTAAGGGACGGGTCATGAAAATGTACGTCAATCAAGGGTTGCTATATTGAAATCCACCAAATCCTAGTTCAGGATAAATAAAAAATTATAATTTATTGTCATTTCATCAACATCATTTCCTTTATTACGTTCAATACAGTTATTTTTTGAGGGATATTTTGAGTTTAAATAACGACAACAATAATTCTATATTTCCACCTTTAAAGAAGATTCCCCAATTGATCCTTCGACTGATGCTTTATTACATATCTTTTTCTTCAATTATTGTTTACATCTCTCAAATGGGTATATCTATCGGAACAGTATCATACCTATGTATTTTGCTTCATACACCAAATTTAATAGGAAATGCCACATTGAATCAATGTTGTATATTGGTATCAAATTTTCTTGATTATATCAAATTAAAAAAAATCTTCTTATATTCCACTTATTGAATCATAGTATATTTTCACATCACTAATTTCAATGAAAAAAATATGATATTTCCATTAGTGTATCAGAAATAATAGAATTCAGAAAAACATTAAATCCAATATGTGGAATTATTTCCATTATATCATAACAATATTGAATTTTGAGTACTATAATATGACTATTTCAAACACATCTAGACAAATTATAAACTAAACCATACAAAAGCCAAAAATCATCAATCCAATGAAAAAATAATAACTAGTTTTCTTTGGAAACTATATAAGGTGATTTTTATTCATTAACATCTATGATTAAGAATTTTCAAGTAATTAAGGTGTTGGTTTCATGGAAATTACTGAAAGATATAATTGTGTCATTAACTTATATTTGGTATTACCATGTGTTTTTAAAATGATATAAAACATATTATCAAAATATATATTGTCAATATGCATTATCTGCATCATGTTACAAGATAATAAATTGGACCAATATTATAAATATGAAAAAATTTCCATTTTATCCAATTGGTCTTTATCCAAAAATTATTTATATTTATTTTGCCTTATGGTTCGTAAAAAAGTAATTATATGGAATAAACAGAAAATTTATTTTATCTCGATGCCTGATATCATTGTTGAGGGTCCCTATCATTCAATTATGCATTTTTTTAAAAGTAATATGTTCCTCCTAAAATTCTGATTAGTGGGAAGAAGTCTTCGATTAAAGTGGAAGAAAACAGGTTTTCTTCCATTTACGACAATAAACTCTATGATGTCTATAATATAATAAGAACATGATTTTAGACCATTTGTACTCCATCCAGATAACATGCCATATTTTTGGAAGTTAATAATTTTCTACATATATTCATATTTTATAAGGAAACTTTTTTTTCAAAAAAATCTTACGTACTGACACCATTACTAAACATTAAATTTAAATCAACAATCAATGCTTTCAAATAAACATCAATATTATATTTGATATTTATTGAAAATAATATGTTAAAATTAATATATGGATCATTCATCCACTAACAAGGAGGTAGATTTTAAAGAGTTATAATGAACGAGCCCCCAATATTATTGACTACTGTATGAGTCAAATGGATAGAAATTGTTAGTAAAAACACCCAATGACATGTTTCGACCAACTGATGTAAAAAATAATGTACAAAGATAAAATGTTTCCATGAATCACCATTAGTGGAATGTTTGATGCCAATAATATTTTAAATATTGGTTTTGTTCCATGAAATCAATTACACAATGTGTTGATACCTAAATAAATTATTCAATATGGGTGTAAGTGGGAAATACCTCAACTACTTTACAGGAATCCATCAAAGCATCCCTTGTTGATCCTCTTTCTACCTCAATTTTCCACATGTAGGAAAACTAACTAATGAATCATTTTCATCATAATAGAAGATGTACTAATTTTAACATGCTTGAATCTTCTAATAAACAAGATCCAAAATATTTGCATACCTCTCAAACTCATACAAATTTCATGGAAACTTATTTCCCCCAGGTATCATTTTTTAACCAATGAAAATATATAATCAGAACTAATTTTTATCATTATGTTATCTAAATATACCACCATTAATTTTGAAACCTTATAAAATTTATTATCTTATATCCAGGGTATAAGGAGTCCTCGACAGACTGCAATAACTTAAAAAATTTGGAAGGATCCAACTCATATGTTTAAAAAATATCATCTTGATTTTTTTTGTTACAAAGATGGGCCAACCACATCATGTATTATAGTTTAAAACCATGATTGATCTGATATAAATTATTAGTAACTTCCCTAGAACTACATTCAGCATTTTGCTACCAAAAAATATAATCTTTTTGAAAACCAAATCACAATATATGACCCTAATGTTGTCAAATGTCTCAGACATCTTCAGTTCACGATTCATACAACGAAACCTAATTTTCACATAAAAACAATTTCTTTTGATGTTGCAAATGATAAAAATTCATCTACACCCTTGATATATACATGATTTTTATCAGAACTTTTTTGATTCGTGTGGTGATTTATCCATTCACAATAATTTTATAAATACTATGTTTGACTTCTGTGCTCCATCATACTATAAAGAATATAAAATGAATAAATTTTAAATGATTAATTTGATATAATAAATGTTATATTAAAAAATTAGTAAAAATTATTTAATACTAATATATATATATATATTGTATTCTATCTATTTAATGAAAATTTTTACTTATGAACATTAATTTTTACTAATTATTATTAATTAATTCTAAATATTTTTATTTACTACATATTAAATCAAATTAACACAATTTAATGATATTTACAAAATATTTATATTATTTACAAATTGTTAAAATTATTAATATTTATTACATAATATTACAAATTATAACTATGTATTACTAATTATTACTAATTATTAATAATTATTACTAATTATTACTAATTAATTACCTAATTAAGCATAATTATTAGTAATTATTACTCATTTATTACTAATTTATTACAATTTCTTTCAAATTTACTATTAATTATAAATACTTTTTACTATTTATTACCATTTGTAACTAATTAATAAAGTTAATTTCTAATTATTACTATATATTACGAATTTTATCTTTTTATTACTAATTATTACTAGTTTTTATTAATTATTACCAATTATTACTATTTTTGACTATTTATTAATTTTTTAAAAGGATTGAGTCTCGAAGGCATCATTTATTGAAAGATAAAAGTCCAATAATGGATAAACATGAGAAAAAATAGGACAATAAAAAAGGATCATAGAATAGAATCAGCGCACTCAAGGGTGAGTGCTCATAATATGACGAGATATTTGACTACCCCATCCACAACGATGTCTTATCCTCCTCCAAGAGTTGGCTTGTATCCAATGTCTACCACCCTCTTCTTGAGATCTCATTAGTCTCGACAACGTGCATGAATTTATCTCCAAATCAAACAGCATTTTCTTCATTGTCACTGTTGGAAAAATTATCTAATTCATTGGAGTTATGAGTGGTTACTAGTATACTACATATTTGGTTATTAGTTTGATGTTAGGAATAAATATAAGTAAGTGAATATTTCCTATATACATTTTCATTTTTAGATACATCAGGATCTAAAAAAACAACATCCTAATCAACTAATTATGCTTTTGAGGCATTAGTTGTAGAATGAAAGGTCGAGGTGTTGAAATCAATGTGATGATTAGATGTCATTGATATTAAATCATCCAACTATCATGGAAAATTTGGGATGGAAGGGAATACTCCTTCCATGACTAACTTTCGATGAACTATATTAGCTATTTCACAACTACATCCAAAGGTTAGCAGTAAAATAGCGATAGTGGGAGTGAACATGAAACATCAGGCAGTTTTTATAGCAGAAAACCAAGATTGAATTTTATTACAGTCCCCAAATATATTCCCAACTTTAATTATTTCAACTTTGTTGCCTAGAACCATGGGAGGACACAAGAAATCAGTTAATAAACAAGGTTCTCTAATGTTACCATTGGGTTAATAGGTAATTCCTTCATAGATAAGCCTAAACACCATTCAATTCTATTTACATGATCAGACATACACTACTCAAAACACATGGAATTATATGTTTTATACTACCTGGAAGTATCCACTTCATCTTTTTTCCTTTCCTTCGATATTTCTAAAAGAGACCAAAGAATTATCTTCACAGTAGTTGTGGCCTATAGGTACATGTTATTATATTTCATAGGAAATATGATTTCCATATGATTTATCAATGACATGATCATCAGAAAATCTTCTATCAATTGAATCATTAAATGATACTACATTAACAACTAGATGTTCATAATCATAATCAAACCATGATTGGGACCTAGTGATATCCTTTGTGGTAGACAAAATATCCAACTATTGTGAATCATTTGAAGGATCTTCATTAGTAGAATTGATAATATCCAAATAAGTAGTGAATATCATATTAGATTCATTCATGACATTTACAATAGGTTTAATAACAACTTAACATTCACTTTTTGGAAGAGAAAGTACAATCCTATTATTGGTAAACTGTAGAAGTCCCTAAAATAATATTATTCCAAACCCCCATAAAACACCCTTCATTAATATTTTTCTCTTGAATGGATAGATAATCATTTATAAAATTGATCATATTTTATCAAAACTAAGCTTCATGTCCTTTAAAATTACAATTTTATCAAATTAACTATTTCATTCTAGAAGAAAACTCTTACTGGGAGGCATTACAATAATATAAAGACATAGTGAATTTCTACAATTCAATACATATATTAATCTCATCATTTGGAGTTGAGAAAACTAATCTATCAATCAATGTAGATCACAAATAGATATCAATAGAGACTTCGGCATAGTGTCCAAATGATATCAATTTAGTGGAATTATCTAGTCTAACTGGAAAACCTATAGCTAACGTGATGATGAAAAAAATTTCTAGGTGACATAGGACACAACTATGACCAAAAATTTAAACCAAAATTGTGAATGGGTATATATGAAATCCTTATGATTTATATTTATACTCTATTCATAGAGTCTTAGAATTCTGGGATCAAGATGAATATAGAATTCTCTCAATTCATGTTTTTTTCTTCTATAGAGGTGAATATAGAAAAAAACCCATGACCTAATGATAAGAATTTTATGTCAAAAATACCCAAATATTTTTATAATATATAAATTAGATCTATAATTTCTAATGAATTCATAACATTAGATAAGAAGATCCATGGAAGTCCCTAATGTTTTCAATCATCAATCCATTCTGAAATGACATCATTAAAAATAGAAACATGTACTACTGAGCCTTTCCTTGCAAATCATTGTGAATAATGATGGTGGACCAATCTAAAAAAGCCACCAGAAAATCCACTGCAAGATGAGAATCTCCTCAAATATACATTTTTATTCCCTTTATTCACTAATATAAACAAAAAACTACACCAATGGTTTTGAACAATTGGTATAGGTATCCAGACCATTGGTATAGCCTATATAGACTATTTGGAGTGTCATTGGCTATTATGATGTTGGTATGTATCTATACCAATAGTTATATAAAACCATTTGATTGGTCATTTGAAAAACATACATAAACTTTTTCCTAAAACTGTTGGTATATATAATGAAAAAAATAAAACCCAACTCAGTGTTGATCCCCTCACCTCGAATTTATATTCTAAAGTCCTATCTGGTAACCTATTATGACTTTTGTTAACATATTTTCATAAATACATATATATATATATTCATAAGTATTTTTACATTTAGTTTATATATATTTATTTGCTAGAATACTCAAAAAACATTTATTAGTACATATAATAATGGTTCTTAAAAAGCATTAATGTACCTATATCAAATGTTTGGATAACCAATGGTATATGTTTTTTGATATTTTGAGAATACTAAAGGTTTTGGAGATATTGTTGCCATAGGGTGGACCTATACCAATGGTTTTGGACACAACCATTGGTATAGGGTATCTACATCATACATATACCAATGGTTTCTCGAAAACCATTGGTATAAGGTCTCTGTTAGGTACCCATTTCAAAAGATTTTCCCAAATGGTTGGTATAGGTCTATTTGTTTTAGTCCTATTTCTAATAGAGAATTATTTTTTAACACATCGAACCTTGTTAAATTTGATCCTAATTTTTAGAATATGAGAAAATATTCATGATATGAGGATTGTTTAGGGTATGACAGTCACCAAAGATCACTAGGAGTTTCTCTCGTTCCTCTATTATATCACAATATCATTACTATTTACTATTATTTGTTAATAATTTATTTTTATTTAATTACTAATTTATGAATATTTATTATTAATTTATTACTATTTTTTAATATTTATTTCAAAATATTACTCATTATTATAGATTATTATAGATTATTATTGATTATTACTTAATTATTTCTAATTGGATCTATTTTTTACTGTTTATTACTATTTATTACTATTTATTTATATTTGATATTATTTATTGCTATTTAACACTAATTGTTTCTATTTATTATTATTTATTACTATTTAGTTCTATTTGATACAATTTATTACAATTTCTTACTATTTCTTACTATTTATTACTATTTAAAACTAATTACTAATAATTATTAAATACAATTACTATTTATTACTATTTATTACTAATTTTGTTACTAATTAGTACATATTATTAATAGTCATTACTAATTATTACTATTTATTACTATTTATTACTATTTATTTGTACTAATTATTTCTAATTATTAATAATTATTTCTCTTTATTACTGTTTATTACTTTTTAATTCTAGTTATTATACATTATTACTATTTTTTTCTATTGACCAGAAATGTTGGGGGCATCCCCATTATTAAAAAAGAAAAGGAATGTAGCAACCCCTATTGAACCAGGTAAAGGAAACCCCATTACAAGCCTATATTCCAAAAGGCACATAGTGTCAAAATTGAGTGGACCGAGAACCTAGAGGGTTTAAACCCATTATCTAATCATTGCCAAAAGATAACATGGAAACAAATCCCAACATAAGAAAACCTGAGACAACAAAACCCTAATCAGCTCTGCTGACATGCCTAGCCACTAACATTGTTCATCCATAGAACCCATCGCAGCAGCATTGAACCAGAACGCCCATCAATGTACACATACGTTCCTGCTACATAAATGATGTTTTCCAAAAGAATAGGATACATTTCTGTCGTTTTCATCTTCCAGATAGTCATCGTCCATCATTGTCCCTCCTTATAGAAGTACCCTATCGAACCCTCATCGATATGCCTCCGTCTACTATTTTTCCACACCACCCTGCCTCCATCTCTGTCTACATGGCCATCTCATCCCTACACAAAATCATTCCACCATCCCACCGACATCGCGCCAACAATGCATACTATCTAAGAAACCACCCTTGTCATCAGATGCCACTATGTGCTTGATATCTAGAAAAACCAGGCCATCGGTGAACCAAATTTGTAGATCTGGTCTGAAATAACATCTGGATCAAAATAGAAGCCATGAAGGTTGACTTCCACTACCCAACACTGAATTTGTATCCTCTGATGAGATCCCATGTCCCCCGATGCATCGTTGATAGAGACAAAGTCTCCATCTTCCCTAACATTGTGTGAAGAAATAGCGGATCAAGGCTTAAGATTAATGATGGATCTACATATGTGATGACATCATGATGGTCTAATATGTAGGATGATGGTGTCAGATATTGGTGGCTTTCTCCATGGTTTCTCACAATCGGTGAGATGTTGGTAATGATTTGTGTGTGGGTCAATGTAACCTTAGGAGGTGGTGTGTGGTCTGTGTAGGGGAGACTCTTCGGGCTATTGGCAGAACAACTTGGCAATGACTTCAAATATGGTGTCACTGGAGGCATAATGTAGGTGGTGTTGTTGATGGAGACCAGAAAATAGTGTGGAATGAGGATAAGTGACATTTTCTTCTAAAGAGTGCAAGATAGTGATGACATAGCTATCTATGGTGAATTTGGTATGTGGGGACTATCAGATTTTAACTTCATGATGGGCTGCAACGTCGATGCAGGGTATAAAAGTAGTTGATGGTGGGATGTGGTAGTCGGTCATGGGATGCATGCCGAACAAGATGTTGACTGAAAATGTCATGGGTATGCGTTCAGTGAGACCTCATGATTCATGGTTGATTTCTGAGATGCCTTTGGATGTGCGAGGGCACGTTGGCAATAGGCTCGATCAAGAATTAACTGGATGGGGCTTCAGATGACAAGACCGTAGATTGGTAGTGAATATTGGCACAAGGGTTTGAAAATTTATGTGTCAATTTAATTTTGGTTGTGATCCTTTAGTTGGGTTATAACACTTAAATGTGTGAAAGTTCTTCTATTTTTGTTGTAGCCTTATTTTTATTAATAAATTTTTATGCCGGAGTTTGCTCAGTGCCTGAACATTCCGGGTATATATATTATCCTTATATATATTATAATAAATTTTAAAAATATAAATAGAAATAGAAATATATTTAAATATAATAAATAATAATATAGTAAATATAATAATTATAATAATTAAAAATACATATTAATATAATAAATATAATATAGATATATAATTATAAATATTATGAAAATATTATTAATATATTATATATATTATATATGTATATATATACATTTAATATAAGATAAATATTTATATATTGAAAATTATTTATTTATATGTATTTATTTTAAATTATATATTTTTAATAATTTTTGAATAATAAAATTATTAACAATTATAGTTTATATATATATAATTATTTATATAAATAATCCTTATATTTTTAATATTTATTATAAGGTTTTTATGTATATGAAAATTTAATATGGTTTATATATCTACATATATATATTAATAAATAAATTTAATATGTGGTTTTCAAAAATATTTAAAAACTATATTTAAATTTATAAATTTTAAATATATAGTTTATTTAATTTTAAAATTTTATATATAACTTTTTATTTTAGAATTATATATATATATATATATATAATTATATATATATTTATATAACTGAATTATTTAAATATAATGAATATTTAATTATATAATTATATATTTACAATTGATTAATTTATATATAATTATATAATTATAAAACAACCTTATATTTTAAATTTAATGATATTTATTGTATCAACTATTATTATATATAAATTTAAATAAATAATTTTTTAAAAGGTTTGTTGAAAATTTTTAATATGTAAATTTAACATGTTATATTTATTATTATATAGATATAGAATTATAATTATAGAGTTATAATTATATAATTATAAACATTGTTACAAATACAATTAACATTAGTTGGACAAATTAATTATAAATATAAAATTATTTATATTTTTGATAATATATTATAATTTGTTTATTATTAATATATAGATAATTATAGGGGAATGGAATTGAAATGGTGGGGGTGTGCTCAAATGCCAAATTGAATGGAATTTTGTACTTTTCAAGTAGAACCCCACAATGCCAATACATCTAGATCACGTGTAACACCCCGACCCTAGTTACCTAGAGTCGGTGCATTATTTTAATACATTGGCATGATTATAATGAATCAAGTCCCAAAGGAACAATTGGTTTAGTAGTCTTGGAAAATATATTACATATATGAATTTTACATTACACTTCTTAACATATAAACCAACATAAATAATCCTTCAAGAACTCCATTATTCCCTTGGATTAAACCTGCATATCAATTAAAATAAAGTTTTTGGAATCCTGGGAAAAATAAAACATAGAAATTGGAGACCTCGTATGCTCATTAAGGATAACAATACAGCTGAATCTTTCATAAATTAGCATAAACATTTAAGGCAAGGTATATCTAAAACAAAAGCCTTTTAAACTTGAACTTAAGCATAATATGGAAAAAATAAAATGAAGTAATTCCATTTACTTATTCACATGGATATTCTACTAGTTGAATAATCACATGAAATATCACTAACCACTTTCATAATGATTGAATGTATAATTCCAGACTATCATAACCATGTAGCCAAGGCCTCGTGCCAAGACTACAAATAAGATTTTGTCAAGGCCTCGTGCCAAGACACTAGTTTGTCTCATGAGACCTACCGACGCATGAAGGAGCTATAGCGGGCTCCACCCTTCACTTATTAAGTTTAATGCATTCCTCATATGAACATGTTTAAACAAAACATAAGCATTCATATTAAAACTACCTTACGAAAAGTTAATACATTATCCATAAACCATGAATGGTATAAAAATAACACAACCACAGTCAAACATATAACAAAAACTTCAATACAATATGGAAGTTTTTTATCATAGTAAATCAACTTTAAATAAGCTTAAAATTCATCAAAGGATGTTGACATAGATGAAATCAAAACAATTTGAGTGAAATATCTCTTTTTTTGAAATCATTTAAAAGTTACATAATTATAAAATAATATAATTACATTGAAAATATATTTATAATCTTGTAAGGGAAGCTTCGAAGATTTTATAACGGCAGAAAATAGCTGCACCCTCCGTATAAGTTAAAAAAAGACACTCTTACCTTAATTCTGTCGAAAAAGTTAAAAGGGACCTTGTTTGGAAAACGACAGAATGATTCCTTTATAAACATCTTATAAAAAGAGAAAAAGGGTATAAATGACTTTAATCCATTTTCTGTAAAATATTACGAATGATTTGAAATACATTTTTAAGAAACATGTATGTGGATGATAAAGAAGTCCCAGAGATAATTACGTATAAACAACCTCGGATAATGAAGAGATTATGAAATAAACCTTTACCAATTTGGTAACTTATGAAACATAAACCTCATGAAAGATGTACCGTACACTGATGATGTAAATACACGTAAATTAAAGTGTATTACACAAAGAATACAATTATGGTCAGTACATACACCACACAAAAGGAAATAGTGGCGACATAGCATGAATCTCATGAGAATAAGGAGTGAGATGAAAACCCCTTACCTTGCACTTTCCTTTAGTCGAGGGTACGTTTAACCTCCTCTATGAAGACTATAGTATGTTATTGATCGAGGATGAGGGTGTCAGGACTGGAAGCTACCTGGAGGAGGACCATTAGACAAGATAAACCATAGTGATCACTATTTGAGGGTTGTACCTACCCTTCAAGTTGGATCCTCGGTGGGTTTTCACTGGATCTATTTTATATTTACTTGTACATTCTAGTTGGGCTTGTATTCCGTAACCATTACATTATACACGCACTATATTTACTATATAGATTACTTTGTGAATGTATCTTACTATATTCTTGGATTGTGTGAGTTGCATGTTAATAGGAAATGACTTCCCGATTTAGGGATATGCCTTTTCAGTGATAGTCGACAACCCCTGGCCTCTGGAAGGTGGGCTGGGGTTAGTCACGGCACGGGCCATGAGTTATGGGCCGTGAAAATGTATGTCAATCTTGGGTTTCTATATAGAAATGCACCAAATCCTAGTTCAGGATAAATAAAAAATGATAATTTATTGTCATTTCATCGTCATCATTTCCTTTATTACGTTCAATTCAGATATGTTTTGAGGGATATTTTGGGTGAAAATAATGACAGCAATAATAATATATTTCCTTATGTAATGAATATTCCCCAATTGATCCTACAACTGATTCTTTATTACATAAATCTTTCTTCAATTATTTTTTACATCTCTTAAATGGGTACATCTATCGAAAAAGTATCATACCTATGTAGTTTTCTTCATACACCAAATTTTAAAATCAAATGCCACATTGAATCAATATTATATAATGGTAAAACTTTTTATAGATTATATCCAATTAAAAAAAACTTCTTATATTCAACTTATTGCATCATAGTCTAATTTCACATCACTAATGTCAATGAAAAAATATGATACTTTTATTAGTGTATCACATATAATAGAATTTATAAAAAAAATTTAAATCCAATTAGTGGAATTATTTTTATTATATCATGAAAATATTGAATTTTTAATACAGTATTACGACTATTTCAGACACATCAAGAAAAATTAGAAACCAAACCATACAAAAGTGAAAAATCATCAATCCACTGAGAAAATAATAATTTATTTTCATTGGAAAGTATATAAGCTGATTTTGCCTTCATTAAAATTTATGATTTGGAATCTTCAGGTTATTAAGGTGTTGGTATCTTATAAATTCACGAAAGATATAATTGTTCCTTTACCATATATTTGGTATTTCTAGGTGTGTCAAAATTATATAAAACATATTATCAAAATTGATATTCTCAATATTCATTACATGCAACATGTTACAGGAAAAAAATAGGACCAATATTATAAATACCAAAAAGATTTTTATTTATCCATTTGGTATTTATCAAAAAATGATTTATTTTTTTGTTGCCTTATGGTTCTTAAAAAAAGTAATTATAAGGAATGAACATACAATTTTTTTATCTCGATGCTAGATATCATTATTGAGGGTCAATATCATTCAATTATACATTTTTTTAAATTATTTATGTTCCTCATAAAATTATGATTACTAGGAAGAAATATTTGGTTATAGTGGAAGAAAAAAGGTTTTCATCCATTTACAAGAATAAACACTATGATGTCTATAATATAATAAGAACACGATTTTAGACCATGTGTACTCCATCCATATATCATGCCAAATGTTTGGAAGTCAATAATATTCTACATCTATTCATCTATCATAAGTAATTTTTTTGAACAACATCTTTGGTACTGACACCATTACACCACATTAAATTTTACTCATCAATAAATTCTTCCAAATACACATCAATATTATATTTCATATGTATTGAAAATAATAAGTTAAAATGATATATGGATCATTCATCCACAAACAAGGAGGTAGATTTTATAGTGTTATGAAGAACAATCCCCTAATATTATTGACTTCTGTATGAGTCAAATAGATTGAAACCGTTAGTAAAAAGACCCAATCACATATTTCAACCTATTGATGTACAAAAAATAATGTGCATTGTTTTAATGATTCCATGAATCACTATTAGTGGATGTTTTCATGCCCTTACTATTTGAAATAGTGGTTTTGTTCCATGCAATCAATGACACTACGTTTTGAGACATAAATAAATGATTCAATATGGGTGTAAGTTGTAAATACCTCAACTGCTTTACAAGAATGAATCTAGACATCCCTAGTTGATCCTCCTTATACCTCAATTTTCCACATGTAGGAAAACTAACTAATGAATAATTTTCATCATAATATAATATGAAATAATTTCAGCATGCATGAATCTTCTAACAAACATGAACGAAAATATTTACATACCTCTCAAACCCATAAAAATGTCATGCAAACTTATTCCTTCCAGGTATCATTTTTTTAACCAAGAAAAATATCCGATCAGAACAACTATTTATCATTCCATTATCTAAATATACCACCATTAATTTTTAAACCATATAAAATTTATTATCTTATACCCAGGGTATAAGGAGTCCACGACAGACTACAATATCTAATAAAATTTGGATGTATTAAACTCATATGTTAAATAAATATCATCTTTATTTTTTGTATATTGAAAATATGGGATAAACACATCATGTTTTGTAGTTTGAATCCATGATTGATCTAAACATAATTATTATTAACTTCCATAGAACTACATTCAGCATATTGATACCAAAAAATATAATGTTTTTCAAAACCAAATCACAATATATGACCCTAATGTTTTCAAATGGGTCAGACATCATTATTTCACATTTCATACATGGACACCTAATTGTCCCACCAAAAAAACATTTTATTTTGATGATGAAAATGATAAAAATGCTTCAAACCCTTGATATATACATGATTTTTTATCAGAACTGTTTTGATTCCTGTGGATATTTATCCATTCCCTATAATGTTTTAAAGACTATGGTGGTCTTCTGTGGACCATCAAACTCTAATGAATATAAAATGAGAATTTTTTTAATGATTAATTTGATATAAGAAATGTTACATTAAAAAAGTAGTAAAAATTAATTAATCCTAATATATATATATATTTATTCTATATATTTATTGCTAAATTTTACTAATGACCATTAATTTTTAATAATTAATATTAAATACAACTAATTACTTTTATTTACTATATATTAAATCAAATTATCACTATTTAATGATATTTATTATATATTACTATTATTTAAAAATTGTTACAAATTATTACTCATTACTTCTATTTATTACTAATTATAACAAATTAGTAATATATAATAAGTAATATTACTAATTATAACTAATTATTACTAATTATTAGTAATAAATTACTGTTAATAATAATATTTATTAATTATTTCTCATTTATTACAAATTTATTTAATATTTTACAAATTTAATATGAATTATAACTAATTATTACAATTTATTACCATTTGGTACTAATTAATACAATAAATTTCTAATTATAAATATTAATTACAATTTATTACTAATTATTACCTGTTTTAATTATATATTGCCAATTATTACTATTTGAGACTATTTAATACTTTTTTAAAAGGTTTGACTCTCCAAGGAATCATTTATTGAAAGATAAAAGTCTTATAATGGAAAAACATTAGAAAAAAGTAGGAAAATCGAAAAGGATCATAGAATCGCATCAGCACAATCAAGGGATAGTGCTCATAATATGATGATATATTTGGAAACCCCTTCCACAACTGTGTCTTAACCTCCTCCAAGAGTTGGCATGTATCCAATGTCCACCACCATCTTATTGATATCTCATTAGTCTTAATAACGTGCATGAATTTATCTCCAAATCGATCAGCATTTGCCTCATTATCACTATTGGAAAAAGTATGCAATTTATTGGAGTCCAGAGTGGTTACTAGTATAATGCAAATTTGGTTATTTATTTGATGTTAGGAATAAATACAAAGAAATGAATATTTCCTAGATAGATATTCATTTTTAGATACATTAGGATCCAAAAAAACAATATCCCAATCAACTAAATATGATTTTCATGCGTCAGTTGTAGCAAGAAAATTCATGGTGTTGAAATCAATGTGATGACTGTATGTCATTGATTCTAAATCATCTAATAGTCTTTGAAAATATGTGATGGAAGAGAGAACTCCTTACATGCCAGAATTTTGATGAACTATATCAGCTATTTCAGAACTGCATCCAATGGAAAGCTGTAAAATTTGGATAGTGGGAGTGAACATGACACATCAGACATTTTTTATAGTAGACAAACAAGATAGAATTTTATTACAATCCCAAAATATATTCCCAACATAAATTCTTTCTTCTTTGTGACATAGAACCACGAGAGGACTAGAAGAAATCAGTGAATAATTCAGGTTCTCTTATGTTACCATTGGGTTAAAAGGTAATTCCTACATAGATAATACTAATGACCTTTCAACTCTTTTTACATGATCAAACATACACTACTCAAAATACATGTAATTCTATGTTTTATACTATATAGAAGTATCTACTTCAACATTTTATTTTCCTTCTCTATCTCTAAAAGAGACCAACACATTATCTTCACAGTAGTTGTGGCCTATAACTACATGTTATTATATTTCAATGAAAACCTAATTGTCCTATGATTTATCAATGACATGATAATCAGAAAAGCATCTATCTGTTGAATCATTAAATGATACTCTATTAACAACCATATTTTCATAATCATAATCAAACCATGATTGATACCTAGTGTTATCCTTTGTGGTAGATAAAATATCCAACTATTTTATAGCATTAGAAGGCTCTTCATTGGTTGCATTAATAGTATCCAAATTAGAAGAAAATATCATATTAAATTCATTCCTGACATTTACAATATGGTTAATAACCACATAACATTCACTTTTTTTTAGAGAAAGTAGAATCCTATAATTGGTAAACCACAGAAGTCCATAAAATAATTTTATTCAAAACCCCCATAAAACACCCTCCATTAATATTGTGCTCTTGAATAGATGGATAATCATTTAAAATATTGATCATATTTTAACCAAACTACGTTTCATGTCCTTTAAAATTAAAATTTTATCAAATTAATTATTTCATGCAAGAAGACAACTCATGCCAAGTGGCATTACAATAATAAAAAAACATAGTAAAATTATATAATTCAATACAGATATTAATCTCATCCTTTGGAGTTGAGAAAACTACTCTATCAATCAATGATATCTAAATAGATATCAATTGAGACTTTTTTATAGAGGCCAAATGATATCAGTTTAGTGTATTTATCTAGTCTAATTGGAAAACCTATAGCTAAAGTGATGATGAACAAAATTTTAAGGTGCCACATGAAACAATTATGAACAAACATTTATACAAAAATTGTTCATACATATATGTGAAATCATTATCATTTATATTTATACTCTATTCATAGTGTCTCAAAATTCTCGGATCAAGATTGATATAGAATGCTCTCAATTCAAGATCTTTTTCCTCTATAGAGGGTAATAATAGAAAAAAACCAATGACCTAATGATAAGAATTTTATGTCATAAATACCCAAAAAAATTTCTAATCTAGAAATTAGATCTATAATTTTGAATGAATTCATAACATTAGATAAGAAGATCTAAGGAATTCCCTAATGTTTTCAATCATTAATCTGTTCTTAAATTACATCATTAAAAATAGAAACATGTACTGCTGAGACTTTCAATGGAATTCATTGTGAAGAATAATGGTGAACCAATCCAAACAAGCCACCATAAAATCTATTGAAAGATTAGAATCTCTTAAAATATCCATTATTATTCCCTTTTTTCACTAATATAAACAAAAACCTACAGCAATGGTTTTGAAGCATTTGTATAGGTCTTCAGATCATTGGTATATCCTATACCAGCAGTTTGGAGAGTCGTTTCCTATTATAGTGTTGGTATTTATCTATACCAATAGTTATGTAAAACCATTTGATAGGTAATATGAAAATCATATACAAACTGTTTCCTAAAACTGTTGGTATATGTAATGTAAAAAATAATACCCAACACGGTGTCAATCCCACCACCTCCAATTTATATTCCAAGGACCTAAATAGTAACCTATTATGAATTTTGTTAACATATTTTCATAAATACATATCTACATAAGTATTTTTACATTTAGTTTATATATTTTTATTTTCCATAATAATCCAAAAACATTTAGTAATAGACATAACAATGGTTCTCAAAAAGATTAAATTTACCTATACCAATAGTTTTGATAACCATTGGTATTTGTTTTTTGATATTTTGAGATATACTAATGGGTTTGGAGATATTGTTGCCATAGGGTGGACTTATACCAATGGTTTTGGACACAAACATTGGTATATGGTCATGGTATTTGTTTTTTGATATTTTGAGATATACTAATGGTTTTGGAGATATTGTTTCCATAGGGTGGACCTATACCAATGGTTTTGGACAAAAACATTTGAATAGGGACTCTAAATCATACCTATACCAACGGTTTCTCAAAACCCATTGGTATATGGTCTCTCTCAAGTACCCATGCCAGTATTTTATCCCAAACTGTTTGTATAGGTCCATTTGTTTTGCTCAAATTTCTAATAGTGAATCTTCTTTGAACTCATTTAACCTTCTCAAATTTCATCCTAATTCATAGAATACGAAAAAAGATTCATGGTATGAGGATGGTTTTGTATATGACAGTCACAGGAGAGCATTAGGAGTTTATATCATTCCTCTATTATATCATTATATCATAACTATTTATTATTATTTATTACTAATTTATTGTTATTTAATTACTACTTTATGAATATTTATTATTAATTTAATACTATTTAATACTATTTATTACTCATTTTACTCATTATTACAAATTATGATAGATTATTTTTTAATATTACTTAATTATTGCTAATTGGATCTAATTTTAACTATTTATTCATTTTTATTACTATTTATTTCTATTTGTTATTATTTATTACTATTTAGTACTAATTGTTTCTATTTATTATTATTTATTACTTTTTTGTTCTATTTGATACAATTTATTACTATTTATGACTATTTCGTAGTATTTATTTATATTTAGTTCTAATTATTAATAATTAATAAATACTATTACTATTTATTACTAATTTTGTTAATAATTATTACTTATTATTAATATTCATTACTAATTATTACTAATTATTACTATTGATTACTATATATTTGTACTAATTATTTCTAAAAATTTATAATTATTTCTATTTATTATTGTTTATTACTATTTAATTCTAATTATTACACATTATTACTATTTATTTCTATTTACCAAAAATGTTGGGGGCATCCCCATTATTAAAAAAGAAAAGGAATGTAGCAACCCCTATTGAAATAGGTAAAGGAAACCCCATTACAAGCCCGTAGGCCTAGAGGCAGATAGTGTAACAATTTAGTGGGTCGAGAGCCTATATGGACTAAACCCATTATATAATCATAGCCAAAAGATAACATGGACACAATGCCCAAAATAAGAAAACCTGAGACAACAAAACCCAAATTAGCTCTACCGACATGCGTAGCCACCGACACAGCTCATCCACAAAACCTATCGCACCAGCATTGAACCTAAATTCCCATGAATGTACACATACATTCCCGCTACACAAACATTTTTTATCAAAAGAATCTGATATCTTTCCCCCATTTTCATCTTCTAGAGGGTCATCATCCGTCACTGTCCCTCCTTATCACAGTACCCTGTCAAACACTCATCGATAAGCCTCCCTCTAGTATTTTTTCACACCACCATGCCTCCATCGCAGTCCACATGGCCATCTCATCCCTACACAAAATCATTCCACCATCGCACCGACATCACCCCTACGATGAGTACCTAACTGAGAAACCACCCCCGTCATTTGATGCCACTATGTGCCAAATATTTGGAAAAACCAGACCATCGATGAACAAAATCTGTCGATCTAGTCTGAAACTACATCTAGATCAAAATAGAAGCCATCAAGGTTGATTGCTGCTACTCGAGACAGAATTCATATCCTCTGATGAGATCCCATGTTGCCCTCTGCATCGCTGATAGAGACAAAGTCTCCATCATCCCAAAAAGTGTTTTAGGCAATGGCGGATCAAGGATTACAATAAATGATGGATCTACATATGCTATGACATAATGATGGTCCAATATGTATGATGATGGTGTGGGATGTTGGCGGCATGCCCTAGTGTTTATCACAATCGGTGAGAAGATGGAGATGATTTTTGTGTGGGTCAATATAACCTTATGAGGTGGTGTGTGGTCTGTACGGTGGAGACTCTTCTAGCTATTGGCTTAACAGCATGGCAATGACCTCAAATAAGGTGTCACTGGTAGCATCGTGTAGGTGGGGTTGTTGATGGAGACTAGATAATAGTGTGGCATGTGGATAAGTGACATTTTCTTCTTAAGAGTGCATGACTGTGATGACACAGCTATTTGTGGTGAATTTGGTATGTGGGGACTAATAGATTTTGACTTTATGATGTGATGCAACATCGATGTAAGGTTCAAAAGTGGACAATGGTGGGAGGTGGTAGTCGGTCATGGGATGTAGGCCAAATATGATGGAGACCAACAATGTCATGGGTCTGCATTGAGTGAGACCTCATGATTCATGGTTTATTTCCAAGATTCCTCAAGATGTGTAAGGGCATGTTGGCAATAGGCTCGATCAAGCATTGACTGGAATGGGCTTCAGATGAAAGGACTGGTAGATTGGCAGTAAATATTGGCCCAAGGGTTCGATAAAATATATGTCAATGAAATTTTGGTTGGGATCCTTCAGTCTGGTTATAACACATAAAGGTTTGACACTTCTTCTATTTTTGGTGTAGCCTTATTTTTATTAATAAAATTTGAGGTCGGAGTATGCTCGGTGCGTGAACATTCCTCGAATATATATAATCATTATATATATTGTAATTAATTTAAAAAATATAGATATTGATATAAATATATTTAAATATAATAAATAATAACATAGTAAATATAATAATTATAATAATCATAAATTTATATGAATAAAATAAATATAATATAGATATATAATTCTTAATATAATGATTATATTATCAATATATAATATATATTATAAATATAAATAATATACATTTAATATAAAATAATTTTTTATATATTAGAAATTATATATTTATATGTATTTATTTTAAAATATATATATTTAATATTTTTTCAATAATAACATTATTAACAATTACAGTTTATATATATATATATATATATATATATTTATATAAATAATCCATATATTTTTAATATAAATTATATGGTTTATATGAATATGAAAATTTAATATGGTTTATATATCAACATTTATAAATTAATAGATAAATTTATTAAGTTTTATTTATATATTTAAATAATTATATTTAAATTTATAAATTTTAAAAATATGGTTTATTTAATTTTAAAATTTTGTTTATAAATATATATTTTAGAATCATATATATATATGATTTATTTAAATATAAGGAGTATTTAATTATATAATTATATATATATAATTGATTAATTTATATATAATTATATAATTATAAAAACCTTATATTTTAAATTTAATAAGGTTTATTGTATCAATTATTATATATAAATTTACATAAATATTTGTTTATAAGGTTTATTAAAAAAATTAATATCTAAAATTAACATGTTATATTTATAAGTATATAAGTATAGATTTATAATAATAGAGTTATAATTGTATAATTATAAACATAGTTACAAATATAATTAAAATTAATTTCACATTTTAATTATTAATATAGAATTATTTATATTTTTGTTAATTTATTATAACTCTTTAATTACAAATATATAGAAAATTATAGGGGAATGGAAATGAAATGGTGGGGGTGTTCTCAAATGCTATATTGAATGGCATTTTGTACTTTAAAGTTAGAACCCCACAATGCCAATCCATCCAGATCATTGGAACCCCATATAACCAAATATAAAAAACCCACACCCATAAAATTAAAAACACCCCTCTCGGATAATTTTTCCCCCTCCACCAGTTTGAGATAATATTTTAATTTACAATTAATATTATATTTTTTTTGAATATATATATGCTCATTTTCTTAATACAAGGTTAACAAATATTTTAAAAAAATATCAAAACCTGCCTCCATAAATTCTTAATGGATGGAGATTTCATCAAAAGTACCATCCTTAAACAACATATTATGAGAGATATTTAATTAACAAAAAATATGAAATTCTCATTCATAGAAAACATCAGAGGTTATACAATGGGGTAAGAGGCTTCCTTGGGAAAACAACACAACCCTCGTGGGTCATCATAGATGTATTCCATGGCCTAGATTGGGTAACCATCCACTCCAGTGATGCCGGGGTGTTGGATGTATTACTGGAAAACTACTACAATGGTGACTCCTTTTTATTACCGTAATGTAGTGAAAAAACTGGTGATGTTGATGAGCATCACCACATAAATTGTTGTGAAACATATGTAGGTGTTTTGATTGTTATGGGGGTGCTAACTCCATGTTTCCACAATTGGGAATTTTTCGACATGCTGCAGGTATTGGTAGCCACCACAAAATTGTGAGTGGGGTGATGGAGAGACTGTTGTGGGTTGTATCCTAAGAAGGAGGCCCTAAACTCATCATTCTTGAGGATGGTGAAGTCAATGGATGCCAATGAGTACGAGCGGTCACTACTGTGGTTGAAAGTCTTAATAAACTCCATGTTTTTTTGAAAATAGACAGACACCATTAATTCTGGTCGTTATCCAGGTAGTTGCAATCGTGTTCCACCACCCACCTCTCTTCCTAAACGTACAGAGAGACTATACTAAGAAAGGTGTGGCTACAGAACATGGCACCCAAGAATTTTGGGAAATCCAACACCCGGGTGAGTGCCAGGACAATGATGTGTGTTTGGTGGATCTGGCGAGCCTTGGCATGCAATCATAAGGGGTTTCAGAGGAGAAATCAGTTGTTTAGGGCATCCATAAATAATCCTCACCTAATCAAACCTTTTATATATGCACTAGGATATATTAATAAATTACATGAATCTTGACTATGAATAATTTAGTCTGAAAAAAAAATTCATGATAATAATATTATTAATTATTAGTAATTGATTTATTATTGTTATTAGAACTACTATTATTGTTCACTAAAATTTAGGCATTAAATTATTAATAATTATCACGTTATTAATCTCGTTATTGTTTTATTTTTAATTAATTTCATAATATTATTTCATTATTATTATATATGAAATTAAATATATTAATAATTAACTATTAAATAATGATTTTTATGTAAATTTATTTTAAGTTAATGTATTTATGAATACCAATATGATAAATTTTATTCACTAAATAGGGTTACAGAACTGAAAAATTAAAATAAAATAAATACAATCAGGAACTTGACAAGAGATAATAATTATAGGATAACAATTTAAGGAAAAATAAGAATTTTTTTATAATTCTATAATTAAAATGTATTCATTATAATGAAATCTATATAATAAATTCATGAAAATAATGAGATGAAAATTATAATAATGGCATTTTTCATGAATATTAATAATAATAATATAAATATTAATAATTTTCTATATTATCATATATTTATCAAATGATATCATTTATTTATAATTGTATTAATATTATTTTTATTATTAATACTATTATTACTATTAATTGTTATAATATTATCAAGACATGTATATTTTTTATAATTATTATTTAGAAATGTTTTTTATATTCACTTAAATGATATGTTTTATGTTCATGATCTATGTTTCATTTAAAAAATATATATAATTTATATTTTATAAGATATTGGAGTTACCTAGTTCTTTTATAGTCTAAATATTATGTTTGGAATAAAAATGGGTTTTTAACATCTATATTATTTCATGTTTATTATTTTGAAGAAAATATTTTTAAAATAATTATTAAATTGTTTTGATATTTTCTATAATTTCTTTTCAATTGTATATAATGTTTATTTTATATGTATTCATATTTTATCACTTGAAATAGAACAAGCCTATTATGTTTCATGTATGTATCTTTGGAAGCCCATATAATATAAACTACAATGAAATATAAAACACAGACTGAAAATATATAAAATAATTGATAATAAAAATAATTTCTAAAATATAATAAAAAAAGATTAATTTATATGGCACATCCATTAATTATTAAAAACATAACATCTGTACTTCACAAAATTATACACATAAGTTATAGTATAAATAAAATCTCATCAAAATTTTAAAAAATTATTTTACAAATAATGAATAATTTAAAATATAATTAATGAAAAAAATAATAAAAAAATAAATTATCATATTGTAAACTATTACCTAAAAATATTTCACCTACTAATGTTACCACTACTACAAAACTGGTATTTAATAGTGATAGAAGTTTTTTGCACTAGAACAACGAGCACATAAAGGTGCCAATTATCAATGTTAAAACAATAACTCGTTAAGGGTACTTTTTATCAATTATTTTCTTCTAAAAGATTTTACCCTTTAACGGTACCTTTTGATCACTTGTAAAGTGATCCTTTATCGGTGATTTTTTAGGACTAATTAATAATCGTATTAAATGCAATAATTAAATAAATAAAAAATATAAATGAGTTTATTAAAATAAAATTTAAATTCATATTAATTAAATTATTGTTGATAATAAAGAAAAAATAGATTATAATAAATTAAAATTATTATTACTAATAAATAGAAAAAATATTAAGGATTTTTAAGAGATTCACATGAGTTCCACTAGAATCACCTAGGGTTCATCATCCATGGAAGCACTTAATTAAGATGTTCTTGTTGCATCCATTCTCACTCAAGGTAGATTTCAATCACACGGTAGAATCACATATACTACACCCCTTCTTGGTCTTCACTCAAGGATTTGGAATGAGAGCTCATTAGATTCCAATATTCCCCCCTCCTCAAGGACTAGTGAAAAATTTTTGTGGATCCTTTGACGAAGCTGGCCTCAAAAGTCTCATAGATTCTCAACTATAACTCTCCTGAATAGAAATTGTGGGATGTAATGTCATTATTTTACATGATAAAGTATGGTGCTAATTATCGTATCTTTCAAAGTGGAAATTCCGAGCACATTCAGGCCTGTCAGGGTTTACATCTGGATATGTTTTAAATTTTTGAATTCTCAATTAATAGAAGAGTGGGGATGCCGATGGGTCAAAAACAATGGAGGACCGATGAATTGGGACTGGGAATCGCTGATAATTGTGGATTTTGGGAAATTAAATGTATCACCATTCCCATGGGTCATTTCCACATCCTTTTCCCCTCTAAAGAGCTCAGGTTATAGCACCATGAACCATTTTTACAGTAATTTTAATAATATGTATATAATTATTGTACATGTTATAATTATTTTAATGGAAAGAAATTAATATAAATTGGATACACTAATGGAATTAGAAAAACATGAAGAACATTTTATTTAAGACATTACATAATTACAAGGCGATAGACATTTACTAGCCTAGAAAACATATTGCAAGCCTGGGTAGCACCATTCGAAGAACACCCAATATCATCATAAGACTAAGGGTGTAACATTCATCCCTTGGACAATCCCAAATATAAAATTGCAATTCTATAAGTGTAGAAAAAAAATCATAGAGTAAAAGAGATGTATAAAACCATCTGGTAAACAGACGAAGGGATGATGATGTTGTTGGGGCCTTAACGACGTAAATATGGGTATTTATTGAACCCTTAGTTGACTGTTATAAAAAATGGCCTTTTTATTTTATTTTAGTAATCATTAGGTTTTGACCATTAGATGATTGAAAAACATTAATTTAAAATCATATTGTTAATTAATAATATTATGGACATGTAATTTTGATTATATAAATTTTCTGTAAATGGAATACAATAAATAAAATAAATATTTTTATGTAATATTCAATATATATATATATATTTGTTTGTTTTATGAATTATCAAAAGTATGATAATGGTAAAATTATGTTATAATAATTTTAAAAATAACATATTTTAATATATATATATATATATATATAAATTATTAGTGTCAATTATAAAGATATTGTTTTATAAATTCATTACTATTTTATTGCTATCAAATACACATTATTGAGATACTGAAATTATACATGTCGATTAAAAAATCATTTTGAATTATAATATATTCAAATATTAAAAAAATTCATTATTTTTTTAAATAACCATTATTAATACTTATATGTTATTAATTTTAATTCATTGAATGTTCATAATAAGGTATTTTATTGGATATTGTTTGGAAGATTTTTTATAAAGATGATTATTATTTTTATAATGTCTGATTATAAAATTATTTTGTCAAAGAAATTACAATTCCGTTTAGTTTTGAAAATAATGTTACTACTCACCTATGATGTTATCCCTAGTATAAATTATATTAAATACATTATTTTTATAATAGTGAAGGTATAATGATAATAATAATGAAGATTAATAAAAGAATAAGAAAAAACGAAGAAATGGGGGAGTGTAGGACATGAATTGCAGAACAGGGAGGCATGTGAGCTGACCTAGTTACGTCTATTTTTTTTATTAGGGGTCTCGTTTAGGTAGAGAATAGGGCCTACAAGAGACGATGTCACTATGTTTCAGGACTGACTATGTTGCTTTGGTCCAGAGGAGTCATAGTTGAAATCATGTCTTGCGGAGGGTTAGTAGCGGATGAGGTAGAGGCTTCGTGAGGCACATTCAAGGAATGTAGCCCTACTGAAGGGGATAACGAGGTCCATTCGCTGAATTTTGGAGTCCGAATGTTTTTGTAATGTTCTAAGTGTGCCAAGGGATCCGAATCTGAGAGCCGGTGGTGGTGTTTTCATCTTCGTTATCTTCCATCCATTCACTATTTGAATTATATGTAGGTAGGTGACTGCATACTATTTAGGGTTAATTTCGGATTTCAATGGACATTTTTATCCACTATTAAATTTTCTACATTCTTTTGGTTGGAAGGATATTTATCAATGTCTTGGTTCCGGATGTGTTCTGTTTTTCATTCAATTTTTTTTGTCAAATTTGATTGTCTGGGTCAACAGGGTGTTTGTGGATTAATTTGTCTTTGGTAGTTTAGTGGGTATCTATTGCAGACATTAACAAGTACGTTTATTTTATTTATGATAGTTTGTGGGGATATTTTCTAATATGATTGAATATTTTACAGAATCATTGAAAAACAAATTTGTTTATTTTATTCTGTGGTCTGTACCCACACACAAAAAGACTATTTCATATCTATAGACTGTGATTTATACTGTTTATTATATACTGTTATTTTTATGTTCGAAGTGAAAGTATTTTTCTAAAAGGTGCATAATTCTCTATCTAAAATACTATTTTAAAAAATGGTTGTTTAGACATGGTCCCTTTTAAACATTCTTTCTCATCTCTTCAATTGGACTCAAGCTTGATAATGATTCTGAAGCTCATTTAGAGGTAAATGGGATGTTATGATAATTATTTTTAATCTCTCTTTTTAAATTCATTTTTTAACTATTTAATTTATTGTAATATTTCTATTATCATGCAAATATATATTCTCATATAAGAAATGGATCATTTAATTTACATGTAAAAAACGTTTTTAAAAATTTAATGTAAGGGTAATTTATTTTATTTCTTACATGTCTTATCATTTATATGTTAATATTTTCTTAAATGCACAATTTCTATAAATGTATGTATATATGGGTGTTAGACATTAAATCTTATACTTCTAGATCATGTAAGAATTTTTTATGATATTATTCATGTATATATATATATATACACACACACATTATATTGTAATAAAATAATTAAACGTATACGAGTTTCTCAATATTCATGATCATTTAAATTTTTTATGTCTTTTAGCATCATTTTTAAAAATATATACAAATGTAAATATAAATATATTTATATATATGTATATATATATATGTATATATATATCTCCATCTCTTTGTGTTTTATGTTCTTCATGTTTTATGAGCACATTTATTTAAATTTAAATAAAATTCATTTTAAAATATAGTTGTATTTCTAATTTTAAAAGAATTTGAGAGGATTTAAATCATGTACAAAACATGATGTTTGCAACTTAAATCCATTTTATATTTTATAAATTGTGGTTATCATACTGTAATGTATATGTATGCATAATGATGATTTTCGGTCTCATATAAATGTTGTCTTGATAATTTTATGATTGCTTAAGAATATTATTTCTATAAAAAAATTATATTTTTTTGGTCATATACTCATCCATTTAATAAATTATGAAAAAGTGTGGTAAATATATTCTCTCAAGATAAAAATTTAAATGATCATTGTTATAAAATCTATTGCATGTGGAGGTCAATGGGATTTTGAGTACTTGGGTGATTGATATTATTAACAGTTGATGCTTCTTTGAATTACATTAGTTTTGGTGATAAAAAACTAACTAGGGAGTCTCATTAAATGTTCACATATATATATATATATATAATTATTATCTCCAATCCAATGTTTATTCATATTTTTGGTGTGATTCAATTTTTTTTGTGTAACAGCTGGATTGATTAAAAGACAAAATATTTTTCAGGGATTACTAATTCAATGTATGATTTCGAAATCATTATATAACTGATATATATATATATATATAATGTTTACGTTTTTAATTTTGATTTCATTTTAGCCCGACCAGTGGATATTCCCATTAATCAATGTTTTTTCTAAAACATGAATTTATTCTGCACAGATAAGTTTTTTGAATACAATACAAATATTTATATTTATATATATAAAGGAATATGTAAAAAATATCGACGAAACAATTATTTTTCATTAATATTATATTATTTAATTGTTCATAAGTTTATTATCATATTTCAAAAAATGTAAATAGCATTTTATCATGATATATTTAATGTATTGATGTTGAATATTTTTATAATAACATCCATGCGACATACCTCACATCCCTGAAAATTATATTAATTTCATTTTAAATTTTATGGATTTATTTAGAAATTGTTTAATTGTTATATTTAGTTATGATTATAATTTTTTTAATTAAAAACGTGTTCATTAAAACTTTTATGTGCGAAACATGTTCATTTGTTGTATATTTTTATTTTGAGAAGACAAAAAATATATGAATTTCTGATTGGAAGTGTATTTATTTCATCATAAATTTTTTTGATTACATAAAAAAATAATTATTTAAAGTTTGAGAATAATATTTTTTTGATATTATATTGATTAAGAATCTTTTCAAAGTGGTATGGGATAATTGAGATTGTTTAATAATTTTGTACCTAAATAACTTATCAATGTATTTCTTTTTATATATGATTAATATTTAAATAAATCAAAGTGGAATGGGATGATTTGATTTAAATACATATTTTTATTTGATACACGAGGAATTAATTTAACTTATTATGTGACTAGTGAGACTTGTTATAGCCTCTTGGTGCATCAGTAGGTCTAATGAGAAAAAGTGGAGTCTTGTCATAGGGCCTTGTTCCAACACACTTGTTAATATTGTTTATTTATATATAATTATTTATATACATAAACCATGTATATATATATTTATATAATTATATTAAAATTTTTAAATTTTCAATATAAGATTAATTTATATTTAAATATTTGTCTATATTTATATATTTTCGCTTTAATTGTATATATAATTAAATGAATAAATTATTTTCATATATGTATTATTTAATTATATAATTATATATTTAAAATTTATTTATTTATATATAATTATATAAATATAAATAATCCTTATATTTTAAATTTAATAAGGTTTATTTATATAATTGTTTATATTTCTACTTAATTAAATAATGTTTTTTGTGGTGTATTTCAATTTTTTAATAATCTAATTTAATATGTTTTATTTTTAACTGTATTAATATATATTTATAATTTTAGATATATAAATTATATAATAATAAATGTAGTTATAAATATAATTATAAATAATATGAAATAATAATTATAAATAATTATTTATTTATATTTGATAATTTATTATAATTTTTTAAATATATATATAAAAATAAATATAGGGGCCTTGGAATTACAATTGGGGGAAGTGTGCTCAACACCAAATGAAATGTTATTTTTTAAAATTTAGGTAAAACCACACAACAAAAATCCATTTGGAACTTGTGTACCACATATAACCTATATAAAAATCCCACACCAATTAAATTTAAAAACCCCCTTGGGTAATTTTACCACTTCCACTGTTGCAATATTGAAATTTATTTAAGATATATTATTATATATTTTTTCATATATTTTTTTATTTTTTTGCATAAATGTTAAAAAAATATTCGGAGAATATCAAAATTTTCCTCCATTAATATATAATTGATGGAGATTTAGTAAATAACTACCCTCACAAAACAACATATTAAGAAAAACTTTAATTAAAAAAAATCTGAATTACACATTCATAGAGACCTTCGGTGGGTTAGAAGTTGGGTAAGATGCATTCATCGGCATGCCACACAACCCCCTTGGGTCGTCACTGGTGTCATCCATGGCTTGGAATGGTTAATAATCCTCACTAGTGCTTCCATGGAGTTGGATGATACAGTCAAAAACCAGTACCACTATGATGCATTTGCAACTCCACAAAGCATCAACACAACTGTGGATGTCGATGCTTTATGGTGTTTCAATGGTGTCACCATGGTACAGGTTTCCTACTATGTCATCTAAGACCATGACATCACTAGAGATGATTATTACCCATTCAAAGAAATGTACGACACTTGTGACTACCAATGGGGGTTGTGTGGCATACCCATGGATGCCTCTTACCCCACTACGTAACCTCCAAAGGTCTTTGTGAATGTGATGTTTGGATTTTTTTTGTAAATTAAACTTGTATCGTAATTTTTTTTGAGGAGGGTGATTTTGATGAAATCTCTATCCATTAAGAATTTATGGAGGCCGATTTTGATATTTTAAGATTAAATTTTTTCCTTGTATGCAAAGAAAATCACACAAAACATATACAGACAAATATAACAAAAATTGTTAAATAAAATATTATATTAAAATAGTGGAGGAGGAAAAATTATCCAAGAGGTTTTTTTATTAATTTAATGGGTGTAGTTTTTTTATATTTGTGTACATATGGTACCCATGAACTAAATGGATTGTTGTTGTGGGGTTTAACCTGAAAATTCCAAATTTCCATTCCATGTAGCCCAGAGCACACCACCCCCACTGTAATTCCATAGCCACTGTAATTATATATATATATATATATATATATATTAAATTAAAAAAAATATAATAAATTAATAAATATAAATAAATATATTTTTTTAATTAGAATGTCAAATTATATTCAATTATAATAATTACGATATTTATAATTATATAAATAAAAATTTATAATTTTAAACCAATATTTATAAAGTTATAAATAAAACAAATAAAATTGAACAATTAAATAAATTAAATATATCTTATCAACAATTATTTATATAAATATATATATAATAATTTATATAAATAAAACTTCATAAATTTAAAATATATGGTTTATATATATTTATATATTTATTTATAAAACAGTCAATTTAAAATATATAATTTTATAAATATGTAAAACCTATATAAAAATAATTTATTTATATAACTATATATATAAAAATTCATAAAATTTATATTTATATATAAAAATTTAAATATAATTAATGTTATATTAAAAATATTAATATATATATAATTATTTAAATATATAAATAAAACTTATAAAATATATTTATTAATTTATATATATGTATATACCATATTAAATTTACATATAAATATATATATATATATAAACAATATTATTTATATTTAAAACATATAGTTAGTTTACTTATACATGTTTTGGTAGGTTTCATGTACTGGAATCCATCTTGGGATGGTGAGTAGGGTGATGGAGAGACAATTGTGGGTTGTAGACTAGGTAGGAGCCCCTGAATTAATTATCTGTGAGGTCGGTGTAGTCATTGGCTACCACGTGGTAGCAGCGGTCGTCACTATGGTTGAAATCCTTGATGAACTCCATGATTCATTTGAAAATTACCAAACAATTCTACTTCTCGCCATCTTCTAGGTAGCTCCGAAAGTGTTCAACCATCCACCTATCATGCATGAGGTAGGTGGAGACAAGATTAGAAAGGTGTGGTTATAGGACACGACACCTAGGATGATCGGGCTAGCCAACACCAGGGTGAGTTCTCGGACAATGATGTTTTCTAGGGGTATCCAGAGAGCCTTGGCATGCAACCTTAAGGGTTTCTAAAGAGTGATCTATTTATCACAACCTCCTTGAGTATGTCCCATACAATCCCTCCTTTTATATATTCTCTAGGGTATAATGAAAATCAATGCATCCTCACTATGAATAATTGTGTGGGAAAAGTAAATTCAGGAAAATAATGTCATGATATTAATATAATTAATTGTTATCAATTGTATTATTATTGATATTACTGTTATAATTATGCATTAATATTTATGCACAAAATTATTATTATGTGTCAAATTATTAATCTCGTTATTTTTGTATTCATTGATTATTTAATAATTTTATTTATTATTATTATAAATGAATATTTATATATTAATAATTAACTAATCAATAACGTTTTTGTTGTGAAAATTAATTTTTATTAAATATATTAATGAATAAAAATATGATTGATTAGTTTTTTTACATATGATTACATACCCACACAAATACAAAGAAAATGCATGCATCATGGAACTAGACAACGAATAATAATTATAGGATAATAAATAAAGGATGATAAGAATTTAATGAAAATTGACTGATTATAATAATGTCATTCTAATAAAATCATTCTAATATATTCGTGATAATAATATGATGAAAATAAAAATAATTATTTTGTTCATGAATAATAATAATAATATAATTATTAATATTATCAATATTATCATATAATTACTTAATATTATTATTTAATAACTATTGTATAAATATTATTAATACTATAATAATAATAATAATTATTATTATTCATTCATATATCGATATTTTTTTATTATTTTGAAAAACAAATATATTTATTTTTAATACATATTATGGTGTTTAGTCATTTTATTCAATTTCATTCCAATTGTAAATGTAGATTATTTTTATACGAATTAAAATTTTCTCACTTGAAACATAAAAACAAATTATTATTGAAGTAGGTAAATTTGGAAGTCAATGAAATATAAAATATAAGTTCAATCTAAAGGGAATATAAACCATATACATAAAATATATAAAATAGTTTAAAATAAAAATAATTACATAAATATAGTTAACCAAGATTAATTTATGCAGCACATACATTAATGATTAAATACATAACATTTTTACATCAAAAAATTATATGCATAAAAAATAGAATAAATAAAATCTAAATAAAATTTAAAACAGTGATTGAAAAAATATTGAAAATAAAATTAATTCCTTAAAAATAATAAACAAAATAAATAAACTTATTGAAAAATGTTACCTGAAAAATACATTACAAGTAAAAATCATATCGCTACTACAAAAGTGGAATTTACCAGCACTACCCTTTTTCATTAATTGGAATAATCACTCATAAAGGTTCCCTTTACCAGCGACAAGACGTGCACTAATAAAGGTTGCCTTTTATCAATTGTATTCATGTGCATATAAACATTACCCTTTATCAGCTCTTTTTTGCATCAAAATTGGGATCCCTTATCAGTTCTTTTTTAGGTTTGATAAAGGTCCGAATAAAATAAAATAATTTAATAACTAAATAAACAAAAATTACATCATTAAAAAATATTAAACTTAAAATTAATTAACAAACTATTTATATGAAATAATAAATTTATAATAAAAAATATACATTATGAATAATAATTAATTTTATGGGGATGAAGGACTTTCAAGAGATTCCCTCAACATCCGTTGATGACGCCTAGGGTGATTCATCCCTAGCATCTCTTAATTTGGTTGTTCTTGTTGAATCCTTTCTCACTCATCATAGATTTGAATCACACAAGGCAATCACTGATACTACACCGCTCTTTGGACTCCACAAATGGATTTGGGATTCGAGCTCATTTCATTCCAATGTTTCCCCCCTCCTCTCCGAATGGAGAAGAATGTTGTGCATCCTTTGACGAATCTGGCCACAATGGTCTCAAAGGTACTCAACTATCATTCTATTAAATTAATATCTAGGGATGAATTGTCGTTATTCTACTTGAGAAAGGATGGTGCTGATTAGATTATATTTCAATGAGATAATTCAGCGCACATTTGGGACAGTCAAGATTTACTTCTTGACGGGATTCAAATTTGTGAATTATAAATTATTAGACGAGTGGTGTTGTTGATGAGTAAAAAATGTGGGTTTCTAAGGAATTGGAAATGAGAATCACTGCTAATTAAATATTTTGTGACATTAAATGTATCCCTGTTGGGATTGGTCATTTCCACATCCTTTTCCACTCTAAAGGGCTCAACGTGTAACACCCCAGATCATTGTTACAATTGTGTAAATAATATTTCTCTAATTATTTTACTTATTATAATTATTTTAGTCTAAATAATGAAAAAAATTTGGATAAACTAATGAAATAAAAATACCACAATGAACATTTTAATTAAAACATTGATACATAATTACGAGGAAAAATACATTAACTAGCCTTGAAAACATATTTTGAGCCTGAATATCGCCACTGGAAGACCTTACAAAATCACAATGAGGCTTAGACGAGGAATTAATTTGAATTATAATGTGACGAGTGAAGATTGTAATAGCCTCTTGGTGCATCAGTAGATCTACTGAGACAAACGGGTGTCTTGGCTTGGGGCCTTGATCCAACACACTAGTTAATATTTTTTATTTATATATAATTATTTATATACATAAACCATATATTTTAAATTAAAATAAAAAGGTTTATATATATATGTATATGTATATTTTATATAGTATATATATATATATATATAAATTAATACATAAATTTAACAATTTATATATATATTTATCTAATTATATAAATATTTATATATTTTCAATATAATATTCACTTATATTTAACTATTTAGATATAATTATAAATTTTAAGTTTAATTGTATATATAATTAAATGAATAAATTATATAAATATATGTCTTATTTAATTATATAATTATATATTAAAAAATTGATTTATTTATATATAATTATATAAATATAAATAATCCGTATATATTAAATATAATTAGTTTTATTTATATAATAGTATATAATTATATTTATATTAATAATTTTTATACGGTGTTTTTCAATTTTTAATTATTTAATTTTATATATATTATTTTTAACTATATTAATATATTTTTATGATTATATATTTATAATTATATAATTATAAATGTATTTATAAATATAATTATAATTAATTTTATATAATAATTATAAATATTTATTTATTTATATTTTTTAATTTATTATAAATTTTTTAATTATATATATATATAGATAATTATAGGGGCCTTGGAATTACAATTGGTGGAAGTGTGATCAACGCCAAATGGAATGTGATTTTTGAATTATTAGGTAAAACCCCACAACACCAATCCATTTGGAACATGTGTACCACGTATATCCTATATAAAAAACCACACCCATTAAAGTGAAAAAAACCCCCCTAGGGTAATTTTTCCACCTCCACTTTTGCAATATAAAAATTTATTAAGCAAATATTATTATATTTTTTCTTCATATGTTTTTTCTTATTTTTTTCATACATTTTCAGAAAATATTCTGAAAATCAAAAAAACATTCGGCATTAATATTTAATGGATGGAGATTTAGTAAAAAATTGCACTCATAGAAAAACATATTAAGAATGAAAATTAAATAACAATAAAATCTGAATTTTATATTCAAAGAGACCATCAGTGGGTTAGAAGTGCGGTAAGATGCATTCATCGGCATGCCACACAACCCCCACGGGTCATCACTGGTGTCATCCATGGCCTGGAATGGTCAATCATCCTCACTAGTGATTCTAAGGAGTTGGATGATACAGTGAAAAATCAGTACCACAGTGCCGCATTTGCAACACCCTAAAGCATCAACACAACTATGGTTGTGGATTTTTATGGTGTTGTAAAGGCATCACCATGGTACAGGTTTTAGAATATGACATCTAAGACCATGGCATCACTGGAGATGATTATTACCCATTCAATGACATGGATGACACCTGTGACAACCAATGGGGGCTGTGTGCGATGCTCATGGATGCCTCTTACCCCACTACTTAACCTCCGATGGTCTCTATAAATGTGAAAATCTGATTTTTTTTGTTAATTAAATTTCTTTCATAATTTTTTGTTTAATGAGGGTGATTTTGATAAAATCTCCATCCATTAAGAATTTATGGAGGTCGATTTTGATATTTTAAGAATATTTTTTTACATTTTATGACAAACAAATCACAAAAATCATATATATAAAAATATAATAATAAATGTTAAATAAATTATAATATTGAAACAGTGGGGGTTGAAAATTTATCCAAGAGGTGGTTTTATTAATTTAACGGGTGTAGGTTTTTTATATTTGTGTATATGTGGTACCCAAGCACCAAATGGATTGGTGTTGTGGGGTTTTACCCCAAAATCCGATTTTTTCAATCCATTTGGCCCAGAGCACACCACCCCCATTGTAATTATGCACCCATTATTATATATATATATATATTAAATTAATAAAATATAATAAATTAACAAATAGAAATAAATATATATTTTCAATTATAATTTTAAATTTTTTTCAATTATAGTTATTATGATATTTATAATTATATAAATAAAAATTTATAATTTTAAAAAAATATTTATATAGTTATAAATAAAAATTATTAAATTAAATAATTTAATAAATTAAATAAATCTTATCAACAATTATTTATATAAATATATATATATATATATAATAATTTATATAAATAAACCTGATTAAATTTAAAATATAAGGTTTATTTGTATTTATATAATTATTTATAAATAAATATATTTTAAATACATAATTACATAATTATGTAAAACATATATTTAAATAAATTATATATATAACTATATTTATAAAAAATCCTAAAATTTATATTTATATATAAAAATTTAAATATAATTCACGTTATTTTTTAAATGTATAAATATATATATATTTATTTAAATATATAAATAAAACTTAATAAATATATTTATTAATTTATATAAGTATATACCTTATTAAATTTACACATATATAGATATATATACATTATTATTTATATTTAAAACATATAGTTAGTTTACATATACATTTTTTGGTAGGTTGCAGGTACTGGAATCCACCTCCAGATGTTGTGTAGGGTGATGGAGAGACAATTTTTCGGTGTATACTCGGTAAGAGGCCCTGAATTCATTATCTGTGAGGTCAATGAAGTCATTGGATGCCATGCGGTAGGATCGATTGTCGATATCATCGAAAGCCATGATGAACTACATGATTCATTTGAAAATTCCCAAAAAAATCAATTTCTCATCATCATCTAGGTAGCTCCGACTGTGTGCCACCATCCATCTATCATGCATTATGTAGGTGGATACATGATTAGAAAATGTGTGGTTATAGGACCCGACACCCGGGATGGTCGCGCTGGCCAACACCAGGGCGAGTGCTAGGACAGTGATGTTTTCTAGGGGTATCAGGAGAGCCATGGGCAAAAATATTAACGATTTATAAAGAGCTATTTGTTTCTCACAAAATCCTTGATTAAGTCAACTACAAAACCTCCTTTTATATATTCTCTAGGGTACAGTGAAAATTCATGCATCTTGACTTTGAATAAAGATGTGATAAAAGTAAATTCACGATAATAAAGTCATGATAATAATATTATTAATTGTTATCCATTGAATTATTATTGATATTACTATTATAATTATTCATTAATATTTATGCACAAAATTATTATTAGGTATCACATTTTTAATCTCATTATTTTTGTATCCATTTATAATTTCATTATTTTATAAAATATAATTGTAAAAGAATATATATATATATATATATTTATAATTATGTAATCAATAATTATTTTTTTTGTGTTAATTAATTTTTTTTATTATATTAATGAATACTGATATGATTAATTAATTTTTTTACATTTGTTTACATACCTACACAAATACAAAGAAAATTCATGCATCATGGAAGTAGACAACAAATAATAATTATAGGATAATAAAGATTGGATAATAAAAATTTAATGACAATTGGCTGATTATAAGAAAGTCATCCTAATAAAATCATTCTAATATATTCATGATAAAAATGTGATGAAAATAATAAAAATGATTTTGTTCCTGAATAATAATAATAATATAATTATTAATATGATCAATATTATCATATAATTATTTCATAGTATTAGTTAATAAATATTGTATAAATATTATTATTACTATAATAATAATTATTATTATTATCAATTCATATATTAATATTTTTTTATTATTTTGAAAAAAATATATTTATTTTTAATAAATATTTAGGGGTTTAGTCTATTTTTTTAATTTCAGTCCAATTTTACATGCAGACGAACATAGTTGGATATCTGGTATACAATTGCTGAGTGAGGCGACAGAGCAATTAGTCGCTTTGTGGATATCCTACGTGGCTCGAGATGGCGCGACTAATGTTTAATCACTAATAGTCACTACCATAATCCATCAGCAAGTCTAGGAGGCGCATCATGGGAAACATCATCCTCTTTAGAGGATGTAATATGGTACTAGTGGCACTATAGGAGGAAGTGTTGAAGAAGCTCCATACGTCCACTCAAGCTGTACATCTAGGAGTGGAGAAGATGTACCAGGACCTCGGAGGTCAGTAAAAGTGGTCATGAATGTATAAAGAAGTGGAAAATCTTCTCTCATAGTGCCTCCCTTTTCATCAAGTGAAGGCAATGCAACAGGTTCGAGCAGGTTTAGCTCAGCCACATGAGGTTCCAGAGTGGAAGTGGGATGAAATTTCCACATTCATCATGATAGGACTTCCACGCATGTCCAAGGGACAAGATTCCATTTTCGTGATCATTGTCTGACTCACCATGTTGGCCCACATCTTACCTATCAGATATTAGGAATCAATTGAGATCTTGGGATGCCTCTACGTACAAGAGACTGTATGGCTTCATGGAGTTCTCTTGATGTTCGTCTCTGATCGTGATGCACGTTTAATGTCCCGACACTAGAAGGGGTTGCGAGAGGCGTTCGATACACATCTTCGATTGAGAACTTCCTTTCATCCTCTGAAAGATGGTCAGACAGAGTATATCATTCAGACCCTCGAGGACATGTTGCTTGCTTGTGTCCTTGATTTCAGCCACAGTTGGGAGGCTCAGTAGCCATTGGGGGAGTTCATGTACAACAATATCTATCAATCCACCATTAGTATGGAACCATTTGAGGAATTTTACGGTCAGTCGTGCAGATAAAAACTGTGGTCGACTGACCCAGGGGAGTCATCACTCATGGGACTAGAGATTGTACGGGATAACATGGAGAAGCTGGATATCATTTAGGAGCAGATGAAGACTGCATAAAGCAAGCATAAATCATATGATGACATGAGATAGAGACCTCTTGTGATTGAGGATAATGACTATGTATTTCTATAGGTCTCTCTCAACAAGCGTTTTAGAGATTTGGCTATCGCGACATGTTATCTCTGAGGTACATAGGACCCTTTCAGGTTCTCAACATGGTTTTTGATGTGTCATACCGCCTAACCCTTCCCCCACAGTGTCATTGTGTGCCCGACAGTTTCCACATATCTAGATGAGGAGGTATGTGCATGAAATTTCACATAAAATTGACTGTGTATAGCTACATATCAAGGACTGGGTGATGTTTTCATAGGATCTAGTAGATATTGAGGATCAACAAGAGAGATTCCTTCATGGGAGATCAATATTAATGTATACGTTCATTCGAAGAACAAGAACATCTAGGAGATCACAAGGCAGTGGGAGGCTCATATTCATGCTCAGTACCCCCACATATTTCCCAAGTCTATATTGTATCCTTTTGGGATGCAAAGCACTGAGGTTAGGAGAATGTAAACACTATGATTTTTTCATGTAATATTCTTTGTTATATAGAAATATTATGAGTCTTCCATATTTTACGGCTTCTGATTCCGAGGCCGAGAGTGGCCAAAATGAATATCTGAAAATTCATTAAGTACGTTCAGTTAATATGTGAGCTGGAAATTGTATCTTTTGAACTGGAGATTAGAATTCAAATCTGAGGACACCGTTGAACTCATAGCACTTATATTTGCTTAAGAGAGCATTCACCTCGTCTGTAGTAGGTCGAGGGAGGATGTTGGTTTTTATGGTTTTTTATTGGAGAATTGAAAATAAATAAAATAAATAACTTATATTATTTTTTTCCTTTTCTCTTGAAACTTATATTAGAAATTTTAGTGGTGGGGACCACCTGAGGAGGTTGGGAATTAAATTCCTTACATTAGATACGCAGTTATAAGTGGTGTAACACTTGGAAACCTCCCCTTAATCACTTCATTTAATATTTAATTATTAAAGTCATTAATCTTCATTTGGGAGGAAGGCTCCTCACTTCCCATGGTTGGGTTGGAAAACCTCCTAGACATTTGGTTGGATGACTCTCAGTGGTTGGAACATGGATTCCACAGTGAAGAACGAATATCTCTCTAGATCAAGAATGTTGAATCGGAGTTGGAGTGTGGTTCGGAAGCATGTTGCAGGAGTAACGAACTCTGGCATCTCCTTCATCATCTTCATCTACTTATTCATGACATCTCCAACGAACCATCAAGGATGAGAATTATTAATATTTATAATAATGATGATTCATTGTTTTAAATCTATGAACTGGCCGCTATAAATCTAACACTGAACATGCAGGACAAATAGACACAGTCTGATCCCTCTACTACTACGTTGTTTGACGAGTTCTTTAACGATGATAATTCAGGTTGAGAGAAACTCGACCCTGATGGGATAGATGAAAAGGAGACATTCTAGGACATATAATGATTCCTTCAAATTAAATAACAGGCCACCATAGAACGCTCGATGACCTTTAGAAGACTGACGGCAACCGGTGTCAGCGACCGGCACCGGCTGGGTGCTGGCAGCGGCTGGAACACCAGTCGGTCGTGAGGGCGGAGGTGGTGCAAATGCACCACCGAAGGTGTCCGAGACCCAGTGTCCACGACATTGCAGGTTGGAGGTCCGCACTTCGGCCGACCATAGAGGAAACAGTGACACATTTCGCCGCTATTGGTAGGGTAGTCAGCCAGAACCCCTCCTTGTCTCGTCACATAAAGCAGGACCCGCTCTGTCAGTCCTGCGAGCCAGCAGTCGGCGCCACTTGGCGCTTCCGGGTTGTCCAGAACCCAACTTCCTTCAGGCCATTCGAGAATATCGGGGTGAGCCTCCCATCGGTGGAGGCTAGGGTGGGCCCCTCCATGGCGGGCCACCCCCAACGCGCACTGCACCACTGACTTCCCAGCAGACCATATCGCAGGCCAAGCCCAACGGGCCAAGCCACCCCCCATGAGAGTTGGGCCAAACCGAAGCCCCATGGGCCAGACCATAGCCCAGTGGGCTGGACCCGCAATGGTCTCGCACATTTGGGTCGGACTCGATCTGAGTCGGGTAGGGCCGTGTCGGTCCGAGCGGGTCGGACTGGACCCGGGCTCAGTAGGACAACGATATGCCTTTTTGGCCATATCTTGAGAACCAGGTGTCCATTTGACGTACCCTCTATGGTGCCAAAATCATTGGATTGAGTTGGTGCTTTTGGTATATTACACTTGTATTTTGGATGATGTTGGATTATAGCCAGGTTGGATCGAACCCGAATCTTACCAGGCCGTTGGAACGGAAACGCTAAAAAAATACAGAATGAGCGTCCGATTGACACGCTGTCAGTCGCGTTGGGTCCCTTATGACATGACATAACGTTGTGATACATCTTCATTGAACATAGTGGAATTTGAATTATCGAATTATGTATTGAAGAGAGGATCCTCCCAGAATCAAGCATGCTTTCTATGAGAACCCTGTCATTGGTTGTACATGAAGAATATTCAGATCATGTGTGGGTCATCTTTGGTTCCTCTATGGGTCAGAATCTACCGATCCTGTGTGGATTGATCTTGTGTGGCTCGACAACATAGCTTCTTGATGATGTAAGATGATCTAGCAATACACCTAATCATCTATACTTATGTACATTAGTTATACCTAGTGTGAGATGAGTCTTTACCTTTGTGGTATCATTATGTGTTATTTTACCTACATGGTATTCGTTCTTTTGTGGAACAATTGTTCTTTTGGTTAAAGAGTGGGCTATGTGTTCCCCTTGAATTGGTTGGGTTTCATGTTAACTTAGGTATATGTATGGGCTTATATATATGTAGTTTTGATTGTTGCTTCGTGATTTGTAATTGTTGTCTTACTTTTTGGATTATCCTCTCTATATATTGAGAGACCTTTTGGTGTCTCGGGGTCCCTACCATGTATTGTTATACATACCCATGCATGGGCTACGACAGCACCTTTTTGATTCTTATGCAGACGAAGGAAATCATTGATTGAGGATGAGGGTACCAGGACTGGAGACTACTTGTAGGAGGACCATTAGACGAGACCAACCATAGCGATGACCGTTTGAGTGATGTACCTACCATTCAGGTCTGATCCTTGGTGGTTTTCACTGGAGTTGTTTTTAGTTTTACTTGTACATTCCATTTGGGCTTGTATTCTGTACCCATTACATTCTACACTCACTATATTTACTATATAGTTTACTTTGTGCTTGTATCTAACTATTTTCTTGGATTGTGGGAGTTGCAGGTTAAAAAGAAAATGCCTTCCCAATTTTGGGATATGCCTTTTCAGTGCTAGTCGATAGCCCCCAGCCTCTAGAAGGCAGGCAGGGGGTAGTCATGACACGAGCCATGTGCGATGGGTCCTGATAATGTATGTCAATATTGGGTTGCAATATTGAAATCCACCAAATCGTAGTTAAGCATAAATAAAAAATGATAATTGATAGACATTTCATCATCATCATTTCCTTTATTATGTTCAATAAGGTTGTTTTTTGAGGGATATTTTGAGTGAAAATAATGATAGCAATAATACAATATTTCCTCCTATAATGATGATTCCCTAATTGATCCTTCAACTGATTCATTATTACATAATTTTTCTTCAATTGTTGTTTACAACTCTCAAATGGGTATATGTATCGGAACAAAATCATACCTATGTATTTTTCTATATACACCAAATGTAATATCAAATGTCACATTAAATCAATATTATATAATGGTAAGACTTTTTCTAGATTATATCAAATTAAAAAAACATCTTCTTATATTCATCTTATTTCATCATAGTTTATTTTCGCATCACTAATGTCAATGAAATGATATGATATTTCCATTATTGTATCAGAAATCATAGAATTTAGAAAAACAATAAATCCAATCAGTGGAATTATTTCCATTATATATTGACAATATTGAATATTTAAGACAGTATTATGACTATTTTAGACACATCAAGACAAATTAGAAAATAAACCATACAAAAACCAAAAATCATCAATCCACTAAAAAAATAAATGATTTCATTTGGAAATTATATAATCTGATTTTGTATTCATTAACATCTATGATTAGAAATTTTCACGTTATTAAGGAGTTAGTTTCTTGGAAATTTGTGAAAGATCTAATTGTGACTTTAACATATATTTGGTATTACTAGGTGTGTCTAAAACGATATAAAACATATTATCAAAATTTATATTCTCAATATGAATTACCTGCAACGTGTTACAAGACAATAAATTGGACCCATATTATAAATACCAAATAATTCCATCTTTTATCAAAATTATTCTTTATCCAAAAATGATTTATTTTTTTGCTTCCTTATGATTCATAGAAAATTAATTATAACGAATGAACACAAAATTTTCTCTATATCTATGTTAGATATCATTGTTGACGGTCCATATCATTCAATTATAATTTTTTTTAAATATATTTATTCCTCCTAAAATTATGATTAGTAGGAATAAATCTTCCATTACAGTGGAAGAAAAAAGTTTTCTTCTATTTATGACAATAAACTCTATGATGTCTATAACATAATACGTACATGATTTTAGACCATGTGTACTCCATCCTGGTAACATGCCATGTGTTTTGAAGTCAATAATTTTCTACATCTATTCATCTTTCATAAGGAATTTTTTTTCAAAAACATCTTACATACTGACACCATTAATCTACATTAAATTTAACTAATCAATCAATGATTTCAAACACACATCAATATTACATTTCATATGTATTGAAAAAAAATATGTTAATAATGATATATGGATCATTCATATACAAACAAGAAGGTATATTTTACAGAGTTATAAAGAACAAGCCCTGAATATTATTGACTACCGTATGAGTCCAATGGATATAAACCGTAAGTAAAAAGACTGAATCACACATTTTGACCTACTAATGTAAAAAAAGAATGTATATCGTTAAAATGAATCCATGAATCACCATTAGTGGAATGTTTAACGACTTTACTATTTGAAATATTAATTTTCTTCCATGAAATAAATGACACTATGTGTTGAGACAAAAATAAATGATTCAATATGTGTGTAAGAGGGATATACCTCAACTTCTTTAAAGGAATCAATCCAAACATCCCTAGTTGATCCTCTTTCTTCCTCAATTTCTACATGTAGGACAACTAAATAATGAAGCATTTTCATCACAATACAACATGAAATTATTTTGACATGATTGAATCTTCTAATAAAAAAGAACCAAAAAATTAACATACCTCTCAAACTCATAAAAATGTAATGAAAACTTATTTCCTCCAGGAATCATTTTTTATCCAAGGAAAATATCTGATCAGAACAAATATTTATCATTCTGTTATCTAAATATACCACCATTAATTTTGAAACCACATAATATTTATTATCTTATACCTGGGGTACAAGGAGTCCTCGACACACTACTATAAATAATAAAATTTAGATGGAATCAACTCATATGTTAAATAAATATCATCATGGTTTTCTGTTCGTTGAAAAGATGGGCCAACCAAGTCATGTATTGTAGTTTGAGACCACGATTGATCTAAAATAAATTTTTTGTAACATCCCTAGAACTACATTCACCATGTTCATACAAATAAATATAATATTTTTCAAAAACAAATCACAATATATGACCCTAAAGTTTTAAAATGTGTTAGACATCGTCATTTCACATTTCATACATGGACACCTAATTGTCCCATAAAAAAACATTTTCTTTTGATGAAGAAAATGATAAAAATGATTCAAAACCCTCAATATATATAAGATTCTTATCAGAACTATATTGATTTGTGTGGTGATTTATCCATTCACTATAATGTTTTAAAAACTATGGTTGACTTCTGTGCGCCATCGTACTATAAGGAATATAAAATGAATATGTTTTTAATGATTAATTTTATATAAGAAATTTTAGATTAAAAATGTAGTAAAAATTAATTAATCCTAATATATGTATATATATATATATTATTCTATCTATTTACACCTAAATTTTACAAATGACCATTAATTTTTAATAATTATTATTAATTATTACTAATTAATTTTATTTACTACATATTAAATCAAATTAACACTATTTAATGATATTTACTAAATATTACTATTATTTACAAATTGTTACAAATTATTAAAAATTATTTATAATTATTACTAATTCTAAAAAATTAGTAATATTTATTACACAATATTACTAATTATTACTAATTAATGACTATTTAATATTAATTACTAGTAATTATTACTCATTTATTAATAATTTATTATAATTTTTTACAAATTTACTATGAATTATAACTAATTTTTACTATTTATTATCATTTGTTACTAATTAATACAATAAATTTCTAATTATTAATATTTATTACTATTAATTACTATTAGTTACTAATTATTACTAATTATTACATGTTTTAATTACTTATTGCCAATTATTACTATTTGTGACACTATTAATTTTTTAAAATGTTTGAGTCTCAAAGGAATCATTTATTTAATGATAAAAGTCCAATAATAGAAAAACATTAGAAAAAAACTGGACAATCAAAAATGAGCATAGAATGGCATCTGCGTAATCAAGGGAGAGTGCTCATAATATGATTATACATTTGACCACCACTTCCAAATCGGTGTCTTCCCCTCCTCCAAGAGATGGCTTGTATCCAATGTCCCCCACCCTCTTCTTGATATTTCATTAGTCTCAACAACGTGCATGAATTTATCTCCAGATTGATCAGCATTTGCCTCATTGTCACTATTGGAAAAAGTATGCAATTCATTAGAGTTATGATTCATTCCTATTATACTACACATTTTGTTATTAGTTTGATGTTTGGCATAAATATAAGGAAATGATTATTTCCTAGATACATTTTCATTTTTAGATACATCAGGATCCAAAACAACAACATCCGAATCAACTAAATCTTTTGAGGCATCAGTTGTAGCATGAAAAGTCAAGGTGTTGAAATTGATGTGATGACTGGATGTCATTGATTCTAAATCATCCAACAGTCTTAGAAAATATGGGAAGGAAGGGACAACTCCTTCCAATTCTAGACATTCGATGAACTATATCAGCTATTCAGAACTGCATCCAAAGGCTGCTGTAAAATATGGATATTTGGAGTGAACATGACACATCAGGCAGTTTTTATAGAAGACAACCAAGATAGAATTTTATTACAATCCCCAAATATATTCCCAACAAAAATTATTTCCTTTTTGTGACCAAGAACCATTGGAGGACTAGATGAAATCCGTGAATAACCCAGGTTCTCTAAAGTTACCTTAGGGTTAACAGGTAATTCCTTCATAGATAAGCCTAATGACCTTTTAACTCTTTTTACATTATTATACATACACTACTCAAAAGACATATAATTCTATGTTTTATACTACATGGAATTATATACTTCAACTTTTTCCTTTCCATCGCTATTTCTAAAAGAGACCAATGCTTTATCTTTACAGTAGTTGTGGCCTATAGCTATATGTTATTCTATTTCAATGGCCACCTAATTGTCATATAATTTATAAATGACATGATAATAAAAAAAGAATTTATATGTTGAATCATTAAATGATACTCCATTAACAACTAGATGGTCATAATAATATTCCAACCATGATTGGGACCTAGTGTTATCCTTTGTGGTAGACAAAATATCCAACTATTGTGAAGTATTAAGAGGATCCTCATTATTAGAATTAATAGTATCCAAATTAGAAGACAATATCATATTATATTCATTCATGACATCTACAATAGGGTTAATAACCACTTAACAATAAATTTTTTAAGATAAAGTAGAATCATGTTACTGGTAAACTGTAGAAGTCCCTAAAATAAAATTACTCACAACCCCCATAAAACACCCTTCATTAATATTGTTCTCCTGAATGGATGGATAATCATTTAAAAAATGATCTTATTTTAACAAAACTAAGCTTAATGTCCTTTAAAGTTACAATTTTATCAAATTAAATATTTCATGAATGAAGAAAACTCCTTCCTAGTGGCATTACAATAATAAAAAAATTGTAAATTTCAACAATTCAATACAGATATTAATCTCATCATTTGGAGTCGAGGAAACAACTCGATAAATAAATGAGATCATTAATAGCTATAAATCGAGACATCGGCATAGTTCCCAAATGATATAAATTTATTGGAATTGTCTAATATAATTGGAAAACATGCAGCTAAAGTGATGATGATCAAAATTTCTAGGTGCCACAGGACACGATTATGAACAAAAATTCAAACCAAAATTGTGCATATGTATATATAAAATCATTATGATTAATATTTATACTCTATTCATAGAGTCTCAAAATTCTGGAATCATGATTAACAGAGCATGTTCTCAATTCATGCCCTTTTTCTACTATAGAGGGTAATAATAGAAAAAAACCCCATGACCTAATGATAAGTATTTTATGTCATAAATACCCAAGAATATTTCTATTCAATAAATTAGATCTATTATTTAGAATGAATTCATAAAATTAGACAAGAATATTCTTGGAATTTGCTAGTGTTTTCAATCATCAATCCATTCTGAAATGACATCATTCAAAATTGAAACATTTACTACCGAGCCTTTACATGTAATTAACTGCGAAGAATGATGGTGGTCCAATCCAAACAAGCCACCAGAAAATCCATTGAAAGATGAGAATCTCTTAAAATCTCCATTTTTATTCCCTTTATTCACTAATATAAACAAAAGCTTACACCAATGGTTTTGAACCATTGGTCTAGGTCTCCAGATCATTGTTATATCCTATACCTACAGTCTAGAGTGTTATCGGCTATTATGGTGTTGGTATGTATCTATACCTATAGATATGTAAAACCATTTGATAGGTCATATGAAAAACATATACCAACTATTTCCTAAAATTGTTGGAATATGTAATTTAAAAAATAAAACCCAACTTGGTGTCGATCCCAACACCTCCAATTTATATACCAATGTCCTAACCAGTAACCTATTATGACTTTTGTTAACATATTTTCATAAATACATATATGTATATTCTTAAGTATTTTCACAGTTAGTTTATATATTGTAATTTTCCAGAATAATCCAAAAACATTTAGTAGTACATATATTAATTGTTTAAAAAAAAGTAAGGTACCTATACCAATAGTTTTGATAACAATTGGTATTTGTTTTTTGATATTTTGAGATATACTAACGGTTTTGGAGATATTGATTCCATATGGTGGACTTATACCAATGGATTTGGACACAAACAATGGTATAGGGTCTCTACATCATACCTATACCAACAGTTTCTCGAAAACCATTGATATAAGGTCACTCTCAGGTTCCTATGCCAATAGTTTGTCCCAAACAATTGGTATAGATCCATTTGTTTTGCTGTTATTTCTAATAGTGAATCTTCTTTGAACACATCGAACCTTTTCAAATTTCATCCTATTTCATAGAATATGAGAAAAGATTTATGATATGAGTATTTTTTAGTGTATCACAGTCACCGGAGAGAACTAGGAGTTTCTCTCATTCCTCTATTATATCACTATATCATTACTATTTATTATTATTTATTACTAATTTATTTTTATTTGGTTACTAGTTTATGAATATTTATTATATATATATTACTATTTATTACTATTTATTACTATTTATTACTAATTATTACTCATTATTACAAATTATGATTGATTATTATTGATTACTACTTAATTATTGCCAATTGGATATAATTTTTTCTATTTATTACTATTTATTACTATTTATTTCTATTTATTTCGATTTGTTATTATTTATTACTATTTAATACTAATTGTTTCTATGTATTATTATTTATTACTTTTAGTTCTATTTGATACAATTTATTACAATTTATTACAATTTATTACTTTTTAGTACTAATTATTAATAATTATTAAATACTATTACTATTTATTACTACTTATTAAAAATTTTGTTAATAATTATTACTTATTAATAATAGTCATTACTAATTATTACTAATTATTACTATTTATTAATATTTATTTTTTCAAATTATTTCTAATTACTAATAATTTTTTCTATTTATTATTGTTTATTACTACTTAATTATAATTATTACAAATTATTACTAGTTATTTCTATTCACCAGAAATGTTGGGGGCTTCCCATTATTAAAAAATAAAATGAATGTAGAAACCCGTATTGAACCAGGTAAAGGAAACCCCACTAATAGCTGATAGGCCTAGAGGCACATAATGTCAAAACTGAGTGGACCAGGAGACTAGAGTGACTAAACCCATTATATAATCATGGTCAAAAGATCACATAGACACAAATCCCAACATAAGAAAACCTAAGACAACAAAACCCTAATCATCTCTACCGACATGCCTTGACACCGACACTACTCATCCCCAGAACCCATCGCACCAGCATTGAACAGAAATGCCCATCAATATACATATATGTTCCCGCTATACAAAGGTTGTTTACCAAAATAATCGGATACCTTTCCCCCATTTTCATCTTCTAGATGGTCTTCGTCTGTCATTGTCCCTCCTTACCACAGTACCCTCTCGAACCCTCATTGATAAGCCTCCCACTAGTAATTTTTACACACCACCCTGCCTCCATCGCTCTACACATGACCATATCGTCCCTACACAAAACCATTCCACCATCGAACCAAAATCGCCCCTACGATGCGTACCTAACTGAGAAACCACCCTCGTCATCAGATCCTGCTATGTGCCAGATATCTGGAAAAACTAGACCATCGATGAACCAAATCTGTAGATCTAGTCTGAAACAACATCTGGAACAAAATAGAAGCCATCAAGGATGACTTCCGCTACCCATGACCTAATTCGTATCCTCTAATGAGATCCCATGTGTGGGGACCACTCCCATTTTGGGAGTCATCATTGTCGGCAGCAGCCCACAGCGGGTTCATCTTTGGTGGGCAACATGGTGGGCAGCATGGTGGGTAACAGGCAGCATTGAAGCTGCTAATATTGATGCAGTCGGTGGGGAGGAAGTTTCAATGGTAGATGATCTACCCTCCAACTACCTGCTTTTTCTTCCTGTATTTTAACGGGATTGAATCCCTTGTGTAGTATGTGGTGTAATCTGTGATTGTGTGATCCTCCATGATTATCCGGAGATAAGGGAATAGAGAAGCATCCCTGTTTCTCATGTGGGCATGGGAAACTCTCCGAACCACGTTACATTGTGTGTTGCTCTGTTTTGATTCCTTTTTGTGTGTTTGAGGTATCACACACATCCATTGTGCCCCAACAAGTGGTATCAGAGGAGAGTCGAAGCGAATAGAGTTGAACCGGCAAGGCAACAATGAGTTTTCCGGTGGACAGAAAATTGAAACTGGTTGGAAAAATTTTCCAAGGCCAGATCTGTGAAGAGGACTGCGAGGCGATTCCAACGGCGCAAATGGATATGAAAATGGAGTTGAAACGAGCCCGGTAGGCTCAGTCAAAGTTTGGTCAAACCAACGGGTGAACAACACACTGTGCTGAAAGAGACGACACTATTCATGTCACCAGCAACAATTCCGGCAAGATTCTGACGGGAATTCCAACATGCCACGTCAGCTCCACATCAGTATGTGATTCGGACCATTGAGTTTGTTTTGGCGATATCTCTACCAATCGACATCCGATTTCGGTGATCCAGGAGTCGATTTCAACTATATAGACCATTCTAGACACATCCATATGGTTAGTTTTTCAAGATTAGTACTCTATCAGTTGGTTTCAGAAAGGTGAGACATCAAAGGTGGTGATTGAGTTTTGCAACGACGACGATGGCTGGTGGTGGAGCACTACCAAGATTTGATATCAAGATGTTCGATGGTTGAAATAATTTCAGCTTGTGGAAAAGAACAGTGAAGGATATTTTGGTATAGCAGGGCATGATCAGACCGTTGATAGGAGAAAAGCCCGAGAAAACTAGCGTCGATGATTGGGAAGAACTCGATATGCGGGTCATCAGCACAATTTGGCTATGTTTGTATAATGAGGTAAAGTACTCGTTATTGGATGAGACATCACCGAAGGAGATCTGGAAGAAGTTGGAGTAGCAGTATATGGAGAAGTCTCTCACCAACAAATTTTTCCTGAAAAAGAAATAGTACCAACTGTGCATGGACGAGGGAATGAATTTGTTGGATCACACCAACGAATTAAACAAGATCCTGATGCAGTTATTGGGGATCGCTGTGAAGGTTGGAGAGGAAGATAAATCTCTTTTTATTTTATCATCCCTACCAAGCTCATTTGATGGACTTGTGACCACATTTTTCATGGGGAAGTACACATTGAAGTTGGATGATGTGATGGAGTCGCTTCATGATTCGGAAGCATTTCGAAAACCTGTGATGCATTCAGGTGAGCAAATCATGGCGATGCGAGATGATCAGCAAGGGAGGAGCTGATATCGGAAGTCAGAAGGTTAATAATGGTCGCCAAAATCAAGGGGATGTGATCTTAGTGAAATCATGTGTTTCTGGTGTGAGAAGAAGGGTCACTATAAAAGTGATTGTGGAGAGTACAAACGGTACGTTGCTGGAAAAAATAATTTTAATGTGGGGGATGTGAACATCATATGATTATCAGTAGATGATGAAATCTGCGTGAAAACAAGAATCTTGCACTCAGATGAGTGAGTTTAACAAGGAGAAGTGATGTTTCATTAATGATAAAATATTCAGGTACATGAAGCGGGAATGTCATTTTTTGAGGTGGAAGAATCAGCGGGCTCAAAATCCAACGAAAGATGGATGGGTTCTGGATTCTGGGAGCTCGACACACATATGTACGATGAGAGGTAATTTTATACTTTTCAACAGGTTCGAGACTCGGTGAGACTTGGTGATGGGTTAACATGTGATGTTCGAGGAGTCGGTATAGTAAAATTGAAGGCAACTGATGGAGGAATTCAAAAACAGGCTGATGTGAAATTCATTCCGAGGATGAGACAGAACCCGGTATCATTAATCAGGCTTGATGCAAAAGGGTTCAAGATTTTCGTAGTAGGTGGAGTGTTGGAAGTCTCACGTGGGGATGTAGTGATGTTTACTGGGATGGAGTCCCAAGGGTTGTATCATTTTATGGGGACCGCAGTCAGCACGAGATCCAGTGAAGATGGTGGAAGTTCCATATCATCTGGCGTGAAGATGCGTGTTTGATTTTATGATGACATTTTCAACACCTGTAAGAAGAATGCAGATCTGGTTTATATCCAAAATTGGTGTTGACGGATAGATTTGTGGGGACCACTCCCATTTTGGCAGTCATCTTTGTCGGTAGCAGCCTGCAGCGGGTTCATCATTGGTGGGCAACATGGTGGGAAGCATGGTGGGTAGCATCCATCATTGAAGCTTCCAATATTGAAGCAGCCAACGGGGAGGAAGTTTCAAGGGTAGATGAGCTACCTTCCAACAACATACTTTTCTTTCCGGTATTTAAACGGGATTGAATCCCTTGTGTAGTATGTGGTGTAATCTGTGATTGTGTGATCCTCCGTGATTATCCAGAGAGAAGGCAATAGAGAAGCGGACATGTTTCTCCCATGGACATAGGCAACTCGCCGAACCACATTACATTGTGTGTTGCTCCATTTTTTCTTTCTTTTTTGTGTGTTTGAGGTACCTGACACCTCCACTATGCCCCAACACCTTGTCGCCACCTACATTGCTGACAGAGAGAAAGTCTCCGCCTTTTCTAATAGTGTGTTAGGCAATGGCGGATCAAGGCTTACGATTAATAAAGTATCTACATATGTGATGACATCATGATGGTCAAATCTGCAGGAGGATGGTGTGGGATGTTAGCAGCATCCTTCAGTGTTGCTCACAATAGGAGAGATGTCGGCGATGATTTGTGTGTGGGTCAGTGTAACCTCATGGGGTGGTGTGTGGTCTCTGTAGTGGAGACTCTTCTTGCTATTGGTGGAACAACATGGAAATGACCACAAATAAGATGTCACTAGCGGAATCTTGCAGGTGGTGTTGTTGATTGAGACCATAAAATAGTGTGGCATGTGGATAAGTGACATTTTCTTCTGAAGAGTACAAGACAGTGATAACACAGCTATCTGTGGTGAATTTACTGTGTGGGGACTAACCGATTTTGACTTCTCGATGTGATCCAACGTCGATGTAGGGTAAAAAAGTTGTCAATAGTGGAAGGTGGTAGTCGGTCATGGGATGCGGGATGAACAAGATAGTGACTGATAATGATATGGGTCTGCGATGAGTGAGACCTCATGATTCCTGGTAGATTTTTGAGATGCCTCAGGATGTGCAAGGGCACGTTGGCAATAGGCTCGGTCAAGAATTGACTAGAAGTGGCTTTAGATGACAAGATCGGTAGATTGGCATTCCATATTGGCCCAAGGGTTTGAAAAATTATGTGTCATTGTAATTTTGGTTGGGAACCTTCAGTTGGGTTATAACACTTAAATGTGTCACACTTCTTCTATTTTTGGTGTAGCCTTATTTTTATTAATAAATTTTTAGGCCGGAGTATGCTCGGTGCCTTAACATTCCTCGTATATATATTATCATTATATATATTATAATAAATTTAAAAAATATAAATATAAATATATTTATATTTAAATATAATAAATAATAATATAGTAAATATAATAATATAATAATTATAAATATATATGATTATAATAAATATAATATAGATATATAATAATAAATATAATGAATATATTTTTAATATATTATATATATTATAAATATAAAAAATATACATTTAATATAAAATAAATTTTTATATATTGAAAATTATTTATTTATATGTATTTATTTTAAAATATATATTTTTAATAATTTGGTAATAATAAAATTATTAACAATTACATTATATATATATATAATTATTTATATAAATAATCCTTATATTTTTAATATAAATTATAAGGTTTATATATATATATATAATATGGTTTATATATATTCATATATAAATTAATAAATATATTAAATATGTTTTATTTATATATTTAAAAAATTATATTTAAATTTATAAATTTTAAATATATGGTTTATTTAATTTTAAAATTTTATATATAATTCTATATTTTTAAAATATATATATATATATATATATATAATTATATAACTGAATTATTTAAATATTCGGAATATTTAATTATATATTTATATATTTACTATTGATTAATTTATATATAATTATATAATTATAAAAAAACCTTATATTTTAAATTTAATACGATTTATTGTATCAATTGTTATATATAAATTTACATAAATAATTGTATATAAGGTTTATTAAAAAAATTTAATATATAAATTTTAGATTTTATATTTATAAGTATATAAATATTGATTTTTAATTATAGAGTTATAATCATATAATTATAAACATAGTTACAAATAGAATTAAAAATAATGTGACATATTAATTATAAATATAATATTATTTATATTTTTGTTAATTTTTTATAATTTATTACTTATAAATATATAGATAATTAAAGGGGAATGGAACTGAAATGGTGGGGGTACGCTCAAACGCTAAATTGAATGGCATTTTTTAATTTTCAGGTAGAACCGCACAATGCCAATCCATCTAGATCTTTGAAACCCCATACACCCAAATATAAAAAACCCACACCCCTAAATTAAAAAACTCCCCTCTTGGATAATTTTTCCTCCTCCACCATTTTTTTATAATATTTTATTTTACAAATAATATTATATGTTTTTGAATATATATATTCTCATTTTCTTCATAAAATGTCAAAAAATATTATAAAAATTTCAAAATCTGCCTCCATAAATTTTTAATGGATTGAGAATTCATCAAAAGTACAATCCTAAAACAACATATTATGAAAGATATTTAATTAACAAAAAATAGGAATTTCACATTCATATAAAACATCAGAGGTTATACAGTGGGGTATGAGGCTGCAATTAGAAAACCCCACAACCCTAGTGAGTTGTCATAGGTGTCATCCATAACCTAGAATGGGTAATCATTCACTCGAGTGATGCTCGAGGGTTGGATGTATTACTGGAAAACTACTACAACAATGCCTAATTTTTAGTACCATAATGCATTGAAAAAAACTGGGGATGTTTATGGGAATCACCACATAAATTTCCTTGCAACATTCATAGGTGTTTTGATCATTATGGGCGTGGTAACTCCATGTTCCCTAAAATTGGAAATTGTCGGCAAGTAGCAGGTATTGGCATCAACCACTGAATTGTGAGTGGGGTGATGGAGAGACTATTGCGGGATGTATCCTTGGTTTGAGGCCCTAAGCTCATCGTTTGTGAGGTTGGTTATGTCATTAGATGCCAAGGAGTAGGAAAGGTCACCCATGTGGTTGAATGCCTCAATGAACTCCATGCTTCTTTTGAAAATACACAAACATCCTTACTTCATGTCCTCATCCAGGTAGATCCAATCATGTTCCACCACCCACATCTCTTCTTAAACGTACAAAGAGACTAGATTATGTAAGGTGTGGCTACAGAACATTGCACCCAAGAATGTCTAGAAAGACAACACCCGGGTCAGTGCCAAGACAATGATGTTTTTTAGGGGATCTGCTTAGCCTTGCCTTGCAATCATAAGGGGTTTCAGAGGAGTGATCAGTTGTTCAAGGCATCCATAAATAAGCCTCACCCAATCGCACCATTTATATATGCACTAGGATATAAAAATAAATTACATGAATCTTCACTATGAATAATTGAGTCTAAAATTATTATCATGATTATAATATTATTAATTATTAGTAATTGAATAATTATTATTATTAGTACTATTATTATAATTCATTAATATTTATGCACCATATTATTAATAAGTATCACATTATTAATCTCATTATTGTTTTATTTGTAAATAATTTTATAATATTATTTCATTATTATTAAATATGAATTTAAATATATTAATAATTTATTATTAAATAAGGTTTTTTATGTAAATTAATTTTTATTTAATGAATTTATTTATACCAATATGATTAATTATATTCACTAAATAGGGTTACATACATAAAAATTACAAATAAAATAAATTTATTCATTAACATGATATGGGATAATAATTATAGGATAATAATTTCAGGAAAAATAAGAATTTATTTATAATTAAATAATTAAAATGTATTCCTTATAATGAAATCCATAAAATAAATTCATTAAAATAATGTGATGAAAATAATTATAATGGAATTTTTCATGAATATTAATAATAATAAAATAAATATTAATAATGATATATATTATCATATAATTATAAAATGATATTAATTATTTATAATTGTATTAATATTATTATTATTATTATTATTACTATTATTACTATTAATTCATATAATATTATCAATAAATATAGATTTTTTATAATTATTATTTTGATATGTTTTTTATATTCGCACAAATGATATGTCTTATGTTCATGACATATGTTTCATTTAAAATATAAATATAATTTATATTTTATATGATATTGGATTTATCTAGTTAATTTATAGTCTAAATATTATGTTTGGAATGCAATTTTTTTAACATCAATATTATTTTCTATTTATTATTTTGTATAGAATTTTTTTAATAAATATTTAGTTGTTTTGATATTTTTTATAATTTCTTTTCAATTATAGATTCTGTTTTTTATATGAATTCATATTTCATCACTTGAAACAGAACACGCCTATTAAGTTTCATTTAGGTAACTTTGGAAGCCCAAAAAATATAAACTACAACGAAATATAAAACATAGACTGAAAATATATAAAATAGTTGATAATAAATATAATTTAAAAAATATAATAAAAAATATTAATTTAAATGGAACATATATTAATGATTAAAAACTTAACATTTGTACAAAACAAAATTATACATGTAAATTATAGTATAAATAAAATCTCATCAAAATTTTAAAAGATTATTGTAAAACTAAAGAATAATTTCAAATAAAATTAATGAAAAGAATAATAAAAAAATCAATTATCTTATTGAAAACTATTACCTAAAAAAACATTTCATGTACTAATGTTATTACTACTACAAAACTCGCATTTAATAGTGATAGAAAGTTTTCACACTAGAAAAATGAGCTCATAAAGGTTCCATTTATCAATGTCAAAACAAGAAGTCATAAAGGGTACTTTTTATCATTGTTTTTGAAAAATTTGACCCTTTATTGGTACCTTTTGATCACACCTAAAGGTATCCTTTATCGGTGCTTTTTTATCACTGATTAATGATCAAATATAATGAAATAATGAAATAAATAAAAAATATAAATGATTTTATTAAAACAATATTCAAATTCATAATAATTATATTATTATTGATAATAAAGAAAAATTAGATTTAAATAATATTAATTTATTATTACTAATTAATAGTATAAAGACTAAGGTTTTTTAAGATATTATCGAAAGTTCCACTAAAGGCACCGAGGGTTCATCATCCATGGAAGCTCTTAATTAGGATGTTCGTGTTGCATCCATTCCCACTTAAGGGAGATTTGACTAACACAAGATCATCACATATACTACACCCCTCCATGGTATTCACTCAAGGATATGGAATGCGAACTCATTTGATTCCAATATTCACCCCTCATTATGGGCTAGTGAAAAATTTTGTCGATCCTTTGACGAATCTGGCCTCAAATGTCTCACAGATATTAAACTATAACTCTCTTGAATAGAAATTGTGGGATGAAATGTCATTGTTTTACATGAAAATGAATAGTGATAATTATCATATCTTTTAATGTGGTAATTCAACACACATTCAGGCCTGTCATGGTTTACATTTGGATATGTTTCAAATTTTTGAATTCTCAATTAATAGAAGAGTGGGGATGCTGATGGGTCAAAAACAACGGAGGACTAATGAATTGGGACTGGGAATCAATGATTATTGGGTATTTTTGAAAATTAAATGTATCCCCATATGCATGGGTCATTTCCACATCCTTTTCCCCTCTAAAGAGTTGAATTTATAATGCCCCGAACCATTTTTACAGTAATGTTAAAAATATGTATATAATTTTTGTACAAGTTATAATTATTTTAATGGAATGAAATTAATATAATATGGATACAATAATGGAATATGAAAAATATAAAGAACATCTAGTTTAAGACATTACATAATTACAAGGCGACATACATTATCTAGAATAGAAAACAAATTGCAAGCCTGGGTAGCGCCATTGGAAGAACACCCAACATCATCATAAGACCAAGTGTGTAACATTCATCCCTAGGAAAGTCCCTAATATAAAGTGACAAATCTATAAGTGTAGAAATAAATCATAGTGTAAAAGTGATGTATAAAACCATCTGGTAAATAGACCAAGGGATACCGATGTTGTTGGGGCCTTAACTCCGTAAATATGGGTATTTATTGAACCCTTATATGACAGTTATAAAAAATTTCCTTTTGATTTTATTTTAGGGACCATTACATTTTAACCATTGCATGTTTTAAAAATTGAATTTAAAATCATGTTTTCGATTAATAATATTAAGGACATCTAATTTAGATTATATAATTTTTCTCTAAGGGAATACAATAAATAAAAGAAATATTTTTATGTAATATTCAATATATATATATATATATTTGTTTTATGAATTCTTAAATGTATGATAACGGTCAAATTATATTATAATAATATTAAAAATAACATATTTGAGAATATATATATATATATATATATAATTATAAAATTATTAGTTTCAATTATAAAGATATTATTTTATCAAATCATTAATATTTTAGGTCTATCAAATATACATTAGTTAGATACTGAAATTTTACATGTCAATTAAAATAATCATTTTGAAATGTCATATATTCAAATATTAAAAAAATTCTTTATTTTTTTTAAATACACATTATTAATACTTATATGGTATTAATTTTAATTTATTGAATGTTCAAATTAAGGTATTTTATTGGATATTTTTAAGAAGAGTTTTAATAAATATGGCTATAATTCTTATAATGTATGATTATAAAATTATATTTTTGACGAAATTATAATTCCGATTATTTTTTAAAATAATTTTACTATTCATATATGATGTTAAACCTTGTATAAATTATATTAAATTCCTTATTTGTATAATAGAAAATGTATAATAATAATAATAATGAAGATGAATTAAAAAATAAAATAAAATGAGGAAATGGGGTAGTGTAGGACCTGAATTGGACAACAGGGAGGCATGGGAGTCAACCTAGGGTCATCTAGTATTTGATTAGGGGTCTCATTTGGGTAGAGAATAGGGTGTATAAGAGCCGATGGCACTTGGTTGCATTGATGACTATGTCGCTTTGGTCCAGATGAGTCATAGCTGAAATCATGTCTTGTGGAGGGTGAGCAACGAATGAGGTAGTGGCTTCGTGAGGCACATTCATGGATTGTAGCCCAAGTGAAGGGGATAACGAGGTCCATTCACTGAATTTTAGAGTCAGAATGTTCTTATGAAGTTTGAAGTGCGCCTAGGGATCCACATATTAGAGACAGTGGTGGTGTTCTCATCTTGGTTTTCTTATATCCATTCACTATTTGAATGATATGTTGGTGGTTGTATGAATCCTATTTAGGGTTAATTTCGAATTTCAATAGACTTTTTGATCCACTATTAAATTTTCTACCTTCTTTTGGTTGAAAGGATATCTATCAATGTCTTCGTTCTCGATGTGTACTATTTTACTTTTGAATTTTTTATCAAAGTTGAATGTATGGGTCTACTCGGTGTTTGTGGATTAATTTGATGTTGGTAGTTTAGTGGGTATCTATTGCAGACTTTACCATGTAGTTTTATTCTATTTATGTCAATTTGTGGGGATATTTTCTATTATGATTTAATCTTTTACAGAATCATTGAAAACCAAATTTTTTAACTTTATTCTGTGGTCTGCATCCACACACAAAAAGTCTATTTCTAATCCGTATAATGTGATTTATACTGTTCATTATATATTGTTATTTTTGTGTTAGAAGTGATGGTATTTTTCTATGAGGTACATAATTATTTATCTAAAATACTATTATAAAAAATCGTTGTTTATATTTATATATTTATTTATAAATATTTCAATTTAAAATATATAATTATATAATTATGTAAAACATATGATTAAATAATTTATTTATATAACTATATAAAAATTCATAAGATTTATATTTATATATAAAAATTTAAATATAATTGACATTATATTTAAAATATATAATTATATATAATTATATGAATATATAAATAAAACTTTAAAATATATGTTTTAATATATATATATATATACCATATTAAATTTACATATAAATATATATATATATATATATAAATTATTATTTATATTTAAAACATATTGATAGTTTACATATAAATTTTTTGGTAGGTAACATGTAATGGAATCCATCTCTGGATGGTGAGTAGGGTGATGGAGAGACAAATGTGGGTTATAGACTAGGTAGGAGGCCCTAAATTCATTATATGTTAGGTCAGTGTAGTCGTTGGCTGCCACACGGTAGGAGCAGTTGACGCTGTGGTTGAAATCCTTGATGAACTCCATGATTCTTTTGAAAATTCCCAAACAATTCTACTTCTCATCATTATCTAGGTAGCTCCGACTGTGCACCACCATCGACCTATCATGCATCAGGTAGGTGGATACATGATTAGAAAAGGTGTGGCTATAGGACCCGACACCCAGGATGGTCGGGCTAGCCAACACGAGGGTGAGTGCCATGGCAATGATGTTTTCTAGGGGTATCCAGAGAGCCTTGGCCTTCAATCTTAAGGGTTTCTAAAGAGTTGTCTTTTTCTCACAACCACCTTGAATAAGTCTCATACAATCCCTCCTTTTATATATTCTCTCGGGTACAAAGAAAATTAATGCATCTTGACCATGAATAATTGTGTGAGAAAAGTAAATTCACAAAAATAATGTCATGATAATAATATTATTAATTGTTATCAATTTAATTATTATTGATATTACTATTATAATTATTCATTATTATTTATGCCCAAAATTATTATTAAGTATCAAATTATTAATCTCGTTATTTTTGTATTCATTTATTATTTCATAACTTAATTTATTATTATTTTTAATGAATATGTAAATATTAATAAATAACTAATCAATAACGTTTTTTTGTGTAAATTAATTTTTATTTATTATATTAATGAATACCAATTAGATTAATTAATTTTTTTTATATATTGTTACATACCCACACAAATACAAGGAAAATGTATGCATCAGGGAACTAGATAATAGATAATAATTATAGGATAATAAAGATAGGATAATAAGAATTTAATGACAATTGACTAATTATAATAATGTCATTCTAATAAAATCATTCTTATATATTCAAGATAATAATGTGATGAAAATAATAATAATGATTTTGTTTATGAAAAAAAATTATAATATGATTATTAATATGACCAATATCATCGTATAATTATTTATTTGAATTAGTTTATAACTATTCTATAAATATTATTATTACTATAATTTTTATTATTATTATTAATTCAAATATTAATATTTTTTTATTTTATTGTAAAAATTATATATATTTTTAATAAATATTTAGGTGTTGAGTAAATTTTTTTAATTTTATTCGAATTTTACATGTAATTTATTTTTATAAGAATTCCAATTTGCTCAATTGAACCATAAAAACATATTTTTATTGATGTAGGTAAATTTGGAAGCCAATGAAATATAAAATATAAGTTCGATCTAAAGGGAATATAAATCATATAATTAAAATATATAACATAGTTGAAAATAAAAATAACTAGTACCTCACCCGTGCATTCGCACGTCACTATAAATCAACTCTTAATTTCAAAAGACAATCATAGTTTGAAAATTTAAGAATGAAAATTATTTTAAAATATGTTAAAATTACAAGTTAGAGGAGATAATATTGGGACAGTTTTAATACATGATGAGACATAAAAAATGGGATGAAAAAGATAGAAATTTTATTTTGACCATGGAGAAATCATATATAAGAATCCACATAAATTTCAAATAAGAACAAATAATAATGAATATTAAATTACATACATTTCATAGTGATTGGAAACATAAAAGAAAAATCATGAAATGAAGAAAACATTACAAAATGTCAATACAAAAGCCTTTGTTTCTTTAAAAGAAGGTTGACTTAAGTAATAACATAATCTATTTTGAATAGTATTTGGTGAAGGCAACCAGTAGCGGTTTGAGTTGTTGCAATGGAGCCCCTATACTGGGTGTTGGGTTCACAATGTTGTGGATCCCTATAGGAGTCAGTATTAATTGACAATGGATTCCTTATCTTAAAATCATTGAAATAAAATCATAGTCCTACACCCAAGGAAAAAAAACAGAGTCCAAATAAATGTTATTGTGATCCCAAATGTCCACATTAGTACCAGTAGTGGAAAAGAGGTGTCCTTCTCAATGATGATTAGCAGCCCAAAAATCTAAATAAATTCAACAGAGGAAATAAGATAAAGAAAAAAAATTATATGAGAGACAATATCTACTGACGAAGGACTTCTTATGTTAAAAGAATTGAAATAAAATCAGTCTTACCAGAATGAAATCATCCACACATAAACTGTTAGTGGCTGGTAGAAAGGGAAAAAATATATTCCACAAGAGGATAATAAATAACAAAAAATTTCAATACAATTGTAATGAATATTTCTTTTTCATTTTAGTTATTGATATCACAAAGGTGTTTTTTTATACAGTTAACGAATAATTTGAATCAATTTAAATGAAAAACAAATTATAATTGTAAATATCTAAGAATCTATTTAGGAAATTTCATTTCAATGGAATGAGATGGCATGTGAAATAAAACCCTTATTTCATAGTATTTTTAGCTATGAAATGACATGAAATAGTCTTCCATTCCATTGTTGAATATATCATGTATCTATTTTTCTCAACCCTCCGAATACAATGATTAGTGATAAAACATCCTAAAATATGAGTTATTTTAAAAAAAATGTATACAACAAAAAAACATGAAAATAAGACAGATACAATTATAATAGGCATATATTTCGAAATTATGAATGAAAATGAATTCATTTTATCTATTTAATAAATAAATAATAGGTAAAATCATTTAATAATATCATGAAACTTTCAAACATTAGAATATTAAATTACATTTCACTATCATTTTAGTTTTTTGATCATGTCATATGATATGATGATAGTATCCAAACATATTCTCATAATACATCTCATTTGTGATTAGAAATGGACATCAAATGCATGAATTTTTTAACTAAGAATATCACACTTAGAGGCGTGGATCTGATTGATTTTTCTGAAAAAAGGATGAATAAATATATGAAAACGATGTTATTTAAATTAATTTATTAATGAAAGTTAATGATACAGAATGGTAAATTTGTAAAATAAAATATCTCTCCCTAATATTGAATTTTCCAAAAATACCAAAATCCTGTAATTCAAGGAAAACATTATCACAAGGAACATATTTTCTAAAATACCACGCGAATATGTCGGTGATCCCTGATGATTCCGTCTCAACATCCACGTGAATGTGCATAACTAATCTTCATGCCCGGCGATCATAGGCCTGGATTTTTCATTCCACACGTAGTCCTACCATGGTGCGGGAGGCTGTTCAGAGTCCCCAACCCATCAAGGACAAAATATATGTAATTACAAAATTAATTATCAGTAATGTAAAATAATGAGCAGTTTTTTAGACTACAATGGATACAAAAATAACAATATTAAATAATTGTTTTAATCATTAAAATAAATATATACATTAAGACCACGAAATTGGTAATTGATAGTGATCAGAGTTGTCACCAGTTCTATAAGTATATGGAAGTCATGTCCTGTATTTGAATTGGAAGTTTGGTTTTTAGAATCAGAAGGTAATGTATTTGAGGTAATAGGTAAACCTTTAATGGTAGTGATAAATTAAATAGAAAATATATCATTGCAGATGAGAACATGAAATAAAATAAAAAAAATAATATACATGCCTCTTGATTGGAATAATACTCTTTCTAGCCTACACTTCAAGAATAATTCATTATTTTTGGAAGGTTTGTTCCATCTCTACACTCAAATGATAAGATATTCAATAATAATAATTTCCAGTAAATATGCTAATATTAAAAAACAATAGTTAAAAATAGCATATTTTAAAGAATAAATTATTGTTATAGGAGGTTTTATTTGAGAAAACATGGGTCCTAACAGTTAAAATAGGTTCTATTTTTAGAGTACTTGTATAGTGGTGTTAAAATTGTAGCTTCATCACATGTTTTAGTACATTAACTACCAAATATTGAACCCTTGTATCTGCCAATGTTGAGATCAATCTATACTGGAAATAGGTTTTTGTTTTGTGCCCTTCACTTATTTGGTTGCAAATCCTATCATGGAAAGGAACTGAAACCCAAGAGAAAATTCCATCAGAGTAATTACAATATCCAAAAAGAAGTCCAAAAAACTGGATGATGAATCACTATGAATACAAGTAAGAGTTAGTATGTACTAATACAAAATTGTTTTACCCAGTGCTTGAAACTGTAGCAATGGACAAGATTTCAAGGACATAGTGAATATCCAAATTCGACTGTTCATTTAACTATGACAGCATATATGAAGGATATAAACCAAGCATGGTTATTCTTCAATCTTATAATTTCAAAACAGATTTAATTCAGTCATACAGTTTCAATATGAATGGATAGTCAATTAGTATGCAGTATTAGTAATAAAAAATAAAATTTTATATCATAGAAATATTTGGTTTCATATGTAAGATTCATTGTATGATGGTGCACACAGATGCCCATTACCTCAAACGGATGCTGGTCGTGCCTATGGGTTGCTCACCAACATCCTTGCAAATAAACCAACCATCATCTGCACCAACCTGTGGTCGAAAATATAAATTCTCTTAAATTGATTTTACCAATCAACACATTCACTTGAATATGAGAGGTGAGGTTTTACATTATTATTCAAGGCTACAAACCCATTATTCTATTAATTTTATGATAATGATAGTAGGTAACTAAGATGTCTCACATAATTTGATAGAAACTATACTCATCTTATTGATTACGGAGTTTGTTTCTTTGTAGAAAAATTGATTGAGTAGAAATATCTGAAGATAAAAATAAATAAAACACTATTAAGTCCAGACCACAGAACACAAGAAGTGATGACATTTATAGAAATGAATGGAATAATTTGTAATGAATCATTCTCAGGTGCCTTGAATACCAAGGCCTATGTCGCTACTCTATTCCACAGAACATCGACACTCATATATGGGAAAGGGACATAGTGAATCGAGGATTGATATCACCCCTTTTATTTCATGGAGTGGTCATTGACTTGGCCGGCATGACTGGTTCCTTGAACTCCATATTAAAATCTTTGAACCATTGGAAAAATTGAGAAACTGTAGTCGGCTGTAAGAATCTAGAAATGCCTTTTTATTCTGATATGACCTTCCGGTTTCATTATATTAGGAAATATGCATGGAAACTAATCTAAATTAAAAAGCAGCAAGACCAATCTGGGAGGAAATATAACTCAATAACATTATAACATCCAATATCCCAAATAAACATAATTAAAGATATTTATTTCAGGAAGAATTTCAGTGGAATAAATTCCAGTATAAACATATATATATATATATATTATTCAGAAGTAGATTCAATCATTCATCTTCTTAACAATTTTGAATTTAGTTTCAAAGGGTAAACTAAACGATTCTTAATGTTTCACAATATTTTTATTTGAAGCTGCAACTGGTTCATCCTATAAAAATGGTGAATTATTGTTCTATTGAAGAAGAAATGAAAGCATTAAATTTTATTTCAGAACTAATTTGAAACAATTTAGATGGTCAGTAGTTATTATATGCATAAGCTGCGCACTTACTCCTTTAGTGCCTCATGCTCAACTCATGCTTTGAAGAAAAATATAAACTAAAGTGTGCCCCTGAAGAATGTTTTTAAATCAAAAAATGAAATGAAAATCAGAATTAAAAAAAAATAAAATTTTATAATTAGTTGTTTAATGAATTTAAAAAATGACTACAATTTCATAAAATGTATAAAGATACATACCTTGTCCCTCCACCAACTCGAATACCCTTTTAGTAACATCCTATGGGTGTGTTAATAATGGAATAGTTTTGAAGATATCCAGGTGAATGAGACTTCATATTCTGCAAAATAGTATCCATCATAATGAAAATCAAGTTTAATAATGAATATAAAGCATGTTAAAAATACAGAAAACATTTTTAGATATATAAAATACACAATAGATCCAATTTCAGCCTCTTCTATTCTTGAAAAATCTCACCACCATGCCAATATAGAAAACCAAAATTTTCCTGAAAATTAAAAAAATCTAAAACATTCCACCATTTTAATGTTACCTTAATTTCATTTCATGCTTTGAAGAACAATATAACCAGAACTGTTCCCCTGAATAATGATTGGAAATCAAAATCTGAAATGAAAATCAAATTTAAACACGTAAAATTTTAGAATTAATTGTTTAATGGATTTAAAAAATGAATACAATTTCATAAAATGTATAAATATAAAAACATTTTCCCTCCACCAACTCGAATACCCATTTGGTAACATCCGATGGATGTGTCAAGAAGGGAATATTTTTGAAGATATCCAGGTGAATGAGACTTCATCTCATGAAAAATCATATTCATCATAATGAAAATCAAGTTAAAGAATGAATATAAAGAAGGTTATAAATACAATCATCATTTGTAGATATAGAACATACACAATAGCACCAATTTCATCCTTTTTTATTCTTGAAAATGCTCAACACCATGCAAATAGAGACAACCCAAATGTTCATAAAATTTAAAAAAACAAAACATTCATCCATTTTAATGTTACCTTAATTTCAATCAGGATCTTTTTGAACATAACCTATAAGCATGTATATATAATGAATCGAAAATTATATTTTTCAATAATATAAAATTTAAAACAATCTTTCATGAGCCTACGAAATCACGGGCAGTGATCAGGCTGAAATAGTAGACCCCGATCATTTCTTATTTCCTGAAGGAAAAATCCATTGTCATTTATGATGCTAATAATTAGGGAGCACTATGTTTTCATTAAGATGGTAAAATATGAACAAACTCATACCTCAATCCAACAAAAAAAAGTCAATGAACATTGGCTATGCAGATAATGAACGACTCTAGGGAAGAGAATAAAATATTAAAAAAAATTAGATGATGGAAAATGAAAATCAATGGAAGTTTATTGGTGAAGTTGATTGGAGAAATAGTAACAAATGTGACACATTTCAAGGAAGGTTAATTAGGATTAGTATAGTTAATAGAGTATATGTACAGTTGATAATATAATAAATATACATATAATACCTCAAAATATCTACAACATTACCTGATTATTTCATTTCCTTATATGAATCATCATATGGTCCAATAAGGTGGCATCATTAGTATGTAGTAGGCCTCTTATACCTGGTGGTCTGATTACTCTAAAACATCATCTTGATCTAGCTCTTAGGAATGTGAATGAGATGCGATAAAGGAATGGATGAAAGGAAGGGTGATTTTTTGGTGACATGGAACATTGTAGAGTTGACATGTCTAGGATTAGGTACCCAACTTTAGAATATATAATTGAATAATATATAATAGATTACAGAGGTAAATGTTTTCAAAGATGTAAAAAGGTCATTCACAAATGTATCATATAACCTTACCATTATTTTCAACATCAAAATGAAAACCCATATTATATCATGTTGTGTATGTGAGAATATATATGGGTTTACATTATGTAAATAAATCTTGGAGTGGTCTGCATTAGCATGGACATAAAAAACAACATACACTAAAAAATTATCACTATAGATGAGGTATTTTGTGTCTCATTCCTGAGTAAGCAGTAGAAGTTATAGAAATTTAGTATGAAGAAATAAAATAATATTTTAGGAGAAGTAAGAAAAAATTACAACATGTTGCATGCTTATAAAAAATTGATTACAGTGATAAAATGACTTTCACACCATTGGATCTATGACGAAAATAGTGGTATGTTAATCCCTATGAAAAACATGGTTTGAAATATTAATACTATTTATGATTAAATCAGCCTCATCAATTTAAGCATGTAGAAATAGAAATTAAATAATTTCTTTGATGAAAAATTACTTGAATTATTGCTACCATTGCATTAAAAACAAGTGATGCTGAAATAGATAACTTAATAGAAACCTAATAATGAACAATAGAGATTCTTTAAGTAGCTAAAGGTCAAACAAGAACTTGAAAATTATATAAATTTTTCATCCACCTAAGAAAAATTGAATACACCTTACCAAAAATGTATGTGAATGTTGGAAAATAACTACATAGTTAGTGAAACATACCTGTAGGCAAGAAGTGATCTCTGGGAGTCCATAACTAAATCCCAAATGTAAGGAATGTCATTCAGTAATGACACCAATCACAATCAAATTTCTATGCATATATATGCTCGAAACATTTCCATGAACATAGATTTAAATAGGAAAAAAACCAAAAAGATAAAAAATCAATGCTCAAAAAAACAATTTACAACATGGAAACCGAGAATGAATGAAATCTGGTGAAAATGTCAATGATAGTTGAGGAGGTAAAGAGAGCCGATAAATGGGTTACCGCACCAAGTCATTAGCTGATGCAGAGCTTCTCGACCCTCGATTAAGAGTCGCTGACAACCATGTTTTTGAAAGAACCAAGACTCAAGGCCAATAGTATCATCTTGAAGAAGATTAAAATCCACGGTGATATATGGACGCCACTATTTAATCGGACGAGGCATAGGATTCGCATGCGATTGTATTAGAGACGAAGGATGCAGAGCATGCTGAAGTAGCGAAGGAAAAGGAGATAAAGTATGCTGATATAGAGAACGTGAAGGAGTAGGCCGAGAAGCCGAACCCACACCTGGTATTTGAGAGGTATCGGACTATGGAGGCCGGAACGACGGAGGAGTGGAAGTAAATGTCGAGGCGTAACCCTAGGAGCATCATATCAAATGGGATGGAAGAAATAAAGGAACTAAACCCTAATATGGATTGATGAATCAAGGAAGCATATCAAGATGTGTTTAGTTCTAGATGTTTAATAAGACGGGATTCAGGGAGGGGAGTGGTGCAGATTGGAGGGGATAATCGGTTAGAGGGGAGGAGAGGAGAATCGGGGAGGAGAGTAGGAACCTTGTGGAGATGGGGAGGTGAGCGGGAACGGGAGAGCGGGGTGAGGGGAGAGGGGATTCGGGGATGGGTTTTGGGGAGGGGAGCGCGAGACGGACGGGAATCCCGATCAGGGGTTGGAAAGCGGGTCAATTATCAGGATTTGGAGGGAGTAATAGTGATTTAATGGTGACGTGGATGCATGGTGAGGTGACATGTAAGCAAGGAGAAAGCCTAGTTTAGTATAGATAATTGAATTCATAAATATAGTTAAAAATGATTTGTTAATGTGCCACATACATTAGTAATTAAATACATAACATTTTCACATCAAAAAACTATATGCATATAATATAGATGAAATAAAATATAAATAAAAATTAAAATAGTGATTGAAAAAAAATTGAAAACAATTTAATTCCTTAAAAATAATAAACAAAATAAATAAACATATTTTAAAATGTTACCAGAAAAAGTATTTACAAGTAAAAATCATATCGCTGCAACAAAATGGAATTTAACCGCACTAACCTTTATCAATAATTGGAATAATCGCTCATAAAGGTTCCCTTTACCCGCGATAAGACGTGCACTAATAAAGGGTACCTTATATCAATGTTGTTCTAGTGCATATAAAATTACCATTTATTAGATCTTTTTTTGCATCCAAACTGGGATCCCTTATCAGTTTTTTTATGGTTGATAATGGTCCGATGAAAATGAAATAATTAAATAATTAAATAAACAAAAACGATCCCATTAAAAAATATTAAAATTACAATTACTTAAAAAAATATTTATAATAAAGAATAAATTTTTAATAAAAGCTATTATTTATGAATAATAAAAAATTGTATCGGGATGAAGGATTCTCAAGAGATTCCCTCAACATCTGTTGATGACACCTAATGTTCTTCATCCATGGCATATCTTAATTTGGTTGTTCTTGTTGCATCCTTTCTCACTCTAGATTGATTTGGATCACACAAGGGAATCACTGATACTACACCCCTCTTTGGACTCCACTAATGGATTTGGGATTCGAGCTCATTTGAATCCAATGTTTCCATCCTCCTCTTGGACTGGTGAAGAATGTTGTGCATCCTTTGACGAAGCTAGCCACAAAGGTCTCACAGGTACTCAACTATGATTATTTTAAATTCAAATCTAGGGATGAAATGTCGTTATTTTATAAGAGAATGGATGGTTCTGATTATAGTCTCTTTCAATGAGATAATTCATCACACATTCAAGTCAGTCATGACATACTTCTAGATAGGTTTCAAATTTGTGAATTATAAATTTGTAGGTGATTGGTGTTTTTGATGAGTAAAAAATGTTGGTTACTAAGGAATTGGAAGTTATAATCACAAATTATTGGGGATTTTGTGACATTAAATGTATCCCTATTGGGATTGGTCATTTCCATATCCATTTCTACTCTAAAATATCATGTTATAACACCCCAGACCTTTGTTGCAATTTTGTAAATAATATTTATGTAATTATTTTACTTATTATAATTATTTTAGTCTAAATGAATGAATAAAATTTGGATAAACTAATGAAATAAAAATAACACAATAAACATTTAATTATAACATTGATACATAATTACGAAGACAAAGACATTACCTGGCCTAGAAAACATATTTCCAGCCCGAATATCGCCACTGGAAGACCTTCCAAAATCACAACGTGGCTTAGATGGGGAATTAATTTTATTTATTAAGTGACGAGGGAAGATTGTTATAGCCTCTTGGTGAATCAGTAGCTCTAATGAGACAAACAGGTTTCTTGGCTTGGGGCCTTGATCCAACACACTAGTTAATATTGTTTATTTATATATAATTATTTATACACATAAACCATATATTTTAAATATAAATAATAAGGAATATATATATATGTGTATAATTATATATAGTATATATATATATATATTAATAAAAAAATTTAACAATATATATATATATATATCTAATTATATAAAAATGTATAAATTTTCAATATAAAATTCATTTATAGTTAAATATTTATATATAATTATAAATTTTAGGTTTAATTGTATATATAATTAAATGAATAAATTATTTAAATATATGTTTTACTTAATTATATAATTATATAAATATAAATAATCCTTCTATTTTAAATATAATTAGGATTATTTATATAATTTTTTGTATTTATATTTATATTAATAATGTTTTATACGGTGTTTTTAAATTTTTAATTATTTAATTTAATATATTTTATTTTTAACTATATTAATATATATTTATAATTATAGATTTATGATTATATAATTATAAATGTAGTTATAAATATAATTATAAATAAATTGACATAATAATTATAAATATTTAATTATTTATATTTTATAATTTATTATACTATTTTTAATTATATATATATTGATAATTATAGGGGCCTTGGAATTACAATTGGTTGATGTGTGCTCAACGCTAAATGGAATGTGATTTTTGAATTATTATCTTTAACCCCACAACACCAATCCATTTGGAACTTGTGTACCACATATACCCTATATAAAAAAAACACACCCATTAAATTATAAAAACCCCCCTTGGGTAATTTTTCCACCTCCAGTTTTGCAATATAAAAATTTAGTTATCATATATTATTATATTTTTTGTTGCTTATGTTTTTTTTATTTTTTGGAATAAATTTTTAAAAAATATTCTGAAAATATCAAAATTCTTCTGCATTAATATTTAATGGATACAAATTTAGTAAGAAATTTCCCTTATGAAACAACATATTTGGAATGAAAATTAAATAACAAAAAAAATCCAAATTTTACATTCATCGAGACCCACAGTGGGTTAGAAGTGGGGTAATATGCATTCATCGACATGCCACACAACCCCCATGGGTCGTCACCGGTGTCGTCCATGGCCTGGAATGGTTAATAATCCTCACTAGTGATTCCAAGGAGTTGGATGATATAGTCAAAAACCAGCACCAATGTGCGACATTTGCAACACCATAAAACATCAACACAATTCCGGATGTGGATTCTTTATGGTGTTCTAAAGGCCTCAACGTGGAATAGGTGGTCGACTATGACATCTAAGGCCATGGCATCACTAGAGATGACTATTACCCATTTAAGGACATGGACGCCACCTGTGATGACCAATGGGGGTTCTGTGTCATACACCTGGATGCCTCTTACCCCACTGCTTAACCTCTAAAGGTCTCTATGAATTTGAATATCTGGTATTTTGTTAATTAAATTTCATTCATATTTTTTTTGTTTAATGAGGGTTCTTTTGATAAAATCTCCAACCATTAAGCATTTATGGAGGCCGATTTTGATATTTTAAGAATATTTTTTTACATTGTATGGAAAACAAATCACAATAAACATATACAGAAAAATATAATAATAATTGTTAAATAAAATATAATAATGTAACGGTGGAGGATGAAAAATTATCCAAGAGGTGGTTTTATTAATTTTATGGGCAATGTTTTTTGTATATTTGTGTATATGTAGTACCCAAGCGCCAAATGGGTTGGTGTAGTGGGGTTTTACCCAAAAAATAAAATTTTCCAATCCATTTGGCCTAGAGCACACCACCCCCATTTTTATTCAGTGTCCATTATATATATATATATATTAAATTAAGAAAATATTATAAATTAACAAATATAAAGAAATATATATTTTCAATTATAATGTCAAGATATTTTCAATTATAATTATTACGATATTTATAACTATATAAATACAAATATATAATTTTAAACCAATATTTATATAGTTATAAATAAAAAATATTAAATTAAATAATTAAATAAATTAAATAAATCTTATCAACAATTATATATATAAATATATATATATAATAATTTATATAAATAAACCTTATTAAATTTTAAATATATGGTTTATTTATATTTATATAATTATTTATAAATAAATACATTTTAAATATATAATTATATAATTATGTAAAACATATATTTAAATAATTTATTTATATAACTATATATATAAAATACCCTAAAATTTATATTTACATATAAAAATTTAAATATATTCGAGTTATATTTTAAATGATTATATATATATATATAACTTATTAAATATATTTATTAATATATATATATATATATAATATTAAATTTACATATATATATACACATTATTATTTATATAAATAACATATAGTTAGTTTACAAATAAATTTTTTGGTAGGTAGCAGTTATTGGCATACACCTCCAAATGGTGAGTAGGGTGATGGAGAGATAGTTGTGGGTTGTAGACTAGGTAAGAGGCCATGAATTCATTGTCTGTGAGGTCGGTGAAGTCGTTGGCTGCCACGCGGTTGGAGCGGTTGTCGCTATGGTTGAAAGACTTGATGGACTACATGATTCTTATGAAAATTCCAAAAAAAGATATCTCTCACCATCATCTAGGTAGCTCCGATCATGCACCCCCATCCACCTATCATGCATCGGGTAGGTGAATACATGATTAAAAAATGTGTGGCTATAGGTCCCGACACACGAGATGGTCGGCCTATCCAACACCATGCTGAGTGCCAGGACACTGATGTTTCCTAGGGGTATCCAGAGAGCCTTGGACTACAATAATAAGGGTTTCTAAAGAGTGATTTGTTTCTCAAAACCTCCTTGAATAAGTCAACAACAATCCCTCCTTTTATATATTATCTAGGGTGAAATTAAAATTCATGCATCTTGACAATGAATAATTGTGTGATAAAAGTAAATTCACGAAAATTAAGTCATGATAATAATATTATTGATTGTTATCAATTGAATTATTATTAATATTGCTGTTATAATTATTCATTAATATTTATTAACAAAATTATTATTAAGTATCACATTATTAATCTCATAATTTTTGTATTCATTTATAATTTCATAATTTTATTTATTATTATTGTAAAAAAATATATATTTATTTATTTTTAATTAACTAATCAATAATGTTTTTTTGACAATTAATTTTTATTTATTATATTAATGAATACCAATATGATTAATTATTATTTTTACATATGTTTACATACCCACACAAATACAAAAATATGTGTGCATCATGGAAGTAGGCAAAAGATAATAATTATAGGATAATAAAGATAGGATAACAAAAATTTTATGAATATTGATTGATTATAAAAAAGTCATTCTGATAACATTATTCTAATATATTCATGATAATAATGTGATGAAAATAATAATAATGATTTTGTTCATGAATAATAATAATAATATAATTACTAATATGATCAATATTATCATATAATATTATAATATTATTAGTTAATAACTATTGTATAAATATTATTATTACTAAAATTATTATTATTATTATTATTATTACTATTAATTCATATATTAATATTTGTTTATTATTTTGAAAAAAAATAATTATTTTTAATAAATATTTATGTGTTTAGTTGGTTTTTTTAATTTCATTCCTATTGTACATGAAGAAGAACACAGTTGGATATCTGGTATACAAATCATGAGTGCAGTGACAGGGAAGATAGTCGCTTTGTAGATATCCTACGCGGATTGAGATAGAGAAACTAATGTTTAATCACTAATAGTCACTCCCACACTCCATCAGTGAGTCTGGGAGGCGCATCATTGGGCACGTCATCCTCTTCAGAGGATGTACTATAATACCAATGGCACTATAGGAGGAAGTGTTGAAGAAGCTCCATACATCCCATCAAGCTGTACATATAGGAGTGGCGATGATGTACCAGGACCTCGGACATCAGCAATAGTGGTCATGAATGAAGAATTAAGTGGAAAATCTTCCCTCACAGTGCCTCCCATTTCAGAAATTGAAGGAAGAGCAATAGGTTCCCGTGGGTTTAGCTCAGCCACTTGAGGTCCCAGAGTGAAAGTGGGATGGAATTACCATGAACATCATGACAGGACTCCCACACACGTCCAAGGGACATGGTTCCATTTGGCTGATTGTTGTCTGACTCACCAAGTCGGCCCACATCTTACCTATCAGAGATCAGGAATCAGTGGAGATCATGGGACGCCTCTACATACGGGAGATTTTACGGCTTCATGGAGTTCCTTCGATGACTGTCTCTGATCATGATGCATGTTTAATGTCTCGCCTATCGAAGGGGTTGCTGGAGTCGTTTGATACTCATCTTCAATTGGGCACATTCCTTTCATCCTCTAATAGATGGTCATATAGATTTGACCATTCAGACCCTTGAGGACATGTTTCATGCTTGTGTCCATGATTTCAGTTGTAGATGGGAGGATCAGTAGCCTTTGTTGGAGTTCATGTACAACAACATCTATCAATCCACCATTGGTTTGGAACCATTTGAGGCATTGTATGGTCGGCCATAAAGATAACTTCTATGTTGGACTGACCTAGGGGAGTCATCACTCATGGGACTGGAGATGTTACGGGCTATCATAGAGAAGCTAGATATCATTCAGGAGCAGATGAAGACTGCATAGAGCAGGAATAAGTCTAATGCTGACATGATATAGAGACCTCTAGTGATTGAGGATGGTGACCATGTATTTCTACGGGTCTCACCTCGACAAGGTTTTCATAGATTTGGATAGAATCGCATGTAATCTCTAAGGTACATAGGACCCTTTCATGTTCTTAACAGAGTTTTCGATGTGTCATACCACCTAGCCCTTCCACCACAGTTGCAGTGTGTGCATGATAGTTTCCACATATCTTGCTGAGGATGTACGTGCAAGTCCCTTCGCATGTCATTGACTGGGGAGAGCTAGAAATTGAGGATGGGGTGATGTTTTCGGAGGTTCTAGTACATATTGAGGATCAACATGAGTGTTTCCTTCATGTGTGATCGATACCTAATGTACGCATACATTGGTAGCATGAGAACCTCTAGGAGATCACATGGGAGTAGGAGGCTCATATTGGTGCTCAGTACCCCCACATATTTCCCGAGTCTTTGTTGTGGCCTTCGGGGACGCAAAGCCCTGAGGTGTGGAGAATGTAAACATTGTGATTTTTTCATCTAATTTTCTTTTTTATATAGAAATATTATGAGTCTGTCAAATTTGACAGCATGTGATTCTGATAACGAGAGTGGACAAAATGAATTTTCAAACATTCTTTAGGTACGTTCAGTTAATTTGTGTGCTGGAAATTTTATCTTTTGAACCGAAGCTCAGAATTGAAATTTGAGGACACTATTGAACTCGCAGCTTCGAAATTTTCTTATGGGAGCCTTCACCTCGACCGTAGTAGGTCGAGGGTGGATGTTGGTTTTTTTGGATTTCCATGGGAGAATTGAAAATAAATATCTTATATTATTTTTTTCCTTTTCTCTTGAAACCTATCATATGAATTTTGTTGGTGGGGACCACCTGAGGAGGTTGGGAATTTAATTCCTCACATTATATACCCAGTTACAAATGGTGTAACACATAGAAACCTCCCATTTATCACATAATTTAATGTTTAATTATTGAAGTCATTAATATTCATTAGGGGGGAAGGATCCTAAAATCTCATGGTTGAGTTGGAAAACCTCCTAGACATGTCACTGTAGAACTCTCAGTGGTTGGAACATGGATTCCCTAATAAAGAATTAACATCCGTCTGGATTAAGAATGTTAAATCGACGTTGGAGCGCAGTTCAAAATTGTGTTGCAGGAGCTAAGAACTCTTACATCTCCTTCATTGTCTTCATCTACTTATTCATGCCAAAACCAACGAACAAACGAGGATGAGAATTGTTAATATTTATATTTTTTATGATTCATTGTTTTCAATCTATGAACTTCCTGCTTGAAATCTAACATGGAAGGTGCAGTCCAAACAGACACAGTCTGATCCCTATACTACTACTTTGTTTGACGAGTTCTTCATTGGTGATAATTCAGGTTGAGCGAAAATCTACCCCGATGGGGTAAATGAAAAGGTGGCATCCTGGGACATACAATTATTCATTCAGATTGAAGAATGTGCCACTAGGGCACACCCGGTGATGCGTAGAAGTATGCCGGAAACCGGTGTCAGTGACCGGCACCGACCGGGTGCGGGCAGCGGCCGGCACACCGGTAGGTCGTGAGGGCAGCGGTGGTGCAAACACACCTCCAAAGGAGTCCGCGGCCCAGTGTCCACGATAGAGGAGGTAGAAGGCCGACACGTCGGTCATCCACATAGGAAACAATGACGCATGTCGGCGCCGCTAGTAGGGGAGCCGACCAGAACCCCTCCTGGCTGTGTCACGCGAAGTAGGACCCGCCCCACCGGGTCCTGCATTCTAGCAGTTTACGGCCCGTGGCGCTTCTGGGTTGGCCAGAACCCCACATCCCTCGATCCATTCGAGAATCCCAGGGTGAGCCTCCCCTGGGTGGTTGCTAGGGTTGGCCCCTCCCTGGAGGGCCACCACTGACGCACGCCGCACCATGGACTTCTCAGCTGGCCGTATTATATGCCGCACCCAATGGTCATGGCCACCCCCCCCCCTTGAGATTTGGGCCAGATCGCAGCCCCGTGAGGTAGACCGCATCCTAGTCGGTCGGCCCCGCAATGGTCCCGCCCATCTGGGCCGGACTCAAACCGGGTCGTGTAGGGGGTGGTCGGTCCGAACGGGTGGGACCAGACCCGGGCCCAGATGGACCTAGATACGCCTTTTGGTAATATGCTGAGAACCCGGAGTTCGTTTGACATAGTATCTATGGTGCCAAAATCCATGGACTTGGTTGTTCATTTTGGTATATTACACTTTTATTTTGGATGATGTTGGAGTATAGCCAGGTTGGATCGAACCCGGATCTTACAGGGCCCTTGGAGAAGAAACGCTAATGACATACAGAACGAGCATCTGATTGACATGTTGTCAGTCATGTTTGGTCCTTTATAACATGATAGACCTTTGTGATACTTTTTTATTGAACATCGTGGAATTTGAATTATAGACTGATGGATTGAAGAGAGGATCATCCCATAATCAAGCATGCTTACTACGAGAGCCCTGTGGCTGAATGTACTTGAAGAATATTCAGATCATATGTTGGTCATATTTGGATCCTCTATGGGTCATAATCTACCAGTCCTATTTGGATCGATATTGTGTGGGTCAACATCATAGCTTGATGAAGAAGTAAGATAATCTATTAATAGAATAAATCATCTGTAATTCTATACAATAGTCATACCTAGTGTGAGATGATTCTTTACCTTTGTGGTATCCTTCTATGTGGGTCTACCTAAGGGGTATTCTTTCTTTCATGGAACAATTATTGTTTTGGTTAAAGAGTAGTGTATGTGTTCCTATTGAATGAGTTGGGTTTCATATTAACATAGGTATATGTGTGGGCCTATACCTAAGTAAGTTTGATTGTTGCTTAGTGCTTTATAATTGTTGTCATGCTTTGTGGATTATCCTCTCTAGATTCAGCGAGACCTTTAGGTGTCTAGGGGTCCCTACCCTGTATTGTTATACATACCCATGCATGGGCTATGACCACTCCTTTTTGTGTCTTGTGCAGAAGAAGGAAATCATTGATCGAGGATGAGGGTTCCAGGACTGGAGGCTACTTGTAGGAGGACTATTAGACGAGACTAACCATAGAGAAGACCATTTGAGGGTTGTACTTACCCTTCCGTTCGGATCTATGGTGGGTTTTCAAAGGATATGTTTTTAGTTTTACATGTACATTCCAATTGGTCTTGGATTCTATACCCATTACTTTCTACACTCACTATATTTACTATAGAGTTTACTTTGTGCTTGTATCTTATTATATGCTTGGATTGTGTGAGTTACAGGATAAAAGGAAATTCCGTCCCAATTTAAGGATACACCTTTTCAGTGTTAGTCGACAGCCCATGTCCTCTGGAAGGCGGGCTAGGGGTAGTCATGACACGGTCCCTAAGGGATGGGTCATGGAAATGTACATCAATCTTGGGTTACTATATTGAAGTCCACCAAATCATAGTTCCGGATAAATAAAAAATGATAATTGATTGTCATTTCGTCATCATCATTTCCTTTATTACGTTCAATGTTTTTGTGCTTTGAGGGATATTTTGAGTGAAAATAATGAAAACAATAATACTATATTTCCTCCTCTAATTAATATTCGCCAATTGATCCTTCAACTAATTCTTTATTACCTAAATTTTTATTTAATTATTGTTTATATCTCTCAAATGGGTACATCTATTTGAACAGTATCATACATATGTATTTTGATTCATGCTTCAAAGGAAATATAAAATGTCACCTTGAATCAATAATATATAATGTTAAGACTTTTTCTTGATTATATCAAATTAAAAAACATCTTCTAATATTCAACTTATTGCATCATAGTCTATTTTAGAATCACTAATGTCAATGAAAGAACTATGATATTTTATTTACTATATCCCAAATCATAGAATTTAGAAAAACATTAAATCCTATTAGTGGAATTATTTCCATTATATCATGAAAATATTGATTTTTTAATACAGTATTATGACTATTTTAGACACATCAAGACAAATTAGAAACTAAACCATACAAAATTCAAAAATCATCAATCCACTGAAAAAACAATAAATGATTTTCTTTTGGAAACTATATAATCTGATTTTGTATTCATTAACATATATGATTATGAATTTTCAAGTTTTAAGGTGTTGGTTTCATTGAAATTTGCGAAATATCTAATTATTCCATTACCTTATATTTGGTATTACTAGGAGTGTCTAAAATGATATAAAACATATTATCAAAATTGATATTCTCAATATGCATTACCTATAATATGTTACAAGACAATAAATTGGACCAATATTATAAATACCAAAAAAGAATTATCCAATTGGTCTTTATTCAAAAACGATTTATTTTTTGTTTCCTTATGGTTCGTAATAATGTAATTATAATGAATAAATATACAACATTCTCTATCTCTATGCCAGATATCATTGTTGAGGGTCCATATCATTAAATTATACATTTTTTTAAAAGATATATGTTCCTCCAAAAATTATGACTATTAGGAATAAATCTTCGATTACAGTGGAAGAAAAAATGTTTTCTTCCATTTACAATAAAAAACTCTATGATGCCTATATTATAATACGAACATCATTTTAGACCATGTGTACTCTATGTAGATAAAATTCCATATGTTTGGAATTCAATAATTTTCTACATCTATTCATCTTTCATAAAAAGTTTTTAAAAAAACATCTTATGTTCTGACACCATTACTCCACATTAAAATTAACTCAAAATTCAATTATTTCAAATAAACATCAATATTATATTTTATATGCATTGAAAATAATAAGTTGGAAATGATATATGGATCATTCTTCCACAAACAAGGAGGTAGATTTTACAGAGTTATAAAGAACAAGTCCCTAATATTATTGACTACCTTATTTGTCAAATGTATCGAAACTGTAAGAAAAAAGACCCAATCACATGTTTCGACCTACTGATGGAAAAAAAGAATGTACATTGTTAAAATGATTCCATGAATCACCATTAGTGGAATATTTGTCACCTTTTCAATTAGAAATATTGGTTTTGTTCCATGAAATCAATGACACTATGTGTTGAGGCATAAATAAATCATTCAATATGGGTGTAAGTGGAAAATACCTCAACTGATTTTCAGGAATCAATCCAGACATTCATAGTTGATCCTCTTTCTACCTCAATTTTCCACATGTAGGAAAACTTTATAATGAATAATTTTCATCATAATACAAGATAAAATAATTTTAACATGCTTGAATATTCTAATAAACAAGAACCAAAATATTAACAAGCCTCTAAAACTCATACAAATGTCATGGAAACTGATTTCCTCTAATTATAATTTTTTTAACAAAGGAAAATATCTGATCAGAACAACTATTTATCATTCCGTTATCTAAATATTCCACCATTAATTTTGAAAAAATATAAAATATCTTATCTTATACCCAGGGAATAAGGAGTCCTCCACAAACTAAAAAACTGATAAAATTTGGATGGATTCATCTCATATCTTAAATAAATATCATCTTGATTTTCTGTTTTTTGAAAAGATGGGCCAAGCACATCATGTATTGTAGTTTTAAACCACTATTGATCTGAACTAAATTTTTAGTAACTTCTCTATAACGACTTTCACATTGTTGATTCCAAAAAATATAATCTTTTTCAAAACAAAATCACAATATATGACTCTAATGTTTTCAAATGTGTCAGTCATCGTCAGTTCAAATTGTATACATGGACTCCTAATTGTCCCATAAAAAACGATTTTCTTTTCATGATAAAAATGATAAAAATGCTTCAAAACCCTCGATATATACATGATTTTTATCAGAACTATGTTGATTCGTGTGGTGATTTATCCACTCACTATAACGTTACAAAGACTATGGTTGACTTCGGTGCGCCATCATACTCTAAGGAATATAAAATGAATAATTTTTTAATTTTTAATTTGATATAAGAAATGTTAGATTAAAAAAGTAGTAAAAATTAATTAATCCTTATATATATATATATTGTATTCTATTTATTTACCGCTGAATTTTACTAATGAACGTTAATTTTTAATAAATATTATTAATTAGTACTAATTACTTTTATTTACTACATATTAAATCAAAGTATCACTATTTAATGATATTTATTAAAAATTAATATTATTTAAAAATTGTTACAAATAATTACTGATTATATCTAATTATTACTAATTTTAACAAACTAGTAATATTCATTATATAATATTACAAATTATTACTAATTATTACTAATTATTACGAATTATTACTAATTATTACTAATTAATTACTGATTAATCATAATTATTAGTAATTATTACTCATTTATTACTAATTTATTAAAATATTTTACAAATTTACAATTAATTATAACTAATTATAACTATTTATTACCATATGTTACAAATTAATATAATAAATTTCTATGTATTACTATTTATTACTAATTATTAATATTTATTACTAATTATTACTATTTATTACAAGTTTTAATTACTTATTACCAATTATTACTATCTGTGTATATTTATTACTTTTTTAAAAGTTTTGAGTCTCCAAGGCATCATTTATTGAATGATAAAAGTCCAATAATGGAAAAACATTTGAAAAAAACGGGACAATCAAAAAGAATCGTAGAATGGAATTAGTGCAATAAACTACAAGTGCTCTTAATATGACGATAGATTTGACCACCCCTTCCAAAATGGTGTCTTCCCCTCCTCCAAGAGTTGGTTTGTGTCCAATGTTCACCACCATCTTCTTGGGATCTCATTAGTCTCAACAACGTGCGTGAATTTGTCTCCAAATCGATTAGAATTTTCTTCATTGTCACTATTGGAAAAAGTATGAAATTCATTGGAGTTATGAGTGGTTAATAGTATAATACACATTTGGTTATTAGTTTGATGTTAGGCATAAATTTAAGGAAATGAATATTTCCTAGATACATTTTTATTTTTAGATACATCAGGATCCAAAAAACAACATCCTAACCAACTAAATTTGTTTTTGAGGCGCCAGTTGTAGCATGAAATGTAAAGGTGTTGAAATCAATGTGATGACTAGATGTCGTTGTTTCGAAATCACCCAACAGTCTTGGAAAAAATGTGATGGAATGGAAAACGCTTTCTATTCTTGACTTTCGATGAAATATATCATCTATTTCAGAACTGCATCCAAAGGCTAGCTGTAAAATAGGGATAGTGGGAGTGAACATGACACATTAGGAAATTCTTACAGCAGACAACCAAGATATAATTTTATTACAATCCCCAAATATATTCCCAACATAAATTATTTCCTCTTTATGACCTATAACCAAAGTAGGACTAGAATAAATCAGTGAATAACCCTGATTCACTAATGTTACCATTGGGTTAATAGGTAATTCCTTCATACATAAGACTAATGAACTTTCAACTCTTTTTACATGATCATACATACACTGCTCAGAAGACGTAGAATTATATGTTTTATACTACATTAAAGTATCTATAAAAAACTTTTTCCTTTCCTTCTCTATTTCTAAAAGAGACCAACGCTTCATCTTCACAGTAGTTGTGGCCTATAGCTACATGTTGTTATATTTGAATGGAAACCTAATTGTTATATGATTTATCAATGACATGATAATCAGAAAAGCTTCTATCTGGTGAATCATTATATGATACTCCATTAACAACCCGATGGTCATAATAATAATCAAACCATGATTGGGACCTAGTGTTATCCTTTGGGTAAGAAAAAATATCCAACTATTGTGAAGCATTAGAAGGCTCTTCATTAATTTCATTAATAGTATCCAAATTAGAAAACAATATCATATTAGATTCATTCATGACATTTACAATAGGGTTAATAACCACTTAACATTCACTTCTTTGAAGAGAATGTGGAATCTTGTTATTGGTAAATCGTAGAAGTCCCTAAAATAATATTATTCAAAACCCCCATAAAACACCCTTCTTTAATATTGTTCTCTTGAATGTATGGATAATCATTTAAAACATTGATCATGTTTTCAAAAACCAAAGCTTCATGTCCTTTAAAATTACAATTTTATCAAATTAACTATTTCATGCTAGAAGAAAACTCCATCCATATGGAATTGAAATAATAAAAAAACTTAGTAAATTTCTACAATTCAATACATATAATAATTTCATCATTTGGAGTTGAGAAAACTACTCTATCAATAGATACTTCAACATATTGCCCGAATGATATCAATTTAGTGGAATTATCCAGTCTAATTGGAAAACCTATAGCTATAGTGATGATGAAAAAAATATCTAGGTGCCACATGACACAATTATGAAAAATAGTTTAAACCAAAATTGTGCATATGTATATATGAAATCATTATGATTTATATTTATACTCTATTCATAGAGTCTCAAAATTACAGGATCAAGATTACCAGAGTATGCTCTCAATTTGTGCTCTTTTTCCTCTATAGAGGGTAATAATAGAAAAAACCAAATGACCTAATGATAACCATTTTATGTTTTAAAAAACCATAAATTTTCTAATATAGAAATTAGATCTATAATTTTGAATGAATTCATAACATTAGACAAGAAGATCCATGGAATTACCTAGGGCTTTCAATCTTCAATCAATTCTGAAACGACATCATTCAAAATAGAAACATGTACTACTGAGCCTTTCAATGCAATTCATTATGAAGAATGATGGTGGACCAATCTAAACAAGCCACCATAAAATCCATTGAATGATGAGAATCTTCTATAATCCCCATTTTAATTCCCTTTATTCACTAATATAAACAAAAACTTACACCAATGGTTTTGAACCACTGGTCTAGGTCTCCATACCATTGGTATATCCTAGACCAGCAATTTGGTGTGTCATTGGAAATTATGGAGTTGGTATGTATCTATACCAATAGTTATGAAAACCCATTTGATAGGTCATATGAAAAACACATAACAACTATTTCCTAAAACTGTTGGTATATGTAATGTAAAAAAATAAAACACAGCTCGGTGTCGATCCCAACACCTCCAATTTATATTCCAATGACCTAACCAGTAACCTATTATGACTTTTGTTAACATATTGTCATAAATAAATATATGTATACTAAAAAGTATATTTACATTTAGTTTATATATTGTTATTTTTCAGAATAATCAAAAAACATTTAGTAGTACATATAACAATGGTTCTCAAAAAGTTTTAATGTACCTATACCAACAATTTTGATAACAATTGGTATATGTTTTTTGATATTTGGAGATATACTAAAGGATTTAGAGATATTTTTGCCATAGGGTGGACATATACTAATGGTTTTGGACACAAACATTGGTATAGAGTCCTTACATCATACCTTTACAAACAGTTTCTAAAAACCCATTGGTATAAGGTCTCTCTTAGGTACCCATGCAAATAGTTTTTCCCAAACTTTTGGTATAGGTTAATTTGTTTTTCTCATATTTATAATAGTGAATATTCATTGAACACATCTATCCTTGTCAAATATCATCCTAATTCATAGAATATGAGATAAGATTCATGATATGAGGATGGTTTAGGGTATGACAGTCACCAGAGAGCACTATGAGTTTCTCTCATTTCTCTATTATATCATTGTATCATTACTATTTAATAATATTTATTACTAATTAATTTTATATTTAATTAGCACTTTATGAATATTTATTATTAATTTATTACAATTTTTTACTATTTATTACTCATTATTAGTCATTATTAAAAATTAGGATTGATTATGATTGATTATTACTTAATTATTGCTAATTAGATCTAATTTTTTCTGTTTATTACTATGTATTACTATTTATTTCTATTTGTTATTATTTATTACTATTTAAAACTAATTGATTCTATTTATTTTTATTTATTACTTTTTAGTTCTATTTTATATAATTTATTACTATTTATTACTATTTAGTACTATTTAGTACTAATTATTAATAATTATTAAATACTATTACTATTTATTACTATTTATCACTAATTTTGTTACTAATTATTACTTATTTTTAATAGTTGTTACTAATTATTAATTTTTATTACTATTTATTTGTACTAATTATTTCTAATTATTAAAAATTATTTCTATTTATTATTTTTTATTACTATTTAATTCAAATTAATAAACATTACTAGTAGTTATTTATATTTAACAGAAATGTTGGGTGTATCCCCATTATTAAAAAAGAAATGGAATTTAGCGACCCCTATGGAACCAGGTAAAGGAAACCCCATTACAAGCCCTTAGGCCTAGAGGCACATAGTGTCAAACTTGAGTGGACCGAGAGCCTAGAGGGACTAAACCCATTATATAATCATGGCCAAAAGAGCACACGACCCAAAGCCCAACAAAAGAAAACCCGAGACAACAAAACCCTAATTAGCTCTGCCGACATGCCTAGTCACCGACACTGCTCATCCACAGAACCCATTGCACCAGCATTGAATCAGAACGCCCATCAATGTACACATACGTTCCTGTACACAAATGTTGTTTACCAAAAGAATCTGATACATTTCCCCCATTGTCATCTTCCAGATGGTCATCATCTGTCATTTTACCTCCTTACCGCAGTACCCTGTTGAGCCCTCATCGATAAGACTCCCTCTAGTAATTTTCCACTCCACCCTGCCTCCATAGTTATCCACATGGCCATCTCGTCCCTACACAAAATCTTTCCACCATCGCACCGACATCGCCCCTACGATGCGTGCCTAACTAAGAAATGTTGGGGCACAGCTAAGGTGCGTGGTACCTCAAATACACAAAATAATTTGTGAATAGTGCAATACAAGATTTTTTGAGTGGTTTGGCGAGTTGCCTACGTCCACGGGAGAAACATGACCTATCTCTATTATCTCTCTAATATCAATGGAGGAACAACAAAATTACACCACATCTCATCTCTACGTTCATGGGTTTCAAATACCAATAAATAGAAGAAGAAGAAAAATTGGTCTTCTCCCTGTTGGTGGGTAGTTCATCTACCCATGAGAACCCTTCCCTGCTACCTACTTCAAGTCCATGAAGGAAGTTGTTGGTTGGGTTGCCCACCAACCCTAGAAGAAGCTGATGCTGACCAAAGCCTCCCAAATTGGAGTGTCCCCCACAAATCTCCCCCTCATGACCAATTTTGGGTAGAAGATTGACCTTCAGTCTCTTTGCAGTTGTTGAAAACTTCATCAGCAAATCAAACATGCTTTTTCATGAAAGATTATGTGGCACTTCCACCATCTTCAATCGATCTCAGGCTGACTGTGGTCTCCATAGAAAGATACAACCCCTGAGACTCCTTCCCAGTATGCTTTGATGCATCCCCACGCGAGACATCCAACACCTCACCTGTCATGGAAATCTTGAACCATCTCGCTTTGAGCCAACTCAATTATATCAGGTTCTGTCTCATCCTCAGAACAAATTTGACATCAGCCAGTTTACAAACTCCTCCATCGGGTGTCTTCAATTTCACTATCCTGACTTCTTGATCGTCGCATGTCGACCCATCTATAAGTCTCACTGAGTCTCGCAATTGGTGAAATGTATCAAATGTACCTCTCGTCGTAAATATGTGTGTTGAGCTCCCTAAATCTAGAACCCGTCCATCTTCCTTAAGATTTTGAACTTGCATGATCTTCCTCTTTAGAAAATGACATTCCCACTTCATGTGCTTGAATCATTTGCTGCAATGACACTGCACTTCTCCAAATGCAACTCGCTCATCTGAGTGTATGCTTCTCATTGTCACGTAGATTTCATCATCAACTGATAATCCTCTGATGTTCACATCCTCCTCTTCAACTTTCTTCTTCCCAACAACGTAACTTTTACGATCTCCACAGTCACTTTTATAGTGAACCTTTCTCTCACACTAGGAACACGTGATTTCTCTATGATCACGACCCTTAGAGTTTGGCCTGCATTCTATAACTCATGTCTATCGATGTTGGATCCTCCCAGTTTGATCATCTCGCATCGCCATGATTTTCTCGCCTGAATGTGTCACGGGTCTTTGAAATGCCTCTGAATCATGAAGCAACACCATCACCTCGTCCAGCTTCAATGTCACCTTCCCCAAGAGAAATGCATTCATAACCCCATCAAATGAGCTTGGTAGGGATGACAAAAGCAAAAGTTCTTTTCTTCTTCTCCAACCTTCACACTGATCCTGAATAACTACATCAGGATCTTATTGAATTCGTTGGTGTGATCCAAAAATTTTGTCCCCTCGTCCATTCGCAAATGGTACAGTTTCTTTTTTTAGGAACAACATGTTAGTCAGCGAATTCTCCATATATCACATCTCCAAATTCTTCCCGATCTCCTTCGGTGATGTCTCTTCCAACACCGAGTACTTTACCTCATTCGCCAGACAAAGCCGAATTGTGCTGACGACCCACATCTTGATTTCCTCCCAATCATCGGAACTAGTTGTCTTGGGTTTTTCTCCTATCGACGGTCTGATCATGCCCTACTGCACCAAAAGATCTTTCACCGTGATTTTCCGCAAGCCAAAACTGTTTCAACCATCGAACTTCTCAATATCAAATCATTGTAGTGCTCTGCCACCTGTCATCGTTGTCATCACAAAATGCAATCATCACCATCAATTTCTCACCTCTTATTCACCACCTGATAGAGTACTAATTTTGAAAAACTAACCATACAGATGCATCCTGTATGGTCGAAATAGTCAGAATCGACTACTAGATCGCTGAAATCGGACAGCAATTGACCGAGATATGGTTAAAAGAAGTTCAGTGGTCCAGATCACCTGATGGAGTGGCGCTGACGTGGCACTCGCGTGGCATGATGGAGTTCCTGCTGGAATCTCGCTGTATTTTTTGCCGGCGGCGTGATCAGTCTCGTCTTCTCTAGCATGGGGGTGTTGTGCACCTATGGGTTTGAACAAACATTGACCGAGCCTACCAGGATCATTTCAACTCCATTTTCATCGTCGCTTGTGCTATTAGAATCGTCTCACCATCCTCTTCCCGAATATGGTCTCGGAGAAATTTTCCCACCACTTTTAATTTTCCAGCCACCAGAAATTTCACCTACGGGCTCACCGTCTCAACTCCGTTCACCCCAACTCGCCTCTGATACAAGTTGTTGGGGTGCAACAGAGGTGTGTGGTACCTCAAACACACAAAATAAGAAGAAAACGAATAAACACAAGATTTTTAATATGGTTCAGCGAGTCTCCTAAGTCCACGAGAGAAACAGGACCCCTCTCTATTATCTCTCTGATCCCGTCGGAGGAAAACTGAAATTACCCCACTTCTCATCTATACGATCATGGGTTTCAAATCCCCTTAAATAGAAGAAGAAGAAAATCTGGTCTTCTCCCAGTAGGTGGGTAGTTCATCCACCCATGGGAACTCTTCCCTACCTGCTGCTTCAACTCCATGAAGGAAGCTGTTTGTTGGGTTGGCCGCCAACCCCGGAAGAAGCTTCTGCCTACCAAATCCTCCCAAATCGGAGTGGCCCCCTCAAGAAACCACCCTCATATTCGGATTCTACTATGTGGCATATATCTGGAAAAAACAGACCATCGATGAACCAAATATGTAGATATGGTCTGAAACAACATCTGGATCAAAATAGAAGACATCAAGGCTGACTGCCGCTACCTGAGACCGAATTCATATCCTCTGAAGAGATCCCATGTCACCCACTGCATCGCTGTCAGAGACAATGTCTCCATCTTCCCTAGTATTGTGTTATGCAATGGCTGATCAGGGCTTACGATTAATGATGGATCTATATATGTGATGACATCATGACGGTCCAATCTGCAGGAGGATGGTTTGGGATGTTGGCGGCTTCCTTCAGTGTTGCTCACAATCTTTGAGATATTGGCGATGATTTGTGTGTGGGTCAGTGTAACCTCATGAGGTTGTGAGTGGTCTGTGCGGTGGAGACTCTTCTGGCTATTGGCGGAACAACTTGGTAATTACCTCAAATAAGGTTTCACTGGCGGCATCATGCAGGTTGTGTAGTTGATGGAGACCAGAAAATAGTGTGGCGTGTGGATAAGTGCCATTTTCTTCTGAAGAGTGCAAGACAGTGATGATGTAGCTATCTGTAGTGAATTTGGTATGTGGGGACTAACATATTTTGACTTCAAGATGGGATGCAATGTTGATGCAGGGTACAAAATTGGTCGATGGTGGTAGGTGGTAGTCGGTCACGAGATGCAGGCCAAACAAGATGGTGACCGACAGTGTCATGGGTATTCATTGAGTGAGATCTCATGATTCATGGTTGATTTTTGAGATACCTCAAGATGTGCGAGGGCACATTGGCAATAGAGTTGATCAATCATTGACTGGATGGGGCTTCAGATGACAAGACCGGTAGATTGGCACTCCATATTGGCCCCAGGGTTTGAAAAATTATGTGCTAATGTAATTTTGGTTGGGATCCTTATGTCGGGTTATAACACTTAAATGTGTGAAACTTCTTCTATTTTTGGTGTAGCCTTATTTATATTAATAAATTTTTAGACCGGAGTATGCGTGGAGACTGAACATTCCTGGTATATGTATTATCATTATATATATTATAATAAATTTAAAAAATATTAATATAAATATAAATATATTTAAATATAATAAATAATAATATAGTAATTATAATAATTATAATAATTATAAATATATATGAATATAAAAAATATAATATAGATATATAATTATAAATATAGTGAATATATTATAAATATATTATATATAATATAAATATAAAAAATATACATTTAATATAAAATAAATATTTTTATATTGAAAGTTATATATTTATTTGTATTTATTTTAAATTATATATTTTTTTTAATTTGTTAATATAAATATTATTAACAATTATAGTTTATATATATATAATTACTTAAATAAATAATCATTATATTTTTAATATAAATTATATGGTTAATATTTATATGAAAATTTAATATGGTTTATATATCTACATATATAAATTAATAAATAAATTTAATATTTTATTCATATATTTAAATAATTATATCTATATTTATAAATTTAAAATATATAGTTTATTTAGTTTTAAAATTTGATATATAATTATATATTTTAGAATTATATATATATATATATATATAATTATATAACTAAAATTTTTAAATATAAGGAATATTTATTAATATAATTTTATATTTACAATTGATTAATTTATATATAATTATATAATTATAAAAAAACATATATTTTAAATTCAATAAGGTTTATTGTATCAATTGTTATATATAAATTTACATAAATAATTATTTATAAGGTTAATTAAAAAAATTAAATATCTAAATTTAATATGTTATATTTATAAGTATATAAAAATAGATTTATAATGATAAAGGTATAATTATATAATTATAAACATAGTAACAAATATAATTTAAAATAATTTGACATATTAATTATAAATATAAAATTATTTATATTTTTGTTAATTTATTAGAATTTTTAAATTATAGGTATATAAATAATTATAGGAGAATGGAATTGAAATGGTGGGGGTGTGCTCAAATTCCAAATTGAATAGCATTTATTACTTTTCAGGTAGAACCCCACAATGCCAATCCATCTAGATCTTGGGAACCCCATATACCCAAATATAAAAAACCCACACCCATAAAATTAAAGACACCCCTCTTGGATAACATTTCCTCCTCCCCCATTTTGAGATAATATTTTACTTTACAATTAATATTCTATTTTTTTGAATATATATATGCTAATTTTTTTCATACAAGGTTAAAAAATATTCTAAAAATATCAAAATCTGCCTCCATAAATTCTTAATGGATTGAGATTTCATCAGTAGTACTATCCTAAAATAAAATATTATAAAATATATTTAATTAACAAAAAATATGAATTTCGCATTCATAGAAAACGATAGAGGTTATAAAGTGGGGTAAGAGTCTTCCACGGGAAAACCACATCTCCCTCGTGGGTCATCATAGGTGTTGTCCATGGCCTAGAATGGGTAATCATCCACTCCATTGATGCCCGAGTGTTGGATGTATTACTGGGAAACTACTACAATGGTGCCTACATTTTAGTATCATAATGCATCGACAAAATAGGGTATTTTGATGGGAATCACCACATAAATTTCCTTGCAACATCCATAGGTGTTTTGATCATTATGGCGGTGCTAACTCCATGTTCCCTCAAATTGGATTTTTTCGGCAAGTAGCTGGTACTGGAATCAACCACTGAATTGTGAGTGGGGTGATGGAGAGACTGTTGCTGGATGTATCCTATGTTGGAGGCCCTGAACTCATCATTCGTGAGGTTGGTTATGTCATTGTATGCCAAGGAGTAGGACCGGTCACCGTTGTGGTTGAAAGCTTCAATAAACTCCATGCTTCTTTTGAAAATACACAAACACCCTTACTTCATGTCGTCATCCAGGAAGCACCAATCACGTGCCACCACCCATCTCTCTTCATAAACGTACAGAGAGACTAGATTAAGAAAGGTGTGGCTACAGAACATGGCACCCAAGAATGTCGGGAAAGCCAACTCCCAGGAAAGTGTCAGGACAATGATGTTTGTTTGGTGGATCTGGCGAGCCTTGGCCTACAATCATAAGGGGTTTCAGAGGAGCGATCACTTTTTCAGGGCATCGTCAAATAAGCCTCACCCAGTTACACCTTTTATATATGCACTAGGATATACAAATAAATTACATGAATCTTGACTATGAATAATTGATTATGAAAAATATTGTCATGATAATAATATTATAAATTATTAGTAACTGAATTATTATTGTTATTAGTACTATTATTATTATTCATTAATATTTATGAAAAAAAATTATTAACAAGTATCACATTATTCATCTCAATATTGTTGTATTTGTAATTAATTTCATAATAATATTTATTTATTATTATAGATGATATTAAATATATTAATAATTAACTATTCAATAATTTTTTTAATGTAAATTAATTTTATTTTAATGTATTTATTAATACCAATATGACTAATTTTATTCACTAAATAGGGTTACATACCTAAAAAATACAAATAAAATAAAATCATTCAGGAATATGACAAGAGATAATAATTATAGGATAATAATTTCAGGAAAAATAAGAATTTATTTATAATTCACTAATTATAATGTATTCATTATAATGAAATCCATATAATAAATTCATGAAAATAATGTGATGAAAATAAGAATAATGGCTGTGTTCATAAATATTAATAATAATAAAATAAATATTAATAATGATCAATAGTATCATATAATTATCATATGATGTTAATTATTTATAATTATATTAACATTATTTTTATTAGTAATACTGTTATTACTAGTAATTCATATAATATTATCAATACATATAGATTTATTATAATTATTATTTTGAAATGTTTTTTATATTCACATAAATGATATGTTTTATGTTAATGACCTATGTTCCATTTAAAATATAAATATAATTTATATTTTATAAGATATTGGAGTTACCTAGTTCTTTTATAGTCTATATATATTGTTTGGAATCAAAATATTTTTTTCACATCTATCTTATTTTCTATTTATTATTTTGAATAGAATATTTTTTTTAATAATTATTTAGGTGTTTTGATATTTTTTTAATTTCTTTTCAATTTTACATAATGTTTTTTATATGAAATCATATTTCATAACATGAAATAGAACAATCTTATTACATTTCATGTTGTTAACTTTGGAAGCCTATAAAATATAAACTACAATGAAATATAAAACAAGGATTGAAAATATATAAAATATATGATAATAAAAATAGTTTCATAAATATAATTAAAAAATAAATTTACATCGCACATCCATTATTGATTAAAAACATTACATTTGGACATAAAAAATTATATTAATAAATTATTGTATAAATAAAATATCATCAAAATTTTGGAAAATTATTGTACAAATAATGAATAATTTAAAAAATCATCCGAAAAATAAAAATAATTAATTATATTATTGATAATTATTACCTAAAAAAACATTTCATGTATAAATGTTATCACTACTAAAAATAGCATTTAATATTGATAGAAATTTATACCACTAGAAAACAAGAACAAAAGGATCCAGTTATCAATGTTAAAACAAGAACTCATAAAGGGTAATTTTTATCAATTATTTTTTTGTTAAAAATATTATCCTTTGTCAATACCATTTCAGCATACCTAAAATGATCCTTTATCCGTGCTTTTTTAGCACTAATTAATGATCAAATATTATGAAATAATTAAATAAATAATATAATATAAATTATTTTATTAAAATAATATTTAAATTCACATTAATTAAATTATTATTAATAATAATGGAAAAAATAGATAATAATAAATTAAAAATATTATCACTAATAAATAGTATAAAGATTAAGGTTTTTTAAATGATTCTCACGAGTGCCCCTGATGGAACCTAGGGTTCGTCTTCCATGGAAGCTCTTAATTAGGATGCACTTGTTGCATCCATTCTCACTCAAGGTAGATTTGACTCACACGAGGGCATCACATATACTACACACCTCCTTGGTCTTCACTCAATTATTCGGAATGCGATCAAATTAGATTTCAATATTCCCACCTCCTCACAGACCATTAAAATATTTTGTGGATCCTTTGATGAAGCTGGCCTCAAATGTCTCATAGATACTCAACTATAACTCTCTTGAATAGAAATCGTGGGATGCAATGTCATTCTTTTACATGATAAAGTACGGTTCTAATTACCATATCTTTCAATGTGGTAATTCAGTGCACATTCAGGCCTTTCATGATTTACATCTGAATATGTTTCAAATTTGTGAATTCTCAATTAATAGAAGAGTGGGAATGTTGATGGGTCAAAAACAATGGAGGAATAATAAATTGGGACTGGGAATCGCTGATATTTGGGGATTTTGGGAAATTAAATGTATCTCCACTGGTAGTGGTCATTTCCATGTCCATTTCCCCTCTAAATAGCTCAACTTATAACACTCTGAACCATTTTTACAGTAATATTAATAATATGTATATAATTGTTGTACATGTTATAATTATTTTAATGGAAATAAATTAATATAACTCGGATACAGTAATGGAATAAGAAAATCATAAAGAACATTTTATTTAATACATTACATAATTACAAGGCTACCGAAAATAAAAAGCCTTGAAAACATATTGCATGCCTGGGTAACGCCATTGGAAGGTCACCCAACATCCTGACAAGACCAAGTGTGTAACATTCATCCATTTGACAGTCCCTAAAAACATGAAAAAGCTATAAGTGTATAAAGAAATATAAGAGTAAAAGTGATGTATAAAACCATATGGAAAACAGACGAAGGGATGCCGATGTTGTTTGGGCCTTAATGCCATAAATATGGGTATTTATTGACCCCTTATATGACCATTATAAAAAATGGACTTTTTATTTTAATTTAGGGACCATTAGGTATTAACCATTAGATGTATTAAAAAATTTAATTTGAAGTCATGTTTTCGATTAATAATCTTAAGGACATGTAATTTTGATTATATAAAATTTCTATAAACGAATACTATAAATAAAAGAAATATTTTTACGTAATATTCAATATATATATATATATATATGTTTTACGAATTCTCTAATGTATGATAATGGTCAAATTATTTTATAATAATTTTAAAAATAACATATTTGAATATATATATATATATACTATTATAAAATTATTAGTTTAAATTATAAAGATATTGATTTATAAATTCATTACTATTTTAGGTCTATCAAATATACATTAGTTATATACTGAAATTATACATGTCAATTAAAATAATCATTTTCAATTTTTATATATTCAAATATTAAAAAATGTCATTATTTTTTTAAATAAACAATATTAATACTTAAAGGTTATTAATTTTAATTTAATGAATGTTCATAATAAAATATTTTATTGGATATTTTTAAGAAGATGTTTAATAAAGATGACTATTATTTTTATAATGTATGACTATAATTTTTTTTTAAGAAATAATAATTCCGTTTAGTTTTGAAAATAATGTTATTATTCATATATGATGTTAACCCTAGTATAAATTATATTAAATACATTATTTTTATAATAGTAAAGGTATAATAATAATAATAATGAAGATGAATAAAAAATAAGAGAAAACGAGGAAATGGGGGAGTGTAGGACCCGAATTGCACAATAGGGAGGCATGGGAGTCGACCTAGGTGCGTCGATTTATTTATTAGGGGTTTTATTTTGGAAGAGAATAAGGTGTAAAAGAGCTGATGTTAGTAGTATGAATGGCTAACTATGTCACTTTGGTCAAGAGGAGTCATAACTGAAACTGTGTCTTGTGGAGGGTGAGCAGTAGATGAGGTAGAGGCATTGTGAGGCACATTCAACGAATTTTGGAGTGCGAATGTTCTTCTGATGTTTGAAGTGCGCCTAGGGATCTGAATCTGAATGCCAGTGGTGGAGTTCTCGTCTTCGTTATCTTCCATCCATTCACTATTTGAATGATATGTTGGTGGGTGACTAAATCCTCTTTAGGGTTAATTTCGGAATTCAATGGACTTTTTTATCCAATATTAAATTTTCTACCAGCATTTCATTGAAAGGCTGTTTATCAATGTCCTGTTTCATGATGTGTACCATTTTGATTTCAAAATTTTTAACAAAGTGGAATTTCTGGGTCTACTCTGTGTTTGTGGATTAATTTGACTCTGGTAGTTTAGGGGCTATTTCAGTCATTACCAAGTAGTTTTTTTATTCATGTCAATATGTGGGGATATTTTCTGATATGATTATATCTTTTAAGGAATAATTGAAAAAAAATTGTTGATTTTATTATGTGGTGCGCATCCACACACACATTGGTTATATCTGCTCTGTAGAATGTGATTTATATTGTTCGTTATATATTGTTATTTGTGTGTTAGAAGTGAATGTATTTTTTTATAAGATATATAATTCTATATCTAATATACTATTTTAAAAAATGGTTGTTTAGAGATGGTCTATATTAAGTGGTCTTTCTCATCTTTTCATTTGGACTCATGTTTGATAATGATTCTAAAGATCATTTAGAGGTAAATGAGAGGTTATGATCTTTATTTTTAATCTCTCTTTTTGAATTCATTTTTATGAGTTTAATTTATTGTAATTTTCTTATTAGAATGTATATATATATTCTCATTTATGAAATGGATCATTTAATTTATATTTAAAAATCTTTTTAAAAATCTAATGTAAGGGGAGTTTATATTATTTCTTGCATGTATTATGATTTATAAGTTAATATTTTCTCAAATACACAATTTGTATAAATGTATGTACATGTTGGTGTTATACATTATATTTTATACTTTTATATCATGTAAGTAATTTTTATGAGATTATTATATATATATATATATATATATATATTACACATTATATTGTAATCAAATAATTAAATGTATATGAGTTTCTCAATATTTAAGATCATTAAAAAAATTTATGTCTTTTAGCTACATTTTTTAAAATATATACAAATGTAAATATAAATATATTTATATATATGTATATATATATATATCTCTCTATTTGTGTTTTATTTTCTTAATGTTTTATGAGCATATTTTTTAAAATTTAAATATAATTCATTTTAAATTATATTGGTATTTACAATTTTATAAGCATTTGAGAGGTTTTAAATCATGCACAAAACATGATGCTTTCGACATAAACCCCTTTTATATTTTATAAATTGTGGTTATCATACTATAATGTATACATATGCACAATGATGATTTTAGGTCTCAAATAAATGTTGTCTTGATAATTTTATGAATGCTTAAATATATTATTTCTATATAAAAATTATTTTTTAGGTCATATATTCATCCATTATATAAATTAAGAAAAAGTGTGGTAAATATATTCACTGAAGATACAAATTTAAATTATCATTTTTATAAAATATATTCCATGAGAAAATTAATGGGATTTTGAGTACATAGATGATTGTTATTATTAACAGTTGATGCTTCTTTAAATGTCATGAGTTTTGGTGATAAAAAAACTAACTAGTGATTCTCATGAAATGTTCATATATATATATATATATATATATAATTATTTTCTCCAAACCCTAGGTTAGTCATATTTTTTTGTGATTTAATTTTTTTTGTGTAATAGCTGGATTGATTAAAACACTAATTATTTTTCAGGGATTTCTAATTCAATGTATGATTTCGAAACCATTATAGCACCATTATATATATATATAATGTTTTGGTTTTTAAATTTGATGTCATTTTAGCACGGCCAAAGGATGTTCCCATTAATCGATGTTTTTTCTAAAACATGAATTTATTCCCCACATATGAGTTTTTTCAATACAATACGAACATATATATATAAAGGTATATATAAAAAGATACGGATGAAACATTTATTTTTCATTTATATTATAGTATCTACATGGTCATAAGTTAATTTTCATATTTACAAAAATTTTAATAGCATTTCATTATGATATATTTAATGTGAGGATGTTGCATCTTTTTATAATCATGTCCATGCGACATACCTCCCATCCCTGAAAATTCTATTATTTTCATTTTCAATTTTATAGATATCTTTAGAAATTATTTAATAGTTACATTTAGTCACGATAGAAGTTGTTTTAATTAAAAATGGGTACATTTATAATTTTATGTGTGAAACATGATCATTTGGTGTACATTGTTTTTTTGAGAAGACAAAAATATATATGAATTCTTGATTAAAAGTGTATTTATTTCATCATAAATATTTTTTATGACTTACTAAAAAAGAACTATTTCATGTTTGAAAATAATATTTTTATGCTATTATATTGATTAAGAAACATTTCACAATGGTATGGGATACTTGAGATTGTATAATGATTTTGTACCTAAATAACTTATCGATGTATTTCTTTTTGACTATGATTAATATTTAAATAAATCAAAGTACAATTTGATGCTTTGATTTAAATAAATATTTTTATTTGATGCATGAGGAATGAATTTGAATTATTATGTGACTAGTGAGACTTGTTATAGCCTCTTGATGCATCGGTAGGTCTAAGGAAACAAACTGTTGTGTTGTCATGCGACCTAATTCCAACATAGTTGTTAATGTTGTTTATTTATATATAATAATTTATATACATAAACAATATATTTTAAATTTAAATAATAAGGTTTATATATATACATGTATGTATATATTTTAAATATTATATATATATAAATTAAGAAATAAATTTAATAATTTATATATATATTTATATAATTATATAAAAATTTATAAATTTACAACATAATATTCATATATATTTAAATATTTTTACATATTTAAAAAATTTTGTTTTAATTGTATATATAATTAAATGAATAAATTATTTGAATATAAGTTTTATTTAATTATATAATTACATATTTAAAATTGATTTATTTATATATAATTATATAAATATAAATAGTCTTTATATTTTAAATTTAATAAGGTTTATTTATATAATTCTTTAATTTTATATTTATATAAATAATGTTTTATATGTTGTATTTCAATTTTATAATTAATTAATTTAATTTGTATTATTTTTAACTATATTAATATATATATATATAATTATAGATTTATTACTATATATTTATAAATGTAGTTATAAATATAATTATAAATAATTTGACATAACAATTATAAATATATAGTTATTAATATTTGATAATTTATTATAATTTTTAAATTATATATATATATATATAATTATAGGGGCCTTGGAATTATAATTGGGGGAAGTGTTCTCAATTCCGAATGAAATGTGATTTTTTAATTTTTAGGTAAAACCACACTACACCAACACATTTGGAACTTGTGTACAACTTATACCCTATATAAAGAACCACACCCATTAAATTAGAAAACCCCCTTGGGTAATTTTTCGACCTTCACTATTGCAATATAAATATTTATTTATCATATATTATTATATTTTTTATGCATATGTTTTTTTTATTTTTTTCATACATGGTGAAAAATATTCTGAAAATATCAAAATATGTCTGCATTAATATTTAATGGATGGAGATTTAGTAAAAAAATTGCCCTCATAAAACAACATATTAAGAAAAAAATTAATTAAAAAAAATCTGAATTGCACATTTATAGAGACCTTCTGTGGGTTAGAAGTGTAGTAATATGAATTCAGCGGCATGCCGCACAACCCCCATGGGTCGTTACTGGTGTCGTCTATGGCCTGGAATTGTTAATCATCCTCACTAGTGAAGCCATGGTGTTGGATGATACACTCAAAAACTAGTACCATGGTGTCGCATATGCAACACCATAAATCATCAACACAACTGTGGATGTGGATGCTTTATTGTGTTACAAAGGCGTCATCATGGGTCAGGTTTCGGACTCTGTCATCTAAGACCATGACATCACTAGAGACGATTATTACCCATTTAAGGAAACAGATGACACATGTGACGACCAATGGGGGTTGTGTGGCATGCCCATGGATGCCTCCTACCTTACTTCTTAACCTCCGAAGGTCTCTATGAATGTGAAGTTAAGATTTTTTTTTAATTAAAATTCTTTCATAGTTTTTGGTTTAAGGAGGGTGCTTTTGACGAAATATACATCCATTATGCATTTAAGGAGGCCGATTTTGATATTTTAAGAATATTCATTTCCATGTATGCAAAACAAATCACAATAAACATATAGAGATAAATATAATAAAAATTGTTATATAAAATATTATATTGAAACATTAGAGGAGGAAAAATTATCCAAGAGGCGGTTTTATTAATTTAATGGGTGTAGGTTTTTTATATTTGTGTGTATGTGGTTCCCGAGCACCGAATGGATTGGTGATGTAGGGTTTTACATGAAAATTCCAAATTACCCTTCCATTTGGCCCGGAGCACACCACCCCCATTGTAATTCCCTAACCACTGTAATTATATATAAATATATATATATATTAAATTATGAAAATATAATAAATTAACAAATATAAAAATATATATATTTTTAATTAGAGTTTTAAATTATTTTCAATAATAATTATTACGATATTTATAATTATAAAAATACAAATTTATAATTTTAAACCAATATTTATAGAATTATATATAAATAAAATAAAATTAAATAATTAAATAAATTAAATATATCTTAAAAACAAATATTTATGTAAATATATATATAATAATTTATATAAATGAACTATATTAAATTTAAAATATATGGTTTATTTATATTTATATATATATTTATTAATAATTAATTTTAAATATATAATTATATAATTATGTAAAACATATATTTAAATAATATATTTATATAACTCTATATATATAAAATCATAAAATTTATATTTATATATAAAAATTTAAATATAATTAACGTTGTATTTAAAATGTATAAATATAATTATAATTATTTAATTATATAAATAAAATTATAAAATAAATTTATTTATTTATTTATATCTATATACCATATTAAATTTATATATATATATATATATAAACATTATTATTTATTTTTAAAACATATATTTAGTTTATATATTTATTTTTTTGTAGGTTGCTTGTACTGGCCTCCATCTCCCGATGTTGAGTAGGGTGATGGAGGGACAATTTTGGGTTGTAAACTACATAGGAGGCCCTGAATTCATTATGTGTGTGGTCGGTGATGTCATTGGCTGCCACGCGGTAGTAGCGGTTGTCAATATGGTTGAAAGCCTTGATGAACTCAATGATTCTTTTGAAAATTCCCAAAAAATTCTACTTCTCGTAATTATCTAGGTAGCTCTGACCATGTGCCACCATCCACCTATCATGCATCAGGTAGGCGGATTCATGATTAGAAAAGGTGTGGCTATAGGACCCAACACCTGGGATGGTCGGGCTAGCAACATCTGGGCGAGTCCCAGGACAATGATTTTTTCTAGGGGTATCCAGAGAGCCTTGGCCTGCAATATTAAGAGTTTCTAAAGAGCGATATGTTTCTCAAAACCTCCTTGAATAAGTCTCATACAATCCCTCATTTTATATACTCTCTAGGGTACAATGAAAATTAATGCATATTGACTATGAATAATTGTGTGAAAAAAGTAAATTCACAAAAATAAATTCATAATAATAATATTATTATTCGTTATCAATTTAATTATTATTGATATTACTATTATAATTATTCATTAATATTTATGCACAAAGTTATTATTAAGTATCAACATATTAATCAATTTAGATTTTTATTCATTTAAAATTTCATAATTTTATTTATTATTATTATAAATTAATATGTATATATTTATAATTAACTAATCAATAATATTTCTATTGTGTAAATTAATTTTTATTTATTATATTAATGAATACAGATATCATTAATTAATTTTTTACATATGTTTACATTCCAACACAAATACAAAGAAAATGCATGCATCATGGAACTAGACAACAGATAATACTTGTAGGATAATAAAGATAGGATAATAAGAATTTAATAAAAATTGAATGATTATAACAATTTCATTCTAATAAAATCATTCTAATATATTCATGATGATAATTTGATGAAAAAAAATAATGATTTTGTTCATGAATAATAATAATCATCATCATAATTAATATGATGAGTATTATCAAATAATTATTTAATCGTATTAGTTAATAACTTTTGTATAAATATTATTAAAACTATAATTGTTATTTTTTTTATTATTAATTCATATATTAATATTTGTTTATTATTTTGAAAAAAAAAAATTTTATTTTTAATAAATATTTAGGTGTTTAGTCAATTTTTTTAATTTCATTCCAATTGTAAATGTAATTTATTTTTTTAAGAAATCAAATTTTCTCACTTGAAACATAAAAACATATTATTATTGAAGTATGTAAATTTTGAAGCTAATAAAATATAAAATATATGTTCAATCTAAAGGGAATAAAAACTACACAATTCAAATATATAAAATAGTTGAAAATAAAAATAATTTTATAAATATAGTTAACCAATATTAATTTATGTATCACATACATTATATATTAAATACATAACATTTTCACATCAAAAAATTATACGCATAAAATATAGAAGAAATAAATTCTAAATAAAATTTAAAATAGTGGTTGAAAAAAATTGAAAAAAAAACTAATTCTCAATTAATAATAAACAAAATAAATTTATTTATTTTAAAAATTGATGTGTACTATTTTTCTATTGAAGTTTTTATCAAAGTTGAATATCTGGGTCTACTGGGTGTTTGTGGATTAATTTGACTTTTGTAGTTTAGTGGGTATCTATTACAGACATTACCAGGTAGTTTTATTTTATTTATGTTAATTTATTGGGATATTTTATTATAGTATTTCATCTTTTATTGAATCATTGAAAACCAAATTTGATTATTTTATTTTGTGGTATGCATCCACACAAAAAAAGACTATTTCTGGTCCATAGAATGTGATTTATATTGGTCATTATATATTTTTATTTATGTGTAATAAGTGAAAGTATTTTTCTATAAGATACATAATCTCCTATATAAAATAATATTTTAAAAAATGTTTGTTTAGACATGGTCTCATTTACATAGTATTTCTCATGTCATCATTTGGACTCATGCTTTATAATGATTCTGAAGCTCATTTAGAGGTAAATGAGTGGTTATGATAATTATCTTTAATCTCTCTTTTTGAATTCGTTTTTTAAGATTTTAATTTATTATAATTTTTCAATTAGCATGCATATATATATTCTCATATATGAAAGGGATAATTAATTTACATTTAAAAAAGGTTTTTAAAAATTTAATGTAGGGGTAATTTATTTTATTTCTTGCAAGTATTATGATTTATAAGTTAATATTTTCTTATATACACAATTTGAATAAATGTATGTACATTTGGGGGTTATACATTATATTTTATACTTCTAGATCATGTAATTATTTTTTATGAGATTATTCTTATATATATACACAAATTATATGGAAATCAAATAATTACACATATACTAGTTTCTCAATATTCAAGATCATTTAAAATTTATATGTCGTTTAGATTTATTTTTAAAAATATATACAAATGTAAATATAAATATATTTATATATATGTGTGTATATATTTATATCTATTTTTGTTTTATGTTATTCATGCTTTATGAGCATATTTTTTTTATATTTAAATAGAATTCATTTTAAATTATAGTGGTATTTCCAATTTTATAAGAATTTTAGAGGATTTCAATCATGCACAAAACATGATGGTTCTAACATAAATCCCTTTTATATTTTATAAATTGTGGTTATCATACTGTAATCTATACGTATGAACAATAATAATTTTTGGGCTCAAATAAATGTTGTCGTGATGATTTTATGAATGCTTAAGAATATTATTTCTATAAAAAAAATTACATTTTTTAGGTCATATACTCATCCATTTAATAAATTAATAAAAATTGTTGTAAATATATTCTCTAAAGATACAAATTTAACTTATCATTTTTATAAGATCTATTACATGAGGAAATCAATGGGATTTTGAGTAAATGGGTGATTGATATTATTAACAGTTGATGCTTCTTTGAAGGACATGAGTTTTGGTGATAAAAAAACTAACTAGTGACTCTCATGAAATGATCATATAAATATATATGTATATATATATATATAAGTATTATCTCCAAAAACATGGTTATTCATATTTTTGGTGTTATTTAATTTTTTTGTGTAACATTTGGATTGATTAAGACACTAATTATTTTTCAGGGATTAATAATTCAATGTATGATATTGAAACCATTATAGCACTAATGTATATATATATATATATAATGTTTATGTTGTTAAATTTTATTTCATTTTAGCACCATCAATTGATATTCCCATTAATCTATGTTTTTTCTAAAACATGAATTTATTCTTCACATATATGTTTTTTGAATAAAGTATGAATATATATATATAAAGGTAAATATAAAAAAAATATGGATGAAACATTTATTTTTCATTTATATTATATTATTTACATGTTCATATGGTTATTTTCATATTTTTAAAAATGTTAATAGCATTTCATCATGATATATTTAATGTATGGATGTTGCATCATTTTATAATAATGTCCATGCGACAGACCTCACATCCCTGAAAATTATATTAGTTTCATTTTAAATTTTATAGATATCTTTAGAAATTATTCAATAGTTATATTTTGTCACGATTCTAGTTGTTTTAATTAAAAATGGGTTCATTTATAATTTTATGTGTGAAAAATGTTCATTTTTTTATATTGTTATTTTGAGATTACAAAAATATATATGAATTTCTAAATGAAAGTGTATTTATTTGATTATAAATTTTTTTGATGAATGACAAAAAAATAATTATTTCAAGTTTTAGAATAATATTTTTATGATATTTTAATGATTAATAAACTTCTCAAAGTGGTATGGGATACTTGATATTGTTTAATGATTTTGTACCTAAATAACATATCAGTGTATTTATTTTTATCTATGATTAATATTTAAATAAATAAAAGTGGAATGAGATTCTTTGATTGAAATACATATTTTTATTTGATAGATGAGGAATGAATTTGACTTATTATGTTACTAGTGAGACTTTTTATTGCCTATTGGTGAATCGTTAGGTCTAATGAGACAAACGGGTGTCTTGTCATGGGGCCTTGTCCCAACACACTTGACCCAAGAAGGAAAGAATAGCACATAGATAGAACCACACAAAAAGGATACCACAATGGTAAAGACTCAAAATGCATCATGTATAACTTATTTATGAAGGTATTGATGATTAGTTGTATTCCTAGGTCATCTTACTTCATCTAGAAGCTATGATTTTGACCTACACAAGATCGAATATGAACCACACAGGATCTGAAGAGGACCCACACAGGATCTGTTGATGACCAACACATGATATGAAGATGACCCACACATGACCGGTAGATGCTGGCTATTATAGATCCGAAGATGAATGACATAGGATTAGAGGATTCATCAAGTACATCCATCCATGGGTTTTACGCACTAGTCACACTTGATTCCAAGAGGATCCACTCCTCAAGCCATCATTAGATACTTCAACTGCAGTGAAGGTCCAAGAAGATGTATCACGAAGGACCTTCATGTCATATGGAACCCAACACGGCTGATAGTGTGTCAATCAGACGAACTTTCTGTAAATTATTAGTGATTTTGTTGTGGGTCCTGCCCTAGCTGCCACCCGGGGGAGGCACCCCCCCCCCCTCCCGGATTCCCAAATGGCCCGAGGGCTGTTCAGTTCTATCCAACCTGGCAGGTATTAACATGATTTTTTTTACTTGTATTTTCTAGTTTGTCTTATATTTTGCCCCCATTACTTACTGTACTCACCCTATTTACTATATAGTTTACGTTATTCTTGTATCATGTTGTCTGTTTGGATTTTGTGTGTTGAATGTTAAAATTAAATACCTACTTAGTTTAGGGATATGCCTTTTCGGTACTAGTTGCTAGCCTCTGGACTATGGAAATCGGGATTGGTGTAGTCACGGGACGTTCCTCGGGGGACAGGTCGTGACAAATTGGTATCTGAGGATTCAGTTCTACTAGAGAAATTGTACTCTATTATTTTTATTAGGAAATAGTGTTATGTGTAATGACTTTGGTTTTCAGTTTGGCGAATCCAGTGATGGTGCGGCAGTTGACGTCTCCATACACCAGGACCCTGGCTTTTAATTTCTGACTTAGTGCACAAAAACACTGTTCCCGTTTGGGTTTTTGAAATGTTTTCTTGCGGTCACATTGAGCCAGATCACATGGTATAACTTATTGATAGTGGAACACCTATTTCATTTCAAGAAGCCTCCAAGAAAACAGCTGGCTGGGGTTCCAGTTTTAGTATTCCATGACATCCCACAGAGCGATGAGGCTTCAGTACAATGCCCCTTTCAGTAGTTCTACCATCAGGTGCATTAGCAGCAACTCCACTAACTGTTGGGTAGCTGATGCCATAGGCCCTATTATTAGAGGATGCACACCGATTGTGCACATTGCACATGTTCCAATGCTAGAGACCACCAAGGTTCTGGGGCAAGATGAATCCATAGGCAACTGGGGACCAGCTGGTGGCCGTGGTCAGAGTTTTCCAACTGGTAGGGACACCAGTTGATATTATGGCCATCCATGCACCCAATCATCTTATGGAGGTTGTGGGGAGATTGTGGAGCTTTATGCTCTGGGTTCACGATAAGGAAACTATCATCTAGATGGACTTTGAGATCCTTTTCAGGGAAGAATTTGTCTCAGCAACCTTATGCTCTAGGCGTATACATGAGCTTCCCCACATGTGGCAAGGTAGCAAGAATGTGGCTCAATATTCAGTGATGTTCACTGAAATCTCACATTCCTCTACTAACATGGTGTGGGAACATTTCATCAATGCCGTTACCATCGATCTGGAGATGAAATGGGAGAATATAGATTTTGTGATTTCTTTCAGCATTCCGACATAGGCGGGGGTGCTAGAGCGAGAAATATTAGTGGAGACATTCCATACTAAGAAGTCACTAGTAGAGGGACCCGCCTCCTGATGTTATGTAGTAGATTCATCTGTGGATGGAAGTAGAAAGATGACAGAGTGGTCCAAGAGGACCATACATATAGGTGGATAAACTCATAATACATGGTTGGTTGTGTGGTGTTCTCGAGACAGAGAAGGATAGGAGAGGATCTAGCACCAGTTTGTTACTCGAGTGGAGGATAGGGTCACATGGCTAATGATTTCCGGACCTTCCACACAAACGAACAATAGATCTTTGATAGACCTCCTACGCCGAGGTGAAAATTCGATCGAGGATGTCTATAGGAAGGGGGCAGACATGGCAGAGGAGCAGGACGTGTAGAAGGTGGTGGGTGGCAATTCGAGGTTCTACTGCCAACACCTCCAGGGGTCCACCATGACCATAGGTAGTAGGTGGACAGGGACGAGCTCAGTTCCATGAAGTTTTGGTCGAGGCCCACGATGCTCTGGAGATGATTTGAGGTATGATCTAGGTATACTACACCTTAGCTATAATACTTATATACAGTTGTTCTAGTCACTATTTTATTTCCACAACACTCATTCAGAGTTCAGAGATTCTGGTGGAGCCGTTGGAAGAGTCCTTATGGATAGATTATCCTTGGGGTGGGTATTCAATGATTACACGCCGGTGATGGTAGTGTGAGCTTACTCTAGGAGACGAGAGCCTCGGATGGGATCCTCTAGTAGCGGCGTCAAGGCCTTATGACCTCATCATGGGTATGGATTGGTTTTATATAGTTCATTCTCAGATCGACTATATTAGGCACAATGTGTGGCGTGTCCGTGATGATGGGACTAGGTTTTCCTTCATTGGTGTGAATAGAAACATTCCAGCACAAGACGAACTTATCCTCAGGAGGGTCCAGCTAATCACACATTAGTTGGATAGACTTACCCACAGAAGAGTTGATATTGAGAGTATGAGATATCCTTTGGTGTTGGACCAGTGTGCTGATGTTTTCACTGATGATGTTCTGGGTCTACCTCTTCATTGAAATGTGGACTTTTATATCAACCTCTACCCCAGTACGACACCAATATATACACCATCAAATCAGATGGCTCCCACAAAACATCATGAGTTGAGAGTACAGATGGAGGACATGGGGAGGATGGGGTTTATTATGCCCAGTGATTCTCCTTGGGAAGCCCTGATTTTGTCCTCCCAAATGGCGAATGGGAGTTTGAGACTCTATGTGGACTATTGTCACCTGAACTAGGTAATCGTGAATAACAAGTACCCACTACATAGGATTGATTGTCTTTTGGATCAACTGAAGGGAGCATAGTGGTTTTCAAAGATAGACCTCAGATCGGAATATCACCAACTCTGGGTACAAGATGAGGATGTGTAGAAGATAGCCTTCAGATATCGGTATAGACACTATGAGTTATTGGTTATTCAATTCTGCTTGGACTAGGCCCCAGTAGTGTTCATGGGACTCATGAACTGTATCTTCGAGTCATACCTCGATCTCTTTGTGTTAGTCTTCATCGACAACAACCCGGTATAATCAGCTATAGAGTAGGAGCATGCCTATCCCTACCAGATGGTACCTCACTGGCCATCCCTGCTGGATGGTACACCACTGGTAACCAGAACACGTAGTGGGAAACACATCACGATAGATCATGGAAGGAAGATATGATCATGATACACATCTAGGGAGTCAGCTCACTGGGCTCACTGGGGGCTACGTACCCTACTAGAAACAACCTCCTAGGTAGAGGATCGGTGCATGTGTACTGTGTTGGTCACACAGATACCCAAATAACCCTACCAGGGAGCATGAAGGGACATGAGGATCTCCTCAGGCCTCTCTGGGTAATACATGCTCCAATATGATGAATATACTATTGAAGCGGACCGAGACAACTCACTTCAGAAAGTGGGATCACACCCACACTATACGAACACACATAGTCGCAAATGATGCAGTAGTGCGGTTAAAGGGACACAACACTGAAAACCCCCTCAACTGAAAGAACAGGGAAACCAAAACAACTATGCCAGTCAAACCATCGAGAATATGAGGACCCTCTACGTAATGATAGGTCAAAGGTATGTAATGAAGTACACGACGCACACAAGGGTCCCACAGAACATGTGGCCCAAACTCATCTTAAAACCAAGCTCACCAACTTTCTCAAGTAAAAACTACTACATGTACCCCCATGAATTATCATATACTCCGAGAGTATGCCAAATTGCCAGACCAAGGGCTATCGTGCACATGACATTCAACGTCAACGCAAAAAGGCATAAACATAACTTCGCCAACCTGCTTCCTCCACGGCCCTAACACGGCCATCCACGCCACTTGAAACATTTACATCAATCTCACAGGAGTGAATGTGGTCACATGCCAAGGGATCCCCACAATCACAATAGGAAGAACCTCCACTAGTACACCTTTCATGCTTCAACAAATGAGATCTCGAAAGACACTCCGCACATCCAAATAGATCAAACCATTGTAATAATCACAAAAAAATGCGATATAGACAGTTTACTCACCTCAAATGGACATCCAACGGAAAATTAGGCCAACACCGCTTTATGCTCGAACGACGCCCCGTGGTCCCGAGCCTCGGTCCTGAAAACAGTCGGGTACATCGCACCATTGCGATCTCCTTGGAAAGACACGTTAAATTGACTGCTTACTTCCATCGAATGGATGTCTAGTGAAAAGATGAATTTTGTCGTACTGCACATGAGCGGTGCTTCATGGGACCCTCATCTCGGTCTTGAAGCGCAACGAACGGATCGAACCATTGAGATCCTCTCGGAAAAGTACACAATATTGACTATCCACTTGTCTAAAATGGACACCCGATGATAAAGATAGAAATCACCACCAACTCCCAAAACGAACCTCATGGGGCCCTCACCATCATGAAGAATTAAAGCAGGTGGATTTCTCCATTGCAATGCCATCAGAAAAACACCCAAAATCAACTGCTTGAACGCCCCAAATGGACAACCGATGAAAAAGTTATTAAATGCTGCTCGTAGCTTAAATGATGGGTTGTGGGACAACACCTCAACTCGGGCGTTAATGCCCGAAAACCCTTTTGAAATATTTTTCTTGATGCCAGGGTCAAAACACCACTGACGGATCACAAAACCGACTCCGGATGAGTCTGAGCCATCCAAAACCAAAACCTCGGAGATAAATGCTAATCCACTTAACGTACGTGTTGCGCCACTGAGCCCCCATCTCTTGAGTTAAAACCCCAAAAATCATCTCATATTCCCCACCTCGAGCCAAGATTATCACTTCCATAGATGGCATGAGAAACGAACACCTGAATTAAAAGCTACGGGTGCCCGAGGTCGAGGGGACGAACCCCCGTTGGGCTGGACCGGCCTGGTCTGCCCGGCCGGTGCTGGCCCGGCTCGTGGCGCCAGCCCGTGCCTCAGCCGCGGGCCCGTCCATGGACCCTTGGTCCACCATTCACCGACTGGTCACGAGGGGCCGATCTTTGTCTTGCGCCGAGACCCACCGAGCACGGTTCCCGGTCGCCCGCTCGGGGTCACATGTAGCAACCCTCCTCGCCGTCGCGCCCCAGCGCCTTTGACCTCACCTGCCGCCAAAGATCCACCGCCGGCCGCTATTCGCTTGCGCCAACACCCTTGCCCTAGCCACATCCACCGCTCATTGTCCCAGATTTCCCACAGCACCGCACCGCCGACTGCGCCGAGGCCGCCACCACCTGGGAGACCTGCGCCGCCGCCGTCTGCTCGCTGGAGAACCCAGAAACAACCCGGACATCGACTCGCAGCTGCAGATGCCTAGGAACTCCAAATTTAAATCCTAAATAAGCATCATAGATCATAGAGAATATACTACGCAAGTATGGGATTTTATAAAAGATCAAAAAACATTTTGAGGCTATAATTAGGATTCAAAGTTGTGTTCAGGTTTTAAAAACTGAAAACAATGACCGCCTACCGGTAAGGGCATAGCCAAGAGCTTCGCCGCACATGCCGCAACCGCACCCACCGCTCGATGCCACCTTGATCGGAGGAGGGAGGGAGGGGAGGGTGGAAAATGATAGGAGGTTGAGGATGAAGGGTTTTCCAGGGGGATCCAGAGTTGAGGAAGGGAATGAAGGGTGTTTAAACAGAAAAAAAAAGAATTATCCCTTTTAATTAAAAAAACTCAACCCACTTTAAATCGGCATCTGAAACCCCTGATGCGGTCAAAGTTAGGTCATGCATAGGGTAAACACTTATTCCTGAGCACAATGGTGGTCTTGAAACTATAATCTGAGGCTCCATTCTAAAGATATAAATTCTAACGCATGAGGCCACTTTATTACGAAAATGCCCCTGGTGGCGTATTCCATAGAAGGTTTACGCCCACGAAAGTTACACCAATCCTAGGGTAAACGGCACATTCCAGCCTCAACGGTTCCCTCTAGATTCCAATCCGAGCTACTGTTTAGGATATACTTGAGTTTAACCATTAAACGAATAAATTAATTATTTTATGTATCTATTTAATGTTCTATTAACGGACGAGGGGTCCCAATGTCCCGCACCGACATGTTTTATGTAATTCCTTGGGTGAACACCCCATTTTTGACCCATGCGTACTCTCAGTTTTAGGATCTGAATTACTGTTTAGGATTTATTTCATTTATTTGGAATTCCCAGTGTGAACGCACTGAAAAATTAATACCGGCCACATCGGGGCTCGGAATCGTACGCAATCTGAAGGTGCTGCTCAGGAATAACATCAAGAATATTCCAAATTCTTTTATAAAAACCTGTGTTGTTAAATCATTCCCTCATTCAAGAATTTTTTCCCAGAAATGAAAAACCAAGGAATTACTCAGGGTACTAAGCATGCACCTAGCACTTTTGTACCGAAAAGAACTCTTGCACAGTCCTGCTTCACCGCACACACACCATAGGGTTTGATATGTTCAGGTGAGTTCTTCCCTTGCTGATGACGTGCATAGGAGCATGAACAATTCTTCTCCAGTGAGCCATGCAGGAGATGTCGTGCACCCACTCCCAACTTTGAGGTTAGTGCAAGGCGGTAGGTAACCTTGCCATCTCTTGGAACAGTCTCAAATGGACCGAAGGCCCTTGGGGGTATCTCACCTACCCTATCGAACCTCTACGTCACACATCGCGACTGAAATCACCATTTGAACCTTGGAAAAGCCTGGTGATTTCCTCCTTCAGAATATCCATATGGTGAAACACCCATGGATATCTAGACATGCAAGATTTCACAGTCGATATCTCACAACCAAGACTCTCCTACATGCTCGAAAGGTGAAAGAGTCTCCACCATCGACTAAGGAGAAAGGTTCCACGTCTTATACTCTACTGACACAGAGTTACACAGATGCCCCACATCACCTTGGTAACACCTCAAACAAGGATCATGGAGAAAATAATTTCACACACATAGTCTAAAAATTATACTGAAAAAAGTAGAAGATCTATAGAGTGTACCACTTATCACTTCATGCTCTGCATGATTGTAAACATCCACAGCTCGCGGCTATCCTCGGTCCCAAATATCAGCTCCCAAGGCTTGAGGTGGACCACCTAGTGGTGATGGGAGGTCCTCGTAAAGTTATCCCACACTACCAGCTCCTCCCACTCTGCTGCTAGCACCACCTCTCTGGGCGCTAATCTGATAACGGCGCTGCCTATGCAGTGGTGGTGCACCTGCTACCTGCCTGATTTTATCACCGTGCCTGGTCGAACAATCTCGCGCCAGGTGACCTCTCCCATTGCTAGAATAACATCGAATCTCTCTGGGATTCACTGGTTCCATCCAGTGACACATTTGTGTACGACCACACCCCAGAGTCCGGTTATCGGAACGACACCTATGTCGAGATTCTGTCTGCCGACGCCCGCTAGATGTGGCAGAGGTCTCAGCTCCGTCGTGCCTACTGCCACCACCAAATGTAAAGCATGGAAGGAAACTCTCTGTCACAGTGCCTGCTCTAGCACCTTGACATAGGTGGTAATGGACCAGGGTACTTTGATGGAATGAATCTCTCTTCGGAGACCCTGCTTGAACTTCCGCGCTCGGAAGTTTTCCGTCATGGACCAAGTCCGGGTAAAAACATGCATGGTCTGTGAACCTAGTCGCGTACTCTAACAACATCATCCCTCTCTACTAAAACTTCAGGAGCTCCTTATTCTGAACAGATCATATGCAGGAGGGGTAAAACTTCTCATGAAACAATAGCATAAAGTAACCCCACGAAAGCGATGAATCATCGAGTAACTGAGTCACCAGACTCCACCAACACCTAGTTGTTTCGTGAAAAAGGCTGGCGGCCAAAGCCACCATCTGATCTGCCAGCGTCTGCACACGCCTGAAGAGAGGAACCACCGTCCCAAGCCAAACCTCTACTGCCTGAGGGTCTGGCTCACTGTTGAAACTCAGCGGTCTCTTCCACTGGAACTCATGGAGCATGCTCAACCAATGCTCAAGCTCTGTCTGCTCTGGTGAAGGTGTGTGCTGTTCAACATGTGGGGGTGCTGCTACCGTCCCACCCAGAGAAAGGGACTTGCATGATGGGTCATGGACTGAGGCCTCATAGCTCACAGGGTCATCGTCACAAACCAATGCTGGTATCCTGGCTGGCTGTCTTTGTGGAGACATCCTGAATGTTATCAAGGAGTGTCACGGTTATCTGAGAATATATGTATATAACAGAAACAAAAATGGGGATCTAACTCAAGAAGAACACCCAAAGACTCAATCGTATGTGATGCACAAACCAATTTTCCCTGCAACAAGTGTCTCAGCATGCCGAGTCGACAAGCGGGTTATCAGGGTCATGGTGAATGGATACGTCAGTCGCCGCACCATCACTGGACTCACTTGCCTGAGATTCGCTCTCAAGACACGTTAACATTATTGCCTTAAATCCCAAATAATTCTTTTTAGGGACGTCCAAAAAACTTCCCAAGGAACGAACCACCTCTGATGCAGCTTTTTCACGACCCGACCCCACACAGGAACGAGCCGCAACTACCCCAAGCCCGCCTCCATAGGTCAGGGGCTGGAGAAAAGTGCCGAATGCTAAACAACTCGGGGAGGACTTTTCCTAATTACACTTACACACACACACGCATCCCCCTCAATGCAGAACTGCAGAGTAAAAAGAAGGGTAAATAAAAGTACCAGCTGCTATAAAAAACCACAAAAAGTGGATCGACCTCTAATCAGTACAAAGTAAAAGATGAAGGTAAACTGAAAGGAAAAATGGAAAAACACGCACCCAACAAGAAACGTAACACAACCCAGAAACAGGTAAACAAAAGTAAATATCTGGGAGAGTCCCACACCTAGAACCCGACTATGACCATCACGCGTGTTCCAAGCTCCTGAACTCCTATGCTCCACTAAAGTCATGACCAACCTCTTTGTCGTCTGCAAGGGAACACCAAGTGCGGGAAAATCCCTAGAAGGGGTGAGTATAAAATTACGTAGTAGGATGCCCCAAAGGCTTGAGGGAGCAACAAAGGAGGTACTAAGGAGAAAAGCGGTAGATTGAACATGGAGAAGTAAAGGAGTACAACCGAGAGTTCAATAAAAAGTACAGCTCAACCCATCACGAGTAAAGAAGTATACTTATCCAAACACAAGGAGCTAGAAATGGTGAGAAGATTAACTTTTCATGGAGTCTTCACTACCTATAGAAGGAGAGTAGAATCGTCCAACCATGATAATCTAGACATGAAAACCACATGGCATACCCCGCGCGTCTTTGCCTCTCTAGGAAGGAGAGTATCTAATACCCAAAAAGTGGGTACTGGAATAAGGTATATAAATATCCATTTTCTCAAACAAGGAACCCGAACAAGATCACTAGGGGATCTTCATCCTGTAGCTCAGCCCAAGAATGTGAGTCGCCAACAGTCCCAGAAGCAAACACCATCGATTCACAGTATCCATACATCTGTCAAGAACTGCATGTCAAGGGGCTCAAATCACGGCACCTTGACACTATCTACTTTGGGCGACACTGACTCACACACATGGTTTTGGGTTGCGTCACAAGTACGTGTCTCGATGGAGAAAGCTCCCCTCGTTCTTGAGAGTTTTGGGGGAATGTCAAGCCACACCTCGTCACTGTCACACAGTCGAGTGGTCTTCTCAATGTCAATGGGTTCCACTTCCAATCCCAGATAAAGGGTAATCCACTGGAGGGAGACCTAGATCTGTTATGGCCATCCCTGCTGGATGGTACCGCACTGGCCATCCCTGTTGGATGGTACACCACTGGCCATACCTGCTAGATGGTACATCACTGGCCATCCCTGTTGGATGGTACACCACTGGTAACTAGAAAACATTGTAAGAAACACGTCATGATAGATCACAAAAGGAAGATATGATCTCATTACACAACTAGGGAGTCTGCGCCCTGGGCTCACTGGGGGCTCCATACACTACTGGAAGCAACCTCCTGGGTAGAGGATCGATGCTCGCGTAATGTGTTGGTCACACCGATAGCCAAAGAACCCTACCTGGGAACACGAGTGGACGTGAGGATCTCCCCGGGCCTCTCGAGGTGATACATGATCCAATCTGTAGAATCTACTATCGAAGCGGTCCGAGACAACTCACTCTAGAATGTGGGATCACACCCACACTATACGAATGCACATAGCCGTAAACGATGTCACAGTCTAGTGAAAGCTACAAAACATTGAAAACCCCATAAGCTAAAAGAACTGGGGAACCAAAACAACTCTTCCAGTCAAACCATCGAGAATTGGAGGACACTCTATGTCACGATAGGTCAATGGTATGTAATGAAGTAAAAGACGCACACATGGGGCCCACACAACATGTGGCCCAAACTCATATCAAAACCAAGAGCACCAACATCATCGTGTACAAACTACTACATGTACCTCCAAGATTTCACGTGTACTCGGAGAGTATGCCACATTTGCTAGCCCAAGGGCTATCGTGCACATGACACCCAACGTCAATGCCAAATGGCATAAACATAACTTTTCCAAACCTGCTTCCTCCACGACCCAAAAAATTCCAAACACACCTCTTCAAACATGTACTTCACTCTCATAAGTGTGAATGCGGTCACATTCCAAGGGTTCCCCGCAAACACCATAGGAAGAACCTCCACCGGTACACCTTTCAAGCTTCCACAAATGAGATCTTAAAAGATACTCTTCACATCCAAACGGATCGCACCATTGTAATCATCACAAAAAAACATCTGAGATAGACTATTTACATTCCTCAAATGGATATCCTATGGAAATGTTTTCCAACACCGCTTTATGCCTGAACGACGTCCCGTGGTCCCGATCCTCGGTCCCAAAAACAGTCTGGAGCATCATACCATTGTGATCTCCTCATAAAGACACATCAAATTGACTTCTTACTTACATGGAATAGATGTAAGGAGAAAATATGCATTTCAGAATACCGCACATGAGTGGTTCTTCGTGGGTCCTACATCTCGGTCACGAAGCACAACGAACGGATCACACCATTGCGATCCTCTCAAAAAAGTACACAATATTGACTATCCACTTGTCTGAAATGGAAACCCGGTGATAAAGATATAAATCACCGCTAACTCCCAAAACAACCCTCATGGGGCCCGCACCATAGTGCATAATTAAAACGGTCAGATTGCACCATTGCAATGATCTCGAAAAACACCCAAAATCGATTGCTCGCACGCTCCGAACGGACATCCGATGAAAATGTTGTTAAATGCTACTTGCAGCATAAAAGATAGGTTGTGGGCCCATGACTCAACTCCGGATTTAATGCCCGAAAACCCTTTGGCAGTCTTCATCTTGATGCTAGGGTCACCACTCCACTGAAGGCACTCAAAACAGACTACAGATGCATCTGCCCCTTCCAAAACAAAAACATCGGAGATAAATGCTGAACCACTTATCATACATGTCTCACCACTGAGCCCCCATATCAGGAGTCAAAACCCCCCAAAACCATCTCATATTACCCGCATCGAGCCGAGGTTCTCACTGCCACAGATGGCATGCGAAACAGACACCCATAGTGAAAGTTACCGGTGTCCGAGGTCGAGGGGACGAACCCCCCTTCGACTGGACCGGCCTTGTCCGGCCTGTCCGCCCGGTGTGGGTCGGCCCACGTCGGCCGGCTTGGCTCGCAGCACCGGCCCGCGGCTCATCTGTAGGGCCAGCCGTGGACCTTCCTTCCACCATGCACGGACTGTCCATGAGGGTCCGATCTTAGTCTTTCAGAGAAACCCACCGAGTGCGGGTCTCAGTCTCCCGCATGGGGTTGCACGCCGTGACCCCCCTCACCGTCGCACCCCAACACCTTCGACCTCGCTCACTACCGACGCCCGACCGCCAGCCGCTGCCCGCTCGCACTGATGTCTTCAACCCTGGCCGCAGCCACAGCTCGCCTTCCATGTCACCCACAGTGTCGTGCCGCCACCTGAGCCCAATTTTTCACCGCCTGGGATACCTGCACCGTCGTTGTCCACTCGCCGGAGAACCCAAAAACACCTCGGACTTCGACTCGCTGCAGCGGATGCCTCAGAACTCCAAATTTTAATCTGAAACATGGGTTGAAGATCTCAGAAAATATACTAAGCATGAATGTGCTTTTCATGAAGATGAAACAACATTTTGACGCTATAATTGTGATTCAAAGAGGGGTTCGTGATTTAAAAACTGGAAACAACGACCGCCAACCTGTGAGGGTGTAGCCCGGAGCTTCGCCGCACGTGTCGCTACCGCACCCGCCGCTCGATGCTGCCTTGATCGAAGGAGGGAGGTGGAGGAGGATTGGAGAGTAGAGGAGGTTGAGGGGGAGGGGGATTTCCAGGGGGATTCAGAGGGGAGGAAGGGGATGAGTGGTGTTTAAATAGAAAAAAAATAATTATCCATTTTAATTAAAAAAACTCAACCCACTTTATGTCCGCGTTTGAAACCCCCGATGTGGTCAATGTTATGTCACACCTAGGGTAAACACCACATCCCAAGAAAAATAATGGTCTCAAAACTTTAATCAGAGGCTCTGTTCGAAAGATATAAAATCTAACACCCGAGGCCACTTTTTTACCAAAACGCCTCTAGTGGCATTTTCCACAAAAGGCCCACGCCCGTGAAAGTTACACCCCTCCTAGGGTAAACGGCAGATTACGGACTCATCGGTGGCCTCTGTTTCCCAATCCAAGCTAACGTTTAGGAGATAATTGAGTTTAACCATTAAATGAATAAATTATTTATTTTATTTATCCGTTTAATGTTCTATTAACAGGCGGGGGTCCCAATGTCCCGCGCCGACATGTTTTATGTCGTTCCTGGGGTAAACACTCCATTTTAAACCCATCAGTACTCTTAGTTTTAGGATCCGAATTACTGTTTAGGATTTATTTCATTTATTTGGAATTCCCAGTGTGAACGCACTAAAAACTTAATTCTTCCCACACCGGGTCTTAGAATCTTACGCCGTCTGAAGTCGCTGCTCTGGAATAAAATCATGAATATTCCAAAGTATTATATAAAAAAACTGTGTTCTTACATCTAATTTCATGAAATATTCTCAACATCTCCCACAACGACCATACAATGTAGTACCATTCTTATACACAACCTAGATAAAACCTTTCTGTATAAACTAGGGAAAATAAAACATATGAAAGGGTATACTCATATGATCAGTAAGGGTAAAGAAGGGTAATATCAATGATCACTTAAGTATAACATAAACATAAGGGTGTGATAGAATAACATAGGCATAAGATATAAGGTTGTGGAATATACATAATCAAATAAAATAATTTCTGTTTTCAAGTCTCACTATAAATACTATCATTGTGGATTGAGTTCATTCACCATTCTATAATATTATTATTTACAGTTAACTACTAATACAATAATAATTGAGTTTTTCTCTAACAAAACTTCGTTCACTCCTCATTATAGTCCTCATTATCTCCTGAAATATCCATCTTTACCCAATGCATTTGTGGGCTATATAATTTTGGTCCCACCCATCATATAAACATAATATATTCGTATGTGTGTCAAAAAAGTTATAAAAAATAATATGAATATATCATAACATATGTTAATGAAACTAGTTTCATAAAAATTTAAATATTCCATCATTACAAAAGCTATAGAAAAAAACTAGGTTTCATAAAGGTTTTATCATAACATAATTAACTTGTTGGAAAGAATTGAGTTTCTTGGAATCATTCTTAAATCATCCTCATAATAATCCATACAAAGATTTAATTTGGATGGTTTCATTATACCATAACTCTAGTATTAAATAAGTAAAATCAGAATATTTTATCTTATATTTTAAATTCGTTTTAAAAATCACTAGAATGTTTCATGAGAAAATAACCTTTTAACGAGGAAATCACTTTTTCGAAGTCTAAAAAATTACCAAATATTAAGGAAAATATTTCCTTTTAAAATAATATTGAAAAAATATAATTCAAACATATAATAATTGAGTCATATCCATGTTATTACAATATTTTGTTGTCGTATATGTTAAAATAATTATTCTTTTCTCATTTTCACTAAAATGTAAAAATTGACACCTTTTCAAAATGATAAGAAGAATCCTCTATAATAATTAAAATTTTAAATATGGGTAAAATATAATTCAAAATCATAATATATTAGAAAAAACATTTTTTAATCTAATATTAGAAAACTTATATATTAATGAAAAAAAGGATTTTCTCTTAAAGTGAGAAATAATGACACTTTCCTTAAAAACATTCATTCTGTACCCTGTGTTCATAATGATATTGAACTGAATTGAAAAAATATAATTTATAGAAATAACCATATTAGAATTAAATTAATTCAATTTATGGGAGATAAAATAAAACATTTCATCACTAGAAACCTAGGTAGAAATAATATCAATGAAGAGTATATGACAACCCTGATCTTTATTACATGCTAAAAAATGATTTATTAAATAAACATCAGTCGATGACACATATTAGATTGAGAGGTATTGTGTATTTGGGCTTATGATAGTTTGATAACATCTTAAAACATGAAATACAACAAATTTATTGAAAACATCCTTTACATGACCACTACATTCCCTCGTACTTAGCATTTCATTGAATAAAATGTGTACATGCATAAGAAAAGGGTGATCTATAAAGCCAATAAAGGGCGTAGAAAAGGAAAAAAATTAATATTAAAATACAAGATAGGAAATAGGCATATCAATGTAGCACAAGAGAAACATGAACATAAAGGCATGATAAAGCATGATAATCATAAAATGGAAATGTGGAATCAACACTTAACATGGAATTATCAAAATCCAAGGATCATTGAACATGTATTATGAGAAAACCCTCATTTCACATGAATTATAATGAGTCAAAAAGCATTGAACATTATGTAGCATGATACTATACTTTACGCAATTCATTGGAGTGTTATCAAGATAAACCGTTATTAAAAAATTAATTTCATTCATAAGTGCGCCACTTGGATCATATAACATGGAAATAATAAAAATCATAGGTTATTAAATGATCATGTAATGTGGAATAAATACATGAAATTAAAATTAAATATGTATATGTTCATAATGGTGAATACCCATGACAGAGACATTGGTATGGTATTCACAACACAATGATCTTGGCTTGGAAAAACATGGTTAAATTTCAGCTGCATAACGGTGTGACAGAGGGATTCATGAAAATGGTTTATGGGAGAGAAAAGGAATTATAATCATATGTACATGAAATTTAATGTAAGGGGTCATAGAGATACGAGTCCCAATAAATGTAATGGAATTTAGATGCATAATACAAAAGAATTACTTGGATGCAAAAGATGAGAGAGAAATCCCTCATGGAATTTCGTCATAGTAACGGGTGTACATTGGAAGAATAATTGAGATATATAGGGGTCCCCCATCAAATAAAAACAAATTGGGAAGTATATAGGTGTTTAAAAATCATGCCCCATCATTTTTAACTAAAAAAATGTGCATAATAACTTTATAAAAATTAGACAAAAATAAGAAAGGGAGAAATCCTTACTTGGAAGTGTGATCCCAATAGCTTGGGAGAGGCTTGAGAGAGGCTTATTGGGAGATTGGGGCACCGTGGGAGTATTATAGAGAGAGGAATGCATAGGTTGGAAAAAACTCTAAAGGATCTGAGTGAAGTGGAAGTGGGAGTTGGGTGGGTTTGTAAAGGAAAGGAGAAAGAATTCATTATTTTTTAGGTTTGGGTCACCAAACATTAAACAAATCACTACCACAAAAAACACATTGTTTATAACATGTTTCTTTCCAATGGGGAGTGGAAATAAATATTTTATAAGTAAAATTTCATAACTTCTTAAAATAATAAGGTTGCTTATGTAGCGGAGAGTCACATTCTCAAGGAAATTAATTTGAAAAGTGAAAATGTTTTATAACTATTGGGGGCCCACTAAAGATTTGTAATATAAACAAAACAAACCTAAAATCACATTATTTTAATGTTAAAACATTTATTGGCTGAACATTTCAATTATAGAGTTTTATTACATCACTATTGGGTCATTATGATGTCAAAAACCACATTATATATTTAAACAGTATTTTTTTTACCTAAAAATTCTACTTTCTCATAAAGTTATGAAAAAATCATCATTGAAAAATTTCAATGTACTGATTCCAAAAATAATATTCATTTTATGAATATAATTTTCTAAATATTTGAATCATTAATTTCAATGTAAAAAAAATATTTATCAAAAAATCATAGGTTTTGTCAAAAACAACTTTCAAACCATAACAAAAAATTACATTTGCATTCATAAAATTATATGACCATTTATATTTAATAAAAAGTAATTTGATAATAATAATATTTTATAAAAGTATATATTTAATTCAAAAAAATATATTTCTTAGATGAATATAAACTAAAAATGTTATTTGTTCTTTAAAAAATATTTACAAAGAAACAATATTAAAATGAATGTATATTAACAATTATATACCAAAATAATGAACATAATAATAGAGCTAAGGTCTTGTTACATGACCCCTTATAACACCAACATATTACTTAAGGGTAAGGTTTTCCATGGTTGAAAACAATTTGGGCGGCTCAGATAACATTTATCGGGTGGTAATCTCTATCAACATCTACTTCTCTCGTAGGTAGTTCTATTCATGTGTAACATGTTAATGATCAGCATGGGATTTGTCATGAGTGAAGCCCACTAAATCCACCTCTTTTTCAAGATTTTACAAATGGACTTCATATGGAGTAACTCTACTCGATGAGGCCATCACTTCATTGTTCTATGTAAATTGGATTTGTTAAAGACCAATATTTATAATAATCATCTGATCTTTGTTCATTGGATTTATTGGAAAAGGTCACAATTCATAATGTTATTTTAAAATCTATAAACATAAAACAACCCAATTTCATATGTTATATAACCATTTTACATAATAAGACATTTAATAATATCAATAGAAATTTCATTAATTATTGTTTGGGTCGTTACAATCCTCCCCCCCTTAAGAAATTTCTCCCTAGAAATTTTCTTTTTCCCGCACTAAAAAAGATAAGGGTAACTCTGCTTCATAACTTTATCTGATTCCCACATCAGTTATTCAGACATGTGGTTTCACTACAACACATTCATGTCGGGCATTGTCTTATTTCGTAGGATTTTTTCCCAATGATCTATGATCTTTAATGGTTGGTCCTCGTAAGAAATATCTTCCTCAAATTGTACTACCAATGAAGAGAGTACATGTGAAGGGTATGGTATATACTATTTTAAGAGGGATAAACGAAATAAATCATGTACATTGGCCATGGTATGTGGTAGTGCTAGTTGATAGGCCACAACCCCGACGCGATCAAGAATCTCGAAGGGGTCGATGTACCTTGTACTTAACTTCCCTTTCTTTCTAATCATGATGACCATCTTACATAGAGATATGTTAAATAATACAATGTATCTATCTATATAACCATGGTAACATCAATGGTTATCAGCATAACTATTCTGTCAAATCTGTGCTTTCTTGATATGTTGCTAAATGGTTTTCATCTTCTTTACCATTTCTTCGACCATTTCTGGTCCAAGCAGCTTATGCTCACCGAATTCATCCAATCTTGTCCGTGTTCTACACCTCTTCTCATAAAGGGCTTCATAATTTTACATTTGGATGCTTGAGTGGAAACTATTATTATAGGAGAATTCAACCATAGAATATGTTGATCCCATCCTAATTTAATGTCCATTGAACAACTCCTTAACATATCTTTTAATTTCTAAATATTTCAATCAAATTGGCCATCAGTTTGAGGATGATTGGCCGCACTGAAGTTCAATTTAGTATCTAGAGAATATAGAAGACTCCTCCAAAACAAAGAGGTGAATCTTGGGCCATGATCAGATACAATATATTGTTGTACTCTATGCAGCCTTACCACTAACCAGATATATTACTGTGCATGTTGATCCAATGAGAAATCCTCCCAAATTTCTAGGAAGTGTGCAGAAATTTTAAGACGATCCACAAAAACCCAGATTGCATTGTTTTATTTGGATTTCATTTGATGTCTGGTGAAAATGTCAATGGTGATGTTATCCCATTTCCATGCTGGTATGGGAAATGGCTGCATTATACCCTTAGGTGTATGCCTCTCTTCCTTCACTTTCTGACACACCAGACACTTTGATGTATAAATAGTGATATCCTTCTTCATATTATACCACTAGTAATTCTCTTGGAGATCATGATATATCTTTTTGTTTCTGGGTTGAATTGAGAAATATGATAAATGCGCATCATCCAAAAGTTCCTCCTTCAGCTCGGGACAAGATGGAACACATAGTCTTTACCCAAATCTCACAATTACATATTCATTAACATTGACCTAAATAGAATTCCCTTTTATGATAGCTTCCACTTTCTTCTAAATTCCCACATCATCCTTTTGAGCATCCTTTAACCTTCATAAAAGATACCTTAGAGAAATCATTTTTGAATGGATTGAAGATGCACCCTTCTTTATGATTCCCATGTCCATCTTAATCAAGTATAAAATGATTGGATCCTTCTCAATTCTCATCAATAATAAAATAGATGGGTCCTTTCTACATAGATCATCTGCAACCTTGTTCATTTTATCATGATGGTAATTGAATGTGTTGTCATAGTATATGGTCAGCTCTAACCATTTTATTTGGCACTTGTTTAACACATTCTATGTGAATATATACATCAGGCTTTTTTGAATGCATATATTTCACACTTCTCCCCAAAGGGATAATGCCACCAAATTATTAAGGCGAAGATCACTGCAACCAACTCCCTATTAGGTGTTGGATAATTCTACTCATGAACATTCAATTACCTTGATGGATAGTCAACGACTTTGTCATTATTCATCAACACACAATCCAGTCCCATCTTCGAAGCATCACTAAATAAAACTAAAATTTTCTCCACTTGTAGGTAATGTGAGCATAGGTACAGTGATAAACCAACATTTCGACTCCTTGATGTAATCTTCACATTCATCACACCAAGAAAATTTTACCCCCTTATTAGTTAACTGGTAAAAGGGTTAGAAAATAGTGATAAAGTTCTCACAAATCCTTAATAATATACAGTTATCCCCAAGATGCTACGGATATCCATTACCGTTGTTGGCCTTGACCACCCCACAATTAAAACTTTCTTGGAGGGATACATTTTATCTCATTTCTTGTGATGTATGGCCCAAGATCGATACCTCCATCAACTATAACTCACACTTGTTGTACTCTTCATAGATATTCTCCTTCTGCTAGGTCTCTAGTACATTTCATAGATTCTCTTCATGATCCTCCATGGTTTTGGAGTATATTATAATATCATCTATAAATAATAATGAAAATATGTCAAGATAATCACTAAAGACTCTATTCATAAATTCCATGACGATTTATTGGAGAATTAGGGACTTTTAAAGGCCTTACTATGAATTCATATTGCCCATATATTGTACAAAAAATAGTCTTGGGGATATCTTCCTTCTTCAATCTTACTTGATAATATCCTGACCACAAATACACCATGGAGATTTATTGTGCCCCACACAGCTGATAAAACAATTAATCAATTCATGTGAGAGGATACTTGTTCTTTATCGTGATTTTTTGAGCTCATGATAATCAATGAAAATGCGCATTGACTCATCCTTCTTCTTGACGAAGAGGACTGGTGCACCCCATAGTGAAGCACATGGGAATATAAATCCTTTATCTATATTCTCTTGTAGTTGTTTCTTTAACTCGTTCATCTCCACAACAACCATTATATAAAGACTCTAGTTTATTAGAAACTCCTCGGGTATAAGGTCAATTGAGAACTCAATATCTCTTACAGGAGGAAGACCAGAAAATTCCTTAAGAAACACTTCATCAAATTACCTCAGAATAGGCATGTCTCCAAGGATGGTACCATCCATTGACTCAATCATCCAATCCAGATATGGGTTCTCGTAGGGTATTAATATCTATGGTTTAAATGAAGGATCTAATGAATATTCATCCTTCTCCTTTCACTTTTAGAGAATTAGGGGTCGATTTTCCACATGAAGAGTGATTTTCATCTAACAGAAATTTTGGTTGGTTCTATATAGGGGAATCCAGTCCTTTCTAAGAATTGAATAAAATTCAACAAAATGGTGGATGATGAGGTTCTCTGGGAAGTTCAATCGATCGATTATGATAGGGGAGAAGGTATATTCATGGGATGCAATGATTTCCCCATTTGTCATACTCACTGACATATTTAATTCTATGATTTGTGGTGGTGTCAGGATTGTTATACTAAAAATTACGGATATAAAATAATGTGTAGTACCTAAATTAAATAGTATGTTCCCTATTAATGAATTAATGACTAGAATACTTTTCACCACTTCGTTGTTGGGGTTCAGATCAGTAGTAGTAGTGGAAAAATCTTTCCCTTTCTTCCCTGGAGGTTGATGGTTGCCTCTAAAAACCCTTGGCTTAGGGAACTGATTTGTAAGGAGAACTTGTTCTTTGCAGCTTAAGAAATGAACAATGTATTGAGATTCAAATGGAGAGTTCCTCTCCCATATTGTTGATGCATATTTTCCATGTCGACAGTTAATAGTCAGGTTCCCTTCTCTTCCACACCTATAGAATTTCCTCGTCCCATTTTTAAATTTTTGAGGTGATTCTTTCCGAACCATTGGTAAGTGGGGTACTATATTTTCTAAAAATAATTGGATTAATCTATCATACCACTATAATTGAAGTCCAACATACGATTCTTATCCCGATGATTCTTATGAGGTTTTCCAATATCCATTTCTACCATGAGGGCCCATAAGAAAATTTCCTCATAGCTGTCAAAGTCTTGGATCACCAGGGCTTTCTGTAGTATAGGTTTAAGCCTACCAAAGAAGCAGTCAAACATTCATTCATGCGTAACGACAAAGGCAGAGGCATATCTCGCAAGCCTCATGATTTTTTCCTTGTACGCTCAGATGGATTCATCGTCTTTTTTCTTGAGATCAAGGATTTACCTTTCAATCTTAAGCTGGATGGTGAGTGGAAAGTATTTCTAGAAAAACATCTTATGGAAACCCTTCAATTCCAACGCCTTGATATCCTCCTGAGGATTTGAATTTTTTATCAATTTCCACCATTGATCAGCTTCACCCTCCATACAATAACCAGTAAGAAGAACCTTCTCTTTTTAGAAATATTGAATGATAGAGAAGATCTTTTCAATGGAGTTAATCCATTGTTCGGCAATTGAGGGATCAGATGATTCATTAAAAGTAGGAGGCCTTTGTCTCATGAAGCTTTAGATAGCAACTTGTTCTTTCTTAAGGGGGTTTAAATATTCCTCTTGACCCATGTTTCTTTTCAAATCATGCATTAATTGAGATAGTGTAATGATTATGTTGATGATTCATTCTCCGATCAGATTGGGCATCTCATTAGAAAATTTGTCACATTGATCTTCTCATTGGGTTTTATCCTAAATCATCTTATTACCAGCCATTGGATGGAATGAAATGGAATGTTAGGGGTATCACATAAAGTGTTATCCTAGGAGAAAACATATGACTTATAAATTTCTTTTGTGTCCTTATCTTGTGAATATATAGGCTTCAATCTATGTTATCCAACATATAAATTCCCTTAATAATGGTTCATACTAAGCTTGTGAATTTTCCAATGTATATCCCCTGGGAGTGTCATAACCCTGAGTGCCACATGGCCCATTTTCGTGTACCAGGATACCCCTAGTCAGGCCCGAAGCTTCTTGTTCGGATTTTCACCCCAAGGTGCATCTATGACAGTGTCGTCTCTACCTATTCATATCCAAATAGGGATGTATTTGCTTGATAAAACACTTTATCAATACCCACCAAAACATAGAGTTGTATTAATATAAAATGTCATGTCTCTAAGGCGTCACTAGGGTTTTATAATCCTAATCCAAAAAATAACTAAACCTATCCTCTGATACCAACTATGAAAACCCTGCTGTTTATTACACACTAATACATGTTTTATTACATAAACATCACATGATAAACCATAAAAAATCAATAGTTATTTTGTATTTGGTGCTAAGGATCATTACATAACAACCTAAAACATGAAATAAAACATCTTTCTTGAAAACATACTTTACATTACCACTACATTCCATCATACGTAGCATTTCATGGGATAACCTGAGGACATGCATAAGTAAAGGGTGAGTAATAAACCACAATAAAGGATTAAATGAGGAATAACATGAAGATTTAAATACATGTTAGGAAATATGCTTATCAATTGAGCACAAGAAAAATAGGAACATAATGGCATGATAAAGCTTGATAATCCTAACACTGAAATGTGGCAACATCATTATACATTGAATTAGCATAAGCCAAGGCTCATTGAACATGGATCGTGAGTAGAAAATAATTTCCCATGAATTATAATGATTCAACACCCATTTCATATGATTTATCATGATACTATACTTTACCCAATGCATTAGAGCTCTATTATGGAACACCCTTCTTAAATATTTCATTTTATGTATAAGTGTTCAATAAAGACCATATAACATGGAATCAATCAACATCATAATTTATTAAAAGATCAGGTAATGCATAATAAATATATGAAACTACCATTAAATATATATATATGTTCATAATGGTGAATACCCTTGATAGATACATTGGTACGGTATTCACTACACAATGATCTTGCCTCAGAAAAACACAATGCAATTACGGCAGCATAACATTGTGACATAAGGATTCATGAAAATGGTTGATGAGGGGGAAATGGGTTTCCCATAATATTTTCATTAAATTTAAAGTATGTGGGTTATATAGATACATTTACCAAAAAACTTAATGGAATTTAGATGCATAATACAAAAAAAAATTACATGGATGTACAAGAGGGGAGAGAAATCCCTCATAGAGTTTCAGCATGGTAACTGGTGTACATGGGAGGAAATAATGAGAGAGAAAAGGGTCACCCATCATACAAAAATAATGATGACAGTATGGGGGAGGTTAAAAATCATACCCCAACATTTTTAATTGAAAAAAAAGTGCATAACAACTTAAATAATATTGGACAAAAATGAGAAGGGAAGAAATCTCTTACTTGGATGTGTGATCCCAAAGGCTTGGGAGAGGCTTGAGAGAGGCTTCTTGGGTTCTTGAGGAACTTTGGGAGGATTATAGTGAAAGGAGGAAATATTTTGTTTGGAATTTAAAGGAATTGAGTGAAGAGGATATGGGAGCATGAGGGGTTTATATAGGAAAGGAGATAGAATTCTTTATTATTTAGGTTTGGGTCACCACACATTAAACTAATCAATACCACAAACCATTCCATGGTTATTACCTTCGGATTATACCAAAGGGTATTGGAAGAAAATATTTTATATGTTCAATGGATTAACATCTTAAAATAATAGGTTTGCTTATGTGGAGGTGAGTCACACTCAAAGGGAAATTCATTTAAAAAGTGAAAATGTTTTATAACTCTTGGAGGGTCCACTAATGTTTTGTAAAATAAACCAGAAAAACATAAAATCACATTATATTTATGGTAAAATATTTATTGGCCGAACATATAATTTTTTTTTTACATCACTATTGGTTCATTATGATGTTATAAAACACATTAAATATTTAAAGGGTATTTATTTTTTACCCATAATTTTGATTGTCTCAGAAAATTATAAAAAAGTCACCATTGGGTAATTTTGACTTCCTGATTCAAAAAATAATACTTATTTTATTTAAATTATATACTAAATATGTGAATTTTTTATTTTATAATAAAAACCAACGTATATCAAAAATTCATTGGTTTTGACAAAAACATATTTCAAACTACAACAAAAATTACAATTGTATTCATAAAATTATATGATCATTTATATTTAATAAAAATTAAATTAATAATAATAAAATTTAATTAAAATAATATTTAATTTAAAAATATTATAATTAAACAAAATATATTTCATAGATTAATATTAACTAAAAATACTATTTTTCTTTAAAAACTATTTACCAAATAACAATAATAAAATAAATGTATATTCACTATTATATAAAAAAAACAATGCACATAATCATAGAGATAAGGTCTTGTAACATAACCCCTTATAACACCTACATAAGACTGAAAGGTAAGGTGTGCGATGGTGAAAAACTCTTGCGGTGGCTCGGATAACATTGCTCGGTTGCTAATCTCTATCAACTTCCACTTTTCTCATAGGCGACTCTATTCAAGCATTACATATTGAAGCTTGACATGGCCATGTTCAAGAGTGATTCCCAATGATTCCATATCTTTTATGATCTTAGAAAAATGGGCTTAATATGGGGAATATCTACTGGGTGAGGCCATCACTTTTTTTGTATGAGTAAATGGGAATTGTTAAAGTCCTATATTTATACTAATCATGTGATCATTATTCAACGTCTATATTTGCAATGGTCACAAATCATAATTGAATTTTAAAATCTTGAAACATAAACAAAATAAGTGAATATGTTATATAACCATTTAACATAATATGATATTAAATTATATCGAGACTAATTTTCATTAATGAATGTTTGCATCGTTACACAGTGAGATTCCCATGTTAATCCACTACCACATTGGAAAATTTTCAATCATAATCCCAATAAAATAATAACTTCAAATGAATCATTTAATATATTTAGCTTATTAATAATCAATATATTACATTTCAAATTTTTATTATATAAACCTCATAAACAAAAATTGGTTTATAACATCAAACATGTCTCAATAAAATAATATTTAAATAAAGAACATTTACCGCTTTTATAATCTATGAATCATAAACTCATGAAAGAGAAAACATAATATAGATTTGTAGATACCTATAATTTTCATGAGAAGAACCATATAATATATTCATGGTACATATATGAATACTGAATAAAAAATGTCTAATATTGAATATTTAATCCCAAAAAAAAGTGAGATGAGATGCCCAATTTACCTCATTTCCGACTTTTTGAAAGGCTCTCTAACCTCATATTCTTAATTATAATTCCATTATATTGCTTATTAAGGACACACGGAATGTTATTTCAAGAATAAAATAACCTATAATATTTTTTATGGATATTTATATGTGAATTTTGATGGTTTCCTGTGAGATAGGTTACACAAGAAGGTGTAAACAAAAGAGATAAGGGGTGTCCTTTTATAAGTGAGGGAGGTGTACTTTTGTAATTTTTCAAAATATTAATATGTAATAATGACTAATTCTAGTAAAAATGGATCCAAAATGAGAAATATATGACTATAAAAAGGATATGGACACATAATAATCATAAAATGATTTTTTTTAAAATTTTAGATATTTTTATAAACAATTTTTTTTCTAACCCCATGGTTATACATTTTTACAATTAACCACTATAAAAAATATTTCAATCCTAAAATCATATATTTTAACTTATAACAAAAAAATTGGATCCTAAATGCAATAGTGATAAAATTTTCAAACAATTATTATCCAATTTTTCCTCATACAGTATTTTTTTGATTTTTAAATTATTTAATAAATATATTATTTTTCAAAAAAATATCATTAATGTCATTTTTTTACTTTATTAATTTCATTTGAATTCATAGGAAAAAAGATAACACATTTATTTAAATATAAAACTTTTACATGTCTCATATATTTTATATTCATCTATAAAATTTATTGGCCAATATAACTCATCAAAACAACATTACTCCTATAATTTTTAAATTCATTTACATTTTTTATACTACATTCTAAAGTAGTGTGTCAGCATTATGTAATAATTTATGTTTAATATATCATCACAAAGAACTAATAATTAACTAATACAACAAAAATTAAATCATATTTTATGTAAATATTTTGAATATATCTTATACTATTTTTAAATTTATGTAAAAAAATTAGAGATATTGAATTAAAGATAGTGAAATTTTAAAATTTTATTTATATAAAATAATATAAATATAATAATCAAACTAAAATGGAACTGGAATATCTTATAATAAAATTTGGGATAGTTATGCAAAAATTTATCCCCTAAAATGAAATTATAATAAGTTTTTGGGTATATTTAGAGACCATATATTAAGATTTTTACCCTGTTATACCCATTTTATCCATACCGAGGTGATAAATTGTAAAGACCCCAATTTTTTAATGTAATTTTTTAAAATTATGTAGATCTATTAAAAGATTGAAAAAATTGATGTTGCGTGATTCCATGGCCCGGTGTTCCCTGAATGAATTTCTTAACATTTTTTAGGTACGTTAAGTAAAAGTGTGAGTGGAGGTTTGTAACTTTTGAACCGGTACATGGAATTGAAATATGAGGACACCATTGAACTCGCATGGCCGATATTCTCTTATAGAGAACATCACCATGACCACAGTTGGTCAAGGGGGGATTTTAGTTTTTCATTTATTCATGGAAGAAGAAAAATAAAATAAGTAATTTTTTTTCCTTTTTGAAACATCCTTTTTAAATAGTGGAGGTGGGGACCACATTAGGATGGTTAGGCATTTATGGCTGGGTACTAAATGCTCGGTTACAAAAATTATGTAACCACAACCCTCCTTAATTAATAGGGTTCATTAAATCTAAATTAATGAAACAACTTGTTAATTAAGAGTTATTTTATTAACTCTTATTAAGGGAATTGAGGGTTGTTTTCCATTGGAAAAAGGGAGAGGAGGACTTTTCTAGAGAATCTTTCAATGTAGTACATCCTCAAACAATGAAAATTATCTAGATCCAGAATGAGGATGATGCATGAGCCTGGATCAAAAACATGTTGCTGGAGAAATGAACCTCGACAACCCCTTCATCAACTCCATACTCTTCCTCACACCACCTTCAATGAGCAAATGAGGTATGGGGGTGTTTATGTTGTTCTTTGTGTATTTATGTTGAAACATTTTTTAGGAAGTCGCATGCTATCGGTCTTATGTGGGGGGTGTGGAGAAAAAAAATGGCCCAATCTAACTGCATATTTAATGATGACGTGTTCATTGTGGGCTGAAATGATGGTGGTGGCGCAAATGTGCCGCCGGTAGTGAAGGAGGCTGCGGCCCGTCAACTGCGGCGATGGTAGGACAACAACTGGCATGCATGTTTGCGGCATAGAGGAATGGTGGCCTACGTCTGGGACACCAGTTGAGCAAAAGGCCACGTCTGGTTGACCGTGGGCGAGAAGGGGGCGACTGGAACACCGGCTAGTTGTGTGGCGAAGCGGCGGCGCGTGTCCACGCTGCCAGAGCTGGAGACTGCGACAACATAGGCACGGTGGAGGTCCGAGGGTGGACAACATCTAGTTGACCTCAGTGGAGGAGTGACACCTATCTGTGCTACTAGAAAGAGGGCCGGCCAGTTTGGCCGACAGTGTCACACCAAGTGGGACTGCTCTGGTAGGTCTCTCCTGCAAACTCGGTACTAGAGCCAAATGAAAAGTCCATTGGACCATTCGTGTGACCTGGGGGGTGCCTCCCCTCTAGAAAGGATGCTAGGGTGGAAACTACCACAAGGGGCCACCCCCAACCATCTGATGCACCATTGACCACCCAATGGACCAGAACCAGCATGGGACTGGTCGCGCCCAGCGTGTCGGGATGCCCTTTCATGGGTCGGGTCGAGTCGGTCCAGGTCGGGCCCATCTAGACCCAGATACATCTTTTTGTCCCTATCTTGGGAACTAGGAATATGTTTGAAGAACCGTTAATGGTGTCAGAATCCTTGGATTGAGATGGTCCTTTTGGTATACTCATCATGAGTTTTGGATAAAGTGGGATTATGGCTGGGTTGGATCAAACATGAATCCAACAAGGCCCTCGAAACTAAAATGTTAACAGTATATAGACTAGTAATCTGATTGATGCGCCGTCTGTTGCATTGTGTTTTTTATGATGTGGCAGACCTTTGGTGTACTTCTTCGTGGGACTTTGTGGTTGTTGAAGTATCGATATACGAAACTAAGATTGGAACCTCCCATAATCAAGTGTGCCAAGTGTAGGAACCTTGTGGATGGCTGTACATTAGGTGTCTTCAGATCCTGTGTGGGTTATCTTTAGATCATGTGTGGGTCAGCGCTCAACAATCATGTGTGGGTCAGCTCATTCCGATCATGTGTGGGTCATCTCCATATTTTTTGGGGGTCATTTTAAGATCCTATGTTGGTCATCATTGATCCTCTGTGGTTTGTCTCCAGATCTTGTGTGGGTCATCTTCGATTCTGTGTGGGTCTATAGCAGTTCTTCTCGATGAATTAATATTTTCTATTAATATAGATAATCATCCATACATCCGTATTTATGTTATACCTGGTGTGATTTGAGTCTTTACCTTTTTGGTACACTTCAGTGTGGTGATGCCTTTGTTTCATTCTTTTGTGTGGATTTACCTTTGTGGTACTTGACTTTGTGGTGATACTTGTGTGGTATTCTTCTGTGAGGCATTACCATTGTCGTGCATACCTTTTTGGTGTTACATTTGTGGTATTCTTTCCATTGTGGAATAGTTTAACTTTTGGCCATGGTGTTGGGTCTTCTGTTTTCTCATGAATGAGATGGGAATACTTGATAACTAATTTATATGTATGCTCATATACCTAAGTACAATTGAATGTTGTTTTCAATCATTGTGGTTTATCCATTATTGATTTTGAGAGACCTTCTGGGGTCTCAGGATCCCTACTGAGTATTTTTATCCTCACCCCTTCATGGGCTACGACCTCACCTAGTTGTGTCTTGTGAAAACAATGGAAAATTCTGACTAAGTATGAGGGTACAAATACTAGAGGCTACTCGGAGCTGGACCATAGACGAGGAGTATCGTAGAGATGACCATATGATATATATACCTACCCTTCAGGTATGATCATTGGCAGGTGTTCAAAGGAGTTATTCTTCAGTTTTACTTGAACATTATTATTGGGCCTCTATTCCAATCCCTTTACTTACTGTACTCACTCTGTTTACTATATAGTTTACCTTGTGCTTGTATCTTGTTGTGTGCTTGGTTTTGAGGGTTTACAAGTTATAAATGAAATTCCTTCCCGATTTTAGGGATATTCCTTTCCGGTGCTAGTCACCAGCCCCTGGCCTATGGAATTCGGGCTTGGGGTAGTCACGACATGGGCCCTAGGGGAAGTTTTGCGACAAATTGGTATCAGAGGAGTCAGTTATAGCAATGAACTTTGACTCTGATCTTTTAATCGGCAATAGTGTTATGTGTTATGAGTGTGGTTATTAGTTTGGGGAATCCAGTGTTGGTGAGGCGGCTAGAATATCCATACACCATGACTCTGACTTTGGATTTATGACTCAGTACATGAAAACCCTGATTGCGTGTGTGTTTTTGAAATGTTTTCTTTGTGATCTCTTTGAGTTAGCTCTCCAGGTATAACGTATAGATCATGGAACACTAGTTCTTTCAGGATGCCTCCCCACAAACAGCTAGCTAGGGGTCCAGGTAGAGTACGTGATGATAGCCCACCGAGTGATGAGGATTCAGTGTAGGGCTCCATTACAATAGTTTTTACCATCGGGTGGTGTACCAGCAGCAACACTATCCATTGGGAAGCCACTACCACCTGCCCCGACAGTAGAGGGTGCACACCACTTGAGTGCATTGCACAAGTTTCAGCATCAAAGGAAATCGTTGTTCCATGGAGAGACTGATCATCTAGCGAATGAGGACCGGTTTAAGGTTGTGGTTAGAGTTTTTCTACTGGTAGGGACACCAGCTGATCTCATGGTGAATATTTTCACCATTCTTCTTCAGGTAGCAGCTGGCAGATGGTGGATCTTGATGCTCTAGGTTCACGAAAAGGTCAATCTCATCTTGGAAGGTATCGAGATCCTTTTAAGGGTAGATTTTATCACAACACCCTTACACTCTATGCGTATATAAGAGCTTCTCTACATTCATCAGGGTAGCATGATTGTGGCTCAGTATTCAAAGAGGTTCACAGACCTCTCATGCTATTACACTAACATGGTGCAGAACCCTTTATTTTGGTCTTAGACCTTCCTAAAGGGTCTCAGACATGAGATTAGAGCTTCTATGATTACTATTAGAATCTTGACATAGGCAGGGGTGTTAGAGTGGGCACTCTTGTTGGAGAGATTCCTTGTTGAGCAGTCTCCGGTAGCGAGACTCACCACTGGATGTCATGTAGTAGAGTCATCTGCTACTAGAAGTAGATAGATGACGCAGAGGTCCAAGAGGACCTAACCTACTGGTAGACTACATTTGGATATAGAGATGACACAAAGTTTTCAGAGGACATGACCTATAGGTGGACGACCGCAGGATATAGGGTTAGTGGTGCGGGGCTCTCAAGACAGAGTAGGATAGGTGAGGAGTAGGCAGTGTTACTCGTGTAGTGGGTAGGGCCACATGGCTCGCGAATGCCCAACCTACCATACACATGACCGTAATACGGTCGAGGGACCACCTGGGCAGAGGAGAATATTCATTCGTGGAGGTCTGCAGGCAGGATGCCTACATGGTAGAGGAGTTGGTCATACAGTATGTGTTGGGCAGTGATTTGAGGTTCTACTGCCACCACCACTAGGTGGTCCACCCCAACTATAGGGAGAAAATGGACGGGGACGACCTCACCATCAAGTTGCTGAGGCCTACGACCACGACGCTCCGTATATGATATGAGGTATGATCTTTGTCTACCCCACCCTAGCTACAGTACTTATAGACACAGGTTCAGGTTACTCATTCATTGCCACGACCCTCGTTCATGTTCGAAGATTCTAGTGGAGCCGTTGGATCGATCATTATGGTTAGAGACAACTAAAGGAGAGGATTCTATGATTACACACTGGTGTCGGCAGTTTGATCTTACTCTAGTAAGAGAGATCTTCAGTTGAGATATTCTAGTAGTGGCTTCGAGGCCTTACGATGCCGTCTTGGGTATGGCTTAGTTATCAACAGTCCATGCTCAGATCGACTGTATTAGGTGCAAATTGTGGGGTGTCAGTGAGGATGAGACCATTATTTCCTTCACTAGTGAGAGGAGAAGCTTTGGAGTATAGGCTGGACTAACATGGAAGAGGGAGCAGTTAATCACACCTCAGATGGATAGCCTTACCCTTGGAGCAGTCGATGTTTAGAGTCTAAGAAATCCTGTAGTGGTGGACTAGTATGCTGATGTTTTCCCTAATGATGTTCTAGGTCTACCTCCTTGTAGAGAGGTGGACTTTTACATTGACCTATACCCAAAGACAGTACCGATATCTAAACCAACATATCGGATGTCTCCCATGGAACTATGAGATCTACGAGAACAGTAGGGGCACTTGCAGAGCAAGCAGTTCATTAGGCCTGGTGTTTCTCCTTGGGAAGCACTAATTTTATTCGCCAAGAAGGTGGATGGGAGTTGGAGACTTTGTGTGGACTATGGGCACCTGATCAAGGTTACCATGAAGAAATAGTACCCACTATAGAAAATTGAAAATATCATTTATCAGTTGAAGGGAGGACATTGGTATTCAATGATTGACCTCAAATCAGGCTATCACCGGCTCTGGGTACGAGATGAGGATGTGTATAAGACGTCCTTCAGATGTTGGTATGGCCATTATGAGTTATTGGTTATGACTTTCGTCATCACCACTGCCCGAGAAGTGTTCCTGGGACTCATGAATAGGATATTCTAGCGATACCCCGATTGCTTTGTGGTATTCTTCATCGATGACATCCTATATACTCAGCTATAGAGGAGAAGCATGCCTATCATCTGTAGATAGTTCTATACACACTCAGAGAGCACTAGATTTATGGTAATATCTCTAAGATCCAGTTTTAGATAAGAGAGGTCCACTTTCGGGAAAACGTTATCTCAGAGGTTCGATTTTTTCTAGATTCAGTAATGATTGAGGTTATTATTGCTTGGGAGCCACCCAAGAGTGTGGCAGAGGTGCGAGTTTTCTTGAGTATGGCCGGTTACTAATGGAGGTTTGTGACTGACTTTGACAGAGTTGCATCATCCTTATCAGCCTTGATGAAGAATGGGATACCCTTCATGTGGTCGTAGAGATGCCAGCGGAGCTTCCTGGAGCTGAGGTAGAGACTGATGGGTTACCCCATCTTGAGGCTAATAGAGGAGGGCGTTGGGTACGTAGTCTACTGTGACGCATCAGGGACAGGGCTTGGATGTTTCCTGATGTAGGAGTGAGCAATGGTCACGTATGGTTCTTGACAACTGAGACATCATGAGTAGAACTATGCTACCCATGACCTAGATTTGGCAGCAGTGGTCTTCTCCTAGAATATGTGGTGACATTAGTTTATGGGAAAAAATTTAACATGCTACTCTAATCACTAGATTCTAATGTATATATTCTCTCAGAAGAAAATTATCCTGAGAAAATGATGTTAGCTTGATTTCCTCAAGGACTATGAATTCGTGGTAGTCTATTCTTCTAGATAGGGGAACGTATTATAAGATGCACTCAGTTGGAGATCTGCTATGAAGTAAATGATTGAGGTGATAGAGTAGTTAGCCGCTTTGAAGATATCTTTTGTGGATCAAGATGGAGCATCTTATCTTTAGTCTTTGACAGTCACTCCCCCACTCCATCAATGAATCAGGATGGTTTAGCTTTAGGACACTGAGTGCAATTCTCGACACCCTCAGATAACCACAGGGCAACCATCTGATAGATTTTCAGAAGGTGGGGAGCATTTCATCCTCTTCAGAGGACGTACTATGGTACCAGTGCTGATATGGGAGGAATTTTTGAGGGAGATTCATACGTCCCCTCTAGTGGTGCATAAAAGAGTGAAGAAAATGTACCAGGTCCTTCAGCGTCAGCACTAGTGGTTGGGAATGATGAAACTAGTAGCAGATTGTCTCATAGTGCCTCACTTATCAGCAAGTGAAGGCAGAGCATCAGTGTCCAGCGGGCTTAGTTCATCCACTAGAGGTTCCATAGAGGAAGTGTGAAGGAATTTCCATGTAATTTGTGATAGTACATCCACACACGTCTAGAGGACATGATTATATATGGGTGAGCATTGATCGACTCACCAAGTCGGCACACTTCCTATCTATCAGAGAGAAGGGTTCAATAGAGGGCTTGGGATGCCTCTACGTGCATGAGATTGTGTGGCATAATGGCGATCCATCAACGATTTTCTATGATCGTGATGAATGTTTAACTTCTCGAATAATTAAGGGGTTGTAGGAGGAGTTCGAAACACCACTTCAGTTTAGCGCCGTCTTCTATACTCAGAAAGATGGTCAGATAGAGCGAACCATTTAGACCCTCAAGGACATGTTGTGTTCTTGTGTCCTTGATCTCTACCACAGCTGAGATGATCACTTTCCCATAGTGAAGTTTATATACAACAACAACTATCACTCCCCTATCAGTTTAGAACCATTCAAGGCATTGTATGGTTGACCTTGCAGATCACCTCTGTGTTGGACTAACCTAGGTGAGTTAGTACTCAGGGGGGTAGAGATGGTATGAGCTACCATAGATAAATTTCATATTATCCAGTAGTGGTTGACGACTGCATAGATTAGGCATATGTCTTATGCTAACAGGATACAGAGACCTCTGGAGTTTGAGGATTGTGACCATGTCTTTCTATGGGTGTAATGGCCCGGACCTCTCTGGTCCATTACATTGTGAAATGTTGGTGTTGGAGGTGTTCCGGGAGGTCAAGGGGACTTATCCCCAACACTTTGCCAATTTTCTAGTTCTGTGAACAGTGTTTCCAGTTTTATGAACAGTAACAGATCGGTGAGACAGATCAGTTTCACAGATCGGTGAGACAGATCAGTTTCACAGATCGGTGAGACAGATCAGTTTCACAGATCGGTGAGACAGATCAGTTTCACAGATCGGTGAGACAGATCAGTTTCACAGATCGGTGTGAGAGATTAGTTTCACAGATCAGTTTCACAGATCGGTGTGACAGATCAGTTCACGTACAGTAACGGTGGGTGAACAGTGTTTCCAGACTCCTACAGTTTTGCCCCTTTTGACGTTTCCTTTGACGTAAAATACATTTAAAGCCTTATTTTAAGGGCTCTTAAAGACGATTCAAATGCCATAAATCCTATATTAATTATTCCTAAGGCTTGGAATGTTTTACTTGGTCAAACCGTGTGGGTTAATGCGATCCGTTTTTAATGGAGAATTAACCGGATCTTAAATCGTCACCTCGTTAAATCTTAAAAAGTGACGAGATATCATTCTCCCTTGTTCCTTCCCTTTGTTCTTAACTAAGAGGCGCTAGAACCTTTCAATCCTTTCCGTAGGAGTTGCACAAACAACCCTTACTCCTAGGATCAGTCCCGCTCTGTTGGATGCAACCAAGCTGTGTCGATCATTCTTCCACATAAGTTGTCGCGAGGGGAGGATCGTGACCTGCTGTGTTGATAAAGGACGTCAAGAACTCTTCGAGGTAGGGGATTCATGACTTCTCTAATTATATATGTGCAATCGTAGAATTAGCATGATTTATTCCTTTGGATCACAATGAAATTGACCTAATTAAATACTTGAACCGGATTAAAAGAATTGGTTGATCGCATACTGTTGCTTTATACCGTGATAACGGTTTGCCTCATGTTTTCCTAGATATAGTGATATCTATGATTTCTTTGATTTATTGTTCGTTCATGATAGAAATTGATAATGAACGTAAAGCCGGAATTAATTTTTAATTAATTGGCTAAAGATAAAGAGGCATGTAAATTAATCCGGTTATTGTCGTTGTTGTAGTTGTTCTAATTTGAGGATAATCAAATTAGGGAAGTAAGCTTGGTTATTTAATTGTGATAGCTTACTGATTAGGTATCCATGATTTGAGCCTACGAATAACAAATCTGTTAATTCAATATGGATTAGAGAACAGATTATGTGGGAATTTCAAAAAGGGTTCTGAGTTACCCTCTTGTTTGTTAAAGGGCCGAGAGCCCACTTTGTGATGTTTGTTTTCCTGCTGCTTGTGCTGTGATGTGAGCCTGGATGGCTGTTGTGATATGTGGAGGCTTGGAGACTTGTGGTTGTGGCAGCGGATGACGCCTAGTGTGGCGAGATGCATCGGTTTATGCATATGGGTGTCGGGGAGGACACCAAGGGTGATGGTGTGAGATGAATGTGATGGTTTGATATTGGTGGTTTGGTCTGGTTGCTTATCTGCTTTACTTTTCCGCACTGCTCAAGGCAGCTGGTCTTGCTTACCATCTTTCCGAAGGAGGCGAAGACACGCGGGGTATGCCACGTGCTTTCCGTGTTTAGCCTCTCGATGGAGGATGGGTCTATGCTCTTTCTATAGGCGGCAAAGACTCGACGGGTAGTATATCTACTCACCGTGTTGAGCCTCCTTTGTGTTTAGAAGCATAGGATGTTTTTCTAGAATGCCTGGGAATGTGGAAAAGTATTTCTGTAATGAATGTTTGATTAAATGGTGAAAATCCACGGGGATGGAGATGCTAGAATTTAAAGGTGATGTGAATCTTAAAAAGGAGCAGTTATTTTGAAAGTGACGCCATTTCAGTTTAATGTGGAATTGTTCAATCTTAATTAATGTTTAAAGAATTAATTAATGTACAGTGGAACTGATAAATGAGAATGGAGTAATCTAATAAAGCTCTTCAATTGGTTGTGTGCTTATAGGATACCTAGTCTTAGAAGTACCAGCCTGGAGTCTGAGAGACGTTAGCTGCAGTTGTATCTAAGACTAGGTAATGCCCATAGTGTGGATGTGAGTTACTTATATATTCTGTACTTTTTGTGTTTCTATACGCTACTCCACCCTGTCGGTAAGGGAAACTGACACCCCGGGGATTCTGAGCCCTGGGGGGGTGTTTTCCCCAACATTCTGATGGGAGGTTGAATGGATGACTACCCCCTTTGGCCCCGCTCTCTTCTCTTGGTAGATCTTAGTGCTGGTAGGCACAGTGGTTAGTTTTACCCATATATGTGTGTAGAGGGATGTAATGGCTTGTGGTTATTTCACACACATATATTCTGGATATAGTATCCTATGGACTACTATAGGTGTAACGTGTATAGGCTATGATGGCTTGAGGATCCTTACTCGGTGTATGGGCTGTAATGGCTTGAGGTATAATACCCGACGTATGATACACGTTATGCGAGCTGTGGTGGCTCCCGGAAACTACCTGGTTACTTTTGGTTGTGAGGATTGTGTGGATCTTAGCCCAGGTGTCTGCGGGCAAACCTTTGTGGTGCACGAGGTGCAGATTGGGGAGCTTGACCCATGTTGATACGGGCAAGCCTTTGGAGAGAGATGCACAGGACATATGTCGTTAGGGCAAAGCGGAAAACCAGTGGGGAAGTGGTAGCGGGGTACCCTTGATATTCTTTACTACATGCTATATTCTTGTATGCGTTACTTGGTGAGAGTAGCCTTGGTGAGGTTGGGAACATAGTATACCTGTTTAGGTGACGAGTTAGTTTCACTTGTTTTTCACTGGGCTTTAGCATGCTTTCTTTACTTTTGCACGAGAGTCTTGGGGAGGATCCTACTGAGTATACTGTTATACTCACCCTATGTACATATAAACTATTTTTTAGGCGACTTGGAGCAGGTTGGAGATCAAGTTGGTTACTACTAGCTTGCGGTTGGAGGAGGAGCTGTTCGGGGTTGTGGTCGGTGCCGTTTTACTTTCTTTTGGGTACTTGTAGTTTTCCCTTTCAGTTGTAGTACTTTTTCATGACATTTCATATATGTACTTGGGTTTCTTTTATATTTCAGTTCTGAGTTGGAGTTGGTGGGAGTCTATTCTATCTCTCTCTTCTGCATGTGTTCTCTTAGAGGGTAATGCCTCCCATTTGTGTGTGTATTATACCCTCGGTGCTAGTCGCCAACCCGGGGCCTACTGGAGGCGGGACTCGGGGGTCATTATCTCCCTTTTCACATTGCCGGCCCAGGAGGGGTACACTTTGTGGGGAGGGGGTCGTGACAGAGTGGTATCAGAGGTCTGGTCGAGGGATAGGATGGAGTTTGGAGTTAGGCACAGGTGAGGATGCATGGTATGGTAGGGCAACGGTGTCATTCATGTTTAGCAAGTGGGGTAAACACTGGAGACCGGAAGAGACATAGGCGTTCAGGGCCCCCTATGATCTGTTGCACGGACCTTTAAGTTTACGATGGCTACTAAACAAAGTGATACTGGTTGCAGGGTAGAGACCTAGGAAAGGATCATGCATCATTATTCCTTGCGCCTGTGTTTGAATGGGTAGACCTTGGGATAGGTAACCTAAAATTAATAAAACAAAATAATTAATTAATTAATGTTGAGTCTTCCATATTCCAGGCTTAGGAGCTCTAACGATTGTTATTTTACAGGTATGGCTCCAGGTCGGCGTCCCCGTCAGGTTTGCGCAGAAGGTGCCCAGCAGGCTGTTCCAGCAGATCGCCGCCGGGTAGAGGTTGACGACGATGACACTTGGAGGAAGACACTCCGAGAGTTTCAGCGCCAGAGTCTACAGAAGTACGAGGGCTCCGTTTCAGATGCAGTCACAGAAGACTGGTTGGAGGAGGTCGAGATAGGCTTCAGTTCGATTCGTGCTCGGAAGGAACACTGGGTGTCCTTGGTTGTGACGATGTTGCGTGGAGCAGCGAGACAGTGGTGGTTCTTGTTCCTCGGGGATCGTGAGGAGTCAGCGATCTCATGGGAGGAGTTTCGAGATAGGTTTAGAGTCGAGTTTCTTTCTTCGACTGCGAAGGCATCCAGTCGCCAGGAGCTTCATACCCTTCGACAGGGGAGCTCTAGTGTTCGGGAGTTTGGAATCCGTTTCAGGAACCTTCTACGATATGCTTCAGACCTGTTACCAGATGATGAGGCCAGGGCGAGGCATTTCGAGGAGGCTTTGCGTCCAGAGATCCAGCGCCAGGTCACCCCATTTATGCTGAAGACATATCTTGAGGTGCTGGCGAGGGCAGAGGTTGTTGAGAGGACTTTGGCTAGGACCGGATCGTCACGAGAGGGGAATCGTCATGATTCCTCAAGAAGCAGAGCTGTGGTCCGGGGTTCCCGGTTTTTAGGACAGAAGAGTTTCCGTTCACCTGGGGGTAGGTCCCAGCCCTTCCCATCTCATTTCTCCGGAGGTAGAAACTCTCAGACCTATGCCAAGGGATCAGGCGCTTGTTTTTCTTGTGGTGGACGTGGTCATCAGCAGAGGGAGTTCCCAACTTTTCAGAGCAGCCATCGTGCACCAGGCGCTCCACTCCAGGTTCCTCCGTTGAGGCAATTCCAGCCGAGGCAGCAGCAGCAGGTTGCACCAGCTTTAGATCACCAGAGGGTAGATGAAGCAGGCAGAGGACAGCCCCATGACGCTCCCCGTCCTCAGAGAGCAGAGCGCGGCCGTGGTGGTGGTCGTCATCAGGGTCAGAGAGGCCGTGGATGTGGTCGTGGTCAGCTTCATTCTCTAGTGTTGCCAGCTCCAGGCGAGCCAGACGTCGTCCGAGGTACCCTTTGCTTGTTTTCTACCTTGGTGTATGCCTTGTTTGATTCAGGAGCGACACGCTCCTTTATATCCCCTACCCTTGTCCACGCTTTGGGACTTGAGGTAGAGAGGCTTCCAGTGCCCTTGGCGTTGACTACGCCAGTTGGAGGTCGAGCTAGCTTGTTTGAAGTATGTAGAGACTGTGAGCTAGTGTTGGGGCAGCACCGCTCTTGGGGAGATTTCCTATGTTTACGAATACAACCATATGATGTCATCCTCGGCATGGATTGGTTGTATTCGGTGCAGGCTATTGTGGATTGCTACAGGAAGAAGGTCGTTTTCTTTGATGAAGATGGAGAGGAAGTAGTGTTTGTTGGTGAGAGAGATCCTCGGATGAGTCATAGACGAGTTTCATCCTTATCATCCATGATGGCTGGGATGATGCTGAGTTCTTTAGAGGTTCAACAGCTGGCATTTCCTAGGGTCGTAGAAGAGTACCCTGATGTCTTTCCAGAAGAGGTTGTATCCTTACCCCCTCGACGGAAGATCGAGTTTGGGATCGAGCTACAGCCAGGAGCGTCTCCCATCTCTATGTCTCCATATAGGATGGCCCCTTCTGAGTTACGGGAGCTACGTATTCAGCTCGATGGTCTATTGCAGTGTGGTTTTGTTCGTCCAAGTGTGTCACCGTGGGGTGCACCAGTCTTGTTCGTGAAAAAGGCTGATGGCAGTTTGTGGTTGTGCGTCGATTATCGTCACTTAAACAAAGTGACAATAAAGAACCGTTATCCTCTCCCGCGGATTGATGACCTATTCGATCAACTGAAGGGTGGAAGTTGGTTTTCAAAGATCGACTTGCGGTCAGGATATCATCAGATGCGTGTAAAGGATGAGGATATCCCGAAGACTGCTTTCCGCTGTCGTCATGGGCATTATGAGTTTTTTGTAATGCCATTCGGCGTGACAAATGCTCCAGCTGTTTTCATGGGGTTGATGAATGCTGTGTTCCGTGAATTCTTGGACAAGTTTGTTGTGGTTTTCATTGACGACATCCTTGTGTACTCCACATCTGAAGAAGAGCATGCAGAACATCTACGAGCTGTTTTGGGAGTTCTTCGCCAACATCGGTTGTTTGGGAAGTTGTCCAAGTGTGAGTTCTGGGCTCAAGAAGTTCGTTTCTTGGGACATGTTGTGTCCCAACAGGGAGTAGCTGTGGATCCTTAGAAGATAGAAGCAGTGGTGTCTTGGCCAGCCCCCAAGACCGTGTCAGAGGTGCGAAGTTTCCTTGGTCTCGCAGGCTATTATAGGAGGTTTGTGGCTAATTTCTCCCGAGTTGCGACTCCTCTGATAGCTTTGACCAGGAAGGATCAAGCGTTTATATGGACTGATCAGTGTCAGACAGCTTTCGAGTATCTAAAGGAGAAGTTGGTAAGTGCTCCAGTCCTTTGTCTTCCAACGGAGGGAGTCCAGTTTGATGTTTTCTGTGATGCTTCACATCTGGGGCTAGGCTGTGTTCTCATGCAGCAGAGGTCAGTTGTTTCTTATGGGTCTCGGCAGTTGCGTCCCCATGAACGCAACTATGCCACCCATGATCTTGAGTTGGCAGCCGTGGTGTTTGCGCTGAAGTTGTGGAGACATTACCTCATTGGCGAGCGCTTTGTGGTTTTCACCGATCATAAGAGTTTGAGGTATGTTTTCTCTCAGCGGGATTTGAACTTGCGGCAGCGTCGGTGGATGGAGTTCTTGCAGGAATACGACTTCGAAATATCATATACACCTGGGAAGGGAAATGTTGTAGCTGATGCACTGAGCCGAAAGTCACGTAATGATATTGTGCGTGAATCTGGTGATTCCTGGAGAGGGATGGAAGAGCTAGCAGCTTTGCATCTTGATATGGGAGAAGTTGGAGGAAGAGGTTGTCTTTTCGAGATGACGGTGCAGTCATCCCTGATGAAAAAGGTGGAAGAGTCTCAGTTGGGTGATCTAGAGGTGGAAGTTTTGAGAGACAGAGTCGTTTGTGGAGAGGCCCCTGATGGTTGGTCGGAGGATGAACAACATCGGGTGTTGTATCATGGCAGGCTTTTTGTTCCCTTGGCGATGCGCGAGACGATTCTCCGAGAGTTCCATAGCTCGCCCTTAGCTGTACATCCTGGTGTGACGAAGATGTATCGATCCTTGAGGAGTCAGTTTTGGTGGCCTGGGCTGAAGCGTTCAGTTGCAGAATGTGTGTCTCGATGTTTAGTCTTCCAGAAGGTGAAGGTCGAACACCGTGTTCCTGGTGGTCTTCTCCAGCACTTAGAGATTCCTCAGTGGAAGTGGGAAGACTTCTCAATGGACTTTGTTACAGGTTTACCTCGAGCTCCGGGAGGACATGATGATATATGGGTGGTAGTGGATCATTTAACTAAATCGGCCCACTTCATAGCAATCAAGGAGGTGAGCTCAGTGGAGGTTTTGTCGAGGCAGTATCTGGAGGAGGTGGTGAGGCTTCACGGATTTCCTAAGACGATCATTTCTGAACGAGACCCTCGTTTTACCTCGAGGGTGTGGAGAGGTCTCCATCATGCTTTTGGCTCTCAACTATGCCTTAGCACTGCTTTTCATCCTCAAACGGATGGTCAGACAGAGCGAACCATCCAAACTCTTGAAGACATGTTGCGCTCTTGTGTTCTTGATTTTGGAGGTTCATGGGTGAAGCACTTACCTTTGGTAGAGTTTGCTTACAATAATATTTTTCACTCTACCATCGGCATGGTGCCGTTTGAAGCCTTGTATGGCCGGCCATGCCGTTCTCCGTTGTGCTGGACTGGGGTCGGAGAGTCAGCAATTCTCGGACCAGAACTAGTGCAGAATACGACGGAGATGGTTCAAGTGATTCGTGAGAGGATGAAGACAGCACAAGATCGTCATAAATCTTATGCGGATCAAAGAAGGAGACCCTTAGAGTTTAATGTTGGGGATCATGTGTTTCTGAAGGTGACTCCCCGTCGTGGGCAACGAAGGTTTGGTCGCGGAAGTAAGCTTTCTCCCCATTTTGTTGGGCCTTTCGAGGTGTTAGCTCGTGTTGGAGCTGTGGCATATTGAGTAGCACTTCCCCCTCGGATGAGTCGGATACATGATGTTTTTCATGTATCGCAGCTCCGTCATTATCTTCATGATGAATCTCATGTTATCGATTGGGGAGAGATCGATATTGATGATGATGAAACCTTCGAGGAGCGACCTGTGGAGATCCAAGACCACAAGGAGAAGGTGTTGCGTGGGCGTTCTATTCCTTTAGTTCGTGTCTTGTGGCGACACGGTGGCATGGAGGAGAGTACCTGGGAGCGTGAGTCACAGATACGTGCTCAGTACCCAGAGTTGTTTAATGTTTAACTCCTTTCATGTAATGATGTTTTCTCTGTGGTTGGACCTTTCATGTTTTGTTTATGTACCTTTGATGTGATGTTGTGAATGAATTGTTTGGGTATGGATTGTTTGTTCCCAGATGTCATAGTTTTGTTCCAGCTTTCGAACAACTCATGGTGGTTTTCCCCTGAGAGGTATCTTATGGGGTGGTTGTTCGGACCCCTCTTTTCTTCTGGGTTGGTTTTTAATTCTCGAGGACGAGAATGTTTTGAGAGGTATCTAATGTAATGGCCCGGACCTCTCTGGTCCATTACTTTGTGAAATGTTGGTGTTGGAGGTGTTCCGGGAGGTCAAGGGGACTTATCCCCAACACTTTGCCAATTTTCTAGTTCTGTGAACAGTGTTTCCAGTTTTATGAACATTAACAGATCGGTGAGACAGATCAGTTTCACAGATCGGTGAGACAGATCAGTTTCACAGATCGGTGAGACAGATCAGTTTCACAGATCGGTGAGACATATCAGTTTCACAGATCGGTGTGAGAGGTCAGTTTCACAGATCAGTTTCACAGATCGGTGTGACAGATTAGTTCATGTACAGTAACGGTGGGTGAACAGTGTTTCCAGACTCCTACAGTTTTGCCCCTTTTGACGTTTCATTTGACGTAAAATACATTTAAAGCCTTATTTTAAGGGCTCTTAAGGCCGATTCAAATGCCATAAATCCTATATTAATTATTCCTAAGGCTTGGAATGTTTTACTTGGTCAAACCGCGTGGGTTAATGCGATCCGTTTTTAATGGAGAATTAACCGGATCTTAAATCGTCACCTCGTTAAATCTTAAAAAGGGATGAGATATAATTCTCCCTTGTTCCTTCCCTTTGTTCTTAACTAAGAGGCGCTAGAACCTTTCAATCCTTTCCGTAGGAGTTGCACAAACAACCCTTACTCCTAGGATCAGTCCCGCTCTGTTGGATGCAACCAAGCTGTGTCGATCATTCTTCCACATAAGTTGTCGCGAGGGGAGGATCGTGACCTGCTGTGTGGATAAAGGATGTCAAGAACTCTTCGAGGTAGGGGATTCATGACTTCTCTAATTATATATGTGCAATCGTAGAATTAGCAAGATTTATTCCTTTGGATCACAATGAAATTGACCTAATTAAATACTTGAACCGGATTAAAAGAATTGGTTGATCGCATACTGTTGCTTTATACCGTGATAACGGTTTGCCTCATGTTTTCCTAGATATAGTGATATCTATGATTTCTTTGATTTATTGTTCGTTCATGATAGAAATTGATAATGAAAGTAAAGCCGGAATTAATTTTTAATTAATTGGCTAAAGATAAAGAGGCATGTAAATTAATCCGGTTATTGTCGTTGTTGTAGTTGTTCTAATTTGAGGATAATCAAATTAGGGAAGTAAGCTTGGTTATTTAATTGTGATATCTTACTGATTAGGTATCCATGATTGGATCCTACGAATAACAAATCTGTTAATTCAATATGGATTAGAGAACAAATTATGTGGGAATTTCAAAAAGGGTTCTGAGTTACCCTCTTGTTTGTTAAAGGGCCGAGATCCCACTTTGTGATGTTTGTTTTCCTGCTGCTTGTGCTGTGATGTGAGCCTAGATGGCTGTTGTGATATGTGGAGGCTTGGAGACTTGTGGTTGTGGCAGCGGATGACGCCTAGTGTGGCGAGATGCATTGGTTTATGCATATGGGTGTCGGGGAGGACACCAAGGGTGATGGTATGAGATGAATGTGATGGTTTGATGTTGGTGGTTTGGTCTGGTTGCTTATCTGCTTTACTTTTCCCCACTGCTCAAGGAAGCTGGTCTTGCTTACCCTCTTTTCGAAGGAGGTGAAGACGCGCGGGGTATGCCACGTGCTTTCCGTGTTTAGCCTCTCGATGGAGGATGGGTCTATGCTCTTTCTATAGGCAGAAAAGACTCGACGGGTAGTATATCTACTCACCGTGTTGAGCCTCCTTTGTGTTTAGAAGCATAGGATGTTTTTCAAGAATGCCTGGGAATGTGGAAATGTATTTCTGTAATGAATTTTTGATTAAATGGTGAAAATCCACGGGGATGGAGATGCTAGAATTTAAAGGTGATGTGAATCTTAAAAAGGAGCAATTATTTTGAAAGTGACGCCATTTCAGTTTAATGTGGAATTGTTCAATCTTAATTAATGTTTAAAGAATTAATTAATGTACAGTGGAACTGATAAATGAGAATGGAGTAATCTAATAAAGCTCTTCAATTGGTTGTGTGCTTATAGGATACCTAGTCTTAGAAGTACCAGCCTGGAGTCTGAGAGACGTTAGCTGTAGTTGTATCTAAGACTAGGTAATGCCCATAGTGTGGATATGAGTTACTTATATATTCTGTACTTTTTGTGTTTCTATACGCTACTCCACCCTGTCGGTAAGGGCAACTGAAACCCCGGGGATTCTGAGCCTTGGGGGGGTGTTTTCCCCAACATTCTGATGGGAGGTTGAATGGCTGACTACCCCCTTTGGCCCCGCTCTCTTCTCTTGGTAGATCTTAGTGCTGGTAGGCACAGTGGTTAGTTTTACCCATATATGTGTGTAGAGGGCTGTAATGGCTTGTGGTTATTTCACACACATATATTCTGGATATAGTATCCTATGGACTACTATAGGTGTAACGTGTATAGGCTGTGATGGCTTGAGGATCCTTACTCGGTGTATGGGCTGTAATGGCTTGAGGTATAATACCCGACGTATGATACACGTTATGCGAGCTGTGGTGGCTCCCGGAAACTACCTGGTTACTTTTGGTTGTCAGGATTGTGTGGAGCTTAGCCCAGGTGTCTGCAGGCAAACCTTTGTGGTGCACGAGGTGCAGATTGGGGAGCTTGACCCATGTTGATACGGGCAAGCCTTTAGAGAGAGATGCACAGGACATATGTCGTTGGGGCAAAGCGGCAAACCAGTGGGGAAGTGGTAGCGGGTACCCTTGATATTCTTTACTACATGCTATATTCTTGTATGCGTTACTTGGTGAGAGTAGCCTTGGTGAGGTTGGGAACATAGTATACCTGTTTAGGTGACGAGTTAGTTTCACTTGTTTTTCACTGGGCTTTATCATGGTTTCTTTACTTTTGCACGAGAGTCTTGGGGAGGATCCTACTGAGTATACTATTATACTCACCCTATGTACATATAAACTGTTTTTCAGGTGACTTGGAGCAGGTTGGAGATCAAGTTGGTTACTACTAGCTTGCGGTTGGAGGAGGAGCTGTTCGGGGTTGTGGTCACTGCCGTTTTACTTTCTTTTGGGTACTTGTAGTTTTCCCTTTCAGTTGTAGTACTTTTGCATGACATTTCATATATGTACTTGGGTTTCTTTTATATTTCAGTTATGAGTTGGAGTTGGTGGGAGTCTATTCTATCTCTCTCTTCTGCATGTGTTCTCGTAGAGGGTAATGCCTCCCATTTGTGTGTGTATTATACCCTCGGTGCTAGTCGCCAACCCGGGGCCTACTGGAGGCGGGACTCGGGGGTCATTATCTCCCTTTTCACATTGCCGGCCCAGGAGGGGTACACTTTGTGGGGAGGGGGTCGTGACAATGGGTCTCACCACAATGACGTTTGGAGAGATTTGGCTGGGTCAAAACGTTATCTCCATGTCTTATCATACCCTTTCGGGTCCTTAGTAGAGTGGGAGAGGTGGCATACCGCTTTGCTCTTCCCCCTCAATTGCACCGAGTACATGTCGTTTTCTATGTATCTCAGCTATGATGGTAAATGCATGATCCTTCACACATTATTTACTAGAAAGAACAGAATATTGATGATGGGGTGACATTTTTGGAGGTTCTAGAAGATATTGAGGATCGATAGGATAGAGTCTTTTATGGTTGATAGATAGCTCTGGTACAGATGTGTTTGCTTCATAGGAACTTTCAGGAGAGGATTTCAGAGTGGGAGGCTCAGATTCATGCGCAATACCCCCACTTATTTCCCTCATTTGTGTTATGGATTTTAGGGACGCAAATCCCTGATGTGGGGAGAATGTTAATACCCATAGTTTTTCATTTAATTTTTTTAGTATATAGATATATAATGAGTTTTCCAAAATTGAGGACACATGATTCGGAGGCCCAGTGTGCTCGAAATGAATTTCTAAACATTTTTTATGTACGTTCAGTAAATGTGTGAGCGGAATTTTGTGGATTTTTAATCGGTACTCAGAAATGAAATATGAGGAAAAAGTTGAACATGCAGTGCCGATATTCGCTTTAAGAGACCTTCACGTTGACTGTAGTAGGATGAGGGTGGATGTTAGTTTTCCTGTTTTTTATGGGAGAGGAAAAATATAATAAATAACATTTTAGTTTTATTTTTGAAAACCATTTCTTAAATTGTGGAGTTGGGGAACACACGATAATGTTTGGGCATTTAGGTCTAGGAATTAAATGCCAAATTTAACAAAATATGTTACCACAATTCTATTTAATTAATAGGGTTCATTTAAACTAAATTATAGAAACAACTTGTTAATTAAGAGTTATTTTATTTACACATCTTGAGGGAATTGAGGGTTGTTTTTTCCATTGGGGAAAGGGAGAGGAGGCCTTCTCTTGAGAATACTCTAATTAAGAAAATCACCTAACAAAGAACTTTCCCTAGAACAAGAATGAGAATGATTCCTGAGCCCCGATTGGAAGTGTGTGGTGGGAGCGGGGAATGCCGGTTTCCCATTTATCAACTTCATCCTCTTCATCAGGCCACCTCCAACGAGAAAAGGAGGTAGGGGTGTGTTTTTGTTGTTCTTCGTGGTTTTATGTTGAAACATTATTCTTGAAGCGGCATGTTATCAGTCTAATGTGGAGGGTGCAGACTAAACAAACATGGAATGATCCCTCCACATCTTTAATAACGACGTGTTCTTTGCGGGCCGCGATTACAGAAGCGGTGCAACCGTGTCGCTGGTAAAAAAGGAGTTCATAGCTCGTCAGCTGTAGTGGTGGGTGAATAATGACCGGGATGTTGGATAACCACTTAGAGGTAGGGTGGTGCGTTTTTGCACCACCGGTGGAATAGAATGCCGCGACCCACTGTCTATGGCAGTGTAGGGTGGCAGTGTCATGCCGGCCAGCCACGTGATGAAGCGGCTTCCCTCTTTCGCACCGCTAGAGCTTGATATTGCGGCAGATTGACCGTGGGGGATGTCGGAGGTCAACCTCCATCTGGCCGACCATGGTGGAGGACTGACACGCGTCTGCGCCGCTTGAAGGAAAGTCAGTTATTTCCTCCGGCCGCGTCACATCGAGGGGAGCCGCTCAGATAGGTCCTGTGTGCCAACTTAGAACCACACCCTGCCTAAAGGTCCATTATACCATTCAGGTGACCTGGGGGTGCCTCTCCTCCTAGGTGGAAGATAGGGAGGACCCCACCACAAGGGGCCACCACAGCTGCAGGCTGCACTGTGGGCCTATCTAGACCTAGGTACTCATTATGGCCATAATGTGAGAGTCAGATGTCTATTTGATGAACCGTCTATGGCGCCAGAATCTATGGATGAAGATGTTATATTGGGTATAATCTACATGAGTTTTGGATAACGCTGGAGTATAGCTGGATGGATCAAACATGAAACCAACCAGGCCCTCATAACTAAAAGGTTAATAACTTATAGGCCATGTGTCTAATTGACATGCCGTCTATTGTGTTGGGATCCCTATGACATGACAAACCATTAGGATACTTCTTCATGGTAATTTGTGGAAGTTAATGTATCAACCGATCATTTGAGGATTGGAACTTCTCAGAATCATGTGTTCTTAGTGAGGGAACCCTATGGCTGGATGTACTTGAGGAGTCTTCAGATCCTGTGTGGGTCATCATTGGATCATGTGTCGGTCAGTGCTCTCCAATCCTATGTGGGTCACCATATACTGATCCTGTGTGGGTTATCTCCAAATCCTGTGTGGGTCATCTCCAGATCCTGTGTGCATTATCTTTGATCCTATGTGTGTCGTCTCTTGATCCTCAGGGGGTCATCTTTGATCCCACGTGGGTCTACAACAAATATTCTCAAGAATTATGGTGATCTAGCAATATATCTAATCATCCATACTTTAAAATTTATGTTATACATGGTTTGAACTGATTCTTTACCTTTGAGCTACACTTTTGTGTTTTAAAGCCGTTATGGAATTATTTTGTGTGGAGTTACCATTGTGGTACCTACCTTTGTGGTGATACTTGTGTGGTATTTTTTATGAGGAGTTACCTTTCTTGTACTTACCTTTATGGTATTACCTTCATACTATTCTTTCCATCATGGAACAGTTGATTTTTTATAAGTATTTGAGCCTTGTGTTTCCTCCTGAATGAGATGGGTATACATGATAACTTAGGTATATGTTTGGTAATATACCTAGGTAGGGTTGAATATTGTTTTCATGCTTTTTGGCTTATACTTTTTGGATTTTGAGAGACCTTATAGGGTATCAGGTTCCCTACATTGTATTGTTATACTCACCCCTGCACGGGCTACGCCCGCACCTTGTTGTGTCTTATATAGACGACAAACAATGCTGACTAAGGACGAGGGTACCAGGACTGGAGGCTACATGGAGGTGAACCATGGATGAGTAATACCGTAGAGACGACTATTCAAGAGTTTAACCTACCCTTCAGGTAGTATCTGTGGTGGGTGTTCACAAGAGTTGTTCTTCAGTTTTACTTGTACTTTCCAATTGGGCTTTTATTTTGGCCACTTTACTAACTATACTCACTTTTTTTACTATATAGTTTACTATGTTCTTGTATCTTGTTGTGTGCTTGGTTGTGTGTGTATAAATGTTTTAAAGGAAATTCCATCTTGATATTTTGGATAAGCCTTTCCGGTGCTAGTTTCCTACCCCTGGTCAATGGAAGGCATGCATAGGGTAGTCACGGCATGGGCCCTGGGAGACGGGTCATGACAAAATTATTTACCATAGTTAATATTTATAATGAAAAAGGGTTCCTATTTACAAAATTTGAACATAATTATTACAAATATGGTATCCATTTCTTCAAAAATCAATCTATATGAGTGGTTGAAATCAATTTTGAAATAAATTGGTAAAATCTAATGAAAAATGTGCTTTAATGCAATGAAATTATCTTATATCAGAATCACAAATGTTTCTTATCGAAATTGAAATAAATAAATTTGTATAAATAAAATATATCTTATATAAAATCAATATTAATAAAAATATAATAGGGATTTAAATAAATTTATTTAATTAAAACAAATGATAGTATTTGAAAATGGGAATTTTTATTATTCAGTGAAAAATTAATCATTTCCAAAAAATGCCAAAATTTCACACTACTAATTATGACATTATTTTAATAATAATAATAATTTGAATTTAACAAAATAATTTTTTTAATGTGGTTCTAATTATTTATAATTTTCACACTTTAAATATAATAAAAATCATTTTTAATAAAATGCCTTTGGAAACTTTAAATTACTTTATTAAAAAAATTGTGTGATTATTTCCTAAGAATTAATCAATAATTTTTATTGAGTTTTAAAATTATAAATTTATTTATTAACGTGGTTACTCATATCTATAATCACCAATTCCATTGATATATTATAATGGTCACATTTTAAAAATAATATTTATATAATATTTCTTAATTTCAAAAATCATGATGTTTCATGTTAAGAAATATATAGAGATTATTATTCGTTCAAACTATATTTTTGGGGAGTTACATAGTTGGATCATTACCTATGAAATGAGTGAAAAATACCAGAATTAGATGACAAATTAATAGATTAAAATATATTGGAGACTTCTAAATTTTAGGTAATTGTAGAGAAGGTTAATTTAATTCATCATTACATAAATTCACCTCAAAACTGAATGAAAGTAATGAAATCTATAATTAGTGAGTTATTAAACTCATATTTAGTGAAAAGGAATTCCTATGAATTTATCCATGTATTAAGGATATGATATTTTTAAATAATTAAAATTTTGTACCACGGTATATTATCCCCTTTCATATTATTGATAGAGTAGCGATGACATCTTATCACTTAGGGATTTCACCAAACCTCTCTCAAGTTCATTATTTATCCCATATATTGTTCTGAGGAAGTATATACCTGATCCTTAAAATTTATTAAACTCATAATTTTTTCATATAGATTATGTTCTTTCCTAGTAATAACTATCAATTTAAATTTATGATCATTGATATAAAGTGTTGGAGAACAAGACTACACAATTAGTTAATGTTCTCTAGAGGAATCAGAAATTTTACAAAGCTAATGGGAACCTAAGGACGTGATAAATTATAGATATAATCATTTATTTGTATGAGAGTTTTTAATATTTAGGTATAAATTCATTTTATGGATGGTACAATGTAACACCTCAAGATTTTATATGTATTTCTTTTTAAATAAAACATTATGTATTAAATTTATTTCATTGTACAAAACCCCAAGTCTGAAATGAAACATGATAGAGTATACGTCTATATCCAAGATGTTTTATTGGTGGGTGTAAATATAACTAACCACATTTTGAAACATATATATAAAATATATATTCTATTAAAATGTTTTTATTATTTCATAATAAATAAGTTATCAATTTTCAATAAAGTTATTTTGTGATCAAAATAGTTTTTTTCAAAAAAATGGTTTTTATATAATTTTGTGTATAGATATTATAATTAATTTAAAAAAAATAGAATTTTAATTTTAATAAAATTCAACCATTTTTTAAAAAATCGTGACAAATTCATGTGAAGGTGAAATTTTGTGTTTTTTTAAATGATTAATTTTATAGTGATAAGTGAAAAAGTAATGATTTTATAGAAACATATCATTTCAATTAAATTATTCCAATAATTAAATTTTTTAATTGAATTGAAATTTTTATTAGTTATATTTTTATTGAATATATTCAATGTCTTTTTAATATATTTCACTCATGATTTTGGTATGAAATCATTTTTATAATTAAAAATACAATTTTCTAGAAAAATATTTTTAGTGATTTATATGAGTTTATGTTAAAATATATTTCATCCAGTTACAAAAACAGAATTGAATAAAATTTATTCCATATTTTAATCAACATAATTAAATTTTTTAACGATTTCACTTCCATTTTTTTCAATATAAATATTCAAAACTCTAAAAAATTTGTTACAATGGATTTGGTTAAAATGGGTTTACTAGGTGGTTAAACTATTTGAAAGGGGTGTTATTTACATATAAACATTTTAAATATTATTTTACATATTTATTTCAACCCTATATCATATTCTATTATAATATAATTAATTTTGAATGATTTTCTTAAATATGAAATTATTAATTTTAATATTTTTAAAATTTCCAACTTTTTAATCTTTTTTCCTTATAAGAGGAAACCTTTCATATCTCTTATTTACACTACATTGAGCCACTAAGATCAACTAAAACCTATATAATTTTCTTATAAACATCCCTTTACACACATTAGAGGTTATTTTATTTTTAAAATTTCATTTTATGGGTAATTATTAAGGTATGTACATGTGTTTTACTGAAAAGGAGTTAATCATCCTACCAATCTATTTCAATTTATTTCTTATTATACCTCTTGTAAGTCAATGGTATTAATCATATAATATTAAATTTGTAACACCCCGGGTAAATAAAGAATATAACATCTTTATATTTATCCATATTTGTGAATCAAATATTAATATTACTTTAAAGGGGATGTAATGCTCGATGGCGTACCCAATACGCAACAATGAGTTTCTTGGGAATCTTACATTGCAATCTAATAATAAAATAATATTATTTTAAATAGTAGTTAACATGTAGTTGTTGTAATGGAGGTAATGGATAGAAATAACTAAAATATTATTATATATGTTTTTAAATGTTTTTACATTTATCCAATAAAGGATAGAGGCTTAAAATACGGAAAGAATTCAACTTTAGGCGTATATGGCCTAGTTTTCACTAAAGGTTCACTTATCACCTTTTGATGTTGAACCATCATTAAATATAGTTTTGTTCACTATTAATCATTATTTTGGACCAAATAAAACTCTTATTAAGAATTGGGACATCAAAATTTACTTTGTGTAAATTTTTGGTATCTTTCCGATAAAGTTCATTTTTTTATTGAATAGTGTAAAATGTTGTATTTTAATTCAAAACCTCTTTTTTATATAATTTATTTATATGATTAGATTATCTTTTGAATTGGTTTTAAAGTGAAATTAGAATATATTTTTACCATTAAATCCAATAGTGGTCATTGGAATTAATTTCACTCGGAAATCAGTCTTAAACCAGTGTCAATCTTTTGATACTTATTGTTTCATAAAAACACGCTATTTGCTCTGACAGCGGGAATTAATTATTAAATTAATTAATGTGACTTATATGTTTTGAATTTTATAAAATAGACTTCATTTTTGAATTCTGAATATCAAATATAGCTTAGGGTGATTTTTTGGGATTTTTCTGAAAACAATCAATTTTTGATGAATAGTGACACCACTAAGTGGTACTTATAAAAATTGACTTTTCTGTTAAAATGAAATTTTTCCATATTTGTGTTTTGAATTTCAAAAATCCGACATACATGGTTTTCATTAAGATGTAAAATATGGTTCAATGGGATAAAAATAATTTTTTGGTGAATAGTAACTTATTAAGTTTTTAATCGCGATTAGAGGTAATTAGTGTAGTTTAAGGTAGAAATAATGTTTTAATAATATGAAATGAACTTGACACATGTCCTAACCTCATTTTATGTGTAATGGCCGACCAATACAAGCCATGGGTCAACTTGGGGACCCCATGGAGCCACTTTGGTTGGGAAATGACAAAAATAACTTTTTATTTAATGTAAAAGTAAAAATGACACAAACATGATATGTTTTACTAAAACAATTTTTAAGTGGGGCTATACAAGTCAGATTTTTTATTATAAATAGTAATTGGAAAGATAAAATTATTTCCTACATCATAGTAATTTGTTTTATAATTTTTAGACATTAAATAAATTAAAGTATTTATGACATCATAATGATGCAGCGATGACATCATTATCTGACGTTTTAAATAAAATGAGAAGATAATGTAAACTCTATGACCTAAACATGTCCAAAACTTTTTGTATGGGTGGATTTCGAACCCTTATCACCTTATACATGAATTATATCAATGTGATACCATTTAAAACCGAAACACATTTTCAAATAATGTAATATTTCTTAATTTCCAAAAGTGCCCCTCCTCTCCTCTTATAAAAGTCCCCCACATCTACCTCATTTCACACACTCCTCAAGCCTTTGGCTCGGCCAAACCCTGCCCATTTACTCTCCCCACATACCTCTCCTCATCCTAGCATATTCCCTTTGGGAATAATCCTTTCAATGGAAGCCTTTAGGCTCAAATCAAAAGGAGTTACACTTTTAAAGGTAATTCATTCTCTCATGTTCATTTGTTTTATATTGCTTCTCCAACCCACTAAACTCTTTTTATTTACTTCATTTGTAACAAAACCAGTATCTTAAATATACTAGGATGTTTTTATAAGATTTATTCGAGCTACACTCTCACAAAACTACATAAAATGGTTAATGAACATGCGGTTTCCGTGGATGGAGAAATTCTGCCTCCCGAAACGATGACTGTTCAATACTCATTTGACACCTTCAAAGGTGGACATTATGGTGTCACTATTTTTATATATTATATATAATATATTTATGTTTTCCTTAAGTTTATGTTTTTTTCATTTTGGTCATACCTTTATGGTTTCCATTATAGGTAAACGCGATATCTTCATTTAAGGAAGTGCGGACTACCGCCCCCTCAAAGTGATTTGATTCGTTAAATACCATATATGGGACGTATAAAGGATGGAACTATGATATTATATATGATATTATACTGGAATTATAATATACCTTTATATCATTATTATTCCATTCTGTAAAATACGAAATTGAAATGAAAGTAGCGTTCAAGCGTACGTACGGCTTACCGTCTCCATGAACGGTGCATTTCATTTCTTACCTATAAATGATTATGTAATGTTATATATGCATGCATGTACTGGATATATATGACATATATGATATCTACATCATGAATACAATTCTGGATATAATAAACATTTGGCCACACGAACAACTTGTAATTGTAAGAAGTCCACTTTCGACTTAAGAACCAAATATCGGCAAAACAAATATTATTAACGTAAATGATTACATAATGTTTATGACATGGTAATAAGTGATATAAAAGGAATAATGAACTTGAAAAAGGTTCTTAAGGAATTATAAATTAACTCATGTTTATTATTCAGGAGATTAAAGAACGATCGAGTCAAGTCGGACCCGAGGTAAGGGATCCTACACCTCTCATTCTATTTAAGTACACTCTTTTATGTCATTCCTTCTATGCTCATCTTTCTTGTTATTGGGATGTTATTTTATATCACTCTTACTGTAATTTTTATGTTCATATGATGAGAGGCCATATTCTCTCTCGTCAATCCATTTTGGAAGTTTCCAGTGGCACCGTTAGGCTGCTGAAGTTTCGTAAGAGATCTAACCACTCTATTTCTCTTTATGTACTCCCCTTTATGTCACATCTTTTAAGCTCTTATTTGTTATGATGGGGGATGTTCTTTCATATTCATCTTGATGTAAATTTTGTTGTAATGTGATGAGATACCCTATTTGATCTCATCAATCCATTTTTGTATGTTTTATGTGGTGTCGTTAGGCTGCCAAGTTTTCGTAAGGGATTTTTCATCTCACTTTTATTCCCGTGAGATTTATGCTACATTTGCCAAAATTTCCTTTGAGTGGTGTATGTACTGCCCATTATTCAACTCTTTGTGTAATATACATTCTTTTATGAGTATTAAAATCAATGATTTATTGTCCTTCTTTCATGGGGTGTATGTTTTGAAAGATAACCAAGTCGGTAAGGGAACCATTCACCCTCCTCTTTTCTAAAAGGCTTCTTTTGTTGGGTATTTTAATTAACATATTGTTCTGTTGGGATATGTTCTCATATATCCTTATTGATGTAAATTTTATGTCCAAGATATGAGACACACTTTTTATCTCTCATCAACTCATTTTGATGTGACGCCGTTAGGCTTTCAAGGGAACTTCTTAACCCAATTTCGATTTCTTTGGGTTCAACATGTAGTTATTGAATATGTCATCTTTTGAATATGTGTGAATGACCTTCTATTGTTTTACACTTAATATCCACTTATATTGGGTGTATTTATGTTTGTCACACATAATTTTGATATTGATTTATCCTTAATTTAAGGATATCTTCCTTATAAGGGATTTCATCACATTTTACATCCCTATTGAGACTTCATTGTTGTTTTGCACCAATTCACTCTTATATGGTGTATATAATGCCCTTAGGAATATTATATCATGAATCCATTTATTCTCATGATATTATAAATTTCTGATTTAATGTTATTCCTCAATTATTGTATTCAAGTGTCTCTAATTTTGGTAAAAACCCTTTAACCAAAATATCGTTTTAAATGTTTTAATTATTTGTTCTTATTAATATCCATGTTTTCAAAATGGTTTTAAGGATTTATTTATATGGATATTAATGGTTTAAAATTTTAAGCTTCAAGGTGGTATGGGACACTTTGATTCAAAAATCTCTTTATTAAATGTTTTAAATGGTTTTGGAAATGGTTTCTTTTTGAATGGATTCATTATTTCAATATACTAAAATGTTATATTGTGATTGAAATGGGGAAATGTTATGTTTCCTTTATGAATGTTTTATATGATACGTTTATGTTATGGTTCTTGGTCATTGTTATGAAAACGGGTGGTTCCGTGATAAACTAAGGGCGGGTGAGCCCGATATAGCTCTCCAATGCATTGGGTAACGCGAAGGAGTGAAACGTTAAGGTTTCTCCGAAGAGATTTAGGGAATATACTGTGATGGGTATTCCAAACGTAACCAAGAGAGTTACTCCCTACGTAAGAATGTTATGAATGCCTTAAGTTAACTTTATGTCTTATGTTTTCTATGATTTATTCATGATTTGATATGCCTATGTTTTATGGATAAAGTGTGATTTCATTCTAATGTATATATGAACTCATGTTTCCTTTCTATATTTTTATAACTCTTACTGAGCTTTTTATGCTCATCCCAAGTTTTTGAAATGTTTTTCACAGGTCAAGGGAAAGGTACATGATGTGATGATAGTGTCAAGGATGTGTCAAGAAAGAATCCGTGTTATATTTTAAATATGTTCCCGTTGATGGGAAGAATGAATACTGTCTTTTATGTAACCACTTTGTTTAAATGTGGAATGTAATGCAAGTTTCATGATCTAATTCTCTAAAACCCTAAACCTGAAAAGATCCTCAATTTGTAATCTTGTAATAACTCAAGATTAAGAAAGGTTTAAGGCTGGGGCCTTATAAAATACATTATCATAAATAAAATTAAATATTATTAATATAATTGAACCACCATTATGCACACTCTTTTCAATCAAATGGGAAATGAAAGTATCACTTGTGTGTATGTGTGCACTACGACCTCCATGTAGCTATATAATTAATTTATCATCACCAAATTTCATGGTTGATTTTTTATTTATTTAATGATTATATATTATATTTATGATCTAATTATGTTTCTATAATGCTAAAATATTTTATATATTTCTTTATATTTGTTATAAATTTAAAATTGAATTTATGTGTATGTATAAAAAATCATCTCCATGAGTGGTATAATTAATATATATATATATATCCTTTATGAATGATTCTAAATATTTATGTAGATAATATATATTATATTTATATAATTATTATTATTTTAGATTATTTAACTATGATCATTTTACAAGTACAAAAACATCCAAACTGAAACATTCCTGAAATGGGAAACTATTAACACATGAAAAAAAACGATTTTACTAAGGAATTAGTCATAAATGGGTGTTGAAATGTTATAAGTGGATCATATTCAATATTTTATGTACTAATATATTTTTATATATTTATAATAAATTTATCACTTTCTATAAGATTTGTATATTACATTATATTAATTTGATCTTGAGGTATGGATTTCTAATCATAGTTTTATTTCCTTAAGACATAAGTCATATTCACCACTTGTTTACTTTTTTGTGATGTATATAAAGACCATGAATTTATTTTATGAATTTTTTTCTTTAAAATAATATGGATTTAAAAATACATATAATTTTCTCTCTTTCATCAGGTTTTTATTTAGATATTATCAATGTTGTACGGGTAGACTTCTAAAATAATCTTCTTTGGGACATATGTTATGTTATACATCTATCTAATTTTGTGAGGTGTACATAATTATCCTTTGATAAATAGTATCATGAATACCATTATTTAAATTTTTACTAAAATTATCATATTATTTTAGTTTTTTTCATGGGGTTATGATTCAAAAGATACTAAAGTTGTGATGGATTTATATTACAATCTCATTTTTACCATGATTTTTTATTATTAAATTTATGATGATGAAATTATATTATATATCTCTCCAAATAAATGAATTTTATTATCCTCTAGTTATATTTATAGATTTCACATCTCCAAATATTTTTCTTCTATTTATGTACTCAATATATTGAATGAATGTTTTTATAAAAAATAACATTATTTTCCTCTTTGGTTGTGGATATTTTCTTCCATGTCTATATTTTAGTTTAAATGTTGTACAAAATTTTCACATTATTCCCAAATTATTTTTTTTAATTAATTTTTAACTTTGGTTTAATTTATATTAATTGGTTTAAAGTAATCTTATATTCAAATTCAAAATGAGGTACTTTTGTACTTTTAAGAAAAATATTAAAGGAATATTTGTTTTATTTTTCATTACAAAAATATAATTTACTGCCATCATTACTAATAAATGGTTTGAAAATAATATTTGAAAACATATGTGGTATTATTCAGTAATGTTTTTTCTTTAATATTTTTAAAAAAATTATATTTTAAATTATTGATTTTAGAATGAAAATATTATTTTCCAAAATAAATTGTTCATGTGATCTTTAATGTAATTTTTTACCTATCATGACATTGTTTAATCTTATGTTTCTCTAGGTATATGATATTATGATACCATTATTACTAATTCTCATGATGGAATATGGTTATGAAGAAGAAATTGTGATGAAACTCATTTTATTTTTCATGGTTTAATAGATCATTAATGATTTTAAGATCTTTTGGAATACATATGATTTTATTATTTATATGTGATAGGTGGTCCCATAAACATTTAAATTTCTATTTAATTTAGTAATGAATAATGTATTATGAGCTCAATGAGTACATGTGATGTTATCCCAAAGCTGAAGCTGGTAAACAAGTGGTTATCCAAACCCGAACATGTGATTGATGACCTTTTTGTAAGACTTTAATTGTTATTTCATTCATTATGACTATATGAAAATTTATTAAACATGTTTTATGATATGAAAATGTGCCAATTTTTTTCTCTTATGGACATTTTATATTCCTTTATGGTTCATGTCTTATATTTTGACAATATTTATGTAATGAATTGTGATAATGATCTATGAATTGAGGTGTATTTTTTTCTAATTTCAAAATCATGCTCTCATACCCTTATTATCATGAATAAATGATCATTTATATCTATAATGTTTAACCTTCTAGAGCCCCTGATATCTCCCTTTCTTATGATTACATTTACCCATGATATGATGAAAGGTTTTATGTATGGTATTTATAAAAGAGGTTATATGTGGGATGCACTAAATGAGAGGCAATATATATTTTATATAAATAATTTTTATGTTTCAATGTATCAAAATACCCTAAACCTTTATAGTTTTCAGTGGTATCATTATGTTATAGTATGAATATTCATTTAATAAGATTAAATATTTATATTTTAAAATTATGGATCACCTCAAAATGAAGTTATCAAATTAAAAATTCAATCCTCATGCCTCTCACACAGTTCACCCAACCATTAACAAGCCATTTACCACAGCCCAGATGCACTAGAGGTCTCATGTGGTCTCTCCAAGGACTCAAACAATTTTAATTCAATCACATAACACCTTTTTAGAGTGCAACATATAGAAAAAATGAATTGAAAAGTATGAAATTTATGTGAAGTTTCACGGTTACCTCTAAAACGTTTAGAAAAATAATTCATAGAATTAAAATTCACAAATTTTCATGTTTATGATGGAAACTTATCAGAGTCATAGAACAAACCTCAGTATCATATAAAAATGCATAAAATTAACTCTATGGTGACATGGTGTGTGTCACAAACTGCATTCATGTTTATATATTTTCATATGTACTTCTTCTTAATATTTATAAAATCACTCTTTAATGTAATTCACATTCTGAATTATTAACTTATTAAGGTTAACCCCATCAAATAAAACAATTTAAAATATCAAATTATACAAGAATATAATAGATCTCAATCCTAAATGACATAATCTTTAAATGGTTCACCCCAAAAAATAGATTCTATTTGTAGGATTGGAAATACCAAAAGAACTAACTCGACCCACTGATAGAAGGGGTGGATGTCTTGAAGTGAAATATCTAGAACTAACATGCTTTGGAAAGGGAAATATAAATGATTTAAGGAAATGTTTTCATTTGAGAATTTATGATAAAAGTCTCTCTGGATTTATATACCAAGGGATTAAGAATAATTAAATATTAATGGGTTTCTCATTTAATTCATGTGGAACACCCATTAAAAACGCTCTAAATTAGTAAGATGAAGGGTTATATATTTACACTTTAAAAGAGACTTTAGATTTCAATATTTATTTTATTAAAACCATATTAATGATGAAAACTAATATTTGTGTCATTCTATGAAAAATTAAAAATTTCATAAATTTGGAAATGGCATTAAATGAATTTGTGAACAATAAACAAATGGATTCATTAATAAATATCAATTGACTGCATGAATATTAATTTGTGTACTGCATGAACCAAAATAAAATACCCACATGAACAATAGAAAATTTAACTCATGAACAAAAATAAAAATACCATGTAAAAAAATATCCGGAAACATGAACTAAAATAAAATAGTCACATGAATAGAATCAACAGACTACATGAACAAAAAATAACTAAATACATTAAAAAACAGTCACTAAGAAATAAATAAACAATGTGCATGAAGAAAAATCAATAAACCATATGAAAATATATTAGCAGACAACCTTGAAAAAATAAACTGACCTCATGAACCAAAACTCAATTGATAAATTAAATGAGAAAATAACTCAATAACCCTCATAACACCTTAATAACATTGGAAAATAAATGGGTTGTGTTTCAGAAATCATTATTACTACATTAATAACTTCAAAACAATTCTCACCCTCATGAATTTAAATCAAATACTAGAAGAACGATCAATGGTTTATGAACATAATCCATGTGAGATACCTCTAAAATACCCTAATATAATTGGAACACAAATATCCCATTGTATGAACATAACATATAAATGTGAAACATTATCCATTATTGATGTGAATTAAACCTATATAATACTATAAGGTTAACAAGCATCTCAATGAAAGTTAAAAAATTATATTCTCAAGGAAGATCATGCATAAAAACTCTAGATATTGCATTTGAAACTATGAATCGGGATCCAAACTTATATTCCATACAGCATTATATCTCTAGAGGACATAAACTAAAGGAATATCACACCTACACAACACCTTAACCTGATGTTACTGAATCTTGATGTGTCCTTCTTTTAAGGTCACTCCATATTCTATATCTGGACAGCCCAAATCAATGATGTGATAATTTCCATGAAGATGTTAGTGATGTTTTCACACATTAATGATTTCATGAATATGTCTTATCTTCGGTGGGAGTGTAAATTGATATTCCATAGCTCCAACTTTTTCCAACACCTTGAAACACCCAATACACCTAGGAAGGATCTTACTATTATGACCAAACATTCATATTGTGTTATGATGATGCATGTTTAAGAACACATAATCTGATATTTTGATTTTAACACCTAGATATTTTGTGTAATTCTTCTCATTAAATAACTTGATTTCTTAGATAATTTCAATTGTATGAAATAGTGAGTTTAAATGAACCACATAATATTATTAAAATAGTATGTATATTATCATGAATATTCATTGAATTGGATTTATTAATTAAATTGAATTATTAATCAAATAAATATAAATGTCAAACTTAATATATATTTATTGTAATGTTCTTATAAAATAAACACAATTTTTTAGTAAATTTATTTTATTCTTCAAAAATACATTTTCACAAAAAATGGTTTTTATTATAATTAATTTCTAAAATATTTAGAGAAATTATTTGAAAAAAGTACTTTCATTAAGAATGTAAAAATTATATTATGATTAATATTTGATAATTTTCTAAAAATGATTATTTTTCAATTATTAGTGAGAAATCACAGATTTGGGTTGAAAATGTTATTTTTTAAAATTATTTCCAATGTAAAATTATATTTTGGTTTATATACTAATTTTTTTAGTATTTTTTATTTAAAAATACGTAATTATAATTTCTAAACATATTTTATAAATTAATTTATTATAAAAACATTTTATATTTTAAAAGGGGATTTTCTAAAAAAACATTCTATTGCATTTTATTTTTTTCATTTTAATTAAACTTCAGCAAAATATATAATTTAAATTCTGAAAATCGGATTCCATTATTAGAATCAGAAGATCCAAATAATATTAAATTGGAATCTTTTATATGTTGACAATATGAATAGTAAACATAATATTTTTTTCATAGTAAAGTGTAAATCGAATAAATCAAGGATAATGATAAAAAATAATAACTATCAAATGACCTAAAAAATTTCATAGATCTTATTGGATAATTATATCAAAAAAAATATAATCCAAGGGTTTGATTTATTAAATTTTTAATTCACAAGGATAATATTATAACCACAAAACTATTTTATTTAAAGAATAGTCAAAATGTTATCTCTAAATTTTAATAAGTGTATTATTTATAATATATTTTTATCTATAAGGTATGTTAAAATATAATTTTTTTTAAAATATGCATATTTATCTTCACTATGGTAATTTATTTTTAATTTTTATGGAAGAAATAATTATCATAGATTCTTTTATAATGATTATACAGTAATTAATTATTTAATGGAAAAATAAAATAAATGATATTAAAAATATAAAAATATTTATAATTTGTGACAATTAAGGTCATCATGGAATTTTCAATATTACCCTGAAATTTTTTATATCTTATAAAATAATTTATTTTAATTATAAATTTGTTATTTAATTTATTAACTTCAATGTAATTAATATTGTCAAAATTATCACTAATTATATTTTATAAAATCAATATTTCATTGAATTGCTTCAAAAACAAATAATAATAAATAAGGAGAATGGTAAATATATATGGTCTACAATATAAAATATTGTTCATTTATGGTCCAATTTAAACATTATCAATTAAAATTAAAACCTCTAAATATTAAAAAAGTAATTACTGTTGGTAAAATTAAAATATGTTAACTAAACGATAATTAAAATGATAAGGTTTAAAATTACACTAAATCATATCAAAATTATATTTTATGATTTATTAAAACAATATACCACCTTATATTCTAATAACAAGACATTTTGATTTATTCAAATGAAGACAAGATTTATAATAAATTAATCTTTTGAGAAATTACTAAAGTGAGTCTCACCTCAATTATAAAAGGATACCTCCTCAATTATTACATTTAACCACTTTTATCCTTCTTGATCAACCATAATATTCCATATTCTCTTCTATGATTCTCTTGAAACATTCTAGTGGTTTTCTCATCCCAAAATACTAATCCAAAATCCCTTTTTGGGAGATCTAATGGAATCATTCCGAAGAAGAGGTAATCTTACTAACTGATCACTTTTTTTCAATATTATTTCACTCATATGAATATATTATATCAATCATAAAATAATAAATTATTTATCCTAAATATTATGATATTTTATTATTATAATTAAAACACCATTGTGGACCCCTTTCTCATCAAACAATAAGTGAAAGTATCAGCAGTTTTTATATATGGAAAACCGACTCCACATAGGGATTCAAATAAATTTCAAACACCATAATTTATGTATGGGTATTAATATGTTTATATATTATATTTATGTATTAATTATACTACTATAATTACAATATCATGTATACTTTCTTAACATTCTTCATTTTTGGAAATGATAACTTTTCTTGTGCATACATATAGACTGTCAACTCTAAAATGAAATTTGAATTATTTTCATTTATATTTTACAAGGATGATAATAAAAATAAATTTACTGAATATATATATTGTATAATAATGACTCTATATAGTTTTATTAATAATTATATTTATTTCATCCCATCATATGAAAAATGGAATAAATGTTAATGTGTATGTATATACGGTTGTCTCCATAAATGATGTCATTCAATTTTTTGCCTCTAATTATTATGAATAATTATAATTATTTATAAAATTTATATATATTATATTTATACTATCATTAAAATTATAAAAAAGTATGGGACCTTGATCAATTATAAGAATCATGACTACCGAATTGAATCGTTCTTGGAAAATGACACAGTTATCAACTAGAAAAATTATTTAAATAAAAATTGATAAAAAATAGTGATAAGATGTTATAATTAAATCATAAATTTTATTATAGATATATTTTTAATGAATAAATATATAATAAATCCAGATTTATTAGATAGGGTGTTTTATGTGAATAATGATATGTGATACGTGTGGTAGGGTTTTATTTCAGAATCACATCTTTATTTAGGATAGTTTATATTTTAGTATTTATGGAGAATATTTATCTTCCATTAACATTTTATATAAAATTAATTTAAAAAATGTTTTTATCATAGTTTCAATTAATAATTACCCATGTGTTGTTTTTTAACAAAATGGTCTAAAATGATTCATTTTTTCTAGATGAGTTTCTTTGTGCCTTTTTTATAATCAAATACAGACAGAATGTTTTAAACATATTAAATAAGGGAATATTTTCACACATGTTTGATACCTTAATGATTTGAATCCTCCTTTGAAACTATAATATTTTATTTTCAAGGAATGTTTTTTCTTTTATAATTTTATGGATTCTAAAAAGAAATGATTTCTAAATGGAAAGAATATTTTCCACAAGAATTATTTCAAATGAACTTTCAAAATAATTTTCCATATAAGATAAAATTATATGATGTAACATATACTTTAATGGTCATATTATATATTTATTCCATCCATACACTTTCTCTAGATGGTATATTTTTATCATGACAATAACTTTCTGAAACTTGTTATTTTTTCATGGGTTGTGCTATGATAAATTTTTTTTGAAACTCATTTATTTTAATGGGTTCTCATATGAAGTATGATTAATGCTTTTTTTGGAAGACATATGAATATATTTCATTATGTTATATGTGGGGCCAAAATATACCTCTAATATGCTGGTTAATGATTTGTATATCATGAGATAGATATGACTATAATAGGAAGTAAAAATGGTTCAGTAAGACACTTTTTCTAAAATGATTGTCTTGGGGGTGAACCTTGACTACATCAATGGTTTCGCGAGTGAACCCATTCCACTAAGAAGAATGTTCTTCCACTACTGATGGAGGTCTATCCCACCCATGTGGTGTATCCACGCAAGATTTTCTACGCTGTTGTGTATGTGAAAATTCTATGTTTTACTCCCATGACATATGTTCTCAAAATATTTTAAGAATCATGTCTTACAAAAATTTAATATTTATTCCATTACTCAAGATTATGATCTTTTATATACATTTTATAATTTTAAAATGTTATGTTCATGTTATTATACCATAATTTTCATGTTTTTCTATAGTAATCATTGATATCTACCTTGTATATCATTAATTCCACTTTATCTCACCATTTTTTTATGTTTCATTTCCCCATGATATAAAGAACGGAACTAAATATTATAAGACCAAAACTGTGCCAGTTATGTAAAAATAAGTGGGTTAAAATATAGATATCTTATGAAGCATTTGTTTCTATTTCCATGTTTCCAAACGAATTATACCTCTATGATCCTCATGTGTATATTTATGTAATTTAATGAATATTCATCTAGAAATTTGTAATATCCATGTATGAAAATCTTGGTTAATTATAGTTGGTGTTAGAGGATGTATTTATTTATCCTTTATAAATTAGGTTGAGAAAACATTAAGGATAAGTCTTTGTATAATATAAAATCCTAAATTTTTTATATCAATCATGAATGACCTTGGTTAAACCAAATAATTTATAGAATAATGTGTCGCAATTTAGAAATTATATAAATTATTTTTCATATTTATGTGGTTTTTCACTATGATTGATGTTTTTTTACACTATGATTTTTTATTTTTTTCAATGGATTAAACCTGGAGGAATCATGTTGATGTTGAATTTGATCAAAAATTCAATGATTTTCCAACTAAGAATCAAAACATTCTACGAGCTAAAATATATAATCCTGTTTTTTTGGCCAAAAAACTTTTATAGTCTGTGAATCATGCAAGGTTTCCAAATGAAAAATATATGGAACAATGTACTATTTAATCTTTCATGATTATACACCCTTTTTATTTTATTTGTAAATATAAGTAAGTAATGGATTAAATATAGACCAACACTGATGAGAATTTTTTTTATTGTCATCAATTCTAGCGATGTGAAAAATTTGTCCTAGATGTTCATCTCCTTGAAAGAGAAGAATATTATTTTTGGAATATTATCATGAATATGTGGTAAGTGGTAAAAAATGAATCAATTGAATGATCTGAGTTTTGGGGGATATCTTTCAGAAAGTTCATCCCCCATATTCAATATACAAATATAGAGAAATAATTTCTTGATATTATGAGAAATAATAATGAAACCATTGGTACATATGAGGAAAATTTTACAATGATTACTCGGTACGCCTCTGGTGTAATTATCATCCCATGATGTATAATTTTTTGATTCATTGTTTTATTGAAACAATATTTTTGAAGTGAATTATCTATAAGACAATGGAGTATATATAAATAAATTATTCAATGTACTCCCAAGGTGGAGTTGGATGATGGATTTTCCCATAATTCTTATGATAAGAAAATAAAAATGGATTGAATAAGAAATTTTAAAAAACATATAGAAAATAATATGATATTTCAATTTTTCATGAAGTGTGGAAGGAAACGTGGGGAAAATTTTATTAAGGGTTCTATTAAAGTTTTTATGTTTGTAAAGGATGTTGATAAGTAAAAAAATACCAAAGGGAGTGGAATATGATAACTAATTATTAAAATATTGAAAAGTCTCTATAGAATGCACCACCCCTGCGCCAATGCTATAAATTCAAGGAGTATGGGAATTATTCTAATTAGTGCTCGAATATAAATGTTTCTGGTGATCACTATCAAAATTCTCTTAATCTCAAAGACCAAGGGAAATCATATGTGATTACTACTTCCAAAGTGGGTTACAATAATAACTTGGTTAAATGTTCACTCATCATACAATATTGAAAAAAAACTCCAATTTTATTCTAGATACATACATTATTTTTTGAAAAATTACATAGGATAGTTATCATCATATCACATCAACAATTAGATGTTGTGTTATCCTTGAAAACACCAAATTGAACTGTCGTCATATCTCAAATATATAGTTCATCTTTGGTTTCTGTTTTTGGGAATGTTTTTCATAAAAATATTTTGATTCTACTTTTATTTTTTCATAATATTGAGACCAGATGCTCATAAAATAAATGAAAAGGGAAAATTTACAAGAGTCTGAATGAAGGAATTTCACATTTTTACCATTGAAAGACATTAAGCATATTGAAGGGAATATTATTAGAGAAGTTGAAAAAATCATCAAAAACTCCCTTGTATTTAAGGATATTAGAAATATTATTGGATTCTTAAAAGAAATGTGTGATTTTGTAATTCATTGAAGTATCATATCAAGACATTAAACACATTTTTATATCAGCTTACATGATAGGTGAATCTATCAAAGCATGACAGTCTGGATGATGGTATTTGAATCAAATTCAAAGAATATATTTTACAACATCAATGACATTAAATGAAGAAATATTGGATAAATTTATTCATTTAATCCTCTAGAACAGTGACATGATTACAAGGGCTATGTAGATAATCTATAAAAACACCATTGTGGTCTCTAAAAATGTCTCTATAATCGACTCGTCTCAAAATACCCATCAAGGCCCCTTCATAGTTGAATTTTATCCATCCAACAAAGGAGGGTATATAAAAACTCAACTGTTCCAAGTGGTTTATGAAAATTACAACATATTATCATCTTTAATGTAATATAGAGGTCATTGACTGAATTGTTTCACCACTCATTATGCAGAAAGTTATCATTGTGCACATCCATCTTGATGTAACCAAGGGAGATTTGATTTTTAAAGGGAGTTTTATCATGGATGGACTTATTTGTAATTATCTAGATAACATGATTCAGCTCCATAAAATCCACCCTGAAGAGGATTGTGAGCTTGTTGGACATTTGAAATCTAATCAAAGAAATCATAATATTATTGAATTTTTTAGCTTGGAGAGGTTGTATCATAAAAATTTAAAACACTATCCTCAATTAAGAAGAGTTTATTTGGAATAAAAAATAGGTTTTATGTATACTCTGGGTGTTGGTGAAATATAACACATATTGAACAAATTATGAGACCAACATGATACAAAGTTTCATCAACTAGAAGCTTATTGAGGGAGAAACTCTAACGTAGTGTGAATCTGGAAAAGGATAACCACATTTTAATGTTTTTCTAAATACATTTTTAATTTCCTTGAAGTATGTTCTTTAAAAAAGACATGTAATCATGTAATATATTTTTTTTGGTTCTTCTTTGAGCTTGTCCTTTTCATTTAGGAACTCATACGAAGAGGAAACCAATGAAACATCATGTGGAATGAGGTTCATATTGTCCATTTGATCTTTTATATAAATATTACCATAAATATCTTAATTAGGTGTTCTAATCCCATAAATTAGTGGGGCTATAGTGTAATTTTATTTCCAAAATACGATATAGGAATTCACACTAACAAAAAAAATTTAATGTTCATGATAATTTTTTGAAAGATTCATAAAAATCTAAGACAAATAGAGGATTGAATATAGCTTGGATTTCCTACAATCAGTTTAAAAATAAATCTAGATATAAAGAATACTATATATTCAAGATTATTATTGATGACTCTACACAAAAATTGATCTTGTAGTGATTGATTGAAGGGTTCAATATTTTTGATACCAAGGCCTCCCAGAGCATGAGCAATATAACACTGATTTGAAAGAGTGGTTGTAATTTTTCATTCCAAGATAATTCCACACAAAAAAAAGTTTCTCAATAGTGTGTTGTTTGTATTAGTAATATATTTACGCCAATAATAAACCATGAATGAATAGACCATCATTTAAACCAAAACATTATTTTCTAGACATGTTCATTTTTCTATTGAGAGATAATTTCTCATCTAGGAGGAGAGGTTTCTTCTTATTTGAATAAATGCATTAATTTTGTACGAAGATCGAGGTCTTCCCCAGAACATGGGAAATCCAAGATAAATGAATGGGATATAGTTTTTCCTTATTCTCTTCCCATTAATGAATAAATTTTTCCTAGGGGATGAAATATTCGTTCATAAAATTTGAAGGACTTGCCCCAATTAATTTTATGATCTGAGACACTTTCATAGTGAATTAGAAAATTTTTTATATATATAATGGTCATATTTTCTCCATGATTAAGGATAATAATTTCATCATAAAAAATTGGTGATAAGAAGAAGAGTTACTTCTTTCCACTCTGATGGGTTTCTAGTCTCCCATTTTATACATATGTATGAGAATTATAATATGATAATCTTAACCTATATATATATGATTATTTCTAAAAGGGTATCCCTTTATCTCCCCCCTTGGAGCATTTGAAATATCCTTTCGGGATCCATTTATAATAATAGCGATGTGAGAATACCCAAGAAGGATTTAATCCAATATATAAACCTCATGTTTAATCAACTGTTATAAAAAAAATCTCCAATAAATCCATATTATATAGTGTCAAAATATTTTCCAATGTCATGATTTAGAGTAATGTTTCCCCCCCATATTGGACTTATAGATATGTTTAACACATTTTAAGGTTTTGGGTGTATAGTTCTATATGTTTCTCCCTTTAAAAAATCCAAATAAGTTCCACAAAATGATTTTCTCTAAGACATGATCAAGTCGATAATATGGAATATTAGTAATAACATTATGGATATTATTGACTATAGAAACATGTATTAATTGGATGATATCACATGCATTACCCACTTTAGGAACTAAGGTAGTGAGTTTTTCATTAAAGCACTGAGATACTTATCGACCTACAAAAATAGTTTGATAATCTTGTAAACATCATGTGATATATCATCCCAAAAAATGAAAAAAAATCTACCTTTAGTTGAATTATATGAAATTCTTATGATATACTATCATTATCTATATTTGGATCATATTAATTTCGACGGAAGGAAGTCACTTTTTATTTTCTAAATGAATTTATAATCATTTATCTTTCCCCGAATTAATAGGTACTTCTAATGGAAATTTATTTCATTATGTTGGTCTTAATTCCTATACATGAATAATATTAATATCATATGGTTAGATAAAAACCAATATTAATTATACATCAATTTAATGTGAGTTTGTAGAGTTAATTTTGGAAATTATTTCCAGTATTCTATTGAATCTAGAAATTGACTTTTCAATAGAACTTATACATTGTGTTATACCAGTATGAATAATTATTATAAAATAAAACCAATTGAGTTACAATAATTGAAAAAAAAACTTTTGAAGAATATTGATATGTTTTATAATACCTAATTCATCTCCTTGGGTGCACATGTTCTGTTTCTCAAGAAAAAAGATGAATATATGCGAATATGAATTGATTATCGAGAACATAACAATATCGCTATAATGAAAAATTATCATCTTCCATATATTGATTACTTATTCAATAAATCATAAAAATATCAATAATATTCCAAGATTTTTGAAAATTTTTATATCATAATTATAGTGTCAAGAAGAAGTAAATACTCCAGAAATCATTTTGTATAGGGCATGGAAATATGAATTTATAGGGATGCCTTTTTGTCTTATTAATAATATAGATATTTTTATAGATATAATGGATGGAGTATTTAGAGACCATATTGATCTATTTTTTGTTGTATTTATTAAAATAATATTATATATTCAAAGATAAATGAAGAGTATAAATAACAATTGATTATTTGTTTAATCCCCTAAGGAAGGATATGATTTTGGAAAAAATTACAATGTGTAAATTTTTAATTTATATATTTTATTTTTTAGTCATGTAATCTCAAGTGGGGGTATATAAATAGATCCTTTAAAGAATAAAGTTATTGAGAAATATCCAAGACTGACCATGGTAATTGAAATCCATAGTTTTTTTGATTGGATAGATATTATCAAAAAATTTGTAATATATCTCATGACTATCTAATCCACTCACCATATTGACTCGGAGAGGAGTAATGTTCATATAAATGGAGGAATATTAAAAAAATTTCAAGGAGATAAAAAAAAGGACGGTCAGCACACATGTGGTCACACAACCCTATTATGGATAACATTCTGTGATTTATAGTTATGCATCAAATAAAGGACTGGGATCTTGTGTCATGCCAACTGAAATAGTAATAACTTTCATCTCGCTCTAATAAAATGACCATGAGAAATATTATCGAACTCATGATATGGAGTTAGATGTGGTATTTTTTTCATTAAATATATGTATTAATTATTCCTATGGATAAAGGTGTTAGATATATACTAACCACAAAAATTTAAAGTATATTTTCAGTCAAAATAATTGTACATGTGCCAAATAATATGGTTACAGATTATTAGAGATTGTAAACAATCATTCCATTCCCACCCTATGAAAAAAACAAGGTGGTTGATGCTTAAATCCAAATTCATCATGCTAGATTATCTATAATATAGTTCACAAAATATGCATTATTTATGGATTTATAATGTATAGTCCTAGAAATCATAATATCGGGGAATTAACATTATCTAGCTTTAATGAATGTTCAGGCATCTATCTAAGTAAAGATTAAAGAAGAAAAAAAGTAACTTGAAGATCTTTAAAAAAAATTGAGAAATGTTCTGGAGTTAAACATTGATTTTGATATTTTAATAAGGTTCAAGAACCTCATATGTGTCCCACCCATACAAAATTTGAAGAAGGGTATATTGGATTAGGCTCACAGTTCATCATTCCCTATTCATCCAAAAGTACATAGATGTATAAAGACTTGAAAGAGTATTTTCTATAGTATTTCATGAAAAGATATATTGTAGAGTATGTTTCATGGTGATTAGGTTTTCAACATATTAAGGATGATGGGGATATGTTTAAATATATGTTATATACATTAAACATAACTGAATTGAAATGGGAAAACAAAACAATGGGTTTTTTTCTACTTACACCCCAAATAATCTCATGTCCATAATAGAATATGAGTTATAGTAGATAACCTTATTAATATTCCACAAATAATTTGTATTATAAAGTATTTCTATCCTATTCAGTTATCAAAAATATATATTATTGAAGTCTTAATATTTCACAGAGTGCCATTTTCTATTGTATCAGATCGGGTTCTAAGGAATACATCAATGTTCTGGAGAATTTGTCAGAATGCTCTGGATATAGAGTTATGTTTCATCACTAAAAATCTTCTTCAAATAGATGTTCAGTCCAAGACGACAATTAAAAATCTAGAAATAATGTTTATAAATTTCACTATGTATTTAAATGAGGGTTTGAATCCACACATTCCTTTGGTATAATTTTCTTACAATAAAATCATTCCCCCATTAATTCATATACATTCTTATGAATCCCTCTATGATAAGAATTGTAGAACTCCAACAAGCAATAATGATGTTGGGTAATAAAAAACTGCCGCACCTCATCAAGATATGGATATGGCCATGAAGTTTATTATAAGGCCCCAGCCTTAAACCTTACTTAATATTGAATTAAATGAATAATTCACATTGAGGATCTTTTCAGGTTTAGAGTTTTAGAGAATTAGAACATAACTATTACATCTTAAAAGATTACAAAGTAGACACTTCTACTAAGTCTCCATAAAATAAAAACTCTTAAAAAGAAAGATGTCTAGATTCCATGTTTTAGATAGCATGAAATTCCCTTGATCCCATCCTTGACCTTATTCCACATTAAGTCATGTGAAAAACATTTCGAAAAACTTGGGGTGAGCATAAAAATCTAAGTAAGGGATACAAAAAGAGTGAAAACTGTTAGTTTTTCAAACATCAAGTAAACCATGTATACTATATCAAAGTAATACCTTCACCTTCATGAAGTAGTAAAAAAAAATCTTCACTGAATAAAGTATCATTACTTACCTTTTTGTAACCAAAGGATTACCATAAAATCCATTAAAATATCACATAACATTTATAAAGGTAACTTGGGACATAAACATACTTAAGTGTAATAACCATACGGTCGACTTCCACACATATCACTTAATGAAATAGCCATACGGCCAATTTCCATACATACTTAATGGAATAGCCATACGGACGACTTCCATACCCAATGCATTGGAGGTTATAACGTAACCACCTGTCCTGGTATTCACGGCACCACCCGTCATATGGTTTATAACGTAACCACCCGTAGAAATGTCCAAGTACCAATATAAAATCATAAAACATAAAACCATCATAAAGGAATGATAACATTTCCACATTTCAATCACATTATATCATAAATATATTGACATAATAGAATCCTTTTTCAAAACCATTTTCAATACCAAAATATATAAAAGATTATATGGTAATTATTTTATTCTAAAAACATTACGGCTTGTTGAGAAAGCCAAAGATCAAATAATACTCACGGCGGCGGAAAAGGTCGTTGTCACCGCGTACGTTAAAAGAAACATTCCTTTTTGTCGTTTTGTAAAACGCTTCGTAGAAAAAGATTCCTTTTGTATAAAAGTAAAAGTCAAAGGGTTTTATACACCGTATAAAAGAAAGTTGTGTATAAAACGAAATATGCCTCAATGAAAGGAGATTGAGACGAAGTCCCTTACCTCGGGTCCGACTTGACTCGATCGTTCTTTAACGCCCTGAATAATAAACTTGAGTTAATTTATACTTGATTAAGAACCTTTTTAAAGTTCATTATTCTTTTTATATAACTTATTTCCATGTTATAAACATTATGTAACCATTTAAGTTAATAATGTTTGTTTTGTCAATATTTGGTTCTTAAGTCGAAAGTTGACTTCTTACAATTACATCTTGTTCATGTGGTCAAAAGTTCTTTATATCCAGAATGAAATTCCCGATTTGGATATAATATGTATCATATATATCCAGCATATACATGTATTTATAATATTACATAATCATTTAGAGATAAGAAATGAAATGCACTGTTCATGGAGACGGTAAGCCGTACGTACGCATGAACGCTACTTTCATTTCTTTGTCATATTGGTGGAATTAAAACTAAATGAGAGTTATGTATATTTTAATTCCAGAATTATATTCATAATTTAGATATATCATTAATTATATATATACATTATATACATATAATTTTAATAGTACATTACATTTGGGGATAAGAAATGAAATGCACCGTTCATGGAGACGGTAAGTCGTACGTACGCATGAATGCTACTTTCATTTCTATCTCATAATTTAATGGAAAGAAATAATAATGATATATAGGTATATTATAATTCCAGTATAACAACATATATAATAACTTTAAATCCATCCTTTACACGTCCCACATATGGCATTAACGAATCACATCACTTTTAGGGGGCGGTAGTCCGCACTTCCTTAAATGAAGATATCGTGTTTACCCATAATGGAAACAATAAAGGTATGCAAAAAATGAAAAATACAGAAGCATAAAGAAAACATAAACATATTATATATCATATATTAAAATAGTGAAATCATAATGGCCACCCTTGAAGGTGTTAAATGAGTATTGAACAATCATCTTTTCGGGAGGCAGAATTTCGCCATCCACGGAAACTGTATGTTCTTTAACCATTTTATGTAGTTTTGTGAGAGTGTAGCTCAAATAAATATTATAACAACATCCTAGTATATTGAAGATACTGGTGTTGTTACAAAAGAAGTAAATAAAAAGAGTTTAGAGGGTTGGAGAAGCAAAATAAAACAAATGAACAAGAGAGAATGAATTACCTTTAAAAGTGTAACTCCCTTTTGATTTGAGCCTAAAGGCTTCCTTTGAAAGGATTCTGCCCAAAGGGAATCCTCTAGGATGAGGAGAGGGATGTGGAGAGAGTAATTGGGCAGGGGTTGGACGAGCCAAAGGCTTGAGAAGTGTGTGAAATGGGGTAGAGGTGGGGGCCTTTTATAAGAGGAGAGGAGGGGCACTTTTGGAAAGTAAAGAAATATTACTTTATTTGAAAATGTGTTTCTGTTTCAAAAGGTCCCACATTGATATAATTCGTGGATAAGGTGATAAGGGTTCTAAATCCACTCATCCAATTGGTTTTGGCCATGTGTAGTTTTCAGATTTTTCATTATCTTTCCATTTTATTTAAATCGTCAAATAATGATGTCATCGCTGCATCATTATTATGTCATCAATAATTTAATTTATTTAATGTCTAAAAATTATAAAACAAATACTATGATGTAGGAAATCTTTTTATCTTTCCAATTACTATTTATAATCAAATTTTGGACTTGTATAACCCCGCTTAAAAATTATTTTAGTAAAACAATATATGTTAGTGTCATTTTCACTTTAACATTAAATAAAAATATATTAATGTCATTTTCCAACTAATGTGGCTCCATGGGGTCCCCAAGTTGGCCCATGGCTTGTCTTGGTAGTCCATGACTCACCCAATAGGTGTAGGACAAGTGTCATGGTGTTTTCACATTCTTATAATACCATTTTTACCTTAAACTACACTAATTACCTCTAATCGCGATTAATGAAAAAAAGTTACTATTCACCAAAAAATTATTTTAATCTCATTGAACCACATTTTACTTCTTAATGACAACCATGTATGTCGGATTTTCAAAATTCAATACACATTAGTGGTAAACTTTCATTTAACTGAAAAATCAGTTTGCTTGATTACCACTTAGTGGTTTCACTATTCATCAAAAATTGAAGTTTTTCAGAAAATTACCAAAAATTCACCCTAAGCTATATTTGATATTCCGAATCCAAAAATGAATTACATTTTAAAAAATTCAAAACATATAAGTCAAATTAATTAATTTAATAACTAATTCCCGCTTTCATGACAAATAGCGTGTTTTTGTGAAACAATAAGTATCAAAAGATTGACACCAATTTAAGTCCAATTTCAAAGTGAAATTGATTCCAATGACCACCATTGGATTAACTGGTAAAAATATTTTCTAATTTCCTTTAAAACCAATTAAAATAATAATCTAATCATATAAATAATTTAGATTAAAAAGTGGATTTGAATTAAAATACAACATTTTACACTATTCATAAAAAAATTGAACATTATCAGAAAGGTACCAAAAATTTACATAAAGTAAATTTTGATGTCCCGATTCTAAATAAGAGTTATATTTGGTCCAAAATAAAGTATAAGAGTGATCAAAACTATATTTAATGATGATTCACCATTAAAAGGTGATAAGTGAACCTTTAGTGAAAATTAGAGTATATATGCCCTAAAATTGAACTCTTTCCGTATTTTAAGCCTTTATCTTTTATTGGGTAAATGATTAAACATTTAAGAACATATCTAATCATATTTTAGTTATTTCTATCCATTCACGCCAGTAAAACGGCTACTTTTAAACTAACATTTAAAATAATATTATTTTATTACTAGTGTGCTACGTAAGTTTCAAAGAAACTCATCGTTTCGTATTGGGTACGCTATCGAACATAGAAACCCCTTTAAAATAAAATTAATATTTAATTCGTAAATATTAATAAATATGAAAATTCTTTATTCTTTATTTACCTGGGATGTTACATCCTTAACCCCTTTTGGGAATTGTGTCCTCGCAATTTTATTCACTTATCCAAATAAGTGGGGGTATTTATCCCTCATAGCATTTTCAGATTCCCACGTTGCCTCTTAAATCACATGGGTTTTCCACAAAACCATTACCTAATGAATCACCTTATTCCGTAACACCTGCTCCCTGTGGTCAAGAATCTGGACTGGTTGTTCTTCATAAGATAGTTTCTCTTCCAGCTAAACAACCTCTGGACTCAAAACATGAGATGGATCTGGCATATACTTTCTCAACATTGAAACATGAAAAACATTGTGTACCTGTGATAAACTCGGATGTAAAGCCACCCGGTATGCAACTGATCCAACTCTCTCCAGAATTTCATATGGTCCAATAAACCTTGGACTTAGCTTTCCTTTCTTTCCAAATCTCATCACACTTTTCCAAGGAGAAACCTTGAGAAAAACATGATCACCTACCTCGAAAGATAGATCCTTCTTTCGGTTATCCGCATAACTTTTCTTCCTGCTCTGAGTTGTTCTCATGTGTTTCTGAATCAACTGAACTTTTTCTGTCATCTCTTCTACCAATTCTGGTCCCATCAACTTCCTTTCACCCACTTCATTCCAAAATGCTGGAGTTTGACACCGCTTCCCATATAATGCCTCAAATGGTGCCATCTGTATACTGGAATGAAAACTGTTATTATAAGAAAACTCAACCAATGAATGATGTTGGTCCCAACTTCCCTGATAATCCATAGAACAAGCTCGTAGCATATCCTCCAATGTCTGGATTGTTCGTTCTGACTGCCCATCTGATTAAGGATGAAAAGCTGTACTAAAATTTAATTCAGTACCCAACGACTTTTGAAGGCCTTTCCAAAAGTTAGATGTGAACCTGGGATCACGGTCCGATACAATGGAGAGAGGAACTCCATGTAACCTGACTATCTCTTTAAGATACAAACGGGAAAGTTGATCAAGAGAGAAAATATCTCGTATAGAAAGAAAATGAGCATATTTGGTCAAGCGATCAACAATAACCCAGATTGCATTATTACCTCGAGATGTCCTCGGTAATCCCACAACAAAGTCCATGGATATGTTTTCCCATTTCCACTCTGGCACTGGTAAAGGCTGAAGCATCCCTTTCGGTAACTGCTGCTCTGCTTTAACCTGTTGACATGTTAAACACTTCACAGTAAAATCAGAAATATCTCTTTTCATTCCATCCCACCAGTAATACTCCCGCAGATCTCTATACATCCTAGTACTGCCAGGATGAACTGCAAACGGAGATCTATGAGCCTCACATAACAACTCATTCTTCAACTGCGAATCACAAGGCACACATAACCTCTTCACAAACCTCAAAACACAAACACAAACTTATCCAAGAACTCATGGAAAATTTTATTCATAAGTTCCATGAATACAGCAGGTGCATTGGTTAACCCAAAAGGCATAACTACAAATTCATAATGGCCATATCTAGTACGGAACACAGTCTTCGGAACGTCTGCTTCATTTACTTTCAACTAATGGTACCCCGACCTCAAGTCAATCTTCAAATAATACTGAGCTCCCTGGAGATGATACCACTTCATTCGATGGCCCAACATCTGCTGAAGTTGTTGCAAAGGATTTTACCACCCCTTTCTGCTTGTAGTCTAACTGCTTCCCATCACACAAGCTCCTTGTCGGACACTCGTCTGCATAATGACCCATTTCATTACACTTAAAACATCTTACCGTTGGCTTTTCATTTCCTGCTTGATCATCTTCCTTACAGTTACGAGCAATATGACCAGACTTACCACACCGAAAGCACTTACCAGACTTGGATAAACATTCTCCAGGATTCATTTTACCACACTTCTCACAGGATAGATATTTGGTTTTCTTACCTCCTTGCTTCTTTGATGAATTCTTCCCCATTGCCTGCCAACTAGACCTCTTATTCTGTTGTTTTTCATAGAACACCTGATCATCGGAAAACTCCATTTCCACCTTCTCAGCACATCGAACAAGCTTTTCATAACTTTTGAACTTACGAGAAGCTAAAGCCCTTCGATACATTGGATTTAACCCTGAGTAAAAACGGTTTGTTTTACTATCAAGATCTCGTATGAAGTTTGGAGCATACCTTGCCAATCGAGTGAACATTTCTTCATAAGCAGCCACTGAATCATCCTCCTACCTCAATTCTAGGAACTGTTTTTCCATCCTAAGACGAACCACCTTAGGAAAATATTTCTCAAGAAACATACCTTTGAATTTGTCCTAGTGAAGATCCTCAATCTCATCACTATCCCTTATATTTTTCACCATCGACCACCACTGATCAGCTTCACCTTCAAAACGATAAACAGCAAGACTAACCTTTTGATGTTCTGAACACCCCATGACATAAAAAATCTTCTCCAGTGCTTTAATACACCCTTCAGCTTGCACAGGGTCAGATGATCCTCTGAATGATGGGGGATGTTGCCTCATGAAGTGTTCCACCACTGACACATTCCTCTGTGGTTGATCTGGCTGATCTCGTGCATGTATACCACCACCATTTATAGCCTGAGTCAACTGTGCCATCAATGCAACAAACTGTTCAGTTCCGATTCCGACCATCTCAGGTTGCTGATTTGGAAGGTTATCTTCCCTCTAATGTCGTCCCAACATAGCTGCTTTGTTTCCTCTGCGGAAAACCATTCTAAACACATAAATATCTTAGGTGAAGCAACATGGTAATCCGTAAATGCTATATCATTTCAATCATATTATAATTTAACACTTTTCTAACTCCTAAAGTTATCTAAACTGTCCTCTGATACCAACTATAAGGCCCCAACCTTAAACCTTACTTAATATTGAATTAAATGAATAATTCACATTGAGGATCTTTTCAATTTTAGAGTTTTAGAGAATTAGAACATAACTATTACATCTTAAAAGATTACAAAGTAGACACTTCTACTAAGTCTCCATAAAATAAAAACTCTTAAAAAGAAAGATGTCTAGATTCCATGTTTTAGATAGCATGAAATTCCCTTGATCCCATCCTTGACCTTATTCCACTTTAAGTCATGTGAAAAACATTTCGAAAAACTTGGGGTGAGCATAAAAAGCTCAGTAAGGGATACAAAAAGAGTGAAAACTGTTAGTTTTTCAAACATCAAGTAAACCATGTATACTATATCAAAGTAATACCTTCACCTTCATTATGTAGTAAAAAAAATCTTCACTGAATAAAGTATCATTACTTACCTTTTTGTAACCAAAGGATTACCATAAAATCCATAAAAAGAACACATAACATTTATAAAGGTAACTTGGGACATAAACATACTTAAGTGGAATAACCATACGGTCGACCTCCACACATATCACTTAATGGAATAGCCATACGGCCAATTTCCATACATACTTAATGGAATAGCCATACGGCCGACTTCCATACCCAATGCATTGGAGGTTATAACATAACCACCTGTCCTGGTATTCACGGCACCACCCGTCATATGGTTTATAACGTAACCACCCGTTGAAATGTCCAAGTACCAATATAAAATCATAAAACCTAAAACCAACATAAAGGAATGATAACATTTCCACATTTCAATCACAATATATCATAAATATATTGACATAATAGAATCCTTTTTCAAAACCATTTTCAATACCAAAATACATAAAAGAGTATATGGTAATTATTTTATTCTAAAAACATTACGGCTTTTTGAGAAAGCCAAAGATCAAATAATACTCGCGGCGGCGGAAAAGGTCGTTGTCACCGCGTACGTTAAAAGAAACATTCCTTTTTGTCGTTTTGTAAAACGATTCGTAGAAAAAGATTCCTTTTGTATAAAATTAAAATTCAAAGGGTTTTATACACCGTATAAAAGAAAGTTGTGTATAAAATGAAATATGCCTCAATGAAAGGAGATTGAGACGAAGTCCCTTACCTCGGGTCCGACTTGACTCGATCGTTCTTTAACACCCTGAATAATAAACTTGAGTTAATTTATACTTGATTAAGAACCTTTTTAAAGTTAATTATTCCTTTTATATCACTTATTGCCATGTTATAAACATTATGTAACCATTTAAGTTAATAATGTTTGTTTTGTCAGTATTTGGTTCTTAAGTCGAAAGTTGACTTCTTACAATTACATGTTGTTCATGTGGTCAAAAGTTCTTTATATCCAGAATGAAATTCCCAATTTGGATATAATATGTATCATATATATCCAGCATATACATGTATTTATAATATTACATAATCATTTAGAGGTAAGAAATGAAATGCACCGTTCATGGAGACGGTAAGCCGTACGTACGCATGAATGCTACTTTCATTTCTTTTCCATATTAGTGGAATTAAAACTAAATGAGAGGTATGTATATTTTAATTCCAGAATTATATTCATAATTTAGATATATCATTAATTATATATATACATTATATACATGTAATTTTAATAGTACATTACATTTGGGGATAAGAAATGAAATGCACCGTTCATGGAGACGGTAAGCCGTACGTACGCATGAACGCTACTTTCATTTCATTCTCATACTTTAATGGAAAGAAATAATAATGATATAGAGGTATATTATAATTCCAGTATAACGTCATATATAACAACTTTAAATCCATCCTTTACACGTCCCACATATGGCATTAACGAATCACATCACTTTTAGGGGGCGGTAGTCCGCACTTCCTTAAATGAAGATATCGTGTTTACCCATAATGGAAACCATAAAGGTATGCCAAAAATGAAAAATACAGAAGCTTAAAGAAAACATAAACATATTATATATCATATATAAAAGTAGTGACATCATAATGGCCACCCTTGAAGGTGTTAAATGAGTATTGAACAATCATCGTTTCGGGAGGCAGAATTTCGCCATCCACGGAAACCGTATGTTCTTTAACCATTAGATGTAGTTGTGTGAGAGTGTAGCTCAAATAAATATTATAACAACATCCTAGTATATTGAAGATACTGGTTTTGTTACAAAAGAAGTAAATAAAAAGAGTTTAGAGGGTTGGAGAAGCAAAATAAAACAAATGAACAAGAGAGAATGAATTACCTTTAAAAGTGTAACTCACTTTTGATTTGAGCCTAAAGGCTTCCTTTGAAAGGATTCTTCACAAAGGAAATCCTCTAGGATGAGGAGAGGGATGTGGAGAGAGTAATTGGGCAGGGTTTGGCCGAGCCAAAGGCTTGAGAAGTGTGTGAAATGGGGTAGAGGTGGGGGCCTTTTATAAGAGGAGAGGAGGGGCACTTTTGGAAAGTAAAGAAATATTACTTTATTTGAAAATGAGTTTCGGTTTCAAAAGGTCCCACATTGATATAATTCGTGGATAAGGTGATAAGGGTTTTAAATCCACTCATCCAATTGGTTTTGGCCATGTGTAAGCTTTAGATTTTTCATTATCTTTCCATTTTATTTAAATCGTCAAATAATGATGTAATCGCTGCATCATTATTATGTCATCAATAATTTAATTTATTTAATGTCTAAAAATTTTAAAACAAATACTATGATGTATGAAATCTTTTTATCTTTCCAATTAATATTTATAATCAAATTTTGGACTTGTATAACCCCACTTAAAAATTATTTTAGTAAAACAATTAATGTTAGTGTCATTTTCACTTTAACATTAAATAAAAATATATTAATGTCATTTTCCAACTAATGTGGCTCCATGGGGTCCCCAAGTTGGCCCATGGCTTGTCTTGGTCGGCCATGACTCACCCAATAGGTGTAGGAAAAGTTTCATGGTGTTTTCACAATCTTATAATACCATTTTTACCTTAAACTACACTAATTACCTCTAATCGCGATTAATGAAAAAAAGTTACTATTCACCAAAAAATTATTTTAATCTCATTGAACCACATTTTACTTCTTAATGACAACCATGTATGTCGGATTTTCAAAATTCAATACACATTAGTGGTAAACTTTCATTTAACTGAAAAATCAGTTTGCTTGATTACCACTTAGTGGTTTCACTATTCATCAAAAATTGAAGTTTTTCAGAAAATTACCAAAAATTCACCCTAAGCTATATTTGATATTCCGAATTCAAAAATGAATTCCATTTTACAAAATTCAAAACATATAAGTAAAATTAATTAATTTAATAACTAATTCCCGCTGTCATGACAAATAGCGTGTTTTTGTGAAACAATAAGTATCAAAAGATTGACACCAGTTTAAGTCCAATTTCAAAGTGAAATTGATTCCAATGACCACCATTGGATTAATTGGTAAAAATATTTTCTAATTTCACATTAAAACCAATTAAAATAATAATCTAATCATATAAATAATTTAGATTAAAAATTGGTTTTGAATTAAAATACAACATTTTACACTATTCATAAAAAAATGAACATTATCAGAAAGGTACCAAAAATTTACATAAAGTAAATTTTGATGTCCCGATTCTAAAAAAGAGTTATATTTGGTCCAAAATAAAGTATAAGAGTGATCAAAACTATATTTAATGACGATTCACCATTAAAAGGTGATAAGTGAACCTTTAGTGAAAATTAGAGTATATATGCCCTAAAATTGAACTCTTTCCGTATTTTAAGCCTTTATCTTTTATTGGGTAAATGTATAAACATTTAAAAACATATCTAATCATATTTTAGTTATTTCTATCCATTCCTGCCAGTACAACGGCTACTTGTTAACTAACATTTAAAATAATATTATTTTATTACTAGTGTGCTACGTAAGTTTCAAAGAAACTCATCGTTGCGTATCGGGTACGCTATCGAACATAGCGACCCCTTTAAAATAAAATTAATATTTAATTCGTAAATATTAATAAATATGAAAATTCTTTATTCTTCATTTACTTGGTATGTTACATTTATAACCATTCAACATCAAATAAGAGCATCTCAAAGTCAGCAAAAAAGTTATTTTGAGAATCATCCAAAATATTTGGACTTTTAAGTTGGTGACAAGGTATTCTTATATATATATATATATATATTTTTTAACAACGGTGATAAGATTTTTAAATAAGGGAATTCTAATCTACCGGTATATTATTCCTTTTTAAATTCATGATTGTATTATGGCAATATCTTGTATATTGTTGCTTCTATAGAATCACTAACTAATTCATGATTTGTGCCATGTACCTCACCTAAGGACGTGCATAACTAATACGTCATAGTCACTAAAAAATGATCATACCACCAAAAAAAATATTTATTATAAAGAATTAATGATAGAGATTTTTTATTATAGAGGAAGTGTTCTATAAAACGAAATCACTCACCTGACTAATGTTTAATGGAAAACTAATCAATTTGAGGAAGATATATCGAAACATGACAATGTGATGAGGAAAAGGAATCCTTATATGATTGTATTAGAGTAGAAAATATCAAGGGCAAAATTCTTTTTAAGGGGGGATAAAATTTTCCACCACTATCTTTTATGAATTATTTCTCTTAAAATAATTTGATTTCTTTTATATCTTGCAATTCACACAATAATGAGTTTAAACAAACCATGTAATATTATAAAAATATTACATGTTCATTATTTCGTAGATATTTTATTAGAGGGTATTAATATGATTAACTTACTTATGAAAAAATTATAAATCTATAACTCAATATTAATTTATATAAAAATTATTAGAAAATAATCCCACAATTTTTTGTAACGTTATTTTATTAATTTTTTAAATATTTTCACAAAAAATTTGTTTTTCTTATAAATATTTTTTTGAAAATTTTTAAAATTTATTTTCTATACGTAATTTCATTCATCGTGTAAAATTTCGTAGAATGAATATTTTGTAATTTTTTGAAAATATTTAAATTTCAATGAATATGGAAAATTTTCAAATTTTAAATGAAAATTATATTTTTTAATGTATTTACAGAGTAAATTTATATTTTGGCCCTTATAAATTTTATTTTGTTCCTTTTGATTTAAAATATTTCAATTTTGTTTTCCAAATAAATTTTATAGTTTATTTAATTATAAAAACACTTTATATATAAAAAACTATATTTAGGGGAAAAATATTTCCATTGTTTTACTAATTTAATTTTAAATTAACTTCTACAATTTCTATGATTTAAATTTTGAAAAATTGATTTAGTATTTTTAATCTTTAGGTATAAATAATTTAAATATTTTTCATTTATTTTTGGTAAAATTATTTTTTTTACCACAGTAAAGGTTAAATAAACAAATTATAGGTTAAAAATTATAAAAAATATTAAATATCCCAAAAACATTACAAAATCATATTGTTTAATTATATCTTCTTTTCATTCATCCAATATTCTAATTTATGAAATTTTTTACCCACTTGGATAATATTTTGACCATTATAATATTTTATTAAATAAAAATTCAAACATGTTTCATTGATTTTTTTAATAAAAAAATTATTTATAATATGCTATTATATAGGTTATAAATTTGAATATATATTTTATTTTGAAATATAAAATATTTACCTTTACCATTTTAATTTATTTTTAATTTTTTGAGAAGAATTTACTACTTTAAATTCTTTCATAGCATTGTTGCAATAATTATTTAAATAATAGAAAAATAAAAAAAATTACATTTGATGTAGTCCAAGATTTATAATATGATACAATTAAATTAATAAAAGAATTTTATATGTAATCATGAAATTTTTGTGGTGTTTTAAAATAATTGTTTTTAATTATATGTTTTTATTGATTTTATCAATTTCAATGTAATGAATAATGTCAAAATTGATACTAACGATATTATATGAAAGTAACATTTTACTAAATTATTTAAAAAACATAAAATTCATATATAATGAAAAATGGGATAATATATGGTCTAAAATATTTTAAATTGTACATTTATGATCCAATTTAATTTTTATTTGTTAAAATTAAAACCTTTTAATATTGAAAACTATGTCCCTCTAGATAAAATTAAAATTGGTTAACTATGTGTTAATAAAATATTTATGGCTACAAAATACTACAAAATATAGAAAAAATAATTTTTTGATTTAATAAAAATATATACAACCTTATATTTGTATCACAACACATTTTTAGTTATTTTATTTGAGACTTAATTTATTATGAATTTATATTTTGAGAAATTAAAAAGTGACCACTTCTCAATTATAAAAGGAAACCTCCCCACTCACAACATTTCACCTAATTGAGACTTATAGATCAACCATTTTATATAAAACTATCTTATAAACATCATTATAAACATTATAGAGGTGTTAGTCTTTCAGAAACACCAACTGTAGAGCCCTATAGATGATATCTAAAGAAGTCATTTAAGGAAGAGGTAATTGTTCTAACGATCACTTGCTTTTATAATTCTATTTACCTTATCTAAATATATGATATATATAATAAAATAATATACTAATCCTCCTAAATATATTTAAATTTTATTATGATTATTAAAACACCATTATACATCTCCTTTCCCATCAAACAAGAAGTGAAGGTATCGCATGTGTGTACGAACGTCTTTCCATATCCATGTAACGATACAATAAATTATACAATGGCATTGATTATATGTGGGTATTATGATGGATAAAATATATAGTAATTATATTTATGAAATAATTATACTTCTATAATTATAATATCCAATCTATATTCTTACCATCTAACTTTTTGGGAAATGATAACATTACTCGTTCTTACATATAGACTACCATTTCAGCAATTCTATATAATTTTTTTTTCACTTATGTTTCACACGGATAGAAATAATGATATGTTTTATGAAAAAATATTATATAATAATTATTATTTAAATATTTCTCATTATTAACCTTTCTATCATTGCATCTGATGAAAAATGGAAATAATGTTTATGCGTATGTACGATCTATCGTCCCCATGAATAGTGTGATTCATTTTTATATCTATAATTTTTATGAATTATTATAAATATGAATATATGAAATAAATAGTATTTTTATTCCATCATTATTATTCTTAATGTGGTTGTTAAATGATCAATTTATAAGGACTACGACTTCTAAACAAAAACATTATTGGAAAACAAAGTAGTTATCACCACAAATAGTTATTTTATTAAAAATTTGTTAATAAATATGTGATAATATTATATAATTATATAATAAAAGGTATTATAGATATATTTTAATGGAATTAATATATAATAAATCCTCATTTAATTTAAATATGTTTTCAATGTTGATAAATAATGGTGAGACTTGAGGTAAGGATTTATTTCACAATCTCCTCATTATTCAGGATTTTTTTTGTTTATGTATATATTGGGGAATATTTATCTTTTATGTTCATATTCTCTAAAAAAGATAAATGGGTTTTTACAATTTTTTAAAATCATTTTAACCCATTCTTTTATTATATTAAATTATTTTAAATGATTATTTTTTTTTTGTTTTCTAAAAGAGGTTCTATGTGTATTTTCTAACAAAAATATATAAGGAGTGTTATTTTTAACATATACAACAAGTGAGGCTATTCCAAACTTCATGATTATTTGATTATTTGAATATTCATTTATAATATCACAAGTTTCTTTTCAAATAATGTTTTTCCATGAAAAATTTATGGATTATAAAAAGAAAACATCTCAAAATTGAAGGATATATTCCTTAAGAATTATTTCAAGTGACCTTTCAAAATCATTTTCAATCAAAGATAACATAATTACATGATACATATCATTTACTAGGAATATTATCCTTGGATACCACCTTTAAAATTTCTCTTGTTGGTATATTTTTATTATAGAAGGATGTTTATGAAACTTGTTTCCTTTCCAAAGATTGTGGAATTATAAAATGACAATGAAACACGTTTCCTTTCATGGGTTTTAATATGATGAATGATTTATTTTTTGATGGAATACATATTTTTATTTTTCATTATGTGAGTTTTAGGAGAAATATCTTATTCTTATTCATTGGGTAATGATTTATATCTGAAGTGATATACCAGACTGGTATGGGGAGTGTACTTGGTTTAGTAAGAGACATTGTTTTCTATGGTGGTCCAAGGATTGAACCTTGACTACTATGATGGTTTGGGGATTGAACTAATTACATATGGGGAAAGAGATTTTACATGGGATGGAGGCTTCTTCAACCTAGGAAGCTAATACACCTATGTATTTTTTATGCATATTTTTATGCCACAATTCTATGTTATACTCTCATCGATTATGTTCTCTGATTATTTTATAATTCCTTTTTTATGAACACTCATTGTTTATTCCATTAATTGATATTTCCATATTTTATATACTTTCTATAATCTTTATATGTTTATTTTCATGTTATTCAACCCTTATTTTCATTTTAATCTTATGTAATAATTGATATCTCCTTTATTTACCCTTACCAAGCATCTATGATCCACATTTTCTTAAGATTCATTATCACAGGATGTTAAGAAATGTATTAATTGTGATTTGTTAAAATGGGTTCTAGTTATGAATAAATAAGTGGGTTATCATGTAGATATTTTATAAACCAGTTTTTTATGATTCCAAGTTTCCAAATTCATTATACCACTATGATACTATGGTAAGTGTTTGTTTAATTTAATGAATATTCAGCTTAGATGATATAATATACATGTGTGAAACAATTATTTCTTTATATATAACTACAATGGGACCCTCTTATGATAAATATAGGAGAAGTTTTGATCATGTTCTGCCTCCACTCCCTCATCGATCACATGAACCTTATCGATTATACATCACAGTAATTTTTAACCAATAATAGCCAAATCTCTATCCTCACCCCATCGCTATGGTGAAAAGGAATGTTGACAAAAAAAGTGATTAATAAGGTCAAATACTAATAGTGTAGTGGTATATATTGTTGTATGAATACTCTTCAAAGTGTATGTGATGCACCTAAGAACCTCCAAACTCTAAAATGGATTCATTATACATGCCCTATAAAGTATGGATAGTCCACTCTGTCTGGTCGTATGTCTTTGGATGAAACGTATTGATATGGAATAACTGAAATCCCAAATATAAATAGAGATCAATTAACACCTTTTAGGGAAAATGGGGATAATGTTTATATATTATTATCTTTGGATCCCCCATAAAGCCTCATTATCTATTACAAATACTCATCGACAACACCCTCGTCGAGCTCATCTATATTGTCATAAATAAGTTACATGATATAATCAGATGATCCACACTCAATGATATAGAATCATAACCACCATGAGATATTGGAAATCGTGTTATTATATCCACTGAAATTTACCGCCACATTTACTAGGGAACATCATGTGGCCGAAATAAAGCACTTGGAACACAATGATCTACCATCACTATATAGAAATCTAAACATCAAGAGATGAACTCTGCAACTGAACGATTCAACCGAGAACACTTAAACTGGTCTCTTTGGGAATGGTACATCTTTCCAACACATGGATGTAACATTATGTGTAAACTATTGAACTAAAGTATAAACACCATGTGCATAATTGAATGAATGAAAACATCACCTAAAATGATTTGTCATGTTTTCTATATATAGACTATCCCATAAGAGAATCGCTAGAAACAACTTGATCATGCCACTCCACAAACATAGAATCCAAAAAAGTGAAACATCCACTTGGTTTAATAAGGATTATTATGATGGACCAGACCTGGATGCCACTTAGGAGTTCCCCAAGCCCGGTTCGCCACATGGCCTCAAGCACATCTCCCTAAAAACTAGAGGCTGCCGACTAGAAGTGAAGGACATGGGTTTGTATATGGGAATAATGTTCCCTCAATACTAGATTTTATCAAAGTTGAAAACATATAATAATAGTAAATATGTATAGGATTAAATATCAGTTAACATAATCCAAAAAAATTGATATAAGTAATGAAAAAGAACTAGAACAAGTGGAATAATTGATATCAATGTCAACAACTTATCTTTCATATCATTAGAAAGATGGAAAATGGATATACTATTTATTATAAAATCATGATAAATAAAATTTAAAAATATAATCCATGAAATATCTCCTACATCATAAGATCCATCTTGATCATCTACTACTAGCTCCATCATCAGAAATCTAGCAATCATGTGTCTGAAGATAAAAACTTCCCTTTACCATCACCTGTGTATATATATTGTTCCCAAGTACAATGTTTTTTTCTAGATAGGGTGTGACAAAAATATTAGTAGGCCACCACCAATGGTCTATATAAAATCATTAACATGAAAAAAAAATAGTGTGAAATAAAGCATATATAAAAGTAAAGTAGTACTATAATTTAAATACCCCCAAGTACCTACTTCAATCCTTGGTTGGTGTCTAAACATATAAGAAGTTCATGTATAAATTAATCACTAGTTCAAATATTAAATTCATGTTAGGAATATCCATAACTAACTTCACCTCATTATATTAGCAACAATGGTTCCAATATGTAACTAGGAATCAATGATGATTATAATATAAAAAGTTCTCCAAGGTGATAACTAGGGAAAACTAGACCTCAAGGGTCACCAACTCAGTAATAATTTATCTTTGGCTAAGGGAAAGAGTGTAACCCAAGGAATTTAATTCAAGTAAATACACTATATGATGATCTAATTGAGTCCATGGAAAACATCCATGGTGAAACATGATAAGCTATGTCATAGGCCAAGGATTTAACCAAGAAACCTCCTGTTCGCAGACACCATGGTGGGTCTCAGGTGTGTATCCAATGAATCATGTAATTTAAAATATGTGATTCTATTGTGTCATATCAAATATTTATATATGAACAATGATTAGGTTTTTAGGTGGGTCGCATCCAAGGTAATAGACATCCTTGAATCATAATGGCATCATCGGGTGCTCATGGCATTCCCTCAGAAATCTAAAATCTAGCCCAATTAAAGCCACCCATATATATATTTCAAGATCTATTTATGTAATTAAGATCCCCAGTTTCAATTTATTTAATCAATTAGTATATATTATTATTAATCAATTTGACATGTCATAAGTTTCAATCTATTACATTCATTAGTTTGACATGTACAGTTGAGAATGAAACAATTTCATTATAAATTTATGTCATATTTAATAATTAATTCATGTGGTTCAAGACTTTCCATTCATTAGTATGATAAGGCCAAGGGGCATCGAAACATTAATTTTATTTCATCATTTATTACTTGGTTATATCCTAAACATTTTTTGAAAAAACAATTTGGTTCTAAGGATGAGTAACCAACCATACATTTGTAATCAAAAATGCCAAGTCATATATAAACAATATACTTTCCAAAATCCAGTTAAAATTTTAAATCAAGTTAAATAGAGGTCCATACCATAGAAATTTCATCTGTAAGGGGACCAAGGTACTACCCATTAGTAAATTAAATAGAAATATAAAATGATAAGTTTTACCATAATCATGGTCAAACTCAATATCACATCAGTGGTTGTTCATAGTTGTCAAAATAATAAAAACCCAAATATATAATATCACCCAACAAGGGGATGTTGAAGTTGTGGCGATAACCACAAAAAATTCATTACATGTGTGGAATAGGTCAAGAACGTACCGGTTCAGATCCAATGAGTTGAACAAATATCTATTCGGACTCTGGATGGATGATATATATTGAATTACAAATTAGGATTTAGAAATATCCAAATGGGATATGTGGTGGGTTGTTTTCCTCTGGATAAACCAAAAGATACATGGGTTCATTTAATAACATTTTTTAAGGGAAAAATTGTAATCTTCCCCCAAATTGGACTTCACATGGTTTGTCACATGGTTTCCCAAATGGGTTGATAAATGTGCAAAAGTAGTAATATAAAGGGGAATATGACATAGTTAGGATGCACAGTTATAGAAACATTTCACTAACCATGTTAGATAATTATGTTAAAATTGAACCCATTTATTTTTGTTCATGCAGCCAACTTATCATGATTAAGGAAAATGGTGTGCCCTATTACAACCTAATGTCTAGTCTATAACAGTTAAAACAAATCATATTTCCTACCTCGAATTGTTTAAGAAAACTATGTGACATGACTTTTTCTCCCGTGGAGAATTTTTTGGGCATTGAATAAGCTTAAAAACCCCCAATACCTATGCTAACTTATTATAATTACATATTAGGTCTACAAAATATAAGTAAAAAAATTTAATAGATCCATACCTGAGTGAGAAATAGAGTTCCTACAGTATTCCCCCTTAAAGGATCATGTCCTCGTGTTCACCTACCATGGTCAGTGAAACACTGTATGGGAAAAACACTGGCAACTGGTCATGTGTGTTGACCTCCCACTTCAAAGTATCATCTTTTATAGGGTCATTCTTCCATAACACACCCACTAGAGGGGTAGACCTGCATTTGAGAGCCTTTATTCCCTAGTCAACTATTAGTATAGGATACTTTTCAAATGAAACATCGATATCCCTCTCAACTTCCATGATATAAGAAGTATGAGATGAGTTGATATGATAATGGGGAAGTTGTGAAACATATTAGTTGTCGTGCATAGGATGGTACCTCGGGGGTAATAACAACTGATAGGATACATGCCTTAATCTCTCCAAAATATAAAACAACCCAACATAATGAGGCAATAGCTTCCCTTTACTCTATATCTGCCAATGAAATATCCTAGGTAATACAAGTATGAAAACATTATCCCTGACATTGAAATATTGAGTTTATCTAATAATATCTGTATAAGATTTGTGTCTAGACTATGTAGTAGACATACTCTTCCTAATCAGTTGAACGTGATCTAAAGCATCCTACATGATATGAGGACTAAGTAGTGTTGCCTCCCCAGTTTTTAGCTAGCATAGGGGTTGACAACATAATCTACCATATAAGGCCTCAAAAGGAACCAACTAAATTTTGGAGTGAAAGCTATTATTGTATGTGAACTCGATGAGAAATATATGCTTCTCTAAAAAACCACTTAAATCAAGGACACATTCCTGGATCATGTCCTCCTGAATTGGTAACATTTATTTTACTTTTCTCTTAATTTGAGGGTGAAAATATGTGATCATAAGCACCCTTGCACCCATATCCTTCTTCAAACACTTCAAAAAATATGATTTTAAACAACAATCCCTATATGAAACAATGATAAAAGGGACCCCTTGTAGTCATATGATCTCGAAAACATAAAATATTTCCATCTCATCAACTGAGAAAGTATCCCTGATAGGAATGAAGTGAGATACATTCAACAGTTGGTCAATGAGAATCTGTACAGCATTGCTACCTCTAGGAGTCCTAGGTAAACAAACTATAAATTACATGGTAACATCTTCCCATTTCCATTTCAGGACTGAAAGTGGTTTCAATAAGACATCATGCCTTTGTTATCCCACCATCACTTGCTGATTGGTGGAAAACATACTGATACAACTTGCTTTCTAATGTTTTATCCTAGGTCATCAATATTGGCATCACATATCATGATACATTTTAGATATACCTAGATGAAAAATGCACTATGAATCATGGAAATATTTCATCAACTCCTCTATCATATCTATAAGAACCTAGTAACATCCATGAATATGAAGGTTGTCATCTCTATCCGTAGACTAATCTAGAGATAGTCCGCCTCCTGATATACTCTCATAGATAACCAATTCCTTAGGATCTAAATTTTTTTTACTCATAAACATATCAAGGATTGAATTTTTACCTATAAATTCCAAGATATTGGACTTATTATAATTTTTAGTAAACTCTAGATGCAACATGGAAAATAGTTCCATCAATTTCCATTCATCACTAGCTTCCATTACATCATTTTCCTTATTTTTTCTAGTACAGCACATCAACAACCACATTTTTGTTTTTAGGTATACCGGAAAGCTCAAAATCAAAGGGATGAATATATTTGAACCATATTTGTTGTATGAGATTCATTTCATGTTGTGTAATGATATATTTGAGGCTACTTTGGTCTATATACACCAAAAATTACTCACCAAATAGATTGTGTCTCTAAAAACATAATTCATGGAAACCTGATGCTAGATCAAGGTTGTGGGTTAGATAATTTCTCTCATGAGCACTCAACTGTCGATATAAATATACAATGAATATATATTCATGAATAATCACCACTCCTAGGCTAATTCATGATAAATCACAGAATATGTTTTAGGATTTCCCAGGCTCTAGAAAATATTGTATAAGTGTCGAGACCAGCCTTCCTTTCAGATCATGAAAGGACATATCACACAATTCTAAAAACTAGAACTTAATGCCATTATTTTTAATTCCATTAAAACGTTATTCAATGTGTGATATGTTTTATATAAAATACATATAAAAGCAATCCATCCCCAATAAACTACACATAATGAACATGTAATTGGGATACTCCCATTAAACCACATCACTAACCTTCTCTAGGACAATAATGACTCCAAATTCAGAATTAAAAAGACCCACGATGTTAAAATTGTTGATTTAAAAGTTTCAATTAGCATGTTTGGAAAAAAGATTATGTTATCTTAGTGTACTCAGAATGAACTCAAGGTTCTTAGCATGGTCACTACAGGTGTGAGATTACACCATTACGTTGTCCATAAATACTACAAAAAATATATAGATTGGGGTGGAATACCCTATTCATCAAAGACATGAAAAGAGTGGGTGTGTTCTTAAGATTGAATGACATAAAATGTTACACATATTGACCATACCTCCTGTGGAAATTTGAATGAGTTATGTCTGATGGCCTGACACAAAACTGATGATAGTTCAATCTCAAGTCGATCATAGAGAAGACCCTAGCTCCTTAGATCTCGTTAAAGAGATCACTTATTCAAAGGTGTGGATACATATTATTGACCATAATTTTCTTCAACAATATATAATCCATGCATATATGAAGGTTACCATCCACCTTCTTGTAAAAAAGTAAAGAATAACCCCAAGAGGAAGTATTGGGCTATATAAAACCTTTCGCCACAAAAATCCTCTATCGTTCACCTAGGCTCTTGGAGCATTGTAGGTGTTTTCCTATAGAGAGGAATGGACATTGGATCTTATCCTATAATGAGTTCAATAATAAAAAATATCTCTCTACAGAGCTAATCTACCACAATATTTAAGAAATAAATCCCTAAAATGATCTACCACTAGAGGAAATTCACCATGAAGTAAAAAACTAATCCTCCACAAAGAGATTGACAATATGGGAAGTTACACCACAAAGCCCATAATTCTCTTGTCCAACTATATTTTATTGGACATCCCACTCACCCTTATGTGGATAATTTCTTCCCTATTGTGATGTAAATGATTCCCCTCAACAATAATAGTCTAAAAAAGAGTAATATTGATCCAAAAAATTCATCCTATGAATTACATTGGAGGTCATCATCTGGAGAAAAAAGTGGTCCAAAATTAAGGGATAGTTCCTACCATAAGGGGTATCCTGAATTTCTGTATTCCCTCTAACTGTACTCTCGATGGTGTTTCTAGGTTCATTACACCCAAGTAATATTATAATTCTAACCCAATGATTTCCACAATAGATAATGAAATAGTGTGATGCACCTATATCATATAGAGAATATACAACAGTAGATGATATGTTAATAGTACCTAAAACTATAAATGGTCCTAGAGCATGATCCTCATTTTTTTTGTAAAGGACACTGACCTAATCTGTGAACCTATGAAATAATTGGAATATTTTGATCAAAATATCTATGTTGGAACTACTAGTGATTCGATGTCTTTATACTGCATCCATGACCTTCTTCTAGGACAACCCTGCCAATACTACTCCATCTACATTCCTAATGTAGCCTAAAAGAACATTCACCTAAAGACAGAGTTGGTAAAGTACCTCTTATAGTAGAAGTGGATAGAAATATATTATGTAATATTTTAATATTCCCCATAAAGCCTCAAGACTGGAACTCTAGAGGGTTTCTATCATACTAATGCTTTAGGTTCCCTGTTCTCCCATATTTGGGACCGACCACATAGCTACATGTACTGGTACTCTCACTGCAACTGCCCTAATGAGAAACCTCAAGATCATGCTTTACTCTATCAAAATAACTACTATCTTGCTTGTGCATTTTTCCTCTATGCCCATTAATATTTTCATCCCTAAAGCTTCACTTGGTGATAAGAGACTTATTGACTATTTCAGAAAATATAGGTAGGAAAAACACATTCGCATGAGTATGGATGACATTCACAATCCCATCCTAGAAGCATCTCATGTGTGAAGTCTCATCACTGGCTAGAATCAATGCTCTATTCTATAACATAGTGTAATGTGATGAATATTCCATAGGTGAATAGGATCTATACATGATATGGATGAACTATATGGCTCTGTATTCTCTCCGAAATTGTGTAAATAATTAGTCATAGATACCACTCTAGAAAGCAACCCATACCACGCCCTGGTGGAGACCATCCTGGGTAACAGTATCCCACCAGCGCTTGGCCAAATTACAAAACATGTAAGAAGAATGATTGACCCAACAATATTGAGGTGCCCTTATCTACTTAAATATAGTCAAGGTGACATCTTTCCAAGACCCAATTGTCTACAGACTACCATCCCCAATAAATGTGGTAGGATGTTGTAGATGGGACACACATCCCAGAACATCCATCATAGGTGTAGCTCATGGAGATCCATGCATATAATGCATCATATGTATAAAACTATCTCAAACCGAAGAATCAGTTCCCAAATCAGGTATAGTAGGTAGGGCCTCAAGTGGAACATCTTGAGGTATGACTAGCAGCTTAGGGCCCACCACATCTAGATATGGTCCACTCCACCCACCAGGAACAGGATATGAGGACATCATGGTGTAATTGGTCTAAATATTCCAAGAACAATCCTTAAGAAATATTTATGTAAATTTATAGTGACACTTCCATAAGCTAAAAGAATGAAAATGGCCTACCAATCCATAGCATTTTACACATACTACCCGATTAGAAGGCCAAGTATCTGTAAGTTATCATGTATATGTTATAGGGGTTATATTAGATAAAGTGTTAACTAATCCTTTCCTCGTCAATTATTGTTATCCATTTCCTTCATATAATATTTAATTTCTTCGTTGACACCTATACAATTAATAAACATGATAACGAGGGATAAGGGTATGCAACCATTTCTTTTAAAAGATAAGTTGTACTATAAAGTTGCATTTACTTATTTTTAAATACCAGTTTTCATTAAAAATTATTTTTTATCCCAGTTAAGTAGGTACCATACTCCTTATCACTGATAGTAACGCCCTTTTGACATTAATCGAATGGTTCGACTCTATAAATTTTCAATCTGAATCCATAGGGGACCACAACACCTCATGAATTGAAACCAAAAAACATGTAACCACGTCATAGTAAAATTATATCCATACTATAACTTCCACAACATCATCGAACAATCATAGGAATATAAACAAACTAAAATAGTGAAATGAACCGATATGTCATGATAATGTTCATGAAATGAAAATTATAAGTGCCTACATTCCTTGCCCTCATATCATCAAGCTAAAGATGAAATAAGATACACAATTAGAATAATAATTTACAGGACCGTACAACATGTCTGTCATCTAATGATGAAATAATATCAGTTGTAATAGGCAAAAGAAGAACATCATTTACAATTCATGAAACTCATCTTTTACCACAGTCATGGGTTCCTAAAGGCCAAGAATGGCTCAAGAACAAGTTCCATAGAATTAAAAATATATATTATATTTTATTCAAATAGTGTAGCAACAAATTAATTATTATGATACCACATTGTGACATCCCAAACCTTGATGCTAATTAGGAGTTCCCCAAGCCTGGTTGGCCACAAAGCATCAAGCACAACTCTCTAAATGCTAGGAGTTATCAACTAGCATCGAGTTTCTAGGGTGTGTCCAAGGGAATACTATTATCTCATTACTATAGTGTATCTTAGTGTATTACATATAATAATAGGTGGTGAGTAGCATAAAAAATATAATTAAATAGAATCCACAACCGAATTAGACATAGGTAAAAAACTATAACTAAAACAATAGAAATAACTGATAACAATATACAACAACTAATGATGAAATATGTCATGTCACTATAAATATATAAAACATGTATACAAAAAATCATAGAATAATTATATACAAAAGTAGAAAAGAAACCAAAAACAATGCCCGGAATCTTGAGCTCCAACTCAGCCATCTTCTATAATCTCCATCCTATGAAATTGCGAAATAAAATGTCGAAAGCTACCTGCATCACTTTATCGACACTTGTATACATGATGTCTACCTGGGTACCAAAATAAGGTATAGATAGTGTGTGGGAAAAATCCCAACATGCCACCACCAACAGTGTCAATAACATATTTCATGTATAATACAAACTGAAATAGTGTTCAGTTATGAATATATTAAAATAAAGAAGTGATGTAATGCAAAAACCCATGTACATGCTTTATCCCTTTATGAGTGTCTACAAATGTAACCAAATCATTTATAAATTATGATTCAGTTTATATATTCATTTTATGTGAGTCATAGCCAACACTAAAACTACCTCAGGATAGTAATAGTATTGGTTTAAAGATGTAACAATGAATCCATGATGATTATAATATAAAAAGGGTTCTATGGTGATCACCAAGGTAACCTTGACCTAAATGGTTTCCATATTACTAATAAATGTCGCCTGGATAAGGGTAAGAGTGTAATCCATGGAGCATCTTCCAAGGAATTCAACAATAGCATGATCCCAATGAGTCTAAAGAATACATGAAAGGTAAAATGGGATAAACTATTGCTAGAACCGAGGAACCTCAAATTTGTTGAAGCCATGAATGTTCCAAGTAGTGTATCCAAGGAATCCTATAATAGTAAATAATGGATCCTTTGATGTCATACCAGGAATAAAATAATATATGAAGATCGTGTTCTAAGATGGGTCTCAACCAAGGCAACCAGCATGCTTGAATTGAAATTGCATCCTTGTGTTCTCAAGGCATTACCATGTGAATCCAAAATCTAACCCAAGTCAAGACACTCCTATAGATATGTCAAGGTATGTATATATATATATACATATATATATATATAATTAGGAACAATACATTCAATTAATTTAATCAACTAGTCCATATTATAATTATTCCATTAACTTGTCATAAGGGTCAAGACACTTCTTTCCTTAATTTTATAGAGATAATTGAGTTAGAAACAGTTTCATTATCCATTTAAGTCATATTTAATAATTATGTCAAGAGGTTCAAGCATTTCCTTTCATTAGTGTGACAAGTCCATGTGGAATGAAACCATTTAAGTCATTTCTTATTTGATTACATGGTTCTCTCTTTTAAATTTTGGGACATGATATGTTTGTGCTAAAGATGAAAAACCACCCATTCATTTATAATAAACTTTTCCAAGTAATATATATACAATATAATTTAGAAAATAAAATTACAATTTTTTAAACAAGTTCACTTAATGAAATTACATTACACAGGTCATGTGGAAAAGGACCATGGTTCTAGACCTTAGTTAATTAAATAGCAATTTAAAATGAGAAGGATTACCATAATCATGTCCATGCTCAAGCTCACCTGAAAGGTGGATCAAATGTGTAAAAACAATAAAACTAAAAATATTTAACATCACCCTACATGGGGTGGATGAAGTTGGGGACATAACCACCAACTATGAATTAAATATATGGAATGGTTCGGTGAATGAGGTATTATCTATAGTAATAAATTATTATTAATTCAAAAAAAATTAGGCCTTAAGAAATTAGCATGATGAAAAAACAATTTCCACATCCATGTAAATTGGGAAATGAGTTATATACCACCTACCTTAGGTTCGTAATACTCTCCTCATATAGTATCATCCTTTATTTCAACCTATATTGTATTAGTTATATTGAATATATCAATAATAGGAATTTGGAGCAAATGATCATACAACTAAATAGAATTATAAATTGGAATAAGAACATGATAAGTTCAAAATGGAATCATGAATATACTAGTGGGATCCAATGAGACGAAAAATAATTGATTCTAACTCCAAACATGCTATCTATCTTATTTCCTATATTATTCCTAAAAATATCAAAAAATTATAGGACGAGGGGTGGGGTACTCTAGAGAAACCAAAATAAAGATTTGTTCATTTAATGTGATATTTTAAGGGAAAATAGTTTTTTCCAAATATGGCCTTTGCACAGTATGGCCATATGGTTCTCTAATATTTATGATAAATGTGAATGAATATCTATAGGAAGGGGTATAACACACACTTAAGCAACATGGTTAGGGATACCATTCACCAACCATGCGATAAATATTTATTAAAATTTCATACATTTTCACATAGTCTTCCGGACGACTTAGTATGATTAAGGTAAAATATACACCATAATCTAGCCCATATTCAAGTCTCATACGGTTAAAAACGGTGTGTCCTGCCTTTAATGGTCCAAACTAACTTTTAAGTATCTCTTTTTTCAAACAAATTATGGGTTTCAGGCTCCGAATAAGACCTATACATCCCTGATACCACCACAAACTCATTAGAAACCCATATTAGGTCAAAAAAATATTATACCAAAATTTAAAGGATCCATACCTAAGTGAGAAAATGGGTTCTTATAATGACTTCCCTATAATTAAATAATCATTTAATTATTCATAAACTACTTATATCTGAATGTGTAGTGCTCCTAACATTTCCATTTCTCTCTAACTCTCTCTAGAATCCTCTATAACACTATCACATCAGTTGTTTTTCATAAAATCCAACCCAATATTCCCTTTACCGTACCTAAATGAGATAGATAAATGATAGTCCAATAAGAACTCCATACACTATCATATTAGAAAAAACAAACTGTGGTGGGGAGAAATATATTTTACACTCTTGGAATATGTCAAGACCAAAAAGCATTCACCAATGAGGTATTGTCCCCAATGTTTCGAGGTGAACACAACCATAGTACGTTCAAGTTCATTAGTTGAATAGATAAAATTAATGTGTTGTTAACTACCTCAACACATATGATAGAACTTCTTATTATTTTATTAATGTACAACCCATTCTAATACGATAAGTATCACAATAAACAATGAATGACACACCACCCTCTTGAAAGTGAAGAACAAAAGAACTGACCAACGTCTACATTAAATACTAGAAATAAAACTCACACCGGTAACACCATATGAATACATGGCCCTTCCTCATCAGGGTTTCCATATGATTCACAATCAATGAGAATTCAGTTATGAAACACCTATAATAAAAACAAATACCATGGAAACATCATACCTATGGAATATTATTTTGGGAAACCCAAAAAACCACCACCTCAATAATTGAAGGATATAATGATAATCACCATTGAGATATGAAATACCCTAACTAATGTACCTTGCGTTCCCAAAACTCACACTTTGACATATTTCTAAATAGCTAATGAAACTGAATAACTACCAATAGATTTCATAGACTCTCTACACATTAATCCTCAAACACTGATAGCATAAGGATTTCAACAATAAATACCACCATGAACTTGTCCAAAACCTCATGGAACATTTAATTCATTAGTCCCATGAATATGGGTGGAGCATTTTTTGCATTAAAAAGCATAAAAACTGACTCATAATTGTATTAACAACATTTGGAGTTAGCTTTAAAAAATCCTCATCCTTTAATCCCGTAATTTCATAAACAAACCCAAAAACCCACCAAATATAGTACCCAAATCAATCTTTACATGCATCAAAGGAAATTCGCAATCCCCATAGAATGGAGACTACTATTTGGGAATCCAATATAATAATGAGTAAATCATTTCACCAGAAGAGTAATGGAAATAATAAAATTGAGGAAAAGAATAATTAATAATAAAAATTTCAAAACATCTATCAATATAATACTTCCAAAAATAGACAATTTAAAAATACCAAAATAGAACATCAAACTACAAAATCACCTAAACATTGATGATAACATCACAAAATATAATCACGATAAGTGAATAACATGTTCCACTTGTCGGTGACAACATCCAAGGTCCAACAATCATGAAAACGCACCCCCACAAAGCAGTGCTTTTCTTCTTCCAAGACATTGTATAAGAAAGTATGAAAATTCATAATGAAAATTTTAGGGTGTGGGAAACACTGTCATAGTAGGATCCCACCAATAAATCCATAAAAAATTTATATCAAGTAATCCTAAAATGTTCAATTTAATATAAATCATGAAATGGTAATCATTCTATAGTTTATAATAAAACATTATTTATAAATCATTTAAATGGAACTTATAAAATAATGAAAATAGTTAATTTTTATCAAAATGGAATGAATTAGATATTCAATTGAATAAAAAATTTCATAAACATGGGAATATAAAAAATTATCATTAATATCAGCATAATGGTTTAGTGTCACGAGGTTGGTTAGATCCAGGTTCATGGTTCCACAAATTCTATGTAAAAAAGACATCAATGGGTGAATACACATATAGATCCCAGTCCTAGAGATAATAGAAATCCATCCCAATTAAATAATACCATATCTATAATGGGAGAGATATGAGAGGATAGAATATATCAAGGAATAATCCCATATCTGTAGAAATAAAATCAAGATCGTGATCCATCTATATCACAAGGATCTACATATCTTAATGAATGAGGGATAGGTGGATGGCAGAATAACTAATCAAATTGATATTAAACATACTGAAGGGGATCCAGTGTTATAATCATTACATTGATCCATAATGATTTAGGATTGAATGGTATAAATACATCTACAGGGAGATAAATGTCAGATGTATCAATTTCAGTTTTAGGGAGAGGAGTAAAGAATGAAAATATGTTTTTTGGTGGTGCTAATATAATATAGCCATCCTATACCTACACATATTAACATTATCAGCTAGCCACTGGCTCCCACTATCCATATGGTAGTGAAAAGAAGAATTTTTTTTGACCATGGTACTACATTGCTTGGTTGGTGGTTTTTGGAAGAATGAATGATGTTGTACATATCCACATAGTTATCTAGTTGGATTCCTATATGAATCCCCTTCTAATAGCCTTCTATCGATTGGTTGGAGATGCTCACTAGCTGGTGGAACTCCTATAGTGTTATTATCAATAGGCCCAAGTCCACTCTTAATCTATTCTCCGATGATGCCACCCTAACTCTCAAAAAATAAAAAAAATAAACTCACTCCTTACTCCTTTAAATGATGAAATGCGTGGTAAAAACCAACAATCAATAGTATAAGCTAGAGATAAATAAGAAAATTGGGAAGATGCAAAAACCCCAATGATAATACATAAATGATGTTATTAGGATGTTACAATTATACCCACCATAATTTTTTTCTAATCAATTAAATTTTATCAATAAAACTAATCCCCCATTGTGGAAAGTCCACTACACTCTCATAAATACCTCACACTTTAATGTCTCATGATAATCTTATGAATGTTACCACATAACTCAAACAAGAGCAATAGACTTTTATAGAAATCCATCATCTAAAATTCCACAATATCAATAATATGATTAGTCACCAACATATCTTGTTCCACATAAAGGTCCTCCTAATTCAAGACATGAGATAGGTCTAAAATATATTTTCTAAGCTACATCATGTGAAATTTTTCATGGATCAAAGTTATCAATGGTAGTAAATCTAAATGGTAATTCATCCTCCAATCTACACAAAAAACACAAACTATAATTTTTTCAGTGTCAAATTCCGATATTTTTAGTGCCATGAATGATAGAACTACAGTGATAATTTAAAAAAACATGGTCACAAACCAAAAATACAAAAGGAAAGTAACAATTATCCATAAAATTTTTATATCATCTATAATAAATCACTAATATAAATTAAATCATATGGATCTTCATCATCTCCTAGACCAAACTAGGTTCCAGAAGGATTGATTCACCAATATCTAACCGAAAAAGATGATATTTATAATCATTTCCATAACAGGCCTCAAAGGGATCCATTTTCATGGAATAATGGTATATGTTATTATAAGAAAACATATACAACCCAAAATAGAAATACCATGCTCCTCTAATTTCAAGGATACAAACACAAAGAATATCCACCAATATCTATATAGTCTATTTTATCTAACCATTTTTCAGAGGATGGTATGTTAGGATCATCCTAAATTTGTATCTCATCCAATCAAATAGGCCTTGATAAAGTCAATTTTTAAACCACGAATCCTTATTAATAACACTAGTGTACAGAAAAACATGCAATTTAATGATCTCTAGCATATTTAGATTTCTCAATTCCTCAACTTTGGTCCAATAACAAATGGGAATAAATTAATTTTATTGGTTAACTAGTTAATCACCACCAGTAAAAAATTATTTCCTTATTGAGTACATATAAACCCAACCCAATATTCCATTGATATCTGATCCCACTTCTAATTAGATATTATTTGGATTTGAAGAAAAAAATGATTCTTATTCTCATCCTTATCCAATTGATTGGTATAACAATGAGAAAAAAATTAATGATTTCTTATTTCATACCTAGAAACCAAAATTAATGTCTCATATGAGAAAATATCTTCATCATTCAAGGATGAACCACCCACATGGAATCATGAAAGTCACGAAAAACAACATTCCTTATATGGGAAGGAATGAAATAAATGTTCCTCAAGTGATGTATATCATTTTAAGATAAATACCATTTTTGATGGTATCCTCGCAATCTAAATAATCCCTAATTCCTAATAAAACTTAACAAATTCATTCATCCTAGAGGATCATATTGAGAAGAAGGTATTCCAACTGAATTCTATCCAAAATACCCTCAATATTTTTCAATTGGACTCACAAATACATGTTAGAAAATTGATGGAATAGATATAATTCCAATTATTAGTTTTTCAAAGTCTTGGATAGTAGTTTCCTACTCAGAGAATTAACAGCCACATTCCCCTTTCTAGGGTTTTTTAAAATTTCAATGTCAAATAATTGTAGTTACTCCCCTCATCACCTTGGATAAAGATTCAAATATTTTTTTTGAGAAGATATAACTCACAAATTTAGATTTTTTAAATCATAATAATTTCTCTAAAAATTTACTGACACCAAATATAATGAGAATGAATCATGTATATGAGTTCCAGATCATATGTGGTATAATTCATTTAATAATGATGTAGTTGATGAGAACCATAATCCACCATGTGATCACCCTATATGAGAATACAACCAAACATGATCTTGATTCCTCACAAAATTCCACATATCCTAGAAAATATTATAAAAAATTATTTACTTGATATGAGGTCAAATGGTGCTTAAAATCATAAAGGGAAACCAAGTAATTTAAATAAGAAATAAATGTCACTCCCTTCAGAATGGGAGTGGTCAATGGAGAATCAAACATTGAAAACTATTTTATGTGCAAGTGGTAATATCCTGATAATACAAAAAATCTCAATATCTTAAAGGCATTATATTCTTCCTTTAATGACATGATATATTTAATCTTATTTGATCAATTTAGATACCATGAATTTTGAAAAGATTCCCCAATAACTTTACCTCTTGTATACAAAATTTGAACATAGATGTTTCACATAAATTCGGGGATTCCTCAAGATATCTAGAGTTCAGTCAAGTGAATTATGTGATCTTCATAAATAATAAATTAACAAATTAAATAATATAAAATAACATAAAAAAGTATTGGGATAATATTGTAAAATCATTTTCATCATCTCCATAAACCTAGTAGGAGAATTAGAGTATCATCCTATGACGAGAGACACTAAGACAATGTTGTAAGCTAGTTTTCTACATTGAATCAAGTTTTCATCCCCGTATGAAAGAGGATAATAACAAAAAAAGATTCTAATGGGGGTATTTTGTGGAGAATATATTCTTTATATTTATAATAAATAGTGGGGGAAAACATAAAATAATTAAACCATGAATGGTGAATAAACATCCAATATATAATAATACTAGACATCTCATCCAGTGCCAAATAAATATTCACGCAAGAACATGAGGATTCATAATCTAAGTGGAAAACATATAATATATAATAAATACAATAGTACTAGACTAAAAAATGAATAAATAAAAAAATTCCCATATCTTTTAGGAAGATTGAATACATGATCGGCCCCTAGTTCCAAGTCAAATCCAAGTCCATATGGAGTTATAAAGAAGATAAAAAATCCATGGTTATTTTTCCCACAAATATATTTTACTAGAAACCAAATGGTGGTCAAAAATACTGGGAGATAGACAAATTAGGTCACCACCAATGTTGTCTAATGAAATAGTGACTTGGGATTATAAAATGGGTTGTGTGTAAATATAATCATAGGGGTAGTAAAGTAATTATTTAAAAATAAAACACATTGACAAGGGGATTTTCATGGGACACCTATCTAAACAATACATGATTTGGCCTAATCCAGGAATCTCTTAACATGGAATCATATATATAAACAAATATATGTATATATTGACATATATGTACTGATGTTGAACTGATTCTTAATACCTATGTGTAAATGTAATTATTCCTTAAAATTTCACTGCATTAAATAATTGAAATAATTCCCAATGGTATCAAATAAAATCATAAGGGTCATAATCATCGAAAGACAGGACGATTGTTAAGGGATTCCATTCCCCCACATACAGATACACAATTTGAAGTGTAGTTTACAACATTCACATAAAGGTAGTGTGAGGTGTCCTTTCCAAAACATCCCATAACTGGGTTACAATAAACAATATGGAATAATAATACTAATTATGAATCCTTTTAATTAATGACTTAAAATAATCCAAGAGATTGTTTCCAAACCATTTTACTTCTAATATGTTGAAAAATTCCATGAGGAAATTCCATCTAAAAAAATACGATTCGACAAGATCGTTTCATTTTTGAATTCATTTACATGTAAAAAAATCTATGTGATTACATAAGATATACTAAAATACAAATCAATTGGTTATACCACCTAATTAATCCATAATTGTTACAAGGGAAATGTTATGTTTTATATATTAACATTCGATTTGGATATTTATAAATCACATCAATTAAGATACATTCCAACATAATACATGAGATTAATGAATACTACACAACCAATATCATGTTCCTACAACCCTTATCCCATTAGGTTTATCCACCGGTGGAAAACGTCTCACTCCCCACCTTAGGAGCATCCCTATCACCAGATAATTTAAACAGTTTCTGATCACCATCGTACATACTCTCACTACCTGAGCACATAACTAATGGCATGGATAAGTTCTCAGTCAATAATAAGTGCTAAATTAAACATCATACATCACCTAGTTTCAATTCCCATTAATGGTTTATGATGAGTTCTCTAAACATAAAATCACAATGAGGGCCACCACCCTATAGACAATGGTGTTCTACATGCCATCTCACTAATTTAAAAATGCTCCTCTAGTACAACTCTACAAGAGTATTTACATAAAAATTTAAAAGGTATTTACTTACCTATGTGTATAAAGGATTCCCTCTTTTTGTTCATAAAGAGATGTCAAGATATTTTTAATGATATTGTCTAAACTATGAGTACACTATGATTTTATCAATAGGCATGTATCTCTCTTCTTGATCCCTACTCACATACAACTAAGCTGTACTATCCTTAAAAGAACCCTTAACACCACATCTCTGGACATTGTGTGTCAAGGTAGAACTATGGGTTGACCATCTCATGTCACCCAGTTTATTTCCACGATTGACCTTACAATTGGAAACATTAATTTTTCTTTAATTTCTTTGTCACCATGCCTGAATGAATCAGATTTTAAATTATTGATCCTCATCCATCACCTGACCACTTAATGATGCACATATGAACTACTTTCTGCACACTACAATTGAGAAATTATATTTCCATATGCAGTAAATATGGTTCTAGACCCGACTCAAGCTTCCATGAGTCCTCCATCAACAAGTTCAAGATGATAGTGTTATACAACAAGTCAGTCTCATTATGTATGAAGTTCCCTTGGAATTCCTCTTCAAAATATAGCTCCTACATGTTATATGATTCATTTAACAACCTACTTCCATATGGAGTAATTTACAAAATACAAGCTTCAACCACATAACCACATGTAAACTATACTATTCATCCATGTATTCTTTCTAATCGAATCTATTCTTGATACACTAACAACCAATATATTATTCTAGAAAACTCGTAAGAATCATCCTTCTTATATCAAAAAACTAAAAACCTTCTTTGAATAATACTTGAAATGAGTGTAAAACCAAAATCATTTCCCTTAATCAACCGATAAATATGGGTCCAACTTCCCTCACATGTTTACCTCAAACAAATCAATCATCATTTACCTACTAGGGACATAGTCGAAGTGAATGTCTTCTATTAAAGGGAATATAATGTGCTTATAATCTATCTTTAAAAGAGTTAAACATATAACATAACTAAATAATCAACATAAATTTCTTAAAACCTATCAACATATGTGTAATGGAATCACTGATCATATATCGAACATCCAAGCTATGATTCTCTTTAAGAATCCTTATAAAGGTATACTACCTAGATGGTCACCATCCTAAAATAAAGGAAAAAATAACTGACACCCATTGGGTAAACATATATGGTAATACCCCCACAAGGTTAAACATAACATACAACCACCCATTATGGTATTATTTTAATCGACGAAAACTCATACCTGGCTGAAATATTTTAACAAAAAAGAATGTACCTTTCCCATAAAATTGGCCCAAAAAATCTTCATGTTTTCTATCTCCAAGAGCTCTACCATAGTGAACTGTACCACACATTTTAACATAATATGTCAACATTTAAATTGGAGTAACACTTAAAAATTTCACTATGATATATCACTTATCCTTTAGGTCTATTATAATAGAAGAAGAAGCCAATTAATACCATTGGGTAACACTTATGTTATCGTTCAATGTATCTCTCAAGGAATAACTAATACTAACCCTAACCAAGCATTTTATTATTATCAAAACAACCAGAATGTATTAATTCAGCGTTTTTGAAAATTTTAAATTTATTATAACATTTATAAAGGGTTCAAATATATGAAATTTCATCTACCAGTTTTCGAATAAAACATTTTACAAATTTTGTTTCGTTGACATCTTGCAGTGGTATCAGAAAATTATCTCATAATTACTTTTTAAAACATTATTTTACCATAATTTCACCCAATTGTACGTAGTAAAGGAAAAATGAAAATGAAATGCAAATAAAAAAACACTCTTTAGTTTTTAATTTGGATTTTAATTAATTGATCCCTCATACCAATAATGATAAAAATATATAAATAGGTCTCTATAATGTTAAGAGGACTGGTCAAGTAAGATTTCACCATATATTTATATAGAACATGATATAAGTTTCTAATAACTTATTGAACAATGTCCCCTTTAAAAATATCACACCTCCATGGGGTTAATTTCCATGGCGTACAAATATAATTTCTACCAATGAGTTTCCTATCACACCAAAGAGAAATGAGGGTATAATGGAGTTATTGTGGGGATAATATGCCATAGGGGTCATTAATAAACAATGGAGGAAAATGAGGAATGAAAAAGTAGTGTAAGATGAATAAATATTTGATAGAATAAAAAAATTTACTACTCAACCAATGCCAAAAAATAATCCATGCATAAAAATGATGAGTAATAATACAATCAAACAACATACAATAGATAATATGTAAAAGAAATCTAGACTCAAACAATAATAAATAAAAAATTCCCAATTCTTGTTGGGAGTCGGAGTACATTCTCGGCCCACTTCTTTAATTAATGACATAGTACATAAAGAGTAACAGGAAAGAGGTAAAATCATAGGTTCTGCCAATAACCAAGAGATCTATCAGGTTACCACACGGAGGACAAAACATTGAGTGATATAAACTTTGTAGTACAAAACTAATAGTGTCAAATAAAATTTCATCCTATGACTACAAAATGATATGTGTTTGGTTTTAATGATAGGAATAATAAATTATTGATACAAAAATAAACCATTTAAAGCTCAGGTTCATCATGGGGAACCTATCCAACCATACCATGTTTTGAATAATATAGATACCTTTAAACATTCCATCATATATATATATAAGTATATTCATATTTATATATTTCTGTGTGTGTGTCGTCGTTTACTTGGTGCTTAAGACCTAGTCATCCACATATAAATTTAATACAATTTATACACTTTAAATAAGTTATTTATGACGAATGATGTCAAATTAAATTATAAGGAACATCATGCCCAAAAAATATAGATGAATGATAAGTAAGGGAATTTACAAAAACAAGAGAAATTATTTAAATCATAATATCCAACATCTCACATTAGGAGAACACAAATTTTCTTCTCAAATTCATCCCTTAATCATTTTACAATAACTAATATGGCCTAAAAATACTAAAAATTAATAAATTTAGCAAATTCATTACCATAATCCACGAAATGGTTTTCAGATCATTTATCATTTAATATGTTTAAAAAGATCATCAGGAAGGTTTATACCACAACATAAGATTAATCATGATTGTTTCATTTCCAAATTCAATTACAATTAATATAGAGGGTCATGTAATGACACAAACCATGCTAAAATTTAGTTTAATTGGTTCTACATTCCAATTTATCTATATATGTGAAAAGATCTATGTGATGGTTTGACCATTAATAATATTATTGGTTCATTCTAAACAACTATAAGTTAGAGGCAATCCAACCCACAAAAAAGGTGGTTTTCTCTCATATGCATTCATAAAGTGTTGAGGACATTTTATAATACATCCATGTGTTGGTACTAGTTTATGTAGATGAACTTTGATAATGTCAAGGGTCTAAAGGGGTAAATATAACAAGGAATAGACATTTTAATAAAAGGGTTTATCATTTGGAAAAAACCATGTAAATTAAGGTTGGTGGAAAAAATGTGCATTTTATGAACTTGTATGACTTTATGGGAAAATTAATAGAACACATATCCCATGTTTAAGATTATTTAATCATCGAATATAGGGCAATGATTTGAGTTGAAACAAGAGAAATCAGATTAATAGACAAACACCAAGAAAATATACAACATGATATTTCAAAGAAATAGAATACAATAGAGTGAGATGAATTGGTAAAATAAAACATAGGAACCAAATAATAATTGAGGGTGATAGAATGATACAGATGGTTCTTAGATCAGATCTTTTATGAAAGAGAACCATAAAATCATATGGAGGAATCCAAAAGGAACTCCCAAGTGGATGAGATATTGTGCGTGTGAGGTTGGAAGAAGGTATGGGGTTTTAAAAAATGCGGGAAAAATTATCATTTCTAGACCGTTTAAGGAGCCACATAATTAAGTTAATCATGTGCCAATTGAGCATCACCATTTCCCAAAGAGGCATTCCCTGTGTAGCACTAGGTTCACAATTTGGAAAACTATGCTCATGTCATGTGATTCACTAATGTATTTTTTAATCTATTTTCTTGGTTGTGAAACATGGGTTTCATGGTTTTAGAACCTATGTGTCTTCTTATTAGGTTCATATGGTTGGAAAGGAAATCCGTGTAGTTTTTTGAAAATTATGTCCCTTAATAAGAAATTCAAATGGTTTAGAATTATGGAAGATACTAATCATGAATCAATTATGAAGATATTTATATATCACATAAAAATGAGTATTTGAAACCCTAAACTTCTGAAAATCACACTTTATTTTGATATGTCTTTTTACCCATAAACCTCATATAAAAAATATTTTAATGAGTTCCAACATTCAAAATTCTTTTATGATGCTTGGTTCAAGATTTGGAAATTAAACCAAATAAAAAATAAAAAAAACATTGGATTGTAATCACATTTAAAATCGTGGGATGTTATAATTCGTCATCCCAAATTGTAGAAAATGATACTAATAGTGGTCATACCTACTATATATTTCAGCCTTTGGGATATTAGACCCCTTGATCCTAATTTGGTGATAACTAGATCAAATATTAATAGTAGAGAACCAGTTCACCCGTTTCAACTGATCAAATAAGTCATTTATGTGATGTAATAGGATCTTTTTATTGATTATAACCCTATTAGGATTTTATTAATCAATACAAAAGTTATTTGTTTTATCATCTATCATGGAAGAAAGAGTAGTGCTTACCATGGGGAAATAGTAGGTCAAATGAATACATTGGAAATCAAGACATCGAAAAAATTCATTAACTCTTTCAGTTCAGCTAGTATCATATGGTAATAGTGGATAGATATTGGATTAGTATAAGATACTATGTTTATATAGAACTCTACCTCCCACTATAGTGGTAAAATAGAGACTTCTGAAGGGAAAAAATTTGGAAATTCATCCACGATTATAGAAAGATAACAATTATTCATGATTTCATTAAAAAGAATTATTGAATATCATTATACACGTCTAATGAGGAGGATATCCATCTTGGATAGACCACAAGTTCCACGATCCAAAGAAAACCTGACACCCCCCCCAATTATCAATATTAATGGAGATATATAGAAGATAACAGTCAATCAATGATTTATGGGACACTATCCAGTCCATCATGGGAATGAAATTTGGAGGCTTCTTTTAAAGAACCAAAAAGACTCATACGATATAAATCTAAAATATAGAAAAAATATGAGAGGCCATCATAGTACATGTGTTCTATTTATATTTATAGGCATTTTAGTTTCCATCACATAATGAATGGGATTTATATGAATATTCAACAATATCACAATATGGGTTGATATAAAAGAATGAGAGGCATAAATATCAAATAATGTTGTCATGAATGATTAATCCATTGTAATGGTACCTCCCATTGTGGTATTAGGTACATATTTTTCCACTGTATATTCATCCACTAAGTAAAAAATCATTGTTCATTATTCATGTGGATGGAACACTATTATTCTTCAATCATATGACTATGTGTATATCCTCTTGATACCAAAGATATCATACGACTATGCATTGTGGTATAAAAATTTAAAATCCATCTACAAGTGAGTTGATCCTCCAAATGAGCTATAAATTTTTAGTTCCTCAGTGCAAGAAAAATTGGTGTTCTTATCTTCTCCACAATGGAAAAATATAGTGTCCCTTTACTGATAGTACATGTTGTTTGGAGAATATATTCTGCTAAGGAACACCACTACAATTTCCAAAATAATACCCATTCCACTTTCTCGTTCCATTTATTCTACCATTAAAACTATCACTCGGAGTATTAGGAACTTAAATAAAACTAGAATTCCTAGATACATCAATTCATTCATCAGATATATATCAATAACATGAACATACCTGGTAAGATTTTGTATGAATACCATAGACAAGATAATTTAATTGGTACCCATTTAAAACCTTGAGGCCATTAGTTTCTCAATCAACAATACTACATGTGAAAACTAAGAATATTTATCAAAATTGTTGGAAAATTGAGTCATTATCCTATTAGCTTGATAAAGGTCAATAATCTCCATGGAATTGGCCAAAACCATAAAATAAAGATATTACTTCTCCATTAAAATAGCCTTAAATTCATTTCACAATAATCCCTCATTCTAATTTTCCACAACTATAACATCCCACCATATACTAGTAGGCCCCACATCCTTGAAGATTTTATATTTCACTTCTATGGAATATGGTTTATTCAACATCTAAAATAGTTTCTCAATATTATTTTACCAACCCTCTTCCTCCTAATGACCATTCTTATACTATAAATATTTTAGTGTATAAAAATATACATCTAGAAATGATCCCTATTATCATCACACAATGGTAAAACCTTTTTAGTGTGAATGAGAGAAGGTGAAACCCTTTATCCCAGTGCATGGACTGTATGCACAATAACGTCTATAGGATCTTGTTGAACCAAGGGATGGATCACCTTAGTTCATCAATAGATCTCTCCTAGGGTCTATTAAAATTTATTCATAGGTGTATGGTGATACACGACATCCATATATATTAAGAATACATTAGATAAGAAACATCATATCATCAACTCATTTAATTGAATTCAACATTAGAACAAAAATATCATATCAGTTCTTGGGGAAAATTCATGAATCCGCTCATACAATTTCTTGAAATTCACTATTTTCCAATTTTCCATGGTAACTTTAGGATTGTTTTGATGAGATCATTCTAGGAACTCTCTTTTTACCAATCCCTTATGTTCTCACAATCCTATATCATATCTATAAATACATTCCATAAAACATACCAATATTAATGAATAAACAAGACCTCATTTGATACCGATTTTCATTGAAACGACCCAATTAAACTTCAAGGATGGTACTAAAAAAAATTTACATGGATCAATGATAATTTCTAATATCCATGGGTTCGAGAATAGCACCTGGGTGTTAAAAAAATCAAGAGAGATTTATTTAGTCACAATAATATCATATAAAATTAACACATCACTAAATAATCCAAAAATATTCTATATTCTAAAACACTAATCAAGATAATATTTATAAAAGTAGGCAACTAAAAATATCAAAATGGTATATAAAACCATGAAATAAAATAAGTAATGATGCTATCATCATAGGATTTCCTCATAAAACAAATATCACACAGTTCTCTTCTCACTACCAACATCTAAAATCCCACAACCAAGAATTACCAACAACTCCAAGTTGTTCTTTCCATTTTTCTTGAACTAGGCTGAGAATGTCAAAAAATCTCCCAAAAGAAAAAGTATGATGTTAGAAAAACAATCCCATTAGGATCCCACCAACATATCCATAATCAATTCACATCATGTAAACTACATATGATAAATTTTAAATAAAACATGGAAATGAACTATTTTCAAGGATTATAATAAAACATGCATTCTAAATAATTTCATTGAAATTTATAAAATAGGTAATAAATTTTGATTCCATCAAAAAATGGTTGAATACGATTTGTAATCAATACAAGAAGGAATAAATCATTTCATAAATATTGGAATGTAAAATCCATTTTCATTTATAGCACCTTGCTTAAAATTTAAGAGGTTGATTAAATAATGGATCGATTTTACACACATTCTCAATGGAATACGAATCAATGGGTGCACATGTCCCATGATAGCAATCATAGAGATAATAATTATCTATCCCAAAGAATGGTCACCCTACACACAATAACATTAATAATCATTTTCATCATCAAAATTTTTCTTTTTAGATATTATATATTCCTAGAATATATATACAAGGAAACATACCTTAAAACCGAGGCTACCATGTTATTTAATGAAATAAATCATACATGGGGATATCATTCATTGTAATCAATCTCAAATAATTTAAACAATACAATTCAATCGGCTCCAAGTCCATGATTGAAAGCATTTCATTTCAATTGAAAATGAAACATCTTACGGTTTTCATCAAAACTGATGCCTTTCAAAAAAAATAATTTTTATTTCAGAACATAAATAGATACAGGCATTATTTTATAAATAAATCAATATCAAGAAGACACATAAAATCATTCATTTTAATTCAAATTCATTTTCTATAAATCAGAACATTATTTTAAAATCCATTGAAGAATATATTTCATCACACACTATACCATTAAAATATATTTATCAAAAGACTCACAATATTCTTTGAAAAAAAAAATTGATATCTTTTTCAAATTAAGTATGAAAAAACTGATTCATTTCAAGGGAAATTCATTATGAAACTACCTACATTGATCAATGTATCCTTAAATTAACACTTGATATCCATAATTATAGTGATAAGAGAGGATATAATTAGTCATTGAAAAATCCTATAACCGTAAAAATAATATCATGATCTAGATCCATAAATAACACAAGGATTAACCATTATCAATGTAGGAGAGAGAGGTGAAAGGAGAAATTGTTATTTAATTGATATTACACATTCAAAAAGTGATTTAAAAGTTTAATAAGAATTTTTATCCATAATGTTTCATGTTTAGAATGATAACATACACATAAATGGAGTCATTAAATTAAAATGCCTCAAATAATGTTCTAGGGATTAGATTAATGAATGAAAACAGGGGGTTTAGGTAACGAAATTATAATTCTTCTTATCCCACACTCACCAAGATTAGAATACTGTGAAATCAACTAGCTTCCATTAAATAGTTTGATTCACCCCTACAAAATGATTCTAGGCCTAGGAAGGCCACTGGAAGGCCGATGGTTCCAACAAGAATGGATGAACCATTTTCTGTCACACTATTTCATTGGTGGTCATCACCAGCGAGGTGGTGGACCTCAGGTTTCCTTTCGGGATATAGGCCCAATTCCATCCTTAATCTATCACCCTTGGATTCCTCCAAGCCACTAAGACAAGAAAATAACATAATGAAACCACCTTGAAAGGTTCAAAATGAAAGTATCAACTAGAAATCCACAAGATAAACTAGCGATAAACATGGAAAAAAATGAAAAATAAAAAAACCCATGGATTACACCTGAAATAATGTGTCAAGAAGTTACAAATATAATGATTCCTTGTGTGCTAATAAGTATTTAAGAACAATATATCACCCTTTATATTCTCAAATAAATTATCAATCCATAGAATATTAGGAAGTTATTTACTCCCACCAAATTTAATTAATAATAATTTTTGAAAAACTATAGGTATCCGTCTTATTTTTTTTTAAAAAAAGTATCTCCCCAAGGTGATACACCAGGTCCAGTGAATCCTCTTTATAAGTGATAATCAATATCAAATCTCAAATCCCACAACATATTAGGAGAAATCATTCATGGTTGCATTGATATCGAAAAAACACCCAGCTATATCTTTATACCAAATTCAATATCTTACCAAGGGTTGATTCCCCACAATTTTAAGTAATACATGAGGGAATACATCAACAAACATGGGTAAAACAATAAAATGAATCTATTATGAACTAAGTATCAACTCATGTATCAAGGGAGACAGATTCTCAACATTCCTATATCACACATTAGTAGCTCACTTTTTAACAAACACCACCTAAAATCCATCAACATTCTAGAATATAACTCACCTACTAATGCAATCTAAGACATCATGCACTAAAAAAATATGATCCATGATATGAATGATTTTGTAAAATCATATGAAAAAACCTATAGAATCTCCATGATTCTATTGATTCATTAAATCTATCTTACAACCTCTACATATATCATACAAGAATGTTCAATCAAAAATTGGCTAGTCAATGTCATGTTCACTAGATGCTTCTCCACCTCATCTCCCAATGACTAGAATAGGGTATGTGATATAAATTATTATGTATATCATAAAGAAAAAAATTCATAAAAACATAGAGAAAATAGTTAAGTAATATCTCAAACTGTGACTGGCTTTTCCATCATAGGTAACACTGAAACATCCGCCTACCACTCCACGCTCTATGGGATTTCGGTCCCAAATAGATATTGCCTCAATAAAGGAACCATACCAATAATCTTGTAGGTTGAAGGATTTCATGTCATGACCCATCCACTAGGGCCCATACTGTGACTACCCCAGGCCCACCATCCATAGGCTAGGGGCTGGAGACAAGCAACGAATGACATATTCTGTAAAATGGGAAGGAATTTCCATTATAATATGTAAACTCACACTAACCAAGAACACATCTAGATAAAAGAACAAAGTAAACGTTATAGTAAACAAGGTGTATACAGAATGTAAAGGGTCCAGAATACCAGGCCAATAAGAAAGTACAAGAAAAACTCGAATGTACAAGTAAAACTAAGTACAACTCATATGAACACAGGACAAGGATCCTATATGAAGGGCATGTACACCTCTTGAATGATCATATATGTGGATCACCTCATCAAAGGTCTACCTTAGAGTAGTCTCCAATCACTGGTAGCCAACCACAGATTCTCTAGGACTACGAACAAGTAACTTTCCCAGTCACAATTCCGAACACCTCAGATACTAGAGAAATCCTCCTATAATTAGAACAGTGGGCCTTCCATATCACACATATGTGATTCCCACTAATCATGGACTGCTGAGGTACTCCTCCTATTGAGAATTGTGGGTCTGTCGCGTCATACAGAGGCGCTCCACACCGTGGGACTGTCGCGTCACACAGAGGTGCTCCCCCTCATGGATTGTTGAGGTACTCCTCCTATAGAGTATCATGGGTCTACCAAGTCACAAAGAGGTGCTCCCCACCATGGATCTGCCACATCACACAACAACTCTCCCCACTGGGCATGTCGAGTCACTCCGAGTCGAAATGGTCAGTAATTGTCAAATATCAGCCAGTCGCTGGGTTCCATACGTAGCTCATGTGGGAGAACCATCCCCATGCCATTGGTCATTCCTAAACAACCCAAAAGACAAATAATGAAGTATCCCAAAGGTCATTCATGTCATCAGTTACCCAACGCAATAGACGACACTTCAATCGGATGCCCTTTCTATACATTATTTGTGTTTCCGCTCTGAGGCCCCAGATGGATTCAGGGTCCGATCGAACATGATCATACTCTAACATTTTACAAAACTCATTTAGAGTATACCAAAAGGAGCATATAAATCCATGGATTCCGGTTCCAGAGACGGATCATCAAACGGAAGATCAGTGCTCATGTTAAGGCAAAAAAGGAGAAACTGGGTCAAGTTAGGCTTGGGTCCACTCCGACCCGGCCTAGACCGACCCAACTCGGGTCCAGCCTAGATGGCCTAGGAGTTGGTGGGTCCTGCCTACTAGGCCATGGTCTGGGCCAACACGCATAGGGGGCGGCCCTGCCTGGCCCACTAAGCGCAGCCCGGTGGCACAGTCCACCCATATTAGCATTGAAGGGGGACTGTGGCCCTTCCACACAGAATGCTAATGTGCATCGCCTTTAGAAAATTCTATGTCACCATGGACCCCCGAGTGGGTCCCACTGAACCAAAACGGCCAGACGGTGTTCCTTTCAGTCCTTCTCCCAGCAGCACGGCCGCACGCCGCATATCCACCGTTGTTGTCATGGTCGTCTGCTCTTCGACCTCTGCTGCAGCCAAGCAGCCACGACCCCCTGCTCCTCTGGAAGAACAGAAGTGTGCTGCCGCACCGGCACATGGAAGACTGGATTCTAGATGCCATCTTTCCTAACATGGACAATGGGTCGTGGAATCCTCAGCATCCGGTAGTGAGGATGTATGCCCCTCTTTTTCCTCGCGGTCGGTCGGGTGCTGACCGCCCCCTTTTTCTGTGAACCATGGGAGCTTCATTCCAAGCCCGAATAATAAAACGATCACATATTAATGATTCTTGGATCGAGGGATCCGCATACATATTTCACTATCAAAACAATATTGTGTTTCCAGTGACATTAAATATTTGGCGTTGAAGAATGCACGAAGAACGTGCAGAGAATCAGATGATAAGTGGCAAGTTATATACATAGGAAGATGACCATGTTAGTTTGGCCATCGTCATTGTTTATACACAATATAAAAAAATGATAAATAAATTCAATCAAATATAAAAACAACCCCTACCTTGATGTTTTTTTATAGGAGTTGTCGTGTGGAAGAAGATGAAGTCGATGATTATGGTGACGTCGATGTTCGTCGCTCCTACTTGATGTTTCCACTCCAGGATCAAGTGTTGTCCTCGTTATTCTATTTTGGAGGATGCTATTTGTCGGAGATGGTGTTCTTTGTTGAAGATTTTTCTCTCAAATCCCCACACCTTTTCCAATCCTTTACCCCACGAAATATGAAGTTCCAAATTAATACGATTATGTTTATTAATTAATCTATTAATTTGTGGTCACGTTAATTGGGGAATTCCAAGGGTAAAATTTAATGCATTAATTCAGATTTAATGAATTCAATTAATTAAAGAGGAATGAAGTTACACATTTTGTGTAACTGGGCATTTAATACCTAGCATTAAATTCCTGACCACCCTTTTGTGGTCCCCACATTCATGTTTCAAATGGGAAGTTTCAATTTCAAAAATAAAATAAAGCATGTTTATTTATATTTCTACCATGAAAAGTTTGAAAACTAATATCCCCCCTCAAACTAATGTAGTCGAGAGGTCTCTTTGTGTTAATATCGATTTTGTGAGTTCAATGGTGTCCTCATATATCAATTTTGTGCATCGGTTCGAATGTTACAAAACGCAACTTGCGCCTTTACTGAACCTACCCAAAAAATTCCAAAAATTATGAATAGTCACCCTCGACCATCACTGTTCGAGGTTGAGATAGGCCTAAGAAAAATAGGCCCAAATGAACACAACGGTACTCTCATATATCCAATCCGAGTTATCGTTTAAAAGATATTAATTTTATAATAAAATAATTGTCAATTATTTTATTTACTTCCTAAAACCAACTTTCACTGGTGGCCCACGCCAACCAATGTAAGTATCTTTCTAGAGAAAGCATACCTTCATGAGTTCAGCTATCGTATTATATTATTTATGTGAGTTACCAATTTTGAGTTATAATCAATTGAAAAATAAGATAACTTTTTTAATTATTTTATTTACGGTTTTTCCATTTTCAGGTTATCTCACCATAGGCATGTGCTGACTAAACTTAAGTCACAACTAGGGTAAACCCATCATCTTGAGCGCAACGGTACCCTTGTATTTCTAATATGTGAAAACATTTAACAGTTATTACACTTTTTCAGGAAAACTACTTACACGCATTAATTATTACTTAACAAAACATTGACGGTTTATTTTGGACACTTCGTGCCTCAGAATCACACACCGTCAGATTTCAAGTTATTGAAATCATTCCTTATAATAAAAATAATAATATAGAATTTATGTGACATTACATTCTCCCCAACTTAGGTATTTTCATCCCTAAAAGACACAACATAGACTAAGGAAACAAATGTGGGTACCAAGCACAGATTTGAGACTCCCGCTCCCATGTTCTCTCCAGGAGGTTCCTGTGCTGCCAGAAAATGTGCACCAGAGGTATCGACCGCCCAAGAAGGACCTACTACTTTTGATCCACAATCTTTACTGGAGCCTCCGTATACATCACCATGTCGTCTAAGTCTATCTCTACATGGTCAATCACTTGATATTGGTCATGAATGTATCTCCTCAGCTGGGATACGTGGAAGATTCCATGCACCCACTCCAGCAGTTGTGGTAGTGCCAAGCTGTATGTCACCTCACCAATATTCCCATGTATCAAAAATGGTTTAATAAACCTTGGTGATAACTTTCCGCCTCATCCAAAACTCTATAGTCCTCATCGAGGAGAGAATCTCATGAATACGTGGTCCCCCTCCTAAAACTCCAAGGGTATCCGTATCTGGTTGGCATAAGACTTCTTCCAAATTTCTGCAGTCTTCACTTGCTGACAAGTGAGATATGATGACACAAATTCTACCACTGATTTCTTCAAACCTGGCCACCAGTACTAACGCTGGAGTTCTGGGTACATCTTCACTCCACTACGATGTACCGCCAGATGGGACATATGGAACTCCCTCAAAACCTCCTCTTGAATCCCCATTGGTACCATGGTACGTCTTATGAAGAGGATGACATGCTCCCCATCTTCAAAAAATTCATCAGGTTCCTGCCCTGATCATATCTAAGCACGTTGAGTCTCACAGTCAATGCCCCCATGTTGTGCCTCCCTGACTTGCTGAAGAAGTGAGGGAGTGACAGTCATAGACTACAGTTAAGCACCTTCATCTATATCCATGAAGGATATCTTTTGCGTGAGTTGCTACCCTGATGCGTCACTCAATAGCTGTAGACTAGACCTCCTTCTTAGTCCGTCTGCTACCATGTTTTCCATCCTAGGAGTATATAATTTCCTAATGTAATAGTCCTGGAGGAACTCTAGCCACTCCTTTTTAGAAGTAAAAAATCAGAACTCTTGCTGCCACAAGGATATGGCTAAAATACTCACAAGTGATCAGTCGCACCCTCCTGTGTAGTAGTTTATCCTATGCTACATGGGATTCCATTTTCTCTGACCAAGGAAAATCCCCTGCAATATTTGTATGTAAACCAAAACCCTTTTTCCTAATACAGTCAATATGAGTATGCACTGTGGATGTCCAGTCAATATCCAAACTAACATCATAAGGCCTTGATACTGCCACCAGGAGGGTCCCACAAAAACTCTCATCTCAAGGTTCAGATCACACTATCTATGTATGTGTGATTATCGAGTCTCATCCCAATGGTCTCTCCAGACGTGAAGGTTAAGTCAACGGTTTTACCAAAAACACTAGGTTTTTGACAAGATTCGTGTAAGGAAGGAATGATTGGTACTTATGTCTATTAATGCTGCATCTAGTAATAGACACAGACCATTAAATGAATCAATACTAGATCCCTTGGGTCGCACTCCTTGACCATATGCAGTGACTCCCTTCCCAGGTCCTCCAGCTCCCTAAGCTTGGTGTGGATAACAAAACAGGGTGGTTGTAACATGTCAATATGTACACCACCTCATGTTTCTCTCCTAGCTCTACATCCGTGTCTACAACCCTGTAGATTCGTCTATCCCTAACACTTCTTCCTGAAACATTTTTATAGGCCCATGTCTCTGAGACTGGTGCCAGTTTCTTGGTTTCTCACTGCATACATTCATTGGTTATATCCGCTTAGCCAAAGTAAATTATCCAAAAAGAATTTATCAAACACCCTAACATAAGTAGGAATGTTTTGAAGAATATTGTTGGATTAGATGTCCCTAGAGACACCTTTCTCAGATGTCCGAGCCGTGAAGCACTAATCATATCGTATTAACCGAGTACCTGGAATGGATGGTACACCACGATGAATAATCAGCTACTGACATGGTGTCCTGTTGAAGTTGTTGAAGCTTTACATAACTCTCAGCCACCTCCTTAAGACAGTCCTTAGCCGCCTGTATGTCAGGATTACCTTAGAACCAGATGGGTATCTGATGCTGAAACTCATGTAAGGCACTGAGCCTAAATGGGTCCTCAACTGGTACCACTATTTTTAACTGGTGACAAATTGGAAATGATATAGCAGACACACTACACTAAGGTACTTTTTGGTGCATTGGGGCACGTACCCAAGCCTCGTCACTATGTGGAAAATCCTCATGGTCACTCACTGTAAAATTCTAGAAGCTATGATCACCATCTGCTCTACCACTGTCTTTACAAGGCAGAAAACTCTAGCCATAGCATTCTGACAGTCCTCACATACCTGGGAATTTGTCTCACCTTGAAACCTCAGAGGCCTCTGCCACTGGAACTCATACAATGCACTCAGTCGTTGTGTATCCTCTACTGGTGTGGTTGGTGTCAATTCTCATCCAATGGGGAGTGGTACTTCTGGTATACCACCTGAAGGAGCTAATTCTATAAGAGGGCCCTGCACTGAGGCCCCGCCGCTCCGTGGGCCGTCATCACGTACTCTCTCAAGAATCCTAGCTGTTTGTCTATGCAGCAAAATTTTGATAAAGAACTTGTGTGCCACCATCATTATGTTATACCAGGTGAACTTACTCAAATGATAAAAAAGAAAACATTTCAAATCACATGGAATTAGTGTTTATGTTCCCTGAGTCGAAAATCAGAATTCGGGTTCCTGGTGTATGGATACATCGGCCGCCGCACCGACACTGGACTCTTCGAACTGAAAACCAAACTCATAACACTTACCACTATAGCTTCACGAGAAATATCAGAGTCCTATTTTTTTAGTAGAAACGGTCTCATATGATACCTGTTTCTCATGACCAATCCCCTGGGCCCATGTTGTGACTACCCTAAGCCCACCATCCATGGGCCAGTAGTTGGTGACTAGTCCCGAAAGGTGTATTCCCTAAAATAGGAAGGCCTTTCCATTGTAAACTTTAAACTCACACAAACCAATCACAGAACTAGATACAAGAACAAATTAAACAATATAGTAAATAGGGTGTGTACAGAAAGTAAATGGTCCAGAATACAATCCCAACTGGATTGTACATGAAAAATTGGAATGAATATGTAAAACAAAGTATAGCTCCTGTGAACACTCACAATGAATCCCACCTGAAGGGTAGGTACAGCTCTCGAACAACTGTCTCTGTGGATCACCTCATCAAAGGTTCTCCTTAGAGTAGTTTTCAGTTTAGGTAGCCTCTTCCTCAGTCAGCATTGTCCATCGTCTGCACCAGAAACAACAAGGTTCGGGCACAGGCCGTTTAGGTGTGAGTATACCAATACTCAGTAGGGACCTTGAGGCCCCCAAAGGTCTAACATATCAATAAATGATACATCACAAAACAATGAATCAATATTAAATTCTACTTATGTAAATTCCAATACATATACCTATTTTATCAGTATATACCCACCTCACACAAGATGGATGAATACACCACAGGTAATACCACAAAGGTTGGAGTGCTTCTCAGGCATCACCACGAAGATAATGTGCCACATTGGTACACCATGAAGATAAAGTAACACACAGGTACACCATGAAGATATAAGACTCGGCTCAAACCAGGTATAAAACTTTGAGAAACAGGATTATGATTTTGACCCATATAGGATCGCTATGAAATCTGATAGCTAACCATAGATTCTCTAGTACTGGAAACATGTAACATTCCTAGAAACAACGTGGAACACGAAATATACTGGAGAACCCATCCTCTAATGAGTACAGTGGGTCTACTGCATCACATAGAGGTGCTTCCCACTACTCTTGGACTACTGAGGGACTCCTCATATAGAGGATTGTGGGTCTGCCGCATCACAAAGAGGTGCTCCCCACTGTGGCTCTATAACATCACATAGCGGCACTCCCCCTCGTGGCCTACAATGGTACTCCTCCTATTGAGTATTGTGGGTATTTCTCTTCATACAGAGGTGCTCCCCACCATGAGATTTTCGCATCACACAGAGGCACCCCCACTAGGCATGTCGAGTCACTCCGAGTATAAATGCTCAGCAGTCGTCAAATCATATCCAGTCATAGGGTTCCGTACATAGTGCGCTTGGGAGAACCGCTCCCCAAGCCATTGGTCATACCTCCACCACCCCAAAGTCTCATTAAGAATGACCCTAATGGTCCATATCATCATAAGTGAACCAACACAATAGACATCACATCAATCAGACACCCGGTCTGTATATTGTTTGCATTTCTGCTCTGAGGGCCCAGTTGGATTCAGGGTCAGATCCAACCATGTCCTACTCCAAACACATCCAGAAATCATGTGGATTATAACAAAAGGAATGTATAAATCTAAATATTCTGGTTCCATATACGTTTAGTCAAATGGATGCTCGGTTCTTAAGTTATGGCCAAAAAGAAAAAATGGGTCTGGATTGGCCCGAGTTCGGTCCGACCCAGTCCGACTGACCCGACATGGGCCGACCTGACCCGAGTTTGGACCAGATAACCTAGGACATGGTGATCCTAGCTTGATGGGCCATTGTCTGGCTCGAAATGCGTAGGGGCGGCTCGGCCCAGCCCTCTAGGCACAGCCCGCTGGTACGGTCTGCCCGAGCTGGTGCCAAAGGGGGAGTGTCCCCCTTCCCTTCGGAAAGGTAATAGGCAGTGCCTTTAGGCGCTGCCAAGTCACCATGGGACTCGAGAAAGTCCTGCTGAACTATAAATTCAAGACAATGTTCCAACTGGTCCTCCTCCCAATGGAGAGATCGCACGCCGCTGCTCCACCACAGTCAGCCCGGCCTGCCACACTTCGGCCTCCGCCACAACCAAGTGACAGCAGCCTCCTACCCCTCTAACTGCCCGGACATGCGCCGCCACTCCACCACATGGCCGACCAGATGTTGGCTGCCAACCTGCCTCACTGCAACCAATGAGCTACGACTTCCTCATCACCTGATGGCACGTATGTGCGCCGCCCTTCCTTCCCCACAGTCGGTCGGGTGACGACCGCCGACTTCTTCTATTTTCCATTTATGCTTTGTTCCAAGCCCAATAAAAATGATCTCATATTCATGAACCTTGGGTCGAGGGATCCACATCCATATTCCATGATCAACAAAATATTTCATTTCCAGCGTTATTAATTATTTGGCGTTGAAGAACGCACGAAGAACGTGCGGAGAATCAGAAGATAAGAAGCAAGCTGTATTGGTGGGATGATAGCCATGTTAGTTTCGACATCATTGTTGTTAAACTAGAATATTAATAATAAATAAATAAATTCAATAATATATAAAAACAACCCCTAACATGACATTCTCCCATAGGTTTTTCATGAGGAAAAAGACAAAGTCGATGAAGATGGTGACGTCGACGTTCGTCGCTCCCGCAAGATGTTTCTGATCCTGGCTCTAGCGTCTTCCTCATTCTTCGATTCCAGAGGATGTTCATTACTGGAGAGGTTTTTATTCATTGAATAATGATCTTCCAAATCTCATCACCTTTTCCAATCCTTTACCCCGCAAGAAATGAGGTACCAACTTAATAAGATTAATTTGATTAATTAATCAATTAATTTGTTTGCACATTAATTGTGGAATTCCAATGGTTAAAGTTGATTAATTAATTCAGAATTAATAGTTTATATTAATTATAGTGTAATTCTGTTACATATTATGTGTAACTGGGTATTTAATTTATAACATTAAAAGCCCGACCACCCTCTTATGGTCCCCACCTTCATGTTTCAAATGGGATGTTTCATTTTCAAAAATAAAATAAATCATGTTTATTTTTTTTTCTCCCACAAAAATTCCAAAAACTATTTTCCACCCTCGACCTATTATGGTCGAGGTGAAGGTATCATTATGTGAATATTGGCATTGTTAGTTCAAATGTGTCCTCGGATATCAATTCTCTGCACCGATTCAAAAGATACAAAAATACGCTCGCATGTTTACTGAACGTACTTGAAAAAAAATCAAAAAACTATTAACAGTCACCCTTGACCCATTCTGGTTGAGGTTATGCTCTGCATAAGTGAACAACACCCCAAGGAACCCAACGATACTCTCATATTTTCAATCTGAGTTACCATTTAAATGTTATTGATTTTACAAAAAAATAATTATCACATAATTATTTTATTTACGGCCAAAAACTGACATTCACTGGTGGCCCACGCTGGCCAATGTTAGTACCTCCAAAAAAATTCATACCCTCATGAGTTCAGTAATGGTCTTAAAATTTTAATCTGAGTTACCGTTTTTGAGTTATATGCATTTGAAAAATAAAATAACTTTATTTAATTATTTTATTTAGGGTAATGCGATTTTTAGGTTTTCTCACTGTAGGCTTGCGCTGACTAAACATAAGTCACACCTAGGGGAAACCCACCATCCTGAGCACAATGGTTCCCTCGTATATCTAATCTGGGAAACTGTTTAAAATTTATTCCACATTTTCAGGAAAACTACATATTCTTGTCAATTAAAGCTTATCAAAACATTGATGGTTCATTTTGGGAACTCTGAGACTCAGAATCGTGCGCCGTCATATTATGGGGTCTTCAAATTATTCCGTATAATTAAAAAATATATATATGGAATTTCTAGGAAATTAGATTTCATTGGGTCATCCTCTACCTACCACATACCCTCTCTACTAACCATGATGTAGAATTACATACTGCTAATTAATCCTCAAGGGGTACTTCTGTAAGATTTGCGATAGAAATAGGACATTATCCTCACACTAATTTCTAAAGAAGGTATATCAGCCTAACTTTTATTGTCATGACTTACATAAGAAAAAAATGATTTATCCATTTGAAGGGAATATGAATTTATAATTGTAATGAAATGATTTGAATAAGGAAGAAACCTTATCCCCTCTAACTAGAACATATTATTTCATGATAAATGTGAACTCATAAAAATATATATTACTTAAAATGTATTAGATACACCAATATCAATAATCTTTTATCCTATACAATATTATCTCAATGGCCTCCATATTCGCTATCACCACAGTATATGACTTCAACATCATAAGGTTGACTTGGAACTAGATCTATGGGTATAAATATTTCTCAAAATTTCACATACTCATATACTCATTTTTAATAATTTATTATTAATATTTTAAATGTTTCTTGTAGAAGATATTGACCATAGAAAAAATTTAAATTACTTAATTAATGCTAATAATCTATTTAAAATAATAAAATCTTATTTTAAAATATATAAAATTATATTGGAACTTGTCCTTGAACATCTAACACTCAATAGTCAACTCGTCATTATCCCTAACAAAATAAATCCTCCACTATCAAGATGACCAATGAAGCATCATCAATGATAATGAAACCCGAGGGTCTTTCGGAGAATGTATAGAATTGAAGTAGGTATTTACCTCTTCTATCATGTCTTTTGTTTTTCAAACTGATAAAAATCATTCATACTTCTATAGACCCTACAACTAAAATCTCTTGGAGTGGCCTCCTCCTAAATTTTTCATTGATCACCTCCATTATATGGAGATATACCTATGTATAGATTATCATGCTGAATTTATTCTCCATGAAACTAATTGGTACGTAACTTGGTGCTATATCTATAAAAATTAGATAAAAGTACTCCTAAATCCGAGGAATTGTTTTTTAATTTATTTAATTAATTTATATTAACTTGTTTTTTAATATACATCCAATTAAAAAAGTCATTGAACATTAGGATTTATCATCCATACCTAGGTATCTACCCTTTAATCAGCAGTCTTCTCTTATAATATTTAGTAAATATTAAGGTACATACATCAGATCATAAATGCCCACAAAATAACATTTTCCATCCTCTATACCTTTTTAATAGCAGGAATTTTTCTTAGTGAAAATTATTTCCCCACAAACCCATGAAATCTCAAAAGTTCATAATGCCAAACATCATCTGATCTCCCAACCTTCACCTTTAAAATAAGTCTTCCATGACCCCCTTGTTCCAAAGAAATCCAACCATTACAACAACTGAAGAAAGATAGATAATGACACCCGAATCCACCTTTAATATGCCAAGTGTCAGTGACTGGGAATGAAGATATATAGAATAAAAATTATGATAAATTCCATTCTATATAGTTTAATGAGTAAAAAATAAGATGAGGAAAACTCAAACTAACACTGAATACATAAATGGAAAGAAGAAATATCAATACATGTTATTTCATAAATAATCTGATACAACTATCATAAAAATGGAATATCAATTTAATCCCATGTAGTAAACATCATGCCCAAAAACTCATGATAATTAATCAAAAACACATCTAATCATGTAATTTCTATCCTAGTCACCAAATATTAACTTCTAAATTGTAAAATTATTTATATATACAAATGGTGGGCATAACATGTATACATTGTGGGATCCCTCCTGAAAACTCTCAGAAAAAAATTGTAATAATCATTCTAAATCACATTGAATGAATAAATGAAACAAAATAATCACTTCAATGGGTAAAACTAGTTTCTGATACTCACCATGGATCACTCACCAAATAAGTTATATATATTAACCATATTCTATATAAAATTACATATAAAAATTAAAGTACCTGACATCCACTTATCCCATGGTTCTCTACTCTCACAAACCCAAGACCACACATCTGGATCTCACCCCTCCCATAATTAAGTCATCCCTGATGTGATTCGTACCTCAAACCAACAAACCTTAGTCCCTTGTGGGGGCCAGAATCCATTGTTGGAATTAGTCTCTATATCCAAATCATCATCATTTCACCCACATTAAGTGTACTCCTAAAATCTAATAAAAAATGAGTGTATGAGTTATAAGTCAAGAAATCATAGATCTTGCATTTTCGCCCATGGGATATTGGAGCCACCACATTTGGATACGAGTATGTGTTATACCTCTACAAGCTACATCTTGCTCATAAATATATTATAAACCATGATCCATCACAACAATAGAATAAATGCACCCTATATGATAATCCATCATTTCCTAGGATATGACTACACATATATGATTTAATAGAGAGCATGGGAGGGGGAGAAGTCATCTATACAATCCCTCACCAACCTGGATGGTTGAGAAAATACCCCCCATATTTTGGGATGTCGTTTTCCCTACTAATGTGGGTGGTGGAGTGTATGAAATCCGAAAAATATAAGAAATATTATACACACTCACACTATTGTTAACTACCTACACAGAGACTCATAATCAAATCTGATCACACAAACCCACCAGCTCCCACTACCAATGTATAGGCATTAAATAATCTTACAATATTCATGTTCAATATTAGTTAAAATCATTATCCATTAATTAAATTTATTACCCCACATACAAATTTGAAGATTATAACATCAATCATTTTTCTAAGTGATGATAGATCTATTAATCCTATTTGTATATTTTCTGGTATGTTATCATTATATATTAATTAAATTAAATAACTTCATTAATTTGTTAATTCATTTATTATTTCATGTCTTATCGTTACTTTAACACTCAACCAAAGCTACCACACGAAAATATTCACTTGAAGTTTATAGAGTCAAACTATATTATATAGTTAGAACTAAACATATAAATAAAATAAATAAATTTGGTCATAAAATATACACCAAACAAAGATTTGTAAAAAACAACAAGTAAGACCCACTCTGAACTCTTTCTAACCATCCCATTTTCAATAGCATAAAATTTTAAAAAATATCAAAAAAACCCACCATCACCAATTAAACTATTAAAACATCCATGGACTCCCATCCCACTTACCTATAGGTAATAAATTATCAATATAACACTAGAATCCCATCCCATTAATAAAGATAAACATCACCAAAAGATACCATGTCCACTAGAATATATGTCTGCAAACATTCCCAAAATGGAAAGATGTCAAAAATAAAAAAGGATCTAAAATCATCAAGATAATATTAATTTAAAATCTAAAATATTTCCCATCGGTAAATGGAAATAAGGTCGTAACATTATGTCATTTATGCCTCACATAAAATAAAATAGTCTAATACTACCTCGAAAATTAATTTCATATTCAATAAAATCCTTGATGAGTAGAAATCATTCAACATAGGAAACATCTATTTAATCATCACATTACTTAAATTTACATTATTTATTGTTTTAACAATTATACCATTATAAAAAATTACAAGAAATTAATTCCAAACATATATCATATGATTAATAAAATAAGATGTATTATAAACCACATCAATCAAAAAAAGTTCATCATAGACCCAATAATTTAATATTAACATTACTAGAATTTTTTAATCACATTAAAGTCATTTCATGTGATTATCCTTGTTCTCCCTCCAGGAATAAAATCCCATTCCAATTTTTTCATTTTAAGATATAGTATGTGTTTTCTCCATGTTACAAAATTGTAGTATAATAAATGATATTAAATATATATATATATGACATATGGTGTCTGAATTCATAATATATAAATTTTTTCTACTATATGTGATATAAATTTTTTAATTCTGAAATAATAATAAATAATATATTGTCCATATTGTATAGAATGAATGGTTATCTTTTTCTTCTTCATATACATTTTCTAGTTCATTATACATTCAATCTTTCATGTGGCTCCCATTCTAGATTATTATCTTGTTGTGGTTAATCTCATCAAGTTAAAAAATGTATATATTCTCATGATATGATCTCAATTTCGAAATGAAATTAAAGTTATATAGAATGTGTACTACAATGAAAGAATATTTATATGGTTCACCACAAAAAATAGAGTTTTATTTTGGGCAAGAATGAACTATTGGAAGGAACCTGAACTAATATATGAAGGGATAAACTACTTAAAGGAAAACATTTAGATCTTCCATACATAAGATAATTGAATATAAATGATACTATTAATAATCATATAAATAAATATATGATATTTTTTTATTTAATAATAATGTTTATTTCAATATATTACCATCAATATAGATCTCATTTAATTATTATGGAATACCAATTAAAAACGATATATACATTTTTGAATGAAAGTTTATAAATATCATTTTTAAAATTCCAATTAAATTACCATATTTAATGATTTATGTCCATATTTAATTTAAAAATTTATATTTATGAAATTATGGGAAAAAATAGAAAAATAATAAAATTAGAAATTCATAAAAAGCAATGACTGAGTACATGAACAAAAATAAATTTACCGCATAAAAAAATAAACTGACCCGATGAATGAAAATCAAATGACCACATGAAATAAAATATACAAGTCGCATGAAAAAAATCAATTGAAGACATGAAAAATAAACTAACTCCATAAAAATAAATCAAATAACTGAATGAACCAAAATCAAATGACTATAGAACAAATATCATTTAACTACATGAACAATAGTCAACTGACCATTTGAAAAAAAATCAACTAACCACATGAACAAAAATAAACATATTTTATGAAGAAAATAAACTGACTAGATGAAAAAAATTAACTAACCAAAATAAAAAAATATTACTCAATGCATTAATGAAAATCATCTAAAATTTTGAAGATAACTTCACTAAAAATATGAACAAAAATCAACTTATCACATGAACCAAAATAAACTATGAAATTAAAATGGAAAAAAGTACTTGAGTACACTCTTAAAACCTCTAAAATGTAGGAAACACAAAGGGTGGGATTTCCCAAATACAGAACAATAAAATAATATTTTCCTTGGTTGATATTAATTTTGAATCATTGAGAGTATTTTTGTGGTGTGATGAGTGACTGAGGTCGCTAAAAGATACCATTTTTAGATCATTTTTGTGTATTATTTATTTCGGTATGATCATGTGTTAGCCTTTCTAGATAAAATCCTTCTTTTGGGTGATCTGGAATGATTATATTGATTCTTGTATGTTCAATTCGTATTTTTTATGATCTTTATTATATTATTTTTATTACTTATGTTATTTTGTACTCTATTTATTTATTTCATATATATTTGAATTTATAATTTTGTGTGTGGATTTATAATGTATAAATGGGTAATACTAAATACTCATAGGATCTTCATTATCATTTATTGTATTTAAAGTGTGAAACTATTATCAAGAGAACATTAATGATACAGATAACTAGTTGTTAACGCATTGGTATTGGGAATTCACTTTGGTCAAATGAATGGCTTGTGTATAGTGATATAAACAATCAACATGGGTAATTTTATTACTAATGGAATGATAACCAGATTCTTTAAATCTTCATGTTATTTAAGAGAACTGTTATTAATTTGAGAACATCACAGTAGAAATATTAGAACATTAAAACTTGAGAGGATAAATCAAGAAGAGTCTATAAGGAACCTTTGTAAATTTAGAATCATGTTTCCAAAGTTTTTATAATTTATAATTATTATTTCTGATTATTCCTGATTTATTTTCATTAGGAAAGATATTGACATCATACCTATTGATGATGTTAGTGATTATGGGGGGTCTCTTGGGGATTGGGGATTGAATTTAAAATTATATGAAGCACATGATTAGCTCCCTTGGACTTACAAACAAAGAAGATGTTTTTATGTCATTTTTTAACATAATAAAAATTTTCTTTCATGGTTAATGAAACTCTATCATTAGGATTTCACAAAAACATACTCAGTTGTACATTTATATTGAGTTTTTTACCTCCTCCCACATTAAAATTGATGGTGTGACCCATTAGGGGTGGAATTGTGGGAGTTTTATTACTATATTTATGATATAGGAGTTGATTGTGTCTTTTTATGGTGTTATCATTCTTATCTATGTGCGTGTATTTTTAAGGGGTTTTTTGAGAAGGGGAATACATTTTTTAATTTATTTCATATAAATGTGTTTTTTTGGAAAATTTATATTTTTATCAAAATTTTATTATGTTTGTTGATTTTAAAATAATTTTGAAATCACTAAAATTTTCTAAATCAATTTGTTTTAAAAAATCATTAGCAATGTGTTCTAAAAAATAAATATGTTAATTTTCTTTTAAAATTAAAAGTTTGATCATCCATTTGAAAATAATTCAGATATATTTAAAAAATGTTGGAATGGTTTGAGAAACTCTTTGTTTTTATGAATGTGTGCTTTTCAAACTATATTTTAATTTTTTATTAAATAGTGTTCATGATTAAAAAATTATGGAATGATTTTTAATTACACAAATAAATTTTAAAAATGGTGATTTTGTTATTTTTAGATATTTTTTATGTTTTTTTAAAGGGAAATGAGATTTTATATAAATAATTTTATGTCTATTTGTGGAGGAATTTTAAAAAATTAAATTTAAATATATGGTATAATTATTGAATGGTTTGAGGTAGTTTTTTAAATGTAATTAATTGTTTAAGGGATTGAATATTTTTTATTTGGGTTATGTATTTTGAAGTTTCTTAATTGATTAAATTTTGTTCAAAAACAAAATTCATTGATAAAGTGTATTTTCATAAACTTTATAAGTAATGTGAAATTATTAACTGATTGATTCATTCCATGAATATTTAATTTCCTAAAATCATTTCTATATTTCAGAAAATTATTGTGGTTCGGAATGGGGAATACTTCTCTGATGAGTTGAAATGTGTTTTTTAAAATAATTGAATTTTTTCTTTTGTATAACCCTTTTAATGTGGGAATTTTTTATATGGGTTGTGATGTGTGAACTAGATGAGTTAATGTTTCATTTTATATGGTATGTAACATCCAAAATGGTCTTAATATACATAGAAAAAAATTTGTGGTTATTCTCCATGTTTTTTTTGTTTTTCATTTCCAATGATAGACTCTTCTTGATCCTTTATTTATTCTTTTCCATTGGATTTCAACGTCAATATTTTTTTCTCATATCTTTGTAATGATTAATTACCATATTGTGGTCCTTTTTCTATTTCTAGGAGTCATGTATGTTGAATTATTATTATTTTAAATCTTTTCTATTATTGATATTATTTATGATAATAAATTGTAGGTTCACAATCAAGTAGTATTTTTTGGTGACCTTTTTTAAAACATTGATTAATTATTGTAGATTTTATTCTTTATTCATTGAGATATTTATGGGCCTACCCAATCAATGAAGATGCAGTGGTATTTCTCCTTTAGAATATTTTATTTTTATGATTTAAGTTGTGTTGTGGATTTTTTTATGAGGTGGTGGACATGGACAGCATCCAAATATGTTCTCAAGTATATAGGAAATATTCCCCTTGTTATGTTTAGTTCTTGGCTTCTCAAGATATTAATTTTTATATGTTCAGAATGATTTGGTGTCATGGGATTATAGTCGTAGTTTTATTTGGTTTTTAGCAATGATTATCATGTTGGGATTCAATATAGGAACCAATGATTGTTCATTATATCCTATTTATTTTCAATCTGATATTTTGGATATAATTTTGCAGAGAAAATTTTATTGGGTTGTTTGATAATGTATAAAATTAAACAATATTATGAGGTGGGTATGGTTTTATGGATAGGTTTTAGGATTTATGGATTTGGATAATGTCATTGATTTTTGGGATATTTATGGATCTATTTATCTTTTTTCAAATATTTATTTCATGCATGGTGGTTTCTTTATTCTTGATTATTTTTAAATATTTTTTTATACCCCCATTTATATTACTCAATTTTTCATCATGTTTTCCACTTTTATAAGTTTATATTATACCAATGAATTTAAGGGGGAATCATTTTAGAGAATGGAGATAATTGTGGAACACTCTTGTCTTTATGGTGTGTTTTTTATTTAATTATACATTATTCTAGATTAATTTAATTTTTTTATATTTTGGGCTTGAAATTTTGAACATTTAAGGTTTTAATTTATTTCAGAATTGTTTTGTAGATATGGGAAACTATTTATGTTTTCCATTCATAGTGTTTTAATTAAAATATTTGGTCATTCATAATTTCCACATGGTTTGGTAATCTATTCATCCAAACCACATCAGGTTTCCATGTTGGTTCCAATTCAAGCCATAATGTTGTTGTTAAATTTTTCAAACTGTGCAACCTAATTGTTGAAGCTATCTTGATTCTCATAAAAAGTTAATTTTTCCTTTACCCTATTGAAATTTAACTTCATTGATGTGTAATTTTCTTCCCCCTCATTCTTCTAGACTAAGGGTACACACCATGGAGTACTCCCCTCCTCTACTCCATTTATTATTGGAAATATCCTTTGATTTTATATGGTTCTATTAAGAAGAATCTATGTTATACCCTTTTTCTTCCACTTCCGATTTCTATATGACCATTTTCTCTTTGTTTATTTTTTTGTGATTTATATGGATTTTGATGGATAACAATACGGTTTCAGGTGCTCCAAATATGGGTTTTTATTTTATAGGGATTGTATAGGGAACATTATTACATACATGGGCCTTCACCTTTAAAATTTACCTGTACCATCTTGATTTCCTCTTAGAAAAATTGGTGGTTCCATTAATTTCCAATAATTAACATTGAATTTAGTTTCTGATGTTTTCTAATTCTCTATTTGTTCAAATTAAATCTATTTTTGATATCTTTAATATATATTTTCATCTCGTTAATGTTTTTACCACTTTTAGTGATGATTTTTATTCCCTAATTATTAAATTTAATTATTTCAAATCTATGGGATTCTTAAAATGTATTTATGTCTTGTATAAAATTTTATTTTTATGACTCATGTCTTTTGGCCCCATATGGGGTTTTAAGTAGATATAAGTGTGTTTTTGTTAAAATGTTTTTCAGCTATAACGTATTTGGCTATTAAATTATTTTAAATGGTTTTATGGGTGGATCAACATGAATTTTATTAAAAGAATATTTTAACATGATATTTAGAAATGATTATTAATATCTTCTCATTATAGGATAGATTTTATAAATAGGAATGTCTGGTTATTTAAAAATGGATAATCTCACAAATGAATAAATCCCTAAACCATTACTATTGTATTGTATTTATTATATTGATTTATGTTCCTCAAGGGTATGTAAATTTTTTTTATATGAATTTATTTTGAAATGGGGCGATTTTTAGAGGGTAGTGTAGGTGAAATGAGTATATTCTAAATTTTTTTATTTTTTATAGTATTAGGATCATATGTAGTGCTTTTTCATTACCAACATTGATTGACATTATTATAACCCTATATAAATAATAGGTGTTCTTGATGCATGTTTCTCTAGATGAGTTTTTTATTACAATATATGCCACTATGAAATTTTCATCCTATATTGGGTAATATTACTTATTCGAATTTGAAAAACGAAATACAAGAGGAGGTATTTTGTTAGGATGAACTTAGGGGCTCATGGAACCAAGAACCACATGTTGTGTCATTGACACTAGAACCTAGTCAGTTTATCATGGCACATTCTTATTGATGATATTATTTCAGGTACCTTCTTCTTCTTTATCATATATCCCCTAGTTGTGTTATGTTATTTCACTGTTATGATTATTCTTTTCTTCTCATTACATGATTTTATGGTGCCTATAAATGTTTTATTTTAATTATTTTTGTTTTTATTTATTTATTAAAATTGTATCAAAAGTAGATTCAAAATCAGTTAATTCAAAAGATAATAAATATTTTGGTATCATAAAATATATTTTTGTGAAAATTAATTGCGTTAAAAATTTTCTGAAAAGCTTAAAATAATCCCTTTTTAATATTAAATTTGATTATTTCAAAAGGGGTTTTCCCTGTACTGTTTATTCAAAAATGGTGATAGATGTTTTATACTATGAACGTTCCAGGGCCTTATAATTTCATTTTATTATGAATTCTTATTATATAAATATACTTATATTAGTTTTTAGAATATCACTAATGAATATCCTATAGAATCGACTTACATAGAGAGTTTGAAAGAATTATAATTGGATTATTTTAATCACACCCTTCATATAAAATAACATGTGTAACTAGTATTTCTATTTTTCATTCATGTTTCCCATGATATGGTATTCTTCATATTTTATATTAATTTTATACAATTTATCTATTTTAAGCGATATAGTTAGTGAACATGTTCAACTGGAGATAAATTATTTTGGATTTGGTTTTTTTTGTTTCTTTTTGGATAATCATGTATCATATTTTCTAGTTGGGGTCCTTATTTTTGTATTCATATATTATGATATAGATTCCTATAATCTGAATTAATATTTTATATTGTTTATTCTAATGTTTTGACATTTTTTATTGTGTTTAATTTTTTTTACTATTTCATTTATATTGGAACTAATTATTTTCTGTGTGGAAATCCGATGTATGGATGATACATGTTTTATTTTCAGATAGGATCCACATTTTAGTTAATTTGATTTCAAGGGTGATTTTTTTCCAAAAACATCATTCTTTGTACACATGAAGTAGTTTTGTGTCTATAGGTTTGAATAATTCACTTTGGTCCTTGTAATGGATTTGGTTTGGTAAAATTTTAGGTAATATCCATCTAATTCCATATAATATTTATTCATCAGGGTGTTCTTGTTGCTTTATCAGTAGTTTATAAAAATTCCCATTGATTCATCTTTCTGTTTGATAATGAGCAGCAATGCATCCCATGTTGATGTATATGGCCTTTTGAACCCTTTATCTAAATCCTTATGTAGTAAATTCTATAACACCTATTATTATGTTGGTCCATCCTTTAAGGGATACTAGATATATGTGTGGATCTGGTTATAAGTTCTATTCAAAAAACTCCCCCAACATCTGGGTTATGTCTAGGAAATTATTCAATGAATACATCAGTATACTCTCTAATAAGGGTAATTTCAATGATGTCGATTCCATCATTCAATTCAAAAATTTTCGAATGATATGGTTATTCATTTTCATATAAATACCAACAACATTGATAGATTTTCAAATCAATATCCATGATCTTCCAATAATCTTTATTTAAGTATAGGATGGTTTAGCATATGAAAATATATTTCATTTTCCTAACATATGATATAATATAAATATATATATATATAATGAAAGACAATCTAAGAAAATTATAGTGTCAAATTATACCAAAGTAATTATTATGAGATTCAATCAATGAAAATTCCCATCAAAAGTAATTAGATAAGAGTCCATCACATGTGTTGCAAAAATTTCACCACCATATTTTTTCACATAGGTCTCTACTTCTAGGAATCATGGTGGTGAATTAATAGTTTTAGATAAACATTTTGGATGAGAATGATTTTTTTAAACATTAATTAAATAAAACATTCAAAGTAACCAAAAAAAACCATATATTCACTATTTACTTTTATTCATTTTTTCCGTCTATTATTTTATAATAAAAAGTAGGGAAAAATATATATCAAATATGCCAAAATAATTAACTTATTAACATATGTATTTAAATTATAAAGTCTTTACAAATTGGATCCATAAATTTACTCAAGGTATTAATTTAATAACATAATTACCCAATAAAATAAACCTTGATCTCATAGCAATTATAGTGACCCACATTTTTCATACATTATTATTACATAATTTTTAATAAAAGACATAACAATAATAAAAACTAGAATCAAATTCTTTAATATCAAGGGAAAATTTGGTTCATATAACATGAGTAAATAATTAAATTAAAACATTATCTAAATAATTATTTATTTACCTCCTAAAAGATTTAATATTCTCATAAATATATGTAATCACCTAAGTACATAAATCAATGAATTGGTGAGCTATAATTATTGTAAGGGGGTCGATAAAAGGAAAGAATATGATGCATGAATAAACATGAGAACATGGGTGGATAAATTCATCATAATCATATCATAGGTGTTTTTCATCATCATATCTACATGGGAATCATTTGAAAATTACATGGTATATGCATAATAATGAGGCATCATAACATTGTGTTCAAATCATAGACATTGGTTGTGAACCAAGCTAGCACCATGTTCACGCAAACTAAATTTTTACAAATCATCACTTCATAAAGTGTAAAAATATATATAATCATATAAATTCCTAATAAACATAATATCATGAAATATATTACATTAACCAATTCATTGGAGAGATATATAATTTTCGTCCATCCTGTAACATTATTAAATGCTCAGAGTGTTGCATTAACTAAAAAAATAATGATATTTCAATCTAAGAAAGAAATAAACAAATGATAAATAAATTGTTTTATGATGATATAGTACATCGTATTTCATTTAAATCCCTTGAAGGTTCCTTAAATAATATTGTTAAAATATTTTCGGGTATTAAATATTGTCATATATCATCATTGTCCATTTTGAGAAGAGGAAACATATCATGAATATTCAATAAGATTTTTTTTGTTAATAACATCATATATAGTAACTTTTTATAGTTGGGTTATAAATTATTTTAATGAAGAATATTAATATATATACCAAGGACAAGAAATGTAAAATAATTATGAAATTAAATATAAAATATATTTGATAATAATCATTATCAAAAATAAATAGACAGAGGGGATAAACCTAAAAGGATAGAGTGGGGTGCATGATTTCCCCTACAATAGGTCCTAATGTATTTCAATACATTTATACATAAAACATAATAAAAATATGATAATTAAAACATGAATCTAAAATCTAATTATATTATTCGGTGTCAGTATTTATTATTTATAATCAATTTATTTTGTTTGATAATCTTGTTTTCTAATGGTGAAATGTTTTGATGGAATATTTTCTATAAATTAACCTATCTTATTTTGATTTCATTGATTTAATTATTTTTAATTTATCTTTTGGTAAAATTAATTCATTATTCATAGAATAAATAAAAAAAATATAAATATAATAAATATTCTATAGTAACCATCCATATATGTGGTGATATGTAATGTAATGATAATGACCTCATTGGTGGATGAAATCAGCCATTAACATAACATGTCAAAATAAGAGAAGAGAATGTATATATAATATTAATGGTCAAAATAATTAAATATGTATCATAATAAACTTTCTATGTTATATAACTATAAATTAAATATTTTATGCAAATAAAAAAACAAATATATTTAGAAAGTATGACAAATAAGTGAAATAAAATGAAAGGAGTGGTATTTAGGTACTTATTGATTAAAGATGTAATTCTTTGTTAAATAATATATTGTTTTGGTTTGGATAAAAATTTAACATACATATAGTTTCAATGAGACATAAGATGATGTATTTCGGTAGATATTGTTCTTTATGAATTGTATGGAAAGTGGGTTTCTAATGGAAGTGGAGGGGTATTTATACTTGAGAAGAGTTTTCTTTGGGGTAAATATATTTAATATATTAGGATTTTAGGGAATGTTTCAGAGTAGTGATATTTTTGACATTATGAACCATATTTAAATGTAATTATATGATTTTCTGACTTTTAAACCATTGAACATCCTAATTTATTAGTTTATTCAAACGTAATGACGAAAAATGAAAAAAAAATATTTAATGTACTCATTTATATTTTTTCACTTTGGAAATTAATTTCTAGGCTTATAAATTAATTTTATTATTTATAAATGGATAATTTATCATATTAAAGTATGCTTGTTTCGATAGGACAAATTTAATATTTATTAGTTCCTTATTATATAATTACTATTTTTGTAAAACATATGCTATTTTGAAAACTATATTTTTTATTCACCTAAAAAATAACCCTTTTAAAATTTTAATATACTGATTAAGAAAATAAAATTCATTTTACAATATATATTTATAACATATGAAATTTCTAATTAATATCATTAATATTATTATTTTTTAAATATGTCAAAATATTGTTTTTCAAAAAATAAATGTTTGGTTTCATTGAATTTTTTTGGAATCTATATTTATGAGTTTATAATATTTATAATTACATACTTTATTCATTAAAAATATTATTTATAATTCATTTTACATTTTATTGATTTTTTTTACAATTACGATAGTTATATTACTATTCTAACAATTAGGTTATTATTCCAAATGATCACGTTAATATTTTAATGGTCAAAGCTGATTTATAATACTTATAAATACCACATAATTTATTCATTATACATTTTCAAATTTTTCTAGAAATTTTTTATATTATTTATATTTAAAAAATTTATTTCATACTAATGAATTGTTTATTTTGTAAAAAAAATCACAAGTTTGATAACTGTATGATATCAAAATGACCCATATTTCCCAATTATAGTTTTTTTCATTGTTATATATTACTATGTTCAGTTTTATAGGATTATTTAATATGTTAAAATAATGTTAAAAATATATCAAATAATATATTTTTATTATGCAATACATCGGATTTTTATTATACTATATTTAGCAATTTATCATATATGATTATTCTAAAGGGAAGTTCATTAAACAAAATTATAGGTCATTACATTACTTTTCTATAGATATTGAAGTCTAAAAAAAGAATATTGATTAAATAAGCACAACAAAATAGGCATGGAAATATAGAAAAGATAAAATTATTTATGTTCACTATAATCTATAAATAACTAACAAATATATAACAAATGTATATAATTAAAATATTAAATGTAATCACTATAAATAGTGATTTTAAAAATATAAGTAATATATATATTATGGTAATACAAGGGTTCATAAAAAATAAAGAATGTGGGGAGTTTCAATATGGATATTTTTCTTCAATCTCTTGTTTTTGTTCCCTTATATTTACTTAAATCAATCTGTATTGTATGTTCACTATTTATGTAAATTATATTACTATTTTTTCATATTTTTTATGATTTTATTTTCCACCTGAAATTAAATATTTTATTTATCAAAGACTCATAATACTAAAATTAAAACATCATAATGTATTCTATCATGATCACTCTTATACATATTGTTTAATTAATTAGTGTCATATATTAAATAATTTATAAAAAATTAAATTAAAATCAATATATTCCATCCTATATAGTAATTTTGGGAGTTTAAAATTCATTAAATGTTTATCCTGTAATTAATTTATACTTCACCAACTATGTAATTTTTTTGGGAAACATTTCATTGTCATTATTTTAGATTCGATATTTATCTATTATATTCATGTTCCCTATTTTATATTACATATAATAGAAATTTCATATATCCCATTCATTATTTATATGGTAATTTATATATATCAATCCCCTGATTTTGGTTTACTTAATATGTTGATAAAGAACCATTTTCTTTTCTCCTCCATTATATTTTTCCTTAAATTTATGTTGTTAAGGATTCAATGAATTTATTCATTCCATATTTATAAAAAATAAAAAAGTAAATGATATTTATTCATAATTTTTATATAATTTGTTCTCTTCCAATAAATCTATTTTAGCCATGTTAATAGTATTTTTTATGTTTTATTTTTAATATTAAATGTGTTTTATTTTTTCAATTTTTTACGGGATTCAAATTCTTGGTACCATCCTTTTTCTATCATTAAAATATTTTTCTACCGCGTAAATATTTTAATACAACCCATTTTATTTATATAGGTTCATAATTCTATGAATATTGGATGATCTTGCATTTTTTTAATTTTAACCCAAGACATATTTTGAAATATAATTTTTTATATAATTAGTTGGTGATGAATTATTTATCCCTTATATTAATTAGATAAAGATTTATATCTCATGAGGTAATCTGGAAATCAATGGTTTTTTGACACAACTATGTTATAGGGTATGGATAGTTACTATAGTCCAAAATGTTTTAATGTTCATTGAAGTATAATAAATATCTTTTTATAAAATATTATTATTATATACCTAATGAATATAAATTATAAATCTTCCTATGTCATTTCACATTCTTATGTTGTTATCATTTTCCATTTTTAAGTATTATCCAATTAAGATATCATCACTCATATGTATTGTATATTTTTTATATATTCATTCTATATTCTTTTGGATATGTTGATGTTATTATGACATATATTATGATCATTCACTTATCTTATATTAATATCCCTCATAGGTTTCCCCTTACATAGTTATTTAGCTTATCTCCATTATTATTTATGAAAAACATCACTTTTTCTATTATTATGATATATTAAAAATTAATCATATCTGAAGAAAATTATAAATATAAATATATATTATATAATTAGTTGTATATTTATGTAATATCTAAATATAAATATATTTTTCGCCATAAGTGTGATTTAAATTTGGAGTTGTAATTTATTATCAAACAAAATGATTTAAATTATATATATAAGTTATGTATGAATTAAATAAATTGGAATAATATAAGGATTTAATTAATTTTGTAGATATGTATATCATAGATAAAAGATTGAATCATAATGATTGCTCAGTTGAACCAAAGGTGTCTTAGGTTAGGATATTTTTTGGTAAATTCTTAAGTGATAGTATATCCATTTTTGGGTATTTTTTTTACTCAAAAATATTTTTTTTATTTTTATTATACGAAATAATATAATAAAATTGAAGTACTAAAAAGAAAAAATATTTTCCATTCATAAATTTAAAACTATTTATTTGATTATTCTATTATGTAATTAATCATATCATACATTTTTTTCTACTATTTCCACACAACCTCAAGGATTGGATGCTATGATATAAGTAAAAACCCCCAGTGGGTTTATAATTGTGTCCAATGTATATTACTCTTCAATAATTCATATTTATAAAAAATTACATCATTTAATTATTGTTATTCTTACTTTGGTAGAATTTTATTTCATATTTTCAATGGAGTGGCTCTCTCTATAGAGATCTACCTTGAATTATTTGGAAAGGGGAATATTATATCATGTCAAAAATAATCCCCATGTCTTATTTTAATAGAAAATTGTTTGATAACTCCTTAAAAAAATAAATATCCCATATATATGTATTTTCCAAATATTTAGGGATATTTTCCCCAAATAGGCTGGAAAACAACATGGAATATATTAAAATTCTATGTTAATATATTAACATATTTCACAAATAATTTCATATACTTATATTATATTATTAGGTCTTTTTTCAATTACACACATACATATTTCATTTAATATGTGAAATATACATTATAAAAATAACCCTATTAAATTATAAAAACTAAAGAAGCAACTATAAGATAGTTTTAACATGCGTTTTATATAGCCAAATGCTTTATAATGGGGCACACTAGTCTATTTTTTTGAGAATTTAGATAAGAAAATTCATTGTTTCATTGATTATCATGAACTTAACAATATCATGGTCAATAGAAAATATTTTATACCATTTTTTGATGACCTATTTGGTGAACTTTGTCAGAACTAATATATCTTAATTTTTATTTTTTTATACACATATCATAAATTAATTGTGAAAATAGGTGTTATACGTACATCCCAAAATTATGTGGATACTTTGATTTCACAGTAATTATATTCAGTGTTATAAATGATCCAATAGTATTCATATATTTATTGAATATAGTCTTTATATTTTACCTTTATAATTTTACAATAGCATTTAAATATTATATTCTAATATATTTTAAAAGTATGGGAAATGTGATTATCATTTTTGGATATTTCTGAATAATAAACAAATTTATAAAATGATTTCTAAATACATAATGTATGAATTTTTTCCTTGTCCATATATACATGATAGAATATCAGTATACATTTTTTTCATTGGTTTTCTAAATACACATGTTTTCTTCCAAGGTAGTGTACTGCCCCGACCCTAGTTACCGAGAGTAAGTGCATTATTACATAAAATTCACATTATGACAAGAAATTATGTATCATAATACCGATTAGTTTGGTATCCTTAGAGGTACTAGATATATACACATGTCATACATTACATTATGAAATAAAAAAACTACAAAATTGTGTTTACTTTGAACAAAATAATATCCCTTTGGCCTATTCCAACAATTAAATTGTAATATACATCTCCACATACTAGGAAAAATAAAACCTAAGTAAGGTGTGAGCTCAGATTGAATTTAAGGATAAAAGTATAGTGGAAACTATCCTAAAAAACATAACTATTTAAGGTAATGTATAAGACTGAAACAAAATCCTCTTAAAAATGAACTTCATCATAATATAGAAAAGATAAATCGAATAATGTCATTTACATATTCACATGGATATTATACTAGACTAATAATCACAGGTAATACCAATAGATAATTTCAAAAATGATGGAATGCATAATGCCAGAAAACATAACCACATACACAAGGCCTCGTGCCAAAACCCTAAATAATGATATTGTCAAGGCCTTGTTCCAAGACACTAGTTTGTCTCATAAGACCTACCGATGCATCAAGGATATATGGAAGGACCCACCCATCACATAATAATTTCAATGGATTTCTTATAAGAAATGGTTTAAAAATAATATAAACAGTCATCTAAAAACTAGCATACGAAATGTCAATATTTTAACCCCAAACCATTAATGGTATAAAAATACCACATCCACAGTAAAAAATAACTCATTCAATACAATATAAAATATTTTATTATAATAAATCATCAACAATCATGAATAATAAAGGATATTTACATAGACGAAAATAATCGTTAAACTATTTGAGATAATTATCCCCTATTTCTATAAAACATTTATAAGTCTCAATATTTATCCAAAAGTTGTTAAAAATATATTTTTGAAATAATGGGTCTCATACCACTTTGAAAAATTTAAAATTAATTTTTATTTTAAAAAATTCATGTTTATATAAATAAATCATTAACACCATTTTTAAAACATGTACATTAGTGAGAATGATTCAGAAGAATAAATATTTAAAACATTTAAAATGATATTTTAGTTAGAGTTCCTATCCAAATGAGAGATACATGAATACAAATTATTTAGGTAATGAAAACATTATAATTTCATGAGAATAAAGATATTCATAATTTACTATGTCAAAGTATAGTATCTACACTATATAAAAGTGAATTGGAGCATAAAATCAAAGAAGTCTCAATGGAATGTAAATTGAGATGAAATACCTTATAAAGACTGTATCATTAGGTTAAGGATAAATCAATGAAATAATTATGTGGTAAAAATATATATATACTAAAAATTATTAGATACAATGTGTAAATCAATCATAGGACATTCACACACATTCATGTAGAAACAACACTAATGACTTCAATGTTTAACTCAATGAATGGAAATTGAGTTAAGATTACCCGTATCATGTTCTTATCGATGACTTGGGAATTTATAAATGGAGTTATTATGTTTATCAATAGTATATCAAGTAAAAGGGTATAGAAAATTACAACATAAATAAATAAATAGTTATTCTACAAATAATCATGGAGTAAAATAATCAATGAAGTTTGCGAAAAAAAAACCCAATTTCTTAAAATTAAAATTAGAAATTCCCTTACCAATTTCGTAACATACAAAACATACCCACCATGAATGAAAGATCATAAAATGAAGTTGAAAATATGAATAAATTAAATTATTTTACAAAAAAAAACTATCATGGGTAGTACATACACCAATCAAAAGGAAATAGTGGCATATATAGCATGAATCTCACTGGAATAAAAATTGACATGAAACCCACATACCTTGTAATATTCCTCAGTAGATGGTAGTTTAACCTATTATATAATGGTGAAATAATTTTCTCTAAAATATAGAATAACCACTTACATAAATAATATATCATATATGATCTTCTAATTTTGCTATGTTAATGATATTTCAGTAGTATCATTCTTTTGAGTGATAACTGGTTCATTTTCCTTTTTATGTTTTATTATTTAAGTCATGTTTGTTATGTATAGGATGTATTTGTTTCATATCCAGAATGATATTAAGTTCTTAAAAATTATTTTTAATCGTCAAATGGAATTTATTCTTGAATGGTTATGATGGGGAACAAAATCTCATCGCACCGTGGAGACAGTATTCTATATATACACACGAGTGAAAATATCATTCTATTAGTGAAGAAATAATTTGTAATAATATGGTATATTATATATATATATAATCATTAACATGTAATATACTATATATACTAAAACTAGATTTCAAATATCCATTTGTCCAAACACTGTTCTTCCACGTCAAATTTTCCACATGTGTCGCTCTTCCCAATCTCCACGTCACTCCACCTTACAGGATCTAATTTGTTATATGCCTTCCTCTTCTAATCCTACTAAGATTATCATGGGTATTCACCTAGATTACCCTCAGACGTCCCCCCTCTTCCATCCTCCCCCTTCCAGTCTACCAGTTGTCCATATCCCACTTTCTCTGACCTTATTTTTCTCCCGATTTCAACTATAATCTCCACATTTTTCTTTTTCCTGGTTACAGTTGGGATTAACTTCTTTGAGACCAACAGTTCCCAAAAAAACCTCTAGTCGGAATCATCCTCCTCCCAGATTTCTTGTAGTCTATTTTGCTTTCAGATCGACTTTCTTCTCCTCTCGGTTTCAACATACCTCCCTTTCAAGTTCTATATCACCCTATGATTTCCATTCACAATTTCAATGCCACCCATATTCTCTATCTGATTCTCGCTTTTTTTCCTCCCTCCAACCCCATAGTCAATTTAATAAGAATAATAGTTGCCTCACATGAACCCATATGCTCCACCAAAATCTCTAATCCCTACCCCAAATCCCCATTCATCTAAACTATCATCTTTGTCCTTGAAACCTTAGCTCAATGGGTTAATAAAATTCCTATAGCAAAAGAATCCTCTCTCTATGACAACTTGTCATCTTGCGGAACCCAAGATCAACCACATACTCATACATATCCCAACTAAGGTAATTTTATCTTCAAATCATCCTTGAATCGTTAATCTCAGCCATTAACTATTTCATATCAGTATATTTATAAAAAATTTAAATAATTATTAAACTATCCATATTCCAGTAACTCTAATTAGGGAACAAATTACATTTGTTTCTACAATAATAAGGGAATATAATGAATTTCATGGTCACTTATTTTTTACCTCTGTGTTCCTTCACCGATCATAAATTTTCATTGTGCCGCATAAGGTGTGTTATACGTACCCCTAATAGAATTTACTCTCTCCTCTACAATATTCAGTATTTAGGATCTCTTATGATTTTTTCATAAGTTCTTTTTATACACCTTCTATTATGAATCCAAAATTGTTCTTTGTGTATATGAATACTCAAAATATAGAATAACAATTGTTCTTTGAAAATTTTATGTATATTATATTATCCAATCCATACAGTTTTCTTTTTTTAGTTTCATTAATTTTTTCACTTTATTTGGATTTTTTTAATAATCTGTACTATTTAAATTTATAACATATATAATCCATTATATCTGATTTTTTTTATATGAATTAAATTTTTGGTTTCATTAATAATCTATGTCTGGGCATTATGTTTACAAAATATCTCTAATAATCTTCCCTCATCTATATACTGTAGATTAATTAAAGATATTTGTTCCTTGTGGGTGCATTCCACTACAGCTCTTCTTCACTTTCCCCCAATCGGTTAGAATGCATACTATTTCATTTAGGGGACCGCTAATATTTTGAATTTTGTTTATTATATGTTTTTTCTTCCTTTTTAACATTGTTTCTTTACATTCTGTTACAATTAAACTACTTGAAATGAAGTCGTAGGGGTAGTTATAGAACCTACAAGCATTGGAAAAATTATTTAGTTGCAAGTCTATTTCTCTTCAATATATTTTCTTCATTATTTGGTTAAAATAATTAATGTAATGCCTTTAATTGACCATGGAAATATGCCAATTGGTTTTCAATATTATCATGACAAATATTAATTCATTTTATATTTTAATTAGTATCCCTTTATTGGGAAAAATTTTATGTCTTGAATAGTATTTTATAATACTTTATAAGGTATAAAATGAAATGTTTGACATGTTATTATGTATTAGTCACAAAACATCATTTTTAGAATGTAATAACTTCAATATATGTTTTCCTAATTGAATTTAATTTTTCAAAAAAAAATCTCCATCGAGATGATATACAAATAGCGAATGAAAGTAGATATTGGTGAAATAAGTTGAATGATAGTGAATATAATATGATAACATTATGTTATAATTCTTATTAAGTAAGTAATAGTGCGTGAGTAATCAGGATTTTATATAAAACCCTCATGAAAATCATTTATTTCTGAACTATTATTTGTTTCCTACTCTCATTGATTTGGATAATAACCTTGTATCCTTCCAGGTGACCATTATTAAATTGACTTTTCCCATTCCATGATGCTCAATAATAAGTAGAATCATTCTCCATTTCAAGGAAAATAAAGTCTAACAAGATATACCAACTCTCTATGATATTTAGGTAATTCATCTAAAAAAATATACCATTAATTTCACATTCATAATAACTGGACATTATATATTTCATATTATACATTAAAAATATTGTTTATTTTCCAATGTTGTATACCGTACTGATGATTGTGTTTTCATTTTTTTGTGTTATTATTTATTAATGGTTGTTTTGTTATAATGTAGAAAAATATTAATAATGCATGATTAATCATGATTATCTATGAAACCCTCATGAAACTCATTGAAATGTGAACTATTAAGTGTTTTCTACACTTATTGATTTGGATAATGTCCCGATAACTTTCTGGGTGACCAGTATAAAATTGACTTTTTCCATTCCCTAATTATTAATTATAAGATGCATATTCATCAATTTCAAGGAAAATAAAAATCTTAGAAGATAGACCAACTCTCTTTTCCATTCAGGTAATGCATCTTGATTAATCTACCATTAATTTCACATTCATAATAACTACATAATATATATTTCATATCATACATTCAAAATATTTTTCATTTTCTACTGTTTCCTACCACACTATTGATTGAGTTATCATTTTGTTTTTATATTATTTTTTAATGGTTGTTTTGTTATAATATAGCAAAATATTGTAGGTATTTTACAGTTACCCTCCTATTATAGGTGGGTCCATGGCAGAAGTCCAATGGATTGCAACTAAAGAGATTTCATTCATGGATGGGTATTTTTAGTTAATTTGGTTTGTCCTTGCCTTCATTTTTATTCATTGTCATAGTTTTCTAATTGAGTCATTGTCTTGGTGATTCAGTGATACGTAAATAATCAATGCTTAGGTTTGAGAGGAGCTAGTGTTCATTTATCCTATACTCAGTTAAGAAATTATCCAAGGGCATTGTAGTCGATGATAAGAAGTCAAGGTACCATGGTAAAGTGGATTTTTAATAATCACATTTTTAATTTTACCAAATGTAAATAACATTCAACCATGTTCTTGATTACATCTTTGTGGCTACATCAACTTTAAATGTATTCACCTCTAAATAAGGTCAATTATTTATACCTACTGAATTAATATTTTTCTTCTCTAAAATATTTTATATTTAGATTTTATTATAAATTTTTCATAGGTTATTACAATACATATAATTTTATGATTTATCAATTATGGTTTTTTGATTTTGGTAATAAATGATGTTCAATTATGTTAATATTTTCGTGTTTTTATACTGCATCCATAATATAGGTGTTTTTGAGCTATCATTATATCTAGAAATTGATTTATCTTTTTGTAAGGGTGGATATTTTGGGCATTGTGGTGATGAAAACTATAATGTACTGTGAAATATGAATCTTATCCTCAAAAATTCATCAATCTAGGAATTTTTTTTAGGGGAACCAACTGTATTGGTTATGTATCTATCCCCACTGATTTATTTATATTGTTCTAAATATTATGTCAATGGTGTTTTTGGAAGTAACATGTTTGTGAACTACGTAAGGTTCATTCTTCATACCTTCTGAATTAATTTTGTATCTTCCCTAAAATATTTTTTTTATTATAAATTTTTCCTATGTTTTTACAATACATCTATTTTTTGTTAACTATTAGTATACCAAATGATTGGTATATTAATGAATATATATATTCTCTTTAGTAGGGGAGATGGTGATGTTTCTATTTTGATGAGTGGAAATTCCACTGACCAATATTGAAATAATGAAGTCTTGTTGAATACTACTACTTCTAGGTGTTTAATCTCCTCACATCCTTGAAGAAAATAGGTATTCCATGTGGGAGAGACTGGAGCCAAGAAGTGGGTGAGTTTTTTTTTTACTTTGTCTTATTTTATATAAGACATGTAAACCAATCTTTCAAGGGTATTAGTGTATTTATATATTTATGAAATTTTGTTTCAATAGGTCAATCTTATCTTGGTATTCTGAATTTTTAATCTCCCACTATCTCACCATTGTATATTAATCTACATATAAGACAACCTGATCTCACATATGAGGTATGTATTTTTAGGTGTTTCTTTCTAAAAGTGATTACATCCACTTTTGACCATGTGAAAATTGGATGGGCATTAGAAACTCCATTAGCAGTACACTTCTTACATGATTAGAAACTCCAATAATGTACACAATAGTGGCCACTCTATGATCTATGATTTGAGGGTGTCAATTTCAATTTTCATTTTTATACAATAATACTTGGTTTTTAATTTCTCATTTGATATGGTTTATTATAATTTCCTATGGAAATAGTTTATTTGATTGTAGTTCTAGACAAGTTTTCAAAAAATTAACTTTCGTATTTAGTGTCTTTGATTCCAGGTGATGACATAAGTCTTCCTTCTAGTATGTTTTAATTTATATACTCATTTCCTTTTTTATCATTCATATTCTATATTGTTATATGTTATTGGATTAATAGATGTAATTATATTTTCATTATTTTCAATTATAGAATTCAATTTATGTGATTGGGCTATTTGATGCTTGATATTATACATTAAAACCTATTCATACAAAGGTGATTGTTCTCCATTTTTGATCAACATGTTTTGTTGCAATCTTGTGCTCTTATACACTTGAATGCTAGCAATCAAGGGAATCTAACAGTATATAAATCTCTAGGAAATTCATAGGTTATTTTATTCACCCTTTTAAGGAGATTCTGTTAAGAATTCATGCATGAATATCTCAAATCCATTCTGGTCAAATTATAGGACATGAAAAAACCTAAAATACATAATGACATAGTGTTTCATGAATACCAGGACTTTTATAGTTTTTGAATGATTATAACTTAAACTATAACTTCATTTTATATTTAATTATACTGCCATTTATTTTTCATTTTATATTTCACTTTATATTAGATCATGTTGCACTAAAATTGGAGTTTAGATTCCTGATTTTATAACTGTTTCAATATAACTTGATGTTGTTGTTCATATTGAAATTATATTGCATTATCATCTATTAGGATTGAATTTCTCTTGTATATTATATTATCATGAATGTTGTTTTCATATGCAGAATGCAATTTCCTTCAACAAGCAGGCATTATCATTCATGTTCATAAGTGAGTTGGTTAGTAGGTCTTCTCCATCATGTTCAAACATTTCCACAAGATTAGTTACTTCATCCTCAGATATGTCATTTCATCGACTATAGTTTCACATATCCATGGTACATGAATGGAGAAACCAATTTGGGTTTAGGCCTTCAAGCCTCCAACCAAGTTGATTTGTGGTTCTTTCATGTAGTATTTATGCAGGATACATGTTTGTTTTTATGCACATAAGCACACATATATTTTATATTAGTTTTTTATACTCTACAATATTAATTATGATTTCTTTGGATTATTTATTACTTTATTTATTCTAGGAAAAATATAGGCAAATTAATCACAAGAAATATGCATCCAAAGTACTCTTATGGTTCCCTTATACTCAATGGAAACATGTTGCCATGTTTATTACTTCCTTTGTACCATAAATAAAAAATGTATGGTGAGATGTCTTAATGGACATCATATTGACATCAGTCAAGCTAAAGTTCAATATGCACTACTATAATCACCCAATATAAACAAGATGTGGTGGTTCCTACTCTGAAGACCAATGCTACTAAGGGACTAGTGTTGACCTGCTTGAACTGTCAAGGTGTGGACATGAAAACTATAGCACATGTTTGGGGTTTTAAACCCAAAAATAATTGTCCATTTTTAATTTCATTTATTTCATTCAGTTATTTTACTATTTAATAACATTTGTTTTGGGTTTTTTGGGTAGGAAAAAAAGAGGTAACGCACCCCATTCATCTATTAAAGATTGAATCACGCTATTGTTTGTAGCATAACAAAATATCCAGGGTTGTGTTTCTTAATTTTTTTCAATGTTTTTTATGTTTTTTCCATCCACATTAATGTGTATAATATAGATTTACCATTTACTGTGATGGTTTCTCTAAAATAAATTTAAGGTGTAGTCTTCAAGTAAGTGATATCCAAGATGTTATTTACTGCTCTTTGTAATGGAAATTTGTGAGAATATTCTGGTAAATATCTCCTTGGTTTTTTCACTCCACTAATATTGTTGTTCCCTTCTAGAAAACTATTCAAAAACTCTTATTGAACTTGAAATTTTTAATAAGTTCATCCATACAAATTATTTTTTGAATATCTAATTTCAGATGTATTTTTTTAATATTTATTTTAATTATTTTATTCTGAATAAGGTTCACATGATGATGGTTGATGGGGCATGGTGTTTAGATGGTCAGGAGTGGGTGGTTGCAAGTAACAACCACCAGTACATAGTATGGAAGCATACTGAAACCTCATATACTCCAAAAACTAGAGGTTAATGATGCTTTTGGGTTTTAGTAACCTAATGATAATAATTAAAATAATAATGTAGTCACTCCACTACATTCAATGGAGTTAGAACCTTGGCCTCGAAAAATGATCCCAACATGAATGACTCAACAATAAGGTGCTTTATTATTTTATAAATTTTCATTTTTTGATTCTAACAAATCCCCTCAAGAGCATATATCACACTAACACATAAATTTTGATTGGCTCCAAAACAAACTCAAGATTCCATCTATGATACTAATAGATTTTGATTATTATATGTAGTAGATGTTGTAGTGTTGCTGCATTACTGCTGATAATGCCATGGGATTATGGAATAAAGCATATGAGCCATCATTGCAGACATTTTATTATAGGTATTTTCATTCTTTATGTGACCGAGGGAAAAAAACTAACAAAGGGCATTCTTAAATGAAATTAAAAGTTATGCTTCATCTTTTCCCATCTTGTTTATTGCAATTTATGCATATTTTTCTGAACCAAAAAATGAATAAGAAAGTTGTGGAATTCGCTACATGTGATTCCTCCAGGTATTCAAATTTTGGGCACGTATATTATTTAAGGAAACTGATGATGAAATCTATTGCATGGTATATTATCATCTTGTAAATGGTGACATCTTTATTCAAATATGACATGAACTACAACATTAATAATATTCATGATCCCATTCAATATTTTCATTTATTATTTTTAATTATGCTCAGAATGTTTTCATGATTTCCCAATCAGCATGTTTTTTGTTTTCTTTCTTTTGGGTCCACAATACAGATGATGTTTCACCCGAATGTTGTTCCGTATTACAGGAGTCATTTCACTGAACATTTTGAAGCTACTCTTCAATTTTCATTTCATTAGTCAGGCACTGGCCATCTTAATTACAATATTTCATTAGTTATCACATATTATTTAGTTGTAGAAATAATTATATTTACTTGAGCTGATCATTTTTATCACGATATGTATTCCATGTGGTGGAGACCAGAACCAAACAAGAAGGTGTGTTTTTACATTGTCTTCTTTTATCTAGGATAGGCAAACCTATCATATGGGGGGGGTATTAGTGTATTTAGATATTTATGAAATCAGAACATACTAGGTAAATCTGATCATTGTATTCTGAATTTGATATCTCCCGCTATCTCACCGTTGAATATTCATATACAAATAAGACAACCTGAAATCACTTATGAGGAATGGATATTTAGGTCTCTCTTTCAACAAGCAATTAGATATACATTCCCCTTCTGAAAATTGTATTGCAATTTTATATAAATCCTAATGTTTAATGTTATCTACTATTAAATCCAATTGAATATATTGTGCATCACTTAGATAAAAACACATAGGAAAGAGGATGTTTTGAGTTAGTTTATTGATAAAATTGGCCAAACTATTCACTTATATGAATATTTCATATCCAAAATAGATTTTTTGAAATGGGTTAGAATTTGCGTTAATACTTGAATTTTAGGTTTTTCCTTTCCGTTACATGCTTTCTGGATTTTGAATCTAATCATTAATTCTTATTTCATTATTTTGTGGAATGAAAGGTTTCTTGCCTAAGAGGATATTTAAGTAGTTCCCAACAGCAAGAAAGTTAACATTCATTGTTAAATCTATATGATTATCATACTATATCATCCAACCTTTTGGTTCTAACTCACATATTTCAAGTCCAATGAAGTTCAGTCCTCAATTCCTAGAGGATGACTAAAACTTGAAAAATAAATGTGTACTTTCTCAAAGCTGGCAGTGGCCTCTGATTTTTTATGTATATTGTTTTGGGTGGTTGGTAATTAACTTCAATGTTTTATATATATTATACCTTTTACCTATGGACAATGATCTTAACATCGTAATAAGGGTAAACAACAAATACATTTCAAAGGCGCACAACCAAGGAGTGGTTGTTAGCATGAATATTTGAATGCTTCATTTTTCCATTCAATTATGAATTAATTTGATCTTTATTCAATGAAACCAATGATCAAGGACCTCTCTTTATTTTATCTTCCAATTATAGAAAACAATTTCAGAAAATAAAAAAAATTAGATAGTTTCATATTGTGGGTTTAAATAGCTCTGCTTATATTGATTGAGAAATTCTTATTTTATAATATTATATCCATTTATAACCACTATTTTTTACAATGTTGTCTAATATGAAATTATAGTTTAACATTAAATTTAGGTTTTAACATTCTTATATATCATTAATATGATTGAAATTATATAATTTTTATTGTAATCAATATCATAGAATCTAAAATCGTGGTCTATGCATTATATAAATTTGTATTTGTTATCTAGGGCTATAAAGTGTTTCAAATCTGAAATCTATGTGTCAAAATTCAAACAAATAACACTGTATAAAATTTGTAAACTTTTTATAATTATTAGTTATTTTCTATTAGTTCTCAATTAATGGGTCACACATATCATATATTATTGTCATTTCTATTTCCACATAACTAGATTTTTTTCATTCAATTTAAATTCACATCAATTTATTTACATCGATTTCATGTGTTTTCTAAGATGGTGGGTGAGTTGGAAAATATTTTAACAATGATTAAAGTAGTACTAAAGAATGAAAATCCATTTTGGAGTTTATCACATTCAATACAATGTATATTGGTAATGGTTAGGGAGGAGGAATTATAAAGCTTCAAATAAAACATGAAACATACATATGCAAGATGTTAGGAGACTCAAACATTCGTTATTTTTCAATTAGTATGTTTAATAATTTGTTAGATAGATCTATCAAGAAATTGTTTCTGACATGATATTCCTCCTATGAAATTATTCATCCTTCACGTTAAATGTTTTTGATAAATCCTTTTTAAGCCTGAACGTACCTATATTAAGACATTTGATTTATTCATTTCCAGAATTTGAATTATTCATATCAATCAGTTTTTCAATGATGTATTTAATTTTTATTTATTTTTCAATATTAAATTTTATTCCGAAATAATTTTATTAAATATTTTTTATTATTTTTACGATGTATTAATAATTTTTTCAACCTATATTCCATTGTTATTTTCCATTTTTAGTCAAAATTACTCTTTCTTCTCAACTTTTATAAATATTAATATCTTATTAAATTAAAACAATTTAATCAATGACAACGTGAAATAGCATGGGTGAGTACTATTATTTATTATTTACATCAATTATACTCATTTTTATACCCATCCATATAATGAAGTGTTGAATAACAAACTACACTACGAAGTGGACATGGTAAGCCTTACGTTCGTACAAATGTTGACTTTGTCATTATTAGGATGGATATAATAATTAATTTGGTTGTACTATATTTCATATAAAATAATTATATTAATAAGGTACCAATATTGGTACTTTTGTATTTAAACAATAATGAATGTGGAAGTGGAATAAGAAAAGAACTTTGAATGTGGTGAGGAAATTTTTGCCACTTTTTCGGGTGCTTCCTTTTGATTTAATCAAAAGAACTTCTTAATATGGATTTTTGATAATGTTATAGCCTCTATATTTTTAGAGGGTAGTTGGGAAGATATTTTGGAAATGGTTGGCCAAGAATAATGTATTTTTAGGTGTGATTTTGAGAGAAGGAGAAGTGACCATTTATAAGAGCAGTGAGGGTCACTTTTCGAAAAGTTTGAAATATTATTTTATTGTTAAATAATTTTCGGTTTAAAATGGCTTCAAATGGATTTATATCAAGTATAAGATGATTATGGGTCCAAATAATCTCAACTAATAGGTTTTAGACATGTTTAGGTCACCATATTGACCATATCTTTTAGAATTAATTCTTATTTAAATAGTTTAACTTTTACCATGTCTTCATGTATATTTATATTACATGGTTAATAAACTAACTATAAAATTTCAATAAAACCTAAAGTCGTTAAATAATGACATATATATCATTATATTAGTACTTTGGAAGAATCTTATAATTTCAGTAATATTATATCATATAATAATATAGTATTTTTTTTAAATACTCATTTATTCCAATTTTGGAACTATTTAGTATTTGGTTTTTGTGAAAGTCGAAAATACTTTATTACATCACAAATATTCATTAAATAAACATTAAAATGTCATATTAAGCTATAAAATTCGTGAAATTATTCAAATTTCTCAATTTACATTGATTTTGATATTTATTATATGAATTATTTTAATCATTTATTAATAATGAAATTACTTCCTCATCATTGTGTAACAAATTTATTTAATTATATAATGCCTAAAAATTATAAATAAAATACCATGATGTAGGATATCTTTTTATATTTTTAATTAAAAGTTATAGTCAAATTTATATATAGTATAACCATAGATTAAAAATGTTCTAGTTGTTAACCATTGGATTTAATAATTTCAACCTTACTTGAAATTAAATAATAATTAATTTCATAATATAATCCAAGTGGATTAAAAAGTATCTTATTTTATTCCTATGGTTTATTTTGGTCTAAATAAAATTATCTAATAGAATTATGAAATTTCTTAGGGTAATTATAAATACAATTTTACCTTTAATTGCCCTATTTACATTTTACTATGGTAAGTAAAATTCAGAAGTTACAATTCACCAAAAAATATTTTCATCTTATAGAACCACATTTTACATTTTGATGTCAATCGTGTATCTCATATTTTTTATATTAACTATCATTATCGGTACAATTATTTTTTATGAAAATATTTAAATGTGCCTAGAAGGTGGGTAAAAGATGGTAAAAAGTTCAACAAAATAATATATATATATATATATATATAAATTCTTATTATAAAATGACTTCATTGTTTTTAATTAGTCTAATATAGGTATTATGTATCTATTTTTACTTTAATATAGTTTTAAATTAAAAGTAATTATATAAATAAAAAGTCATTTTTAAACAATAATTCATCAAAAATTTAATGTTATTAGAGAAATACCAAAAATACTCTCAAAGTTAATTTTTTATATTCCAAATTCAAATATGATGCCTATTTTACAAAATTAAAAACATAGAAATTTTATTAATTAATTTATAAAAATATATTCATGAGGTTAAAACTAGAAAGTGGGTTATTTAGAAGAAAAACATTCAAAAGATTAATATGTGTTTATGTACAATTTAAATGTAAAATTACATCTAATGAATAACATTGGATTAAATGATAAAAATATAATTTAATTATACTTTAAACCCATTCAAATGTATAATTTAACACTTTAAATTATTTGGAGTAAAAATTTTGTTTTCAATTGAAATTTAGTATTTTTCATTATTCATCAAAATAAGAACATTATCAGAAAATCACTAAAATTTTATCTAAAATAAATTTTTATGTACCACTTCTAAATAAGATGTTTATTTTTCCAAATTGAATATATTACAGTGTTAAATATTGAATTAAAAATGAGATCTTCATATAAAGGCGGCAAAATTGCAATTTTTTAAATATATTTCTTTTATCTGAAAAATTGAATTTGTTCTTATATTATATCTTAGAAAAAAATAATATGGATTTTAAAATTATATTTAGTATATAAAATTCAAAATATAGTTAATAATATTAATAACTGTTTTCTAAAGGGACAGTTTAGTTTGTCGTGGTGCACATGAACTCTTTGTTTCATGTAGCACAAGCTATTGAATTACTTTAAAGAAAATAACATACAATGAAATCATGGGGTGTTATAGGTATATTATAAGGTAATAATTATTTTAGAAATTGATGGAGAGTCTATTTTAAAAATTGAGATTCAAAATGAAATTATGGGATTTGGAAAACAGAAAAAAAAAATTAGACTATGTTGAGGTTCCGAGAGATGCCTTGACCATCCCTTTATATTCCAGGATCATAGGGCATCAGAATGTCCAAAACGATAAAATATGGGAGAGGACTAAAGTTTTTATGAAACTGTATAGGACACGAGGAGAAACTGTAGATGGATTTTTCTTTTCAACATGAGGATGCACCATTTGACTATAGTCGTGCGGGTCAGGGTATATAGTCATGTGAGGCACTACAGTTTTTAGAGAAGGTTTTTCACTATCTGTGCATGGTTTTCCCACCATTTTTCAAAGTATGCTCTCATAGTTACACATAGTAAATATGTGTACACTATTTAGTTCATGGTTAGCACACTTTCTCAAACCATGTAGTAAACTCATGCGATGTGTGGTTCTTAAATATTTGGAGCAGCATGGTTGGTTCTTGGTTTGGACAAACCTTGTGTCCAAATGGTGCGACCCAGTTCATAAGGGCTAGTTATACATTTTTCCATTAATGATATTTAACCACCACATTATTTCTTTCTTATTCACCATTTACATTAGGCTCTACCAAGCTCCTGTGGGCTCCACATGTTTCATTTGCTATTCATGGTGTTATCTCCCTCATCCAATGACCGGTTCGAGCACCATTGGGAGCATTGGATAGCTATAACTAGGATCTTGATTCCTATTGTTTCGAATATAATTTTCACTTTTGATATAATTTTCTATGTTGGTTTGAGATCATTCTCCCCATTTTCTAGGGTGGATGTATATTTCTCTAATTTCTCTCAAAGCAAACCAAATCAATCCTAGATATTGGATGAGTGAAGCATCCTTTGAAAATGGTGGTTGTTTTATATCTCTTTCCAAATGTTTCCATTGATTTTTATATATTTTTGTCTTGTCTTATGATGGAATTTTTCATGTGCTTCCATAAAAATGAGTTCTTCATATCAATTTTTTATACACATTATTTATTACTCATTTTGATTATAATAAAAAATTATAGGATGACGACCTGAATTATATCAACCCATTAGAGTGAGTCTTCATAAAATTCATTTCATTATTAAATTTATAAATTTCATAGAATTTATTTTATGAATTTGAATTAGATTATGAATGGAAGATCCCCCATAATTTAAAACTCAATTAAACCAAAGAACCTACTATGTTCTTGTATTGACTTATATTTGGAATTTCCCATGTGGGTCATTTCCAAATTAATAATGGCACCATATAAGTGCTACATTGATACATGAAATTGATTTTTTATGTTTGGTTTCTTTGAAAAATAATCATTTTGGGTTAATTGAGTAATTCCTCTAGAATTTGATGCTTGGTTTTGGTAAATGAATTTTTTGTTAACAATGTAATGTTTTATAATAAAACCCCTCAGATGTGGTAAGTATTCTTCTAAAGTAAAAAATATTGATTGTTGATTTAAATATTTTTTGGACTTATGTAATTGGGTTGTTAATATGAATTCATGTTATTTCTAGATATATGGAATGCACAATAAATGGCATAAAATTATATTCTGAATTGGATTGAATAAGGGGGAAATGCCTTGTGATTAATTGTTTCGTAGACCAACCACCTTCTAAGAGGATTGGAAAAGCATGATTATAATTTAAAATCACATTTATAAATAATATGATTTTCTAAATTAAATGGAATTGAATTTTTTGTTTTGACCATGCCACTTGCCATATTTAAATATGGAAAACTTATGTGTGTTTTAATAAATGCTATGCACTTGGTAATATTAAGCTTATATATTATCTTTAGATGTGATTCTATATTATTAATGTTATTATTCCTTTGATATAGGATGTGGAATGATGGTAAGGATTCTATTGGCCATAATGATTCATTCACCCTTGTATCGGGTATTGAGTATGATGACTCACAACATTGACAATATTTGGAAAGTGTGAATGACACACCACGTCACTTTTTTAGGTGTTGGCATGATGAAAAATTCACAATTTCAAGTGTGTGAATGAATTATCTCATTAATTTGGAGTTATAGAGATTTTATCTTGTTTATGAGCTTATTGGCTGGTTCAAACTTGTTAGGGATGCCTAATATACACCCTGGTTTATCCATCACCAAGTATTCTAGGTATATGAATACATATAACCACACATGTGTAGTCAATATAGGTTTATAAAATATATAACTTCACTATATAAATAACTTATTACTATATATATTGTTACAGATCAAATCATCATTCTGCTCATGAGCTAAGGAAGGTATAAATGAAAGGTTTCCTTTAGGAACATGAGTTGGAAGGAATCTATTATTTCAAAAAAATTTATTATTTTTTTATATCTACACAGTACCTTACCTTATATTCACGAACTACATTTTGTTACAGCCACCATTGGTGGTGGCCTACTAGGTTTTCATCTCAAACCATACTCAGGCCACTGTTGCACTGGGGTACCCATGAAAATCTCATTTTCCCATGATAATGGATTATTACTTGCATTGTCATGCTTGTAACTAGGAGTTAGGAGAAAATGGTTGAGTTGGATCTTAATATTATCTTGGGGTTATCCCTCATATATTTTATATCTATTATTTATTCATTTATTTCATTATATCATGTTCTCTACCGAATTTCTACTAATTCAGTTTATGTATCATCCTCTATATATGAACATTGTGTTGAATATGGGCATTGGCCATCTATTATTTAGTTTATAGTATTATTTCACTACTCTATATTTAATTTATTATATATTACTCAACTATAAAGTATTTATTTTCTGATATACAACATTTCTACTCTGATCGTGAGGCTATATTATCCACATTATCAACTCCTAAGACCCTCGCAGCTAGTCAAAGGCCTCTAGAATATGGGGAGGGACGTTTTAGTAAATTTGGATATCATTTTAGCTATATATATTATAAGAAGTTGGTTTGAGAAGTCAAAATGTGGTATCAAAGGGGTTTTATCCACTGTCTCGATGTTTGGGGAAAACATATAGGAGACTCAGAATGTTTTGACACTTGGTAAATAGTTATTTGTCAGATTGATCACCCCAACCATGGGAAAAATTCAAAGTGGTTAGTGTGGAGATTGTTTTTCATATTTTTTTCTATTAGTGTTGATTATTATTTAACCTTCATTGAATCATTTTCTTTTTTCTACTCACTGATAAATAAAATTTATGGCATTTTACCATAGACTTATATGGAAAGGATGTATCATTATAGGCACATGTTGATTGACAAGTGATGCATATTCAATTCCATCTAGTTTGATGTAAATGTTTCCTACCAATTATTATCATGTTCCTTGTGTGCTTTTAATCCTCGTTTTTCTATACCATATTAGGTATATTAATGATATGTGTGGATTTTTAACTATTGAGATAATTATTTGGAATATTTATTTATATAACATTATTGGGTGATTTATTTAGCATGTTAATCTCTTGCCTTGTTTGGGTAAGGGTATTCCATGCTACCAGATTATTTTGCATTTCATACCTATGTGCCATGCTAATGTTCTTATTATCATGTTCCTTGATGATTACTATATGTGATAACATGCTATGTTTTAATTTTGATATATAATTGGTTTTATGGGATGAACATATTTGTTTCGATTAAATGGGATCAAAGTTTTAGTTGTAACATGTATGGGCACCTTATATTTGTGGAAATGAAACCCGTGTATTCGAATCATAACTAGTTTTTTTTAGATCTAGAAAATAGTTGTTAATATAAAAAAGATGTTAAAATTTTGGTTCTAAAGTGATTTGGTTTCATTTAAATGGGATCTAGTCTACTATTAACAACGTGTATGTGCACTTTGTAGATTGGGATATTGCAACCCATATAATAAAACCATTATATATGACCACGATATATTTTGTGATGGTAAAAAAATTAAATGTTTTTTAATTTTGATTTTAAATTAATTGGTTTCATATGGGACCCTTATGTGACTCAACCATGGTAGGATGGTTATGGTCTTTAAGAATATCAGATAAAACACATTATGGGTAATTTAAGAAAAAGAAATGTGGATGGTTTAATCTATAATGTATAGTTACTCCATCACACTGGAATGAAAATATATATGATTAATCTTCATGAATTCCCAACTGGACCCAATTAGGTCATTTGGGGCATGTTTCTTATGAAATAACCCTTTATTGGTGTGTTTAATCTTTGTAATGAAACAAATACTATTGGGTTTCATTCTAATGAACCAAAGTTGGCTTAATGGGACCCTGATTGGTCACCTCATCTATTAAAAAAATTATAGGAAAAAATTACAATTACATCAAGATTTAAAAAAATTATTCATGATTAAACATGTATTTTAATAAGACTTACCCATTATTTTTGATGTATTGGTTAAATTTATCACCACGTTATTTTGTCCAATAATTTGTACTTAATCATATAAATTAAATATTCATAATGTTTAAATATTTAATATGAATTATCTAATAACATAAAATGGAAACATATAAGGTATCCATGTTTGAAACCCTCGTATAAGGGAAATTTAAATATCACTTGAGTTTCTATAGAATGGAAAAAAAATCATTTTCCATAGGAATTTTATCATTAACAGGTGATTAAATGATAGGTGTATGGCCAAGTGAAATCTCGTTGAAGTGAAGTCATTATTTGGGTTTCTCTGATGATTTTATTAGGGGTTAGCTGGAGGTTAGTGGCACCGATAGAGCCTAACTTCACTACAAAATGATGATATCTTTATGATGTATGGTACCATTCGAGTGTCATTGTCCCAATTAGGAATCTTAGATTCTGTAAGACACTCTTGTTTAATTGGATGGTTGGTGTATCCTTGACCCTTCATAAGGGAGTAATTATCAATTAATGCTCAGTTTTAGTAAGTTGACATGCTTGGGGAATGGTCGGCAGCTTAGTAGTTCACATTACTCTCCCTTATTCTTTAGTTATGTATGAAATGGTACTTCATCATCATGGTTAATTGTTGTATATGACAAAATCACATTGGGATCAATAATTTGTACATACCACTTGATACTTGGATTCATAGGGGTAACATCCTATTGATAGTATTGAGGATGTATCGTATTTATTATGAACCTCGAGGTGGTGTGCATTCATATACACAGAACATTTTGAGTTGATAAATGTTATAACAATCTTTGTTGAGTTTGGTGAAATCATTGAATCTTGTTCTATTAGGTACATTCTCAGGTCATCCCTAGGGTAGAGTGACATTGGAGTTTAGTAATAATGTTCATCCCAGTGGCCTTCATTTTGTTCCATGATAATTGGGGTATTTTTAAACTATTTTAGGATGGTTTGTATTTTATACGAAAATTTATGATGTTTGTGATCACGACCCATAAATGATTCACTCATGAATTTATGGTGAATTTGATCTAACATTATTATGGGTGGATCATCTATATCTTACTTTTAAGACTATGACACTCTTATGGTGGGGATTGACTCATTACTTTTAATGAATACATGTCCTTATATATTTAAGGTACACAACTAAATAATACCATTTGAAAATAGATATTGTTGTTTTTGAGTTTCTATGAGGCTGGTTAGTTTAGTAACATGTCAGTTCTTGCTTAGTAGTAAGACATTGATGTGGTTGGCTATGGAAATAACCATTGAGAAAAACATTTGGTAATTTTTATATATTTTTTGTTATGTTTTAGTGATCACGTGATAATTTCAGTTGTAAATACATGTCATCGTTTCATGAATGTGCATTGGATGGTGATGTAGAGATTCCCCTTTGAAGTCAACCAGTAGTGGTTAGATTGTTCCTCATTAAATTTTTTGAGTATGGTTTGTTGGAAACCATACCAAGCACTTCATCATGTATGTGATAGAAGTGTCTCAAATATTTCTTATAATCTTTAATATCATATTATTTTAATCATTCTAAATGTCTACAATTTCTATTCACTTGACATTATCCTTTATGAACTAAGAGAGCATCATTTATATTCTAAGGTAAAAGCTTCAAATCTCATTCATTTTCAATAGTCATGATTTATCAAATCTACATGTTTCATAAGTGTGTCTTATAAGGGAATGGTTAAAAATAACAGATACATGGTTTCCCATGTACAAATGCCTTGGAAATTATTTTGGACACCAGATGTTTTCCTATGACTTGGCAGCCAGGTTGATGTAGTTCTGGGCTCAATAAATTATCTATGGTGGACATCATGGCCTTATACCTATGCCTCAATTATAATCATGTTTTATGGACTTCCTTAGGATAGTTTCTTAAACTATGAGGTAATGAATACTATGTTATACTAACTATTTTTTCAAGATCAGAGGTGATGTTTAAAGGGTGAATATTCTAGTGGGCTAGATTTGGGTTTCACCATTGTTTTTACTGGGTCATGAATGGTTATTTTGTTATGTGATGGTTTGATTAGAGAATTTCCCCAGAATTAATGTATGGACATTAGTGAAAGTGATTGCGAAAACATGAGATTACATGGAAGAAGGAATTATAGGGTAGTTTGTATTAATTTGGTTTTCTATGTTGAGTACTATGATAATGGTTTTCCAGATGTGGCTTGAGATGTTCTATTTTGTCTTAAGGAATAATATCATTGATGAAGCATTTCAATTACATCGACTTTTATAGACTAGTGCAATATGTTTTTGATGGGGATTTTCATGAATATTTGGCTCAATTAGGCTAAATGAGTTTGGTGGGGAATCAACTATTTGACTGATTCAAAATTATGCATGGAGCATCCCAATAACTCTTAGGGTGTTTTTTCTAAGAAATAATTATGGTGAAGGTATAGTGTATTGGAATTGAATAGTTTATATTTAATAACCAATTATGGGAAAACCATTGGATAGATGTTTAAAGATATGAAAACATGATATTGTCTTAAATAAATCAGGCTTGGGTAAGCTCTATTTCAATGTTTCATTTATAAAATGAGAATTGTATTGGTTTGTGATGATTAATGATTCAGAAACATTAGTAATTATTGGAGGTGATTTGTGATTTTGAAAATTTTAAGTGACCATTTGAATTATACTTAATGACCCATGTAGCTCAAGTGATGTATCTTTTGTTTCCCCAAGGCTTCTCAAAGATGAGATGTTCAATGATGTGGTAATTAAAATAAAACTTTTTTTAAAAAGGTAGAATTAAAAGGGAATTTGAATTTTGTAGTTTGGTGGATGGGATGTTTTGAAAACAAAATTTTGGAATCAAATTCCAATAGATGGAAGACTTTAAAAGTTATACTTGGTTAAAGGGTTGAGATGTGCCACAAGGACTCTAGAAAATTCCTAGAGCATAAAGCATTGGAAACTCCAAAAACAGAGAAGATGGAACATTCCCATGGTTTGTTAAGAACTATAAGGATCTCAAGGAGAAACTATGTGGGTAACATTGGGTGTTGTATCAGGTAGTATGGTCTGACTGATGTCATGTAGGTTCGGGATCATGGCCATGTCAAGATCATTATTTTTAACAGACAGTGCACATTGGTTGTACATGGTTTATCAAATTGTCCGGCTCTGTCCGCATGATTAGAGCCATATAGGTAGTATGTGTGAACTATTGGTTGCATAGTTATTGTACAATCAGCCAAATCGTGTGGGAAAAATTTAAGGGGTGTGGTTCTTAAATAGTTTGATCCACACGGTTTGGTCAAATGTTTCATCTAAACTATGTGACCTGGTTTTTAAAGGTGATTTTCCCTTTTTTTCTTTATGGTCATTAATCCTATGTTTTCTTCTTTATTTTTTATTCTCCATAAAAGTGAGGCCCAAGATTTATCATGTGGGTTCTTCTTCCTTCCTCTGTTACACATGGTGTTATATCTTTCATCTGATGACTGATTGAAGTTGAGTCAACTGCATTCGATAGCTATAGGTAATATATTAATTATTCTCACTTCCTATTGAATTTTATCTACTAACATGTGTTGCTATATTGGTGAAAGAATATTCTCCCTATTTTCATATTGGATATTAATTTCTCTGATTTCCCTCAATCTTAACCAAATCAATTGTCGGGTGGAGTCTCAATGGTATAAGTAAATTGTTCAATATAACTTTCTCCATGTTTACATCGATTCATCAATATTTATATTGTTTCATGTGTGGTTCTTGGTCATGTGTTTCCCTAAAAATAATTTCATCTTCCCTATTTTTATGGACAATTTATTACTACCATTTAGAATTTCAATGTAATTAGAGGATGAATAACTCAACCCCATCCTCCCCTTTGGGTGTGCATACATGAAATATCATTATTTATTTAATTATTAATATTCTTGGAATGTTTTGTATGAATTTGAAATAGATTTTGAATTGATTTTACACAATAAGAAAATTACTAATTAAACCAAAGCCCCTCCTATGTTCTTCCCTTGACTTATATTTATAATTCCCCATATAGACGGTTTCTTAATTGATAATGGAACTTTTTAAGTGCTACATTGAACTATGAAATTGATTTTCCATGTTTGGAAAGTTTCTAATTTTATTTGGGTTAATTGAGTTATACCTATTAAATAGGATACTTTTTTGTGCTAAATGACTTATTTGGTATCAATGTTGGGTTTCATAATAAAACCCATTAGATAAGGTGCATTGTATTATAAACTTAAAATAGGTGATTAGTGATTTAAAATTTTCTTTCCTTATATAATTTTAGTCTTTTTATACCTTCATGTTATTTCTAGATATGTGGAATACATAGTACATGGCCAATAAAGATATTCTTAAAAGGATTTAATAAGGGGGAAAGACCTTTATTTTGATTAATTGTTTCAAATAAAAACTACATAATAAGTTATTAGGAAATCCTAGATTATAATGTTAAATCATTTGAAAATTTATATGGTTTCTTTAAATGGTTTAGTTTAAATGGTATTGAATTGGGTGGTGTGAAAACTCATCTGTCGATATTTAAATGATCAAGGCATATGTGATTTTTAATAAATGTGATGACCTTTTGTTATATTGGTCTTATATATTATATTAAAATAAAATAACATATTATTAATGTTGTTACTCCATTGATATAGGATGGGGAATAATGGTAAGGGATCTGTTGGGAATGATGATTCATGCTGCCTTACATCGGGTGTTGAGGAATATGACTCACACCATTAAATCAATTTTGAAAGTGGTAATAAAACACCATATTCAATTTTTTGTTATTTAGAATGATAAACCACAAAAACTCTATAATTATAAGCAATAAGACTCTCATTAATTATGATATTAAGGTCTTATACCCTTTTCTTGAGCTTATTGGCTCCTTTAGACTAGTTATAGATGCCTGAGTAATGATCTAGTCATACAAGAACCTAGTATTCTAGGTGTATGGATACTTACATCCACACGTACTTAGTCTGTGTATGTTGATTAAATATATAACTACACTATATATATATGTGTATATTATTACTATATTTATGGTTATCGATCAGATCATAATTTCAGAAATGAGCCAAAGTAGGTAGAGATACTATGTTTCTTTTTGGAGACTGTGTAGGCTCAAATCAATTATTTATCTATTATTTTTTTTAATCTACACATTTCCGTACCTTGTTTTCATGGGAAATATTTAGTTGTGGACATCATTTCTAGAGGACTACTATGATTTTATCTCACACCATGCTTGGACTGCCTTTACACTATGGTACCCATGAAGATTTCATGTTCATAAGGTTGTAGATTATTACATATTCTATCATTCTTGTTCCTAGGATTTAGGATAAAGGGATGGGTTTTATGCTTGGGATTCTCATTGAGTTCTCCCTCATGGCCTTTATTTTCTTTATTTATCTTTATATTACACAAAATCATATTTCGTGCTATATTTATACTATTTAGGTTTATTTATCATCATCTAGACATTCATGGATTGTTATACAAGGGAATTTCCGTTATCTTCTTAAGTTTATTTGTTTCTTATACTACAGTGTATTTCATTATTTAATTTTTTGGTTCTGTTTGTTATTTATTTTCTAATATACAATTTTTCTACAATTATCATGAGGGTATAGTATCCTCAAAATCACTTCATTAAACCCTTGTTGTTATTTTGCAGCCTCTGGTGTATATGGAGGCATTCATGAGGCCATGCGGTGACTGTTCTGACAATTGGTTTTATAGGAAGTCAACCCCATATGTTTCATGTTCCCACATTGCCACTAGAGTTAAAAAATATATTTGGCAAAGGTTTTATGGGTTAATAATTTCATCTCACTTAATTTTTATTATTAAGGAATCAAAGAATAATTTAATTTAAATTATATTTATAAATGAAGTGGTGAGGTGAAAAAAACATTATGTACCTAAATATTACATATTATGAGATAAAAATTCAATACATGTCATTTTGATCTACATTTGATCCATAATGTTTTAGTATATTAGGAAATTTTTATTCATCAACAACTAGTACATAAGAGTTATACATTATATCCCACTATGTTCTTCACAAATATCATCCTTATAATTTATATCATACATAGATCCTTTCTTCAAATCATAGGTATATGGAAACTCAATAATGAGTGTGATAAAATGATTAGTGAGGGTAAATAAGGGATATATCAATTAATGATCCTTTTTAATTATAACAAGATATTAAGGGAGTTAAGACATGTTAGGAAAATTGTAAAGACATACCCAATAGTTCATATATGACGACCATTAGTCATTTTATAAATCATGGTAGTTCACAAGACATGAATTATAAATCAATAAAATAACATGAGAAATGACAGAATAACATTGGTGTAAGATCACATCATAAAATCATGGAATGGTCCTTATCATAAAAAAATTATTTCATGTCTACCTAATGAGAAATGAATCACATCTTAAGCATGTGATAACCACCCAAGTACCTTCTTTATGATAGGGTTAACATCTCATGTACTCTTTATAGGATTCTTATAAGCACATGTGTACCATCTTTTGGTATTGGGATAACATCCCATGTAGCCTTTTATCTCAGTTAACATTAATATTTTCCAAACTAATTAGAGTTCTATAAAAAAACCCATCATTCACATAATATATTCATATGAATGATACAATATCATAAAAAAATTTATCATTTAATCATAGCTTATCTCATGGAAAATCAAATGAGGTTCATCAATATTTTATTATCATAATAAATAACTATATAGAAAAAGAATAAGGATCGTACCATAGGTTCATACCACCAGTGAATTATAAGTTATATCAAATGATGTTATCATTGATGAAAATTACTCTATAAGGTCACTACAATATTTTTTAACATAAATTCCATTTTATTTTAGAAATCAAATAATTAAAATCTAAACCATTATTGAATAATATGTGAAATGTTTATTTGAAAATAACTATGGAAAATTTTATAGGATATTAAAAAAAATATTAATCATCATATAGTAAATATATTTTTAAGTAGTGTATGATAAAACAAAGCTAATGTTCACATATTTGATAAAAAGTACCTCATTTTGAAAAATCAAAATAATTTTCCTTTTAAAAAATTATAAATAAAGTAAATAATTGGTAAAAATTAATTAATATATCTTTAAAGAAGAGTAAAAATAATAACAAAAATATTTTAAATAAAATAAGGATACAAAAGAAAAAGATGCCCAAATTAATAGATAAATAATGTAAGTTTTCCTTAAAAATATTATTTCATACCTTTAAATACTCCATGTAGGAAAATGAATAGAAAATTTATTATTTATATTAATATATATAGTACCAAAAATGTGTAATATTTTTTATAGTTATATCTTATAATTTCATCATGGTAAAATTTAAGAATAAAATATCTTAGTAAAAAGTTAGATTATAAGATAAAATTGTTACCTAATATTTTTCTTTATTTATATGTACTCTAACAATTTATGTAATAAATTTTAGTTTTTTAATAATTATTTACTTGAAAAATATTAATACTAATAATATCATAATAGATATTCATTTAACAACTTATCACCTATTCGTCAATAATTCTTTATTAAAATTAGTGTTCTCGGTGAAAACTATTTTGATTTTCATGTAATTTTCAGTTCAGTAGATCCAGTACAAATAATTTGAAAATGGTTAAATCGTATAAATAATTTTAAAATTGTTATAAATATCCTATATATTCATTATATAATTTTTTAAAACCATCCATAAAAGGTATATAATGAAAATTGAATTACACCTTTCTTAGAGATGGTGGTCCATACGTACACATGAAAGTTGGTTTCATTTTAAAATGAAATGAAATAAAAATAATATATTTAAATTTAAAAAATAATAAATATATAATAAATATCTTATATATTTATTAAATAAATCATTATATCCACTAATATGATGTTTATATGGAAAATTAATCATATTTCAACATGGAGGTGGTGATCCACATGTACGCATGAGCGATGCTTTAATTTACCATTAAACTGAAAAGTGTATGAACAATATTATTAAATCATAATAATGACATAATATTATATTTACTATTCTATATTAATTATTTTATTATGGATACGAAAAATTATTGGAAGTAGAAGAAGAAATAAAATTCAAACATCTCAGATAAAATTTATATGTTTTTTGAGTGGCCTCCTTGGGATTAGAAATTATCTCTTAGAGGATTGGTATTGAGATAATAACTTGGGATATGAGATTATGCTAATGAATGTAGTAATGTTTTGGGTTATGTATTGGATAATTTATAAAGTAAAAAATTCATGAAATGTGGTACAGAAGGTTCCCTTTTATAAGTGAGGGATATGATACACATAGAATTATTAAAACGATTTAAATATAAATAGTGACTCTCTCAAGTATATTGATTATAAATGGAAGATTAATTTAATTTAAGATAATACATGGTGTAGATATATTAAAATAAAATAATAATTTTATATGTTTTTGTGGAATTATTACCATTACCTCTATGTTTACCACCCATTGAAATATTTATTTTACTGTTTTTAGTATTCATTATGAAAAAAATGAATGATCCCTTAATAATAAATATTACATGATTATTAAAAATATGGAACCAATTTTATCAAAATCAATATAAATAGGTGGTATAGATTAATATTGAAAAAATTGTTCACAACAAAATGAAAACCCATTTCAAGATAAATGCATTTTAAAGCATGAAACTGAATTTACATACATTCCTTTCCTTATAAAAAATATTAGATAAATATTATATGATTTTATTGAAAAAATATTATCTAAATTTTATAAAAAAATATTCATAAAATATTATTACTATAAATTATTATTATAAAGACACATTGTGCACATAAAAATAGTTTTATGAGAAATTACTCTTTTTACCTTTAGTTGATTTTATCCTCATCTAGGAATTTTAGATAAGAAACGTTTTGTTAGTTATACATTTATTAATATAAATTTTTAATATATCTCAGTGAAATCATTTTTCAAAATATATAAATATTTTCTTAGAAAAAAATTCATATCATGTAAAAAAATACATTTCATTAAAAAATCTGTCATTTAATCGTTAAATGATTTTATTAAAATTGAGCTCTTATCAATACATTTTTATCATTATTACCCATTATAAATATAATTAATAATTTTTTTAACCCCATTTATACCTTCCAATCAAATTAATAGTGTATAAACATATATTATATCATGGTTTAATTAGACTCACAAGTGAGTGTAAAGCATGAAATGGAATATTTCAAGTATATTTTAATGGAAATATATTTAACATCACTTGGTGATATATTATAACCACTTTTAAATGATTTATTACATTACTATAATGACACCATGATTTAAAAAAATTACATATACAACTTATATTAAATCCTTGGTTTGCCATGTGACATCCTCGTATTTTTTATTCCTCATGAGAACTTTAACTAGGTCAGTTGTGTTGTTTTGTAGTTAATTATATATTTAATCCAAAATTTATATTGTTTGTTATTTGTACGATATATCTTCCTCTATTGGTATTTCCTCTATGTTTTATACATTTAATGGTTTGGGTATGATCTTCCTTAATAGAGATACATGTAACACATCTTGATCATTAGAGAGGTTTAGTGGAAGCATTAAATGATACAAAATCATTCTTATTAGATCAAGAATATCAAAAGGCCCAATCTATTTAGGGATTACCTTACCATTATTTTAGAATCTCAAAAAAATATTCCATGGATAAATTTATATGAATACCATCTCACTAACATTAATATAATAGACCTCTCTGACGATTATCCTCATAATAATTCTATTGACTCTATCTACCTTAATGTGATACAAAATAGACATATCTTTATGTACCATTTACTAATATTTATCAAGTCCCAATACATGTATTTATATAACATCATATCCACACATTGTTTCTCCTCACATACTTTCATAGAGGTCTTCATGATAATCCATTTGAATGCTTGTGTGAAATTTATTTTTATAAATTAATTCGACAGGAGGAAGGTGTTGATCATAACCACCATTGAAATGATGATGAAAATAGAATAGCATATCCTTTAGGGTTTTAATGGTTCTATTATATTGACTGTATATCCTAGGATGATAATTAGTACTGAAACACTGCAATGTATCATGATCATACTAAATACATTACCTGAAAATCGAGGTAAACCATTGATTTCTGGTAGATATAGTAGAATGTGGTACTCCATAAAACCTTAACACATTGTTAATGTATATCCTAGAAATATAATAAAGAGATAAATCATCTCTAATAGAATTTAAATGTGATAATTTTATATGGTGGTTGAGTACATCAAAAATAGAAATATAGACTTTAGTGGTTTTCTGGGGGTCTAATGATGATATTAATGGTGTTGGTTTCCCATTTAAATTAGGGTATGGGAAATGGTTGTAACAACCCCTGAGTCTTATTTATTTCATCCTTAACTTATTGACATATAAATCACCGAGACACATACTCTGTAATATCTCTATTCATGTTTGTTCCACCATAAATTGTCCTTTTCATCTATATATATCTTCATTCTTCATGGATGAATAGATAATTATGATATGTAAGATTAATAAAATATCACATTATTCATGTTTTTTATTCAGTATAAACACACTCAATTAGATAATCTTATTATTCTATCACAGTCATGGTTGATCTAAGGGATATTTTTCACCTTCTTTAATATCTTTACATCATTCTTTTATTCCTCTTTAATCATCACATTGATATATGGTTGAACACTAACATGAAGAAGATAATATTTTTTCCCATAAATCATTATTTTATGGTCTATCCTTTTGAAATATATTTATATTTGATCCTTTTTATCCTCATCATTGGAATTCTATCATGATCCTTTCAACTCAAATCATCAAAAACCATGTTCTCTTTTCTACAATGGTAATGTAATTTGTAGTTATAATATTTAATAAAATCCTACCATCTTATCTAGTACATATTAAACCCAATCATTGTGAGTATATATCTTAAAATTTTATAATTGGTATATATTTTACATATTTATCCATAAATATAATGCCTCTATATCTTCAAGGTAAAAATTTCTATGGTCTACTCCAAATCATGAGTTAGGTAATTTTTCTCGTAATGAAATAATTGATGAGAGGAATAATCTATAATCACATCACTCTATACAAGAAGACATCTCAACCCCTTATTAGATTCATAACTATAAATCCCAAACACTTCTCCCCAATAAATTAGACTTAGCAAAGGTGAACTAATAAACCTGATCTTTAGTTACATAAAATTTTATTCGCATTAATTAGTCTAAAGGAACCTAACTCCCTTCCAGGTTTACTTGTATAGTGGATTTTTAACCATGATAAATTATTCAAAAATAATTGATAATATTGTTCCCATATAAAAAACTACGGATCATATACACCACGGTTGATCTGGTCCAATGCTCTATAACTTCCATATTTTATGGATTTATCAATATAGCCTCGTATGATACTCTATGACATAATAATAAAACATTCAACAACTAAAATTCACAAATTGGTAAATTGTTATTATATTATATTTCTCTAAGGACTTCATTACAATACTCAAGTGATCATAAAAATATTACTTAAACTACGAATAAATAATAATATCATCTATAAAGACCATTACCAACAGATCAATGTAACATATAATGTCACTATTCTTGAAATATATGAATATAAAAAGTGAATTATTAAGAAAAAATAGAATCACTATGAATATATAATTTAAAAATCTCATATGGAAGTTCTTCTTGTGTATGTATTCACTTAATTTTCTCAATTGATAGTATCTAGAATTAATGTCAATCTTTGAGAAGTTGTGAGGTACTCACAATTGATTAAATAAATCATCAATGATGGTAATAAGTTAATAATATTTGATCACAGTATTGTTAAGTTCAAAAAAGTAAATGTAGAGTTGCGTAGATATCGATCTCTTTTAAACAAATATTAGATTCATCTCTTGGTGACACTCATGGGAAAAAGAATCCCATAACATAAATCTTATGGAATATATTCTTTAATTCCTATAACTATGCCTTGGTTATTCAATATAGAGACTTTGAAATTGGTTTTACACCATGTATGAGTACTTTTGAACCTCAAATTAATTTTTCATCGGAAAAATAGATATATATTCTATAAATAACACTAGTGCAGATAACGTTATTTACGTCACCATTTTTTACGTCGGTTACATATAAGCGAGTTGATAATCTGTGAAACGTGGTTTTTTACGTTGGTTATTTTATAACCAACGTAACAAATGTGGTGAGTAGATTTTTAACGCCAGTTATTTTAATAACTGACCTTATAAATCGCGCGTGTTCAGTTTTTACGTCGGTTATAAATTAACCGACGTAAAAATCCAATGTTTGGGGGTTTTTTACATCGGTTATTTGATAACAGACATAAAAATTAGATATCTACAAGTTTTTTACGTCGGTTATAAAATAACCGACACAAAAAACCAAAGCGTGGGGGTTTTTTATGTTGGTTAGTTTATAACCGATGTAAAAAACGTGGCTTTTGAGGCCTTTTTGACGGAATTTATTTTATAACCGACGTAACAAAAACCCACAGAACGTTTTTAACATCGTTTATACAATACCCGATGTAAAAAACTGTGATTTTTTATGTCTTTTTTACATCGTTTATAGAATAACCGATGTAAAAAACCAACATGAGGATTTTTTTACGTCGTTTATAAAATAACTGGCGTAAACAAAGATGTATCAGATGAATTTATAACATCGGTTATTATAATAAATGATTTTATAAATTTAAAAAAACAATTTATAACATCGGTTATTAAATAACCGACGTTATAAAACATTTAAAAAATTAACAAGCCTCGTGGATTGTCATTTACATTTTTTCGATCGACAGTCTGGTGGCTCGTCTCTGTCACGTGGTAAACCCTAATCAACTCGTCGATCTCTCTATGTTAAACTCGTTTTGCCTTCAATGTTTATCATATTTACTCTCCTCAGATCTATCATCTGAACTCGCATCACTCAAGTAATCCTTCCACGAATTTATTTCGTTCATTTTTTTCCCAGATAGTCTATATTTATGTTTTGCGATTTTTGTGTTTAATCTAGGTAAGATTCTTCGATTTCGATCCCTCTTACCTCTTTTTTCCCTCATAATCTTATTTATCATCCCTAGATCTATTAGACCGACTCGCAATATTCATGTAAGACTCATCTACTTTTATTTAGTTTGTTTTTTTTTTGCGAATGCCTGACATTAATGATAATTTTTGTTGTCATTGACAACTAATGACCTCATTCACCTATATTACTGCAGAGAATGGTTATTGATTAAATGTATGAATTAGGAAATGATTTTTCATGTGTTGTTGATGCTTATGTTTATCATTTTATATATGAGAATCTATTAGATAGATAATGTAATGGTTGTTGACCTCTATGGCCCTTCGATGCATCGCTATGTCTCATGATTCCAAATAAAAATGGGTTCTGTAGAGGGCTTACCCTAGTATTTTTTGAGGCCTTGGCCATGGCCTCGAAAATTTGTTTACGATTTCAAAAATTATCCATTACCTCATTATGATATTAGTTATCGAGAAAAATTGTGATCATTTGACTAGTTGAATAACAATGGTTATTTTCAATTATCATACGATCATTTAAGTAGCCATATTTAATAATATTTAATTCTGTATATTTCATGTTGAAGTATATATTAAATTCATGTGTTTTTAGTTGTTCACCATGCCTAGTTTTTTTATGTAAACCATTTTTTGGGGGGTTGTCTGGGGGTGGGGGGCTTTCCAGAGGGTTGGGGGGTGTCCAAGGGGGTGTCCAAGGGGGAGGGTGGGTGTGGGGGGCTGTCCAAGGGGATGGAGGCCTGTCTAGAGGGTTTTAGGGGTTTTCCGGGGGTGGGGGTTGTCCAGAGGTTAGGGGGTGTCCAGGGGGTGTCCAAGGGGGTCGGGGGTGGGGGTGGTGTCCAGGAGGGGTGGGGGTGATGTCTGGAGGGTTGGGGTGCTGTCCAGGGGGTGGGGGTTGTACAAAGGGTTGGGGGTGTCTAGCGAGGAGTCCAAGGGGGTGGGGGTGGGGGTGGTGTCCAGGAGCAGTGGGGGTGTTGTCTAGAGGGGTGGGGGCTGTCCAGGGGGTTGGGGGGCTATCCAGAGGGTTGGGGTGTCCAAGGGGGTTTCCTAGGTATGGTTGGGTGTGGGGGACTGTCCAAGGGGGTGGGGGCCTATCCAGAGGGTTTTGGGGGTTGGCCGAGGGGTGGGGGGCTTTCTAGAGGGTTGGGTCTATCCATGGGGGTGTCTAAGGGGGTGGGTGTTTGGGGGGCAATGTCCAAGGGGGTGGGGGCCTGTCCAGAAGGTTTTGGGGGTTGTCCAGGGGTGGGGGCTATCCAGAGGGTTGGGGGTGTCTATGGGGGTGTCCAATGGGGTAGGGGTGGGGGTGGTGTCTAGGAGGGGTGATTTTTCTCCATCTGAATTTTTATTTTAAATATGATTTGATTCTCAAGTTTACTCCATTCTCTCCAATTTTCTATCAACCATGTAGGCTCCATGGTTTTCTTTTATTCAATGGAATTTAAAACTGTTATATCTAACTATATTTTCTTTTAATAATAATATTCAATCATATTTTTTTAAATACACATAGATTTGTTTTATATTTAAAAATTGTTTTACATTCAAATTATGATTTTTTTCATATAAACTTATATTTGTATTATCTTAAAAATATATTTTTTTATAGGTAATATCGAGTCGAAGTTGGATTACGACACATCGAATGAGCAATGAATATGAGGAAGGTGTTGATGCCTTTTTGGAATTTGCTAAAAAATGTTCCAAGTAGTGACATTTTTTCTGTCCATGCCTGAAATGTTTGAATATGATGAAGTTGAAAAGTAGAGAGTTAAAAGATCATCTGATATGTCATGGTTTTAATCCGAGTCATAGACATTGGATTTGGCATGGTGAAACTAGACAAAATGTCACTGATGATGATGATTCACAAGATGGAAACTCTTATGGAATTGAAGAAATGATTCAAGATATTGTAGCAGAACAAATTGAGATAGAACCAACATTTGTGTGTCTATATGGTGATGCTGAAAAACCATTATATCCTGGTTGTACATATTTTGAGGTTTTGTCGGGTGTGTTATGATTGATTAACCTGAAGGAAAAACATGGATGGATTGACAGAAGTTTTACAGAGCTGCTACAATTGATGAAATACATTCTTCCAAAAGATAACGATCTTCCATATTCACATTACAAGGCCAAGAAAATATTATGCCCGATGGGATTGGGATACAAGAAAATATATTCATGTCCGAATGAATGAATTATATAAAGGAAGGAATATAAATTTCTGTCAGAGTGTCCTAAATGTGGGACAACACGGTATAAGGTGAAAGAGAAATCACAGGTCGATGTAGAGATTTCAAATCTCCCTTCAAAGGTATTATGGTATCTTCCTATAATTCATTATTTCAAATGTTTACTTTCTAATTCACATGATGAAAAAAGGTTAAGATGGTATGATGATGAGCGGGTTTGTGATGGAAAAATACATCATCCAGATGATTGTACACAATGGAAGAAAATTAATGCGCAGTATTCTACATTTGGAAATGAAATAAGAAATCTCATGTTAGGCTTGTGCACAGTTGGAATGAATCCATACTAAACCCTCAGTAGTACACATAGTTTATGTCCGGTTTTATTGGTAATTTACTACCTCTCTTCTGAAGTTTTTATGAAGAGAAAATATGTCATGTTGAGTATAATGATCTCTGGTCCAAAGCAACCCGGCAATGATATTGATTTTTACTTGTCACCATTGATTAATGAATTCAAACTGTTCTAGGATGATGGTATTAGGGTGTATGATTCTTATAAAATGGAATATTTTCAACAGCATGCAGTTCTTCTGTTCACTATAAATGACTTCCCACCATATGGAAATTTTTCTGGATACAGTGTTAAAGAGCATAAAGCTTGTCCAATTTGCGAACAACAGACGTCCCATTGTCAATTGCATCATGGGAGGAAGACAGTTTACATGGGCCATCAAAAGTTTTTTCCTATGGATCACCCTTATAGAAGACTAAAAAAATGCATTCAATGATGTTAAACATAATATTGATGTCATGCACGTGGAGAAGAATATATGTGATTGTTTGATTAGAACATTGTTAGATATTAAAGGAATGAATAAAGATGGGTTGAATGCAATATTCGACTTACTATCAATGGGAATACGTTTGGAGTTAGCTTCCACTCCTAAAGGAAGATGAAAATTTATTCCCCGGGCTTGTCATACATTATCGAAGAGGGAGAAAATTCGCTTTTGTCAGTGTCTTCATGATATCAAAGTTTCTCAAGTTTATTCTTCAAATGTAAAAACATTTTGTCTAATTGAAGGACTTGAAGTTGATAGGTATGAAATCACATGATTGTCACGTCATGATGCAACAAATTATACCAGTTTCATTGCGTGGAATATTGCCCATTCGTGTCAGAAATACTATGATGAAGTTGTGTTATTTTTTCAATTCATTTTGTAACAAGGCGATTGATGTGATTGCTTTGAACATTTTGGAAAAGGGTGAAATTTTTATACTTTGTCAATTAGAAATGTATTTTCCTCCATCTTTTTTTGATATAATGGTGCATTTACTGATTCATAGGGTTCGAGAAATAAAGCGTTGTGGACCTGTATATCTACATTGGATGTATCATTTTGAAAGGTAGATAAAAATATTAAAGGGGTATGTTAAAAATCCATATCAACCTGAAGCCTCCATTATTGAAATGTATATTTATGAGGAGGTACTAGAGTTTTGTACGAGCTACTTCGCTGTGGCGCAACACATAGGTTTGCCTCCATCTCGCCATGAACAAGTTAATAATTAGGGAAAGGGGATTCGTGTCTTGAATGTCAAATCATTGTCAGCTAAACAGATGAAGAAGTTAGAATCACCCATCTTGAATAAAATACATTATTCTCAATCGTATATCACATTTCATATTATTGAGTTGAAACAATGTCATCCAAAGAAGAATGAAATGTGGATTTTGAATGAGCACAACAAAACTTTTTTGTCATGGATTAAAAAGACTTTGCTTGGTATATCAGATGTATCAGAGACATTAAAATGGATAGTGTGTGGTCCATGTTTAAATGTGATAACATGGTCCGGTTATGACATTAATGGCTATACATTTCATACGAAAGCGCAGGACAACAGAAGTGCAGTTCAGAATAGTGGTGTGTTGGTGTTTGCAAAAGCAATGCATTTTTCGAGTGCTAAGGACAAAACCCCAATTTCTGCATCAAGTGCATATTATGGAGTGATTGAAGACATATGAGAGGTTGATTACATTAAAATTAAAGTTCATGTTTTTAACTGTAAATGGTTTATCGGTAACAACAATGTCAGACATGATGAATTTGAAATCACACATATTAATCTGAATAGATTAAAAGACATGACTGATTCTTTTATAATTGCAACAAATGAAAAACAAATTTTCAATGTATTAGATTAGTCAGATATGAAGTGGGTTGTTATTTTACAAGGGAAAAATAATATATTGGTGAGGATGAAGTTGATTAAGATGCTGATTTATGTTATTTCCCTACTTCTTTGGAAATAATAAGAGAACATAATGATGAGCATGTTGATGACATTGTTTGTGCCATAAGGAACGATCACGACGAAGGAATTTGGGAAATAATCAATTTGTACATTCCTAAAATTACAGGTAACATAAGTTTATTTCTTTTTTACATTTATCTTTTTCATAAATGTTAGATTTTGTATGTTTTTTGTTTATCAAAACATGTTTTAAAACAAAATAGGTAATTTTTTTTGTTTGTTTTATGTTTGTTTAGTTTACTTTATCATGTTTTCCATTACATGAATTATATATCTATTATTTTTGTTCCGTGAAAATTATATTACCATGTTTACCAGCTTTTCCATGTTTACCATGTTTACCATCTTGACCATCTTTTCCATATTTACTATATTTACCATTGTTTAACATGTTTACCATATTACCAATGTTTACTCTTACGTAACTTAGTACACTTTTCTATTTTCTTATTACAGTAGTATTAAAATATTTGAATTTGTATATTTTTAAACTAACACTTGTTTTTTTTTTGATTTTAAGGATAATGAAAGATCATTCAGTTGATCAACCACATGATTCTGGAGATGAGAATATTGGTTATACCTCTGGGGAGTAACATTCACATGCTCCTATTACAACAAAGAGTTTAAAGGTTAGTAAACATGGGTGCACACGTTTACCAAAATTATCAGTTTCCCGTACGCAGGATCAGAGGATAGTCGTTGAGTTTGATTATGATGATATTCTTAGAGGTCCAAATGCAAAAGATTTTAAGAGTTTTGTAGCAGCTCAGGCTAAGATCTGTGTAATTATTATGTATGATGACTGGAGAAGTGTGGATAAAGCGATAATCTCTCAGTTATGGGAGACGATTTTGGTAAGATCTTTTTCTATTGTTTGAATATTCTTTTAATGTTTCTAGTATATATAATATGTTTAACATCTTCTTTATCAGATGACATTTGATATTCCTGACACTGGAGGAGTTAGGAAGCAATTCTTATCATTGGCTTCCAGGAGATGGGGGGATTTCAAATCAACCCTATCATCTGATTTCATTTTCTGGTCATAGGAGTCATGACAATCCATGTCGTATATATACTTTTATAGATGAAGACACATAGAGACAGTTTTTTGAAAGTAGAAGAAAAGATTCATTTTTGGTAAGGGCAGTGTAAACTTTTATAAGATTTCTTATATAAATGATCTTATTAACGTTTTCTTAATGACTTATTATTCTTCATTTACAGCAAACAAGGAAATCTCATCAGGATATCCAATCTAAAAATGTATACCCTCATAGTTTATCTCGTAGAGGGTATGCATTATTGGATGAACAAATAATGGCAGAAAAATTTCAACAAGTAAGAGCTGAGTCTTCAAGCTCTAGAGAGGTGTCCCCTCCATCCCCTCCATCTAGACATGAAAAATGGAAGAGAGCTCGGAAGGGAAAAATAGGGCATATCGTTCAGATGAATCAAGAATCGTAGATGAGAGTATTATAAGATATATATTTTATTTATTTAAGTAATCCATTTTTTCATATAATTTCAATCATTACAGAAATGTTCAATTAATTAATATAGGACTATCTTGTGGAGCAGAGTTCACATGGGACATTTATAGCTACTAGGAGGGAGATATTTTATCGGTAGCATTGGGAAGACCCGAACATCCTGGTCGTGTAAGGGGATATCCGGCAGGTGTATCGGTAAGAAAAGTGTTTCCGGGTTGTTCAACTTCAAACATTGAGGGGGTTTATAGAAAAAAAATTGAATCCTTGGAGGCTGATGTTCATAATATTAATGCGCTGATGGAGGACAAGATTAGAGCGTCGGTGCAGTCTATGTTTGAAGACATGACAAGACAATTTCATACTATAGCTCCCAGTCCTCGACTACTGTAGAGACCCGAAACTTGATGTACATTGAAATTACATTACATTTGTGGAATACTTAGTACATAACAAAAACACACACACAAGGATCGTAATAGTTTAGTGTATTTGGAAACTCGGAACGTAATCTTCTAATCACGGTGAAAGATCTTCAACATCTCCTATAAAGATCTTCCTTTTTTTACCTAAAACCTTTCTTTATATCCTGGGGAAAAGAAAACATAAAAGGGTGAGTTCAAATGCTCAGTAAGGGTAATCAAAAGAAATATCAATCACATCGTATTCTTAAAAACATAACATTTTGGAAATCTTAACCTGCAAAAGAGAGCATAATTTCATAACATGGGATAAATCATGGCAGTGAAATGTAATCACAATAATCTTAACATAAAACATGAAACTTTTTGTCATTCACACATAATCATAGTGAATCATTTCTTGTTATTCAAGACTCATTTCCAAGACTATCTTAGTGGACAAAGTCCCTTTCTGAATCGAGTAACCCTCGTTTCAATCCTGTTTCACTGAACCGGTATAACCTACCGTTCCAGCCCTGTCTATCTCATGAGATATAAAATCTTTACCCAATTCATTGGAGGGAGATATAGGTCCCACCCATCTTATAATGAATCCTTTCTTATGTGTGCCACAAAATCATAAATCATACATCATTACATAACCCATATAATACAAATGGGAATCTTAAACATCATGACATCATAAAACAATTCATATAAGATAAAGGAATTCATAAAAATAATTTCATCACAACATAATCAATTCAATGTAATAATAGGGATAAAAACAGAACCCTTTTATTATCTTAGATGGAAAATAATTTTGATAAAATACTTGAACTTCATTCTTGAGGAAAATATCATTTCTACTTCAAAAACATTTTTCCTTTCTTAACATGTCATACAACTTTAAAATAAAATAAGTTGATTAAAAATAAAATTGAAAACTTGTAAATTATGCTTCTTGGAAATAATTTTTTAAAAATCCATTCATGCCTTATAAGTTGAAAAAAACATTCTTCATACTTTTGTCCGAAAAGTCAAAAAGTACCTCGTACGGAAAACGACAAAAGATTCCTTTCATATCTTTTACTAAAAACTCATTGAAAGGTAAAATTGTATATAAACTATTGTAGAAGGATATAAATATTACATATTGAGGAAACATGGATGTGGATGATAAAATACACCCCAGTAAAAACTTACGAATAAACAATCTCGGATAAAAATGAGATTGTGATATTTCCCTTACCTTAGGTCCGACTTGCTTTGTAAGTGTCTGAACCTCATGTATAATGATTTTAATCATGTTATTGACTTATTACAGAATCATATTCATTGTTATTATATCATATATGGTCCACTTATGACTTTATATTACCCGTTCTTTTGTAAATTCTTGTTAAAGTAGCGTTTTGGGTAAAATCGTCTCATTTGTCGTTCGTGTTTTTAACTTGTAATTATTCATATGATTACTTAGATCATGATTACTTAATTCCAGAATATAAAACATGATTTATATATATATTCATAATACACATATACAATAAATCAGTAAATGGAAAGAAATACACCGTTCATGGAGACGGTAGTCCGTACGTACGCATGAACGCTGTTTTCGTTTCCTTATTGAATTGAATGAAATTAAGTAGATGACATACATATAAATATAAATAATTACAGTATCATTATTAGGTCATATATTTCATTAGTACTTATTATATATACTTTATAATCATTCATGAATGGTTAATCATTGAGAATGAATCTCATCGCGTCGTGGAGACGGTATTCCGTACGTACGCACGAGCGATGATATCGTTCCCATGGTCGTGGAATTGTGTTGAAGTGTATGTATACTATTTCAGTATCAATATCACTTTATAATAATCATATATAGTTACTCATTACACCTTTATACCCATCCAGTTAAGGTGGTGGCGGAAAATAGATTACACCACGGCGTGGAGACGGTATTCCGTACGTACGCACGCGCGGTGATTTCCTTTTTCCGTAGGATGGATAGAAGGTTAATTAGAGTTGTTTCATATTTATAATAACATATCAGTGTATAAGAAATACTGATGTTATTACTTTATCATGAAACAACTAAAGAAGTTGAAGATGAAAGAAATTGAAAAAGATCGGTAATGGATATTACCTCTTTTTGACGCGCCTTTTCTTAGCCTCCACTTAAAGAACTATGGATGGTCTTTGAAGAAGACCAGAACCTCTAGAATGATAATAGGGAAGTGGAGAAGGGATTTTGGCAGGGGTTGGCCGAGCTTGAAGGCTCAAAGTTGTGTGAGGAAGAGAGGGAGGAGGTGCCCTTTTATAAGGGAGGAGAGGGGCACCTTAGGAATATCTCAAAATATTATTTTATATTAAAGTCAAAATCAGTTTATAATGGTTCCAAAGGGTCTTATTTCGAAGATAAAGTGGGGATGGGTCGAAAGCCTATCATCCAATAGGATTTAGACATGTTTAGGGTATTATGTTAACCTTATCAATTAGATTTAACTCTAAGTTAAATAATTTAACTTTTACCGTGTCTTTTTGTTTTCTTTCACTATATGGTTAATACACTTACTATAACATGCCAAACGAACCCCAAATTGTTTATTATTAATATATATATCCTTATCTAAGTCATTTGGCCGAACCTTAGATTTTTAGGAATACAATAACAATTAATAATATAATATTTTATTTAAAAACTATTTTATGTCAATTTTGACACTATTTGGTACATGATTTTTATGAAATTCATAACAGAATGATAAGTTCGAAACAAGTTTCTTAAATCAACAATAACATGTCATATTAACCTATAAAATTAGTGTAAGTCATAAAAAGTCTCAAATTACATTTATTCGGGCATTTATATCATCAATTCTGTCAATATTTCATTAATAAGACAATTACTGCATCATCTTTCTGTCATAATAAATGATAATTATTTAATCCCTACAAATTCAAAATAAATTCGTATGATGTAGATAATTGTATTGGAATTCTGGAGACTATTCATGTTTGAAGTTTCATGAAGTTTATCACTAGATTAAAATTATTATACTTATAATATTTAAGAAAGTGACATGTTGTCACATTCTTTGCTTTTAATAATAATTAAATTATTTTCATTGACAAAATTTAATTAAATTAATCTAATCCGACCCTTAGGTGATATGGGTCGTTTTTTAGTCATCCAATAGTATTTTTACATTTGTTAGGGTAATTTTAAAATATTATATTTACCCTTAATTACCCGATTTACCTTTAACTTTGGTAAATAAAATTTACCGTAGTTACTATTCATAATTCCCAAAAATAAAAAGTATCCTATTAACATAATTTGGACCTACTGATTCCAAATATGGAATCCATTTTTTAAAATTCAAAACACAGAAGTTGCAGAAATTAAATTAAAATTAATCTCGTTGTCGAATAAAAACGGGTTTTTGTTTAAAACATTGCAAAAGATTGAATTGATTTAACCTACGAATTCAAGTTAAAATCAATGCTAATGACATAAATTATATTAAATGGTAAAAATATATTATATTTATACTTTAAAACCATTCAATATTATAATTTAACCACATAAGATATTACGATGAAAAAAGTTGTTTTTAATTAAAATATAGCGTGTTTTTACTATTCATTAAAATGTGAAAGTTACCAGAATAATATGAAAAATTTATCCAAAGTAGATTTTTATTTCTTTATTCCAAAGAAGAATTTTATTTTGTCAAATTGAACTTATAAACATGTCAAAAACCAGATTTAAAGTGGGTGCGCCATCAAAAGGCGGCAAAACTGCATTTTTTTAAAAATACTTATTTTACCCGAAAAATTTATTTTGTTCTTATACCATGTTCTAGAAATGTTTAAGATGAATAATAATGTTATAAAATTAAAAATTTAGTTAATACTATTCATAACGGCTATTTCATGACAATATTATAATAATATAACATTGTTTATTAAAACCTGGTATTGCGTACAACACACGCTATCGAGGAAGGTCGCGATTGCATGTAATGCAAGCCAAGTCAGGGTTGCGTGTTGTGAAAGAATCCTTCGTTGTTTCGTATAACAGAATCCAACCATATTTCATTTGTACATTTAATATATATATATATACTCAATGTTGCGTAGAATAACTATTATCAAAATTGTGTGTAACACGGTCCAATGAATAGTGTTGCGTATACTGCAAGCTAATACGGTGTTGCGTATACTACAAGGTAATCTTGGTGTAGAATACAACATAAGAAATTAATGAAATTAAAATAATATTTTTCATAAAATCTTAGGGTGTTACATTCTACCCCCCTTAAAATAAATTTCTCCCTCGAAATTCGTCGGGGTTATAAATGGTTTACTATTTGAAAGTTTCTTTGATAGAAACCCACATCGTAAAAAGGAATACCAAAACTTATCTTTAAAAACAAAAGTATAAAACGTAACGGTTACCCAAATAAACTAATCATTGGGTTTCCACATAGGTGAAAATATGGATATGGAAGAGAAATATAACCATCATGTTCTGATGGAGAGTGGTAGAGAACATGGCTATGGAAAATCCAACAATCACAAATCCATAAATTTGTGACGATCTAAGGTACCATCTGATTAATCAGATATAAGAGCACTAGGACAACATTTTTGGTTTTCAAGATCGTTTCCCTAAAGTTGAAGAGTTTGAATTAGAATAAATACTTACTTTATTTTGGTACAATGTCACTGTTGTTCGTGCCTTAAACAATTTCCACTTCATATCTTAAATAAATGAAGTTGAATTTGTTATTTGTGAAGTGTTAGTAGATCATGTGATAGAATGACGGGTCATTCCATTTCTTTCAAACAAAAGGTTATCAAAAGTTATAATTCCATCTTATGGTTAATCGTATATGGTTCCAAAAATAATCTTATACTTCATATATCATACCGCTTAATAAAATAAAACTATTTTCCACTAACCAGGGACTTCCTGTAGGCCAGTGGTTGGCGATAAAGGCCAGTCGCACTTCGATTGTGGGTTCGATTCCCACAACCTTGTCCGACGAGATGGGATGTTGCTCGTCCTACAGGTTGTCCTTTTTCTAAAACTATATTACTATAACATCCCATCAATAATATCGAAAAAACTTCTATCCTTAAACAATACTAACTTATGTCCAACATAATCCATTCCAATCTTTAGGCTTATCCATAATACTACAGTCCACTCTCATAACATAGTGAAAACGATTACCAGAGATTTAATACCATCACTGATCCCCATATATCATAAGATATGTTTTGTTGGTCACATTCCAAATATTAAAAGTTCTTAATCATGTATTCTCTTGAATACCTTAGTGAAAACATGAATACAGTTAAACGTTAACACCTTCCACATACCAAAATCCTCAAAATTCTATATACTCAAACCATGATATCACTTAGTCCTTATATCAATCATGAGCTCATGAATACTGTCAAACATTTCACTTTCTCCTCATCCCTTCATTATGCGCATATCATCTACATTCCAAAAATATCTGAATAACCTTTCATGGATACTGGTAACATTAATCATACACTTTCAAAACTCAAGGAAAGACAACAGTGTAACAATCCATAGATGTCTCTTTATTCCATAGTAGCATGAGATTACTTATACAACATTACACATGATAAACATGTAATAATTCCACTACATTCTTAAACCATTGACCGAGCTTAAACAATTCTTTCATCTCACATATCATTTGTAGTCTCTTCATCATCATCCACATAAATACTTCCCATACGACCATACTGATTATCTTCATGAGACGTTCCCTTAGGGAATTGGTTTGCATAATTCCCGTACATTCCACATTTAAAACATTTAACCATTGTTGAAGTCGTAGCAATACCGTTATCCTCATCCATGGTGTTAACTGAACCTTTTCCTTTGCACTTACTTGCTTTGTGTCCTTCTTTTCCACACCCAAAGCATCTTCCAGTTCCTTTGAAACATTCTCCTTGATGCCTCTTCCCACATGATTTACATAGGGGAAATTGAACTTTCTTTCCTCTATGATCATCATGAAACTCCATCTTTCTCTTATTAGCCGAGTCAGGAAACTTACCAAATTTTACTGTATTGATCATATTATGAGATTGCTGATTCGGCATAATAATTATGTTTGGACTTCCAAATCCCATTTCATTATGAAGAATATCATTCCATTGTCCATCATATCCTCCATTATCGTGAATCATCTTGTTTCCAGCCATTTTCTAAAACCCAAAAACAATAGTGTGAGAGGAAAAAATCATGATAGGGAAAACAACATAATAAAGGGGGAGTACCTTCAATATCTAACATCATAGGTTTAATTCTATGATCATTAGCGTAATTCTAGTACTATAACCAATACGTATACTTAACCTTAGGGACATCCCTAGACATACCTTAGAAATATCTCTAGGGATCTCACTAACGTTTTCGCATCCTAGTTTCCAAAGGTTGACTAAACCTTTCCTCTGATACCAACTGTAGAGACCCGAAACTTGACGTACATTGACATTACATTACATTTTTGGAATACTTAGTACATAACGAAAACACACAAACAAGGATCGTAATAGTTTAGTGTCTTTGGAAACTCGGAACGTAATCTTCTAATCAGGGTGAAAGATCTTCAACATCTCCTATAATGATCTTCCTTTTTTTACCTAAAACCTTTCTTTAAATCCTGTGGAAAAGAAAACATAAAAGGGTGAGCTCAAATGCTCAGTAAGGGTAAACAAAAGAAATATCAATCACATCGTATTCATAAGAACATAACATTTTGGAAATCTTAACCTGCAAAAGAGAGCATAATTTCATAACGTGGGATAAATCATGGCAGTGAAATGTAATCACAATAATCATAACTTAAAACATGAAACTTTTTGGCATTAACACATAATCATAGAGAATCATTTCTTGTTAGTCAAGACTCATTGCCAAGACTATCTTAGTGGACAAAGTCCCTTTCTGAATCGAGTAACCCTCGTTTCAGTCCTGTTTCACTGAACCGGTATAACCTACCGTTCCAGCCCTGTCTATCTCATGAGATATAAAATCTTTACCCAATGCATTGGAGGGAGATATAGGTCCCACCCATCTTATAATGAATCCTTTCTTATGTGTGCCACAAAATCATAAATCATACATGATTACATAACCCATATAATACAAATGGGAATCTTAAACATCATGACATCACAAAACAATTCATATAAGATAAAGGAATTCATAAAAATAATTCCATCACAACATAATCAAATCAATGTAATAATAGGGATAAAAACAGAACCCTTTTATTATCTTAGATGGAAAATAATTTTGATAAAATACTTGAACTTCATTCTTGAGGAAAATATCATTTCTACTTCAAAAACATTTTTCCTTTCTTAACATGTCATACAACTTTAAAATAAAATAAGTTGATTAAAATTAAACTTGAAAACTTGTAAAGGAAGATTCTTGGAAATAATTTTTTAAAAACCCATTCATGCCTTATAAGTTAAAAAAAACATTCTTCATACTTTTGTCCGAAAAGTCAAAAAGTACCTCGTACGGAAAACGACAAAAGATTCCTTTCATATCTTTTACTAAAAACTCACCGAAAGGTAAAATTGTATATAAACTATTGTAGAAGGATATAAATATTACATATTGAGGAAACATGGATGTGGATGATAAAATACACCCCAGTAAAAACTTACGAATAAACAATCTCGGATAAAAATGAGATTGTGATATTTCCCTTACCTTAGGTCCGACTTGCTTTGTAAGTGTCCGAACCTCCTGTATAATGATTTTAATCATGTTATTGACTTATTACAGAATCATATTCATTGTTATTATATCATATATGGTCCACTTATGACTTTATATTACCCGTTCTTTTGTAAATTCTTGCTAAAGTAGCGTTTTGGGTAAAATCGTCTCATTTGTCGTTTGTGTTTTTAACTTGTAATTATTCATATGATTACTTAGATCATGATTACTTAATTCCAGAATATAAAACATGATTTATATATATATTCATAATACACATATATAATAAATCAGTAAATGGAAAGAAATACACCGTTCATGGAGACGGTAGTCCGTACGTACGCATGAACGCTGTTTTCGTTTCCTTATTGAATTGAATGGAATTAAGTAGATGACATACATATAAATATAAATAATTCCCGTATCATTATTAGGTCATATATTTCATTATTACTTATTATATATACTTTCTAATCATTCATGAATGGTTAATCATTGAGAATTAATCTCATCGCGTCGTGGAGACGGTATTCCGTACGTACGCACGAGCGATGATATCGTTCCCATGGTTGTGGAATTGAGTTGAAGTGTATGTATACTATTTCAGTATCAATATCACTTTATAATAATCATATATAGTTACTCATTACACCTTTATACCCATCCAATTAAGGTGGTGGCGGAAAATAGATTACACCACGGCGTGGAGACGGTATTCCGTACGTACGCACGCGCGGTGATTTCCTTTTTTCGTAGGATGGATAGAAGGTTAATTAGAGTTGTTTCATATTTATAATAACATATCAGTATATAAGAAATACTGATGTTATTACTTTATCATGAAACAACTAAAGAAGTTGAAGAATAAAGAAATTGAAAAAGATCGGTAATGGATATTACCTCTTTTTGACGCGCCTTTTCTTAGCCTCCACTTAAAGAACTAAGGATGGTCTTTGAAGAGGACCAGAACCTCTAGGATTATACTAGGGAAGTGTAGAAGGGTTTTTGGCAGGGGTTGGACGAGATTGAAGGCTCAAAGTTGTGTGAGGAAGAGAGGGAGGAGGTTCCCTTTTATAAGGGAGGAGAGGGGCACCTTAGGAATATCTCAAAATATTATTTTATATTAAAGTCAAAATCGGTTTATAATGGTTCCAAAGGGTCTTATTTCGAAGTTAAAGTGGGGGTGGGTCGAAATCCTATCATCCAATAGGATTTAGACAAGTTTAGCGTATTATTCTAACCTTATCAATTAGATTTAACTCTAAGTTAAATAATTTAACTTTTACCGTGTCTTTTTGTTTTCTTTCACTATATGGTTAATACACTTACTATAACATGCCAAAAGAACCCCAAATTGTTTATTATTAATATATATATCCATATCTTAGTCATTTGGCCGAACCTTAGATTTTTAGGAATACAAAAACAATTAATAATATAATATTTGATTTAAAAACTATTTTATGTCAATTTTGACACTATTTGGTACATGATTTTTATGAAATTCATAACAGAATGATAAGTTCGAAAAAAGTTACTTAAATAAACAATAAAATGTCATATTAACCTATAAAATTAGTGTAAGTCATAAAAAGTCTCAAATTACATTTATTTGGGCATTTATAACATCAATTCTGTCAATATTTCATTAATAAGACAATTACTGCATCATCTTTCTGTCATAATAAATGATAATTATTTAATCCCTAAAAATTCTAAATAAATTCCTATGATGTAGATAATTGTATTAGCTTTATGGAGACTATTCATTTTTTAAGTTTCATGAAGTTTATCACTAGATTAAAATTATTATACTTATAATATTTAAGAAAGTGACATGTTGTCACATTCTTTGGTTTTAATAATAATTAAATTATTTTCATTGAAAAAATTTAATTAAATTAATCTAATCCGACCCTTAGGTGATATGGGTCGTTTTTTAGTCATACAATAGTATTTTGACATTTGTTAGGGTAATTTTAAAATATTATATTTACCCTTAATTACCCTATATACCTTAACCTATGGTAAATAAAATTTACCGTAGTTACTATTCATAATTCCCAAAAATAAAAAGTATCCTATTAACATAATTTGGACCCACTGATTCCAAATATGGAATCCATTTTTTAAAATTCAAAACACAGAAGTTGTAGAAATTAAATTAAAATTAATCCCGTTGTCGAATAAAAACGGGTTTTTGTTTAAAACATTGCAAAAGATTGAATTGATTTAACCTACGAATTCAAGGTAAAATCAATGCTAATGACATAAATTATATTAAATGGTAAAAATATATTCTATTTATACTTTAAAACCATTCAATATTATAATTTAACCACATAAGATATTACGATGAAAAGAGTTGTTTTTAATTAAAATATAGTGTGTTTCTACTATTCATTAAAATGTGAAAGTTACCATAATAATATGAAAAATTTATCCAAAGTAAATTTTTATTTCTTTATTCCAAAGAAGAATTTTACTTTGTCAAATTGAACTTATAAACATGTCAAAAACCAGATTTAAAGTGGGTGCGCCATCAAAAGGCGGCAAAACTGCATTTTTTGAAAAATACTTATTTTACCCGAAAAATTTATTTTGTTCTTATACCATGTTCTAGAAATGTGTAAGATGAATAATAATGTTATAAAATTAAAAATTTAGTTAATACTATTCATAAAGGCTAGTTCATGACAATATTATAATAATATAACATTTTTTATTAAAACCCGGTATTGCGTACAACACACTCTATCGAGGAAGGTCGCGATTGCGTGTAATGCAAGCCAAGTCAGGGTTGCGTGTTGTGAAAGAATCCTTCGTTGTTTCGTATAACAAAATCCAACCATATTTCATCTGAACATTTAATATATATATATATATATATATATATATATACTCAATGTTGCGTAGAATAACTATTATCAAAATTGTGTGTAACACGGTCCAATGAATAGTGTTGCGTATACTGCAAGCTAATACGGTGTTGCGTATAGCGCAAGGTAATCTTGGTGTAGAATACAACATAAGAAATTAATGAAATTAAAATAATATTTTTCATAAAATCTCGGGGTGTTACAACCACCCCCAGCAAACCCCATTATTTATCCTCCACCTCCTCCAGCAGCTCCCACTCCCCCACCTCAGCCTGCTGACCCCATTTTTTATCCTACTCCTTCACCGCAGCTTCCTACTTATTGTGAGATGTATGTTGATGATTCTCAACAGCATATAGTAGCATATGTGTTGGTATATTGTATATGAGATACAGTTCATCATCAACAATTAGAGGTAGAGAATCATAGGGTCACTATAAAGGATATTATAGAGAGATCAGCTCGGGTACCATTACCTACAGATGAGGTGGCGATAGTTGAACATAGTATCGGCCATTTTTTAATTTGTCCATCCAGACTTAATTGACTCATTACCATAGAGGTATGAATGTTATATTGTTTATTTTTATTTTTATTAAAGTTGTTTTATTATTTGAAAACTAATATATTTTTCAATTTATTTTTACAGGAGTACTTCAAAGGTATTGAAAATACTGTATAGACAACAATAAAGAAAAATAGTTATGACATCAAATACAGATTCTAGTAGTCATGATAGATTGTCAAGATATTTAAATTTGTTGGAGGGTCCTTATGAGTTTCCAATGGAAGCTCATGTTTGTGGACGTGAAACAAATATGGGGATTATGAAAACTGATATCATGAAACTTGTTACTAGAGATAAGTTGGGCATCAACGTGGTGCAAATGTTTTCCATGTTAGTCTTAACACCTTTTCCCTGCGTTATATTTATTAAAAATGTATACTTATGTATGTTTTGTATTATGTATCTTTATAAAATTTGTAATAGGAATGAGTTGAAAGATGTATATGGATTCATGGACCAATAATTGATTTCCCCTGAAGCATGTGCATTGGATGAGGAACAAAGAATGCTTTATATTGCTGATAGACTTGAAAAGAATATAGTCACACAATGTTGGATGATGCCTTCTTGTGAAAGGTATGAAACACATCTCTTTTAAAGAGTTAATTATCTTTTAATATAAAAAACCACTAACGTTAAATTTCCTTTTATCAGTGATCATTAGATGTTAGGGCTTTTTTCCCAAGGGAGAAAGCACTTTATTGGATATGCTCTGCCCATGATGATGTGCGGGAAAGTTTTAAGAATCTATAGGAAAATTATGTTTCAATTTCTCAATAGATTTATATATTATAATGAATTTTAAATTTACCCCATTAGTATTATTCTCTAACAGGGCATGGGCCTACTTTCGAAAAAACACAAAGAAAATGAATACAAATATAAAATATGTAAATACGAAGGTAAATATCCATTTATAATTTGTACTTTTTGATTTATTACATTAGAATAATATATTGAATTTACACTCATTAAAATAAAATTGTCATGAATAACAAGGCGTCATCGAATGTGGATATTATATGTTAAGATTTATGTACGAAATAATAACAACTGGGACAGTTGTGAATTTTGACCTGGTAAGATTTCCTCTTAAACTTTTCCATAATATTTCAATTTGATTTACTCATTATAAACGTAACTACTATCCTTTTAATTTGTATCTTTTTGATGACCCTCAACCCTATAATGCTAAAGACATAAAATACTTACAAGTGGATTGGTAAAATTATTTAACAGGTTTTATTAAATTTTAGTTGTTTGTAATGTAAATTGTAATTTTGAATATTGTTGTTCTAATTGTGTATTTTGAAGTCGTTTAGGTTGGATTTAGTTTTTTTTATGTTGAAAATGTATGTTTTAAATGTTATATAGGTGAATGTTTAATTTTTCTCTACTTCTTGTTTTGGTCTACTTATGATGGTTTTTATGGTATGGATTCTGGTCTGGGGGGAGGGGTTTCAAGGGTGTGGGGGGTGTTCAGTGGGGTTGGGGGTGTCCAGGGGTCTGGGAGGGGTGTCCAGTGGGGTGGGGGTATACATGTGGGGGGGGGGGGGGGTTCAAGGGGTGTTTGGGGCTGTCCAGGGGGTTGGGGGCTGTCCAGGGGTTTTGTGGGGGCTCCAATGGTGTGGGGGAGGGATGTCCAAGGTCTGGGGGGGCAGTATACATGAGGGTGGGGGGTTGTCCCGGGGTGTTTGGAGCTGTCCAGGGGATCGGGGGCAGTCCAGGGGTGTGGTGGGGGCTATCAAGTGGGGGTGAGGGGTGCTGTTCAGGAGGGTGGGGGTTGTAGTGGGGGGTTTGGGGCTGTCTAGGGGATCGAGGGACAGTCCAGGGGTGTGGTGGGGGCTCCAATGGGGTGGGGGCTGTCAAGTGGGGTGAGGGGGTGAGGGGGTGCTATTCAGGAGGGTGGGGGCAGTCCAGGGATGTGGTGGGGGATCTAATGGGGTGGGGTAGGGCTATCCAGGCTATGAGGGGTATACATGAGGGCGGGGGGTTGTCTCGGGGTGTTTGGAGTGGGCCAGGGGGTCGGGGGGCTGTCCAGGGGTGTGGTGGGGGCTGTCAAGTGGGGTGAGGGGGTGAGGGGTTGTTGTTCAGGAGGGTGGGGGTTTTTTTAGGGGTGTTTAGGGTTTTCCAAGGGGTTGGTGGGAAGTCCAGGGGTGTGGTGGGAGATATCAAGTGGGGTGAGGGAGTGAGGGGTGTAGTTCAGGTGGGTGGGGGTTGTCGAGGGGTTTTTGTGGTTGTCCAGGGGGTCGGGGGGTAGTCTAGGGGTGTGGTGGGAGCTCCAATGGGGTTGGGGAGGGCTGTACAATGGGTATACATGAGGGTGAGGGCTATCAAGTGGGGTATGTTTTATATGTCATCAATGTAAATGCTTAAATTTGCTTTAGTTCATGTTTTGATCTCCTTCTGTTTGTGTGTTAAGAATTATTGATTTGGTTTCTGGTTGATTTTGTGGGAGAGCAGAGGACTGCAGTGGATTTTTTTTTAAAAAAAGTTTGTTTTTCACGTCGGTTATTTTATAACCGACGTGATAAAGAAATCGAGAAGCGTTTATCACGTCAATTTTTTTCATAACCAACATGATAAACACCTGTGGCATGGTTTACCACGTTGGTTATGTTATAACCGACATGATAAAGGACCTGGGAAATGCATTATCACGTCGGTTAATTAATAATCGACGTGATAAACCCCTCTGAGGACTGGTTTAGCACGTCGGTTATTTAATATCTGACGTGATAAACCATAGCCCAGGAGTTTATCACATCGTTTATTTAAAAACCAACGTGATAAACTCCCTTGCACGTGTTTATGACTTCAGTTATTGTATAACTGACGTGATAAAGCCCCCGTCAGTTTATCACGGTGGTTACATAATGACAGGCATTATAAACCCCGCCCCCTGGGTTTTTTCACATCGGTAATTAATTATCCAATGTGATAATCACCGAGATTTTATGTTTGTTACGTCGGGTATTAAATAACTGACATAAAAAACATTATTTATAACATCGTCCATATTAACGTCGGCTAAAACCCGACGTAAAAAAATGAAAAATTACCGATGTAAATAACGTTTTCCGAACTAGTGTACAAAAATAAAATATCATTCAATATGAATTTCTTCAATGATTAGTTTCTTCATAACCATTTATGATATGTACCGTATATGAATAGGAATTAACACCCATACAACATATGTAATTTCCAATGGATGTTAATATTTATCTTCACATCGACAGAGAATTATATTTTGGTTTGGAATAAAAAATATGACTTCCCGTATACAATAATTAATATGGTATCATTATAAATATAATCAATCCATGCCCCAAATAATATAAAATTCCACTAGAAAAAGAATAAACCGGTTTATAAAAGCACATTCCCAAAAACACTAATTGAATAAGAATAAAATTCTTGAGATGTTATGATAAAAAATTTAGTTTATTTAAATAATATTTTAAAATATATATATATATGTTGTAATGTAATACCCTTAGATAATTTATTAGATACAAATTAATGGTTTGATATAAAATAAAATAATATATTATCAGTTTTAGAGTTGTTGATATGTATAGATATCATTACTTAGTTCACATAGCCCACATCGACAAAAGATATCATTTGAGATTTATATTTATCATTGAGATTAATATGTTTCTAAAATTAATCAAAATCATTAACACTTATATTTATGCATTGGTCAGTATAATTCTCAAACTCCCTGAAATTGAAACCTTTGAGTGTGTCTGGTTTATTTTCTAGAGTTTTCTCTCAATTTACATCATTACCTAACTTCTTCTCATCTCTTCATCAATAATTATCCTTGTTAACTTCCCTTATACACATAATTCATTTACATGTCCCCTTAATTTAATTTTTTCTGGGATTCTTTTCACACTTCTAGCCTAAAATAAACTCATATTCTTCCATTCATGGTTATTATTATTAGAATTTTCTATAAATTCCACCTTCATTCTTCTATAAAAATATGATATTAATGGATGACTTAATCACCATTTCTTTTTTGAGGACACTTGAAATGATTTCTTCGTATCTATAGAAGTCTTTTGTGGAAAAAATAATCTTGATACATTTTTTAAAACCATCTAATAATTTATAAATTTTTCATTAAATTTTATTATAACAACTGAATCATATTCTCTATTTTTTTATAATATTTTACTCAAACAAACTAATGTATTTGTCATCATTATTCATTACATCAGGTAATTCTTTATCCATTTTTATATCAAAATAAAATGAAATTTCTTATTGAAAAATATCCTTCTAATCTCATTCCAAATTATAGAGTAAAGTTATTCATATTGAAACATATTCTTAATAATATTCTACCATTGATATGCTTTGACTTCTAATCCATGAAAATAAAAATTAACTTTTTTGTTCTATAATAACCAGAGAATGGAAAATATAATCTTAGTGGAACTTATCTATTTTCATAAATTAGTAGATTAGTGGAACCACTAAAAGAATCCGGATGTAACCTCGAGAAGTGATCAATGGATTTTTTTATTCACTTCCTTATTCTTTTAGAATATTATCATGATTTAGTGCTTTATAAAGTTCTATAATCAACTTAATGAGATTCTTTTCTAAATATCATAACATTTGGTTGACTTAGAAGATAATAATTTCATTTTCCATCTCATTCAGAATTAACATGGTTCTTTATAGTTTTATTCATTAACTAGAACCAAAAATAATAGTTTGAGAAATAACAATCATACTTATAAAACATATAATTGTTAAAATAATTTATAAGATGTTTTAATAATGAAAAAATAATATCACCATACGGAACATTAGGTTTAACCTAGGTCATACGTGGTCATCATCTATTTAAATACATTATAATGATTAATTAATAAAATATTAATTAACCTATCCATATCCATTCGGAGTGTTCATCCAGGTTTATAGTCTTCGTCATACTCATCGTGCAAAGGTGATGATCGAGTTAATACCCAATATTCCATTTTAATATATGTTACCCTGTTATGTATTTGTGCAACAACGACATCTACATTACAATATCCACACATTGATATAATTTCTAGGAATCCCAGACTTTTTTCTTTACCATTACTTCAAATTTTCTCCAAAACATATGACTGTTTATAGGGTTACCACTAATGTTTCCGAAACCTTGTTCTCAATAATAATTAAACCATAAACTATAACCAATTGAGGATACCTAAAATATACATAAATTAGTATCACATCTTGTTAAGGGAATTTCCATTACATTTCATTATGATCTATACTATAACTGTAATGGGGTAATGTATTAAGAAATGTGGATACATAAACAACTAGTACATCAGATATCTACATTATCACCAACTCTGTTCTTCAGAACAATTAGACATTATAGTCATATTATACGTATAACATTTATTCTTGTCCTAGGTAAAAGCAAAGATAATAAAGAGTGAGAATAGATGATATATAAGGGTAATCAAGGTAGTAAATACTCAATGATCATTTTCAAATATAACATGGGAATAAGGTCATGATATTGTGAGATTAACATTTTAAAATAAAATGAAAAAATTAATAAATCATAATCATGTGGCATGGAATAAATCTTGAAATTTCATAAGGAATTATTCATAAATAAATAAAATAACATGTTCTATAAAAGAATAACATTATTTTAAGATCATGTTATAAAAGCGCGTACAAATAATGAAATAATCATAATCATAGAAATCTGATGGAAAGGCTACCCACCAGTATATTCATCCTATGTCTGGATTAGTCTAACAACATTTGTACCTTATTTGGGCTTGAGATAACCTACCATGAGCCTTTTTTGGGATTGGGCTAACAACATGTGTACCCAATTTTGGGCCAACATTTTTTTTTAAAAAGAATTGATATTTTCCTAGTGCATTATAGGGATATAACATACCCACCCATCACATAGTATATTTATATATATATTCCACAATATTATAGAACACTTTAACATTATAGCCTATCCCAGAGAAATGTTAATAGATTTTATCAATAATTCTTCATAATAATAAAAAACCATCAAGAGAGATAAAATGTATGGTAACATAGGATCACATCCCCACTGAATCATAAGTAACATAATCATATGTTTACATAGAATAAAAAAATACTTTTAATGATCACTAGAATATTTCTTGTGGTAAAAAATATTTTATTTTTTTAAAAAAAATTATAGTACAAAAAATTCTATAATATTAGAAAAAAATTTATATAAAAGGAAATAGAGAAAATTTTAATCTAAAATAGAAATGTAAGAGTATTCATGGTAATGGGAAAATTAATTCATGTGGTGTACGTTAAAACAATTATTATATCCACACATTTTGTAAAAATTACAATATTCAGAAAATGAATAGAATATTCCATTTAAACCATTTTATTGAAATTAAAAAATGGGTAAATATAATCTTAATGTGTCTTTATGGAATTATGAAAACTTTCTTTGAAATTTTTTATATAAAATATCAACATTGAATAAAAATATTCCACACTAAATTGAAAAATAATGTTTATTTTCATTAAAATAGTTATTTTAATCATTTTAGTACATAGAGATGGGAAAAAATAGAAATATTATTTTTTATATAAATAATTATTTTAGTATAAAATTCATATGAATTTTTAGTGATATATCCTAAACTTTTATCATTATAAAATTTAACCCTAAATAATCTCTGTAAAAGGTGATATTGTAACATAAAATACTTACACAAGATTAACTTTATTTATAAGAAATATAAAATATTTCATAATAAATTTAAATTTTTTATAATCTTATAATATAACCATATTCATAAATATTATATCATACTTGATTTATTTATAACATATTTTCTCCCATTCATTAACAACTTTTTTTTTAAAATCATTTTTCTTAGTGATAACTATTTCATTTTTCATTTCATTTTTTTATAAGTTGTGGTACTTATAAATTTATAATGATTATATTATATAAATAATGATAATAAAATAATAAATATCATATATATTTATGAAATATGTCATTATATCCATAAATGGGAAGTTGTTATGGAAACTGAATCATATTTTTATGTGGTGATGGTAGTTTGTGTGTTTGCTCGACCGATAATTTCATTTATAATTTTATGGGAAGGACGTGGAAAATTTGGTAACATAATCATAATAATAATATATTATTTTATATATAATAGATTAATTATATCAAGATATATGAAATCTATTTATAGTATATAAAAGAATAAATAAAATTTAAGCATCTCAATTAAGATTTATAAATCTTCTTTGAGTGTCCTCCTTTGGATTACACCATAAACCTTTAATGATTGGTCTTTGGAGAATAAAAAGGTCTATAAGATTAATAAAATGAATATAGTAAGGATTAGGGGTAGATATTTTCTGAGTTAGATGGTCCAAAATTCGTGTAGTTGTGAGGAGAAATGGCGCACATTAATAAATGATAGAGTGTATAAACATGGAATTACATAAAATATTTAAAAATAAATAATTTCTTTGTAATGTATAATGGTTATAAATGAAAAAGTACTAAAATTTAATATATTATAGCTTTAAATTATCTTTATCTAGTTATAGTTATATAATTTTTGTTGAATAATTACCCTTATCAATCTATTTAATTCCATCACCCCAATAAACCTTTTTATCCTTAATAATAGAAACAAAATTTTATTGCTTAAAATATTTATTATGAACAAAAATTAAATTCATACAATTAAAATAATTTATAATTGTGATTTAAAATATTAAATCAATTTTATCATATTCTGTTTCTATATGTGCTATAAATTAATTTTTAAATAACCATGAAAATGCAACGAAACCCCATTATTGGAAAAATGCATTTTTGAGATTAAAAATTAATTTACTTTAAACGAATTACCTATAAAAACTATTATATTTATATTAAAATATTTCAATTTATATATATTATATAAATTTTATTTACACTATTAGTCAAATTTGATTATTTTAATTTATTATTATGATAACACATTTCACATATAATTTTTTTATGAAAAATAACTCTTTTTACCATTAAGTTAGTGCCTCTTAATTCTTAAATTTTAGGTAAATAATTTATAGATTCTTACTAATTTATTTATATAAATTATAATTTAATTTCATTGAAATAATTTTTAAATAATGAAAAATATACTTTATTTCAATAAAAATATGTAACATAGGGAAAAATACAAATCAGTGGAAATAGGTATTTCAAACATCAAATAATTTTAATAAAATTGAATTCTTATTAATACATATTTTTCATCCTAATACATTATCAATAATTCCTTATTGTGTTTAATCTTATGCATACCCTCCAATCCAATAGGTATGTTATAAAGGTGTAATATATCACTGCTCATTTGGACTGGGGGTTGGGTGTAAATAATGATATCAAATAATTTAAGTTTATTTCAAAGTAAATAAATTTAAAATATTGGTGTTTTACATGTGGTTTTTCATTAATGAGTACCAAATTTGATTTAATAATATCGAAAAACACAATTAAAAATATGTTTTTAGACTATACTTTAATGAAATTTTAATACAAATCCAATATATTTAATTTTTTATCTTCATCAAAGTGATGGTCAATATAAATTAACCTATTAGAATATTAATAAAATATTAGAATATTGTGGATGTATTTAAAGGGATGGTAGGAAAAAAATATTCAAAAAATTTACAATATTTATGAAGAAAAATGGAACCACATAAGGATATATAAGGGAAGTGATGTTCAACTGTGATATGTTGTAATGAAGTTGGAATTTGAAATATTTGGAGACCAAATTTTTCTTAGTAAATGATTAATAATAACAAACCCATTCAGTAACATATTAAGAAACATATAGTTGATATAATACATAAACTATTAACCACCCGAACTATCTAATGATTGAATTTGAATATATAATTTTTCTATTCAAATTACAATATGGAGTACAGTCATGTGATTTGGAAAGGATCTAAAATTAATACCGAAATAAATCAATCATTCCATGTGTAGAGGTATCTATTTTCATAGACAACTATATTATTTTTTAAGGATTTATAGGTGGTTGTAGTGATATTGTTTTGTGAAGTGATTAGGGATATTGAGTTTTTGTGTTTTTATAAAATAAAATAATGTATAATCTATCCCATTACATCAGGGTGTTTCTATTTTCTCACGTTTTTGGTTATCATCATGTGTAATGGGTATGTTTTTTAGGAGAGTGTTGGGGTCATATTTTTTTAATGTGAGGAGAAAACTATATCATGGATTTCACTAATATAACATGGTTTTGGAATATTATTCATTTTCCATGTTGTGATTTAGAGATCTATTTTTATAAAATTACTCCCCAAAATATGGGAGATACAACTACCTATTTTTTATTCTCATTGAAAAAATATGGTTTATGTGGTTATTAAATTTAATTATTTCAGGATTTGAAAGGGTTGTAATTAAAAAAATCTTTCATTATTATAAATGTAATATTTTATGAATTTTTTAGTTTTCTATGAGAAATGGATAAAAAAATTATATATATCTAGTTATTTTTAGTCATATTTTTTAGATGACCAATATTGACTAAAATAACAATGTGTTTTATGCAATGACATTGGGGTTTGGAATAAATAAATTAAAATTTAAATAAGAGATCATGTATTATTCTAGTAGTTGCTTTATTCATAAACCTTGACACTATATATTTTTATTAGATCACATTTGATTATTGTTTACTATTATAAGTGGATCATTGGGTTCTTATCATCATGATATATAAACCATATGATCCAAGGTACCTTTCATAAACATTTTCACATTTTCTCATGATTACCGCTTCCCAAGGAATTTTTTCTTATAGGTTTTGTGTGTTTATTATGGAATAATTATTTTAGAAAAATTGATTATATTATTTTCAAAATTTTCTTATGTGAACATGAATGTTTAAGAAATAAGATATCATCTATTAATGTTGTGAAAATTGTAAAACTAGTTTACTAAAGGTGATTCATAAAATATATATTTAAATTGATATTAAAGTTATTGATTTAGTATACTTATGTTTTACCTGGGTAGTTTATATAATCCCACAGCCTTAATCATTACTTAATCTTGAGTTACATTAAGAATACACGTTGGGGATCTTTTCAGGTTTATAATTTTAGAGAAATAGATCATAAAACATGCATTGAATTCCACATTTAAACAATGTGGTTACATAAAAGATAGTACTCATTTTTCCCATAAATGGAAACATATTTAAAATAAAACATGGATTCTTTCTCGACACTTCCATGACACTATCATCACATCATGTACATTTCCCTTGACCTGTGAATAACATTTCAAAAACATGGGATGAGCATAAAAAGCTCAGTAAGGGATATAAAAGTACGAAATGAAAACATTAGTCCATGTATGAAATCATACTTTACTCATAAAACATAATCACTTTAACATACCTCATCAAATCATGAATAAATCATAGAAATCATAAGACATAATGGTAACTTGAGGAATTCATAATATTCTTAAGTAGGGAGTAACCCTCTTAGTTACATTTGGAATACCCATCACTATATATTCCCTAAATCTCTTAGGAGAAACCTTAACGTTTAACTCCTTCGCATTACCCAATTAATTGGAGAGCTATATCAGGCACACCTGCCCTTAGTTTATCATAAAACCACTGGTCATCATAACAATGCCCTAGAACCATAACATAATCGTATCACATAAAACATGCATAAAGGAAACATAACATTTCCACTTTTCAATCACAAGATATCAATACAGCACATTGATAATAAAACATTATGAAAACCATTTTTCATACCAAAATAAAATAAAAGTAAAACATGCTATTTATTTTTCATTAAAAAAAGTTATGGCTTGTAGAGGAAGCCGAAGCTCAAATTATGGTCACATCGGCGGAGAAGTCATTGTCGCCGCATACTTACGAAAAAAAACATTCCCTTTTTCAGTTTAGTAAAAACTTCATATAAAAAAGATTGCATTCGAAGAAACGTAAAATTCAAAGGGGTTTATACACCGTATGAAATAAATTTGTGTATAAAACCAAATATGCCTCAATGTAAGGAGATTGAGACGAAGTCCCATACCTCAGGTCTGACTTGACTCGATCGTTCTTTAACCTCCTGAATAATAAACTTGAGTTAATTTCTACTTTCTTGAGAACCTTTTTCAAGTTCATTATTTCTTTTATATCACTTATTACCATGTTATGAACAATATGTAATTATTTAAGTTAATAATGGTTGTTTTGTCGATCATCAATACTGGAGTCAAAAATAAACTCTTTATAATTACAAGTTGTTCATAGGGTAAAATATCAATTATATCCAGAATTATATTCATGATTTAGATATCATATATATCATATATATCCAGTATATACATGCATTTATAATATTACAAAACATTTAGAGGTAAGAAATGAAATGCACCGTTCATGGAGACGGTAAGTCATACGTACGCATGAACGCTACTTTCATTTCAATTTAATATTTAATGGAATGGAATCATAATGATATAAAGGGATACTATAATTCTAGTATAATATAATATATAATATCATTAACTCCATCCTTTATACGTCCCATATATTGCATTAATGAATCAAATCACTTTGATGGGGCGGTAGTCTGCACTTCCTAAAATGAAGATATCGCATATACCCATAATGGAAACCATAATGTTATGGCATAAATGAATAAGCTTAAGTAAAACATAAACATATTATATATCATATATAAATATAGTGACATCTTAATGGCCAACTTTGAAGGTGTTAAAAGAATATTGAACAATCATCGTTTCGTAAGGCAGAAATTCACCATCCACAGAAACAGTAAGTTCTTTAACAAATAGATGTAGGTGTGTGTAAATTAACTAGAATAATTCATATAAAAACATACTAGTATATTTATCATTCTGGTTTTGTTACAAAATAAATTAATCAAATTAGTTTAGGGGGTTGTAGAATCAAAATAAAACAAAATAACATTAGATAAGTCTTTACCTTTATATCGGGTAACTCCACTTTGTTAGAAACAAAAGGGTTTCTTGAAGAGCTTTCTGCCTAAGGTAAGTATTATAGAATGAAGAGTTGGATGTGGAGAGACAAAATGAGCAGATCTTGGACGAGCCAAATTCTTGAGAGGTGTGGGTAAAGAGGTAGAGGTGGGGCCCTTTTATAAGAGGAGAGGAGGGGCACTCTTGGAAAGGTATAAAACGTTACTTTATTTTCAAATGATTTTCGGATTTTAAAGGTCCCACATTGATGTATTTAGAGGATAAGGTGATAAGGGTTCGAAAATTACTCATCCAATAGGTCTTTGAAAAGTTTTTGTCTTAGATTTTACATTATCTTTTCATTTTATTTAAATCGTTCATTAATGAGGTAATCACTGCATCATCATGATGTCATAAATAATTTAATATATATAATGTCTAAAAATTATAAAAAAAATCTATTATATAGGATATCTATTTATCTTTACAATGACTATTTATAGTCCAATTTTTCATTTATGTAGACAAAATTAAAAATGTTTTACTCAGGCAATACATTCTTTGTTATATTTACTTTGTTTAAAATATAAAAAGATAAAAATTCATTATCACACAAAATTAATTCCATGGGGTCCCCAAGTTTGGAACAAGGCATCCCATGGTCAGAAATGACACATCCAGTAGTATTAGGACTCATGTTGGTGTCATTTTTTATTATTATGATATTATTTTATTATCCTTAACTACCCGATTACTAATTAATCAAGATAATTAACGATAATTACGGTCATTACTATTCACAAAGTCCAAAAAAATGAGTTTTAATTACATAATTTTGACCTTATGATTAAAAATATGGTATTCATTTCACCAAATTCCAAGCACAGAAATTGCATTAATTAATTTAAAAATAATTCCTGTTGTCAAAACAAATAGTGGGTTTTTTTGAAACAATATCTATGAAAAGTTTGGCACTTGTTTATCCCCAATTCCAAAGTGAAATTAATTCTAATGAACACCATTGGATTAAATGGAAAAAAAAATATTCTACTTACACTTTAAAACCAATTAAAAAGATAATCTATCCATATAATTGAATTATATGAAAAGGCAGTTTTGATGTAAAATGCTCTATTTTTCACTTTTCATTAAAAAATGAACATTGTCAGAAAATCACCAAAAAATTATCCAAAGAAAATTTAAATGTCCCAATAATAAATAATAAGTTTATTTTGAGAAATAGAGCTTATAAACTTGCCAAAATTTTTATTTAAAAATGGATTTCCATCAAAAGGCAGTAAAACAATCTTTTAAAAATATTAGTGTATTCCATTCTTAAGATTGGATTTATTCTCGTTTTAAGCCTCTAAAACACTATATAATTCATAAATAGACATAGATAAGAATATCAATTATTTATTAATTACTTGGGATGTTACATCCTTAACTCCTTTCGAAAATTGTGTTCCCGTAATTTATTTGCTTATCGAATAAGTGGGGGTATTTATCCCTCATTGCATTTTCAGATTACCATGTTGCCTCTTCACTCATGTGGTTCTTCCACAAAACCTTTACTTGATGAATCACCTTATTCCGCAACACTTTCTCCATGTGGTCAAGAATCTGGACCGGTTGTTCCCCATAAGATAGATTCTCTTCCAGCTGAACTACCTCTGGACTCAAAACATGAGATGGGTCTAGCATGTACTTCCTTAACATTGATACATGAAAAACATTATGTACCTGAGATAAACTTGGAGGTAAAGCAACTCGGTATGCAACTGATCCAAATCTCTCCAGAACATAATATGGTCTAATGAACCTTGAACTCAGCTTTCCTTTCTTACCAAATCGCATCACACTTTTCCATGGTGATACTTTGAGAAAAACATGATCACCTACCTCAAAAAAGAGATCCTTCCTCCTGTTGTCTGCATAACTATTCTACCTGCTCTGAGCTGTTCTCATGTGTTTCTATATCAGCTGAACTTTTTCTGCAAAATCTTCTACCAATTCTGGTCCCACCAACCTCCTTTCACCCATTTCATCCCAGAAAGATGGAGTTCGACATTGCTTCCCATATAATGCCTCAAATGGTGCCATCTGTATGCTAGAATGAAAATTGTTATTATAAGAAAACTCAACCAAAGAAAGATGTTGGTCGCAACTTTCCTGATAATCCATCGATCAAGCACGTAGAATATCCTCCCAAGTCTTAATCATTCGTTCTGACTGCCCATATGATTGAGGATGAAAAGTCGTACAAAAATTTAATTCAGTACCCAACTACTTCTGAAGGACATTCCAAAAGTTAGAAGTGAACCTGGGATAACGGTCAGATACAATGGAGAGAATAACACCATGTAACTTGACTATCTATTTAAGATAAAAATGGGAAACTTGATCTATGGAAAACGTAACTCGTATAGCAAGGAAATGAGCAGATTTAGTCAAGTGATCAACAATAACCCAGATTGCACTATTACCTTGAGGTATCTTCAACAATCCTACAATGAAGTCTATGGATATATTCTTTTACTTCAACTCTGGTACTGGTAGATGATGAAGCATCCATTTCGGTAACTACCACTCTCCTTTAACCTGTTGACATGTCAAACACTTCACAGTAAAATCAGCAATATCCCTTTTCATTTTTTCCCACCAGTAGTACTACCAAAGATCTTTATACATCTTAGTACTTCTAGGATGAACTGAAAATGGAGAACTATGAGCTTCACATAACAACTCTCTCTTCAACTGTAAATCACAAGGCACACACATTCTCTTCCTAAATCTCAAAACACACTCATTATCAAAGTTGAATTCATTCAACTTAACCTTCTGAACAAGCTCTACCTTTTTCTGCAACTCGTCGTCTTGCTTCTGTGCTTGCTTAATTCTGTCTGATAGAGAAGATTTCACTGATACCAGAATCAAAATAGATGAAAATCCTACACTGACAACTTCTATGCCAATGTTCATCAAATCCTTAACCAAAGGATCACGTTCCAAATGCAACATTTTTAATGAAGCATTACTTTTTTGACTCAAAGCAGCAGCCACTTTATTTTCTTTTCCCGGATGGTAATGAATTGTACAATCATAATCCTTGATTAATTCTATACATCTCCTCTGTCTCATGTCCAATTATTTCTGAGTGAATATATACTTTAAACTTTTTTGATCGGTATATATTTCACACTTTACACCATACAAATGATGCCTCAAAATTTTTAAATCAAAAACAACAGGAGCTAATTCCAAATCGTGTGTAGGGTAACTTACCTCATGAGTTTTCAACTAACATGAAGTATAAGCAATTACATGATCATTCTGCATTAGGAAGCAACCATGTCCTTTCAATGAAGCATCACTATAGATAACAAAATCCCCATTCATGGAAGGAAGTGCCAAAACTGGAGCATTCACCAATCTTTTTTTCAACTCCTGAAAAAAATAATCACATTCTTTTGTCTTGATAAACTTAACACCCTTCCGAGTTAGCTTAGTCATTGGACTCAAAAACGATGAAAAATATCTAACAATCCATTATTAATAGCCTGCCAAACCAAAGAAGCTACGAATCTCAGTTACATTTTTGGGTCTTGGCCATTCTTCAACAGCCATTGTTTTTGCAGGATCAACAGTTATCCCATTTTTAGAAACAATATGACCAAGGAAAGAAATTTGCTGCAACCAAAACTCACACCTGCTGAATTTCCCATACAATTTCTTTTCTTTTAAGGTTTTTAAAATAAACCTTAAAAGACTTTCATATTCATCTTTACTTTTAGAAAACACCAAAATTTAATCAATGAAAACAACCACAAACTTATCCATGAACTCATGGGAAATTCTATTCATAAGGTCCATGAATACAGTAAGTGCATTGGTTAGCCCAGAAGGCATTACTACAAATTCATAATGGCCATATCTTGTATGAAACACGGTCTTCGGAACATTAGCTTCATTTACCTTCAATTGATGGTACCCCGATATCAGGTCAATCTTTGAAAAAAAACTGATCTCCCTGGAGCTGATCAAATAAATCATCAATATGAGGAAAATGGTATTTTTTCTTTACAGTGATGTTATTAAAGGCTCTATAATCAATGTAAAGTCTCATAGAACCATCTTTCTTTTTAACAAATAAAACAGGGGCACCCCATGGTGATGTACTAGGTCGAATGAAACCTTTCTCTAATAAATCTTGAAATTGCTCCTTCAACTCTAAAAGTTTAGTTTGAGCCATTCGATAAGGGGGTTTTGAAATTGGCTTAGCATTAAGAACTAAGTCAATGGTAAATTCAACATCCTGATCTGGTATTATTCCAGGAAACTCATCAAGAAAAATATCAGGATACTCATTTACCATTGGCACATCATTAATCTGAACAGTTCCCTCGTTTTCAAAAATATGTGCAAGGTAACACTCATTTCCATCTTTTAAAAGTTTCTCGTCCTCTTGATATGTTATCAACAATAAGGGTTCATTCTTGTACACAAACTAAAAGTCTTTATGAAAAGAAACTTCTTTAGATCTACAGTCAATCTTAGCATGGTAAATAGAGAGCCAATCTATACCCAGGATAACATCAAACTCTACTAGAGGTAAAACAATAATTTTTGCAAGTAGGTTCTTTCCCTGGATAAGGATAGGAAGATTATTATAAAAAAATTTGCCTCAACATTTCCCCTAGGTTTTTTTACCACAATTTTATGAGTCATTTCTTGAGATGGTATTCCCATTTTACTAGAAATGTTTTCATAGATGAACGAATGTGTAGACCCTGAATCAAACAACACACTGGTATAATCTGAAAAAACAAACAAAGTACATGATACCACTTCATTTGATGGCCCAACATCTGCTGAAGAAGGTTCAAAGGATTTCACCACCCCATTCTACTTGTAGTTTGACTGCTTCCCATCACTCGATCTCTTTGTCAGACACTCATTTGCATAGTGACCCATCTCATTACACTTAAAACATTTCACTAAGTATAAATCAAATTTGGTCTTACCATCACCTTGATCATTTTAAGTGAAATTAGTATCCCTTTCCAGAATTCAGAAGACATTTCGTAGCATGCCTTTTACCACATTTATCACAAACTCGAATCTTAGTTTTCTTACCATCTGTCCTTTTTGAAGAATTCTTCCCTTTCTCCTACCACCTCGGTCTCTTCTTCTGTTAGTTGTTATAGAAAACTTGATCATCAGAAAACTCCATTTCCAACTTCTCAGCACATCGAACAAGATTTTCATAACTCTTGAACTCAAGAGAAGCTAAATCCCTTCGATATTATGGATTTAATCCTGAGTAAATAATGATTGATTTTACTATCAAGGTGTCGGATAAAATTTGGAGCATACCTTGCCAACCATGTGAACCATTCTTCATAGGCAGCCACTGAGTCATCCTCTTTCCTCAATTCCAGAAATTTTTTTCCATCCTAAGTCGAACAGACTTAGGAAAATACTTCTCAAGAAACATACCTTTAAATTCCTCCCAGTCAAGATCATCAATCTCATCAGCGTCCCTGATATTTTTAACCATCGACCACCACTGATCTGCTACACCCTCCAAACGGTAAATAGAAAGACTACCCCTTTGATTGTCTGAACACCCCATGACATCAAAAATCTTACCCAGTGATTTAATCCACCCTTCAGCTAGCACAGGGTCAGATGAGCCTCTGAATGATGGAGGATGTTGCCCCATGAAACTTTTCACCACTGACATGTTCCTTTGCGGTTGATCTGGTTGATCTTGTGCATGGATACCACCAACATTTATCTCTTGAGTCAATAGTTCCATTACTACAAAAAATTGTTCAGTTCCAATTCCGGCCATCTCAGGATGCTGATTCGGAAGGTCATTTTCTTTTGTATGCCATCCTAGAACTTCTTCCCTGTTTCCTCAGCGGAAAACCATTCTGAACAAACATGTCTTAGATGAAGCAACATGGTAATCTTCAAATGATATATCATTTCAATTTGACCATAAAAAAATATTTTTGGATAATCATTTAATATAATTATAACTCCTAAATTTATCTAAACCGACCATTGATACCAACTATAAGGCCCCAGCCTTAAACATTACTTAATCTTGAGTTACATCAAGAATACACGTTGAGGATCTTTTCAGGTTTAGAGACTTAGAGAATTAGATAATAAAACATGGATTACATTACACATTTAAACAATGTGGTTACATAAAATATAGTACTCATTTTTCCCATCAAAGGAAACATATTTAAAATAAAACATTGATTATTTCTTGACACTTCCTTGACACTATCATCACATCATGTACCATTCCCTTGACCTGTGAAAAACATTTCAAAAACTTGGGATGAGCATAAAACGCTCAGTATGGGATATAAATGTTCGAAATGAATACATTAGTCCTTGTAAGAAATAGTATGTTACTCATAAAACATAATCACTTTAACATACATCATCAAATCATGAATAAATCATAGAAATCAAAAGACATAAAGGTAACTTTAGGCATTCATAACATTCATACATAGGGAGTAACACTCTTGGTTACATTTGGAATACCCATCACTGTATATTCCCTAAATATCTTCAGAGAAACCTTAACATTTAGTTCCTTCGCGTTACCCAATGCATTGGAGAGCTATATCGGGCTCACCCACCCATAGTTTATCACAGAACCACCTGTCTTCATAAAAATTCCCAAGAACCATAACATAATCATATCACAGAAAACATGGATAAACAAAACATAACATTTCCAATTTTCAATCACAAGACATCATTACAACACATTGATAATAAAACATTATGAAAACCATTTTCCTTACCAAAATAAAATAAAAGTAAAACATGGTATTTATTTTTCATTAAAAAAATGTTATGGCATGTAGAGGAAGCTGAAGCTCAAATTATGGTCACAACGGCGGAGAAGTCGTTGTCGCTCCATACCTATGACAAAAAAAACATTCATTTTTTTCATTTAGTAAATGCTTAGTATAAAAATGATTCCTTTTTAATAAACATAAAAGTTAAAAGGGTTTATACACTGTATGAAATAATGTTGTTTATAAAACAAAATATGCCTCATCGAAAGGAGATTGAGATGAAGTCCCATAACTCGGGTCCGACTTGACTCGATCGTTATTTAACCTCCTGAATAATAAACATCAGTTAATTTATACTTGATTAAAAACCTTTTTCATGTTCATTATTCCTTTTATATCACTTATTACCATGTTATGAAGACTATGTAATTATTTAAGTTAATAATGGTCGTTTTGTCGATCATTGGTACTTGAGTCAAAAATAAACTCTTCATAATTACAAGTTGTTCATAGGGTAAAATATCCATTATATCCAGAATTATATTCATGATGTAGATATCATATATATCATATATATCCAGTATATACATGCATTTATCATATTTCATAACATTTAGAGGTAAGAAATGAAATGCACTATTCATGGAGATGGTAAGTCGTACGTACGCATGAACGCTACTTTCATTTCTATTTCGTATTTTATGTAATGGAATAAAAATTATATAAAGGTATAATATAATTCTAGTATAATATCATATATAATATCATTAACTCCATCCATTATACATCCAACATATGGCATTAACGAATCAAATCACTATGAGGGTGTGGTAGTCCGCACTTCCAAAAATGAAGATATCACGTATACCAATAATGGAAACCATAATGGTCTGCCATAAATTAAGAAGCTTAAGTAAAACATAAACATATTATATTTCATATATAAATATAGTGACATCTTAATTTCCACCTTTTATGGTGTTAAAATAATATTGAAAAAACATCGTTTCGTGAGGTAGAAATTCACCATCCACAGAAACAATATGTTCTTTAACCATAAGTAGTAGGTGTGTGTAATTGTAGCTCAAATAATTCTTGTAACAACATCCTAGTATATTAAAAATACTGGTTTTCTTACAAAATAAATAAATAAATGTAATTTTGGGGGGTTGGAGAAGAAAAATAAAACAAAATAACATTAGTGAAGTCTTTACCTTTAAATCGGGTAACTCCTCTTGGTTAGAACCAAAAGGGTTTCTTGAAGAGCTTTCTGCATAAGTTAAGGCTTCTAGGATGAATAGAGGGATGTGTAGAGACAAAATGAGAATATCATGGCCGAGCCAAAGGCTTGAGATGTGTGGTTAAGGAGGTAGAAGTGGGGGCCTTTTATAATAGGAGAAGAGGGGCACTCTTGGAAAGGTATAAAATGTTACTTTATTTTCAAATGAGTTTCAAATTTTAAAGGCCGCAAATTGATGTATTTCTAGGATAAGGTGATAAGAGTTCTAAATATACTCATCCAATAGGTCTTTGATAAGTGTATGTCTTAGATTTTACATTATCTTTTCATTTTATTTAAATCATTCATTAGTGAGGTAATCATTGCATCATCATGATGTCATTTATAATTTAATTTATTTAATGTCTAAAAACTATAAAAAAATACTATGATGTAGGAAATATTTTTATCATTCCAATGTATTTTTATATTCTAAATTATCATTTATTTAGAAAAAATTAAAAATGTTTTACTCAGGTGATACATTCTTTGTAATATTTACTTTCTTTAAAAAATAAAAAGATAAAAAGCCATTATCACTCAAAAGTGATTCCATGGGGTCCCCAAGTTTGGAACAAGGCATCACATGGTGGGAAAATGACACAACCAGTAGTATTAGGACACATCTTGGTGTCATTTTTTATTATTATGATATTATTTTATTATCCTTAACTACCTGATTACAAATTAATCTAGATAATTAACAATAATTACCGTCGTTACTATTCACAAAGTCCAAAACAAAAAGATTATTTATTACATAATTTTGACCTTCTGATTCCAAATATGGAATCCATTTTACCAAATTACAAACACAGAAATTTAAATAATTAATTGAAAAAAAATTATCATTGTCAAAACAAATAGCGGGTTTTTTTAAAACAATAACTATGAAAAGTTTGCCAATTGCTTATGCCCAATTCCAAAGTAAAATTAATTATAATGAACATAATTTGATTAAATGGTAAAAATATATTCTAATTACACTTTAAAACAAATTAATAAGATAATATAACCATATAATTAAACTAGATGAAAAAGAAGTTTTGATGTAAAATGCAGTATTTTAAACTATTCATTAAAAAAATGATCATTGTCAGAAAAATACCAAAAAACTATCCAAAGTATATTTAAATGTCCCAATCATAAATAATAAGTTTATTTTGACAAATATAGCTTATAAAAGTTTCAAAAGTTTTATTTAAAATTGTTTTCCATCAAAAGGCAGTAAAACAATCTTTTAAAAATATTAGTGTATTCCATGATTAAGATTGGATTTATTCTCGTTTTAAGCCTCTAAAACACTATCTAATTCATAAATAGACATAGATAAGAATATATATTATTCATTAATTAATTGGGATGTTACCATTTATTTATAAGGGGATAATATTATATAATTGAATTTAATTTTATGTTAGAGATGATTCTTATACATTATATACGCATTTTATGTATTTTTATTTATTTTAGGATTATTGTCATGTTAAATATTTTCGTAGTTATTGAGGGTTTGAGAACATGGTAGCTTAATCTATTGATTATTTCATTAAATATTTCTTTTTATGTGGTAGTTATTTTGAGTAAATATTATGGTTTGACCAAATAATATAGTTATTTCATTAAAATTTAATGGGGAATCGTAAACAATTGAAATAAAATTTTATATTTGATATAATGTGAGTTGTAAATGAATAGTGAAATGATAATTTATTTTAATAAACTCAATGAAAATAATATGAGTTGATGAGTAATTATATGTTAAATTAGCATTGAAAATTATTTTTTTATTTTGAATTTTTAAATTCATGAATTTAATGTTAAATTTGTTTAAATGAATAGAATTATAAGAAATGTAATAAAGTATGAAATGTGTAAATGGATTATTTGAAAGGGGAAATGATTTATAATTAATGTAATCTATAATTGTTTTGACAATATGACTATGTTGTTTGTTTGTTAAAATTCATGTATAGTTAAAGGTCATAGAAATATATTTTTGGAAATAAAATATTAATGGTGTGGTATGATTATTGAAATATCATTGTAGAATGTGAAGCCTAAAATTTTATGTTCTATTTTATCAAATCCATGAATGTTTCTATTATTAATTATCCACCTCTACCTATGTTTGGTATTCCTAAGGCACTTCAAACTCACAATCCTAGGTATGTGGACAATTAAATTACCATTGAAAATTAGATTTAATGAAACTTTAGTATAAATTATCACTATTTTACAACAATTCCACAACTAAAACATTACATCCCATGTATAATGACAAAAACCCAATAATGGAATGATTAGTGTCATTGAGGATCAATTACAAAGCTACTTATTTTATGATTTCTAAAAACAATTATCCATATTATCACCATAATAGATACAATTTCATAAATATATAAGGGTACACTCATATTTATAACATGGGGAAAGGAAACATAAGAAAGGGGTCAACTAAAATGTTTAATATGGGAAAATAACCAAAAATTTCATTATGGGTTACATCATAATCATATGATCAAACAATATTAGGGGAAATTATCATATTAAAAATTATAATAAAACCAAAGGATTTATCTATATGTAATGATTTAATAATATAAAATCTCAGATGAAAAAATATATATCATGGGAAAAGTGTCTAGAATCATAAGACATAAATCATGAGTCAAGGATCAAAATCATAAGAATATGATTATGACATAAGAATGTGGAAAAAAATAATATAAATCATATGATAGGGATACCCTCAAAATAATTTCATCATATTTTTGGCTTGGGGTATTCACCTATATACCCTTTGGACTTGGGAAAATCCTCCTATGTACCCTTGGGACTGGGATAATACTCATTTGTATACATGGGCTTGGGATCATCCCCCAATAAATCCTAGGTCTTGGGATTATCCTCTATTGTACCCATTGGCTTTGGAAAATCATACTAGGTACTATTTTGCTTGGGATCATACCCATATGTACCCTTAAGCTTGCGATAATGATCTTATATACATATTGTCTTGGGATAGTTCTATTTTGTACCCTTTGCCTTGGGAAAATCCTCATGTGTACCCTCTATCTTGGGATAGTCCTCTTCTATACCCTTGGACTTGGGATAATCCTCCTTTTTATCTATGGACAATGTATAATCCTCTAGTATACCCTTTTGAGCACATTTTATTGTCCTGACCAGAACCACTAGGTCCAAGAATGAGTTCTACATGACAAAATTCATGCCACATCCTACACAAGAGGTTTTAGACTAGTAGAGAGTATGTAAATGGGGATATAATACCCACAATATCATTACATAATGAAAATAAAAATAATACTAATAATAATTAATATGAGTAAATTTAAAAATATAAATATATTATACATGAAATATAAATAAATGGGCTCTATAAGTGGGAAACCAAAATTGAGTGATAAATATTGATAAATAAATAAATGGCCAGTGAGTTCCATGGGATTCCACCATAGTTCACTCCAATCTCCATGCTCCTCTACTTTACCATGCATTGCAAGGACCTTTCCCTTCACTTGATCTTTAGTCATGAAATCTACATGAACACTGAAATTTCTGAGTACGTTTGGAGTAAAAGGATTAGTAGGAAACAAAAAATATATCCAAAACATAGTGTGATCATTTATAAGTAGTCTATTATATAATAATTAAAATTTTTAATGAGAATAAACATATAATAAAAAATTTAGTGTTTGTCTAATAACCAATCCACCACAACCCCCTGGCCATACCTGTTTTGGCTCCATTCAAGAATTATGATCACTTTCCAAAAAAAATCATCATAGTCTAGACTCAAGTTTGTCTTTATTCCACTATAGATATACAATTAATCCAATGGTTATTCTACTCAAAGTCCATAAGGAATCAGATCAATGGATACTCAGAATCCACCCGACATTAATTTGGAATGATACACATAAACAAAAAGGTATTGAGTCAAGGGATAATCAGAATCTATAAGGAATCATGTATCAGCAAGTATCTTGGAATACACAAGGCTTCATGTCATATATAACCCACAAGGATATAATTCTATATCATTTTCATCATTTCATAATGAGAAAAATCTCCAAATATGGGGTGATCTTACCATGATGGTCACTTGTCATGTTTACTAAGCAAAAAACCTCAAAATTTAATAGAATACACAATAAAGAATAGAATGAAAACCACAAACCATGACATCATGAGATAATTAATAGAACTAAGTAAACAAGTGCATCAATGTCAAACATGTAATCTAATTATTGAAATATATATTCTAGAAATAATATCATAACATGTTTATCAGGACACATACACATGTAATCACAAGTCATGAATGGATATCAATTATTCCAATAAATAAGTCATAACATTGAAACATGTGTAAATGAGATCTCATGATGAGATGAGATTAGTACCTCATGGTTTCCAATGTTAGCTTCATGGTTCATCAAAAATTTCATCACCTGAAAAAAACTCACACAAAGAGAATAATATGATCACATGATAAGGATTCCCAAGGTCTGTCATTATCAAAAGGGACCCACGATCTTTGTACGAGAATGAGGAAGTAGGAGATTCTGAAAAATTGGGAGTCACCATATAAAAAGGTAGGGGATTTGGAATATAGGTGCACTAAAAACTACCCCCACAGTTCAGTTTTATACACCATGGCTTAGGGTGTGCTAAAAATAACCCACAATGGTGAAGAGGTACACTTTTATGGTGTGGAGAGAATAATGAATTGACCTACATAAAGAATATGGTTATAATTTAGCAAGGATCTATGCTAGAGTACACACTGTTGTGGAATAGGGATATATACTATGGTGTGGAGACATTGTTGAATCCATTCAGGGTTCCTAGAATAATATCGAATGAAGAGGGAGGAGATGTGTATATGGGGGAACCAACATCGTTCCAATCAGCATGAATAATCCCTAAAATCCTCTAAAATTACCCTCTAAAACGAATATTACATTTATTATTCAAAGTCAATAATTTCCTTGATTAAATACAATAAATGAATAAATGATCAAAGGCCACCATGTTGGACTAGTGGATGTGGAGAAAGGATTTGTAGTGTTGTCATACTCACTACGGTGGAACCTCCACAAACCAAGCCCATGGTGAATAATATAATAAATTCTGTGAAAAAATCATCACCATAGTCAAATACTTCCTTTTCAAATCATCCATGTCTCCATAGTAGGAATATGGAGTCTCTAGATTCATATGGAATAATGTACCTCACTGTTGCATGGCGTTTCCACTACAACATTACCACCCTTGTATTGGAATAAATTTTTTCCAATACACCCCTTTAATCCTCATTTATCTTATCAAAGTCCTTTGTAATTCTCCAAAACATGTCATAAATCAAAAATATTTGGAGAAGAAGGAAAATAAGTGTTTTCATTAAGGAAAAAAATCAATTATTTGCAATTCCCTCTATAAAGACTACTCATCTTAGAGAAGCATATCTAGGGGTCCTGCTTGAACAAATCAATACACTATGCATGAGCATAATTGTATCACTCCCAATATCTTAATGGATACATATATTCATCTAATGAATATAAAAAATGGTACAATATTTCATTGAATTCATTTATATCTTTTGTCTATAATCCACATTAGATGCTCCTCAAAATATGCATGAATTTGAAACTCAACATCCTCACAATCGATAAAATTCATAGGGTCGGGAATATTTCTAAGATGATGTGACGCATGAAACATATTTTGAATACCTTGTTAATGAGATGGAAGATATGGATGTTAATACACCATATCAAATCATTTAGTGATCTCAAAGGTTCTAACAAAACATGGTTCTAGATTTTATTTATTCCTCGGATGTTTTGACCTACATGAGAAGTCACTCTCCTAATAACCCAATCACCCATAACAAACTCAAAGGGATTCCTCCTGTGGTTAATGTATGAACTATTCCTTATATTAGTGGTAATAATCCTCATTCAAATCCTCTTCATAGTATCAAAGGTACCCAAAATAAAAATGGTCTAGAGAACTACTTCCTCACCCACTTCATGCCAACAGAGTGACAAATAAAACAACCTCACATATAGAAACATAAAAAGTGTTATTGGAACTAAATCAATGTAACAATTTTTTTAGTTTCACTAAAGTAATTATAGATTATCATATGATGTTACACAGTGTTATGAAATGAAATCTTCAATCATATTATCCAATATGTTTATATTCAACTCATATTGTCTATTTTTATATAGATTATATGTTGTGCTCAATCACATATATGTCCCTGGTTCCTTCGATAATTCCTACAAAAACAATAGTGTAAAACAAGTTTCTCTGTCAAAAATAAATCTCAAGGGAACTCCATAAATGTTTATGATCTCATAAATATTGAAATTTCTCTTCCCATCTACTGAGTGAGTCTCTCTGATTAGAAAAAATTAGGTAACATTGATCATTTGATTGATAATCATGCAAACATAGTTATGACACATCTGGTTCATTAGTAACCCCATAACAAATTACCTCATGATTTACACCCACTCTCACATGGTAACTAGATGTGGTTAGAGTAATTCACTAGGATTTCAGTGCTCAACCGTTACCCAAAAAAGGTAAGGTCTCAAGAGACATACCCAAAAATGTCCCTCTACATCAATGTATGCCATAACGGTCACCTAAGGTCATTATAAATAATACTTTATCCAAATTTAACTATACATATATTCATATAGTAATCCATAATTAGTTTCCCTCAAACAAGTGCACAGAATACTACTATCATATGTACAAGTATTATATCTTCATTAACATGCATCCATCTAGGTATTAGGTCATCTCTAACTAGTTTTTTTGTCATCACATCACACTCTGTGTCTGACTCCTGACCATTTTTATCTCAATACACAACCTAATATGTAATCATTAAAGGGTAAAAAGTCATAGATCTATAATCCTCCAAAGCATCCACCCTATAACCTGTCAACTAGATTATCGAGCATTGCTGCTTCTCAAAAGACTTCCCACTATGATATTTCTCTTCTTCATCATATAGATAAGGGTATCTATAAAAACATTACCTTTTCCCAGTTCATAAAAAAAAATTAATGTATAGATATTCTCAACTCAAATCCTCTTCTATATATTCAGGTCACTCTATGTGAAGATATAGAAGACTCTCTGATGTTTTGTGTAAATATCAAATCTATCACTAAAGAGATAAATTCAGTAGCACATTAGAACATGGACCACAGCTACCAGCTACAAGTCATGTGTAGTGAATTTCCACTAATGTGGTTTTAATTGATTAGACCAATAAGCTACTACATTCTCTTTATGAATTATTTTTTTAACCATACAAATTCCTAATGCAACACAATATATTGCATATCCAAATATAAACTCAAAAACTATTAATACTTGATCCATATATAAACTTATCACCAGCTCAGGGAAAGCATATTTACACTAGTCTGACAACTGGATCATCAATTTTTCTACATCAATGCTTTCATGGATGTTGATTGTTGGTAGATGTCCAAAATATATTGTCTGTAATATCTTACTTAGTACATGAATCTTCTGATCTCAAACATATTTTTGGGTTTTTTCCAAGAATTATTGCCACCATGTTTTATGGGTTCCAAGATGTTCCCATTTAGAACACCACATAACCTAACAATATCACCTTACATATCCATAAGTAACATTTTTATAGCATGGAATAAATTCTATGTGGTCGAAGCGTATTCATGGATATATCGACGTATCTTGCATGTTTCTCTAGTGAGAGTGAATATATGAGGATGTCAATGATAAAAATCATGATGAAAGAGTCCAAATATAGATGGAATATCTTATTCATGGGATCCATTAACAATGTATACACATTATTTATCCAAAATAGAATCATTGTATGGGATGTCTTCCTATCTACCTACCAGCATATGGTTGTCTGATCAATGATTTATCTCGGAGAACCATTGGGCTCCCCATAAGTAGTCAAAAATATCATTTATCCTTGGAATTTGATATCTTTTCTTCACCATAACTTGGTTAAACATCCTATAATAAATGTGTCGTCAAATAATTCTATCCATATTCGTGGAAACGAACATAGTTGTACACCATGGTGAAGTACTGAGCCTAATAAATCCCTTATAATCCAATTAATTTAACTACAATGTGAAATCCTTCATCTCATTTAGCACCATAATATATGGGGTTTACAAAATGTTTTTCATTCATGGAACAAGATCAATCTCAAATTAAAATCACCTATCTTGAAAGAGTCATATGAATTCATTAGTAAAGATATCCTGATAGATATCGATGTAGGGAGATAAATTCTAAGGGATATCAATGATCCTACTGAGAGATCCAACCCACCATTTTTGTTATAATCATCCCTGTATAAGGCATGTCTTCTCTATCACAACCTTCTAATAATTTCCACTCATCAGTCATCACATATTTCAATCACTTCGGTGAAGTAAATGAAACCCATCTCTATTAGAAATCAATGTGAGCATGGAAACTAGTCAGTTATTCAATTTCAAGAATCGTGTCGAAATCCATCATTTACAGTATCATGAATTATAATTGATTTCAATATTCAATAAAGACTATAGAAAAATATGGGATTCACAGGTGACTATCCATTTTTTCACAGTTTTTTATCAAAATAGACTAATTGAGAAGTTAAATGGATCAGTAGGAAAATCCCGACAACTATTTGTGGAGAAATTAAGGAATGATAAGAAATAGTATAAAAAAGAAGTAGATAAAGTGTGTGTGAATAGTATTGTAACTAGAATACTATATTTCCCATCTCTACTATAATATGAAGTCCGATCTACAGAAAAAAATGACATTGTTCTGAGTCCATTTCTTTGAGGTGCATGATCAATACGAGTCCATTGTTGATAACCTGGGTTGCATTGATGGGTAAAATATCATGTATAACCTATTACTATAAGGGAAATCATCCTCAAATACCAAGAAAAAACTGTTGAATATTTTCTAGCTTCCATCACTCTCTACACATAGTCTAAGGTGATATATAAACAAAAATGAAAGTTTCTATACTTTCCTTAGTTGAAGAACTATAGAACTCCTCCTAATAAAGCTCGAATCTTTTCTTATCAAGCTCTACTACATTGAAATTATATATATATAACATCAGCTTCATATATCCAGAAGATACTACCATAATAGTGAGTGAACATTTATCTATAAGATCATTATCAACAAAAACTAGACTTTCTACCACATCATATTTTTCATCTTCTCAATGGCTAGGGCATTAAAATGCACGTGTGAAAATAATTTCAGGTTGAATAACCTAATTTGACTATATTGCTATGGTCATAATCCATGCTTGAAATTTTGATCATTATTCCTTTTTCATAGATAATAAGGTATTAGAAATTTGAACACCCATAAACTATATAGAATATTTCGAAAGAGTCTTAGAACCATACCACAACTCCATAGAATCCTATGAATGGTCCAGTTTATTATTTTAAGAAAGTACTAGTGGAGGAAAATATCCTTGATGGTTACCCATATAAAAACTTCCCAACTCTTAACTTGAAATATCCCATCAAGTCATCTCCTAGTTGTTCCTTGGAAAATAAACATATCTTCAATCACATATCCCTCTTTATGAGTCTAGACTAGACCAAAAATCTTCTAGATAAAGTCTACCGATTTATCTATATCCTGGAAACCACTATTACCTTCGAATACCAGAGGATTCTACTATTGGAAATCCCAACCATGATCATTCATGGTTCTTTGAGTGTCTCCACCGTGGGTGGTCACTGTATGAAAATTTACCATGTGAATGTGCTCTACATCCTATGTCACTAGTGTTGGTATAAGAGCATGATAATGTACATACTCATGCAACATGGGTGGTGTCACGGGATCATCCTTGGCTAATTCAACTAGTGGTCCCAACAAAAATCTCCAAGGTATCATCACTACTACATGAGAATCATTTGGGAAAGGACAATCCCAATCCAGTTTATGGGATCACAAAAAGTCTTTTCTAAGTTTCTACCCTCAACCCAAAGTATACCTTCATAACACTAAACATTAGTATTCATACAATCACATATGTAAATTTGATCATATAATTACTAACCTAAAAACATTTGAAATTAAAACAATTAATGGAAATAAAGATATATTATAATAGCATGGGAACAAAAATATATCACATAGGGAAACTATCCCAAATAGATAGCACAAAATAAAGGCATATAATTATGGAACTATTATGTGTCATAAAAACTTATATATATATGGAATATAAACCTATGTTCCTAGTAATGATGAATTGAAAACCCCAAAATCTCATCATTTATATAAAAATACAATGTGTAACATCAAAGATTTATTTAATAACTATTAATAAGAAAACATAATTTCCACCAATTTTATGGAAACTCATAGGAATACTATAAAATATTGACCAAGTACATTCATAGTTCCCCTTATTGAGTCCCAACTATCCTTTCCCATGAATACCCTATCCATCATAAGGGAAATAGGAGGATCAATTTTGTGATAGCTGGTTATCTGATAACATTTTTTTAAATCCACAATATGAACCACCTTATCCAAGACGAAGTGCCACATGAAATTATGTGAATATCCATAAACCGAAGATGATTAAAACTATTTGGGTGGTTCTTAGTCCATAAATTGGTAGAATATAAACTCATTATCATGTTATCTGAGTAATAATAAACATAATAAAAACAACAAAAAAATATATAATCAAAGAACGTGATAAAATAAAATGATTGAATACATGATCTAAAAATAAATGGGATTCCAAAATGAAAATAGAAAAAATAAATAAAAAATAAATATAAATAAATAAATATCTAGATGGGTTCTACTAAGTGTGTCCTTCTCCACTCCTATATATATGCTCTTCTGCTCACCCATCCACCACATGTCCATTTCTCTTGGTCGTATATATAGTCTTGAGCATTTCAAGCGCATTAAAATTCCTGAGTATGTTGTTATAAAAAGAATCTATAAAACAAAAACAATTCATCCACTACCTAGTGCAGTCAAATATAAAAAGTTTATTCCTTATCAATGATAATACATAACAATAATAAACAAAAAATCCAAAACTGAGCAGTTAGGTGCTAACCAAGCCGCCAAAACCCCCATGCATACCCTCTTCATATTTATATCAAAATGGTGATCATTAGTCATTGAAAATAATTATAGGAAATCCACAACATTGTCATCATGACACTCGGGGTCCATAGGGCATCGAATTGGAGTGATACTCAAATTCAATAAGGCATCAGATTAATAAATACTCAGAATTTATAAGGAATTGAGTGAGCATACTACACAGAATCTAGAAGGTATTAAAAAAATGACTACTTGGAGTCCTAAAATCATCAAGAATCGGAACATATCTTAGAATTAACAAGAAATCTATTTATGTGCGACATTAGAGGATATCCATCTCCAGAATCATTTACATCGTATATAAAAAACAACCTCTCTAAGGTATGATCATACCATGATGGTCACCTTCCACAAGTACCACGCACAAAACCTCTAAATCAGTGATGATACAAAATATTGAATATCATGATAAAAAAATACAAGACATCATGAGATAATTTAAAAAACAATTTGAAATTATAAATATACATTAAACATGTAATCGATAAATTATAATATATATCAGGGAAATAATATCTTAATTGGTTTCTCCATATACACACACACATACCCACCCATACTTAATCAAAAGTAATGCACAAATAACAATTATTTTAACACATAAATCATAACATGTATATATGTAAAAATGAGATCCCAAGAAGTGAAGATCAACCCACTCCACGATTTTCAACTATATTGTCAAGGTATTTCAAAACAATCAACCAATATATTCTTACACAGTAACCGGAATATGATTACATTCCAAGGGATCTCGGGATTGATCATTATCAAAAGTGATTTTTAAGATATTTCTAATGAGGGGAGAAGAGATTCTAGAAAATAAGGGGTCTCTATAGCACAATTAGAATTTTTTATCAAGGTTGTTTATTGAAAACAACCACCATGAAAATTCTTTATACACCACATTTCATGTTGATATGGAAATAAACAACCATGCTACAGAGGTGTGCTATTAGGGTTCAAAGAGATCCAGAAATCAACCACCGTAGTGTAGTAGGGTATACTTCAGCATGATACTAGGTTGGATCATATAGTACAATGGTGAATGGAGATATACATATTACTTTATTAATATTTTATTCCCTTTAGGATTCTTGGAATAATTTATAATGACAACGGAGGAGATATATATGTACGGGAACCATTATATTTTCAATAATTCTAAAGAATACCAATAAATACTCTTAAAATAACCTGTTAAAAAAATTAAATCCCTAATTAAAATTCTAAAATTTCCACAATTTATTAAATATATTCATTAACCCCAACATACAACCAAGTTAGGACAATGTACTTGGAGAAGGGATCATCAGTGTGGTCATCTCCACCATGGAAACCTCTACAGACCATCGCTATAATGAATATTGTGGTGGAAACTTGGCAAACAATCCCACTATGGATCATAACATACTATTTCGTTTATCCTCGACTCCATTGTAAGACAATGGCATAACCACACCACTAGAATATAGCCATAATCCCAATGGTGTGGTATTTGCACTACAGCGCAACCACACTTGTTTTTGTAGAAAGCATTCTAAAACACCCCTTTAAGAATCATTTATCTTCTTAATATCCTGATGCCATATACAAAACATATCCTTACTTTAAAATAGGTGGAGAATAAGAAAAACATTTATTTTCGTTATGGAAACAAAATTCAAGGGCTTTACACTCAGGAAATATAAAAATTACCAATTCATTAATGGGTGAAATAGGAACACACCCATTAATATCCATACATAGGTGTGTCAATTATAAATAAGCATTAATCACATCATCAATAACCCGATGAAAGGGAATTGCTGTCATATCATTACTAAATAGTATCATCCAAACTAACCTCATGAATATTAACCATGGATACCTAAAATTCAATCACACTAAAAGAGTATTTTATAGTAGCATTCATAGGGATATTCAGTAAAAATAATTTCTAGGATACTATTGCCTTTATATATAAATATTAAATGGTATCCATATCATTGAAGATATTTCTTAGAAATTTAATTTATCTTCAAAGTAAAATAAGACGTTATGGTCTCGATAAATTATAATTTTCTATAATTTTCACTTATGAAAAAATATAAATAATTCATTTTAAAAATAATTATTTAGAAATAACCCCCAAATAGATATAATGGTTTCAAAAAGGTGGAGAGAAAACACATTGAAAAATTTTACTTTAAAAAGTGTCTTCAATAATAGGGCCTTGAAAAATTCATAAAATTTATAAAATATTGAATCGATAACACTTTTAAATCCTTTACTTTTGAAAAAAACATCAATAATTGGTCCTTGAAATAATATAATGGCTATAAAAAGAAATATATAGTGGAATATAATAAAATTGATTTGGAAACGATGTAAACCCATTTAAATATTTTTTAACTGAATTATCCTAAAACCCAATTCATAACAAGAGTAACAAAATATCAATTAAAAAATAGGATATGGGAAATTTTAATATCAAATGAGAAAAAACATTATTTAATTACAAAATATAAATGATTACATTGGTGGGAAAGAAAAATATATACATGGAGGGGAAACAATCAATAAATGTCATTGGAATTATTCTCAATAAAAACATACATTTTTCGTGGAAGAAATTAATTGATGAAGAATTTTTGAATAAAAAATAAACATTTCCCAATATATAAATTGAAATAAAAACGAAATAAAATGATAGGGTGTAAAAACCAAAATTTTAGGAAATAAGTTCAAAAGATTCATTATAACTCAGTAAAGGGTGTCAAGTTAAAAAAATAATTTAAATTCTATTTAATTAAATCACATGATATGTCTCTTAAAACCCCATAAATTTCATGAATTTTGAAAAGAGATTAATTAGGAATTAATCAAACCATATCAAATATATCATGGTGTATAAAAATAAATGTGTCTCAAGGAAATATTTTTGAGAGAAATAACCCCTTATTGTAATGTCAATGTAAGAATAACAATAACATAATGGGGATACCAAGAAATAGAAATTTAAATTTCCAGAAATAGAAGATATAAAATATAATTTAAGGAAATAGTGTAGTGTATATAAAATTTAAAATAAATTATGGTGTGAAATATCAAACATGTCTCATGTATTTGAAAATGAGAAAAAGAAACTCTTACTTTGTATTCGCCTTTAATTGATCATTATATAACCTCCTTTATAAAATCATAACTATATTATTCACTTCATAATTAAAATTGATACCATATATTTCCATTTAAACACTTCATTTATAACATTTTATTTCATTTGTATTAATCATCTATGGTTTTTTTCATCACAAGTTTCCATAAACATATACTGGATATTTAATACTAGTTTTTCTATTTCCACATTGATTGTTTTTTATAACAAAAACATCATAATTACAATATTATCAATGATACTATAATAATGGTGTTTCAATGATTAACTATATCCTAATTTCATTTGGTAAATGATAATAGTATGGTTTGTGAAAATGATATTTGTGATAAAAAATGTTCGATATATTTAACAATCAAAAGGTGATATATTAATAAATATAATAAATGTCAATAAAACATTTAAATATTCATTAAATATTTAAAAATACAATATTATTAAATTATATTACTATTATATAACATTATTTAATAATTTATGATATAATAATTATAGCATCATTTACTTAGGTGGTAAAGATGACCCAAATGATAGTGTATTATAATAATTTATCAAGGAAGAACATGTTATTATATATTCCTCATTAATCCTTGTATATGATTAAACTTTTCAAAAATATCATTTTCATTTATTAGATAAATCTTAGAACCATCCATGTAGGGTGGTGATGACAAATAAATTCATCATTCTTTGAAGCATTACTCCTTACAAATGCATGATTAATGACTTAAATACACAATGGATTGGATGGAATGAAGGTGTTTGATAAATTATATTTCAAAAATCATATATTTTATATGTTAAAAATAATAACACATTAAGTATATCTTTTTTACGAACCATTAGTTGTAAGCACTCGGCATTAAACTTTACATATTCTAGTTATTTTAAAAACTAGAAATTGATTTATTTTCATAAAAATGTATTATGTTTTCATTTTTAGGTAATTTTTAAAAACATTTAAAAATAAAACACATAAATTACAAGTGTAAACATATACCTAGTATTAATTTTTTCACAATAAATTTGAAACATTTAAGAAAATCATTGTCTCTATTTATGAGAAATATTCATACATTTCCCACTGATCTCATCATTTTCCCAACTCTTCATTAAACCCTATGAAATCATTTTACTTATTGGTATATGAAAAATAGATCTGTGAGGGACACAAAATAAATAAACCCATTAGTCACCTGACAACCCATAACAACATTTCCTTTAAAATAAACCCTTTTACCCAAAAAATGAACCATCATATCAAAAATATAATTATTTTATCTTTTAAAAATAAAAATATTTTCATGAAAACTCGTAAAAACATATGAAATATAAGTAGGTAATATGGGAAATAATTTTACTAATATATAATAACCATTTGTTCTAATTTCATGCATGTTACTCTTACACATTTAATAACCATATAGTCAACTTCCATACCCAATGCAATGGAGGGATAACACGGACCCACCTATTTTTAGTTTATCATAAAACTACCCTTCATTGGTTTACCACATGACCACCTATCACATGTCCATGTAACATTTTAAAATAAAAAAACGTTAAATATTTTAATTTTTAACATTTCATTATTAAATTTCATTTCCACTCAAATGGAACCATTCCATATTATTGAAATAATCTATCCATTTCTTTAAACCAACTAAAAAAACAAAAACTGGGAAAAATGGAATTATTATCTTCAAAAACATTAATTATTATAATGGATTATAAATATAAAATAATATTCCTGGTGGTATAGAATTTTTGGGCATCATATACATTAAAATTACTATTACTTTCGTCATTTGTAAAAAAAAAGAAAACATTTCTTACAGATAACATAAAAAGAATATATTTTGAAAAAAAATTGAATGATATTAAAAAAGTGATAATTTTTTATATTAACTTTATTAAATAAAAATATAAAATAATAACCATAATACTGACATTGATGAATAGTTTTTAAAATTAAATTTTTTAAACATTTAGAATAATATTTTTAAATCAATTTTTCTCACATCACTTTGATATTGTTGAATAATAATATCCATGAAATAATAACATTTAAAAACATTAAATAACATTAGAATAAATTAATTCATGGTATTATGTATCAAATTATCTATTTACACCCCTCATAAAATAAGGTGGGTATATAATATCATAATATTCCTTGAAAAAAGGATATTGAGATGAAGTTACTTACCTTGAGTCTGACTTATCATATAAAATAATTATATTAATGAATATAAAAAAATTATTTAATAATATAGATACACATAAACTGTATTATTCCTTTTATATCACATATTATAATATTTCAACAATTACATAATTATTTATGTTCACGTCAGATATTCTGATGATATTCGGTACTTGAGTCCAAAATGGATTTGGTATGATGTAAACAATCAAAGTGATCATAATTATATCATTTCTATGATAATATAAATTAAAAAAGAATCAATTTTATATATAGATTATACTTTTAAATCCATTCCAAAATATGTATATAAAAAATAAACTATGTTAAAATCATTGAGACTGTAAGTCATATATAAGCATGGGTAACAGTTTCATTTTTCAATGATCATTATGGAAAGAAGGTAAGTATCATTTTATTTTTTGAAAATTAAAATCATATAATTTATATAATATTAATCATTAAAATATAATTGTATATATCATTCATGTTATGTGGTGATGAAAAATTAATCAGATCTCTTTAATGATGTGATAGTTCACAAATGTACAGAAATGATGTAATCATTTTTTCATGTATGGAAGGGTAAAATCAGAAATGATAAATTATCTATAAATAATTATAAATTTTTAAATAATATCACATTTAAACATTAATTAGATTATTATAAATAGACTTTAGATATAGTGACAGAAAAAAAAATATTAGTTTGCAAGGCTATAGTTCGTCGTACACTAAAACTAAAATTTTTTCCCATTTGATTGATGTCGACATAGATTTAGGTGATGATATTAACATATTGACATCTCATTATATTGTGAAAAATATAGTAATTATTTCCTAATATGAAAATAATTTATGAAGTTGGAGGAACAATGAATATAAAAATACATAATTAAGAAAATACCATTTGTTTGGGTAATCTCCTTTTATTTGACACCATATAACCACTAAGGGTTGTGCTATGCCTAAAATAATATCTATTGAATTTGGAGAGTGATTCTAGGAATTTTTTTGGTTACATACTAGCTTAAAAAATAGGTTGGCATGTATGGAGAAAAGAGAATAATAGATGCCCTCTTATAAGAGAGGGGAGGGGCACTCTTGGACCTCTTCAAAATACTAAATTAATACAATGTAATTTTATATTCAAAATGGATAAAAATTAATTTATTTAGAATATAGGAAGAATTTTTAAAAAATAAGTTCATCCAATTATAAATATAAATGTTATGACTAATTTTTAATACAATTATTTTCCTTTTAATCATTATTTAAACCATTTTATTCTTATTATGACAACAAAAATCTTTATGACCTAAGGGTTAATATTGTTACTATAAAATGAAAAAATAATGAAAAATGGATCATTTATGAAATTATAAACCATATCAAAATATGTTGGAAAATGTTTATATTATTATGAATTTTATACCAATTTAAAATTTATTATTTATTTAAAAACCATTTATTTCAATTTTGACTCTATTTATTACTTGACGTTTTAAAAATATCCTAAAAATGATCTCTTATAGTCATCTATTTTAACTAATCATTATCATGTATATTTAATCAATGAAATTTGTGGAGAAAATTAATTATATTAAATTATATTTTTTTTAATATTTTTAAAAACATTTATTTGATATTTCCTATATTAAAAAATTACCACATAATCATTGTGCAAGCCTTTAATTTAATTATTTCTTCCATAAAAATTAAAAATAAATTATTACGATGAACATAAACATTTTATCTTTAAAAATATTTTTTATATTTTTAATATATCAATTATAAAACTATATTTTTTTAAAATATTTCACTTATTAAAGATAGAATTATGGAAAATTGACTTTTATTTGAATAAAATAATATAAATGGCTTAAAGGGATCCATGTGGATCCACGATATAAAAAAATTGGTACAAGGATTATTGTTTTCAAAAGTCACTTATAAAATAAATTATTACAATTTTAGGGAAATTTTCTATTATTTATAATGTTATTTTTACCCTTAGTTAATCGATTTTCCTTTAACTCTGGTAAAACAATAATAAAGTTACTGTTCATAATGTCCAAAAAATAAAAGGGACATATTTAATAAATTTGAAACTTATGATTACAAATATTTAATTGATTTTAAAAACTTGAAAACACATAATTGGATAAATTTAATTTAAAATTAATCTCATTAAAAGAATGAGAAAATTGGGTTTTTAAGGTGAAAATGTTTAATATAGTGAATTTTTTTATATCCAAAATAAAATTGAAAGTGAATAAAAATAAATAAAATTAATTAAATGATATAAAATTGATGTACTTTTACTTTAAAACTGATCAAAAATATTATTTTAAAAAAAAATTATTTAGAAGAGAATGTTGTTTACAATTAAAATTCAGTCCTTAAAACTATTCATCCAAAAATGAACCTTATTAAAAAAATATAAAATATTAAAACATTATAATATTTGATATTAATATTTCAAATAAGAGGTTTATTCTTTCAAATATTAGTTATAAATGTTTTAAAAACTATATTTTAAATAGGTTCTCAATTAAAAACCCTCAAAAGAGTTATTTTAGAAAAATACTTATTTTATATGTAAAATAGAGAATTTTATTATATCATATCTAGAAACCCCATAATATAAATGTTAATCATTATTTTGAGTATTATATATTTATATATCACTAATATTATACAAAAATGTGGATTTGTTTATTTATTGTTATAAAACACACCTATTCACAATTAAATTGTTCTTTCAGAAACACATTTCTTATTATTTAAAAAAAGAATTTACATAAATTTATAATTTACTTTTGAAATATGTATATATATATACATAAACTGTATTTTCAAAATTCTGTTAGTCCAATTCATACCTATTATTCTAACATTTATATTATAATGTTAACATTTAAATAATAATATTTAGTTGTTTGTTTAAACTCGATGTGGAGTATCATGTACGCTATTGAACATATTATTTCTTTTTTCAAATCGGGGTTTCATATTCTCTCCCTCCTGTTAAAAATTTGTATCCCTACATTTTTGAATTCGAACATGGTAACTAATGTTTGACTATTATAAATACCTTTATTAAAATCTCACATCAGTAAAAGGATTAATGAGGCGTCCACTTCAAAATAAATAATAGAAACTATGCAGTTCACCAAATATAACACATACTTTGTCTATACATAGGAAAACATAGACATGTAAGTGAAAATAAAACTATCATGTTCTGATAGAGAGTGATGGATAACATGGTCCGAAAAACTTTATCAATCACAAAACCATAAATATGTGATGGGTCAAAAATGACATTGATTTCTCTATGAGAATAGTAAATGGATGTTGTTTTTAGTCCAATGTTATTTTTATAGATTTGAAGAATTGTTTTACTACCAGGATGATGAAAATAAGGAAATATAATAAAATTATATTTAGAGTTTCAACCACTAATCAATTTCAACCACAAACTCATCTTTTTTTAAAATTAATGATTATTCAAGATAATTATTTCAAGACAGAAGCATTAGAATAAGATTATAGAAAATAACATAATACATTAAATATTAAATATATATTTATCCTATCATGAATCATTAACCAAAACCAAAATTATTAAGACAATATAAGATAATTCCTAAATAATAATAAACCATTACATGATGAAAAACTACATCAATCTGTAATATTCAACAATAATACACAAATTTAAGCATAGAATATTCAAAAAATAACTATCCTTAAAATTACTCAAAAATCATATGGTATTATTTCTTTCATATCCTTATAGGATTCCCAAAACATAGAACATATTTTGAAATATAATTACTCATTTAATCACCAAATCAATTCCAATATCATGGTTATATATAAAACATATTTTCTCAGAAAATGGTAAGTGCTATCTCTTATATGGTTTAAATAAAGATAAATAATTTTGAAATAGCTAGGACATAATGTAGGCTAGTGGAAAGTGATTCTCCCTTTTCACCCTTTGGTTATGGGTTCATTTCTCATGCCCTTCCGAATTTGATGGGTTTCTTCTATCCTGAAGGTTTTCATTTTTCAAAAACAATATTATAATAATCATTATGAAACTACATACATCATAGAGACATCCTAAAAACAACCTTAATTTGTATTAACCTCAATAGTTATCTCATACCTTTCAATTTTCATCCCAAAATTTAATAACCCATAATTATCAAAAAATAATAATGAATGCCTTTATAAAAACAGATAGTCGGTATAAAATTTCATTAACAGAAAGCCACGAAAGGGGTTTCGAGGGCACTAAAATTATAACCCAGATAAAATTATATACTAATGATGATATCCATAAATATTAACAAAACATCATAATCTCCAATTTCATTCTAAAACCTACTATGATACCATCTATAAGGACCCAACCTTAAACTTTACATATTCTATTTTTTTTAAATAGAAATCAATTTATTTTTTAAAAAAAAAATTAGTGTAATAGTTTTATATAATTAGGACAAACACATAAATATTAAACACATACATTAAAAATTTAAACACACACTCTATGTATTTTTTCACAAAACAAGAGAATCTTTAATATAAAAAATCAATCATGTTTTCTCTTTATGAAAAATATTCTCATTATTCCTCTTGATATAATCCTTATCCCAAACCTTCCTTAAACCCTATGAAAACTGTTTAAAAACATGGTATGAGCACAAAATATTATTAAGGGACATAAAATAAAGTATATCATTAGTCTCGTTAAAACCCATAACAACTTTTACAAAAAAATATTCATTTTTTACCCAAAAATGGAATCATCTAATCAAAAGGATCATTATTTTACCATATGAAAATTAAATGATTTTCATGAAAACTCATATTAATGAATATAATATATATATTTGTAATGTAGGAATCAATTATTCCAAAATATAATTACTATGTGGTTGAATTCAAAAATATTTACTCTTATAAATTAAATAACCATACAATTGACATCTATACCCATTTTGATGTTCAAAATGATATAATATCAATTGAAAGGTAGTGAAATAGTTGATCACTATTTATAGGTTCTAGTACATTTTAAAACATAACCCTTGTAACCTGTTAAGGATAAAATCATTATCATCTTTATAAAATCTCATGCATGAAAAAAATTGGTAAGAATGTAAATAATGAGATATTTCAAAGGTTTGGCCTCAGTGTGAGAACCTACATCCTTTCTATAGCAACTCTCATGTGTAAATAAAAATTCACTATTATGGTGAAGTGAATATAACTTCTTCAAACTCCCATTATACACCTTCTATATCCTAATATAAAATATTATACTAACTCCCATTAGTTTATAAACTTATTTTATAAAATAACTAAACCAAAAAAAAAGTAAAAAAGAATTAGTTCAATATTTTCCACAAAATCTTATGGTCCAATAAACCTGAATCTAATGAACATCAGTTTGATGAACTTTCCCATATTGATTTACAATAATTGTCTTAATAGCTTCTTCCATTTCTCAATCTTTACTTCTCAAAATCCACTAAAAACTCATTTTTATCATCATTAGTTAGGTCAACTCAATAAAATATTCCCAAGATGATGTTTCTTAGTGTAGTAAACCATGACAACATATTCTTATTCTTCTAATTAGATTACTATATGAAAAAAATTACTATAATTTTTCAATGATTTTCATTGTTCCCATTACATTAAAAGATAAAAAATTATAATTAAATGTGATTCTATATATATGAAACTCAAAAAATAGAGGGCGGTAAAACGAAAAACTATCCCCTCTTATCCAAATTTCAATACTACAATTTTTTTTCATTTAAACATCAACTTTGAAATCTTAAAACAATCTCAATATTTCGCTAAAATCATTATTCTAGAACAAACAAACGTTTATTCAGTTGCATATAATATCTGTAGCATCAATATGATGTAACGTCATCTACTTAAATCTAATGTAACATCCTCATCTTCATTACAACACACCTTCTTACGTAACCACAATATGACTTATTTCATCTCATTAAGATGTTAATATATTTATCTCATTCTAATATAAATATCTTCAAATATATTTTCTCAAGAAAATGAAGGTTTTTTACAATATTCACATCCTCTTTATAACTTCTCTTCTTTTGATGAATCAAAATTAATAACTCTTATCACTCTAATGTTCTACATCTTATTTTTACTCCACTTAGAAACATTGAAATTCATTAAATTCTATCATATTTACCAATTTACATTTTTGAATAAAATTTGTGTCAACTACATCTGGATCTGATCTTCTATGATCTGGTTTCTAGAACAGATATAATCTTTACAATCCCTCCATTTCTTCAAAATCATTTATCATGTGAATTTTTCATGAATTATGAAAATTCCAATATTGTGAAAGCATCATCTAACTTACATAAGAAATTATGAAAACATTATAAATTATGAATTCACTAACTTATTTTAAAACACTTAATAAAACTTACATATTTTTCACTCTATAATATTATTTTCTAGCCTTATGAAATTGTGACACTAATGATTACTGATGGTCTGCATCGATCTATGTTTCATGTTCCTTGCACCAATGAGGGATTTCTAGAATACATTAAATCATATTATAATCTCTAATATCAAATCTAGTATGGGTAAAAACTAACTTAGAATTATGAGAACTATATGATAAGAAAAAAATCTTTAGATTTAGGATTAGAAATTTTGATAAATTCTTAACACTTTACCTCACATTCTTCATCAAACCTCTTTAGAATCATTCTAACTTCCTCACTTTGTAATGACATAATTTTTATTAAATGTTGAGTCCAGTGAAATAGATCTTCATATCAATGGAAATGAGACCAATGCTAAATATTATAAACTACTTCATCTTTTTGATGACTCATATAACTGGTCCTACTCATTTATACATTTTGAGTCAAATTCTTCTTAGTCTTTTCATTTATGTCCGAAAACATGTCTCCAGGATAAAAAATATCCCCCTTTATGTTTAGGTAAAATCATTTAGAAACATTCTACATTCTTATGACAACTCATTATGATGGATTGGGTATAATACTATATAAAAAATTTACTTGTCATGAAAAAAACATTTTTAAAACAAATTATCTTAATGGTAAATCACAATGTATTGTTGGGATATCATAGAACCACCAATAGTTAGTTTTTCATAGAACTACTAATCATTAGAATTTAATATAATCATCCATCACATTTCTAAGTACCATTATATAATTACAAAAATATAAAACCATTCAATTTCAAACATTCTTCTATTATATTTTATTTACACTCATAAAGAATCTTTTCATGTTCTTAAAATAATAAATCCAAATTCAAAATCTATTTTCAAAAATAAAATACATGAAATCGGGAAAAAATGATTTTTTTTATAACATAAATATTAAAGTGGAATCCGAATATAAAATAATTTTTGTAGTGTCAAAGAATTTTTCTTCACAGTATACATTAAAAAAACATTCATTTTATCATTTTTTTAAGACATAAAAATATTCCTTACAAACCACATAATAAATTTTCAATTTTAAATCCAGTTAATAAAACTAAAAAATGACATAAAATTTATTTTATAATTACTTTATTAATTAAACATATAAAATAATAACAATAATACAACATAGAGGAAAACATTTTTAAATTTAATCTTTTAACATTTATAAAATATGTTTAAATGAAAGTGTCTCGTACCCCATGGTAATATTTGAATTATAATCCCCATAAGGGAATAAAATTTAATAAAACATTAAATAGCTTTATAATAAATAAATCTAGGATATTATATGTTAATGGGTATATTTATACACATCATGAAAGAAGGGGGTGTATACTATACAAATATGCCTCAATGAAAAGAGATTAAGATGAAGTACCTCACATTGGATCTAACTTGTCATGTATAATCATTATATTCCTGAATAATAAAAGTAAATTAATTATTAAATTTCATATTAACCTTAAAAATTTGTATTATTCAATTTATATCACTTATTATCATGTTTTAAAAATTACTTAATTATTGATGTTCATGTCTGATGTTTTGATGAAATTCTGTACTTTAGTCAAAATGAATGTGGTATGATATTCATAATCAATGTTGTCATAATTCCGTCATATCTATAATATTATTCATGAAATAATAATCAATTTTATATATAAATAATACTTATATATATATTCATTAAATATGGATATGAAAAATCAACGTTGTTACACTCCATGAGATAGTAAGCCATACTTACGCATGAGTGACTTTTAGATTATTGAATAATCATTATAAAAAAAGGTATGTATCGTTTTTTTACAGAATTATAATAATATCGTTTATTTTATATTAATCATTAAAATATACTAATATTTATCATTTACATGATGTTGTGACACAAAATGAATCACATCGCTTCGTGGAGGTGATAGTTCGCCCGTACGCATGAACGAAATTATAATTTTTAATTATAGGAATGGTATGAAAATGAATGAAATATTATATATTAATAATTATAAATACATTTTTAATAAAATATATAAACAATAATTTCGTCATTGTAACTATTCTTGAGAGATAGTGACGGAAAAATAATTATATTGGTGTGTGAGGTGGTAGTTCACCGTACACACGAATGATAATTATTTTCACATTTGATAGAAGTGGAAATGGATATAGGTGAAGATATTATCATAGAAAAACATATCAGTAGTTTTAGGATTATTTATATTTTATTTCATCATTGATGTAGAATATTTTATGGGTTCTGAAGAGGAAACAAAATAGAAACACTTCAATAAAAAAAATATTTTCTTCAAAAAATATATTTTGATTAACACCTTAAGACCACTAAGAGAAATTATAACTAGTAATTTAACTTTTTATTGAAAAGTATTCTGGATAAATATCATAAATTTAGTCATGGTGGAGGAATTTTTGAATCCCCAAATCATCACCACAAACAAATCCCTTACATGATGTGGGTAGGGAGATGAAATTATGAAAAAAGTGCAGTGATGCCCTCTACGTACGCTTGGTTACACAAAGCATCCACTTATAGATTTAATTCTACATGGTTATGGATAATCTCCACCCCATAAAAATTACACCTCCTACAGTCCCTATGGATGTATGCATCATCCCAATGAGGATCCTAACTATTAGCAAGAAGGCTCTTCAGAAGCATGGAATCTGTCTCCACATTACTAAGAATGAATCCACATATATTGTACAGTAAAAGACTACAATGAAGTGCCCTCACTATTGATCCCATTTCATTCCTGAGACCGAGTAAGACACTAAATCCAAATTTACAATTCCACAGCTATCACAAATCAGACCAACACCACTGATGCTTCAATGTGCAAAGGATCCATCAATGTTTAGTTTCATCCTTTGAATGGGATCATGCCACATGGCCCAGCATCCCCATCAAGGATTCCAATCCTCTGAAGGGCCTCTAACCAAAATTATAATCTGAATTATTAGGAGAGTTGAACACCCCCCCCCACCCACTATCACCTTGGAGAGACTGGAGCTTAGCCACCAACATAGCCTAGATGACATGCTCCCCCAAAATCGAGAAAATCCCACCATTCCTCTGGGAATTCCTTCCCTCCCATATGATCCAACACACCGCTGCTGTCAAGGTTGATCATTCATGGATATATATTCTACATGAAATATATCATGAAAAAAGGACCCTAGAAACTCATTCACATTGTCCCCATGTAGGTTGAGGCCGAGCTGTTGAGGAACAATTGACTAAAGAGATCAATCCAATCTCCCGCAAAGAAAAGATGCCACAGAGTCACTCCTCTAAAGTAATGACAGCACAAACACCGCGATAAAAGTTGAACCCCTCACCTTTGAATATTACCATTATTTGGGACAATTTATTTCATCAACCCCCAATTAAGATAATTGAATTTCACCAGAATGAACATACGCCACAACTTAGAGGCATGAGTGTTAGAAATAGAAGTCCCATAGAGGCCTTCACGAAATAACTTACTGATGAAGTATCCTATAATTGAGACTTAATAATACTACATTTATATATCTATTCCCAAAGATATGATATCAAAGATAGTATTATATTCAGGTTTTAGAAAATATTAAATGAATTAATCATTGAAACTGTCCACCTTGATGGAAATGTCAGGAACCAGACACCCTAGGAAAAAGAGAGGATCCTCCCCGACCCAGGTATCTTTCTTGAACTGAATGTCCCCACTTCCAAAAACCCACATGGCCTCCTCTCTCAAGGACACCATGAATTAATCCATACCTTTATCTAGTCTCGATGGCCTCCATGTGTTCTCACCCCAAATCCTCCAATCATCCTAGTATTCCCCTTACATAAACCTAGCTCATAGAGATCGGTCGTTGATGATGTCTCAAGAAAGTCTGGAATAAAGAGAATATATAGTCTCCTTCATGCTATATGTAGCTATTACCCTAGCCTCAATAGTCTTAGAAAGCCTATCCCAAGAACCACAGTGACATTTAATGGTTAGAGGACTATCCTACACAAAAACAGACATATCTCTTTCCATTAGTAGGATAGTACCCATGGGAGGCATCACAATAGTAACTTTGTGCATGGGAATAGATTCCAAAATGCTATTAACAAAAGTGATCATACATCTAAAATATATGAATGATATTAGCCATAATTTTATTGAAAATTCCATCATACATCCACTTTCTGATCGGTCCATCTAAAATAATAACTCCCAAATACACTATAGGTGGCTCCTTCACTGATATCCCCACTTTATCCTTTATCCATGTTATCCTCGTACTAGGAAACTTCCTTGGAAAAAAACACTAATTATCTCCTTATTGATCTAATGACCACTACAATCTCCAAAACATTCCATGGAATTTATAAAGGATTCAAACAAACATAGTTTTCTGTTCAAGAAAAATTGTGTGTCATCCACAACCATCTTTTTGGAAATAGAAGGATTCCCAGCCCTAACTTTCTAGGTAGATATAAACCCATATTCCATTTGGTAGTTTAGGGTTCACGAGATATCCTCCAGAGTCATGATGATAAGGTTTGGAGACATAGGATCACCTGGAATAATTCCCCTCATATATTTGAAAATGCTAAACACCATTTCGTGGCGGTAGATGGAAATACACAACAAGGCATAAAACCGAAAGAAAATGTCAACAACCAAATATAAGAAGCCAAACTTCCTCATAACCCTGATGATAAATCTATATTTCATCATATCACAGGCCTTGTCCGTTTATAAATTCACCATTATATTGTGACCCTCAGCCATCTTATTATGATATATCACCAACTCATAAATATTTTCTATAGATCCTTGTATGTTACTACCCTGAATAAAACAATGTTGTTCCTCAAAAATAGGCCAAGGAAGAAAGCTAAAAAGGGAGCCCATAGCCCCACCACCAATTACCTAATGATTTTTTCTTCTATCCTACCATCATCTTCAACATCATATCTGAAGGATTCACAAACTTATAAATATTGATCATGTAAACTCGCTTCATCTCCCTAACATTGTCCTGGATGAACCGTGTTTTTCAGTCCCCTTATTTTATCCACAATGATTAGGACTTCTACCTATGCACTCATTCCACCTCAAGAATTATCTCATCTAGAAGATCCTTCATTGACACTAGGGCATCAAATGCCTCATCTTCCCAATGCTTGATAGGGTTGTCTTTTGGGGACTGAACCTCATCCATTAGAAGATAAAATCATTATGGATAGTTCCACTTCTTGGATCAAGCATCCAAGTCCCTTCTCAAATGGGTCAGAATGTTGAAAATACAAAACCAACCAAAACCATATTCACCCTTGTTCCGTAACATCTTTACCTCCTACAAAATGTCATAGAACTGACATAAAAAGATATGAAATGAAACCAAAGGATCTATAGACTCTCCTTACATTATGAGGACTAAAAGAATAGCATGCTCAGACAATGATTGAGATAGTTTTGGGATAGTGGAATGATATAAGAGACCAGATTCATGATGATTAAGTAGAAACCTATTAAGACAACACAAGATTCTCTAACATCCTTTACGATTGTTACACCATGTGATCTTGGAACCTGAAAACCCAAGGTCCAATAAACCATTGAATGACATAAAATCATGAATGTCAAGCAATGAATATAGAAACCACTGGTATGCCCTTATTCTTAGAAACCTCTACAATGGTGTTGATGTCTCCAGCCAAGAGCTACGCCCGGTCTCCAGTATGAAACCAGGAATGATCCCCCCAAATATCCTTCCTTCCATTTGAATCACAAGTATCATAAATAAATGAATGGATGTGCTCCAGACCTTCAAATAAGACCTTGTCCATAATGTATTGATCCAACATATCTGCACAATCAACTGACAACTCTTCATCTATAAAAACAATATATTGGTGTCGGTAGGCCACCCATGCATGAAAAATTGAAATCATAACTTCCTATAAAAGGAACCTATCTTCTTCTCTTTCTATTTCGGTTCCAAGATGACCAAAATCTTAACACATCGACAATGAAGCTCATTAACCTAGAAGTCACACTTCAAGAGAGACCAAAGACATCTTGTGTTCCAAACAATAATAAACATGAAAAATTATTATAGCGGGGACTTATGGATATTATCCTTAAATCATTTGGTATAAGAAATGCGGTCTCATGACACATTATTTTTAGGTATAATAGGCTAAGAGCCATCTAAAACCAGAGACCATAGTGCCTTTATTTTCCTAGAATATAGACATGTCGAGCCATGGGGGGTGTAAGCTAGGCTCGAGGGGCAGAGCTCTAGTATTAGGATCATCCCAACCAGACTTGTACTAGTGGTTGAAAACATACTCACCAATGAAATTATTTTAAGCAGTATGTCCTTCTCATCTGACCCTTGCATGAAAGTGACCACTTTCCACAATGGTTTTCTAGGGTAAGTACTTGACTTTTTTAGACCGCCCACCCCCTCCATCAACTGATCATCAACGACCATATCCACAAGGAGGTACCCTTTTGATTGAAATCTGAACCATCTATCCTCATTGGAAGATGATGATGGAGTCTCAAAAAAACTCAATGGGGGAATGTCCAAGTACTTACCCCTTTCATGGATCATGGTGGATTCTTATTCTCCTTAGGACTATAGTGATCTAGACCCTCTTTATCATCTTCACCCCCTTAAAGGGTCGACAAATTCTGCATAATTACCCATTCCTTCCATATAAGTGAAAGACAAGTGCACATGAGAGATCGCATCTTTGATCGGGGAGCCAACGAATAAAACTGGATGGAGAGAAGAAGGTAGTGATGAGGTTAGACAACTGAAATTTGAAATCCCAATGGTCAATAACTCATGCCCAGTAGACTACGTAAAAGGGTATTTAGTAATATAGTCTATAAGAGGAGGGCTTATTTTGCTCACTACTATAGACCGATCATCCCCCACCACTACAATGATGACCTAGCCACCAGAATCCTCACACTCAGGTAAAGAAAGAAGCACACCTCAACTGTGGAGTCACCTGAATTTCTTAAAAGAATTCCCCTACTGAAGACATTAAGAACAAAACTGAGGAATGTTTTGAAATAGTAATTTATGCAACCATGATAGTCCCTCCCATTCCCAAACAATGACCTTGTAAGGATTATACATACATAGATTAACTTTCACCAAACCCCTTGGAGAATTAGCTATTTGGATATGCGTCGTATGCTCATCCACACACAGAAAGAAGCCCAAAGCATTTTCAGTGGACGAACGAATTATAGGGTTGTGCAGAGGGAGTGTTAACCCAGGGATTCTCACCAACACCATTATAATTCCAGAGTCCTTACCAAAGTGGATGTCCCACAACCACCTACACAAGATAAACCACCATCTACCATTTTTGTGAACCTCCCTTGATAAAGAGGAGACAATGTCCCCCCATGAGAATAGATGGATGCTAAACAATAACCAATTCATCACTCATACCACCATTGGACTACTAATCCCCCAAGAGTGAACAAATTCCCTAATAAATTCATATTGAGTCTTGTCCAGGCCGAAGGTAGCCACCAGTGTCCATTCATGAATGATCGCCACTTTCTCTAGATAATTCAGCAACTGATCAACTGGTAGATATCCATCCTCCCTTCCTTGGTATCTAGGAACTACCTAGGCCACTAGAATATCATGTAAATGGATAGGGAAAGCATCTGTTGGGGGGACAAGAAGACAATCTTAAAAGGAACCATCCTTGGAGAACCCCTCTCCGACTAAAAAAGTCTTATGGAAATGAATCAGTAGCTACAGACTAGGCTTCACACCCCCAACATTCACTTCAACATCCAAGTACCCAAGAAAAGGGCTAGTAGAAAAATCAAGGACTAGTATGGGAGATGACATAATCAGAGTCGTGATCTCAGAGCTAGAGGGAACCACCTCCTTAAGGGTATTTTTTTTCTAAAATATAAGTTATATAATATTGGTAGGGATTATATCAAAGGATTTGGGTATATATTTTTCGAAAAAATAGGTTTTTATGTGTGTATAAAATAGAATAATATGTACCCTTTATAAGAGTGGGAGTGGGACTCTTGAAATTCTTAAAAATATAATATTAAAATAAATTTATTTTAGGTTCAAAATGGGAAAAAATGATTTAATTTGATAGGATTATATTGGGTATAAAAAATTGATCCAATGAAAATTAGATAAGTTTTGACTATTTTTTAATCTATATCATTTTGTTTCTACCCTTATTGGACCTTTTTAATTATCACCATGCCAACATATGTCTCAACTCTCTAAAAGATTATATTACTACTACAAAATGAAAAAAGAACCAAATAAGGATTTTTTATGAAATATTAAAAAATATACCAATTAAATGGCTAAATTTTTTATTTTTATGAATTTTATATCAATTAATAAGATATTATTTATTCTGAAAAAACATTTATGTCAATTTTGACACTATTCATTACTTGACTTTTTAAAAATATCATAACAACATGATATATTTAATAAAACTATTTTAAAATATCATTAACATTTCAAAGACATATATATAATTCTTTGAATACATTAATTATATCAAATAATATTTATTTTAATATTTTTAATAACATTTATTTGATATTATAATTAATTAAAAAATACTCCACCACTATGGTGTAAGCATTTAATATAATTATTTATTACCTAATATTAATAATTACATTTATATAATTAATTGAACCATTTTATATTTCCAAAAAAATTATAGTTTTACATATCCCTCTATATAAAACCATATTAAAAATTAATTCCCTTACTAAAAACAGAAGTATGCCTAATTTAATTTTCTTTGAATAAAATACTATAAATAGATTAATGTCATAAAATTGGATCCAAATTGGAATAAAATAGGCCCAAGGATTATTTTTTTTATAATCATTAATCCAAAAAAAATTAGGACAAGTGTTTTGGTAATTTTTTGTTATTTTTAATATTTCTTTTACCCTTAATTACCGAATTTATCAAAAAAGTGGAAATAAAACAAATACTATAGTTACTATTCATAATGTCCATTTAAAAAAACAGTCCTATTCACTAAATTGGAACATATTATTTCAAATTTGGAATCCATTTTTCAAAATTAATAATATAGAATGGCTAAAATTGATTTAAAATTAATCTTGTGGACGAAACAAGAAAACATCTTATTAAGTTGAAATTATTTAAATAATTGAACTGTTTTTATATCAAAATTCAATATAAAATAGATTAAAATTACTAAAATTAGATAAACTGATATAAAATTTGATTAATTAAACATTAAAACCACAGAAAATGTAATTTAACCCTATAAATAATTTAGATGAAAAAGTTGTTTTCAATAAAAATTCCACATTTTCACTATATATAAAAACTTGAAACTTATCTAGAAAATACCAAAAATTAAACCAATGTAATTTTTCATATTACTATTTCAATTAATAAGTTTATTATATCTAATATAATTAATATAATGGTTATAAACAATATTTAAAATAAGTGTTACATCAAAAGGATGAAAAATTCATTTTTTTGAAAAATACTTCATTTATGCGTAAAATTGGATTTGTTCTTATATCATTTCTAGAAAACACATATGTTTAATATTGAAAATTACATAGAATATTATATATATTTATATTTATATATATTTCATTAATATTATCTAATAAGAGAGATTTTTTTTACTGGAATATATCATAGTTGTGCGCATTTATATAGTTTTTCAGAAAAACATTTCCTTTTATTTTAAAAATTGGTATTCATTAATTAATAATTAATTCATTGAATATTTATATATACCTTTGTAAAAAATATTTTAAAAATTCAATTTATCATTTTTATACTCGTCGTTCTGATATCTAGGTTATAATTGTAACATCAAAACAATAATATTTAGTTATTCTTTCAAGATCGATGTGGCATATCATGAACTCTATTAAGTATATTTTCTAATTTTTAAAACATTTTTATGTTATATTACTGGTTTTGTTTAAAAGAAATACATCACCCAATGGTGGTTGTACTATGGACAAATGTAGGGTCTTTGTTGTTTTGTTTTTCTTATAGGATAGAAAGGAATGAATAATTGTTGATCCATTAATATAATAACATTATAATATACTAAAAATAATTTTTTTATTATTCTAATTTTTGTAAAGTAATTTTATAATATAAATATGAGGAAGAACTGGATAATGAGTAAGAAATAATTTTTTTGAGAACATAATATTTCCCTTTGAAATATCACAGGAAATAGAGGAATTAGGCTATATAATTGAGAATATAGTCTTGTATACAAAATTGGAGCTTCTATGAGTACATAAAATTCAAATTTATTTGTGTAATTTTATGGTATAGGTGTATCATGATATGTTGGAATTGAACCCATTTTATAAGTGAAGAAAATGAATATTTGGTGAATAACCATTATTTTCCCATAATGAAATGAAACCATTTTAGGTTTAGTGGATCAAAAAGTGAAAATAATGGATTTTGGGGTGATATAAGAAATAAAAATCCTAAAACACTCATTTTTAGACATTTTTAAACAATCATCAAGCTTTTGACCACTTTATTTTTATATTTTACTATTTACTTATCTTGGTAACTAGTTTGTATACAAGTAATTTATATTTCATTAAAAATATAACGTATTATTTAAATCCAAATAATGTTAAAATAAAAGCATGTTTATTCTTCATATAATTTAATTAAATTTGTAAATAAAATAAAATTAACTTTATATTAAAAAATTATTATATATATATGTTCTTCAAAAAAAATTATTTTCACCATTAAGTGTTCTTAATATTATATAACATCAATTAACAAATAAATGAGTGCTATAATATTTTTATATATGGGAAAACATCATACTAATGTATTTATATAAGATAAAACATTTAAATTTATCAGATAAAAATCACAAAACATTTATAAAAAAATTCATTGAAAATAACCCTGTCACCACTATCATGGTCATTAACTCCAATCTTAGTGAACAGACTTTAAAACATATAATGAAATTGACCTTGTAATTTAAAATGGACCATTTCATCTAAAATATAATATCAAATTTTTTTATTTATCATACAAGTTATCAAATCTAATTTTTAATGTATGTTAATAGAAATTTTTTTTAAAAAAAATATTACTGAAGTTTCTAAAACATTATACATATATTTTATAATTTCAACATAGTATTTTTAAATAATTTATTTTAATTAATAAATAATTTTTTAGAAAAAAAGTCAATTATTTTTTATTCATTTTATTATTATGACAGTGTCATAAATGTGGCAATATTAGATATATTATTATTTTTTTAATATTCACCTGAAAATCAATTATTTTAGAAAAATATCCAAAAACATATTAAGGTTGCATTGTTATTTTAAATTTCAAAATAAATTTATTTTTTTAATTCAAAATTTTATATTTTTAGACATTAATTTTTTTTATAAAAACATAAATATATAATAAAAAAAATTTCCATCAGAAAATATGTTTTAAAATTTTTAACTATTATTTTGGTTATTTAAAGAAAGTTTTTTATTAGATTAGTGTTGGTATATTATTCCTATAAAAAAAATATTATATTTATAATGTATCTAGTTCCTTTAAAAAAATTCATAAAAATCGAATATTAAAAAACAAAATTTTAATAATAAATTTTTTTAGATATCTTACTATCTTAATTTAATTTTATTAATGATTTAGTAATAATAATGAAATTTATAATTCATTAAAATTCAATATCTGAAATGTATAAAATAAATTTGATATATAAATAATTTACTAAATTTATTATTATAGTTTCATATTATCTTTATTTCAAGTTACATAACCCCTATAGATTATCATGTGACACCTAAGCATAAGATAAAAACTGTTCGGAGTTGAATGTGGTGATTATAGAGGCATGGATCTCATGAAAATTTTTAAAAGCTAAAAATTCTATAACATATAGATTATCTAATATTGTAATTGACCATGTTCAGCTAGTTCTTGGTCTAGGTAAAATCATAGTGGAGCCATTTAATTTACATTATTGGTTAGGTGTTCCTCATATAGAAGACTCATAATACTTGAATCTTTCACTTCTCTATCGTACATACTTTTAATAGAGATATAGATGTCATTTTTTCAATCAAATTAACAAATAAATTATAACAGTCAAATATAATAATATTATTTTAAAATATCATGATTTTGATTTAGTTTAGATTTGTATGTGGAACAATATATTCATCATAGTATTTATTTAAAAAATAATAATACTAAAATTTTGGGTTATACATTCTCCCCCCTTAAATAATTTATATCCTCATAATTTTAATTATCATTTACTAATTAAACAATCTAATGAATATATAAGAAGCACAATATATATATTCTATTAATATATCAATCTCATAATCATAAATACTATGTGAATCATCATTCCCCATATAATAGGAACATGTTGATATTTTTTTATTTCAACCATTTAATCCAAATACGATTCCCCAATTCATTATAGGATTTTCTTGGTTCGTACCTTTCATAGCATGAATTTCATGATATTATTTACAACCAAATACTAAAACTAAAATTGGTATCATAATATCCAATAAAATTAGAATAAATGGTAATATAAATATAAAAACTCAAAACTAAGATGCATTCATAAATAAAACATTCACTTAAACCTAAAATAATTTTTAATAATCTATAAAAACTTTTATCAACCTCGAACTACATGAGTTTAAATTATTTCCTTCAGGTTTATATTCCAATTAATTTCTCTAATCTAACACGAATATGTTAACAAATCTTTTATATTGGTTCATAAAAACAATGTGATAAACTAAATCATATCCCTATAGAGTGTTTATCTATGTGAGTAATATTAGTTGTAGTCATCGTGCTCTAGAATGAAGATTGAGTTGACACTCAGCCAGCATTTTCTAGGCTTATTACCAATAGGGGCATTAGTTTCGTAGCCATATCCACTTTCTAGTATCCAGATTGGGATGTCATATCAATGATAACCACATAATATAGTATTAGAAAAGTTTTGAGAAATTATCATATATATATATAACTTATAATTGTCATAAGTTTTTTCAATAAATTTATCTCATCATAATCCCAAAAATGACTAAATGAATCCTAAAAAACTAAACCCTATTCTCACAATGACATAAGTATGCCTATAACTATCATCTTAGGTCCAGTGTTAAAACACATTGCATAAAAAATTTATTGGGTAAAATATCTGTTAAATCTGTTATTATTTTACAAACGTTTTTTATATAATACTTTAAATCACACAAATAATCACACAATCTAGAGAATCGACTGGTTTATTTCATTGATGCTAATTTAAAATATAAACTTATTTGATTATTTTTATGAACATTTTGATATAATAGTATTATACTACATATGCTTCTAGAATATCCTTGGTCACACTCATATCAATAACATAGGTAAGGGAAACATAATAATGGTCTAAGCATAGACACTCGATAAGGTAAAAAAACATAATATTTCATCAATGCTTATATATTAAGAATATAAGAAAACAAGAGTAGATAAGTAATATATTTTTATAAATGAAATGGAAAAAAATGAGTTTTATATATGTCCTTATAGAAGGAAATTTAATTTCAAATGAATAACCATATTCATTGGAAAATGATTTTATAATCATGATACATTAGTCCTCATTCAAGGATCATAATCATATCCAAAACATTATGAAATAAGAGTTTCATATAAACATAACCATAGAAATAATTATTCATTACTACACACCAAGAAATTGATCAAATAGAAAACATGGTATAATCATTGGTGTACCTTCTAATGATTAGGAAAATCATTCCTCATATCATTAGGATTGGCATAATCCTCCCATATACCCTTAAGGTTGGGATAATAATCATGTTTACTCTTTGGCTTGGGATAATCCTCTTATGTACCCATTGGATTGGGATAATCCTCCCATGTAACCTTAGTATTGGGATAATCATTTCTTTTACCCATTTAATTTGGATAATCTTCCCATGTACCATTTATTTTGGCATCATTCTCCCATCAACCAATTATCTTAAGATAATCCTTATATCTACCCTTGGGCTTTGGATAATCCTCTCATGTACTCTTGGTCTTGGGATAGTCCTCCTGAGTACCCTTTTGAGATCATCTGATATAAAAATTACCAATAATTCATGGGAAATATATTTTATCCCAACCATAAATAACCATACATTTGTGTTAAAATTTAAAATAATCATTCATGACATCCAAAATAACCGATGTTAATGAAATGTTTTCTATATAATTTATAAATTTTATCACTCAAATTATACTCAAGAATGTGAAAAGTTGATACATAAAATTATATCACCCTAAACGTGTATTTTATAATTAAATTTATATGGGGATTCCTGAAAAATAATTTCTATGGAAATAATTCCTTTATAGGTATATGAAATGTTAGTCAAATAATAAGCAATTATTTAAGAAAAAATCTTTTCTTTGGTGTAAAAGATAATGTTACGGTAACCTTAAAAAGTATTTTTCAAAAAGATCCATATTGATAAATCGAAAAGAAGTCATTTTCAAAATAATTATTGTGAAATAACCACTAAAAATTCAAAACATATTAAAAAATATAATGTAAAAACACTTTAAAAATTGTTAATTATAAAACTAATCTTTATTAATAGAGAACTAAAAAACATAAAAGTTGTAAAATGGTTTTGTGAAAACATCCTCAAATATTTACTTTTGAAAAAAAATCAATAATAGATCTTTGAAATAAAATTATTTTTATAAAAAAAATTATTCCAAGATAAAACATTTGATTTTTAAACTATGTAAAACTTTTTTAATATATTAACATACCATTGTTAAAAACACATACCATTAAAAGAGTATCAGAAGTAAATTTTTTAAATAGGAGAAGGGAAATATTAGGGTCACATGAGATAACAAAAAATTATATTTCCAAATATAAATTATAACATTATCCTGAAATGAAAATTTTGGAATGTATGGGAAACTATCTTTAAAGAGGATGAGAATTAGTCTAAATATTGATATAATTTTATTTGGAAGAAATTCTGATAGGAGAAATATTTGAATCAAAAGTTTAATATCACCTAGATAGAAATATAATGTACCATGAAATGAAATAATAGGGTGTATGACACGGATATTTTATGAAATAAGATCAAAAATATGAATTATAACATAATTAAGGGAGTTAATTTTATAAATCCCTTTAAAATTTCATATTTTTTAAAATCATAATAATTTTATTGAAATAAAATGATATGGAATTAATACCCAATGAATTTAATAAATATGTAAAAATAAATTAATGAAGATGTAATTATACCATTATAAATATAACCTAATTTTTAATAATAAATGTGACATAATGAATTAAATTTGAGACAAATATCCTCTTATCGTAATGGTGACATTAGATGAAAAAGAATATAATAGGGGTATAGTGAAATGGAAATTAGAATACAATTAATTTAATAATATAAGTTATAATTTAAGTAAATGGGGTTCTTTATACACCATATAATATAAATTATGGTGTGAAATATCAAACATGTCTCATTGATATAAAAATTAGTCAAAGAAAACCATTCTTTGTATCCCCACTTAATTTAATGTGTTATAACCACATGTATAAAAAATAACTGTGTTAATTATATATTAAATAATATTATTCAAATATATTTTCATTTATAATAATATTTGATATTCATTTATTTCAAATATTTTATTCAGTTGTGGTTAATTTTATTCATCGGATGCCCAAAAATATGATTGCATATTTCAAACTAGTATTGTTATTTCAAGGTGGATCATTATTTATTACCATAATTTTCATAATTTTTGTATTATTAAATAAAAATTAATAATATTTTTAAAATGATTCATCATATTCCATATTCATTTTTCTAATAATAATGTAATGGCTTTTGAAGTTGGATATTTTGAAGAACTAGTGTCAGCATGTTTAATGATCAAAAGATGATATATTAATAAAAATTTAAAAAATAAAAAAACCATTAAAAATAATTAAAAAGAATAAATAAATTATTATTATATGATATTAAATTTATATAACATTCAATAAGCATTAATTATATAAAAATTAAAACATCATTCACTTAGGTGGAAAAATTGAACCAAACTAGAGTGTGCCATAATGATTTAACATGTAAGGACATGGTTTTTTATAATGATAATATAACCATTATAGAAGATTAAATATTTCATAAATATCATTTTCCTTCATTAAATTCAATATTATATCCATCCATGTAGGGTGGTGATGACAAATGAAATTCATCTATTGTGGAGGAGGTTGTTTTCCCCTATGAATGATTAGATATTCAATTTCTCAATAAACGGGATGAAATTATGTTATATTATAATTTAACATTTAAAACTAATAATTTTGAAATATTACACAAATTTATTCCTATAGAATATTTTTTTAATAACTATAAGAATAATTTATTAAAAAACTATATTGTTTCATGATTGTGGTAGTCTGTACGTAAACATGATCGATGTTACATTTTTCATAGATGATATAGAGTATGAAATAATTGGTTATTAATAAAAATAAAAACATTATAGTATATTATTAATACATTTTTCGTTATATTAGGTTGAATGATATAATTTTTAAAGTGAAATATTAAAAATAATATGCTATAAAGTAAGAAATACTCATGTTGATAACTTAAGATTTCTCTTGGATATCTCTTTGTAAATGATGGATTAGGATGTATAATAAGGATTAATAAAACGAGGGAGTAATATATGTGGTTAAAATGGAATTCTATATGTACTTAATCCTAATATATTGGTTTATCGTGAATTAGTTTAAGTGATCCCATTTTATAAGGGAATAGTATGACCCTTTTTTTAATACGCGTTACTTTCAACAATGTCATGAAACTATTTATGGTTAAATTGATCTGATGATGAGAAATCAATTATTTTGTTGTGATATAATATCGATTAACCTTTACCAATAATATTTTAAAAAAAATAAACAAGATTCAAGACTTTTACCACTTTTTTATATTTAACCATTTTGGTTTTTACCTTGGTGACTAGTTTTTACCCAATCAATTTATATATTATTAAAAATATAAGGTAACAACTCCTAAATAAATTCGATTAAAGAACATATATTAACCCACCAAATATTTTGTTTAAATTTATAAATAATATAAAATTAAATTTTAGATTGTGAAATTTAATATAAAAAATTATTTTGTAGATAAATATTTATTTCACTACTAAGTCCTTTTACCCTATATAACATTAATTACCAATTAAACGAGTAATAAAATATTTTTATACATAAGAATAAATAATATCAGAATATTTATATAATTTATACCATTTTAATTTAATAGGTAAAAATCACTCGACAATAATAAAAAAATCATTGAAAATAACACTTTAATCTCTATCACGATCCTTTACTTTAGTCTTAATAATTATAAATTAATATAGAAAATGATAATTTAATTATTATATAATCTAAAATTTTTATCTCAAATAAGAAATATATATTTTCTATATCTAGATTCTAATGTGTTGAAAAATAATTTTTAATTTTAGAGAATAAAATTTTTTTTAGAATAAAATGTGACTAAAGTGTCCAAAATGATAAGCATCAGTTTCATAAATTCAAAATAATATTTTTAAACGGTTTATTTTGATTTAAAAAAATATATTTTTATATGAAAATTGTTTCAATAAATTTAAATTCATTCTAGTGTTATGATAATGGAATAAAAGTTATGGTATTAGAAAAATTGATATTTTCTACCATTCACCTAAAATTCAATGATTTTAAAAAAAGATCAAATGTTCATATTCAAATAACATACTTATTATAAATCCAAAACTGAAGTGATTAATTCGTGTTATTATTTTAAATTTTTATAATTTATCCTTTAAATAAATACATAAAAATATAATGTAAAAATTTTTTATTGAAACAAATCTTTTTAAAATTTAACCACTTATTATTCTTATCTTCAATTAATATCCAATTACATGGGTGTTAATATATTATTTATATAAACAAAATAAATTATCTATAATTTATCGACATACTTAAAATATTTTCTACATAAATAAAAATTTATAAAATTGTATTTTTATTAAAAAAAATAGCCTCATTAAATATTTATCTATATTAATAGATTTTTATCAATGCCTTTGTAATAAAACAATTTTTAAAATTAAAAACATGAAATTTTAAAATACAAATGATCTGTAAATAATTTATTATATCTATATTTACATGTTTATAGAATCATAATTTTTTCTTACATATCCCCTCAAGACCTCTACATAAGACCAAAGAATATGATAAGCTCTGGTGGCAATCATAGGAGTCGATTTCAACAATATGGATTTAAAAAAAATTAATAACCTTGATCTTATCTCACAAAAGAATTTGATTATACCCATGGTTTTTGGTAATTTACCCTTATTTTATTTATTTGGATGTTATATATAGAATGGGTTATGTTTCATGTTATTCGGCGAGGTTTTGACTAATTATTTATATGTTTCTAGAGGTGAATGATTTGTGAACTATTAGTATAGAATGTGCACCACCATCAAGAAACTGTGAAACATGTTTTGGGATTCTTTGGGTAGGTTCACAGTTATCACACATTCTATCTAAACTATTTTAATACCCTAGGGAATATTTTTAAAGAAAAATAAAGAGAAAATCATGGTTGTTTCACTTTTTATAACATTGAAATACAACCACATTAGGTGTAGGATTTAAATGGTAGAACTGTGTCACGAACCACCTTCACCAAAAGAAGGGAAGGGTCAGCAGATTGCCACACCCTTCCTTATTTAAGTTGAAGAAGATATAATGACCCCTGAAACCCAACTTTAATAGGTCCCAGATTGGCGACTAGCACCAAGGGTATGGAAATCACACACGAATGGAAGGCATTACCCTTTTTGGTCTTATATGATCTGGAGATAAGATGGTAAATCTCACAACACCAAAACTAGAAGTGCAAGAAAAATAAAAACAACCATTCCCATATGCATGTTCCAAAGGTAAAATCCACAAAGTACAAAGTGACTACAAGGGCAATGTACCAAAGAAAGAAAAACAGCAAATGCAACTGCCCCAATAGTCCGAGCTAGTATGGTCCCGCGTGATCCCCGAAGACCTCCTAGAAACTTGAAAGCAGTTTTTTATATGTAGGGTGAGAATACAAGTACACTTAGTATGGAAATACCAAAGACTCTCATGAACAAGTGGGGGAACGTGCTAAAGTCCCATGAGAAGCAGACAACCAAAACTATCAAGGAGTTCATCAATCCCACTCACCAGCCACACTCACCAGATAACGTCAGAAAGTGATATATATAATAAGGGCACATCAATGTTTGGGAACCCCACGCCACATTCCCACTGGTTGTTGAAGACATCCTATGCATCGAACCAATCCTGCCATTCTCACAGCAGTCCCACTACCGCACCCGCCCGCACACACCTAGGCCACTACCTCACCGCAGTCCCACTGCCAAACCCTGCCCGAATACATGAGGGCCACAACTTCACCATAGTCCCACTGCCAAACCCCACCTACAAACACCTCGGCCAAAACTGTCACACGTAACCACGCCGATAAACACCTAGTCCAGAACAACCACCACCTTGCCCGAAAACACCTAGGCTAGAAGATCCACTGCCACGCCTGAAAACACCTAGGCCTTATCCCAAAGACACTTGGGAAAACCTCTTTCCCGCACACACCAGGGCCAACCACCGCACTACCCTGCCAGAAGATTCATGGGCTAATAATGGTATTCAGTCCATCACAGCCTTCTTGAAGATACTTGGGCTATCTGAGAAAGGGAGGAGAAATGAGCTAATAACCAGCCACTAATATAAGTTTTGGGAAAAAAACCTCCCCCATGAAATGGGGGTGTTCGGAACTAAGTGCTCAACTTGGGTGGGGTGCGAATAAGAAACACAAAAACTACAAGTATATATATATAGGTAACAAGCACTCTCCCAAATTTAGGTTTTCCTTTAGCCTGCCTAAAGAACAAAACCAGTACCATGACCAGGTCACAACATACACCAATCCAAAAACTCATTTGTCTCATCCTTGTTTTCATATTCTGTAATGATGTTTAAATAAGTTTTTGCACCTACTTGGGCAACTAGTAATCATAAGCACAAGTCAAGGGAATGCAAACAGTCAAGAATCAACTACAACATCCACACTCGGTTCTCTTGTAATGTCACAACAACAAAGGGATAAGTGAGATCCCTCAAAGTACTGGAACCAAAGAAAACCACAAGACACTGCCCCGTGTCCCCAAAAATGGTTTCTCATCAACAGAGGATCCCACCACTATTTGTGATATAAACAAGGTAACCACCCGGCCTTAAAATTCACAACCACTAAATCCATATAAAAAGGGGATCACATCCCCATCTACATCACCCAGCATACAGACCGTGAAGTAAAAACAACCAAACCACCACCACCAACACAAAGCAGGCCCATACCGGTATTTTCATATTTATAAGATTTAACACACTCCATGATTTCCATTTCTGTTTACTTTAACCAGGGTTATCACAAAAGGATTGTTCTTGGAGCCTCAATTTATTTAGCAGGATATAAGTAATTAACCCAAATTCCATTACACAACAAGGGTTCACAAATACAATCCATTTAAACATCACCAGAGGTAAGGGTTAATTAGTGCACAGAGAAAAAGACCACCAATGGCCATGATTTTTAGTAGGCGTAAGCCAGCACAATTCTGAAAAGAAGATCATAAAACAAAGCAGCATCATCGAGAAAAGCCCCCCTTCATTCCTTAGATTCCATTCATTTTCTTCATTAAGGTTTTTTTAATCCAATTCTATAGAATCAAAAGCATTCCCATCCCGCATGATAAACCAAAGGGAGAGACAAAGGATAAATTTTCTACTTCTTAATCAACGATCGATGCTAAGCCTAGGCGTGGAAATCCATGGATAGGGATGCCGCTTGTCTGAACGAAAAGCGGATCGTCTAAACGAAAGGTACTTCTAGCACAGGGTGATCGAAAAAAGAAACCTAGAAGTACACTTTCTTTTGTTTATAAAGGCCGGGGATGGTTGAGATAAGAACACGAAATGGCGTAAGGAGCGGGGTCGTGGGTTGACCACACGGCCCTACACGCCATTAAATGTTCGGGCGGTTTAAACCGATGCACATACCAGGTTAATTCATTAAATATTTAAATTAAACAACATTTATGGGTGTTACTGGGATTTAAAACGAGCTTAAAGGGGTCAAAGAAGGGTTTAAAACCCAATTTGTGCACATCACTGGAAAAGCCCCAACAACGCTTGGTGACACTAATCGGTCGGTCTCACCGATCGGTCACACCGATAGGCCTCACACTGAGAGGCTTCCCCTTTAAGATCCAGATTTTTGGAAATTGAAAGGACCCTGAGAGTCTGGGTCATCACATCTGATACCTCTCATTCTATTCTCGCCCTCAAGAATTTAAACTACTCAGAAGGAAAGAGCTGGTCCGAACAATCACCTCGAAAAATACCTATCAAGATTGAACCTCATTGTTAACTAAGAACACCTCCCTGTTAAGAATCAAGAAACATACCATGTCAAACTGCCCAGCCATGTGGGTTTGGGAGTCTCCTTCCCCATGTCATGATACAATCCGCCTGCACAGGTTTAATCGAATCCCCCTTAATGCATCTTGATTAGGGGGCGGGTCCTCCCCTCCCCATAGCCAAGACTTTTCACACACATTCATAGGAAAGAAAACCAGTATTTCATTGCCAACAAGGTAAAACATTCTACCAAAACATGTATAAAACTAACAGTATGAAAATCAAAACAACTCTGGGTACTGGGCACGCATCTGTGCTTCCCTCTCCCTAGTACTCTCCTCAAGCCCACCATGTCTCCACAACACACGAACCAAGGGAATGGTTTGCCCACGAAGCACCTTCTCCTTACGATCCTCGATCATCACTTGACTCTCCAAAAAAATCATGTCCTCCTCGATGTCCATCTGTCCCCAGCCGAGGATGTGTGAATCGTCGTGCAGATACTGACAGAGCTGGGACACATGGAAGACATCGTGTATCCTCAGTAGCGACGGTGGTAACGCTAGCTGATAAGCCACCTCGCTGACCCGCCGTAACACTTCGAAGGGTCCGATGAACCGGGGAGAAATCTTACTCCCTTTGTCGAACCTCCGTTGTCCATGCCGAGGGGAGACCTTCAAGAACACGTGGTCTCCAACCTCAAATTCCAAGGGCCTCCTCATTGTATTAGCATACAACTTCTGTCAATCCTGGGCCTCCTTCATCCTTTCCCATATAAGTTGAACCTTCTCCGTCATGGTCTACAGAACCTCCAGGCCAAGAATGCCCGCCTCTCCAACTTCGGTCCAACAAACAGTTGAGCGGCATGGCCCCCCATACAATGCTTCAAAAGGGGCCATACCAATGGTAGATTGATAGCTATTATTTTAGGTGAACTCTACCAAAGGCATGTGTCACACCCATGATCCTCCTGAGTCTAGAACACATGCCTGCAGCATATCCTCCAACGTCTGGATGGTGCGCTCTGTCTTCCCATCTGTTTGGGGGTGGAAAGCAGTGCTTAGGCATAGCTGGGTGCCAAAATTATGCTGCAAACCCTTCCAGACTCGCGAGTTAAAATGTGCATCCCTATCTAAGCTAGTATGGTCCCACGCGATCTTCGAAGTCCTCCTGGAAACCTGAAAGTAGTTTTATATACGCAGGGTGAGCATACAAGTACACTCAGTAGGGAAATACCGAAGACTCTGTTGCCCATATGCATGTTCCAAAGGTAAAATCCACAATGTACAAAGTGACTACAAGGGTAATGTACCAAATAAAGAAAAATAGCAACTACAACTGCCCCAAAGGTCTGAGCTAGTATGGTCCCATGCGATCTTCGAAGTCCTCCTGGAAACCTAAAAGTGGTTTTATATATGCAGGGTCAGCATACAAGTACACTCAATAGGGAAATACAAAAGACTCTCATGCACAAGTGGGGGAACGTGCTAAGGTCCCGTGAGAAGCAGACAACCAACACTATCAAGGAGTTCATCCATCCCACTCACTGGCCACACTCACCAAATAACGCAAGAAAGTGATATATATAATAAGATAACATCGATGTTTGGGTACCCTGCGCCACCTTTCCACTGGTTATTGAAGAAATCATAAGCATCGAACCAATCCCACCATTCTCACACCATTCCCACTGTAGCTCCCACCCGCACACACCTGGGCCACAACCTCAACGCAGTCCCACTACCTAACCCCGCCCACAAACAACTGGGCCCCAACCTCACCGCACTCCCACTGCCAAACCCCGCCAGCAAAAACCTGGGCCACAACTGTCACATGTAACCATTCCTGTAAACAACTAGGCCAGAACAACCACCACCACGCCCGAAAACACCTGGGCTAGAAGATCCACTGCCACGCCCGAAAACACATGGGCCTTATCCCGAAGACACTTGGGAAAACCACCTGCCTGGACACACCTGGGCCAACCACCGCACTGCCCTGCCCGAAGATTCTTGTGCTAATAATGGACTTCAGGCCATCACAGCCTACCCAAAGATACTTTGGCTATCCGGGAAAGGGAACCGAAAGGAGCTAATAACCATCCACTAATAGAAGTGTTGGGGAAAACACCCTCTACCATGAAATGGGGATGTTCAGCACTAAGTGCTCAACTTGGGTGGGGCATGAATAAGAAACACAAAAACCAAAATTATATATATATAGGTAACAAGCACTCTCCCATGTTTGGGTTTTTCTTCAGCCTGCCTTTTGAACAAAATCAGTACCATGACCAGGTCAAAACATACACCAAACCAAACACCCATTTGTCCCATCCTTGTTTTCTTGTTCAGTAATGATGTTTATATAATTTTCTGCACATACTTGGGAAACTAATTAACATAAGCATAAGTCAAGGGAAAGCAAACAGTCAAGCATCAACTACGACATCCACACCCGGTTCTCTTTAATGTCACAACAACAATGGGATAAGTGAGATCCCTCAAAAGTACTGGAACCAAAGAAAACTCCAAGACACTACGTCGTGTCCTCCAAAATGGTTTCTCATCAACAGAGGATCCCACCCCAATTAGTGATATAAACAAGGTAACCACCCGGCCTTAAAATTCAAAACCACTGAATCTGTATCAACAGGAGATCCCTTCCCCATCTACATCACACATCATACGACCCATGAAGGAAAAACAACCAAACCACCACCACCAACACAAAGCAGGCCCAAAACGGTATTTTCCGATTTATATGATTTAACACACTCTATGATCTCAATTTTTGTGTGCTTTAACCGGGGTTATCATCAAAGGATTGATCCCGGTGCCTCAATTTATTTATCCGAATATACGTAATTAACAAAAATTCCTTTACATAGCAAGGGTTCACAAATAAAATCCATTTAAACATCACCAGAGGTAAGGGTTCCTTAGTGCATAGAGAAAAGAAAACCAATGGCCATGATTTTCAGTAGGCGTAAGCCAGCACAATTTAAAAAAGAAGATCATAAAACAAAGCAACATCATTGATCACAGCCCCCCCTAAATTCCTTAGAGTCTGTTCATTATCTTCATTAAGGTTTGGTAAATCCAATTCTACAAAATCAAAAGCATGCCCACCCCGCAAGATACACAAAAGGGAGACACGAAAGAGAAATTACCTACTTGTTAATCAACGATTGATGCTAATCCTAGGCGTGGAACTCCATTGATAGGGATGTGGCTCATCTGAATGAAAAGCAGCTCGTCTGAATGATAGGTACTTCTAGCATAGGGTGACCGAGAAAATTATCCTAGGAGTACCCTTTCTTTTGTTTATAAAGGTTGGGGATGGTTGAGATAAGAACGCGAAACCACGTAAGGAGTGGGCTCATGGGTTGACCACATGGCCCCACACGACATTAAAGGGTTGGGCAGTTTAAACAGATACACACACCAGGTTAATTCATTAAATATTTAAATTAAACAACATTTATGGGCATTACTAGGCTTTCAAACGATCTTAAAGTGGTCAAAGAAGGGTTTGAAACCCAATTTGCGCACATCACTGGAAAAACCTCGACAAGGCTAGGTTACACCGATCGGTCTCGCCGATCGGTCGCGCCGATCGGTCTCGCCGATCAGTCATGCAGATCGGCCTTAGGCCGAGTCGCTACCCCTTTAGGATCCGGATTTTTGAAAAAGGAAAGGACCCTGAGAGTATGGGTCATCACAAACTCTATGGTTGTAAAATTGTTTTCCTAATCATAAATTCCAAATAGTGTAACTACATGTCTTGTATTGTAACACGTTCATGGTTGGTGCATGGTTTGACAAGTCATGTGACTTGACTATGTGACTTTCAATTAAAGCCCATAAAATTGTGGATTAATCAAAATTAAGTCCTTGAAAACATCATTTTTTCCAATTATTATAGGCTCTGAAATTCCACATCCTAGCTAGGCTCCCAATGTGATTCAATTTTTTCCATAGTAAAATATTTTTGAATCAAATTTCATTGGAGATCTAGAATCATTGATATGTAATTTTTTTCAGTCCCTTTATAATTAGATATACTCTTCACCTCTCTCCTAGAACTATAGATATAATTAGTTATGGACATATCTATGTTCTATGATGGGATTCCTGGTAAAATTTTATTTAATATATTAATGTAAAGAAATTATAAGGCTGAAACTTTAAGTTCGTAGAAATATTGTTGTTTTTTTCATTTTTTGATAGCTAGGTGGCTTCTTTCTTATATCTATTATTTTATAACATGAAGGTTTAGTTTTCTTAAGAATATTTTATTGAAATTTTTATGGAATATTGGTGTGATTCTTGATGGATATAATTATTGTGTGTGTTATGGATTTCTTTAAAATGTATAGATTTTGGAGAACCCCCTTAGATTATAATTTTTAAATTATATAGTGGTTTTGGCACACACAAAATGATTGATGAAATAATTTTAAAGGAATAATTGTTTTATAAAAATTGTTTGAAATGGAGTTTGGAATAATTTGTTTAGAAAATATTTGAGGGGATGAGTATGGCTCGAAGTGCCTCTGTCAAGGTTGGGTTAATTATGGTCATGGAGTACCACCATAAATTCAAACACCAATATTGTGCGTATTTGATGTATGGTTGTGTATACATGGAAGTGTGTTACTATCTGTGAAAATTTGAAAGGTTGTGCTAATCATGAGCTAATAAAAATAAATATTTTTATTTTTTCTCACTTGGATTTATATTTTAGTTTTAAATAGATTATTTTATTTCTTTTGAAAATGTTTCATATTAAATATTCAAACATGTTTTTTCATAATGGTGAGTGTTGTCATTTCTATGGGGAATCCATATTATGTTAATAATCACCATCCACATGGGAAATTTAGTGTGTTGGAATATAGAATTTATTGTTAAATAGGAAAAGGAATGGTACCATACATATATATTGATACATATTGATACCATGGAAAAGGTTTGTAGTATTATAGCTTTGATTTGATTTGTGATTTACATTGAGGATACCACATGGGTTCTTGGGTATTGTTTTACATCTTTCCTTTTCATTTGTTGTCCTTATTTTTACTGTCACTCAAATTTAATTTCGTTATTTTCTTTAAATTGATTTGTATTATTTACACCCATTCATAATATAGAAGTATTAAACATTTATTGTTAATCATTGATAGGTTGTTTTAATCATTAATGTAAAAAATCATACCCTAGTGTTTTCTTACGCCCTTGTAATTTATTCCAATCCATTGGTGTCTTGAGGATATCACCTAATGGTAGAATCACCTACACATTTTCCAAATCCAATGAGTGAGTGGTGAGATTTTACAAATATTAAATATCTTTTAAGGTATGTCTATCTCTTGGGATTTTAACGAGGTGATATGAATGTCATAACTGGAAATCTGTAGAATAAAAAGACATAGACAAAGTTTTTCTTTTGAAATTCAATTTTCTAGGGTTTCTAGGTATATTAATTTTTTGACACACTTATAGAGGGTTTCATATCTCATTTTAATGGGTTTTTCTGATAATGATTTCATATCATGCATTGGTAGTGGGAATTCTCATTAGGACTACAATGATCATCTTCAAAATTCGGGTGTATGAATAGATGTTTAAAATTGTTACAATGGTAAGTCTTTTAGAATAATTATTTTTTTATTTTTTAAATATGATAATATTGATATTTCAAACCTTTAGATTATAGTGAGAAGGACTAAATAGTATTTTTTCCAAATTATAGATAATAAAAACAGATTGACATCATAAGAATTCTTAAAAAGAATTCTGCAAATAATAGGGTAGAAAAGCAATTAAATGTTAACCAAATACTTTTATATAGTCTCATACATTCTTTTAATTCAATTGAAAAAGGAAAAACATTATGATTCAAGGAAACAATATCATTCATTGGAGTTTTAAAAATAGAATCTACATATTTTTCAGGGGATTGTGAACCTGAAAAATATAATATGTAGATAAAATGAATGAATAGTTTTTTTATTTTATTAGCACACCAATTGAGATTAATAAAAATCTAGAATGTTATAAATTATAGGACTATGAACATTGGTGGTAGGATTTAGCTGTTCAAGATAAATCTGGCCAAGGGATATTGTGGGAAGAGTTTGAATAATTTTTAAAAAATAATAAAATCCCCAAAAATTCAGGATACTGGGAGATGTACACTTTTTAGACTAAAATAAAATAATATATTAGTGAAATAATACATAGATTTGTTTAAAAAATTACTTTGTTTATCCTTATAAATTTCTATTATTGTTTCCTTGAAAGAACACATCACTAATCAATATTATAAATGTAGATTCACTTTATGAAAGCCATTATTTGTAATAAAGATTGTACATAAATAGTGAATAGAGTGATGGTATCTGAAAGGGAAATTTATATAAATTCAATTAGAGGAATCATGTATGTCACTATAGAAATAGCTGGGAACTCAAACACTGATATCAAGATGAAGATGGACACCTACTTCCAACGTAGTGGAGGGTCTTAGAAACAGACTGTAGGATTAGTTATTTTTCTTACAATACCCAAATTAAATCATGGTTATTTTTTTATTGGTATATTATCACAATAAAAGGGGTTTTATAACACCAGTAAGAGTTTTTCATAATAGTAACCTGATTTAAAATCATCATAATTCCCCAAAGTCAAGTGTGGGTGATCTATAATTTTTCTTTCAGAAATCATATTCATTAAAAAGATAACCTCACCCAAATAAATATCTTCCCTAGAACTGATATATATAATGTGATTCCTTGAACATGATGTCTCTGTAAGTTTTCTAATCTAATTAGGGAATAAATTGTTAGGGAGGAGCGACTGAGAAGCTTCGTGGTGGTGAAAAGATGATTGTGTATAGTCAATATGGTTCTTCACTGGTGTGATGTGTGATTATTTTAAATTATTAAATTATTAAACCAATGTTTGATAAAAATTAATCCCACAATTTTATTTGTTTCTCGTATGGTAAATCATATAGGTTAATATGTTGAGATTATACCTTCGATTTTGAAACTAGAAACAATTTTGGAAGAACGAGACTGTCATGAATTTAAGTGTTTCATATGTACTATAACAATTGATGGGGATGATTTCATCTAGGATTTATCAGTTTAAGATATTTATATCTATGGCATGATATTGAGGATGGAATGGTTGACATTTTTAAAATACCATATCAATTGTTATTCTAGGAGATTTAATTTCACAACTACCACTAGCATATAAAATATTTTTAAAGGACGTTGCACCATCAATGCATGTAGGAAAATAACATTACAACTAATGGATGGAAATATTTACTATTAGTTGTCTATATTTACCTTATAATATATATAATAAATATAAAATAGATATTTTTTGAACCATAGTTAAGAAATTTTTGGATGTATTTATTGACAATTTCAATGTACTTCCATCAAAAAGAGAAGTGGAAATCATGATTGAACTCCCACTATGTACAAGTATTATTTCACATAAAATATAAATAACTGAAAACATGTTTCTTATAGTCAATGGTTGTTTATTACATTGGAAATATATATTTGGAATCACATCCTAAAAGACTAAATCGTTTATTAGTCTATGTAAACTTGCTACAAACATCAATTTCACAATACAATTGAAATTTTCAATTAAGAATTTTTAATTTCATTGATAAAACCATTTTTTTATTATATCCCCATATATAAATCATAACAAAATTCCTTACATCCATGGGAAACAAAACATAAGAATGGGATGATTTCAAATTCTTTGTAAGGGTATATGTTTAGTAAAAGCTACCATGAATAAAAAAGTCATAATCAATCTAGAAAGGTAAATAACTAAAAAAAATTCATTTAGTTAATAACATGAACATGAAGGATAATATAGTAGGAATAAATGGTGTTTAAAAAATTATATACTAATTATATAATTAGTTTCAAACTTATCCATTCATATTTTAACTAATCAAATAATCACATTGACATCAATGACTAATCTCATAATGAGGAAATTTATAACTCCACACATCCTATGAATGGCTTCAAGGTCGTATTCCAAGACATATTAAAGAAATTAGATAGACCATTGCCATATACCTAATTTATTTTGTCACATAAGACCTACTGATGTATCGAGGGGATATTGTTGGCCCTTCCTATCAGTTACTAACTCCAATGCACTCATAATATATAATGGTAGAAACATAATCAACCAAAACACACATATTGAAAAACAATCAAAAAAAATGTTAATAATTTTCCCAATTAGTATACATAATCATAAACCATATATTGTAATATGGATAATGGTATCAAAATAGTACAACACTATATAATTTGAACATAAACCATCTTGAGAAATTAGGTGGATGGTATCAAAAGAGTACATCCCCAGTCAAAAATATCAGAAAAAATCCAGATTAATATGATTGATGGTATCAAAATATTTTATCCTCATTTCAATAGATCATAAACATTCAAAAAGAATAATAAGGATTTTATCATTACAACATTCCCCTATTAGAGTAAAATTATGATAATGGTATTTTCATTGATGAATATAAATACCATAAAATTTTTATTAAATCATAATGAAATATAGTTTTCACTTTGAAAATAACTTTTAAAAAACTCAAATAATAATAATATAAGGGAAAATAATTTATTTTAAAATTAAATTATAAATGGAATCATCAAAACAATGATATTGGGTAATTTTTTACATGTAATATAAGTGAGAAAACATTATTTTTTCACTATTGTAAAAGGGATAAAATGTACCTCCTTCAAAAAATGATAAAAAGACAGTTTTAAAATGATATTTCTAGAAATTAAAAAATGAGTAAAAATTTATTTAATAAATCATCTGAAAAATTTTATAAATAAATTGAAAATATATTTAGAAATAAATGATGTGGATGAAAATGGTTTTTCTGTTATAGAGATAAATAATGTCCACCTTTTTTAATATTTTTAAGTACCAAAGAGAAAAAAGGGGACTATTACTTAAATATTTCTTGGATGAAAATATGATGAGAAAATATGTTGGGTTTATGATAAAAATGTCAAATAATTCACCCAAGGGAGACCTAAATATCAAATATCCTTATTACTGATGTGATTTTGAAACAAACCCTTGCCACTTTGGTAACTTTTCAATCATAAAAACCATGAAAATTTTACAAAAATTAAAATTTTAAATACCACTAATATAAATAGATTAATGTTATAACACAAAAAATAGTCAGTATATACACCACAAAAAAAATAAGTGGTTAATATTTCATATGTCTCATGGATGTAAAGGTGAGACGAGAAACCCTTACCTCATGTCCGACATTATATATTTTAATATTGAACTACTCTATAATTAATATGTAATTATTATAAATATATCCAAAAACCATACTCATATATATTTTACTATATATTATTATTTATAATCTTTTATCACCCTCTTATTATCAACACTTTGATGAAATAATTGTTCCGGATAAAAGGTGATTCATTTTTCCTGTAGATTTTGGATGAGAAGGTTATGTCCTTTTACATTTTACATGGATCCATCATATAAAAATGTTAAAAATGAAATAAATATACAATAATATAACTAAATATTTTTTTATTTTAATATATATAAGATAGAGATAGAAAAATTAATTTCATCGTTCATTGAGACGGTAGGTTGTACATAAGCATAAATGTTATTTTCATTTTTCGATGGGTGGAATGAAATAAATGTAAAGATTAAATAAATTTAAAAAAATTATCATATCATATATATTTTATATATTTAGTTAAACTAACCCTATTATAGTCCAAGTAAAATGAAAATAAAAAACAAATTTCATTGCTTCATAGAGGTGGTAGTCCACATGTAATTAGGAATGACGTTATCATTTTCCAATGGATTGGAAGGTAAAAAATTATATGTGAAATTTTAATTATATAGTAATATATATCTATATCATTAGTTTAATATATATTCATTAATTCAATATTTATGACCATACTAGTGAAGTGGTGACAAAAAAAATTACAATTCTATGTGGAGACGGTAAGTCGTACGTACACACGAGTAATGTTTTTTCTTTTCATAGAATGGAAAAGAGATTTAACATATTTAAAAAATAATCATACTAACATATTATAATATTTTTTATACTAGATTTATTAGTTTTGTATGGGTGATACACATTAATAGTAAATATAATATGAAATAAATTTTAAAGACTTGATAAAGATGACTACCTCTTCTTCAGAAGACTTCCTTTAGATCTCTTGTTAATGGACATAGAGTATGTTTTTTAGAAATAAAAAGAACCTATTAAACATTTGTAATAATATATAGAAGTGTAATGGTTATGTTTTTGTTGAAATCGATGAATCAAAGTGGTGAAAATAAGAGAAAATAGAGGATTCCTTTTATAATAGATTGGAAAGATATTCTTGGAATTTTTTAATTATGAAATTAATATAAATTATTTTTCATTCTCAAACAGATTAAATTAATATAATTTGAATCTTAAATTAGGATAAATCTACATATTCTCATTCAATAAAATTTGATCAAGTTTTGGGTATGATTATCTTTTATTTTTAACCATCTGTTTACCCTTTCCACAATTACCATAATATTAATGTTTTATTCTCATTAAGTGTTAATAATGTTAAAATAAAATGGAATATCAATCATAAATGGAACGTGGTTTATTTTTAATAATATATATAATTACCGTTTAAAAATATTTTTTTTATGAATTTTAAATCATAAAATAAAATATTATTTATTTTAAAATATCATTTATGTGATTTTTAGGACTATTAATTTAATTTGAGATAAATACATCAACACAATGTGAAATTAGAATATAATTCTTTTTAACCTACCTAATATTTCATATTGATCATTAAAATTCATGTGAAACATTAATTAATTCAAATTATATAACTTTTAATAATTTTGAAATTATTTATTTTATTTTCATAATAATTTAATAAATATTGTCATAGAATTTCAAAAGTATTTAGGTAATTTTTTAATAACTAAATATTAAAAAAATTTAAATCATAAATATAATTTTTTTATCCAAAAATATACTATTAATATTCATTCACCAGTTATTTGTTTCTATATCTCAACACATAAGAGACATTTAAAAGTATGAGTGTGTCATTTTGTAACTTTATTTGATTTAAATATTATATAGGTCATTCTTATGGATAAGTGTACATTAACCAAGTAAATTTATAACATAAGGTTATAATTTTCTAATTACTATAAACTAATAATACTTATGGTGAACAATTATCACCATTCAGTTATTTATAACATAGATTAACATGATTTTCCATTTACCAAGGTTATAAATTTTACCATGGTTACTATTTACATTGATCAAAAATAAAAGGGGGATTTTAAAAAAATATAAACCTCATGATTCAATATATGGAATATATTTTTTAAAATTCAATAACTATAAATTTAAGAAATAAAATTTCAAAATAATCCTATAAAATGTGACGAGCCCAACTATTTTTATGTACTCATTTTTAAGCATAAAACCTAACTTATTATTATCTAATTCATAAATAACTGTAAAATAAATGGTAGACATTTTTAGTAAATATAATAAATATTTATTTATCAAAATAAAATTATTCACAATTATTGATTAATGTTATTTATAAAGATAAAAATTCATTACGTACATAAAAATAGTTGTTTTTCATAAAAATGCATTATACATATAAAAATGTTTATATTCCAAATTTTAAGAAAATGATTCTAATTCAAATAATTATATTATATTAAATATAATAAATCAAATTTTATTTTTAAATATTTTTAAAAAATCATATAACTTTTTAAATCCTTGGAACAAAGAAAAATTTTAAAAAATTCGGTACTTTTCTATATTCATGGAAAATATCAATATTTTCCTAAATATATGAAAGTTTATCCCTAAGAAAATTTTGATATATTTATTTAAAAAATGATTTTATTTTTATACAATACAATTTATATATTTTTCATAAGTTAGTTATAATATTTTCTCCAAAATAAGAAGAAAAATCATTTTTTAAGAAAATGAATTTCTGAGTCATTAAATAACATTATAGAAAATTAAGTAATTTTTTTTATTAATAATTAACAAAATAATTTCTTTGAGTCAGTATTTTATAGGTATTTTATTATTCATTTAATAAAATTCATACCCTATAATTCAATAGTTAGTTTATAAAAGTTATTTTTAAATGATAATATTTTATGCTTCATCTAATATTGGTATTGTATAGTGTATATGCAATCAATCATAGAGTTATTTTAAAGTAATAGGTTGTTACAGTCACCCTTATTTAATATATATCATCCTTGGAATTTTAACTTATGATTTGTATATTATTTTTTGAAAATTGAAAATTTATTTTTGTAAACCCAACATCTTTTAAAGGGTCCATAAAATACCCTCTTTAAATGAAGGGGAAGGGAATTACGATGGTCACCACAAAACTAGGATTCCAAATTGGGGAACATTTTTCAGAAGTTAAAATATTTTCATAGAATAGAAAACTATCTCCCAATGATAAATGGGGAGTTATATAGAACATGGTAATGAAAAATATAACAATCACAAAACCATAAATCTGTGATGGTTTAAAAGTCCATTGATTTCTCGGTAAGAAACAGAAATGGATAATTATTTATTTCAACGTCATTTTCCTAATGTTGATGTATTATTTTATTATCAATATAATGAAATCAATAAAGTAAAATTACTTGATTTATTCCCATTTCATAATCATAATCTCATTCATTATAAATTCTTCGATCTATTTTAGTTAATCTCTTATGCCAGAAAAGTTTAGTTGAGATGAACCATTCATGTTAGTGGAACATTTAATGAATCATAAGATCCATAAGTCATTCCATAAGCCTCTAAATATTTATCAAAAACAAAATTTCTAGCATAGGATATCCAATATTAGAAATTATAATTTAACCGTAAACAATAATATTTAAAGTTCATATTAATCCATTCCATAAGTAGTTAAGATTAAGACAAATCCAAAATTTTTGTGACTAAATCCACACTACTGGAAATTCACATTTTCCCAACACATCATTACCAACAGTTTAAGCAAACCATTTGTAAATAAGCCCTTTCTGAATAGTATTAGGAAACCATTGGGAAAGGGTTCTCCAACGCACCCTTCCCCAATAGATCTTGTAGAACCATTGGGAAATGGTGACCCTTTACCAACGGTTCCATTGAACCATTGGGAAAGGGTGACTTGGACACCCCTTTCCCAATGGTTTTTAAAAACCATTGGGAAATGTTTACTCCAAATACAGAATCAGCCGCTACTCTCCCCCATTTATGACAGAACACTAATCTGTCCAGGGCTCGGCGCCTCCCGCGATTTCCCCTGTCTGAACCTGTCAAACTCCATCTGAATCATCTCAAATCATGTATTATATTCTTCACACACAAAAATATTTAAGTTCTACCTTGTTTTTATTGTTATTCCTCTCGAATTATTGTTTTAAGTTTTGATTTTGATGTGTATATCATTTTTTGTGTTATGATTTAATCTAGACTTTATCCATACCAATCCATTTAATTAATTAAATCCTTTACCCTCCATCGAAGAAGAAGCATCTCAAATTCATTGTGATTGGATTCTAGATTTTTTATGTTTTTTATTTCGTTTTTTCATATTGTAAATAATTGTTACTTGTAAATTTATTTATATGTGTTTACTAATTTTTTGAAAAGTTTTTATGAATGTCTTCCTTAAAATTCCTTAAGGAAAGTGTTTTATTAAAATGAAATTTTTTTAATAAGGCTTGTGTAATGTAATTTGTTATAGTACACTATGTGACTATGTTTGGTATTTAGTAACACATGAGATAACTGGTGTGTGAGAATGTGTTGTGAAAGAGATTCCATGGTTGGTTCAAGATTATATTTACATTTTGAGCCTATTAATGAGTTGTTTCAAAGATATTTTGAGATATTTACCATATGATTATTGGTGAAAACTGGGAGCGGTAGAGGTGGTTCATGATTGAGACATATAATTACTACTAAACATGTGGATAAACCATGCATAGTAGAGAATTTTTGAAATGTTTGATGTTTTTAGTCCTTTTTTTATTTGGAATTCCTTTTGATGGTGATGTTTCTTATTGATACCTATGATGGGAATTTATATTATTTTCTAAATCGGCTGAGACTCCCCCACCATGCACAGTGTATGCAACCTCTACCCTTATGTAATCATCATGTTTACAAAGCCTATGCAACCACTACCCTCATTTAATCTGTGAACTCAAGTAATTAATTCATGCCTTCATTATCACTAGAATTTAGGAAATTGAATGATGTAAACCCATCCTCACATGATTTCTTACCTTAGATAGTGTCTAACATATAGAATATGAGCTTTTGAATTCATCAATTAACCAGGATCATATATTCCATTCCCCCAAGATGACTATACTAATATAACATTAGGTTCAATTAAATATGGTTCTCATTGTACATTGTATATTATGTCTCCTTCTTGGCCAATACTCACTTTTATGAGGGTGGGGTGCTTTTCACTACCCATGTTGGCATGTGGAGACATCCATAAAAATGCTAGATAAGTAACAAGTTTAATTTAGTAATTTTGTTATCAGTAACATACTTTATTATTAATCTCAAATTTAAAAATAAATGGTTTTGCCTATACTTAATGATATTAAATATTTTTACAATCCACGGACAACCTATTAGTGTAGAAGCCTAAAATTTATTGACGCATGGGGTGCGCTTGACTTGGGGAAGTAATTAGGTAATGAAAGGTATGGCCATAGAGGTGCCAATAATGAGTTATTGAACATGAGTGAATGATTTGGGATGCCTATAACACATAATGGGACCTGAGGCATGTGCCTCTTATAGAAATAATGAAAATTAATATAAATAAATTTTAATTTAATTTCTGAGTACTTGTTATTTACATTATTTTAATAGTTCACTACATCGAATAGAAACTTCTTTCTTTATAGTTTACTCAAATGTATTTTCTATTAAAGTTCAATCCTATTTAATTTTTTATCGCAAAATGCCTTATATAAATCCATTTTTCAATATGGAAAAAAGTTGGATGTATGAAACTGATCGGATCTCATAATATTTTCGAAAAAAATTGGGGGGATATATAGATTTTTCATTTCACAATGCATCAGATAGTGGTCGCATACACTTCCCATGTTCCAATTGTGTTGTTAGACCTTGGCTGAGCTGTGAAGAAGTCAGCTACCACATAACCAAAAATAGTTTTCAAACAAACTACTTTTTGTCGTATCACAATAGGGACAAAATGAAATCTCAAATTGGAGATGGTCATAATGAAAGGATTGGAATGGAGAATTTGATAGATGATCGGTTTCCATTTATTCGTCATCATTAAAAAGAAAGGATTTCAACTCACGAAGACATCGATATGAGGACAGCTGATGCATCAAGTGAAAATGGTGATATTGATGGGGTGAAAAATTTGAATGATGTTTCCACGAATCCAGTAAATAGACAATGCGATAAAATGAAAAAGCTAGAATTTTTAATCTGATTGTTTCATGGGAAAACTATGTATGGGATTTCTAATATAGCAATCGATTACATTCTCACCCTCTTAAAGGATTTACTTCCAGATAATGCTGATATTTCCTCAAACCACCATATTTCATGGAAGTTAGTATAGGAAAATGGATTTTCAAGAAACAAAATTCATTCTTGCCCGAAAGATTACATTTTATTCTGGGGGGAAACCGCTGAACGAAATGATTGTATAAAATTTGGCACAACGCACTGAAAGTCAAAATCTGATGGAACACCATCCCGCGTTCCAAAGAAAGTAATGTGGCACGTTCCATTGATCCCCAGAATCCAGAATCTTTTTATGTCTGATTACATATCAATAAAAATGAGATGGCATGATACAAAGAGAAATAAGACTAATGATGAGTTGGTTCATCCTTCAGATGGATTTGCATGGAAAATATTTAATGTTCGACATCCTGATTTTGTAGCTGACTTGCTTAATGTGAGGCTAGGTCTTTCATGAAATGGTTTTAATCTGTTTGGGTGGATTCTTACTTCACACAGCACATGGAAAGTTTTTATACACATTTATAAACTTTCTCCATGGTTGTGTACGAAAAAAACGTTCACTTTCATGAGTATACTCATATCTGGTACTTCTGATCCCAGCTTTGATATTGATGTATAAATTCAAACTTTAATAAAAGAGTTGAAACTTCATTGGGATGTGGGTGTGTGCACATACGATGCATGTTCGAAAAATATATTTGAGATGCGTGCTGCTATTATGTGGACGATCAATGATTTTCTAGCTTATGTAATGATGTCTGGATGGAGCACGAAGGGAAAACAGTCATGCTCAGTTTGTATAAAGAATACATGATCCAGAAGACTGAAACATCGTTGTAGTTTCAGTTTTATGGGAGATCAAATATTCTTTCCAAATGATCATCAATATAGAATGAATCATCGAAGATTTGATAATACCATAGAGACCGATGATCCACCTCAGCGTATATATGGAACTGATGTGCTTAATGAATTGAATGATTTCAGTTTTTCATTTAGGAAGGGTCAAATGAAATATGGAAAGATAAAGAATGTTTCCACTAAAACCTGTTATAATTGGAGGAAGAGGAGTATCTTTTTTTATTTTCCTTATGGGTCAACCAATTTTTTACGTGATTTCTTAGACGTAATGCATATTTAAAATAATATATGAAAAATGTTGATTTCGGTTCTTCTAAATGTCAAGGAGAAGAAAACAGATGATTTACGATCTCATCGTGACTTGGTGGATTGGGGCATCATACCAGAATTGCATCATGTGTATATTAGTGAAAATAAATGACAACATCCATGTGCATCTTATGTGATGACACCTACGGGAAAAAACAATTTCTGGAAGTATTAGAGACTATTAGAGTTCCCGATGGCTATTCAAGAAACATATCTAAACGGGTCAACAGAAGACAGTTGAAGCTAAAATCATTGAAGACTCATGATTATCACGTTCTACTGCATGAGTTGCTTCCCATAGTAATATGTCATCTTTTGTCCAATAATTTAAGGGTGGCTGTTATTTTGTTGTGCCATTTTTTAGAGATCTTTGTTCTAAGATGTTGTCCAAGTATTTCTTGCAAAAAATGTTGACAGATGCCCCATTAATTTTGTGTGAGATGGAGAAAATACTTCCTCTGTCATTTTTCACATGCATGCTACATCTGACTATCCATATTCCCACTGAAATACTTCTTGGAGGACCTATTTAATTTCGATGGATGTGTCCAACTAAAATAAATATGTTCACATTAAAGTCCGATGTCCGAAACAGAAATCAACATGAAGGTTCTATCGTGAACGGTTACTTGGATCAAGAATGTACGGACTTCTTCTCAATGTATTTGTCTGATCTTACTACATGAATGAACAGGCCATTGAGAAATGAAGAAGAATAGTATTTGAAAATTGAACCCAGTTTTCCATCACTTCCTCAAATAGGAGGAATTCCTGGATCATATACATTGAAGACATTAAGCCATGAAGAGTGGGAGATGGCGCATCACACAATTTTGTTCAACTATTATTTGTTCGATGACTATATCAGGTAACTATATTGAATATGTATATCTTACATATATATCTGTTAAACTATTCATATTTTTAATCTACAGGGAACATAAAACAATGATAAATAAGAAGCATCGTTCTTTATCTTTGAGAAGGAGAGAGACTTTTCATAATAAACAATTTTCTACTTGGTTAAAATTGAATGTAAAAATATTATTGTTTAAAATAATTATATCAATATTTAATTAAGTTTAATAGTTATTTATATTGCAGGTATTCATTTTCTCTGCTGACTCTGTCTCTGACGAAATTAGAGCTTTGGCTTTTGGTCTTAATACCGTGGTTCGTGACTGTAAATCAATTTTTATCAATGGGTTCAAATATGTTGTCACTAAACAAGCAAAGAACATGAGAACACAACATGATGGTGTTATGGTTACTGCCAAAATAGATTTTTATGCCAGTGCATCAGATAGTAGACTGTGATTTGAAAATGTGGGTTATTTTGGAGTTTTTGAGAAAATAATAATATTGGATTATTACTGTCATGGACGAGTCACAATGACGAAATTCCGTTGGTTTGACTCGATGATGATACAGGGCACATTTATTGATGATTGTGGATTTTGAGTAATTAATATGACCCACACTCTTGCTACCGAAGAACCAAATGTGTTGGCATCAATGGATAAACAATTTTTTTATGTAAAAGACCAAATTCAACCTGAATTTGGTGTCATAGTTGACATAATTCCAAGACATATTTTTGATGATAGTGATGATCGAATTGACATTTTCCCTAGTTCCATTTGAACCAATCCATTTATTTCTTTTGATGACTCCAATAGCTAAACTATCAGAGTTGATTTTGAACCTGAAGTTGTGGTTGAAAATATATAGAATCAATCATCCATGTTCATAGTTATGTTGGTTTCCCTTGAGTTGGGTTGTTAAGGTTGGTAATATTCAAATTGATTTAGTATTGATCACATATATGTTTTAGCTTACTTGACGATTATGTGAATTTTCAATGTTTATTGGTTGCAGTTTTACTTGAATTGCATTTTATAATTTGGAAATGACCTGTATTCAAACCTAGTCAAACAATATTTCTAACATGGTGAACATTACAACTTGTATGATTTATTAAATCCATTCAAGATCTTCTAAAACAATTGATAGAAAAATTTCCAATGAATCTCCCTATTCCCTCATATATTTAGTTTTTTGGTTTACAAATTAGTTTCCTTTTTCTAATCTATTACATATTTGTTTTTAAATTAAGGAAATCCATCCAATTGAAGAGATACGATGGAAAAAATGATGGAGAACAATCGTCGAATGGTGGAGATGGGAGTTCCACCATTAGTGTCTATAGTGAGTACTTTATTTCAAATTTATATATTTAAAGAATATATAATTTCATGTGATTAATTTTTTTGTAAACATTTTTATAGGATCCACCTATACGTCGACAGTTATTCAACGAGGAGCCTAGTACTGGTCCTAGTACTTAGGTCGGTGATACGAGGAGGGTTTGTACCAGAGGTGGATGAGCAGCTGCGCGTACCCAACTAGACCCTGCCCCTCCCACTGACATGTCATACTACCCACATTCTGATCCCGGTGTGTCATTTGGGACACAAGGGATATTTAGGCCTCCCATGTTTTTTCTACCTTTTACATCTTCTGGCCTATCATTTTTACATCCCATGATGATTCCCACTCCCTAGTCAGAATCCGGTCACACAGTTGTCCCATCTTCTTTTCCTTATAATTATACCTCTCTGAGATTTTATATTCCGTCATCTTCGACTCCTGTTCCACCATAGGGTGTTCCATCATTTTCTGTGGATCCAGTGGCGCTCATCGATCAGACTGGAGCAGGTATATTTATAGAACCCTAATAAAATTTTATAGAAATATTTATTATCATTATAACATGTTCTGATAAAATATTTGTTTTTTTTCATTACAGATATATCTACTAACAGGAGGCTGGGGAGGGGGTGTACACACATGTGTTCGGTGAGGAACAGCCACACACAAGTTACGGTGGATTAAAATGAAGACAACCAATGGTTGAGAAAATATGGCGGCAATGTCAGAGTTTTTTGGAGATGCTTGAAAAATACTCTGACATCATTCCCGTCATCCCGCTATCATAGAGACATTTTCCACATAAGGTCAGGGATAGAGCTTGGGCAGAGATATGGGTAAAAAAATCTGTTGTATTTAATGCCATGAATTATTTTTTTATTTATATGAATTAATATTTTGATGTCAACTTCGATTAAATTTTCCCGATGGTTAGGGTGCACGACAGGAACATCTATAAGATTTAGGAGAGCTTTAGAGAGCCTACAAGCATGAGTTGTATATTATATGGCGTCCTAGAGTTGGCACAGAGATAGAGGCAGTACCTGTCATGGATGATTGTCTTATAGAGCAGTATTGTCAAATGATTACTCATTGGACGAGTACCCAGTTTAAGGTATGAATTGCATTTTCGGTATTTAAATACTAACTTTCGTGTTTTGCATTAATATTATACTTTTCATTATCAAATTTTATTTATTAATCATCCGAAAAAAAAATTAAAAAAAACATTGATGCAAAAAAATACCTCCACACACTAGGACGTACTACAATGTCGGATTATGAGAGAAAGCAGGTATGACAATTGTTTATAAGTTTTCTTTATGACTTACATTTTCTTTTGTTTCCTCAATTATTTAATATTTTTATAATTTTTTCATATAACTTTACTTTTCAATGTCATTGTAGAGGAAAATTCAGAATATTGAAGGATGTGTGCCTCTTGCAAAACTGTTTTGCTCGAGTATACGAAAAAAGAATGGAAGTGCCCTCAACGAAGCAACTTAGCAGCATATTGTAATTTTTAATCTGTTAATTTTATATTTTAATATCTATTTTGTAAATTAATAATATATTTATATTTGTAACAGAATGCTTTAGAGACCCTCGATTCCCAAGAACCAGACAATTTTGGGCCAACTAATCACTTACATAAGGTGTTGGGAGAGGAGCATCCTGGCATAGTACGATGTCAACCTAGGATAGCCCAGATGAGGTATTAGACCTCCTCAGGTACGATTTGTAGTGACACTAAGCTGCATCAAGATAGGGAACAGGAAGAACATGCTGAGAAAAGGGCCACAGAGACGGCAGAATAGTCTGCTAGGGCAAATAGTGCATTTATGAAATTTATTGATGTTCTATGTACAACACTTCCAGCAGAGGCCAGCCCATCATTTGATGAATACATGCCGTCAATATGTTCTATATATGGATCACCAGGTGGTAGTTATAGTTTTGGTCAAGACGATGTCCAGTATGACAATGATGATGGCGAGGAGTCTGATGCGGAACAGGAGGGAGAGGAGGAGGGCGGGGCGGATGGAAAGGGCGAGGAGAAGGGTGCAGAGGAGGGTGAGGACGATGATGGGGATGAGAACGAGGGTGATGATTATGGTGATTTTGATGTGGGAAAAATTAATCTGTTAGATTTTTTACTTATATTACTGAGATTTGATGTTTAATCTATTCGGGTTGTTGGTTTTATCTAGACTCGTAGTATAGTATTGGAGTTGAGTTGTTTTTATATATTGTCTGTTTTTATGGATGTTGTTGTCTTTTAGTTGTTGTGTGTTTGGGAACTCCCTGGACAACCCCCCTCTTTCCTAGAAAATGGACAACACCTACCATCTTTTTTGGACCCCGGACAGCCCCCTGGACAGACCCCGGATAGCCCCCCCCCCCCCCCCCCCACTATCCTCCTTCGTCCCCGGACAGCCCCCCCGGACACCCCCTAGACAGACCCCCGGACAGCCCCCCAAACAGCCCCCCACTCTCCTCTCTGGACCCCAGACAGCCCCCCAGACAGTCCCCCAGGAAGCCCCCCAGATATCCCACCCGAACATCCCCCCTACCCTCCTCCTTGGACCCCATACAACCCCCCCCCCCCCCCCAACACCCCTAGGAGAGCCCCCCGCACAGCCCCCCTCCTCCTTGGTCCCCAGACAGCCCCCGAACACCCACCGAACCGCCCCCCTGGACACCCCCCACCCTCCTTGATTTCATTTACTACTAGAAACTCTATAATATATATTTTATTTATTTTCATCATGATAATCAATGTAAATTAAATTTACACATCTAATCAATATCATAGATTCTTGGTATGTTATAAAAGAGACCTGTTCATTAGGCATGGCATTGTTAGCTATGAAAAGTTTCATATCATGATAAACTAAAATCTAATACATACAAAGAATGATATAAAAATATTATATATGAATTTCAACAAGATTTTAAGTAAATACAATTCCACTAATAGAAACATGATGATTCTCATAAATCATGTTTACCTTAATATTTCCACAAGAATTTTTAGTAAAAGTTTTATCATCTATTAATTTTCTGATATTCTCATTTTAAATGTAAATTTTTCATAAATAAATTAATTTAAAGACCCATAGTAAAATAGTGTATTTGAATAATGTGAATAAACAACTAACATACCACTCTAACTGTGTCTCTTTTGTTTAAAATGGACAGGATTATAAGTGAAAATAACAACTATCATACATAAAACTAATAATACACATTCGAAATATGTTGATAATCTATCACAACGACCCATGGGTCATATGTGACATGTAAGAGTCAACCTCGCCTCAATCTGAGGCGTGGTGTGGCCGACACCACTCAAAGTGTCTCTCTTTTGTTTAAAATGGACATCATTTTAGGTGAAAAAAACAACTAGCATACGAAAAGCTGACCAAACAGATTCCAATTGTGTTTATACTTTATCAAAAAGATCCATGGGTCATATGTGACATGTATGAGTCAACCCTTCCTCAATATGAGGCGAGGTGTGGCCGAAACCATTCATAGTGTCTCTCTTTTGTTTAAATTGGACATCATTTTAAGTGAAAACAACAACTGACATACGAATAACTGACTAAACGCATTGAAAATGTGTTTATGCTTTAGTAAAAAGATACATGGGACATATGTGACGTGTACGAGCCAACCCGGGCTCAATATGAGTCGCGGTGTGGTTGAGATCAGTCTAAGTGTCTCTCTTTTGTTTAAAATGGACAACATTTTAAGTACATATGGAAAACTGACCAAAGGCATTAGGTTTCTGTTGAAACACTAGGAAAATGATCCATGGGTAATATTTGATGTGTACGAGTCAACTGCGCCTCAATCCTTGGTGCGGTGTGGCCAACACCACTCAAAGTGTCTATCTTTTGTTTCAAAAAGACATCATTTTAAGTGGAAAACATCCACTACCATACGGAAAACTGAACAAATTCATTAGGATTGGGTTGATACATTACGAAAACGATCCATGGTTCATTTGAGACTTGTACGAGTCAACCCCATCTAAATCTGAGATTCGGTGTGGCCGGTACCGCTCAAACTGTGTCTCTTTTGTTTAAAATGGACAAGATTATAAGTGAGAACAACAACTGCATATGAAAAACTGACCAAACGCATTCGGAATCTGTTGAAATTTTATGAAAACGATCCATGGGTCATATGATACGTGTAATTGTCAACCGCGCCTCAATACAAGTCGTGGTATGGCCAGGACTACTGTAAGTGTATATCTTTTCCTTAAAATGGAAAAAATTTATAGTACATACCGAAAACTGAACAAACGCATTTGGTTTCCGTTGAAACATTAGTAGAACGATCCATGGGTCATATGTGACGTGTACGAGTCAACCTCGCCTTAATCAGAGGCACAGTGTGGCCGACACCACTCAAAGTGTCTCTCTTTTGTTTAAAATGGACTTCAATTTAAGTTAAAACAACAACTAGCATATGGAAAATGGTCCAAACAGATTCTGATTGTGTCGATACAATATCACAAAGATCCATGGGTCATATGTGATGTGTACATGTCAACACCGCCCCAATCCGAGGTGCGGTGTGGCCGACACCACTCATAGTGTCTCCCTTTTGTTTAAAATGGACTTCATTTTAAGTGAAAACAATAACCGGCATACGAAAAACTGACCAAATGCATTTGAAATTTGTTGATGCTTTAAGAAAATGATCCATGGGTCATATGTGACGTGTATGAGTCAAACCCGCCTCAATCTGAGGCACAGTGTTGTTGGTATCACCCTATGTGGCTCTCTTTTGTTTAAAATGGACACCATTTTAAGTACAAACAAAAAACTGACCAAATAGATTCTTATTGTGTTGATACTTTAGCCCAACGTTCCAAGGGGCATATGTGATATGTACGAATCAACCCCGCCTCAATCCGAGACATGGTGTGGCCGGTACCACTCAAAGTGTCTATCTATTGTTTCAAAAGATCATCATTTTAAGTGAAAAACATCAACTGGCATACGGAAAACCAACCAAACGCATTCGTATTGTGTTGACACTTTAGGAAAATGATTCATGGGACATTTGAGATGTGTATGATTAAACCCCTTCTAAATATGAAACACGGTGTGGCTATTACCACTCTATCTATGTCTCATTTGTTTAAAATGGAGAAGATTATAAGTGAAAAGAACAACTTGCATACGAAAAACTGAACAAACGCATTCGGAATCTATTGTAATTTTAGGATAATGATCTGTGGGTCATATGTTATGATTAAGAGTCAACTGCGCCTCAATAAAAGTCGTGGTATGGTCGGTACCACTCTACGTGTCTCTCTTTTGTTTAAAATGGACAACATTTAAGTACATACAGAAAACCAACCAAAGGAATTTGGTTTCCATTGAAACATTAGGAGAACAATCCATGGGTCATATGTGATGTGTAAAAGTCAACCTCACCACAATCCGAGGCATGGTGTGTCCGGCACCACTCAAAGTCTCTCTCTTTTTTTTAAAATTGACTTCATCTTAAGTGAAAACAACAACTAGCATACGGAAAACTGAACAAACGGATTCTGATTGTGTTGATACTTTAGCACAATGGTCCATGGGTTATATGTTCCGTGTATGAGTCAACCCCTCCTCAATCCGAGGCGCGGTGTGGCTGACACCACTCAAAGTGTCTCCCTTTTCTTAAATGGACTTCATTTTTAGTGAAAACAACAAGTGACATATGAAAAACTGACCAAACTCATTAGAAATGTGTTTATGCTTTATGAAAATGATCCATGGGTCATATGTGACGTGTACGAGTCAACCTTGCATCAATCCGAGGTGCGGTGTGGTAGGAACCACTCTAACTGTGTCTCTTTTGTTTTAAATGGACAACATTTTAAGTGAAAACATCAACTAGAATATGAAGAACTAACCAAACGCATTTAGATTGTGTTAATACTTTAGGAAAATGATCCATGGGTCATTAGAGACGTTTATGAGTCAACCCCGTCTAAACCCGAGATGTGGTGTGGCCGGTACCACTCTAACTGTGTCTCTTTTGTATAAAATGGACATGATTATAAGTGAAAAGAACAACTGGCATACGAAAAACCGACCAAACTCATTCTGAATCTATTGAAATTTTAGGAAAATGATCCATGGGTCTTATGTTATGTGTACGAGTCAACCGCGCCACAATCCAAGTGATGGTGTGTCCAGGACTACTCTAAGTGTCTCTCTTTTGTTTAAAATGGACAACAATTTAAGTACATACAGAAAACCAACCAAACGCATTCGGTTTCCATTGAAACTTTAGGATAATGATCCATTGGTCATATGTGACGTGTACGAGCCAACCTCGCCTCAATCCAAGGCACGGTGTGGCCGACACCACTCAAAGTGTCACTCTTTTGTTTAAAATGGGCATAATTTTAAGTGAATACAACAACTAGCATAAGGAAAACCGACCAAACGGATTTTGACTTTATCGATACTTTAGCACAACGATACGTGGGTCATATGTGATGTTTAAGTGTCAACCCTGCCTCAATCCGAGGCGCGGTGTGGCCGACACCATTCATAGTGTCTCTCTTTTTTTAAAATGGACATAATTTTAAGTGAAAATAGCAACTAACATACGAAAAACTAACCAAACGCATTCGAAATGTGTTGATGCTTTAGGAAAATGATACGTCGGTCATATGTGACGTGTACGAGTCAACTTCTCCTTAATCTGAGGCATGGTGTATCTAGGATCACTCTATGTGTATCTCTTTTGTTTAAAATGGTCCACATTTTAAGTACTTATGGAAAACTGACCAAACGGATTTTGATTGTGTTGATACATTAGCACAACGATACATGGGTCATATGTGACGTGTATGAATCAACCCCGCCTCAATATGAGATGCGGTGTGGCCGGTACCACTCAAAGTGTCTCTCTTTTGTTTCAAAAGGGCATCATTTTAATTGAAAAACATCAACTGGCATACAGAAAACTGACCTATTGCATTCAGAATGTGTTGATACTTTAGGAAAATGATACATGGGTCATTTGAGTTGTGTATAAGTCAACCTCATCTAAATCCGAGATGTGGTGTGGCCGGTACCACTCTAACTGTGTCTCTTTTTTTTTAAATAGACAAGATTATAAGTGAAAAGAACAACCGGCATACGAAAAACTGACCAAATGCATTCGAAATCTATTGAAATTTTAGGAAAACCATCCATGGGTCATATGTTACGTTTAAGAGTCAACAGCACCTCAATCCAAGTCATGGTGTGGTCGGGACCACTCTAAGTGTCTCTCTATTGATTTAAATGGACAACAATTTATGTACATATGGAAAACTGACAAAACGCATTCAGTGTCCATTGAAACATTAGGATAATGATCCATGGGTCATATGTGACATGTACGAGTCAACTTCTCCTCAATTTGAGGCGCAGTGTGGCCGACACCACTCAAAGTGTGTCTCTTTTGTATTAAATGGACTTCATTTTAAGTGAAAACAACAACTATCATCCGGAAAACTAACCAAACGGATGCTGATTATGTCGATACTTTAGCACAATGATCCATGGGTCATATGTGACGTGTAAGAATCAACCCCGCCTCAATCCGAGGTGCGGTGTGGCCGACACAACTCAAAGTGCCACTCTTTTGTTTAAAATGGACTTCATTTAAAGTGAAAACAAAATGTGACTTCTGAAAAACTGACCAACCGCATTCGAAATTTGTTGATTATTTAGGAAAAAAATCCATGGGTAATTTTTGACATGTACAAGTCAACCCCACCTCAATCCGAGGTGCGGTGTGGCCGGCACCACTCTAAGTGTCTCCTTTTTGTTTAAAATGGACAACATTTTAAGTGAAAACATCAATTGGCATACGAAAAATGGACCAAACGCATTCGGATTGTGTTGATACAATATTACAATGATCCATGGGTCATTTGAGATGTTTATGAGTCAACCCTGTCTAAAACCGAGACGCGGTGTGGCCGGTACCACTCTAACTGTGTCTCTTCTGATTGAAATGATCAAGATTATAAGTGAAAATAACACATGGCATATGAAAAACTGACCAAATGCATTTAGAATCTGTTGAAATTTTAGTAAAACAATCCATGGGTCTTATGTTACATGTACGAGTCAACCATGACTCAATCCAAGTCACGGTGTGGCCGAGACCACTCTAAGTGTCTCTCTTTTGTTTAAAATAGACAACATTTTATGTACATATAAAAAACCAACCAAACACATTCGGTTTACATTTTAACGTTAGGAGAATGATCCATGGGTCATATGTGACGTGTACTAGTAAACCTCACCTCAATCTGAGGCATGGTGTGGCTGACACCACTCAAAGTGTCTCTCTTTTGTTTAAAATGGACTTCATTTTAAGTGAAAACAACCACTAGCATATGGAAAACTGACCAAACAAATTATGATTATGTTGATACTTTAGCACAACGATCCATGGGTTATATGTGACGGGTACAAGTCAACCCCTCCTCAATATGAGGTGTGGTGTGGCTGACACCACTTATAGTGTGTCACTTTTGATTAAAATAAACATCATTTTAAGTAAAAACAACAACTAACATACCAAAAACAGACCAAACGCATTCAAAATGTGTTGATGCTTTAAAAAAATGATCCATGGGTCATATGTGATGTGTACGAGTGAACCTCACCTTTATTCGAGGCACGGTGTGGCCGAGATCACTCTATGTGGCTTTCCTTTGTTTAAAATGGACAACATTTTAAGTACATATGAAAAACTGACCAAACGGATTCCGATTGTGTTGGTACTTTAGCACAATGATCCATGGGTCATATGTGATGTGTAAAAATCAACCTTGACTCAATTTGAGATGTGGTGTGGCCAGAACCACTAAAAGTGTTTGTCTTTTGTTTCAAAAGGTTATCATTTTAAGTGAAAAAACATCAACTGGCATACAGAAAACCAACCAAATGCATTTGGATTGTGTTGATACATTATTACAATGATCCATGGGTCATTTTGAGTCGTGTACGAGTCAAACCCTTCTAAATCTGAGATGCGGTGTGGCCGGTATCACTCTAACTGTGTCTCTTTTGTTTAAAATGGTCAAGATTATAAGTGAAAAGAACAACTAGCATATGGAAAACCAACCAAATTCATTCGGAATCTGTTGAAATTTTTGGAAAATAATACATGGGTAATATGTTACGTGTACGAGTCAGCCTCACCTCAATCCAGGTAGCGGTGTGGCCGTGACCACCCAAAATGTATCTCTTATGTTTATAATGGACAACATTGTAAGTACATATGGAAAACCGACCAAACAGATTCTGATTGTGTTGATATTTTAGCACAACGATCCATGGGTCATTTTTGATGTGTATGAGTCAACCCTACATCAATCTGAGGCGCGGTGTGGCCGGCACCATTCAAAGTGTCTCTCTTTTATTTAAAAATCACTACATTTTAAGTGAAAATAACAACTGACATACAGAAAACTGACCAAACGCTTTCAGAATATGTTGATAATTTAGGACAATGATCCATGGGTCATTTGTGATGTGTACGATTTATCCTAGCCTCAATCCAAGGCACGGTGTGGCCGATATAACTCCATGTGTATGTATTTTGCTTAAAATGGACATCATTTCTAGTAACAATATATGGTATACGAAAAACCGATCCAATTAGGAATTGAATTCCGGATTCCACATATAATTTTCATCTAAATTTTAAATTGAATTCTAATTGAATTATGTATGTTTGTAATTACGTTATGAAATATGATTTAATTATGGTTGTGTATAGTTCCAGGATGCATTATATGTTAAATGTGTATGAATTTGTTCTCTATATGTATGTGTTAGTTGGTTATTATAAGTACAATAATTGTTTGTGTATGTGTTATTTTATTTCAGGTACAATAATTGGAAATGATTGAATATGAGAGGGAATGGTACTGTCCAAATTGCACAAAATGAGAGCTGATGTGAAAATTGCAGGCTGCTGTGCAATTTTCACAGCATAGGCTATGCCAATGGTTTCAAAACATTGGCATAGCATCTCTGAGTATTTTTTTTACCAACGGTTCTATGAACCGTTGGTAAAACTCCTTTCCCAACGGTTTAGAAACCATTGGGAAAGAAGCCCTATGCTTGGTTTTCCCAATGGTTCAAGCCAAACAGTTGGGAAAAACTATCCCAACGGTTTGGCACAGCCGTTGGGATAGGTTAATTTTATTCCAACCTATCCCAATGGTTCATCGTAAACAGTTGGGAAAAGCTTTCCCAGCAGCTTACTCCCCTACGGTTTGGAGAACCGTTGGTATAACATATACCAACAGTTCTGCAGCCTTTCCCTAATGGTTAAAAACCGTTGGGAAAGCCTGTATTTCCAGTAGTGCGAATGCCCAAAAAAATTATAAACATGTTCACAAAATTTTGAAAATAAACTTATCAATAGTTTCCTAAAAAATATAAATTAGATATTAATAAAACAGAGCAGCTATTTAGTCGCCTGAATCACCATAAATATTAATAAAAACATGCATGCTTCAAAAAATTATTTCTCTACATTTTCCTTAAATAGAATAAAAAAATATCTAATATATTTTTTATATCCAAAAATGTTTTAAACAACATTTTTTATAACATAAAACACATTTCTATTAAATCAAAAATATTTACCAAGGTAGTTAGTACTATCCTATTTACATTAACTATGATAAATTAATCTGAACTAAATTTCCAACACATAACAAGAGTTATATTTCCCTTAATCATTTGTAATTTTACTTAATATAACAATGAACCCTTAAATCACATGTCTTTGTCATCAATACTATTCAAAATATTCTTGAAAATACTAAAATAAATACCAATTCTAGTAAATCCTTTAATTTATCTTTAATATTATAACAATAATTTGATCTATATTACATTTATAAAAAATAATTTCCTAAATCTAAAAACTAAAACACTTTATTACTTACACATCAACTATTTACATAAAAAAGGTCCTTCCTTTTTCTAGACATTTAATCTTTGATTAAGGAATTGACTTGGATAATACATGTTCTCAATACAACATACATTGAACTCCTTGTCAATTTTTTTCTCTATGACCTTTAATTAAACACACAAAACATACTTTCTTTCCTTTGAGACATTCCCCAACGTGACCCTTTCTTCATTTATGATAGATGGAAATTGAGCCTTTGTTCATACATGGCATACAAAACATGATCTATTCTCAAAATCTATCATTTTCTTCTTTATTGATTCTAATAGTTGGATAACTTTAAAATTATTAATAATATATCATGGTAACTGATTGTGCATTATCAAAATATTGTTCACTCTAGTCATCATCCCATTTGTTTACCCATAATCAAAAAAAATTCTTTCCTACTATATGTTTCCCTAATTCCTTCTAGTTTCAACCATGGACTGATACATAAAATCATGGTGTAATAAACAATAATTCTAGTGATATATCACACAATTAAGAAAAAAAGTCAGTTAGAGGATGTCCAAATCATAAAAAATACTTTTAAATCTATAGAACCTTGTGTTTAACCTATATCATTCATGATTATTAACATTACTTTATAATGTTATACAATATATATACTGTTCCTCAAATTCATTCATAAATTCATGTTATAAAACTTATATTTTCCTAAATCTAGATCCTATGGTTTTTACTAAAATTACTATGATACTAAATATAAATACCCCAACCCTTTTAGCCTGTTTTTATTATTAACATTTTTATATTTTGCTAGTAACAAGGGATCACATCCCAAAGTACCGAAGAGATTAGTAGTATTTTTAAACTTGATACATACTTGAATCTCACATTAAAATTGAAAAGTTCAAATACCATATAGTATTTTCATTGGAAACACAATTTTTTTATTTTAATAAATCTCTACATATCAGTCATAATAAACATACTGGCATCATGGGGGAAAGAAATATAAGAAATGGGTGGGTTCTATTGCTCGGTAAGGGTATGCGTACTGAATAATCTATCACGAATAAATGAGGAATAATTTATAAGGAATGGTAAATAACAGAAACAAAAGTCATTTAATCAATAACATGAACATAAAAAATAATATTGAAGTAATTAATATGTAACAAATAATTCAATATAAATAATCACATGTTCTTGAAACTTATCCATGGATATTATAACTAATCTATTAATCATAATTATTTTAATAGCTATTATCATAATGAGGGAATTCATAAGTCTAGACATCATAAACACGTCATCATGGTATTGCTTCAATTAATATTAATTAAACATGTAAGTCCACAACCAAATATCTAAGATAGTTTGTTTCATGAGACCAGCTAATGCATCAATGTGCTATAGCGGGTCATCCATGTCACATAATTTGTCAAATGGATTCCTCATATAAAAGGGGTAAATATATTCAATGTGAATATTAATATTGAAAAACTAACATAAAAATGTTAATAATTTCCCTAATAAATTTACATTATCATAAACCATCCACAGTAATATGGAAATAAGTATCAAAATAGTTTGTCCCACGTCAAACAGATCATAAACCATCTCGGGAAATAAATTTTATGGTACCAAAATAGTACATCCCCAGATAAACAAAACAAAAACCATCTAGATAAATAAGGAGGATGGAATAAAAATAGTACACCTCTAGATTAACTAATCATAAACCATCCAGAGAAAAAATAGGGGTGGTATCATCATAATATATCCCCATTGGAGTATAAGTAAGAATAAAGTTTGTTTTTATTGAATCATTTAAATACCATAAAAATTCCATTAAAACATTCCTAGGGGAATTATAATATTCTTATTTAAAAAAAATTAAAAAACTAAAAATTTGTAGAATATTAGTAAAAACATTTTATTTCAATATTTCCTTTGAAAATTGTAGAGTATATTTAAAAAAAATTATTGAGTAATCATGTACACGTCATATCATTAAAAATAGTCTTTTCAAACTATTGTAAAAAGGTTAAAAAGATCCTCATTCAAAAAAACACAAGTATAATTCATTAAAATATTTTTTTGAAAGTCAAAAATGTTTAAAACTTTATTTAATAAATCATATATATAATATAAAAAAAATTGAATATATTTTTACAAAACAAGGATATATAAGAAAAAATTATTTTCTAGCAAAGAGTCGAATAATGTTATCTTTTTAAAAAAACATATTCTCAATAATTTTATGTACCAATTGGTGGAAAATTGTAATATTATTTAAAATATTTATTATTAAATATATGATAAGAATTATTCTATTTTTAATATAAATATCAATCAATTCGTCTAAGGGAAAATTAAATATCAACAATCATGAGTAATTATAAAATTCTGAAATAAACCCTTACCACTTTGGTAAATGTTGAGTTGTAATCCCTATAAAAGATATAAAATAATTTGAAAATTTAAATACCTTAAATATAAATATATTCATTATAGAACACAAAAAATAGGAATTATAAACACCACATAAAATAATGAAGTGATGAATTAGGCTTATCTCCCATGGAAGTAAAAGTGTGATGAGAAACCCTTAACTCAGGTTCGACATACATCGTATGTGTCTAAAACACCCCTATAATAAATATATATTTATATAAATCTATTAATATAGAATACTCATATATATCATACCATTTATTACTTACTTATATTCTTTTATCACCATATTATTATTTATTCATTTTTCAAATCAATATTTCTGGTAATAATTTTTTCCTATCTCATAAATGTTTTGGATGGGTAGTTTAAATTATTTTAATTTCTCATGGTTAAATAATTTAAAAAAAAATTATCCATGATATAAATAAAATATATATTTAATATATATTTATTTATAGTAATCCATAAATTATTGATATTTATAAACTAATTATACTGCCTTTGGAGACAATAGCTCATACATACGCCTGAATGTTGTTTTCATTTTTCACCAGATGGAACGTAAGAAAATAAAATAATAATTCAAAATTAAATAATTACTATTATATAATATATATATTATATATTCATTAAATCTATTATTATTACCATCTATGTAAAATATAAATTAAAAACAAATTAAATCACATCGTAGAAGGAGTTGCCCATACGTGCTAACGAGCGACCTAACATTTTCAATCAGATTTAAAGGTAAAAATGTATATGTTATATTATAATTTTGGGAAGAAAATTATTTCATATAGTACATATATATTTATTTTTTACATCATTATAACTGTCAATGTAACGTGGTGATGAAAAATAACTCACAACACTATGTGGAGATGGAATATTGTACGTTTGCACTGGTGATGATTTAGTTTTTTCCGAGGGAAAAGAGATAGAAAGTGGTCATAACATAATAATAAAACCAAAATTGCATATTTAATTTTTGTTATTTATTATTTTATCCTGGTGACAACACATTATTATGAAATAGAAGAAGAAATGTGTTGTGAAGTCTTGATATAGACGATAACCTTTTCTTCAGTGGACTTCCTTTAGATCTCTTCTTCAGGAACTTAGAGTTGGACTTTTCGAATAACTAGAACCACTAGATATTAGATAATTTTATTTATAATATTAATTGGTAGGTTTTTGTAAATATACATGGGTCAAAGTGGTGAAAAAAGAGAAAGGGTATGTGTCCTTTTATAGTTGAGGGGAGGGTAATTCTTGGAATTTCTTAAAGTATAAAATTAATATATATTTTTTCCTGTCCAAATTGATATAAATTTATATAATTTAAAGATAAATAGAGTATAATTCTAAATAATCTCAAAAAATAATATTTTTACGTGTTTTGGGAATTTCTCACCCTTATCTATTAGTTTTAACCCTCTATTAAACCTTTTGACAATTAACATAATAGTATCATTTTCTATCCATTAAGGATTAAAAATGTTACTCTAAAATGAAAAACGAACCATTAATGAACCATGATTTTTTTTAGAAAAATATACCATTAATTTGGTCAAATATATGGTTTTTTAAATTTAAATTATTTATTAAAATATTATTCATTATAAAATATCATAAATGTCATTTTTACAAATATACATTTAATTTGATGTTAAATACATAAATACAAAACTGAAATCCAAATATAATGGTTTCTAAAAACCCTAATATGACATATAGATTAAAAAATCATTTGACACATTAAATCATTCTAATTATATTAAGTTTCATATTTTTAAATTCATTCATTTAATTGTTTTGTTAAATAAATAAATATTGTATTAGAGTTTCATAATAATTTAAGGCAACAATTTAATCCCTTAAATTAATAAATAAATTTACCTCATGAATATAATTTCATTATTCACAAGTTAACATTCATATTAATTCACCACTTTATTTTTTCACTATTTGAAAACATAATATATATTTAAAACTTCGAGACTGAAATTTTTTAACTTTCGTTGATTTAAATTTTATAAAAGTCATTTTCCTGGAAATTGTAAATTAATTAAAAAAATTTAGAACATAAGGTGACATTGGTATAATTAAATTCCTCCAATAATAATTACGATGAACTAATTTGGATTTATTACTATGTTTTAACATAGATTAACCTGATTTACCCTTTATCGAGGTGATAAAATTTACCATGGTTACTATTCACATTGACCAAAATTAAATGGTGTATATTTGATAAATTTGAACCACTGAATTCTAAATAATGATTAAGAATTTTAAATTTCAATACCAATTCAATGAACCCATTATTTCTTCAGGTATAGATCCTTTTAAATTTTTATTTAGAATTTTTTAAAGATCTCTTTTGGGACTAGACCCTAATTTCTGGTCATGGGTTAGTTGGATTGTTTTTAGAAGAACGGAACATGAGGTTTGTGTGTTGGATATAGTAACATTACACAATATTTAATTATAATACATGATGTGTATTGATTACGTGATGTGTAATGGGGTGGTACAAAATGTTCATGTCGTTTAGATAGTTTTTTCTAAGGGAATAACCCCGAGGTTTACATAGTCTGTAAGGGATTTACACATCGTGTAAATGCCCAATATTTTATTTAGAAATAGCTTGCGGCCTCATTTTCAGATATAACCCTCATTTCTCTTCTCCATTGAATCCTAAACCCCTATTGTCAAGAACTTCATATCTAGTTTCCATCTAGATTCTGATTCAACCATGGTTCATCTCATTGGATATACATCGATATGAACTCGATTAATTTTTTATCATTCATTATTATTCTTCCTATAAAAACACTATTGAGATACATGCTCATATTTTCCAATTTTTGGGCATTGATCCTTTATTTAGATCTAATACAATCCAGTACAAACTAAAGGATTATATTAGATGAGGAGATTCATACATGCCTAATGTAAGTGTTCTATAACTCACTCCTAAAGATTCATTGTTTTATAAATTATCTTGGGGGCATGCTAATTTCATCACGCATCATTTGATAAATTTATATGACCTTCCTATAGTTATTAGAACCGTGTTTGATGAACCATTACATATAAGTAATTCATATTTGGTGGTTATTCCCTCAACTTCAACCACCTCATGATGGGTGATATTCTTTAATCTTGGTTTTAGTGTTTTGACTCTTTTGAGCCAACGTTTTGGTGTGTTTGAGATTGTAAAAACACATAGTAAGACTTCTCCTTTTATGTGGATATTGAATTGACTAATGGATTATACCATGTTATCTTTCCACATGACCCATCTAAGGTAAGAAACGTAGTGGAACTTTGGTAATAAATTTTAAATTAATTTTGGATTTTATATTGAATATATATGACTTGGACTATTTGATTATAAATTAATGGTAATTTTCCCATCCATAAAACAATATTTTCATGTCATGAAAGGTAAAGGATAGAATCAAGTAAGTAAATATTAAATGAATTAAAATGATTTCATTCTCCTTGGTGTTGTCACACTAATTAAAATCATGGTTTCAACTTGTTGACTTAATAATTTAATATGTATTAAAAGGGTAATAAAATGGTTTCATTCTCAATTTTCCATTTCAAACTATTAAAATTCAATGGTTGGATCATTATGACATGTTAAATGAAATAATTATAATATGGAATAGTTGATTAAATGAATTGAATGCAATGTGAATAATTTACTATATGAACCTTGACATATTTATAGGAGTGGATGGACTCAAGATAACCTTGGATTCCCAGGGGAATTCCTCGAGAACTCGAGGATGCCATTCTGTTTCAGGGATGTTAGTTTCCTTGGATTATACCCACCAAGGAAAAAAATCCTCTTCTATCAATGGATTCCTAGTATAACACAATAGTATCTCTTATTTACTATCACATTATTCCTTGAATACACACCTTGGATGTAGTATGGCTTCTATAGACAAAATATTCCTAGGTTATATCCTTGGGAATAGACATAGATTATCCTAGTATATTTTGGATGTTATCCTTGGACTTGATTAGAATATACTACTGTGTAATTACATTGATTATTCTCCTCAGATTATGATCTTACCACTTTATCCATGATGTAGTAACTACTAAGTCGGAGACCCTTGAGGTCCTGATTGCCTTGGTTATTACATTAAAACCCACTTATGTTATGATCATCTTTGTTTCCATGTTATATCATGGAACCACTACTACTAATATCATGAGGTGATTTCAGTGTTTTATATGCCTCGTGTGACTAAAATATATAAAATGGAACATAATTAATTTACAAACTTGTTATATTTCTATCCACCAACTGAGGGATAATGAAAGTACTTGGGAATCTACACTACTATATTATTTACCTTATATGGGTATGTTTGCACTCTTTTAGTTTATATTACACAGATGGATGTTATAGATAGTATTAGAGGTTTCTTATAGTGATTTACCTTGAATCCTCTTCAGATGAAATTGGTACATGGGGAAGAATACATGTATGTAGGTTTTGATAAATGGAATCCTACATCTTTGGACTCTTGATTTCTTGTAGTATTAGTATGGAGCAGGTAGCAGATGATCATTCTGGAGCTTAGGATGCATGGGATTGTTTATTTACTTCAATTTTTCAAATATTATATAGAATTATGGTCTCCTATTTATATTTGTTTTTCATATTTCTAGATACCTGACATATCAACATCATAATTTATGTGTGTGTATCAGCTATTCAAATTGATCGGGTTATTATTCAATAATAATGTTTTCCTTAGATGTGCTATTATTTAATACATTGATTATACTACTAAAATATCCTCTATTATAGTATACCAATCCATTATAATAAAATCTAGTAATGATATATGTTTTCTCCCCAAGGAAACACACTAGGCCCTCACTACCAGTCACCAGCCACTACTGTTTAGGGTGATGTGCTGGAGTCTATGTGGGCCACCCCGTTTGAAAAACCTTTAGTGCCATCCGAGTTTGGGATGTCATATAGTGGTATCAGAGGATTCCATTATTAAATAAAATTTGTAGAAAATAGATTTGATATTAGAAATGCTATTGAACATGCTTATAAGTCGTGCTTGGGAGACATGAACCCATGTTTGTGGTAAATATTGAGTTTCCTGAATTATAATTTTTTTCGTCTATTATAGTTGATATCACTCCACCATTGGGTGAATCACATGTTTGGAGGTGTTGTTGATTATTATCTTGATTAGGATTCTATTTCATTCTTGGCTCGATGATATGAGGGAAAGGATCATTGTTACATGCGTCATCATAGGAACCTTGGATTTGCATGTCATGAATATTTTCATGACATATATGTGCATCTCACTAAATTAAATTGCTTGATATTCATGTTATTATTGAGTGAGACGAGATAATTATATATTATTATCCTTCTGTTGGGTTGTGATTGAGTAATTCCTATTTCAGTTCATGAGGTGTTATGGTCCCTCATGGGATAGAATGTGTTATTTACTTAATCAAGACTTTAATTAGAAATCCAAATTTGTGTTAATCTCAGTGATAAGGATTATGGGCCTAGATTCAATAGTATGGACTACTCATTTTCAATGAACCATGGTATATGGATATATGAAAATTAAACTGATTGTGAATCTTGAATTTCTAAAAGAAATGGTTTCAAGTCCTTATCTCTCATCATCATGTTTATTAATGGTAAAGATGTTCACCCATAAAAAAATATGAAATCAAATGAAATGGTTGATAGAATGTGATGAGGAATGATACTATTAACCCTTCATTTACTAGAACCCTAGTAAATTATACTTGATCACGGAAAATATCTGGCCTTAAAAAAGGTTGTTGGGGTAGTATGCATTAGGCAATGATCGGTTCTTTTATTTATCTTATACTAATGTTACTATATATCCTATTAAATATTGTTTTGAGGAATGTTCTTGGGATTTGTAGACTAATTCCTCCAAGATGTACTCAGGATGTGCACCAAGAAGTTGGTGATGACCACACTCCATATATGGTGGGCCCTAAGCAACTATTCTTTTCTCAAAGAGTTCCACTTGAGGAACCTCCTTCTATCCCTGATTTGGGAACTGTCACTCAATCTCAAGACTGCATTTTACATATTTTATTGTCCCTGCAAGGTCCTCTATAATCATTACCTATGATTTTTTATCTTATACATGAGTTCCATTTACAGTATCCTCCCACCTTATGGAGGGATGGTGGTCTAAAGGCTACTGAATCATGTCTAGAGGCCACCTAGACTATTTTTTAGCATCTGGAGATGCATCTGGAGTGGCGGGGGGGGGGGGGTTCAGTATTACTTATTACATGTTGTGTTCTTTGGTCATGAATTGGTGGGATATTGTAATATATAATGGTCTTTATTAGGGCATGGTATGAGACTATTTCCAAACTACTTTCTATGATCAGTTCTTTCCTCAGATACTGATAGCTTACAAAGTCATAGAGTTCATCCATCTCATGCATGGTTCTATGTTATATATAAAGTATTTATTGTGTTTCACTAAATTATAGTTCATTTCATCACTTATTACATAGGCTAGATGCTTTGAGGATGGGCTTCAGTATACTATCTCAAATCAGGTGAATGTATTTTTCCTACCAAATGTTTCCAAAAAATTTATTCAGGATCCAATCACATAGAACAACATGAGAGATGGTGATGGTGTTGTGCATTGATGATCAGTTTCGAGGTTGGATAGTAGTTCATCAAGTAGTTGGAAGGGATATCATGTGGTTTCTCATCGTGTTAGTGGCATCCTTAGTACCTATACCAGTAGCTCTGTGGTGTGTTAGTAGTGTGGAAAACAGGGGATCCTAATGCATCAGTTTGATAGAGAACATCTAGATTGTCATGATTTTGGTCATATGTGGAATCTTTAGATATTATATTAAAACATTCAATCAGATTCCAGTGTAAGTGGTTCTGGACCAGCTCCACCATTAAGAGAAGGTTCTTTTATGTCGTGTCAAGATGGTGTTGGAGTATCACTAAAAAAGACTGGCTGAGGAAGCGGTCATCCCAACGGGATCCAAACATGTGATCAAAAGTACTGGCAGTAGGTCACTTTCAATTTTGGTAGTCTATCTATTACATAGGTTCATGGATTAGACTAGTTTCATGCTTTTTAGCTGATAGCCAAGGATCATGCTGCAGGATTGTCTATGATTCGAGGTATTATTCTAATAGTCTCACCTATCGTATCTGCTTTATTTGATATAGGTTCCTCACACTCATTCATACCCTTATATATCATGGAAATCCCCATGTTTTAAATATAGAATTTCTATGATCTAATGACCCTGAATACACCATTGGGATTACTTTCAGAGGGAATATGCATGTGTAGAGACTGCCCTTGAGATAGGTAGCAATCCCTTTATGTGGGACCACTTGGTTCTAGATATGATTGGATTTGACTTCATTCTCAATATGGATTGGTAGGTTTTGTATCACACCTTTGTAGACCGTTATCACTACAAGGTTTCATTTACATCATGAGATGGCATTAGATATCTACATTAGGGTGAGAGGTATGTCCAAGATAGAAGATTTATACCAGAGAAACATGGAATAAGTGGAGTGACCACGAATATTTTCTATCTATTCATGGGGGATCTGGGTTTATGGTAGGTTGATTTACCACCAGTAATATATCATTTTAGGGATGTATTTCCAAATTATTTTTCAACATTATCTCTTAATAGAGAAGTGAGGTTTAGGATTGATCTTGTTACAGGAGTAGCTACAATGTCCATTACATTGTATAAGATGGAACATACAAATATATAGAATCGAAAGAGGCGGTTGAGGGATCTAGAGGCCAATGGTTTTATACTACCTAGTACTTCCTCATGGGGTTCTTATGTGGTTTTTTCCTAGAAGGTGGATGAGTCCCTTCATCTTTGGATGGATTAAATTCATTTGAACCAGTTATATTTAAGCACCAATATCTACTTCCTCATATAGATGATCTCTTTGACCATCTCTGAGGTGATAGGGTATTATCTAAAATATAACTGAGATCAATATATCATTATGCATGAGTTGGGCCATCACACATACATCATACAACTTTCTTTAGTAGTTATGGTCTGTATGAGTACCTTTTTATTTATTTCAATATTACGAATGGGCCTTCAATTTTAAGGCTATGATGAATATGGTGTTCCACCCAAATATATATATATATTCCTTTATCGTAGTATTTGTGGACAACATCTTTTTGTATTCTCAAACTTGTAGTGACCATTCTAAGCCACTTTAGATCATTCTAAGTACAATTATAGAGAATAACTTTTATGTAATGTTTTCTAAGATCCATATGTGGACCAAAAAAATTCACTTCTTGGGTCACATTATCTCAGAATCATGGTTCTCTATTGACCTAGATAAGGTTAGTGTTGTGGTTTTCTATGAGCGCCCCCGAGAACATGTTTGATGTATGGAGTTTCTTAGGGGTGGATAGTTACAAGAGGAATTTTATACAAGACTTTTCACCCCATTATAACCCTCTTAGTGGTGTTACAAATAAGGGTGTTATGTTTCTATGGTTAGAAGAGTATTAGAAATCATTCCCTTAAATAAAAGGGAGGCTTGTCTTGGAACCTATTTTGACTCTTCCAGAACATGGAAAATGTTATACCATCTTCTATGATGCATAAGGAATAAGCCTAGGACTAGTGATGATGCATGAGGGTAGATTCATTTTGTATCAATCTCGAAATTGGAGGCCTCATGAGAGAAACTACTTAACACATGTCCATGAGGTAGAAGTAGTTGTTCATGCCTTATGTTTTTGAAGATACTATCTATTGTGTGAGTGCATTGTGGTGTATACAGACCACAAGATCCTAAAATATATCTTTACACATCATGAACATAACATCTAATAGTGATTATGGGTTTAATATCTTCATTTATTTGATTTAGAGGTTACATATATGCCTGGAAAAGGCACTGTAGTTGTTGATGTGACATGTCGAAAAACCTAGGCAGATGAGGTATGGGAATCCAGTCATAAATGGAGACTGAAATCCATATTTTCTAAGTTGTATCTAGAGTTTTGTATTATTCCTGATAATTATTCCCCCTCATACTCTATAATGAAATATTCCCACCTTGAGAATGTAAATAGAAAGAATTATTTAGATCCTGAGTTCTTGGTTCTCCATGAAAGTATCTTGGGACATGAACCACCTATGGATTGGTCTATAGATAGAGATGAAATATTTTTTATGCATGGAAATGTCTGGGTTCCTATAGATATGATAGAATAGTTTATGTGAGTTTCACACGCTTCTTAGTGGGTTTTTCATCCAGGAATCTCCAAAATTCCTCGAGACACGCTACACCATTATTGGTGGCCTCGAACAAAATGTCAAATAGAAGGCTTTATTACTAGGTGTTAAACCTTTCAGCAAGATAAGGGTGAGAAATTGATATATATATATATATATATGATTTCTATAGCTACTACTTTTCTAGTAATGAAATTGGGTGTATATTTCTATAGATTTTGTAGTTGTCTTACCTAAGTATCCTAGAGGTAGTAATGTTGTATGGGTTTTTATCGAACGACTTATAAATATATCCCACTTCATTCCTATCAGGGATACATTCTCAGTACAAGAGTTGGGAAGATTGTATGTTTTTTATATTATGAGACTACATAGGGTCCCTCATACTATCATTTTTGAAAAGGATGCTCATTTCATGTCACCGTTCTCATAGGTTCAGAATGATGAGGGTACACAGGTGCTTCTAAGAATACTAATTCTCCCCTAGAATGATGGATATTAGAAAATGACGATGTTGGTTCTAGAAGCCATGATATAGGTGAGAGTCCTTGAATTTGGATATTCCTTGGAGGAGAATATCCCTCTCTTCAAGACCACCCATAATAAAATCTTCTAAGAGAAAAATCAGATGGATCCTTTTAAGACCGTATATGGTAGGTCATGTTGTTCTCCCATAACTGGATAGATGTAGGTGAGGAATCCATACAAATTCCCAATATCGTGCATAATAATTTTGAAAAGGTTCAGCAGATCAAGAAGTGTATGTCTGGTGCTCAGTCTCGACAAAAAATCTTATGTTGATCTCCACAAATGACCATTGTATTTTGATGTGGGGAATCGTGTTTTCCTATGGGTTCCACCCAAGTTAGGAAATATATGGATTTAGAGGAAATGGAAGCTATCTACATGCTTTGTAGGGTCGTTGATATTCTCAAGATTGTTTTCCCAGTAGCCTATCGGTTTCAACTCGCTCAGAGGTACCATTCCATACACGATGTCTTCCATGTTTCATAGCTTCTCAATTATCATGTCTACTCATCATATTATTTTAATCCAACTTATATTAAGATAGACATTGATTCTTATTTTTAGGAGTATCTTATATGCATCTTATAATTGAGCATGATGTCTATTTGAGGATATTTGGTCCCTCTAGTACATGTTCAATGGAAACATGACTATGTACGGGATGGGAATTGGGAGAGAGAATATAATGTATGTGTCGCGTGGCTAGAGTTGTTCTAAGGTAGTGTTTCTTAACCATTTGAAGGTGACCTCAATTAATAGTTCCTTTATGTGGGAAATATTTTAAGATCCCAATTTTTCATTAGTTATGGATCCTCTTTATTTCAGTTATATGATTTTTCAATTTCTCTTTTAGGATTAGATCCTAAAGTCGGGTCATGGTATAAATGGTTTCATTAGAAGAAGGGGATGTGAGGGTTGTAGGTTGGTAAAGGCCAATTACATGAAATATAATTAGAATACACTATGTTTATCAATCACATGACATGTAATGGGGTGGGATGAACCATTAATGTCATGTAGAGTTTTTTTCTGTATAAAAATACCTAATAATTTCATGACGTGTAAAGAATTGACACAACTTGTAAATTTTGAAGCGTATTTTTCTAAAGGTAGGGAAATGATTTTTAGAGAGAACCGTCACTTCTTCTCACTTTTGAAACCTAAATCCTAAATTTATATATTTTAAAATCTAGCTCCCAAATGGATTCTTATTCATTTTTTGTTAGTCTCATTTGATCCGCATTAGAAAGATATTTATTCCATTTTAATCATTCATCATTATTCTTCAAATAAATGATTCTATTTAGATGCAGTATAATAGTCCCCAATTTCATTACATTAATCTATTATTTATATTTACTTATATCTAGTTGGAACTAATGGTTGATACTGGATGAGGCTAGTCATACGATCCTCATGTAGGTGGTCTATGACTCACTCTTCGGGATTTGTCATTTTATAAATTACCATGGGGGTGCAACAATTTCATCAGGAATTGTTTGTTACATTTATATTTCATGTTTATAGTCATTATAATAATGTTGTAATACCTATTCCGTATATTTTATTAATATTTTCTGGTTATTCCCATAATAAGAACCATCTCAGTTAGGGTGATATTCCATAATTGGTTTTTAAATGTTTTGACTCTTTTTAGCCACTATTCGGCTATGTTTGAGCATGACCATTCCCATGGTAATCCACCTCCTTTTAAGTGGCTATTGAATTAACTAATGGATAGTTTTTTTTCCTTTCAGCATCACCAATATAATTTATTTTCTTCAAATAAACATTATTAAAAAATTATAAATGTATTTTTTCAAGAATGTTGTAAATATATGACAAGGCATTATTGACTATATTAAAATGGGTGGTTTCTTATCCATAGCACAACCATGTAATGACATGAAAGGTAAATGAGAGAACTAGGTACATAAATAAGATATGACTTAAAATGGTTCCATTCCCCATAGCATTGTCTTTCTAATGATAGGAAAGGTTTGAACCTCTAGTAATAATAATTAAATATGACATAAAAGTATACTGAAATATTTTCTTGGTCAATTTGACCTATCAAACTAATGAAATATAATGGAATGAACCTTATAACATGTCAATGGATATAATTATAATATGTCCTAACTAATTAAGTGAATTTAATATAAGGTACGTAATTTCATATATGGACCTTTACATATTTACAAAAGTGGTTTGACATGATCTCCACTTGGATTCCTAAGGGAATGCATTGAACACTCAAGGATGCCATTCGAATTCAAGGATGTTAGTTTCCTTGGTTTATACCCACCTTGGAACCCAATCCTCATCTATAAGTGGTTGTCGGTATGACACCATATGATCCATTATTTTCTATCATAGGATTACATGAATACACTATTTGGATCAAACATGGCTTTTACTGACATGTGGTTCCTTGTTCATATCCTAGGACCAAACCATTGTTATCTTGTTTTACAATGGATGTTTTCCTTGGACTTGGTTAGGAAAATATATTGTGGTATACCATGGATGATGCTCCTAGGATTAAATTATTACCCATTTATCTAGGATATAGTTACTACTGAGTTAGTGACCCTCATGGACTTAGTTACATTGGTTATTACCTTGGAAAATTTTTATATTATGATCAACGTGGTTTCTTTGTTATGTCATGGAAACACTACTAATTTTATCATGAGGTGATGTTAGTGTTACCTATGTATCACATTAATTAAATATATAAACTAGAACTTAGTTAATAAATGAACTTGTTATATGTTCAGACACCAACTAAGGGTTGAAGTAGGTACTTGGTTATTTACAATACTATATTTCATATGTTACATATGCATGAATTCACTATTTTAGTTTATATTACACGGATTGGTTGTTATAGAAATAATTTGTGGTGGCCTGTTGATATTTATCTCACACCCTCTCTCAGCACCATCGGTACTCTTTGGTTGACTACATGTATATCTGGGTTGATAAAGGGAAGTGTATTGCTTTAGAAACCTAATTTCTTGTTGAATTATTATAGATCTATTACCAAATGACCTAGATGAATCTTGGGATTATTGGGGTACATTACATATTTCACTTTTTTCTAATTTTGTATAGCATTCTTTTCTACTGCCTGTATACATGTTTTCCATATTTATAGATACATGATATGTCATAATCCACTTTTGTATATTTATATTACTGATTCCAATCGATCTTGTTATTGTTTATTAAACATGGATTCTTCTATTGTGTTGTTAATTATTACATTTCTTCCACTATTTACTTATCTTTAGTTATATAAAATCGGTTTTCTCAAGAACACTCTGGAAATGAGATTATAATCTCCCACCAACACACTCTAGAACCTCGTTACTAGTTGATATCCTCTGGTGTTTGTGGAGAGGTGCTTGATGCCATGTGACCCACCTAAATCAGGGCACCACTAGTGGTATCCATTTTTGGTAATTCACACCTATTATTTTAAATAACTAATTTTAAAAAAAATGTGAAAATGTGATTAAACCCACTTTTTAGAAAAATACATTTTTTTAAGCATAGATCTTGGTTTATTCTTATCTCATTATTAGACCAATTTTATATTGAAGATAAATAATTTTACTGAATATATAATATAAAAATTTAATTATAATAACTCATCAATAGTTATTAATTTAAATTATTAAGATAAAAAATACATTTTCTTCATAAAAACAGTTTTTTTCAGAAAAATGCCTTTTAAATATAAATATATTTTTATACTAAATTAAAAATAAAATCAATTAAATTAAAATAATTATATTATTTAAAATTTAAGAGAATTAATTTTTTGTTAAAATAATATTAAAACAAAATTGAACTTTTTATATCCTTGAAACAAAATTAATATTTTGAAAAAATTAGTATTTTTCATAATTAATGTAAATTTAATCTTATCCAAAAAAATCCAAAAATTCCACCCTAAGATGTTTTAAATATAATGATTTTAGAAATTATATTATTTTTAATAAATAAAATTCATAGTGGTCTTATATATTTATTATAATATTTTATTACAAAATTCAATATAAATAATTTTTTAAGAAAATTTATTTCTATAGCATGAAATTTCATTAAAAAAATTATATACTTATTTATTAAGAGTAAAAAAAAATTTATTATTTATAAGGTAATTAATAAATATTTCATAATTTAATAAATATTATTCATAGACATCAAGTAAACATCTTGGTTATGACAGTCAATTAAATAATAATATTTTTTGGTTTGTTTAATGTTATTGCATATTGTATAAACTATCAAGCATAGTGTAATTTTAAAATCATAGGGTGTTATATATATCTTATAAATGGAATTCAATTAATTCGTGACATTGAATTTTCATCTATAAGATCTATAAATTAAAGGGTTCATTCAATTAATCACATCCCCATGGGCAGCACCAGTTTTTTTTAAAGAGAGGGTTACCTCTTATAATTTTTATAGATTATTGTAAACCTAAACCAGTTACAGTAAAGAATATATATCCACTTATAGATATCGATGATATGCTTGATCAATTAATAGGATAATTATTGTTCTAAAAAATTGATTTACCATCTGGTTATCACCAACTACAAATTTTGACGAATGATATTTTAAAAACATATTTTGAAATTCATAATGGGTATTAAGAATACTTGTTATGTTCTTTGATATTATGAATGAAATTATTGAATTTATTTATTTAATGGATTGAATCTTGTAATGGTATCTTGATTACATTTTCGTGGAGTTCATTGAAGTTATTCTGGTTTAATATATTATGAATGTTGATTATGAGAAACACTAGGCAATAATGGTGAGTATCTTACGAGAACATCACCTTTATGCTAAGATTTACATGTATTATTTATATATTTAAGAAGTATATTTCCTTTAAAAATTAATTAATGAAAATGGGGTGTCTATAGATATAGAAAATAAATATTTTGTTATCATTGGGAATCTATAGAATTTTTTTTTGGGGATAGGTAGCTTCCTTCACTTAACTAGATATTACTGATGATTTGTTCATGATTTTTTACATCATTACCCACCAATGAAATCTCAATAAATGAATGTTTTACCTTTATATTTGAATTATTAATGTTATAATTCTTTCTATGAAGATATCATTATGAGTACATCAACACAAATTATTGTGTTTTTAGAGTCAGGTCAATGTTATGTTGTCTGTTCTAATGCATCAGTATATGAGTTAGATTATGTTATCCTAAAAGAAGATTATGTTGTTTTATATGGATCATAACTGTAATGAACTCATTATAATAATTACACATCACATGATTTGGAATTTGTATTCACATTTAATTCCTTAAATACGTAGTTTAATTATCTTTTTCAGATGAAATTCAGTGTGTGCATAGACCATAAGATCTTTAAAAACATTTTCTCACAAACAGATCTAAATCTAAGTAAATATAAATGGATAGAATATTGGAAGATTTATGACATTAAACTAATTTATAAACTATCAAAATGGAATTAAATGGTATATGTATTGATTAGAAATACATATAATCAGTTGGATAAAAATACTTAATATCAGTGGTTCCTAATATTTATTATAGATGATATGCATCTAGATTATGCGGAGAAAGGTGGTTCTATAGTTTTCTTTCTGGTTTCTATTATTGTTAATTTTATTAATAATTTTATATTTACTCAAACATCTAACCCAAAATTACGAACTATGTGGTTAAAAAAATTATTGGGAGACCAATGAGGGATGGAATCTGGATGGGAGTTCAAGGTTACATTTTAGAAATAAAATCATGGGTCATTTTTCTTATAAGGAAAAACTAATTTCTATATACCATCATTCTAGATGGTTTCTAAAATCTACAATATATATGATTTATAAATCACTTAGATCATGTTTTTTGTGGTATTTCATGATGAGGAGAGTGGCATAGTTTATATTAAGATTACTCACCTATTAACAAGTTTATGTTGTGAACCAACGCTTGATAGTTATATTAAATTACATACTAATTCATATTTTGAAATTTGAGTACACATCCATGTATATTATCACAGGCTTATCAAGATTAGATTGGAATGATGATGTCATTTGATTGATTTTGTATCATCTCAGAAATACAACTCAATTAATCTCTATTCATGAATCCAATATTGTAGAAGACTTGTTCAAAATCAACATTTGAGAAGTGATAAAGATACATGGTATTCCAGTTAAAATTTTGTTTGACGAGAATCTTAGGTTCACATCTTAGATTTGGAAGTCCTTATAGTAATAACTTAAAACACAATTGACTTTCAGAATACATTATAATCCTAAAATGGATGGACAACATTAACAAATGAAACAAATGTTGGATGACACGATGTAATATTACATGATGGATTTTGGAAGCTCATGGGTGGATCATGAACTGATAGTGGAGTTATAATACAATAACTATTATCAGGACTCAATACTTATGGATCCTTTTAAAGCATTGTATGGTAGACATTATCATTCCCCGCATTTTTTGGTTGAAATAGTTGATACATCACTTTTCATACCTATCTTTGTTCATGAGACAACCGAGAATATTTAGATGATAAAAATATTATGGAATGACTCAGATTCCTCACAAATCATATGCAATCATCGGTGACCATTATCATTTGAGGTACCTAGATATGTTTTCTTGGGAATAAATCTAAGGACAAGGAAATATTTTTTTTTGTAACAAAGATAATTTTTCCACTCATTATATTTAACCTTTTGAGATACTATAATGAGTGGTTTAGGTTTATGATCGATTGATTTTACCCCCAATTTTTAGGTTGGTACATAATTTCTTTCATGTATCTAAATTGATAAAGTACTAGACAGATCCTAACCATGTAATTAAACGGGTCCATGATTATATTGAAATGGATTCTATGTTGATTCATCTATCAATATAGTTTTTGGAAAGGGAATAAAATCCCATTAATGGAAAATTCATTAGTTTTTTATAGGTGGCATGGAATCATGGTTAGATCCTAGAAGAGACATGAGAGTGGGAAAAAAATGTTAGAGAAGTCATCTGATCTCTTCGAAAAGAAAACTAGTTTTCCACTTTATGTAGAAATATATAACAATGGTGGAGATGATTTTACACCATTTTAGGTTCATTTATCTTATATAATGTATGTTGAGCTTATATAACGAATGAGATAAGTATAGGGATGTTAGGAGAGGCTTTGAAAAGATTAAGAGTTTTTTTGTTAGGTGAATACTTTTTGAGTTGTTAGTATAATCCATGCACCACCTCCCAGAAATCATGAAATAGGTATTGGGAGTCAATGGGCTATTATACAATTGGTACATGGTTTGGGAAAACTATATGAGTTTTATGGGGAAACCAAGAATATGAAAACATAGGTAAAATCATGATTTAAATATGATTTATCTGACCTTGAAATCCAACCATATGCGGTGTGGTCTTGAGTCTATATAACATCATGGTTAAAACATGTTTTTCCAAACCATGTTGCCCAAACAGTGGGGATACTTCGAATTTTTAGAAGCACATTCACAGTTAGTGAAAAGTTTAACAAGCCATGTTGCCTAACCGTGTGACGTGTCCTTAATGCCTTGATATATGTGGTTTAATTTAGATTATGATCTTGAAACCATTGTTTTTACTATTATTTTGGTTTTTCCTATTATTTTGGGGTTTCCTATTTATCTTCCTCCTTAGGAACCCAAAGTTATTACTTTTTATTTGGGGATATCTTTTGTTAAATAAAATAAAGTTGAAGATATGAAATAATAACTTAGTCATTATAATTTCCCATTCAAATTTGATACACTCTTATACTCACTCCCCAAACCATATATATAGTCTAATATGTATATATATATTCTATGATGTGAATATTGATTATATTTGACTAAATATATGGAGTGAAATAAAATCCAAGACTAGTTGTAAAATATATTAACATGATTATTCTTTTTTTCATATTTTGAGAGGTAAACAAATTCTCTCCTATCTCTACTATATTTGAAATTAAAGGATTACTTTTCATATGAATATTTTCATTGATTTTCAATGGTGTTGTGGTGTGATTCTAAATGGAGATTTATTTGGGGTGAGTTATGGAATTCTGGTAAATAGGTAGATTTTGAAAAATTATTTTGTGTATAATTTTAAAATGATGATTTTAAAATTATATAATAGTTTTAAAACACAGAAAATGATTCATGAAGTGATTTTAAAGAAATAATTATTTTGTGAAAAAATTTTGACATGAAATTTAGAGTAATTGGGTCAGTGTGTGTTCATGGGGATGGGTATAGTTAGAATTTCCTTCAACATGGTTGGAACGATTATGGTAATGAATTACTATCGTCAATGGTTTCACAAATATTGTGTGTATTGAGTGTATGGTTGTTTGTACAATATTGTGTGTGTTTGTCTGTGAATAGGGAAAAGGTTTTTCCAATAATTAGCAAAAAATAAAAAATATTATTTTTTTTCCTCACATGGTTTTCTCTGGTGCTCTTAAATAATTTTTTTACTTTTTTTACAAATATTTTATATGAAATGTGTTAAAAATTTCATAGTGTCATGTGGTGTAATGTCGTTGGGGAATTTCTACAAGGATTATGTGCACCCCCTTCTTGGGAACATTAATGAGTTTACAGATGTCATATATTATTACATATGAATGGGAAATGTAATATACTTCTCCAATGATGCACCTATGTATAGTGAAAATGATATGTGGTATTTGATCTTTGAGCTACTTTGGTATTTACATTGATGATACCACATGGGTGTGTTGGGTCTTATAATATTACATTACTTATTGTATATTGTTATAATTTCCATCATAACTATAGTGTTGTAATTTTATTTTTTTACATTAGTTTTTATTATTTACACTCATTCATCATATATGAGGTTTTTACGTTTATCGTTTAGTTTTGAATGGTTGTTTGTTATCTTTAAATATAAAATCATCTCCTAATTTTTTTCTAATGTCGTGGAATTTATTTAAAAACTTTGGTATCTTGGGGATATCCTATATGGATTGTAGAACCATTAACTCTTCACAATCCAATGGGTGAGGGATGGATGTTAAACATTACTATATAATAGAATTTTTTGAGTTTGTCTTGGGCATAATCTAGGGAAAACCCTAGTGATGCCACCTATTTTACAAGATTGAATAGTTTATCCTCATATTGAATACTCATAAATCATGATTTAATTACATATACTTTCTTTATAGTTTTAGTAGTGTGGTTACATTCATTTTTACCCATTAATTTAAGGACTATATTATAATCATCAAAACTAAAAAATAAATTTTAATGTATCACAAATTCTTTTACTTCGTTGTTGTGTTTGAAAAGATCTATTAAACATAGTATTTATTTAAAAGAAATAATAATAATAATAATTTGTTCCATTACACCCCCTAAATAAATTCTATCCAATTTTTTTTAATTTTTACTTACTAAAGAATGTTTATAAAAATATATATAATAAAATGAATATATATGTTTTCTACAAGGGTATTACACTCATAATCATTCATACTATGAGACATGGAATTTACCAAATATTATTCATGTTATGATATTTTTAATTAATTTAAAAAAAATTAAAAAATATTATTCCATACTCAGTTAATAATATTTCTAGGGTCATACCTTTCACATATTCATTTTCATGATCATATTTCTACCCAAATACCCAATCCAAAATGGTTATGATATTATATAATAAAATCAGAGAAAATGATTATATGAATATGAAAATGTAAACCTAAGATGTCATCTCCAATTAAACATTCTTTTTATTCTATGAAACTTTAATTTAAACTAAGAAACGATTTGGATTAACCTAGAACTCCATTAATTTAATCTATGTTTTAAAAGATCATATTCCATTTAGGTTCTCTATCCTACAATAAATATGGGCCTAAATTCATCAAAAAAATTAAAGAGAATGTAATAAACCAAATCATACACCATGGGAGTATCAAGCAATGTTTACAGTCTTAGACCTACTCAATGTACATGAGGGTGAATATTGGGTTTGATAATCAATCATCCTTTTGTTGGATTATTACCACTAGGAGCATATGTTTCACATCCATAATCACATTCCAGTATCTAAACAAGAATTTAATTTTTGTAGAACTATGGATTTTATATTGTACCAAAATCTTATGATTTTATCCTCTTCTTATACTCATCCCTAGTGTTTTTATTCTAGTTATCTCATTCTAATCCCAAATATAACTAAACCATTCCTCAAAAAAACTAATCTATCCTTTGATACCATATGAATCACCCAAAATCTGCACTCACATGTCTATTTTTTAAAAAAATTCATTAAACATTGTAATTTATTTAATATGAGATGAACCAATCCTTATTTTACATCATTTATATAAGCTAAAATTACATCTCCCAAATAATCACCCAAATACAATAATGGAGGGGTTGGTGACTTTAAGGACAATATATTTAAGAAACTTATTTTACAATACTTTTGAACATCTCTCTATTATATCAACATAATAGATTCATTTTTATACATATTTTATATTATAATCATCATTATAAATCACAAAATGTATACATAAGATATGGGTGAGATCAAATGCTCAGTAATGTAAAATAACCAAAACATTATTATGGGTAATATCATAAGAATATGAGAAAAGATTAGTATAGGAGACTTATATTATTAAAATGGAATGGAATAAAAGGAGTTGTCTATATGTGATGATAGAAGGACATGTACTGTCAAATAAAAAAATATACTATAGAAAAAGTGTGTGTAATAATGAGAATTTAATAATGAGTCATGAATAATAAACATACACCCAAGATAATAATATAATAGTGTGGAATAAAAATAATCATAGAAATCATATGTTTTTTTACACACCAATACATTCATTTCCTAGTAGGATTGTGCAAATTACTGATGAAACTTATTGGGATTGGGATAATTATGCAATGTACCCTTGGGTAGGGGATAATACTATTTTATACCCATGGGCTTAGGATATATACCTTTTGCCTTTGGATAATCATCATGTATACACTTTGTATTTGGATAATCCACTAGTGTACCCTTATTCATGGTAAAATTCGTATGTGTACCCTTTGTCTTATGATGATATTTATTTCTATCCTTCAAATTCAGATAATGTTAAACCCAAGGGTATTTATAGGTGGAAACAAATAGTTTGTTTTTTATTTTTCAATTCACACTTTTTTGATCATATATTTTTTAATCCAATTGATCTTATCCATGCAGTTGGATTTACACATGAAAGTGGTGTGATTCTCTTGTGTTTTCCAACTTTTTCCACTGAAAATCTAAAAAAATGAAAAGTTCTGCAAATGTTTTTTCTGATAAGAAATAATGTGTTTAAGTATAAAAGGAATATAATTAAGTATTTTTTTAATATTATTGAAATTTATTCAGTTCAAAAGTTTTATGAATGATCAAGTTTCAAAAACCCATTAAATAAAGGTTGACGTTGGCTAATCAATGGTGATGTTTTTCCAAGTGTGGTAGAGGTTTGTGAAAGTTGTGGGGTTTTATAAAAGCTATTAATTTCTGTGAAATCTAGGGACATTAAAAAATTATTTTATCTAATAAATAGGAAGTTTATCTTCCTTATAAGCCTTGAAGATTTTGGAGGAGGTCTTATCACTCTGATTTCATGATTTTGTTACTCAAAATGTTATTCTTACATGAATCAAGGACATTATGTGAACATAGGGTTCCCAAAAAAGTATTTTTGAGAACTAATAAGTGAAATGGTATTTTATTTAATTGGGTGTTATGAGAGAATCTAATTTTTGAAAATAAAAGAAAATCCAAAAGATTGTGGTTTTTGAAAAAATTGGGGTATATAGAAAAAAGGGGATTCATGAAAAATGGTTTAAAAAAATATACTTATGTAATGTATATAATTGTAGGAAATGATTTAATAATTGATAAGAGAATAATAATTAGACATGTATCGTGAAAAAAAAATCTTCATGTTATCAGATATGGAATCATTCTTCAAATTATTAAAATAATAAAGAATTCACCCAACTCAGTGACTAAGGGTAATATAATGGAAGTGATCCAATGGAGGTAGTGTGCTATACCAAAAATTATTATAAAGGTTTTGATCCTAGTAGGGAGTAAGCATGACTAAATATTTGTAGTCTAGATTATCTATTTAATCTTATTGTATTTTAGAATGACCAACACATTGTCATAATAATCCCTTTGGACTATCACTTAGAGGTGAACCAATTAAAACTGTTGTGTTTGATTTCATTTTCTGCATATGTGTGTTTGGTGATTTCATTTTCTTTCCTGAAATATTTCACTATTTCCTACCAACATTGGAATAATATCCATGTAATTCAAAGAAAACGTTGACACTAGGATTCACCCCTCCCCAATCATGGTGTTTTGTGGTAAAACAAGTGGTATCATAATGATCATTTATAAGCATTAAATAGATCTTATGGTTTAGCTATGATGGATAATTTAGTGAACATAAGGGGAGTACCCATTTTTGTTAAGTAAAGTTCTTCATTTAGAAACATATAATGAGATCTCACATGTGATCTATTAGTATGGAAGTTATCTTATGCATAGTTCAAGTTATTCAATTTAGTGATGAAATAGGATTGCAAATGATTGAAACTGATTGTAAACATCATGATGTTGTGGCTTAATCTCAAAATAAACTTACTATAACTCTATATAAACAAATATATTTAAAGTTTATGAGATTCACTATAGAAAACTACATGTGGTAAAATTTTGAAAATATATACGGAGGGGATAATAAACTGTAAGAGGGAAAAATATTTGTTCAATAAAATAATTTATATGATCTACAAATGAAACCTGATGAAAATTAAGATAGTTTCTTAAATTTAATTACTAATGTTTTTGTGGAAATTCAAGGTATTAGTGAATAAATTAATGATATTGAAATTATAATGAAAATATTGAGAAGTTTTCCACCACTATTCAATCTGAAATGTTATACTCTGGTGTAAAGGGATTTCTATCTACTTCTATTAATTATACTCTAAGTAGTCTAGTGGCTTATGAAATGAGTTTCAAACCATAAGAGAAAAAAATTCATGCAACCGAGGATATGGTTTGAAGTCCATGTAAGAACATAAAATTTTATAAAGGAAATGACGATGGAGAATATGTGGACGGTGAATTTATTATACTTATTTCCAAAAAAAATAAGAGAAGAAAATAAATATTCCAAAGAAGTATTCCTTTAGCATTTTTTAGTTTGGTAATGTAGGGTACATTATTTCTCAGTGCTCATAAAATTTTTTCGATGAATAAATTGAAGCATAAATAATGTAGAGGCCTCATAAGAGGTTCTCACAAAAAGTCAACTTCTAATCAAGAAATATGTTATATAGGAAGAGAATCACTTTAAAATAAAAAACATGATGATATGGCATTTTCTGATTAAGTATAAATAGTGTTAAAATATAATGAATAATATGTCATGATGGTTATATTTGAAAATATATAACCTACAAAATAATAAGAAAATCATATTAATTGTGTTTTCAATGTCAAGGTGGAACATAAGGGTTTGATTTACAAGCTCAAAATTAAAACAAAAAATATATTAGATATTTTATAAAAGAATCATTATAGTATTTCACACATAATAAAGAATATATTTATCATATTCAAAAAGAGGCATAAGATCCTTGGGAAAGATTTTAAATATTGGGAGTGGTTGTATAGTTCAAAAAAGTGATTTCAGAGTAGTAAAATGTTATCAATGTCCATTCCTTAAGGTTAGAGAAGAAGACTAATATAGTTTATGTCCATGAATAAGAGGTTGTTACCATAAATAGTAAACTCTAAAAAATATCAAGAGAGCCAAACAATATATTTTAGTTTGAAGGGTCCTCAAATGTAGAGGTTTTGGAATGATTTAGACATGGTTCTGATGGAGTTGATAAATATTTGAATTACTAAAGAAGTAATTTTATGGGTATAATTGGAATCAGATATGATAGAATAACATCAAAGGATAGAAATATGATGTTCCAAAAAAAGGTAATCATAATGTTGGTCTTATGAAATAGGTGTTTTATGTCCTAATAGATATAGCTTCAAATAAAATAGAGTAGAGAGTTTAAAATATTCATCAATTATCTAGGGATAATAACCAACCAAATAACTACAAAAAATTGGGTAAGGTGTGGTGTAATGCAAGGGAGTAGATATTTACACTTGTGAAATGTTGATTCTATTTCATTATGATCCATACCATGTATTACCATAAAGAGGCAAGGAAATATCTTGATTAGGAATCACTTAGTTTTAAAAATTGGAGAATGAGACCATATCATTCATCATGTAAAGAAATAATTTTTTGGGATATTATTTTTAATTTTTTAATTTCTTCCATAAAACTATTCATTATAAGAAAAGGGAAGGTTGAAACTGTAATTATGGATCATAGAGATAATTGAATAAAGGTGAACCTGGAAAAGAACCTTGAAAATAAGAACTATCCATGGGAAGAATAATATTATTACGATTCAACCATGTTTTTCGATATGGAATTCTAGAGGAAATATTATGCATAAACACAACCAAGTATCACATGAAAGGAAACAAATAATATTGAAAAATCCATCCTGGATGAGATTTAACTCAATGATATAAATAATAGTACCACCAAGATTATTCACAATTTATGTTCATAGCACATGTTATGAAATTATTTTTTTGAAAAATGTTAAGGAATGAGTTGACGAAATAGTGTGATTCTGGAAAAATGGTGCCTAAAATATGAAAAGGTTGTAAAAATATAAAATTTTAATGTGATGATCTAAATAAAACAAAAGTTCTCAATGTGGATGGTTTTCATCACAATCATAGGAGTGTGAGTCAACAATATGACATGGGACTTGTGGTGAAAATTAATCATAAAGGAAGCACCCTCAAAGGAAAAGTAGATAATTATCTAATAAAACAATGGAATAAATGGAAACTTATACTAGGTATATAGTAATTATTATGATAGTTTCTTAAAAATTGGAGAGGAAAATATCTTACGACACTAGTCGTTGGGCTAAATTAATTAGCGAATCAAGTAAAACCTATCTAAAAAAAGAATATTTAGAAATTCCTAATCTAAATCTTGATCATGAAAATGTATGTTATTGTTTCATGTGATGAAAAAATAAATTCTTATCATCCAAGGAATAAATTTTCATTAAATATACCTGATCGAGTCCAGATATATAAGTGTAGTCTTATAAATAAGGATATCACATATAAACAGAGGTAATTAGTTATTTTTATTGATGATTATAGTATAATTTCATGTGTGATGTTTATATTGTGTAAAAATTAAGTGATATACTTCATGGAGATATATTTTCTAATAATTTAGAATTAATCATTCCACATAATCAAGATATTACTATCATTCCATGAACATTATACAAATCCATTGAATTTGAAAATTATCTCAAAAACATGGGATGAAGAATGAGGGGTCTTCAGTGAGAACACCACTAAAAATGGGGTCTTTGAATGTAAAAATTGACAGGCGAATAATATGTAAAAAACTATAATGATTAAGAGTAGTGTTTCTCATCATTCCTAAAAACATCCATCCCAAGTTATGTTGTACAATCAAAATTATATTGGGATGAGTCTAGAAGATTAATCGAATTCCTATGAAATATTGTATGGATGTAATCAATTACAAATTTATTTAAATATTTTTGGAATTAAATGTTTCATCTAAAAAAAGAAGGAAATATAGGAAAGTATTGTTGTGTTGTGAATGATGGAATATTCCATCGATGCTCAATGAAGATTAAATCCATAAAATGTTACATTAATCATATTAGAATGTTTTTTGAGGGAAATGATCAAAATAATGTAGGATTAAATTATGATGATCTCGATTAACTCATATGTTGTTGTGTTTAAAGTTGAATACAAAACTTGAAAAGTAATAGATTAAAATATAGAAATTGTGGAAGAAGAAACAAAGAATTAATCATGGTTTAAGGACATGAATGAATAATTAGAATGTATTAAAAATATTGTACATGAGATATTGTTAACGGGACATAAAATTAAAATGATATTGTAAGAAAGTGGATATTCAGGAAAACATTAACCATGTATGGAAATGTGACTATAAAATAAGTAATGTTTAGATTATAAAAGTAATTATCTAATAAAATGCATTTATATTGATGAAATATTTTCTCTTATATCTTGACTAGAGTTTATATGGCTCTTCATCACCATGAGAATTAAAAAAATGGTAAAACATTTATTAGATGGATATCAAAATGGCATTCTTAAATGGTTTTATTAAAAATTATTTTATATTAAACAACCTGTGAGAATTATGATTGTAAATGATAAAAAAAATGTTTTCAGAGTGAATAAGAATCTATATGGTATAAATCAGGTGCCAAAAACTTAGTATTCTGGATAGAATTATTATTTTAATAAGATGCAATTTCTAATAGGAGGTGTCAACTATAATCTATATGTGAAAATATTTTATGGGGATCAATTTTTAGTGCTTGTATATGTGGATAATATTATATTTGGAATAATAAAACATAGTTTATTGGAATATATTTAAAATAACATGAAATTATAATTTTAAATGTACATTTTTTGTGAGATCACATATTTTCTAGGGTTTTAAGTGATTCAAAAGAGTGAATACACCTTCATTTCTCTAGATTACTTTGAAGGATAATATCTAAATAAATTCTAAATTCATGATTCCATAATAATTCTGAATTATATTTCAATTGGGAAAAAATTTGTGAAACATGAGGATCGAAAATATATTGATCCAACTTTGTATTGGGTGGTCATTAGAACCATATAGTATTTGACTATGACAAAGCCATATATCATCTTTGTAACATGTTTTATGTCTCTCTTTCAAATTAATCTAATTAAAGATAATTTTTTAGTGGTTAAAAGAATAATGAGGTTCTTTCAAGATACTATAGAATATGGATTAAAGTTTGAAGTTCAAAGGGATATCAAATTTTCATCATTTTTTATGATGAATGGGATAGACGTATATTGGATTGAAATTCTACTAGTAGGGGTGCCTTCATCATTTGAAAAAATTTGTGTGTTGGTTGATCCCTATATAAGAAATTCATTCTCTTAGTATGGTTGAAGCAGAGTTTATCCTTATAAATAGTGAATTGACTCTGTTATTATGGATGAGTAACAACATTTCGATATTAGTGATGAGGTTAAAAAGACAATAGTGTTATTTTTTGAAAATAATAGAATAAAAAAACTAATGAAAAATATGATTAAATACTCTCATACAAAACATATTGATATTGGATATCACCTAATAAAAAAAATAAAGAAATAAGAAAGACAAAAATGGATCATGATGGAACTAATGGTCAAGGGGCTGAATTCATGACAAAACCTTTGACCACACCAATGTTTGAGAAACATCAGTTTCACCTTGGTGTTTATCCACATCCCATTTCATGGGATGGTTAAGATTTAATCTATCCCCAATTTTATTAACTATTTTTATTATATTATGAATTTGGTGCAGGTTTTAGGGGGATATATGATCCATGCGGTGTTTGTTTTGGGCGATATGGAAAAAATATGGTTTCTTTATATTTATTTACAAATTGAGAGATGGGTGAAATTCAAAAGAAAATAGAATAAAATAGAGGTGTGCAGGATGGTATTTCAATAAAGACCTGAAATTATATCTTGACACTTTTTTCTACACCGATCATTTATCATGTATAATTAAATTAATTTATGAGTTTCTTCACTACTATTTGGTTTTTTAGGATTATACTTTATTAAATTTCTCTTTGTATTGAAAACAAACTCAAAAGTGTAGATTATTTGACCTAAGGGTATTCATAGTTGGAAAAAGATAGTATGTTGTGTTTTTTTTTCAATACACAATGTGTTGATCCAGTATTTTTCATGAAAATTGATCATATTTATCCATATGGAATCAGTAGTGAAGGTGGTGCAATTCCCCTGTGTTTGGAAATTTTTTTGTCTAAAAAAATATGGAGAAAAGAAAAAGTTTCATTAAAGTCATGTTCTTAGAAACAATGAAGTGGATCTGTCACAAGTGTAGTGTTTCGTTAATGCTTGTAAATTTCACAAAATAAGGTGATGTAAAAAAAGATCATGAAACATCATGTCTCACAAACTCATGAAAGGATGTGTAGCCTTGGTGAAACAGAGGAGACGTGTTTTCTGATAACAGTAGTGTTTCATTAAAATTGTGGAGTTTCATGAATGTTTCTGAATTTTTAGAAGGGTTATTTTCACCTATAAATTACATGATGATCTTCATTTTAAACATTTGTGTTTTTGTAGGAGTTTTTAGCACTCTTATTTTGAAATAATTTTTATTGAATGTAAATCTTATGTCAATCAATAACATTTCATGAACAATGTTTTTAGGAAAATAATAGTTGATAACTATCTAGTTAAAATGGGTCTCAATTAAGGGTGTTTTGTTAGAGGTTATATTTTTGTGAAAATTAACTTATTTTTGAATTTTTTGGGTTTCATTAAAGTTCGTAGTTTTGATTAAAATGATAGGGGTTTTGGAAAAAATGATGTTTTATAAATGATATATACGAGACATAAATGAACTTGGGAAAGGTTTGTAGAATGGATTGAGGATTCATAGTCATACCTCCATGATGAAAAAAATTGTCTTTATTTTCTCAATTTTGGAATAAAGCATCATGTTAATAAATTAAGAAACACTACACCCAAAGAAGTAATCAATGGTGAGTTGATGAATGTTATTCAAGAGAGGTGGTGTGTTATTCCTAAAATTATGGAAAAGGGAGTGATATTAGAATAGAATGATCATGGATGAACAATTATAATCCACATCATCTAGTGAATAATAGTGTATTATTTTATTAATGACGCATAATCGGTGTATGCTCACTAGAATATCCTTTAGTAGTGAACCAAGTAATTATGTTGTGTTGGGTTTCATTTTCTCCATACATGTTCTCGGTGAAGGAATTTTTATTTTTTATTGATTCTACTAGTTCATACCAACATGGTAACTATATATGTATAATTATTAGAAAAATTTAACAACCTAATTCATCCCTCACATCTCATTGTGTTCTAGTGTAAAACAGATAGTCCTTTAATATTCCTTTGGTCTTGTGATGATCATTCTCTATACCCTACGTATTATGTTAATCCTCTTGTATAACCTTGAACTTCCAATAATCCACTTATGTCCCCTTGGTCTTGCGATATTCCTCCCTGTTGACCTTTTGATATCATGTGATATAAACCATACCAATTCATTAAAGGGTGATATAGGAATGCACCTGTCAATATCTCTATATAATTCTTCTAATAGAAAATAATAATTCAACTCATCAAAAATTACACATGGTAATAAAATTGGTTTCATATCATTTTCCATTTTTATATCGCAAATTGAACATAATAATGTAAATAGTTGACAACAAAAATTAAATCCCCATAAAAGAGTATTTTATTATAAAATTTAGAGATTTATTAATGATAAATAATTTCCAATGAAACAAATCCAATATAGATAATGAGAAAATTATAGTAAAATCAAAAAATATATTTTCTTATAATATAAATTTTACATTGGTGTAAAATATAATATTAATGTCACTTTGAAAATTCATTTTTCAATATGTAACTTTTGAGAAATTTAAATGAAGTAAATTTCAAAATCAATATTTGGAAATAATACATGAAAATAATTTGGTTTTCTTAAATATGAATTCAAAACAATTTGAAAAATATTACATCTAAAAGTTATCTTTAATAATTAATCCTTGATAATTCATAAAGGTCATCAAAAGGTGATGGAAATTTTTTGGAAAATATTTACTTATTTAGAAAAAAACATCAATAATTGATCCTCAAAATGGAATAATGTTTATAAAGTTAAATGTTGATCAGATATAAAAATTTTATTTTTAATTTATGGAAAACCTTTTTAATATTTTTGTATACCATTATTGAAATTTAACATCATGAAAAGATTAAAAAAACATCCTTTTTAAAAGGTTATAAGGGAAATATTAATGTCAAATTATATAAAGAATAATTTAATTTTCAAATATAAAGTATTAAATTTTTGGTAAAGTAAAATATGGACAAAGATGGGAAATTTTTGTTAAAGATAATGAAAATTAGTCTCAAACATTATATACGTTTACGGGGAATAAATTCATCAAGGAATTTTTTAAATAAAATTTTCATTTTCCCCAAATAGAATATAAAATAACCATAAAGTAAAATATTTGGGTTAATGAAAGAAGTTCAAGGAGATTCATTATAACTCAATAAAGGTAGTTAAGTTGAAAACAAATTTTATCTTTCGTATCATTTTTATCAACATCCATTTAAATAAAAATCATGATATATATCTTGAAATCCCACTAATTTCAATAATATAGAAAAATGAATTCATTACTACGTAATCACACCATATAAAATATATCATAATTCATTGTATGAAAATTTTCTCAATGAATTGATTTTAAAAAACAATTGCCTACTATAAAAGTGACATAAAAAAAACATAAGAGGGATACTATAAAATTTATATTAAAATATTAATAAATAAAATAGAATTTTTATAATTTAAGGAAATTGAGTAGTGAATATTTTATATAAAATAAATGATGGATCATAATATCAAATATGTCACATGGATTTGAATATGAGACAAAGAAATCCTTACTTTATATTCCACCTTACTTGAACATTCTCTAACATCCTATATAATAAACAAGAATATCCAAATAACATAAATAAAAACCTTATTCATATATATTTTTATATTTTTAAACATTATTTATAAAATTATGTAACATGTATATATTAGTTTCTTGTAGTTTGTTTTCATCATTACATAAAGAAACTCTGATTACTTGTTCCATACATGTTTAATAAAGGAATTGTATATTATATTTTATCAAAAAAATTACATCATTATGATATTATATAATATAATATAATCATTTTTTTAATGATTTATAATATTCCAATTTCATTTGATGGATGATAATGTTATGGGGTTTTGACATGGAAATTTTAAAGAACTAGTTTCGACGTGGTTAATGCTCAAAAGGAGACTTATTAAAAAACATAAAAAATATCAATAATAAATTTAAAGAATAATTAAAAAATCACAAATTCAATATTATAAAATGATATTATAATTATATAAAATTTATTCAATAATTAATGATATAAAAATTATATCATAATTCACTTTTGTGGTAAAACGTGCCCAAAAGCTAGCACATTATATTGATTTTACATGTAAGGAAATGTTTTAATATAATAATAATATTAAATTTAAATATGTTTTAATTTATCATAAATATCATTTTCCAGTATAATACTTCTTAGAACCATCCATATGGGGTGGTGATGACAAATAGAATCTATCATTCATGGAGGCAATAGTCTGCAATACGCATGATTAATGATCTAATTTATCAATAAATGGGATAGAATGAATGTATATGATAAATTATCATTTAAAATTAGAATAATTATATTTTAAAACTATTAAATCCACAAATCTATCGTTGTCACCAACCATGAGATATGCTGATGAAAAATGAACTACATTACTTAATAGCAGTGATACTCTACACGTATGCAAGATCGATATTGTTTTGTTTTACTTATAGGATAAAAACTATTGAATAATGTCTTATATATTAGTATCATAATATTTTAGCATATTAATAATACAATTTTAATTATAATTGTGGGTTTATGATACCTTTTAAAGATAAATATTTAGAATAAAATGTTAAGGAGTAAGCAATACTCATGTTGAGAACTTATGATTTCTCTTGGAAATCACAATGGAAATTCAAAAATTAGGATATATAAATGATACCATAGGCTTAGGAAAATTATATATAGGCTTATATTAGGATAAAATATAATATTTGGAGAGAAAATTATTAGGGATATGTGTCACATGAATTGGGGGAAGTGTTCGCCTTTTATAGGTGAAGATAAGGGCACTTTTGTGAATACCCATTATTTTTCAATAATGGAGTGACACTACCCAAGGTTAAATAGATAAATAGAAAAATAATGGATTCATGGAAGATATAAGGTCTATAAATTCTCATCTATTCATTTCACACATGTGTTAAACATTTTTCAATTCATTTACCACTTCATTTTTACATTTTACCACTTCGGTTTTTATAAGGCCTAGACCTTAAACATTACATAATCCTGAGTTAAGACAATAATTTGACCATATTTACCATTGATAATATTTTTATGTTTAGATTCTTATAGAGTTTGGACATAACTATTACATAATATACCCAGACATTATATGTGGACAATTATACACAGTATCCCATTTTTTCACAAAAGGAAACCACTTAAACAAAACATGATTTATTTTTCATAATAAAAATAACCTTGAATTCTTCCTTTATCTTTCCCATCCATATAGAAACTGTAAAACATTTACAAAACATGATATCATCATTTAAATCTTATTAAATAATATAAAATAATGAATATAAATTTTAGTCCATGAATATTTAAAACTCATGAAAACATTTTCACGAAATCATACTTTTGACCCATAAAACATAAACACTTTAACACAGCTTATGAAATCATAAGATTATTGATAAACCCATAGAAATAATAAATCATAAAGTTAACCTTCATATTCCATAGCATAATAACATTGTAACTTTCACCACTACATAGGGAGTAACCTTCACGGATACATTTGGAATACTTATTGCAATATATTCCATAAATATCTAAGGAGAAACTTAATCGTTTACCTTTTCCAAGTTACCCAATGCATTGGATAGATATCACGGGATCACCCTACCTTGGTTTATCATGGAACCACATGTATAATTAAACAATTCCAAATAACCATAACATAATCATAACACAATATTTAGGCATAAAAGAAAAAACTAATATCTCTACTTTGAAATCACATTTCATCATTACAAGTTTCACACACATAAATTAAACACATTATTGTAAAATAAAATAGTTAAATTTTAAAGTAAACATAAATACATAAATAAAACATAAATTGAGAAATTCTGTTAATTATTTATATAAAAAACATTCAATGTTATTGAAATAATCAATCTCCTTTTAAATTACAATTCATATATTTTAAAATAAGATTTTCGAACAAATGTGTCTCATACCACAATAAAAATTTTGAATGGAATCAAAACATAAAATAATTCATGCTTATATTAATAATTCATCAAAATAATTTTGAAAACATGGACCTAAAAGAGAATTATTTAGAAAATTAAATTGTTAAATCATAAAAAATGGTGTTTTAGATAAAGAGTAATTTAGACTTTCGATTATTTAAATTATACACCACAGGAAAGTAGAAAATTTTATACGAAATTAAATATCATGAGTATAGAAATAATATGTAAAATTAATGTAATAATGGTTTCATATAATAATTATTATTAAATTAAGGTGCATGTCATCAAGCAATGTATCAATGAAAGAAAATTGAGATTAAGTCCCTTAAAAAGATTGTACCATTAGACCAAGGATAAATCAATGAAATAATTATATGTGAAAATTTTAATTACTAAAATATAATTAAATATTTTTTGTATGAAATATTATTTTGTTCACCCATATTTTGGAAAAACAAATCCAATGTCATTTATATTTGACTCAATGAAAATATATTGAATTAATATTTCCCTTACCTTGAGTCTGACTTGTCTAATTCATTCTTTATATTTATGAATAATAAACATAGGTTAAATTATAAATGACTAGAAACATTTTTTATTTTTATTATTCATTTTATATAACTTATTACCATGTTATTTAAATTAATTTATTATTTTTGTTCATATCAGGTGTTTTTTGATGTTCGGTACATTACTCAAAAATGAACTTATTATAATTAAAAATTGTTCATGTGGTAAAAAGTACACTATATCCAGAATAGTAATAATGATTTAAATATCATATATATCTATTATATAGGTATTTATAACAATTCATAATATTTGGAGATAAGAAATTAAATGCATCTTTCATGGAGACGGTAGTCCATTCATATGCATGAATGCTACTTTCATCTCATTATCATATTAATGGAATTAAAACCAAAAGGTAAATAAGTTTATTACAATTCTAGTATAATATATATGTTATATATGTTAAATAATTTCATTAATTTAATTCTTTTATATGTTCCATGTAAGGCATTAACGAGTCATATCACTTTTCAGGGGCGTAGTTAACGCATCCTCAAATGAAATTATCGTATTTACACATTATAAAAGCATAAAGATATGTTATAATTAAAAATTAAAGAAGAATATATACCAAATAAAGATAATATATATCATATATAAATATAGTCCCATAATTATGGAAACTATGAGAGGTGGTACGAGAAAATTGAACAATCATCACTTCTTGAGAAAGTAGTTCGTCGTACATAGAAATAATATGTTCTATATCAATTAGATGAAGGTATTGGAAAGTTTTAAGAGAACCATTAACATAAAAACATAAAATAATTTTAAGGATATTGTTTTTTAAAATAATTTAATAAATAAAGGTAAGGTGTTTGGATAATGAAAATATATGAAAGAAATTGAGAGAAGACGTTACCTCTATATCGAGTAAATACTTTTGATTTGATCCAAAATGATTCCTTGAGTTACCTTCCTCCCAAGTTAAGGCATAAAGGATGAATTTATGGATTTTGGAAGCGTATTTGAGAATAATTTGGTCAATCCAAAAGATTTTTAGGTGTGATTATGTGGGTAGAGGTAGTGGCATTTTATAAGAGGGAGGAAGGGCACTATAGGAATGTTTTGATATATTATTTTATTATGAATTGATTGTAAAATTATAATAGCTCCAAAGTGATATAATTTGAGGATAATATGAGGATGTTTATAAATACTTTCAACCAATAGGTTTAAGGAAATTTTATGTCTGAAATTTAAAAATATCTTTTGGCTTTAATCCTTTGTTAAATAAATTAACTCTTACAATGCCTTCTTGTATTTTTTAAATTATACGGTTAATATAGATACCATAAAATTCTCAAGATAACATCAAGTTAATTATTAATGATATTCTATACATTATCTAAGTCATTTGTCTGAATCTTATATTTTTATGACAATTACATCAATTAATAAAATATAGTTTGTTTAATAAACTCATTTTGTCAATTTTGACACTATTTAGTAATTTGTTTTTTTAATTCCCAATAACATGATTCATTAGAAACAAATACATTAAATAAGATATAAGAAGTCACAATCATCAAAAAAATCATTTATAGTGTCAAAATGATCAAAATATATTTATTTTAATATTTATAATATCATTTTTTTGAATCATTTATTAATAATGTAATCACTGCATCATTATTGTGTCATAAATAAATTTATTTATTTAAGGTATAAAAATTATAAATAAACTACCGTAAGGTAAGAAATATTTTTTTCTTTTTAATTAATTTTTATTGCAAAATATATCCATTATATAACCCTATATTAAAAAAATCTTAAAATAAACATGTTTATGTTATATTTTCTCTTTATTTTAAATTAATTATTATAACATGTCACTGTCACATCCAAGTGGATCCACGAGGTCTTAAAATAGACCCAAGGATGATCATGGTCATACATATCTCATCAAATAATATTATTACATGTATTAGGGTAGTTTTATATTTCTATAATTTTATTTTTACTCTTATTTACCAGATTTAGTCTTTAACCATTGTAAATAAAAATAATTACTAAAGTCACTATTCATAATGTCATAGAGTAAAAGGTACATATTTAGATAACTTGGACCTTATAATTCAAAATATGGAATCCATTTTTCTAAATTAAATTCACAGAAGTTTCAATAAATAATTTAAAAATAAATCTCGTTGTCCAAACAAGAATGCGGGTTTTTACAAATTAAAACCCATCAAAAGATTAAAACATGCTTATATCAAATTTCAATATGAAATTACATATAATGACTATAATTTGATTAAATTATAAAAAATCAAATTACACTTTAATATCAATTAAAATTATAATCTAACTATATAAATAAATTTGACGAAATAATGGTTTTTTATTAAAATGCAGTATTATTCACTATTCATTAAAAATGAATTTTATCAAGAAAATACCAGAAATTAAAAAAAATGATGTCTCTTTTCTAAATAATAATTTTATTTTTCAAATATATCATATAAAATTTTAAAAAACTATATTTAAAAGGGGTTCTCCATCAAAAGGCTGTAAAAAAACCTTTTAAAAAAAGAGTATTACGTGCTTAAAATTAAATTTGTTCTCATTTTAAGCCTCTAAATTTTGATGGATAAAATTACAAAAACATTAAAAAACATGATTTATCATAATATAGTTAGTTTTTTTTATTTCCACCAATAGAACTACAATGAATTAACCACTATTTATAATATTAATTGAATTATTTTTCGGTATGACTCATTGTTGGGTGCAACAAAAGATTTCAGAAAACTCGTTGTTGCGTATCCAGTACACTATCAGAGATAGCATCCAAATTAAGGTAAATCCATTATATAATTCATAAATATTAATATATATGAATAATTAAAATTTTATATTTACCTTGTATTTTACATCCTTCCCCCCTTTTTGAAATTGTGTCCTCGAAATTTTAAATTTTTTGCTCGGTAACTAAGGATTCTATTTTCAAAATTACTTCATAGAAATACCACATCATAAAAGTTTCAATAAAACTAAAACATTAAAATTATGTTAAGATAATTAAAAATTTAACCTAATATATCACATACTAGTATTACCTGTAAGAAGACATGTATTTGGAAGAAAAACTAACCATCATGTTTTGAGGGAGAGTGATAGAAAACACGGTTTGGAAAATTTTAACAATTTGAAAACTAAAAACATTTGATGAGTTAAATGGTATTTTATTTCCCAGTAGGAAAAGTAAACAGAAAATAAATTAATTCCTTTTCATAATGTTAACTAATTCATTTACTTCCAAGACTAAGGACAAAAGTTAATATACTTAATTGAGAAGTAGCATTTCACCCTATAGTCATTATCCACGATAAAATAATATTTACCTCCAATAGATGAGTATTTATGGTGGATTTTTCATGCTATAAGAACTGGAATCAATATCTATATAATAACATAATCCATAAACGGTTATCTATCTATGTCTATAATCTTTTGAAATTAACCAAAACCAAATTACTTAGTAATGGTAAGATAATTCCACAAAATTAATAATCATTTATAAAAATAATGAAAACTTTTAATATCAAAAATTCAAAAGTAAAACCCTAAGTTCAACCTAAACCATTTAGAAAACAAATATTCATAAAATTACTCGAAATAATAAAACTAATATTGAAAACCAAAATTTAGAATATCTTGATAACATAGTCTTCTAAGGTAAATTTTAACATGTTTCTCCAAATAAAATCAATCACTCTTAAAGTATCAAACTAAAATATAATTAAGCTAATAAAATATTCTCCATAATATGTTAATCATTTATAGAAATAACCTAATTCCCATAATTTTACAATTAAAATTTCAGATTCTTAAAAAATATAATTAAACCATTACTCCATCAAAATCTCATAGTATTCTATTTTCCTTGATCATATAATGTTTTTAAAACAGTGAATATCTTCCAAAATATCATTTCTCATATAATCCCCAAATCATTTTCAAATACCAAGGATTTCCATTTCATAAAATATATTTCTACAAAATCAAAATATGCATAATAAATAAAATAATATAACTAAAAAAATAAGTCATACTAACCAGGAACATCATGTAGGCTAGTGGTAGGTGATAAAGGCATGTCACGCTCAGGATGTGGGTTTGATTCCTACAGCCTTATCCAACGTGATGGGTTGTCACATGACCTATGTGTTATCCATTTTAAAAAATTGAATAATTCTATTATTATTAAAAAATATAAGATAAAATCTCAAAAATAAAAATAACATGAATTAGCTTGAATGGTTATTCTATACCTTTCATTTTTCATCCCCAAAAGTACCAACGCATAACTACCTCACAAATAAGTGTCTCCAAAATTAATGTAATTATCTTGAAATTTCATAACATAAACCTCATAAGGGGTTTCTAATAAAATGGAATAATTATCAAACATAAAATTATAAACCCATAATGATATTTAAAACACTTAAGAGAACATCCAAATCTCCAAAGTTGACTAAACCATCCAGTGATACCTATTATAAGGCCTTGACCTGAAAGATTACATAATTGTGAGTTAGGTCAATAATTTGACATTATTTCACATTCAAGATCTTTTAAAATTTATATTTTTATAGAATTATTTCATAAATATTATATAATAGGCCCAGACATTACATGCAGACAGTTACACACATTATCCACTTTTCCATAAAAGGAAACCCTTTAAACAGAAATTTTTTTTTCTTGATAAAAATATTCTTGACTTCTTCCTTTGTCTTAACCATCCTTATTCCATTTTGAAAATATTTCAAAAACTTAGTATTGATATAAAAATCTATCTATGTAACATTATATAAGGAAAAAAACTTTTAGTCCCTGAATATTTGAAACTCATGAATGCATTTTCACAAAATCATTATTTTCACAGATAAAATATGAACACTTTAACATACCATATAAAATTTTAAGATTACAGATAAACCCACATAAATCATAAATCATAAAGCTAAATTGTAGAATCCATTACATACATACATTTTAGCTTTCAAAACAACATAGGGAATAACCTTCATGGTTATGTTTGAAATACCCATCACAGTATATTCCCGAAATCACTTAAGAGAAACATATTTGTTTTCCTCTGTCATGTTAGCTAATGGATTAAAGAGATATCACAGGCTAAACCACCCTTGGTTTTTCATAGATCCCCATGTATACTTAAGTAATTCCCAAGAGCCATAACATAATCATAACACATAAACCATGAATAGTGAATGTATAACATTTCAACTTTGAAAAGACATTTCATTTTTACAACCCTCGCACTAATAAATGAAAACACCTTATTTTAAAATAAAATGATAAAATTGTAAATTAAACGTAAATACATAATGGAGACATAAAATCATGAAAATCCATTCATGACTAATATATAATCAACATTCAATGTTATTGAAATAATCAGTCCCCTTTTAAACAAAATTAAAACATTTTAAAATAAGATTTTAAATCAAGTTGTCTCATACCACATTGAGACTTTTGAAAGGGATTAAAACATAAAAACATTAATTTCCATATATTTAGGTCCTCATAATAATTTTTAAAACATGAACATGAAAGAGAATGATTTAAAAGATTAAATATTTTAATCATTTAAAACAATGTTTTAGATTGAGTACTTTACAATTTTGACAATTTAAGTTATAAGCCACATGAAAGTAGAAAATTTTACAAGACAATAAATATAATGAGTATCAATATAATATGGATAAGTAATGTGAAAATGGTTGTATATACACTTTATAAAGAAATAAAAGTTCATATCATCAAGAAATGTCTTAATGAAAGAAGATTGAGATGAAATTCCTTACAAAGGTTGTATCATTAGATGAAGGATAAATCAATGACATAATAATGTGTGAAAAATATAAATACACTCAATATAAGTTATTATTAAGTTAAAAATAATCAAATTTCATTCACAGATATTCTTGTAAAAACAAAAATAATTTCAAGGATATTTAACTCAATAAATGGATATTAAGTTAAGATTTCCCTTACCTCGAGTCCAACTAGTCTTGTTTTTTATTTATATTCATGAATAATAAACATACTCCAATTTATACTTTATTCATAACATTTATAAATTTTATTCTTCATTTTTTATTACTTATTTCCATGTTATATCATTTAGATAATTATTTGAGTTCATATCGGATGTTTGGTCGATCTTCGGTACATTAGTGAAAAATGAACATGTTATAATTACATATTTTCCATGTGGAGAAAAGTCCATTATCTCTAGAATATTATTCATGATTTAAATATAATATGTATCCATTATATTTGTGTTTATAATAATCCGTAATATTTGCTGATAAGAAATGAAATGTGTCGTTCATGGAGACGGTAGGTCGTACATAGGCATGAAAGCTACTTTCATTTCTATGTCATATTAATGGAATTAAAACAAAACTATAAGTTGGTATATTATAACTAAAGTATAATATATATTTAATATATGTTACATAAATTCATTAAGCCCATCATTTATACATTCAATGTGTGGAATGAATGATTCATATCACTTTGAGGGGGTAGTAGTCCACACTTCCTCAAATGAAATTATCGTATTTACACATTATGGAAAGCATAAAGGTATGTTCTAAATAAAAATTAACTAATAATATATACAATATAATTATAATATATATCATATATAAATTCAGTATCATTACTATGTCGACCAAAATAGGTTGTATGTGAAAATTGAACAATCATCATTTTGTGAGATAATAGTTTTCCATACACAGAAACAGTATGTTCTATATCCATTAGAAGGAGGTGTGTGTAAGTAAAGGGATAAAACATAACATAAAAACATCCTATTATATTTATGATCCTTTTTATTATAATATAATGGAATAAATAGAGATTAGGTGGTTGGATAATTAAAATAAATGAAAGCAGTTTGAGAGAAGACGTTACACCTAAATCGGGTAACTCCTTTATATTTGAGAAAAAAGTTATCCTTGAATTTCTTTCCAAACAAGGTAAGGCTTATAAAATTAATTGATAGATGTTGGGAACTTATTTTATCTGAATTTTGGTTATCCAAGAGTCTTGAGAGGTGTGAGTAAGTGAGTTAAGATGGTGGTCTTTTATAGGAGGAAGGAGGGGCATTTTTGGTAAGTCTTGATATATTATTTTATTATATGTTTTTGTAAAATTATAATAGATCTAGTGTGATATAATTCTATTATATGATTATTATGGGTCTAAATACTTTCAAACAATTTGTTTTAGACAATTTTAGATATGAAATTTAACCTTATCTTTTGGATTTAACCCTGAGTTAAATAAATTAACTCCTACCATGTCTTCTTGTATTTTTAAACTATATAGTTAATATTGTTACTAAAAATTACAAGATAATATAAAGTGGATAAGTAAGGTTTTTTAAACCATTATCTAATGAATTTTGACAAATATTATTTTTTTATGACAATTATATCATATAATAGAATATTTTTTTTAAAGGTCATTTTTGTGTATTTTGATACTATATAGTAATTGATTTTTATTACGTCATAACAACATGATTCACTCAAAAGATAAAAATTAAATAAAAAATATCAACTTATAGTCATAAAAAAAAATTATGGCATCCAAATGTTCAAATTACATTTATTTTAGTAAAAAAATATCATTTATTTAAATCTTTCATTAATAAGGTAATCACTGCATCAACATTGTTCCATAAATAAATTTATTAATTTATTTTCTAAAAATTATAAATAAAATACCATGATGTAGGATATATTTTTATATTTCAAATGAAAACTTATAATAAAATATATTTATTATATAACCACATATTAAAAATGTTTTTGTAAAAGATACATGTTTATGTTATATTTCTCATTACTATAAATTGATTATTATAACATGTCATTATCAAATTCAATTGGCTCTATGGGGTTCTAAAACCAACCCAATGATGATAATGGGCGTCCATATCTCATATAATTGTATTAGGTTACGTCTTAGGGTAGTTTTATATTAGTAAAATATTATTTTTTACCATTATTTACCTGATTTTTCCTTTATCTATGGTAAAAAAATTACAGAAGTTACTATTCGTAATGACCCAAAATAAAAGATACATATGTAAATAATTTTGACATTATGATTAAAAATTTGGAATCCATTTTCTTCAAATTAAAAACACAAAATTTGAAGTAATTAATTTAAAAATAAATTACATTGTCATAATTAGAAGACATAGTTTTCAAAAGTAAAAACCATCAAAATATTGACTCGTGTTTGTATCAAATTTAGATGTAAAATTACTTCTAATTACCATAATTAGATTAAATGATAAAAAAATAATCTAATTACACTTTAAAACCAATTGAAAAGATAATCTATCTATATAAATAAACTAGAAGAAAAAAACAGCTTTGAATTAAAATCAGTATTTATCATTATTCATGAATAATGAATTTTGAATGAAAATACCAATAATTCAAGGGAAATAAATTTTGATGTCCCTATTCTAAATAATATGTTTTTTTCAAATATAAAATATTAAATTGTAAAAAAACTATATTTAAAAATGGGTCTCTATTAAAATGCGGTAAAACTACCTTTAAAAAGTATCATAATATTCCTTCCTTAAAATTGGATTTATTCTCATTTTTAGCCTCCAAAATTTATCGGATAAATTTAAAATCATTTAAAATAATTTCTAATTATAATATCATCCAATTTATTTCCACCCCTACAATTAATAGGCATTAACTACTATTTAAAATAATATTTGTATTATTTTTTTGTATAACTCAATATTGTGTGCAACGTAAGATTTTGGAGGAACCTGTTTGGTGTGTATTGATGACGCTATTAGAGATAGTGTCCCAATTAAGGTAAAATCATTTTATAATTCATAAATATTAATAGATGTAAAAATTTATTATTCTATAATTATTTGGTAAGTTACATCCTTCCCCCATTTTGTAAATTTCATCCTCACAATTTTAAATTTTGACCTCAATAACAAAGGTTTCAATTTTCAAAATTACTACAATGAAATACCCCATCGGAAAAATCCAATAAAACTACCACATTAAAAATATAGTATACGAAATAAATAGGTCACCTAAGATAACACATACTAGGATTCCTTGTATGAAAATATGGATATGTAATAAAAACTAACCATGATGTTCTGATGGAGAGAGATAGAAAACATGATCCAGATAATGTTAACAGTCAGAAAACCAAAAAACTATAATGGGTTAAACAATCCTTGATTTCCTAGTAGGAAAAGTAAACAGACAATGTATTTGTATTAAAGTCCTTTTCATAAAGTTAATGAATTCATTTACTTCCTAGACTAAGCGCATATGGTAACATACCTATATGAGAAGTGTAGTTTCATACATTACTGAATATTCACTATAAACTCATATTTACCTCCAATCGATGAGAATTTATTATAAATTTTTTATGCCTAAAGCACTATAATTAGTGTCGAGAGAATAACATAATCCAAAAAAGGTTAACTATCTATTTCCCATATCTTTAAGAATTAACCGAAATCAAAATAGTTTATAAAAGGTAAGATAATTCCCACAATTTATTAATCCTTTATAAAGAGAAAGACTACTTTTTATCACCAAAAATCCAATAGTAAAACCCAGTGTTCAACATAGACCATTCAGATAAAAAAAGTCTTTAAAATTTCTCAAAATAATCCACCTAATATTGTAACCCAAAACATAGAATAATTTGATAACAAAGTCTTCCAAGATAAATGTTAACATGTATCTCCAAATAAAATTGATCACTCTTAACGTCTCATAATGAAATATAATTAACCTAATCACATATTCTCCTTGATAGGTTATTCATTTATATAAATAACATAATCCCCATAATTCAACATTTAAATAAAAATATTATTACAAAATATAATTCAACCATTACTCTATTAAAATCCCATAGTGTTCTATTTACCTTAATCATATAATGTTCGTAAAATAGTTAATGTATTCCAGAATAACATTTATCACATAATCCCCAAATCATTTCCCAATACTAAGGAAATCCATTAGATAAAATATATGTCTCCAAAATCAACTAATTTTTAATCCATAAACAAATTCAACTAAAAAGAGTATGTTGTACAAACTAGGAACTACAGTAGACCAGTGGAAGGTGATAAAGTTCCATCCCACTCTAGTTGTGGGTTTGATTCACGCAGCCTTATTTGATGTGTTGGGTTTTCACACAGCCCATCATGAACCAGCCTGGGTCGACCCTGAACCGATCACCCAGGACAGCCGACGACATTTCCTATGTTGCGTTATCGATCATCATGGGATGGCGAAAAGCACCTAGGGAAATAATAGATTACATAATATAATTATTTCTCCCAAATATAATCAATAAAAAATAGAAGAAAGTAACGGACAACCCAAAATACATTTAAATTAAAATGGAACTAAACATTATTTGTACAAGAAACTAAAAGTACAACTAAAAAACAACTCAACTGATCAATTCTAACAACAAAATAACTCCACGTGGCCCCTATGTTCACTCTCCAACCTAAAGATCACACATCGCCTACGGTGATCGAACTCATGTTGAAACCTGCACAAGGGCTAAAAACAAAAGAAGACTATAAGCATGAGTATTAATACTTAGTAGGTTCTCCCAATATTATATTACCAATAAAAATACTTTAAAATAAATGAAACATCAATTTGAAGTTCTAAATACTATATATAAAGTTTTGTTTTCTAAATTAGGTCCCATGCTAAAAAAATTAACACACAAATACTTTCATTCTTAAAAAATTCTAGTAATAAATTTAAATGAGTTGAAACTTCAAAATAAAAATATTTTCAAGAGTGATGCATTAAAAAATATAAAATTTTAAATAAAACACACACACTATTTAATTTACCGCCCAAACACACAATATGCCGACAGTGAGTAAAAAATACCCAATGAGCACAAGCCATGGGAACACCCCTAGGAACTAGTTAGTTGTGATCCCCAGGTATCTCATATCTCAATTAAGGTAACAATAATAAATATACATTGTTGTGAACATGAGCCACTAGTAGGGAGAATAAGCATAACCTAGTGGTCCTCCAACAAAATCATCATCATAGTTTAGTTAGTGTTGTCTTCATCAAACTTGTTACGTGAAACAGGGGCCAAACCCCACCGGATCTCTAGCATACTAGTACACCTCTACCCAACAAGGTACCTAGGTTTCATTTTATTACTCAATAGAGTTACACATATTATCAAGAACACTTTCCACATTGAAATTAAATTCCCAAACCATAAACACACAAACATCCCACAAATATGATTCACATTTCTTTAACTGATGAATAAATCGCTTAATTGTTTCATAAAACAATTTCAAAAAGTGTAATGAGATATTGCACATAAAACACATTCAAAAACACTATTTTAGGGATAAAAACACAACAAAACCATAACCAAATATATTTATCAGCTCTTGTGACATTTAATAAAATCATTTCATGGATCAATCCCAACTGATGCAAGATAGTATATACATATAAAACAGTCGTTATTCATTTATAGGAAATTCCCAAAAAGCCTTTAAACATTTTTACCAAACCATAATTTTTCAAATACACAAATACCACATTTAATAAGGATGTGAGAGACCAAATATTTTAGATTCAAAACATTTCTAACCACCATTAAAATATTCATATTTCTTATCCATTGCACAACCCTTTTTATAATATAACCAAACTTTCCATCCATTAGCAACACATGTCAAAATATGTAAAAACCAAAACACCTTATTTCTAAAATCCAAAACCTACTTGTAATCTACATAAAGAACCCAGAAAAAATCTTTCCCTACTTCAAATATGACTATAAATCCAAACCAATCATTTTAAAACACACTCATCACATAAAATCCAATTGGAAAACATACCGAACACATGGTATTAATTTTTGAAACAAAACAGTTAATTTTAAGCACTAGAAAAGGAATAAAACATCAATGGCCTGTAATAAATTTATTAAAGCCACTGAATCATGTTCAAAATATGAGAAACCATGTGAATAAACTAATAAATTATATGGAAAAACCTGCGGTGTGCACCATTTTAACAAAACTACACCACTTTACCAAAAACAAGGTTTTAACCACTACTTGGCACACAATGAAATTATCCGAAGAATAAATTATAATTTTCAAAGTACGAGAAATTTTCATATAAGAATGAAATAGATGTATTTTAAGTAAAATGGTCAGGAGCTATGGGAAACCTACCTCAAATCCATGGTGGAATGGAAACACAAAACTAAAATCACCCCCATAGGTTTATAAACACTAAAACTATGAAGAACATACCTAAATGAATATAACTGCAATCAAAAATCATGATAAAACATAACTCATGGCCTTTCCTGACTAGTGGAGAAAAAATAACCATTAAATAATTAAATGAGGATGAAGAGGGGGGACATAGGAGAAGCAATCTCACCTTGGAAAGAAGAAAAATCATCGTCTTCCCAAAGATCCACACCCTTAGTGGATATCGAATTGTGTGAAACTTAGTGTAGGGTCTACTTAGTTATGGAAGAACTAGGGGGAAAATTTTGGGGGGAAATAGAAAGAAATGAATGATTTATGGATGAAACGATTTACCTTCTGAAATTTTGATGATTTGAAGAACCCTGAGAACTTTATCCCTAACATGCCATTAAAATTAGCTTCGAAGAGGCAAAATGGGAAATGGGGATGAGGTTAGGGATTTTAGATTTGATTTGGAGGTTGAATCACTAATAATTAATAAACACTGAATAATATATAAATGAAAAAATCATGTTTTTTAAAACTATAAATAGGCCCCCATGCTGGCCCAAAACCTATATAAGTAACCCAAATTCACCATGATTATGAATTAATTAGGGGTCAAAAAGGATATGGTGGTTTGAATATGTCAGGAAAGGAAAATTAGGAAGTTTAATGGGTGAAAAATGTTCAATAACAAAGGATTTATTAAAAAAATTAATCAGAAAATGATCTCGTGGTTGAGCCCAAAACATGAAGAAACCACACATTCTTGAAAAACCCCCGAACAAGAAATGGGGCGTCCAAATTAGGGTGATTGGACATTGATTAAAGTTCAAAAATCTACATTAATCTCACACAAGACCTATGAAATTTATCAATATTTCCAACGAATAAGATCCAAACATAGACATCAAAAACTGGGTGTGACAATTCTTCCCACCATTAATGTTTGCCTCCCTCAAATAGCCACAACACATTCTAGTTGATTGATCAATGCCTATGGATCCCTTATCAATATGGTCCAGACTCTAAATACAATGACACACCATTCACCATTAATCGAACATAAGCCTCTTACCTCAACCAAAACACCAACGCTCATCCACATCCCTAGAATCAAATGAATTCTCACGTCACTACCAATAAAACCAAACCATGAACCCGATTGTTGTGCCTTTTCCCAATGAACCCAAAAATCACCCAATCCAAAGAGAACTCACAAAAACCAAATATTCCTAGGATGTTTGTAATGGACTACCTTCCATTAGGAAACAACTAGAACCTGGCATGTTCTTAAGAGGAAAAATCAATGAGATCGTTGGTGGGTCAACCCACCATTAGAACCCAACTAGAAATGAAAGAAAAATAATTCAATATTAACTTGAATTAGGACTCACAAGCACAATTACACCGAAAATCTCCCACAAAAACGCACCAAAATGTTTATAGGGTTATAACATGGACATTTAACCATCCACTCATGAATCGAGGGTATAAGAATTGAGCCATCACTTTTGGCACAGATCAAAACCCCCACCAATCAAGGTGGGGTGGGAAGGGGACCAAGTAATTCAGCCACTAAAACCAGTAAAGATACATAGGAACCACAATAAAGTATAAAATAGCGTACCAAAACTATGTTGTAAAGATCTTATTCAAGCTCCCCACACATCTAGAAATTTCCTAACTATGTGAAAAGCATCACTCTGAGGCCTATGGCTGGAGGCATGATGCTTGAAGCATCTGTTGCACGGTAGTCAGTTTCTATGGATCACAACACCCCACAAAACATAATTTCTAAACAAAACACATTCATCTACGTAGGAACTAAGAGATACACCACACCATTATCTTTCACTCTGAATTTGGAGCATAATGGGGAAGGAATATGATGAAACACAACAACGTCACCTAATAAAACAGATATGTCCAAAAGAATAATCATGACCTGGAATCAATTTAAATATAGCCCAAAAATCTATCTACTCTAAAAAACTAGTTGAGGTATCATCCAAAGAGGTGGATTTAATATTTTAAATGAATCCTTAGATTTATCAACAAGAAATACTTCCAATGGAAAACTATCCATGGCCACATCACAACATCCATCACATCTTTACAAACCCATTAAACATTACTCCAAAACAGAGCCACCAAAAATATCTCATCTCAAGACACAACATGTGTATGATGTTCATATCATAATGAAGCATACTGAATAAACAACTCTTCTAATACATAGAAAAAAAAATTGCCACATAACCATTAGTTTATATACATATTCCACAATTTTTCAGCTCAAAACACTTTTTAAAAACATACTAACTTGTTGGGTTTCCACATTCACTAATGGTTTCCCATCAAGTGTCACTCACATGCACATTTACATGCCACCCCAGGCACCCAACCACCATACCCTATTGGCCATTCTTCCTGATATCAATAACACCATGAATGTGAGCTCACATGAAATTACCAGAGTCTAAAACAAAACAACATCATTCCAAAAATCATGAACCTTCCAAAGTAACACCATCCTCTTTGTAAAAAACCCCTTTTCAAATTTCACAAAACAAACCGCACTTCATTAATAACAATTTTCTTAAATAATCCTACACCTTTTCATTTTTACAACAATCCAAAGAAACAAGCTGCACCAAAAAACCACTTCCCATTTTCTATAATTTAACAAGTCCTCTTTTAAAAATATGATGTCTATTGATACCTATACCCTTTCAATGAAGACACCAACTGCTCAAAACCAATTTCAAAAACCAATTCATCAGATTAAAAAACTTTTCAATATCCCCAACCTCCCCATTTAAAACAAATAATCCAAATAATATTTAAATGATTGTAACACCCCAAGCTTCCATGATACGCTTCCCTTTAATAATACAGTACTGTGTGTTGTACGCAATTTTGAGTTCTAACACACCACAACCAATCAAACTAGCCGTTATGAATAGTAATAACCACTTTTTTAAATTTTATAAATTTTATCATTCAAAATGGACTTCATTTTTGGATTCGGAATATCGAAATTAGCTTAGGTTGAATTTTTGGTATTTTATTGAAAACAGTCAATTTTGTATGAATAGTGAAAAACACTGAGTTATATTATAAACAGCATTTTTATTTAAATAATTATTTATTTTATTTAAATTTATTTTAGGCCAAAATAGATAAATAATACCTATATATGTGCAATTTAATTCATTGGAGTCAGTTTATAATAAATTTACATATATAAAAATTTTGTTTACCTTTTTATCGTCTTTTACCTACCTCCTAGGAGTATTTGCAAATTTACATAGAACATAATTTTACCACTTCTGTGAGTTGAATTTCTAAAATACAAGAGCCATTATTAATATAAGAGAGTAAAAGGGGTTTCAATAAGATAAAAATAATTTTTGGTGAATAGTAACTTTTAATTTTTATTTACCATGGTTAATCGTAAATAGGGTAATTAAAGATAAAAATGATATTATTATTACCCTAATACATGTACTAATTCTATTGGATAAGTATAATTAGACCACAAAAAACCATTGGAATAAAATATGAACCTCTTTGGTCCACTTGGAATAGATTATGTCATTTATTATTATTTTATTCATAGAAGAGTTAAAAGTGTTAAATTCAATGTTTAATAACTAACCCATTTTTAATATAGGGTTACACATAAGATCAATTAGACTATAAATATACATTAGAATTCTAAATAAAATTACAACATAATGTAAGTTTATTAATATTTTTTGAGACATTAAATAACTTAATTTATTTATGACACAATGATGATGTAGTAATTACTAAATTATTGAAATACTAAAATAATTGATATTATAAATTTCTAGATTAATGTAATTTGAGACTTTTTATGAATTAAACTAATTTTATAGGTAAATATGACATGTTAGGGTTGGTTTTAAAAAATTTCTTCGAAGTAATAATTAGGTTCTGAATTTTTCAAAAAAAATACCAAATAGTGTCAAAATTGACATAAAAGAGTTTTTAAAACAAATATTATATTTTTAATTGATATTTTATTCCTAAAAATATGAGATTTGGCCAAAGGGCATATATAATGATATTTGTTTCATTAATGAACCACTTGGTGTTTTCTTGGAAGTATATAGTGAGTTTAATAACCATATAATATAAAAATACAAAGAGACATGGTAATGTCAAACTATTTAACTAAGAGTAAAGTCCAAAAGATAAGGTTAACATAGTGACCAAAACCTATCTAAATCCAATTGGGTGAGTGGTTTTTGACTCATACACACCTTATCCTTTAAATAATTCATTTTAGAGCCATTATAAACCGAAAATTATTTTATTATAAAATAATATTTTTAGCTTTTCTGAAAGTTCTCCTCACCCCTCTTATAAAAGCGCACTCACCCTTATCTCTAATTCATATATTCAAATCCATTTTCCTTGGCCATAACCTACCTAAATCCCTATCAACTATCCTCCCTTAATCATAGAGTAATTCCTTTAGTCATAAAGCCAACCTAAGGTTCCCTTTTGATCAAATCAAAAGGAAGAACCCGAGGAAGAGGTAAATATTTCCTCGCCTCTTTGAAATTCATTTCTTCTTCCACATCCTCTTTATTTATTGGTTCCATTATAAAATAATAACTCTAGTATATTCTAAATACTGTAAAGTTATTATAAATATGGTACAACCATATTCATTATTCTATCTATCCTTTGAATCACATGTCACCATACATGCATACGTATGGCTTACCGTCTCCACCTCGTGGTGTAATTGTTATTCAATACATTATTATATGAATGGGTATAATAATGATGTGTAATTGATGTAAATAATAAATATAACATTATAATTATTCTATATATATGTTATTCCATCAATTATATATTATTTTAATATCAAAAGAATGATATTGTCACTTGTGTGTACGTACAGATTACCGTCTCCACGAACGTGAAGAGATCCATTCCCCATCATATCTATTCAAGACTAATTTTCATTAGACGATTAAAAATAATGTTTAAACACTTAATATCATTTTGAATATTAATAAGATACATCCAATCCATAACAAATATTACTTCTGTAACAAAGCATATAAAGGAAAAAGAATCAGTTAACACCCGAAACGACGATAATACTAAGATATTATTAACCAAGACATATTAAAAGATCATATATGATATCATATTAATGTATATTATTCTGGTATAATTTAATAACAATTATTTCACCATTATAAAAGATTTTAACCTACCCTCAACCAAGGAAAAGTACAAGGTAAGTGTTAATTTCATAACCTCTTCATTATCTGAGGTTGTTTATATGTAATTATATACTGCGACCCCTTTATCATCCACATACATGTTTCTTAAAAATGAATTTCAAAACATTCCTACTATTTTATAGACTATGGGTTAAATTTATTCATACCCTTGTTTGAATATTATAATATTTCTATAAATGAATCATTCAGTCTTATTCCAAACAAGGTACTTTATGACCTTTTCGAAAAATTTAAGGTAAGATTGTCTTTTTTAACATATACTGTGGGTGTAGTTTTTTTATACCATTATAAAATCATTGAATCATACCTTACAAAATTATAAGAATATTTTTAAATATAAATTATTTCGTTTAAAATTACCTTAATCGTAAATGATTTCCAAATAGAAAGACAAACTCACTAAAAAGGTTTTGAATTCATCTATGTCAACATCCTTTGATGGATTTTAAGTTTTTTTGAAGTTGATTATTATGATACAAAACATCCATATTATATTGAAGGTTTTGTGATATATTTTATTATGGATGTGTTCTTTCATACCATTCATGGTTTATGGATAATACATTGACATTTCATATGCCAGTTTTAATACAAATATTTATGTTATGTTTAAGCCTATTCATATGGGGAATGCATTGGACTTAGTAATTGACTGGTGGATCCCATTGTGGCTCCTCAACGCATCGGTAGGCCTCATGAGACAAACTAATGTCTTGGCAAAAGGACTTAAAAAAAAATTATTTGTAGTCTTGGAAAAAGGCCTTGACTATGTGGTTATGAAAGTCTGGCATTATGCATTCTATCATTATGAAAGTGGATATTGATATTGTATGTGAATATTCTACTAGTAGAATATCCATGTGAGTAAGTAAATGGGATTATTTTGATTTATATTTTCCATATTATTATGAATTTTATCTTGAAAATGAATTTGTTTTAGTTCTATACAATGCCTTAAATTATTATGCTTATTTATAAAAGTTTTCGCTATATTGTTATCCTTACTGAGCATCTGAGGTCACCCCTTTCTATGTTTTATTTTTCCCAGGATGCGAAGATGTATATTATGACTAAGCTGTAGGGATATTCTATGGGATCTTAGTTTTTTCCATGGAAATAATTTTGTAGTAGTTTTCCATTTTATGATGTAATGTAAATCTTATGAATGTGTCTAGTACTTCCAAGGCTACAAAACTAATCAGTCTTTCGAGACATGATCTTTTATGATCATGTTAATGTTATGTAATAATGCACCAACTCTGGGTAACTAGGTTCGGTAAATCACAATTTGTATCATAGGAAGTTTAGTACAAACCTTGGAATCTAGATTTTGCTAAACTCTTACTAGAGCACATTACCATAAGATAGAATTTGAGGATTAGTATAGAAGAACAACCTAAAATTTTGGTGTTTTAGAGATTTTTTGAGTTTTCCAAGAAATAAATTCCTTTCTAGATATGAGCAGGTTGAGGCAGCTCTGGGACAGAAGTACCTAGAGGTAAAATCTGAAAACACCGTTTTGAGCTAAACTCAAACAAGAATGGGTGCACGACAACAAGCCTTACTACACTCATGGTTGTGACACTCCCAAGGGATATGCATTGGATAATTATAATTTACATTACCAACCATTTTGAAGGTTTTATGAGTATATACTTATTCAAATAAAACATTTTCTTCTTATGGATTGTATCAATAAACTATTCAATTAATGTAAACTGTTTTACAAGTGTGGAATTATGTATTTTGATTCATAAACTAATCTAGTTTATGATGTTGTTTACAAATGGTGCCTAGTGGAAGGAATGGAAACTGTATCATTGCAGGCGCTCCATGTATGGATTTCCTTCCTACTCAAGACAATTATAATAGAGCTGGTGATGCAACTGGTTCTGATCAGCTAATCACTATACTAGGACAACTCACTCAAGTTATGAATAATAACATTACCTGTATGGAGCATCCTGATCTACAGCATGAAGGATAAATGTTATCACTTCATTAGGATACAACCACCAATATTCAATGGGGGTACAAATCCACTAGTAGATGAAAATGGATAAATTTTTAAGAGAAAATATTATGCACCATGGGGAGTAGAGAAAGGGAAAAAGTATTCATTGCAGTTTACCGCCTCACTGGAGATGATGATCAATGGTCGTCATTGATTCAAAACATGAAGGAAGACGATGAAGTATCAAATTTGGAATAGTGGGAGTTTAAAGAAATTTTCTTAGAAAAATACTTTCCTCGTGACCATCGAGCGGATATGGAAAGACAATTTCTTAGTCTGAGGCAAAAGGAGGAAGATAATGTTTCAAAGTATGAAACTAATGTTAAAAGGTTAGTGAGGAATGCTTCAGATTATATTTGTAACCCATGAATTATGATTGATCATTTCTTTGATGGTTTAAATCCATTTCTTCATAGAGAATTAGTCTCACAATCCTTCTCATCATATGAATATATTGTCTCATGTTCTATCAAGACAGAAAAAGAATTCTCTAAGTATTATGACTTTGAAGTAAAGCAAGAGAAAATAGAATTTTTGAACACTCTAGAAATGGAAATAAGGATAAGAAGGGAAAGGTTTAATATCCATCCAACAGTAAATGTGGGAAGAAATATCCTCGTACTTTCCTGAAGGGAATGGGAGTCTGTTACAAGTGTGGTGAAAAGGCCACCAAGCTCATGACTGTAAGGGGAAGAAAGTGGTTGTCGATATTGAATGGCACAATTGTAGAGAAAGGGGAATTTTGAAAATGAATGTCCTAAGAATCATGGGAAATTACCTCAAAAGAGGCCAAGGGATCAAGGACAAGCTTATGTTATTACTACTACTAAGGTTGAATCTCCGAAAGACATAGTTCCCGGTAATTTAATGGTTTCCTAAAGTTTAACCAACAATTTATTTGATTCTGGATCATTGTATTGTTTCATATCTACCCAGTTTTCTAAGAAAATTAGATATTTCCAATTTGTTATAACAAGGTATTTTTCAGTCAAAACTTCTATGTGAATTATCATTGATACTATGTTTTTTGAATTAGTTCCCATTAGGGCATATAAATGTTCTTTATCTGCTGATCTCATCGCCACACCCTTGAATAAATTTTATATAATCCTTGTATTGATTAGCTATCAAACCATGATTAAAAAATTTATTTTATGAAGAAGGAGGTTACTATTTTTGATGACGATGATAATGAACACCATATCTTTAGAGCAGAATCATCACCACCTAATTCTTATCTAGGTCCACCCACAGTAGCTCAACTATATTTAATTATTAGGGAGGAAGAGAATGAAATAACTATGGGTGAGGAAAATAATGTTCAAATAGAGGATGTACCTATTGTGAAAGAATATTTTGATGTGTTTCTAGAAGTTTTACCTAGACATCCTCCAAAATTAGAAATTGAGTTTTCTATTGATTTAACTCCTGGATTGATGCCCATATCGAAGACCCCTTATAGAATAGACAGTGTTGAATTAGTGGAACTAAAGAAACAACTAGAGGAATTGAGTAATAAGGTATTTATTCACCCTAGTGTTTCTCCATGGGAATCATGTGTCCTTTTTGTTATGAAGAATGATTGATCTATGAGGTTATGCATTGAATACAGGGAGATCAATGCTGTAACAATAAAGAACATGTATCCCCTACCTTAAATTAATGATTTATTTGACCAACTTCATGGAGATTAAAACTTTTCAAAGATTGACCTTTGATCAGGATATCATCAGTTATGTGTGAAAAAGGAAGACATTCTAAAAAAATCATATCGAACCAGGTTTGGGCTTTACGAGTTTACATTAATGCATTTTGGAATGACTAATGCACCCTCAATCTTCATGGATCAAATGAATATAGTTTTTAAGGAATATCATGAGGAATTTGGAGTGGTATTTATTTATGATATCATGGTATACTCCAAAAGCTATAAAGATAATTAAAATCACTTGCGCATTATTCAGAAGACTCTTAGAAGACATGAATTATATGGGAAGTTTAGTAAGTGTGAATTCAAACATCCGGAAATTTATTTTCATGGCCTTATTATTTCTAAGTATGGAATCTCTGTTGATCCTTCTAAGGCAAGAGCAATCCAAGAATGACCAGAACCGAAGAGTATAACTGAGGTACAAAATTTTATTAGTTTAGCAGGTTATTATTGGTGTTCCGTCTAGATTTTTCCTGATTGGCTAACCTGTTAACCAAGCTCACACGTAATGGGGTTAAATTTTGTTGGACAAAAGAGTGTGAAGAATGTTTTGTAGAACAGAAGAGAAGATCAGTCAATGCCCCCATATTGACTCTACTATCGGGGAATGGTGGGTTTGTTATTTATAGTGATGCATAGAATAAAGGACTTGGTTGTGTCTTTATGCAGAATGATAGGGTTATTTCCTACCCATCACGACAGTTACAAATTCACAAGAAAAACTATCCAACTCATGATCTTGAGTTAGAAGATGTAATCTATAATTTGAAGATATAGAGACATTATCTCTATGGTGAAAAATGTTTTATTTATACTAATCAGAAAATTTTGAAGTATATTTCCTCACAGAATGAACTCAACATTAGGAAAATGATATTGCATGAACAACTCAAGTATTTTGATTTCATGATACACAACCACCTGGGTAAGGAAAATAAGGTGGCCGGTGCTTTGAGCAGAAATGATCATGGATTTTTGAACAAGATGAGAGTTGAAAAGGATCTTATATACATGGATCTAGTAAATATAGTTATGGGGATAACCATGGAAGGTGAAACATCAATGCTTTTCCAAATGGTTTCCAAACCATATTTACTAGAAATGATAAAAATTTCTTAGGTTGATGATAAGGAGTTTCAAAAGAAGATTAAGGCTATGAATAATGGGATATTGAGTGACATCATATATGAAGATGGAATTTTGAGATTTGGGAAGAGACTTTGTGTTCCCAATATACCTGATCTAAAAAGAGAATTGTTGGATGATGCTTATAGATCTAATTTCTCTATACAGCATGGGACCACCAAAATGTATAGATATTTGAATGAACATTTTGGGTGGGAAAACATGAAGAGGGAGATTTCATATTTTGTTTCAAGATGTATGGTTTGTCAACAAGTGAAATCTGGAAGGCAACGTCTTATAGGAGTCATGAAACCTCTTCCCATATCTGAGTGAAAATTGGATAATATTAGGATGGACTTTTCCGTGGGAGTACCAAAGACTCCTATAAGGAACGATGCAATATGGGTCATTGTTGGTCATCTTACCCAATAAAAACATTTTATTTCTAAAATAAAATAATTACTACTTGAATTTTTAGCAATAATATATATTAATTAAGTTGTAAGACTTCATGGAATACCACTACTGATTTTTTCTGATCGTGATCCACGATTAACATCAAGATTCTAGATTAGTCTTCAGAAATCCATGGATACTGAACTTTGTTTGAGCATTACCTACCACCCCCAAACTGATAGACAATTAGAAAGGACTACTCAAATGTTATAAGACATGTTGAGATCATTCTCACTTGTCTTTCAAGGTATTTGGGATCAATATTTACCTCTGGTAGAATTTTCCTATAATAATAGCTTCTATTCAAGTATTCAGATGGCACCATATGAAGATTTATATGAAAAGAGATGTCTCACACCAACCTATTGGGATGATGTAGATGAATGAAAACTTGTAGGCCCAGAACATGTGGGGGGAATGATAAAAAAGGTGAAGGTAATCCAAAACCACGTCAAAGCATCGCAAAGTAGGCAGAAGACCAGTGTTGATAACCGAAGGAAGGATTTTGAATTTTAGGGAGGAGATCATGTTTTCTTGAAGGTATCTCAATGGAAGGGTGATATACATTTTGGTAATAATGGAAAATTGAGCCCCATGTACATTGAACCCTTCAAATTTCCATAATGAATTGGGGCTGAAACATACCGTTTGGAAATACGGCCAAGTATTTCCAAAGTTCATGCTGTATTCCACCTATCACTATTGAGAAAATATATGCCTGACCCAACGCATGTACTCACCTATGTGGAATTATAACTAGAAACCAATATGTCTTATTTCAAAGAGCCTATCAAGCTTCTTGATATAAGAGAACAAGTGTTGAGAAAGCAGACGACTCATCTGGTAAAAGTTCTATGGAGAAACCATAAGATGGAAGAGGTAATGTGGGAACCTGAGGAACCTATGATGAAGAACCACCCGAGTCATTTTATGCAGTAATACTCTACAAATTTCGAGGATGAAATTATTTCAATGATGGGAGTATGTAAAACCCCAAGCTTCCACAGTACGCATCTATTTGAATAATAAATTAGTGTATGATGTACGCAACTTCGAGTTCTAACACACCACAACCAATCAAACAAGACATTATGAATAGTAATACCCACTTTTCGAAGTTTTATAAATTTTTTCTTTCAAAATTGACTTCATTTTTGGATTCAGAATATCAAAATTAGCTTAGGGTTAATTTTTGGTATTTTTCTACACACTTTCAATTTTTAATGAATAGTGAAAACACTGATTATTGTTTAAAACCGAATTTTTATTTAAATAATTATTTATTTTATTTAAATTTATTTTAGGTAAAAATAGATACATAGTACCTATATATGTTCAACTTAATTCATTAGAGTCAGTTTAAAACAATTTTAGATATATAAAAATATTATTGAACTTTTTACTGTCTTTTACATACCTCCTAAGAGTATTTTCAAATTTACATAAAACATAATTTTACCACTTCATTGAGTTGAATTTAAAAAATTTTAAAGACATGGTTAATATAAAGTATTAAAATGTGTTTCAATATGATTAAAATAATTTTTAGTGAATAATATCTTTTATATTTTATATATCACGATTAAAAGTAAATAGGGTAATTAGAGGTAAAATGATATTATTATTACCCTAACACAAGTCCTAATTATATAAGAAAAGTATAAATAGACCAAAAACAACCTTATGAATAAAATTTGAATTTTTTTGGTCCACATGGATTAGATTAGGACATATATTATTATTTAATTCAAAGAAGAGTTAATAGATTTAAATTCAATGTTTAATAACTAAACCATTTTTAATATAGGGTTACACATAAGATAAATTCCACTATAACTATTAATTAGAAATTAAAAAACATTTCCTACAAAATTGTATTTTATTTATATTTTTTTAGACCTTAAATAGTTAAATTTATTTATGACACAATGATGATCCAGTAATTACCTAATTACTGAAATATTAAAATAATTGATATTATAAATATCCAAATAAAGGTAATTTGAGACTTTATATGAATTCCACTAATTTTCTATGTTAATATGATAAGTTAGGGTCAGTTAGGTGAATTATTTTCTATGTAATAACGCAGTTATCAATTTACAAAAAAATACCAAATAGTGTCAAAACTGACATAAAAGAGTTTTAAAAACAAATATTATATTACTAATTGATATTATATTCCTAAAAATATTAGGTTCGGCCAGAAGACTTATATAATGATATTTTTATCATTAATGAAACACTAGGGGTTCTCTTGGAAGTATATTGTAAAATTATTAACCAATTAATATAAAAATACAAAGAGACAAGGTAAATGTCAAACTATTTAACTAAGAGTTAAATCTAAAAGATAAGGTTAATAAAGTGACTCATACCTGTCTAAAACCTATTGTTTGAGTAGTTTTAGACCCATACACTCCTTATCATTTAAATAATTCATTTTGGATCCATTATAACTGGAATATTGTTTTATTATAAAATAATATTTATGCTTTTCCTAAGGTGCCCCTCACCCCTCTTATAAAAGGGCACACCCCCTTATCTCTAATTCACAACTTCAAATCCTTTTGGCTCGGCCAACATCTTCCCAAATACCCTCTCAACTATATTCCCTTAATAATAGAGGCATTATTTCTATCAGAAATCCAACCTAAAGAGCCCTATTGATCAAATCAAAAGGATGAACCTGAAGAAGAGGTAAATATTTCATCACCTCTTTCAAGTTCCTTTCTACTTCCACTTCCTCTTTCTTTGTTGTTTCCATTATAAAATAATAACTCCAGAATATTCTACAAACTGTGATGTTATTATAAATATGGTACAACCATATTCATAATTCTATTCATCCTTTGAATGACTTGTCATAATACGTGTGTATGCAGGGCTTATCGTCTCCACGTCGTGGTGTAATTGTTATTCAATACATTATTATTTGGTTGTGTATAATAATGACGTGTAACTAATATAAATAATTAATATAAAATGATAATGATTCTGAATATATGATTCACCATCCAATTATATATTATTTTAATATCAAATGAATGATATTTTCGCTCGTGCATACGTACGGACTACCGTCTCTACGAACGCGATGAGATTCATTCCCCATCATATCCATTCAAGACTAATTTTCATTAGATGATTAAATGTAATGTTTAAAGATTTAATATCATTTTGAATATGAATAAGATACATTATATCCATAACAAACATTACTTATGTAACAAAGCATATAAAAGAAAATGAATCAGTTAACACCTGAAACGACGATAATACTATGATATTATTAACAAATAAATATTAAACGATCATATATGATATCATATTAATGTAAATGATTATTTTATAATTTAATAACAATTATTTAACCATTATAAAGTAGGTTAACCTACCCTTGAACAAGGAAAAGTACAAGTTAAGGGTTAATTTCACAATCTCTTCATTATCTGAGGTTGTTTATATGTAATTATCAACTAGGACCTATTTATCATCCACATCCATATTTCCTAAAAATGAATTTCAAAACATTATTAATATTTTATAGACTATGGGTTAAAGTAATTTATATCATTTTTTTACTTTTATAAGATGTTTATAAAGGAGTATTTCCATAGTTTTCCAAAGAAGGCATTTTATAACAATTTCGATAAATTTAAGGAAATAATGTTTTTTAACATTTACGGCGGGTGGATATTTTATGTCATTATAACATAGTATAAGATTACATTACAAGATTATAAAAATATTTTAAAATATAAATATTTTATTTTATAATTACATGACTCTTAAATGATTTCAAAATAGAAAGATATATTTCTCTAAAACTTGTTTTGACTTCATCTAAGTCAACATCCTATGATGGATTTTGAGTTTGTTTGAAGATGATTTATTATGATAAAAAACTTCTATATTGTATTGAAGGTTTTGCGATATTTTTGACTTAGGATATGTTATTTTATACCATTCATGGTTTATGGATAAAGTATTAACATTTTGTACGCCATTTGTAATACAAATGTTTAAGTTATGTTTAAAAATTTTCATATGGGGAATGCATTGGACTTAATATGTGATGGGTGGAGCCCGTTATAGCTCCTAGAGGGATAGGTAGGTCTCATGAGACAAACTAGTGTCTTGGAACAAGGCCTTGAAAAAATATTATTTGATGTCTTGGCACAAGGCCTTAACTATGTGGTTATCAAAGTCTAGTATTATTCATTCCATCATTATTAAAGGGGTTATTGATATTGCATGTGAATATTCAACTAGTATAATATTCATATGAGTAAGTAAATTACATTATTTTGATTTATATTATCCATATTATAATTATGTTTATGTTAAAAAAGATTTTGTTTTAGTTCTATACATTTCCATTAATGTTTATGCTTATTTATGATAGATTCATCTATATTGTTATCCTTACTGAGCATATGAGCTCACCCCTTTCTATGTTTTATTTTTCCCCAGATGCGAAGATGTATATTATGACTTACCTGTAGGGATAGTATCTGGGATCTCAGTATTGTTCATGGAAACAATGTTGTTATAGTTTTCTATTTTATGATGTAATGTAAACCTTATGAATGTATCTAGTACTTCAAAGGCTACTAAACTAATCGGTCTTTCGAGACATGATATTTTGTGATCATGCCAATGTTATGTAATAATACACTGACTCTAGGTAACTAGGGTAAGGGCGTTATAATGATTCACACATTCAAAATATTTTATATCAATAAACCACAAGTTTAAATTAGGTATAATCCAATCCTGTTAGATCATTTTCACTTCATCGTAAAAAAATTGTTTCACAAAAACAAATCTTTCCAAAACCAATCTTACATTTAATTTTTGTAAACCACTTTTTCCACTTTTCAAAATCCAATCCTTCCATTGAAACTCATTTCCACAATTCTCACATAATTATATTCAAAGAAAAAATTCAGAATTCTAGAAAGGTCTAAGAGACCCACAAAAGGGAACTACTGTGGGTGGGTGACTTGACCAAATGGTTGGAGACCATATGTCGAAAACAATGCCAAAACGTAGAAACTTATTAGGACTGTACCCCATATCCACATGGAATTCCAAGCCTTGCGAGATCATGTACTCCATTAGGCAGAATCCCCTTATCATATACCAACACCAAATAATCAACAAGAAAAAGGACAATAATAAAACCAGACTTCTCGTGGAAACCAGAGGATCAGAACAAGAAAAAGATTGCGACCCTCTTCCCACCCATAACCCTAAATTCCAATAAATCCTACTCCATATACCTTGACATCCCCTTAATAACAAGGGGGCTTTAAAAAATCATGGGAAGAGTCGACCTCCATTGATGCCATTTTGTCATTAACTAGCTTGAGTCAACCCTGAACTGCTCTCCCATGCCAGCACGTGACAAGTCACGAGAGGCGTTCCCAATCCTCCTTGGATAGAAAATAGCACTGAGGACATAAATAGAGTACACAAGGGAATTATTTTACCCAAATATAAACAATCGAAAAAATTGGAAGGAAATAGAATCCCCAAAATACATTTACATAAATATTAAACTAAACATTATTTTTATAATAAACTGAAAGTACAACTAAACCAACAGCTCAACTAACCCAACATGACAACCAACTAAGTCCATGTAACCCAAATGGTCACTCCCCAACAAAAAGATCACATTTCTCCCATGGAGATCGAACACAAGCTAAAACATGCCAAAAACTAAAAATAGAAGTAGACTATTGGTGTGAGTATTAAAACTCAGTATGTTATCCCAATATTCTATTTCCAATGAAATTCTTTTAAAATAAAAGAAACATCAATTTAAAGTTTTAAATACAATATAAAAATGTATTTTTTCCAAATGAAAAACCATGCTATAAAAATATTTCTAGAAAAAAACTAACTTGTTTTATAAAAAATAATGCTAGTAACAATTTTCAAAGAGGTGAAACTTCAAAATGAAAATAATTCTCAATATGGATACGTTAAAGAATCTACTCTTTTAAATAAAACACACACGGAACTAAATTTACCATCCAAAAAAACTATATGTTGATGGTGATTAAAAAATCTCCAATTAGCACAAGTCATATGAACACCCATAGGCACTAGTTAGTTGTGAGCCCCAGGTACCTTGTATCTCGGTGAAGGTAAAAATAATAAATATCAGTTCTCGTGCACACAAGCCACTAGTAGAGAGAATACCCATAACCTAGAGTTATTCCAACTATATTTTCATCATACTTTATTTAGTGTTGTCATCATCAACATTCTATATAAAATAGGGGCCAAACCCACATGATCACCAGCATACTAGTACACGTCCTCCCACCAAGATACATGGGATTCCCTTTAGAGCTCAATCAAGTTGCACGTATTATAAAATACACATTCCAAATTAAAATTCAATTACCATACCATAAACACACAAACAGCCCAAAAACATTCTTCACATTTCATTCACTTAACAATAAACCACATAAATTTTTTATTATTTAATTTCAAAGAGTGCAATGAGGATTTGCCTATAAAACTCAATAAAAACACTCTTTTAAGGATAAAGTTGCAACAAAACCTTACCCAAACATACTGTTTATCCCAATAACATTGATTAAAATCATTTCATGGACCATAATACACTCCCATTTGATGCAACGTGGTATATACATGTAAAACACACATTCTTCATTTTTAGGAAAGGTCAAACAGGCCGTTAAACATTTTTACCAAACCGACATTTTTCAATGCCAAAAAAACCAAATTTAATAAGTATCTGAGAAACCGTAATTTTATGATTCAAAATATTAGTAACCACCTTAAAAATATTCATATTTCTTATCAATTACACAGCTCTTTTTATAAAAGTTCCAAATGGGCCTTCCATTAGTTACACATGTAAAAATACCTTAAAACCAATACACCTTAGTTCTAAAAACTGAAATATGCTTGTAATAAACATAAAGAAACCCCAAAAAAATTATTTTCGTTCTTCCAATATGATTATAAATCAAAACAAGTCATTTTAAACCACACTCAACACATAAAAGCTTATTGGGAAACTTACCGAACACATGGCATGCATTTTTTCAACAAAACAATTATTTTTAAGGACTCAAAAAGGAATAAAAAATAAATAGACTTCCATAAATTTATTCAAGAAACTGAAATATTTAAAAAATACCACAAAAAATGTGTGTAATATAATAAATCATTAGAACAAACATTTAGTGTGCACCATTTTAACAAAACTAAACCACTTTACCAAAAACAAGGTTTTAACCGCAACATAGAACAACAAACAATTTATCCATAGAATAAATTAATATTTATAGAGTTTTAGGATGATTAAAACAACATGAAATATATTTATATTACATAAAAATGTCATGTTCAATGGGAAACGTACCTCAAACCCTTTGTAGAATGGAAACGCCCAACAGGAATCACCCGCTGCGGGTTTATAATCAATAATGTTATAAATAACATCCATAAATGAATATATAAACTATCAAAAATAATCCCAAAAAATAAAATAAAGCCTTTAATGACCCAGGGAGAAGAAATAACCGTTAAATAACAGAAAGAGGAGGAAGAGGGAGGAAAAAAGAGAAACAATCTCACCGTGGAAACTAGAGAACTCTTCGTCTTCCCTTAAATCTGCACTCTTAGAGAAGTGAGAATTACAATAAACTTAGTGGAGGGTATTCATATTTCTTGAAGAAGTATTAGAAACAAATTTTGGTGGAATACAGTATGAAATGAATAATTTTTGGATGAAATTATTTACCTTCTCAAATCTGGATGATTGGAGGATCCTTGAGAATTTTCACCCAAACATGCCCTTGAAATGAGCTCTAATGAGTGAAAATAGATAATGGGGGTGAGGATAGGTATTTTGGATTCGAGTGGTGGGTATAATCACCTAAAATTATGAAACAGTGAATAAGATATATAAGAATCCATTTTTTTAAACTGTAAATGGGCCCATGGGCAGGCCCAATACCTATATAAGTAACTTAAATTCACCATTTATACGTATTCTTAATGGGTCCAAAAGGAAATGGTGGTTTGAATATTTCATGAGAGGAAATTTAAGAAGTGGAATGGGTAAAAAATATTGAATAAGAAAGGAGTTATTAAAAATATTAAATCTGTAAATGGGCCAATGGTTTGTCCCAAATAATGAAGTAACCACCATTTCTCCAAAAACTCTCAAACAAGAAATAGGGAACCCAAATTAGGGTGATTAGAAACAGATTAAACTTAAAAACTCAAAATTCATCTCACCCAATATGCAAGAAAATGTTCAGTATTTCCAACAAACCAGATCAAAAAAAACACATGAAAATCCGGGTGTGACATAGCCTACATGTTGAACTTATTCAAAAACAATATAATATTAATAACATTAGCCACATTTGATAAAATCATGAAAAAATAACCATAAAATGTTTTTTCCTTAAAGGTTATTCCATACCTTTTATTTTTGATCCCCAGTAGTAGTAACCCATAACTACCTCAAAAATAAATGTCTTAAAAAATACAGTTAATTAACATTAAATTTCACAACATATGCCTCAAAATGGGTTCCTATGACATTGAAATTATGATCAAAATTAAAGTTATAAACCCATGATGATATCCATACCACTTAAGAGTACATTCTAATCTCTAAAGTGTCTAGACCATCCTATATTACCAACTATAAGGCCTGGACCATAAACATTACATAATCTTCAGTTATGTAAATAATTTGACCTTATTTCAAATTGATGTTCTTTTTAAGTTTGTAGATTTAGATAATTAGGCCATAACAATTAAAAAATAGAACCAAAAATTACCTTTGGATAGTTACAATCAGTATCCACTTTTTCTAACAAAGGAATCCATTTAAACAATACATGATTTCTTTTTCTTGATTAAAATATTCCCGAATTTTTCCTTTCTCTTACCCATCCTTATAACATATGGAAAAAATTTAAAAAACATTTTATGGGAATAAAAATTTCATTAAGGAATATAAAATATGGAATAAAAATATTAGTCCATGAATATTAAAAACTCAAGAAAACATTTTCTCAAAATCACACCTTCCACACATAAAACAAAAACTCTTTAACATACCTTAGGAAATAATAAGATTCCTAATAAATCCATATAAATCATAAATAATAAAGTTAACTTTAATAATCTGTATCAAACTTATGTTCTATCTTTCACAACTATATGGGGAGTAACCTTCATGGTTATGTTTGGAATACCCCTCATAGTATATTCTCTAAATCTCTTAGGAGAGACTTAATCGTTCAACTCTGTCACATTACCCAATGAAATAGAGTGCTATCATGGGATAAACCACCCTTGGTTTCTCATAGAACTGCCCATATATTTAATAAATTCCCAAGAACCATAAAATAATTATAACACATAAACTAAGTATAAAGGGAAAAGTAACATTTTTACTTTGAAATCACATTTAATATTTACATGCCTCGCACACACATAAATGAAAATACATTATTTTAAAATAAAATGTTAAAAAAGTAACATAAACATAAATAAAAAATTTAGACCTAAAATTAAGAAATTACATTTCATAATTATTTAAATATATAAGACATTCATGGTCAATTAAATAATCAATACCCTTTTAAAACACAATTAATGAATTTTAACATAAATTTTTTGAAACAAAGTGTCAAATACCACAATAAAATATTTTAAATGAATCTAAAAATAAAAACATTCATTCCCATATAAATATTCCCATAAAATTATTTTTAAAACATAGACATTAATGATATTAATTTCGAAGATTAAATCTTTCAAACAATTAAAACAATGTTTTAGATAAAGTGTACATTATAGTTTTGAACATTTAAATTATACGCAGCATGAAAGTAGAAAATTTTACAAGAAAATAAAGATCATTAGTACATATATAATGTGGATAAGTAATTTAAAAGGTTTTATATACACACTTTATAAGGAAATAAACTTGTGTATCATCAACAAATGTCCTAGTGGATGGATATTCAGATAAGGTCCCATAGAGAGATTGTATCATTATATCAAGGATAAATCAATTACATTTTTATGTCTAAAAAATATAAAAACACCCTATAAAGTTGAATATTATTTTAAAAACAATCATATTTCATTCACATATATTCAAGAAAAAACAAATCCAATGTCGTTGATAATTAACTCAATGAATTGAGATTGACTAAAGATTTCCCTTACCCCGAGTCTGACTTGTCATTTTCATTATTTATATTCCTGAAAACTAAACATAGATTAATTAATATGTGATTTAGAACCATTTTTTATTTTATTTTTTATTTTTTATTACTTATTACCATGTTATAGAAATTAATTAATTATTTTACTTCATATCAGACATTTTGTGGATGTTTGGTACATGAGTAAAAAATGAACTTGTTTTAATTATAAATTTTCCATGTAATCAAATTTATATTTTCTATAGAATATTATTAATTTATAAAATGTCATATACATACAGTACATATGTATTTATAATAATCCATAATATTTAAAGATAAAAAATGAAATGAATCGTTCCTGGAGACGGTAGGTCGTACTTACACATGAACGCTACTTTTATTTCTTTGTCATTTTATGGAAATAAAAACAAAATGATACATAGGTATATTATAATTATAGTATAATATTTATGTTATATATTTAATATATGTTCATTAGATCCATTCATTATTCATTCCATGCATGTCGTGAACGAGTCATATCACATTACGGGGGTGGTAGTCCACACTTCCTCAAATGAAATTATCATATTTAAACATTATGAAAATCATAATGGTATGTTGTATATAAAAATTACAGAATTGCAGTGAAAATATAAATATAATATATATCATATATAAATATAGTTCCAAAATTATGTCCACCATGATAGGATGTAGTAAAAAATTGAAAAATCATCGTTTCGTGAGGCAGTTGTCCGTTGAAAAAAGAAACAGCATGTTCTATATTATTTAGATTGCGGTGTTTTTAATTTTATAAATAACCTGTAGCATAACATCATCATATTATATTTAGGATACTTGTTTTTTATAAAATAGTCGAATAAAGAGAGGTTATGGGGTTGGATATGGAAAATTAATGAAAGGATTCTGAGAAAAGATGATACCTCTAAATTAGGTAACTCCTTTTGATTTGATCCAAAAGGCTCATTCAGTTACCTTCTTCCTAAGGTAATGCTTTTAGCATGAATTGAGGGATTTTGAGAGCTTATTTGAGAATAATTTTGGTGATTCAATGGGATTGAGAGGATTGATTAAGTGGGTAGAGTTGTTGAACTTTTATAAGAGGAAGGGGCACTTTAGGAATGTTTTGAAATATTATTTTATTAGAAATTTATTTTAGATTTATAATAGATAAAAATTTATATAATTCAATTATTAGTTGATTATTGGATTATATACTCTCAACCAATATGTTGGATAAATTTTTAGGTTAAAAATTTAACCATATCTTTTGTCTTTAACCCTAAGTTGAATAAATTTACTATTACCATGTCTTCTTGAATATTTACACAATACGATTAATTTAGTTAATATGAAAGGCCAAGAGAACCTAAAATAGATCATTAATGATATCATCAACATTATATAATTCATTTTTCCAAATATTATATTTTTATGAATGTTATATCACATAATGATGTTGTATTTTTTTTAAAACTCATTTGTGTCAATTTTGACACTATTTACTAATTGATTTTTGTTAAAGACATAAAAACTTTATTCATTTGTAAAAACTACATTAAATCAAATATAAAATGTCATAATAATCCCAAAAAATAATATAGGGAATAAAAATTCAAATTACATTTATTTTAATACTTATAATAACATTTATTTTAATCTATTATTAATATGGTAATCACTACATCATTCTTATGTCATGAATAAATTTATTTATATAATTTATAAAAATTATAAATAAAATACCATGATATATAAAATATTTATAGCTTTATAATTAATATTTATAGTTGAAGAGTTCATTTACATACCCCTATATTAAAAAAATTATTAATAGATAAATGTTTATATTATATTTATCTTTACATTAAATTAATTATTATAACATGTCATTATCACATCCAAGTGACTCCATGGGTTCCTAAAGTAGACCCATAGATTATAAGTGTCTGCAATATCTCATAAGGTAGGATTATTACTAGTGTTAGGGTAGTTTTTTATTAGTATAATATTATTTTTAACACTTATTTACCTGAATTACCATTTAACTTTAGAAAATAAAAACAATAATTGAAGTCACCAATCTTAATGCCTAAAAATAGAAGGTACCTACTTAAATATATTAAAAATTATGATTTAAAATATGGATACAATTTTTCTAAATTCAAAACATTAAATATATAATAATTAATTTAAAAATAAATCTCATAGTCAAAATGAGAAAGTAAGTTTTTAAAAAGTAAAAACCATCGAAATATTACCACGTGTTTACATCAAATTACAATGTAAAATAAAATAAAATGTCTATAATTTGATTAAATAATAAAAACATAATACAATTAAACTATAAAACCAATAAAAATTATAAAAAATCTATATAAATAAATGTCATGAAAAAATAATATTGAATTAAAATGAAGTACATTTCAGTAACAATTAAAAATGAATTTTATCATGAAAATAAAAAAAATTCAACAAAAATATTTTTTTATGTCCATATTATAATTAATTATTTTATTTTTCCAAATATATCATATAAAATTAACAAAAAACTAGATTTAAAAATTGTTGTCCATCTGAAGGTGGTAAAACTGCCTTTTAAAAATAATAGTGTGTTGCATGAATAAAATTAAATTTATTCTCAGTTTAATACTCTTAAATTTATTGGATAAATTTAAAAACATTTAAAAAACATTATTAATCATAATATATTATTTTTTTTATTCCCACCCATACAACAACTATGCATTAACAGCTATTTAAAATAATAATTGTATAATTTTTTGGTATAACAAAGTGTTGTGTGCAAAGTAAGATTTTGGGGAAACCCATTATTACCTATTGAGTATGCTATTGGAGGTTCAAAAAAAATTAATGTTAAAGCACTATCTAATTCATAAATATTAATAGATATTAAAAAATTATTCTATAATTACATCGGATATTACCTTTTTTCCTTGGTAACTAGTTTTTTCCCAAGTAATTTATTTTTTATTAATGATATTAAGAAAAAAATGTTACCAAATTAGGGTGTGATGGTCCTAAATTTAATCCCATTACAATATAATTACATTTATTAATAATTAAAAGTTATCTTTTAAATAAAATCTTTAAATATATATGTATATATATTATATTGTAGAAAAATGTTAATATCACCATTAATTGTTCTTATTCTTATTTAAAATTAATTATAAATTAAACGAGTGATGAAATATTTTCAAACTAGTTAAAAATAATATAATAATATTTATATAAAATATATATTTTTCATTTATGAGATAAAATTCACATAAGATCAATAAAACAATTCCCTAAAAATATCCTTTTCACCATTATCAAGGTCATTAAATTTAATCCTAGTATCCATACTATTTTTCCTAAAATAAAATTTACAATATTACATAATATGAACAAGTTGATCTATAATATGAAATACATTTTTTATATTTATTTTCTACAGGTTATGAAAAGATATTTTAAATATAAGCAAATAAATATAATTTTTAGAGTAAAATATTTCTTAGGTTTCCAAAATGAAAATCCTGTATTTTATAAATAAAAATAATAATTTCAAATTATTTATTTTCATTTATAAATAAAACTTTTTATATAAAAAATTGTATCAAATACTTTCAATTCATTATTATACTATAATAATGGAATAAAAGTGGTCTTTTTAGTAAAATTATCATTTTTTATTATTTTCCCAAAAATAAATTATTTAAGAAAAAACTCAAAAATTCCACATAATATAGAATTTTTATTTCCAATCCCAAATTTAATTAATTTTAGTTTAATTCAAATTAAAAAGTTTTATAATTAATATTTTAACTTAAAACATAAAAATACAATTAAAAATTAATTTCATAGGAAAATAACTATTTAAAATTTCAAAATTTCCTATTCTTATTTAAAATAAATAAAAAAATTGATTGATTTTAATGTATTATGATAATAAATAATATATTTTATCTATAATATATTATATTGCTTAAAATAAATTTTATAAAAATGAAATTCAAAAAAAATATATTTTTATTATAAAATCGTCTTATTAGCTATTTAATTACATATATTAAATTTTTTCAATCAATTTGTATTATAAATGAATTTTTTATTTATTTAAAAGTAAAAAATTAAAAATCTATAAAATACATGGGATATATAAATAATTTATTACATTGAATATTACATATTTATATCATCTTAATTTCTACTAAGTTATACCCTCACTGTCTTCATGTAAGACCAAATCATAAGATATTATCTGAAAGAAATCATGGGTGAAATTTCCACTTTCATGGGTCTCATAAAACTTTCCATGAGCTTTAACTTCTATCATATAATTTTTATCACATACTACAATTTTTTGAGTTTGGATTGGGATTTTTCTGGGGAAACCCCTATTGACACCACTTCTATTTCTAGATTTGACATGTGAGCCATATATATATGACTCATACTACTCAATGTCATTGCTTATAACTTTTATATAGTTTTAATATAGTTATTATATCCATTTATTCTTGTTAATTTATTGAATAATTTATAAAAGTGAAAATTAATAATTTAAATTTAAATTTTCACAGTTTTTTTAGTTTGGTGATATGCCTGAAATAATCTATTCCATATAATATTGATTTAAATAAAAATTAATACTACACTTTTTTGGTGTTACAATGTTAACCAACACACATATGATGATCAGAGTACCAACTGATCCCCCAATATCTAGAATGTGGGTGAAATTGTTATTTAAATATCCCACATTCTCACTTTTCTTATGATCCATAGTGTAATTCTATGTTCATGGATTTAATAAATAGTGGCCATGGATGTAGTATGTTGTTTTAGTATGTGAATTTGGTTTTTATGTGTGGCATATGGTAATTATTTGTGTATTTTATAAGCGATGGGATCACCAAGATGTGTGTTTTTAAGATTTATTCTTTATAAAAAAAATATATATTTACCAGTGATAATATATTGGTGGTTTCATAAACTATATCTAAACAATTTTTATAACCTTTTTAGTTATGATTTTAAAGGGTGTTTCTAAATATGGTATTTAGAGATGTACATATTAATACCACTTAAAAATATTATCTTATGATATTTTTTTATAAAAACCACTTCTAAATGATTCTGATCCTCATCCCGCCACCATTCTCTTCCTCCAATAAATCAACAAACCCCCCATCCTTGACACCTAGACATTGATTCCAAATCATGGTCTACACTCCTCATTAACCACCGATATTCACTCCTTCATTTCTACCCTCACCTCAGCAGACATTCTTTTATCATCATGCATCACAATGATCTTTAATCCACCCACAAATCCCCTTATTGTGAGACCTATGTCATCCTCATATCACAACTTATTGTCCCATCTCTAGGATTCACTTTGTTCCCAAAGTCATTTTGTTATCATCCTCTGTCATAGACCTTCACTATTTCTATTTGGTTAATCGTTGTTTTTTTAGTGATAGTAATTTTCTTTTATTTTTTTCATTTCTAGTTTATTTCATTCAATAATTCATTCATAGTCTTATTTTATAATTTAATTGACCATTGATGATAAAATATTATTTAATCGCGGGTGGTTAGTCCTTTGAAAATAAGTAATTCATGAGTGGTTAGCCTTTATGGAACAAGGATATCATGAGTTGAAGGACAAATAACTAATTCATCCTTAATCATATTTTTTCATGATTATATATAATGAATATATTTAAATTAATTATTGTTTTTTTAGTTAATCAATGCTCTATACTATTGGAATATATTGACAATTAATTTTTTTAAGAATGTATCTCAAATATTATTTACATGATAAAAAATGACTAATTATTTAAATTCATATTTTATTAAAATGGTTTAAACATTAAAACATGTATCATTATTTCTTTATTTATACAGAATAATGTATTTATTTTAATATTAATATTTTATTTGATAATATTAAAATATGTTAATTATTTTATACTTGATATTTTTTAATTTTGTTTATTTATAAATGAATTAGAGTCAGCATTTTTAAAAAAATATTCATTTTATTTTAATTTCTTTTTTTTTACATTAATTATAGTGTTTATGTCATCCTTTAATTATTAATTAGAGGATCTTCCATTGGAGGGAGTATAAAATTATGATGGGAGCGGTGATCTCCAAAGATGCGTCGACTTATAATTCCTTGTGACCTTTGATGTAGTGGCAAGATCTCGTGTTATGTAGTGGGATCTAGAGTTATTTTTATGGAGGATTTTTCTAAGTGATATCCATTGATGATGGTAGGTTGGGTTTCAATATGTGGTTTTGCATGTTGATGCTATAGGTTGGCACGCGATATGAAATTGTGGCATTTGATGAAGTACAATGGGGGAACCTATTTTTTACAGTTTAATATCTAGTTTATTGTTTTCTCCACTACCTTGATGGTTTTCTTACCATAAATTTTTGGGAAATATTCTATACTACATTTTATTTGGATTTAGTGTTTTTGAAAAAATAAAATGATCATTGGTTTCTATTCCATTGGGAAACTTGTGTTTTAGAGTTTATAAAATGTAATGGGTTCCCCCTATCAGAATTCAAAATATTTTGTTCTTTTTTCATCTTAATAATGGTGTTATAACCTGACCTGTTATAAAGTTCTCATGTTATTTTAGAATATAATAATGTTTTATTTAATTTTTATATTTTCAATATTTTATTTAGGTTAACAATTATTGGAACCTAAACACCTTTAGGATTATAAAAGTATTGTTCGAATAATCTCACAGATGATAAATTAAATGAATATATAATATTATTTGTGGATAAGAGATAATAATTTTTATAAATATGGTTTATTATTTGAATTAGTGAATCCTTACACGAGTCTATGTTTTTTATGTTGGTAACTAGTATCACATAAGATTCAAATAAGTGGTTTTCTCAATTTATTAACAACTGGATAATGCTTCCAAATAACTAAATAACATAAATTTGAGGTTAATAGATGTGGAACACTCATAATCCCATTATAATTTATTTTTGTAATTATAAATCCAAATATCAGATTTTACAGATTATGTTATTCTAAAATGTATGTTTATTATTTGTTTTTAATAAACAGACATGTTTAACTAATAATTAAAATACTTGATCACTATTATAGTTTCTATTTTAATGATTCATCATGATTGTAATTTGAAAATAATCTAAATATGGAAATTAGAGGCGAAAAGGGGATTTTTGAATATAATATATATTTTCATTCATGGATGATTTTTTGTAAATTTTCTAGTTTATAGTTAAAATTGATACCCTTATATGCTACAATAATTTTTATAGGAAAAAATGTTACACTTTAATATGATTTTTAATTAATGGATGGTTATTTTTGGTGGTGGATTTAAGGGTTTCTTTTTATTTTAAATAAAATACAATTTTTTATTCATATATATTTATATAACAGTATTTTTTTACATGAAAGTGTAGGAAATCAATTATGTATAAATAAAATTTGGATTAATTTTCTTTTGGATCACATCCTTGTTTTTTCAAGAATTTTTAAATGTTTGGGATTCTAAAATTAAAAATTCATCCATTTATGGAACAAAAAATTGTACAGGTAAAAAATGTAAATCCAACCGATGAAGATATATGAAGTATTTGATAACATGGTATTGAAAAAATTTCCTCCTCAACATGTGTGATAGACATTTCATAGTGAATTGTACATTATGAAAAGATTGAGAAGTTATTTTTATCATGATAATGAATAGGTTAATACCCCACTTTCAGATAATCAAATATAGAACATGATATTTGATTCTTTTGACATAATACGGAAACCCCATCTGGATAATAACACATTAGTAGATCCATATATTGATGTTTTAAAAACTAATGAATACTATAGAATGGTAAGATAACTTGATTAAGATGATAAAATATAAATTAATGATGTTTTAAAGGCTAATATAATGGGAAACATGATTAGGGAAACAATTTCTTTTTTGGAATTAGTTGAATATGGAAATAGATAATTATATGAACTTTATTCAACATATTCAAAACTATATATTATATTGAGGTAATGACACATCAATTTCCTACGTAAAATTACATATAAATCAATTTACATGATATTGTAATTTTTTATTTTTTATTTTTTGAAGATAAGATCATTTAATAATTTTATTACATGAAGAAGGTTATTTTCAATATTTTACATAGTTATATGATTATATAAATATAATTAAATTCTTTCATGCTATAAAATAAATTATATTCTCACAAGGAAGAGTGAAAATTATTTTTTACTCCTAGATATAACTTAAAAAATAATTATTATAGTCAAATTCTACTTATTACTACAAAATTAAGAAAAATAAAACTATAGTCATGTTTTCTTGTTACATTACATTAAAACTATGATTGAAAATATTTTTTATTCCCTTTGAAAATATGGAACATATGAAGTGGTAGGCATTTTATAACAAAAATGATGAGTTTCTATAACATCCAACATATAAAAACATGGGAGAACATTGATTTGATACATCCTGATTCATATTCTGACCATTAAAATGATTCTTTCAGAGTATAAGTTAATTGATTTAATAACTTTTTGACATTATTCATGAATTTTATTATAAATAATGTTTTTAAATACCTTATAATTTACCTCCTTGGTTTTGTATGCAACAAATTTCCTTTCTCTTATATATAATTCTTTCTGGAAATAATATTTTTAGAGACATACAATGAATAAATGATTAATATCTATCCAATTATCCAATTATTTTGGGATTTATATAATTATTGTTTAAAAACATATGATGTGTATACCATGAAAATGTTAATAATGCATTATATGTTAATGTAGACCCTCAGTGAATTTCTTGTACTAAGCAATTTCATGATGCAACACACATTGGTTTGTATTGTCCAATTTTTCACATTGATTTTAATCCTCAACAACTGGATTATCAAAAAAAGTGGGTGTTTCTGATTGTATCATTGATTCATTGATACATCTCCTTAATTTAATTTTAAAAAGTCATTATTTAATAGAGAAATAGATTTGATGTTAACGCTAAAGTTATTATAATTATTGGATATATTAAACAATTATCAAATGTTGGTTTAGAGTTTGGAAGAGACTATTGGTTAAATAATGGAGAAACAATACTTAAAACCCTATTTGATACAAATAGTGAAAATAAAAGGGAGAAAAGTTTAATATTTTATTTTCTTCAAAATTGAGAAGTATTTGTTTATCATAATCATGATGTTATAAACATTGAGAAGAATGTGTCTGAAATTTTTTTATATAATACAAAAACAAAATATGAAAATATAATGATCATAGAAATTACTATATGGATTTGAAATCACTTAATATTTGGACTAATATAAGGGAAAATGCTAATTGTTAGTATCCGGTGGAAATTTTATGTAGGGAAACTCAAGATAAAAAATTCCCTTAGAATATTATAAAATATGAGTGTGCATGATGAATATTCAACTAACATTTATGGATTCATTGATTAAATTCATAGAACCTTATATGGATCTAAAATTCATAACATATATATTATTATAGAGAATTTTTAACATTTTGACATGTATATTTTGATATTGAACATAATAATTGTACTATTAATTGACTTTTACACATTCTTCAGACAAGGCTTCTGAGAAATCATAAGCCCAATTGATCTAGTTAAACATTAGAAAAATATTTATCAATTGTATATAATATGTATAAGATATTTATTCTATAATTATTCAATATCATGATTCATTTGAGTTTTTATTTTGTCAAGGATGATAATGATAGAGGACCCATAAATTATCAATGGATATATCCCATTGAAGTAAACTTTATTTTAATTATATTTTGTTTAATGATTTATAATTATCCAATTGAATACTTAATAATTTCGCTAATAAATATATTACATTTTTTCTTTAGGTATCTTGGTCGTTTGAGTCATATGTGAAAAATAATTCTCGACTTGAAAATTCTATTGTAAAAGGCTAACATCCAAAAGATTTATTAACCTACTAGTGGAGGTAATTGAATTTGATTGAAATAATATTCAATCAATTAAGACATTTTTGTGATAATACAATTCATTTTTAAGTCTATATAAAACAATTAATCATTCCAACTATAGTTATATAAGTTGGAAAAACATCCACATATTCATTGATATTGTTGGAGTTAAGACAAACACGTTGATATGTGCTACTACATTACGATATTTTTGGTCCATATATCAAGTAATTGAGTACACAAATGGAAATATGTTTTATGTGATGAACATGAAAGGATACTGAAATAGTAAAAAATGGATAACAAAAAAATAATGAAATGGTTTAAATGTCATGTATGTTCTTAATCTATTACATATTTTGAATATAAATATATTGATAATTATTTAATATAATTAAAAAATAGTTTATATCAATTTTTATAGTTATAAAATGTTGATAATCAAACAAAAATAATATCAGATTTTATGTATTTATCATGGGGTCATATAACACCTCGATAATTTTAAAATAATACTATGTTTGATAGCATATATGGCATTCAACACGGAGTCTAACCAAACCATGAAATATTATTTTTAAATATGACTATTATAAACTAGTCATTAAATTCATGTGTATAAATAGGATAAAATACCTTATAAAATATATATAATGGTCCTGATTAATATATTTTTTTGTTAAATTCTTTGTAAATAATAACTCAATATTTTAGAAAATTCGTTTTATTCTTCAAAAAATACATTTATTCAAAAAAATATTTTTATTTCTGTTTTTGAGTGGATAATATAAAGAATTTATACAAAATATGGAAATTTTATATTATTAAAAAGATATAATTTCTAAAATACTCATTTCAAAATTATATTAGTGTAAATTTTTCAGATTTTTTTGAACATATTGATTTCTAGTGAATAATGAATTAACAAACTTTCATTGGAATCTATATTTTATTTTATTATATATACAGGGAAAAATTATATTATGGAATAGTATTAAGATGTAAATAGTTTTTTATTAATAATAATAAAAAAAATTTCATTGGAATTAATTTTATACTTCAATTTGGTATAAAACATTTTAATGAATAAAAGGTATTTTTTTGATAAATTCTATTTCATCGCACATTACATGTTTAATTTTAAATTAAATTCTACATCTTATATGAATTTAATATTGACTAATGGATTCAATATTTGTAATCAGGTGGTAATTTTTTTTAAATATTTCCCATTAATTTTTACTAATGATAAATACTAATTATAGTAAATATTGTTACCATGATAAATGTGAAATGTGTTAATTTTGGGTAAAAATAATGTTATAAGAACTATAAAACAACCCTAACACAAGAAATAATTTTACTAGATGATTATATTCCAACCATAACAATAAAAATAGTTAATAAATAACCTTTTTCTACCATTTTACCATGATTTTGACCATTTGAATATTTAATGTAAAGAAAAGTCAAAAATTTCATTATCTTTGTTTTATTATCTCAATTTTTTTGAAATAGGGATTAATAGAGGTTCTGTTTTGTTCTAAATAATAATTGTAATATAAATGAATTTCTTTATTATGTTATTTTTTATATAATTTTTATTGATTATTTAATTACCTTAAATGCTTAAGCAACACCGACACGATATATATTAAATAAATGGAGAAATAAAAAAATTGATTTAAAAAAATAAAAATTAAATTAATATAAATAAATTAATATTTTTCCAGAACTTTTTAAATTTATATAATTTGTTAGGGAATTTATAATTTATTATTTTTAAATTCCATTATTTTCTTGATGTTATTAATGCCAAAGAAAATGAATAGTTCTAAAATTGACATTAATGATATTTTATAATAAATAATATTTTAAAAAACTATAATTTATCAAAAATATATATTCATCCAAAAAATTTTGATATGGTTCATAATATCATTCATGTTATTTTTATGGTCCAATTTTCATTCTATAGTAACATTCAGGACACCAAATGAATAAAAAACATTAATACAGTGGTAATTGTCAAAAAGAGCTAACGCAAGTTAAAATAAAAACAATACAAGTAAAAACATAATCTGAACTTGTAGAAAAATATTTTATTAGAGTATTTAAAATCATCATTATATTATAATTTTATAATTTCAACTTTTATCCATTTGAAAATGATAATTAATTTAATCTAATTTAATACTTTAAGAAAATCCAAGAGTGCCCCTCCCCTCTCTTATAAAACTGCACGCCCTATCCTCTTTTAAACACACCTAAAAACATTTTGGTTGTAAAAATATCTTCCCAAATATATTTATTACACCCATACCCATTTTCTAGAGGATTTGGGGTCATTAGAAACCCATCCTAAGAAATATCTTGGTGTAATCAATAAGAGATTGTCTAAAGGAGAGGTAATCTTTTAAACCAACAATTTTTTTATTTATTCATTGAACTTCATAAAATCATATTAAAGCATGATTAAAAAATAAAACTAGTATATTAGATATATTTATTGGTTATATTTTAAATTTTATAACTTATATCTATCTCTTGCTTCCATCAAATGGGGAAAACCAAAATTCATTATATAGTGGACAACCGCCATGCGAGCCAATGTAATTTGTTTTTTATAAACACCTTTCACAGCTGGGTATAATGTTGAATTTAATGTTTATATATGATATTAACAACATACTTAACAGTCTATAATGATAATATATCATCTAATTTCATACATTTTCATTCATTGAAAAATGGTAGCGTCGTTCGTGCATATGTGTGGACTACCACCTCCATGAAATGATGTGATTAGTCTTTCATAACCACACTACATGGATAATATATAAATATAAATGTTTTAAATAAATTATATTGTATTTATTTTATAATTAAAATTATTTAAAGATAAAATAATAATTACCTTTTTACATCATGATCATTGAAAAATAGTAACATAACTCATTCATACGTACAACCTGTGACCTCTATGAATATAACATAGATCATTTTTCATATGCATATATAATGGTTCGATTTAAAATTATAATTTATGTATAAAAATGTAAATTATTCAATTATTATTATTATATATGTGGTGTAACAATGAAAACATTGAACATAGTCAACAAACTGAAGTAATTTTTTCCATGTGACCCAAATATCATCAAAACATCCAATGTCGAATTAATTGATTAAGTAATTGTATATTAAATCCCATTAAATAAAAAAATGGATAATTAAATTGAAGAAATTTCATATGAATAAAAATAATTAACATAATTTTTTTATTCAGTAATACAATGAACATAGGTTATGAGTCATACTAGATATAAGAGACAATTTACCTTAAAACCCACATTTTAAATGTTTTAAATATTTGTTTTCTAAAACAATCCCTTCCATGTTAATATTATTAAAATTGGTTTTTTGATGTATTTATATGGAAATTAATTAATTATAAAAGTAAATTTTAGTTATTTTTTTAATTTCATTCTATGGTTTTCAAAATTAATATTTTTATGTATTTTATACCAAATGTTTAGCAAAAAAAAGTCGAATGGAATGTTCTATTTTACGTTATATGACATCAAAAGAATTTTTTTCACCCATAACCATTATATTATGTTTTTTATGAATATGTGAGATTATATTTTTTTATTCAAAGAAAACATCTCTTTTCCTATTTTCATGGAATTTTAGTTTTGAAAATTGGTTTTTTAAAGGAATGGTATAAATAAATATCTAAAAATGTATTAATTGTGCGTCAAAAAAGATAATTTTATGAGCTTATTATGGAAATGAAATATTTTATATATTTGAACGATGTAATGGAATTTGAACATTTTTTATGATTAGATGATCAAGGTATATCTCTCCAATGCATTGGATAATGAATATATTCTATAGAGAAATATTTTGGAATTTGGTCATATGGTTATTTTCATTATATGGGTAAATTTAAGGGCTCTATGAAGATGATTTCCCAAGTAACCTACCCTAATTTTATATTATTATTTATTATTTTTCATGGAAATCATTTTATTTCAAAATATAACTAATTGTAATTTAAATTAAATAAATGATAATACACTTTGGGGTAATAATATATATTTTTAAAAATGTTTTTTCATGGTGTATCATGTTTACTAATAGAAAATTATGTTTCTGTTTTTCCTTTATTATTTTTTATAATATTTTTTATGTTTGACTTTTGTAAGTAATGATGATTTCATGTGTAATTAAATTACTTTTTTGTAGCACAATGTTTATTATATTGTTGGAAACTCTTTTTATGATTCCATATTTTGAAAATATACTACTTGTTTTCCTATTTTCTTTTTATGAACCTTAAATAGTTTTTTTTTTGAAAATCCCAAATTTAAAAATAATCATGTTTTTAATGATAGATATGGAAAAAAAAGTCATGTTAAAAGTAATGAATATTTTTAATGAAAAGAAAATGAGTTTATTTTTAAATGTTATATATTTTGGGAGAAATTGATACTGAGTAGAACTGTCAACTTTTTAATATATGGGATACACTTTTTATATTTATGGACTAATTATATGGAATTATAAACAATGAAAATCCTTGGGTATTTAAGAAAAAACCTCTCTAAAGAAACTAGATTATGGAATGTGTATGGTCAGGTACTTAAATTTTTTTTCTGAGAATAATTTTTATTTCAATTTGGATGTAATTATGTTTTTATGTGAGATTAACATATTATTTATAAATACCATAATTTGTTAATAATTATAAAGTTCGTAATAAGTTTAAATGTTCTTAAAAATTTTATGTTATAAGTGATAATATTTTAAACAAATTAATGATATTTTGGAAGATTTTTTATTAGTTTGAGTTATATGTAACCCTTGGGTTAAATGTGAAAGATTATTTTAGAAGAATGTTGATAAATATTTAGGGAATTATGTAGATTGGTATGATATAACCTTTGAGGATATAACATTCTTTAATTTTGAAGTTATTATTTGTATTTTTATGGATTTTAAGGATAAATTATTATTGAATTTCGTTTGGTATTTTCATTACAATGTTAATATTCATTTTGACAATAAACAATTAATTTAATGTGTTAATTATGTTCATTTATACAAATTAAATATCATTTATCAACATAAAATGAAAAATATCTCACACAACCTTTTTGTCCCTTATAGATTACTTAATCATCACTATCATGGAAAATCGTATTCCAAAGGTTTTCAAATATTTTAAATCATCCAAATCACCAAAAAATAGTTTGATCTATCAAACACTATTTCATTTTTCGAGAATTGCTAGGGATCTTGGTATTTCTATTATTTGATTTCACAATATTGACTCATCCATCTCATTATGATTTGGAAATACCATCAAGGACATGACAATTCCTCTTCTAGAGTTGTGGACTACATGATGAATGATAAATAGGACATCTACAGCATAAAATAGGACACTAATGTTTTGATTTATAGAATGAATTATTGTATTATGTTTTATTTATGAATCATGGTTGACCTCATATTGATGAACCATAAGGATATATTTCATATCATTGATTTATAAAAGCAATGTATTATGGAATAATATAACATATCATCATTAAAGGTTTAAAATAAAAGTGTAATGCAGGATATTTTTATCAATTATCTTTAATAATATTCTAAAAATTTTGGGAATCATAAAACACATAAGGATTATTCAATAGTAGGTTTTGTATTCAAAATTTGAAAACATACCTTGGATGGATTCAATACATTTGAAAATGGGTGTAAAAGAGGAGATACTTCTTTGATACATTTATTTAAGCACATGTGATAAAGAGATATATAATCCTTTGGGTTAATATTTATTTATATTAAAAAAGTGATATTTAATCAATATTATTTGATTTTGTGAAAAAATGAGTAGAAAAGAAATCCTTAGAGGTAAAAAAGTGATTTGATGATTAATTAAGTTTTTGAGGATGTTAATCATATTTTTGGGAACATTATAGTAATTATATTGATATAGTTCTAGTAAAAAAATAAGCATGTCACATCAATCGAGGTCGCAAATCTTAACCCCATGAAAGAAGGGTGACTGGGTTGAAACACCTATGATTGGACAATGATATTTATTGGTTACTGTGACATTGTTTTTTTAAAAAAATTTATATATAATAATAAATTTTATATTTTTAACATATTATTTATCATATAACTAGCAATGGGATTAAAAATGGATGTTGTGATTAAGTGAATTGTGTTATTTTAGAATATTGTTATAATTTTTGGGGACATTATATGAAATTTTGGGATTTTATTAGAAAAATAAAGGTAAAATTATATTTTTGGAAGAATATATGATTTTAATTTTTCTTTATGGTGATTCAATTAATTTATGTAAATGATTATCATATCTCTAATATTATATAATTATGGAATATTCATTTTTGGTATGGTACTTTAAGAGTGATTGATGTTATTTAGAGATAAATATTAAATTTTTCATGGAATTATATGTACCCAAATCATTATAATATCTTGGTTTCAATATTATTAAGAATTATTTTTAGGATAATTAAGGATATTTATTTATAGTATTATTTAGTTTGAAATTTGGGTATTGTTGTTGAATTATGGAGTTCAATATGTTCTTTCTTTATAAAATGTTTTATTAGTTTTTTGAATTATCTTTTTCCTTGATAACTATTATAGTTTTGGTTAATATATAAAGGCAAGATGAATATATTGTTATCCATTTTTGATTTATTTAATCCATTAGAATTTTATTTTAGTGATTCATAAATAAAAACGTCATCTTGAATACTCCTCATTTCATGAAAAATATGAGATTATGGTAGAGATTCATTAAAGGATGAAATTATACTTATCAAGTATATATTCCTTATATTCTTAGTCTTGATGATAAGTAATTCCACAAATCTACAAAATTAATCTTCAAAAGAAAATGTTATCCTATTACCTTCATTTTTTATGAATCGATGGTCCTTTTCTAAATATCCATGGTTTATGGATGTGTAGTAGTCAATTTTATCAAGATCATTCACTTTCAGGTGATCAATGATATTTATCTGTCTTTATATGTAAATATAAATTATTGTTATCTTCCTTGTCCAAATTTTTACTTCTAAAAAATTTCTTCCTATTTTAAAACTAGTTAGGTGTTATTTTATATGACCTTTATATTTTCGTTTCATTATTTTAAAGAAAAGGTTTTATTAACCCTATTTAAGATGTGTACTTTCAAAAAAGGTGAATTTCAAATATAAAAACATTAATAATCAAGCTCATGTAAAAATTAAGGAACACAATTTAATAATGGGATATAGTATGAATCAGTGATACTTTAAAAATAATACTATGTTCAATATCATATAAGACACACAACATTGAGTTTAAATAAAAAATAAAATGTTATTTTTTAAATATGATCATTATAACATAGCACATAAATTTGAGATTAATAATATAATTAGTTACCTTATAAAGTGTTTATAAATATCCCTCTCAATTAAAATATGTTGGTAAATTCTTAGTAAATAATTACGCAATTGTTTCTTAATGTTATTTTATGTCTGAAAATACATTTTCCTTAAAAGTGAATTTTATTAATCTTTTTGACTAGATAATATAACAAAATTATACCACATTCAGAAATTTTAATTGATTAAAATGATATAATTTATTAAATTATCAAGTAGAAATTATCTTATATTTATTTTTTGGGATTTTTCTAACAATATTGATTCTAATATGAATAGTGAAAAAATAATAATTTTTATTGGAAATTGTATTTTATTTTCAGGTATTTAAAACTTAAAATTCTATTTTATAATTTCATTATAATATAATTATTTCATTTTGATTAATGAAAATAAAAAAGGAATTTTTTTGGGATAACATTATCATCAAATTTTACAGGTTTAATTTTAAATTAAATTCTAACACTTTAGTGAATATAATCTTAAAATTGGGATACTATATTTAGAATCATGTGGTGGAAATTTGGTAAATAAGGATGTTTTATTTTAATAAATTATTAATAGTGATCATACTAATTTTTTGTTACCATAATAAAGGTAAAATAGGTTAATTAAAGGTAAACATAAAGTTATAGGGATTAAAAAAATACTCTGAACACTTTATAGAATATTATTTTTTAGGTTTTTTCATCCATAACGTTAAAAAATTAGAATATATGATATTTATTTACATTTTTTCTTAGATTTTAACCTTTATAATTTTATGTGTAAACAAAAGTAAAAAAATGTCCACATCTTTATTTCATTATATCAAAATTCTTGACATAGGGATAAATATAGGACATAAACCCTCAATTTGAGTCAGAATCCTTTTCCATACATGGAGAAACGCATGAGGTCATGTAACATTTCTTCTAATACCCATTGAAAGTGGTCAGGATTTTACACATAACTTATAAAAACCATAAACATAATATGTTATGATTTCATTAAATAGTATATATAAATTATAAGATGAATTAGAGTAATTTGAAATCTATTACCCAAGGCATTACCGTGGTTATTATCTCAAATAGATGGTTAATGGTTATGGAATAATATAATAACCTGTAAATAGAATACCTTGAGGAAGTTAAAATCTAACTATTTTAAATCACATAAAAACTAACATGTATATATATATATATGAATTAAAAGGTATTAATTATTAAAAAATATTCATGTTTTTATTCCAAATTATTTATTTATGGAAAATATTTTATTTATCGGTTTTTTGAGATTTCATCGCTTATAATCACTTAATATTTTTGGAATGTATTTGATATTAATTTTCCATTAACTAATTTAAAAAATTGATCAAATAGTAAGAAGTAGGAAAATTGGTGACGAGCAACATTACCTATCTGTAGAATGTGAAGGTATGGGGCAATGAGGTTGGTAAACAGATAGATAAATTTTTTATTACTTATTAAATTAACTTTTTAAAATTTTAATATTTTATTGAATTTTTATATAATGTTTTTTTATATCTAAATCTAGAAGTTGTTTTTCTAGTTATGTTATAATTTCTAGATAATATATTTTTTATATGTATTTGTATGGGTGAGATATATTAGGGGTGATTGGGCATTTATTTTTTTATGTTATACTATATTTAGTAGTTTTTTAAAACATCACTAAATCTGGTACATTGGGATCAACCATTATGGTATTTTCTAAATAGCCACTAAATATGGTATAATTTTTATTTGTTGTTAAGTAATCCACCACTAAATATGTGAAAATTTTAGTAATTGTTTATTTAACCACTGGTAAACTAGTACAATAATCAGGAATTTGTTTTTAAATAAGTAAATAAAAAATATAAGGGATCAATTATTGATTGAAAGCATAATATAAGATTTTCCAAAGTAGTGTGAAATGATTTAACGGTGGTATTAACCACTAATAAACTAACAAACCCCATCACTAAGAGCATATTTTTTTGAAGTGGTGGGTAACGAAAGTATTGGGAAGTGGATGTAGTGTACCACTATTATTATATTTTCATGATTGGTATATGTATATTATATATGGGTTTGGGAATTGATCATGGGGTGAAATTTTTTAGTATATATACTAGGATAATATATGATTAATTTTCCATATTTAATCACAAGTGATTTATTATTTATTTTCCATGTTAACCAAGAAGTATATATGGAGAAACCTATTTTATATACATGTATTCTCACCCAGACATTTATATACTATTCAATATATTTATGGGGTGTATTTCGAAAATGGGAAACACCTTAATATCTCATGTAATTTTAGATATATATTATTAAAATAGTTACAAGTATTTTAGTGATAATTATAATTTGCTATTATCCTTTATGTTATTATTGTTATATTACCTTATGTAAAACCGCAAAAATTCTAAAAGTGTAACTTGTATTCAATAGTGTATATGAAACAAGACACAAAAACTCATAAGGTAATATAATATCCCTAGTAATTATTTTAAATTTATTATTTTAAATAAATTCAATATAATAGCTTTTCATTCACATGATATCGAGTTAGTGTGGAACATAGGCAACAACAAGTTTCTTTAATGGTATATGCTACATGAAAGACTTAGTTTTATAGAATAATAAACTATTTTCCAAATAATTTGATTTAATAAGATATAAAACATCCATTCTGGATAGTATTAACTAAATTATGAAATTATATAGTTTACACAACTAATTCATTGGTTATAACATAATAAGATATGAATAATTGAACCAATTGAATATGAAAACAATATTTTTATAGAAAGTTATTTTTATCCCCACAGAGATATTTACACTAATAAATTAAATTAATTACAATTACTATGTTATATTAATGACATATATATATTATTTTCAATATAATATTTTTTATATTACTCCAATAGACTTGTTAATCATAATATAAGAACAAACTCAATTTTACACAAAAAATACTATATTTTTATGAAGGGATTTTTACTACCTTTTAATAAAGAGCATATATTAAATTCACTTGTTTAAATAGTTTTATCTTATATATAAATATATAAACATAAGATTTTAATTAAAAACATAATAAATAGGTTAGGGTAAATGTTTCAGTATTTTTTTGTGAATTATCATTTTATATCGAAAAATAATAAATACTAAATTTTATTCAAAATTACATTTTCATCTAATTTTTTTTAAAGTTAATTCATAATTTAAATTTGTTTTGGAGTTTAATTAGATAATAATTTTATAATTTATTTTTATTTAAGTCATTGGAATCAATTTCATACTAAAATCATTTATAAAAACATTGCGAATATTCTGATGTTTTCCATTAAAAACCATCCTTATTGTCTCATCTACATGATTAAATTTAAATTAATTTCTAGAACTTCTGTGATTGGAATTTTCAAAAATTGATTTCATATTTGGAATAATATTACTTTATAATGTCTAATAAGATCAAATTAGTTTTTGGCCTAAAATATTAGTGAATGTAATTAAAATTTATTTCAACGATTAAGGTAAAATTAAACTTAATTTGGGACTGAAAATTAATCTCAAGGGCCCAAATGTCCAAGACACTTGTCAAAAATACATTGGATGGCCATATTTAAACCTTACCCCCACTTTTATCAAATATTTACATTTATTGGAGCCACATTAAATGCAAAAAACGTTAAAGTAATACCATTGTCACTATATTACAAGAGTATCAAGAATCCACTATAAAAAGATCTCCTCTCCTGCCACTTACTCACACCTTTCACGACCCCCTCCCCACAAAATGTACACCTCCTAGGACACCAATTTGATAAGGGATATAATGACCCTGAGTCTCACCTCCACTAGGCCCCAGGTTGGTGACAAGCACCGAGAGTATAATAAACACACAAATGGGAGGCATTACCCTCTAAGATAACATATACAGAAGAGGGAGATAAGATAGACCCCAACCAAATCCAACTCAAATGGAAATATAAAAGAAATCCAAAGTACACATATTTAATGTCATGAAAAACTAATACAACTGAAATAGGAAAACTATAAGTACCCAAAAGAAAGTAAAAAAACAGCAGCGACCACGAAGCTCGAACAACTCCTACAACCCCAAGCTAGTAAAAACCAGCTTGATATCCAACCTTTTCAAAGTGACCTGAGAAAACAGTTTATATAGACATTGGGTGAGTATAACAGTATACTCAGTTGAATCCTCCCCAAACACTTTCGGGAAAAATTAAGGAAAACATGCAAAAGAACAATGAACAACAAGTAAAACTAACTCATCGCCTAAACAGGTATACTAAGTTCCCAACCACACCATGGATACTCACACCAAGTAATGAAAATAATATTATATAATATAATAAATAATATCAAGGGTACTCCACTACTTCTTCCCCACTAGTTCGCTACAAATCCCCAACAGCAAACGTCCTAAACATCTCCCTCCAAAAAGGCTTCTTGCAGACACCTGGGTGAAGCACCATAACATGCACCTCATGTAACAAACCCACCATGTCAACACAATAAAGTAACATGGTAGTTTCTGGGATCTACCATATCTCACATCACATTTATCAAATGCCGGGCATTATACCTCATGCCATTACATCCCTCACACTGAGTAAGAATCCTCAAGTTGTCACAACCTATACATGTTACACCTATAGTAGTCCATAAGATACTATATCCAGAATATGTGTGTGTGAATAACCACAAGACATTACAGACCTCTACACACAAACATGTGAAAAAATAATTGATGTGCCTACTAGCACAAGTAACTACCAAGAGAATAGTGAAGGGCCAAAGGGGGTAGTAATCCATCCATACCCCCACCAAAATGTTGGGGAAAACACCCCCAAGGATGAAAATTCTTGTGGTGTCAGTTCCCCTAACTGACGAGGCAGAGTAGCGTATCAAAACAAAAAAACATTAGAATATACTATAACTCACAACTACACTATGGGCATAGCCTAGTCTTAGACTCAACTATAGCTAACATCTCTCAGAATCCTAATAGCCACTTCTAAGACTAGGTATCCTATAAGAACACAACCATTTAAAATGATTATTACATTACTTCATTCCCTTTTCATCAGTTCCACTTTTTGTTAATTAATTATTTAAACATTCATTATACATTAACAATTCCACTTTAAATTTCATTATCATCAAACCCAAAGTTTGTTGTCCCTTCAAAATTTTAACATCAACATTGCATCAAAGTAAGCTCTAACCCCATGGGTTAACATCATTTATTCAATTATTTATTTAGAGAATTACCTTCCCATATTCCTAGGCATTCTAGAAAACCATTCTACGCTACTAAACATAAGGGGGGAACATGGTGGGTAGATGAACTACCCATCGGGTCATTACAACGTACAGAAAGAGGGTAGACACATCCTCCCTTGAGAAGCTAAACCCAGAAAGCATGTGGAAATCCCCGTGTATCTTCACCGATTTCAGAAGAAGGGTAATCAAGACCAGGTCCTTGAGTAGTGGGGAATGTAAATCAGATAAACAACCAAAAAGAATTAATAATAATCCAAACATTTACATCCAACACATTTCATCATCCCTAGTGTCCTCCCAAACAACCACATGCCTAAACTGATGCATCTCACCACTCTATGCATCAATTGATGCAATAACCAGTAGGCCTCTCTACCCCCACATGTCATAATAGCCATCCATGCTCACATTAGAACAAAAATAGCAGCAAAACAAACATCATATCAATTGGTCTCTTAGCCCTTAAACAAGCAAGACATTAACATAGAACCCTACATGGAATTATCATTTACCAAACAAAAAAACCTTTAATCCATCTTTGATTAACTGATTTATTATTATTAAGTTCCAAATTCGCAAAACCTAACTATTATGCTATCAAAAATAATTAAAAATACATACTACACCAATTTGATTAAGATAAATTTACAAAAAGATAAGCTAGATTCATTTACTTGCCTCTTTATCATTATCCAAACAATTATCAATTAATTTCGGCTTTATGTTCTTTACCAATATCCATCAAGAACAAAAATCTAAACAAATAAAGAAATGATATCATGATGTCTATAAAAACAAGATAAAATAACATACGATCGATGACATCTTATTTATCTAGTTAAATTATTTATTATGTTAATTCCATTATGATCTATTGGTATAAAATATGCTAACTATATTGTTTCACGTAAAATAAAAGATAAGCAACGAATTCCTTACCTCAAAGGGTTCTTGTCGTTCTTTATACAAGAATGATCCACCCAAAAGAGCATGATCGCCTCCTCCTGTGACAACTGTATCCACCTGAGGATGTTGTGGTATGACTACACCAACCAAAACCCCAGAAAACTCCATTAGAAGTATTGAGATAACATACCATAATAGTTAAAGGAGAAACTGAAGGAGATGAACCCAAAATAATGACAATAGAACATACCGTATATCGAAGATCAATCTATACTGCTTGGTTGCACCAAAAAACGGGGAACCAATCTGTGGAGGAATGTTTGGTCGCACCACTCTTATTTAATGGAATGGAATGTTTGAGAATCTCACACCCAAGAACAAGGAGGAATATCTGGGGAGGAAGATATTTCATCCCTTTAGAATATTTAAAGAAGTTCTGGTTTAAGATAAGCTGGATTTCCCATTAAAAGTGGATCACATTAAACCGCATTGTTTGACCAAGTAAAGGCATCTCGGGACTTAGGAAAATTACTATATGAGTTATGATATTTAATTTGGACAAAAATCCCTTAAAACAAGGCCTTAAATTCATTTTACGTCAATTAAAATGGAAAAGGGTAAAAACCATATGAAGATGGAAATAATGTTCAAGATCCTATAAGCATTGTACACCTTACCGATCCTGGAAACACTGTACACAATTTTGGAAACATTGTAAACTCACCGATCCTGGAAACATTGTTCACAAAATGACTTACTGATCATGGACTCGCCGATCTTAGAAAAATTGTTCATAGAATTAACATTGATCCTGGACTCACTGATCCTAGAAACATTATTCATAGAATGAATCATTGATCCAGGCTCACCGATCCTAGACTCACCGATCCTGGAAACACTATTCACAAATTGACTCACCGATTGAACTGTTCTCATTAGTCTCACCAACAGAACTATTCTCATCGGCCTCATCAATATAAATAATGACATCTGTCTCACCGATGGAACTCTTCAAATCGGTCTGACTGATTGAAAAATTCATATCGGTCTCAACGAATGAACTATTCACATCAGTCTCACTGATGGAACTGTTCACCTCAGTCTCACCGATGGAACTATTCACATCAGTCTCACTGTTGAAACTATTTGCAGAATTGGGAAAATTGGAAAAGTGTTGGGGATAAGTCACCTCGACCACCAAAACACCTCAAACACTAGATTTTCGTAGAATAATGGGCCAGATATGTCCATGCCATTACATCAGATTCCTCCCAAAACATTTTTATCCTTAAGAATTCAAAACCAACCTAAAAAGGGAATAAAAAAATAAGTCTGAACAACCACCCATTGATATACCACTCAAATGAGAGCAAGCCAAAAGAAGGAACCAAATAAAGCCATCTCATAAACATGAAAGGTCTATAACCACAATGTGGACATCGTTACCTGAAAAGTGTAAAACATCAAACAACTCTGGGTACTGAGTACGTATCTGTGACTCACATTCCTAGGTACTCTCCTCCATGGAATAGTGTCTCCACAAGAAATGAACCAAGCAGATATAATTCCCATGTAACACCTTCTCATAGCGGCATTGGATCTCCACAGTCCACTCCTCAAAGGTCACACCATCATCAACATCAAACTCTCTCCAATCGATGACATGTGATTCGTCATGAAGATAATGACAGAGTTATGATATATGGAAAACATTGTGTTTCTGGATCATCTACGAGGGAAGTTCTATTTGATACGCCATAGCTCGAACATGGGCTAACACCTTGAAATTCCCAACAAACCAGGGAGAAAGCTTACTCCCACGACCAAACCATTACTACCCAGGATGGGGAGTCACCTTCTGAAACCTGTGATCCCCAACATCAAACACTAAGGCTTTATTCCTTTGATATGCATATGATTTATAATGATCATGTGTTGTTTTAATCTTCTCATTAATCACCTGAACCATCTCTGTTGTATTTTTTACTAGTTTCAATCTGAGAATTATTGACTCTATGACCCTAGTCGACCACAACAGAGAACGGCATGGTAATCCATACAAGGCATCAAACAGAGCCATACCGATGGTGGAGTGAAAACTATTATTGTTATCAAACTCCACCAAGGTTATGTTCCTCATCCATGAACCAAAAAAATCTAGGACACCGGAGCATAACATGTCTTCAAGAGTCTGTATAGTCCACTCTGTCTGATCATTCGTCTGAAGATGAAAAATCAATCTTAAGGCATAGTTGGAAACATAAAGAATTCTGGAGACCTCTCCACAACCTGGAGGTGAAACGAGGATCTCAATTATAAATGATCATCCTTGGGACTCCATGAAGTCTCACCACCTTCTCTAGATACTTACTTGAAAAAACTTCAACTTAACTCTACTCCGTGATCGCTATGAAGTGGGCCAATTTTGTTAGACAATCTACTACCACCCAAATATCATCATGTACTCCATGAGGTCAAGCTAAACTAGTAACAAAGTCTATTGAGATTTCATCCCAATTCCACATAGGAAAATCAAATGTATAGAGAAAACCACCAGTGACACGGTGATCAACCTTCACCTTTTGGAAAACAAAACATCGAGACACAAACATTTCAACTACAAGATTTAGCCTAGGCCACCAAAACTACAATTTCAAGGATCGGTACATCTTTTTCACTCCAGGATGAACTACAAAAGGAGAACTATAGAACTCTCTGTGTACTGTCTCGTGCATCATTAAAGGAACAAAAATCCTTCTGTGATACAACACTCGATGTTGTTCATCCGCAGACCAACCACTACGGGCTTCAACACAAACAACTCAGTCTCTCCTGACCTCCACCTCAAGATCCCCCAATTGGGACTATTCTACAAACAACACCAGAGATGACTACACCTTCATCTGAAGAATAAAAATTCTACCCCTAACTTCTCCCATATCAAGATGTAATGATAATATTTCTTTTACTTCTCTCCGGAAGTCACCAGATTCATGCACTGTGTCACTACATAACTTTTGACTCGGCTCATCTGCTACAACATTCCCCTTTCAAGGTGTATATGATATTTCGAAGTCGTATTCTTGTAAGAAATCCATCCCCCAATGTTGTCATAGGTTTAAGTCATGATGGGAGATAACATACCATAAGATCTTAGGATCAGTGAAAAGCACAAAGCGCTCACCAATGAGGTAATGTCCCCACAAATTCGGATTAAACACCATGGCTGCCAACTCAAGATAATAGGTGACATAGTTACATTCATGTGGACATAACTTCCGAGACCCATAAGAAACAACTGAACTCTTCTACATAAGAACACACCCTTACCCCATATGAAAAGCATCGCAGAAAACATAAAAAAATACCTATGCTAGAAGATAATGAACTAGAGCACTTAATAAATTCTCCATTATATACTAAAAAGCTGCCTGACACTGATCAGTCCATTTGAACACCAGATCCTTCTTGGTCAAAGATGTCAGAGGAGTTGCAACTCGAGATAAATTGGTTATGAATCACCTGTAGTAGCCTGCGAGACCAAAGAATATTTGCACCTCTAACACTATTTTGGGGGATACCCAAGACACAATAGCTTCTATCTTTGATGGTTCCATAGCTACTCCCTTTTGGGAAACAAAATTCCCCAAGAAACATACTTCTTGAGGCCAGAACTAACAGGTCGATAACTTCTCAAACAGCTGATGTTGATGAAGAACTCCCAAAATATCATTTATATTCTCTGTATTCTCCTCCCTAGATGTGGAGTACACAAGGTCTTCATCAATGAAAACCACCACGAACATGTCCAAGGCCTCATGAAACATATCATTCATCAATCCCATGAACATAGCTGGAATATTCATCATGCCGAATAGAATTTCAATGAACTAATAATGCCTATGACGACAATGGAAAGCAACCTTCAGTTTATCCTCAGCCTCCACATACATCTGATGATATCATAACTGCAATTCGATCAGTGAGAACCAAATTTTACCCTTCATTTGATCGAATAAATCATCAATACATGGAAGAGGATAGTGATTCTTCACTATCACTTTGTTTAAGTGACGATAATCAACACACAACCGCAAACTACTGTCATCCTTCTTCATGGAAAAAACTGGTGCACCCCATGGTGACACACTCAGCTAAAGAAAACCCCACTGTAATAGACCATCTTGCTATATTTGTAGATATCTTAACACATAAGGGGACATTATAATGGATACATAGATATAAGAGATGCTCCTGGTTATAGGTTGATCCCAAACTCTATCTCTCATAGAGGGGGGGGGGTGTTGTTATGCCCTCTTATAGAAAGACATCTAGGTACACTTCTATGACCCTGGGAAACGATAACTACTGAACCACTAAAGAACTAAACATCATCTCAGCAATCATGTATGTTAACGATGGAACACGCCTCTGACCCGTCTGAGGGTCGCGCTCACCCACAAACACCACTGTCTCTCCATCCACATCGAAGAACCCAACCTACCTCCTAAAACAATCCATGATACCCTACACTGAATGTAATCAAACCATGATGTGGATGACATATTATTATTGTATTAGTAAACATAAGAAATCTCCCCAAGATTGGTGCTACCCCAACACTAGATCATAGTCTCTATATACCTATAACATGTCAGCTCGACATTCAACTGGCGTAGTCAATGCCAAGGGCACTATAATCCTTTCTACCTCAAGTCCCAAATCAAGTACAAAGTTAGGTGATATAGAGGACTTTGTTTCTCTTGAATCAAACAAGCCATACACCAAGGTAGAAAACATGTAAAGCGTACCTCGAACAAAGTTTGGCTTGCCTAGTGCTGGAAATGCTAAAGCATGAAGCTGACCACGACCTCCTTCATGGACTCTCTGACCCTAATGAAAACCACCACCACAGGCTCGCTTTTCTCTCTGAGGATGGGGAAAATCATGGGGTCGTCCTCTGCCTACCCCGTCTTCCCACTATTGATCTAAAGCTGGTGAAACTAGCTGTTGCTGCCATGGCTGGATCTGCCTCAATGGAGGATTGTGGAGTGGATCACCTAGTGCATGATGATAACTCTGAAAGGTCAGGCACTCTAACTACTGATAACCTCAACCACCATAAGAAAAAAATGATACAGATCCCTTGGTATAGTCCTGAGAGCTGCTACCGTCGGAGAAACAAGATGATGAAGGCTAGGAAATACCCCCAAATGAATGAAAACTCTTCTACACAGAAAACTAAGAACCCCGAACAACATCTCTTCTTCATGAGTAATAATGATGACTCCTATCTCATGATGATCTGGTTCTTTCCAAAGACCACGTGACAACCTCTGCCCATTCCAGCACCTCAAGATATGTCTTCAGCATAAATGGGGTGACCCGGCGTTGGATATTTGGAGGTAAAGCCTCCTCAAAATGCCTCTCCATAGCCCCCTCATCTGGAAATTGGTCTGAAGAATATCGTAAAAGGTTCCTGAAATGGATTCCAAACTAACAAACAATGTAGCTCCCATATCGAAGGGTAAGATGCACTTGGAGAATGGATGCCTTCGCAGACGAAGAAAGAAACTCGACACTAAATTTTTCATAGAACTCATCCCATGAAATCATTGAATCCTTGTGATCCCTAAGGAAGAAAAACCACCACTTCCTCACTGATCTACATAGCATATTCACAACAAAAGATGTTGAGTCAATAAGGTTTTCCTTATGACTTTTCCATTCCTTTTTATTTTGAAAATCACAAACACCTTATTTTTAAGGAAAATCGCTTTTGTAAGGAAAAATGCTTTCTTAAGGAAAATTGCTTTTATAAGGAAAAATGCTTTCTTAAGGAAAAACGCTTTTATAAGAAAAATTTATCCTTATCTTATTTTCATTAATATTTTTCTTAAGTATGAAATTCGGATTCACTTTCTCGGAATCATAAAAACTTTGATATAAAAGTATTCTGTTTTTAGGATTCGGTTCTGGACAAGAACTATAAGGAAGTTTCATTCCGAATTTCGGATATGAATTCTGACTTAGTTCTATTCCAGATTCAGGATACGAATTCTGAAGAAGAATTCTCATTACGAATTCTAATGAAGAAATCCCATTCCGAATTCTCATTACGAATTCTGAAGAAGAATTCTCATTACGAATTCCAATAAAGAATTCTCATTACGAATTCCAATGAAAAATTCTCATTACGAATTCTAATGAAGAAATCTCATTCCGAATTCTCATTACGAATTCTGATGACGATTTCTCATTACGAATTCTGATGATAAATTCTCATTACTAATTCTGATGATGAATTCTCATTACGAATTCTAATGACGAATTCTCATTACGATTTCTGATGACGAATTCCTATTCCGAATTCCTATTCCGAATTCTCATTCCGAATTCACCTATTAAACAGAATCTGATTATCATTGTTTTATACACTCTGAATTTATTCACTCCGAACTTTCACTCCGAAATTTCTATTCCGAACTTTTATGTTAGAGTTTAAAACGATGTCGTACTTTCTGTTACACTTGTTTTGTTATAAAACGATGTCGTCCATTTTGTTATAAACTAACCGTTGTCTAAGTGACACGTGTACAGGTCCCTCCGAACTTTAAGGGAAATATGACCGTTGGAGAAGGAGCCGACCTTACCTATAAATAGGAGCTCATTTGAAAGAGCTCGGTGCTGATTGCTGAAAAAGTGCTTACATGCTGTTGAAGTGATTTCTAGAGAGAGAGTCTCTTATTAACTCTCAAAGCTTCGTGCGACTCCGAATGTTGGTGATTACATTCGAGGGCTTCCGGGGATAGGAAGACAGAGGTGCCGACTACCTTAAAGATCGAGGGCTTTCTTGCTGAGAAAGACAGAGGTTGCCGACTACCTTAAAGATCGAGGACTTCCTTGCTGAGGAAGACAGAGGTTGCCAACTACCTTGAAGTTGAGGGCTTGCGGGGTTAGCAAGACAGAGACTCCGATCTTCGTATCGAGGGCTTACCCTGGTGTGGGTAGGACAGACTTGCTTGAAAGTATAAATCAAGGGACCTTTATCCAAGGTTGTTGGATACCCTTCTCTTTGGGTTAAAAGACTATTATCTTGTTACTAGTAGTTTTACTACTTGTTGTTATTCCGCTGCAATTTGTATCTTAAGGAAAGTATAACTTTCTTATACTTCCTTACTTACTCTGTTTCATTTAGATTCTATATGCTTTAAGGTAGAATCTCATATTGTAACTTTTGTTAAGTTTCAATTTCCGGAACCATATTTCCGGAACCTACTTTTGGAATCTCTTTCCAAGTTTAGTTCGGTGTTAGAGGTGTTGTGAATCTACTTAGTTTAACTTTGTTAAACTTAGTCCTTTCCTTTTCTTAAGGAAACTTTAGTTGTTCATAACTAACTTTAAAGGTTCCAAAGGAATTTTTAAAGTATACAATTCACCCCCCCTCTTGTATATTGAGCATCTCATATCATATTTCGATCCTACAATTGGTATCAAAGGTTGGAAACCTCTTACTCTATACCATTCTTACATTTGGTATCAGAGCCAAGGTTACTGAAATACTTGTACTCACATACAAGTTTCTCTTGCTCATTTTTCCATTCCGATATTTGTCATTCCGGATTATCCATTCCGAACTTTTCTCATTCCGAACTTTTTGATTACGAACTTTTGCTACTAACAAGTTTGTTTCCAAGTTATTTTTTGTATGGCAGGAATGAATGTTGGATCTATTGACAATCTGAATCCTACAAGGCCACCAATCTTCGATGGTAATGACTATGAATACTGGAGAGATCGTATGAAGGCTTTTGTTATCAATACTGGAGTAGATAACTTTGTCATGCTTACTGGTGACTATAAAATTCCTGACAAGGAAGTCAGAACCTTTACTAACCAGGAAAAGCAAGAATATCAACTCAACTATAAGGTACGCAATACTTTATTATGTTCAATGACTAGAAATATATATAGCCAAATTTCTTCTTGTGAAGCAGCTAACTGTATATGGAAGAAGCTAGAGGTTACACACTTTGGGACTTCTAAGGTGATTGAGACTAGAAGAGCTATGCTTAGAGCTGAATATCATGGCTTCAGTTTTCCTTATGGAGAACCTATCTGTAAAGTTCAACAAAGATTTATGACAATTGTCAACAGTCTACAATCTATGGGAGAGAAAGGTTTAGATGATGAAGCTCTTGTGGACAAGATAATTGATATTATGCCCAATGAGTGGGAATCCAAGAGAACAGCTATAGATGAGAACAGGAAGGTTACTCAAATTACTCTTGATGAATTATTTGGAACTCTTCTACAACATGAGACAAGAATGAAGAGAGATGCTGACAACATCAAGAAGAAGAATGGAAATGGAATAGTTGCTTTTAATACAACTTCGAATCAGATGAAAGCTAAGACTCCTGAGAGAGTAACCAGATCCAAATCTAAGAAAGTCATTTTCCAATCCGAATCTAGTGAAAGTGAAGTTTCAGAAAATGAATTAGCCAATCTTGCTCGAAGGATGAACAAGATAGCTGGACAAAGAAACTTTCAATCCAAGTATAAGAAAAAGGATAGGAAAGATAAGAAAGATGGAGAAGTAACTTGTTATGAATGTAAAAGAGCTGGACATATTAGACCAGATTGCCCTATGCTCAGAAAGAAAGAAAGGAAGGAAAGACATTCAGAAAAGAACAGGAAGAAGTATTACAAAGCCAAAGCTAAGAAAGTTCTGAAAGCTAATGACACCTGGAGTGCCAGTGGTGGTGACTCTTCAGATGAATCTTCTGAATATGAATCTTCAGGACAGAAAAATCATGGTCTTATAGCCAGATTACCTATTGATAATCATTGTCTTATGGCTAAGGTACGAAATGCTGAATCATTGACCAATGTTTCTTTAAATTCGAATGATAGTAAGTATTATAACTCTTCTGATGAAGAATCATCTTCTGATGAGGAAAATACTTTACCTACTTATGAAGAAGTCTCTAGGTTTGCTGAACTTCTTGAGATTGAGAATTCCAAACTCAACAAGAAACTTGATAAGGCAAATTCAAGGAATTCTATTCTTACTAAAGAGATATCAGATCTTTCTAAAGATCTTGATAAGAAAAATGCTGATTTTGAAAATATTTCAAAAAATCTTGAGGAAGTAAGTTCTGAGAAGAACAAACTTGCCAAAGAATTAGAAAAAGTAATTTCTAATAAAAATGTTTTCAAGCTTAACTCTAGTTCAAAAACTAATTATTTTGAGGATAAAAACTTGGTTGTAAAACTCAAGTCCGAAATTTTTTCCTTAAAGAAGTGTTTATCAAACTTTACCCATGGTAAAGAAAATTTTGATAAGATGTATTCTCAAATACGAACTTTAAGAAATAAATCCGGATTTGGTTATACCCAAGCAAAACCTGTTTTCAGCAACAATTATTTTGTTCCTCAAAGTGCCCCATTTTGCACTAAATGTCAATGTGGTGGTCACTGGGCAAGAAATTGTTCCTTAAACAAAACCCAATCCTTAGGTTTTCATAAAGCTTACTTTTCTAAAAAAATGTGGATACCAAAAATTTTATTATCCGGAAATCTCGGATCCAAACAAGTTTGGATTCCGAAAGTCTAACTTTGTTCTTAATTTCAGGAAAATAAAGAAAGTTCCAGCAACAATATTTGGTACATGGATAGTGGATGTTCCCGGCATATGACTGGTGAAAAAAGCTTTTTTGAAAAGATGATCAAAACGAAAGGAGGAAAGGTAACTTTCGGAGACAATGCTAAGGGAGAGATTGTTGGTATTGGTAATATTGTTCTTTTAGGTAAAACTTTGATTTCAAATGTTCTTTTTGTTAAAGGTCTTAAGCACAACCTCATTAGCATAAGTCAGTTATGTGATGAAGGTTACCTTGTGAATTTTAGGAATGATAAATGCTTAGTTCACAATTCCAAGGAAGAATTTATTCTCTCAGCCAATAGGAAAGAGAATGTTTACACCTTAAACTTAGAAGACCTAAGAAGCCAAGATTTACCTTGCCTAAGTGCAATGGAAGATCACTCTTGGTTATGGCATAGAAGGTTAGGACACTGTAATCTTAGGAACCTATGTAAACTTTCTAAGAAGAAACTTGTTAAGGATCTACCGGAGCTCAGATTTGATTCTTCTAAAGTTTGTAATCCTTGTCAATATGGAAAGCAACATAAATCTAGTTTTAAGTCAATCGGTGAAGTCTCAACAACTGATGCATTACAGTTGGTGCATATGGATCTTTTTGGTCTAACACAAACTGGAAGCATTGGAGGCAAATACTATGTGTTTGTTCTTGTTGATGATTACACTAGATTTACTTGGGTCTATTTTCTAGCAAGGAAATCTGAAGCTTTTTCTTATTTCAAAAGTTTTAGAGCCCAAGTTAAAAATGAGAAAAACCTTCCATTGAAAACTATTCATAGTGATCATGGAGGAGAATTTCAAAATTCTGATTTTGAAACTTTTTGTAGTAAGAAAGGTATTACTCACAACTTTTCAGCACCTAGAACTCCTCAACAGAATGGTGTAGTTGAAAGAAGAAATAGAATTATTCAAGAGATAACTAGAACCATGTTGAGTGAATATTCTATTTCTAGACATTTCTGGGCTGAAGCTGTAAGTACTGCTTGTTATACTATAAATCGAGTTTTGATTAGACCTTTTCTTAATAAAACTCCTTATGAGTTATGGAATGGTAGAAAACCAAGACTTTCCTACTTCATGGTTTTTGGTTGCAAAGTATTCATTTTGAATACTAAAGATAACTTACATAAATTCACACCAAAATCTGATGAAGGAATTTTCTTAGGATATTCCACAACCTCTAAGGCATATAGAGTTTTTAATAAAGATACTTGTACTGTTGAGGAAACAGTACATGTAAAATTTGATGAATCAGATCCTTTTGTTTTTAAAACCTCCCAACCTACATCTTCGGATGTGTTTTCAAAAACTGATTATCAACCGTTGATAGAAGAACCTTCTGATAAGGAAATTGTTCTAGAAGATAATTCTGAAACATTTACCCCAGAAGACTTTCTACCTTATGTTGATGAATAGGTTTTACAAAACCCAAATCAGGTGTTTCTTATGAATCATCCCAGTGATAGTATCATTGGTGATGTAAATCAACCTGTAAGGACTAGAAGTTCCTTAAGAAATGAAGTAGAACATCTAGCATTTCTTTCTCAATTAGAGCCTAAAAGCACTGATGAAGCTTTAGGTGATGATGATTGGATCAAAGCAATGCAAGATGAACTAAATGAATTCGAAAGGAATAAAGTCTGGACCTTGGTTGAGAGACCTAAGGAAACTTCTGTTATTGGAGTAAAATGGGTTTTCAGGAATAAATGTGATGAGAATGGAGTCATTGTTAGAAATAAAGCTAGACTTGTTGCTAAAGGCTATAATCAGCAAGAAGGAATAGACTATGAAGAAACCTATGCTCCAGTAGCTAGACTTTAATCTATCCGTATTCTACTTGCCTTTGCAGCATTCTTTAATTTCAAACTATTTCAAATGGATGTGAAATGTGCTTTTCTTAACGGTTATGTTCAAGAGGAAGTTTTTGTTGAACAACCTCCTGGCTTTGAAGATACAAAACATCCTGATCATGTTTTTAGACTTACCAAAGCTTTGTATGGCCTTAAACAAGCCCCACGAGCATGGTATGATAGACATACTGGATTTTTGCTTCAAAATAACTATGTTAAGGGAAATGCAGATCCAACCCTTTTTATAAAGAAAGATAAGAAAAATGTTTTGATTGTTCAAATTTATGTTGATGACATTATATTTGGTTCAACTCAGCAATCTTTGACCGACTCTTTTGCTAGTCTAATGAAATATGAGTTTGAAATGAGTATGATGGGTGAGTTAACATTTTTCCTTGGTTTTCAAATTTCTCAAAAACCAGAAGGAACCTACATATCCCAACATAAGTATATTAAAGATCTTCTTAAAAAGTATGGTTATGACAACACTAAGAGTATAAGTACTCCCATTGGTACCTCAAACTCTTTAGATCTTGATGAAGCTGGGAAACCAGTAGATCAAACATCTTTTAGAGGTATGATTGGAAGTTTACTTTACTTAACAGCTAGTCGACCAGACTTAATGTTTTCTGTATGCTTATGTGCAAGATATCAATCCAATCCTAAGGAATCTCACTTAAAGGCAGTAAAAAGAATTTTTCGCTACCTTAAGGGAACCATGGATCTAGGATTATTTTATACTTCTGGAAATGATTTTGTTCTAAAAAGCTTTTCTGATGCTGACTTTGGTGGATGTAGAATGGATAGGAAAAGTACATCCGGAACTTGTCATTTCTTAGGAGATTCATTAGTTTCTTGGTCATGCAAGAAGCAACATTTTGTTTCACTCTCCACTGCTGAAGCTGAATATGTAGCAGCTGGAAGTTGTTGTGCACAAGTATTGTGGATGCAACACACACTCACAGAATATGGCTTGGGTTTTACTAAAACTCAAATTTTGTGTGATAACACAAGTGCCATTGCCCTAAGTAAAAACCCTGCACATCACTCCCGTGCAAAACACATAGATATTAGGCATCACTTTCTTAGGGATCACACACTTAAAGGAGATATTATTCTTCAGTTTATCGGAACGCAAGAACAACTTGCTGATATTTTCACAAAATCTTTACCTTCTGATAGATTTGAATATATTAAACATAAGTTAGGAATGATAACTGTAAGGTAATCTTCCTCAATTAACTTTCTGTTGAAAAATCTCCTTACAGTAATAAACTCCTTTTCATAGGGGGAGTACATTTGTTCGTTTATTTAACAAAGTTTTTCAAAATTTTGTTTTCAAACTTTTCGGAACGAAAATTTCCGGAATGGAATTTCCGGAACAACAATTTTCCAGAAAGGATATTTTCGCACAGAATACTTCTGGAATGGAAGTATTCGTATTGAAAATTTCCGGAATGGAAAACTTTCGTACTGGTATTTTCATAACGGAACATTCGTACTGAGTCTTTCGTATTGACTTTTCGTGTTTACCTTTTCGTATTGAGTCTTTCGTATTGACTTTTTCGTATTAAGGTTTTTGTATTTAGTTTTTCGTATTGAGCTTTTTGTAGTCATCTTTATATTACCCATTACGAATAACTTTCCTAAGCTAATCCGAAAGGTATGATTTCCTTACTGAAGTTTTCGTAATCATATTTTACTTCCTGGCAATTTCTTATAGTTTGTTTTTTGGTTTTTGAATTTCTTAAATCTTTACTTTAATAAAACCTCAAAAAGATCGGATTCAAGCTTTCAACCGTTAGATCTGATCTCAGATCATTCTAAACCGTCAGATCAACCGAAGAAGTTGAACCGTCATCCCAATGCCTATATAAAGGGGACCCTATTTTCTCGTCCCACATCGATTTCAAGCTTTTGCGTGCTGAAGCTCTGACTCTCTGATTTAAGGCCATTCCGAACTTCAGTCTTCTCAGTTCCGAACTTCTCAGAGACTTCAGATCCGAATGTCTGCAGAGTTAGCTTCTCAAGAGATGTCTTCAACCAAGCCCATTTCTCAGTGGTTAGTCTACAGAGAGCGGTTAGTTGATCCGAATTTCTTCATCAACTATGATTCTATCATTTCGAAGAATATCAAGTTAAATGGCTGGGAGGATGTTGCGATATCAAAAACCGGCAACCAAGATGAAGTCTACTCAGACTTGCTTGTCGAGTTTTATGAGACAGTTGCTTTCTTCGTGGAAGACAATAGAGAAAAATTTTCTTTCAAATCGTATGGAAAGACATATAAGCTATCTTACACCAAGGCTGCAAGCTTGGTAGGGCTGAGTTATGAAGGGGAAGCTGAGTTTATCTCGCACGTTCTGCCAGACTCCTTGGGTAGTTTCAACAAGGAGAAAGCCTTAGAAATTCTTGGACTGGATGATGATAAGGCTCCGAAAATTGCAACCCTATCTACAAACTTCTGGATTCTGGAGTTATGGGTGCAAGGGCTTATCGTACCGAGAAAAGGAGACAAGGACAGCTTGAAGAAGAGTGAGATATACATCTTGGATTTTCTGATAAATCTAAGAAAGTTCAACCTGATGAAGCATATTCTTCTCAACATTGATAATTTGAAGAGGGGGAATCTGAGAGCTCAGATAGTGATGTACCCGGCAATATTATCGAAGCTGATAGTTCGGTGCCTAGAATCCTTCAAGGTTGCTTGTAGTTCTAAGCCGAAAGTTTGCAAGATCATGTTGCTCAGTGATGCAACTCTTAAAAGGATGAATATAGCTTTTAACAAGGAGTCAGGGAAATTCATTGATCTACCGCCTCAAGCAGAAGTGACTCCGAAAGTGGCTGATCCGGAATCATCAAAGCCGGTAAGGAAGAGGAAACAGAAAGAAGTGGTAGGTGAAGCTGAGGAACCCATGTCTAAGGAAGTCCATTCCGCACCTCCTAAGCCTAAGAAGAAGAAGACATATACTGATGAGGTTGCAGCGAAGTGGAGAGCTGACAAGGAAAAGAGGAAGGAAGGAGATCCGCAGTTCGGATTGGATCCTGCAGAGGCTAAGGCTCTGAAAGAAAAGGCTGCTGATGAGCTTGAGAAGCAAGCTAAGGAAAAGAAGCTGAAGAAGAAGTTGTCAGAAGCTGAGGCTGTGCAAGCATTGTTAAAGTTTAATGAAATGGTTTCAGCAACCATTCCCGTTCCGAGATCTTTTTCTCTGGAATCTCTACCTGAGACTCCAGGAAGAAATCTTGTAACTCCGGAAGAGGATGTTCCTACTGAGGAAGTAGAGCAAGTGGAAGAGGATGAAGAAGCGGCTGAAGGAAGTGGTGAGACAGGAGATGTGCTCAAACAAGTAGATGAATATAAGGGAACTCCTTCGGAACACCTGTCGCTCCGAACATCTGAAGCTCAATCTTCAAAGCTTGCTACTCCTGCAATGGAAGAAGAAAAGGGAGAAGAAGAAGTTACTTGTCAAGAACATATTTTACTTGATGCTACTCAGATGGGAAACGTGGAAGCCAATGTTCAAGAAGTTGCTGATGAGGAAGATAAAATTGTTCAAGTCTCTGATAGTGAGAACAGATCTCCGGAACAGGTTTCAATTCCGGAAAAACAAAAGGGAAAGCAAATTCTTGCTGATACCCCGAGTTCAGAAAAAAGTTTGAGGAAGGAAGCTGGTAGCTCTTCTAAGAGGAAATTGGAGCTTATTGAAGAAGAAAATTCTCCTAGAAAGATTTCTGATTCGGAGTCATCATCGTTGGGGCACGATTTTGTTGTACAGTCCTTGAAGAAGTTGGTGGGAACAATTCCGACCTTCTCCAGTATTGACTCTCGGTGCCAGATGCTCCAACATACAATGAATCAGAAAACCGACTCAGTATCCATGGTTATGGATAAATGTGTTGAGATAGAAGCCCAGTTCAAAAATTTCTTTATTGGTTACGAAGCACATAAAAGATCGTGCAAAAGGATGACTAGCTGGTCGAAGAAGAATGTGTAAGATATGAGGTTGCTGGATGAGTTTCAGGAGAATGTTAAGGATGCATTTCAAACCGAGGACAAGAAGTTTCATGAGATGACTGCCTCATTCGATGAGAAATTGACAGAGGAAAAGAACATTCGGAGTCAGGAAGTAAGAGATCTGAATGGAAATCTCAACTCTGTTAATCAAAGTTGGAAATTTGAAAGAGATCATCGGATCAATTTTCTAGGAAGGATAAAGTCTCAGGAAGAGAAAATGGAAGCTCAGGAAGAAAAGTTGAAGGCTCAGGAAGAAATCATTCAAGCTCAGTCAGCAAGAATAGTTGCCTTAGAAAAGCAAGCAGAGGAAGATCATAAGGATCTCAAGAAGATCAAGACAATTCTCAAGGGGCTCATGTCGAAGGAGAAAGATCTGAAATGACCAATCTGATCTTTTTGTTGTGATCTGTTTTTGTTGCTGACATTTCAAATATAATGAAAATTGTGCTTGTTGTTTCTATTGCTGTCGTTACTAATCTTTTCAGGTACTTTGTTATTTTGTTTCCATTCCCTCCAATTCTTTTTGAAAATCACAAAGGGGGAGAAGGAAAAGATCCTTAAGAAAAAGAGGAAATCTAATAAGTGCTTATCAAAGGGGGAGAAAGAAAAATACCCAAGGAAGATAGAACTCTAATAAGATTTTGTTTAAGGGGGAGTTTTTCTTAAAGAAACATCACTCCGGAAATATGAATACGATCCTTAGAGACTCAAAGCCTAAGGGGGAGTTAGTCGTATTCATCTATATTCTTAAATCAAGGGAGATAAGCTTTAATATGTTTCTTTCTTCTTAGAATAGCTTTTTCGTAAGGATGTTTGTGCTTTCCAAAAAGGGGGAGATTGTTGAGTCAATAAGGTTTTCCTTATGACTTTTCCATTCCTTCTTGTTTTGAAAATCACAAACACCTTATTTTTAAGGAAAATCGCTTTTGTAAGGAAAAATGCTTTCTTAAGGAAAATTGCTTTTATAAGGAAAAATGCTTTCTTAAGGAAAAACGCTTTTATAAGAAAAATTTATCCTTATCTTATTTTCATTAATATTTTTATTAAGTATGAAATTCGGATTCACTTTCTCAGAATCATAAAAACTTTGATATAAAAGTATTCTGTTTTTAGGATTCGGTTCTGGACAAGAACTATAAGGAAGTTTCATTCCGAATTTCGGATATGAATTCTGACTTAGTTCTATTCCAGATTCAGGATACGAATTCTGAAGAAGAATTCTCATTACGAATTCTAATGAAGAAATCCCATTCCGAATTCTCATTACGAATTCTGAAGAAGAATTCTCATTACGAATTCCAATAAAGAATTCTCATTACGAATTCCAATGAAAAATTCTCATTACGAATTCTAATGAAGAAATCTCATTCCGAATTCTCATTACGAATTCTGATAACGATTTCTCATTACGAATTCTGATGATAAATTCTCATTACTAATTCTGATGATGAATTCTCATTATGAATTCTAATGACGAATTCTCATTACGATTTCTGATGACGAATTCTTATTCCGAATTCCTATTCTGAATTCTCATTCCGAATTCACCTATTAAACAGAATCTGATTATCATTGTTTTATACACTCTGAATTTATTCACTCTGAACTTTCACTCCGAAATTTCTATTCCGAACTTTTATGTTAGAGTTTAAAACGATGTCGTACTTTCTGTTACACTTGTTTTGTTATAAAACGATGTCGTCCATTTTGTTATAAACTAACCGTTGTCTAAGTGACACGTGTACAGGTCCCTCCAAACTTTAAAGGAAATATGACCGTTGGAGAAGGAGCCGACCTTACCTATAAATAGGAGCTCATTTGAAAGAGCTCGGTGCTGATTGCTGAAAAAGTGCTTACATGCTGTTGAAGTGATTTCTAGAGAGAGAGTCTCTTATTAACTCTCAAAGCTTCGTGCGACTCCGAATGTTGGTGATTACATTCGAGGGCTTCCGGGGATAGGAAGACAGAGGTGCCGACTACCTTAAAGATCGAGGGCTTTCTTGCTGAGAAAGACAGAGGTTGCCGACTACCTTAAAGATCGAGGACTTCCTTGCTGAGGAAGACAGAGGTTGCCAACTACCTTGAAGTTGAGGGCTTGCGGGGTTAGCAAGACAGAGACTCCGATCTTCGTATCGAGGGCTTACCCTGGTGTGGGTAAGACAGACTTGCTTGAAAGTATAAATCAAGGGACCTTTATCCAAGGTTGTTGGATACCCTTCTCTTTGGGTTAAAAGACTATTATCTTGTTACTAGTAGTTTTACTACTTGTTGTTATTCCGCTGCAATTTGTATCTTAAGGAAAGTATAACTTTCTTATACTTCCTTACTTACTCTGTTTCATTTAGATTCTATACGCTTTAAGGTAGAATCTCATATTGTAACTTTTGTTAAGTTTCAATTTCCGGAACCATATTTCCGGAACCTACTTTTGGAATCTCTTTCCAAGTTTAGTTCGGTGTTAGAGGTGTTGTGAATCTACTTAGTTTAACTTTGTTAAACTTAGTCCTTTCCTTTTCTTAAGGAAACTTTAGTTGTTCATAACTAACTTTAAAGGTTCCAAAGTAATTTTTAAAGTATACAATTCACCCCCCCTCTTGTATATTGAGCATCTCATCTCATATTTCGATCCTACAAAAGACACGTAGTTCTCTTTTCGAGCACGGATCGAACTAAAACCTATCACAACCTCATCAAACCAGTCTTCCATGACTACATCTGAAATAGAGCCCTCGTACTTTTGCAGACTCAGGTGCATAAACTCTTGGAGTGTCCTCCTCCAAGGGTCAATATCGTTAACCTTTATCATGTGACAATCTACCACCACATCCTGTTGGACGTCTACTGCGAAACCTAACAAGGACATTGACCTCGAGCTATACCTATAAAATAACATACAGTTTGATCTATTAAACATAGTATATTGAAGACTCGGCATTGATTAATTAGTTGTTTTCTTTTTTTTCATTTTAGGTTACCCTATCCTAAAGTCTATCCATTCAAAGAGAGGCATAAAGAAGAATTGTGCATGATCCTTTCAAATGTTCCTACCCTGAAACTAGTATCACCTCATTTAGTATCCCTTTTAAACATAAAAGTATGTAAATCAGATCATAGGGGGCCCTAAATGCATATGTCTCAGCTGGTATCCAGTTTTTACGTCACTTACTAAACATGAATGACATTGTTTCCCTACCAACCCATGCAACCTTGCATGTGCCTAACACTAAACTTTGTCTTGTCTCTCTACTAGACCTGTGATACCACTCTCTCAAACCCCATCCCCACAAAGTGTACCCCTCTTGGGCTGGCAATGTGAGAAGGGAGATAATGACCCTCAGGTCCCACCTCTAGTAGGCCTCAGGTTGGTGACTAGAACTGAGGGTATAGTAAACACCCAAATTAGAGGCATTACCCTCTAAGATAACATATGAGGAATAGATAGATAAGACAGACACAAAAAAATGCTAACTCAAACAAAAATAAAAAATAAATCCAAAATACACATATGTAATTTCATAAAAAACTACTACCACATGTAGGGTAAAATGTATGTACCCAAAAGAAAGTAAATTCATCAGTGACCATGAGGCCCGAACAACTCCTGCAACCCCAAGCTAGTAGCAACCATGATGATATCCAACCTACTCTAGGTGACATGGAAAAATATTTTATATTGACATAGGGTGATAATAACAATTTTCTATGTTGGATCCTCCCTGAAGCCTCTCATGAAAAAGTAAAGAAAGAATGCTAAAGCACAGTGAACAACATGTGGAACTAACTCAATGCCAAAAAATGTATACCAATTGTCCAACCTCACCATGGATATTCTCAACAAGTAACACATACAAGATTATATAATATAAAAATTAATATTAAGGGTACCCTTATACTAATTCCCCACTAGTTTTCCAATTTTCCAAAATGTTGCACGTCCTAAGCATCTGTCTTCAAAAGGTATTTCCCACAGACACACGGGTGAAGTACCTCAACATGCACCTTGTGCAACAAAACCATAATGTCCACACAAGATAGTAACCAAGTAGTTTCCGGGATCCACCACAACATTTATATTGTGTATCATACGTCAGGCATTGTACCTCAAGCCATTACAACCCACACACCGAGTAAAAATCCTCAACTCGTCATAGCCTATACATGTTACGCCTATAGTAGTCCAAAAGATACTATATCCAGAATATATGTGTGTGGATAATTGTAACATCCCAGGTAAATGAAGAAGGATACATATTTCATATTTATTAATATTTTTGAATTAAATATTAATTTACTTTAAATGGGTTGCTTTGTTCGATAGCATACCCGAAACGCAATAGAGGGTTTCTTTGGAATATTACGTTGCACACTAATAATATAATATTATTATTTCAAATTGTAGTTAACTCCTAGTCATTGTATTGACGGGAATGAATGAAACTAACTACAATATGATTATACATTATTGTTAAATTTATTTACATTTATCCAATAAAAATTAGAGTCTTAAAATATGAATGGATCTAATTTTAAGCATAATTTACATTAATAGGCTGATTTACCGCCTTTTAATGGTGAACCCTCTTTAAATATAGTTTTGGTCACTTTCATACGTTCTAATTGACCAAATATAATACTTATTTAGAATGGGGACATCAAATTTTACTTTGGGAAATTTTTTGGTATTTTTCTGATAAAGTTCATTTTTTAATGAATAGTGAAAAATACTTTCTTTTAATTCAAAAGTTCTTTTTAATCTAATTTATTTATATTGTTATATTATCTTTTTAGTTGGTTTTAAAGGTAAATTGAAATATATTTTTACCATTTAATTCAATTTGGGTCATTGGAATTAATTACACATTGAAATTGGACATAAATAAGTGTCAGTCTTTTGATAGTTATTGTTTCTTAAAAACACGCTTTTTTTTATAATAGGAATTAATTTTAAAATTAATTAATTCCACTTATATGTTTTGAATTTGGCAAAATAGGCATCGTTTTTGAATTCGGAATATCAAATATAGCTTAGGATTATTTTTTTGTATTTTTCTAAAAAACTTCAATTTTTGATGAATTGTGACACCACTTAGTGGTAGTTAAAAAAACTGAATTTTTCATTTAAATGTAATTTTAACACTTTTTTTAATTGAATTTCAAAAATCCAACATACAAGGTTGTTATCAAGAAGTAAAATTTGATTCATTAAGATGAAAATAATTTTTGGTGAATAGTATATTTTGACTTTTATTTACCGCGGTTAAAGGTAAATAAGTAATTCGAGGTTAAAAGAATATTATAATAATTAAAATTACCTTAAAACTTGTACCAACAATATTGGTTAAGTTTTTTCAGAAAATGGTCATCCTTGGGTCGATTTTGGGACCCCATGGATCCAATTATGAAAGATAATGACACTTTAGATTAATAAATTTAATGTAAAGCCAAATTGACAATAACAAAAATCTTTTACAAAACTAATTTTTATATGGTGTTATATAAGTCATATTTTCGACAATAACTTTTAATTGGAAAGATAAAATGATTTTCTACATGATAGATTTTTTTTATAATTTTTAGATATCGAATAAATTAAATTATTTATGACAGAATAGTGATGCAGTATTTACCTCATTAATTAATGATTTAAATAAATAAGATAATAATGATTAAAATATTATCCAAAACATGTTCAATTCTGATTTTATGATTTTATTTAGACCTTGAGTCATCTTATATTTGACTATAATTATTTTTGGATCTTTAGAAACCGAATATCATTCTATAATAAAATAATGTTTTAACACATTCCTAAAGAGCCCCTCCTCTATCTTATAAAAGAAGAGCAGATATAACCAATTCCTCACACATATAATTCTACTTGACTCATCCAAAATATGCCCAATTAATCTCCCTATATCCCTCTCCTCCCCTATAAGCCTTACCTTAGCCAGAAGACACTTAAAGAAGTCATTTTGGTTCAAACCAAAGGAAGTTACCCAAATTAAAGGTAACAATTTCTCTTAATTTGTTTTCTTTTATTTTACTTCTCCAACCCCTAAAATATTTTTATTCCTTTCTTTTGTAACAAAACCAGTACCTTCAATATACTAGGATGTTATTACGAAAAGGGTTCAAACTACAGTTACAGACACCTCCATCTAATGGATGAAGAACATAATGTTTCTGTGGATGGAAAACTAACGCCTCACGAAACGATGATTATTCAAATATCTCCAACCCCCTCTCATGGTGGCCATTATGATGGAACTATATTTGTATATGATATATATTATTATTATTTTTTCATTATTCTTCTGTATTTTCCATTTATAGAATGCCAATATGGTTTCCATAGTGGGTAAATACGATAATCTCATTTGAGAAGTGCAGACTACCTCCCCCTCAAAGTGATGTGACTCGTTAATACCTTATGTGGGATGTATAAAGATGGATTTATTGATATTATATATGATATAATCCTGCGATTATAATATACCTTTGTATAATTATGTTTTATTTCGATTAAAATAAGAAATAGAAATGGAAGTAGCGTTTAAGTGTACGTATGGCTTACCTTCTCCATGAACGGTGCATTTCATTTCTTACCTCTAAATGTTATGTACTATTATAAAAACATGTATATACTGGATATATATGATATATATTATATCCAAATCATTAATATCATTCTGGATATAATGAAACTTTGACCACATGGACAACTTGTAAATATAAGGTGTTCATTTTTACTCAAGTACCAAATATCGACAAAATGAACGTTATTAACTTAAATGATTGCATAATGTTTATAACATGGTACTAAGTTATATTAAAGGAATGATAAAATTTAAAAGGGTTCTTAAGAAAGTATTAATTAACTTTTTTTATTATTCAGGAGATTAATGAATGATCGAGTCAAGTCGGACACAAGGTAAGGGATTCGACCTCCCTATTTCTTTACAAGTACTCTCTTTTATGTCATTTCTTTTATGATCTATGTTATTATGTTGGAGGATGTCCATTAATATTCACCATAATGTAATTTTCATTTTCATATGATGAGAGATCCCCTCTTAGTCTCATCAATTCATATTAAGAATTTTTATGTGAAGCGGTTAGGCTGCCGAATTTTTGTAAGGGATTTTCTTATCTCACTTTTTAATTCCGTGAGATTTCCATTGTTCGCCACTAATTTATTGAATGTGGTGTATTTTTTACTGAAAATTGATATATATTATCGTGATTATATTTATATTATTGTTATTATATCAAACATTTGGTGGTTATTAACTTTTGGTCATACAACTCGGTTGATTACATCGTTGTAAAGGGTTTCATTTCACTTTTTATTCCCATGAGATTCATGCGATATTTGCAACTATTTACTTTTATGTTGTGTATGTACTGAACATTATTATACTCTTTGTGTAATATAATTTCATTTATGGGTATTTAAATCTACATTTTATGTTAATTCATTCATGTGGCGTATGATTTGTAAGTTACCAAATCGGTAAGGGAACCTTTCACCCTCCTCTTTATAAAAGACTTATTTCTATTATGTCTTTTAATTTACGTATTATTATGTTGGGATATGTTCTTCTATATCCTTATTGATTTAAACTTTATATACAAGTTATGAGATTCCTTTTTTTATCTCATCAACTCATTTTATGAATTTTAAAGTGACATCGTTAGGTTGTCAAATTTTTTCAAGGGAACCTCTTAACCCAATTTCAATTCTTTAGGTTCAACTTGTAATTATTGAATATGTCATCCTATGAATATGTGTGAATGACCACTTCTGGTTTTACATTTAATATCCACTTAAATTGGGTGTATTTATATTTTTCACACATAATTATTTGATTGATTTATCCTTAATTTAAGGATACCCTCTTTATAAGGGATTTTATCTCAATTTACATTTCCATTGAGACATCATTGTTGTTATGCACCAATTCACTCTTAAATGGTGTATATACTATCCTTTGAAATATTATATCATGAATCCATTTATTCTCATGATATTATAATGTTCTGATTAAAATTTAGTCTTTAATTATTTGTATTCAAGCGTCTCTATTTTTGTTAAAAACTCTTTAACTAAAATATCGTTTTAAATGTTTTAAAGATTTATTCTTCTAAATATTTCTCATTAATTTACTTGTTTTCAAAATTGGTTTTAGGATTTATTTATATGAAAATTAATGTTTTCAAATGATAAATTCATTTAAAATCTTCAAAGTGGTATTGGACACTTTCATTCAAAAATCTCTTTTTAAATAGTTTTGAAAATGATTTCAGAAAACATTGTTTATTTCAATGTCTTGATTTGATATATTGTAATGTGGAAATGTTATCTTTCCTTTATACATGTGTTATATGTTATGATTATGTTATGGTTATTGGGAATTGTTTACGTATTGGGGTGGTTCTGTGATAAACATAGGGCAGGTGATCTTGAGATAGCTCTCCAATGCATTGGGTAACGTGATGGAGGTAAATGTGATGTTTTTTCTAATAGATTTAGGGAATATGCATTTATGGGTATTCCAAGTGTAACTCCTTATGTAGCTGTGACAGATAAAACGTAATTTTGATATTAATTCCATAAGTAACCTTTATGATTTATGATTTATGTGTGTTATAGATAAATCTTATAATTTCATTAGGTATGTTATGATTGAAAATTATGGTTTCATTAGTTTGTATATATTGATGGGAAAATGTTTTACTTCATAATTTTATAACCCTTACTGAGATTATCATTCTCACCCCATGTTTTTGAACTTTTTTCCACAGGACGTAAAGATTAATTGGGTCGAAGATGGTATTAAGGAATAGTCATGCTATCTAAAACATAGAATTAGACATGTTTCTTTTTATGTTTTTTTATTTTATGAAAAAATTGGATACTTAGTAGTAGTGTCTACATGTAATATTCATGTTGTAATATGATTGTTATGACTAATTCCCTAAAACTATAAACCTGAAAAGATCATCAATGTGAATTATTTATTGAATTCAATATTAAGTAATGTTTAAGGCTGGGTCCTTATAGTTGGTATCAGAGGTCGGTTTAGACAACTTTGGGGATTAGGAATTTTCGTTAGACATATGGTTAGTCCCTATAAATTATTTCAATTAAATCCTTGTGTTATAACTTTTTCAGATCAAGGAAAGTCAGTTATGATTAGAAGGACGGGGATCTCAAAAGACATTCTTATCTCTTCCTGATGACATGCTTGAAATAATTATTGCAAAGTCATGTTCGGATGATTGTGAAACATTTTCTAGCATACAACTCAATTGAAATAAGTTTTTTGAGATATCAAACACCTCCACTATACATCATTATCATCGTGGATCATGGTTAGTATTTTAAAAAAATCCTATTTTCACAATATTCTCATATTTTCAAGAAAGGTAAATATTATCAAGTCATTTTCAAATATTTTACCTTATCATAAGATTTTGATGCATATTATGATTTTAAAGAAGGTGTTGAAGAAGGAGACCCTTATGTAACCTAATTATATTTTATTTTAAAATATAGTCTCTCAGCACATATTTATGGTATTTTAAAAGGACTGTTAATTGAATGTTTCAACTCAAATCCAGTTCGAATGTTTTATAAATATCATGTTTTATGAGTTATTTTGAAATTATATGTCATACATGATTATTTTACAAAACTATTTTTTTAATACCCCTATGACCCATGTTGTACAAGGTGTATTTGGATGGAGGAAAAATGATTTTGAAGGATATATAAATCATTATTGCAATGCATGGACCATCTACATACGTGAACAAGATGATGATGAAACCAAATGGACACCATGATCAAGGTATGATGTTTTTCATTTTGGGGATTTTTTTATTTTATTATATGGTGGTGAATTAAGACTTCAAGAATTAAGATGTTGAGATCAAAATGAATTTGGATGAAAATGAGAGGTATAAGGAAACCTTTTAGGTTAAAACATGTTAGGGTTATTTTGAGTTTTATAAAAAGGACAACCCGTAGGATGGCTGACAACCCATCCTATAAGGCCCTATCCTTAAACCATACTTAATCTTGAGTTATTACAAGATTACACATTGAGGATCATTTCAAGTTTAGAGTTTTAGAGAATTATATCATAAAACATACATTACATTCCACATTTAATCAAAGCGGTTACATAAAAGACAGTATTAATTTTTCCCATCAACGGAAACCTATTTAAAATAAAACATGTATTCTATCTTGACACCACCTTTACAATATCATCATATCATGTACCTTTCCCTTGACCTGTGAAAAACATTTCAAAAAAACGTGGGATGAGCATAAAAAGCTCAGTAAGGGATATAAAAATATGGAAAGGAAACATGAGTACATATATACATAAGAATGAAATCAGACATTACCCATAAAACATAAGCACTTAAACATACCTCATCAAATCATGAATAAATCATAGAAATCATAATACATTAAGGTAACTTGAGGCATTCATAACACTCTTACGTAGGGAGTAACCCTCTTGGTTACGTTTGGAATACCCATCACAGTATATTCCCTAAATCTCTTCGAAGAAACCTCAACGTTTAACCCCTTCGCGTTACCCAATGAATTGGAGAGCTATATCGGGCTCTCCCGCCCTTAGTTTATCACAGAACCACCCATCTTCATAACAATTCCCAAGAACCATTACATAATCGTACCACATAATACATGCATAAAGGAAACATAGAATTTCCACATTTCAATCACAAGATATCAATAAAACACATTGATATAAAAAACTTTATGAAAACCATTTTCAATAAAAAAATAAAATAAATGTAAATCATGGTATTTATTTTTCTTTTTAAAAGATGGTATAGCTTGTAGAGGAAGCCAAAACACAAATAATGGTCACGGCGGCAGAGAAGTCATTGTCCCCGCATACGTACGACAAAAACATTCCCTTTTGACGTTTAGTAAATTCTTCGTATAAAAAATATTCCTTTTGAATAAACGTAAAAGTCAAAGGGGCTTATACACCGTATAAAAGAAAGTTGTGTGTAAAACAAAATATGCCTCAATGAAAGGAGATTCAGACGAAGTCCCATACCTCGGGTCCGACTTGACTCGATCATTCTTTATCCTCCTGAATAATAAACATGAGTTAATTTCTACTTGATTAAGAAAATTTTTCAAGTTCATTATTCCTTTCATATCGCTTATTACCATGTTATGAACACTATGTAATTATTTAAGTTAATAACGGTCATTTTATCGATCATTGGTACTTGAGTCAAAAATAAACTCTTTATAATTACAATTTGTTCATGTATACATTATATCCAGAGTTATAATCATGATTTATATATAATATATATCATGTATATCTAGTATATACATTCATTTATAATATTACATAACGTTTAGAGGTAATAAATGAAATGCACCGTTCATGGAGACGGTAAGCCGTACGTACGCATGAATGCTACTTTCATTCCTATTTCATACTTAATGGAGTGAAATCATAATGATATAAGGGTATATTATAATTCCAGTATAATATCCTATATAATATCATTAATATTATCCTTTATACATTCCACATATGGTATTAACGAATCAAATCATTTTGAGGGGGCGGTAGTCCGCACTTCCTAAAATGAAGATATCGCGTTTACCCATAGTGGAAACCATAAAGGTATGACATAAATGAAAACTACAGAAGCTTAAGTAAAACATAAACATATTATATATCATATATAAATATAGTGACATCTTAATTTCCACCTTTGAAGGTGTTATATGAGTGTTCAACAATCATCGTTTCGTGAGGCAGAAATTCGCCATCCACAGAAACAGTATGTTATTTTACCATTAGATGTAGGTGTGTGTATGTGTAGCTCGAATCATTCTTATAAAAACATCCCAGAATATTGAAGATATTGGTTTTGTTACAAAATAAAAGAATAAAAAGATTTTAGGGGGTTGGAGAAGCAAAATAAAACATAAGAACACAAGAGAAAACACTACCTTTAAAACGTGTAACTCTTTTTGATTTGATCTCAAAAGCTTCCTTGGGAAGAATTATGCCCAAAGTGAGGTTTCAAAAAGTAATAGAGGGATGTGGAGAGACAAAATGGAAATGTTTTGGCCGAGCGAAAGTCTTTGAAGTGTGGGTAAGGTGGTAGAGGTGAGGGCCTTTTATAATAGGAGAGGAGGGGCACTCTTTGAAAGTAAAGAAATCATACATTATTTTAAAATGTGTTTCAGATTTAAAAGGTCCCACATTGATATAATTCAACGATAAGGTGATAAGGGTTCGAAATGCACTCATCCAATAGGTATTTGAAAATTGTGTGTCTTATATTTAACATTATCTTTTCATTTTATTTAAATTGTTTATTAATGAGGTAATCGTTGCATCATCATGATGTCATAAATAATTTAATTTATTTAATGTCTAAAAATTATAAAAAAATATCATGATGAATGAAATGTTTTTAGATTTATAATGAATATTTATAGTCCAACAGATCATTTATTTAGACAAAATTAAAAATGTTTTACTCAGGTGATACATTCTTTGTTAAATTTACTTTCTTTAAAAATAAAAAGATAAAAAGTCACTTTCACACAAAAGTGATTCCATGGGGTCCCCATGTTTGGAAAAAGGCATCCCAGGGTCATCCATGAGACAACCAGTCGCATTAGGACACATTTTGGTGTCATTTTTTATTATTATGGTATTATTTTATTATCCTTATCTACCCGATTACTCATTTATCAAGATAATTAATGATAATTACTGTCGTTACTATTCATAATGTCCAAAAACAAAAGGTTCTTGATTACATAATTTGGACCTTCTGATTAAAAATATGTAATCCATTTTACCAAATTCCAAACATAGAAATTGCAATAAATAATTTTAAAATAATTCCAATTGTGAAAACAAATAGCGGGTTTTTTGAAACAATATCTTTGACAAGTTTGGCATTAGTTTATTCCCAATTCCAAAGTGAAATAAATCCTAATGACCACCATTGGATTAAATGGTAAAAATATATTCAAATTACACTTTAAGACCAATTAAAAATATAATCTAAACATATAATTAAATTAGATGAAAACGCAGTTTTGATGTAAAATGCAGTATTTTTTCACTATTCATTAAAAAATGAACATTGTCAGAAAAATAACAAAACTTTATCTAATGTAATTTTCAATGTCCCAATCATAAATAATATGTTTATTTTGAAAAATAGTGATTATAATATTGTCAAAAGTTTTATTTAAAAATGGTTTTCCATCAAAAGGCAGTAAAACAATCTTTTAAAAATATTAGTGTATTCCATGCTTAAGATTGGATTTATTCTCATTTTAAGCCTCTAAAACACTATCTAATTCATAAATAGACATATATAAAAATATCTATTATTCATTACTTACTTGGGATGTTACATCCTTCCCCCATTTAGAAAATTGTGTCCCTGCAATTTATTTACTTATCGAATAAGTGGGGGTATTTAGCCCTCATTGCATTTTCAGATTCCCATGTTGCCTCTTCAATCATGTGGTTTTTCCACAAAACCTTTACTTGATGAATCACCTTATTCCGCAACACTTGCTCCCTGTGATCAAGAATTTGTACTAGTTGTTCCTCATAAGATAGGTTCTCTTCCAGCTGAACTACCTCTGGACTCAAAACATGAGATGGATCTGGCATATACTTTCTCAACATCAATACATGAAAAATATTATGTACCTGAGATAAACTCGGAGGTAAAGCCACTCGGTACGAAACTGATCCAACTCTCTCCAGAATCTCATATGGTCCAATGAACCTTGGACTCATCTCTCCTTTCTTACCAAATTGTATCACACTTTTTCATAGTGAGACTTTGAGAAAAACATGATCACCTACCTCAAAAGATAGATCCTTCCTCCGGTTATCCTCATAACTCTTCTGCCTACTCTGAGCTGTTCTCATGTGTTTCTGTATCAGCTGAATTTTTTCTGCCAACTCTTCTACCAATTCTGGTCCCATCAGCTTCCTTTCACCCACTTCATCCCAGAAAGCTAGAGTTCGACACCGCTTCCCATATAATTCCTCAAATGGTGTCATTTATATACTGGAATGAAAACAGTTATTATATGAATATTCAATCAAAGAAAGATGTTGGTCCCAACATCCCTGATAATCCATTGAAAAATCACGTAGTATATCATCCAGAGTCTGAATTGTTCGTTCTGATTTCCCATGTGATTGAGGATGAAAAGCTGTACTAAAATTTAATTCTATACCCAATGACTTCTGAAGGCCTTTCCAAAAGTTAGAAGTGAACCTAGGATCACGGTCAGATACAATAGAGATAGGAACTCCATGTAACCTGACTATCTCTTTAAGATACAAATGGGAAAGTTGATCTAGGGAAAAAGTATCTCTTATAGCAAGGAAATGAGCAGATTTAGTTAAGCGATCAACAATAACCCAGATTGCAATATTACCTCGAGATGTCTTCGGTAATCCCATAACAAAGTCCATTGATATATTCTCCCATTTCCACTCTGGCACTGGTTAAGGCTGAAGCATCCTTTTTGGTATCTGCCACTCTACTTTAACCTGTTTCCAAGTCAAACAATTCACAGTAAAATCTGAAATATCTCTTTTCATTTCTTCCCACCAGTAATACTCCCGCAGATCTCTGTACATCTTTGTACTGCTAAGATGAACTGAAAAGGGAGAACTATGAGCTTCACATAACAACTCTCTCTTAAACTGTGAATCACAAGGCACACACAATCTCTTCTAAAATCACAAAACACAATCATTGTCAATGTTGAATTCAGGCAACTTACCCTTATGAACCAGCTCTACCTTTTTCTGCAACTCACTGTCTTGCTTCTGTGCTTTCTTGATTCTGTCTAAAAGATAATATTTCACTGATACTTGAAACAAAACAGAAGGACATCCTACACCAAAAACTTCTATTCCAAAGTTCATCAAATCCTTAACCAAAGGATCACGTTCCAAATGCGACATTTTTAATGAAGGATTACTTTTTCGACTCAAAGCATCAGCCACTTTATTTTATTTTCCCGGATGGTAATGAATTGTACAATCATAATCATTGATTAATTCTAGCCATCTCCTCTATCTCATGTTCAATTATTTCTGAGTAAATATATACTTTAATCTTTTTTTATGGGTATATATCTCACACTTTACTCCATACAAATGATGCCTCCAAATTTTTAAAGCGAAAACAACAGCAGCTAATTCCAAATCATGTGTAGGGTAATTTTAGCTCATGAGTTTTCAACTGTTGTGAAGCATAAGCAATTACCTAATCATTCTACATTAGGACGCAACCAAGTCCATTCAATGAAGCATCACTGTAGATAAAAAACTCCCCACTGGAAGGTAGTGCCAAAACTAGAGCATTCACTAATCTTCTTTTCAATTCCTGAAAAAAATCATCACATTCTTTTGTCCAGATAAACTTAACACCCTTCTAAGTTAGCTTAGTCATTGGACTAGATAACCATGAAAAATTTCTAACAACCCTTTGGTAATAGCCTACCAAACCAAGGAAACTACGAATCTCAGTTACATTTGTGGGTCTTGGCCACTCTTCAACAACGTTTGTTTTTGCAGGATCAACAGTTATCCCATCTTTAGAAACAATGTGACCAAGGACTGAAATTTTTTGCAACCAAAACTCACAATTTCTGAATTTCCCATATAATTTATTTTATTTTATGGTTTTCATAATAACCCTTAAATTTCTTTCATTCTCCTCTTTACTTTTAGAAAACACCAAAATAACATCAATAAACACATCCAACATTTTTCACCTGAGTCAACTAAGCCATCACTGCAACAAACTGTTTAGTTTTGATTCTAACCATCTCAGGATACTGATTTGAAAGGTCATTTCCCTCTGTATGCCTTCCCAAAAAATCTGTTCTATTTCCTCCATGAAAAACCATTCTTAACACAGAAATATCTTAGGAGAAGGAACATGGTAATCTTTAAATGTTGTATCATTTCAATTTGACCATAAAAAATATTTTTGGATAATCATTTAATATAATTCTTACTCCTAAAGTTATCTAAACTGACCTCTGATTCCAAATATAATGCCCCAGCCTTAAAAAATACATAATCTTGAGTTATTACAAGATTACACATTTAGGATCTTTTCAGGATTAGAGTTTTAGAAAATTAGATCATAAAACATGAATTACATTCCACATTTAAACAAAGTGGTTACATAAAAGAGAGTATTCATTTTTCCCATCAATAGAAACCTATTTAAAATAAAACATGGATTCTATCTTGACACCTCCTTGACACTATCATCATATCATGTACCTTTCCCTTGACCTGTGAAAAACATTTCAAAAAAACTTGGGATGAGCATAAAAAGCTCAGTAGGGGATATAAAAATATGGAATGGAAACATGAGTACATATAGACATAAGAATGAAATCATACTTTACCCATAAAACATAAGCACTTTATCATACCTCATCAAATCATGAATAAATCATAGAAATCATAAGACATAAAAGTAACTTGAGGCATTCATAACAATCTTACGTAAGGAGTAACCCTCTTGGTTACGTTTGGAATACCCATCACACTGTATTCCCTAAATATCTTCAGAGAAACCTCAACATTTAACCCCTTTGCGTTACCCAATGCATTGGAGAGCTATATCGGGCTCACCCACTCTTAGATTATCACGGAACCACCCGTCTTCATAACAATGCCCAAGAACCATAACATAATTGTACCACATAATACATGCATAAAGGAAACATAACATTTCCACATTTCAATCACAAGATATCAATAAAACACATTGATATAAAAACATTATGAAAACCATTTTCAATACCAAAATAAAAGAAAAGTAAAACATGGTATTTATTTTTCTTTTTAAAAAAATGTTCTGGCTTGTAGAGGAAGCCGAAACTCAAATAATGGTCACAGCGGCGAAGAAGTCATTGTCGCCGCATACGTATGACAGAAACATTCCCTTTTTTCATTTAGTAAACGCTTCATATAAAAAATATTCATTTTGAATAAACATAAGAGTCAAATGGGTTTATACACCGTATAAAATAAGGTTGTGTATAAAACAAAATATGCCTCAATGAAAGGAGATTGAGACGAAGTCTCATACCTCGAGTCCAACTTGACTCGATCATTCTTTAACCTCCTTAATAATAAACTTGAGTTAATTTATACTTTCTTAAGAAACTTTTCAAGTTCATTATTCCTTTTATATCACTTATTACCATTTCATGAACACTATGTAATTATTTAAGTTAATAATGGTCATTTTATCGATCATTGGTACTTGAGTCAAAAATAAACTCTTTATATTTATAATTTGTTCATTTATCAATTATATCCAGAGTTATACACATGATGTAGATATCATATATATCATATATATCTAGTATGTAAGTTCATTTATAATATTACATAATGTTTAGAGGTAAGAAATGAAATGCACCGTTCATGGAGATGGTAAGTCGTACGTACGCATGAACGCTACTTTCATTCATATTTATTACTTAATGGAGTTAAATCATAATGATATAAGGGTATATTATAATTCCAGTATAATATCATATATAATATCATTAAATTTATCCTTTATACGTACCACATATGGTATTAACGAATCAAATCATTTTGAGGGGGCAGTAGTCCGCACTTCCTAAAATGAAGATATCACGTTTACCCATAATGGAAACCATAAAGTTATGCCATAAATGAAAAATACAGAATCTTAAGTTAAACATAAACATATTATATATCATATATAAATATAGTGACATCTTAATGGACACATTTAAATGTGTTATATGAGTGTTAAACAATCATCGTTTCGTGAGGCAGAAATTCACCATCCACAGAAACAGTATGATCATTATCCATTAGATTAGGTGTGTGTAAGTGTATCTCGAATACTTCTTATAACAACATCCTAGTATATTTAAGATACTTGTGTTGTCAAAAAATAAAATAATAAAAAGAGTTTAGGGGGTTGGAGAAGCAAAATAAAACATAAGAACACAAGAGAAAACACTACCATTTAAAAGGGTAACTCTTTTTTATTTGAGCTCAAAGGCTTCCTTGGGAAGACTTCTACCCAAATTGAGGCTTCAAAGAGTAATAGAGGGATGTGGAGAGACAAAATGGGCAGGGGTTTGCTGAGCCAAAGGATTTGGAAGTGTGGGTAAGGTGGTAAGGGTGGGGGCCTTTTATAAGAGAAGAGGAGGGGCACTCTTTAAAAGTAAAGAAATGTTACTTTATATTAAAATTATTTTGGGATTTAAAAGGTCCCACATTGATATAATTCGGGCATAAGGTGATAAGGGTTCGAAATACACTCATCCAATAGGTATTTGACAAGTGTAAGTCTTATATTTTACATTATCTATTCATTTTATTTAAACCGTTTATTAATGAGGTAATCACTACATCATCATGATTTCATAAATAATTTAATTTATTTAATGTCTAAAAATTATAAAAAAATATCATGATTTAGGAAATTGTTTTAGCTTTCTATTGACTATTTATAGTCCAACAGATCATTTATGTAGACAAAATTAAACATGTTTTACTCAGGTGATACATTCTTTGTTATATTTACTTTCTTTAAAAATAAAAAGATAAAAAGTCACTTTCACACAAAAGTGATTCCATGGGGTCCCCAATTTTGGCACAAGGCATCCCATGGTCGTCCATGAGACTACTAGTAGCATTAAGACACATTTTGGTGTCATTTTTTATTATTATGGTATTATTTTATAATCCTTAACTACCAGATTACTCATTAATCAAGATAATTAAAGATAATTACAGTCATTACTATTCATAATGTCCAAAAAAAGAGTCTTGATTACATAATTTTGAACTTATGATTCAAAATATGTAATCCATTTTACCAAATTCCAAACACAGAAATTGAAATAATTAATTTAAATATAATTCCCGTTGTCAAAACAAATAGCGGGTTTTTTGAAACAATATCATTGAAAATATTGACATTAGTTTATGTCCAATTCCAAAGTCAAATTTATCCTAATGACCACCATTGGATTAAATGGAAAATATATATTCAAATTACACTTTAATACCAATTAAAAAGATAATCTAAACATATAATAAAATTAGATGAAAAAGAAGTTTTGATGTAAAAGATAGTATTTCTTCACTATTCATTAAAAATGAACATTTTCAGAAAAATACTGTAAATACCCGTAAAATTCAAGGAATGTTGTTTCTTAATTTTCTTTGAGATTTTATAGGAACTCAGTTTCTGACGGCACTTGATTCTGAGGCCCGGTGTGCCCATAATTTCTATCCGAAGTTTAGCTCGGGTACGTTCAGTGAACGAACAAGCGGGAATTCCTAAATTTTGAACCGGTGCTCGGAATAGAATTCTGAGGGCACCAATGGGACCGCAGTGCCGGTAATTTCTTAGGACCACCTTTTCCGGAGTTGTGTTTTCACGAGATAAGTTGTTAAAAATTTTGGAAGTTTAAATAAAAATTTAACTACATTTTTTATTTCTAAGTGGTTAAAACCATTGAGTGGATGTTGGGGGAAACCACCTAACATCCCATGGGAGGTTATGAGGGTGGTGGGGCCCACACGAACCCCATCCCTTCATATTCCCTAACTCCTTCAACTCACCATTAATTTTGATAACTTAAGTTAATTAATTGGTGAGTTTTATTTGAATGTTTGAAATTCAAATACTTAAGTTATGTTAATAAAATAAGTGTTGAACTTATTTTATTTTTGGTTGGAAGTCTTGTTGCATGAGTGGTTTGGGAGAAAAGCAAAGGGAGGCTTGAATATCTTCATCTTCTTCATCGAAGAACGCGAAGAACGCACCGATCTCCGACGAAGAACGACGAATCCTCGGAGACCGACTACGTGATGCTGTGTACCGCGATGCCAACGACGCCTTCTTCCACGACGATTCTCCTTTCGCGACACCTCCTTCTGCGACGGTTATTTCCGCGATGAACCTCCGATCAAGCTACGCTCAAGTAGGGGTTTTATTTATTTTGTTCGTGATTACTACCTTGATGTTCTTCATGAGTTATGACCAATTTCTATCGATTAACGAGAGGGGGACGGACATCACAAACATGGCCGACCCTCCTCCATTATCCATGTTGTTGTTTCTAATGTGGATTGGAAAGGGAATGGTGCAGTGCTGTCGCACCGTGCGGGATCATACGGCAAGGAATGTGTGGCACCGTCACATCGCGTCGTGAAACCGAACAAGGTCGCAACGCCGTCGCGTCGTGTCAGAGAAACCTGAAGATACTGCGGCCGGAGCAGGGCCGTGGCAAAGGGGCGCGGCACCGAAGTGCCGCGCCGGACGATCCAAGGCTGCGGCCGGTTCCGGGCCGCCGGTGTCAGAGCAGGGGGGACCGGTCGTCGTCGGTCCCGTGGCGGCGGAAGCCGGCCGGCCAAGTGGGCTAGCTGTTCATGGAGAAGTCGGGGGTTACAAACCCCCAGCGGCCAACTCAAGCAGCCCCCATAATGGGGGACCGCTGTTACAAAGACAGGTGGCAGCCCCCCCCCCCCTCAAACGGCTCGGCCGTTTGGCCGAGCGCCTGGCCAGCGCGCCCAGCGCCCCGCGCCCAGGCCAGGCCGGCTGCCAAGCCGGTCCGCCAGGCAGGGCCTTGCCCAGGCTGTTTCGGTCCGCACCGGCCGGGCTGGGCTACGCCGAAGCGGGCCGGACCGGGACTCGGTTCGGGCCGACCCTGGGGGTACCGGGTCGAGTCGGACCGGGCCCGAACCCCTTAATACTGAACCACTTCTGGTCGGTTGCCCATAACTTGAGCTATGGGCCTCCGATAGATGTACCGTCAATTGCGATGTGATCCTTGGATTGAGCCAGTCGTTTCGGTATATCGCACTCAAGGTTTCGGAATACTTTGGGTTCGACCGAGTTGGTTCGTACACGAAACCAACCGGGCCCTCGGAGCAGAAACGTTCATAACTTGAGCTTCGGGAGTCCGATTGACATGTCGTCAACTTTGATGGATTCCTCTTAGTGAGATGGATCTTTTAGCTTACTCTACCCAAGGTTTGGACGCAGGTGGAGTACGGTCGGGTTGGTTTTGACATAAAACCCAACAGGGCCCCTAGGACGAAAAATCCAATAACTTCTAGACCGGGCGTCCGATTGACGCGCCGTCTGTGACGCTGAGTTCCTGTTGACGATACGGAACTTTTGGATACATAAAATCAAGGCTTTGTGTCTGTTGATGTATCAGCCTCCCGGCTCGTGGAGCGGACCCTCCCGAACGAGCTTGTTGTGTGCGGGAACCCTAGAGCTGGCTGCGTTTGCGACTGTGATGACGACGGCGACTGTACAGAGATCCTCATTGGATTCGACGGCGATGACTACACCACTCAGCGTTCCTACGTGGATCAGTGCTACCGATCCTGTGTGGGTCAGTGCTTTGCATTTCTGTGTGAGCCAGCACCTACAGATCCTGTGTGGGTCCGATCCTGTGTGGGTCTTTGCAGGGGTTAGTTACCTATCGATCCTGTGTGGGTCTTTGCAGGGGTTAGTTACCTATCGATCTTTTTTAGGTCATTGTGGGGGTTAGTACCTATCGATCCTTTGTGGGTCTGATTTCTTAGTTGAATCAGTGGCTACATCTGATCATCTCTATCGTCTTACGAAGAAGTATACCTGTGTGAGCTAAATACTGTTTTGCTTTCCTTTGTGGATTGTGTTGTGCTAACCTATGTGGATTATGTTTTGCATTCCTATGTGGATTGGGTTGTGTTTTTCCGTGTTGACTGGGTTGTACTTGGGCTCGGAGGTTGGAGCGTACTGGAATTGATGACTTAGGTATATGTATGGGCAAATAACTAAGAAGTGTCGGATGTTACTTCGTGATTGCATCATTCCTTTGTGGACTATCCTTTGTGGATTCTGGGAGACCTTCGGGGGTCTCGGGGTCCCTACTGAGTATCGTATACTCACCACTGCACGGTTTATGCCCGCACTACGTTGTGTTGGTTGCAGATGATGGACAGCGCTGATCGCGGTTGAGGCTTATGGAGTAGGTCGGTACCCAGAGGTGGACCACTGGGCGGGACATACTCGGAGCGGACGGCTGGACCCGAGGAGCTGTGGAGGCTATCTGTACTCACCCTTCAGGTGGGACTTTCTATGGACGGCTCGAGGCTGCGGCTTTACTTTCAGTTGTTGTTTTCCCTTTCCAATTGTACTTTACTTTTAGTTTGGGTTAGTATACTGGCCCACTTACTTTTCCACACTTACTTTTGTATCAGTTTTTACTTAGTGTTTACTTCTACTGCTTGCTTGCTCTATGGTGTTTATTTACTTTACAAAGGCAATGCCTTCCCTTTTTACCAGAAATTATGCCTTGGTGCTAGTCGCCAGCCCCTGGCCTATGGAAGGCAGGATTGGGGTAGTCATGGCACGTGCCCCGAGGATGGGTCGTGACAAATTGGTATCAGAGGAGTTCGGTTCTACCGTAGAACATTGGACTCTATTCTTTTTCTATGTAAAGCAATAGTGTTAAGCGTATTTGGTGTGGTTATCAGTCCAGGGAGTCTAGTGTTGGTGCGGTGGCCGACGTATCCGTACACCAGGACCCTGACTTCTGATTTACGACTTAATGCATGAAAAAATTGATTGCATGTGTGTTTCAAGTTTTTTTATGATTACTTTGTGTCTGCTAACCAGGTATACTATTTGACCGTGGTGCACCTGTTACTTTTCAGGATGGCCCCACGATGGCAGCCAGCTAGGGTTCTGAGAGTTATGCGCGACGACAGCCCACTGAGTGACGAGGCCTCGGTACAGGGCCCTTTGACAGTTGAGGCACCAGCGGTACCTTTACCCGTCGAGCCACCGATGCTTCCAGCCCCAGCCACTGACGATGCACGTCACCTTAGTGCACTGCATGAGTTCCAGCGCTAGTGACCGCCCATGTTCCGTGGGGAGATGGACCCCCAGGCAGTTGAGGACTGGCTGGAGGTAGTCGTGCGAGTTTTCAGGTTAGTGAGGACACCAGCAGACCTTGTGGTGAATCTCACAGCGAGCTTACTGCACGCGGTAGCGGGCCGATGATGGAGCTTGATGCTCCAGGTGCACGATGAGGCATCTCTTCTCTCGACGGACTTTGATAGCCTCTTTCACTCAGAGTTCATCCCAACCACCCTCCGTGCGGTGCACATCCAGGAGCTCCTACAGCTGCGATAGGGCATCTTGACGGTCACCCAGTACTCGGCGAGACTTACCGATCTCTCGCGCTACTCCAAAGACATGGTACAGGACCCATTCTTCCAGGCCCGGACCTTTGAGCAGGGATTGAGGCATGAGATCTAGGAATCGCTGATCTCCCTCAGCATTCTGAATCAGGCAGGAGTACTGGAGCGAGCCATTTTGATCTAGAGCTTCCTTGCTGAGCCTTCTTCAGCAGCGAGACCTACCGCAGGGCGGCAGGCAGCAGAGTCTTCTGTAGCAGGCAGTCGACGGATGACTCATGGGTCCAGATAGACTAGACCCTCAGGCAGACGACTTTAGGAAACTAGCTCAGCAGTGCGGGGCACACAGCGTGAAGGAAGTCTTTCGAGAGGTAGGCAGTGATACTCATGCGGCGGGTAGGGCCACATGGCTCGTTACTGCCCGACCCACTGTGCCAAGGACTAGCAGACAGTTGAGGGACCACCCAGGCAGAGACAGAGGGTCGACCGTCGCTGTCCGCTTGGAGCAGGCGGACGAGGCAGAGGAGCTGGCCGAGCAGCAAGTGGTGGGTGATGCTTTGAGGCCCTACCACCACCACCACCACCAGGGGGTCCACCCTGACCACAGGGAGCTGGTAGGCAGAGACAGGTATAGCTCCAGGCAGCAGAGGCCTATGGCCACAGTGTGCCCGAGATGATTAGAGGTACTATATGTGTCTATTCCACCCTTCCTGTAGTTCTTATAAACACAGGATCTATTCATTCTTTCATAGTCACTGTCCTTGTTCGGAGCTCGGAGATTCCGACAGAGCCGTTGGCTCGATCCTTATGGCTAGAGACTCCTACGGGAACAGACTCGACGATTACGCACTGGTACAAGTAGTGTGAGCTTACTCTAGGAGGCGAGAGCTTCGGCTGGGATCTTCTTGTAGCGGCATTGAGGCCTTACGACGTCATCTTGGGCATGGATTGGTTATCTACAGTCCATACTCAGTTCGACTGTATTAGGTGCAAGGTGCGATGCGTATGCACCGACAGAAGCAGGTTCACCTTCACCGGTGAGAAGGGAGCCTTCATAGCATAGGATGGACTATGACATAAGAGAGGACATCCCATCACTCATCAGTTGGCTAGCCTTATCCTAGGAGCAGTTGACGTGCAGAGTCCTGGTTTTCCTGCAGTGGTGGATCAGTATGCAGACGTCTTTCTCGACGACGTTCCAGGACTACCTCCTCGCAGAGAGGTAGAATTTTATATTGACCTATACCCCGGGACAACCACTGATATTGACTCCAGCGTATCGGATGGCCCCCGCTGAGCTTCGAGAGCTACGGGTACAGTTGGAGGACTTGTAGGGCAAGGGATTCATCCGACCCAGTGTTTCACCCTGGGCTTCCCCGATACTGTTCGCCAAGAAGGCGGACAGGAGTTTGCGACTTTGTGTTGACTATCGTCGTCTGAACCAGGTGATAGTAAGAAACAAGTATCCACTACCGAGGATTGATGACCTCTTTGATCAGCTCAAGGGAGCACGGTGGTTCTCAAAGATAGACCTCAGGTCAGGCTATCATCAGCTCAGAGTTCGGGATGAAGACCTGCAGAAGACGGCCTTCAGGTGTAGGTATGGCCACTATGTGTTCTTGGTTATGCCATTCAGCATAACCAATGCTCTAGTAGTGTTCATGGCCCTCATGAACAGGATCTTTCATCCATACCTCGATCGATTTGTTGTGGTCTTCATCGACGACATTTTGATTTACTCGACCACTGAGGAGGAGCATGCCTACCACTTGCGGTTTGTACTAGACACACTCCGAGAGAACCAGCTTTATGGAAAGCTCTAGATGTGTCAGTTTTGGATACGCGTGGTCCACTTTTAGGGGCACGTCATCTTTGAGGTGGGCGTTGCAGTGGATCCTGCGAAGATCGAGGCAGTGCTAGCTTGGGAGCCACCCAGGAGCGTGACGGAGGTGCGGAGTTTCTTGGGACTAGCTGGATACTATCAGAGATTTGTGTCAGACTTCTCCAGAGTTGCGGCACCACTCTCAGCTTTGACGAAGAAGGGGAAACCCTTTGTGGGTTCAGACAGATGTCAGCAGAGCTTCCAGGAGATGAGACAGAGATTGACCAGCGCACCTATCTTGAGGTTGCCGGAGGAGGGAGTAGGGTAGGTAGTCTACTGCGATGCATCAGGGACCAGACTCGTATGTGTCCTGATGGAGGAGTGGGCAGTGATCGCCTATGGATCATGTCAGTTGAGGTCGCATGAGCAGAACTACGCTACCCATGACCTGGAATTAGCAGCGGTGGTCTTCGCTCTGAAGACATGGAGACACTATCTGATGGGCGAGCGCTTTACAGTCTTTTCTGACCATCAGAGCTTCAGGTACATCTTCTCTCAAAAGGACATGAACCTGAGACAGTGGGAGTGGCTCAAATTCTTCCAGGACTATGAATTTGAGATAGTCTATACTCCTGAAAAGGGGAACGTAGTAGCCAATGATCTCAGCAGAAGGACGAGCATTCAGCTACTTGAGGAGGCGACAGAGCTGCTAGCCACTTTGCGGATATCCTTCGTGGAAAGAGATGGAGCAGTCTTCCTTCAGTCTCTAACAGTCACCCCTCCACTACTACAGCGGTTCAGAGAGGCACAGCGTGGGGACGCCGACTGTGAGATGCGGCGTGCATAGATATCCTCAGGGCATGCACCTGATAGTTTCTCCTTTGGAGCAGAGCATGACGACCTTTTCAGAGGACATACCTTGGTACCAGTTGCTTTACGGGAGGAGGTGCTGAGAGAGTTTCACACTTCTACTTTGGCGGTACATCCTAGAGTGGCGAAGATGTACCAGGATCTTAGACGACAGCAATGGTGGCCGGGCATGAAGAAGGCTGTGGTGGAGTTCATTTCTCGATGCATCACCTGCCAGCAGGTGAAGGCAGAGCATCAGGTACCAGCAGGCTTGGTACAGCCCTAGGAGGTCCCAGAGTGGAAGTGGGATGGCATATCTATGGACTTCATGACTGGACTTCCATGCACTTCCAGAGGTCACAACGCCATTTGGGTGATTGTCGACAGACTCACCAAGTCGGCACACTTCTTACCCATCAGAGAGCAGGGCTCAATGGAGAGCTTGGGACATCTCTACGTTCAGGAGATTGTACGGATTCACGGTGTGCCATCGTCTATCATCTCCGATCGAGATTCTCGCTTTACTTCCTGGATTTGGAAGGGGTTGCAGGAGGCGTTCGGGATGCAGCTACGTTTGAGCACCGCTTTTCACCCTTAGAAGGATGGTCAGACGGAGAGGACCATTCAGACTCTTGAGGAAATGCACCGCACATGTTTCCTCGACTTTGGTCGCAGCTGGGAGGACCACCTACCCTTGGTGGAGCTTGCGTACAATAACAGTTACCACTCCACCATCGGGATGGCACCATTCGAGGTGGTGTACGGCCGACCTTGCAGATCTCCTTTGTGCTGGAAAGACCCTGGGGAGTCAGCACTTGTGGGACCGGAGATGGTCCAGGCCACGATAGAGAAGGTCTAGGTCATCCAGGAGCAGATGAGGACAGCTCAGAGCTGGAAAAAGTCTTATGCTGATAGGAGGCGAAGGCCACTAGATTAAGAGGATGGCGACCACGTATTCTTGCGTGTCTCACCTCAAAGAAGATTACAGAGATTTGGCCGAGGTGGAAAGTTGTCTCCATGCTTCATCAGACCGTTCCAGGTCCTCAGCAGGATTGGCGAGGTGGCTTATCGCCTGGATCTACCACCTCAGTTGCACAAGGTGCATGACGTCTTCCACGTATCTCAGCTGAGGAGATACGTGCATGACCTGTCGCATATCATGGACCATGGGGAGCTAGACGTTGATGATGGGGTGACTTTTATGGAGGTCCCAGTGGAGATCGAGGATCAACAGGAGCAGGTCCTATGTGGACGGTCGATTCCTCTTGTGGGCATCAGATGGCAGCACATGAATCTCCAAGAGAGCACTTCAGAGTGGGAGGCTCAGATGTGTGCCCAGTACCCACTTTTGTTTCCATAGTTTTGATGTATATTTATGGGGACGTAATTTCCTGAGGTGGGAGCAATGTAAAGACCCATAAAATTCATGGGAAATTTTTTCTTAATTTTCTTTGGGATTTTACAAGAACGCAGATTCTAATGGCACTTGATTCTGAGGCCCGGTGTGCCCAGAATTTCTATCTGAAGTTTAGCTCGGGTACGTTCAGTGAACGAACACGCGGGAATTCCTAACATTTGAACCGGTGCTCGAAATCGAATTCTGAGGGCACCGATGGAACCGCAGCACCGGTAATTTCTTAGGAATACCTTTTCCGGAGTTGCGTTTTCACAAGAGAAGTTGTTAAAAATTGTGGAAGTTTAAATAAAAATTTATCTACAATTTTTATTTCTAAGTTGTTAAAACCTTTGAGTGGAAGTTGGGGGAAACCACCCAACTTCCCATGGGAGGTTATGAGGGTGGTGGGGCCCACACAAACCCCATCCCTTCATATTCCTTAACTCTTTCAACGCACCATTAATTTTGATAACATAAGTTAATTAATTGGTTGGTTTAATTTGAATGTTTGAAATTAAAATGCTTAAGTTATGTTAATAAAATAAGTGTTGAACTTATTTTATATTTGGTTGGAAGTCTTGTTGCTTGAGAGGTTTGGGATAAAAGCTAAGGGAGGCTTGAAGATCTTCGTCTTCTTCATCGAAGAATGCGAAGAACGTGAAGAACGCACCGATCTCCGATGAAGAACTCTGAATCCTCGGAGACCGACTACGTGACGCTGTGTACCGCGATGCCCATGATGCCTTCTTCCGCGACGATTCTCCTTTCACGATGCCTCATTCCATGACGGTTATTTCCACGACGAACCTCCGATCAAGCTACGCTCAAGTAGGGGTTTTATTTATTTTGTTCGTGATTACTACCTTGACTTTCTTCGTGAGTTATGACCGTTTGCTATCGATTAACGAAAGGGGGTCGGACCGCACAAACATGGTCGAACCTCATCCATTATCCATGATGTTGTTTCTAATGTGGATTGGAATGGGAATGGCACACTGTCGTCGCACCGTGAAGGATCATACGGTAAGGAATGTGATGCGCTGTCGCGCCACGCCGTGAAACCGAACAAGGTCGCGACGCCGTCGCACCGCGTCAGAGAAACCCGAAGACACCGTAGCTGGAGCAGGGCCACGATGAAGGGGCGTGGCGCCAACGTGCTACGCCGGACCAACCAAGGTCGCGGCTGGTTCCGGGCCACGGCGGAGCAGGGAGACCGGCAGCTGGTTCCGGGCCGCCAGTGTCGGAGTAGGGGGGACCGGCAGTCACCGGTCCCGTGGCGGCGGAAGCTGGCCGACCCAGGGGCTGGTCGGTCATGGAGAAGCCGGGGGTTACAAACCCTTGGCGGCCAGCTCATGCGGCCCCCATAATGGGGGGCTACGGTTACAAAGACAGGGGCAGCCCCCCCCCCCCCCTCAAACGGCTCGGCCGTTTGGCAGAGTGCCTGCCCAGCGCACCCAGCGTACCGCGCCCAGGCCGGACCGCGCCAAGGCCAGGCCGGTCCGCCAGGCCGGACAGCGCCCAGGCTAGGCCGGACCGCGCCGACCAGGCCGGGCCGTGCCCAAGGGGGGCGGACCCAGACCCGGGTCAGGTCGACCCAGTTCGGTCCGACCCTGGGGGTATCGGGCCAGGTCGGACAGGGCCCAAACCCCTTAATACCAAAACACTTCCTGTCGGTCGCCCATAACATGAGCTACGGGCCTCCGATCGACGTACCATCCATTGTGATGCGATTCTTGGATCGAGATGGTCATTTCGGTATATCGCACTCAAGGTTTCAGAATACTTTGGGTTCGGCCGAGTTGGTTCATACACGAAACCAACCGGGCCCTCGGAGCAGAAACGCTCATAACTTGAGCTCCGGATGTCCGATTGACGTGTTGTCGACTTTGTTGGATTCCTCTTAGTGAGATGGATCTTTTGGCTTACTCCACCGAGGTTTGGATGCAGGTGGAGTACGGTCGGGTTGGTTTTGACTTAAAAACCAACCGGGGCCCCGGGACGAAAAAGCCAATAACGTCCAGACCGGGCGTCCGGTTGACGCGTCGTCTGTGAAGCTGAGTTCCTGTTGATGATACAGAACATTTGGATACATCAACTCTGGAATTTGTGTCAATTGATGTATCAGCCTCTCGGCTCGTGGAGCAGACCCTCCCGAACGAGCTTGCTGTGTGCGGGAACCCTAGAGCTGGATGCGTTTGCGACTGTGATGAAGACGACGACTGTATAGAGATCCTCAGTGGATTAGATGGTGACGACTACAGCTCTCATAGATCCTACATGGATCAGTGCTACCGATCATGTGTGGGTCCGATCCTGTGTGGGTCAGCGCTCATCGGTTCTGTGTGAGCCAGCGCCTACAGATCCTATGTGGGTTTGATCCATTGTGGGTCTTTGTGGGGGTTAGTTACCTATCGATCCTGTGTGGGTCTTTGCGGGAGTTAGTTACCTATCGATCCTTTGTGGGTCATTGCAGGGGTTAGATCATATCGATCATTTGTGGGTCCAACGGCTTAGATGAATCAGTGGCTACATCTGATCATCTCTATCTTCTTACGAAGAAGAATACCTATGTGAGCTAAATCCTGTTTTTCTTTCCTTTGTGGATTGTGTTGTGCTATCCTGTGTGGATTACGTTTTGCATTCCTGTGTGGATTGGGTTGTGTTTTCCCGTGTGGATTGGGTTTCACTTCGGCTCGGAGGTTGGAGCGTACTGGAATTGATGACTTAGGTATATGTATGGGCATATTCCTAAGTAGTGTCGGATGTTACTTCGTGATTGCATATTTCCTTTGTGGATTATGGGAGACCTTCAGGGGTCTCGGGGTCCCTACTAAGTAGCTTATACTCACCCCTACATGGGCTATGCCCGCACTACGTTGTGTTGGTTGCAGACGACGGACAATGCTGATCGCGGTTGAGGTTTGCGGAGCAGGTCAGTACCTGGAGGTGGACCACTGGGCGGGACGTACTCAGAGCGGACGGCTGGACCCGAGGAGCTGTGCAGGAAATCTGTACTCACCCTTCAGGTGGGACTTCCAGTGGACGGCTCGAGGCTGTGGCTTTACTTTCAGTTGTTGTCTTCCCTTTCCAGTTGTACTTTACTCTCAGTTTGCGTTAGTATACTGGCCCACTTACTTTTCCGAACTTACTATTGTATCAGTTTTTACTTAGTGTTTACTTCTAATTCTTGCTTTCTCTGTGGTGTATGTTTAATTTACAAAGGCAATTCCTTCCCTTTTTACCGGGAATTACGCCTTGGTGATAGTCTCCAGCCTCTGACCTATGGAATTCGGGCTTGGGGTAGTCACGGCACGGGCCCCAAGGACGGGTCGTGACAAATACCATAAATTTATCCAATGTAAATTTCAATGTCCTAATCGCAAATAATATATTTATTTTGAAAAATAGAGATTATAAAATTGTCAAAATTTTGATTTAAAAATGGTTTTCCATCAAAAGGCAGTAAGACAATCTTTTAAAAAGATTAGTGTATTCCATGCTTAAGATTGGATGTATTCTCATTTTAAGCCTCTAAAACACTATCAAATTCATAAATAGACATAGATAAAAATATCTATTATTCATTACTTACTTGGGATGTTACAAATCGCATCTGGCAAGGCTGCCGGAATCGAACCCACAACCAAAGGGCCACAAGGGCGACAAGGGTGCATCGCCTACCACTAGCCTACTTGAAGTCCCTTGTTAGTATTATATATTATTTTAGTAAAATGATTTTATAGAATTAGAATAAGTTGATTTTTGGAACTTATGTTTTATCAAATGGATATAATTTGTATATAAATTTGATTTAGTGATTAAGTGATAAAGGTTGTGGAGGAAGACGTTATCTCTTTTGAGGAAACACTATATGCCTACGTAAGATAGAATACTATGGGATTTCAATTATGGAATAATGGTTGAAATTTTAGTTTGGAAGAATCTAAGTTTTTATTATGGACCCATGATGATTTTATTTATTTATGAAAATGAATAACCTATCATGGAGAATATGTGATTAGGTTAATTACTTTTCAATATGAGACTTTATGAGTAACTGGTGTTACTTGGAGATAAATGTTAACATGTATATTCTAAGTCTATGTAATTAAATCCTCATTGAGAGTTGGGTTACAATCACATTTTGGATTACTTTTGAATAATTTTAGGGAAAATTGTTTATTGAATGGTCTTTGTTGAACTTTGGGTTTCGTTAGACAAATTTTGGAGATTAAGAGTAGTTTTTCATTATGTAAAAGTTTATCCTTTTGGGGGATTATCTGATCTAATACCAAACGTTTTGGTTTTAGTTAATATCTAAAGATATGGGAAATATATAGTTCATCTTTTTTGGATTATGTGATTCTCTCGAAGTTGATTATAGTGCTCTTATTGTAAAAAAAATCAACCTAAATATTCATCATTTGGAGAAAAGATGAGTTTGTGTTAGAAATCTAGTAAAAGACAAATGTCTACATGACAAGTAAGTATATTTCCTTATGTTTTTGGTTAATCTCATAAATAACTTCCTTAAGGAAATGTAACATTAAACAAAAAACTTGTCTGTTAACTTTTCCTACAGGGAATCAAATGCTATTTAACCCATCACAAGTTTGTGATTTTCTAGTGGTTAACTTTCTCCTAAACATGTTTTCTATCACTCTCCATCAGAATATGATGGTTTGTTTTCTCCTACATATCCATGTTTTCATGGAATCCGAGTATCTGTTGTCTCGTGTGACCATTGTGCATCTCTTTGTTTTTAATGTGATAGTTTTACTAACTCATTTTCTGATGTGGGACTTTCAATGAAGTTTCTGAATCCATTTGTTTTTAAATTGCGAGGACGCAATTCCCAAAAGGGGGGGGGATGTAACATCCCAGGTAAATGAAGAATAATAAATATTTAATATTTATTAATATTTTTGAATTAAATATTAATTTTACTTTAAAGGGGTTGCTATGTTCGCTAGCATACCCGATACGCAATAGTGGGTTTCATTGGAATCTTACGTTGCACACAAATAATATAATATTATTATTTTAAATTGTAGTTAGTTCCTAGCCATTGTATTGGCGGGAATGAATGAAACTAACTACAATATGATTATACATGATTATTAAATGTATTTACATTTATCTAATAAAAATTTAGAGGCTTAAAATATGAATAAATCTAATTTTAAGCATAATTTACATTAAAAGGACGATTTGACGCATTTTAATAGAGAACCCTCTTTAAATATAGTTTTGTTCACTTTAATACATTCTAATTGATCAAATATAATCCTTATTTAGAATGGGGACATCAAATTTCACTTTGGGTAATTTTTTGGTATTTTTCAGAAAAAGTTCATTTTTTAATGAATAGTGAAAAATACTTTATTTTAATTTAAAAGTGCATTTTAATCTAATTTATTTATTTGGTTAGATTATCTTTTTTAGTTGGTTTTAAAGTGAAATTGAAATATATTTTTACCATTTAAGCCAATGTTGGTCATTGGAATTAATTTCACTTTGAAATTGGGCATAAATAAGTATCAATCTTTAGATAGTTAATGTTTCTTAAATACGCGCTATTTTTTGAAAAAAGGAATTAATTTTAAAATTAATTAATTACACTTATATCTTTTGAATTTGTAAAAAATAGAAATCATTTTTGAATTCAGAATATAACATATAGCTTAGGATTAATTTTTGGAATTTTTCTGAAAAAGTTCAATTTTTGATGAAGAGTGACACCACTTAGTGGTAGTTAAAAAAAACTGACTTTTTCATTTAAATTACATTTTACCACATCTGTGAATTGAATTTAAAAAATCTGACATAGATTGTTGTTATCAAAAAGTAAAATGTGGTTCATTAAGATGAAAATAATTTTTGATGAATAGTAACTTTGGACTTTTATTTACTGCGGTTAAAGGTAAATAGGGTAATTAAAGGTTAAAAGAATATTATAATAATTCAAAATTACCTTAAATCTTCTCCTAACATTATTGTTTTAGTATTTTCCGACCATGGTCATCCTTGGGTTGATTTTGGGACCCCATAGAGCCACTTATGAAAGATAATGACACTCTAGATTAATTAATTTAATGTAAAGGAAAAATAGACAATAACAAAAAACTTTTAGTAAGTTAATTTTTATATGTTGTTATATAAGTCATATTTTCAACAATAAATATTCATTGGAATGAAAAAAATATTTTCTACATTATAGTAATTTTTTTATAATTTTTAGACATCATATAAATTAAATTATTTATGACACAATAATGATGCAGTTTTTACATCATTAATTAATGATTTAAATAAATAAGATAATAATGATTAAAATATTGTCCAAAACATGTTCAATTCGGATTGTATGGTTTTATTTAGACCATGAGTCATCTTATCTTTGACTATAATAATTTTTGGACCTTTAGAAACTGAATATCATTATATAACAAAATAATGTTTTCACACATTCCTAAAGATACCCTCCTCTCCCTTATAAAAGAATACCACTTCTAACCAATTCCTCACACCTCTCAAGACACTTGGAGCGTCCAAACTCTACCAAATTAAGCTCCCTGCATCCCCCTCCTCCCCCTAGAAGCCTTACCTTTAGCATAAGGCACTTAAAGAAGTCATTTGGGTTCAAACCAAAGGAAGTTACCCAAATTAAAGGTAACAGATTCTCTTAATTTGTTTTCATTTATTTTACATCTCCCACCCCTAAACTCTTTTTATTCCTTTATTTTGTAACAACACCAGTACCCTCAATATACTAGTATGTTTTTACGAGACGGTTTCAAACTACACTTACACACACCTCCATCTAATGGATGAAGAACATAATGTTTCTGAGGATGGAAAACTAACGCCTCACGAAACGATGATTGTTCAAATATCTCCAACCGCCTCTCATGGGGGCCATTATGATGTAATTGTATTTATATATAATATATATTATGTTTATGTTTTATTTATTATTCTATATTTTCCATTTATATAATGCCTTTATGGTTTCCATAGTGGGTAAATACGATAATCTCATTTGGGGAAGCGTGGACTACCGCCCCCTCAAAGTGATGTGACTCATTAATGCCTTATTGGGATGTATAAAGGATAGATTTAGTGATATTATATATGATATTATACTGGAATTATAATATACCTATGTATCATTATGTTTTATTTCCATTAAAAAAATAAATAGAAACGAAAGTAGCGTTCATGCGTACGTACGGCTCACCTTCTCCATGAATGGTGCATTTCATTTCTTACCTCTAAATGTTATGGAATATTATAAAAATATGTATATAATGGATATATATGATATATATGATATCCAAATCATGAATAACATTTTGTATATAATGAAACTTTGACCACATGGACTACTTGTAAATATAAGGTGTTCATTTTTACTCAAGTACCAAATATCGACAAAATGAACATTATTAACTTAAATGATTGAATAATTTTTATAACATGGTAATAAGTGATATAAAAGTAATAATAAACTTCAATAGGTATCTTATGAAATTAGAAATTAACTTTAGTTTATTATTCAGGATATTAAAGAACAATCGAGTCAAGTCGGACACAAGGTAAGGGATCCGACCTCCGTATTTCATTACAAGTACTCTCTTTTATGTCATTTTTTTATGATCAATGTTATTATGTTGGAGGATGTCCTCTCATATTCAACATACTGTAATTTTCATTTTAATATGAAGATAGATCCCCTCTTACTCTCATCAATTCATTTTAAGAATATTTATGTGATGCAGTTAGGCTGCCGAATTTTTGTAAGGGATTTTCTTATCTCACTTTTTAATTCCGTGAGATTTCCATTGTTCAACACTAATTTATAGAATGTGGTGTATTGTGTACTTCCAATTGATATATATTATCATTATTATCTTTTAATTCATGTTATTCTATCAATAAGGTTGTGGTTATTAACTTATGGTCACACGACTCGGTTCATTACAATGTGGTAAAGGGTTTCATCTCACTTTTCATTCCCGTGAGATTCATGCGATATTTGCCACTATTTCCTTTTACGTGGTATATTTAATTCCCATGATTGTACTATTTATGTAATATAACTTCATTTATGGGTATTTACATCTACATTTTATGGTACTTCTTTCATGTGGCATGTGTTTTGTAAGTTACAAAATCGATAAGGGAACCTTTCACCCTCCTCTTTATAAAAGACTTCTTTTTGTTATGTCTTTTAATTTATTTATTATTATGTTGGGATATGTTCTTATATATCCATATTGATGTAAAATTTATATCCAGGTGATGAGATTCCTTTTTTTATCTCATCAACTCATTTTCTTAATTTTAAAGTGACGTCGTTAGGCTTTCAAATTTTTACAAGGGAACCTCTTAACCCAATTTCAATTATTCGGGATCAACTTGTACTTATTGAATATGTCATCCTATGAATAGGTGTGGATGACCTCTGATTTTTTTACACTTAATATACAATTACATTGGGTGTATTTATATTTTTCTCACATAATTATGTGATTGATTTATCATTAATTTAAGGATACCATATTTATAAGGGATTTTATCTCAATTTACATTTCCATTGAGACTTCATTGTTGTTATGCACCAATTCACTCTAAAATGGTGTATAAACTATCCTTTGAATTATTATATCATGAATTACTTTATTCTCATGATATTATAATGTTCTGATTAAAATTTATTCTTCAATTATTTTTATTCAAGCGTCTCTCTTTTGGTTAAAAACTCTTTAACTAAAATATCGTTTTAAATGTTTTAATGATTTATTCTTATAAATATTTATCATTAATGTACTTGGTTTCAATATTGGTTTTAGGATTTATTTATATGGAAATTAATATTTATAAATGATAAATTCATTTAAAATCTTCAAAGTTGTATGGGACACTTCGATTCCAAAATATCTTTTTAAATGGTTTTGAAAATGATTTGATAAAAAATTCTTTATTTCAATATCTTGATTTGATATATTGGAATGTGTAAATGTTCTATTTCCTTTATACTTGTGTTATATGTTATGATTATGTTATAGTTATTGGGCATTGTTTACATATATTGGTGCTTCCGTGATAAACCTAGGGCGGGTGAGCCCAAGATAGCTCCCCAATGCATTGGGTAACGTGACGGAGGTAAATGTGATGTTTCTCCTAAGAGATTTAGGGAATAGAATGTTATGGATATTACAAGTGTAACTACCAATGTAGATATGATAGCTATAATGTATGTTTGATATGGATTCCATAAGTACCCTTTATGATTTATGATTTGTGAGTGTTATTCATAGATCTTACGATTTCATAAGGTATGTTATGATTGAAAAGTATGGTTCCATTGGTTTGTATATATTGATGGGCTTATGTTTTCCTACGTAAGTTTATAACCCTAACTCAGCTTCTTATTCTCACCCCATGTTTTTGAAATGTTTTCCATAGGACGTAAAGATGAATTGGGTCAATGATGGGATCAAGGAATAGTCATGCTATCTAAAACATGGAATTAGACATGATTCTTTTTATGTTTTTTTTATTTTATGAAAAAATTGGATACTGAGTAGCAGTGTCTACATGTAATATTCATGTTGTAATGTAATTGTTATGACTAAATACCTAAAACTCTAAACCTGAAAAGATCCTCAATGTGAATTATTCCTTGAATTCAATATTATGTAATGTTTAAGGCTGGGTCCTTATAGTTGGTATCAGAGGTCGGTTTAGACAACTTTAGGGAATAAGAATTTTCGTTAGACATATGGTTAGTCCCTATCTATTATTTCAGTTAAATCCTTGTGTTATAACTTTTTAAGATCAAGGAAAGTCTGTTTTAAATGGAAGGAGGAGGATCTCAAACGACATTCCTATCTCTTCCTGATGACATCCTTGAAATAATTATTGCAAAGTCATGTTTGGATGATTGTGAAAAAATTTCTAGCATACAACTCACTTGAAATAAGTTGTTTGAGATATCAAAAACCTCCACTATACCTCGTTATCATTGTGGATCATGGGTAGTATTTAGAAAAATCCTATTTTAAAAATATTCTCATATTTTCAAGAAAAGTAAATATTATCAAGTTATTTTCAAATATTTTACCTTATCACAAGATTTTGAAGCATATTATGACTTTAAAAAAGGTGCTGAATAAGGAAACCCTTACGCAACCTATTTATATTTTATTTTAAAATATAGTCTCTCAGCACATACTTATGGTATTTTAAAACGGTCGTTAATTGAAATTTTCAACTCAAATTCAGTTCGACATTTTTATAGAAATAATGTTTTATCAGATGTTTTGAAATTAGATGACATACATGATTATTTTCCAAAACTATTTTTCTATGAACACCCCTATGACCCATGTTGTACAAGGTGTATTTGGATGGAGGAAAAAAATGATTTTGAAGGATCTCTAAATCATTTTTTCAATGCATGGACCTTCTACCTACGTGAACAAGATGATGGTGAAACCAAATGGACACCTTGATCAAGGTATGATGTTTTTCATTTTGGGGATTGTTTTATTTTATTATATGGTGGTGAAGTAAGACTTCAAGAATTAAAATGTTGAGATAATAATGAATTTGGAGGAAAATGATATGTATAAGGAAGCCTTTTAGGTTAAAACATGTTAGGGTTATTTTGAATTTTATAAAAAGGACAACCCATATGATGGGTGACAACCCGTCGCATCCGGTAAGGCTGCCGAAATCAAACCCACGACTGAAGGGTGATAAGGGCGCATCGCCTACCACTAGCCTACTTTATGTCCCTGGTTATTATGACTTATTATTTTAGTAAAATTATGTTATTGAATAATAATAAGTTGATTTTTGGAACTTATGTTTTATCAAATGGATATACTTTGTATAGAAAGATTATTTAGTGATTAAGTGATAAAGGTTGTGGAGGAAGATGTTATCTCTTTAAAGGAAACACTATATCCATAAGTAAGATAGAATACTATGGAATTTCAATTATGGAATAATGGTTGAAATTTTAGTTTCGAATAATCTATGTTTTTATTATAGACACATGATGATTTTATTTATTTATGAAAATGATTAACCTATCATGGAGAATATGTGATTAGGTTAATTAATTTTCAATATGAGACTTTATGAGTAACTGGTGTTACATGGAGATAAATGCTAACATGTATATTGGAAGGCTATGTAATTAAATCCTCATGAGAGTTGGTTTACAATCATAGTTTGGATTAATTTTGAAGAATTTTAGGGAAAATTTTTTATTGAATGGTCTTTGTTGAACTTTGGGTTTTGTTAGAAAATTTTTGGAGATTAAGAGTAGTTTTTCATTATGTAAAAGTTTATCCTTTTGGGGGATTATCTGATATAATACTAAATGTTTTGGTTTTAGTTAATATCTAAAGACATGGGAAATATATAGTTCATCTTTTTTGGATTATATGATTCTCTCGAAGTTGATTATAGTGCTCTTATTGTAAAAAAAATCATCCTGAATATTCATCGTTTGGAGAAAATATGAGTTTGTGTTAGAAATATAGTAAAATATGAATGTCTACATGACAAGTAATTATATTTTATTTTGTTTTTGGTTAATCTCATAAATAAATTCCTCAACGAAAAGTAACTTTAAACAAAAACCTTGTCCGTTAACTTTTCCTACAGGGGAATAAAATACTATTTAACCCATCACAAGTTTGTGATTTTAGGGTGGTTAACTTTCCCCTAAACATGTTTTATATCACCCTCCATTAGAACATGATGGTTTTTTTCTCCTCTATATCCATGTTTTCATGGAATCTGAGTATCTGTTGTTTCGGAAGACCTTTGTGTTTCTCTGTTTTTTTAAAAGCGATAGTTTTACTAACTCTTTTACCGATGTGGGACTTTCAATGAAGTTTCTTAGCCCATTTGTTTTTAAATTTTGAGGACGCAATGTAACACCCTGACCCTAGTTACGCAGAGTTGGTTCATTATTACATAACATTGTCATGATCATAAGAAAGATCAAATATCGAAAGACCGATTAGTTTAGTAGCCTTGGAAACACTAGATATATTCATAAAGTTTTACATTACATCATAAAAATGAAAAATAAAACAACATAGTCTCCATAGTCCACACTCGTATCGCCTCATACTATCCCTGCAGGTCATTCATAAAATACTTCTTCACATCCTGGGAAAAATAAAACATAGAAAGGGGTGAAATCAAATGCCCAGTAAGGATAACAATATAGCGGAAACATTCATAAATAGGAATAAACATTTAAAGCAAAGTATAACTAAAACAAAAGCCTTTTAAACTTCAACTTCAACATAATATGGCAGAAATAAAATAAAATAATTCCATTTACTTATTCAAATGGATTTTCTACTAATCGAATAATCACATGCAATATCAATAACCACTTTCATAATGATGGAATGCATAATGCCAGTCTATCATAACTAGATAGCCAAGGCCTCGTGCCAAGACTAAAAATAATATTTTATCAAGGCCTTGTTCCTAGAAACTAGTTTGTCTCATGATACCTACCGACGCATCGAGGAGCTATAGCGGGCTTCACCCGTCACATATTAAGTCCAATGCATTCCCATATAAAAATGATTAAACATAACATAAACATTCGTATTAAAAATAGCATATGAAATGTAAATACTTCATCCATAAACCAAGAATGGTATAAAAATAACACATCCACAATCAAAAATATCACAAAACCTTCAATACAATATAGAAGTTTTGTATCATAATAAATCAACTTCAAATAAGCTTAAAATCCCTCAAAGATGTTGACATAGATAAAATCAAAACTCATTTTAGAGAAATATCCCTTTCTATTTTGAAATCATTTATGAGTCATATATCTATAAAATAAAACATTTTCTTTGAAAATATTCTTATAAGATTGTAAGGGAAATTTCTAGACTTTTATAATGGTGGAAAATAGCCACACTCACCGTATAAGTTAAAAAACATTCTTATCTTAATTCTGTCGAAAAGGTTAAAAAGCACCATGTTTGGAAAATGACAGAAAGATTCCTTTATAAAATTCTTATAAAAATTCAAACAAGGGTATAAATGACTTTAACCCATATTCTGTAAAATAGTAAGAATGTTTTGAATTTCATTATTAAGAAACATGGATGGGGATAATAAAGAGGTCCCAGTATATAATTACATATAAACAATCTCGGATAATGAAGAGATTGAGAAATAAACCCTTACCTTGTACTTTTCCTTGGTTTAGGGTAGGTTAACCTCATTTATAATGGTGAAATAATTGTTATTAAATTATAAAATAATCATATACATTAATATGATATCATATATGATCTTTTAACATTGATTTGTTAATAATATCTTATTATTATCGTTGTTTCGGGTGTTAACTTACTCATTTTATTTTATATGTTTTTTTACATAAGCTATGTTTGTCATGGATAGGTTGTATCTTATTCATATCCAGAATGATATTATGTCCTTAAACATTATTATTAATCTTCAAATGAGAATTAGACTTGAATGGATACGATGGGGAATGAATCTCATCGCGTTCGTGGAGATGGTAGTCCGTACGTATGCACATGGGACAATATCATTCATTTGATAATAAAATAAAATTTAATTGGATGTTATATCATATATACATAATCATTATCATGTTATATTTATTATTTACATGAATTACACATCATTATTATACCCATCCAAATAATAATGTTTTAATAACAATTACACCACGACGTGGAGACGGTAAGTCGTACGTACGCATGTATGGTGAAATTTCATTCAAAGGATGGATAGAATACTAAAATATGGTTGTACCATTTTTATTATAACAACTGGAGTTTTTATTTTAGAATGGTAATAACAATGAATGATGAAGTGGAAGAAGAAAGGAACTTGAAAAGGGGTGGTGAAATCATTACCTCTTCTTCGGGTTCTTCCTTTTGATTTGATCAAAAGGGATCCTTAGGTTGGATTTATGACTAAATGAAGGCATCTAGGATGAAGTGAGGAATGTTGAGAGAGTATTTGGGCAGGGGTTGGCCGATCCAAAAGGATTTTAAGGTGTGAATTAATGAGAAGAGGGAGTGCCCTTTTATAAGAGGGGTGAGGGGAACCTTTGGAAAAGCTTGAAATTTTATTTTATAATAAATTAATATTCGGTTTCTAATGGCTCCAAAGTGGATTATTTAAATGTTAAGGTAGGGATAGGCTGCAAACCACTCAACCAGTAGAATTTAGACAGGTTTGGGTCATTATATTGACCTTATCTTTTAGTTTTAACTCTTAGTTAATTAGTTTGACACTTACCATGTCAATTTGTATTTTTATATTATATAGTTAATAAATGTACTATATACATCCAAGATATCCCCAAGTGGTCCGTTAATGATAAACTTATAATTATATAAGTCTCTTGGACGAACCTTAGATTTTTAAGAATTTAATATCAATTAATAATATAATATTTGTTTTAAAAACTCTTTTATGACAATTTTGACACTATTCAATAATTGATTTTTGTAAAAATCATAACAGAATTATTACTTCCAAAAAAGTTAATTAAATCAATACTAACATGTCATATTATCCTATAAATTTATTGGTATTTATAAAAACTCTTAAATTACATTTATTTGGGTATTTTTAATATCAATTATTCTAATTTTCATTAATTAAGTAATTACTACATCACCATTGTGTCGTAAATAAATTAAATTATATAATGTCTAAAAATTATAAATAAAATACCATTATGTAGGAAATATTTTTATCTTTATAAGGAATATTTATAGTCTAAAATCAAACATATATAACCCTATGTAAAAATTCTTTGCTAAAAACTATGGGCTTGTGTCATTTTTGAATTTATTTTAACTTAATTAAAATAAAGTGACCCTATCACCTACAAGTCGCTCCATGGGGTCCCCAAATCGTCCCAAATATGCCCATGGTCGGACATGTATCCACCAATAAGGTTAGGAAACGTTTTAGGATAATTTATTATTATTATAATATTACTTTGGTAACCATTATTTACCAGATTTACCCTTTAACCGTAGTAAATAAAATATTTACCGAAGTAATTATTCAAAATGTCTAAAAATAAAAGTTACCTATTTACAGAATTTGGACATCCTGATTCCAAATATGGAATCCATTATTCCAAATTCAAAACACAAAAGTGGCAGAAATTAATTTAAAATTAATTCCCGCTGTCAAAACGAAAAGCGTGTTTTTAAGATATAATAACTATCAAAAGATTGATACTTGTTTATGTCTGGTTTAATTGTAAAATTACGTCCAATGACCAAAATTGTATTAAATGGTAAAAATATAATCTAAATATACTATAAAACCACTCAGATTCATAATTTATTACTATTAATTATTTTGATTAAAAAATTTGTTTTTAATTAAAATTTAGTAATTTTCACTGTTCATCAAAATATTAAAGTTATCCGAAAAGTACCAAACTTTCACATTAGGCTAAATTCGATACTCTGTATCCAAAAATGATGTCCATTTTGAGAGATAAAATTTCTAAAATTTTAAAAAGTAGGTATTACTATTCATAACGGCTAGTTTGATCGGTTGTGCCGTGTGTTAGAACTCGTTGTTGCGTACAACACACACCATTACATTATTCAAAGAGAAGCATATCGTAGAAGCTTGGGGTGTTACATTCTCCCCTCCTTCAAATAATTTCATCCTTGAAATTTCTAGAATACTACCACATGTAAAGAATTGGGTGGTCTTTCAACATAAGTTCCTCGGGCTCTCACGTTGCCTCTTACATCTTATGGTTTCTCCATAGAACTTTTACCAGACGAGTCATCCGGTTTCTCAGCACTTGTTCTCCCATATCAAGAATCCTGATGGGATCTTCACAATAAGACAGATCGGGTTCCAGTTCTAATTCCTCATATATGAGTACATGCATTGGCTCAGGCATGTATTTCCTCAACAGAGATACGTGGAACACATCGTGAACTCTGGAGAGACTTGGCGGCATTGCCAACCGGTAAGCTACAACCCCAATTCATTCTATAATTTCAAAAGGTCTGATGTACCTGGGACTCAATTAACATTTATTATCAAAACATATGACTCCCTTCCATGGAGATACCTTCAGGAAAACATGATCACTAACTTGAAATTCCAAATCCTTCCTTTGATTATCGGCATATCTCTTCTGCCTACTTTGAGCGGCTTAGATATTGTTTTGGATTACCTTCACCTTTTCCATCAATTCCTCCTCCAGTTCTGGGCCTACAAGTTTTCTTTCACCAACGTAATCCCAACAGGTTGGTGTGCGACATCTCTTTCCGTATAACGCTTCATATGGTGCCATCTGAATACTTGAATGGAAGCTATTTTTATAGGAAAATTCTACCAGAGGTAAATATTGATCCCATATACCCTGAAAGTCAAGTGAGAAGGATCTCAACATGTCTTCTATGGTTTGAATATTTCGTTCTGATTGACCATCTTTTTTAGGGTGGTAGGCAGTCCTCAAATGAAGTTCAGTATCCAAGGATTTCTGAAGACTTTTCCAGAATCTGGAAGTAAAACGGGGATCACGATCAGAAACAATCGATAGGGGTACTTCATGAAGTATCACAACTTCATTAATATATATTCTTGTTATTCGTTCAAGTGGTAAATCTTCTATTATAGCACGAAAATGTGCTGACTTGGTAAGACGATCAACAATGACCCATATTGCATCGTTCCTTCTAGGAGTCTTTAGTAGCCCCATGACAAAGTCCATCATAATATTGTCCCATTTCCACTCCGGTTTGGGAAGAGGTTGCATGACTCCTTCAGGATTTTGCCTTCCAGATTTCACTTGTTGACAAACCATACATCCTGACACAAAATCAGCTATCTCCCTCTTCATGTTGTCCAACCAGAAATGTTCCTTCAAATCTCTATACATTTTGGTGCTCCCAGGGTGTATAGAGAAATTGGAACTATGAGCATCATCCAGCAATTCTCTTTTTAGATCAGGTATATCAGGAACACAAAGTCTCTTCCCGAATTTCAAAATTCCTTCTTCATACACAATGTCTCTCAATATCCCATTATTTACAGCTTTAATCTTCTTTTGAAATTCTTCATCATCGGTCTGAGAACTCTTAATCCTTTCTAGTAAAGATGGTTTGGAAACCATTTGGAAAATCATTGATGTTTCACCGTCCCTGGTTATACCCATGTCCATCTTCACTAGATCCATGAAAATTGGATCCCTTTCAATTCTCATATTGTTCAAAAATCCATGATCTTTTCTGCTCAAAGCATCTGCCACATTGTTTGCCTTCCCCGGGTGGTAGTGTATCATGCAATCATAATCCTTGAGTAATTCAAGCCATCTATTTTGCCTCATGTTGAGTTCTTTTTGTGAGAAAATATGCTTTAAACTCCTGTGATTAGTATAAATCTCACATTTTTCACCATAGAGGTAGTGCCTCCATATCTTCAAAGCAAAGATCACAGCTTCTAACTCGAGATCATGAGTATGATAGTTTTGTTCATGAATTTTCAACTGTCGTGATGCATAGGCAATAACCCTATCATTCTGCATAAGGACACAACCAAGTCCTTTCTTCGATGCATCACTATAAATAATGAACCCATCATTCCCTGATGGTGGAGTCAATATATGAGCTTTGAATAATATTTTCTTCAGTTAATCAAAACTTTCTTCACACTCTTTTGTCCAAAAAAATTTAACCCCTTTACGTGTGAGCATTGTTAATGGGTTAGCCAAACGGGAAAAAATTCTTGACAAAATGTCGATAATAACCTGCCAAACCAATAAAACTGCATACCTTAGTTACACTCATAGGTGCTTTCCATTCATGGATTTCCTTGGTCTTAGAAGGATCAACAGAGATTCCATCTTTAGAGTCAATATGGTGAAGAAAAGAAATCTCCTGAAGCCAGAATTCATACTTGCTAAACATCACATATAATTCATGTCTTCTGAGATTCTTCAGGATAATGCACAAGTGATTTTCATGATCTTCGTAGCTTTTGGAGTATACCAAGATATCATCAATAAATACTACCAAAAATTCATCGAGATATTCCTTGAAAACTCTATTCATCAGATCCATGAATATAGAGGGTGCGTTAGTCCATCCAAATGGCATTTCTGTAAACTCGTAATGCCCCTACCTGGTTCAAAATGCAGCCTTCAGAATGTCTTCCTTCTTTACACACAACTGATGGAATCCAGATCTAAGGACAATCCTTGAAAAGTATTAATCTCCATGTATTTGGTCAAATAAATCATCAATATGAGATAGGGGATACTTGTTCTTTATTTTTATAGCATTGATCTCCCTATAGTCGATACATTACCTCATAGATCCGTCTTTCTTTTTAACAAAAAGAACAGGGGCTCCCCGTGGAGAAACACTAGGTCAAATAAATCCCTTATTACTCAATTTCTCTTGTTGTTTCATTAGTTTAACTAATTCTATAGTGGCCATTCTATAAGGGGTCTTCTATATAGGCCTTGATCCGGTAATTAAATCAATGGAAAACTCAACTTCTCGTTCTAGAGGATGTCCAGATAAATCTTCTAGAAACACATCTACATATTCTTTCACAACAAGTACATCCTCTATTTGAACATTCCTTTCCTCACCCACTATAATTTCATCCTCTTCCTTCCCAATAATTTAATTTATTTGAGCTACTGGTGGTGGATCTTGATAAGAATTAAGTGGTGATGATTCTTCTCTAAAGATAAGGTGTTCCTTATCATCATCATCAAAAATCGTAACCTCCTTCTTCTTACAATAATTCTTCGCATCATTGTCGGAAAGCCAGTCCATACCGAGGATTATATCATACTCAATCATAGGTATGAAGATGAGATCAGCAGATAAAGAACATTTATGTGCTCTAATGGGGACTGATTCACAAAAATTTGTTGCAATGATACTTCCCTTAATAGTTTTAACTGACAACTCCTTTGTTAATGAAAATTGGAAATATCTAATTTTCTTAGAAAACTGGGAAGATATGAAACAATGTGATGATCCAAAATCAAATAATGCATTTGATAAACTTGAGGAAACCATTAAATTACCTGCCACCACGTCTTTTGGAGCTTCTACGTCAGCAGTAGTGATATCAAAATCTTGGCCTTGATCCCTTGGCCTTTTCTGAGGTAAGTTCCCCTGACGCTTAGGACATTAATTTGCATAATGTCCTATCTCACTGCAATTGTAACATTGGACATCGGTAGCTTCCTTCTTCCCCTTGCAATCACGAGCTTGGTGGACTTTTTCACCGCACTTGTAACAGAATTCCATTCCTTTTATGCAAGTACCAGGGTGTTTCTTCCCACATTTACTACAGGATGGATATTAAAATTTTCCCTTCTTCCCTTTATTTTCATTCTCAGATTGATCATCAGATCTCTTCTTCTCTTTCTTTGCTTTAAAGTCATATGACTTAGAGAATTCTTTCTCTGTCTTGATAGCACATGAGACAATGTATTCATACAATGAGAAGGATTACGAGACTAATTCTTGGCGAAGAAATGGTTTTAACCCATCAATGAAATGATCAATATTACTTTTTGGGTTACGTATAAAATCTCCAACATACCTTTCTAACCTTGTAAAGTTAGCCTCATACTTTGTGACATTCTCATCCTCCTTTTGCCTTAGACTCAGAAATTGTCTTTCCATATCTGCTCGATGGTCACAAGGAAAGTATTTTTCTAAAAACAGATTTTTGAACTCCCTCCATTCCATATTTGATACTTCATCATCTTCCTTCGTGTTTTGAATCAATGACCACCATTGATCAGCATCTCTAGTGTGGGCGGTAAACTTCCATGATAACTTTTTCCCTTTCACTACTCCCCAAAGCCTGAAATATTTTCTCTTGGGTATTTATCCATTGCTTAGCTACTAAGGGATTTGTACTCCCATTGAACGTTGGTGGTTGTTTCCTCGTGAAACGATCTAACATTGATCCTCCATGATGTGGATCAGGATGCTCTATACAGGTAAGGTTATTATTCATAACCTGAGTGAGTTGTCCCAGTATGGTGATTAGTTGATCAGCACTAGTTGCATCACCAGCTCCACTATAATTATCTTGAGCAGGAGGGAAATCCCTACATAGAGTGTGTGAATTGATACAGTTTCCATTTCTTCCACTAGGCACCATTTCTAAACAATGGCATAGACAAGATCATTTTATGAATCAAAATACATAATTTCATACTTATAAAACACTTAACATAAATTTAACTATTTATGGATATAATCTGTAATCATAAAAAAATTTCTTTGATGATTTATATACTCATAAACCCATCACAATTATTTGTAAATAAAATGATATTTATCATAAGCATATCCCCCGGGAGTGTCGTAACCAAGAGTGCAGTAAGGCCCATTGTCATGCACCAGTTCTCGTTCGAGTCCAGCTCAAAGTGGTGTTTTCAGGTTTTACCCCTAGGTACATCTGTGCCAGAGCCGCCTCTACCTGCTCGTATCCAGACAGGGATGTATTTCTCAGAAAACTCACAAAATCTCTACAATACCAAAATTCTAGGAATTTCTTCTATACTAATCCTCAAAGTCCATCATAGGTCTATGTGTTCTAATTAGAGTTTATCTAAATCTAGCTTCCAAGGTTTTTACTAAACTTACTCTAATGCCAACTGCAACGCCCTGACCCTAGTTACCCAGAGTTGGTGCATTATTACATATCATTGGCATGATCACAAGAATGATCAAATCTTTAATGACCGATTAGTTTAGTAGCCTTGGAAACACTAGATATATTCATAAAGGTTTTCATTACATCATAAAACTGAAAACTACAACAACATAGTCTCCCTAGTCTACACTCTTATCCCCTCATACTATCCCAGCAGGTCATTCATAAAATACTTCTTCACATCCTGGGAAAAATAAAACATAGAAAGGGGTGAGCTCAAATGACCAGTAAGGATAACAATATAGCATAAACTTTCTTAAATAGGAATAAACATTTAAGGCAATGTATAACTAAAACAAAAGCCTTTGAAACTTGAACATAAACATAATACGGCAGAAATAAAATGAAATAATTCCATTTACTTATTCACATGGATATTCTAATAATCGAATAATCACATGCAATATCAATAACAACTTTCATAATGATGGAATGCATAATTCCAGACTATCATAACCACATAGCCAAGGCCTCCTGCCAAGACTAAAAATTATATTTTGTCAAGGCCTTGTGCCAGGACACTAGTTCGTCTCATTAGACCAACCGATGCATCGAGGAGCTATAGCAGGCTCCACCTATCACATATTAAGTCCAATGCATTCCCATATGAAAATTTTTAAACATAAACATAAACATTCGTATTAAAATTAGCATACGAAATGTAAATACTTCATCCATAAACCACGAATGGTATAAAAATAACACATCCACAGTCAAACATATCACAAAACCTTAAATACAGTATTGAAGTTTTGTATCATAATAAATCAACTTCAAATAAGTTTAAATCCATCAAAGGATGTTGACATAGATGAAATCAAAACTGTTTTTAGAGAAATATATCTTTCTATTCTGAAATCATTTAAGAGTCACATATCTATAAAATAAAACATTTTCTTTTAAAATATTCTTATAATCTTGTAAGGGAAGTTTGGAATATTTTATAACGGCGGAAAATATCTGCACCCACCGTATAAGTTAAAAAAATATTCTTACCTTAATTCTATCGAAAAGGTTAAAAAGCACCTTGTTTGGAAAATGACAGAAAGATTCCTTTATAAAATTCTTATAAAAAGTCAAACAGGGGTATAAATGACTTTAACCCATATTCTGTAAAATAGTAATAATGTTTTGAAATACATTTTTAAGAAACATGAATGTGGATGATAAAGAGGTCCAAGTAGATAATTATGTATAAACAACCTCGGATAATGAAGAGATTGTGAAATAAACCCTTAACTTGTACTTTTCCTTGGTTGAGGGTAGGTTAACCACCTGTATAATGGTGAAATAATTGTTATTAAATTATACAAGAATAAAATAAATTAATATGATATCATATATGATCTTTTAACATTTATTTGTTAATAATATCTTAGTATATCATTGTTTCGGGTGTTAACTTACTCGTTATCTTTTATATGTTTTGTTACGTAAGCCTTGTTTGTCATAGATAGGTTGTATATTATTCATATCCACAATGATATTAAGTCCTTAAACATTATTATTATTGTTCAAATGAGAATTATACTTGAATGGATACGATGGGGAATGAATCTCATCGCGTTCGTGGAGACGGTAGTCCGTACGTATGCACGGGCGATAATATCATTCTTTTGATATTAAAATAATATTCAATTGGATGGTATATCAAAAATATAGAATAATTATCATGTTATATTTATTATTTACATGAATTACACATCATTATTATACCCATCCAAATAATAATGTTTTGAATAACAATTACACCACGACGTGGAGACGGTAAGTTGCACGTACGCACGTATGGTGACATGTCATTCAAAGGATGGATAGAATACTGAAATATGGTTGTACCTTGTTTATAATAACATCAAAGTATATATAATATTCTGGATTTATTATTTTAGAATAGTAATAACAAAGAAAGAAGAAGTGGAAGAAGAAAGGAACTTGAAAAAGGGTGGTGAAATCATTACCTCTTCTTCGTGTTCTTCCTTTTTATTTGATCAAAAGGGCTTCTTAGGTTGGATTTATGACTAAAGTAAGGCCTCTATGATGAATTTATTGAAGTTTAGAGATTAGTTTGGGTGGTTTTGGCCAAACAAAAAGGATTTTAAGGTGTGAATTAATGATAAGGGGGAGTTCCGTTTTATAAGAGTGGTGAGGGACACCATTGGAAAAGATAGAAATATTATTTTACAATAAATTCATAATCAGTTTCTAATGGCTCAAAAGTGGATTATTTATATTTTAAGGTGGGTATAGGTCTCAAACCACACAAAAAATATAATTTATACAGGTTTGGGTCATTATATTAACCTTATCTTTTAGTTTTAACTCTTAGTTAATTATATTGACACTTACCATGTCACTTTGTATTTTTATATTATATAGTTTATAAACATACTATATACCTTCAAGATACCCCCAAGTGGTCCATTAATGATACAATTATCATGATATAAGTGTTTTGGAAGAACCGTAGATTTTTAGGAATTTAATATCAATTAATAATATAATATTTGTTTTAAAAACTCTTTAATGTAATTTTGACACTATTCAATAATTGATTTTTGTAAAAATCATAACAGAGCTATTTCTTCTAAAAAAGTTAATTATATCAATTATAACATGTCATATTATCCTATAAAATTATTGGTATTTATAAAAACTTTCAAATTACATTTATTGGGTATTTATAATATCAATTATTATAATTTTTCATTAATTAGGTAATTACTTCATCACCATTGTGTCATAAATAAATTAAATTATATAATGTCTAAAAATTATAAATAAAATACCATTACCTAGGAATTATTTTTATATTTCTAAGTAATATTTATAGTCTAAAATCCAACATATATAACCCTATGTAAAAATTGTTTTTCTAAAACATATATGCTTGTGTCATTTTTGTATTTATTTTAACTTAATTAAAATAAAGTGTCCCTATCACCTACAAGTGGCTCCATGGGGTCCCCAAATCGACTCAAATATGCTCACGGTCGGAAATGTATCCAAAAATAAGGTTAGGACACATTTTAGGATAATTTAGTTTTATTATAATATTATTTTTTTAACCGTAATTTACGAGATTTACCCTTTAACCATGGTAAATAAAATATTTACCCAAGTAATTATTCAAAATGTCTAAAAATAAAAGTTACCTATTTACACAATTTGGAAATCATAATTCCAAATATTTAATCCATTTTTCCAAATTCAAAACACAGAAGTGGCAGAAATTAATTTAAAATTAATTCCCGCTCTCAAAACAAAAAGCGTGTTTTTAAGATATAATAACTATCAAAAGATTGATACTTGTTTATGTCCGGTTTAATTGTGAAATTATGTCCAATGACAAAAATTGTATTAAATGGTAAAAATATAATCTAAATATACTTTAAAACCACTCAAATTCATAATTTATCACTATTAATTATTTTGATTAAAAAAGTTGTTTTTAATTAAAATTTAGTAATTTTCACTATTCATCAAAATATTAAAGTTATCCGAAAAGTACCAAAATTTCACATTAGGCTAAATTCAATACTACGAATCCAATAATGAAGTCCATTTTGAGAGATAAAATTTCTAAAATATTAAAAAGTATGTATTAATATTAAAAACGGCTAGTTTTATCGGTTGTGGTGTGTGATAGAACTCATTGTTGCATACAACACACGCTATTGCATTATTAAAAGAGAAGCGTACTGTAGAAGTTTGTGGTGTTACATTCTTTCCTACTTAAAATAATTTCATCATTGAAATTTCTAGAATACTACCGCATGAAAATACTCGGGTGGTTCTTCATCATAAGTTCCTCGGGTTCCCACGTTGCCTCTTCCATCTTATGGATTCTCCATAGAACTTTTACCAGACGAGTCGTCTGGTTTCTCAGCACTTGTTCTCTCGTATCAAGAATCTTGATGGGATATTCGCAATAAGACAGATCGGGTTCCAGTTCTAATTCCTCATATATGAGTACATGTGTTGGGTCAGGCATGTATTTCCTCAACAGAGATATGTGGAACACATCGTGAACTCTGGAGAGACTTGGCGGCATTGCCCATCAGTAAGCTACAGCCCCAATTCGTTCTAGAATTTCGAAAGGTCTGATGTACCTGGGACCCAATTTACCTTTCTTACGAAAACATATGACTCCCTTCCATGGAGATACCTTCAGGAAAACATGATCACTGACTTGAAATTCTAAATCCTTCCTTCGATTATCGGCATAGCTCTTTTGCCTACTTTGAGCTTCTTTGATATGGTTTTGGATTACCTTCACCTTTTCCATCATTTCCTCCACTAGTTCTAGACCTACAAGTTTTCTTTCACCAACGTCATCCCAACAGGTTGGTGTGCGACATCTCTTTCCGTATAACACTTCATATGGTGTCATATGAATACTCGAATGGAAGCTATTATTATAGGAAAATTCTACCAGAGGTAAATATTGATCCAACATACCCTGAAAGTCAAGTGAGTAGGATCTCAACATGTCTTATATGGTCTGAATATTTTGTTCTGGTTGTCCATCTGTTTGAGGGTGGTAGGCAGTGCTCAACTGAAGTTCAGTATCCAAGGCTTTCTGAATAATTTTTCAGAATCGTGAAGTAAAATGGGGATCACGATCAGAAACAATCAATATAGGTACTCCATAAAGTCTCACAACTTCATTAATATATAGTCTTGTTAGTCGTTCAAGTGGTAAATCATCCCTTATATCATGAAAATGTGTTGACTTGGTAAGACGATCAACGATGACCCATGTTGCACTATTCCTTCTAGGAGTCTTTGGTAGCCCCATGAAAAAGAGCATCGTAATATTGTCCCATTTCCACTACGGTATGGGAATAGGTTGCATGACTCCTCCAGGTTGTTTCCTTCCATCTTTCACTTATTGACAAACCATACATCTTGACACAAAATCATCTATCTCTCTCTTCATGTTGTCCCACCAAAGATATTCCTTCAAATCTCTATACATTTTGATGCTCCCAGGATGTATAGAGAAATTGGAACTATGAGCATCATCCAGCAATTCCCTTTTTAGATCAGGTATATTGGGAACACAAAGAATCTTCCTGAATTTCAAAATTCCTTCTTCATACACAAAGTTTCTCAATCTCCCATTGTTCACAGCTTTAATCTTCTTTTGAAATTATTCATCATCGGTCTGAGAACTCTTAATCCTTTCTAGTAAATATGGTTTGGTGACCATTTGGAAAATCATTGATGTTTCACCTTCCCTGGTTATTCCCATGTCCATCTTCACTAGATCCATGAAAATTGGATCCATTTCAATTCAAATATTGTTCAGAAATCCGTGATCTTTTCTTCTCAAAGCATCTGCCACATTGTTTGCCTTCCCTGGGTGGTAGTGTATCATGCAATCATAATCCTTGAGTAATTAAAGCCATATCTTTTGCCTCATGTTGAGTTCATTTTGTGAGAAAATATACTTCAAACTCTTTTGATCAGTATAAATCTCACATTTTTCACCATAGAGGTAGTGCCTCCATATCTTCAAAGAAAGGATCACAGCTGCTAACTCGAGATCATGAGTAGGATAGTTTTGTTCATGAATTTTCAACTGTTGTGATGCATAGGCAACAACCCTGTCATTCTGCATAAGGACACAACCAAGTCCTTTCTTCGATTCATCACTATAAATAACGAACCAATCATTCCCCGATGGTAGAGTCAATATAGGATCATTGACTAATATTATCTTCAGTTATTCCAAACATTCTTCACACTCTTTTGTCCAAACAAATTTAACCCTTTTACGTGTGATCTTTGTTAATGGGTTAGCCAACCGGGCAAAATTCTAGACTAAACGTTGATAATAACCTTCCAAACCAATAACACTGTGTACCTTAGTTATAATCGTAGGTTCTGGACATTCTTGGATTGCCTTGGTCTTAGAAGGATCAACAGAGATTCCATCTTTAGAGAGAATATTGCCACGAAAAGAAATCTCCTGAAGCCAGAATTCACACTTGCTAAACTTCCCATATAATTCATATTTTCTCAGAGTCTTCGGGATAATGCGAAAGTGATTTTCATGATCTTCATAGCTTTTGGAGTATAACAAGATATCATAAATAAATACCACCACAAATTCATTGATATATTCCTTGAAAACTCTATTCATCATATCCATGAATACAGAGGGTGCATTAGTAAATCCAAAAGGCATTACTATAAACTCGTAATGCCCGAACCTGGTTCGAAATGCTGTCTTCAGAATGTATTCCTTCTTCACACATAACTGATGGTATCCAGATTTTAGTTTAATCTTTGAAAAGTATTGAGCTCTATGTAGTTGGTCAAATAAATCATCAATGCTAGGTAGGGGATACTTTTTCATTATTGTTATAGCATTGATCTCCTTGTAGTCGATACATAACCTCATAGATCCATCTTTCTTTTTAACAAAAAGAACAAGGGCTCCCTATGGAGAAACACTAGGTCTAATAAATACCTTATTACTCAACTCCTCTTATTGTTTCTTTAGTTCAACTAATTCTATAGTGGCAATTCTATATGGGGTCTTCGATATAGGCCTTGATCCGGGAATTAAATCAATGGAAAACTCAACTTCTCGTTTTGGAGGATGTCCAGGTAAATCTTCCGGAAACACATCTACATATTCTTTCACAACAGGTACATCCTCTATTGAACTTTCCTTTCCTCACCCACTGTACTTTCATCCTCTTCCTCCACAATAATTGAATTTAGTTGAGCTACTGGGGGTGAATCTAGATAAGAATTAGGTGGTGACGATTCCGCTCTAAATATAAGGTGTTCCTTATCATCATCATCAAAAATCGTAACCTCCTTCTTCTTACTATAAGTCTTCGCATCATGGTCTGAAATCCAGTCCATACTGAGGATTATATCAAACTCAATCATAGGTATGATGATGAGATCAGCAGATAAAGACAATTTATGTTATCTAATGGGGACTGATTCACAAAACTTTGTTGCAATGATACTTCCCTTAAGAGTTCTAACCGACAACTCCCTTGTTAAATAAAATTTGAAATATCTAATTTTCTTAGAAAACTGGTAATATATGAAACAATGCGATGATCCAGAATCAAATAATGCATTTGCTAAACTTGAAGAAACTATTAAATTACCTACCACCATGTCTTTTGGAGCTTCTACCTTAGCAGTAGTGATAGCATAATCTTGGCCTTGATCCCTTGGCCTTTTCTAAGGTATGTTTCCCTGATGCTTAGGACATTAATTTTCATAATTTCCCATCTCCCTACAATTGTAACATTGGAAATTGGTAGCTTCCTTCTTCCCCTTGGTATCACGAGCATGGTGGCCTTTTTCACCACACTTGTAACAGACTCTCGTTCCTTTTATGCAAGTACCAGGGTGTTTCTTACCACATTTACTGTAGGATGGATATTCAACTTTTCCCATATTCCCTTTATATACATACCTATATTGATCAGTAGATCTCTTCTTCTCTTACTTTCCTTTAAAGTCATATGACTTAGAGAATTCTTTCTCTGTCTTGATAGCACATGAGACAATGTCTTCGTATGATGAGAAGGATTGTGAGACTAATGCTTGATGGAGAAATGGTTTTAACCCATCAATGAAACGATCAATATTACTTCTTGGGTTATGTATATAATCTCTAGCATTCCTTTCTAACCTTGTAAAGTTAGCCTCATACTTTGAGACATTCACATCCTCCTTTTGTCTCACACTCAGAAATTGTCTTTCCATATCTGCTTGATGGTCACGAGGAAAGTATTTTTCTAAAAATATATTTTTGAACTCCATCCATTCCATTTTTGATACTTCATCATCTTCCTTTGTGTTTTGAATCAATGACCACCATTGATCAGCATCTCCAGTGAGGTAGTAAACTACCATGATTACTTTTTCCCTTTCACTACTCCCCAAAGCCTGCAATATTTTCTCTAGTGAATTTATCCATTGCTCAGCTACAAAGGGATTTGTACTCCCATTGAATGTTGGTGGTTATTGCCTCATGAAGAGATATAACATTGATCCTCCACACTACGGATCAGGGTGCTCCATACCGGTAAGGTTATTATTCATAACCTGAGTGAGTTGTCCTAATATGGTGATTAGCTGATCAGCACCAGTTGCATCACCAGCTCCACTATAATTTTCTTGAGTAGGAGGGAAATCCCTACATGGAGTGTGTGTATTAATACGGTTTCCATTTCTTCCACTAGGCGCCATTTCTAAACAATGGCATAAACTAGATCAGTTTATGAATCAAAATACATAATTTCATACTTATAAAACACTTAACATAAATTGGACTATTTATGGATATAATCTATAATCCGAAAAAAAAAATCATTGAGGAAGTATATACTCATAAACACTTCATAATGATTTGTAAAGAAAATGAGAGTTATCCTAATCATATACCCTGGGAGTGTCATAACCAAGAGTGCAGAAAGACCCATTGTCATTCACCAGTTCTCGTTCGAGTCCAGATCAAAGCGGTGTTTTCGGGTTTTACCCCTAGGTACATCTGTGCGAGAGATGCCTCTACCTGCTCGTATCCAGACAGGGATGTATTGCTTGGAAAACTCAAAAAATCTCTAAAAATACCAAAATTCTTGGAAGTTCTTTTATAATAATCCTCAAAGTCCATCTTAGTTCTATGTTCTCTAATCAGAGTTTATCTAAATCTAGCTTCCAAGGTTTTTACTAAACCTGCTCTAATACCAACTACAATGCCCCGACCCTAGTTACCTAGAGTCGGTACATTATTACATATCATTGGCATGATCACAAGAAAGATCAAATATCTAAAGACCGATTAGTTTAGTAGCCTTGGAAACACTAGATATATTCATAAAGTTTTACATTACATCATAAAAATGAAAACTACAACAACATAGTATCCATATTCCACACTCTTATCCCCTCATACTATCCCTACAGGTCATTCATAAAATACTTCTTCAAGTCCTGGGAAAAATAAAACATAGAAAGAGGTGAGCTCAAATATCTCGTAAGCATAACAATATAGCGGAAACTTTCTTAAATAGGAATAAACATTTAAGGAAATGTATAACTAAAACAAAAGCCTTTTGAACTTGAACTTCAACATAATATGGCAGAAATAAAATGAAATAATTCCATTTAATTATTCACATGGATATTCTACTAATCGAATAATCTCATGCAATATCAATAACCACTTTCATAATGATGGAATTGATAATGCCAAACTATCATAACGGCATAGCCAAGGCCTCGTGCCAAGACTACAAATAAGATTTTGTCAAGGCCTTGTGCCAAGACACTAGTTTTTCTCATGATACCTACCGATGTATCGAGGAGCTATAGAGGGCTCCACCCGTCACATATTAAGTCCAATGCATTCCCATATGAAATGGTTTAAACATAACGTTAACATTCATATTAAAACTAGCATAAGAAATGTAAATACTTCATCCATAAACCATGAATGGTATAAAAATAACACATCCACAGTGAAACATATCAAAAAATCTTCAATACAATATAGATGTTTTTTATCATAATAATACAACTTCAAATAAGCTTAAAATCCATCAAAGGATGTTGAAATTGATGAAATCAAAACTCTTTTTATAGAAATATATCTTTCTATTTTGAAATTATTTAAGAGTAATATATCTATAAAATAAAAAAATTTCTTTGAAAATATTTTTATGAGCTTGTAAGGTAAGTTTGGAAGATTTTATAATGGCGGAAAATATCTGCCCCTGCCGTATAAGTAAAAAAACATTCTTACCTTAATTCTGTCGAAAAGGTTAAAAAGCACCTTGTTTGGAAAACGACAAAAATATTCCTTTATAATATTCTTATAAAAATTAAAAAAAGGGTATAAATGACTTTAACCCATATTCTGTGAAATAGTAAGAATTTTTTGAAATACATTTTTAAGAAACATGGATGTGGATGATAAAGAGGACCATGTAGATAATTACGTATAAACAACCTCAGATAATGAAGAGATTGCGAAATAAACCCTTAACTTGTACTTTTCCTTGGTTGAGGGTAGGTTAACCTCCTGTATAATGGTGAAATAATTTTTATTAAATTATACAATAATCATATACATTAATATGATATCAAATATGATCTTTTAACATTGATTTGTTAATAATATCTTAGTATTATCGTTGTTTCGAGTGTTGACTTACTCAATTTCTTTTATATGTTTTGTTACGTAAGCCATGTTTGTCATGGATACGATGTATATTATTCATATCCATAATGATATTAAGTCCTTAAGAATTATTATTAATCTTCAAATGAGAATTATACTTTAATGGATACGATGGGAAATGAATCTCATCGCGTTCGTGGAGATGGTAGTCGGTACGTACGCACGAGCGACAGTATCATTCTTTTGATATTAAAATAATATTTAATTATATGGTATATCATATATACAGAATCATTATAATATTATATTTATATTAAATTAATTACACATCAATATTATACCCATCCAAATAAAAATGTTTTGAATAACAATTACACCACGACGTGGAGACGGTAAGCCGCACGTACGCACGTATGGTTACATGTCATTCAAAGGATGGATAGAATACTGAAATATGGTTGTACCATGTTTATAATAACATAAATTTATATATAATATACTGTATTATTATTTTATAATGGTAATAACAATGAAAGAAGAAGTGTAAGAAGAAAGGAACTTGAAAAAGGGTGGTGAAATCATTACCTCTTCTTCGGGTTCTTCCTTTTTATTTGTTCAAAAGTGCTCCTTAAGTTGACTTTATGACTAAAGTAAGGCCTCTAGGCTAAAGTGAGGGATGTTGAGAGAGTATTTGGGAAGGTTTTGGCCGAACCATAAGGCTTTGATGGTGTGAATGAATGATAAGGGGAGTGCCCTTTTATAAGAGGGGTGATGGGAACCTTTGGAAAAGCTAGAAATATTATTTTATAATAAATTCATATTCGTTTTATAATGGCTCCAAAGTGAATTAATTAATGGTTAAGGTGGGGATGGGTCTAAAACCACTCAAAAAATAGAATTTATATAGCTTTGGGTCATTATATTAATCTTATCTTTTAGTTTTAACTCTTAGTTAATTAGTTTGACACTTACCATGTAACATTGTATTTTTATATTATATAGCTAATAAACATACTATATACCTCCAAGATACCCACAAGTGGTCCATTAATAATACACTTATCACGATATAAGTATCTTGGATGAACCATATATTTTTAGGAATTTAATATCAATTAATAATATAATATTTGTATTAAAAACTCTTTTATATCAATTTTGACACTATTCAATAATTGATTTTTGTAAAAATCATTACAAAATGATTACTTCAGATTAAGTTAATCAAATCAATAATAACATGTCATATTATCCTATAAAAGTTTTGGTATTTATAAAAATTCCCAAATTACATTTATTTGGGAATTTATAATATCAATTATTGTAATTTTTCATTAATTAGGTAATTACTGCATCACAATTGTGTCATTATTAAATTAAATTATATAACGTATAAAAATTATAAATAAAATACCATTATGTAGGAAATATTTTTATCTTTCTTATTAATATTTATAGTCGAAAATTCAACATATATAACCCTATGTAAAAAAACATTTTCTAAAAGATGTATGCTTATGTAATTTTTGTATTTATTTTAACGTAATTAAAATAATGTGTCCCTATCACCTACAAGTGGCTCCATGGGGTCCCAAAATCAACCCAAAGATGTCCATGGTCGGACATGTATCATCCAATAAGGTTAGGACACGTTTTTGGATAATTTAGTATTATTATAATATTATTTTTTGACCCTTATTTACCGGATTTACCCTTTAACCATGGTAAATAAAATATTTCCCGAAGTAATTATTCAAAATGTCTAAAAATAAAAGTTACCTATTTACACAATTTGGAAATGCTGATTAAAAATATGGAATCCATTTTTCCAAATTCAAAACACAGAAGTGGCAGAAATTAATTTAAAATTAATTCCCACTGTCAAAACAAAAAGCGTGTTTTTAAGATATAATAACTATCAAAAGATTGATACTTGTTTATGTCCGGTTTTATTGTGAAATTATGTTCAATGGAAAACATTGTATTAAATGGTAAAAAAATATTCTAAATATACTTTGAAACCACTCATATTCATAATTTATCACTTTTAATTATTTTGATTAAAAAATTTGTTTTTAATTAAAATTTAGTAATTTTCACTATTCATCAAAATATTAAAGTTATCCGAAGAGTACCAAAATTTAACATTAGGATAAATTCGATACTCCAAATCCAAAAATGAAGTCCATTTTGAGAGATAAAATTTATAAAATTTTAAAATGTAGGTATTACTATTCATAATGGCTAGTCTGATCGGTTTTGGCATGTGTTAGAACTCGATGTTGTTTACAACACACGCTATTACATTATTCAAAGAGAACCATACCATAGAATAATGGGGTGTTACACGCAATTCCCAAAAGGGGGGAAGGATGTAACATCCCAGGTAAATGAAGAATTAGACATATTTCATATTTATTAACATTTTTGAATTAAATATTAATTTTACTTTAAAGGGGTTTCTATGTTCGATAGCGTACTCGATATGCAATAGCAGTTTTCATTGAAATCTTACATTGCACACAAATAGTATAATATTATTGTTTTAAATTTTAGTTAACTCCTTGACTTTGTATTGGTAGGAATGAATGAAACTAACAACAATATGATTATACATGATGGTTAAATGTACTTACATTTATCCAATAAAAATTTAGAGTCTTAAAATATGAATGAATCTAATTTTAAGCATAATTTACATTAAAGGGCCGATTTACCGCCTTTTAATGGATAACCATCTTTAAATATAGTTTTATTCACTTTAATACATTATAATTGACCAAATATAATCCTTATTTAGAATGGGTACATCGAATTTTACTTTGGGTAATTTTTTGGTGTTTTTCTGATAAAGTTCATTTTTTAATGAATAGTGAAAAATACTTTATTTTAATTTAAAAGTACCTTTTAATCTAATTTATTTATATGGTTAGACTATATTTTTAGTTGTTTTTAAAGTGAAATTGAAATATATTTTTACCATTTAGTCCAATGTTGGTCATTGGAAATAATTTCACTTTGAAATTGGACATAAACAAGTATAAATTTTTTTATAGTTATTGTTTTATAAAAAAAACCTATTTGTTTTGATAACAGAAATTAATTTTAAAATAATTTAATTTCACTTCTATGTTTTGAATTTGGAAAAATAGACATCATTTTTTAATTCGGAATATCAAATATAGCTTAGGCTTAATTTTTGGAATTTTTCTGAAAAACTTCAATTTTTGATGAATAGCGACACCTCTTAGTGGTAGTTAAAAAAATGACTTTTTCATTTAAATGAAAATTTATCACTTATATGAATTGAATTTAAAAATCTGACATACATGGTTATTGTCAAGAAGTAAAATGTGGTTCATTAAGATGAAAATAATTTTTTGGTGAATAGTAACTTTTGACTTTTATTTACCACAGTTAAAGGTAAATATGTATTTCAAAGTTAAAAGAATATTATAATAATTCAAAATTACCTTAACACTTGTACCAACAATATTGGTTGTGTAGTGTCTGACCATGGGCATCCTTGGGTCGATTTTTGGACCCCATGGATCCACTTATGAAAGATAATGAATCTTTAGATTAATTAATTTAATGTAAAGACATAATTGACAAAAAAATCATCAAGTAAATTAATTTTTATATGGTGTTATATAATTCATATTTTCTACAATAAATATTAATTGGAAAGATAAATAGATTTTATACATGATAGTATTTTTTTTATAATTTTTAGACATCGAATAAATTAAATTATTTATGACACAATAATGATGTTGTATTTACCACATTAATTAATGATTTAAATAAATAAGATTATAATGATTAAAATGTTATCTATAACATGTCAAATTATTATTGGATGATTTTATTTATACCATGATTCATCTTATCTTAGACTATAATGATTTTTGGATCTTTAGAAACTTAATATCATTATATAATAAAATAATGTTTTCACACATTCTTAAAGATCTCCTCCCCTCCCTTATAAAAGGAGACCACTTCTAACCAATTCCTCACACCTCTCAAGCCATTTGGGTAGTCCAAACTATGCCCATTTAAGCTCCCTACATCCCTATCCTCCCCCTAAAAGCCTTACCTTAGGCAGAAGGCACATAAAGAAGTCATTTTGGTTCAAACCAAAGGAAGTTACCCAAATTAAAGGTAACAATTTCTCTTAATTGGTTTTCTTTTATTTAACATCTCCAACCCCTTAACTCTCTTTATTCATTTATTTTGTAACAAAACCATTATCCAAAATATACTAGGATTTTGTTACTATAAGGGTTCAATCTACACTTACACACACCTCCATCTAATGGATGAAGAACATAATATTTATGTGGATGGAAAACTAAAGCCTCATGAAACGATGATTGTTCAAATATCTCCAACCGCCTCTCATGGTGGCCATTATGATGAAACTGTATTTATATATGATATATATTATGTTTATGTTTTCTTTATTCTTCTGTATTTTCCATTTATATAATGTCTTTATGGTTTCCATAGTGGGTAAATATGATAATCTCATTTGAGGAAGTGCAGACTACCGCCCCCTCAAAGTGATGTGACTCTTTAATGCCTTATGTGGGATGTATAAAGGATAGAGTTAGTGATATTATATATTATATTATACTGGAATTATAATATAACTATGTATCATTATGTTTTATTTCCATTAAAATAATAAATAGAATTGAAAGTAGCGTTCATGCGTACGTACGGCTTACTGTCTCCATGAACGGTGCATTTCATTTCTTACCTTTAAATGTTACATACTATTATAAAAACATGTATATACTAGATATATATGATATATATGAAATCCAAATCATGAATATCATTCTGGATATAATGAACCTTTGACCACATGGACAAATTGTAAATATAAGGTGTACATTTTTACTCAAGTACCAAATATCGACAAAATGAACGTTATTAACTTAAATTATTGCATATTGTTTATAAAATGGTAATAAGTGATATAAAGGAATAATAAACTTGTAAAGGGTTCTTAAGAAAGTATAAATTAACTTTATTTTATTATTCCGGAGATTAAAGAACAATAGAGTCAAGTCAAACACGAGGTAATGGATCTGACCTCTCTATTTCATTACAAGTACTCTCTTTTATGTCTTTTATTTTATGGTCAATGTTATTATGTTGGAGGATGTCATTTCATATTCACCATAATGTAATTTTCATTTTCATATGATGAGAGACCCCCTCTTACTCTCATCAATTCATTTTAATAATTTTTATGTGGTGCAGTTAGGCAGCCGAATTTTTGTAAGGGATTTTCTTATCTCACTTTTTCATTCAATAAAATTTCCATTGGTTGCCACTAATTTATTTCATGAGGTTTATTGTGTACTGACAATTGAAATATATTATCATGATTCTATTTATATTCTTTTTATTCTATCAATAATTTGGTTGTTATTAACCTTTGGTCATATGAGTCGGTTGATTACAACGTGGTAAAGGGTTTCATCTCAGTTTTTATTCTCGTGAGATTCATGAGATATTTGCCACTATTTCCTTTTATGTGGTGTATTTACTACCCATTATTGTACTCTTTGTGTAATATACTTTCATTTTTGGTTATTTAAATCTACATTTTATGGTACTTATTTCATGTGGCGTATGTTTTGTATGTTACCAAATCGGTAAGGGAACCTTTCACCCTCCTCTTTATAAAAGACTTCTTTTTGTTATGTCCTTTAATTTACATCATATTATGTTGGGATATGTTTTTATATATCAATATTTATTTAAACATTATATCCAAGTGATTAGATTCCATTTTTTATCTCATCAACTCATTTTCTTAATTTTAAAGTGACGTCGTTAGGCTGTCGAATTTTTACGAGGGAACCTCTTAACCCAATATCAAATCTTCGGGTTCAACTTGTACTTCATGAATATGTCATCCTATGAATATGAATGAATGAACACTGATTGTTTTACACTTAATATCAACTTACATTTTGTGTATTTATATTGTTCACACATAATTATGTGATGTATTTATCCTTAATTTAAGGATGCTATCTTTATAAGGGATTTTATCTCAATTTACATTTACATGGAGACATCATTTTTGTTATGCACCAATTCATTCTTATATGGTTTAAATATTGTCCTTTGAAATATTATATCATGAATCCCTTTATTCTCATGATATTATAATGTTCTGATTAACATTTATTATTCAATTATTTGTATTCAAGCATCTCTCTTTTTCTTAAAAACTCTTTAACTAAAATATCGTCTTAAATGTTTTAAACATTTATTCTTCTAAATATTTCTCATTAATGTCCTTGTTTTAAAAATTGGTTGTAGGATTTATTTATATGGACATTTATGTTTTCAAATGATAAATTCATTTAAAATCTTCAAAGTGGTATGGGAAACATTGATTCAAAAATCTCTTTTTAAATGGTTTTGAAAATGATTTGATAAAACATTGTTTATTTCAATATCATTATTTGATATATTGGAATGTGGAAATGTTATCTTTCCTTTATACATGTGTTATATGTTATAATTATGTTATGGTTATTGGGCATTATTTACGTATAGGGGTGGTTCCGTGATAAACCTAGGGTGGGTGAGCCCGAGATAGCTCTCCAATGCATTGGGTAACGTGACGGAGGTAAACGTGATGTTTCTCCTAAGAGATTTAAGGAATATATTGTGATTGGTATTCCAAGTGTAAGTCCCTATGTATCTGTGATAGCTACAATGTATGTTTGATATGGATTCCATAAGTAACCTTTATGATTTATGATTTTTGTGTGTTATTCATAAATCTTATAATTTCATAAGGTATGTTGTGATTGAAAAGTATGGTTTCATTATTTTTTATATATTGAGGGGCTAATTTTTTCCTTCCTAATTTTATAAACCTTACTGAGCTTCTTATGCTCACCCCATGTTTTTGAAATGTTTTCCACAGGACGTAAAGATGAATTGGGTCAAAGATAGGATCAAGTAATAGTCCTGCTATCAAAAATGTGGAACTATAAATGTTTCTTTTTAAGTTTTTTTATTTTATGAAAATATTGGATACTAAGTAGTAGTGTCTACATGTAATATTCAAGTTGTAATGTAATTATTATGACTAATTCCCTAAAACTCTAAACCTGAAATGATCTTTAATGTGAATTATTCATTTAATTTAATATTATGTAATGTTTAAGGCTAGGTCCTTATAATAACCACATGCCATTATAGTCCCATACACACATATATGGGGAAAACTAACTAATGTTCCTACCAACAAAAGTAACTACCGATAGAAGAGAGTGAGGACAAAGGGGGTAGTCATCCATCCATCCTCCCACCAACATTTTGGGGAAAACAACCCTTAGGGCTCAAAATCCCCACGATGTCAGTTACCCTAACAGACGGGGTGGAGTATCTTATAGAATCACATCATGTACAGAATATATTATAGGTCACAAACACACTATGGGCATAACCTAATCTTAAAATCATTTGTAGCTAAAGTCTCTCAGACTCCTGGATTCCACATCTAAGACTTGGTATCATATAAGCACACAACCATTTAAAAATCTTTATTACATTACTTGATTTCCTTTTAGCAGTTTCACTTTACATTAATTAATTCTTTAATCTTTAATTAACCATTAACAATTCCACATTAAATTTCATTATCATTACACCCAATGTCAAATGTCCCTTCAAAATTGTAACCTTAGCACTACATCCCAACAAGCTCCAAACCCATGCGTTAACATCATTTATTCAATAATTTATTTAAATCATTACATTCCTATATTCCCTAGCATTATAGAAAAAACATTATATTCTACTAAACTCATGGGGACTGAACACTGTGAGTAGATGAACTACCCATCGAGTCTTTTCCACCTATATCAAGAGCTTAGAATCATCCTCTCTTGATAATCTAAACTCGAAAAGACCGTGGCATACACGCGTTTTCACCCCTTTTGAAAAAAGGGTAAGCAATACTAGATACCTTCAGTAGAGGGGAATGTAATGCAGATAAACAACCAAAAATAATCAGTAAGAATCCAAACATTCACATCCAACCCATTTCTTCATCACTAGTATCCTCTCCAACACCCACATGCATAAACTGATGCATATTTCCAATCTATTAATCAACTTCTTCCACAAACATTAGGCCTCCCTACACCCACATATCATAATATCCATCTACACTCACATCACAACACAAGCAGTAGGAAAATGCACATCATATCAATTGGGCTCTTGGCCCCTAAACAAGCAAGAGGGTAACTCAGAACCCTACAAGAAATTATATTTTATCAAACATCCAAATCATTAATCCATCTTTGATTAACTTATTTATTTTTCAAAGGTTCCAAATTCAGAAAACCTAACTAGTATTACATCACAAATAATTAAACATGCTTACTGTACCAATTTTATAAACATAAAATTGCAACAATAAGAGCTAGATTCATTTACATGCCTCTATATCTTTAGCCAAAAAATTATCAATTAATTTCGGTTTTACGTTCTTTATCAATTTCCATCAAAAACGAAAACCTAAACAGTGCAAGCATAGATATCACACTATCTAGAAAAACAAGAGGCAATAACATACAATAAATGTTAATCTATTTATCTTGTTAAAATATTTATTATTTTAATTCCATTTTCATACAGTGGAAAAAACATTCTAACTATACAGTTGCACATAAAATAAAATAGAAATAATGAATCCCCTACCTTCAACAGTTCTTGAAATTCATTATATGAGAACGATCCACACAATGGATCACTCTTTCCACCTCCCATGACAACTGTGTCCACCAAAGGATGTCACGGTACGACTGCACCAATAGAAACCCAAGAAAACTCCACTAATAGTACGTATATCACATACCATAACAGGGAAAGGAGAAATAGAAGGAGAAGAACCCAGTATAATGATGATAGAACATACCTTATATCATAGATCGATCGAGACTACTTGGTTGCATCAAAAACAGAGGGGAACCAATCCATGGAGGAAATTTTGATCGCACCACTCCTATGAAAAGACATTGAATGTCCGAGCATCTCACAACTGAGATCAAGGAGAAATAACTAGAGAGGATGATATATCATCCCTTTAGATGATTTAACAGAGTAGTGGTTTAAGATATGCTGGATTTTCCATTAAAATAAGATCGCATTAAACCACCCGGTTTGACTAAGTAAATGCATCTTAAGACTTAAGAAAATTAATATAGGAGTTATAAGATTTGATTTGTCCTTAAATAACTTAAAACAAGGCGTTGAATGCATTTTACATAAAGGAAAATGTCAATCGGTCAAAAATGTAGGAAACTGGAAACAATGTTCATGATCCTGGAAAAATTGTACACCTACTGATCCTAGAAACACATTACATGATTTTGTAAACACTGTACACTCACCGATCTTGGAAACACTATTCACAAAATGACTCCCCAATTCGAGACTCACAGATCCTAGACTAACCGATCCTAGAAATACTATTCAAAGAATGACTCACAAATCTTGGACTCATCGATCCTCAAAAAACTATTCACAGAATGACCCACTGATCTTGGACTCACCGGTCCTGAAAACATTGTTCACAAAATGACTCATTGATCCCGGGGTCCTTGATCATGGACTCAATGATTAAACTATTCCCATTAGTCTCAACAATAGAAATATTCCCATCAGTATCACCGATGGAACTGTTCGTATCAGTCACAGTGATGGAATTGTTCTCATCGTGCTCACCGATGGAACTGTTTACATCGGTCACACCGATGGAACTCTTTACATTGGTCTCACTGAATGAACTGTTCACATCAGTCTCACCGATGGAATTGATCACATCAGTCTCACCGATCGAACTGTTCACATTGGTCTCACCAATGGAACTATTCATATTAGTCACTCCGATAGAACTATTTGGTAGAAATGGAAAAATTAGAAATGTTTTGGTGATAAGTTGCCACAACCACCATAACACCTCAAACACTAGATTTTGTAAGACGAATAGACCAGAGAGGTTTGGTCAATTACACACATCTCAATCCACTTTGAATCAACCAATAAATGAAAGAAATAGATCCTAAAAATCCTTTCCCTCATCTTATAATCCTCACATTTGGTAGAATTCAATCCAAGGATTCTTTGGTTCCAACCAAAAGGAGTTCCCGATTAATAGGTAACATCGCTCCTTAAGCTTTTTAGTTCTATTTTCATTCTTCACTACCTAAAATTTCTTAATTAAATTATTATATATAAATAAAATTATCATAAATAAAATAGAATTTATTTATGATAAGTTATTTACCTAAGCTAGAACACAAATCCATTTAATGGGTAACGAAAAAACTATTTCTGTGTATTGATAACTACAGCCTCACGAAAAAATAATTGTTCATTATTCCTTTAATAACTGTAATTGTTGGGTATTATTATGAAACTCTATTTATATGTGATATATATGATATTTATAATTTTTTTAATATTATTTAATTCTTTTATAGAAAATACCATTCTACTCTATATTTTTTGTAAATATAATAACATCATTTGTGGAAGTGTGGACTACCAGTTCCTAAAATTGATGTGATTTGTTCACATAATACATGGACTCTATCAAGGATGATTATAATTAAACATATGTGATATTGAAACATTATATATGATATTCATTAAATAATTACCTTTCTAAAAATTTAATATATATCATTTTCTTTTTTAACATTTCGCACACTTAAAAAGGGATAACATCATTCGCGAATGTATGGAATATTACAGCCTCGACATGATGTTATTCTTTTTAAATCGGGTGAATTTTGTATATAAGTATATAGGATTAATAATAACTATATTTATGATATATTTATCATTATGTATAGATATGTTTTTACTTACCTTATTTCCATATAGATCATTAAAAAATAGGAACGTTACTCATGCGTACGTATGGCCTACCATCTATAGGATTGTAACTGTGGTCCATTTTTCAAAACAAAATTTAATGATTTGATTTAAAAGTATAAATTATTTATAAATATTAAAATTATGTCATTATTGTATTCTATAGATGTTATATAATGACCCCCTTGGACCATAGTTGACCTACCATAGTTGTTTTTGACATATAAACCAAATTTGGTCAAAACACCAGATATAAATATAATTTTTTAATTATGTGTATACTACATGTTAATGAGTGAAATAAAAGTAATAATAAACATGATAATGGTTATGAATAAATTATATAATTAACACAATTTTATTATAAATGAATTTAAGGGACCTTCTCCACCAAATAAATGTATGGTAAGGTATTTCATCTCAGTTTAGATTCCATTTAGACTTATTTGTTGTTATGAACCTAGTTTCTATTATATGGGGAATATGATTCCATTTTAAATGATATATCAAGAAAATATTTATTATAATGATCTTATAATTTTAATTTAATGTTATTACTTCTTGGATATTATGATTCAAATGTTTTAATGTTATACGGGACACTTTGGAATGTTCAAATAGTATACTCTAAGAATTTTTTTAATGGTTATCTATTCGATATCTTTTCATTTTTTTATTATTAACATTCTATTGAAACAATCATATTTTTTTGTGAATATAAATTCTTATATATGGTGTACATACTTCCACTTTGTCATATAATATCATGATTCATTCATTATACATGTTATTTTGAGTTTTAGTTTAAATCATTACATCTAAGGGGATTCGATTTAAAAGATACCAGGTGGAAAATAGATTCCATTACCAAGTTCTTTTATCATTGTGTTATATAAGTGACTCATTCTACTTAATATTCTAGGATCATGTGTATAATGAACTTGATTATCTATTGATATATTTCTGCTTCTATAGGTTGATTTACTATTAATACACATAATCTAATCACTAATTGATTCTCACCAAAAATTATAATATTTTCAAGGGTTTACATTAGAATCTCATTTTGTTGAGGATTATTTTCCCTTAAAATTCCATAAGTGGAAATTAGTTTCTCAGTACATAATAAACCCTTTTTTCTTCCCCTATAATTATTCATGAATTTCATTAAGTAATAGTACAATTATTTCACTCTTTTGTAATCAAAATGGTTTAGAAAATATTCTTAAGAAAACTCGTATTAATTTCTCTCTTAATTAGTGAAAATGTTTTAATTTTAAAACCTCATTTTTTAAAAAGGATTTCAAAAAAAATTAACATGATTTAATAAATAAAAATTTACCCTTTTGTCTTTTACTAATTTTTTCAATGGAATCCTCTTGTCACTTTCCAAAGAATGAATTTTTCTAACCTTTTTAAAATGGAAAATAAATTTTATTTTTCCTCATACACCAAGTACCAATTTACTCACCATAATTTATTTGAAGAATATTTTTCATGTTTAAAAGGTTATTTTTAAAAGAATTGTTTAAAAAGTTATTTTCAAAGAAAAGGTCTTTGAAAACTAAGGATATTTTCATCATGAAACTTTTTTAAAAATATTTTTATTTTTATTCATAAATGAAAACAACCCCGTATTTTAATCCACTTGGGATATATTTTATTGATACAGTCATTATTCTTCCTCTGGATGGATTTTGATTGATTTGTCCAAGGATAATATTTAAATTCACTTCCTTGATTTATTTTTATTCCCCTTGAAATATTCAATATCATATGATCATTGAACATTGAATTTATACTAAATTATCCATTTCATTTACCAGGGATATTTTTATAGCCTAAACTGTATACCATTTTACATGTGGTGTCCACATTGATAGTTATTTGATTTTTTCTGGAAATATTTATAATTCCATATTATTTATGCAATATAGTTATTTGATAATTCATATTATATATTTTCATTATTCAATATGAAGAATTATTTGAAGTGGTAATGATGGGTGGAAACCAGACATTATATAGATCCTCGATTCATAGATAGGTTCTCATGAGAAAATTATTTTGTTCCAATTAAATGGGTTTTTATCTGTTGTTTTAAACCATCTTAGGAAAGGTATTAATGGTATAGGTTTTCATATACCTTAGACATAACATCCAATAATTATTTATTTCCATCAACAAGATTCATTTTTAATTTATCCATGATATCTTACAATGATATATTTATGGATACATTTCATTTTCTCTTAATTTATTAAATGGAATAGGTTTTAGATTCTTATCTTACCATGTCTATTTTTCCTAATATAGTTTTTTAAATGGAATGTGTTTTAATTTACTTTGAATTTATGTTAATTCAGTTAATTTTAATCATTTTGGTTACTTGTAATGAGTGTTCAATTAATTACCAGTCCATTATTATAATTATCATTGATTAATTAATGCCTCTACTTTACTTTATCATTACTAAGAATTTAATCTCACCCTTAATATGATTCCTTCCTCCAAGAACTCAAGAAGTGTACTGTGATAGATATCCATGTATATACTTTATGGAATAATGTTATCCTCAAAATTATTTAGAAGAAAAAATAATTTTTTAATTATTTTATTAATTAGTAATTAAAGACTAATGTGTGTATCTATTTTACCAAGGCTTTTAAACTGATTAGTCTTCAGGATTTTATTCATTGTCCCCATGTAAATGTAATTGATAGATGTCATAAAATCTAGGATCTTCAGGGTTGGGTCACTACACATTATATTCCTATTTTAATATTATTAACAAAATTTTGGATTTTATTTTACATGTTATTTTTTTGTGTTTATTGGTAATTTTTCTTTACATTAATTTAAATTAAGAGTGAAATTCCACCCAAATATTCTGGTATATAGTCACAATGTTAGAATATATTATCCAACCTAGATTACCTCAACAGAAACTGAGCTAATTGTGTTATAGTACATTAAAAAATCCTCCAAGTATACTAGAGGTTTTCTACTGGTTGTGAGAGTTTATTATAAACACTTGGGAGACTATACTCTCAGTATGACAACATAAAATATTATATTACTAATAAAATAGTTATGTAACATCGGTATGAGTGAAATTATTAAAAGAAAAGAGCTAATCATAAATAATATATAATATAAATATTTTGTAATAAATAGTTTCCATGAAAAAAATGCATACATAATTACATACATACATGTCTCGGTAGGTTTTTCATGTATAAAAGTGAACTAAGAAAAAAACATAAAAAGATACATATGGATAAAACATGAGTCGCTCCATAGACTAGTCTCCAAAAATCGTTCACGATATATAGTCCCGATGTTATGTACGACCTATGAATAGTTCTGTATGACAAACATCAGGTTACATTGTCCAAAATAAAGAATTATCAGTGTGTGATTATAAAACATAGTAGGGATCCACCAACAGAGTCTTGTATTTAATCCAAAACATACAAATATTTATATAGATATGAATAAATTATGTTGTATCAAATATCATTAAAAAATAAAATTGGATCGTTGGGGGATAATGTAAAAAGTGAAATCAATTCTCCTTATCTTCTTTGTCCATTTTTACTGTGTCACATCATTTATCAATCAATAGAGAAACATAATCCAAATTTAATCCTCATTAGGTGATCAATATAATTGCAAGAATAATCTAATTATCCCAAGTTTTTTACATGTTATATTTTTAGTTTGTTCATGAAACATATTCCTAAGATGTCAACTAGTGTCTAAGATACACAGTTACTCTGAATATGGTGATAATTAGTAAATAATCTAATGAAATCCTAGTAAATCTTTCATTCAGACCATATTTTATTAAAAAATAACCTTTGGGAGGCATAACATCAAAAAATATCAATATAGGTGGTAAATTTGGGATCCTCTTAGGCATTTTTGATGTTCTCATATCACTATGAGAACTCAGCGCCTGTGTGGTTTTGCATAGAACCATGAATCCCAATTCTTTAGTCCATCATGTAATGACCCTAACTCTATTAATCCAAATTAGGTGTATACATTACTACATTAGTACATGATACTAGGGATTAAAATAAGAAGGATTTATTTGTTTATCAGGCTTGGGAAATAAGACACATACATGTCTACCAAATAATATTGGAAGATAAAATCATAGCATGAAAAACATTATTGCATACATAAAAATCATTCAAAGATTTATTCTTCACATCTTAGAGAAATAAAAATATAATAAAGTGTGAGATTAAATGATCGGTAAGGGTACAATACAATTGAATATATATTGGAAGATAACGAATAAATAATATATAATAGATATTAATCAATACATATTATATTTATTTAATGACACGGCATTCATAAAATATCAATGAAAATATCAACATAACAATAACAAGAATAATTATAATATCAATGTCAATGAATTAAATGCATAATTTTTAATGTCATAATCTTTTCATAAAGGCCCCAAAATGAGACATCATGAACATTACTACTACAGCCCTTTTCTAGGACAATTCAATGAATGGTATGGTATGGTATAATCAACTAAGTTTTCCTAATATGTGTCTCATGATACCATTCTATGAATCAAGGGGATAAAGATAACTTTCTGCAACCATTCATAGAAAAATATCATATGAGTTCCTCATATATTGAATTAATAATATATTGAATAATCAATATGATTTACCTATAAATATCTTTATTGAATCAATAATACTACACATTGATATTTCCTATATAAATGAAATAAAATTATTTTTAATCTCCCTTAAACATAAATCATATATTTTAATGGTAAATTATTAAGACAATATAAAATAAGTAGAAATTATATATAACATATCCATGATACTAAAAATATTGAATTTAAGGAGAAAAATAATGTCCAATGAATATTAGAGAGTGGTGGAGAATATGATCACAAGAATGTGAGAAATCAAACAATATGGTATAATTCATAAATATATAAAGGATGCTATAAGGCTATCAATTCATCAGAAAAAATGGTTTGAAATAAATAATTTTTTTATAATTATATATTAAAATAGAAGCAAAACCTTAAAAAAACATTACATTAATCTTTTGTAAAAATTTTGGAAAAATAATTTATTGATCATTTCTATGATTCCTTCTATCATTTTGGAAGATAACATATTTTTAATTAAATATAAAAGTTAAAAATTAACATAACAATGGAAATTTTAGTTTCATTCAAACCCCAATGGAAATTATTTGAGGACTCTAAATACAGAACAATGGTCAAGGATTCAGGAAAAATCATTACAGTCATAAGCGCTAAAAATAATCATTCCTTCCATACATTTTCAAAAACTCATAAATAATTTGTTCAAAAAAATATAAAAATATTCATCTTAAATTTTCTTAAGATAACATCAAAGGTACTATAAAAGTACCATTACCTATTATTTGAATTATATTAAAACATCCAAAATGAAATTTTATTAATATACATAAGGAAGATAAGTATTCTAATATTAAGAAAAGAAATATGTTAAGTTAGAGTTAAAAAAATTCTTTAGTATTAGAGTACCAAGGTGAAAAAATGTTAGAAAAAACATAGAAACTCCATAAATTAAAATAGGCGAAGGAAACAAATGGGGTTAAATAGGGAAAAAGTATATAAATCATAAAATATAAATTCAAACATGAATAACAACAAATAATAGTGAAACTATAAAATAAATAATTACATCTTTAATAACTTTTGAATGAAAACCCCATAAATAGGAAAATGAATTGAAACCTTAAATATCTTGAATTAATTGGAATTTGAGATCTAATATTACAGATGGTATGATTTTACACTATATACAATTATTAATTAAGTAAAGAATATAAAATATGTCTCAATAGAATTGAATGAATATGAAAAAACATTTACTTGGGATTCCATCTTGGTTGGAAAAGTTATATCAACCTCAATAATCAATATAAATTTATAATAAATTTATAAATTAAATTTTTCATCTATATTAAAATTCTATTTCCTTTTATAATCATTTTGAATCCATTCGTTGAATAGTTCTTACTTGTGTCGACCAATTGAGGTTTTTCAGTTAATATATCCCAAAATACCTATTTATATTGGCCATGTATAATGTTGTTATGAAATTATTCCATAGTCCCATAAATTTAAATAATTTAGTAAATAAAATTTTTATTAATTATATACAATTTTAGTATATTCCAAGCAATTTCAAAACAGAAAAACTATTCCCACAACTTCATGGAGTGTTAGTCCACACATATGCATAAATAACATTATCATTTTCCAATGAATGTAAGGGTTAAGATGTAGTTGATATAATATATTTAAATAATAATAATTATATAATAAATTAAATCTAAATTCATTAATTCCATCTCTATAACCATCCAAGTGATGTGGTGGTAAAAAACAAATTACACCGCTATGTGGAGATATTAGTATGTATGTAAGCATGAGTAATATTTTTATTTTTCATATGATGGAAAGGAGATATAAAATAGATGAAATAATTACATAAAAGATATAAATATAGTAAAAATACTAATTTATTTATTTTAATGGGGTGTTTGAATATTTTGAGGTGGAATAATAGGAATGGAACATAAAAGAGATAAATAAGAACATATTTCTCTTATTTTGGTAACCTTTATTGGCATACACCTTCATCCTTCATGAAGTGGACTTTTGATAAGACCACAACCTCTAGGTCAAGTAATAAATTTTTTTAAATGTATTTTGGTAGGTATTTTTTGATTTAATTTTCTAAAGATGTGTTGATATGTGAGGGTTGTATATACCCTTTTATAAGCGAGGTGGGAGGTAAATATATAAATACTTGAACCTTTATTATATAATATATGTATTAATAATTTTAAGTGTCTCAATATTATCATTGATTCAAGTATAAGTTGTATAAGTTATAAATGCATCTAAATAATGGGAATTAAGAAATATTTTTGTGTTATCTTGAAGACATATCCCTTTATTTCAAACCCTATTAACTCATTTTACCCTTAATTGTGGCACTATAATTTTACCATTATTACAATTTATTATAAAAAAATTATGTTGAAATCATTAACTATTATTAATTTGTATGAATAAAAATAATTCATTCATTTTAAAATAATAAATTCATATATGTGGTAGAAAATTCTTTTAATATAAGGTCAAAAAAATAAACAAAAAATGTTTTTAGAAAAATGATCACTTATGAAAAAAATTATTTTATACGAAAGTAAACTATAAAATTTATTAATATGAAATTATTTTTATTAAAATAAATAAAATAAGCCTTATTAATCATTTACACCTAATAAAACATGAAAGGAACCTTGTTAATCTTTATTAAAAGTGAGGAAAAAATTGTATGTGTTAGGATAAAAATATTTTATAGATTTCCAAAATGTAAAAATATATTTTTAAGTTCAACATAATTTTTTTAAGTGAATCATATTACCTATAATATATATATTCTGTCTATATAATGTTTTTATAAACTTTCAATTCGTTATTATATCCTGATAATTTCACAAACTTAAAAGAATTTATAAAATTGAAATTTCTCACTATTAACTAAAAACATAAAATATTTTTAAAAAATCCAAAAAAATTCACCCAACGATAATTTTGTCATGATGAATTAAAAAATTAAAATTTTCTCATAAAATTTGATTTATAAATTTTTTTAATTTTTCTATTAAAATATTTCATGGATAAATATATGTGAATTACATTATAGTTTCAGTAGAATAAAAAGATCATTAACCATATTTGAAAATCAGATGTTAAATGATCCCCCAACATAAATTACAACCTAGAAATTTATAAAATGTAATTTCATAAAAAAATATGGATATTCATTCATTATAACTTCCTTGGGATTCCACTTTGATTATTCTATCTTATTACTTCTCTAAATTACATTTTCACATCGAGTCACCTGGTTCTGAAAAAAAATTCTCTAATGTAAAAAATATGGACAGTCACTTCACGATAAGATAATCCATGATCAATTTTCATTTTTTTTATTTTTGGTAACATTTATTAGATATATAATATACTTCTTTAATAATGAGATACGGAATACACCTTTCACATTAATGAGGTTTGGTGGAACTGTCAAACGGTAAGCCATATTTTTAATTCAATCAAAAATATCAAAAGGCCTGATTTAACTTGGACATAGTTTATCATTATTTAAAAATATTATAATAACCTTCCATGGATTTACTATCATGAAAACATTATCCCCTATAAAAAATTTCATATCCTTACTTCCCTTATTGACATAACTCTTTCTTCCTTCTATGAGATAACTTGATATGAATCTGAATAATTATCACTTTAATTATTGTCCCCTCAACATGTTCTGAGATAAAAAGATACTTTCCTCAAATTTATCCCAAAATTTTAGTGTACAAAATTATTTCTCATACAATTCATCATATGGTTCCATTTAAATTTTTTAATGGATGATATAATTATATAAAAATTACTTCAACAATAAATATTGATCCAACATACCATGAAAGTCAAGTGAAAAAAACATTAAAAACTCTTCTAAATTTTGAATAGTCCTTTACAACTCTCCATCTTTAGAAGGATGGTCATCATTGCTCAAAATTTTCTTAGTTTCAAGAGACTTAAGAATAATTTTCCAAAATTTTATTGTGAATCTGTTGAAATGATTAGATGCAATAAAAATTGGGGAACCAAGTAATTTCACAGTGTTTTCAATATAGTTTTTTAAAAGAAATTAAAGAGGTAGACCCTCCCATATACTTTCTAAACGAGTTTGGATTATTTAAAATAACCAATTTAAAATCATTTCATTATGTAGTCCATAGAAATATAATTCCAAATTCTAGAGTAATATCATCCCACTTCCATAATGGAATATGGATAAGTTTCATGAATCCATTTGGATTTTGTATCTTATACTTTAACAGTTAATAAATGAAGAATATTTATAAATATTTAGAAATTTATGGATTCGTATTATCAAACAAAACAAAATTATTAAATCCATGTAAATCTTGGTGCTAACAAGATCTATAGTGAAATTTGATCTATGAGCTTCATCAAGTAATTCCCTCTTCAAGAGAAGTATTAATAGACTACACAACCTGTTTTCTAATTTCATCACATGATCATGATAATTTTTTTAAAATTTCCAATCATACATAGATTTTATTTTCTTTTGTAACCTCTTATCATTAAACTGGGACTATTTTATCTTTTTATAGTAATGTTGGTTTGTATATCATTTGAAAAATGAAATAATTCCCCCCATCTCTAATGACTACCATATCAAAAATTACAAAATATATGAATATATGATCTGTTTTCATCATTATTTTAGTCATAACTCCAGGACCATTCCTACTAAAGGCATCAGACACCAAATTTTTCATCTCATAGTGGTATTGTATTGAGTAATCGTTATATTTCATTATAGATTGTCATATCATTTGTCTTATATTAAGATATTTATATGAAATTATTCATTATATACTTTTATGATTTATATATATCTCACATCTTTCACCATATAGATAATTCCACCATATTTTTAATGAAAATATTACGGCATACAAGTCAATATCATAAGAAGTTAAAATTTATACATAGATCATTAACTATATCTATGCACAAGAAAAAACTATATTATTATATATAATGATTCATCTTAGTCCATTCATAAATTCATTACTATATATCACAAAACCATACCTTCTTGATGGTAATGTCAATATGAGTACATTAACCGATATCCTCTTCATTATTTCGAAATATTCATTACATTCTTCTGAAAATTTGAACTTAACAGAAACATGTTTAGTAACTAAACCTCTTTCCAATCTTATGTTACAAAGTCAAGAATCACTATTAAAATATTTCTATCACTAGAATTTATTTAATCTAGTTTATAATGTTTTGTAGGATGAAATATAATTTTATCATATGGAGAAAAATAATTCTATTTGGAGGAAATATAAAAATAACATTTGATGAACATGTACAAAGTACATCAAATGGACATATAAAAAGATTATTGGGAGGAGTATTATAAAGTTATCAGAATGTGTTTTTCATATAATATTGTAAAGATACATTCAAATTCTACCATATGGAGATTCATTAACCCATTAGATGTTGATGTACAAAGTATACCATATAAAGATTTACTATTTCAACTAGATGTAACTCTTTAAATATTTTTAATGATTCTAAATCATAATACCATTATAAAAACTGTTGATATATTGAATTATGAAGATGGTGTTTCTGAACTCATTACACTAGATCTTTATAAATATGGACTACATCCATTGGTTGATTATATATAAATTGGACCATTACCTTAAAGAGAAGAAGAAACGCACTCTACGCCATCTAAAGATATATTTTGATGTTTTTCAATATATATTTGGAGAGTGTGAAAAATATATTAATATTTATAAGTTATTCTTTAAATTATATGTTTCTGAAGTTATCATTGAATATTATTTATGCTTTTTCCATTGTAATGGCTCTTTTTCCAATATTGTGATCAAGATGTCACGAGGATGGAGTGGCTGAGATTTTTTAGATAGATTGAGGACTCCCAGGGATAATGATAGGGAGAATTTTTTGATCCAATGGATCAATAGATTCTATGTTTTATAAGATATATATTAAAATAGGTTTAAGTTGAGGATAATTAAAGCTAGGATTATAGAATTCATTATCACTTTTGGTGAAAGTGAATACCTCACTTAGTTGATACCCTATATCTTTATTGTTATCTTTTAATAAAATTTTATTATACTTTTTTACATGTTTTATATTTCTAATTGGAATTATAAAACATTGTTATATTTTATACTATTAAATTTTTTATACTTTTATGTTATAAAGTATATTGAAACAAATTTTTCCTGATATAATTTCTTATAAAAATGATGTTAGTAAATTTTATAAACTAAAATCCCCCATCTTTTATTAATTTTAGTAATTTTATAATCCTACACTATACATGTTAACTTGGTTAATGGGATAGAAAATTAGCAAAAAAAACTCAACCAAAGTACTCATAGTAACCTTTTAATCAAAAGAAACTTCATATATCGGTTATATTTGTTACGGTAAGACATTATTTAACTAAAATTATCATTAAAGGATCGACTAATATTCCATAATTATAGACAATACGATCCAGAAAATAAACTTCCTATAACTTGAATGTTCACTTAATAAATTTTACAAATAACTCCTTCACTCTGAGAGTTTAGAATAATGATTCTTATATAGATTTTATACTCTTCATAGATTATCGATTATAGTAGAATATCATCAATAAATTCCCCTATTAAATAATCAATATAATATTTTAATACTCCATTCATTATGTATATGAAAATAGTGGTTTCTTGAGTCAATATAAAGGGTATTACTTGTAAACTCATAATTTCCATACTTTATGTGAAATGTAATACTTCAGATATCTTCTTTCCTTACTCATAATTGATGATACCCATAAAAATATAAAACATTGAAAAATATTTTACACCTTTATATTGATGAAACAATTCACCATTATGACATAGTGGATACTTTTTATTCATATTAATTACATTTATTTTACTACAATAAATGCACATAATCTTGGAACCATCGGTTTTTCTTATATAAATAATATGGGTTCTCCAAGGTGAAATACTCTGGAGAATTGTAACGACGCGAATCTGGAGCCACTCAATTGGTTCCCCGTGCCCGGTTCACCACATGACCTCAAGAAAATTTCCCCAAACGCCAGAGTCTGCCGACTAGTAGCATGGGCCTTGGTAAGTTATTGGGTAAACTATGCTCTCATTTGGTAAGGTATACAAGGGAAAAGAGATAACACTCAATAGATGAAGCAGTAAATGACATACAACAATTGAAACAAAACAGCAGAAGCAATGAATATATATAGTAATGATGATAATGATGCAGCAGGTACAAGTATCTATGGAAATAAGCAAACACAAAAATGTGATGAAATACAACTGAAAACAAAGTATTAAAAGTAACAGCAACTCCAGTAGCATCGCAAGCCCAAGATTGGTCCTATTCTCTCCAGCTCCAACCACCAATCATGTACCTGAAGTAGAAGGGTCACAATCCCTATCCACACCTACAACCATATAACCTGTTTGGCCCGAAGAGCAGGACCCAACAGGGTGTGAGACTAATCCCAGTAGGCAATCACCACAAGATCTGTCCCCTACTGTCAGTGAGAAAAATAGCAAAAGTAAAGGAAATAAATACAACAGAAAAACAGAGGTACCCCAAGGTAACAATCCTAAAAATCTCCATTCAAATTTATTTATTAATTTAATAAAATCATTTAATTATCAACCATGGAGTCAAGAAAACAACTCTATATTCTCAAGTCATGTCAAATAACACAACAGGTATCTCAACAAACTACCTAGACAACAAGCAGTACAAACCCAAGCTTGTTCTTTGTCTTGGTGGACTCATCACAACCAACCAAACAAAATAATAATAAAGACTCTCTGGGTGGATCCCACATGAATACCCCTCTAGTCAAATAATCATACAAGGCACAGACACTCTGGGAAGCTCTCACCTTCAATTCCCCTATGGTCTTGCAACGATAACTATAGACTCTCTAAGGAAGCACTTATGTCTAATTCCTCATGTGGTCTCAATACGTGCGTAAACTAAGGAAACTCTGGGGAAGCACAAATTCCAATTCCTATAGGTCCTGCATACAAAACTAAATTATAGCAGACTCTCTAAGGAAGCCCTTAATCATCAATTCCTTCTTTAGTCTACCACACCGGGTTCACATAGCCCTGAGCAGTCTAAGCATGTGTAATCGACTGTTAGAAGCCCTAAGTAAGTTCAACAACTACTTGGCTAATATCTAAAATGCATCAAAATCATATAAATAGTAGGAAAACATGAAATTATCTATAACAAGGCAGACAAACAATGCAACATGGTTTTCCTCACAGGCAACCTAAGCCAAACGGCGATAAACAGATAAAGCAAGGGAATCAACCATGGGTGATCCTCGATCATGAAACCAAGCATATATTACTATCAATTAATCTCAATAAAACATGAAATCTAAGACAATTAAAAAATTGAATCAAAATCCCTAACCCGTGATACCCAATACATGGATATCCGGCACTTTTTGCACAAAAACTCAAAGACATTAAACGTAGGGAAACAGACCACCTACCTCGATCCTAGGAGATTGATATGCTTGAGCCAAAAAGATTGATTCTCCTTAAAAAGATGAAGATCTGAGAAAATTTCCAAAGTGATCAACCAATGATAACATGAGAAAGATGAGGAATTGGAAAACAATGCACTAGGAGAAGGAAGAACTCACCGCTGCGGTTCCAACGCAATAAATGGTGGCTAAAACAGAGATCATACTGAGGCACGGGGGCTCGGAGAAGAATTGTGGTTGTATGGCTTTTCATAGATGAAAAAAACCTGGACAAAAGGTGTTCTGTCTTTCAGGAATGACCCCGGTCCATTTAATGAAAAAAAATACATGGCGTGTACTTCTGGGGTACACGGTGTGTATTCTGTTTCATCCATACTATCCTTTAACCGGCCTCCACATCACCCCTACACACCATGTGTGTGGCCCAGACATGGCCAGCACATTTCTTGGCGCGGCAAGGGAGTACACGGCGTGTACTCTGAAAGAACACGATGTGTACATCAAAAATTTCCAGAAACCCCTCATTTCTCAAAAACTCCACGAAAAAGGAAGGCATACCTGAAACGAAGATCCGAGTTCTTACAAACTTCCCCCCTTAAAGAAATTCATCCCTAAATTTCTCTATCAAGGTGGAAAAGAAGAAACCACAAACAACTTATGGCCACTGTGATTGCATATCGGCCTCCCTCTCCCAAGTCTTGTCCTGCACATGGTCATGCTGCAATAGCACCCGTACCAGAGGAACAGACCACCCATGGAAAACCTTCATATTGCGATCGACAATCTGGATAGGATGCTCCTCAAATGACGCATCCGCTTTGAGTTCCACCTCCTCGGGCTGAAAGACATGAGACTGGTTTGAAAAGTAACGTCAAAGCTGAGATATGTGGAAGACTTCATGCATATCCTGATATCTCTGAGGTAACTATAACCTATAAGCAACTGGCCCGACTCTCTCCCGAACCCCAAACGGCCTGACGTATCTCGGTGAAAGCTTTCCCTTTCTCCTAATCCACTTGTGTCCCATCCTCAGGGTAACTGTCACAACCAGTCCTTGGGGCCCGTGTCGTGACTACCCCAAGCCCACCTTCCATAGGCCAGGGGATGGCGACTAGCACCAAGGCATAAATTCCCGATAAAAAGGGGAAGGCATTGCCTTTGTAAAGTAAACAAACACCACAGATCAAGCAAGTAGAAGAAGTAAACACTAAGTAAAAGCTGGTACAACAGTAAGTGCGGAAAGTTAGTGGGCCAGTATACAAACCCAAACTGAACGTAAAGTACAATTGGAAAGGGAAAAAAACTGAAAATTAAAGCTACAATGACGAGCTGTCCACTGGAAATCCCACCTGATGGGTGAGTACATATGGCCTCCTCTACTCCTCGGGACCAGCAGACCGCTCCGAGTACATCCCGTCCAGTGGTCCACCTCCAAGCATCATCCTCCTCTGCATACCTCATCCACGATCAGCGTTGTCCGTCGTCTGCAACCAACACAACGTAGTGCGGGCATAACCCATGTAGGGGTGAGTATAAGATACTCAGTAGGGACCCCGAGACCCCCGAAGGTCTCCCTAAATCCACAAAGGAAAATCCACAAAGGAAAGATACAATCACGAAGTAATATCCGACACTGCTTAGGTATATTCCCATACATATACTTAAGTCTTCAATTCTCGTTTGGATCCAACATCCGAGCTCAAGTACAACCCAGTCCACACAGGAAAGGAAAACGTAAATCCACATAGGATATCACAACACAATCCACATAGGAAAGCGAAACAGGATTCAGCTCACACATGTATACTACTTCGTATGACGATAGAGATGATCAGATATATCCACAGATTCACCTAAGTCATCGGACCCACAAAGGATCGATTGGCACTAACCCCCACAATGACCCAGGAAGGGTCTGACCCACACAGGATCGATAGGTAACTAACACCCAAAATGACCCAGGAAGGGTCTTACCCACACAGGATCAATAGGTAACTAACCCCCGCAAAGACCCACATAGGATCGGACCCACACAGGATCTATAGGCGCTGGCTCACACAGAACCACTGAGCGCTGACCCACACTGGATCGGACCCACACATGCTCGGTAGCACTGATCCACATATGATTGCTGAGTTTTTTAGTCGCCGATGTCGAATCCACTGAGGATCTCTGTATAGTCGTCGTAGTAGTAGTAGTCGCCGCTAGCTCTAGGGTTCCCGCACACAGCACGCTCCTTCGGGAGGTTCCGCTCCACGATCCGAGAGGCTGATACATCAAATGACACATATTCCAAAGTTAATGTATCCAAAAGTTTTGTATCATCAACAGGAACTCAACGTTGCAGATGGCGCGTCAATCGGACACCCGGTCTGAGAGTTATTGGCTTTTTCGTCCCAGGGGCCTGGTTGGTTTTTAAGGAAATACTAACCCGACCGTACTCCACCTAAGTCCAAACCTCAGGTGGAGTAAGACAAAAGATCTGTCTCACTAAGTGGAATCCAACAAAGTCTATGGCACATCAATCGGACGTTCGGAGGTCAAGTTATCAGCGTTTCCACTCTGAGGGCCCGGTTGGTTTCGTGTACGAACCAACTCGGCCGAACCCAAAGTATTCCAAAACCATGAGTGCAATATACCGAAACGACCATATCGATCCAAACATCACATCTCAACTGACGGTCCGTCGATCGGAGGCCCGTAGCACATGTTATGGGCATCTGACCGAAAAAGATTCGGTATTAAAGGGTTCGGGCCTAGTCCGACCTGGCCTGATACCCCCGGGGTCAACCCGAACTGGGCCCGGCCCGCTTGGGCATGGCCTGGCCTGGGCACAGCACGCCCAGCATGTTGGCCAGGGGCTTGGCCAAACGGCCGAGCCGTTTGGCATGGGGGGGGGGGGGGTGCTACCCCCTAGCTGTAATCGCGGCCCCCCTTTAATAGGGGTCGTTTTGCTGGCCGGCCGGGGGTTTGAACCCCCGGCTTCCTCTTGTCCGGCCGACCTACCCCGGCCGGCCGGTCCCCTCCCTCCTCCAACACCGGCAGCCCGGAACCAGTCCCTGGTCACCCTGCTCAGTCGTGGCATGGAACTAACCTCAGCTTGGTTCGTCCAGTGTGGCGCGACGACGCTGTGCTCTTCCACCACGGCCCCGCTCCTACTGCGGTGTCTTCGGGTTTCTCCGATGTGGCGTGATGGTGTCGTGTCCTTGTTAGCTTCCACGGTGCGGCGCGACGGCACCGCGCATTCCTTGTCGCACGATCACACGCGGTGAGACAACACCACGCCATACTCATTTCAAACCACAAAGAAACAAACACACGGATAAGGGAGGAGGGTCGGCCATGTTTGTGTGGTCTGGCCCCCTCTCGTTAATAGATATCATTTGGTCATATTTTCATGAAGAACGAAAAAGTGGTAAAAACGAACAAAATAATTAAATAACCCCTACCTTGAGCGTAGCTAGAACGGGGGTTCGCTGCGGAAAACGACGTCACAGGGTGAAGCTTTGTATGTTGACAGGAATGTCCGAGGAGGAAGTGGCATCTCTTTTTCTTTGACACGGGAAGAAGAACAAAAGAGTGTGCATTGTCTATCTTCAGAAAAAAGGGGTCACACCCCGGCTACGGAAAGGAGAAGAGATGGCACGTCGATCTCTTCTTACGGTGACGGCGTTCTTCGTCGAAGTCTTGGTGTTCTTCATGATGAAGATGAAACACCCAAGAGCTCTCTCCTCAATTCTCCGCACACAACAACAAACCAAAATAAAATAAGGTTCATTCTTATTTTATTAACTCATGCCACAATTTAAAAATTCAGAACTTAATTTAATTAATTGAATTGGTGGGTTGGCATACGTAAAGAGAGGAGAGGAAAAGTCACCCAAATAAAGGGAAGTTAAATAGTTTAAAGTGTTGCACAACATAAGTGGGGGGTTAATAGGAGTTAGGGAGTTAAGGAAATTGAAAAGGTGGGGCTTGTGTGGGCCCCACAACACCTTTAATCCACTCAAGAGAAACTAAAAATCAGTGGGTTCCACCCTAACTCCTACACCTTGGTTCAAACACAAGGAAAAGTGAAATAAAATTCTTAAAGAAATTTTATTTCACTCACACTTAAACCACAAATTTAAACAATTCATAACGAGCAAACACAACTCCAAAAAAGGCGTTCTTATGTAATTACCGGCGCTGCGGTTCCATCGGTGCCCTCGGAATTTGATTCCGAGCACCAGTTCAAAAGATAGTAATTCCGGCTCGTTAGTTCACTGAACGTACCCGAGCTAATCTTCGGATAGAAATTACAGGCACACTGGGCCTCGTAATCAAGTGTTTTCAAAAACTCCATTCTTGTAAAATCCCAAAGAAATTTATGAAAAAAAAATTTCCCTTGAATTTTATGGGTATTTATAGTAACACATAGGAAAACCTGATCTCTGACCTCGAACTTCAGAGGTCATCTTCACTGATCAGCATAAGATTTCTGACGAGACTATGCAGTAGCCATCCTCTTCTGAATCAACTCTATCTGCTCTGAGGTCTCTTGAACAAGATGAGGTCCCATCAAGGCTACCTCTCCTGCCTCTATCTAGCACAAAGGTGATCAGTATGGCCAACCGTACAAAGCCTCGTAAGGTGTCATCTGAATAGTCTCCAAAAAACTGGTGTTATAGGCAAACTCCATAGGAGGAATATGTTTTCCCCAAGAACCACCAATGTCCAGAATGCAAGCTCGGAGCATATCCTCAAGCACCTGAATCGTGCAATCTGACTGGTCATCTGTCTGGGGATGGTAAGTTGTACTCAGAAGTACTTGTATACCCAAATATTTCTGTATCCCCTTCCAGAAATGTGAATTAAAGTGGGAATCCCTATTCGAAACGATAGTACTCGGAACCCTGTGGAAGCACACAATCTCACGGACGTACAACCATCCAAGCTCATCGACATTGAAGGTTTCCTTTATCGGTAAGAATTGAGAAACCTTTGTGAGCCTATCAACGACAACCCATACCATGTTGCTCCCTCTCAACGATCTTGGTAACCCTGTCATGAAGTCCATCGTGACATCATTCCACTTCCACTTGGGAATGGGCAACTGCTTCAAAAGCCCTGTTGTCCGCTAGTGTTCTTCCTTCACCTGCTAAAAAGTGAAACATATCATTACAAAACCAGAAACATCTCTTTTCATACCTGGCCACCAGTACTGGCGGTGTAGATCACAATACATCTTGGTGACACCATGATAAACTGCCCAAACTGAGGAATGGAAATCCCGCATTAGCTCCTCGCGTATGTCTGTTGCCACCCATACCCGTCCCTGGAAACACAAGATCTCACCCTCTCCAACGTTCCATCCAGGAAGAGGGTCCTCTCCTGACACACTTTCCCATAAGACTAGGCCCTCAGAATCTGCTAGCTTCCTGATTCAAACTCGGTCAAGAGGCGCAGAGGTAATAGCTACAGAAGATAGGAAAGTCTGCCCCTGCCTATCATGTACCTCCAAATGCATTTCAGAGAACAGAGTCATAAGTTGTGACTCATTGATGGCCTCCTGAACTGCCTGTATCTGAGTTCTCCGACACAGTTCATCAGCCACTGCGTTTCCCTTTCCAGGCATATAGGCAAGCTTGAATTCGAAGGACTGGAGATACTTGACCCACCTCTGTTGTCTCAGATTCAGGTCGCACTGTGTGAAGATGAACTTGAGACTCTTGTGGTTATTATATACAACAAAATGCTCTGCCAGAAGGTAATGCCTCCAACAATGCAAAGTATGAACGACTGCAGCCAACTCCAGGTCGTGTGTAGGATAATTCCTCTCATGTGGCCTCAACTGCCAAGATCTATATGCAACAACATGATCCTCCTTCATAAGCACTACTCCTAGACCGATTCCATATGCATCACAGAAAACTGTATAACTCCAGCCTGGCTCTAGAAAAACTAGAATCAGTGTCGAAGTAAACCTCCCCTTCGGCTCCTGAAAGTCTGAATCACAGGCTTCTGACTAAACAAACTTTACCCCCTTCTTTGTCAAGCCCATCAATAGTGCTTCTATGCATGAGAAGTCCTCTATAAACCACCTGTAGTAACTAGACATCCCCAAGATACATCGTACCTTGAAGTCATTCTTCGGATGCTCCCAGGTAACTACTACTATCACCTTCTCTGGGTCTACTGATACCCCTGTCTCTGAGATGACATGACCCAGAAAGTGGATCTCATCCATCCAAAAGTGGCACTTTGAGAGCATAGCATATAACTGATGCTCCCTCAGTGTACTCAAAACGATCTCAAGATGGGTTTTATGGTCATGTCAAGTGTGATAGTACACCACGATTTAGTCCATGAAAACCTCCATGAAGGAATCCATGTAAGGATGGAACACTCTGTTCATCAGTGCCATGAAGACTGCTGGTGCGTTTGTGAGACCGAACAGCATAAACAAGTACTCATACAGATCATACCTGCTCCAGAAGGCTGTAAGGGGTATATCAGATGGTCTGAAATGCAACTGATGATAGCCGGATCTCAAGTCAATCTTTGAGAATACTCTAGCACCTCAAAGCTGATAGAATAGATCACTAATCCTCGGCAAAGGATATCAGTTCTTGACCATCAACTGGTTAAACTTCCGAAAATCCACACCAAGCCTAAGGGTACAGTCTTACTTCTTCGCAAAAAGGACAGGAGAACCCTAAGGAGAAGTATTGGGTCAGATGAAACCATTTTCCTGCAACTCCTCCAACTTCTTCTTGAGCTCCTACATCTCAGGTGTAGTTATCTTATAAGGAGGAATTGACACCGGTGTCGCTCCTGGCATGAGCTCAATCGATAATTCTACCTAACTCTCTGGTGGTAAACCTAAAAAGTCCTCCGGAAAAACATCTCTGAAATGATCCACCGCTGGAGGAAAGTCTAACTGTGAATTCCCCTAGTAATTTAGATAATGACTAGAAAACTGGGTTATAACCCCTCCTAGCCTATGATGATTGGGTCCATCTCTACCTGCCTGGACATCCCACTCGCCATTATGAAGAAAGGAACCTCCGTCTGGTGATACGAAACTCACCCTATAGCGATAGCAATCGACGACTGCCTGGAAGGGAACCAAACAGTCCATCCCGAGAATTAAATCGTAGCTTTTCATCTCTAGGACAAAGAGGTACCATAAGAAGTGACACCCTGCAACCTCTAGAGGTCATTCTTTTCACTGACGTACGCTAGATTTCCTCATTCCCAAGGGCGTGTCGAGAGACAACATGTCAGCAGACTAAAAGACATAGAGCCCAAGGCTCTCCATGATAGAAACAAAGATAATGCTATGAAAAGAACCAGTATAAAAAAGAGCTGAAGATAAAACTGAGGCTACTATGATCATACCTCGAACTGTAGAGGGTCCGGGATCTTGCTCCTGATGAATCTTCTCTACAGCAAAAAGCTTTCCTGAACAGCGGCCTTGTGTGGTAGCCTGAAAATTTTGAGCTACTCCTCCCGAAGCCTGACCACTACGTCCACGGCTTCTACCCTAACCTGGATGACCTGAAGAACTCTAGCCCCCAGTCTGCTGCAGAACTGGTAACCATGCTCCTGTACACGGGGATGAAACTGATCCTCCTTCACAAGCTGCTGGATGGGGAACTGTACAGAAACACTGCAGATGACCCATCTTGCCACAAGATCGGCACTCCACTGGGTCTCTCGGGCACTAGGGATTCTTTTTCCCGCTCCTCCCACACTGATAACACACCACTTGGGTGCCATAAGGGAGATCTCATCTACTATAAGGAATACCACACTTCCTCATATCACCTCAGGTAGACTCTCGGTGGCTCTTCCTGCTGTCTGTTTGAAAAGAATCAGCCCTGGATGCTGAAACACCCTCGCCACAACTCCAGTCTTCCTCAGGTTCCTTTCCGTGATCAGTGTCTGGTTGACTATCAGAGTAATATATGTTAACTGGAAGACATTCACCTGTGATCTGATCTCCGGTTTGAGTCCCTACTCAAACTTCTTTTCCATGAACAGCTCATCATTCCCTAGAACGGGAGTGAAATGTTGTAACTTTGTGAAATGGGAGGAATACTCCATAACTGAAAGAGTACACTGCTGAAGGTTCATGAACTCCCTTGCCTTGTCAGCCCTCAATGTCACTGGGTAGAAGTAGTCATAGAATGTACGTTGGAACTCATCTGAAGCCATAGTCTGTTGGCACCCTTCCTGAGAAACTACATCTCACCATCTTTTGGTAGAGTCTCGTAGAATGTAAGTCACGAGATTCACCCTCTTTTCTAGGGGTGTCTTGAGATGGTCAAAGATGGATAACATGGCTTTTTTCCATGACTCTGCATCATGCGGTCCTCCATCCCCTATAAATGTGGAAGGATACTACTGCTGAAAGACCCACGTTAGCTCTGCCATAGTTAGGGCAGGATGCTGAACTCCCTGGAAGGACTGTATGAATCTCATGAAACCCTCCCTGTATTGAGCGTCAGCACTAGTGTCCTGAACCACTGTAGGTTCCATGTCCGGAATGATAGGCGGAACGAATGGTAGTCCTTTATCGGTCGCATCAGGCATACGATCACTGACCAGTTCCTGTCATGCAACGGGAGGACGTCTTGGTGCCATAGCTCTAAAAGATAAAAACGCACCTTTATTAATGACGAACACAGTTTCAACATAAGAGAGTAAAATGTAACAGGAGGGGAAAACCTTTAAAATTAAGAAAACCATGACTACACAGCGTGTATTATGGCTACACGGCATGTTTCCATAAATTTTACCCCGGGCATGTACCTTGGCCATACATGGCTGTGTAAACAATTCGACTATATGACGTGTTCTCAAACTACATGGTGTGTACTGACCCTTTTCTCCCTTCCCGGTTACTCCTACACAACTAAGTCACACGGACTGTCCCAGCCGCAGACTACACGGCGTGTTGAGGAAGACACAGTGTGCACTACACATGCCTTACCTAGCCCGTGTTGTTAGCGGCATGGTCTAACACACAGTCGACACTACACGGCGTGTTCCCAATGGACACGGCGTGCACTTAAAGGAAAACCATGGACTGTGTGGTTCGTTACACGTCCAACTACACGGATGAACCTTACATAGTGTGTTCTGAACAAACACGGCGTGTATAGGAGAAGAAAATACCAACCGGTTTTGTTCGTGACACGGCCGAGTACCTAGAACAAGAATAAACGGAGTGCTCATACCAAACACGGAGTGTACTACAAGAGTTTTCCTGACCCGTGTTGTTAGTGACACGATCGGCTACACAGTTTACCACTACACGACATGTATATATCGTACATGTGGTGTTCTTAAAGACCCTTTTACAGCCCCGTGTCCTTGTCCACACGGTCAGTGACATGGCCAAAAACTACACGATGTTGATTTATAAAGTACATGCCTTGTATTCTGGGTTTTTCTGGACACTAGCCTCAGAACTGCACCGGATCCTAGAAAACACAAAAAACAGAGGTTAAGGTGCAAAATTCTGATCTATGGGGTCCCGTACTCCCCACAAAACCAATCTTGACATCATAACAATGCATATAACAATAAATTGTATAACAAACTCACGGCCCACCAAATTCTGATCCTCAAGGGACCATAACACCTCAAAGACCAAAGTTTTTCGTCCGTGATGAAGACGCTCTAAACAACTGATACCCTATCCCCATAGCAGGTATTTTATCATAGCATCTATTACAACATCATGCATTTTCTATCACAAATTCTTTCACAAAAGCATGAAATCTCTAATGAAACCTAGTTGGAATGAAGAAATGCATGGCATGTGATTTTCTAACAAGTGCCTATATGATGCATGAGATGGAATACCGTCATCTCATCAGGTTGTAAAAAAAAATAGAACCACAATCATATAAATAGTAACAACACAAAACAAGTGCATCACCCAACGGTGAAATCAATTAAACTGTAACATTTGCAGAACTTGAAAATTACAACATTCGAGGTAATATGGATTTTTCCCTGTACACAGGTTATAGAATGACCGGGCATAGCTATTTACCTTTTACCAAATCCCTCTTATCCTCGTATATTGTTTCCAAATAGTAAGTCAAATAGAAAAGGAAGAAACTTCTATGATACCACTTTGTAATGACCCGAATCCAGGGCCACTAAACTGGTTCCCCGTGCCCGATTCGCCACACGACCTCAAACGCATTTCCCCGAACGCCAGAGGCTTCCGACAACCAGCAAGGTCCTTAGTATGTTATTGGGGGAAACTATGTCCTCCTTTGGTAAGGTATACCAGGGAAAAGAGATAATAGTCAATAGCAGAAGTAGTAAATGGAATACAACAACTGAAACCAAATAGCTGAAGAAATGAATATATATAGTAATGATGATAATAATGCAGCAGGTACAAGTATCTAAGGAAAGAAGAAAACACAACAACATGATGAAATACAACTAAAAACAAAGTACTAAAAGTAATAGAAACTCCAGTAGCATCACAAGACTGAGCTCGGTCCTATGCTCTCCAGCTCTAACCAGCAATCATTTACCTGAAGTAGAAGGGCTACAATCCTTATCCACACTTGCAACCATATAACCTGTTTGGTCTGAAAATCAGGACCCAACAGGGTGTGAGACTAATCCCAGTATGCAATCACTACAAGATCTGTGCCCTACTATTAGTGAGAAAAAATAGAAAAAGTAAAGGAAAGAAATGCATCAGAGAAACAGAGGTACACCAAGGAAACAATCCTACAAATATACATTCTAATTTATTTATTAATTTAATACAATCATTTAATTATCAACCAAGGAGTCTAGCAAACAGCTCTATATTCTCAAGGCACAGCAAATAACACAATAGGTATCTCAACAGACTACCTTGAAAACAAGCAGTACAAACCCAAGCTTGTTCTTTGACTTGGTGGACTCGTCACAACCAACCGAAAAAAATAATAATACTGACTCTCTGGGTGGCTCCCACTGGAAGACCCTACTAGTCAAATAATCATACAAGGCACAGACACTCTAGGAAGTTATCCACATCAATTCCCATATGGTCTTGCAACGATAGCTACAGAATCTATGAGAAAGAACTTACGTCTAATTCCTCCTTTGGTCTCGATACGTGCGTAAACTAAGGACAATCTTGGGAACCAGAAAGTCCAATTCATGTAGGTCCTGAATATGAAACTAATTTATAATAGACTCTCAAGGGAATCCCTTAATCTCCAATTCCCTCTTTAGGCTACTGCACCGCGTTCACACAACCCTGAGTAGTCTAGTCGTGTGTAATCGACTGTCAGCATCCCTAAGTAATTTCAAAAACTACTTGGATAATAGATACAATGAATCAAAAGCATATAAACAACAGGTAAAACATGAAATTAGTTATAAAAGTGAAGAAAAACAATGCTACAAGGTTTGCCTCACTAGCAACCTATGCTAAACGGCGATAAACAGCCAAAGTAAGGGAATCACACATGGGTGATCCTCAATCATGAAACCAAGCATATATTACTATCAATTAAACTCATGGAAACAAGAAATCAAAGGCAATTAAATAATGGAACCAAAATCCCTAACCTGGGATACCTGATAAATGGATATCTGGCACTTTTTTCACAAAAAATCAAAGACATTCAACATAGGGAAACAATCCACCTACCTCGATCCTAGGAGATCGATATACTTGAGCCAAAAATATTGATTCTCCTTAGAACGAAGAAGATATGAGAAAATTTCCAATGTTCTCAACCAACGATAACATGAGAAAGAGGAGGAATTGTAAAAAAAGTCTCCAGGAGAATGAATAACACGTCATTGAGGTTCCAACTCAATTGACAGTGGCTAAAATGGAGATCAGACGAAGGCACGAGGGCTCTGAGAAGAATCTTGGTCGTACGGATTCTCTCAGATGAACAAAACCTAGACGAAAGGTGTTATGTCCGTCAAGCGTGAACCCTGTCCATTTAATTAAAAAAATAAATGGCGTGTACCTCTGGGGTACACGACATGTACTATGTTTTTCCTACTCCTCTTTATGCGGCCTCCACATCACCCCTACACACCGTGTCTATGGCCCGGACACAGCCAGCACACGTCTTGACGCGGCAAGGGAGTACATGGAGTGTACTCTGAAAGTAGATGGCGTGTACTTCAAAAATTTCTAGAAACCCCCCATTTTTCAAAAACTCCCGGAAAAAGGAACGCATACCTGAAACGAAGATCCGGATTTTTACAAGAATGAATCCATTATTACAGTACTCTTAATGTTGATTCATTACATCCACTAATTCCACTACGTCCATTCTATAGAGATTCTTATATATAGATTCTATAACAAGTATGAGTTAAATATAAATCATAACTTTATTATTGGAGGATTTCTAGGAAACACATTAGAAAAAGCATCAATGTAATAATATACAATAGGCCTATCTTCCATGCTGAGGTTACCTTTTCGACACATAGGTTTTTTCTGCTCTTATGCTCCATGAATTTCATTAAGGTGAGATGCTTCATGTGTATCCAAGAATGATTCATATAATCAAGTATCCTCTCTAAAGATATGGGATTATATATCTTGTTTATGTATTGTATTATCATTCTCTTATATACAAATTTTATCATTATAATTTTAAATCCTATTCATTAGAAGGATTATATCATAGTCAACCATTGATATAATAACTGTGTTTGAAAATATGGTATGTTTATGCATCATATTGGGGACCGAACAACATATATTTATTTCCATAAGATTTTCACTGTGAGTCTTGACTGAAAACTCCCTTATTAAGGTTTCAATGGAATATTTAATTATTATGGAAAATATGGAAGATATAAAATAGTGTGAAGATCCAAAATCTAATAATTCTTTATCTAAATTTGATTTTATGATCAAAATAATTTCTACCATATCTTTAGTAAATTCAAATTTAGTTATATTAATCTCATAATCTTATACTTTCCCCTTAAAATATTCTACTGTAGGTTCCCTTAATTCTTGGGGAATTGGTTTGTATAATAGAACATATCTCTATAGCCAAATCACTAAATAAAATCAGTATCTGTCTTACCCTTGTATTCATAATATAGATGGCCCATATCTACATAATTATAATAAAAACCATTACCATTGACTATTTTCCCAGATATTTCTTTCCACAATTATTTTATTTTAAAATTCCTATCACACCTTTATTATTTTTTGAATCCTTTCTTTATCCTTAGTTCTCAACAAACCTCTTATTTTATTTATTTTCCATGAATATATAAGACCTTTAAAGTTAATTATCTATCTTGATGGAATGTAATAAAATATCATTAAATTGTACAATAATTTGGGAGTCCAATTCACTTGGAAGGTTTATCTAAATCCCACTAATGAAACAGTAAATATTTTTTTCCAAATTTAATATTTGGACCTCATATTTCATGTTAATATTGTGAATTTGGCCTCAGATTAAGTAACACTTTCCTCTTCCTTATGATTTAGGGTGAATAAATTCCTCTTCATTTTAAATGATATCTCTTTATAAAAATATTTCTCATAGAATATCACATTAAAAGACCTAGATTCCAAAATTCATATTTCAACATGTTCTTTAATATTATAAATCAATGAACATAATTTATTATCATCTCTCCTAAACTAATGTACTTCTATAATAACCTTTTCACTTTCATTACTTCTTAAATCCATAAATATCATTTCAATGGAATTGACACATTGTTAAACTAAAAATTAATTAGTATTTCTATTAAATTATGGAGTATTATATCATATAATGTTATCCAACATAGGTTAATTGTGTTGAAGAACAATAGGTTTATTAATACATTCAATGTTATTTTTCCTAACTTGTGTTAATTTCCCTAATATATCTATGACCCACTCAGCTCCAAGACCTATTGTATTGACTTTATCATAAGGTAAATAATGAAATTTATTATAGGTGTTAATATGAAATCCATTTATTCCATACGGATCCATCTATAGATAGTTTAAAAAACATTATTGTTTATAATATAATGAATATAGTGATATATAACAAAAAGCAGAAAATGTTATTGAATACTCCAGGGGTTTATATTAATGATCATGGTAACTATGTTCTTCTAATATATAGTTCCCAAGGGTCATACAAAGCTTCCACTAATACCAATCGTAACTATCCCGACTCTAATAACCAAGAGTCGGTGTCTACTTTATTACATTGGTATAATATATAAGGAATCATAACATGAAGGTTCATTCATTATAAAAGACATGGGAAACTAGATACAAACTTGACTTCTATATTACATTTGAAGATGATAACATATAATGAAAAAATTCATGTATCCTTGAAAATCACTCAATAATTCCTTCTTCATATCCGTAGGAAAATAAATCGTAATAATGTGTGATCATATATTCATGGTAAGTGTAACATATATTGGAATCTATCATTAGTAGATATGGAACAAACTATATGGATGAGTGGTTAATCAATACATCTACCATTGAATGAAAAACTTATGAATAAAAATATATCTATTGATTATATCAATATAACAATAACATAGAGAATAATAGCTTAATTTTAAATGAAGTAAATTCATAATGTTGTTTTTCATGATCTTTCCATCATGACCTCATTCCAATATATCATTATCCTTACTATATAGGCCTTATTCTAAGACATGTTAATGAATGGTTAGGTACACACCAAATACCCAACTAATTTGTTTAACTATTTATCTCATGAGACCTACCAATCCCTCAAGAGTTTATCAATAATCAGGACCCACCCAAAACATATATATTTCCAATTCATTATTCATATATTGAATTAATAATATAATAAATAATAAATATTCCTTAACAATAAATATCTATATTAAATTAAGAATAAAAATATTAATATTTCCATAGTAAGTGAAATAACATTCTTAATAATATTCCATCAACAAACAACATATATTGAAATGGTATATGGTTAATACAATATCAACGTAGTAAAAATGTGACATAATACATCTATAACATAGATAATATGGAAATGGATGAGAAAAATAATATAAAAAAATAGTGTATAGGTATAGATAACATGATCACAAGAAAGTGAATGATCACAAAATAATGTACAATCCATAAATCAATAAATAATGATAGAAGACTATTACATAATCAAGAATGATATTTTAGAATAAAGGAATATATTTTTTGAATTATATAAGATAATATAAAATGATATTTAAAAAAATCCTTAAAAATTAAATTTGTTGAAAAAATAATGTCATAAACCATTTCTAAAATTCTTGTCAACATTTTATAAAATAGTCTAATTTCCAATATAAAAACTAAAAGTTTATAGAATAATAGAAAATTTATTTTTTTTTAAAAACCCATGGAAATTTTTACAATAATATTAATTACTAATAACCACCATTTGGGTATAAAAATTATTCTATTTTGTATACATCCCAAAAAAAGATTCATTTCACACTTTTTTTAAAAGTAAAAATGACTTATTTGGTAAACATAAAAAATATGATTTTAAAAACATTTAAAATAATGTTAAAGGTATTATAAAAATAAAATAAAATCATTTAAATTTGATGAAAATATCATAAAATAATTTAATTTATATTTATATGGAAGATAAATATTCCTGGCCAAAAAAGGGAAAGAATTTATGTTTTTAAAAAAAAAATTAATTTTGTATTAAAGTATCAAAGAGATAAAATTTTGGAATAAAACAAATGGACACCAAAACCAAAAAAATATTATAATAAGTTATATTTTTTAAATTATATATAGAGCATGTAATTATTTAAAAATAAATTTAAACATAAAAAATCTTGAATAAGCATGTTATTTTGAAAAAAAACCTTTCTGATTTTAAATTTTTTTGAATCAAATCCCCTTAATTGAGAAAACAAGAATTGAAAAATTAAATTAAATAAATTAATTGGAATTCATGCTATAATATATTAATGTGAAAATATTTAATAAATATTAAATAAATTACTCCATAATATAAAATATGTCTCAAAAGAGTGGAATTGAGATGAAAAACCCTAGCCTTAGATTCCAACATAGTCAAGCACATTATATCATCCTATAAAATAAAATAGAATTTATTAAATAATTTCTAATGAATAATTTTCATCTATATTACATTTTTTGGTCCTTTTATAATTATTTTTCCTTTATTCATTGAATAATTATTTCTTACAAGGAGCACTTCTATTTGTTCAGTCAATTTGTCTGAAATTACATCAGTAAATTGACTATGGTTAAATGTGTTATGAAACAGATCTGTCATATATAGAATATTAATATATTAATAAATATAAATTTCATTCTTTATATTTATTTTTATAATCATATATTCTTACTCATAATAAAAAATTAATTCACATCACTTCACTGAGGTTGAAGTCCACACATACAAACGAGTGATGTTTTAATTTTTTAACAGATCAATGGGTAAGAAGGTTGTTGAAATATTTTATTTATAAAATAAAAATAATGTCATAAATTTCATATATATTAATTAATTATATCTTGAAACCCATATAAATTATGTCTTCTTGAAAAATGAATTGCACTATTACGTGGAGATGGTTGTCCCAAAGTACGCACGAGCAATATTTTAATATTCTATAGGATGAAAAGAGATATAAAATGGATATACAATTGACATAAAAATATCTTAGTATAGTAAATATATTTCTGAAATAATTTTGATATTTTTTATTTAATACTTGGATAATGTTTAAGAATAAAGGAAGTTGAAAAACCTCATTAAGAACATAAACCTCTTCTTTTGGTAACCTCATTTGGATTACACCTTAAGACTTCCTGATATGGTATTTTTAGAAGAAAAAATACTATATGTAGAGATACATAAATTAGGGAGGGTATTTTTTATGGATTGGTAGGTTTAAATGGGTCAATAAATGTAGATAAATGAGGAGATAATCTTCCCATTAATAGGTGATGTGGGTGGAAAACATGTAAATACTAGAAACATTGTTGTATAATATATGTATTGAACAAGTAAAGTGGATACAAAATATAAAATAATAGAATATAAAGAGGTTATTTTTAATATCCAACAAACTAATCAGATTAATTCAAGTGTTTTGTGTTACCCTGAATACTTTTCCATTTATTTTTAACCTCATTGACCAATTTGATCATTAATTGGGGTTATATATATTTTCCATGGTTACTATTAATTGTTACCAAAAAATATGCTGAACTCAATAAAAAATATTAGCTATGCTGATTAAAAATATTTAATACATTTTAAAAGTTTCAATTCCTCTAATTTTCATAATTTAATTTTAATGTATGTTAAAAAACATAATAAAATTTCAGTTTAATAAAAATAATCTCTTAAGAATAAAAATAATTTTATACCAAAATCATGTATAGTATTTATTCCTATATAATTAATTGGATTATGTGAAATAAAATAAGTCTTATTTTACTTTGAAACAAAATTAAAATTAAAATTAACCTTGTGAATACTTTACTAAACTAAAATACCAAAAAAAGTATTAATTAAATAAAAACATTACTTATATTTCCGAAATGCCAAACATTGATTTATATGTTCAAAATTATATTTATAAATTCATTATGATACGCCATAAATATTTATTTTTCTAGAAAATATTTTTCATAAATGTTTAATTTATTGTTATATAAAAATAATTCCATAAAATTGATAGTATTTGTAAAAACATTGTTTCTCAATATTCACCGAAAAAATAATTTGTTTCTAAAAAATCACAAAAAATCACTACAAGAAAATATTAACATGATGAATTAAAAAATGAAAACAAATTCATCAAATTAGAATTTAAATGTTTTATAAATTATTATTTAACCATATTCATGTTTAAAAAATGTATATTATGTTATAGTTTATTTAGAATTAAAACCTTACATACTACAATTTAATATTGGGTGTTACGTATCACATAATCAATCAAATAATAATTTGAATCCTTGAATAAATATTTTTCATGATAGAAAACAATGTATAGAAAAACATATTTCATATCCTATATCTTATCATGATAAAAATTATTTTGAGCACACTTCTTGAGAATGAAATCAAGTATTCCTATCTTTTATTATCTAAAAATATCTCATCCTATACATATTAAATATAACATTAATAATTAATTTTTATTTAAAAACCCCATTTAGGTAATGACCAATATATCAATCCATATTTTAAAATCATACTAAATTAAATCAATTTCTGGTACTACTCTAATAATGGGGTACATTATATCAATCTCTACCGATATTCCTTGATTTCCTTTCTAATATGTATTTTTTATGTGATTATCCTATAATGATTCTTACACTAAATATCCTATTTATAATAACATTTCCCTAGGTATATGGGGTAAAACATCCATGTATAACTATTAAAACACTAACAAGTGGCACATTCACCCTTACTAAAAATATATATAGTTATTCTTTTTAAAGGACTGTGTAAAATATAACTTATTTCCCCTAACCAATAAAGCTTAATTCCACTACAGAACTATATAACTATTTTCTCTTTATTGTACAACTTGTAAATACCATCATTAATTATTACAACAACAAACCACTCTGAGAAACCATATCATAAAATCAAACTATTTATACTTGGATAATTATAGTATATTACTAATATTCCTATTAATCTACTCCCTACTAGGTAATAAAATTGTTATAAGGCCAAAATCATATCCTATTCTGCAAAAATTATAAGGTTATACACTAATCAAAACCACAAATCATGGACTTTTCCACTAATGAGCCCCTTAACGATGCCACTGAGTCTCATACCAATCCATTTAAAATTTTGATTATGATCTGAAAACCTTTAGGGATCTATATAGTTTCACTAGTAGTGATTATACATGGAAACAAATTCATTAATAATATTTATCGATTAAAAATTATTTTAAGTAATTCACACTCTATTTTTAGAAGGCTCTACCACATCCCCACATATAGAAATGAAATACACAAGTTCATGTATGTATTTTTTGATTCTCTATAAATGAACATTTATATAAAACATATGGTATAATATTAATGGTTCCATATACCATACTATCAGGTTACCAATACATTTTAAATGCTCACGGACCTTGTTCGGTGCCCAAATTGAGTCCCATAAAGCATTGAATCACTTTTCTCAAATCAAATACCTATATTAATTTTTTGTTGAAATTTATTGTCAATTTATCATTTTAATATAATATTTCATTATCATTGAATTATTTATAATAACCATGTCATAGATGAAACATCATAGAATGGGTGGGATAAAACTGATAAATGATCTTTGGTGATGCCATAATAAAAATCCACAAAATCTTATTTCATTACCTTTATCAATTTAAACATATTCCACAAAAATATATAAACGGAACAACCAAAATATTAAATTAGGTGAAATTGAATTTATCTAATGGAATCAATAATTATTTATCCTCCCCTTATATATATAAATGTATTCCCCTCATATTAATCATATTTCACTATGTGTCAATAAAATCAAATATAAATCACTATGAAAAATACCCTGAAATAAAGGGAAAGAGATAGTAAAAAGATATTAGGATGATCAAATTGATAAATATACCTCAATATCTTATAAAAAATCATCCAATACAACCCTCTTCCTTAGGGATTCATAGGAGAAAATGTGGGGGGACCTAGTAGAATGGACCTCCTCTAAGGCCCAATCCTATTTAAATTGGAGGGGTTCGGTCTATAATTATGGTTGATCACACACTTTTTTATAACGGAAAACATGTACTATCTGATACCAAGAGGGACTCTAGCAGGTATCATGTTCCTAAAAAAATTTGGTTATAGGCCCGCCACTTAGTTGATGGGAATCATGGTTACATTACTTAGAAGATTTACAGTTGGGTACCTGGATCCATATATTCAAGTATCTAGGGAAATACTACTATTAAATTTCAATAAAAATTTGATCCTGACACTACAATGTTTTTCTTGATTATGAAACATGGAATATTTTTCTAATGTAAGAATCTACTCATTTCTATAATCATGTCTTTTTTGAGACAAATTTTTTCAATAATAAATTATATTTATTACCAAAGGTGAGAATGTATAATCCATAACTCTACTCTTATAAGGTGTGTAAAGGTATCCTCCTTTTCCATTGAGAAGGTATTTTCTTTAACCCAATTTTATCTCTAGGTAGTAGGATAACTCTAAAAAGGTTCTTTATACTATCTATTTATGGTCTACTATCTCTTGAAAGGTTATTTATACTTGAATACCTTCAATATAAAATAGGCATCCTTCAACTCTTATAAATAAATATTCCTTATGCTGGTGGATTCATTTCCAACCCATTGTAAGAACTTCTTCCTCAAAAGTAGTTCTTCAACTTCCAGTGATTGTATAACTCTATCAAAATTCATATTTTCCATATACTCTCAATATTATGAATGATCAACTTATGAATCAATAAGAAAATCTCAGTCAGCTTCTTCGTCAACATTTAGATTTTATAATCTGATCTCCCTCTTCTAAATATTGAAAATATCTTCAAACACAACAATATCAAGATGATAGATAGATTACATTTTTTTCATCCTCACTAAAATTTTGGAACTTAAAATAGTTTCTACTCAACCCTGTAAAGTTGTAATACTTTTACATCTTCATTGACTCAATTTATTTTTATATATATATTGGTAAACACAACTTCTTCACCGACCACAAATGATCTTTTAGAACATGAATATCATCTTCTCACCATTTACATAATCTCACTATCATTATAATCTCTGTATGAGATATCATTTATTTATAATCATTATTGACTATTTCTTCTTTCATGAAATTTGGTAGTGCAGGCTACATGAATTATAATATTTAAATTTCCAACCTTCTCAATTATATGTTCATCATTATTTATAGCTTCTAAAAAACTATTCATAATTAAAATTTATTATCATTTAATTCTCAATAAATATTTTTCACCAATATCTAAAATTTTATCTTGAATCAAGAATTAAGACATATAATATTTATATATGGTATTATAGTTAGAATCATCTTAATTTTTTCATAAACTAAATACTTTTTTCTCCCATTCCTTCTTGTTGACCATTCAAACCATTCATATCATTCTTTTATAGCCTTGGTATATTTGAAATAAATCAGGTGTATCACATATGCTTTTAAAGTTATTCATTCACTACTCCAAAAAAGAATATGAACTCTGTCTATTAGCATCTCGAGCTTCTTCCAAAAAACACATGTTTACTTCTTTAAATCTTCACAGCTTCTAGACTTCAAAACTTCCTCATCTCCTGTTCTCCTAAAAAAGTATTCTACTAGAATTAAAAAAAATTATCATCTTGAAACACCTTCCACATATAACTCAAACTCATTCATTAATAAATTAAATTTTTTAGAGTTATTCCTTCACATTAGTGACTTTTCTTGAGTTCACATCAAGCCCTACTACAGACATTCAATAATATTCAAAATTATATGTTAGTTTAATATAACATAATGATCATATAATTACATTCATATTATTAGTTATGGTCTTTAGTATCCTCCATATCAATTTCATCTTATTCTTATGAACTATCCTTCTTATATGTTAAACATGAATAGAATCCTCAACATATGTTACTTCAACATCATTGTATTTACTCCTTCAATAATTTTATTGTTCTATCTAATATTTTTTTATTCTTTAATTATTCTTACATAGAGATTATTAAATATAAAATAAAAATGTAAACAAAATTTTAATTTTATTTGAGATGTTTTTAATTCTTATAATTATTCAAACTCTATAAATTCCATCTCTTCAACTAATTCTATATGTGATCTTTTAGAATAATATGTATTCAAAACTCCACTTACACATTTCGAAATTGTCCTTAAACATAATTTCATCAATCAAGATTTATTATCAGTACTTTTTCTTATTATTACTTAAAATTCAAAATGACAAAATAATATGTCATTAAAATCAAATATATCACTCTCCATCATAATCCATTTTGTTTTTTTCACAAATAATCCATGTTAAGGTGCTCTTATGAGTGAATAAGTTCTCCAGACACTATTCACTTAGAAGCTCTAAAAATATAACTTCTCAATTCAACTAAATATTTACATAACTAAAATATATTCAATTAACTATTCCCCATACACAATTTTGTGACATTCCACCACCGCAGTTCACTCGGATTAGTAACCAGACTCACAGTCACCACATGACCTTAGGTGAACCTCCCCATACACAAAAGATATCAAACTAGTAGTCAGTGTCTATTGGGTGATAGTGGTGAGATTATACCCAATGTTGATAATAATAAAAATTATGGGAGTGATAAATCGAATATTGTGGAATATAATAAAGATAATGGTAATAACTATCTTAATGCACTCCCATTCTATACCAGATAATATCAACATATAATTCCACACATAAATAGAAAAACATGATAACTAGTGGGCTGATCATATATCTACATGTATAAATCCACACAATAGATCACCATTCCATCACATTGTATCCTCCTAGATCATATACCAAATGGCATGCCATCAAGCTCAATAACCCTCTATAACCCCTTCTCACTAATCCCTAGAACTCAAACCTTCTCCCATTACTATACTTAAATCCATAAATTATATTTGTGTCTCTAAGATCTCTTATAAGGTATGGCTCTATACTCAGTAGGTCACCATCCATGGTTTCCCTATCTTACATTTATATATATAACATTGTATACAAAAACATAAAAATGGGAATCAACACATATCTCATAACCCACTATACTTCTTCTCAACGACCACAAGTGAGATTGTACCTACATCATCTAATATGAGAGTGGAATGATACATCCAACGTGTTTTTATAAAAATATCCTACAACCCTCCAACTATTAACATATCACATTATACCACATTCCAACACAACCACATACATTTCAGGGAACCACCAACCAACATTCCCACATAACCATTCTTAGTAAATCAAACATCCCAAAGTCAAATCCATAAGACATATTACAAGTCCCAAGGACTTATACTTATTTTGAACAACCCCTAACACAATATCCAGAAAAACTCAAGTCTTGATGATACCATTCCTTTTGTAATTTTATAAAAATGGACAGATTATACTTATTACGGTGTGTAAGATCATACGATGTGAGTTGTGGATGGCCTGGTGATATGTTTCCTTCCATAATATTATACCAATGGACCCAACAACAATGACCATCCAAATCTCATATTAGATGGTCTCAAACACCATCATTCATCGACTTCTACATTGAGAACCTCCTCTATATTTATGTTCAACAGAATTTCCAATTCCACATAATCTGTATAGGCATCCACCTACAATGAGTGGTTAACACAATCTCACTAGGTCTTAGCTAAGGTGAACATGACCATGACTTCTTCATATTCTGATCAAAATGAGTGCCATAACCCACAATACTAGTCCACACCTTCGGAGAAACATCATCACTTACTATGAACCTCATCACCCCAACTATGGAAATGGTCAACACCATATACCACATCCTAATAAACTATGTAACCTCATGACTGGTGATCGACATAACCCACAATTGCACAGTCATGCCCAATGAATTCCCATGAAACCAACCTAGCTATATCATAATTAAAAAATTATCAAACCACTCACACCCAACAAATTATAGAGTCAGAAATCACATATGTCATGCCATATTAGTCCCAATTGTACCCGTTAATCTATTATATGGACCTCTAGTAACTCAAAGGAACCAAAAATACTAAAAGTAGTACACAATCAGTATCACCTAGACCATCCCACTCAAACCCATTTATCATAAATCACTTGAAATATAAATGTATTTATAAAAATATAAGAAACAACTACCTTATGATCTTATATGCCTACTCGTCAAATATTGGCCTCTAATTTTAGATCAAATGATGGGAAGCAAAAAAGTAGATAAAACCCTATAAAATAGGGAATAACATCTATAAATGGTTAAAACCCTTAAATTAGTGATGTAAATAAAATAATAAAGAACATTAACTGTTATCTATACAGTATCCTTGCTCCTGCGACCAATTGTGAAAAGATCTATTGAAAACAAATGAAAATCCTTTAAAAGATAAATAACCCAAAAGGGCGGTGCGTCTACTACTTTTATCCTAAATGGATCCCCCTTATACATTATTTTAATTGTATAAAAATATTAATTAATTAAAAAAACTTAAAAATCCCATCATGAGGAATTAATTGCATGACCCTTCGATTTAGGTTATTGTCTCTTGGTGTAGGGGGCTCCTCTGCACTTTCCATCTCTTTAATATGGTGATTCACAGTGTCACGAAATGAATGGATATAATATTAATCCATTGCAACTATATACCTTATTAATTCACCCAAAACACTTCTCAGGTCACTTAAAACCACCAAATAATATAATCCATGTAAAATGCATGGGTTTTAAAATAAATTAAAAGAATTCATACCTTAGAAAAACTATTGGGTTTTAAAAAATACACTCCATATAGTATCTCATACCCAACCTATCTAGCCATATACCAACCCAATAATCATCAATCCTGCGCACCCTTCAATCCACTTTTCCAACCACGGATAAAAAATTGAAAGCATACATCTCATTCACACATAAATAGACTTCTCTAGTTACTCAACAAAATAATTGATTCCTTCCATTGGAAATCCTCGCAATAGGAATTTTCAATCAGATCACTTTCTGACACATGATCTCAATGTCTCATTGGTTCCACATGGATCATAATCCTAGAAAACATACATCCCACATCCCATCAGATTATTATCTCATATATATTTCATATATTATGCACATAATTTCCTTAATCATTCTCAATTCTCACACAAAACCCACATCACACCTCATTCCCACAAAAATCATGAATCCTTCTGGATTTCCACATATGTTATGTCTGAATGGCCCTAAGGCCTTATTTTTTTTTATAACACCCCTTTCAAGGGATGAGGGGGAACCCTTACAAGGCACGTAGGCTTAGAGATAACATGGCACGTAGGCTTATGAGATTAAATGACCTGAAGGTCTTAGGGAATTCAACCAGACTATCTACAAGGAATTTCCCCTCCCCAGCATATTCATCATGTTAGTAGCTCTCCACCTTTTCATGACGGTCTGGATAGGATTCCCGTGCAGGCACAGGCTGGTATCGATGGCATAGTCATACATTCTCATTCTGACAATCCATTTGGCTTGGCTCGGGTGAGTGCACCTGCTCTGAATCCTCTTCTAGGGCTGCTCTTTTTTTGTAGTGTGACTAGGGCCTACATTCATATGGCCCGATGGCCTTGGGGTGGCCCTAAGGAATTAAGGTTGCCTGAAGGCCTTGATAATCAACTGGCCCAAAGGCCTTAGGTAGCCCGAAATCCATACAGGACCCGAGGACCAAACTGGTAGCCTGAAGGCCCAGATGGAGGAATAGTTCCGGCAGCTACAGTACCAAAAACTACTGCTATAGTTTCTACTATATTGCCTGCTGCAGAGCCTTCTACAGTACTTCTACAGTAACCTGGAAATATTCCCCCACCCAGATTTGATCTCGGGTCTCTTGGATGCACCAAGCGAGTCCTCATCAACTAGGTTGAGGCTCTTGTGCCACATATGTTATGTATCATCCCATATTCCTATATAAATCCGGTATCATTCTTGATTCCCTTATATTAATTAAGAGTAGTTTAATTAAGTTGTCAAACATTCACCTCATGCACTAGTATCCTTCATATAAAACCTGAAACCACATTCACAATCTCATCGAGTACCTCTTAATAGTGTCAGATCTTCGACCTACTCTTTATAAGTATGCTTGTCCGAATATAACTATCAGAAAGACTAACTTCCTGATATATGTCCTACCTATAGATATGTACTCACTTCTAACCACTTCTCCCAATACTGGGAATCTCTCTCCCTCCCACATCTTATATGTGTATTTATATCTCACATACAATCTCCTAGTATTGCTCCTAGTCCTACCTCAAATCCCTGAGTCTAACTCACTCATTGACTTCAAACTATCCACAAATTTCTCCATCAAAACCTATTCAAACACCTCATATAGACACCTTCCCAATTCTATTTTTGTGGATATATATGGCCTATAAACTACACTTGAAACATATCGATTTTTATTCAATCTAGGATGGAATCCTAGAGCCTTTTCCCTTACCCCCTATTGGGTCTCCCTGGAGACACACTTTTGGCAACCCTAAACTCCACTAACTCTATCGCATGAAACCATTTTTTGGATTGGTGTAGTCTCTTTAGTAATTTCCTAATTATTTATAATCCCATGGTTCACTAACTATTAAAATGAGGTCAATTGGAAGATGTATACATGTACCCTAATAATTTTTTTTAAACAATCCATCAACACACCATAGAAATTTCATCTCCTTCCATAATTGGTGAAAAATGAAGTTGGTTTATGATCCATCCAACATAATCCATAAAAAAGGTCTCTTCCAAATATAACTACACAAACTCACAGACTTGATCCACCGTTAGGGTCTTAGAAAAAAAGTACCTGAAAATCATGGCATCATAGCCTTTCTATATTAGCCACTCATGTCTACCTAATGGTACATGTATTCCCCTATAGTAAATTGATGTTTTTATGAGAATATAAGTTCCCAAATTCCCCTTCCACCCTTGGGGTGTCTCAATATAGTAAAATATAGTTTTCATAGATTCTACCCAATACTTTTCTACTTGTGTTTAACCCTCTACCAAGAATAAAGGATGGTTTTATGACTAAAAATATCACATAAAATATGTCATTTATTACATTGGACCCTAATATCCCAGTCAATTCTCAGAATGACCCACACCTAAATATTCTTGACTTTCTCATCCATCCATGGGATAAACTCTTCTTCCAACTATGGCCCAAACTCAACTACCCAATGTGGTTATCCTTCCATCCTCGATGCCTCCACTAGTGGATCACTCTCACATTTTCTCTCAGGGTACTCTTCCCATGCATTCCCTAGAGGTACAATATCTTCACCCTCCCAGAGCCCCAACACAGGTTTTATATGTGGAATCACCTCGGGAGCCAAATACCTTGGTCAAAACAAATATAGTAGTCTATATATCATATAAAGGGAAAGATTTGATAGGGACTATTATAAAAGTGAATTTCCTTGACACAAATTGAACATCACTTTTCGATTACCATATCATGAATAAAGTTAGTTATGTTGTATGTATCCATTCCATAATAGTTTTGATATTGATGTGTCTACTAATTTAAGGGTAATGTCCTTAAATTGGTTTTCAGATCAAAAGGTTATAAAATTTCTCAAGATATAATGTGAACCACAAGATACTATGACATTAATATAAAATATATTTACTATGGTTCAAATACATCATGTTGATAGGAAATAGATGATGTGTGACCATTATGTGTTTGGGGATTATAATCACTAAAAATTCATTTTATAAATTTCTCACTTGGTGATCTCGAGTAGATGAGATCCTTAAGACTAACCCGCTAATTGGAAAACATTAATGTCTCAAAAATTAAATGTATTATATTTAATTATTATATGGAATTATTTCAAGTCTATTTGAAGAGACAACATGTCATTTCAAGGCCCGATGAGCCTGGAATGGTGGTTTGAACATTTTTTGGTTATGTGAGTTGGCATGTGTGCACAGTTGTGGAAGGTTCCAATGAATTCCAGGATTAAAAATCCAAGGGCATTGTTGCATATAAGATGACGGCTTTACCTACAAATAGGCCTAACCTCAATTGTTGTAGGTCAAAGGAAAAATTTAATTTTCCAGTGTTTATGTAAAATTAAATTAAATTAAATTAAATTAATTGAAATTATTATTTTATTTTATTTGGAAATAATCAATATGAAAAAATGGCGTGTCATCTTTTTCGATAATTAATTACATAACATAATGACTCTCAAAAGTCAATTATGACTCATTAATGCCACATCGTAATGATAGTGACTCAACATGAAGAAATGTTAAAATGTGTTCCCTTCTTTTAATTGGTAAATCGAATTTTGGTTGCTAGCATAAGATTTAGAGAATCTTTGTATAATTCATAGAGCTTGGAGAGAAATCCCAACAATAAATGATGATGAATCTAAACTGTGAATCATTGCATCAATAGAGTTTAAGGACCTCAGCGATGATGGTAGAGCGATCCCTTCATCAGTGATCGATCCCTCTTTGAGGTAGGGAGTATGTTTTAAATTTTTTTTCTTCCATGTTCTTTGAATTTAATGGTGAATGAGGATCAACCCATAAATTGGTTCACATGCACGTCATCATTCTTGCGGGAGGGCTTCATTGGGTTCTATCATGTAGAATTTAATATTCCTTGTTTTATGATTTTAATTTAACCTGTTTAAAGCTTCTAACAAGATCATATTAATGTCGCGACTAATTACAGTGGAGGTTTATTCCTCTTTTGATTATTGGACTTTTACCTCACTCTTCCCCACATTCTTTGTGTTCTTCGTGGGGATACGAACAACGAATCGTTTACAAACTGTTCCTTATCATAATGATCCAAAACTATAGATCTATCACTGTGACGACCTGGTGGAGGTGTGATGGAGATAGAGGAAGATGAATAAATATGGTTTAGAAGTTCTCTTTCTTTTAATGTTCTTCATGCGGGTAAATTAGTATGTTTTTTCAGACCCCATAGGATGTACGAACCCCCTTGAAACGACTTTGAGGTGTTGGGGAGACCTCAGCCTTGGAGTTTCAGAAAGAATGGGTAGCCAGATCGAGGATCAGAAGAGCATTGGAGGCGCACATAGGAAGAATAGCGTTTCTGGAAATTTATTGAACACAAGATATGTATCCCAAAGAAAAGGTCTTGTGGGGCCACCTCAGTGGTAGATAGGATTCATTGGTTCATAAAGAAATGGAATGGAATTTTCTCCAATGAACACAGTGTGGGAGTCCTAATGTGGGACTCAGTGTGTATCTAGGGTGGTACATAGACACGGGGTGGAGTACACAGCCGTATACTGCACCGCATGACCAGATCAGGCCGACTACACAGGTTACCCAGTGTACCGGTTACATGTGTTGACATACATAGGTCGAGGCCATGTATGAGATCCTAGCTGGGCACATGTAGTGGACCCCATTTACTTGGACATGGAATGTGTTCATCCCTACAGTCCATGTACTTACCCCCTTCAACACGGAATGTTTTTCTGACTTGGGTAATTTCACACGGGCAGTACCCAGAGTTCAGATACATTACATGTGAGCCTTCTACACACCATGTATATCCTAGAACATTTCTTGATCCTCTTGTCCACAATTACTTGGGAAGGTTTCATTAGGGTTAGTTCCCTCTTTTCCCATTCCCCTGAAGTCCATGTATCATTTTTTTCATATGAGTACAATCCCTTGAGTAGGACTTTCTGAGATAGAGTCTGGTATCCCACTAAGTGGCCCAGAGTGAGATCCTCTATCCATTCTTGGCCCTAAGAAAATTCAGTTATCAATGTGAATAATCCTCTAGGATGTAGATCCTATACATAGTAGGTGAATCCAGATGAGTCATGGTATCCTTCATGGACTTGGTAGTGATCCTCATCTGTTTATTGTGATCTTTCCCCACCCAGGAGTGTCTTCTCCTGAAATCAATGTATCTATCCCTCATGGAATTTCCTGAGGATTGGTACTTATCAGATAGACATCATCAGAAATATCAAACTCATAGAGTGAGTTCTCCCAGATGAGTTCTTCGTGGAACCTTCAGACTGATTCCCTATCATGGGTATGGGGTCATGTGACTTGTCCCTAGACTACGAGTGTAGGTTTTGAGTATATCTTGATTTTGTTTCTCTTACAATATGTTTAGTATAAATATAATGTGTAGAGTTAAATGTAACCTTACTTTGCGTATATATTTTTTGTTTTTAGGGTCCTTTAATGATTATTTTTATAGTCACCCATGCACAGGTTTGGCCTACACATGTCGTGTCTTGTGCAGACGAGCGGCCTTTTGATAGAGTCTAGGGTAGACCAAGATTGGACCGAGCTTTATGAGTTCCCTATAGGCTTAGGTGTTCCAAAATCTATGAGTAGCAGTCACATTACCTCTTTGTTCTTATAGGATAGACTTTTTCATTTGAAGACTCTAGTTTTTGGTGGGCTTATATTCTGGTCATGTTTTACATTACGCACATTACTTATGTTGTACTCTATTGGTTATCTTTATTGGTATGCATTCATTTTTTTTCCATAGTGGTTTTTACATTTTAGTATTTGTAGGATTTGAGATATTTCTGTGTGTACGGGTACATAGGAAATGTCTCCAATGTTAGTGATATGCCTAATCCGTGCTAGTCAACCACCATTAACCTATTGGAGGTGATCTTGGGGAGTCGATGCCCGAGCCCCACTGGGATGGGTTGTGACATAGTGGTATCAGAAGTGGTCGATTCTACATTAGGACCATGAGTCTGTGAGTTTGGTTAGGGGCTACAGAGTTAATTGTTTTATGTTCAGCTTTTAGGACTGGGACCCCAATGTTAGTGCGGGCGACTAACATATCCATAAACAAGGACTATGATAACGTTCTTTTCGACTCGACACATAAAAATACTAGTTATGGGGAATTAAAATAATGGTACATTCATTATATAAGAATGGTTGTGTTTTACATGTACATTAATTTCAGCAATCCATATATACTCATTGACCATGGTACATCTTTTCCCCATACATGATGCCTTTGCCATGCATACCCACTAGGATTCAGTAGAGTGATCAAAGGGATGACCCCATCAGTGATGAGGCATTGATGCATGGAAAATTTCTGTAAGTGTTACCTATAGGTGGTGCACCTTCAATATCACCCCCAGTGGAGATTCCTGTGTTACATGCAGTACTAACAAACGAGGGGAGCAGGATGAGTACACTCTATGAGTTTTAGAGATAGAGACCCCTCAGGTTTCAAGGTTAGCCCGACCCTCAAGAATTTGAGGACTGGATTGAGGAGGTGACCACAGTGTTCCGTATAGTGAGGATGCTATCAGACCAGATGGTGATCATAGGAGTGAGCCTCCTTTCATGGTGTAACGCCCCGGCCCTAGTTGCCCAGAGTCGGTGCCTTATTATATAACATTTTCATGATCACAAGAAAGGTCAAATCTCGAAGGACCTATTAGTTTAGTAGCCTTGGAAACACTAGATATATTCATAAAGTTTTACATTACATCATAAAAATGAAAACTACAACAACATAGTCTCCATAGTCCAGACTCTTATCCACTCATACTATCCCTGTAGTTCATTCATAATTTACTTCTTCACATCATGGGAAAAATAAAACATAGAAAAGCGGTGAGTTCAAATGACCAGTAAGGATAACAATATAGCAAAAACTTTCATAAATAAGAATAAACAATTAAGGAAATGTATAACTAAAACAAAATCCTTTTAAACTTGAACTTCAACATAGTATGGCAAAAATAAAATGAAATAATTCCATTTACTTATTTTCATGGATATTCTACTAATTGAATAATCACATTCAATATCAATAACCACTTTCATAATGATGGAATGCATAATTCCAGACTATCATAACCACATAGCCAAGGCCTCATGCCAAGACTACAAATAAGATTTTGTCAAGAACTTGTGCCAAGACACTATTTTGTCTCATGAGACCTACCGATACATCGAGGAGCTATAGTGGGCTCCACCCGTCACATATTAAGTCCAATGCATTCCCATATGAAAAGGTTTGAACATAACATAAACATTCGTATTAAAACTAGCATACAAAATGAAAATACATCACCCATAAACCATCAATGGTATACAAATAACACATCCACAGTCAAAAATATCACAAAACCTTCAATACAATATAGAAGTTTTTTATCATAAAAAATCAACTTCAAATAAGCGTAAAATCCATCAAAGGATGTTGACATTGATGAAATCTAAACTGTTTTTAGAGAAATATCTCTTTCTATTTTGAAATCATTTAAGAGTCATATATTTTTAAAATAAAAAATTTTATTTGAAAATATTATTATAAGCTTGTAAGGGAAGCTTCGACGATTTTATAACGGTGGAAAATAGCCACACCCACCGTATAAGTTAAAAAACATTCTTACCTTAATTCTGTCAAAAAGGTTAAAAAGTACCTATTTTGGAAAAATACGAAAAGATTCCTTCATAAACCTCTTATAAAAAGTCAAAAAAGGATATAAATGGCTTTAACCCATATTCTTGTAAATAGTTAAAATGTTTTGAAATACATTTTTATGAAACATGGAGGTGGATGATAAAGAGATCCGAGTAGATTATTATGTATAAACAGCCTTGGATAATGAAGAGATTGCGAAATAAACCCTTAACATTTACTTTTACTTGTTTGGAGTAGGTTAACCTCTTGTATAATGGTGAAATAATTGTTATTAAACTATAAAAGAATCATATATATTAATATTATATCATATATGATCTTTTAATATTACTTTGTTAATAATATTTTAGAATTATCGTCATTTGGGCTGTTAACTTACTCATTTTCTTTTATATGTTTTGTTATGTAAGACATTTTTTTTATGGATAGGTTGTATCTTATTCATATCCAGAATGATATTAAGTCCTTAAAAATTATTATTTATCTTCAAATGAGAATTATACTTGAATGGATACGATGGAGAATGAATCTCATCGCGTTCGTGGAGACTGTAGTCCGTACGTACGCACGAGCGACAATATCATTCTTTTGATATTAAAATAATATTTAATTGGATGGTATATCATATATACAGAAAAATTATCATGTTATATTTATTATTTACATGAATTAAATATCATTATTATAAACATCCAAATATTAATGTTTTGAATAACAATTACACCGCGATGGGGAGACGGTAAGCCGTACGTACGCACGTATGGTGACATGTCATTCAAAGGATGGATAGAATACTGAAATATATTTATACCATGTTTATAATAACATCAATGTATATATAATATACTGGTGTTATTATTTTAGAATGGTAATAACAAATATATAAGAAGTGGAAGAAGAAAGGAACTTGAAAAGGGGTGGTGAAATCCTTACCTCTTCTTCAAGTTCTTCCTTTTGATTTGATCAAAAGGGCTTTATAGGTTGTCTTTTAGACTGAAGGAAGGCCTCTATGATGAAGTTAGCGAAGTTGAGAGAGTATTTGGGCTAGGTTTGGCCGAACCAAAAGGCTTTGAAGGTGTGAATTAATGAGAAGGGGGAGTGCCTTTTAGAAGAGGGGTGAGGGGAACCTTTGGAAAAGCTAGAAATATTATTTTATAATAAATTCATATTCGGATTATAATGGCTCCAAAGTGGATTATTTAAAGGTTTAGGTGGGTATGGGTTGAAAACCATTTAACCAATAGAATTTGGACAGGTTTGGGTCATTATATTAACCTTATCATTTAGTTTTAACTCTTAGTTAATTAGTTTGACACTTACCATGGCACTTTGTATTTTTATATTATATAGTTAATAAACTTACTATATACCTCCAAGAGACCCCCATGTAGTCCATTAATTATACACCTATCATTATATAAGTCTCTTGTCCGAACCTTAGATTTTTAGGAATTGAATATCAAATAATAATAAAATATTTGTTTTAAAAACTCTTTGATGTCAATTTTGACATTATTTGGAAAATTGATTTTTGTGAAAATCATAACAGAATGATTACTTTGAAAAAATTTAATTAAATCATTCCTAACATGTCATATTAACCTTGAAAATTATTTTCATTCATAAAAAGTCTCAAATTATATTAATTTGGGTATTTATAATATCAATTATTTTAATTTTTCACTATTATGGTAATTACTGCATCATCATTGTGTCATAAATATATTAAATTATTTAATGTCAAAAATTATAAATAAAATATCATTATGTAGGAAATATTTTTATATTTCTAATGAATATTTATAATCTAATTTATCTTATGTGTAGCCCTATATTAAAAATGTTTTAGTAAATAAACTATTATTTTAACTCTTTAAACTCTTCTTTGAATTAAATAATAATAAATGTCTTAATCTAATCCAAGTGGACCTAAATGATAATATTTTATTCCTAAGGTTGTTTTTGGTCAAAATACACTTGTCCAATAGAATTAGGACATGTGTTAAGGAAATATTAATATCATTTTTACCCTTAATTACCCTATTTACTTTTAACCGTGGCAAATAAAAGTAAAAAGTTACTATTCACCAAAAATTATTTTCATCTCATTGAACCACATTTTACTCCTTTATATTAATCGTGTCTCTCGAATTTTCAAAATTCCACTCACAGAAGTGGTAAAATTATGTTTTATGAAAAATTCGGTTTTTTAACTACCACTTAGTGGTTTCACTATTCATCAAAAAATGATGTTTTTCAGAAAAATACCAAAAATTCACCCTAGTCTAATTTCGATATTCCAAATCCAAAAATGAAGTCCATTTTGAAAAAAAAAATTATAAATTTCAAAAAGTGGGTATTACTATTCATAACGGCTAGTTTGATTGGTTGTGGTGTGTTAGAACTCGATGTTGCGTACAACACACGCTATTGCATTATTCGAAGAGAAGCGCATCGTAGAAGCTTGGGTTGTTACATTCTCCACTCCTTCAAAAAATTTCGTCCTCAAAATTTCTAGAATACTACTACATGAAAAGACTCGGGTGGTTTTTCATCATGTGTTCCTCGGGTTCCCACGTTGCCTCTTCCATTTTACGGTTTCTTCACAAGACTTTTACCAGACGAGTCATCCAGTTTCATAGTACTTGATCTCTCATATCAATAATCTCGACAGGCTCTTCGTAATAAGACATGTCGGGTTCCAGTTATAATTCCTCATAGGTGAGTACATGTGTTGGGTCAGGCATGTATTTCCTCAATAGTTATACGTCGAACACATCGTGAACTTTGGAGAGATTTGGCGGAATTTCCAAACAGTAAGCTACAACCCCAATTTATTCTAGAATTTCGAAAGGTCTGATGTTCCTGGGACTCAATTTACCTTTCTTACCAAAACGTATGACTCCCATCCTTGGAGATACCTTCAAGAAAACATGATCACTGACTTGAAATTCCAAATCCTTCCTTCGATTATTGGCATAACACTTCTACCTACTTTAATCTGCTTTGATATGGTTTTGGATTACCTTTACCTTTTACATCATTTCCTCCACCAGTTCTGGGCCTACAAGTTTTCTTTCACCAAAGTCATCCCAAAAGGTTGGTGTCCGACATCTCTTTCCGTATAAAACTTCATATGGTGCCATATGAATACTCGAATGGAAGCTATTGTTATAGGAAAATTATACCAGAGGTAAATATTGATCCCACATACCCTGAAAGTCAAGTGAGCAGGATATAAACATGTCTTCTAAGGTTTGAATAGTTTGTTCTAATTGTCCATCTGTTTGAGGGTGGTAGGCAGTGCTCAAATGAAGTTCAGTATCCAAGGTTTTCTGAAGACTTTTCCAGAATCTTGAAGTAAAATGGGGATCAGGATTAGAAACAATCGATAGGGGTACTCCATGAAGTCTCACCACTTCATTAATATATAGTCTTGCTAGACGTTCTAGTGGTAGATCTTCTCTTATATCAAGAAAATTTGCTTATTTGTTAAGACGATCAACAATAACCCATGTTGCATCATTCCTTCTAGGAGTCTTTGGTAGCCCCATGATAAATTCCATCGTAATATTGTCCCATTTCCACTCCAGTATGGGAAGAGGTTGCATGACTCCTCCAGGCTGTTGCCTTCCAGCTTTCACTTATTGACAAACCATACATCATGACACAAAATCAGAAATCTCCCTCTTCATGTTGTCCCACCAAAAATTTTCCTTCAAGTATCTATACATTTTGGTGCTCCCAGGGTGTATAGAGAAATTGGAACTATGAGCATCATCCAGCAATTCCCTTTTTAGATCAGGTATATCGGGAACACAAAGTCTCTTCCCAAATTTCAAAATTTCATCTTCATACACAAAGTCTCTCAATCTCCCATCATTCCCAGCTTTATTCTTCTTTTTAAATTATTCATCATCGGTCTAAGATCTCTTAATCCTTTCTAGTAAAGATGTTTTGGAAACCATTTGAAAAATCATTGATGTTTCACTTTCCCTGGTTATTCCCATGTCCATCTTCACTAGATCCATGAAAATTGGAACCCTTTCAATTCTCATAATGTTCAAAACTCTATGATCTTTTCTTCTCAAAGCATTTTCCACCTTGTTTGCCTTCCCTGGGTGGTAGTGTATCGTGCAATAATAATCCTTGAGTAATTCAAGCCATCTCTTTTTCCTCATGTTGAGTTCTTTTTGTGAGAAAATATACTTCAAAATCTTGTGATCAGTATAAATCTCACATTTTTTACCATAGAGGTAGTGGATCCATATCTTCAAAGCAAAGATCACAGCTTCTAACTCACGATCATGAGTAGGATAGTTTTGTTCATTAATTTTCAACTATCTTGATGCATAGGAAATAACCCTATCATTCTGCATAAGGACACAACCATGTCCTTTCTTCGATGCATGACTATAAATAACGAACCCATCATTCCCTGATGGTAGAGTCAATATAGGAGCATTGACTAATCTTCTCTTTAGTTCTTCAAAACATTCTTCACACTCTTTTGTCCAAACAAATTTAACCACTTTACGTGTGAGCTATGTTAATGGGTTAGCCAACCAGGCAAAATTCTGGACAAAACATCGATAATATCCTACTAAACTAATAAAACTACATACCTTAGTTATACTCATCATTGTAGGCCATTCTTGGATTCCCTTGGTCTTAGAAGGATCAACATAGATTCCATCTTTAGAGACAATATGGCCAAGAAAAAAATTCTTCTGAAGCCAGAATTCACACTTGCCAAACTTCCCATATAATTCACGTCTTCTTAGAGTCTTCAATATAATGTGCAAGTGATTTTCATGATCTATGTAGCTTTTGGAGTACACCAAGATATCATCAATAAATACCACTACAAATTCATCAAGATATTCCTTGAAAACTCTATTCATTAGATCCATAAAAATAGAGATTGCATTAGTCAATCCAAAAGGCATTACTGTAAACTCATAATTCTCGTACCTTGTTCGAAATGATGTCTTTGGAATGTCTTCCTTATTCGCACACAAATGATCGTATCCAGATCGAATGTCAATGTTTTAAAAGTATTCAGCTCCATGCAGTTGGTTAAATAAATCATCAATGTGAGGTAGGGGATACTTTTTCTTTATTGTTATAGCATTGATATCCCTGTAGTCGATACATGACCTCATAGATCCAGCTTTCTTTTTAACAAAAAGAATAGGGGCTCCCCATGGAGAAACACTAGGGTGAATAAATACCTTATTACTCAATTCCTCTAGTTGTTTATTTAGTTCAACTAATTCTACAGTGGACATTCTAAAAGGGGTCTTCGATATAGGCCTTGATCCAGGAATTAAATCAATGGAAAACTCAACTTCTTGTTCTGGAGGATGTCCAGGTAAATCTTTTGAAAACACATCTACATATTCTTTCACAATAGGTACATCCTCTATTTGAACATTCCATTCCTCACCCACTATAATTTCATCCTCTTCATCCCCAATAATTAAATTTAGTTGAGCTACTGGGGGTAGATCTAGATAAGAATTAGGTGGTGACGATTTTTCTGTAAAGATAAGGTGTTCCTTATCATCATCATCAAAAATCGCAACCACCATATTCTTACAATAAATCTTCTCATCATAGTCTGAAATCCAATACATACCAAGAATTATATCAAACTCAACCATAGGTAAGATGATGAGATCAGCAGAGAAAGAACATTTATGTGCTCTAATAGGGACTGATTCAAAAAAAAATGTTGCAATGATACTTCCCTTAAGAGTTTTAACTGACAACTCCCTTGTTAAATCAAATTGGAAATATCTAATTTTCTTAGAAAACCGGGAAGATATGAAACAATGTGATGATCCAGAATCAAATAATGCATTTTCTAAACTTGAGGAAACCATTAAATTACCTGCCACCACGTCTTTCAGAGCTTCTAACTCAGCAGTATTGATAGCATAAGCTTGGCCTTGAACCCTTGGCCTTTTCTGAGTTAAGTTCCCCTGAAGCTTAGGACATTCATTTTCATAATGTCCCATCTCCCTTCAATTATAGTATTGGACATCGGTAGCTTCCTTCTTCCCCTTGCAATCACGAGCTTGGTGTCCTTTTTCACCACACTTGTAACAGACTCTTGTTCCTTTTAAGCAAGTACCAGGGTGTTTCTTCCCACATTTACTGCAGGATAGATATTCAACATTTCCCTTATTCCCTTTATTTCCATTCCCAGATTGATCAGCAGATCTCTTATTCTCTTTCATTGCTTTAAAGTCATATGACTTAGATAATTCTTTCTCTATCTTGATAGAACATGAGACAATGTCTTCGTACGATGAGAAGGATTGTGAGACTAATGCTCGATGGAGAAATGGTTTTAACCCATCAAATAAATGATCAAACTTACTTCTTGGGTTATGTATATAATCTCTAGAATACCTTGTTAACCTTGTAAAGTTATCCTCATAATGTGGGACATTCTTATCCTCCTTTTGTCTCAGACTCAGAAATTGCCTTTCTATATCTGTTTGATGGTCACGAGGAAAGTATTTTTCTAAAAATAGATATTTGAACTCCCTCTATTCCATAGTTGATACTTCATCATCTTCCTTCATGTTTTTAATCAATGACCACCATTGATCAGCATCTCTAGTGAGGCGGTAAACATCCATGATAACTTTTTCCCTTTCACTACTCCCCTAAGCCTGAAATATTTTCTCTAGGGAATTTATCCATTGCTCAGCTACTGAGGGATTTGTACTCCCATTGAACGTTGGTGGTTCTTTCCTCATAAAGCAATCTAACATTGCTCCTCCATGCTGCGGATCAGGGTGCTCCATACGGGTATTGTTATTATTCATAACCTGAGTGAGTTGTCCCAGTATGGTGATAAGTTGATCAGCACCAGTTGTATCACCAGCTCCACTCTAATGATCTTCAGCAGGCGGGCAATCCCTACATGGAGTGCGTGCATTGATATGGTTTCCATTTCTTCCACTAGGCACCATTTCTAAACAATGCCATAAACTAGATCAGTTTATGAATAAAAATACATAATTCTATACTTATAAAACACTAAACATAAAATGAACTATTTATGGATCTAATCTATAATCATAAAAATGTTTTCTTTGAGGAATTTTATACTCATAAACCCTTCATAATTATTTGTAAAGAAAATGAGATTTATCCTAAGCATATCCCTCAGGAGTGTTGTAACCGAGAGTGCAGCAAGGCCCGTTGTCGTGCACCAGTTCACGTTCGAGTCTAGCTCAAAGAGGTGTTTTCGGGTTTTACCCCTAGGTACATCTGTCCCAGAGCTGCCTCTACCTGCTCGTATCCAGACAGGGATGTATTGCTCGGAAAACTCACAAAATCTCTACAATACCAAAATTCTAGGAAGTTCTTCTATACTAATCCTCAAAGTCCATCTTAAATCTATGTGCTCTAATCTGAGTTTATCTAAATCTAGCTTCCAAGGTCTGTACTAAACTTTCTCTGATAGCAAATGTAACACCCCGACCCCAGTTACCCAGTGTCGATGCATTATTACATAACATTGGCATGATCATAAGAATGATCAAATCTCGAAATACCGATTAGTTTAGTAGCCTTGGAAACACTAGATATATTCATAAAGTTTTACATTACATCATAAAAATGAAAACTACAACAACATAGTCTCTATAGTCCACACTCTTATCCCCTCATACTATCCCTGTAGGTCATATATAATTTACTTCTCCACATTCTGGAAAAAATAAAACATAGAAAAGGGGTGAGCTCAAATGCTCAGTAAGGATAACAATATAGCGGAAACTTTCATAAATAAGAATAAACATTTAAGGAAATGTATAACTAAAACAAAAGCCTTTTAAATTTGAACTTCAACATAGTATGGAAAAAATAAAATGAAATAATTCCATTTACTTATTCTCATGGATATTATACTAATCGAATAATCACATGCAATATCAATAACCACTTTCATAATGATGGAATGCATAATGCCAGACTATCATAACCACATAGCCAAGGCCTCGTGCCAAGACTACAAATAAGATTTTGTTAAGCCTTTGTTCCAAGACAATAGTTTGTCTCATGAGACCTACCGATGCATCAAGGAGCTATAGAGGGCTCCACCCGTCACATATTAAGTCCAATGCATTCCCATATGAAAAGGTTTAAATATAACAAAAACATTCATATTAAAACTAGCATATGAAATGTAAATACTTAATCCATAAACCATGAATGGTATAAAAATAACACATCCACAGTCAAACATATCACAAAACCTTCAATATAATATAGAAGTTATGTATCATAATAAATCAACTTCAAATAAGCGTAAAATCCATCAAAGGATGTTGACAAAGATGAAATCAAACTCTTTTTAGAGAAATATCTCTTTCTACTTAGAAATCATTTAAGAGTAATATATTTATAAAATAAAACATTTTCTTTGAAAATATTCTTATAAGCTTGTAAGGTAAGATTCGATGATTTTATAATGGTGGAAAATAGCCGCACCCACCGTATAAGTTAAAAAAACATTCTTACCTTAATGCTGTTGAAAAGGTTAAAAAGCACCTTGTTTGGAAAACGACGGAAAGATTCCATTATAAACCTCTTATAAGAAGTCAAAAAAGGGTATAAATGACTATAACCCATATTCTTGAAAATAGTAAAAATGTTTTTAAATACATTTTTAAGAAACATGGATGTGGATGATAAAGAGATCCCAGTATATTATTACGTATAAACAACCTCAGATAATGAAGAGATTGTGAAATAAACCCTTACCTTGTACTTTTACTTGTTTGGGGTAGGTTAACCTCATGTATAATGGTGAAATAATTGTTATTAAATTATACAATAATCATATATATTAATATGATATCATATATGATCTTTTAACATTGATTTGTTAATAATATTTTATAATTATCGTCGTTTCGAGTGTTAACTTACTCATTTTATTTTATATTTTTTGTTATGTAAGCCATGTTTATTATGGATAGGTTGTATATTATTCATATCCAGAATGATATTAAGTCCTTAAACATTATTATTAATCGTCAAATTAGAATTATACTTGAATGGATATGATGGAGAATGAATCTCATCGCGTTCGTGGAGACGGTAGTCCGTACGTACGCATGAGCGACAATATCATTCTTTTAATATTAAAATAATATTTAATTGGATGTTATATCATATATACAGAATAATTATCATGTTATTTTTATTATTTACATGAATTACACATCATTATTATAACCATCCAAATAATAATGTTTTGAATAACAATTACACCACGACATGGAGACGGTAAGTCATACGTACGCTTGTATGGTGACATGTCATTCAAAGGATGGATAGAATACTGAAATATGGTTGTACCATGTTTATAATAACATAAAAGTATATATAATATACTGGAGTTATTATTTTATAATGGTAATAACAAAGATAGAATAAGTGGAAGAAGAAAGGAACTTGAAAAGGGGTGCTGAAATCATTACCTCTTCTTGAGGTTCTTCCTTTTGATTTGATCAAAAGGGATCCATAGGTTGGCTTTTTGACTAGAGGAAGGCATATAGGATGAATTTAGAGAAGTTTAGAGAGTATTTGGGTAGGGTTTGGCCGAACCAAAAGGCTTTTATGGTGTGAATTAATGGGAAGGGGGAGTGCCCTTTTATAAGAGGGGTGAGGGGCACCTTTGGAAAAGAAATAAATATTATTTTATAATAAATTCATATTCTGTTTCTAATGGCTCAAAAGTTGACTATTTAAATATTATGGTGGGGATGGGTCGTAAACCACTCAAACAATAGAATTTAGACAGGTTTGGGTCATTATATTAAACATATCTTTTAGTTTAAACTCTTAGTTAATTAGTTTGACACTTACCATGTCACTTTGTATTTTTATATTATATAGTTAATAAACATACTATATACCTCCAAGCGACCCACAAGTAGTACATTAATGATACACCTATCATGATATAAGTCTCTTGACCGAACCATCGATTTTTAGGAATTGAATATCAATTAATAATATAATATTTGTTTTAAAAACTCTTTTATGTCAATTTTGACACTATTTGGAAAATTGATTTTTGTGAAAATCATAACCGAATTATTAATTATAAAAAAGTTAATTAAATCACTACTAACATGTCATATTGACCTATAAAATTAGTTTAATTCATAAAAAGTCTCAAATTATATTTATTTCTGTATTTATAATATCAATTATTTTAATTTTCCACTATTATGGTAATTACTGCATCGTCATTGTGTCATAAATAAATTATATTATTTAATGTCTAGAAATTATAATTAAACTATAATTATTTAGAAAATAATTTTAGCTTTCTAATTAATATTTATAATCGAATTTATCATATTTTTAAACTTATATTAAAAATGTTTTAGTAAATAAACTTTGATTTTAACTCTTTTCACTCTTCTTTGAATTAAATAATAATAAATGTCCTAATCTAATCCAAGTGGACCTGAATGATAATATTTTATTCCTAAGGTTGTTTATGGTCATGCTACACTTGTCCAATAGAATTAGGACATGTGTTAGGGTAATAATAATATCATTTTTACCCTTAATTACCCTATTTACTTTTAATCGTGGTAAATAAAAGTAAAAAGTTACTATTCACCAAAAATTATATTCATCTCATTGAACCACATTTTACTCCTTGATATTAACCGTGTCTCTCGGATTTTCGAAATTCCAATCACAGAAGCGGTAAAATTAAGTTTTATGAAAAATTCAGTTTTTTTAACTACCACTTAGTGGTTTCACTACTCATCAAAGAATGAAGTTTTTCAGAAAAAAACCAAATATTCACCCTAGGCTAATTTCGATATTCCGAATCCAAGAATGAAGTCCATTTTGAAAAATAAAATTTATAAATTTAAAAAAGTGGGTATTAATATTCATAATGGGTAGTTTGATTGGTTGTGGTGTGTTAGAACTCGATGTTGCGTACAACACACGATATTGCATTAATCAAAGAGAAGTATATCGTAGAAGCTTGGGATGTTACACACGGTTTGGTGATGCGATGGTGGATTTTGACCACAAAAAATCAAATAGAGGATACTCTATCAGGGATGGTGTCTCACCAAATCTTTAGGGAGGAGTTCTCTCCATTTATGTTAAGAGTCGTCTGTATCCGGGAGCATCTTCAGCTCCAGAAGGGTAGCTTGAGGGTGGTCCACTTTTCAACGAGTTTCAAAAAACTCTCTAGGTACATGGTGGATATATTTAGGGATTATTAATTTAGAGATCGAACCTATGAGTGGGGTTTAATATGGTCTATCTAAGATAGTTTCATGCCTCTAGGAATTTAGACTTGTGATAGATTGCTCGAGTGGGCCTCGGTGATCAAGAGATTCTTGGAAGAATAGAGGGAGCAGTTGGCAGACAGGTGTGGAGACCTCGACAGTAGGGAGCCGACATCATGAATAGAGTTCAAGATGTCGGAGACATCATAGGAGGACCCAGGTTAGGAGATCAATAGTCAGGTCTCTCAATATGGATCTAGTCAGCCAACGGAGTGGCAATTATAATCATGCAATGTTAGGAGACATCTCGCTATAGATTTCCCAAACCATCAAGATGCTGACAAGGATACGGTGGATAGAAAATTGAGGTAGAGGTGGAGATTGGATTAGATAGACCCACCAGGCGGTGGACGTGGAAGAGGAGCAGGGAAAGATATAGGTGGTGGCAGCGACTTCTATCTACAACCACCACCACCACTAGGAGGTCTGTACTAGGTGAAAGGAGCTGGGGGATGGGGAAGGGACATGTGGATGCAGTTGAGGCATACACCCCAATGACTCCAGGGATGATCCAAGGTATGATATATGTATTTCTTCCTTAGTTTCCATAGATATAGACACTGGTTCCATTCATTCCGTCATCCCCACATGTCTTGTGCGAAACCATGATATTCTAGTAGATTTATTTACTTGACCCTTATGCTTGGGGAAACCTATGAGAGGTTATTAGATGATCTCGCAACTTTATAGGTAATGTGATCATACCCTTGGAATCAATCATTTCTGTTGGAACCTCTTGGTGGTACTGTTGAGTCCTTAAGATGTCATTCTCAGGATAGATTTGTTATCTTCAGCCCATGCCCAGATTGAATGATTTTGGTGAAGAGTGTGGTGTCTCCACAGCGATGGGATGAGGCTTTCCATTGTCAGAGAAAATAAGACACAGACAACAAAGGATGAGATCATGCATATGAGGGTGCAGACGATCACTCAATATTTGGAAAGCACTACCCTTGATGCAGTATATGTTGTGAGCTTCTAGTTCCCAGCTGTTGTGGTGGAGTACGAGGACGTCTTTCCGATAATGATCTTGGAATACCTCCCCCTTGTAGATAAACTTATGCATCGACTTGTATCCAAGGATGGTATGGATATCCTCACCATCATGTCAAGTGGCTCCCACAGAGTAGTGTGAGCTAAGGGTGTAGCTAGAGGATTTTCAAGGTAAGGGCTTTGTAAGACCCAATGTTTTACCCTGGGTGGCCCCAGTTTTGTTTTCCACAAAGGTGAATGGGAGTTTGAGGTTACCCATGGATTACTGGTGCCTGAACTAGGTGATGGTTAAGAACAATTATCCACGGTCGATGATTGGTGACCTCTTTGATTAGACAAGAGGAGAACAGTGGTCCTCGAAGGTTAACTTTTGATCTTGTTACCACCAATTTTGAGTACGAGATGAGTATATACCGAAGATGAATTTCATATGCCACTACGGTCACTATGAGTGCTCGGTGATACCTTTCGGTGTGATTAACGCCCCCAAAGTGTTCATGGGACTTATGAACAGGATCTTCCAACCATATTTAGAGCGACTCATAGTATTATTCACTGATGAAATCCTTGGGTACTTGGCATCAAAGGAAGAGCATTTGAGGCACATGTGGATGGTTCTAAACATACTCCAAGAGCATCAGTTTATGGGATGCCCTTGACATGCTAGTTGTGGATTCAAGAGGTACTTTTCTTAGGACATTTAATCTCAGTTGTGGACCCAGCCAAGGTGGAGGTTGTGTTATCATGGGATCCACCTCCGACCATGATGGAGGTACATACCTTATTTGGGATGGAAAGATATTATTGGAGATTCATTCCTGATTTCTCCTAGATATCATCATCGATGATAGCCTTGTCTAGGAAGGGGAGACCCTTCGTGTGTACAAAGAAGTTCCGGTAGAATTTGGTTCCGTTGTGTCAGATTTAGACAAGCGCCCTGATCTTGAGATTTCTAGAGGAGGGTGTCAAGTACATTGTATTCTGCAATTCGGCATGGATCAGGCTTGGCTATGTCCTAACGTAAGTACATGAGGTTATTTTTTATGGTTCATTCCATATAAAACTATTTGATCTGAACTATGCGACCCATGATCATGAGTCAGTAGCGGTAGTCTTTGTATTGTTGATGTGGTGACACTACCTTATGGGCGAGGTATATATTATCTAATCTAACCACCAGAGCCTCAAATACATCTTCTCAGAGAAGGATCTAAATATAAGGTAGAGGGGATGGATAGAGTTTCTCTAGAACTACAATTTTGGGAAAATCTATACTCATGGGAAAGGGAACAAGGTTGAATATTATCTTAGCTGGAGATTGAGCTCGCAACTATTGAATGAGGAAATAGAACAGTTAGCCTCATTACAGTTATCCTTCATGGGAAGAGATAATACAGCTTACCATCATACAATGGTCCCCACCTATCCCCTCTTATAGTGAGTTAGAGAGGCATATCTTGGGGATGTTGACTTTGAGGCTTTACATTCCAAATAATCCATAGGACATGCTTTTGAAGAATATTTGAAAGTTGAAGAGAAAATTATTCTTTTCAGAGGATGCACGGTCATGCCAGTGACGTTGTGGAAGTATTTTCTCAGGGATTTTCACACATCCCCCTTGATGGTACATCCTGGAGTGGTAAAAATGTCCTAGGACCACCAGTGTCGGTTCTAGTGTATAGGTATCACGAAAAAAGTATCATATTTGGTTTCTCGATACCTTACACTCCATCAGGTGATCGGTGAGCTCCAGGTTCTAGCAGGGTTATCCCACTGCATAGAAGTTCTAGAGTGGAAGTGGTATAGAATATTGATAGACATTGTGATGGGCTATCCACAAACATGAAAGGGACGTGATTCCATCTAGGTGATCATTGACTTACTCACAAAGTCTACCCACTTCCTATTTATTTGGGAGAAGTGTTCCATAGAGAGCTTGGGATGCCTCTACAAGTAGGATATAGTTCAGTTTTATGGTGTACCTTCAATGATAGCCTTATATTATGATTATTATTTTTTACATTTTGTTTGTAGAAGGGACTGCATGAGGTATTTGGGACTCAGCTACTCTTGAGTAGGGTGTTTCAACCCCAGAATAATGGTCAGACGGAGAGGACCAAAAAGGTTCTAGAGGATATGTTGCATGCCTATATCTTGAACTATAGTCATAGTTGGGAGGACCACCTACCATTGGTGGAGTTTTCATACAAAAACTTCCACCACTCCAATATTGGTATAGAACTATTCGATGCTTTATATGGGAGACGCTACTAGTAATTGGTCTACTGGACTGATCTTTGAGAGTCAGTAAATATGTGTTCAGAGCTCGTGCGAGCTACCACCGAAAAGAATCAGGTTATCTGGGAGCAGATGAAGACTACATGGAGCCAGTATATGTCTTATGATAATAGACTATAGATCCCTCTGGAGATCGAGGGGGGAGCACACATCTTCCTTCAGGTCTCACCTTGATGATGGTTATAGATATTTGGATAGGTTGTAAATCTATCTCTGAGGTTCATTGGAACTTTCCATATACTACACAATGTTGGGGAGGTGTTGTATTGCTTATCTCTACTGCTGTAGTTTCACAGAGTACATGATTTCTTTCACGTGTCGAAGCTCAGGAGGTACGTGCATAACCTATTGCACACCATCGACTGGGGAAAGGTGGACATCGAGGATGGAACAACCATTGTTGAGAACCCAGTGGAGATCCAGGATGGGCAGGAGAAGATATTCTGGTGGTGATCGATTCTCTTGGCACGCATCCGGTGCCAGCATGAGAACCATTAGGAAAGAATGTGGGAGCGGGAGCCTCATATTTGTGCCCAGTACACACATCATTTTTGAGTAGCCATTTTTTTGGCTTCTCGAGGATGAAAATCCCCCAATTGCGGAGAATTTAATGTCTCAAAATTTCTTTTTATAATTTTTAAATATTATATGGAATTATTTCAAGACCAATAGTGGAGACAAAACATCATTATAAGGCCTAGTGATCCTTGAATGGTGGTGTAAAATTTTTTTTAGTTAACTAAGTATGTGTGTGTCTGTGGTTGTGGAATTTTCCAAACGGATGCCCGTATTAAAAATCCTAGGACATTGTTGCATCTGGGATGATGACATTACCCAAAAAATCGGCCTAACCTCTCCCGATGCGGGTCGAACGAAAAAAGTTATTTTGTGCACGTTTTAAGTAAAATAAAATAAAATAAATTTAAGGAATTATTTTATTTTATTTCAAAAATTTCATTGCAGTGAAACGATGGGGCATCATTTTCAATAATTAATCCCTAACATAGTGACTCTAAAATAGCAATGCTACCTCATTAATGTCGCAGCATAACGGCAATGAATCCGCATGACGGAATGCTGAAACGGGTACCCTCATTTTAAAGGGTTAACCAAATTTTGGTCATTATCATAATATTGAGAGAATCTCTAGAGAATTCTTAGAGCTTATAGAGAACTCTTGAAATCATATGATGATGAATCAAAAGTTTGAATCGTTGTGCCCACAGAGTTGAAGGATCTCACCAACAACAGTAGCATGATCCCTTCATCGATGATCGATCTCTATTTAAGGTAGGGGTTATGTTTTAAATTTGTTTTCTTCCCCATTCATTGAATTTAATGATGAACTCAGATCAACCCACGAACTAGTTCACCCAAAAATATTTGTTATTGCGAGAGGGCTTCATCAGGTTCTTTCTTGTGGAATTTATTATTCCTTGTTTTATGCTTTTAATTTATCCCTTTTAAACATTCTAACAGGATTGGATAAATGTCCTCAAAAATAACCATAGAGGTTCATTCCTATTTTTTTATTTGATTTCGTCCTCCCACTTCCCTTAGTTCAGTGTGTTCCTCCGGGGGATTTGAATGAGGAATCATTGTGTGCTTGTTCCTTAGCACAATGATCCCAAACTAGAGATCTAACACCATAATGACCCAACGGAGGTGGAACATCTATAGTGGTGGAAGAATCGACATGTTTTGGGAGTTATCATTTTTTGAATGTTCATCATGCATGTAAATTAGTATGTATTTTTAGGGAATATAGGTGGTATGAAACCCATGGAAACGGCATTGTGGTGTCGAGATGACCTCAACATTGGAGTTTCATGATGAACGGGTGTTTGTATTAAGGATTGGAAGAACATCAGATGTATGCTGAGGAATAATAATGTTTCTAGAAATTTTTGGAACACAATATTTTTCCTAAAGAGAACTCTGTCTGGGGCCAACTCAGTGGTAGATAGGGTTCTCTGGTGCATAAAGAGATGACACGACATGTTCTCCAATGAACCATGCATGTGGGTCCTGATGCAAGACTCAGCGTGTATCTCGAGCGATACATGGACACATGGTGGAGTACATGATTGTGTACTCCGCTGCATATCCAGATTAGGCTGGTTGCATGTGTTACCCCATGTAACAGTTATACAGGATAACATAAATAGGTTGAGGTCATGTATGAGACCATGACCACACACACGGAGCGGACCTCGGTTACTCGGACCCATCATGTGCACCACCCTACACGATGTGTACTTACCACCTTCAACATGAAGCATTATTCTGACTCGGGCCATTTTACACAGGCAGTACCTAGAGTTGAGATACACAATTTGTTACCATTATACATGCCATGTATATCCTAGAACATGGCTTGATCCTCTTGTCCATCATTCGTTGGGTAGGTTTTTTTTAGGATGGTCCCCCCTTTTCTCATTCCAATAAAGTCCAGGTATCATTTCCTTCCACAGGAGTATGATCCCTTCAGCAGGACATTCTAGGATAGAGTTAGGTATCCTCTTGAGAGGCCCAAAGAAAGATACTCTATCCATTCTTGAACCTAGGTAGAGGCAGGTACTGATGATACTAATCCTATATGAGGTCGATCCTATACTTAGTAGGTGAACCCTGATGTGTTTTGGTATCCTCTAAGGCCATGGAAGTAATCCTTATTTGTGTATCATGATCTTTCCCCACTCAGGAGTGTGTTCTCTAATAATTAGTATATCTATCCATCATGGTTTCTCCAGAAAAATTGTACTTCTTAGACAGACGTCATCAGAACAATCAGACTCGTGGAGTGAGTTCTCCCAGATGAGTGCTTCGTGGAACTTTCCAATTGAATCCCTAACATGGGTATAGGGTCTTTTTACTTATATCTATAATATGAGTATGCATTTTCAGTATATCTGGATTGTCTTTCTCTTACTATATATTTAGTTGAAAAATACTCTGTAAAGATAACTATACCTTTACATTGCGTATTTGTTTGTGGTTTTTGGGGTCCCCTACTGAGTATTGTTATACTCACCCATGCATGGGGTTTTCCCTCACATGTTGTGTCTTCTACAGATGAGTGGCCTTCTTATGGATTCCAGGGCAGAATAGGACCAGACCGATCTTTCTGAGTTCCCTATAGGCCGAGGTGTTCCTACAGCTATGACCAGCAGTCTGAGTACCTCATTGTGTATACAAGTTGGACATTGTAGTCTGCATACTCTTACTTTTGGTGGGCTTTTATTCTAGTCCAGTTTTATTGTTTACACATTTCTCTTGTGGTACTTTGTTGGTTAGGTTTAGTTATATTCATTCATTTTTTTCCTAAGTGGTTTTTACATTTCCCCATTTGTGGGATTGGGGATATGTGTGTGTGTACAGTTATATAGGAAACGCCTCTCATGTTAGTGATATGCTAAATCGGTTCTAGTCACCAGCCCCTGGACTATCAGAGGCAGGGTTGGGGAGTCTCAGAACTGGCCTCACTAGGACGGGTTGTGACAAACACCACATGTTTTAAGTGTAATTGGTTGTTCCAATCTGTTAAAATTTGTATTGGTCTCTGGGATTTATATTAATATCAGTGTATTCAATTTGATTATATACTTTAGTGCAAGAAAACAACATTGTCATTGATGTTCTAATGAGTTATCTTTTGATGGGTGCATCATTGGTGGTATGACATTGATTGAATAATCAATATATAATTTTTCTCTCTGGAAAGTAATTATTATTTCATCCCTTGCTGATTATGATATAAGTATATTCACTAAATACAAGGTCATGGTATAAGAATGTAAGTCCATCCATTAAGTTCAATGAACAATAAAGAAATAAATGATGATAACTAAAAGGGTGTTTCTTGATTTATGGGATATCATGAGAAAAATAGATTATAATAAAAGGATTGTGTTCAAATGAATGGTTGTTTTCTCTATGAATTTTCTTGATCTCTTTTCTTCCTTGATGTTTTTCTAGACTCCAATCTTAGTCTGTGAATAGTATTAATCACTATCAATATAGGGACCTAGAGGGTCACACACATAGCATATTAAAAAGTATATCATATTCATATGAATAGGATGTTATGGCATGGTGGGCCTGACTACTGGGGTCCAGGTATGTTCGAGTATATACAATCTCCATGAAAAAAATAAATTCATATAATTTATATTTATAATAATTGGTATTAAATTTATCTGTTAAAATAATTCAAAAGATATTTCATGAATTCATGGGAAACATATTTAATGAATAAATATTATTTTAAATATGCAAGGTTTGTTTACTATTTATGGGAATATCGAGTAAATTTAATGACTCTATTTTGAAAAATGATATATTTATTATTTTAATAGAAAGTTATAAATATTAATATAATGTTTATGACTTTTTTGTTGGTCATAACACATCGTTTATGGATTATATACCATTTTCAGGTATTGAAAACCTCGCTATATAAGGAGGAGAAGGATATCATGCGAGGGACTATTCATCACATCAATTTGAGAGCCTCTATATCCTCTATAATTCTTTTTTGAGAGAATATCTTTTGATCTAACAAACTGATATGAGTTATACTTTTGGGATCTAAGGATCGACATAGTGGTAATCACTAAGACATCAAAGGCACTATCACATCTCTATATGCACTTATATTTTAGTGATCGATGCCCCCAAAGAATCTCAAATAATTTTTTAATGATATAGAGGGATCCAAATTTAGGTCCATTGAGAAGAGACCACCAATGATGAGTGATTATCAAGTATGGGTTATGATTTAGTGAAGAAATTTTTTGTTTTTAATTTTGTACATGAATATTTCATGCAGGATCCTATTAATCTATATTAGGCTGTGTATCACTAGAAATGAAGAGGTTACATTTATCCATTGATGAAAAATTTAAAATACAAAAACCATATAAAATTAAAATTCATACTAAAACCATTTTTTGTATAAAATTGAATAACACATGTACATGTGCACCAACACACACACACACATATATATATATACATATATATATATCTGTGTGTGTATTTGTGTGTTCTTTTTTTCAATGAGTTTCTAGCCAACCTTCCATTTTTGGGTTGGAATTCCAATATCCCAAATAGTTTTGTCCAGTGCATTTAGATTTCACTGCATGTAAAAATTTCAAATAATAAAAACAAAAACATTTTTGGGTATTTCCAAAAGCCTATAAATACGCAAGAAAAGAAAGAAATTATTGTGGAGGGGTGGTAGTTGTCTAGCGAAGGATAATCCCAAAATAAAACAATGGGGGGATATTGTGTTGACACTAGATTAAAAAAATTATTGTTATTATTTAAAAGGGAATCACAGAACATTCTCATCATATCGACTGCCAACCACTGATCACCTCCCTTCCCACTACTATCTAGAACCCTGTTGTCTGGCCATGCATTGTCCTCCTGCATGTCAACTTCGCAGGCCATCCCCAATCTGGCATCCTCTGGTCGACCCACCATGCTAGGTCATCTTTTCACCCCAATTATAATTTTCCCTCTATTGCATAGACTCCATCCCAACTGGCTAGATCCCACATGGATGCCTCATGTTCATTCTTCTCCCTTGTCATGAACCACTACCCCCCCCCCCCCACACACACACACACCAAACCACCACCAATGGTCGATCCACTGTCCCCTATCGAACTTCCTCTACTCATGTCAAACGATTTATTTGTATATCTCTATGAACAACCCTCTTGGGTTCCCTCCTTCCACGGTCGAGTCTTCATACAGCTTCATGTTGATCGAAAAGCCTATGGGCAAACCAGGTTGTCCCAACATGGAACAAGCCATGGAAGAACTTCCCTACCTATAATGGGTCACGGAAATTCTATCCCAACCTATATGACCCTATCCTGGCTTAAAAATCCATGAAAAACTTATAGTGTATTATCTGTTCACTTGATGCACTGGGAGGAAAAAAACAAAATTTTCGAAAAGTAAGTTAAATTTATAGAATAAAATGAAATTAATTTTTTTGGAAAAGAAGCATATATTATTTTATTTATAATTAAATTATTTTAATTAAATTTATTCATCAACATCAATATAAATTTATCAAAAAAATATATTTTTATTTACCATTTAATTTTTGTGTTGACTGATTTTTTGTATCTTTCGACAAATCTATGTCTAGAATTTATTTATTTATTTATTTATTTTAATTTGATATGATATGTAATAATTTATTTATTTTGGATGATTTTTGCATCATTTCCTTTCCCTATTATATTTATAGGGCCTTATATATCAATGAAAGTTGTATTAAATGTGTATTTCAAATTTTTGATACCCCCTTACATGTGTGTGAGTATTTATATTATGATGAAGATGAATGTAAATGAGGACCACAACAAGAAGATTTGGTATTTATAAGAAATTTGGATATATTAGACCGAGTTTTGAGTTAAAATACAATTCATACAAGTTATGGGTATTTTACCCCTAGCTATGGTTGATCCATTGAGAGTAAATGAATCATCCAGTAATGAATTCTCATGATACGTCACATTTTTAACGTATTCATTCATGGGTTTTTTTAATTTTCATGTTTTTCGAATGACATAAAATAGAAATTAATTCCAAATATTAAAAAAAACAAATGATTTGATTAATTATTTCTATTTACTACATGATCATGTTGTGAGTGAAATCACATAGTACAAGTATATGATATTGAAAATGAATTCATTCATTGAGAAATAATTAAAACAACCCTCAAAGAAATATTATGTTGTAACTCCTTCCGTTATTTGAATTTGAACATAACCATGTGTATGTGGTGATCATTAGCACTATTTGGTGGTGTATCTTACTATTGGGGACTTTTTATGAATGAAAATTGTCGAATTAACTAAATATGGAAGCCAATAAGTATCCATAGCTATATTTTTTCATATTTAGAGGCAAATAGTTGTGTAAATAATGTTTATAGTTTATAAAATAAGGGACAATGCTCAATAATTCATGAAGTCAGGAGCCATGTTATTAGTCAGTAAAATGCCTACCTTGAATCGATATGAGAGATATAATAGAAATATCTTAGACTTTGAGGATATATTTCAAAGATCATTTCAAATAGAATACTCTTATGAATGAGTATTGTGAATCTAGTAGTGAGGGATACAATGTTTCAGTAAAATATATAAATAAATTTATAATAATTAATTTTAATGTCAAATTATTATTAATCAATATAAAGTGATAATATGCTAAAATTCTAATTTTTAGAAAATGGAATGTAATTCCATAGATATATTGTAATTACTATTGGTAAATGAAAATTTCTAATAAATGATGAATTTCCATGTGTACCACAAGAACATTTGAAAATTTTTGGATAATGAATATAAATTTTGTGTGCTAGAGTCCCAACTACCAATTGACCCAACTCAATAAGAAATGGTGTGGAAAATTCTTATAGAAGACTCGTGCATAATGAATTTTATTTCTACATCATAAGGTTATAATAAATGTCCAATGAGTTGTGGAAAAAATAGCAGTAGATGGATGATTTCACATGTTGTCTCATCTCTTAAAGGATTACGATGAGAAAGTGATTTGAGATATGAATAGGTTCATGATTACATTACATTGAAATATGGATTATGATATTTCAATTCATCCATTTATTAGGTAATTTTCACCTGATTACTCTAATTTAATTTAATATTATACAATTAATTGTATGGTGAAAATTCTAAATTAGATTTTTTTTAACGTTCACTATGATGAAAAGAACATACAGAAATAATTATCATTGGTTAATTATTATGGTTAAAAAATGAAACACAATATGAAAAATCTAATAGAAAGCGTAATTCCAAAGGAACCTTTGCAATAACCTTCCAATAATTGAGGTATATCATCATATAGAAGGTTATTTTAATCTCATGTCCTGAGATAAGTTTATGGAATATCAAATGAAATGAATTTAAATAGAAGCAAGGAGAGGCTTCCACTTAGTGTAAATTCATCATTTTAAATAATGTTTTGTTGTTACTTATTAGGAATTGAATACATCATACTAGTCACATATGTTTATATGAATATAATAAACAGCTATGAAAAACACATTACATGAAGTAAGGTTATTTATCCATGTCACGACCCATCCTCGGGGCCCGTGCCATGACTACCCCAAGCCCGACTTCCATAGGCCAGGGGCTGGCGACTAGCACCAAGGAATAAATCCCGGTAAAAAGGGAAGGCATTGCCTTTGTAAAGTAAACAAACACCACAGAGTAAGTAAGCAGAAGAACCAAACACTACGTAAAAGATGGTACAACAGTATGTGCATAAAAGGTAAGTGGGCCAGAATACAAACACAAACTGAAAGTAAAGTACAACTCGAAAGGGAAAACAACAACTGAAAAGTAAAGTCACAACGTCGAGCTGTCCTCTGGAAGTCCCACCTGAAGGGTTGGTACAGATAGCCTCCACTGATCCTCGGGTCCAGCCGACCGCTCCGAGTACGTCCCACCTAGTGGTCCACCTCCAGGTACCGCCTTGCTCCGCAAGCCTCAACCACGATCAGCGATGTCAGTCGTCTGCAACCAACACAACGTAGTGCCGGCATAACCCGTGAAGGGGTGAGTATAATCTACTCAGTAGGGACCCCGAGACCCCCGAAGGTCTCCCAAAATCCACAAAGGATAAACCACAAAGGAAATATACAATCACGAAGTAAAAAACCGACACTGCTTAGGTATATGCCCATACATATACCTAAGTCATCAATTCCAATACGCTCCAACCTCTGAGCCCAAGTACAACCCAGTCCACACAGGAAAGCATACGTATTCCACACTGGAAAGAAAAACATAATCCATAAAGGATAGCATAACACAATCCACATAGAAAAGAAAACAGGATTCAGCTCACACATGTATATTTCTTCAAAAGACGATAGAGATGATCATTGATCCATCTAAGTCATCGGACCCACGAAGGATCGATAGATACTAACCCCCGCAATGACCCACACAGGATCAGTAGGAAACTAACCCCCGCAATGACCCACACAGGATCGGACCCACACAGGATCGGTAGCACTGATCCACACGGGATCGCTGAGTGCTGTAGTCGTCGTCGTCGAATCCACTGACGATCTCTACAAAGTCATCGTCGCAGTCACAGTAGCAGTCGCAGCCAGCTCTAGGGTTTCCGCACACAGCTAGCTCGTTCAGGAGGGTCCGCTCCACGAGCCGAGAGGCTGATACATCAACTGACACATAGCCTAGAGTTGATGTATCCAAAAGTTCTGTATCGTCAACAGGAACTCAATGTCGCAGACGACGCGTCAATCAGACGTCCGGTCTTAGAGTTATTGGCTTTTTCGTCCCAGGGGCCCGGTTGGTTTTTAAGGGAAAACTAACCCGATCGTACTCCACATGCATCTAAACCTCGGGCGGAGTAAGCCGAAAGATCCTTCTTAGTTATAGGAATCCAACAAAGTTGACGGCACGTCAATCGGACGTCTGAAACTCAAGATATGAGCGTTTCCGCTGCGAGGGCCCGGTTGGTTTCGTGTATGAACCAACCCGGCCGAACACAAAGTAATCCAAAACCTTGAGTGCAATATACCGAAATGACTATCTCGATTCAAGGATCGCATCGCAACTGACGGTGTGTTGATCTGAGGTCTGTAGCCCAAGTTATGGGTAAAAGACCAAAGACGGTCCGAAAACGGGGGTTTCGGGCCCGGACCGACCCGGCCCGAGACCCCCCGGTCGGCCCGAACCAAGTCGACCCGCCCCGGGTCCGGGTCGTCCCGGCCCAGCGCGGCGCGTCCCGGCACGGCCCGGCCTGGGCGCGGCCCGGCCTGGCGGACCGGCCGGGCGGCCGGCTCGGCCTGGGTACAGCGTGCCCAGCGCGCTGGCCAGCTCGGCCAACGGCCGAGCCATTGGCAGGGGGGGCGCCTGCCCCCCTGGTGTAACCGCGGCCCCCCATTTATGGGGGCTGTTTTTGTGAGCCGTCTGGGGGAATTAATTCCCCCGGCATCCTTTTGTCCGACCAGCCTTCACCGGCCGGCCCATTCTGCCAACAAGGATTGGCGGCGGCCGGTCCTTTCTCCTTCGCCGACACCGGCGGCCCAGAACCGGCCGCCGGTCACCCTGCTCCGCCTCGGCCAGGAACCGGCCGTGGCTTGGTTCATCCAGCGCGTTGCAACGACACCACGCCCTTCCGCCGCGACCCCGCTCCGGCCGCGGTGTCTTCGGTTTTCTTCGATGTGGCGCGACGACGTCGCGTCCTTGTTCAACTTCATGGCACCACGCGACGGCACCGCGCATTACTTACCGTACGATCCCGCATGCTACGACGGCACCACACCATTCTGTCCCAACCACAAAGAATCAAACAGGGATAAAGGAGGAGGGTCGGCCGTGTTTGTGAGGTCTGGCCCCCTCTCGTTAACCGATAACATTTGGTCGTATAACTACGAAGAACGGCAAACAAGAAATCACAAACGAAAATAATTAAATAAACTCGTACCTTGATAAAAGATATGACGAACTTCGGCATCGCAAAGCGAGGATTCGAAGATGTTGACGAAGATTTCATCGCGGAAAACCATCGCGAAAAGAGATGTCGCGGAAGAAAAACGTCGTGGAAGAAGACGTCGCGTCGCGAGTCGGTGTCGTGGAAGACGGTCTCTGAGGGCTCTGCGCTCCATGTCGGAGATCGTTCGTTCTTCGCGTTCTTCGTCAAAGAGGATAAAGAATGCAAGATTTCCTTAGCTTTTTCTCCAAAGGCTCTCAAACAACTAAACACCAACCCAATAAAATATGTTCTCCACTTATTTTATTAACACCCCAAGGCTTTTGAAATTCAAGAGTTTGAATTTCAAAAGCTCACATTAAACTCACTACATTAATGCGATAAGTTGTTAACTTAAGTTATCAATATTAATGGTGAGTTGAGGGGGTTATATGATATGAAGGGGTGGGGTTCGTGTGGGTCCCACAACCCTCATAACCTCCCAAGGGAGGTTGGGTTGTTACCCAACTTCCATCCAATGAATTAAACACTTAGAGTAAAAATTAAAATTGTTGTTCAATTTTTATTTTTAACTTCCACAATTTTTATCAACTTCTCTCGTGTAAACGCAACTCCGGATTAAGCGTTTCTAAGCAATTACCGGCGCTATGGTTCCATCGGTGCCCTCGGAATTCGATTCCGAGCACCGGTTCAAAAGATTGAAAAACCCGCTCGTTCGTTCACTGAACGTACCTGAGCTAAACTTTGGATAGAATTTTCGGGCACACCGGGCCTCGGAATCAAGTGCCGTCTAAAACTGTGTTCTTGTAAAATCCCAGAGAAAATTAAGAAAAAAATTTCCTTGAATTTTATGGGTCTTTACATTACTCCCACCTCAGGGCTTTACGTCCCCGTAAAGATACATCGAAAACTAGGGAAACAAATGTGGGTACTGAGCACGCATCTGAGCCTCCCGCTCCCAAGTGCTCTCCTGGAGGTTCCTGTGCTACCATCTGATGCGCACTAGAGGAATCGACCGTCCACGTAGGACCCGCTCCTGTCGATCCTCGATCTCCACTGGGACCTCCACAAAAGTCGTCCAATCATCAACGTCAACCTCCCCATGGTCAATGATATGCGTCGGGTCGTTCACGTATCTCCTCAGCTGAGACACGTGGGAATCGTCATGCACCCGATGCAACTGAGGTGGTAGAGCCAGATGATAAGCCACCTCGCCAATCCTACCGAGGACCTGGAACGGTTCGATGAAGAGTGGAGACAACTTGCCGCCTCGGCCAAATCTCTGTAATCCACGTCGAGGTGAGACACACAAGAAGATGTGGTCGCCATCCTCGAACTCTAGTGGCCTCCACCTCCTATCAGCATATGACTTATGCCGGCTCTGAGCTGTCCTCATCTGCTCCTGGATGACCTGGACCTTCTCTGTCGTGGCCTGGACCATCTCCGGTCCCACAAGTGCTGACTCCCCAGGGTCTGTCCAGAATAAAGGAGATCTACAAGGTCGGTCGTACAATGTCTCGTATGGTGCGATCCCAATGGTGGAGTGGTAGTTGTTGTTGTACGCGAACTCCACCAAGGGTAGGTGGTCCTCCTAGCTGTGACCCAAGTCGAGGACACATGTGCGGAGCATGTCCTCGAGAGTCTGAATGGTCCTCTCCGTCTGACCATCCGTCTGAGGGTGAAAGGCTGTGCTTAGACGTAGCTGCATCCCGAACGCCTCCTGCAACCCCTTCCAAAGCCCGGAAGTAAATCAAGCATATCGATCGGAGACGATAGATGATGGCACACCGTGAAGCCGTACAATATCCTGAACGTAAAGTCGTCCCAAGCTCTCCACTGAGCCCTGCTCTATGATGGGTAGAAAGTGCGCCGACTTGGTGAGTCGGTCGACAATCACCCATATGGAGTCATGACCTCTGGAAGTGCGTGGAAGTCCAGTCACGAAGTCCATAGATATCCCATCTCACATCCACTTCGGGACCTCTAAGGGCTGTACCAAGCCTGCTGGTACCTGGTGCTCAGCCTTCACCTGCTGGCAGGTGAGGCATCGAGAAACATACTCCGCCACAACCTTCTTCATCCCCGACCACCAGTGCTGTCGTCTGAGATCCTGGTAAATCTTCGCCACTCCAAGATGTACCGCCAAAGGTGAAGTCTGAAACACTCTCAGCACCTCCTCCCGTAAATCAAATGGTACTAAGGTACGTCCTCTGAAAAGGACGTTGTGCTCTGCTCCAAAAGAGAAACTATCAGGTGCATGTCCTGAGGATATCGGTGCACACCGCATCTCACAGGCAGCGTCCCCACATTATGCCTCTCTGACCCGCTGTAGTAGTGGAGGAGTGATTGTGAGAGACTGGAGAAAGGCTGCTCTATCTCTATCCATGAAGGATATCTGCAAAGAGGGTAGCTGCTCTGTCGCCTCCTCAAGTAGTTGAATTCCCGTCCTCCTACTGAGAGCATCGGCTACCACGTTCCCCTTCCTAGGAGTATAGACTATCTCAAAGTCATAGTCCCGGAGGAACTCGATCCATCACCACTATCTCAGATTCATATCCTTTTGAGAGAATATGTATCTGAGACTCTAATGGTCAGAAAAGACTGTAAAGCGCTCGCCCATCAGATAGTGTCGCCATGTCTTCAGAGTGAAGACCACTGCTGCTAACTCCAGGTCATGGGTAGCATAGTTCTGCTCATGCGGCCTCAACTGACGTGATCCATAGGTGATCACTGCCCACTCCTGCATCAGGACACATCCAGGTCTGGTCCCTGATGCATTGTAGTAGACTACGTACCCTACTCCCTCCTCAGGAAACCTCAAGATAGGTGCGGTGGCCAATCTCTGTCTCAGCTCCTAGAAGCTCTACTGACATCTGTCTGACCACACAAAGGGTTTCCCCTTCTTCTTCAAAGCTAAGAGTGGTGCCGCAACTCTGGGGAAGTCTGGCATGAATCTCTGATAGTATCCAGCTAGTCCCAAGAAACTCCGCACCTCCGTCACGCTCCTGGGTGGCTCCCAAGCTAGCACTGCCTCGATCTTCGCAGGATCCACCGCAACTCCCACCTCAGAGATGATGTGTCCCAATAAGTGGACCTCGTGTATACAGAACTGACACTTTGAGAGCTTACCATAAATCTGGTTCTCTTGGAGTGTGTCTAGTACAACCCGCAAGTGGTAGGCATGCTCCTCCTCAGTTGTCGAGTAAATCAAAATGTCGTCGATGAAGACCACGACAAATCGATCGAGGTATGGCTGAAAGATCCTGTTCATAAGGGCCATGAACACCGCTGGAGCATTGGTTATGCCGAATGGCATAACCAAGAACTCATAGTGGCCATACCGATATCTAAAGGTTGTCTTCTGCACGTCCTCATCTCGAACTCTGAGCTGATAATAGCCTGACCTAAGCTATATCTTTGAGAACCACCGTGCTCCCTTGATCTGATCGAAGAGGTCATCAATCCTCGGTAACGGATACTTGTTCCTCACAGTCACCTGGTTCAGGCGACGATAGTCGACACAAATTCGCAAGATCCCGTCCGCCTTCTTGGCAAACAATATCGGGGAAGCCCAGGGTGAAACACTGGGTCAGATGAACCCCTTTCCCTGCAAGTCCTCCAACTGTACTTGTAGCTCTCGAAGCTCAGCGGGGGCCATCCGATATGCTGGAGTCAATATCGGGGCTGTCTCAGGGTACAGGTCAACATAAAAGTCTACCTCTCTGCGAGGAGGTAGCCCTGGAACGTCGTCGGGGAAAACGTCCGCATACTGATCCACCACTGCAGGAAAACCTGGACTTCGTACGTCAACAGCTCCTAGGATGAGGCTAGCCAACTGATGAGTGATGGGCTGTCCTCTCCTCTGTGGAAGTCCATCCTGTGCTGCAAATGATCCCTTCTCGCTGGTGAAGGTGAACCTGCTCCCATCGGTGCGTACACATCGCACCTTGCGCCTAATACAGTCAATCTGTGCATGGACCGTAGACAACCAATCAATGCCCAAGATGACGTCGTAAGGCCTCGACGATGCTACAAGAAGATCCCTGCCGAAGCTCTCGCCTCCTAGAGTAAGCTCACACTACCGGCACCAGTGTTTAATCGTCGAGTATGCTCTTTTAGGGGTCTCTAGCCATAAGGATCGAGCCAACGGCTCTGTCAGAATCTTCGAGCTCCGAACAAGGGCAGCGGCTATGAAAGAGTGACTCGCTCCCGTGTCGATAAGAACTGCAGCAAGGGTGGAATAGACACAGATAGTACCTTGAATCATCTCGGGCGCATCGTGGTCGTAGGCCTATGCTGCCTGGAGCTGTGCCTATCTCTGCCCGCCAGCTCCCTGTGGTCGGGGTGGACCTACTGGTGGTGGTGGTGGTTGAGCCTCAAAGCGTCGCCCACCACCTGCTGCTCGACCAGCTCCTCTGCCTCATCCGCCTCCTCCCTGCGGACCGCCACGGTCGACCCTCTTCCTCTACCTCGGTGGTCCCTCAACCGTCTGTTGCTCCTCGGTACAGCGGTTCGGGCAATCACGAGCCATGTGGCCCTGCCCACCGCATGAGTAGAACTGCCTGCCTCTCGAAAGACTGGCTTTGTGCTGTGTACCCCGCACTACTGAGCCAGTGTCCTAAGGTCGTCTGCCTGAGGGTCTGGTCTGCTTGGAACCAAGAGTCATCCGTCGACACCCTAATGCAGAAGACTCTGCTACGTGCCACCCTGCGGTGGGTCTCGGTGCTGGTGTAGACTCAGCAAGAAAGCTCTCGATCAAAAGGGCCCACTCCAGTACTCCTGTCTGAGTCGGAATGTTGAGGGAGATCAGCGATGCCCTGATCTCATGTCTCAATCCTTTCTCAAAGGTCCGGGTCCGGAAGAATGGGTCCCGTACCATGTCTGTCGAGTAGCGAGAGAGATCGGTAAATCTCGCCGAGTACTGGGCGACCGTCATGCTGCCATGCCGCAGCTGTAGAAGCTTCTGGATTTGCACTGCACGGAGGGTGGCTGGGACAAACTCCAAGCAGAAGAGGCTCTCAAAGTCTGTCCAGAGAAGAGATGCCTAATCGTGCACCAGGAGCATCAAGATCTACCATCTTCCTGCAGTTGTGTGCAGTAGGCTCGCTGTGAGGACCATCATGAGGTCTGTCGGTGTCCTCACTAACCTAAAAACTCGTACCACTACCTTTATCCAGTCCTCGGCTGCCTGGGGGTCCATCTCCCCGTGGAGCCTGGGCGGTCACAAGCGCTGGAACTCATGCAGTGCACTAAGGTGACGTGCATCATCAACGGCTGGTGCTGGAAGCATCGGTGGCTCGGCGGGTAGAGCTACCACCGGTGCCACTGCTGACAAAGGGCCCTGCACCGAGGCCTCGTCGCTCGGTGGGCTGTCGTCACGCTCAACTCTCAGAAACCTAGCTGGCTGCCGTCGTGGGGCCATCATGAAAAGTAAACAGGTTCGCCACGGTCAGAACAGTATACCTGGTGATCTGATACAAAGTAATCACAAAGAAAACTTGAAACACACATGCAATCAATGTTTTTGTGCATTAAGTCGGAAATCAGAAGTCAGGGTCCTGGTGTACAGATACGTCGGCCGCCGCACCAACACTGGACTCCCTACACTGATAACCACACCCAATACGCTAAAAACTATTGCTTCACATAGAAAAAGATCAGAGTCCCAAGTTCTGTGGTAGAACCGAATCCCTCTGATACCAATTTCTCACGACCCGTCCTCGGGGCCCGTGCCGTGACTACCCCAATCCCTCCTTCCATAGGCCAAGGGCTAGTGACTAGCACCAAGGCATAAATCCCGGTAAAATGGGAAGGCATTGCCTTTGTAAAGTAAACAAACACCACAGAGTAAGTAAGAAGAAGAAGCAAACAGTAAGTAAAAGCTGGTACAATAGTATGTGCGTAAAAGGTAAGTGGGACAGAATACAAACCCAAACTGAAAGTGAAGTACAACTCGAAAGGTAAAACAACAACTGAAAAGTAAAGCCGCAACGTCGAGCTGTCCTCTCGAAGTCCCACCTGAAGGGTGGGTACAGATATCCTCCACTGCTCCTCAGGTCCAGCCGACCGCTCCGAGTACGTCCCACCTAGTGGTCCACCTCCAGGTACCGCCCTACTCTGCAAGCCTCAACCACGATCAGCGCTGTCCATCGTCTGCAACCAACACAACGTAGTGCGGGCATAACCCGTGCAGGGGTGAGTATAAGCTACTCAGTAGGGACCCCAAGACCCCCGAAGGTCTCCCAAAATCCACAAAGGATAAACCAAAAAGGAAAGATACAATCACGAAGTAATAACCGACACTGCTTAGGTATATGCCCATACATATACCTAAGTCCTCAATTCCAATACGCTCCAACCTCCAAGCCCATGTACAACCCAGTCGACACTGGAATGCATACGTATTCCACACAGGAAAGCAAAACGTAATCCACACAGGATAGCACAACACAATCCACATAGGAAAGCAAACAGGATTCAGCTAACACATGTATATTTCTTTGAAAGACGATAGAGATGATCACTGATCCATCTAAGTCGTCGGACCCCCAAAGGATCGATAGGTACTAACCCCCGCAATGACCCACACAGGATCTGACCCACACAGGATCTGTAGGCGTTGGATCATACAGAACCACTGAGCGCTGACCCGCAGAGGATAGGACCCACACAGGATCGGTAGCACTGATCCACACAGGATCGTTGAGTGATGTAGTCGTCGTCGTCGAATCCACTGAGGATCTCTGCAAAGTCGTCGTCACGGTCACAGTAGCAGTCGCAGTCAGCTCTAGGGTTCTCGCACACAGCCATCTCATTCAGGAGGGTCCGCTCCACGAGCCGAGAGGCTGATACATCAACTAACGCATAGTATATATTTGATGTATCCAAAGGTTCTGTATCGTCAACAGGAACTCAACGTCGCAGACGGCGCGTCAATCGGACGCCTGGTCTGAGAGTTATTGGCTTTTTCGTCCCAGGGTCCCGGTTGGTTTTTAAGGAAAAACCAACCCGACCGTACTCCACATGCGTCCAAACCTCGGGCGGAGTAAGCCCAAAGATCCGTCTCACTTATAGGAATCCAACAAAGTCGACATCACGTCAATCGGACGTCTGAAGCACAAGATATGAGCGTTTCCGCTCTGAGGGCCCGGTTGGTTTCGTGTACGAACCAACCCGGCCGAACTCAAAGTAATCTGAAACCTTGATTGCAATATACCGAAACAACCGTCTCGATTCAAGAATCGCATCGCAACTGACGGTGCATCTATCAGAGGTCTGTATCCCATGTTATTGGCAAAAGACCAAAGATGGTCCGAAAACGGGGGTTTCGGGCCCGGACCGACCCGGCCCGAGACCCCCCGGTCAGCCCGAACCGGGTCGACCCGCCCCGGGTCTGGGTTGGCCCAACCCGGCGCAGCGCGGCGCAGCCAGCGCGGCCCGGCCTAGCAGACCGGCCAGGCGGCCGGCCCGACCTGGGCACAATGTGCCCAGCGCGCTGGCCAGCTCGGCCAACGGCCGAGCCGTTGGCAGGGGGGGCGCCTTCCCCCTGGTGTAACCACGGCCCCCCATTTGTGGGGGCCGTTTTTGTGATCTGGTTGGGGGAATTAACTCCCCCGACTTCCTTTTGTTTTTTCGGCCCGCACCGGTTGGCCGATTCTGCCAACAAGGATCGACGACGGCCGGTCCTTTCTCCTTCGCTGACACCGGCGGCCCGGAATTGGCCGTCGGTCACCCTGCTCCACCACGGCCTGGAACCGGCTGCGGCTTGGTTCGTCTGGCGCAGTGCGATGACACCGCGCCCTTCCTCCATGGCCCCACTCCGGTCACGGTGTCTTCGGTTTTCTTCGACGCGGCGCGACGACGTCGCGTCCTTGTTCAACTTCACGGCGCGACGCGATGGCGCCGCGCATTACTTTCCGTACGATCCCGCTTGGTGCGATGGCACCACACCATTCCGTCCCAACCACAAAGAATCAAACAAGGATAAAGGAGGATGGTCGGCCAAGTTTGTGTGGTCCGGCCCCCTCTCATTAACCGATAACATTTGGTCGTATAACTACGAAGAACGACAAACAAGAAATCACGAACGAAAATAATTAAATAAACCCCTACATTGATAAAAGAGATGACGAACTTCGGCGTCGCAAAGCGAGGATTTGAAGACGTTGACGAAGATTTCGTCACGGAAAACAGTCGCGAAAAGAGACGTCGCGGAAGAAAAACGTTGTGGAAGAAGACATCGCGTCGTGAGTCGGTGTCGCGGAAGACGGTCTCCGAGGGCTCGGCGCTCCACGTCGGAGATCGTTCGTTCTTCGTGTTCTTCGTCATGGAGGAAGAAGAACGCAAGACTTCCGTATATTTTTCTCCAAAGGCTCTCAAACAACTAAACACCAACCCAATAAAATAAATTCTCCACTTATTTTATTAACACACCAAGGCTTTTGAAATTCAAGAGTTTGAATTTCAAAAGCTCACATTAAACACACTACATTAATGTGATAAGTTATTAACTTAAGTTAACAATGTTAATGGTGAGTTGAGGGGGTTAGAGGATATGAAGGGGTGGGGTTCTTGTGGGTCCCACCAACCTCATAACCTCCCAAGGGAGGTTGGGTAGTTACCCAACTTCCATCCAAAGGATTAAACACTTAGAGTAAAAATAAAAATTGTTGTTAAATTTTTATTTTTAACTTCCAAAATTTTTATCAACTTCTCTCTTGTAAATGCAACTCCAGATTAAGCGTTTCTAAGCAATTACCAGCGTTGCAGTTCCATCGGTGCCCTTAGAATTCGATTCTGAGCACCGGTTCAAAAGATAGAAAAACTTGCTCGTTTGTTCACTGAATGTACCCGAGCTAAACTTCGGATAGAAATTTTGGGCACACGGGGCCTCGAAATCAAGTGCCGTCTGAAACTACGTTCTTGTAAAATCCAATGAAAATTAATAAAAAAAAATCATTTAATTTTACGGGTCTTTACAATCCATGCAGATGAGAAATGGTAATTCCTATGTCATTGATGAGAATTATACAACATCTAATTTTAATGTTTAGTGGTTCTAATTAATATTTCATAGAGTATAACCAAAACATTTATCCCACATGTCCAATTAAAACAAGGAGACACTATACCATTTTGAAATAAATGTATTTTTGGTGTCTAATACTCAAATAATAGTTCATTATTGATTGAATCATTAGATGTACTTGATGAATATAAATATACGACTCAATTATACCCAGTTGTGGAAATATAATTATTTTTCTGGTAAAACTAAATAGTTATCATGGATATACCATGTATGGTTTTATAATCTTTTTATATAAAGACATTAGGTATTATATATGCTTTTATTTATTTAATTTTAGACAAAGAAACCTTTAGCAATAAAGGAAATCCAAAAAAAATTCTGAATTTGTTTGGCTAGAGAGCGTGAACTATTACTACGTAAAGGAAGAGATAAATATAATTCATAATATTCATTTAATTTATTTTAAGAATTATAAAATTTATGTTTGAAATATTCATGGTAAGAAGTTATGAGTTTCTTCAGGCCCATGTTCTGAAGAATATATTGACCACGCTTTCATCGATCATGAAATTTATAGTGGATTTATACCTAGTCTCACATATATTTACACACATCAAAACAGTGATGTTAGTAAATGGGATCAATCTTGAGAATTAAATGATAACATTGATTATTAAAGTTATAGTTTGGAATACTTATTTGACACACATTTCTTGATACACATCAGAATTTTGATTTAAGTAAATGGTGAATCAATACTAAGATTTATTTTCATTATAGATAAATCAATTATATTTCAATAAATGATTCAAAAATAGCGGTGTTATATCATAACCATATTAAAAGAATAATGAAAAATGGATATAATACGATTTATAATATGATACAAATCCATAATTTCATAATAGCATGTGTTTAGGGTCAAAAGTGTTTGCTAAGGATATAAACAGACACACGTAAAGAAAAACACAATTTGCGTCGAGAGTAATTATCCTACAGGTATCTAAGGATATTGAAAAAATACATATGATAAAAAATTTATAGTCAAGTACTAGACTATATTTCTATAAAACTATGACCATCTCTCTTTGAGATAATAAGAGAAATATTGACTTGGGTTTAGTCAATTCCAGAGATTCCCAACTAGTTTTTATAGGAACAAGTTCAACAAGATCTTGATAAAATGAAATTTTCCATAGACACATGCTACCAAGGAATGATAAAACCATGATAATAGTTTTATATTCAACATAGTGGATGGTACATTATTCAATGGGAATAGATAATCATAGAATAATGAAGTAAATGGAAACAAGCAAAGACTGAAAGATTAAATTAGTATTCTATAATGGATTCCATGTATCAAAGTGCGGGTTCTTTGTACATTGAATATTTGAACTCATGATATTGTGGTGGTGTTCAAGATAATCATTACAAGGGTGGTATAAAAGTTGTACCAATAATTCTTGATTGGTTATACTAATTCATCATGCTGAAATCCACTTGAATTATACTTAACATGGATACTTTATATGATCATTTTATTTTTAATTGGATGTTAGGAATTCCGTTCTTAGAAAGTGTCAATACTATACAGTAAGAGAGATTTGGTGACACCATAGAATACTATTAAGGGGAGAACGTTAACAAAATCAATTTTTGGATTAAAGAAGGAAACCAGATCATATAATATTCATTTGGAATGAATATTTTCTGCATGTATATAAGATGTTACTGACAAATCCACTATTTCCAAAGTAAAATATATTTATAGCATTTGGAAAATAATTATTTTGTCTTGTAATTTGTTAATAATTAAATGAATGTAACTCCCTAGATATTGAATTAATGTAAAAAAATATGTTTTAGGGAATAAGATATAATAAGGTATATCTAATGGGTTGATTAGACCAAGTTAAATTATATATATTGAAAATTCACTAAAAATAAATGTGGTGAAATTTGAGAGATAATTTTCACCAATGTTAGGTGGAATAAATATCGTCAAGAATACATGTATGAGAAAATAGAAGAGATTAATGTGGTGAGTCTAATTTCATATGCTTATGTCATGGATCAATCACATTTTTCATGATATTTATAGGATATGATATTTAAAACATATACATTATGGAAGGAAAATATTAGTTAGATACAGATGAACTGCATGGGAAGTATTTAAAACTATCCAATTTTACTTGCGAGTGTCTAAAGAAATATTCCAAGAACCCAGAGAGGGGTGTATTCTCGTTAAAATTGGAAACAAACCAGTATTCTCAGTGATAGATATGATCTAATATCATATTCAACAAATGTAATGAGCAGGATATGCTCATTCAAGCTAGTGAACTCCATATCTACAAATACTGTCTGTGTTGGAGATTTTGATGCAACTAAAGAGAAAATGTAAAATATGAAATGATTCGTTCTATTTCTTGGAATCACACTTAGTAAGTAAATTTTTATCATAATATAAATTATGAAAATTATAATACTATTACTAGCCAATATGACATGTTTTGAGAGTAGTAAAAAGAAATATACTGAGGAGAATCATCTAAAGAGGAGGCATAATCAAGAAAAATTTTAGATAGTGTAATAGCTATGAAGCGAAGATGTGGAATCACTAAAAACTAATTTTATAACTCAATATATTCATGATCTTATCATGAGAGTACTAACAAGGATAGTTAGAGAGTTTGATCTAGAGAATGTGGTAGCATTTTAAAAGTGGGGTCTTATACCCAACTTGAATAGTACTTTTTGATTACCAAATCATGTATATTGTGAGTTTTGAATGATATATTTGTACCATAATAGTGTTTATATTTAATCATCAACAGTTTATATGGTAATTTATATTGATTAATTTTCATATAAAAATGCTATAATTATTCCCATGATATTATTAGAACATCGTGATACTTGGACATTAATCTTGAATACATGCCCTATGGTCTAGATAAATAATGTTGAAAGGACACATATGGTGTGAGACCATCATGTGTAGGGGTTTAGAAGAATTAATACTTATAATTAATATGTTATTACATGGTGATCATGACTATAATATATTATGAGGACTGACCCGTTAATAAGAACACCACCGGTTTCAGGTGTCATTGGTTGTTCATATCTATGAACATGTGTAAAGCTCTTTGAAATTGTGATTACTATAATTTTATACTATTTGAATATATACATTGATACAAGATAAAATCTATGGAATTTATGTCTTAATGAGGTAGCATGCGTTTGTAGTGTTATAAGGGTTTTGACATTGATTGAATAATCAAGATATAATTTTTCACATCTGAAAGTAACATATTGGTCGTAGTTGATCCAGATAGTAGTAGCATCACAAAATTTGTCGTTATAGTTGAAGAATGTAAGACCATCTAGTAAGTTCAATGAACAAAAAATTAAGAAATGATGATGACACAAAGTGTGAATCCCATATTATGAGATATCTCATGACAAAGAAATTATATTACATGGCTTGTGTTCATAGAAAAGGTTATAATTGCTATAAATTTTCCATAACTCATTAGGGCTCTTGATGGGTTTCTAGACTCCTCTCATGATCTATTAATATTATTCAAGCTATAAAGGTAAAGGAATATAGGGTTAAACACATATAATATTCAAATATCATGTCTATTCATATGATTATATATTTAGAATATAATGGGCCCCGCTACTTGGATCCAGGGATGTTATAGTATATAATATCTACAAAAAATAAATACATTCATATTATATAACTTTATAATGACAACTATTAAATTTATGTATTAAAGGTACTCACAATATATTATGTGAATACATGGGAAAAATATTAAATGAAGGAATATTATTTTAAAAATTCAGATTTTATTTCATATTTATCGGGAAATATATTCATGATAATGACACAATTTTGTAACATAATATATTCAGTATATTATAAGTATGTGAGAAAAGTAAAAATGAAAATTATGAAATATTTATTTGGTCATAACACTTCCATTATGAATTATATAATGGATAATAAATATTCAGGGTTCGAAGATCAATTTCTGAGTATTTGAACCTCACTATATAAGTAGGATGAGGCCTCATGTGAGGAGAAATTCATTAAGTAAATTTGAGATTCGATATATCTTCTCTCCCACTTCATGGAGAGAGAATATCTTGATCCATGAAAATAATCTTATTTATCCTTCTAAGATAGAAGGATCGATGTAGTGATGATCATCAAGATATTGAAGCCATCATCATATCATCATGATAACACCCACATTTTGATGATCAACACTACCAAATAAATTTCAATCTCATGTGGAAAATATAGAGGGATCCTTATTTGGTTACTTCGAGAAATGGCTGCTGATGATGAGTGATTAGAGAGTGAAACATTAGATAAAATGAGGTAATTGTATATTTTATTTTTTAGATAAATATTTTTTATGGGACCCTTAGGTTATGTATCAGGATAAATATTTCTAGAGATGATATATTACATCAATTTGAAAATTAAATATTTTAAATCCCTAACCTATATGATTCCACTATTCACTCTGATACTTTCATTTGGTGTATCTCGCAACTCATGCACATCCATAATTCACCCATATCGCATATCATATATCCTTATACCACCCATCCTATACAAATTATATTTATGAACCATATATACTATATACCCATAAGATCACACACTCATCATATCAAGAATCTCATACCTTGTCTTACTGTGTAGAATTCCACCAAGAGACTATGTATGAAAAAACAATTTATTTTTTCACTGACACTTTAAATATCCCAACCCATTTTCATTTCTAAAACCACTACCTTTCTGTTTTTATGTGAGCATAATTTCATCAAGATACTATGTAGGAAAACATTTTCTAGAAAATTCTTAAACTGAACCAATCATTTGTACAAAAATAATACATCTTTTATATGAATATTCATTATATTTACAAAATACAAACCTAAATATCATAACAGTTTAGTTTCTCTAAAAACATTGAAATATAAAAAATTTGTTCATGAGTGAACTATAATATATTCTACTGAATTATTTATAACTAAAACCCTTATTAGAAATAGCATACTTATTACCTTTATTCAACACCTAGGTAAATGGACCATAATAAAGGCAGAGCTTGGATTATCATTAATGTTAAAGAAGGGAGATATCAACATTACGTGATTATAAGGTCTTCATAACATGATAATAAAATTTTCAAAACCATACCATGTATATCATAGATCATAAAATTGAGTCATGGAATAAATCTTGGAAGTTTGAAAGACCTTAATCACAAATAAATCAGAGAACATGGTCCATAATATCATAACATTTTCATAAGATATAGATTTATGGAATAAACATAAGTATTTAAAATCTTTTGTAAATTTTATCCACCAATAAATCCATAACATGTTACGCATGGGTTTCAAATCCATCATATCATCATAGTCACAAACCATCCAAATAAATAATAGATATGGTATCATTGGATCAAATCCATAGTAAATCATTAGTAAAATCAAAGGATGTTATATTGGATGGAATATTATTTTTAAAGTAATATCACTTCAACAATTTCCAAAGAAAAATAAACTTTTAACTTTGAAAATCCCTTTTTGAAAATAATAATTCATAAAACATTTTTTAAAATATTTGTATTTGAAAATAACATTAGAAACTTATAAAGAAATATTAAATGAAAAAAATGTTCATGAATATAGTAAATTACATTAATTCCGTACAATTTAAGAAAAAACATTACTTTCAAAATTTGGTAAAAATTCATAAAATGCCTTGTTTGGAAAATGATATTAAGATTCATTAACAAAAATCTTTGTAAAAACTAAAACATAGGTAAAAATTACATTAAACAATCTTTATTGAATATTAAAATATTATTTAAATAATTTTTTATATAACATTGGCACGAAATAAAAAATTTACTGATGAGATAATTAAATTTTATCTTCTTTAAAAATATTTTTTGGTATCTTAAGTACACAAATCGATGAAAATGAAAGGAAAATAGGTATTTTTATTAAAAAAACAAAGGTGGAGAAAATTAATGAGGATATTAAAAAATAAATAATAATATTTTATCATCAAAATAATGATCATAAACAATCCTAAGGAATAGTGAGATTGTAGCATCAAACTTTTACAAATTTAGTAACTTTTGAATCAAAATCCTTCTTAAAACATAACATCGTATAAAACAATAAATATCATGAATAGAATGAGATTAATTATTTAACTTTTAAAATGGTCAGTATATAAACCACATAAAATTATATAGGTTTTTATCATAACATATGTCTAATATAAGGCCAATTGAGTTAAAAAAATCATTTACCATAAGTCATGACTTCCTTTGTATATGTTCAAACCTCATCTCCATTAGAGAACCTATTTAATTTTATGAAAAAAGCATTGTTATAAAGGTTTAAGAATCCAAATAATAACTATAGAATGTGGCTATGGATTTTTTGAATATATTTGGGTAGGTTTTGGATGAACCAAGTGGTTTTGGATGTGTGAATATGAGAGGAGAGGGGGTAGTCTTTTATATGTGGTAGAGATGACATACATGGAATTTTTGAAAAGAATAAAGTGTACCCAAATTTTTCACATTAAACATGGCTAAAAAATAGTTAATTATAAAAACTATTAGGTTATAATTTCTAAATATGTCTACCCAATGGGTTTTTTACATATTTATATGTCATTTTAACCTATATTTTATTAGTTTAACCGTCACAAAACCCATTTTTGCATTAATTTCATAAATTAATTTTTACTACATTTACTATTAATTTTGGACAAAAAATTAGTTTAACTTATTATATAATACAAATTATTTTCATTAAAAATATGGAATATATTTTTCCAAATTTCATTCATAAAAGTGGAAATTTTGATTTAATATCAATCTCAAAAACATGACAAAAAAGTTGTTTTCCAAAGAGGAAATTATCATATGTATAGAAAGTTTCAATTTAGAAATTCAATATGAAAAATAATACAATAACAAAAATTTTATTAATAAGTATATAATTTTACTAATTTTACTTTTAAAATTGTATTAATATAATTTTAATGTTTTTATATTCTTTAAATGAAAACAAAAATCTTAATAAAAACCTGTATTTCTAACTATTCACTGAAACTTTTATCATTTCGTAAAATTTATAAAAATTCACTATAAGATATTTTTACATTATTATTTAAAAAATATATTTCTTTTTTTCAAAAAAATTCTAAATGTGGGAAAAAATAAATTTTATAATAAGTACGTAAAATGTGCCAAAACATCTTTTTGGATAAATTTTAGTTTCTACGTGTAAAATTGGATTCATTTGTATCTCATAAATATGAAACACAAAATTTGAATTAAAAAATATATATATAGCATATATATTTCATGAAAATAATTCATTGAAAGTTATTTATTTAACTGATTGAGATAAAACATTTTTCTGTGCATAAAAAATAGATTTTTCAATAAATATTTTCTTTATTTTCAATTGTTTTAATTTTATTATATAATTAATAAGTGACCAAAGAATTAATTATATATATATTATTAAATAATATATTATCAAAATTTAGTTAATCATATTCATACACTATATTCTAATGGCTATGCAATTACTAGAATATTAAATATTCATATTTTAATAGTATGTCATGTCTTTTTAAACTCAGTGTTGTGTGTAATAAAATCTATCAAAGAAATTAAAATTTATTAGAAAAATATATATAAAATCATACAATGTTACATTTAATCCCCCACCCACCAAATAAATTTCAACATCAAAATTAAAACATGATCATGGTAATCAAGGTCCGGAAATTAGAAAATTCCCATAAAAAACCAACCTAGTAAAAGAGTGGAATAAAATTTATCATGAAATTTTGGAAAGGTAAAATATAAATCTCATTTTTAATAACACATAAAATGCTCCTAAATAAAAGTAATTCAGTGGGAAATAAAAACATATACATGGAATGGAATAATAAATCCCAAGGTTTAAAAAAATTGATAGAGAACATGGTCATGAGAAAGTAAAACACCATAAAAGTTGGGCCTTAGACCCAACATAAACATTAATTATCAATTACAAAATATTGTATACAGTGAGTTATTCGATATCTATTAATACCAAAATAGAATATATATTTCTAAATAAATTATTTACATGGTAATGACCATAAATTATTTGTTATATCAAAGGGTTATAGAAGTTACCATACTATAATTAGAACCTCATGATACTTTGAAATTAATCATAAAAACCTGCCCTATTGTCTTCATAAATAATGAAGAAATGAAACAAATGATGTACGACCATCAAGTAATGAGGTATCATAAGAATTAATAATTCCTCTCAATAAGATCGTACATGGTTTTCACAACTAGAAAAGATCATTAGGACTTACCCGTCAATAGGAAAACCACATGTTTCAAGTGTTTTTGGGTTTTTATATATTTGAACACATGTAATTTTCTACTATGTTATGATTATTATCGGTGAATACTATTTTATTATGCACTTCTATGGATGTTAAAAACTATGGCATTGATTTCTTAGGGATTAATCTTGTGTTTGGTGTGCCATTTGTGGTATGACATTGATTACATAATTAAGATTGGATTTTTCACTTCCAAAAGAATGTAATATCTCTCTTCTAGTTGATCAATATAGTAGTACCTTCACTAAATCCATGGTTATGTAGAAAAAGCTATGACCACCAAGTATGGTCAATGAACAATAAAGTAAGAATGGATGATGAAACAATGTATCCATCCTACTTTATGTGATATCTCATTGAAAATAAATTATATTACATGGGTTGTGTTCATAGGATATGTTATCATTGTTATAAAATTTCCTTATCTCCTTAGGGTATTTTAAGGATTTCTAGACTCTTATCTTGGTCCATGAATAGTATTTCTATTTTTTAGATAAGGGCTTATAGTTTTAAACACTTTGAATATAAAAATTTATGTCCCATTCATATGAATAGACGTTTATGATAGGGTGGGCCCCCCAACAAGGGTCCTGGGATGTCAAACTATATATCTCAAGGAAATAAATAAATTCATATTATTAAATTTTATAATAATTAGAATTAAATTTATTTATGAACATTATTCAGAAGAAATTATATAAATACATGATAATTATATTTAATGAATGGAAATTATTTTAAATAAATTTTTATTAATATTTATAAGGATATGGACTCGAATTAATGACTTGATTTTGTTGAATAATATATTTATTATATTATAAGAAAGTGATAAAAATATAAGTGAAATTTATGACATTGTTAGTTGGTAATAACACATCATTTATGGATTATTTAGTGGGTAATAAATATTCAGGGGTCGAAGATCCATTTTAGATTATTCTGCATCTCACTATATAAGTAGTAGGAGGTCCCCAAGTGATGAACTATTCATTAAGTGAATTAGATATCTTCTCTCTCCTATCCCCCACTTCTTATAGAGATAATATCTTGATCCCAGAAACTGATATGTTTTCTCCTTCTCAAATTGAAGGATCTATGTATCAGTCATCATCAAGATGTTGAGTACATCTTCATATCCTTGCGTTGACACTCAAATTTTAAATATTAACACTCCCACATAAATTTTAATCTAATTTGTAAAATATATAAGGACACCTATTTGGAACATTATAGAAATTGTCTTTGGTGATGAATGATTATAGAGTGAAACTTCATATCGAAAGATATAATTTTATGTTTTATTTTGTGCTTAAATATTCCTCGTGGAATACATAGATTCTATGTCCAAATTAATATTTTTAAAGATGATGTAATTAAATAGATGATACAATGAAAAACTTTTAAATCCATGATCCATATTCTTACACTTTTTAGCCTAATACATTAGTTAGTGCATCTCAAAATCAATACGCATCCCTACTACACCCACACAACATATCATCTATCCTTATGTTCCCCTTCCAATCCATATTGGATTTATAAACCACATATACCCTATAACCATATTATAATACATCTATATCATTAATAATCACATAAATTTTCTAGATGTGAAGAATTTCCCCAAGAGGCTATATAGGAAAACACAATTAAGTCAGTTTTTGACACATTAAATATCCCATCCCATTTTTATTTCAAAAACCACTACCTTTCCCCAGTGTATCCGAGTATAATTTTATCAAGATACTATATAGGTAAACATTGTTAGGTTAATTTTTTTAGTTACCCAGTCCTTCACACATCGATATTAAATCTTTTTAGATTAATAATCATTACATTTCACAAATAAATTCCCAAATGTCATAACAGTTTAGTTTCTTTGGAAGCATTAAAGCAAAATAAACTAGTTCATAAGGTAACTACACCACCTTCCACTAAATTATTCATAGTTGGAACCCTTATTAGAAATATAATACATAATAACTTTATTTATAACCAGGGGAAATGAAACATAATAGAGGGTGATCTCAAATTCTCAGTAAGGGTAAAAACAGAGATATCAACATAACATGAGCATAAGGATATGAGAACAAGAAAATAACATTTGAAAAACCATACCATGTCTATCATTGATCATAAACATGAGTCGTAGAATAAATCATGGATGTTTATAAGAAATAAATCATAATGGAATCCATAAACATGATCCATGAAATCATGACATCAGCATAAGATATAGATTTATGTCTTTAACATAGGTTTATGAAATCATATTTCAATGAAATTTACCAATACACTCATAACATATTAAAAATGGGTTTCATATGCCTCAAGTCATTATAGAAATAAACCATCTAGATAAATAATAGATATGGTATAATTGGATCATTTACCCAATAAAGATTAAGTAAAATTAGAGGATTTCATAATATATAGAAAATTATTTTTAAATTAATATCACATGGAATTTATATTGAAGAAAATAACATTTCCACTTTGAAAATCCCTTTTTAAAATTAACAATTCAATGAAAAACTAAAAATAAAATTCTTTGAAAATAACCTTATAAACATATAAAGTATGTTTAAAAGAAAATAATGGTTAGGACTATGGTAAAATCCATTCATTTAGTACATATAAATAGAAATAATTCCATTCATTCTTTTTAACAAAGTCATAAAATGCCTCATTTGAAAAGGGATGACCGGATTCATTTAAACTTGTTTTTTTAACTCAAACATGAATAGAAATGGAATTAAAAATTATTTATACATAATCGGAAAAAAATTTAAATCAATTTTTAGATAACATTAAAATAGAATAAAAATTATTTCCAGCTAAAGAGGTAATTAAATTTGATTTTTCATAGAATCATTTTTAGGTCTCTTGAGTAAATAAAGAGAGGTAAATAAAATGAAAACATATATTTTTATGAAATAGCCATAGGAAAAGAAACTAATGAAGATAATGAAAAATAGATAGTAATATTTCATCATCAATATAATAATCCTAAAAAACCCTGATAAAAAATTGGATTTTATCATCAAACTCTTACCACTTTGGTAAATTTTGAATCGTAAGCCTCATTAAAGCATAACATCAAATGAATTTTTTGTATCATGAATTGAATTATGTTCATGATTCAACCTATAAAGTGGATAGTATATAAACCTCATAAAATAATACATGTGGATAATAGAACATATGTCTCAAATAAGACAAATTGAGATAAAAATCTCTTACCTTAATTATTTTCTTCATTTGTACATGTTCAAACCTCCTCTTCTTTAGAGAACCAATTTAGTTTTATACCTAAAGACTTATTAGAAGGGTTTCATAATCAAGATAATAACTCTAGGATTTGAGGTTGGAGGTAAAGAATAGATTTTGGAAGGTCTCTAGTAAACCAAATTGTTTTGGATGTCTTAATTTGATAGGAGTGAGGGTGTCCTTGTATAAGTTAGGGAGAAGACAGAAATCGAATTTTTAAGGAGATTTGTCTTCCCACATTTTTCACATTCTGAAAGTATCAAAAATGGGAAATTATAAAACTTTATAGGTTATAATGTCAAAATATTTCCATCAAATTGGAATTGTACACATTTATAGGTCGTTTTACCACATATTTATTTAGTTTAACCCCCATACTAAAGCCATTTTATCCTTAACCACATTTATTAATTTTTACTTATTTTGGTATTAGTTTTTTAGAAATAATATTTTAACATATTATATAATATTAACTATTTCAATTAAAAATATATAATCCATTTTGTTAAATTTCATTCACAGAAGTGGAAAATTCTTATTTAATATTAGTCTCGCACACGTGATAAAAAATATGTTTTCCAAAGAAAAACTTTTCATAAGTATAGTATGTTTTAATATAAAAATTAATTATGAAAAATATTATTATAACCTAAATTATATTAATAAATAAATTGTTTTACAAATTTTACTATTAAAATAATATTAAAATAATTTTTTTGTTTTTAAATTCATTAAACAAAAACACAATTCTAAACAAAAACAAGTATTTTTCACTATTCCTGGAAAATTTTATCATTTCAAAAAATTCAAAAAAAATCCCTCAAAGATAATTTTTACAATATTATTTGAAAAATAAAATTAATTTCTCAAATAAAGTTTCTAAAATTGTAAAAAAATTATAATAAGTGTGAAAAATACCACAAAATTGCTTTTTAGAAGAAAAAAAATGCAGTTTTTATGTGTAAAATTATATTTATTCTTATCTCATACCTAGGAAACACATAAGATGAGTTTTATAAAATATTATTGAATATATATTAAATTAATTTAATTCAAGTGATTCAATAAAAGATATTTATTTGATTTATGAGATAAAATGGTTTGTGTGCATATAAAATAGTTTTTCCAAAAAAATGTTTCCTTTATTTTTAAATGGTTTCTATTTCCATTTATAATTAATTAGTAACCAAATAATTAATTATATAAATATGTTCAATCATATATTTTCATAATTTAATTATAAATATTCATACCTATCATTCTAACAGCTAAGTGATTAATATAATATTAATTAAAAATATTTTAATAGTATATCATGTTTTTTTAAAACTCAGTGTTGTGTGTAATTAAAGCTACATGGGAAATTAAAATTATTAGAAAAAAAATCAAAAAAATTCTAGTGTGATACACCCCCCCCCCAATAATAAATTTTATCCGTGAAATTTAAACTTGATCTTGTTAATCAAGGGTTTCAAATTTGAAAATTATTTTATGGAATTCCCACATCGTAAAAGAGTTGATCAAAATTTATCATAGAAAGGTATAAAGGTAAAATATGAATGACGTTTGGAATAAAACATAAATAGGTTTTGAATATGAGTATATTAGTTGGAAATGAAAAAATATACATGTAATAGAATTCTAACTCCAAAGTATTACTATAGAGTTATAGAAAACATGATCATGATAAATTTAACCAATACAAGACGATAAATGTTTTATGAGATAAGAGACCATTGTTTCAATAGAAATGAATTTCATTGGAAAAAATTAATTTCTCAATATATTTTATCTAAAATTTGATGTAATTTTTTATCATAAAGATAGATAACACTAGAAAATATACTTTCTTGACTTCCTTTCATTTCAAAAGTATAATCCCATCTTTTGGTTTTGCTTCATTCAACTTCCACTTAATATCTATTTCCAATAAATGAAGATGAATTTTTTAATTTCCTAAATCATTAATGTCAAGACCCGTCCTCGGGGCTCGTGCCGTGACTACCCCAAGCCCACCTTCTATAGGCCAGGGGCTGGCAACTAGCACCAAGTTGTAAATACCTATAAAAAAGGGAAGGAATTCCCTTTGTAAAGTAAACAAACACAAATAGTAAGCAAGCAGAAGTAAACACTAAGTAAAACTGGGTACAATAGTAAGTGCGGAAAAGGAAGAAGGTCAGAATACAAACCCAAATTGAAAGTAAAGTATAACTGGAAAGAAAGTACCACAATTTAAAGAAAAGATGCAACGTCGAGCCGTCCACTAGAAGTCCCACCTGAAGGGTGGGTATAGATAGCCTCCTCAGCTCCACGGGTCCGGATGTCCGCTTCGTGTATGTTCCACCTAGTGGTCCACCTCCAGGTACCGACTTTCTCCACAAGACTCAACCACAATCAGTGTTGTCCATCATCTGCAACCAACACAACGTAGTGCAGGAATAGCCCGTGTAGGGGTGAGTATACGCTAGTCAGTAGGGACCCCAAGACCCACAAAGGGATCCCAGAATCCACAGGGATAATCCACAAAGGAAAGATACAATCACGAAATAACATCTGACACTACTTAGGTATATGACCATACATATACCTAAGTCTTCAATTCCAGTTTGGCTCCAACATCCGAGCCCAAGTACAACCCAGCCCACATAGGAAAATATAACTCAATCCCCACATGAAAGCATAACGTAATCCACACCGGATAACAAGTCAATCTTATTGAAGATAAGGATCGAAAGTCAAGACTCAGCTCACACAGGAATACTTCTTCGTAAGACAATAGAGATGATCAGATGTAGCCATTGATTCATCTAAGCCATCGGACCCACATAGGATCGATAGGTACTAACCCCTGCAATGACACACACAGGATCGATAGGTACTAACCCCTGAAATGACCCACACAGGATCGGTATGTGCTGGCCCACATAGGACCACTGAGCGCTGACCCACATAGGATCTGACCCACACAGGATCGGTAGTACTGATCCTCCCAGGATTGCTGAGTGATGTAGTCGTCACTATCGAACCCACAGAGGATTTCTGTACAGTCGTCATCGTCGTCGTAGTTGCATCCAGCTCTAGGGTTCCCGCACACAGCAAGCTCGTTTCGGGAGGGTCTGTTCCATGAGGAGAGGGGATGATAAATCAACTGACACGAAGTCCAGAGATCATGTATCCCAATGTTCTGTATTATCAAAAAGAACTCAACGCGACAGACGACGCGTCAATCGGACTCCCAGTCTGAGAGTTATAGGCTTTTTCGTTCCGGGGGACCGATTGGTTTTTCAATCAAAACCAACCTGATTGCACTCCAACTACACCCAATCCTTGGGCGGAATAATCCAAAAGGTCCGTCTCACTAAGAGCAATCCAACAAAGTCAACAGTACATCAATCAGAAGTCCGGATCTCAAGTTATAAGTGTTTCCGCTCCGAGATCCCGGTTGGTTTTGTGTTCAAACCAACCTGGTCGTACCCAAAGTTCTCAGAAACCTTGAGTGTAATATACTGAAAGGACATTCTCAATCCAAGGATCGCATTGCAACTGACGGTGCATTGATCGGAGGTCTGTATCCCATGTTATGGGCGTTTGAACGGATCTGTCCGAAAATAGAGGGTCCCGGCCCTTTCCATCCCGGCCCGATACCCCCCCCCCCCCCGGGTCGACCCAAAGCGGGTCCGGCCCATTAGAGAGAGGCGTGGCCCGGCCTGGGCGGCCTAGCGCGCTCAGGCAGCCCGCGTGGCCAGCTCGGCTGGCCAAGCTGAGCGGAATAGGGGGTGCGCGCTGCCCCCCTGATTGAAGAGTTGCGGCCCCCACGTGGGGGCCGTTCTTGTTCTAGCCGGGGGTTATGAAACCCTAGTATCCCCCTGAAACGTCCGGCCTGGTCCGGCCGGTCGGTTTCTGCCGCCGTGGTCCCGCCCTCCTGCTTCGACGGCCGGCGGTTCCAGCCGCCGCTTCCCACACCTCCGCGGCCATAGGGCGCGGCCTTGTCCGATCGGCATGGCGTGATGGAGCTGCGCCCCTCCACCACGGCCCCACTCCAGCCGCGGCCTCTTTGAGGTTCTCCGACACGGCGCCATGGCCATGTCCGACTTCAACGGTGTGGCACGACGGCGCCGTGTTTCTCAGCCCATACTTCATTATTTCCACGTGGTGCAACGGCACCGCGCTTCCTTGCCCGTGCCGCAACAAAATGAAGCATCAAGGGGGGAGGAGGTTCGGTCGTGTTCGTTCGGTCTGACCTCCTCATGTTATTACGATAACAGGCAGATCAATTAGGAAATGATGAACGGCGACGAAATTATTCATGAAGAAGAAAATAACCCCTACATCAAGCGTTGTTGATTCGTCGCGGAAGATGTCATCACGCAAGGAGGTTCGTCAGCGTCGTGGAGAAGAGAATCATTGGCATCGCATCATCAATCTCCGAGGATGGCGTCTCTCACTGGCTGCGGAGAGACAAGAAGATGGTACGACGAACTCCCCTTTGCGGTGATGGAGTTCTTCATCGAAGGCTCAGTGTTCTTCGCATTCTTTGATGAGGAAGAAGATTTTCTTCAAGAGTTAGAGAAAATCCTCTCCAAAATCCTCTCGTACAACCAAACCTACCATAATAAAATAAGCATTGCCTTATTTTATTACTCATGCCATGCTTTTCAAAATTACAAAATTCAAAACCTAACATACTTAATTAATTGATCTTAAGTTATCATATTAATTATTCATTAGGTGGCATGAATTAATGTAGGAGGTGAGGAGTTAGGGAATTTGGAAGACGGGGGATTGTGTGGGCCCCACCACCCTCATAACCTCACATGGGAAGTTGGGTGGTTGTGGGCCCCACCAACAACTTCCCATGAGAGAATTAAACTACCATGGATAAAATAAATTGCACACAATTTATTTTACATAACATTTAATTCCCTAATTATTAACAACTCCTCTCGAGAAAACACAACTCTAGTAAAGGACTTATTAAGCAATTACCAGCACTGCGGTTCCATCGGTGTCCTCGGATTTTGATTCTGAGCACCGGTTCAAAAGTTAGAAAAACACGCTCGTTCGTTCACTGAACATACCCGAGCTAAACTTCAGTAAATGATTCCGGGCACACCGGGCCTTGGAATTTGGTGCGTCAGAAACTGCGCTCTTTTAAAATCTCGAAGGAAATTAAGAAAATATTTCCCTTGAATTTTATGGGTCTTTACATTACTCCCACCTCAGGGCTTTACGTCCCTGTAAAGAAACTTCATAAACTAGGGAAACAAATGTGGGTATTGTGCACGTATCTGAGCCTCCCGCTCCCAAGTGCTCTCCTGGAGGTTCTCGTGCTGCCATCTGATGCGCACTAGAGGAATCGACCGTCCACGTCAGACCTGCTCCTGTCGATCCTAGATCTCCACTGGGACCTCCACAAAAGTCACCCCATCATCAATGTCCAGCTCCCCATGGTCAATGATATGAGTCAGGTCGTGCACGTATCTCCTTAGCTGGGATACTTTAAAGACGTTGTGCACCTGGTGCAACTAATGTGGTAGAGCCAGGCGATAAACCACCTTGCCAATCCTGCTGAGGACCTGGAATGGTCCGATGAAGCATAGAGACAACTTTCTGCCTTGGCCAAATCACCATAATCCACGTCGAGGTGAGACCCGCAAGAAGACGTGGTCGTCATCCTCAAACACTAGTGGTCTCCACCTCCTGTCAGCATAAGACTTATGCCGGCTCTGAGCTGTCCTCATCCGCTCCTGGATGACCTGGACCTTCTCTGTCGTGGCCTGGACCATCTTCGGTCTCACAAGTGCTGACTCCCTAGGGTCTGTCCAGCACAGAGGTGATCTGCAAGGTCGGTCGTACAACGCCTCGTATGGTTCCATCCTGATGGTGGAGTGGTAGATGTTGTTGTACGTGAACTCCACCAAGGGTAGGTGATCCTCCCAGCTGTGACCAAAGTCGAGGAAACATGCACGGTGCATGTCCTCAAGAGTTTGAATGGTCCTCTCCATCTGACCATCCGTATGAGGGTGAAAGGTGGTGCTCAGATGTAGTTGTGTCCCAAATGCTTCCTACAACCCCTTCCAAATCCAGGAAGTAAAACAATCATCTTGATCGGAGACGATAGATGATGGAAAACCATGAATCCGTACAATCAACTGAACATAAAGGCGTCCCAAGCTCTCCATTGAGCCCTACTCTCTGATGGGTAAGAAGTGGGCCAACTTGGTGAGTCGGTCGACAATCACCTAAATGGATTTGTGACATCTGGAAGTGCGTGGACCTCCAGTCACGAAGTCCATAGATATCCTGTCCCACTTCCACTCTGGGACCTCCAAGGGCTGTACCAAGCCTGCTGGTTCCTGGTGTTCTGCCTTCACCTGCTGGCATGTGAGGCATCGAGAAATGAACTCTGCTACAGCCTTCTTTATACCCGGCCACCAGTGATGTCGTCTGAGGTACTGGTACATCTTCTCCACTCCTGGATGTACCTTTAAAGGGAAAGTGTGAAACTCCCTCAGAACCTCCTTCTTTAAAGCAACTGGTACTATGGTACGTCCTCTCAAAAGGATGGTGTGCTCTCCTCCCACAAAGAATCCATCAGGTGCCTGTCCTGAGGATATCTGTGCACACCGCGTCTCACAGTCAAGATCCTCACACTGTGCCTCTCTGACCCGCTGATGAAGTGGAGTAGTAACTGTGAGTGACTATAGAAAGACTGCTCCATCACTATCCAGGAAAGATATCTGCAAAGCGGCTAGATGCTCTGTCACCTCCCCATGTAGCTGAATTCCCATCCTCCTGCTGAGAGCATCGGCTACTACGTTCCCCTTTCCAGGAGTATAGACTATCTCAAAGTCATAGTCCTGGAGGAACTTGAGCCATTGCCGCTGTCTCAGGTTCAGGTCCTTCTGCGAGAAGATGTTCCTGAGACTCTGGTGGTCAGAATAGACTGTAAAGCTCTCGCCCATCAGATAGTGTCACCACATCTTCAGAGCGAAGACCACTACTGCTAACTCCAGGTCATGGGTAGTGTAGTTCTTCTCATGCTGCCTCAACTGACATGCTCCATAGGCGATCATTGACCGCTCCTACATCAGGACAAATCTGAGTCCGGTCCTTGATGCATCGCATTAAACTACATACCCTACTCTCTCCTCCAGTAGCCTCAAGTTAGGTGCACTGGTCAATCTCTGTCTCCGCTCCTGGAAGCTCTACTGATATCTGTCTGACCACACAAAAGGTTGCCCCTTCCTTTTTAATGTTTTGAAAAGCTACATAGATTTATCCTTTTCAAAAAGAGAAATCTGGTCTCATCCCCTGGATGAACCATGTTCCTTGCCTAATATAGTCAATCCCGTCATGATCAGTTAATTCATGCCATGGATGACGTCGTAAGGCCACGCCGCTGCTACCAAGAGATCCAACCGTTACTCTCGCCTCCAAGGGTTGAGTCACACTGTCAGCATTAGTGTGTGGTCACTGGGTCTCCTCTAGTAGGAATCTCATATGTGAGGGTCAAGTCAATAGTTTTTAACCAGTAACTCCTAGTATTAACATACAAAAGACAAGAATGCAAATGTCACTATTGTAAGTGTCTTTTATTACTTCATCTCAATGTACAAGGACACAAGGCAACAAAAAAACGAAGATAGAGGCATTATGGGAAAAGGCCTTCATGCCTGGAGCTAGTCCCACACTTTTCCACCTGCTTCTGGAGCTCCATGATTGTAATCTTTAGCTACCTAAAGCTGGGCTCTCCCCTATGGTCGGGGTGGACTTCCTGGTGGTGGTGGTGGTAGAGACTCAAAACGTCGTCCACCTCCTGCCGCTCAACCAGCTCCTCAGCCTCTTCCGCCTACTTCCTGCGGACAACCACGGTCGAACTTCTGCCTCTTCATGGGTGGTCCCTCAACCATCTGATGCCCCTCTGTATGACGGGTCGGGCAGTCACGAGCCTTGTGGCCCTGCCCGCCGCATGCATAGCACTTTCTTCCACTCATAAGACTGGTTCTGCTGGGTGCGCCCCACACATCCAAGCCAGTATCCTGTGGTCGTCCACCTGATGGCCTGGTCCACTTGGACCTCTGCAACATCTGTCTACTGCCTGCTGCAGAAGACTCCGCTACGTGCTGCCCTGCAGTAGGTCTCGCTGCTGTTGTAGGCTCAGCAAGGAAGTTCTCAATGAGAAGGGCTCGCTCCAGTAACCCTGCCTATGTTGGAATGCTGAGGGAGATCAGCGATGACCTGATCTCATGCCTGAATCCCTGCTCAATGGTCCGGGCCTGGTAGATTGGGTCTCGTACCATGTCCGTCGAATAGCGTGAGAGATCGGTAAATCTCACAGTGTAATGGGCGACCGTCATGCTGCCCTACCGCAACTGTAGAAGCTCTTGGATGCGCACCACATGGAGGGTGGCTGGGACGAACTCCGAGCGGAAGAATCTCTCAAAGTCCGTCCAGAGAAGAGATGCCTCATCGTGCACCTGGAGCATCAAGCTCCACCATCTACCGGTTTCCGCATGCAGGAGACTCGCTGTAAGGATCACCATGAGGTCTACCGGTGTCCCTACCAATCAGAAAACTCATACAACTACCTCTACCCAATCCTCGGCTACCTGAGGGTTCGTCTCCCCGCAGAACCTGGGTGGTATCTGATGCTGAAACTCGTGCAGTGCACCAAGGCGACGTGCACTCTCAGTGGATGGGGCTCGTAGCATCGGTGGCTCGGTGGGTAGTGGTACCGCCGGTGCTTCCGCAGTAATAGGGCCCTGCACTGAGGCCTCGTCGCTCGGTGGGATGTCATCACGTACAAAAATCGGAACCCTAACTGGCTGCCGCCGTGAGGCCATCCTTAAAAGAGACAGGTGCGCCATGGTCAAAACAGTATACATGGTGATCTGACACAAATTAATCACAAGGAAAACTTTTGAAACACACTTTCAATCAATGTTTTCATTCACTAAGTCAGAAATCAGAAGTCAGGGTCCTGGTGTATAGATACGTCGGCCGCCGCACCATCACTGGACTCCCTGGACTGATAAGCACACTCAATACTATTAACACTATTGCTTCACATAGAAAAAGATCAGAGTCCTGAGTTCTACGGGAGAACCAAAATCCTCTGATACCAATTTGTCATGACCCGTCCTCGGGGCCCATTCCGTGACTACCCCAAGCCCACCTTCCATAGGCCAGGGGCTGGCGACTAGCACCAAGGAGTATATCCCGATAAAAAGGGGAAGGCATTGCCTTTGTAAAGTAAACGAAAACACATGGTAAGCAAGCATAAGTAAACACTAAGTAAAACTGGGTACAATAGTAAGTGCAGAAAAGTAAGTGGGCCAGAATACAAACCCAAACTGAAAGTAAAGTACAACTGGAAAGAATGTACAGCAACTGAAAGTAAAGACGCAACGTCGAGTCATCCACTGGAAGTCCCACCTGAAGGGTGGGTACAGATAGCCTCCTCAGCTCCATGGGTCCAGTCGTCTGCTCCGTGTATGTCTCGCCCAGTGGTTCACCTCCAGGTACCGACTTGATCCGCAAGCCTCAACCACGATCAGTGTTGTCTGTTTTCTGCAACCAACACAACGTAGTGCGGGCATAGCCCATGCAGGGGTGAGTATACGCTACGCAGTAGGGACCTCGAGACCCCCGATGGTCTTCCAGAATCCACAAGGATAATCCACAAAGGAAAGATACAATCACGATGTAACATCTGACACTACTTAGGTATATTCCCATACATATACCTAAGTCATCAATTCCAGTTCGGCTCCTACATATGAGCCCAAGTACAACCCAGTCCACACAGGAAAAGATAACCCAATCCACACAGGAATCCATAACCTAATCCACACAGGATAACAAGTCAATCTTATCGAAGATAAGGATTGAAATTTAAGACTCATCTCACACAGGAATACTTCTTCGTAAGACGATAGAGGTGATCAGATTTAGCCATTGATTCATCTAAGCCGGCAGACTCACACAGGACCGATAGGTACTAACCCCCGCAATGACCCACATAGGATCTGGCCCACACAGGATCGGTATGCGCTGGCCCACACAGGACCGCTGAGCGCTGACCCACACAGGATCTGACCCACATAAGATCAGTAGCACTGATCCTCACAGAATAGCTGAGTGTTTTAGTCATCGCTGTTGAACCCACGGAGGATTTCTGTACAGTCATCGTCGTCATCATAGTCGCAGCCAGCTCTAGGGTTCTGGCACACAACAAGATCGTTTCGGGGGGGGGGGGGGGTCCGCTCCACGAGGCGAGGGACTGATACATCAACAGACATGAAATATGGATTTGATATATCCCAATGTTCCGTATCATCATAAGGAACTCAATGTGACAGACGGCGCGTCAATCGGACGCCCGGTCTGAGAGTTATTGGCCTTTTCGTTCTGGGGGCCCAGTTGGTTTTTAAGTCAAAACGAACTCGACCGCACTCCAACTGCATCCAAACCTCGAGCGGAGTAATCCAAAATGTCCTTCTCACTAATAGGAATCCAAAAAATTCAATGGTACGTCAATCGGATGTCCGTAGCTCATGTTATAGGCATTTCCACTCCGAGGGCCTGGTTGGTTTCGTGTTCGAACCAACCCGGCCGTACCCAAAGTTTTTCGAAACCTTGAGTGTAATATACCAAAACATCCATCTCGATCCAAGGATAGTATCGTAGCTGACAGTGCATCGATCGAAGGTTTGTATCCCATGTTATGGGTGTTTGAACGGATCTGTCCGAAAATAGGGGGTTCGGGCCCGGTCCGACCCAGCCGGATACCCCCCCCCCCCCCCCGGGTCGACCCGAACCGGGTCCGGGTCAGGCCCATTAGGGCGCGGCCCAGCCCCGCCGGTGCGGCCCGGCATGGATGCGACCCGGCCCGGCCTGGGTGGCCCGGTGGCCTGGCACGCTCGGGCAGCCCGTGTGGCCAGCTCGGCTTGCCGAGCTGAGCGGAACAGGGGGCACGCTTCCCCCTGATTGAAGAGTCGCGACCCCCACGTGGGGGCCGCTCTTGTTCCATCCTGGTGTTACAAACCCCCGGCCTCCCCTGAAATGGAATGCCCGGTCCGGCTGGCGGGTTACTGCCACCATGGGACTGTCGCGGTCCCGCCCTCCTACCCTGGCGGCCGGCGGTTCCGGCCGCCGCTTCCCGCACCACCGCAGCCTTAGGCTGCAGCCTTTTCTGATCGGCGAGTCGCGACGGCGCCGCGCCCCTCCGCCGCGGCCCCGCTCCAGACGCGGCCTCTTCGAGGTTCTCCGGCATGGCGCGATGGCACCCCGGCCTTGTCTGACATCAACGGTGCCGCACTTCTCCGCCCATACTTCATTATTTCCACGTGGTGCAACGGAACCGCGCTGCCTTGCTTGTGCCGCAACAAAATCAAGAATCAAGGGGGGAGGATGGTCGGCCGTGTTCGTGCGGTCTGACCTCCCCTAGTTATTAAGATAACAGGCAGCTCAATTAGGAAATGATGAATGGCTACGAAAGTATTCACGAAGAAGAAAATAACCCCTACATCAAGTGTTGTTGATTCATCGCAGAAAAGAATGTCGCAAAAGAAGGTGTCGCAGAAGGATGTTTGTCGGCGTCGCAGAGAAGATAATCATTGGTGTTGTGTCATCGATCTCCGAGGATAGCGTCTCACACCGACTGCGGAGAGGGAAGAAGACGGTACGAAGAACTCCCCTTTGCGGTGACATATTTCTTCATCGAAGGCTCGGTGTTCTTCGCGTTCTTCGACGAGGAAGAAGATGTTTTTCAAGAGTTAGAGAAAATCCTCTCCAAAATCCTCTCGCACAACCAAACCAACCGTAATAAAATAATCATTTCCTTATTTTATTACTCATGCCATGCTTTTCAAAATTACAAAATTCAAAACCTAACATACTTAATTAATTGATCTTAAGTTATCATATTAATTAGTCTTTAGGTGGCATGAATTAATGTTAGAGGTGAGGAGTTAGGGAATTTGGAAGATGGGGGCTCGTGTGAGACCCACCTCCCTCATAACCTCACATGGGAAGTTGGGTGGTTGTGGTCCCCACCAACAACTTTCCATGAGAGAATTAAACTACCATGGATAAAATAAATTGCACACAATTTATTTTACCTAACATTTAATTCCCTAATTTTTAACAACTCCTCCCGAGGTAACGCAACTCCAGTAAAGGTCTTCTTAAGCAATTATCGGCGTTGTGGTTTCGTCGGTGTCCTCGGATTTTGATTCTGAGCACCGGTTCAAAAGTTAGAAAAACACGCTCATTTGTTCACTAAATGTACCCGAGCTAAACTTCGGTAAATGATTCCAGGCACATCGGGCCTCGGAATCAGGTTCCGTCAGAAAATGCATTCTTGTAAAATCCCAAAGAAAAATAAGAAAATATTTCCCTTGAATTTTACGGGTCTTTAGAATTAAATAATCAAAATAACAATAAAATAATGATAATGAATTCCTTTTATATCTAGTTTTTATCAAAAGAAAAATTGTTATTACAAGTAATCCAATATGAATAAATATGTATACGGTGAGTTAATAAATTCATCTCTAATAACTCATCAAAATTTCAACATAAATAATTCCATAAATGGATAACCTAATGAACCTTCCAAAATTTTAAAATAATATAGAAGGTGTCTAAATTTCCCACAATCAATTTAACATTAATCCCCTAAACATTATAAAGTAACTATTAATTGTCAGATACCAAATATGAGAATACCTTAGTCATAAATTCTCAACAAACTTGGTAATACCCATAATCACCATAAAATGTAATTGAAAACATACATACTTTATCATTTATTAAATAAAACCACATACAATTGATCATATTCCTTAAATCCAAAATTTTTGTAATCTCCAGTAATGATATCATAAGCCACATCGTCATATTAATCAGTTCCATGTTCATCAATACTATCCAACTTACATTATATGTATCAGTAATTTATTTATATAAACTAGACAATATTTTCTCAACATAACAAATATATTATGGTTTATATTTCTATTAATCATGTGTTTTACATAAAATATAACATTTCCTTTAAATCACTTTTCACAGTTATTAGTTCCATTTAACATAATATTGAAAATATTTAATACAAAAACAAATAAAAAACAATCCTTATATGTATTTCATGTTTCAACTAACATAATTATTAAATTCCAATACATAAAAAACTTCTATCATACCACTTATTTCAAAAACCATTAACCATGAATTATCATATTTTTTTTAATAACTTCTACATTTCATATGGAATTTATAATCTCTTCTTCAGCAAGAGAAAAGCCATTAATCATTATACATTTATATCCTATTCTTTGGATTTACCCATAGGATATTGATTTTCATAGTTCTCATGCATTCCACATTTAAAACATTGATCCATTGATTATGCCTTAGGGAAACCGTAATTATTATCCATTGTGTTAACTGAAACATTCATTTTTTCCTATAAATTAATTATTCTATTCCCTTCATCACAACACATGAAACAACATATCATATCATTGATACAATCCCTTGAGTGACTCTTCCCATATTCTGGAAATATAGTAAATCAATCCTTCTTTCTTCAATGGTCATCACCACCCAAGATTTAAGCTAACTCTATCCATCTCTTCTTCAGTAAATCTGAGATTTGGTTAATGAGAATTTCTTTAAAAATATTTCAGGATAACTAGTTATGAATTATCACACTATTTTTCTCTCCATTCATCACCCCATTTGGTTTTTTATCAACCCTTTTTCTATCACATTTAACAGTTACCAAGTTCCATCTGGTTCCCTCCTTTGACTATTACAAAAATTCAATATGAGAGGAACAATATTTATAGTGGAAAACCACATAATCTTGAAAATTCACATTTAACATGTCTAAATAATGATAGATTGTTTTCATTCTTTGACACCATAGGATTAACCTAAGTTACTCATGGTTATTATTTAAATCTTTTATAATGGTTGATAAAGAGTTTATTAATTCCCAAAGTATATCACCAAGTGTTTTAAACTCGGAGAAAAGTGAGGACTATTTCCATATACCAATTAAAAATTGAGTAAATTTTGACGCACGTTTTTTAGAGTTATTACACATTGTTACATATATTCCAAAACAACATCAACTTGTATTATTTGTATAGGGATTTAATTTATTAGAAACCATAAACTCTATCCTTCACCAATATTTTAGGATATTTTCATACACATTTAATTATCCTTATGATTTTACATAAGGATATCTCTAATTTTTTCTCATACTAGTTTCCAAAGGATAACCAAACCATTCATTTGACACCTACTATATAGACCCAATATTTCATACATATATTTTGCATATTTTTAGAGGAATATTCACTAAATTTCACAAATTAAAACCTGATAATCACAATGGTTTACTATATTTGAAAACATAATAACACAAAAATCTAGTTCATAAGTTAACTACATCATCCGACACTAAATTCATCATAATGATCATTCTTCTTAGAAAAATCATATTTAATAATTTTTTCATAACTCATGGAAAGGAACTGTAAAGAAGGATGATCTTAGATGTTCATTAAGGTTAAAAAGGAAGATATCAATATAATATGAATAAGGGTATGAGACATTATAACAAAATTTTATAATCCATACCCTATATATCATATATCATAAACTTGATTCATGGAATATATATTGGACGTTCATAAGATGTCAATCATAAAGTAATAAAAGAACATGATCCATGATATCATAACATTAATATAAATTATACATTTTTTCCATACATATTAGCAAATAAAATATTATTTTAAGAATATCCATCAAGACATTCATAACATGTTTGGCTTGGGCAAACAACCTTTGTACTTGCTTTGGATTTGAGATAGCCTAATCTGTAACCTATTTCAGGGTTGGGATAACATTTAACCTCTTTTATGATTTGGATTACCTAACATATACCCTTTAATATCATATAACCCTAATCATTACCCAATACATTATAGGGAGATATATATATGTCCCACCAATCACATAACCCATACATTTCTAAGCCATAAGATCATAAAACATTCTCTATATCATGACTCATGAATATAAATGGGTATCATAAACATTTATTAAAAGAATTACCCATTGAAAATAAATGAGTTTCATAAACATTTCATCATTTTATCATATAATAGCCCATGGAAAATTATTGAGTTTCACAAACATTTCTTATTTTAATCATAGCACAAACCATGGAAAAGTAATAAGTTTCATATGCATCTTTCAATCATATACATTAACCATTAAGATAAAGAATGGATATGGTATCATTGGATCATATCCCCAGTAAATATTATTTAAAATTAAAGGATATCATCTTAGATAAAAAATATTTTTAAAATAATATCACAGTGATCATTTCTTGAAGAAAATAAAATTTCCACTTCACTTTTTAAAAATTAAAATTCATAAAACATTTTCAAAAATTCTTTTACTTGAAAATAACCATGTAAAATTTTAAACTAAAATTCAAATAAATTAATTTTCATGGTGGTGGTAAATTCCATTCAATTAATAAAACTTAATAGATATCATTCCATTTACACATTGGTAAAATTTCAACAAATTGCCTCCTATGGAAAATGATAAAAATATTCCTTGAAAACATTTTTGTAAAAACATAAACATGGGTAAAAATAACTCTAAAAAATTGTTTTTAGAATAGTAAAAAATTATTTAAATATTTTTTTAGAAAACACGTACATGTAAGAAAACAAGTTTTTGACTAGGGAAGGAAATAAATTTAATATTCCTTAAAATCATTCTTTTCGTCTCTTTAGTACATAAAGAGAGATAAATGAAAGGAAGAAATTTATTTTTATGACATAACCATTGGAGAAGTAAATTAATGAAGTTATTGAAAAAAAAAGATCATAATATCTCATCATTGAAAGCATAATCTTAAAAAATATTGATAAATAATAATATTATATCATCAAACCATTACCACTTTGGTGCCTTTTGAATCATTTTCCCCATTCAAGCATAACATCAAATGAAACATTAAATATCATGAATAAAAGGAGATTCATGATTTATCTTCTTAATGATGTTTTATAAAAAAATCATAATATAATATTGGTTTATAAAAAAACATATTTTCCAAATAAGGAAAATTGATACGAAAATCTCTTACCTTAAGTCTCAATTTCCATCATAATTGTTTTAAATTTCTCTTCTTTGGAGAACCAATTTAGGTTTATTCCTAAATCCTTATGAGTATGGTTTATAAATAAAACTATGTCCTATAATATATGTGTAGGGAATTAAATAATATATTTGGTTTAGTATTGACCAAACCAAATGTTTTTCTATGTGTGAAGATGAGAAGAGAGTGTGTGACCTTTTATAAGTATGGGTGAGGTCAAACGTTGATTTTTAAAACAATAAATTATACCCTTGTTTTTAACATGACATAAAGCTCGAAAATGAGTATTTTTCAAACATTATATGTGATAATTTATAAATATAGTCATAAAAGGTGTTTTTTAAAAGTTTTTAGATCATTTTACCCCTAATTTTATTATTTTAACCACGTAGTAAACTCATTTTTACCTTAATAGTTGTAATTGATTTGTAATATTTTTTTTAATTATGAAACAAATTAAATTTAATGTCATTATATAACATAAATTATGCTGATTCAAAATATGGAACCTTTTTTTCAATTTCTATTGGCATAAATTGAAATTTTTAAATTAATATCAATCACATAAACATGATGAAAATGAAGTTTTCCATAGAGAAAATTTGCATAAATATATAAATTTTTAATATAAATTTTTAATATTAAAATGATTATAATGAGATAAATTAGATTAATAAATATATAATTTTACTAATTTTTCTTTTATAATAATATTAAAAAAATTATATATTATTAAATTCTTTAAATGAAAGGACAATTCTGAATAAAACCCAATATTTTTCACTATATATGTAAAATTTTAGCTTTTCATAAAATTATCACCAATTAAATCTAAGTTAATTTTGGCATAATAATTAAAAAAAATTATTTCATTTTCTCAAACATTTTTTTTGAAAGTATAAAAAATTATTTTTATAAATAAAAATTGCAAAATGCAACAAAACAGTCTTCTTGAAAAATGTAGTTTTTAAGAGTAAAAATGGATTAATTATTATCTCAAAAATATGAAGCACATAGGATGAATGTTATAATATTTGATTGAATATATAATTTATATTTAATTAAAATAACACATAAAAAGTGATTTTTTGAATTTATTGAGATAAAATTCATTTGTTCACATAAAAAAATAGTTTTCCAGAAAAATATTTCATTTATTTTAAAATGGTATTTATTTTCATTTCTAATTATTTGGTAAACAAATAACTCATTTTGTAAATTTTTTAAACCATTTATTTTTATAATTTAGTTAATCCTATTCATAAACATCATTCAAATATTTATATAATAACTATCATATTACATAATAATATTTTAATAGTATGTAATGTTTTGTTTAAACATGGTGTTGTGTGTCATGAAATTTATTGAAGAAATTGCACTTATTTGAAAAATAATCATAAAATATCAGGGTATTTCATTTTTTTACACTTTAAATATATCACCCATTTATTTTATTTTAGGTTCCAATAAATTGAATTGATCACACACATGTGTCATGTGATCTCTAAGTCTTTATCATTAATCATGATCACACCCTCTTACCTCTCAAGAAAAGAATCTAAACAAAATTCAATAACATAAAATACCAATCAATACAAATTATATAACAAACTATTTAAAAAGATAATTAGAAAAAATATATAATTACACCTGGTAACTTGGTCTTCATCTCAAGAAAGTGTTGCTCATACACTCAACATAACATTCTTCCCATGTTCCAACACATACATAGGATCCAATCTACCACATCCCAAATAAAAAAATACTTTTAAAAAAACATTTAATACTAATTTTAAAGCATATAATTTTTTTAACACTTTGTAATAAAACTTATTAGATACATCCATGTAATACCAATCCCTTTGACTCTACTTCATAACACTAACATACTTTGACACCACTTTGTGACGTCCCGCTACCCTGATTCACTTAGAATAGTGACTGAACTCCTGATTAGCAAGTTACCTTAGGCACACCTCTTCTAACTAGAAACCTAGTTCTATTAAAAAATAATTGAGAGAATGTATCCTATTTTTATAATAATAATAATAATAATAATAACATTAATAATGACACCACATAAGATATAAATTAAACATGATTGAAAGAATTTTAGATAATGATGAAAACATGCCAAAATCACTCCTTCTATATACTAGATAATATATACATTTAATTATAGTCATAAAAATTAAGAATAATATTCCTAGGACTAATAATATATTTAAATAACCAAAACACCACAAAACATCACTAGTTTTGGACTGATGAACCACTCGGCTTATCTTCCAAAATCCATGACATCAAACATGTGTTCCCTCTATATTCCCCTACAAAATAAACCTTATAATTCATGCCTAATACCTTTAATATACTAAAGAACCTGAAATATACATAGGTCTTGATGGTATTATATAGGGTGTGAGTATGAACTCAAAAACCTACCTCTAAGTGTGTCATTAGCTTACATCCACCCATAAACAAGTGTATACACAAACATGTTAAATTAAAATCAATACATATAACATAAACTAGTCCAATTGTGCTCAGAAAACACAAGTGATCCTTTTATAGCATCAAATAATGATACATTGGAATGACACATCCATTTTATTTAATACCCAAATATCCCTCATACATCCAACTATTTTCATATCATACAGTGTCATATTCCAATATAACCACATGTTATACATGAAAAAACCTACCTACATTACCAAAATTAAATTTGAGTCATCCCAACATCCCGATGGAATTGCCATAGGAAATATCACAAGACCCACTGAAATCTTCATCCTCCAACCAACCACTATATCAATATCCTAAAAAACCCAATACATAGTGATACTATTCCCCCCCTAAATTTAGCATAACGGCCCAACATAAACAGTGAGCCTCAACTCCCATTTTATGGTCTCATGGACCTTCAATTATGGAAATTTAGGGTGATTAACTCCTCTATACTAATTTTCATCACCATATTATATTTAAATTAATATGTTGAGGCCTTAACCTAGGAATATTAGTCAACACCACCTTAGTAGGCCACATCAAATGAGCACAAGCCCACGACAACTCCATTATCCAACCATAGTGAGTAGTATCACCAACAAATCTCTTCCGAACATATAATGAAACTATATTTCCACTTAATAAACACATATACTCAACCATGAAAATCATAAAACTAACTTACTCATCTTAAAAACCTGTTTCACGTCACTTATGGTGATCATCATCATCCACAGTCACACACGAAAAGAAAAATGTTTACCCATGGAACCAAATCATCCATAAAATTATTAAAAAATTCATACTTAGTATAATCACTCCCAACATACTATAGAGTTAAAAAAATCACATATTTCATTCTATAATAGGCTCATTCGTTCACTTTTACACATGATACTACCCACAGGTATATCTTAGGAACCGTAAATACTAAAATCGGTATGTAATCATTCTACCTCTGAGCACCCCACTCACACCCATTTACCAAACATCACACAAAAAATGTATAAAATTAGGATAAATATAGGAACCATAAACTATATGATTTTCAAGTCCTCATATTGAATATTTTCCTCTTATTTGATCTCAAATAGTGGGAATTGGAAACGCATATAAATACACTTAAAATGGGTCCCAATAGTTATAAATGGTTAAACACCTCAAGTTTGTGAGATAAATAAAATAATTAAAGATTCATAGTGTTATATATACCCTAAGATACCTCATGTGATGAATGAATCCAAGATCCATTGAAAAACTAAGGAGGTTCCCTTGGAAGATGAAGAGCCCAAAATGGGGGTGCAGCTAAAATTGGATTCAATGGACTCCTATTATCCATTATTTTTATTTTATAAAACATTTTATTAATAAACTAAAAACCATGAGTGAGTCATGGAATTGAATATAAGTTTATTTTATAACCTTGCTAGGTTGTTTTATCTTCCCCTCCCTCCTTCTCTTTCATGTCATGACACATAGTGTCACAACATTAATGGTTGCAGTATGTATCCATTTTAGTTGGTGACCTGCCTAATTCACCATAAAGGCTTCTCAAGTCACTCCTAACATCCAAAACATTTAACAACATTTAAAATAAATTTGTTTCAATATATTTTAAAATGAATTTTATCCTATATAATTTCATTTCTTTCAATAGTTAACACTAAACACTCAATTGAAATATAATCAATACACTATCGGACAAAATAAGACTCTACAAGATCATTTCCACAACTAAATATCATTTTTAGGTCCAAATATCAACTACATCATCCCATATATAATATAGGAATCGATATACAATATTGAATTATATATACATCAAAAGTTAATAATTATTATCAACCCTATGGGATCCTATGAAACCATACACAAGAATCTTAAAATCATCCAACCAAATCCTAGGTCACACACACCCACATACCCTAGTTCATCATCCCAACATGTATGAAAATGAATATAAACTTATATAAATGAAATTTAAATATTTCTATGTGTGAGTAATAGAAAAATAATTTACAATAATCAATTGATTTATCTTAAAATTTAAAAAAATCAATGAATTATAGGGAATCCCACCAGAATAGGGATTTAAGGATGATGGTAGTTATGAAAAAAGAGAAAAATTAAGATGCAATGAATGTGGGCGAATATCCATAGAGCTATAATATTACTACAACTAATAGGTTATTTAATATCCAAGATCTATGGAGGTAGAAGAAGAATATAGAGTGGATGAATAGGGTTTTATGCACCCCTAGGTCCCTGGTTTAGTCGATCCACCCAATAAAGGATGGATATTTAAGATTTAAATTTAAAAAAAATAATTAATTTTATTAGATATCTGTTAAAACAATGTTTCATGTTGCTGGGTTCCTGGTACGAGGTCATTGAGAACATGGTGGTCCTCTTGGGCCACCCCCTCTTATATATCACTCACTGGGTACGTAAAGACCCTATACAAGGTACTTAGTGGTCTCTAAATTTTGGAATAAAATTCCAATATCCTAAAAACCATTAACTTAACCTTCAAAACACATTTAAAAACTCAATAGATGAGTAAAAACACTTATATTCTCATCATCAAACCTTAAAATTCATGTCTGGAACTCAAAATGAAGAATTACCCATGGATCGAATCAACTCAACACTGGTTTAATCTAATTCCACCAATATTTCATCACATAGGTCACTACATTGGTATTTCTAAAAAAATGTTCCCAAAACTCAAAAATAATATCGAACAAAATTTATAATTATGTTTTTCAGGATCATGTCTATTTGTTTCCATATGTTTCAAAAAAATCAAATATATGATTTATAGAAATTTCAAATAAAATGTGGTGTACTGGTGGTCATTAAGGTGTAATATGACATGGTTACTACCACTATTAAAATAATTACACAAGCATTCTACCATATTACTAAGATTATAGTCATTAAACTCAAGGTAACTCACCATCCAAAACCTTTCACCATGTCGATAATCGTTATAATGTAATTAGTTGTTCCATGGAATATTCTAGACTCTTATTTTTATATATAATAATACCAATAATAATTAGTCATGTATTCCTTTTTTTTAGATTCTTCATATTCACAAATCATAACCTCCTATTATGAAATGATTTAAGAAATTAAAATCATGGCATGGTACTATGGTGAAACCCACACATCACAATCAACAACCCAATCTCCTTTATCATTTTAGTTTCATATTAGGGCATGAGTTCCCATGATACAATGCATATATCATAATTATAGTTTCATATTTCACCAAAAATCACAAGACATAATACATAGTACCATGTAGATCCTTTAACCATTAATGTTACATGACTTAAATAGTAATGCAATATTTATGTGTCACATATGATATTTCTTTGGGTTTCCTCTAAATTTCTCCAACACATTTGTAATTTTTTTTTATTTTCAACCAACATGTATTTAAATACCCTCAAAACCTTTGGAATCATCTTCCAAACAATTTCATCATCCTATTTCATAAAAAACCCTATTTCTAAGAACCATAATCAATTTTTAAACTCATTTCGTCATATCCTTCATTTGATCAAGATCACATTAATCATTTTATTTTTTATCAAACTAGGTTCTAGAATTATATTATTTATTAAACATGGTTTCAATAGTAAGTTATTGAATATATTTTTAATTAGTATCTATTTTTATTTGTAAAATTAGAATGTGATGTTCCTTCCATATAGTAGGCCTAACAAAAACTAAACCACTTAAAATTATTATTCAATGTTTTTTAAAATATTATATTTAGCCATATAATTTTATATTGATATCATGAAATTTTTTATTCAATTTCAATTTTAAGATCATAATTTTTTTTAAATAAAAAATATTATATTAAATATATTAATGAATTCAAACTTTCTATTAGTATCTGTAAAAATAGTGTACCCTCTCTTCCAAAATAAAATTGAAAATTATTTTTAATTAGGTTATTAAGGACTATTCTAATAGAATGGGCATATATTTTTTTCATGAGCCCATTAGTAACAAAATTTAGTTTTTTATATAATCTATAATAAAATAGGAAGCATAAAAAACACAAACATCATCCTAGTCATCCTAATCCTAGATTGAACTAGAAATCTTCCATCGAGACATTTTTTATCCTCTCTAACAAGAATGGTATTTTTATATTAAATTGGAAATCTAAATTCATTAACTCAATTATTTATCTATATTTGGTAAAATTTAATTTTTGAAAGAACTCACTATGATGAAAAAAATTCTATCATTGTTGAGCCTATGTATCATTTCTTGTCAATAATTCAATATGTAGTGGTGGATGAAGTGGTGATGCATGGATAACTATAATAGATTCATGAAATGTAATTGGATTCCACACATGATAAATTTATAATGATGTTTAACAATGGTGATAATTGAAGTGATCTTATCTTCTAAGACATCTTTCATTGTTGACACTTTTCTTACAAAAAAATGATGAATAAAAATTCTATACAATATCTTTTATTTTATGAGTATTTAATATTTCTAATAAAACTAAGTACAATTTCTTGAAGGTGAACTAAAGAAGGTTGTGAAACTGAAATATTTTTACATGATGATTTGAAGATCATATGAAGAATAATTTCCAATAAAATATTGGTTTTTATTTTTTAAATAATATGTTTCAAATTACATGAAAAATATATTAATATATTTTTCATAAAGATTTATGATTGTAAAATTATTGAGGAAACACTAGAAGAATATTAAGTATTTTATTGTCCAAGGAATGTTTTTATTAAAATATTTTGTGGTCCTTCCGAAAAAAATGTTTCCAACTCATGAGCCTTCCTAGACATGGTAGACCATGTCACATAAGGGAAAAGAGTCTACCACACCCAAGGGAACCAGCCTGAGTAAGACCATGGGTGGAAGATGTGTGGGGTAATATATAATGCTCACAGAGAAGAGTGTGTACACAAAAATTGCATGGGAGTTGTGGTGCTGCCACCGTGTAGGATGGCACAATAGTAGAGAGATAAGGTATGGGGTGGTGAAATTAGGGGTTGAATAGTGCACCTCAGTAGTCATTCAATATGATTAATGATAGAGATTGATTAAAATATTATGCACTAAACTTTTGAGAAAAATTATTTGAGCTAGTGTGAGGTGGGATACTATTTCTCCACTTAAAAATATGCTTATAAGCATGTCTGTATGATCACACCAATCTGGACCATCTGATTATCGTGAGAACCTTTTTCTTCCTCCTTCCACATTCAAGGATGTTTGAAATGTAGTTACTTCACCATGAAAGGGACACAGAGATCATGGAATCATCTTAGTTTGAGATTCTATCTTTTGATCTAAGCTATATTGATATCCTATGATCCAATAGAGAACCAACCACACATTATGTTTGATATACATGAATAAACATGCATGATAAGGAGGAACCCAAATGTGTGATGACTTCCATTGATTAATCCAATATTTTGGAAGAAAACAGAGTATTTTTTATACATGAGGTATATTATAAATAAGTGGACATTCAAGTAGTTTCACATTCATCCATGTATAATGAAATAAAAAGGGCGTAAATAGAATCAGTGGTCTGAATTCTTCAAATATGGGATCCATTGGTGATCATTTTATCTACATGATAAAAGAATAAGAAATTGTTCCTGAGTCGTTGGTTAAATATAGAATGAATAAACAGATACTCAAAACCATTGGGTGTCTTAAATATACAGTTGTGTTTATTATTCCTCGTGAAGACTGGAATAATGATTTGTTGTATTCAAAATCAATAATACCACATAGAAAAGAGCCCGATGTTGGATCTTCAAACAAAATACTTCTAGTTAAAATTTCAAAGGGTCCTCCCCATGTGTCTATTTCATTTCACTAATATGTTAATTTAATGTGGCTGTTTTATTTCATTAATGTGTCCATTTAATTTGGTTATTTCATTTATTTAATGGGTTGGTTTCATTTCTTTATAAATTTTTATAAATTGTTTGAAATTTTAGACTAAAAATATGTACAATATAAGATTAAAATAATTTTTGTGTTCTCTTCCATTTTTCTTCCTCTTTTTTTCTCATCTTGTATAGCCAACAAACTGGTATCACGGGCCATGGTTCCAAGGCATTATCTAATTTCTAAGACATTATCTCATTAACAAAGTCCATCATAATCCCATAAGATCGTAATTTGTCTAAGGAAAACTATGTAAAAGTGATGAATCCAAATGAAGGCATTGTTTAGGTCATAATAATTATGGGAGATCATCACTGATGGGTATATAGTACCCACTATAGAAGAATAATTCACCTTTACAAATGAATAAATTATTTCTCTCAAAATTCAAAAGAAGAAAGACAAAAAGGTGTTTTTCATCCTCTATTAAGGGTAGGATTAATCAAACATTGAAAATATTGTCGAAGAAACATCATGAAAGAAATATTAGGATACCCTTGGAACTATCTTCAAGGGTATTGATCCAGTAAACCATGTTCATCATCAAATGCTATGAGTGGAGTTAAAAGTGGTGCAAATGAATTAGGGTGATAGTATCTCTGATTAATTCACATTTCTAATTGTTATTAGTAACAATTTGAAAATAAATGGTGAATAAGTGAATGAATATTTTATCATTGAAAAAGCACTTCAATCTCCCACAACCATATTTGAGAATATGGTTGTGGAAATTGATGAATAAAAGCCGCATTGAGTGAGGAGGAAGTGGGAGATTTGGTGGCTTTATATTGGAAAGGTGATGGAATTCATTATTATTTAGGTTTGGGTCCCCTTACATTAAATTAATCCAAACCACAAACCATCCATGGTTTTTGCCCATGGATTTTGGTAAAGGGAAGAGGAAAACAATATTTTATAAGGCCAAAGTCCGAACTTCTTAAAATAATAAGATTACTTATGTGGAGGTGAGTCACACTCCCATTGAAATTAATTTAAAAGACAAGGTGTTTAATAAGTCTTGAGGGGTCCATTAATGCTTTTAAAAGTAAGTCAAACAAACCCAAAATCACATTATTTTAATGGTAAAACATATATTGGATGAACATAAAGATTATAGTGTTTTATTTCATCACTATTGGGTCATTATGATGTCATAAAACACATTATATATTTAAACGGTATTTAATTTTTACCCAAAAATTTGACTGTCTCAGAAAATTTTGAAAAATTCACAGTTCGATAATTTCGACGTCCTGATTCTATAAATAACATTTATTGTATCTAAATAATTTTCTAAATATGTTAATTTTCACTTTTAAAAATAAAAACCTACATTTATAAAAAGTTCATGGGTTTTTATAGTAATGGATTCCAAACCTTAATAAAGAAATTTAATTGCATTCATAAAATTATAAGGTCATTTATATTTAATAAAAAATAATTTAATAATATTATTATTATTTTATTAAAATAATATTTTATTCAAAAATCCCTTAATTTAATAAAATAGATTTCTTAATTAAATAATTACTAAAAATACCATTTGTACTTTAAAAACTATTTACAATGTATCAAAAATGACTAGAAATTATATTCATTATTATATACCTAAAATAATGTACATGAAAATAGTACTACTTATTTGTTAAATAAACCCTTAAAACAGTCGCATAAGTCCTAAGGGTAAGTTGTGCGATGATGACATACTCTTGGGGTGGCTCGGATAACATCGCTCAAGTGGTAATTTCGTTCAACTTCCACTTTTCCCATAGACGGTCATGTTCAAGCTTGACATGATGAAGCTCAACATGGGCTTGGTCAAGGGAGAATCCCAAAGACACCACCTCTATTCCGAGCTCCGAAAAATGGGCTTCGTATGGGGAAATTATACTGGATGAGGCCATCGTTTCCTTTGTCTAAGTAAATTAGATTTGTTGAAGTCCTATATTTATACTAATCACGTGATCACTGTTCAAAGGCTATATTAGCAACGGTCAAAAAATTATTAACATAAAACCAAAGAAGTTTACATTTTATATAAACATAAAGAGACATTTAATTAGATCAAGAAGGATTTCCATTAATGAAACTTTGGGTCGTTACAATATTCCCCCCTTAAAAATTTTTGCCCTCAAAATTTTTCATTTCCCACACTAAAACAGATGTGGGTAACTCAGCTTCATCATTTCTTCCGATTCCCAAGTTGCATCTTCAAACTTGTGGTTTCTCCACAATACCTTGATGAGGTGCATTGTATTATTTCGTAGAACTTTTTCTCTACGATCTAAGATCTTCACTGGCTGCTCCTCATAAGAGAGACCATCTTCCAATTGTACCAACTCAGAAGAGAGTACATGTGAACGGTCCGGTATGTACTTCCTTAAGAGGGATACATGAAAGACATCATGTACTTTGGTCATAGTAGGTGGAAGTGCTAGTCGATAGGCCATAGCCCCGACAAGATCAAGAATCTCGAAGGGGCTTATGTACCTTGGACTTAACTTCCCTTTCCTTCCAAACCTCATGACCTTATTCCATGGAGATATGCGTAGAAACACATTGTCTCCAAATTTAAACCCAAGGTCTCGTCGACGATTATCTGCATAACTCTTCTATCGACTCTAGGATGCCTTAATATACTGCTGAATGGTTTCCACCTTCTCCATCATTTCCTCGACCATTTCTGGTCCAAGCATCTTACATTCACCGACCTCATCCCAATATGCCGGTGTTTTGCACCTTTTCCCATACAGGGCTTCATAAGGTGACATTTGGATACTTGAGTGGAAACTTTTATTATGAGAGAACTCAGCCGAAGGAAGATGTTGATCCCATCCTCCTTTAAAGTCTATTGAGCACGCTCTCAACATCTCCTCAAGGGTTTGGATAGTCTGCTCGGATTGTCCATCAGTTTGAGGATGATAGGCCGTACTGAAGTTCAGTTCAGTATTCAAAGCATGTTGAAGACTCTTCCAAAACATAGAAGTGAATCTTGGATCTCGGTCAGACACAATAGATAGTGGTACTCCATGTAGCCTTACCACTTCCCTGATATATATATTCGTGCCAGTTGATCCAATGAGAAATCATCCCAAATAGCAATGAAGTGTGCAGTCTTTGTAAGATGATCCACAACAACCCAGATTGCATTGTTGCCTTTGGATGTCCTTAGATGTCCGGTGACAAAGTCCATGGTGATGTCCTCCCATTTCCATTCTGGTATGGGTAATGGTTTCATCATCCCCTTAGACCTCTGCCTCTCTTCCTTCACATGTTGACACACCAGGCACTTTGATGTATATTTAGCGATCTCCTTCTTCATATTATCCCACCAAATGTTTTCTCGAAGATCTTGATACATATTTGTGCTCCCTGGGTGAATAAAGAAATTTGAACTATGTGTATCATCCAAAAGTTCCTTCTTCATCTCTAGACCTGATAGAACACGTAGCCTTTTCCCAAATCGCACAATTCCTTCTTCATTAACATTAAACTCTGAGGATTTCTCTTTTTTGATAGCTTCCAATTTTTCGGAATTCCCACATCATCCTTTTGAGCATCCTTTAACCTTTCCAAAGGAGATGGTTGAGAAATCCTTTGTGAAAGGATTGATGATGTTCCCTTATTTTTGATTCCCACATCCATCTTCATCAAGTCTAAGAATATTGGATCCTTCTCAATTATTATCATTGATATAATTTTTGGGTCCTTTCTACTTAGGGCATCTACCATCTTGTTCGCTTTCTGAGGGTGGTAATTGATTGAACAGTCATAATCCTTGATGAGCTCTATCCATCTTCTCTGGCGCATATTAAGCTCTTTCTGTGTGAACATATATTTAAGACTCTTGTGGTCAGTATATATCTCACATTTCTCTCTATAGAGATAATGCCGCCAAATATTCAAGGCAAATATCACTGCCGCCAACTCCAGATCATGCGTTGGATAGTTTCTCTCTTGAATTTTCAACTGCCTTGAGGCATATGATATCACTTTATCATTCTGCATCATCACACATCCTAATCCCTTCTTCGAAGCATCACTGAATACCACAAAAATCTCCCCACTTGTGGGTAAAGTGAGCACAGGTGCAGTGATAAGCCTCCTTTTCAACTCCTTAAAACTTTCTTCGCATTCATCACTCCATGCAAATTTTACTCCCTTTCGAGTTATCTTGGTAAGAGGGTTGGAAAATCATGAGAAATTTCACACAAATCGTTGATAATATCCAGCTAACCCCAAGAAGCTACGGATATCAGTTACCGATGTTGGCCTCGACCATCCCTCAATTGCATCTATTTTGGAGGGGTCCATAGATATCCCATTGGTTGTGATGATATGGACCAAGAATGAGACCTCCTTCAACCAGAACTCACACTTTCTGTACTTTTCATAGAGCTTCTCCTTGCGCAAAGTCTCTAGTACAGTTTTTAAATACTCTTCATAATCCTCCTTGGTTTTGGAGTATATTAGAATATCATCTATAAAGACTACCAAAAATTTTCAAGTTAATCTCTAAAGACTCTATTCATCAAGTCCATGAATATTTCTGGAGCATTGGTGAGTCCGAAAGGCATTACTATGAATTCATAGTGCCCGTACCTTGTATGAAAAGTGGTCTTGGGGACATCTTCCTTCTTCACCCCTACTTGATAATATCCTGACCGAAAATCCACCTTGGAGAAGTATTATGCTCCACGCAGCTGATCAAACAAGTCGTCGATTCATGGGAGAGGATACTTGTTCTTTATCAGGATTTTGTTAAGTTCACGATAATCGATGCAAAGCCGCATTGACCCATCCTTCTTCATGAAGAAGAGGACTAGTGCACCCCATGGTAAAGCACTTGGGCGTATAAACCATTTATCCAGATTCTCCTGTAGTTGTTTCTTCATCTCTTTAAGATCTACAACAGCTATTCTATACGGATTCTTGGATATTGGTAGCGCCCCAGGTATACGTTCAACTGACAACTCAACATCTCTTCTAGGAGGAAGACCAGGCAGTTCCTTGGGAAACACTTCAGTTAATTCCCTCACAATAGGCATTTCTTCAAGGATGGTTTCTTCCTTGGAATCAATCATCTGAGCCAGATACATGTTCTCATAAGGCATTAATTTCCATGCTTGGGTTGTTAGAGTTAAAGGAGATTTATCTTCCTCCTTACACTTATAAAGAATCGGGGGTCGATTCTCCATATGGAGTGTGATTTCCCTCTCCCAACAATTTATGTTGGCTCTATATAAGGAAAGCCAATCCATGCCAAGAATTGCATCAAATTCCACCAGAGGTAGTATGATGAGGTTCGCTGGGAAATTCAATTCATAGACTATAACAGGGGAGGACTTAAATTCATGGGATATAATGATTGCCCCATTTTCTGTACTCACCGACATCTTTACTTCCATGATTCGTGGTGGTGCATGGATTGTTCTACTAAACTTTCCTGATATAAAAGAATGCATAGAACCTGAATCAAAAAAGTGTGTTTGCTATTCTTGAATGAATAACTAGCGTACCTGTCACCACTTCATTGTCGGGGTTCACTTCGGAAGAAGTGATTTCAAAATCTCTTCCTTGCTGCCTTGGAGGTTGTTGGTTGTCTCTGAAAACCCTTGGATTAGGGCACTGATTTGCAAAATGACCCAGTTCTTTGCATTTGTAGCATTGAACAACGCGTTGAGGTTCGAACGGAGCGTTCTTATCCTTTGTCGCAGTTGCTGGTCTTTCTTGCCGACAGTTAATAGCTAGCTTCCCTTCTCTTCCACACCTAAAGCATTTTCTCGTCCCCTTTAGGCAATTTCCAGGGTGCTTCTTTCCTCACTTTTGGCAAGTGGGATGTTGGATCATCTTAGCACCGTTGGATTTATCCATCGGACAACCAGAATTGAAGTCCACCTTGCGCTTCTTGTCCCCATGATACCCATGTGATTCCCCGATCTCCATTTCGACCTTGAGGGTACATCGGACAATTTCCTCATAACTGTCGAAGTCACAGATCACCAATTCTTTCCGCAAGCTAGGCTTCAGCCCACCAAATAAGCGGGAAACCTTTTCATTCGGGGGTAACGACAAAGTCGGAAGCATATCGTGCAATCCTTGTGATGTTTTCCTCGTACGCTCCAACAGATTCTTCATCTTTTTGCTTGAGGGAAATGAAGTCCCTTTGCATCTTAAGCCGGAGGGTGCTCGGAAAATATTTATCGAAAAACATCTTCCGAAAATCCTTCCATTCCAACGTGTCGATCTCCTCCTAAGGCTTCGTATATTTTATCAACGTCCACCATTGATCAGCTTCACCCTCCATACGATCATACACTATGAGAACCTTCTCTTGTTCAAAACATTGGAGGATGGAGAATATCTTTTCAATTGATTTGATCCATTGTTCAGCGATCGTGGGATCAGATGATCCACTAAAATTAGAATACCCTTGTCTCATGAAGCTCTTGATAGCAACTTTTTCTTTCTTAGGGGGGGGGGGTTTAACGTTCCCCTTGACCCTTTTTTCTATTAAAAACTTGAGTTAGCTGAGAGAGAATCATGACAAAGTTCACGATTCCTACTCCAGTTGGATTGGGCATCTCATTAGTACAGTCATCACACTGATCTTCACAATGGTTGTTAGCCCGAGTCCTCCTATTACGGGCCATTGTCTGGAATAAAAGGAAAGTTAGGGGTAACACATAAATTTTAATTCAAAGAAAAAAGTTGATGACTTATAAATAAACTTTTAATTCCTTAACTCATAAGTCTATAGGCTTCAATATAGGCTTTTCATGATCTCCTTTCTAACATTTATTCGTAGGGGTATTTTTTTAATTCCCTTAATAAGGGTTCATACTAAGCTTTTGAATTTATCAAAACATATCCCCTGGGAGTTTCATAACCAAGAGTGCAGCAAGACCCGTTGTCATGCACCAGTTCCCATTTGATTCTAGCTCAAAGCGGTGTTTTCAGGTTTTACCCCTAGGATACATCTGTGCCAGAGTCGCCTCTACCTGCTCATATCCATACAGGGATGTATTTTTCTGATAAGCCACTTACTCAGTACTTACCAAAACTTAGGTATATTTTTATTATACATAGTCTTGTCTCTAAGGCTTTACTAGGGTTTCTTAATCCCAAAAATAACTAAACCTATCCTCTGATACCAACTATGACAACCCTGCTTTTATTACAAACATAAACATGATTTATTACATAAAACATCACTTGATACAACAAAGAAGATCAAGAGTTTTAGTGTCTTTGGTGCTTAAGATCATTACATAAAAACTTGAAACATGAAATACAACATCTTTATTTAAAAATTCATTTACATGACCACTATATTCCCTCGTACTTAGCATTGCATGGGATAACCTGAGGACATGCATAAGAAAAGGGTGAGCTATAAATCCCAGTAAGGGAGTACACATGTAATAACATGAGGAGTACAATACATGTTAGAAAATAGGCATATCAATAGAGCATAAAATAAACATGAACATAAAGGCATGATAACGCATGATAATCATAACATGGAAATGTGGCAACAACACTTAACATGGAATTAGCATGAGCCAAGGCTCATTGCACATAGAGCATGAATAAATCCTCATTTCACATGAAGCATGAGTAAACCCTCATTGAACTTGAATTAGCATGATTCAACACTAATTTCACATGATGTATCATGATACTATACTTTACCCAATGCATTGGAGCGCTATAAGGGCGCACCCTTCTTAAACATTTCATTTCATGCATAAGTGTGCCACATGGATCATAAAACATGGATTCATAAAACATAATCATTTATTCCACGATAAAGGAATGTTTAATTCATACACGAAAAATTTTAATCAATAAGTAAAGGTGAATAAAGTTGGATACCCTTGATGGAGAAATGGGCATGGTATCCACTACACAATGGCATTGGCTTCGAAAATCGGTGCGATTTCGGCAGCGTAACAGCGTGACATAAGAATTCATAAAAATGGTTTATGAGAGAGAAAGGGGTTCCTCATCATGTTTAGATGTAATGGAAAGTAAAGAGGTCATATAGATACATGTACCATCAATTTTAATGGAATTTAGATTCATGAGACAATAGTATTGCCTGAATGTAAATGATGAGAGAGAAGTTCCTTTTGGAATTTTGGCATAGTAACGGGGGTACATGGGAGGCATTTAATGAGAGAGAAAGGGGTCTTCCATCATTAAAACATAAATAGGGAAGTATGAGGTAGCTGTGAAACCATACCCCAACTTTCATAATTGAAATTAAAAGGCAAAACAACTTAAAGAAAATTGGACAAAAATGAGAAAGGAAGAAAAAACCCTTACTTGGAAGTGTGCTTCCAAAGGCTAGTGAGAGGCTTGTGAGAGACTTCTTAGGATCTTGGGGCACCTTGGGAGGATTCTAGATAGAGTATGACAGAGGTTTGACGAACTCCAAGGGCTTTGAGTGAGGAGGAATTGGGATATTTGGTGGTTTTATATAGGAAAGGTGATGGTATTCATTATTATTTAGGTTTGGGTCCCCTTACATTAAATTAATCCAAATCACAAACCATACCATGGTTTTTGCCCATGGTTTTTGGAAAAGGGAATAGGAAAAAAATATTTTATAAGTCCAAAGTCCTAACTTCTTAAAATAATAAGGTTGCTTATGTGGAGGTGAGTCACACTCCCTTTGAAATTAATTTAAAAAGACAAGGTGTTTAATAAGTCTTGAGGGGTCCATTAATGCTTTGAAAAGTAAGTCAAAAAAACAAAAAATCACATTATTTTAATGGTAAACATATATTTTCCGAACATAAAGATTATAGTATTTTATTACATCACTATTGGGTCATTATTATGTCATAAAACACATTATATATTTAAACGGTATTTAATTTTTACCAAAAAATTTGACTGTTTCAAAAAATTATGAAAAATTCACCGTTGGATAATTTCGACATCCTGATTCCAGAAATAACATTTATTTTATCTAAATAATTTTTTAAATATGTTAATTTTCACTTTTAAAAATAAAAACTGACATTTATCGAAAATTCACGGGTTTTGACAGAAATGGATTTCAAACCTTAATAAAAAATTGTAATTGCATTTATAAAATTATAAGATCATTTATATTTAATAAAAATTATTTTAATAATAATATTATTATTTTATTAAAATATTATTTTATTCAATAATCCCTTAATTTAATAAAATAGACTTCTTAATTAAATAATAACTAAAAACGCCATTTGTACTTTAAAAACTATTTACAATGTATCGAAAATGACTAGAAATTATATTCATTATTATATACAAAAAATAATGTACATGATCATAGTACTACTTATTTGTTACATAACCCCTTAAAACAGCCGTATAAGACCTAAGGGTAAGGTGTGTGATGGTGACAGACTCTTGGGGTGGCTCAGATAACATCGATCTAGTGGTAATTTCAATCAACTTCCACTTTTCCCGTAGGTCACGTTCGAGCTTGACATGATGAAGCTCATCTTGGGCTTGGTCAAGGGCGAAGCCCAATGATACCACCTCTTTTCGGAGCTCCGACAAATGGGCTTCATATGGGGGAATTATAATGGATGAGTCCATCACTTCCATTTTCTGAGTAAATTGGATTTGTTAAAGTCCTATATTTATACTAATCATGTGATCACTGTTCAACGACTATTTTAGAAATGGTCAAAAAATTATTAACATAAAACCAAAGAAGTTGACATTTTATATAAACATAAAGATAAATTTAATTAGATCAAGAAGGATTTCCATTAATGAAACTTTGGGTCGTTACAGATATCATTCAAACCATCAACAAAATAAATAAAATTTTACCAGATTCTGTTGAACATGAAATGGTGGAGGCTGATTCACGTGTGGTAATGGAAACTCAAAGAACGTTCAATGCCACAATTGTAGGAAATTTGGCCTTTATTCCTCTAAGTGTTATAGAAAAATGGATCATGATGAATGATCCAACTATGCTGAAGCATCTCACCATGAAGAATAATTCACCACATTACACATGACACAATATAAGGCATGTGAATTTCCATATATGTGGTATCTCAACACGGGTGAAAGCAACCATATGATTGGTAACAAAGAATTGATTGAGGAACTCATAGAATCAGTTTAGGGAGATGTCAATTTTGGGGACTCATCAAAGGTACCCATGATTAGAAAATGTAAAATCAAAATCTATCAGAAGAATGGTGAATAAAAAATAACCCTCTAATATATATTATGTGCCAACAAATGAAATATAAAATCTTCAGTATCAGCCAACTCCTTGAGAAGGGTTTTTTCATACACATGGAAATCACTTATTTTTATATAAGTGATTCTCACATGAGACTTGTAGAAAAATTCCAAATGGATAGGAATTTCATGTTTCCACTGTATATCCACAAAAAGGATGGGGAGTGTCTCATTGGAATCCTGAATAATGGCTCATGGAGATGGAATCTATGCTTTGGGAATCTCTATTTAGGTAGCCTTAAACATTTATCATCATCAACCATGGTGTGTGGGTTTCCATCAATAGAAGTGCTAAACCATGTGTGTGAGGCTTGTCCACTCAGTAAGAAACAAATTAAATCATTAACTAGTGGAGTGTCTAGAAGAGAAAAGGAATAACTTCAGTTGGTTCACACTAATATTTTTGGTCCACTTGAAACCCCCTCACATATAGGTAATAGGTTCTTTATTACCCTTATTGGTGATTTCAGTAGGAAACTTTGGGTGTGTTTCGTGAAATGAAAAAACATATTCTTTTAATATATTTAAAATTTTCAAAGCCTATTTTGATGAAATATGTGGTAACAAAATGAATGTACTAAAATCTAACAAAGGTGGATAATACATGAATTTGGTGATTTTTGTTGGGAACAAGGAATAAAGATGAAATACACTACATCCTACATGCCACAGTAGAATGGAATTGTAGAATGAAAGAGCTGCATCATCTTCGACATGGTGAGGACAATGCTAAAGGATAATGGGTTTCCAAAGAACTTATATGCAGAGGTAGTTTCATGTACTACCTATATAGTCAATCAGTGTCTAACCAAGAGCATCAGAAATTAGATACCATAAGAGGCGTGGAGTGGTTACAATCGAGTGTGGAACACCTAATAATGTTTGGGTGTGTTTCCTATGCTCCTGTTCCAAAAATAATAATAATGAATCTTGATGATCGTGGCGATAAGTGAATCTTCATTGGATATAGTGAAGCATCTTAAGCCTACAAGCTCAACACTCCATTAACCAATAAAGTATTGGTGAGTAGATATGTGGTATTTGGTGAGGAGTAAGCATGGAAATGTAAGTATTAAGAATAAAAAAAATCATTCAAAATCGAAGAACCTAAAGAATGGCATGATCAATAGGAGAAAATGCTCACAACACCTTTCGTTGGTTCATCATCAGAACATAGGAGTCTAGGAGAAAATTCCATCACTCTTGAAAGAAATCCATCAAGTCAAAATTTAGCAAGCTCATCCTCACCTATGGAACCTATAAATATGAAAACCTTAAGAGACATCTATGAGAAAAAAATAGGATCATTTTTTTCTTTTATACAAAACATGAGCCTCTGACATTTTAGGAATCCATAAGGGAAGAATGATGTAGAATTTATATGGAAGAAAAAACGAATTCCATAATGAAAAATGATATATGGGAGATGAATACACATTTTAATATCCATAAAACAATTCATGTCAAACGAGTGTACAAGATAAAGGGAAATTTTGATGGAAAGATCGATCTCTATAAGGAAATTCTCATAGAAAGGGGATATAAATAGATGTAACGTTTGTAAAATAACGAATTTTTGCTCCTGTTTCTCTCCATGAAATGGTGTGTATGATTATCTCCCTTGAAATACATAAAAATTGGATGTTCTACTAATTATATGTAATGTTTTGATTCTGTAATGTAATTATATAAGAATAGTTCTATGTTGACTAGCCCGAAGGATTTGTTTTGAAAGGGGAGGAAGAAAAGGTGTATCAACTGAAGAAATCCCTCTATAGGTTGAAGTAAGATCCATGTGCTTGGAATGAATGCATCGGAAACTACCTTCAAGAGAACAGATTAACCCAATGTCTATATGATCTTGTATTTTACATCAATAAGAATGATCATGGGGATATTCTTATAAAATTCATATATGATGATGATTATTTGAATATAGGGAATAGTGGACTGATGTTCGATGAATTCAAAGGGGCAATGTTCAGGGAATTCGAGATTACTGATGGGGGTACCATGTCTTTTTTTCGGGGTATAGAAGTAAATCAACAACATGTAGGCATCTATATACATCAAGAGATGTATCCCAAGGAATTTATTGAAAATTTCAATATGGCCCATTAAAACACCATAAAAACTCATGTAGAAATGGGCTTAAAATATAAAAAAAGTTAAAGAAGGAACAAGTGATGAACCGACTTGGTCAAGACTATTATTGGAAGCCTAAGGTACATTACTATCAGTAGTCCATATATCATCTAAAATGATGGATTTCTATGTAGGTACATGGAAGAACCAAAGGAATATCAATGGGTTTCCAGAAAAATAATGCCCAGAAATGTCATATGAATAGTGGAATTTGGTCTTTTCTATACATACAATGACAAAGCAAACCTATATGGATATCCAGATAGTGATTGGGGAGGTGACCATGTTAAAAGAAAAAGCACTACTCGGTATGTATTATTTTTTGTAAAAACTACTTTTACATTGAATTCAAGGATGTAGTGTGTGGTCTTCCTATATACATGTGAATTAGAGTACATAGCAACATAATCCAATAATTGTGATGAAATTTGGATGAGAAATCTACTAAAATATTTGAAGCATTTGTGGGATGGATCGATAGTCATATATGTGGATAATAATTTGGAAATAAAACTATCCAAAATCAAGTGCATTATGGAAGAATAAAACACATTGATACTAGATTTCATTTTTTGTAGATATCAAGTGAAGAATAAAATGAAAAAATTTGAATATTTTGATACTACTTAATAGGTGTTTGATATTTTCACAAATGAATTGGTAACAAATACATTTAATCATCTAATAATGATGCTCAGAATGAATCCTTTTTTGGTTTTAATGGGAGTGTTGGAATTTTAAACCAAATACATCCTAGGGAAATATAAAAGGGTTGTCCCCATGTGGCTACTTCATTAATTTAATGTGTCTATTTATTTTGGTTGTTCAATTTCATTAATGTGTCTATTTAATGTGGATATTTTATTTCTTTAATCTATCCTTTTAATGTGTATGTTTTATTTCTTTAATGTTTCAATTTAATTTGGTTGATTCATTTCTCTAATGTGTCAATTTCATTTCTTTATAAATGGCTATAAATGTTTTGCAATTGTAGTCTGAAAAATATGTGTAGTACGTTCTTGAAAGTTCCTTTTGTTCTCTTCCATTTTTCATCCTCTCTTTTTTCTCGCATTATATATCCAACACATGAGTCTTTGAGAATTTGAGGTAGCAACATTACTATAGTGAGAATTTTTGTATTAATAGTCCACATGAAATAATGATACAAATATAATTCATAAAGTCACAGAATGATCAACGGGAGTTTTCATACCATGTGAAGAATGAATTTTCTAGTGGTATCTATAGGTATTTTCATTGAGGGACTATATTAAATAGGTGAGACAAAACAATGGTTTTCACTTTCCATGTAAATAAGAAGGAAAACCTTTAGTTGTTTAACTATTATTTAGGGGGAAATGAAGTTACCATGAGTACTTTAATTGGTTTTCAAATATCAATTTCATGAATAATTACATACCCATGGTCATTGGGGGTATTTAGATGAGTGATAAAGTTCCCATGTCATTCGGTTATTCACATTTAAAGAATGAAAATAAATGTTTAAATAAAAATGATTTTAAATATGAATTTAAATATAAAGAATTTGAATCTTTGAATACTTTATATTTCCTGAATTGTGTTTCTGTATAAACATGTGCATGAATGTGATGAGAAAATATAACAACACTCTTGTAATATCCATTTAAATTCCTTTCTTCCACTGTGCAAGGATAGTTTTGAGAGTGGGAAAACTCTGGGTAATATTTGAAGAAGGTGATCACATGACTCCAAGCATTTTAAAAGAATTTTCAAGACCAAAAACATCGAGGTTCTTAAATAAGTACACATGGAATGAGAAAAAATATTTCATATGGAGAAATTTTATCTTGAATAGACTTTAAGATGTTAGTATAAACAACCTGATATTTTTGAGGGATAGCTCAACTATAAGTGTTAGCCTAAAGAAAACTAGCGGGATATTAGTATAAAGATCCCTTCAATACAAGAACCACAGTAATCATTTGTGATCAAGAAATATGGGATTTCATCTGTTGTAAATTTTTGGGATATTGTCTATACTTGTAATAACTCATCTTTCCTAGTGGGAATCCATGTTGGTAATTCAAACCAAAATGGAAAGGAGTAGGTCTTAGTATTGAACCTTTTAAAAACATTGTGTTTTGTGCCTTTATTTTACCACATTCTTCGAAGAGATGATGAGTATTACAAGAGCTGTAGAACGGTAATTTAACTGGAAATAGAGGTTTATTTGAAAAAGAAAATTTTGTAAAATGAAATAAGAACTTGATTCACCCCCTCCCCCTCTAAGTTATATCATGTTGGTCTATGTTTTACATTCATACACTATTTTTAAAAATGATATACTAAATTAAATATATTAATTAAACTTATTATTTAAAAAATATAATTAATATGATTCTTTTTATACAATTATTCATTTTTAACTAATTTTTTTGAATCCCACACATGAAGAAAATCAATATTAATAAATTCTTGCATTAAATAAATTTTTTAGTTTTTAAATTCTTAATACTACGATATATATGGCAACCCAGATATATCACATTTTAAATTAAGGGCATATTTTAGTCAAGAATAAACCAAATTGAGACCGATATAAATTTTATAGATATAAAAATTATCATATGTATATGAGAGACAAATTATTAAAACACTACTAAAAATTATGATTTTATTAATTATATAAATCCTTATAATCAGTGATAAAAAAATAACTATTGTTGAAATTTACATTAAAAATCAATTACTTTTATTAGTTCTAAAAAATTATGATAACAGTGACATTTATCATAGCATATTTTAGCATTGATAAAGTGGGATTTTATCAGTGCTATATATTGAATTATTAAAATTAAATTTATCATCCCTACTTCTAAAAAAGGTAAAATATCGCTTTATAAGTGATAAATTTAGAACTGATATAAGAATTGGTTGCATCATAGTGTTGCTACATTTACATCACATTGTAACAACATACAATTATAGTCAATTTCAAAATGTTTTAATATATTTATCTCACACTAGAAAATTTAGTTTCAAATAAATCAACATAAAAAACATTCAAATTAAATTGGTATTTATAATTTAATAACAACATTATATTATCCAAAAAATTCAAAAACAAGACAGGTGGCCCTGTATTCTGTTGTATTTTAGACCCCATTTCTCAAGAACCCAATCACACTACCAGTTTATAAACAAAAAAAACCTAGATAGAAAAAATTTTATTATATCTATAATAAAAAACAAAAATTGTATTAGTAATTATAATAGTAAATAAATAAAGCATAAATATGATATGATAATACATTAAAAATATCACTTTTAAAAAGAAATCATTCATTTTGAGTTATGTCGGGAAAAACGTGTGTTGGGTTCATGTGCAGTTGAAATTGGCACATCACAAATGATTTATAAAGTTTTTTTAATGTATCAAGACAACAAAATAATGTCTTCTTTGTTTTGATTATGTTAAGTTTATTTTCAACTGAAATGTTCATTTTAAATAAAAACACATAGTTTCAATCATACTCACTACACCATGTGTTAGATTGATGTGTGGAGGATTCTTACATGTCATGGATGTATTGAGAATTATTTTAATAAAGTATCAAGGAAATTCAATTTTGGTTGAAAAATTTAAAGTGAGTGACACATGTGTAGAACTAAAATATCACTTTTAGATATAAATCACACACTTTAATTCATACAGAGAACACCTTGCATCATTTTAACATGTGATTAATTTATACATAATAAAAATGAATTTTAAATTATTATAAAAATTTATAAATGCAGAATGATTTTTTTTCTTTGTTTTTATTGTGTGAAATGAATTTTCACATAAAATTTTATTTTTTAAAATGAAAACAGGAAATTTGAATCACATAATAATTGATTAATATTTTATCATATATTTATCTTTAAATAAAATATATTTGATTTCATTTTTACACATAACACCAAATTTAAACAAACCATAACAAGATTTTGAAAAGATAGTATTTTATAATTTTATAATTTTATAAATCATCATGTCAATAATATATTAGGTTTAATTTTTATAATTTTATGAAAAAAGTGAATTTTTGGTTTAAAAGTTAAACTACTGATTTTTAAAGAAAATTTTATCTTATTTTATTTTGTTTTAAAAAGATTAATTTTGATTTGAATTTTTTTAAAACAAAAATTGTTTTTTTATAAAATATAATTTTTTTACACCTTTTGTTTCAATGTTATAATTTTAATTGTTATAAAAATATGTTTACACTTAAAATGGAAATTTTCATTAAACCATTTTTCATCATGCTCTATAGGATTCCTATAAAATTATTTTTTTTCTACTTATAGATACTGAATTTGATAAAAATAATTCCATATTTTCAATTAGTAGTTTTAAATTTTGTAAAATGTTCTCTTTTATTATAAGGCATTATTAATATTAACCTTGATAAAATTTATAACATTGGTAACGGGTAAATTAGGAAATTAAGGTTCAAAATAAAGTGATAAGGCATTAAATATATATATAACACTTGAATTTATTTTATTGGATCGGTATATTTTTCTACAATCATTAATTATTTGAAAATATAACCTTTTCAATTTAGATTTTATTATTAAATTTATAATATTTAAGTTAAGGATATATTTAAAAATATCATTTTATTTCATTAAATAAATATAATATTTTTTAGAAAGAAAAAAAAACATATTTTCAATTATAAATATTCATTTAAAATATTAATAAATCTTGTTATCATGGAATTTTATTTTTAAATTTTTTTTTTGAAATAAATAACTCAAATTCTTACACAATGTCGACATAATATTTTTTTCAATTGAAAAATAATTTTAAAAATATTAAAAGTTTTATAATATGAGTGTGTTATAATATCCAATGATTTTTATAGATAAATATAACATACTAGGGATGTGGTAATGGTTTATATTTCTATATTTTTTTCAAAATTCAAATTAAATTAATAGTTCCAAAAAATGACTTTACTTTTATTTTATAATAAATTATATTTTATTAAAATATTTCTAATTCAAGAAAATTATATATTAAAATATTTAAGGGTATATGGTTAGATACATCAACCGTAGTCTATTTAGGGGAATTTTTCCATTTTATAGTAATATTTTTTACCCTTAAATGGTAGAAAACATTAATATTATCGTAATTGTTAAAAAGGATAACGAGGAGTTAAAACTAATATATTATGGTGAAAACATAAAAAAACATGTAATAAATAATTATGTGATAATTTATACTCATCATAATATTATAAATTAATTATATCGATTTGGAATTATTTTTACATGAAAAATAATTCATATTAATTTAATGCATTTAGAACATCTAAAAATGTCTTTCCCCTCACATATAAAAGGACACCCGTTATCTATTTCATTAACTTCACTTTGAGAAATGTATATCAACAAAAATATGACCATTTATCTTATAAACATCCTTATCCAAGTTCAAGAGGTGCTAGTATTCCAAAAATACCGACCCTAATTTAATTAAGTGGAGATCTAAAGGAAGTCTACTTAAGTAGTAGTAATTATCATAACTGAATCTTTCATGTTTATTTCTTATATTTCATATAAATATATTATATCTATAATATATAATAAATATATAATAAGAAATTTATTTATATGTTATTCTTATTATGGGAGAACCACATTCAATCACTTTTTCGTCGTATGAAAAGTGAAAACAACAATCTTGTATACATGTGGCTTACCTTCTCCACATATAAATTTTTTTTTTCATCACCACATTTTGTGGATGGTAATAAATATAGATTTAATGAATAAAATTTATATTTATTAAATAATTATTATATTTAAATTATATTTTTATATATACCGACTTACCTTCCAATCCAATAAAAAATGACAAAGGCACTCATGCATATGTGTGGACCCCCACCACCATGAAGTGATGTGATCCAATTTTCATTTCCACATTATATATATGGTATTAAGTATTTATGTAATGAATATATATGATATATAAGATATAAAATTATCCTATAAAGGTGATGTATTATTTACCTTTCTTTCATTACATTCATTGAAAAGTATGCAGTACTCATGGATATGTATGGCCAACTGTCTCCATGAATGATGTAATTCATTTTTCCATATCAAAATTTTATGGATGAAATTAAATGAATATATATAAATATATATATGTTTAATATATATGAAATTTATTTCATGAATAACATTCTATATATGATTTAACTACAAATAACAGGCAAGGACCAAAACTATCGTATCAAAACATACAAGAAAAACAAAGAACTTAACACCCAAAATAATGGTAATAATAAAATGTTATTAAAAAAGGTTAATGAAATGTTATAAATAGACAAAATATGATAATATATATGTGGTTAGGTTATGTAGGATATTTTTTCAGGGATATACAAACTATGTCGGCTCTATCCCTTCGCAATGTTGAGGTTCTTGGTTTATTGGATGTTTGTTTATGTTTGATAACGTTGCTGGTTTGGTTTGTGGTTATTTGGTTATATAAATGTTGTGGATTATTTAAAGATGTTATTTCGAGACATGTTGATGTTAATAACACCAATAGAGAGTCAGGATGTTTGGCTCAAGGATTATGAGGTACCGATGATGGTGTTATTATAAAGGAGGATCATGGTGTTCTGACTTCAGTGATGATTCGGTGTTACTAGTGTAGTGTGATAGTTCCATAGAAGATGTTGTAAATGATTATGAGAAGATATGATGATGTTGAATTAGGTTTCATGTGTCCTCAATTATCATAAGGCACAGTTCTCGTGGGGTTATTCAGAAATTATAATTATTAATTATTAATGTGGAATTTTGGAGTGTTTTGAATTTTGACTGTGGTATTTTGGGATGTTATGAATTTTGAATATGGAATTTTTTAAGGGTTACGACTTCCCAATAAAGTGGAAAATTTTAAAATTAAAAAAAATGGGTATATAAGTCTAATTAATCTAAATTTATTATATAGGATGTTAAAATCACCTATCATCCAAGTTGTACTTGAGGTAAGGGATTTAGCCTCAATATCCACTTCACTAAGACATACATGGTATTATGAAGATATTTACTATTATAAGGTGTATATATGACTCATTTATGATATTTATAATGAATATATAATTATTCAAATTTATTAAAGTTTTAATTTATGTTTACACTTTAAAGTGGTTACAATTTAAAATTTTCCAAATTCTTATTTTTCTAGGATTTCGTATATTTTTCATTGGAGGAATTATATACTCTATCCTTCATATACACCAACTATTTTATTATCCCCTAGATATTTATGAAGTGTTCATACTTTATTCTAAATTTTACTATCTTTTTCACTTGATTCAGTAAAATAATTATTTATAATAAAATATTATCTTATTTCTCTTTTGATATGGTATATTTTTCTTCCATGACAACATTTTTTTAATTTTTTTTACAAAAGACCAATTTATATAATCAGTTAATTTATCAAGAACATTTTATATTATCCATACTTTTTTAAGGATTGAAAATAATCTTCATAATAGATTTTAAAAATGGAAATTATCAACATTCTTTGCAAAGGGTCAAAAAGAATTGTTTCTTTATAATGTATTCAATGTTAATGGATTTTCCCACTATGTAAACGTTTTATACAAATTAGCTTATTATAAAACATATACATGGTTTTAAAAAGAAAAATATTTCATTAGATAATATTCTAATATTTTCATTCCATTTTCCAAAAGGCTTGTCTTTACTAAAAACCTATATTTCTAATGGAAATATTTTATTTCTTATTGATTTTTTGTAATGAAATTTCTCTTGAAATATTCAATTTCTTGTGATCACTAGACATTAAATTTCACTTCAATATACATATTGTTTGTATCATTGATATGATTTTTTTCTAAATAGTATATCATTTATACAAATGGTGTTTTACTTTGAAATTTATTTGATTGGAGGAGGAAATATTTATATTTTATATTCTATACCCAATACAGATATTTTTTTATAAGTATATTTTTGTTGAATTAAATTGATCACACGATATATGAGGAATGAATTATAAATGAAGTAAAAAGTGGGGACCATAATTATATAGCCTTTTGATGCATTAATAAGTCTTTTGAAACAAATCATTAGGCCAAATTAAATGGGTTTTGGTGTATATCTACCCGTAAATGAAACTATTTCTCCACAATTATTTGATAGTAAATATATCATGATTTTTAAGATCATGGTTATAAGGCCCCAGCCTTAAACCTTACTTAATCTTGAGTTATTACAAGATTACACATTGAGGATCTTTTCAGGTTTAGAGTTTTAGAGAATTATATCATGAAACTTGCATTACATTCCACATTTAAACAATGTGGTTACATAAAATACAGTATTCATTCTTCCCATCAACGGAAACATATTGAAAATAAAACATGGATTCTTTCTTGACACATCCTTGACACTATCATCACATCATGTACCTTTCCCTTGACCTGTGAAAAACATTTCAAAAACATGGGTTGAGCATAAAAAGCTCAGTAAGGGATATAAAAATATGGAAAGGAATCATGAGTACATGTATACATAAGAAAGAAATCATACTTTACCCATAAAACATATGCACTTTAACATACCTCATAAAATCATAGAAATCATATGACATAAAGGTAACTTGAGGCATTTATAACATTCTTACGTAGGGAGTAACCCTCTTGGTTACGTTTGGAATACACATCACAGTATATTCCCTAAATCTCTTCGGGGAAACCTTAACGTTTCACTCCTTCGCGTTACCCAATGCATTGGAGAGCTATATCAGGCTCACCCACCCTTAGTTTATCACGGAACCACCCGTTTTCATAACAATGCCCAAGAACCATAACATAAATGTATCACATAAAAAATGCATAAAGGAAACATAACATTTCCACATTTCAATCACAATATAACATTTTAGTATATTGAAATAATGAATCCATTCAAAAAGAAACCATTTCCAAAACCATTTAAAACATTTAATAAAGAGATTTTTGAATCAAAGTGTCCCATACCACCTTGAATCTTAAAATTTTAAACCATTAATATCCATATAAATAAATCCTTAAAACCATTTTCAAAACATGGATATTAATAAGAACAAATAATTAAAACATTTAAAATGATATTTTGGTTAAAGGGGTTTTACCAAAATTAGAGACACTTGAATACAATAATTGAGGAATAACATTTAGTCAGAACATTATAATATCATGAGAATAAATGGATTCATGATATAATACTCCATAAGACAGTGTATACACCATATAAGAGTGAATTGGTGCATAACAACAATTAACCCTCAATGGAAATGTCAAATGAGATGAAATCCCTTATAAAGAAGGTATCCTTAAATTAAGGACAAATAAATCTCAAAAATATGTGTGACAAATATAAATACACCCAATATAAGTGGATATTAAGTGTAAAACAATAAATGGTCATTCACACATATTCAATGGATGACATATTCAATAACTACATGTTGAACCCAAAGAAATCGAAATTGGGTTAAAAAGTTCCCTTGGTAAAATACGACAGCCTAACGGCGTCACATCAAAAATTCAGAAAATGAGTTGATGAGAGATAAAAAGGGAATATCATAACTTGGACATAAAATTTACAACAATCAGGATATATAAGAACATATCCCAACATAATAGTATGTGAATTAAAAGACATAACAAACGATGTCTTTTAAAAAGAGGAGGGTGAAAGGTTCCCTTACCGACTTGGGTAACTTTCGAAAAGTACGCCCCATTGAAGAAGTGTCATAAAATGAATATGTAAATACCCATAAATGGAATTATATTACAAAAGGAGTGTAATAATGTGCATTACATAAACCACTCAAAGGAAATTGTGGCAAATGTAGCATAAATCTCACGGGAATAAAAGTGAGATGAAAAAATCTCTTACGAAAACTCAGCAGCCTAACGGCGCCACATAAATCTTCTGAATATGGATTGATGAGATCAAATAGGGTATATAATCACATTACAATAAAATTTACAGAAATATTAATATAAAATAACATCCCCCAACATTACAAATAGGAGCATAAAAGAAGTGACATAAAGGAGAGTACTTAAAAAGAAAGAGAGAGGTTAGATCTCTTACGAAAATTCTGCAGCCTAACGGCGCCACTCAAAACTTCCAAAATGGATTGATGATAGATAATAGGGTCTCTCATCACATGAACATAAAAATTACAGTATGTGTGATATAAAATAACACCCCAATAACAATAAAGATGAGCTTAGAAGGAATGACATAAAAGAGTGTACTTAAAAAGAAAGAGAGTAGTAGGATCCCTTACCGCGTATCCGACTTGACCCGACCGTTCTTTAATCTCCTGAATAATAAACTTGAGTTAATATCTACTTGTTTAAGAACCTTTTTCAGGTTCATTATTCCTTTTATACCATGTTATGAACATCATGTAATCATTTAAGTTAATAATGTTCATTTTGTCGGTATTTGGTTCTTAAGTCAAAAATAGACTTCTTACACTTACATGTTGTTAATTTGGTCAAAGGTTCATTATATCCAGAATGATATTAATGATTTGGATAACATATATATCATATATATTCATCATATACATGTATTTATAATATTACATCACATTTAGAGGTAAGAAATGAAATGCACCGTTCATGGAGACGGTAAGCCGTACGTACGCATGAACGCTACTTCCATTTCTATTTCGTATTTTCTGGAATGGAATAATAATGATATAAAATTATATTATAATTCCAGTATAATAACATATATAATATCATTAACTTTATCCTTTAAACATCCCACATATGGTATTAACGAATCAAATCACTTTCAGGGGGCGGTAGTCCGCACTTCCTAAAATGAAGATATCGTGTTTACCCATAATGGAAACAATAATGGTATGCCATAAATGAAAAATACAGAAGATTAAGGAAAGAATAGAAGTATTATATATCATATATAAAAATATTGACATCATAATGGCCACCTTTGAAGGTGTTAAATGAGTATTTAACAATCATCGTTTCAGGAGGCAGAATTTCATCATCCACAGAAACCGTATGTTCTTTAACCATTTTATGTAGTTTTGTGAGAGTGTAGCTCTAATAAATCTTATAAAAACATCCTAGTATATTTAAGATACTGTTGTTGTTACAAAATAAGTAAATAAAAAGAGTTTAGGGGGTTGGAGAAGCAAAATAAAACAAATGAACATGAGAGAATGAATTTCCTTTAAAAGTGTAACTCATTTTGATTTGAGCCTAAAGGCTTCCTTTGAAAGGATTATTCCCAAAAGGAATCCTCTAGGATGAGGAGATGGATGTGGAGAGAGTGAATGGTCAGGTTATGGCCGAGCCAATGGCTTGAGGAGTGTGGGAAATGAGGTAGAGGTGGGGGCCTTTTATAAGAGGAGAGGAGGGGCACTTTTGGAAATCATGAAACTATTATTTTATTTTCAAAAGTTTTTCGAATTTATAAGGTCCCACATTGATATATTTTGAAGATAAGATGATAAGGCTTCTAACTATTCCCATACAATAGTTTTTGGACAAGTTTAGGTCTTAGATATTACATTATCATTCCATTTTAGTTTAATCGTTAAATAATGAGGTCATCGCTGCATCATCATGATGTCATAAATTAATTAATTTATTTAATGTCTAAAATTTATAACAAAAATACTATGATTTAGGAAATCTTTTTATCTTTGTAATTAATATTTATAGTCAAAAATATGATTAGTATAACCCCTTCTAAAAATTTGTTTAGTAAAACAATTTATGTTAGTGTCATTTTCACCTTTATTAAAAAAAGGCATTAAAGTCATTATCTCACCCAAGAGGCTCCATAGGGTCCCCTAAATCGACTCATGGGTTGTCTTGGTCGGCCATGACTCATCCAATAGGGGTAGGACAAGTCTCATTGTGTTTTAATATTTTTATAATATCATTTTTATCTTAAATTACACTAATTACCTCTAATCGTGATTAATGAAAAAAAATTACTATTCACTAAAAAATTATTTTCATCCCATTGAACCACATTTTACATACTAATGACAACCATATATGTCTGATTTTCAAAATTCAATAAACATTAGTGGTAAACTTTCATTTAACTGAAAAATCAGTTTGCTTGATTACCACTTAGTGGTTTCACTATTCATCAAAAATTGGAGTTTTTTAGAAAATTACCAAAAAATCACTCTAAGATATATTCGATATTACGAATTCAAAAATGAAGTCTATTTTACAAAATTCAAAACATATAAGTCACTTTAATTAATTTAATATTTAATTCCCGCTGTCAGAGCAAATAGCGTGTTTTTATAAAACAATAAGTATCAAAAGATTGACACTAGTTTAAGTCTGATTTCAAAGTGAAATTAATTCCAACGACCACTATAGGATTTAATGGTAAAAATATTTTCTAATTTCACTTTAAAACCAATTAAAAAGATAATCTAATCATATAAATAAATTAGATTAAAAAGAGGTTATGAATTAAAATACAACATTTTACACTATTCATTAAAAAAATGAACTTTATCGGAAAGATACCAAAAATTTACACAAAGTAAATTTTGATGTCCCAATTCTTAAGAAGAGTTTCATTTTGGTCCAATAGAATTTATAAGAGTGAAAAAAACTATATTTAATGACGGTTCGCCATCAAAAGGTGATAAGTGAATCTTTAGTGAAAACTAGGGCATATACGCCTAAAATTGAATTTTTTCCGTATTTTAAGACTTTATCTTTAATTGGATAAATGTAAAAATATTTAAAAAATATATAATAATATTTTAGTTATTTATATCCATTCACGCCAATACAACGGCTACATGTTAACTACCATTTAAAATAATATTATTTTATTACTAGTGTGCAACGTAAGATTTCAATGAAACTCTTTGTTGTGTATCGGGTACGCTATGGAACATAAAAACCCTTTAAAGTAATATTAATACTTTATTCACAAATATGTATAAATATGAAAATTTCATATTCTTTATTTACCTGGGGTGTTACATCCTTCCCCCCTTTTGGGAATTGCGTCCTCACAATTTTTAAAATTGAGCTTGGAAACATCCTTGAATGTCCCACATCGGAACAAGAGTCGGTAAAACAATCACTTTAAAATAAAGAAAGATAAGTACAAAGGTCACCCGAGTTAACCCATTCTAGGATTCCATGTAGAAAAATATGGACATGGAGGAGAAAACATAGGTTCATGTTCTGATGGAGAGTGATAGAAAACATGTTTAGGAGAAAGTTAACAATAAGAAAATCACAAACTTTTGATGGGTTAAACGGTGTTGGGTTCCCCAGTAGGAAAAATTAATAGACAACATTTTTTCTTTAAGTTACTTTTTATTGAGGAATTTATTTTTGAGCCTAAATAAAACATAAGGAAACATACATACTTGTCATGTTGACTTCCAACTTTTACTAGATTCCTTAATCAAACTCATATTTTTTCCAAAAGACGAGTATTTAGGGAGACTTGTTCGCATTCAGAGTACTATAATCAACTTCTAGAGAATCACCTAATCCACAGTAGAGAACTATATAATTACCATGTCTTTAAACTCTAACCAAAACCAAAACCAAAATGGTTATTACATGATCAGATAATCCAGAAAAGGATAACCCTTTATAAAAAGAAAATATATTCTTAATCTCCAAAATTTGTCCAACAAAACCCAAAGTTCAACGAGGACCATTCAATAATCAATTTGTCCATAAAATTTCTCAAAGTAAACCAAACTAAGATTGAAACCCAAATATTTGAAGGATTTAGTCACATAGTCTTCCAAGTTAAATCGTAACATTTATCTTCGAACAACATCAGTTGCTCCTAAAGTCTCGTATTGAAAAGTAATTAACCTGATCACATATCCTCCATGATAGGTTAATCATTTTCATAAATAAACCAAAATCAACTTACTCTTAATTCATAAAATCATCTAACTAAAATAATCGATCAAACTAACCAGGGACTTCACGTAGTCCAGTGGTAGGCAATAAATATCAGTCGCACTTTGGTTGTGGGTTCGATTCCCACAGCTTTGTCCGACGTGACGGGTTGTCACACGGTCTACGTGTTGTCCTTTTTCCAAAACTATATAATTCTTAAATCATTCCCCAAAAAGAGAGAAAATCATCAAAAATTATCATAACATATTTTAACCTCAAGTTTATCTCATGCCTTTCATTTTCCAGCATATCATATAATAACCCATAATTACCTCAAAAGTAAGGATCATATAAACTCTAATAGTTACCTTTATAATTATTACCTGAACATCCACATGGATTGGTCATCTCGTACATGATGCATTAAAGATCATACCAAGGTTCAAGTGGTTGATCATGACTCCTTGATAGTTTGTTTAGAACAAGCACGAGTTTCCTCATTGAATCCCCCATTTTATCTAGTATATTAATCAGAGAACCACCACATTTTCCTTCAAACCTGTTGTCTCTTTGGTGCCTGTTAGATCCATCATTTCACTAAAAACAGAAATGTCAGTGTGAGTATATCAACAAAACCATCATGTACTAATGAGGAAGGTAAACACTAAGATACACTTACTCATTCACTTTATCTAAAATTAGGACTTTTTCTGAAATCCTAACCATTATGGTAATGTCACTTATGCTTAAAGAATACCCTGACCTCTAAAGTTATCTAAACCGACCTCTGATACCAACTATATGGCCCCAGCCTTAAACCTTACTTAACCTTGAGTTATTACAAGATTACACATTGAGGATCTTTTCAGGTTTAGAGTTTTAGAGAATTAGATCATGAAACTTGCATTACATTCCACATTTAAACAATGTGGTTACATAAAAGACAATATTCATTCTTCTCATCAACTGAAACATATTGAAAATAAAACATGGATTCTTTCTTGACACATCCTTGACACTATCATCACATCATTTACCTTTCCCTTGACCTGTGAAAAACATTTCAAAAACTTGGGATGAGCATAAAAAGCTCAGTAAGGGATATAAAAATATGGAAAGGAATCATGAGTACATGTATATATAAGAAAGAAATCATACTTTACCCATAAAACATTAGAACTTTAACATACCTCATAAAATAATAGAAATCATATGACATAAAGGTAACTTGAGGCATTCATAACATTCTTACATAGGGAGTAACCCTCTTGGTTACGTTTGGAATACCCATTACAGTATATTCCCTAAATCTCTTCAGAGAAACCTTAACGTTTCACTCCTTCGCGTTACCCAATGCATTGGAGAGCTATATCGGGCTCACCCGCCCTTAGTTTATCACAGAACCACCCGTTTTCATAACAATGACCAAGAACCATAACATAAATGTATCACATAAAACATGCATAAAGGAAACATAACATTTCCACATTTCAATCACAATATAACATTTTAGTATATTGAAATAATGAATCCATTCAAAAAGAAACCATTTCCAACACCATTTAAAACATTTAATAAAGAGATTTTTGAATCAATGTTTCCCATACCGCCTTGATGCTTAAAATTTTAAACCATTAATATCCATATAAATAAATCCTTAAAACCATTTTGAAAACATGGATATTAATAATAAAAAATAATTAAAACATTTAAAACGATATTTTTGTTAAAGGTGTTTTACCAAAATTAGAGACACTTGAATACAATAATTAAGGAATAACATTTAGTCATAACGTTATAATATCATGAGAATAAATGGATTCATGATATAATACTCCAAAGTACAGTGTATACACCATAGAAGAGTGAATTGGGGCATAACAACAATGAACCCTCAATAGAAATGTCAAATGTGATGAAATCCCTTATAAAGAAGGTATCCTTAAATTAAGGACAAATCAATCTCAAAAATATGTGTGAAAAATATAAATACACCCAATATAAGTGGACATTAAGTGTAAAACAATAAAAGGTCATTCACACATATTCAATGGATGACATATTCAATAACTACATGTTGAACCCAAAGAAATCGAAATTGGGTTAAAAAGTTCCCTTGGTAAAATTCGACAGCCTAACGGCGTCACATAAAAAATTCAGAAATTGAGTTGATGAGAGATAAAAATGGAATCTCATAACTTGGAAATAAAATTTAAAACAATCAGGATATATAAGAACATATCCCAACATAATAGTATGTGAATTAAAAGACATAACAAACGAAGTCTTTTAAAAAGAGGAGGGTGAAAGGTTCCCTTACCGACTTGGGTAACTTTCGAAAAGTTCACCCCATTGAAGAAGTGTCATACAATGAATATTTAAATACCCATAAATGGAATTATATTACAAAAGGAGTGTAATAATTGGCAGTATATAAACCACTCAAAGGAAACTGTGGAAAATGTAGCATAAATCTCACGGGAATAAAAGTGAGATGAAAAAATCTCTTACGAAAACTCGACAGCCTAACGGCGCCACATAAAACATCCGAATATGGATTGATGAGATCAAATAGGGTATCTCATCACATTACAATAAAATTTACATCAAGAGTAATATAAAAGAACATCCCCCAACATTACAAATAGGATCTTAAAAGAAGTGACATAAAGAAGAGTACTTAAAAAGAAAGAGAGAGGTTAGATCTCTTACGAAAATTCGGCAGCCTAACGGCGCCACTCAAAACTTCCAAAATGGGTTTATGAGAGAGAATAGGGTCTCTCATCATATGAAAATAAAAATTACAGTAAGTTTAAAATAAAATAACACCCCAATAACAATAAATATGAGCTTAGAAGGAATGGCATAAAAGTGTGTACTTAAAAAAAAGAGAATAGTAGGATCCCTAACCTCGTATCCGACTTGACCCGACCGTTCTTTAATCTCCTGAATAATAAACTTGGGTTAATATCTACTTGCTTAAGAAACTTATTCAAGTTCATTATTCCTTTTATACCATGTTATGAACATCATGTAATCATTTAAGTTAATAATGTTCATTTTGATGGTATTTGGTTCTTAAGTCAAAAATAGACTTCTTACACTTACATGTTGTTAATTTGTTTAAAGGTTCATTATATCCAGAATTATATTAATGATTTGGATAACATATATATCATATATATTCATCATATACATGTATTTATAATATTACATCACATTTAGAGGTAAGAAATGAAATGCATCATTCATGGAGACGGTAAGCTGTACGTACGCATGAACGATACTTCCATTTCTATTTCGTATTTTCTGGAATGGAATCATAATTATATAAGAGTATATTATAATTTAAGTATAATAAAATATATAATATCGTTAAATTTATCCTTTACACATCCCACATATGGTATTAACGAATCAAATCACTTTCAGGGGGCGGTAGTCCGCACTTCCTAAAATTAAGATATCGTGTTTACCCATAATGGAAACAATAATGGTATGCCATAAATGAAAAATACAGAATATTAAGGAAATAATAGACATATTATATATCATATATAAAAATAGTGACATCATAATGGCCACCATTTAAGGTGTTAAATGAGTATTGAACAATCATCGTTTCGGGAGGCAGAATTTCGCCATCCACAGAAACCGTATGTTCTTTAACCATTTGATGTAGTTGTGTGAGAGTGTAGGTCGAATAAATCTTATAACAACATCCTAGTATATTTAAGATACTGTTGTTGTTACAAAATAAGTAAATAAAAAGAGTTTAGGGGGTTGGAGAAGTAAAATAAAACAAATGAACATGAGAGAATGAATTACCTTTAAAAGTGTAACTCCTTGTGATTTGAGCCTGAAGGCTTCCTTTGAAAGGATTCTGCCCAAAGGGAATCATCTAGGATGAGGAGAGGGATGTGTAGAGAGTAAATGTCCAGGGTATGGCCGAGAAAAAGGCTTGAGGATTGTGTGAAATGAGCTAGAGGTGGGGGCCTTTTATAAGAGGAGAGGAGGGGCACTTTTGGAAATCATGAAACTATTATTTTATTTTCAAACGTGTTTCAAATTTCTAAGGTCCCACATTGATATATTTTGAATATAAGATGATAAGGCTTAGAAATATTCCCATAAAATAGTTTTTGGACATGTGTAGGTCTTATATATTACATTATCTTTCTATTTTATTTTAATCGTTAAATAATGAGGTCATCGCTGCATCATCATGATGTCATATATAAATTAATTTATTTAATGTCTAAAAATTATAACAAAACTACTATGATGTAGGAAATCTTTTTATCTTTCTAATTAATATTTATAGTCAAAAATATGATTAGTATAACCCATTCTAAAAATTGTTTTAGTAAAACAATTTATGTTAGTGTCATTTTCACCTTTATTAAAAAAAGGCATTAAAGTCATTATCTCACACAAGAGGCTCCATAGGGTCGCCTAAATCGACCCATGGGTTGTCTTGGTCGGCCATGACTCATCCAATAGGGGTAGGAAAAGTGTCATGGTGTTTTCATATTTTTATAATATCATTTTTACCTTAAATTACACTAATTACCTCTAATCGTGATTAATGAAAAAAAATTACTATTCACCAAAAAATTATTTTCATCCTATTGAACCACATTTTACATACTAATGACAACCATGTATGTCAGATTTTCAAAATTCAATACACATTAGTGGTAAACTTTCATTTAACTGAAAAATCAGTTTGCTTGATTAACACTTAGTGGTTTCACTATTCATCAAAAATTGGTGTTTTTTAGAAAATTACCAAAAATTCACTCTAAGATATATTCGATATTCCAAATTCAAAAATGAAGTCTATTTTACAAAATTCAAAACATATAAGGCACATTAATTAATTTAATAATTAATTCTCGTTGTCAGAGCAAATAGCGTGTTTTTATAAAACAATAAGTATCAAAAGATTGACACTAGTTTAAGTCCGATTTCAAAGTGAAATTAATTCCAACGACCACTATTGGATTTAATGGTAAAAATATTTTCTAATTTCACATTAAAACCAATTCAAAAGATAATCTAATCATATAAATAAATTAGATTAAAAAGAGGTTTTGAATTAAAATACAACATTTTACACTATTCATTAATAAAATGAACTTTATCGGAAAGATACCAAAAATTTACACAAAGTAAATTTTGATGTCCCAATTCATAAGAAGACTTTTATTTTGGTCCAATATAATGTATAAGAGTGAAAAAAACTATATTTAATGACGGTTCGTCATCAAAAGGCGATAAGTGAATCTTTAGTGAAAACTAGGGTATATACGCCTAAAATTGAATTCTTTCCGTATTTTAAGCCTTTATCTTTTATTGGATAAATTTAAAAACATTTAAAAAAATATATAACAATATTTTAGTTATTTCTATCCATTCCCGCAAACACAACGGCTACATGTTAACTACCATTTAAAATAATATTGTTTTATTACTAGTGTGCAACGTAAGATTTCAATGAAACTCTTTGTTGTGTATCGGGTACGCTATGGAACATAGAAACCCTTTAAAGTAATATTAATACTTTATTCACAAATATGGATAAATATAAAAATTTCATATTCTTTATTTAACTGGGGTGTTACATCCTTCCCCCCTTTTGGGAATTGCGTCCTCGCAATTTTTAAAATTGAGCTTGGAAATATCCTTTAATGTCCCACATCGGAACAAGAGTCGGTAAAACAATCACTTTAAAATAAAGAAAGATAAGTACAAAGGTCACCCGAGTAAACCCATACTAGGATTCCATGTAGAAAAATATGGACATGGAGGAGAAAACATAGGGTCATGTTCTGATGGAGAGTGATAGAAAACATGTTTAGGAGAAAGTTAATAATAAGAAAATCACAAACTTGTGATGGGTTAAATGGTGTTGGGTTCCCCAGTAGAAAAAATTAATAGACAACATTTTTTCTTTAAGTTACTTTTTAATGAGGAATTTATTTTTGAGCTTAAATAAAACATAAGGAAACATACATACTTGTCATGTTGACTTCCAACTTTTACTAGATTCCTTAATCAAACTCATATTTTTTCCAAATGACGAGTATTTAGGGAGACTTGTTCGCATTAAGAGTACTATAATCAACTTCTAGAGAATCACCTAATCCACAATAGAGAACTATATACTTCCCATGTCTTTAGACTCTAACCAAAACCAAAACCAAAAAGGTTAGTACATGATCAGATAATCTAGAAAAGGATAACCCTTTATAAAAAGAAAATCTATTCTTAATCTCCAAAATTTGTCCAACAAAACCCAAAGTTCAACGAGGACCATTCTATAATCAATTTTTCCATAAAATTCCTCAAAGTAAACCAAACTAAGATTGAAACCCAAATATTTGAAGGATTTAGTCACATAGTCTTCCAAGTTAAATCGTAACATTTATCTCCAAACAACATCAGTTTCTCCTAAAGTCTCTTATTGAAAAGTAATTAACCTAATCACATATCCTCCATGATAGGTTAATCATTTTCATAAATAACCCAAAATAAACTTACTCTTAATTCATAAAATCATCTAACTAAAATAATCGATCAAACTAACCTGGGACATCACATAGTCCAGTGGTAGGCGATAAATATCAGTCGCACTTTGGTTGTGGGTTCGATTCCTGCAGCTTTGTCCGACGCGACGGGTTGTCACACGGTCTGTGTGTTGTCCTTTTTCCAAAACTATATAATTCCTAAATCATTCCCCAAAAAGAGATAAAATCATCAAAAATGATCATAACATATTTTAACCTCAAGTTTATCTCATGCCTTTCATTTTCCAGCATATCATATAATAACCCATAATTACCTCAAAAGTAAGGATCATATAAACTCTAATAGTTACCTTTATAATTATTACCTGAACTTCCACATGGATTGGTCATCTCGTACATGATGCATTAAAGATCATACCAAGGTTCAAGTGGTTGATCATTACTCCTTGATAGTTGGTTTAGAACAACCACGAGTTTCCTCATTGAATCCCCCATTTTATCTAGTATCTTAATCATAGAACCACCACAGTTTCCTTCAAATCTGTTATCTCTTTGGTGCCTGCTAGATCCATCATTTCACTCAAAATAGAAATGTCAGCGTGAGTATATCAATAAAACCAACATGTACTAATGAGGAAGGTAAACACTAAGATACACTTACTCATTCACTTTATCTAAAACTAGGACTTTTTCTGAAATCCTAACCATTATGGTAATGTCACTTATGCTTAAAGAATACCCTAACCTCTAAAGTTATCTAAACCGACCTCTGATACCAACTATAAGGCCCTAGCCTTAAACCTTACTTAATCTTGAGTTATTACAAGATTACACATTGAGGATCTTTTCAGGTTTAGAGTTTTAGAGAATTAGATCATGAAACTTGCATTACATTCCACATTTAAACAATGTGGTTACATAAAAGACAGTATTCATTCTTCCCATCAACGGAAACATATTGAAAATAAAACATGGATTCTTTCTTGACACATCCTTGACACTGTCATCACATCATGTACCTTTCCCTTGACCTGTGAAAAACATTTCAAAAAAATGGGATGAGCATAAAAAGCTCAGTAAGGGATATAAAAATATAGAAAGGAATCATGAGTACATGTATACCTAAGAAAGAAATCATACTTTACCCATAAAACATAAGCACTTTAACATACCTCATAAAATCATAGAAATTATATGACATAAAGGTAACTTGAGGCATTCATAACATTCTTACGTAGGGAGTAACCCTCTTGGTTACGTTTGGAATACCCATCACAGTATATTCCCTAAATCTCTTCGGAGAAACCTTATCGTTTCACTCCTTCACGTTACCCAATGCATTGGAGAGCTATATCGGGCTCACCCGCCCTTAGTTTATCACGGAACCACCCGTTTTCATAACAATGCCCAAGAACCATAACATAAATGTATCACATAAAACATGCATAAAGTAAACATAACATTTCCACATTTCAATCACAATATATCATTTTAGTATATTGAAATAAAGAATCCATTCAAAAAGAAACCATTTCCAAAACCATTTAAAACATTTAATAAAGAGATTTTTGAATCAAAGTGTCCCATACCACCTTGAAGCTTAAAATTTTAAACCATTAATATCCATATAAATAAATCCTTAAAACCATTTTGAAAACATTGATATTAATAAGAACAAATAATTAAAACATTTAAAACGATATTTTGGTTAAAGGGGTTTTACCAAAATTAGAGACACTTGAATACAATAATTGAGGAATAACATTTAGTCAGAACTTTATAATATCATGAGAATAAATGGATTCATGATATAATACTCCAAAGGACAGTGTATACACCATAGAAGAGTGAATTGGTGAATAACAACAATGAACCCTAAATAGAAATGTCAAATGTGATGAAATCCCTTATAAAGAAGGTATCCTTAAATTAAGGACAAATCAATCTCAAAAATATGTGTGAAAAATATAAATACACCCAATATAAGTGGATATTAAGTGTAAAAAAATAAAATGTCATTCACACATATTCAATGGATGACATATTCAATAACTACATGTTGAACCCAAAGAATTCGAAATTGGGTTAAAAAGTTCCCTTGGTAAAATTCGACAGCCTAACGGCGTCACATCGAAAATTCAGAAAATGAGTTGATGAGAGATAAAAATGGAATCTCATAACATGGAAATAAAATTTACAACAATCAGGATATAGAAGAACATATCCCAACATAATAGCATGTGAATTAAAAGACATAACAAATGAAGTCTTTTAAAACGAGGAGGGTGAAAGGTTCCCTTACCGACTTGGGTAACTTTCGAAAAGTACACCCCATTGAAGAAGTGTCATACAATGAATATGTAAATACCAATAAATGTAATTATATTACAAAAGGAGTTTAATAATGGGCAGTACATAAATCACTCAAAGGAAATTGTGTCAAATGTATCATAAATCTCACGGGAATAAAAGTGAGATGAAAAAATCTCTTACGAAAACTCGGCAGCCTAACGGCGCCACATAAAACATCCGAATATGGATTGATGAGATCAAATAGGGTATCTCATCACATTACAATAAAATGTACAGAAAGAGAAATATAAAATAACATCCCCCAACATTACAAAGAGGAGCTTAAAAGAAGTGACATAAAGGAGAGTACTTAAAAAGAAAGAGAGAGGTTAGATCTCTTACGAAAATTCGGCAGCCTAACGGCGCCACTCAAAACTTCCAAAATGGATTGATGAGAGAGAATAGGGTCTCTCATCACATGAACATAAAAATTACAGTAAGTGTAATATAAAATAACACCCCGATAACAATAAAGATGAGCTTAGAAGGAATGACATAAAAGAGTGTACTTAAAAAGAAAGAGAGTAGTAGGATCCCTTACCTCGTATCCGACTTGACCCGACCGTTCTTTAATCTCCAAAATAATAATCTTGAGTTAATCTGTACTTTCTTGAGAACCTTTTTCAATTTCATTATTCCTTTTACACCCTGTTATGAACATCATGTAATCATTTAAGTTAATAATGTTCATTTTGTCGGTATTTGGTTCTTAAGTCAAAAATAGACTTCTTACACTTACATGTTGTTAATTTGGACAAAGGTTCGTTATATCCAGAATTATATTAATGATTTTGATAACATATATATCATATATATTCATCATATACATGTATTTATAATATTACATCACATTTAGAGGTAAGAAATGAAATGCACCGTTCATGGAGACGCTAAGCCGTACGTACGCATGAACGCTACTTCCATTTCTATTTCGTATTTTCTGGAATGGAATCATAATTATATAAGAGTATATTATAATTTCAGTATAATAACATATATAATATCATTAACTTTATCCTTTACACATCCCACATATGGTATTAACGAATAAAATCACTTTCAGGGGGCGGTAGTCCGCACTTCCTAAAATGAAGATATCGTGTTTACCCACAATGGAAACAATAATGGTATGCCATAAATGAAAAAATACAGAAGCTTAAGGAAATAATAGACATATTATATATCATATATAAAAATAGTGACATCATAATGGCCACCTTTTAAGGTGTTAAATGAGTATTGAACAATCATCGTTTCGGGAGGCAGAATTTCGCCATCCACGGAAACCGTATGTTATTTAACCATTTGATGTAGTTGTGTGAGAGTGTAGCTCGAATAAATCTTATAACAACATCCTAGTATATTGAATATACTGTTGTTGTTACAAAAGAAGTAAATAAAAAGAGTTTAGGGGGTTGGAGAAGCAAAATAAAACAAATGAACATGAGAGAATGAATTACCTTTAAAAGTGTAACTCCTTTTGATTTGAGCCTAAAGGCTTCCTTTGAAAAGATTATGCCCAAAGGGAATCCTCTAGGATGAGGAGAGGGATGTGGAGAGAGTAAATGGGCAGGGTATGGCCGAGCCAAAGGCTTGAGGAGTGTGTGAAATGAGGTAGAGGTGGGGGCCTTTTATAAGAAAAGAGGAGGGGCACTTTTGGAAATCATGAAACTATTATTTTATTTTCAAAAGTGTTTCGAATTTATAAGGTCCCACATTGATATATTTCGAATATAAGATTATAAGGCTTAGAAATATTCACATCCAATAGTTTTTAGACAAGTTTAGGTCTTATATATTGCATTATCTTTCCATTTTATTTTAATCGTTAAATAATGAGGTCATCGCTGCATCATCATGATGTAATAAATAAATTAATTTATTTAATGTCTAAAAATTATAACAAAACTACTATGATGTAGGAAATCTCTTTATATTTCTAATTAATATTTATAGTCAAAAATATGATTATTATAACCCCTTATAAAAATTGTTTTAGTAAAACAATTTATGTTAGTGTCATTTTCACCTTTATTAAAAAAAGGAATTAAAGTCATTATCTCACCCAAGAGGCTCCATAGGGTCCCCTAAATCCACCCATGGGTTGTATTGGTCGGCCATGACTCATCCAATAGGGGTAGGACAAGTGTCATGGTGTTTTCATTATTTTATAATATCATTTTTACCTTAAATTACACTAATTACCTCTAATCGTGATTAATGAAAAAAAAATTATTATTCACCAAAAAATTATTTTCATCCCATTGAACAACATTTTACATAATAATGAAAACCATGTATGTCGGATTTTCAAAATTAAATAAAAATTAGTGGTAAACTTTCATTTAACTGAAAAATCAGTTTGCTTGATTACCACTTAGTGGTTTCACTATTCATCAAAAATTGGAGTTTTTCAGAAAATTACCAAAAATTCACTCTAAGATATATTCGATATTATGAATTCAAAAATGAAGTCTATTTTACAAAATTCAAAAAATATAAGTCACATTAATTAATTTAATAATTAATTCCCGCTGTCAGAGCAAATAGCGTGTTTTTATAAAACAATAAGTATCAAAAGATTTACACTAGTTTAAGTCTGATTTCAAAGTGAAATTAATTCCAACGACCACTATTGGATTTAATGGTAAAAATATTTTCTAATTTCACTTTAAAACCAATTCAAAACATAATCTAATCATATAAATAAATTAGATTAAAAAGAGGTTTTGAATTAAAATACAACATTTTACACTATTCATTAAAAAAATGAACTTTATCGGAAAGATACCAAAAATTTACACAAAGTAAATTTGGATGTCCCAATTCTTAAGAAAAGTTTTATTTTGGTCCAATAGAATGTATAAGATTGAAAAAAACTATATTTAATGACGGTTCTCCATCAAAAGGCAATAAGTGAATCTTTAGTGAAAACTAGGGCATATACGCCTAAAATTGAATTCTTTCCGTATTTTAATTCTTTATCATTTATTGGATAAATGTAAAAACATTTAAAAACATATATAATAATATTTTAGTTATTTCTATCCATTCCTGCCAATACAATGGCTACATGTTAACTACCATTTAAAATAATATTGTTTTGTTACTAGTGTGCAACGTAAGATTTCAATGAAACTCTTTGTTTTGTATCGGGTACGCTATCGAACATAGAAACCCTTTAAAGAAATATTAATACTGTATTCACAAATATGGATAAATATGAAATTTTCATATTCTTTATTTACCTGGGGTGTTACAATGGCATCCAATATTAATAATTTACATAACTTAGAATTTAGTTTTTATTATACAAGAGATTAATGGATTGATATTATACATGGATGCATTTTTTTATCAAGTCATTGATTAAATGGTTTAGTTTTAGTTATTTACCTTTTTATATTGATTATTCCTTATTTACTCATGATATTTTTCACCATACATAACCCTAAATGAGAATTTGAATTAACCCTTTGTTTTTTTCCTTCCTCAATCCTATGAAAAAAGATATTTTAAACAATATCAAGGATTAAATATTTTTTCTAATGCTATTTATTTTATATTTCCATTTTAAAATGGGAATCAGGTATATATCTAGTTCATCAAGAATACCAAAATGATTGATCATACATAGTGAGATACCTTATGTCTTATACCAATTAAATAAGTAAACACTTGCACAAGATTACTAGAGTTTAGGTTTACACATTTATTATCAAAGGATGTTTAGTAAAAACTTTGGGAACTATATTTTAGATAAATTCACTTAACATGATAATTATGATAATCATTAATAGTGTTTTAAAACATTTACCATTAGAGGTTTTTTCATTTTATGGATCAATATTCATGATTATTTTTAGGTAACATAGTGTGTTCTAATTTATAGTGAAGGATCCTAATGGAATAAATTAAATCAACACCCATAGACAATGTAGGGATTTCTCTAATGAGTAATCAAATATAGTTAGTGTTGGAACTGAGAAAATAATGTCTATATTAAGAAATATGACTTGGGTTATGATAAATAGCCTTACCTATATAGAATATCCTATTGTTCCATAACATAATTAACCTACCTGGGATCACTTCCTTCGATAAAATCATCCATCATTTAGTGAAACTACTAATATATTAGTAGCTGGGAAATTGGTTTTTTGTTTTGAAAAGATATTCCTATATTTTGGATATAATGAAAGTGAACGGTTGTTAGAGAACATATTTTTTGTAATAATATGATGATCAATGGTGATTATTGATGTAGAAAAACAAATCAGAAATGGAAATAGATGATGAATCATCAGTCTTACTGCTTACTTTCCCATTCCATTAGTTTTTGAAATCACAGACACTTTATTAAAATTATGTTTAAAAACATTTAAATATCCCGAGTATTTTAAAAAAAATTTATAAAAAAATGATTTATACTCAATGAAGTAATAGTTTCTATGAAAACAAATAGTAACTTATTATTATTCATTTAGATACATTAGACTTAATGAGTTTTCAATACATTGACTGACAGGTGGTTTGATCAGTGGTTAGAATTATTCCTTTTGAAAAAATTCATGGCCATCAGACTAACCCTTATTCATTTCATTGGTTTAAAAATAAATAAGTCACTCAAATTAACCAATGTTTATAATTTTATTAATTGTGATATTTATCAATCATAAGGAATATTTTTATAATTTTAATGGTGCTAAAGAAAACAACATCAACCATTAAGTTAATCCAAATCATTGCGAGTTATCAAGTGAAAGTCGTATAAGGTCGTTGAAAATAACTCAAAAATATGGCCATTGGGATATATCCTATAAATAACTGTTCATTTGAGTATTTGAGAGATGATACATTTTTCAACTCAATTCATCTATCCTTTTTCGAATTTGAACATATTTTTCTTAGTCTTTTTCAATACATTAAAGAGTTCAAGTTCTAAGGAATCCTTTTCTTGTATTTTTTCCCTTAGAAAAATTTTTATTTTGACTTCTTTCCCCAATAGTAGTTCTGATCGAGGGATTATTGGGAAATGAATATGGTGAATCTAATCTATATAATTGAGGGATTTTGAGAAAAATAAGACAACCACCAATCATCATATCGATTTCTTCTAGAGGATTAGAAGACAGAGTATACCAATCATCGTATCAAGGGGTTTTTTGTAGTAATGTCTTACCTTAAAATAGGTATAACATTATCGATACCCAAAGTTAAGATTTCTGACATCCTTAACTATAAAGGATAATTATTGAAACCTTTATAATATTATATTTCATTCATACTGTTATAATATTTTTTATTTATTGATTTTATAAGTCTTTATTCAATTATTTATATTAAAAGAGAATATTTGTTTTACATATCTTTCTTATTAATTGATTTATCAGAGTGACTATAATAATGATATAAATAATTTTATTTAATAATATAGTTTCTTATTCTAATTTAAACACTCTAATAATTTAATGATCATTGAGTTTGACCTTCTTAATTTAAGAGGTATTATGTTTTTTTCTTAGTTTAATTTTTAAGATACAATTCATCCCCCCTCTTGTATATATCATGAACTCTTTTGATCCAAAAACTGGTATCGGTGGTGGTATATACTACTATATACATTTTGAGTTTTTTACTTCTTTTATCATCTGCTATTTTTATTAAGTTGTGTTATAAATTAATTTTTTATAAACATTTCTTACAATAACATGTTTTATTGAAAAATAGTTTCTATTATTTCTAAGATGAAATTGTTAAATTTTGGAACCCTTGGTAATATTAATATAATTAGGCTAATTTTCATTGATGGTTATAATTATGTATACTAGAGATATCCAATGAAACCACTTGTTTTTAACATTGGAGTAGATAATATTTTGTTGCTTATAATTAATTAAAGGATTCATGATAAGGATGTTACTACCATTACAAATCAAGAAAAGTTATAGTATCAAATTAATTATAGGTTAAGTAATACTCTTTTTTGTTCTATGAAAAGAGATATATATGATCATATTTTATTTTGTTATACTACTAACCATTTTTGGAATAAGTTAGGAGTCGCACATTTTGGTACTTCAAAAGTTATTAAAACAAGAAGATCTATGATTCATGTTTATTGTTAGGCCTTCATAACTGGTTATACAGTTTCAATGATAATCCAAAGGATTATGAATATTATCAATATTTTATATTAACATTGAGAGAATGGACTTGATGGAAATATTTTAGTTGAAAATATTATAGAAATATTTTGAAATTAGAGGGAATCTAAAATAACTATTTTGGATGACAAAAGGAAGATAAATAATTTTACTCTTGATGATACTATTTTTACCCTCCTAATATATGATTGAATATTTAATATAGATACTGAAAATCCTAAAAAGGAGAATGGTGTAGTTTCTTTTTCAACAATAAAAAATCTGCCTACCAAAGTCCAGTCAGTAGTAAAAGTTATGGGGATTTCAAAAAAGAAGAAATTTGTTGTTGAATCTTATTTCAGTTCATCACCATATTTTTATAATGAATTAAAAAATAATTCTATAAGGATGAATAATATTGTGGAAAATAAATACTTATAATAAGGAAAAATTTGGAATGAAGGATTATAAGGTTACTTTTTATGAATGTAAGAAAACATAAAATATTATACCAGATTGTTCTATATTAGAGATAAAATTCAAGAAGGAATGAAATTTTAAAAGAAATGATAATATGTATAAGTCTATAGGAAAGAAAGTTTTTATTGATTCTAACACTTAGAGTTTTTGTGGTGGAGATAGTTTATCTAAAAATTATTTAGATCATGAAAACTACAAATAGAGGAATATTAGAATTTTTACTGAAGTACCTATGGTAATTTTTTTTCAAATGGATAAGGTACACAAACCTCAATACCTGAACAATATGTATTTAAATTCTAACAATCTTGGTGAGAAAAAAATTTCATCATCTGATAAAGAATCTTCCTTAGTAGAAATAGATAATACATTACATAGTTTTGATGAAGTTTCTAGATTTTCAAAACTTCTAGAAAATGAAATTTGTAATGCGTGTAAAAAATTATAATCTCAAGGAAAAACTATTAATGTATATTTGAGATAAACTATTTTGAATAATTAAATATCAGATCATTCAAAGGATATTGATAAGTAAAATTATGATTTTTTTTTTCAAAATATCTTCAAAAATATAATTATAAGAAAAAGAGTATTTTATTTTATTAAAAAAACATAGTTTTAATACTATTATTAATAATGACAAAAATTTAGTTATAAAACTAAAATAAGAAATATCTAGTTTAACGAAACTTCCCTCTAAGTGTACCACTGGGAAGGAAAACTTCTATAATATATACAAGATAATCAGACATAGTATTAATATTATTGTAATGTGTTATACAAATAAAAAAAATTATATTCAATAATATTTATTTTTCCTAAAGGTAATTAAATTTTCATAAAGTTTAAATGTGGTGTAAATAGGAAGAAATAATTCTATTTAAACAATTTGCAGTCTTTAGGTTACAATAAATCATATTATTATATGGAAATTAAATTTTCACAAAATAATAAATTTAGAAACTTTGGTTATCTAAAATATTATTTTCTAATGGAATAAAACCTATGAATGTTTGGTTTCTGAAACAATAGTATCATTATTTTCAGTCAAATAGCGAAGGCACCAAAAAAATATTGTTTATGGAGAGTGGTCTCTCCAGATATATGATTCAAAAAAACTATTTTTTTAAGAATATTATCAAGATGAATGGTTGAAAGTAACATTTAGAGATAATTCTCAAAGATATAATATTTTTATAGGTGAAATTGAACTTCTTGGAAAATATTTTATTTCAAATGTTTTATTTGTTATAGGATTAATGAAAAATAACATATATGAATTACGAAATTATGTGATGAAGGTAATATTTAGTGTTTTAGGAATAATAATTCTCCTCTTTATTGTTCAAAAGATAAATTTATTATTTCTACAAATTAACATGAGAATGTTATACTTTAAACTTAGAAGACCCCAATAACCAAGAATTACCTTGTCTCAGTGTAATAAAAGATCAATCTATTTTATATCACATAATTTTAGGATATTATAACCTAATAAAATTATCTAAGATGACAAGGAAATGATCTTGTAAGGATCTACAATAAATTAGGTTTGATACTTATAAAGTTTATGATCCTTTAAAATTTATTAACAAACATAAAACATGTACTAAATTTATTAGTGAAGTTTCAACTTATAATTCTTTATAATTTGTGCACATGGACTTATTTGGTCCTACACAGACTAGAAGTATAGGTGTAAAATACTATGTATATGATTTAGTTGATGATTTCACTAGATATACATGGGTTTATTAGCTAATAAGAAAATATGAATCATTTAGTTAGCTTGATACTATTTTAGCCATTATTAAAAATGAAGGAATCCTCTAATTGATAACTATTTATAGTGATAATGGTGGAGAATTTTAAAATTGTGAATTTGAAACTTTTTTTATTAATAATGGTATTGAATATAACTTTTTATCACCTAGAACTCCACAGTAAAATAGGGTAGTAGAAAGAAGAAATATAACTCTTCAAGAGACAGTACTATAGATAGCCCTTCTATCAAAACTATAAATAGCTTATAACTATGACTTTTAGTGCTGTTAATTAGAGCGATGTTAAAGGGGGTCCCTTTTATCAACTTTCATAAAATCTTTGTTTAAGGACCCTTATATCAGCGCTTTTTAAATGACCTAATATAAATCAAAAAATGTAAAAAAAATAAAAAATACTCAAAAATTGTGGTGTCCTTTAAACAGTGCCTGCCACCCCCTTTTAACAGTGCTCAGAAACCCCCCCCCCCCAAATCATGCCCACCCCCAACCAGCTTTTAACAGCACCCTCCCCAGCCTTGCACTAGCCCCCCTTCACATGTGGGCACGCACCTGCCTCTCCTTGGATCCGAACTCGAGCCCTCTTCCCTACACGCTGGATACATTACTAATCCTTTATGTTACTTTGTTCTCCATTTAATGATATATTCTAGTTATTTATATATATTCAGTTATATGTATACATATATAAAAATATATTTATATTAATTTATATATATATATATTTAATTATATTAATATACATATATATATTCGTATATTAATATATATTTTTATTTATTTATTTATATATATGTATGGTTATATTTTATATCCATATATTTATTCATATATTAGTATATATTTAGTTATATATTTATTCATATATTAACATATATTTGTAAGATTAGTTTTAAATACATTTATAAAATTTGTTTTTATGGGTGTTTATAAATAAATAAATAAATGCATACATATATATGTACAACATACATACACATGTATATATATTATATATATGTGTATCAATAAGTATAATTATACATATTTAGAAATACTTATATATATTAACATTATTATATATTAATATGTCTATTTATATATTAGAATATATTGATAATATATAGACAATACATATCAGTTTGTTAAAATACACACACACACTAATATATATATAAATACATAGCCAGACACATTATATTGAAATATAAATATTCATATTTTTTATTTTAAATAAAATGGTTATTAGTTTTTGTTTAGATAAGGCTTATATATTAGTAAATATATTTTTAATATAAATATGTATAATTAATTATTTATAAAATTAAATTTTTATGTGTGACTATATAAAAAATATGTATATATGGTTATATATTAGATTATAAATTAGAGTAAATTATGAAACCTGATAAAATTTCAAAACCACTATATCAATAAGAATTTATGACCTGTGAATAAATTTAGTCCTTACCAAAAAAATGGAAAAATACACCCATAAATGAGCCTAAAAATCCATCAAATGTTAAAAAATCGGTGTACACTAACTAAAACCCATTTTTGGAGGCCTTATAGGCCTTTTTTTCTCAAAAAACCTTTACCAAGGTCCTTTGAGGTCACAATGGCATAGATCTAATCGCAATATTTGATTAGATGTGTGGTAGAGCGCGAATAGACATCCGGATCAATGGTTTTGACCATTTGAAGTTTGAGTTTTTTTCAACCTAATCTCATTTATTTATTTATTTATTTATATTATATTCAAATTATTATTAAATTATTATATTTGATAAAAATGAAAATTTTATTATTCAAAAATATTTTTTTAAAGTATTTAATAAGCTTTTTTTTACAAATTATCTTATATATTAAGTTTAAATTCTATTTATCTTTATCTAAACCCCATTTAAAAATGAATATTCTATTTATATCAATATAAATATATTAATATATTAATATATTAATATATTAATATATTAATATATTTTATTTAATGATTTTTTAGAAATATACCCTTTATTTGTGCTAATACAAATAAGTGATGATAAGGGGGTCTTTATCAGTGCTTTAAAAAATGTGATGATAAAGGGGTACTTTTAACAGTGCTTTTTCTATTACTTTTAAATGTACCCTTTATTAGTTCTTTTATAACACTGTTAAAGAGGTGGTGGAGTGAAAAAATGAATCTATGGTATTGATATGCCTAGAACCATGATGAGTGGATACTCAATTACTATGAATTTTTGGGATGAATCATTGGGTACTTCATTATATACATAAATCAATTTTTATTTATAAGTTTTATTAATAAAAATACTTATGCATTTTGGATAGGTTGAAAACCAAAATTTTATTACTAAAAATTATTAGGATTCAAATTATTCATTTGAATAATAAATAAAACATACATAAATTTTCTCTTAAATATTATGAAAGAATATTTTTTTGTTATTCCACAACTAGTAAGGATTATAATTTTTTTAATAAAAATTAATGTATTGTTGAGAAAACAATGCGTGTTAAGTTTTATGGAACTGATCCCTTTTTTTCTAACAACTTCAATATATATCATCATATGTTAATTCTAAAATTGATTTTTGGGCTATATTAGAAAATTATTCTCATAAATAAACGACTCAAGAATATTTTTCTAAAGTAATTCCTCAATAATATTTTCAACCAATTATTTTGATAACATAGTTTTGAAACCCCAATAAATCATTTGTTTCCTATATATCATCTAAGGGATAATATCATATGGGTTATAGATCAACCAATCTGGACTAGAATTACATTATGGAATGAAATTGAACATCGGTATTTCTTATCCCAATTCAAACCCAAGAGTCTAAATCATGATTTAGGTGATAAGGACTGGATAAAATCAATATAATATAAACATAATGGGTCTGAAAGGAACTAAGTTTGTACTTTAGTTGACCGACCTTAAAATACTTCAGTAATTGGAGTAAAATGGGGTTTTAGAAAAAATGTGATGATAATGGAATAATAGTTATAAATTATGGAATACATATTTCTTAGGGTTATAATCTATAATAAGGAATAGACTATGAATAAACTTATTCTTCAGTAGTAAGACTTGAAACTGTTTGAATAAATCTGCCTTATACCACATTATTATATTTTAAACTATTTAAAATGGATGTGATGTGTTATTTCTTTAATAGATATTTTTAGGAGTAAGTTTATGTATAAAAACCCCTAGTTTTGATAATAAAAACATCCAAAACATGTTTATAATCTTACTAAATCACTTTATGTACTTAAATAAGCACCTAGATATTGATATGATGGATTGATTAGATTTTTGTTAAAAATGAATATTATTAAGGGAGCTGCAAATCCCACAATATTTATAAAATAAGTAAATGAAGATATTTTGATTGTAAAAATCCATATTTATCACACAATATTTGGTTTCACTTAAAAATATTTAACAAATTCCTTTACAGATCTTATGAAGTCTAAGTTTGAAAAGAGTATGATGGGTTAGTTAACATACATTCTACATTTTCAATTTTCAAAAAAAACATAAGGAACTATTATATCTCAACATAATTATATAAAATATTTTCTTAATAAATTTGGGTATGAAAACCCCAAAAGTGTCAGTAATCCCATTGGTAACATTAATAATTTATGTCAGGATGAGGCTAGGAAACCAATTGATCAGAAAACTTTTAGAGGTATAATTGGAAGATTTCATTACTTAATATCCAATCGTCTGGGACTAATGTTTTTAGTATTGTAATTTTCTAGATATGAATATAATATAAAAGAATAAAATATTAAATATAGAAAATGGCTTTTTAAATAAATTATTGGAACTATGGATTTAAGATTATTCAATTCTAATGGGAATGTTTTATAACTATTTTTTTATCATTCTAACTTAAGGTGATGTTGAATGGATAGAGAAATTATATATATAACATTATATTTATAGGTATACTCTTTAGTTTTATGGTCTTGTCGAAAAAACACTCATTATCACATTACATTATTGATGCTGAAAATGTGTTTGTTAGAAGTTGTTGTGATCAAGTGTGGTGGATGCAACAAACACTCATAGACTATGACATGATTTTTACTAAAACTCAAATACTTTTGGACAACACTTGTTCAATTTTCTAAAGAAAAACCCCATCACATAACTATTTTTCTAAGAACATGTACTTAAGACACCACTTCATTTATGATCATAGATAGAAATAAGATATAATTTTACAATTCATTGGAATGCAAGCACAAATTGCTGATATTTTTATAAAACTTCTTAGTTCTGATAGATTTGAATATATTAAATATAAGATAGTAATGATCAATGATAAATGATTATTAATAAAAACTTATTGTTTACCAATATCCTTATATTAATGAAATCCTTCTCAAAGGGGAGTACATATGTTTCAGTTTTATAAAACCTTTTGCTATCTAAATATATTTTAGTTTTCCTTATGTTTTTATCATAATAAACTTTCAGACTCAAAGGTTTTTTCAAGAAATCTAGTGTCAAAACATAATATAAAATAATTTAAATTATTTGGACTCAAAAATTTATAAAAATTTTAAAACATTATTTTTATCATAATCATTTTTCATTATAAAACTATAATAATTAGTTTTTTTATAAAACAATCATAATCACTTTTTATAATAAAATTATAATAATTACTTTTAATTAAAAAACCCAAGAAGATTATATTTATCATATCGATGAAAATTTACACTCTATAAGTCACTCTTATTTTTGTTTTTTCACTTATCCATTACTTTAGTTTTTAATTTGTTTTTTATTACTAATTCTTTTATGTTTAATGATTTTATTTTTTAAAACATAAAATATTTCTAATCAGATTAATTTTCAGACTGTTGAAAAGTTTTCATTAAAACATAAAGTGTTCATAATTACCTTTAAATTTATGCCTTTTATTAAATAATGAACATTGTATAAGAAAAAGGATTCTAATATCAACTATTTATAAAAATCTAAAATATAAACCAAAACCTCAATCCCTATATAAATGCTTGTCCCCCTAGTGTCCCACACTGTTCTTTCAAATATTTTCTACCAAAATCTCACTCTTTTTAATGCATCCCGCCTGATTTTTTTGGTGTTCGTCTAATTTTTGACACAAGTACCAAAATGATGGACACTGGGAAGATTACATGAAAGGGAATGTTTTCTAAGAACAACTTTTAAATATATCATGGTATGAAAAGTACAAAAATATTCTCAAAATGATTATTTATTTACAAGATTGGGAAAATGTATGTCTAGAAAAATCCAATGAGGATTTTGTTTTGTAATATCCAAAAATCATTATAAAATTTTAGGCCTCTCTTATTTTTTTTATATAATAATTTAAGGATAAAGTTTCTCTTTCTATTTCTTCCAAAAAAAATAATATTTTATACAAATGAGTAACGGAAATGGTTGATTTTCTTACTATATGTAAGGATTATCTACCCTCAAATATTATACCATAAAAACATATAATATTTGATAAATTGAAGGATATGGTGTAATCATACCCATATTATGAGAAAGTGGTGAATGTTTCTCACTTATCATTGGATACCTGATTATTATCATTATGGATTCAGGGTTACGTGATTCTAAGGATGGGTGGTTGAGGTACCCTTAAGTTTTATAATTTTTTTTGGGGATTCATGTTAAATATGATACAAATAAACATGGTTATGTTTGTCTTTATTATGGTAGAGTATATTAAATTTTCTTCAATAAAGTCTAAGATTATCATGTTTTTATCCTTCATTAATAAATTTCTATTAAATTATATGGATATCTACAAGGTAAAAAATAAATCTTACCTTATGAGAGAAAAGATTTTGTTTTTTTCTAAAGATACTATCTCTATAATGAATTTATTATTTTAAAAAATGTCTAATAAATTTCTCAATAAGGTTGATAGGTCTATGTCTGAACCCTAACCTTCTAAGAAATAAGAGGTTGTCAAAAAGAAAAAAATAAAGTAATATTATTCCCCTATAAATAAACAAAATATTGAAATGAATTTATCTATTGATGAATTCAAAATGCTAATGGAACATAAGGAAAATATAAAACCAGGTGATCCAGAGTTTGGTATTGATCCTGATGAGGAAAAATATTTTAAAATTAGGATATCTATCATATTAAAAATGATGATAAGGAATGAAATAAAGAGAATATATGATGTTAGAGTTTTCAAAAGTTTGTTAAAAGTTGTTGAAAGGACTTCTGAGAATCCAATCCTTACAAATTCTCATAGAAACCAAATCAACCCAGATGTTGCACTTGAGTTTTATGAAAACTATCTTATTCCTGAAATAGTCCCTTCAGTTAGAGATAAGTGAAAAGTAAAATAAATTATTTTAGAATTATTGAAAAAATAATTTTAGAACAAAGCTTATAAGGAAAAAGGCTCAATTTCTTAATCAGTTTGTAGGGAAGTTCTCTGAAAAACATGGTAGTTAGAAATATTGCATGAGGATGAACATGAATGGGAATACAGAGTATAAGAATAAAAAGAATAATAAGAGTATGAATAAGAATAATATTAAGAGAAAATATAGACTGATTAAGGCTCAAAATAAAATAATACTTTATAATAATATTAATCATAAAATTTGTTATCTTCTTAGATAGAAAAGGATGATGACTTAAATGGGTTTAGAAAATATAAATCATCGTCATAATAAGAAATAAAATCTTCTAAAAAATAAATATGGAATACTTCTTCAATGCCTAAGGAAGAAGATCAACAATAAAACACTAAAGATTTAGAAAAAGTGAAATCTGATATGAATATGGATATTATCTAAGTTTTAGAAAATAATATTGTTTCAAAAAAAATAAAATAAAAAGATGAGTAACTATTATCAAATAAAGGAAATGATTATGTTGAGTAGAATCTTGATGATGAATATTCTAAAAACCCCTCAAAAACCATCATCAGGATCATCTAATTTAGAGGTAACTATTTCTTAGAAATGATTTTATTATATCTACCAAATTCTTAGTATTCTATATGATACTTTTTCTTACATTAATAATCATTATGAAATTTTAAAATTTACCAAAAATATTCTTAATTAGAAGTATAAATCTAGAAATTACTCACAAAATTAGTTGTCCCAATTAAGGTTGAAATAAAAAAAAATATAGAAAAAACACATAAATAGAAAAGATTATAAAATCTGATGGTAAAGTGGTCCAACCAAGTGGATAATGATCTAAGAGATCATGATGACAAAATTTCTGAAGTGAAGAAACACTGTATGGAAGTTTAATATTATTTTGAAAAATTATCAACAGATATATCTAATCATGTGAATTTTCTAAAGGGGTTCAGAGAAAAAACCAATGAAAATAATAAATAAGTAATTTTAATGAAAGAAAATATTCATAATATAGAGTTAAAAACACTAGACTCAATTTTTGTGAATAAGATATTATAATTATAAATGAAGATAACAAAAATATTTCTGAGGAAGTTGAGAAGCTCAAGAAAGAACTTTGAAAGTAGGTTGTGATATAATAACAAATTGGATAGCTTAAATATTTTTTTGTATAGTCTCTGAATGATCATCACGAGTTTAAGAAGATGCATGATATTGTGAATATACTAATAAAGAAAAAATTAACACCATATAATTTTTAAATCATGATGTATATTCCCAAAAATTCGAATGGTTGTTAAGTTTAATGATTTTTCATCCCATAATTTGTGTTTTAATGTTTTCCGATTACTATTGCATGTATGTTCTTTCATTTCTTTTCTGAATGATTATTTATTTATCTTAAAAACTATTTTCATTATTATATTTCACTAAAATTTCTGTTCCTATACTTTCCCAATTCGTTTTTGAAAATCTCAAATAGGGAAGATATTTATAAGGGGGAGAAATTTTTGGATAAATTTATGGAGATATGTTTAAAGGTGATAAGTATTTCATTAATGGATATTTGTTTCAATACTTTTTATCCTATCATAACAAATTCAATAACTCATGGGATGTTATGAGATAATTAATAACTCCAAATTTCATAAAATAATAAAGGGTTGTACATTTTTCAATGTTATTATTTTTTATTTAATTACTTTGCTTTGTGCTCTCCAAAAAGGGGTATATTATTGAGTTAGTTTAATTACTTCTTACATTTTCATTCCTTTTGTTTTGAAAATTACAGACACATTCACAAAACTAGCTTTACTAACTTTTATATATCCTACGTATTTTAGTATGTTTTTTTATAAAACATTACATTATACCGAATGAAGAAATAGTTCAAGTAAAAAACATATAAAATTATTTTTAATCATTCTAATACATAAAATTGAAGGAGTGTATTCTAATTTTTATTGACTAGTTGTTTTCTAAATTGTTAGACTTATTCACTCTCCAAAAGGTCTTCAACATTGGACTAACCCTCATTCTAATTCATCAAATATACCCTTATCCAGGTTAATGGTATGAAAATTAAAAAATCCATCAGAGTATCTAAAGATAATAATTGGTTTAATTAGTAATTATATCAACCATACGGAATAGTTTTATCATGGTAATGTTGATAACAAATTATGTTGGATATTCAGTTATTCCATATCACTCTGATATCTCATGTAAAAGTTTTCTGAAGTAGTGTGCCCTAACTCTGAAATATGAATATTGAGATATCATCTTTAAATATATGGTCATTCTAAGATTTAGGAGCTGATATTTTTTCACAACTCATGTAATATAACGTTTTATCAATGTGAAAATCCCATTCCTAGTATTTTTAATAAATTGGAGACATTATGTTCTATGTAATCTTTGTAAGGATTTTTCCATTAGAAAAAAAAATCTTTTGAATTCTTCTCTAATCATGGTAATGGTCAATGGATTCTAGGGATAAGAAGATAGTGAATATGATCAACCAGATTGAGGTATTATAGGGCTAGGAATATAGATGATGATCATCATATAGAGGATTTTATAGGATTGGAAGAAAGATCTTACCGATCATAATATCAATGTATTTCCTGGTAAGGAAAGAAAGATAATATAGTATGTATAAAACTACAGATACTTTAAGTCGGGGTTTTAGACTACCAAAACTCATAAGGGTAAAGAGTAAAATATTTATAAGCTTATAATTCATTTTTAATATTATAATATTTTGAATATATTTTTTTAATTATTTATTCCACCTTGCATATTATGATATAACATTTGTTTTCTAGATATTTCATTCTAATTGGTCTATTAGTGAAAATATAATATTGATAAACATAATCTGATTTAATCAGACAGTTTCTTCTTAAGATTCAAACACTCTGATAATTATATGATATTTAAGTAAGATATTTTTAATGTAAGATGTATCGGATTTTTTAGTTTAATTTTTAAACTAAAATTATCCCCCACTTTCTATTCATCATAAACTCTTTTGATCTAATAATAAAAAACATGGAATTCAAAAAATTTAATGTTATATTCCTTGAGAAATAACACCACTAAAAATGACATGCAATAATAGAGCGTAATTTCCTCACTTTAAAGAATCAAGATATATAATGTTTGGTGGATTTTGAGGACAACTTTACAAGATTTGTTACGTATTCTTGAGACTATATAAGTACTTCAGAAATCATGAATGATAGTTTCCTTGGTGGGATAAATCCAGGTCTATGAAGAGAACTATTTTCTCCAATGTTTTATCATATGATGTCATAGAATCAAGTTCCATTGTGATCTATAAGGAATTTTCTAGATCTTCTATATTTATGGTTGATAAATAGAAGAAGAGGTTGGTTTAATATAATGAAAAAGGGAATGTGTAAAATAATAAAAATGGAACAAATAAATTCAAATCATTAAAATATTTTGGAAATAAAAAGACTAAAAAATATTGAAGGGTATAGGAGTTTGTAAAATGTGAGGAGATATGGGGTTTTGGCTAACGATTGTATGGAAAATAAATAAACCACTAACACCCAATTTTTTATTGTAAATATATTATTATTATTCAAACTAGTTCCCCAAGATTCATTGAAATTTACCCTAGAAGAATCCATGTTTATAAAGCTAATCACATTGAATTAATACAGCTGAAGTAGAAGTTATTAGTGATGTGGTGAACGGTAAACTTATCATCTACTATAGAAGTGAAAATGTTCTATTTGATTTGGGTTCAACCCAATATTTTATATCTGAAATATTGTATATGGGTACCACATCACCACTATATTGATTATATGTTTATTTTGTAGTGAAAAATCCTAATGGTAAGTTGACCGCATATCAATTATATTGGTCCTCTATGATAGAAGTTTCTAGGAAATGTGATTCCTGTAAATCATATTAGTCTTCATCTAGTTAAAATTGATATAATTTTGGGCATGGATTGGTTCTCTTGGTATAGAGATTATACAAATGATTTTGGAAGGGATGTGGATTTAGATAATTTGAATCAACCTATGATAGTATTTTATTGTGTGGATGAACATGAACTCCAAATCGAAATTACTTTCATCAAATGGTTTTTTCTAAAAATTCATGAGGGATAGTTATCATGGCCTATTGGGAAGAAACGCAACATAAAATATACATATATTATAGTTATTTTTTAATGTCTTTAAAAAAGAGTATCCTAGTGTTACCCTTAAAAATTAAGTTTTGTTTTCTTTATTAATCATTTCTAGTTATACACCTAAATCAAAGACTCTATATAGAATGGATATAATTGAGTTGTAATAATTAAATAAGTAACTATAAGAGAATACTGATAAGGTATTCATTTATAATATTCCTTCACTAAGAGGTTCACATATTCTTTTTATTTAGAAGAATGATAGATCAATGAGACTCTGTATTGATTATTAGGAACTTAACAAGACCACTATAAAGAATAAATATCATCTACCTCATATTAATTAATGTTTTGATCAATTATGAGGTGTTAAATTTTATTTCCATGATTGATATTTGATTCGGATATTATTAACTAAGTGTAATGAAGGATGATATACCCATACTGTCTTTCCTTATGAGCTTTGGTTATTATGAATTTATAGTAATTTAATTTTTTCTTAACGATTCTCCCACTATCATTATATATCTAATAAATATAGTATTTAGATAATACCATGATCAACTTGTGGTGTTATTTACAGATGATGTTATTGTATATTCGATGATAAAGAATGATCATTAAGAATACTTTAGTTTTTTTATAATGAACCTGGGGAAGGATAAGTTGTATGAAAAAATTTCAAAGGGTATATTTTGGTTTTATAAAGTTTCATTCTTGGGTCATAGAATCTCATCAAGGTTATATATCTAGATACATCAATTATAGGATTTTTTGAATAATGTATAAGACCAACCACTATAATCTAGATCCATATTTTTATGGTTTATTTGGATACTACTAAATATTTATGAGATATTTATCATGACCTTTTACTCTACTCATAAAGTTAAATTAGAAAGGGTTTATGTTATTTTAGATATATCAATGTGAGGATGATTTCAAATAACTGAATATAAGGATGGTTTGGTCACCACTTCTTACACTACTGTGTAGTGAAAATGTTTTTTGATCTATATTGATGCATTAAATAGATTACATGGATGTGTCCTCATATAGAATAACATGTTTTTAACATATGATTCTTTCCAATTGAAAATTCATGATAATAATTACCCAACTCAACATTTAGAGCTAGATGTGGAAATATTTACATTAAAGAAGTAGAATCAATATATATATGGTGAAAGGTGTGATGTATATAATGATAATAAAAGCTTTAATTATATATTTATACAAAAAGATTTGAATATGAACCAAATAATATTGTTGTACTAGATCAAATATTATTACCACTCGATACATTACCATCCAAGGATGCCCAAAAAGGTGGTTTATGCTCTGTGCCAAAAAGACCATGTTTGTTTATTCATGATGATAATTAGAATAGATATAATATCCATGAATATAAATAAGATATATTTTTTTATTAAGCATATAGTGGAGATCATATCATTATAATATTAATATTCAACTATCCATCCATGATCAGATTAAGAATGCACAGAATGAAGATATGTGACTATAGAAGAAGTTGAGCAATGTTCTTGAGTTTAGCCATGATCATGATGGAATGATACAGTTCAATAATAGATTACGGGTACCATAAATACCAAAGTTGGAGAATAAGATATTGGATAAAGCTCATAGTTTATCATTCTCTATTCATCCTAGATGTATGAGGATATCTAAATATCTAAAATAATATTTCTTATGGGATAAAATGAAAGAAAATATTGAATAATATCTATCTTGATGACTTATGCGTTAGAAAGTTAATGATATAAGATATAAGTTTAATGGTATGTTAAAACCATTACGCACACCATAATATAAATGGTAAAACATTTCCTAGTATTTCATAATTAGACTCCCCAAAACCATTAAACGTTAAAACTCTATTTGTGTAATAGTTGATGGTGTACCACTCCCAATCACATCTAATTAGGATATATGTTTTACTTTAATTTTCTAGAGAAACCTTCAATAGGCACTAGATACAGAGTTGATTTTCAGTATGGATTTTCTTCCACAGACTAATTTTCAGTCCAAGAAGACTATTTCAACTCTATAAGATATGTTGATAGATTTCTATAGGTATTTTAATGTTATTCAGGATCACCACCTTCTAATGGTATAATTTTATTATAATAATTTATTTCATATAAGAATTCTTATGGATTTTATGAAGTCTTTTATGGAAGGAAATTAAAAACTCCAATGTATTTGGATAATGTGAAGAAATAAACCTATTGTGACTTTATTTAGCTAAGGAAATATTAGAAAAGGTTAGATTAATTCAAAAACACATAAGGGTATCTCAATGATGAATATAGAGTTATAATGAAAATTTTGGATGAAATATAGAGTTTGAAGTTAGTGAGAGTTATTACAATAAATACCTACATGGATAATGGTTTTGAGAATTTTATATAAAGGAAATTCTATCCCAATATATATATATATATATCCCTTCAAAATTATTGATTGTATCGAGATGGTATCTTATCTCTTAGAACATCCACTGAATCTATCTCAAGATCACAGTTAGTTCTGTATATATCTATTGAGAAAGTATATAACTAACCATTCATATATACTAATATTAGAGTTCATATCATTTGAGAAATATTTTTCTTATGAGGAACAATCAATGGATATTATGGATTGTAGAGAGAAAGTGCTACAAAACTATATCACTTTCCAGGTCAATGTTTTGTGGAGAAACCATAAATGTGAGGAATCTACATGGTAACCTTATTATGTTATGAGGTAGAAGTATCATCAATTATTTTATCAAATATATTTAATTTAAATGTCTAAATTCTTATAAGGGGTTAGAATGTAACCACTTAATATTTTATGATATATTTCTCTTCAAATAAATATTCTTTGATATATTGAATAATATGAAACAACAAGTTTAAAAAATATGAAAAGATATTTAAATATTATTATGTGAAAACTATATCATTTTTGAAATCATAATTTTAATATTATATTAAATTTATTTTTTTAATTTTCTAAAAAGGTAAATTTCTGGGTGAATAATGATATTACTGATTATTAACAAAAACTTTATTTTAATTTCTACTATTTTCAATGATTAATTAGGATATAAATTGGTTTTAAAATTTCAACAGTATATTTTATTCAAAAAACAATTTATACCTTTTTAATAAACATTATACTTGATCTTGTTATAAAAAAGTTTACACATAAAAAGAAATTTTCAAAAAATAGCTTTTCATCACGTTTTGTGGGATTATTATAAAATTAATTTATTCCACTTATAGATGTTTTATTTGATAAAATTGATTCCATATTTTTAATTATAAGGTTAAAATTTGTTAAATATTTCACTTTTATAATTAGGTATTATAGATAGTAATTGTGGTAAAATTTATCACCTCGATAAAGTGTAAATCAGGTAATCAAGGTTAAAAATAATGTGATAAAACATTAAAATATGTCTAAAAATTAAAGTTATTTCATTGGATGATTTTATTTAGTTCATAATCATAAAAGATTAAAAAAATATGATATTATTTCCTATTTTCCTTTTATTTTTTTCCTATATAATAAATAAGTAATGGATAAAGTCAAAAATGTCATTCTGTTGATTTTAATATATATAATATTTTTTGATATTGATGAAAAGATTATGTTAAGTTATACATAGTTATTTTAAATTTAAAAAATATTAAAAGTAATAGAATTTGAGTAATTTATATTATAGCACAAATTATATAGATAAATATAAAATATTATGAATTTTTTAATTTTTTATATCTTAATTCCTTGGATTTCATGTTGTTTTCAAATTCAAATTAAATTAGGTGTTCCAAAAAATTACATTAATGATATTTCATAATAAATAATATTTTATTAAATGGTTTTAAATTTATAAAGAACCTATTTTATATATATTTAATTTAATATGTTTTAAAAGTTAAATCATTATCCATTTATGTGTATTTTTCCCTTTTATATTAGGATTCATGAACCTTAAAGGGTAGAAAACATTAATATTCTGGTAATTGTCAACAGGGTTAACGGGTGTTAAAACTAAAATATAATTGTTGAAACATAAGTAAAACTTATCCAAATTCAATTTTATGAATTTATTAACACTAATACTCATATTATATTATAATTATATCAATTTGGGTCTATTTTTACCAAAAAAATAATATATGTTAATTTAACACTTTAATAAATTCTAAGAATTCTCCTCCACTCGCTTATAAAAGGACGCCCATTATATATTTTATTTACACAAATTTGAGAAATCTAGATTGAACTAAACCATGATAATTTATATTATAAAAATCCCTATACATGTTATATAGGATATTTTATTCGAAAAATACCAACTCTAAGTCCCTTAAGAGGAGTTCTGAAGGATGTTTATAGAAGAATAGATAATATGTTTTTGAATATTTTGTGTTTATTTTTTATTATACTTCCTATAAACCTATTTTACCCAAAATAATAATAAAAATGTTTAAAAATATAATTATATATTATTAGAATATTTTACTACCATATTCTATTTCCTTTTCATCCAATGAAAAGGGAATACATCGATTGTGTGTATGTACCACTTATCATCTCCACATAGCGGTGTAATATTTTGTACATCCACACTTTTCGGGGATGGTTATAAAGGTAATAATAATGAATATGAGTGATATTTATGAAATAAAAATTCTTCTTGAATTATAATGTCATATATCCCTTATTACATTCAATTTATTAGAAAATGATATTACCACTCGTGTGTACATATGCACTACTACCTCCACAAGGAAATGCAATCCATTTTTCATTTCCACTTCATACGATAACAATAAGGATATATTTAATGAATAAATAAGATATATACGATAAAAAAATTATCCCCAAAATGTTATTTCTTATTTATCTTTATTTCATTAAATTATTTGAAATGTGAAAAAAGTGTTTATGTGTATATGCATCCTTCTGTCTCCATGAACAATGAAATTCATTTTTATATCTCTATATTTTATAGATGACTTTATATATATTCAATATATATGATATTTATATAAAGAATAAAATTCTATAGATTATGGAATGGTGATAAATATACAAGGACCAAAACCACTGAATCACAACACACAAGAAATATGAATCAGTTAACACATGTAATGATGATAATTATAAAACATTATTATCAAATGAGTGATAACATATTATAAATAGATAATATATGATATAATTTATTTTTATATGATTCTATTATTTAATTATAATAAATCTAGATTTATTATACAGATGTTTAGAATCACTAACGAGATATGTCGATATTGAGGTAAAGGATTTCGTCTAAATTTTCACTCTATTGAGACATATTTGGTATTTTTCACATATTTAATTTTATAAGGTATATATAAAACCCATTTGATGAATTTAACATGGGAAAATAATTATTCATTTTGATTAATGTCTAAATTAAAATTTACACTTTCAATATGTTACAATATTAAAGTCACTAAATAGGTAAGATTTTACGTTATATTATCATTTTTTGGGAATTCTATACATTTTTCAACAAAGGAATATTTTAATTTAACCATTATGAACATGATATATTTTCTTATCCCATGGATATTTATGAATTTTTCTTATTTTATTCTATGGTTTCCCCTATTTTTTACTTGATTCAATTAAAGGATTGTTTCAATGAAAGGATGAACTTCATTCAATCTTAAGCGGGTATATTTTTCTTCCAAGACAATATTTTTCAAAGTTGTTTAAAAAATGTTATCATTTATTTACTGAAATAATTTTTCAGAGAAATTATATTTTTTATGAATTATTATGTTGATTGAAAGTAATTTTTCTAATGTTTAAAAAAATCATTTCCCACATTCTTTACAAGAAGATAAAAGGAATGTTTCTTTTTAACGTATATGTCGTTAACAGATTTTAGAATTTCCAAAACCATTTTACAATCATTAGCTTATTCTATATATTAAACATTGTTTTATAATGAAATATCATTAATGAAATATTATTTAAATTTTTTTATTCTATTTTAAAAATAATTGGTTTTACAAAAAATAAAACAAAATTATAAACATCCTTTATCTCTTATTAATTTTGTGGTCATTAACATTCTCTTGTAACATTATCTTTAATTTTATCACTTGAAATTTAATTTATCTTCAATATTAATATTATGTATATAAAGGGTTTTATTATTTCCAAAAAAAATTCTAATTATACATATAGTATTTTACAATTAAATTTATTTGTTTGATTGAGGAAAATTTGATATTCTTTATTATTTACTCAATTCATATATTTTTTAATAAGTAATTTTGTTTATTATATAAATTTATCATTCAATATATGAGGAATACATTTTATATGTAGTGACGGGTGGGTCTTGGAATTATATAGCCCCATGATTCATCAACATGACTCTTGAGACAAGTCAGTTAGTTAAATTAAATGTGTTTTTGGGGTGTAACTACCCATCGATTAATCTATCTTAGAATAAGGATTTTACAGTAATGATATCGTGATGTCTAAAATAAATTCATCTAATATTAATCATTTCATTCATTGGAAATTAATTCATTAGTATCCATGATATTACTAAATTGATATTATCCATGGATTCATTTTGTTCTCAACTTATTGATTAAATTCCATGTGTTTCCAGTTATTTACCTTCCAATATTGATTATTACATTTTTAACCATGATAGATCCCACTATACATAACCCTTACTAAGAATTTGAGATCACCAGTTACTTTTTAACCTTTCCCAAAAATATTAAGGAGGATATTTAGAATAATATCAAGGATATAAAATTTATCATATTCTATGTATTTTATATTTCCAATGTAAGAACACGTTTGATGGCGCTAGGGTTTCAGGGGGGAGCGGGTGCCTTGCGGCCATGGATGATGCGCCTCTCCCGTCTAGGGTTTTTTCCCATGCCTTTCCCGCATTTTCTTCACTCTTCTCTCATGGCCGAAGACCCGAGCTTGACCTTGAAGGATGTTGCGACCGCAGCGAAGGTGTTGCATCCAGATGTGCGGTGTGACTCTCGGACAGATCTCTGAGATCTGGTTTCGACGGTGGCCCCTTCAGATGTAGTCGTCGCACGTCGGGTTTCCAGTCTCCCAGATCTGTCGTCGGCTTCGACGGGGGATCCTGCAAGTGTTCTTCACGCCTCAGTTGGCGATTCCAGATCTGGAGGCAGGGTTTGCAATGTGAATCGGGGGGTTGGAGCAGTGCGGGACTTGGCTTCGAATGGGTCTATGGAGAAGAGGGTGTTGCCGAAGAGTTTGGCCCCCACAATCATGCATTCTGATCCTCTTGCTGTGAAGCTGAAAAATCCTTCATCGATAGCAGATGTCAATGAACAGAACCTGTGTGGTCAAGCAGGATGTCTTGCTTCATTGCCTGCATTTTCTTCATTTATAGATTCCCATTCAAATAGTATTCTTCTAAAGGGGGCAGCGGCTCATGTTGATTCCAGTCCTGATATTTTTGAGGAAAGGATTGCAATTGGAAAGAACTCTCTAATTCTGCGCCCTGTTCTACCAAAGGGTGTGATTTCATGGAAGTTTGATGACCTTGTTAGACGGGTTTCATTTTTGTGCGGCTCATCTGATTGGCGGTGTCTCTCTCTTTGTTGTGGATTCTTCCATTGCATTTTCCCAACAAATGCTCTAAAAGTACATGCGTGGAGCCTTGGTTCCCTGTCTTTGAAACCTGGCTGGCTCCATCTTCATGAATAGTCCTTGGATTTTAATGCCTCTCGTGCAAGGAATGCTTTCTCTCATGTATGGGTTCGGTTGAATGGTCTTAATTGGGTCCTTTGGAATCCAAATATTCTTCATGACATTGGCATGGCCATTGGGTCTCCTATTCGCCTTGACAAGGAAACTGAAGTTGTTCGGTTTGGCCACTTTGCCAGAATGTTAGTGGAGGTTGATCTGAGATCCACCTTAATTGATAAGGTAACTCTTTCCACTCCCACTGATAATATCAATATTGAGGTTGAGTATGAAAGGAAGCCTCTCTTTTGTACTGAATGCATGGATGTTGGGCACTCGTTGGATTTATGTCGGAGGAAGATCTCTTGTGAGAGATGTGGGATGAAGGGTCATTCATCTACTCTTTGTAGAAGGAAACTTGAGGGGAAGCGTGTGGACTTTTCAACTCATGATAGAGACTTCCACAAGAATGTCTCTCAGGCTGAGATGGCTTCAGGTAAATCTATTCCCTATGTGCATGATTTGAATGGGAAAAAACTGATAGTGGACAGGTGTCCGATGAGTGGTCCCTCTAATGTTAGAGCAGATTTCTCTAAGGAGATTACATCCAATGATGGTTGTGCATTTATTCCCAATGATTTTGTTGAGACTGGCATTACTCCTAGCCTCTCTGCGGCTGGATCCCCTGCATGCGCTGACCCTCCAGATATAAGTGTGCATGGTAGTCCAGATGCAGGCTTGACATGTGATGAGATTATTGAGCTGGATCCTGAATCTGAGCCTCCACAAAATGTTGATTGTCATCGGGAAATTCAGAAACTTCCTTCTAGGATTTCTGGGAAGTGGGGTGATATTTCTGAGGCAGAAGAGACAGTGGCGGGTTGCGGTGGTCCTAACACTTTCAAGGATGCGCTTCTCTCTAGGAAAGGGAAGGTTGATGAAGCCCTAACTCCTCCTCCTTTGAAGCGATGACCAAGGAAGGATTATTCCAAAACACCTCGGTCTGTATCTACCCGATCTTCTAAGCTTACTGGTAAGTTCAATTCTGATATTCTTAAGATCCTCAATTAGGGTAAGTCCAACTCTAAATGGGAAACTGCGGGTGACTCTGACTATGGGAATGACATGTCTTACTATGATCTCTAATGTTGTGTTTGACGGCTGAGGGATTGTTCCTTTGTTTGACCCCACCCGTATCTTTTGTACTTTTTTCTTTTATTTAATAAATTGTCAGAATCTTAGCTTCTGGAGGATATTGCTTTACTATATTTCCAATGTAATATAGGGATCATGTACATATATAGTTCTTCAAGACTAATAAATCATCAACCATGCATGATGTGATCCCTTGTTTATTGTAAAATTTTATCAAAGTAAACTAATATATGGATTACTAGAGTTGGGGTTTCATTATATATAAGCCACATAATTTGTTGTATTAAAATTTTCCTAATTCTTAAACAAAAATTGAAAATATAGAACATTTTCTTGAAGTATTAAGAAAATTTGAGTTATTTATTTTTAGTGATTGATTCACTTTTTGAACAAAAATTAAACATTCCAAGTAAAAACACACACTTTTAGACAATTCGGGCACACATTGTGTTATATTAATGTTTGGTTTATTCCTAAACATACAAAATGACTTTCGGAATGTTTTAATGTAGTTATATGAAATTATAAGTGTGTTTTCTTCATTTTCAATGAGTGAAATATGTTTTTAAAGAAAATGCCAGTTTCTATACTATAAACATGTATATTGAGTCATATCGATAGCATTTTTTGTCATATTGACATTTGGTTGATTTACATATTTCAAAAATTACTTATAGATAGTCATCCTATAGTATTAAGACAAACCAAGTGTGAGTGTTTTATTTTTAGGGTCTAGTTCACTTTTTATACTATAATGTTGATATTAAACTGAAGGCAAAAACCTTACGTCATAACAGCCACATCATCTATCATATTATTATGTGGATAATTCATATAAATAAAAAATAAACTATGTATAATTTTTATAAATTATTAACAAAATATAAATGTTTTTTATTTCCTATGACCATCACATGTTTTGAAATAAATGTCACTTTTAAACTAAAAACGCATGCAATGAGCTATATCAGAAACACCTTGTGTTATAGTAATGTGTGGTTGATTCCTACTTGTCAAAATTTACTCATAAATAATTTCCTAAACTATAAATACAATTTTAGATTGTTTTCTTATTTTTAAGTGAGTGATGCATGTTTTGAATAGAACTATCACTTTTAAACTGAAAACATAAACTTTTTGTCTTAAAGAGAACACTTTGTGGTAGATTGGGATTTGGTTTTTTCCATCTCAAAAAAAAATTTCTTCTATATTATTTTATATAGTATAAAAATAATTAAATTTTATTTAATCAATTTCTAGTAACTGATGTTTGTTTCAAATTAAAATGTCGATTGTAAATAAAAATACATGTTTTTAGTAATACCAGTAACCTTATATGTTTGATTGACATTTAATTAATTCCTACATGTTAAATATGACTTATGGGTAGTTTTTCAAAAGTATTAAAACAAACCAAGTGTGTTTCATAGGTTTTTTGTTGGTGATCCATGTTTGGATCTAAAATAAAACTTTTGAAATAAATACATGCACATGGAGTCAAGTTGTGAAAACCCTGTGTCATATTATTTTGGGGTTCAATCCTACACATCAAAAATTACATAAGGGTCCTTTTAATAAATTATCAACCCAATCTAGAAATGTTTTCATAGTTTTCAACAAGTGAAACATATTTTGAATTAAAATATTGATTTTAAACTAAAAACAAAAACTTTGAGTCATATTGGGAACACCTTCTGTTAGATTAATATACGTTTGATTCATGTATGTCATAAATATCTTATTTTTTAACAAAAAATTATCACGAAAATAAAAGTGTTTTTACTTAATTTGGAGTATTTAACATAGGTTTTGACCTAAAATTATCCGTTCAAATAAAACCACACACTTTTTATCATAAATATAATTCATTCTATAGGATTAATATGTAGTTAATTCCTAGAAATTATAAATAAATTATGTACCATTTTAACAAATTACCAAGATTATTGTATTTCTTTCTTCTTTTTAGTGAATAATTTATTTTTTGAACTAAAATTATGGTTTTAAACTGAAAACATGCATTTTCAGTCCTATCAATCACACTACATGTTTCATTAATGAGTGGTTCTTTCCTACAAATAATAAATTAATATTTAACAATTTTAATAAATCATTAGTAAAATAAAATAAAATCTTATTTTTCATGGAACAGTGTATATTTTGAATTGAAATTTCAATTTTAAACTGAAAACATGCACTTTGAGTCATATTGGGTACGTTATGTGTAGGATTGAAATGAGGATGATTCATAAAAATAAAAAATAATTTATGGATCAAAATAAAAATCATAAATAAAATTTGAGCATGTTTTCTAATTTTTTTAGTGATTGAGGAGGGTTTTCAACTAAACTATCAATTTTAAACTAAAAACACACACTCTGAGTCACATCAGGAACAATAGTTTCTGGATTGATTTGAGTTTGATTCCTATATGTCAGAAAATATTTTTTTATTATTAGCCTAAATTATAAAAACATTCCGAATGATTTTTTTTAGTTTTGACTTTTTGATATGTTTTTTAAATTAAAATGTAAATTTTAAATCAAAACACACACTTACAATCATACCGGGAAAACAATGTACTGGATTGATGTTTGGTTAATTATTACACCTCCAAAATGACTTATGAATAATTTTAAATTTTATCAATACAATCCAAGTATCTTTTCATATTTTTTAGTTAGAAGATCATGGTTTGAACTAAAATGCAGGTTTTAAACAGTAAACACACACTTTGAGTCATATCAGACACATAAGGTGTCTGTTTGACATGCAGTTGATTCCTATATATATAAAAATGAAATATTTATAATTTAAATAAATTATGATGAAAATTCAAGAATATTTTCTCAGTTTTGAGTATTTGAAAAAAAAATTGAATTAAAATATTTATATTAAACTAAAAACATTAAATTTGTTTCATATTCTGAACATCGTGATTCAAATTGTTGTGAGATTGATTCATTGAGGTAAAAAACCATTTTTATATAATTTTAATGAATTATCAAAAAAATTGAGATCATTTAATTATTTTTCTATCAGTGATGTGTATTTTAAACAAAAAACACACTTTTAAACTAAAAACACTCACTTTGAGTCATAACAAGAACACCATGTGTCGAATTGAAGTGAGGTTTATTTATACACATTTAAAATGAAATATGAATGATCTTATTGATATAATAAGAAAATATTATCGTGGATTATTAGTGTTTAGTGTGAGATTCATGTTTTTTACTAAAATATCAATTTTAAACTGAACAAAGACACTTTTTGTGATATCGAGCACATCATGTGTAAAATTGACATAAGTTTGATTCCAACATGTTAAAAATTACTTATTAATCATTTAACTAAATTATCAATAAAATATAAATCATTTATTAGTTTTGATAATTGGATTCTTATTTCAAACAAAAATTTCATTTTTAAATAAAAAAATATGATATTTTTATCATACCATGAACTATGTGTGTTGAATGGTTTTGTGGTTGATTTCTATATGTAAAAAATGATTTATGGATAATTTTATAAAATTATAAATAATATATGGTCTTGTTTTTTTGGTTTTGATTATAAGACACTTTTTTTAACAAAAATATAATATTTAAATTAAAACCTACAATTTCAGTCAAACACTATACATTTTATGTCAAATTGATTTGTGGTTGATTTCAATAAATGACATATTATCTTCATATCACTGATATAAGGTATCAATAAAATCCATTTATTTTTTATTGGTTTTTAGATTGTGTTTCTTACTTTAAACTATAATGTAAATTTAAATTAGAAACATGGAATTTCATTCATATCAAGAGCATCATGTGTTGAATTAAAATGTGGTTCATTTATGCACATCACATAAAAGTTTTGGATTATTTTTCTAAATTATCAAGACAATATTAATTGGTTATTTTGTATTTGACTAAATCAATCAAGAAGGGAGTAGGCATATATGTATACAAGTACCCAAATATGTTTAGAAAAAAATATATAAAATTAATGTTATCTATTCTATTAGTAAAACATAAGTTTTTATTAAAATAATTTTATTAGAAAATCATGGACCCCAAATGGAATTCATTGCATCACTATTGAACATAAAAAAAGTCAAATAGAGAACCAAAATGTCCCAAGAGAGGATAAAAGTAGTACCTCAAAACATCATCCTTAATGAATTTTTCATCAATATTTTATTTTTTTCTCAAATATTTCTACAATGTAATGGGGAAAAGGTCTCCATGAATCTTTTTGGGTCCTTCTCAAAGTATAATATCATTTCCCCTTTAGAAACACAACTCATGATAACTAATTGTTTCCCCTTCAAAATTCAATGTCTGTTTCCATGGAAATTATTTTAGGTTTTAAGAAGGATCTTGAACGTTGTATGAAGGTCATTTTTTATATTTAAAGGAATAAAATTATTATAGAAAAATTAATATAATATCAAAACGTCATTATCTATATGAAAATTAACTGAATAATTAATGGATAAAATTTATAATAAAATTAACTAAAAATTATAAAATAAAAGGAAGAAAAATTAACTATGTACATAGTAAGAAACCAACTATTCTTGATGTTTGAAAACATTTTAACATTGTGTATTCTTCCCAATAATTTCTAAACAAATAAACTTATTGTATTGAATACATGGATTGTCAGCGATCTTTTTAGTTTGAGAAAAATATAAATAAATAAAAAACTTATAAATAATTTAAATGATATTTTAGTTATCATTGGAAATGAATCTATGAGGAATCTAGTTTTTTGATGGAATATGATATTTTTCATAAATTTAAAAACATAATAACTTATAATGTTTGTGTCCTAGAACATAATTTATGGTACTTGATTACATGTTTTTCATTATTAATAAATATTTCTTATCTCATCATGATTGTTCTTTTTTATGACATTTGTATGTGATAATGACCTAAGAATATATGTCACACAAGAAGATTAATTTTTTTCACACAATGATGAGAACTAAGAGGTTATAAAGTGTAATTCTTGAATATATGTTCTATATCCAGATTATATCATTTTATATAAAAAACATTATATAGGCTATTAGGGTTTGAGAGTCATAAGACATTAAGGCACCCTCTCAGGCTCTATTCCATTGGTAATTTTTAGTGCATTATATTATGATAACAGACTCACCAACAAAAATCCATCTTTTCAAGTTTCTATATATTTCCCAATCTATGGAAATTTGTATTGATTCATAGACATTAAAATTATCATTAATGGATATCATGAATCAGGTAATTTTATGTATTGATGAAAATCATGATGACATATGCCCACAATGAGGTATGATGTGTTGGGTGTTTCATGTGTGATATTTCATTAATGGATAATGCAGGAAAGTATTTATGCATGATGTCCCGTGATGGAAGTTGATATCTTAGGGCCTTTTAATGGAATAGAACTACCTAGATAAATCCATGGTCATGGCGTTCAGAAATGATTTCATTTACAAACATTTGAATCTAAAGATTCGAGAACATAGGTTTATAGAACTGGTGTGAAACCTTCTTGATTGGAGATATTGTGAGAATTGGATTATACTACATGACAAGAATTCATAGGAGGTTGAATGTCATTGTGATATTAACTTCTTTCTCTATGGGAGACTTATCATGTTTCTATATTTTAACCATGATATTTACGTGTTTATAGCTAATTTTACTCAAAAAGAGTCCTAAAGGGTCACACTCTGAGTGTATATACAATCTCGTTTAAATTAATGTATTGAATTTAATAGGTTATACAAAATAATATTTATTTAGGTTTCATTTTTCACCAATATTTAATTACAAGTTATTAAAAATAATATGTTAGTTAAATGATAATCATAAAGGTTTTTGAATTGTTCAATGAATATAATATTTATTATATTTATAAATAAATAATTTTGTGATATTCATTAAATAAATAGTAATCTCTCCTAGTTTGGAAAATAATGAGGGGGAAAAGAGGACCGATCTTATTGGTTCGATTGAAAATGGTATGAATAATGTGTGTGTGTCTATATATATATATACTTACATTGTTTCTAATTTCAGGTGAATAATACTAATATTTATTTTATTATTTTGGGGCATGGGTTCTATAATTAATTATGTAGTTTTGAAAGGTATTAGGTGAATATTTCTGGCCCTAAACCTTCCATAAGAATTATCTAATTATATCACTTTCAATAATTAGTATTATCCTATACAATAGATATATCAAGGAGATATCTTAAGCCCAAGATATATAAAGATATCTATTGTTCTCTTAGAGTATTTATCATTAAATTCATCAAGACAAAAATCAAAAGTTATTCCTCCTTCATAAATAATTTTTTTATGATCAACCAAAAATAATGAAAGTGATTAGCATTGGCCATTCTGGAACCTGAAAATTCTATGGTGTCATCCATAGATTAAAGTGCCTATGTGGATAACTACTAGAGGGATTATTCACTTGAATCATATAATAAAATGATGTTATTATAGTATCTATTCAGCCATATCATTAATGAAGAGGTAATTACGTGTTAAGTTAATTTTATATTTTCTCTTAAATTAATTATAAATTACATGTGAAGATATTCCTTCTTCTTGTTTTATAATTTTAATAGTCAAGTAATATTTTATTTAAATCCATTGCTAATGTCATTATATGTTATTTAAAATAATAATTTTCATAAATTAATACTAAATGATGAGTTGGTCATGCTAAATAGGTTCTTTTATTGTGCTTGGATACTAAAAGTTGTGTAAGAGAGGCCATATGTTTAATTTATCATTATTAATTATTCTTTTATTTTATGCATTTGTTTAAGATTTCCATAAATTTAGGTAAATTCATTCATAATATTTAAGAATCAGCATCTATTCCCTTTCTTCATTCGTGCTAACATAACTAGAATACAGTTAATATTAAAATGAATTAAAAACTGGGAACACTATCTAGAGGTACCAGAGGTTTTGGTCAGACAACATAAGACTACATGATGTGTACTAACTAACTACATGACATGCGAATATTTATCTCATTTATATCTCATGATAAAATTAGATCGGTCCAACGTAATTTGATTTAAGATCCATTAAAAATATATTGGTCTATAGATCCAGATAGGCTGGAACATGGTTTGAAGAACTAAATATCATGTAACAATTTTATGTAATGTGTAATCCTTAGTTTCTCATAGTTGAGAATGCAATGGTCCTAGCATTCCATGTATTGGATAGCTGACAAATGGACTTAAAAAACCATGAAACTACTAGGACACATTCCCTATAAGATAGATAACATATTATGTACCTATAACTTTTATGTGATGGGAAACACTCACATTACCTTGGTTTGTGTTACAGAAATAGGCATAAGATAATACATGTTGTGTAACAAATTATAAAACTTATTGTATTCTATAGTCAGTATGCACAAATTTATGTGGAGAGAATAATTAAATATATAATTAAATTTATTCACATGTGTTCCATGTTCCATTTATTTGATAGTACATGAAATGTCATAAAAATTTATTAATCTACATAAAATTAATTTATGTGATAAATTTTTGGATGAGAAACATTTATTCAAAGTAAACATTTTTAATTCATTAAATTTAAAAGAAATAAAATATTTTTATTAGTTATGGATGATGGTGAGTTAATTATTCTTGGAATAAATTTAGAAAAATTGAATTAATTGGAATAATTAGTGGAATTTTATCTTAATTAATGAATAAATCAAAGTAATTATTAACATGATTTAAAATTTATACTTGTTTCATGTTGTGTGGATGATTATGATATTATACAAGAACTATGTATGTGGTCAGTTTCTTTGAATTTATTATGATTAAATTAAAATTTATGTCTTGGAATTTATCTCATCCCCTTTATTATGTAAGTGTCTACATGTCTCAAATTTCTTTTATATAAAACCCCATTTATCCATTTGATTAAATTTCGTCACGTGCATGTGTGTAAAACCATATCTAAGGATATATCACTCTGTAAAGAGGAGGTTGTCCAATTCCTAGATTTGAGGAGAAACTAATTAGGGTGATTCAAAGGAGAAATGATAGTATGTTTCAACATGAACCAATCTATAGTTCAAGGTGATTTTCTCTAGGTTAGAGGTTTATTTTATCTCCTAGTAGATAAACTATCCATTAGATAATCTCATGATCATTCCACTTGTATTTTACTTTTGTTAGTTTATTTGGTAATTTATAGTGTCCTTTTATATTATGAGATAACATAATAAAATAATTAACAATCATGCAAGATGGAATAAAACAAAACTAGATTACGCATTAATATTATTAGATGTGTTTAATCACTTATGTAAATTACACTTAATGATAATAAGGAATGTAATAAGATAAAAATGTGATTTTACACATAAAGATAAAATCTATCAACTAAAATTTTATGCGATATATCCTTCCACTAATTGAGATATAATGAACCTCATAGTTCAAAGTGCTTCTCCAACCCATGTTTGTTTGCTTTCAATTATCATGTAACTTTTATATTAATGTTTTGAGTTGACATAAATTGTTTTAAATCCATATTTGAATACCCAAGAAGTACATAGTGTAACTGAGATACAAATACTGAGGAAATATTTAACCAGTATTTCAGGATTGGTGAGCCCACTCAATGGATTTGGGAACTACAAGAGTTAATTTATCTGGAAGGTTATTATAACACCCCATGACTTTACGGTATGTTTCTCCTTGAATAATGCAATAGCTTGTGTTGTAGGCATTTTGGATTTTTAGCACACCACGACCAATCAAAATAGCTGTTATGAACAGTAATTCCCACTTTTATAAATTTTATAAATTTTAGTTTTCCAAATGGAATTCATTTTTGGATTTTAAATATAAAAATTATCTTACGGTGAATTTTTTGAATTTTTCTAAAAACATTCAATATTTTATGAATAGTGAAAAACAATGCGTAATTTTTTAAAAAAAATTATTTAAAAAATTATTTATTTTATTTAAATTTATTTTATGTAAAAATATAAACATAATACCTATATATGTTCAATGTAATTCATTAGAGTCATCTTATAATAATATTATATATATAAAATTTTATTGAATTTTATTAACATCTTTTACCCACCTTCTATGAACATTAGAAAATTTGCATAAAATATAATTTTACTGCTTCTAAGAAATGAATTTCAAAACTCATAGAGACTTAGTTGACAACATTATGTAAAATTTGGTTTAATAGGATGAAAAAAAATTGGTTGAATGGTAACTTTTGATGTCTATTTACCACGGTTAAAAGTAAATATGGTAATTAAAGGTAAAATGAAATTATAATTACCATAAAACATGCCCTAATTATATTGGATAAGTGTACTTAGACCAAAATAAACCTTAGGAATAAAATATGATCCTTTTTGTTCACTTGGATAGCATTAGGACTCTTATTATTATTTTATTTAATGAATAGTTAAAAGTGTTAAATTAAAATTTTAATAACTAAAATATTATTAATATAGGGCTATACATAATATAAATTAGACTATAAAAATTCATTATAAAAATAAAATTATTTCCTAAATATTATTATTTTATTTATAATTTTTATACATTAAATAATTAAATTTATTTATGACACAAAAATGATGCAGTAATTACCTTATTATTGAATGTTTAAAGTAATTGATATTATAAATATTAAAATAATTGTCACTTGAGACTTTTTATGTATTCCAAGAATTTTATATGTTAATATGACATGTTAGGGTTGGTTGAATAAATTTTTTTTGGAATGATAAATTTTTTATGACATTAAAAAAAATACTAAATTGTGTCAAAATTGACATAAATGAGTTTCTAAAACAATTACTATTTTATTAATTGATATGATATTACCAAAAAAATATGGTTTCTCCATAGGACTTATATATGGTTAGATATATCCATAATGAACAAATTTCGGTTCTCTTACATTTTTATATTATATTTATTAGGAAATTATTATAATAATACCAGAATACATGGTAAAAGTTAAACTATTATCTAAGAATTATATCAAAAAGATATGGTTAATATTGTGAAATAAACCTATCTAAAACCAATTGGTTGAGAGTTTTTTAACCCATGCCCACCTTATCCTCATAATAAATCCTTTTGGAGACATTATATTCTGAATATGATTGTATAATAAATTAATATTTCAATCTTTTCCTAAAGTGACTCTCACCTCTCTTAAAAAGGGTACTTCCCCTTCTCTCAAAATCACAACACCAAATCCATTTGGCTCGGAAAATACCTTCTTAAATATACTCCCAACTACCCTCACTTCAACTTAGGTTCCTTACAATGATCATAAATCCAACCTAAGTAGTCCTTTTGATCAAATCAAAAGGAAGCACTCGAAGAAGAGGTAATAATTTCATCACCTCTTTAAAAGTTCTTTTCTACATCCACTTCCTCTTTCTTTCTTGTTTCCATAAAAAAAAATCCAATACATTATACATAATATGAATTTATTATAAATATGTTACAACCATTTTCATTATTCTATCCATCCTATGAATGTCAAAGTCACCATGCGTGGGTGCGTACGGCTTACCTTCTCCATGTCGTGGTGTAGTTTGTTATTCAACACTTCAATATTTGTATGGGTATAATATATTGTATAATTGGTGTAGATAATAATTATAACATGTTAATTATTATTTATATATGATATATCATCCAATTAAATACGATTTCTCCATCAATATAATGATATTGTCGATCGTGCGTAAGTACAGATTACCATCACCATGAACGCATTGAGATCCATTCCCCATCGTAACCATTCAAGAATAATATTTATTTTATGATTAACAATAATTATTATGAACATAATTTCATTATGGATATGAATAGAATACATTATATCCATAACAAACATGTCTTACATAACAAAACATATAAAGTAAAATGAAACAGTTAACTCCTAAAACAATGATACTACTAAAATATTATTAAAAAATGTATATTAGAAGATCATATATATCATATTTATGTATGTGGTTCTTGTATAATTTAATAATTATTATTTAAAAATTATACAAGAGGTTAAAATACCCTAGACCAAGTAAAATTACAAGGTAAGGGTTAATTTTACAATCCCATCATTATCTGTGGTTGTTTATAAGTGTGTATCTACTGGGACCTCTTTATCATCCACATCTGTGTTTCTTAAAAGTGTATTTCAAAATGTTATTAATATTTCCTAGACTATGGGTTATAGTCATTTAAACCCTTGTTTAAATTTTTATAAAAATTTTATAATGTGCTCTTTTAGTCATTTTCCAAACAAGGTCCTTTACGACCGTTTTGACAAAATTAAGGAAAGAATGTTTATTAACGTTGACAGAGGGTGAGGTTGTTTTCTGCCATTATAAAACATTTTAAGCTTCCCTTACAATCATATAATAATATTTTAAAAAAAAATTCTTTTATAATTGCATAACTTTAAAATGATTTCAAAATAGAATGAGATATTTATCTCAAACGGATTTCATTTCATCTATGTCAACATCCTTTGATGGATTTTACACTTGTTTGAAGTTGATTTATTATGATACAATTTCCCATACTGTATCGACGATTTTGTGATATTTTTTACTATGTATGTGTCATTTTTATAACATTCATTATTTATGGTTAAATTATTAACATTTCTTATGCTAGTTTTAATATGAATGTTTATGTTATATTTAAACCTTTTAATATGAGAAATGCATTGGACATAGTATGTGACGAGTAGATCCCACTATAGCTCCTCGATGCATCTGTGGGTCTCATGAGAACAATTAGTTTATTGGAATAATTCCATGATAATATCTTATTTTTAGTCTTGTCATGAGGCCTTGACTATGTGGATATGATGTCTGGCATTATGCATTCTATAATTATGAAATTTTCTATTGATATTACATGTGATTATTCAACTAGTATAATATCCATTGAATAAGTAAATGGAATTATTTGATTTATCTTTTCCATAATATTCTAAATATTAATTTTAAAAGGCTTTTGTTTTAGTCTTATACATTTCCTTAAATGTTCATTTTTATGTATGAAAGTTACCACAATATTATTATCCTTACTGAGCACCTGATGTCACCCCTTTCTATGTTTCATTTTTTCCAGGATGTGAAGAAGTTTATTACAATTAACATGCAGGGATAGGCTAAGGGATATGAGTGTGTTCAATGGTGACACAATTTTTTTGTTTTTTATTCTTTCATGATGTAATTTAAAACTTATGTATGTATCTAGTACTACCAAGGATACTAAATTTATTGGCCTTTCAGGACGTGATTCCTTGTATTGTGCCAATGATATGTAAAAACACATTGAAACTGGGTAACTAGGGTAGAAGCATTAGATTTGTTATCATAGGATGTTTATTACAAAACTGGGAAGCTATGTTTTGAAAAACACTAATTAGAAAAAATTACCCTAAGATAGAATTTTAGGATTTGTATATAATAACTTCTTAAAATTTTGGTAATGTAGAGATTTTTTGTATTATCGAAGAAATAAATCCATGTCTACATATGAATAGGTAGAGGTGGCCCTGGAACAGATATACCTATGATTTAAAACTTTGAAAAGGAGGTTTGGACTTAACTCAGGGTATCCTGGTACACGACAATAGACATGAAGGATTTATGAGTAAATGTTTTCTCAAATAAAACATTTTTTATGATTACATATTATATGCATAAACTATTCAATTTATGTTAGGTATTTTACTATTTTGGAATAATATATTGTGAATTATAAACTAATCTAGGGAATGCCATTGTTTCGAAATGGCACCTAGATTAAGGAATAGAAACTGTATCAATGCACGTAATCCATGTAGGGATTTCCCTCATACTCAAGATAATTATAGTGGAGTAGGTGATGCCACCGTTGCTGATAAACTTATAAAAATGATGGGGAAACTCACTCAGGGTATGAATAATAACCTTACCCGTATGAAGCACCCTGATAAACAACATGGAGGATAAATGTTAGAATTCATCATGAGGAAACAACCACCAAAATTCAATTCGACTACAAATCCATTTTTAGCTGATCAATTGATATGTTCCTTAGAAAAAATATTTTTTTCTTTGGGGAGTTGCAAAAGAGAAAAAAAATTCATTGTAGTTTTTCACCGCACGGTAGATGCAGATCAATTGTGATCATTAATTCAAAACACAAAGGAGGATGAAGAAGTATCAATTATGGAATGGAGGGAGTTTAAAGAACTTTTCTTAGAAAAATAATTTCCTAGTGTACATTGAGAAGATATGGAAAGACAATTTCTGAGTCTGAGGAAAAAGGAGGATGAGAATTTCCCAAATTATGAGGCAAAAATTATAAGGTTTTCAAGGCATGCAATACATTATATACATACCCAAGGATTAATATTTATTGGTTCATTTATGGGTTAAAACTATTTCTCTATTGAGAATTAGTCTCACAATCCTTCTCATCGTACGAAGATTTTGTCTCATGTGCTTTCAAGAAAAAAAATCTTTATTTCTTATGACTTTAAATCAAAGTAAGAGAAGAAGAGATATGTTGAATACTCTAGAAATGGAAATAAGTAGAAGAAGTAAAATGTTCAATTTCTATCCTGTAGTATATGTGGGAATAAATACCCTGGTACTTGCCTGAAGCTAATGGGAGTCTGTTACAAGTGTGCTGAAAAAGGCCACTAAGCTCATGATTGCAAAGGAATGAAGGAGGTTGTCAATTTTGAATGCTACAATTTTATTGAAATGGGGAATTATGAAAATTAATGTCCTAAGAGCCCAATATACTTTCCTCTAAAAAGGATAATGGAGGAAGACCGAGCTTATGTGGTCACTACTGCTGAGGCTAATGCTCTGAATGATGTTGTGGTTGGTAATTTAGTGGTTTCCTAAAATTTAGACAATTCTTTATTTGATTCTTGATCATTGAAATTGTTTCATATATTCCCAGTATGCTAAGAAAATTAGATATTTCCAATTTGATTTAACATGGATGTTGTTAGTAAAAACTTCTATTAGAGGTATCATTGCAATAATGTTTTTTGAATCAGTCCCCATTCGGGAATATAAATGTTCTTTATCTACTAATCACATCATCATACCCATAAATGAATTTGATATAATCCTTGGTATATATTGGATTTCAGACCATGGTGTGAAAATTTATTTTAAGAAGAAATAGGTTACAATTTTCGATGATGATAAGGGGAACCTTTTCTTTAGAGCATTAAAATGTCCATCTAATTCTCATCTATATCCACCCCTAACAGGTCTGCTAAATTTAATTATTATGGAGGAAGATAGATAAATATCTATGGGTGAGGAAAAGAATGTTCAAATTTAGGACATACCTGTTATTCAAGAATATGTTGATTTCTTTCTGGAAGATTTACCTGTACATCCACTAGAATGTGAAATTTAGTTTTCTATTGATTTAATTCCTTGTTCAAGACCCATATAGAATACCATTGTAGAATGGCCACTATGGAATTAGTGGTAGTAATGAAAAAACTAGAGTAATTGAGTAATAAAATATTTATTCACCCTATTATTTCTCCATGGGGATCCCCTATTCTTTTTGTTAAGTAGAAAGATTAATCTATGAGGTTGTGCATTGACTACAGGGAGATCAATGCTATAACAATAAAGGAAAAGTATCCCCTAACTCGCATTGATGATTTATTTGACCAACTTCATGGAGCTCAATATTGTTCAAATATTGAACATAGATCTGGATATCTTCAGTTGTGTGTGAAGAAGGAAGAAATTATGAATACAACATTTCAAACCAAGTACGGGCATTACAAGTTTACTATAATGCCTTTTGGATAGACTAATGCACCATTTGACATCATAGATCTGATGAATAGAGTTTTCAAGTGATATATTGATGACATTGTAGTGTTATTTATTGATAATATCTTATTATACTAAAAAACCTATGAAGATCATGAAAATCACTTGCTCTCTATTCTAAAAACCCTAAGAAGAAATTAATTATATGGGAAGTTTAGTAAGTGTGAATTCTTGTTTCAAAAAAAAATTCTTGGCCATATTGTCTCTAAGGAAATAATCTCTATTAATCCATCAAATACCAAGGCAATCCAAGAATGGCCAGCATTGAAAAGTATAACTAAGGTACATAATTTTATTTTGTTAGAATGTTATTATTTTCATTTCATCTTTAATTTTTTCCAATTGAAAAACCCATTAACCAAGCCTACACATAAAGGGGTTAAATATTTTTGTACAAAATAGTGTGAAGAATTTTTTGAATAAATGAAGTGTAGATTATTCATGCTCTTATCTTTTCTCTACCATCAGGGAATGATGGGATTGTTATTTATAGTGATTCATCAAAGAAAGGGCTTGGTTGTGTCCTTATTAAGAATGATTGAGTTATTTCCAATGAAGCACGACAACTAAAAATTCATGAACAAAAATATCCCACTCATGATATTGAGTTTGTTGCTATAATCATTTCTTTAGAGATATGGAGACACTATCTCTATAGAGAAAAATGTGAGATATATACCGATCACAAGAGTTTGAATTATATTTTCTCAAAGAACTCAACATGTGGAAAATATGATGTCTTGAACTACTCAAAGATTATTATTTCACTATACACTACCACCCAGGGAAGGAAAATAAGGTGGAAGATGTTTTGAGCATAAAGGATCCTTGAGTTATGACGAATGTGAGAGTTGAAAGGGATACTATGTTCATGGAACTACTAAATATGGATATGGGAATAATTCAGGAAGGTGAAATATTGATATTTTTTTTAATGGCTTCCAATCCATCTATACTACAAGGGATAAAAAGTTCTCAGACTGATGATCAGAGGTTTCGAAAGAAAATTAAATCTGTGAATGATGGGAGATTGATCGAATTCATATATGAAGATTGAATTTTGAAATTTGGGAAGATACATTGTGTTCCTGATACAACTGATCTAAAAAGTAAGATACATTGTGTTCCATTTGGATGATGCTCATCAACATAAATTCTCAATACACCCTCATAGCTCTAAAATGTATATAGATTTGAAGGAATATTTTTGGTGGGACAACATGAAGATGGAGATTGCTGACTATGTGTCAAGATGTATGGTTTGTTAATAGGTTAAGGCTGGAAGAAAATAACCTAGAGGATTCATGCAATTTTTTCACATACATGAGTGGAAATGAGATGATATTACGATGGACTTTGTCAGGGGGCTACCAAAGACTCACAGAAGGAATGACGCATTATGGTTCATTGTTGATTGTCTTACCAATTCATTACATTTTCTTGATATTAGAGTAGATTTATCACTTGAACGTTTCGTAAGACTATATATTAAAGAAGTTGTAAGACTTAATGGTGTACCCATTACTATTGTTTCTTATTGTGATACCCATTTTACATCATGATTCTAAAAAATACTTTAGAAATCCTGGGATACTGAACTTCATTTGAGCACTTCCCACCACCCCCAAATTTATGGACAATCAGAATGGTCTATTCAAACCTTATATGACATGTTTATATCTTACTCACATTAATTTCATGGTATGTGGGATCAGTATTTACCATGGGTAGAATTTTCCTATAACAATATCTTCCATTAAATTATTCATATGGCACCATATGAAGTTTTATTTAGAAAGAGATATCACACACAAATATTTTGGGATGTTATTGGTGAAAGAAAACTCGTAGGCCAAGAACGTTTTCTGTTAAAAATGGAAAAGGTTAAGATTATCCAAAACTATATCAAAGCATCTCAATGTAGTAAAAAGATCTAGGCCGATAACTGAGGAAAGATTTGGAATTTCCAGTAGAAAATCATCTTTTCTTAAAGGTATGTCCATGGAAGGGTGTTTTACAATTTGGTAAGAATGGTAAATTGAGTCCTAGGTATATCGGACCTTTTGAAATTAGATAATGAATTGGATTTGTAGATTACCATTTGGAAATATGACCAAGTCTCTTCAAAGTTCCTGATGTGTTCCATGTATCACTATTGAGAAAATACATGCCTGTCCCAACGCATGTACTCTCCAATGATGAAATAGAACTGGAACCCGATATGTCTTATTGTGAAGAGCCTGTCATGATTCATGATACCGGATAACAATTATTGAGAAACCAGATGACTCATCTGGGAAAGGTTTTATGGAGAAACCCTAAGATGGAAGAGGAAATGTGGGAACTCAAGGAACTTATGATGAACAACCACTCGAATCATTTTATGTAGTAATAATCTATAAATTTCTATGATGAAATTATTTTATGGAGGGTAGAATGTAACACCCCTAGCATCCACGGTACGTTTCTCTTTGAATAATGCAATAGCTTGCACTGTAGGCAACTTGGAGTTTCAGCACACCACAATCAATCATACTCGCTATTATGAATAGTAATTGTAAAGACCTGTAAATTTCAAGGAATTTTTTTTTCATAATTTTCTTTGGAATTTTACAAGAGCGCAGTTTTTGACAGCACCTGATTCCGGGGCCCGGTGTGCCCGGAATCATTTTCCGAAGTTTGGCTCGGGTACGTTCAGTGAACGGACGAGCGGGTTTTTCTAACTTTTGAACCGCTGCCCGGAATCGAATTCTGAGGGCACCGATGAAATCGCAGCGCTGGTATTAGCTTAGAAATGCCTCTTCCGGAGTTGCGTTTGCTCGGGTGTGGTTTTTAATTTTCGGGCTTAAAGTTAAGAAATAAAATAATTTTGCGACAACTTTATTTTATTTCACTTAAGCCACTTGGAAGCCACTTGAAGCCACTTGTTGACGGCTTGAACTGAGTTGAATCGAATAGGATGCTATCCAGAAATATCCTACCCCCTTGGTAGGATATTTGTGAGGTGGGGCCCGCATGAGCCCCGCCGTTTCTTTCCGCTAAGAAACGCACCCGCGAAAACCCGTCTTAATGAAAGTCAACTGACGCGTTTCTTAAAATATTAACAGACCATTTAATTAAGCGGTTTATTTCGTGAATTAAATGGGCTGTTTCTTTCGTGAATTAAACGGGCTGTTTCTTTCGTTGAATTAATTCAACGAATTGATTAGTCGTTTCTTAACCAGTTTTCAAATTCGTTGGCGTAATAATAAAATAAGTCCAACGCACGACCTCTGGTTATTTGCGCATTGAGAAGATTTGAGAGGACCCTTGTATCTTCTTCTCCCTCGCGAAGAACGCGAAGAACGCCGAACCCGGAAATCGACGACGCTTCCGTCCGAGACGTTCTTCCCCGCTCCGATCTCCGGTCACCAACCGTTTGAGGTGAGTGATTTCGGATTTCCTCTCAAGGTTCTTTTGGTTTTAAACGAAACACAGATTTAAATATTAATAATTTAAATCTATTGTTCTTGGTCCGTTGAGCTCGCCGACTCAACGCCGGATTCTGTGATGACGCGACGCCTCCCCGCGACCACGCGACGATCCCTCTCTTCTGCGACGAGCTTTTCTGCGAAGATTGCATGCGCGCGACGATCAACGAGGTAGGGTTTTATTTATGGGAATTACCCCTTTTTATTATTCCCGTCAATGTTCTTTAATGAAATTGAAGAACCGATTTGTGAAAAATTTTAATCTTATTAAAATTGTTGTTTCCTGTGTGGAATAAAATTCTTCCGGTTGTTTATCTCTAACGCGGAGGGTGCGGGCCAAACGAACACGGCCCGACGACCCTCCGTCGTTCTTCTTTTTTTGTGCGGATTTGACGGGCGATGACGGAACATGCCAAAACGGATGTTTGATGATCCCGTAGTGAAGAACGGGTCCCAGGAGGAGAAATGGCGCAGACGGGAAGAGAATGGGACCACCGGAACGATCCTGGTGGCCCGCGGAACTTGCCGGCGGCGCGGGTCGCCGGCGCGGCGGCGCCGGCAGCCGGGAGCGGCGGCGCCCCGGCACGCCGCCGGACAGGCCGCCGTGACTCAGCGCAGCGGCGACGGCACCCGCTGACCCGCAGCCGCGCGGGTCTGGTGCCCTCGGACGTGGCTGAAGCCGCGTCCCGACTCAGCGCGGCCCCACGCGGGGGGCCGCGGCCCCACCTGGCCGTGGGGGCGGCGCCCCGCGTGCCTCGGCCGTTCGGCCGTTCGGCCGAACCGGACTAGTCCGGTCCGACCGGCCGGGCCGCGCCTTGGCCGGACCAGACCGGGTCGGACCGGTCCGGGTCGACCCGATTCAGGTCGACCCGGTTCGGCCGACTCCAGGGGCGGTCGGGCCGGGTCGTCCCGGGCCCGTACCCCCCATCTTCGGACGGACTTCGTTCAAATGGTCGTATCTTGAGATACGGGCCTCCAAATGACCCACTGTTAGCGGCAACACGATCCTTGGATCGAGACGGTCATTTCGGTATATCGCACTCAAGGTTTCGGAATACTTTGAGTTCGGCCGGGTTGGTTCGTACACGAAACCAACCGGGCCTTCGGAGCGGAAACGATCATATCTTGAGTCACGGACGTCCGATTGACGTGTCGTCGGCTTTTTTGAGTCCCTATTAGTGAGACGGATCTTTTGGCATACTCCGCCCGAGGTTTGGATGCAGGTGGAGTACGGTCGGGTTGGTTTTGCCTTAAAAACCAACCGGGCCCCTAGAACGAAAATGTCAATAACTCTCAGACCGGGCGTCCGATTGACGCGCTGTCTGCGAATCTGAGTTCCTGTTGACGATACGGAACTTTTGGATACATCAACTTCGTACTTTGTGTCAGTTGAAATATCGGCCTCTTGGCTCGTGGAGCGGACCCTCCCGAACGAGCTTGCTGTGTGCGGGAACCCTAGGGCTGGCTGCGACTGCTACTTCGACAGCAACGACCGTGCGGAGATCCTCAGTGGACTGCGGCGACGACTGTGCAGAGATCCTCCGTGGACTCCGACGACGACCGTGCAGAGATCCTCAGTGGACTGCGGCGACGACTGTGCAGAGATCCTCTGTGGACTCCGACGACGACCGTGCAGAGATCCTCAGTGGACTGCGGCGATGACTGTGCAGAGATCCTCCGTGGACTCCGATGACGACCGTGCAGAGATCCTCAGTTGACTGCGGCGAGGACTGTGCAGAGATCCTCAGTGGACTGCGACGACTACTGCACTTAGCGATCCTATGTGGATCAGTGCTACAGGTCCTGCACGGGCCCGGTCCTGTGTGGGCCCGATCCTGTGTGGGTCCGATCCTGTGTGGGTCAGCGCTCAGTGGTTCTGTGTGAGCCAGCGCCTACAGGTCCTGCGTGGGCCCGGTCCTGTGTGGGCCCGATCCTGTGTGGGTCCGATCCTGTGTGGGTCATTGCGGGGGTTAGTTACCTATCGATCCTTCGTGGGTCCGACGACTTAGATGGATCAGTGATCATCTTTATCGTCATCCGAATAAGTATACCTGTGTGAGCTGAATCTTGTGTTTACTCTCCTTTGTGGATTGTGTTGAGCTATCCTGTGTGGATTTACTGTTTACTCTCCTTTGTGGGCTGTGTTGTGCTATCCTGTGTGGGTTTACGTTTTTCTTTCCTGTGTGGACTGGGTTGTGCTTGGGCTCGGACGTTGGAGCCGAACGGGGAATTGAAGACTTAGGTATATGTATGGGCATATACCTAAGCCGTGTCAGATGTTACTTCGTGATTGTACCTTTCCTTTGTGGATTATCCTTTGTGGATTTTGGGAGACCTTCGGGGGTCTCGGGGTCCCTACTGAGTAGCTTATACTCACCCCTGCACGGGCTATGCCCGCACTACGTTGTGTTGGTTGCAGACGACGGACATCGCTGACCGTGGTGGAGGCGTGCGGAGCAGGACAGTACCTGGAGGTGGACCACTGGGTGGGACGTACTCGGAGCGGTTAGGTGGACCGAGGAGCTATGGAGGCTATCTGTACCCACCCTTCAGGTGGGACTTCCAGAGGACGGCTCGACGCTGCATTTTTCCCTTTTCAGTTGCTGTTTTTCCTTTCAGTTGTACTTTACTGTTGGGCTTGTATTTCCGGCCCCTTTTACTTTCATCACAGCTTGTACAGTTTTTACTTAGTGTTTACTTTTCCGCTTGCTTACTCTGTGGTGCTTATTTACTTTTCAAAGGCAATGCCTTCCCTTTTTGTTGGGATTTACGCCTTGGTGCTAGTCGCCAGCCCCTGGCCTATGGAAGGCGGGCTTTGGGTAGTCACGGCATGGGCTCCGAGGGCGGGTCGTGACAAATTGGTATCAGAGGCGGTCGGTTCTACCGCAGACTCTGATCTTTCTTCTGTGTGAAGCAATAGTGTTTAACGTATTGAGTGTGGTTATCAGTCTAGGGAGTCCAGTGTTGGTGCGGCGGCCGACGTATCTATACACCAGGACCCTGACTTCTGATTTCCGACTTAATGCACGAAAACATTGATTGCATGTGTGTTTCAAGTTTTCTCTGTGATTACTTGTGTCAGCTCACCAGGTATACTGTTCTGACCATGGCATACTTGTTTCCTTTTCAGGATGGCATGACGACAGCAGCCAGCTAGGGTTCCTAGAGTAGAGCGCGACGACAGCCCGCCGAGCGACGAGGCCTCGGTACAGGGCCCGTTGACAGCAGAGGCACCGGCGGTACCTTTACCCGCCGAGCCCCCGATGCTTCCAGCACTGGCAGCTGACGACGTACGACGCCTCAGAGCTCTGCACGAGTTCCAGCGCCAGCGACCACCCAGGTTCCATGGGGATTCGGACCCCCAGGCAGCCGAGGACTGGCTGGAGGCGGTCGTCCGAGTTTTCAGGCTAGTGAGGACACCAGCAGACCTCATGGTGATCCTCGCAGCGAGCCTACTGCACGCAGCAGCAGGGCGATGGTGGATCCTGATGCTCCAGGTACACGATGAGGCCTCCCTCATCTAGACGGACTTCGAGAGCCTCTTCTGCTAAGAGTTCGTCCCGGCCACCCTCCGTGTGGTGCGCATCCCGGAGCTTCTTCAGCTGCGGCAGGGCAGCTTGACGGTCACCCAGTACGCGGCGAGGTTCACCGACCTTTCTCTCTACTCGACAGACATGGTACGGGACCCCTTCTTCCGGGCCCGGACCTTCAAGCAGGGATTGAGACATGAGATCAGGGCATCGCTGATCTCCCTCAGCATCCCGACCCAGGAAGGAGTACTGGAGCGAGCCCTCCTGATCGAGAGCTTCCTGGATGAGTCCACAACGAGACCTACCGCAGGGCGGCAGATAGCGGAGTCTTCGGCAGCGGGTAGCCGACGGATGACTCAGGGATCCAGGCGGACCAGACCTTTCGGCAGACGACCTCAGGACACTGGCTCAGCAGTGCATGTCACTCAGCGCGGAGCCAGTCTTCTGAGAGGCAGGCAGTGCTACGAGTGAGGCGGGCAGGGCCACATGGCTCGTGACTGCCCGACCCGTCGTACCGAGGGGCAGCAGACGGTGGAGGGACCACCCAGGCAAAGGCAGAGGGTCGACTGTGGCGGTCCGCAGGGAGGAGGCGGACGAGGCAGAAGATCTGGCCGAGCAGCAGGTGGTGGGCGACGTTTTGAGGCTCTGCCACCACCACCACCAGGAGGCCCGCCCCGACCACAGGGAGCAGGCGGGCAGAGACAGGCACAGCTCCAGGCAGTGGAGGCCTATGACCACGGCGTGCCAGAGATGATTCGAGGTACTATCTGTGTCTATTCCACCCTTGCTGCAGTTCTGATAGACACAGGAGCGAGTCACTCTTTCATAGCCACTACCCTTGTTCGGAGCTCGGAGATTCTAACGGAGTCGTTGGCTCGATCCTTACGGCTAGAGACTCCTACGGGAGTAGACTCGATGATTACGCACTGGTGCCGGCAGTGTGAGCTTACTCTAGGAGGCGAGAGCTTCGGCTTGGATCTTCTTGTAGCGGCGTCGAGGCCTTACGACGTCATCTTGGGCATGGATTGGTTATCTATGGTCCATGCTCAGATTGACTGCATTAGGCGCAAGGTGCGATGTGTTCGCACCGACAGGAGCAGGTTCACCTTCACCGGCGAGAAATGAGCCTTAGCAGCACAGGATGGACTCACGCAGAGGAGAGGTCATCCCATCACTCATCAGTTGGATAGCCTCATCCTAGGAGTAGTTGACGTGCGAAGTCCCAGTTTTCCTGCAGTGGTGGATCAGTACGCGGACGTCTTTCCCGACGACGTTCCAAGGATAACTCCTCGCAGAAAGGTAGACTTTTATATTGATCTGTACCCCGGAACAGCCCCGATATCCACTCCAGCATATCGGATGTCCCCCGCTGAGCTTCGAGAGCTGCGGGTATAGTTGGAGGACTTGCAGGGCAAGGGGTTCATCCGACCCAGTGTTTCACCCTAGGCTTCTCCGATTTTGTTCGCCAAGAAGGCGGACGGGAGCTTGCGACTGTGTGTCGATTATCGTCGCCTGAACCAGGTGACAGTGAGGAACAAGTATCCGCTACCCAGGATTGATGACCTCTTCGATCAGCTCAAGGGATCACGGTGGTTCTCGAAGATAGACCTTAGGTCAGGCTATCATCAGCTCAGAGTTCGAGACGAGGATGTGCAGAATACGGCCTTCAGGTGTCGGTATGGCCACTATGAGTTCTTGGTTATGCCTTTCGGCGTAACCAACGCTCCAGCAGTGTTCATGAGCCTCATGAACAGGATATTCCAGCCATACCTCGATCGATTTGTCGTATTCTTCATCGACAACATCTTGGTGTACTCGACCACCGAGGAGGAGCACGCCTACCACTTGCGTGTTGTACTAGACACACTCCGAGAGCACCAGCTTTATGGCAAGCTCTGGAAGTGCCTGTTATGGTTACGTGAGGTCCACTTCTTGGGGCATGTCATTTCTGAGGCGGGATTTGTAGTGGATCCCGCGAAGATCGAGGCAGTGCTAGCTTGGGAGCCACCCAAGAGCGTGACAGAGGTGAGGAGTTTCTTGGGCCTAGCCGGATACTATCGGAGATTTGTGCCGGACTTCTCTAGAGTTGCGGCCCCACTCTCAGTGTTGACGAAGAAGGGGAAACCCTTCGTGTGGTCATAAAGATGTCAGCAGAGCTTCCAGGAGCTGAGGAAGAGGTTGACCAGCGCACCTATCTTGAGGTTTCCTGAGGAGGGAGTTGGATACGTAGTCTACTGCGATGCATCAGGGACCGGACTCGGGTGTGTCCTGATGTAGGAGCGGGCTGTGATTTCCTACGGATCACATCAGTTGAGGCCGCATGAGCAGAACTATGCTACCCATGACTTGGAGTTAGCAGCAGTGGTCTTCACCCTGAAGACATGGTTGCACTATCTGATGGGCGAGCGCCTCATTGTCTTTTCTGACCACCAGAGTCTCAGGTACATCTTCTCTTAGAAGGACCTGAACCTGAGCCAGCGGCGATGGCTCGAGTTCCTCCAGGACTATGACTTTGAGATAGTCTATACTCCTAGGAAGGGGAACGTGGTAGCTGATGCCCTCAGCAGGAGGTCGGGCATCCAGCTACTTGAGGAGGCGATAGAGTAGCTAACCGCCTTGTAGATATCCTTCGTGGATAGAGACGGGGCAGCCTTCCTTCAGTCTCTCACAGTCTCTCCTCCACTTCTACAGCGGGTCAGAGAGGCACAGCGTGGGGACGCTGACTGTGAGACACGGCGTGCACAGATATCCTCGGGACAGGCACCTGATGGTTTCTCCCTTGGAGCAGAGCACGACGTCCTTTTCAGAGGACGTACCTTGGTACTAGTCGCTTTACGAGAGGAGGTGCTGAGAGAGTTTCACACTTCTCCTTTGCGGTACATCCTGGAGTGGCGAAGATGTACCAGGATCTCAGGCGACAGCTCTGGTGGCCGGGCATGAAGAAGGTTGTGGCAGAGTTCGTTTCACGGTGCCTCACCTTCCAGCAGGTGAAGGCAGAGCATCAGGTACCAGCAGGCTTGGTACAGCCCTTGGAGGTCCCGGAGTGGAAGTGGGACGGGATATCTATGGACTTCGTGACTGGACTTCCACGCACTTCCAGAGGTCACGACTCCATTTGGGTGATTGTTGACCGACTCACCAAGTCGGCACACTTCTTACCCATCCGAGAGCATGGCTCAGTGGAGAGCTTGGGGCGTCTCTACGTTCAAGAGATTATACGACTTCACGGTGTGCCATAGACTATCGTCTCCGATCGGGTCGCTCGCTTTACTTCCCGGCTTTGGAAGGGGTTGCAGGAGGCGTTCGGGACGCGGCTACGTCTGAGCACCGCCTTTCACCCTCAGACGGATGGTCAGACGGAGAGGACCATTCAGACTCTCGAGGACATGCTCCGCGAATGTGTCCTCAACTTTGGTCGCAGCTGGGAGGACCACCTACCTTTGGTGGAGTTCGCGTACAACAACAGCTACCACTCCACCATCGGGATGGCACCCTACGAGGCATTGTACGGCAGGCCTTGCAGATCTCCTTTGTGCTGGACAGACCCTGGGGAGTCAGCACTTGTGGGACCAGAGATGGTCCGGGCCACGACAGAGAAGGTCTAGGTCATCCAGGAGCAGATGAGGACAGCTCAGTGCCAGCAGAAGTCATATGCTGACAGGAGGAGGAGGCCACTAGAGTTCGAGGATGGCGACCACGTCTTCTTGCGGGTCTCACCTCGATGTGGATTGAGGAGATTTGGCCGAGGCCGCAAGTTGTCTCTACGCTTCATCAGACCCTTCCAGGTCTTTAGCAGGATTGGCGAGGTGGCTTATCGCCTGGCTCTACCACCTCAGTTGCACCGGGTGCATGACGTCTTCCATGTATCCCAGCTGAGGAGATACGTGCATGACCCGACGCACATCATTGACTATGGGGAGCTAGACGTGGATGATGGGGAGACTTTTGTGGAGGTCCCAGTGGAGATAGAGGATCGACAAGAGCGGGTCCTATGTGGGAAATCGATTCCTATTGTGCGCATCAGATGGCAGCACGGGAACCTCCAGGAGAGCACTTATGAGCGGGAGGCTCAGATGCGTGCTCAGTACCCACATTTGTTTCCCTAGTTTATGATGTATCTTTACGGGGACGTAAAGTCCTGAGGTGGGAGTAATGTAAAGACCCTTAAATTTCAAGGAAATTTTTTTTTTCTTAATTTTATTTGGAATTTTACAAGAGCACAGTTTCTGACGGCACCTGATTCCGAGGCCCGGTGTGCCCGGAATCATTTTCCGAAGTTTGGATTGGGTACGTTCAGTGAACGGATGAGCGGGTTTTTCTAACTTTTGAACCAGTGCCCGGAATCGAATTCTGAGGGCACCAATGAAATCGCAGTGCCGGTATTCGCTTAGAAACGCCTCTTCCGGAGTTGCGTTTGCTCGGGTGTGGTTATTAATTTTTGGGCTTAAAGTTAAGAAATAAAATAATTTTGAGACAACTTTATTTTATTTCACTTAAGCCACTTGGAAGCCTCTTGAAGCCACTTGTTGACGGCTTGAACTGAGTTGAACCGGATAGGATGCTATCCAGAAATATCCTACCCCCTTGGTAGGATATTTGTGAGGTGGGACCCACACGAGCCCCGCCGTTTCTTTCCGCTAAGAAACGCACCCGCGAAAACCCGTCTTAATGAAAGTCAACTGACGTGTTTCTTAAAATATTAACAGACCATTTAATTGAGCGGTTTATTTCGTGAATTAAATGGGCTGTTTCTTTCGTGAATTAAACGGGTTGTTTCTTTCGTTGAATTAATTCAACGAATTGATTAGTCGTTTCTTAACCAGTTTTCAAATTCGTTGGCGTAATAATAAAATAAGGCCAATGCACGACTTCTGGTTATTTGCGCGTTGAGAAGATTTGAGAGGACCCTTGTATCTTCTTCTCCCTCGCGAAGAACGCGAAGAACGCGAAGAATGCGAAGAACGCCGAACCCGGAAATCGACGACGCTTCCGCCCGAGACGTTCTTCCCTGCTCCGATCTCCGGTCACCAACCGTTTGAGGTGAGTGATTTCGGATTTCCTCTCAAGGTTCTTTTGGTTTTAAACGAAACACAAATTTAAATATTAATAATTTAAATCTGTTGTTCTTGGTCTGTTGAGCTCGCCGACTCAACGCCGGATTCCGCAACGACGCGACGCCTCCCCGCGATGACGCGACGATCCCTCTCTTCCGCGACGAGCTTTTCCGTGAAGAACGCCCGCGCGCGACGATCAATGAGGTAGGGATTTATTTACGGGAATTACCCCTTTTTATTATTCCCGTCAATGTTCTTTATAGAAATTTAAGAACCGATTTGTGAACAATTTTAATCTTATTAAAATTGTTGTTTCCTGTGTGGAATAAAATTCTCCCGGTTGTTTATCTCTAAAGCGGAGGGTGCGGGCCAAACGAACACGGTCCGACGACCCTCCGTCGTTCTTCTTTTTTTGTGCGGATTTGACGGGTGATGACGGAACGTTCCGCAACATATGTTTGACGATCCCACAGTGAATAACGGGTCCCGGGAGGAGCAATGGCGCAGACGGGAAGAGAATCGGACCACCGGAACGATCCCGGTGGCCCGCGGAACTCGCCAGCGGCGCGGGTCGTCGGCGCGGGTCGTCGGCGCGGCGGCGCCGGTAGCAGGGAGCGGCGGCGCCCCGGCGCGCCGCCGGACAGGCCGCCGCGACTCAGCGCAGCGGCGGCGGCACCCACGGACCCGCGGCCGCGCGGGTCCGGTGCCCTCGGACGCGGCTGAAGCCGCGTCCCGACTCAGCGCGGCCCCACGCGGGTGGCCGCGGCACCACCTGGCCGTGGGGGCGGCGCCCCGCGTGCCTCGGCCGTTCGGCCATTCGGCCGAACCGGACCAGGCCAGTCCGACCGGCCGGGCTGCACCTTGGCCGGACCGGATCGGGTCAAACCGGGTTGGGTCGAACCGGTTCAGGTCAACCCGGTTCGGCCGACTCCTGGGGGGGGTCGGCCCGGGCCCATACCCCCTGTCTTCGGACGAACTTCATTAAAATGGACGTATCTTGAGCTACGGGCCTCTAAACGACCCACCGTCAGCGGAAACGCAATCCTTGGATCGAGACGGTCGTTTCGGTATATCGCACTCATGGTTTCGGAATACATTGAGTTTGGCCGGGTTGGTTTGTACATGAAACCAACCGGGCCTTCAGAGCGGAAACGCTCATATCTTGAGCCACGGACGTCCGATTGACGTTCCATCGGCTTTGTTGAGTCCCTCTTAGTGAGACGGATCTTTTGGCATACTCCGCTCGAGGTTTGGATGCAGATAGAGTACGGTCGGGTTGGTTTTGCCTTAAAAACCAACCGGGCCCCTCGAACGAAAATGCCAATAACTCTCAGACCGGCCGTCCGATTGACGCGCCGTCTGCGACTCTGAGTTCCTGTTGACGATACGGAACTTTTTGATACATCAACTTCGTACTTTGTGTCAGTTGAAGTATCAGCCTCTCGGCTCGTGGAGCGAACCCTCCCGAACGAGCTTGCTGTGTGCAGGAACCCTAGGGTTGGCTGCGACTGCTACTTCGACAGCAACGACCGTGCGAAGATCCTCAGTGGACTGCGGCGACGACTGTGCAGAGATCCTCCATGGACTCCGACGACGACCGTGCAGAGATCCTCAGTGGACTGCGGCGAAGACTGTGCAGAGATCCTCCGTGGACTCCGACGACGACCGTGGAGAGATCCTCAGTGGACTGCGGTGACGACTGTGCAGAGATCCTCCGTGGACTCCGACGACGACCGTGCAGAGATCCTCAGTGGACTGCGGCGACGACTGTGCAGAGATCCTCAGTGGACTGCGATGACTACTGCACTTAGCGATCCTACGAGGATCAGTGCTACAGGTCCTGTGTGGGCCCGGTCCTGTGTGGGCCCGATCCTGTGTGGGTCCGATCCAGTGTGGGTCAGCGCTCAGCGGTTCTGTGTGAGCCAGCGCCTACAGGTCCTGCGTGGGCCCGATCCTATGTGGGCCCGATCCTGTGTGGGTCCGATCCTGTGTGGGTCATTGCGGGGGTTAGTTACCTATCGATCCTTCGTGGGTCCGACGACTTAGATGGATGATTGATCATCTTTATCGTCATCCGAAGAAGTATACCTGTGTGAGCTGAATCTTGTGTTTACTCTCCTTTGTGGATTGTGTTGAGCTATCCTGTGTGGATTTACTGTTTACTCTCCTTTGTGGACTGTGTTGTGCTATCCTGTGTGGGTTTACGTTTTGCTTTCCTGTGTGGACTGGGTTGTGCTTGGGCTCGGACGTTGGAGCCGAACGGGGAATTGAAGACTTAGGTATATGTATGGGCATATACTAAGCCGGGTCAAATGTTACTTCGTGATTGTACCTTTCCTTTGTGGATTATCCTTTGTGGATTTTGGGAGACCTTATGGGGTCTCGGGGTCCCTACTGAGTAGCTTATACTCACCCCTGCACGGGCTATGCCCGCACTACGTTGTGTTGGTTGCAGATGAAGGACAGCGCTGACCGTGGTGGAGGCGTGCGGAGCAGGACAGTACCTGGAGGTGGACCACTGGGCGGGACGTACTCAGAGCGGTCAGGTGGACCGAGGAGCTGTGGAGGCTATCTGTACCCACCCTTCAGGTGGGACTCCCAGAGGACGGCTCGACGCTGCAGTTTTCCCTTTTCAGTTGTTGTTTTTCCTTTCAGTTGTACTTTACTGTTGGGCTTGTATTTCTGGCCCCTTTTACTTTCATCACAGCTTGTACAGTTTTTACTTAGTGTTTACTTTTCTGCTTGCTTACTCTGTGGTGCTTGTTATTTTTCAAAGGCAATGCCTTCCCTTTTTGTTGGGATTTACGCCTTGGTGCTAGTCGCCAGCCCCTGGCCTATGGAAGGCGGGCTTGGGGTAGTCACGGCACGGGCCCCGAGGGCGGGTCGTGACAGTAATACTAACTTTTTGATATTTTATAAGTTTTATTTTTCAAAATTGACTTCTTTTTTGGATTTGGAATATCAAAATTAGCTTAGGATGAATTTTTGGTATTTTTCAGAAAACATTCAATTTTTTATGAATAGTGAAAAACAATGAGCTGATGTATACAATCGACTATTTATTTAAATAACGAGTTATTTTATTTAAATTTAATTAAGGTAAAAATAGATAAATAATACCTATATATGTTCAATGTAATTCATTGGATCCATTTTATAATAAGATTAGATATATAAAATATTATTGAATTTTTTTAATGGCTTTTACCCACCTTCTAGGAACATTAATAAATTTGCATAAAACATAATTTTACCAATTTTGTGAATTGAATTTCAAAAATCAAAGGGACATTCTTAATATCACTAAGTAAAATTTTCTTTTATAGGATGAAAATATTTTTTTGGTGAATGGTAACTTTTGAATTTTATTTACTACGGCTAAGTGTAAATAGGTTAATTAAAGGTAAAAAAGATATTATAATTACCCTAACACATGTCATAATTCTAATTAATATGTTTTTTCAACCAAAATAAATCTTTGGAATAAAATATGATCCTTTTAGTCCTCTTATATTAGATTAAGACATTTATTATTATTTTATTTAGAGAATAGTTAAAAGTGTTAAATTCAAATTATAATAACTAAAACATATTTAATATAGGGTAATACATAAGATAAATTAGATTATAAATATTAATTAGAAAGATAAAAATATTTCCAAAATATTTTTATTTTATTTATAATTATTATACTTCAAATAATTAAATTTATTTATGACACAATGATGACGTAGTAATTACCATATTATTGAAAGATTAAAATAATTGATATTACAAATATTAAAATAATTTTAAATTGAGACATTTTATGTAGTACGTGAATTTTATAATTTAATATGACATGATGGGATTTATTAAATAATTTTTTTTAGAAATTATAAAGTTTTTATGACTTTCACAAAAACCAAATACTAAATAGTGTCAAAATAGGCATAAATGAGTTTTTAAAACAAATAATATATTATTAATTGATATAATATTCTGTAAAATGTAAGGTTTGGAGAAAGGACTTTTATATGGTTAGATATATCAATAATGAACCTCTTTGTGTTCTCTGTTCTTTTAATAGTATGTTTATTAACCATTTAATATAATAATACAAGAATACATGGTAAAAGTTAAACTATATAACTAAGAATTAAATATAAAAGATAAGGTTAATATGGTGACCTAAACCTGTCTAAAACCACTTTGTTTGAGATTTTTTGACCTAGCCCCACCATATACTCTAAATAAATCATTTATGTTCCATTATAAACCGAATATGATTGTATAAAAAATTAATATTTTAAGCTTTTCTAAAAGTGATCATCACCTCTCTTATAAAAGGGTACATCCCCTTCTCTAAATATCACACCTCCAAAGCCATTTGGATCAGCCAATCCAAGTTAAAATATCCTACCAACTACCCTAAAATCATCCTATATTCCTTACATTGATCAAAAATACATCCTATGTAGCCCTTTTAATCAAATTCAAATGAAGCACCTGAAGAAGAGATAATAATTTCATCACCTCTTTCAAAGTTCATTTCTTCTTCCACATCCTCTTTCTTTGTTTTTTCCATACCAAAATATTACCTACAATACCATATATATACTATTATTTTATTATAAATATGTTACAACCATATTCATTATTCAATCCATCCTATTAATGACAAAGTCACCATACATGCATATGTATGGCTTACCATCTCCACATCATGGTGTAGTTTGTTATTCAACGCTTCATTATTTAGATGGGTATAATAATGAGTATAATTGACGTAAATAATAAATATAACATTTTCATGATTTTCTATATATTATATAATATCCAATTATATATTATTTCACCATTAATAAAATTATATTTTTGCTCGTGCGTACATACGGATTCTCATCTCCACGGACGCGATGAGATTCATTCCCAATCGTAACCATTCAAGAATAATATTCATTTTACGATTTAATAAAATGATTAAGAACTTAATATCATTATGAATATAAATAAAATACATCGTATCCATAAAAAACATGACTTTCATAACAAAACATATAAATAAAAATGAATCAGTTAACCCCTGAAATAATGATACTACTGGATATTATTAATAAATCAAAACTAGAAGATCAAATATGATATCATATTTATGTATGTGGTTCTTCTATGATTTAATAACAATTATTTATCTATTATATATGAGGTTAACGTACCATAGATCATTGAAAAGTACAACGTAAGGGTTAATTCTACAATTTCTTCATTATTCTGGGTTGTTTATATGTGAGTATTTACTAGGACCTCTTAATCATCCACATTTGTGTTTCTTAAAAATGTATTTTCAAAAAAAATTACGATTTCCTAGAATATGGTTTAAAGTCATTTATACCCTTTTTTACTTTTTATAAAAAATTTATAAAGTAATATTTCTGTGATTTTCCAAACAATGTCTTTTTATGACCTTTTCAACAAAATTAAGAAAAGTATGTTTTTCTATAACATATAAGACAGGTGTGGATATTTTCCACCATTTTAACACCTTTTAAGCTTCCCTTACAAGATTATAAGAATATTTTTAAAATTATTGTTTTCTTTTATAATTACATTAATTTTAAATGATTTCAAAATAGAAAGAGATATTTCTCTCAAACAGTTTTGATTTCATCTATGTCAACATCTTTTGATGGATTTTACACTTTTTTGAAGTTGATTTATTATGATAAAATTTTCCTTATTTTATTGAAGGTTTTGTGATATGTTTGACTATGGATGAGTTATTTTTATACCATTCATGGTTTATGGTTAAAGTGTTAACAATTAGTATGATAGTTTTAATATGAATATTTATGTTATGTTTCATCCTTTTCAGATGATGAATGCATTGGACAAAGTATGTGATAGGAGGAGCCCACTAAATCTCATTGATGAATCTATATGTCTCATGAGACAAACAAGTGTCTTGGCACAAGGCTTTGAAAAAATCTTATTTGTAGTCTTGTCATGAGACCATGACTATGTGTTTATGATATCTGGAATTATGAATTCCATCGTTATGAAATTGTATATTGATATTACATGTGATTATTAGACTTGTAGAATATCCATTTGAATAATTAAATGGCATTATTTTATTTATCTTTTCCATATTATACTGAAGTTTAATTTTAAAAGGTTTTTTTAGTCTTATACATTGCCTTAATTGTTAATTCTTATTTATGAATGTTTTCTCTATATTTTTATCCTTACTGAGCACATGATATCACCCCTTTCTTTGTATTATTTTTTCTAGGATGCGAAGAATTATATTATGATTAACCTGCAGGGATAGGCTAACGGATATGAGGGTGTTCAAATGGGACACAATGTCATTTTTTTCATTACTTCATGTTGTAACGTAAAACTTATGTATGTATCTAGTAATTCTAAGGAAACTAAACTGATCGATATTTTGGTACATGATTCATTGTATTATGCCAATGTTATGTAATAATGTACCAACTATGGGTAACTTGGGGCGGGGGGTTATAGTTATGCCTACCAAAAACCTTTTAAATTACCTATAAGAACCATGTATAGATTATAAGATGGATGTTATGGATCATTTCCACTATAATATCTAAGAATATTTATATTCATAAAATAATGGTATTGTATATAATGTTTCAAAAATAATATAGAAATATTAATGGAATTTAGTCTTTTTTTATAATCATGGAATTACTAAGTATCTTCTATGAATTTTTAGTAATGGAAAACAAATTGATTTGAAAAAAATAACTATGATACTTACTGGAGAATTATAACCTCCGTACTAGTATTAATTTACAAAAAAAAGGTATAATAACTCTTATGTGTTATACTACACCATGCATGGAAATATTAAATTTTGAAAACCCCACTTCAAGAGTTTATTACAAAAGTGGCAGGGGAGGAAGAAGTATCTCTCTATTTGAATAATGTGGATGGTTTAATAGATATTCAATGATAAGTTCCATACTCCATTCCCAATGAGATTATAAATAAATATCAGTATATCAATGTGTATAGGATCATTTCTCACCTTCGATATCTCTATCAAGAGAAAGCATTATTAATTAAATATGAAAATAACAATGAACTATTCACATGAAATAATAGACAGTTATTACTCTATGGGACACATATATTCAAGATTATTTGATACAAAGAACACTTAGAATTATTTGTATTTAATATACCTATTGAGTCCCATATAAATCCCATTATGTCCTCACTACCAAAATTATTCTCTAGTTTTGTTGTAAATTATAATAAGATAAATAGTGAGAAGACACTTTTGGAGAATATTACTCTTATTCACCAACTTGATAAATACTTGGGGCCTGGAAACCCAAAAATCCTTATGGTGAAATATAATATGAGGAACAAGGTAAATTGATTTTATAATTTTTCTAAGTATATGGATCCATAGAACCATCCATCTAATAATAATAATATCTAGATGAAAGAAAAGCAATTAAATGTGGTATATTTTGCATGTAAAAAAAACCACTGTAAGAGGAACTAAAACCAAATGAATAAGTAAATGTATGCTTAATGTTCATTTTTTATAAAATTTATTGTTTTAATATCTATAAGTTGGGTATTAGATGTTTCATATGATTGTAAAATTTGTATCTAAATACAGGAACCAAGTAGATTTTGGAAGGATTCCAGAAACTACATGGATCTATGGTCTACCAATGGAGTGAGGTTGGATGTTATACATATTGGAAAATACCATATCACATTTTCCAACATGACTTATTTTTGTTTTAATAATTTGTATTATGTTCCTAATTCTATCAGGAATAAAAAATGTGATTCCTGTTTAGGAATGTGTGGATTTAATTTCAAATTTGGAAATAACAATTGGTAATTTTATAAAGATAATATATGTTTTCGTATGGTATAGTTAAATAAAAATATTTATGTATTTATTATAAAAACCATAAAATTTAAATTATTAATGAAACAAATATGTGTGACTCATATAACACCAAGTTATGGTATCATCGTCTTTATTAGAACTCATATCTTTAATACACCTTAATTAATGATTTATTACATAATGATACACATAATATAATCGCATTAGATTGTCATACATATTTTATTTCAGAAATTGGATTCTTAAAATGATAAATTTAAGTAAGAATACAACAACATTATTTAAATATCTCATAACATTCCCTTAGACTCTTTATCTTCTAAAATAGCATAGGAAAACCAGGGGATATAAAGATGAAATGGGTGAGCTATAAATCCAAGTTAGGGAATAATCAAAGAATAACATTATAAAAGAAATAAATGTTAGAAAATATGCATATCAAGGTAGAATAAAAATGGTTATAATCATAAACATGAATGTATAAGCATGATATAATATGATAACATCAAGTCAACATAGTAATGTGGAAAAAATATAACACATGGAATCGTAGGAATAAATCAAGGATAACCATAGATAAATCATAACATAATGTTCTTATTATAACAACTAATAAACCATATATGGTATCTAATGTGATAAAAATATTTCCTAATGCATTGTAGGGATAAATAATTATGGGTCCACCCATCATATTCATATCATGTACATGCATTTGTGTGCCACATAGATCATACAACATAAGGATGCATTTCAGCACATGAAATCCCACAATTAAGTATTTCGGGTTAAATACATGTATTAAATCAATCAATGGTGGTTATTTACATCAAAGAGAATACCCTTGTGTGGATTTGGGGTTGTTTATTCACTATAAAATGTCTGTAATGGATAAATTGAATGATAATTTAGACAATATAACAGGCCTAAATAAAGGTTCAATGGAGGGTTTAATGAGAGATTAATATGGCCTATAATAAATTTTTAATCATAATCACTTTAAAGAGATATATATAAACACCTTAGACCAAGAAAAATTTGAAATAAAAAGACTTGGCTAAAATAAAGAACCTAAAATAAAAATGAGGAGGTGAGGATCCTATACCTTTAAAGGTAACATCTAAAAACATGGGAGGTGCTTCTTAAGAGTTAATGAACACCTTGAGAAGAATCTAGAGAGGGAAAGGGAGGGGAGATTTTTTTGAGTGAGGTGGAGTGGGAAGATGGGTGGGTATTTATAGAAAAATAAATTTGATTTCTTTATGAATTTTAAAATGTAGGGTTTAGACTCTATATGATAAAATAATCAAACCCAAAAATATTAACCTTGTTTTTGCCCATGGATTCTACCAAATATGAGTGGTTTAAAGTATTTTATTAGTCTAGTAACTGAACCCATTTAAATAATACCATTATTGATGTGGAAGTGAGTCATGTTCATAAATAATTAATTTATAAACCATAAAATAAAATATTTTTTATGTAGGATTCATTAAGGATTTATAAAATTAATTAAATAACTTAAAAAAATTACATTATTTTAAAGAATAAATATATATTTGGTCTTGGATGATTTTTAAAGAATTTATTACATCACTTTAGGGCCATTATGATGTCGTAATATAGACCACATGTTTATACCATATTTAGTTTTTACCCAAAAATTAAAATGTCTCATAAAATTATAAAAAATTCAACATTGGATAGTTTCGATGTAATGATTTTAAAATTAATATTTATTTTACCAAGATATTTTTCTAAATTTGAAAATTTTTTCTTTTAAATAAAAATTATTCTTTATAGAAAAATACAATTTTTATGATATTGACCTCTTTTGGCCCTTGTGAAAATTACGTTGAACTTCATTAAAATATTTTTTATTTATATAATTATTATATAATAAGAATATTATATTAAAATATTATTTATTTTAAAAATTATTTTATTTATCAAAAGAGTTTCTTAATTGAAACTATATATTTTCTAAATATATAATTTGTATTTCCTTGTTCCAAAAAATAAATTTTATTAAACACATTAAAAATGATTTATTATGTAATAATAAAAAGGGATAAATATAATAAATTATATTATTAAAATGTGAAATATATATACTTATATTAAAGATTTTAAGATACATAAACTCTTATTACACCAGTTTATTCCCTAAAGTTATGGTGTCTGATGGTGGCACATTCTTAGGGTAGTTAGGTTAACATAGTTTGGGTCATGGTCTTAATAAGCTTGAAATTCACTTGTAAATGGTTTCACTCGAGCTTTAGTTTTTGAATATATGATTGTGATTTGCTAAGGTAAAATCCCAATGATACCATCTCCCTTGGAATCTCTGATATATAGGCTTCATAGGGTATTATCCTACCATTTGAGGCAAATTCTTATTCTATTTATGTCAATTTGGCTTTATCATAACCCTTAATATATATACTAATCTTATATATCACTATAAAATTTATATTAGAATGGTTAATATTATTAATGTTATTTTAAATCAAATGGGCTATATTATTCCAAAATAACCAAAGTAGTGATTTTATTTTCTATAATTATAAATCATTTCCTAAATCAAAAATATAATTTCATTTATAAAAGTTTGGGTTGTTAAGTATTCCCCCATTTAGAAAATTCACACTATAAATTTCATTTTTTACACTATAACATATGAGGATACTTTTGTTTCATAGCCTCTTAAAATTACCATGTTTTTTCCTCATACTTTTGATTCTAATATAGTACATTTACCGGGTGAGATATCTTGTTGGGAAAAAATCCCTCAAGGCATCATTGAAGTATTTTTGAGGTGATCGTGTTTGTTGACAATGTGAACATCTGTGTTGTGATTGTTGACAACGCAAACCATGACATAAAATTTGTTGAAAAAGAGGATTTCATAGTGGAATGTCGAGTTCAAGAGCTGTGTTCAATGATCTAGGTTTGATTCAAGAATGTCTACAAAGGAATGGATGATCTAGAGGAAGCATAAAAAGAACATATACAAGGTGGCGCCATTTTCCAGTGTTTGCCAAATTTTTGAGCCTGAAAATCGACAAATTAAGAAAATTGTTTTTGGAAATAGGACTTGTGCTCTTAGGTCTTGGAGAATAGGAAACTTATGCTCCATATGTTTTTAAAGATCAGATCATCAAAATATGGCAAAGGGATAAGGGTCGTGCAAATATTGGTGTGGTCGCGCAGGTGACTTGTGCGCCATGAAGAGACTTGTGCACTAGTGCGTTGGATGATTGAGAACTTGCGTGCTTGTTTTTTTCAAGATCAGAAGATCAAAATATGGCAAAGTAAAGAGGGTCACGCAGGTTTTTGGTTTGGTCACTCAAGTGAATTGCAGGAGAAGAGACCTGTGCGCCGAGACTTACGCGCCGAGGGTAGACTTGTGCGGCGTCATGCTGGGTGTTCAAAATGACTATAAATACTGGACCACACCTCTTCATTTCTCAACGGAGCTCAACACATTGAGAAATCAGAGCTCTCGTTGCGCAGGTGTGGTGGTCGCAAAAGTGGATGTATGTCGTGCAAGTGGGACTTGCACGCCAGATTTGAAGATGGGCGATTGTTGTTAGTTGCGTGCCAATATTGGTTTGGTCGTAAAGGGAAGTGAGTCGCGCAAGGGTGGAGTTGCAGAATCTAGTGTTGCGCAAGTGGTTGAGGAAGACCTGCACGATAGTTGTAACTTGCATGCTGATTCTTGCGTGATTGTTTAGACTTGCGATCCAAGTAAGGTTGATTCCCCGGCAGTGTTTTCATGCTGCGTGGAAGCTGGAAGTTTTCCCGATACCTTCAGTGCAAAGAGATATTCTTCTACGGGTGAAACTTGGACATCAACAGAGCATCTACATAATGTGGAAGATTCATTCCTTCATGAAAATGAAGAGACCTACAGGTCTATAAACTGTGAGTGGATTTCTTCCAGAGCAGTGAGCAAAGAAAGATAAAGAAGGTGATCCTCTCCACCGGTAGTGAGCTAGAGAGAGAGAAACAGGGAGTGACCCTTGGGAAAGCAGTGATATTACCCTAAAAATTATAAAGGCAGTGATCCTAGGCATAGAAGTGCTCTAGTCCAAACCTTGTAATCCACAACTAGTGAAGTTTAGTAGAATTTGGTATGACCGACAACCTGTCGGTGTATGCTCCTTAGACGTAGCCCTTAGTGGTGAACGAAGTAAAATTGTTGTGTCCTATGCTTGATTTACTTTCTGTTTATATTGTGAAACAGGAAAGAGAGAGAAGAGTGTTTTTCTTAATAGCGAGACAAGATCAGAACAAGATTTAATTTTAAATTAGTCATACCCTGATTCACCCCCCCCCCCTCAGGGTATTTAGCCTTGTGGACCTAACATATCTTGTTTCATAAAACTCTGTCTTTACTATATAATATCTTAACTGAATTCTCATCATATGAAAGATCACTCTCCAAGGGTACTATATCTAGATTCAATACATGTGAGGTGTTCTGTATATACTTTCATAAGAGGTATGCATGGAACTCATCATGTATATGGTAAAGGCTGGGTGTGAGTTCTAGTTAGAAGACCACAGCTCTGATGTGATCAAGGATCTCAAAAGGGTTTATGTATCATGGACTATATTTTCCCTTATTCTCAAGGCTCAATACTTTCTTACGTGGAGATATAAAAAGGAACAACTTATCTATAACCTTAAACTCTATGTATCTTCAATGATTATATGTAAATAATTTCTATCAACTTTTTTAATATTTCATATTACATTTAATGTTTTCAGCCTTCTATTTCATCTCCTATATTAGATGAGGGTTCATAATCTTTCTCAATCAAAAATCATCCCATCGTGTTGGATTCTGACACCTATTCCAATACTGAGACTCTTAATGTTCAATTTTAATTCTAAAATGGAAATTTTTATTATATGAGTACTCTAGTTGGGGAATTTTTTGATCCCAACATCATTGGAAATCCATTGAAGAAGATCTTAACATATCATCAAGAGTTTGGATGGTTCTATTAGACTGACCATCTGTCTGAGGAAGATAAATAGTACTAAAAATCAATATTGTATCCAACCCTTATTGAAGGCTTCCTCAAAACCTCGAGATAAACCCTAAATCATTATCAGATATAATGGATTTTGGTAATCCATGTATTCTTACCACTTTCCTTATAAATATATATTAGCGAGTTAGATAATATATAACTCTTCCTTTATAGAAATTAAATGTTCCATCATTATATAGAAATAAATAACACCTATATAGTGTTATTTACTTTAGATGTCCTAGGAAGTCCTAAAATAAATTCCATGTATTTGTTTTCCCATTTACATACTATTATTGGAAATGGTTGTATCATACCCTTAACGTTCTTCTAGTCATCCTAGACTTTTGACATACCAACCATCGAGATACAAATTGTATAATTTACCTCTTCATTTTAGCTCACAAAAATATTTACTTCATATCATTATACGTATTGGTGCTTCCGGGAGGAATAGAGAATGATGAGATATGCACACCATCCTGATGTTCCCTCTTTATCTCAGGTTTTGATGAAACATATATTTGGGGTCCCAACTATGTAACTCCATATTTAGAAAATCTAAATTCCCTAATATTATTTTCCTTTTTTGTAGCACCTCATTATATTTTTAGGCCTACTTGATCCTCTAAGGAATGTATGGTTGAGTAGTTGTTGAGAAAGTTAGGATGAAAATACTTTTCTTATCACCATGTTTATCCTTTGTACGTCTATAAATATTTTATTCCTTTCAATCCTCAACATGGATGGGGTTGTAGGATACATTCTTCTCAAAGATTCTGCCACTTTTTTTCCATCCCATTATGGTAATGGATTGAACAATTATGATCCTTGATTAGCACTAACCGTGTTCATTGGAAAATATTGATCTTATTATATTTGAATATATACATGAGGCATTTATTATCTTTATATTTGTCACACTTCTCTCTATAGAGATAATTTCACTAAATATTCAACATGAAGATTACTGTACCCAATTCTGGATCATGTGTTGGTTAGTTATTCTCATGAATATTTATTTAGTGGGAGGAATATCCTATCAATTTTTCATATTGAATGTGTATACAACCAAATTCTTTTTTTGGTACATCAATATAGATCAAAAACCATTCCTAGCTAGTGGGTAATGTGAGAACAGGTAAATTGATCAACCTATTCTTTAAATCATTAAATCCTTATTCTCATTAATCATTATAGAAACAATTCAACCTCATTCATTTTATCTTGGTTAGTGGTCTTGTAAATCATGATAAGATTCACACAAGTAAATGATAGTACCCATCTTATCCAATAAAACTATGAATCTCTATAACAAATTTTAGTCTAGAACATACTTCTATTTCCACTATTTTGTAAAGGATCCATATATATATCCTATTTCTTATGATAACATTCCTTATGGATGTTACATGCTCTATCTAAAACTACGATTTACTATAATTTGTATACATATTTTTCTTTTTCAAGGTCTTATGTATAGTATTCAAATTCTCCTCATGTTTCTCTTTTATTTTAGAGTAGATATAAATATAATCTATAATTACAAGCATAAGTTTATCATGGTAATCCTTAATGAATATATTCATTAATTTGATGAATATTTTTGGAGGATTAGTTATACCAAATAGATTCATTATAAAGGTATAGTTCCCATACCTTGTAAAAAGTGAAGTCTTGAAGATATCCTCTTTATTTACTATTACCTAATAACATATCGATCTATGATATACCATAGATATGTATTGGGATCCATGTAGATGATAAAACAAGTCATATATATATATGGTATAGGATACTTATTCTTTATAATGAACTTGTTGAGTTCATGATAATCAACACATAGGTGCATTGAACTATACTTTTTCTTAACAAAGATGATTGTTGCGCCCCATGGTGTAGAACATGGGAATATAAACCCTTTATCTATTTTCAATTTTAGTTTCTTATTTAGATCTTGAAACTCAATAGTGTTTATTCTATATGGATTCATAGATATTAGAAAACAATTTATTATAATGTTTATTGAGAACTCAACATCATGACTTAGAGGAATATTGGTAAATTCTTGGGGAAAACATTATTGTACTCCCTTAGAATAGGAATGTATCATGTATTTTATTTCATTTAGTCTCAATAATTTTATTAAGATACACTTTCTCGTAATAAAATAATATCCATGATTGAGATGATGATACAAAAAGAGAATCATCCCCCTCTTTTCACTTATATATAATCAGAGGTAAATTCATAATATAGATGGTTATTTCCTTAACTTAGCAATTTGTGTTATATGTATTTAATTAAATTCAATACACACTATTAAATTCATCAAATTACACTTAAGGAAGTTTCAAAAAAAAATTGGGAAGATTAGTCCAAAAATATGGACATGGGAGAAGATATATACATAGGTTGAAATAATTTCCCCATTTTTTAAAAAATAGATTAACATATTTATTTTGATGTGGTGTTTTAAAAGTTATAATAAACTTTGATGATATGAAATAATGTTTAGAACCATACTCACATTATTCATTTAAATCCCATAAATGGGTGATATGTCAACCTTACACATTTTTATTATAGTTTAACAATTTACATAATCAAAAATTAATTCAGGGTTGATAATTTTCAAAATATTAAACATATACAAGGTAAAATATGAACATTTCTCAAAAATGATACATTTTTTATAGCCTATGAATTTATAGGTTTTAATCTATGTTATCCATGTTCTATTTCCTAACTAAAAATTTCATCAATATGTTTTCCTTTTATAATTTTTCATACATATCTTGTTTATTTACTAAATAATATTCTCTAGAGTATTAAAATATGTGTGTTTTAAATCCTATTCATCATGCACTAGGTTATGATTGAGTCAAATATCAATGAGCCCTTTTGGGTTTATTACCCCCAGGTACAACTATGCCTAATAAACATCCACTTCTAGTATCCAAACATGAATTTTATTTATTATAAAAAACTTACTCTATACTTTACAATAATTTAGGTTTGTTTTCTTATGTTTAGTCTTATCCATAAGTATTTCACTAAATTTTTATGATCCAAATCCACAAAAATAACTGTACCTTTTTCAATTACCAACTATGATGACCCATATCGTTAATACACCTTAATTAATGATTTATTTCATAAATATGCACATAAATCAATCCCAAAATATTGTTATTCCTAGTTTATTTAGAAAATTACATAAACAAATCCATAAATTGAAATTGGGATATAGAGACATTATTTAAAAATATCATTACATGCCCTTAGATTCATTGATCTTCTAAAAATTCACAGGATAACCTGGGAACATACATAAGAAAGGGATGATCTATAAAATCATGTAAGGGAACTATAAAAGAATAATATAATTAATGTAATATAGGTTATAAAATTGGAATATCAAGGTGACATAAAATTGTCTGTATTCATAAACATGAACATTGAAGAATGATATAAGGTGATAACATCGTGAAAACCTAGGAATGTGGAAATAATATAAAACATGACATCATAACAATATGTCGAGGATAACATCTGAGGCATCCTAATATAGTGTTATTAGAATGACCTCCCATTCACCTTACATGTTAACTCATGACATAAAAAACATTAACCAATCCATTGTATGGTTATATAATTTTGGGTCCACCCATCACATTTATTTCATGTACATGAATTTGTGTTTCACATAGATCATACAACATATGGATGCCTTGTACAAATTTTAATCCCATGATTAAGAATTGTGGGTCAAATAAATGGTTTTCCCCATTCAGGGAACGATAGGTACATCTAACTGAATACCATTGATTACAAAGGGGGTTGGGAATTCACTAAAGAAATGTTTGGCAGGGCAAAATCATAGGATAATTTTTACATCATATTGAGTGAAAATAATGGTTAAAGGGAGTGTTTAATGGGAGTGAAATATGGCCAATAATTACTTGAAAATCATAATGATTTTAAATTAATGTATAAAAACATGAAAATTAGAAACCAAAAGGATTGGAATAATTATTTTCCTTGAAATATAGAGGATATAATATCTATCCTTGAGAGGGTGCTTATAAAAGCTTGGAAATATATTCTTAAGATCATGGGAACTCCTTGGTAGGGATTGAAAGAGGTAGGTGGGGAGGAACTTTATGACCATTGGGTTTTTATTGAATATGAACAAGAGAATTGATGGGTATTTAGAAAAAATATATATGGGAATTCTTCATTAATATCTAAACATAGGGTTTTCACTTGTTATGGTAAAATCATCAAAACCACAAATTTTACCAAGTTTATCCCCCTGGTTTATTTCAAAGAGGAGTGCATTTAATATTTTCTTTTGATAATAACCTAAATTCATAAAATAATATCATTAGTGATGTGAAAGTTATTCTTTTTCATAATAATTTTTTTCTAAACCTTAAAATATAATATAGGTTTGGGAAGATTCATAAGGTTTTATAAAATATATAAAATAAAATAAAAAAAATATGTTATGTTAAATTATAAATATATATTTGGTCATGCATTCATTTTACGACATTTATTACACCACGTTTTGTCCATTGTGATGATATTATATAGAATGTATATTTATAACGTATTTAATTTTTACCCAAAAATTTGATTATCTCGGAAAATTATGGAAAAAAATCACCATTGGATAACATTGATCTATTGATTTCAAAAATAATATATATTTAATCAAAATAATTTTATAAATATGATAATTTGCACTTTTATATAAAAATATTGATATACTGAAAAATATTAGTTATAATAATATTAACCACTTTCTTACCCTTGTAAAAATTACATTGGACTTCGTTAAATTATTTTATATTTAAATAAAAATTATATAATAAGGATATTTTATTAAAAAATTATTTTTTAAAAAATTATTTAATTTATCAAAAGTGTGTCTTAATTGAAACTATATATTTCCCAAAAATTCAATTTTTTATTTATATCAAAATCAATTTTTTATCAAACACATTATATAATCATTGATAATGTGATAATAAAAAGTAATATGTATAGTAATTATTTTTTAATCAAATATAATTCCAATATTCATATTACTAGTGTATAGATATAGAATCCCTTATTATTCCAACATACACCATAAGGGAATGGTGTGTGATAGTGGAACTTTATTAGGGGTGCTTGGCGAACATAATTTGGGACATGATCTTGATAAGATTAAACTTAACCCATAAATACTTTAAATCAAGATTTATTTTTTGAATCTCATCTTGGGAATGGTCATGGGTAAATCCCAATGATTCCATCTCTCTCAAGATCTCTAATAGATGGTATTTATAGGGTATGATCTTACTGGTTGAGGTCACCGCTTCTTCTGTATTTTTCAATAGTAATATTTCATAACTCTTAATATATATACTAATCTTAAATGTAATTTTGAAATGGTTATATTATGAATAGATATGATGATTAAGGTTTTTTTAAATACAATAGGCTATATCGGTCCAAAATAACTAAATTGTGCATGTGTTTTTTATAACTATAACGAATTCACTCAATTAAAAAAGGGATTTAATTTATAAAAAACTAGGCTATTATAGTCTTGGTCATGTAAACCAGAATAATTTGATAATGATATATCATGATTGTTGTTTATACACTTTCTATCTTAAACCATTTGAAATATGTCATAATTTTTTACAAGGTAATATGACCAAACATCAATTTGGTTTTCATGACTTGACCAACTATGGCCTGCCAGGAAGGTGGTAATCCAAGTGTGACACCCTGAGATTACCTCTAATATGAGAGGGGATAGAGACAACCATGGATTAGGATATAATAGAATTTGATTCATTGACTTAAGAACATGTATGCATGCACCAAACCAGCTGCATGCAATTGAGAAGATATATAATAAACTATTGGATATCTAGGGTGTAACCAATGAATGCAACAACCTCTTAGAAATAATAAAAGTATATAAACATAATATATGTGATAAAATGGGGAAAATAGATACCCAACAAAAAACAATGTCCCAACCTAAAGAAAACTATAAGAAGGGATACTAAAGATATATTGACTCTCAAACTCCAAGGATGACCACCAAACATTATCAGTGCCAAGATCTTCTATTCTCCAATAAATCCAAGACCACCAGAAACATCATCAATTGGACTGTCATATTTTTAATACAAAACACATGTAGAAAAATAACATATACGGTTGAGTATATACAACCCCAATATGAACCAAAAAAATAAAAAAAAAAGATCAATAGAAATAAAAATAATTAGCTAAACCCATAAATTGAGAGGGTCAAGAGGAACCCAATAGATATTCTCATAAAGAACCCCAAAAAAAGAGATAAATGGGATCTTCATCTCCAAATACATATTACAATTATGAGTCAAATTATATCTCTGAAGGTTCATCTCTAATTCACAACACCATGAAAAACCTCATAAGAATCTCAGTGGTGGGGTAAACTAATCACTATCACACTCCATAATAGAGTTCGTACCAACTCCCATGTAGGACCCTCTCCCAATCGAAGCTTAGTGAGAGGGAATTACCACATAATAGATAGAGAACATTTAACCTCGAAATTACTTTACAGTACTGAATGTACTTGTGTAAATAGTATTGGGGACCCACACCCTAGTGTAATAGGTGAGTATTGTCCCTGAAATATTTCTGGTCATCCAACCCAATCACTTCCATCAGTCAAGTGTCATTAAAGGAATCATCGTTATCATTACAATTTTTACTTATCTCTAATGGTAAAATGAATACTATTATTACATCATATGTGGAAAAATTCTCATAATAATCTATTCATAACCCCAAATATGAGTCCCAAAGAAAAACATACACAAGGTGGAATTCTCAAAGAAGGGTAAACAGCATGTACCTGGAATCATATGGCATGTGGCCTCACCTTGTCACTTGGTAATGTACCCTCCTATACATTTTTTTCTAGACATGTAGATGTATTCATTATGTACATTAATTAAATGGAATATAACTTCCCCTAGACACTTGGGTATCGCTTTTCCTACCCACGACCTGGATGTCCATTTGGATCTACCCAGCATGTACATGGAGTATACAACAGGTCTTGTTAATACCATCCCATTCACATATTCTATAGCCTATTCTCATGTATCATCTAGGTATGGTCTTGTTTTACCACACATCTATGTCCCAATTCATGGGGTGTCTTTCTATATACTTGGTCTCATGAGGAAGTCCCACTATAATGAGTGCACTTTGTGTATATGGTATATAGTCTAAAAAACAAATTCTACACCCAAATGGAATGAACACACAATGTGTATTCCTTAATCACAAGCTTTTTTATTATGATTTTTGGATAAAAAGTCCCTATGAACCTCCCAAAATCATTGTGTTTCCTAGATTAATAACAAATCAACAACTATGGGGTCCTTACCAGTTATAAATTGATTTAAAACCTTTAAAAAATACATATATGGGGATTGAACCTTAAAACTCAAATAAACCACCTACCTCATAGAGAAAACTCTAAAATTTTAGGCCTAAAATCATGCTTAGAAACTACTAGACCTTCATTGTTTCTTTATCGCTATAAAGGATGAAGTCTGTTTGTACCTTCTATCCACTTTCTCTTAGTTCCGTCACTATGAAATGGAGCAACTATCTCCCATTGTCCCACTATTTGTATGAATCCAAAATGGGAGGGGGTATTTAATTCATTTTAATTAATTAAATTACCCAAATTATTTAATTATGTATCATGCCTACCAATGGTCTCCTATCACTAAACTTTTTATGTCATCCAACATTATCTTACGCCTAGGGTAAACCACATTTACCAAAAACAACCATGGTCTCATATTTCCCATCTAAGGTCCCAAAAAATAAAAAAGACATTTATTTTAAAAATATGTGCATGAATGCATTAAAATGTATTAATATTTTTAATATATTAATGTTAGTGTTATGATTCCCACAAATAAATAAATTTCGAGGAAAATTCTAGGGATATATATTTAAATATTCAAAGGACTAAACTAGTGTCATTACATTCTACCCTCCTTTAAATATTTTCTCCATTAAAATCACAAGCCACATGAAGAGGTAGGGGTAAGGAGTTTGTACCTTACTCTATTATTCCTAGGAGATATACTACTTGCTCCCATGCTTCCAAATCACTCAAAACAAATTGATATTCTTCCCACATAGTATCCTCTCCTACTGATCCATGGTCACCATTGGGTACTCTGCAATGTTGGCTCTATCCTAAATTTCCAAATCACCCCAGTCAATAATGTGTGTTAGTTCATGCACTTATTACCTCAACTATGACACATGGAAGACATCATGAACTAAAATCAACTATAATGTTAAGTGAAACTGGTGATAAACCTCTAAAACCCTATAAAAATATGAAATATTCCAATAAACCTCCAGGATAGCTTTCTCCCACATACAAATAACTACAATCCTCATCATGGGGAGACTCTTAGGAAAACATGGTATAATTGATCTAACAATAAAGACATAAGATGTCAATCCATGTAAAATTTATATCTTCTCTGGGTTTTCCTCATACAATCATGGATCACATGAACCTTATTTGGTGTTCCTTACACTAGGTCTGGACTAACAAGAGATGTATCACCAATATCAATGCAGCATAAGGGTGACCTGTACAGTCTCTTATATAAGGGGGAAAAAGGTACCATGATGATAATGGATTTATAGTTATTATTATAAGAAAAACCCCAAAAAATAAATTTATCCAACAACCTATGTTTAAAGTCCAGCACACATTCTCTTAAAATATCTTAAAAAATTCTAGATTGTATGCTTGATCTGACCATCTATCTAGAGGTGAAATGATATACTCATCCAAAAATAGGTCCTAAAATCATCATAAAAACACCTCCAAAACCCATAAAGTTACCCAATAATCAATTTAAAATATTATCATCACAAGTACCACATAAATCCGTACAATTTCCTGCATGTATAATGACCCCAAAAACTCAATCAAACTCCACTCCCATAAGATAAGAAAGTATACCAGCCTAGTAAGTCAGTAAAAAATCACCCAGATTATTTCATGGTATCTCAATATCAATAGAAAACCAATAATAAAATCCATCAATATTCCATCCCACATTCACATTGGGATCTCAAGAGGTTGAGTTAATACTAACAGAACGTAATTTTCAACCTTTACATGCTGATATATGAGATACTGATATAAAAACTTGAAAATAATATTCATAATTCTATCCCACCAAAACTATCATTGAATACCCTTATACATCTCCACTAGGATAGGATTTATAGCTAATGGGGAAATATGAAACTCCCTCAACGTATCCTTATGAAATATGATAGGAACCACTATCCATCCTTGGAAAAATATGACATGCTCTCCTCCTTCAGAGAATCTATTTGGTGCATTTTTAAGGATATATAGAAATGTAGAACCTCATAGAAGATATCTACCAACTGGGACTCCGTCAGACACTAAATAAGTGTTGGATTCACCACCATAAACTAAAGATAAGTCTCACTTCTCTCTTCCAATTAGGTTAGCAACAATGAATCCAACTACATAGATGCCTACTCTACCATGTGAGAATGGAACTTCCTTGTGAGGGGATTTAATATATTGTTTTCCTTTCCAATATTATAGACTATCTCAAAGACATATACCTATAGAAAATTAAACCAACCCTTATATCTTAGTTTTATATATCTCTAATATAATATATACATAAGACTCTGGTGGGATAAGTAAACAACAAAGAACTCTCCTAGTAGGTAGTGCCTCCACCTATTCTAAGCGAAGACTATAGCTTACCACTCTTATTCATGAGTCACATAGTTATTCTCATGGGGTCTCAAATACATTTTCTCATAAGAGATCACTTGTTACATCTACATCAACATGAAATCGAGATCGGTAATAGAGGTATATTAGAATTCCACGAACTCGATGTGCTCCTCTTATAGCCTCAACATAGGATAACTGGTCAACCACTACCTCAACTCCCTATAGGCCCTCTAGAACTACTTTATCTAAGTAGTAAATTAACACCTATATATAAAGGTAGTCAAAGGGTATGATATCCTATAAATTAATTTCGTGAACCCCTTATAGTAACCTTTCATACCAAGAAAAAAATTCTCATATAACACACTCTTGGGTGGCTCCCAAGCAAGCACTGTATCAATATTCACCGATTCCACAACTAAGTCATGATCAGAGATAATATTCCCTAAAAAGTGAACCTAATGAATCCAGAACTAACACATTGTGAGCTTCCCATATAGTCAGTGTTTCCATATAAAGTATAATATCATCATCAAATTCTATTCATACTCCTCCTCTAACATAGAGTAAATAAATATTTTATTAATAAATACAACCACGGATCATTCCATGTATGTTCAAAAAAGATAGTTCATAAGATCCATGAAAATAATAGTGGAATTGTTCACACCAAAATACATCACCAAGAACTCATAGTGTCCATAGAGACATCATAATTCAGTAATTGGAATATTACCCTCACAAAACCTCAATAAATGGTATCCAGACCTAAGATTGATCATTAAAAACTATCTGGAACCATTCAACTATATGAAAAGGTCATAAATTCTAAAAAAGGGGAACTTTTTCTTTAATATTACTTAATTTAATTCATGATAATATACAAAAATCCTCAAGATATCATCCACATTCATCACTAAAAAATTTTATCCTCCTAGGGGGCACTACTGGATTGATAAAACATTTCCCTTAAACGTATTCCAACTACTCCCAAATCTCCCAAATCTTGGTAGGTTCCATATGATATGCCACATAAGATATCAAAGTGGTATTAGGTGTGTATGTGGATGCTTAATTCAATCTTGGACCATGATCGTTGACTCAAAACATAATTAGAAAATATAAGCATTTAATCCTCCAGTACCCATGGGATCCAGATGTTATTAGAGTTAATAAAACCTAGGGATAAACATTCCAACTAATGACTGATTGGTTGTAGCTTCATACTCATCAGACCTATACCCAGGATGATGTCACAATGTTTCATCACAAAGACAATGATTTTCCATGGGAGACTATCTCCACAGATATCCCACTCACACTTCCAATAGATGTGTGATATAGAAAATTTTCACTCTATAGGAACCTATAGACATAAATACTAGATAATGTCTCAACAAGAAACTATATCTCTCACATAAGGGATTTGGAGATAAAGTATTGACTCATGCTTTTTCTTCAAGTACTCGGTAAAGAGTAAAAAATACACATATCATACCTCTAATCATCTCAAATGTAACCTAATAATATCCCACTACATCTTGCAACTGTTTTAGCCTCAAATTATAGATTTTAGATATTGTCATGGACTACCATGTCGTGGAAGTGGGAGTATGGTGTAGGGTCAACCTCTACTATAGCTCCACCCTCCAAATCTCTACCTTCCCCTCTATCAGTACCATCACCATGTGGGATACCCTTACAACGCCTCGGAGATCCCTATTTTCAACACTACCTCTACTGTGGATGTACATATACTACATTACTACTTGCTTCAGCATGTCATTTCATTCAATCACAATCCATGCAAGCTTTCCTTTCCCAAACAGTGAATCACCCCTTTTTTGTATAACTAGATCCATTACACAACCTCTACACTACATATCCACATGTCTGAGTCTGGGCACGAGTATTCCTTCTAGGTTAAGACCATGACGATTGATTACTACTAACTACTACATAAGACTCGTGCCCATGATATCAATTTTCAGATCATGGTTCCTATTTTCTCTATTCTCAGAATATCTTTATAAAGAAATATTGTTTTGTCACATTAACTTATGTGGGTATGCACAAGGAGACTATGCTAGAATAGTTATACCTTTGAAGTCACTACTCAAACATATATGACCCAAGTATTAATATCACACCATATTGAAAGAGTAATATGTGGGGTCATTGAATCTTATAGAATACATAAGAACTAAAAGATAACCCTACCATAGCTCAAGGATCTCCAAAATACATACAAAACACAAGCTCGAATGGTAGTACTCATCAAAAAATACTTGTTGGAAGTATAATCATGTGGGTTTTACCTCATTGTGATTTTGTGTAATTAGACTCAACTAATACATTGTTACATCATGAAGAATGCTAACCACAAGTGAAAATATATGATCAATTGGGTTTTGAACAATCCAAATGATTTGAACCACTGACTCAAGCCAATCCTCTACTACCAAAGAGTCTGGATTTCTAAACAAAACTCAAGATTTTATCTTATAGAACTCATGTGACAAGTCTGGAAAGTTACCATTTTCTTACTAACAATATGGAGTTGTTATCTTCCCTATAGGTTTTCAATAATTCACCTTAACCAAAAGTGGTGTATCTATACACTTCTCAATAGGTGGTGGCACCACTCTATTCCCTCTAGGAGGAAACACCTCATGATTGGGTCCTTTAAATGAGGCCTCGTCACTCAACATATCCTCATTATGATCTTTACTTGGTACCCTAGTTAGATGTAATCATATAGGTATCTTGAATGTTACAAGATGTTTCATTATTAGATGAGAATATCTAGAGATATTACTCAAGAATAACATGAAATTAAAAAGAATTAATCCTATATGATGCATGTACTGACTGTTCCCTACATCTGATGCCTTAGTAATCAAAGTCAAAAAATTGTTAATTAGATTCATTGTGTATGGATTTGTTAGGTGCCCACCAACATTGGGTTTCCCAACCTAAGAGATTAATTGAGACTCTCTGACATCATTCCATAAGTTCCAAAAACTAACCTCACATAGGTCTAACGCTAAAATCCAACAAATGAAAAATATCAGTTTTGACACCAATCAATAATGACATAACCCTCTGAGGGTCGCCTAGCTAGTAGTATGCGTAGTGTGACACCACAATCTTACCACCAATAGGCTAATGTCTAGAAAAAAGAATTGAGAAGGTTATACTATAATGTGATTCCTTATCCTAAGTACATGTACACATGAACCTAACTAGCTCCAAGAAATTATGAAAAGATATAATATATTACTAAATATTTGGTGTGTAAACCAGGAATGAGACACCCTCTAGAAAAACATCAAAATAAAGAAATGTAATATTGTTGATTAAAAGGCTAAAATCCATTCCAAACATGAAATATGGTCATAACCTAATGAAAATTGGAAAAAGGTAGATTGAAGAGATCCTGACTTGTAATCACATAGTCCAACCACTAAATACAGTCAATGAAAATAGCCTTTATGCTCCACCGAAATTAGGCAAACCAATATCACTACCAATATATCTATCATATACATAATACACGACATGTGAATTAAAATCCCATGCAAGGGTCTGTATATTTATTCCCAGTAGGCCACCGAAAAACCAAAAAGGGGAAGAAAAAAACTAAAAATAAACTCAACCCATAAAGCGAGAGAGTAAAGAGGTACCCAACAAGTATAATCCAAAAAAACCCAAAGTGTGTGATAAAGGGGGTCTCCATATCCGATACGGTCAAGAATGGCGATTAATCATATATCTATAATGGTTTATCTCTCATTCCTAGAATCATGTGAAACCTCACAATAATCTAAGTGGAGGGGTCCACTTCTCTCTACTGTTCTATAGAGCTAAGGGAGCACTAACTCTCATAGAGCACATTTTCTCTATCATAGCTCAATGAAAGGGAATTACCAATCCATAGATATATGAATTTCACAATCAAAATTATGTGGGAGTAATGACTCTACCTATATAAAATGTATGGTGGACTTATGCCCTTGTGATATAGGGGAGTACCCACCCCATCGTCTCTTTGGTGATCCAACCCAATCACTACCATTGGTCAAGCATTGTTGAAGGATGTTTCGTGATCGTAACACATCGTGTCATATCTATAATTCCAAAACGAAGGTCACCAAATAATTATACATGAAAAAATTCTAAGAATAGGATAATAAAAGTCCCAAATACAAGTCTTGAAGAAGGAAATACAAAATGTGTAAGTCTCAAATAAGGGTACACAATGTGTCCATGGAATCATGTAGTGTGTGACATCACATATCCACTAGGGTGTGTCCTCTAATATAAATTTCTTAGATATCCATGTGGGTGTACACATCATGTACATGGATTAATCAAAGTGTAACCTCTGATGGACACCTGGTCGTGTCCTTTCATGCACACTGTCTAGCTATCCATGTGGATATACATGTAATGTACATGGAGTATATGGTGTTTCTAATTTATCATATCCCATTCTCATGTCCTCTAGACCATGACCATATACCCTCATGGTCTGGTATTGTTCTACCACATAGCCATGCCTACATACATGGGAAATCATCCAATGCATTTAGCCACATGGCTAGGTCTAGCTACATGGTTTGTACTTGGTTTACATGGTGTGTAGTATAAAAAACATCATATTCTCCCAAAAGAAAGAAAAAACAACAAAGTATTCCAAAACCACATTCTATGTGATCAGTATTTCCAAACATAAAATCATTATAAACCTCAGAAAACCCACATTTTCGCTAATTAATCATATAATGGAACATAGGGGTCCTATGTAGTCATGAAATGAAATTAAAAACATTAAAACACATGTATGGGGATCAAGGATTATAGATCAATGAAACGCCCTGCCTCATTGTGAAATCCATGAATATTTGGGTCCAAACTTGTGACTAGGAGTCATTGTACATTGATAAAATATCAATCACCATCAAGGATAAAGTCTGGTGGCACCTGATCTCCCCTTCCTCATGGTCCATCCATCAGGAAAGGGAGAATCTCTCTCCCTTTATCACGTTGTGTGTAGGAATCCAAAATGGTATGGGGTATTTTTTTCCTTTTAATTAATTAAATAACCCAAATTATTTAATTATTTATCATTTATACCAATGGTTACTATCTATAGAATGTCTAATGTTTATCAACCTTATGTCACATCAAGGGTGGACCCTAAGTTCCAGAAACATCTATGGACTCATATTTCATATTTGTGGTCATAAACATTTGGAAAAGAATTTATTTCAAAACAATATGCATGTACGTGTTTTAAAATATATTAATATTTTTAATATATTAATTTAGAAATCTTGTGACACTCAAACACAAATCCAAATATGTGTAAAAATATATATATATATATATATATAATCCAAGGACTAAACTGGGGAAATGATAATCATTACATTTGGTGGTTATTGTGAAAGGGAAACAAAGAATCTAGAATTCGTACACACTGATGTGTGTGGTCTTTCTTAAGTAGAAGATTGAGGTGGATTCTCAAACTTTATGTATTTTACTAATGACATTAGTAATTGTGGTTATTTATACTTGATGAGGTATAATTTTGAATCCTTTGATAATATAATGGATTTTAAGAATGTGGTTTAGAATCATCTTTGAAAGAAGATAAAGAAACATCATTTTGATTGAAGTAGTGAATATCTTAACTATGAGTTCATTGATTTTATTTGGTATTATGTGATTTTATCTCCACTCACTCTACCTTATAGACCACAATGGAATGGTTCTAGTAAAATAAGTAATATTACCTTATAATAAATAATAAGGTTGATGATGATTCATGAAATCCATAGATTATACTTTTGAGGATATGAATTACATGTGGTATTATACTTACTAAACTCAGAGCCAAATAAAATAAAAAATAATATTCCCTTCGAGTTATGGTTTGAAAAAACACTTGTCTTTCATATATTTTTGCATGGGGTTATGGGGAATTTTTAAGGCTTGATCAAAAAAATTTCACCCCAAGGTACAAAGTATATATTTATAGGGTATATTACAAAAACATGGTGATATTATCTATAAAAACCTTTGGACAAGAAATTAAGATTCACAAGACTTGCAATATTTCATGAGAGGGAGACCATCCTCAAGGCGGATAGTGGGGGAAAGATTGAATTTGATGAATCTGATACTCAAGATATATATTAGTTATTATATGAAAATATTACATGGGTATCAATGAAATAATTTTTTCCTAAAAGAATAATAATTCATAGGATCACTGGAGAGGTAAAAAACTATATTGATATGGTTTTATATTCAATGATGATAATGAAACATTATTTAATGAAAATTATGATCATATGGCCTATATATAGGTAGTAAAGTGCATTAAATTTATATATTGGAAACAGTATATGAATTATGAGATGGATTCAATGTGTTAGAACCATGTTTTGGTTATAATAGATTATTTAATTGATGTAAATTTCATTCGGTGTAAATGGGGATTTAAGAGAAATCAAGATGTGCAAGATAATTTAATTACCTATAAATCATGGCTAGTGGATAAAGTATTTATAAAATGTTAATTCATTGACTATTAAAAAAACTTTCCTCTATTTTTCTTGTTTAAAAACATATGAATTTTCCTTTCCCTACCAATTTACATTGACTATGAGATTAGGAAAATGGATATAAAAACTGGTTTCCTTAATGGGAACCTTTAGGAGAATGTCTATATGTCAAAAATAAAATAGCTTTTGACTCTTGGAAATTATGAAAATTATATGGGTTATAGAGTTCCATTTATATATTCAATAAATCATCTATATCACGGAACATTAATTTCAATGAATCGATTAAGGAATTTAGTTTCCTTAAGAATGAATGTGATCCCTATGTTTATAAGCATTTTTGTGGGAGTAAGGTTGTTTTCATAGTAGTATATGGTTATGAAATGTTACTAATTAGAAATGATATACTATATTTACTATAGGATAATTAATGGTTAAAAAGTGTTTCTCCACAATGTAATTTTGTGATGTAAGCTACATTCTAGGTATCATCATCTTGCATGGTAGATCCAAGAGGCTACTTGGACTAATTAAAAGTAAAAATAATAATTATATACAAAAAAAATTTGGTATAGAACAATCCAATAGAGTACTAGTTCCATTATCACATGTTATAAATCTTTATAAAAAAAATTTCCTCATAATGGGAGAGAGAGAGAGAATAATTAAGATCCTATATACTTATGTGATAGGATCTATCAGGTATTTGATGTTCTGTATGAGGTTTAATGTCTCCTATAATTTTATAATTTTCAGAAAATATCAATTAAATACAAGTGAACATCATTGTAATAATGTTAAGACTATCCTTAATTTTATGATGAAAACAAAGAATATGTTCTTTTTTTATAGAGGATAAGAAGAGCAATTATTCAAGGGTTATATAGATTCTAGCTTTAAGATAGATCATAATGATTTGAAGTCACATTCAGGATATGCATTTTGTCTCAATGGAGGAGTTGTGAGAAAGAATATTCTACAGCATCTATTTGTCACTAATTCTACAATAAAGTCCGAGCATATTGAGTATTTTTATGCATTCAAGAATTTAATTTGATTCAAAACTTTTTCAATGTACTTGATTTACTGACCAAAAATCAATACCCTATCATAGTTTACTATGGTAACACTATAGTGGTGGATCTCTCAAAAGAGTTGAGGTCACAGAAAATGATAAAGAACATACATTGTAAGTTTAATCTCATTTGGTATTTTTCTTAATGAGGTGATGTTTTTATGAGCATAGTATCCAAGGAGGAAAACATGGTGGACACATTGATGAGGACTCTATCTTAGTGGAGGCTTGAGTATCATGAGATAGTTAGTGGACTGGAAGTTATTATAAGTTGGCTTTGGTTAAATTGGGATTATTTTTATTTTGTTCATTTGAACAAGAATTATTTATATTTTATTAAATTTTTTCATTGTTAGTTATATTTTATTATCATGTCATGATTGTTAATCTCCAAAAACAATTTATGTGATAATGTCCTAAGAATATAAATTTTAATGTAAATTCATATCAGTTCCCCACAATGATGATAACTAAGATGTTATTCTAAAGAATTATTGAATATAAGTTTCATATTAAGATGATTTTTTCAAGAGTCCAGGACCCACACTCCTAGATCATGTTCTATAAAATGAAATATAGTTTTTATAGAAAATTTAACTAAAATATTTACAGACTGATGTTCTTTTTATTTTAGTTTTTGGAGGATAAATAAAAAAACATAAAACATATAAAAATTCTACAAAAATATATGACTTTACATGATCTTTATCCTTATTTAAAACCAAAAACCATCATTCTCTTACACATCACTAAAATTTTGAAAATCCTTTAAAAAAATACGGTGAGCACAAAATTTCTCAGTAAGGGGTCTTAAAAATGGGGAAAACCTTTTCTTATAGATACTATAAACCCTTTTGATAATATTTCATTTTAAATCAAATACAAAATATTTCATATAGTAAATATTGGCTCCAAATATTAATCTATAAATATAATCTATAATAAATATTGTCCAAAAATTATAAAGAGGCATATCACTTTGAAATCCAATTTAATTTTATATTATAATAAACTATGAAATATAATTGGATTTCTAAATAAAATTCTCTAATCATTTTTTGAAAATATTTTCTATTTATGGAATATAATATTCCTTGGAGAACATTTAAGAAAATCATGGGGCCACTGAGGATATTAAAGATTACTCATTAGGTAAATTTCCATTCTAGGTCACTGATTCAGGCCCCATTATTCAAAAACATAACCAATGTCTTAGTGCCAAATTTTTATATAAAACATTTTTAAATTATTCCATCTCTTTTTAAATCCATTCAATAAATCTTTCGAAAACATTTTAAATATGTAATTTATTTTCTATGTGGAAATTAATTACATATTTATTATACTTTATCATATGTTTTTAAAAATAATAATACATACCTTTATTAATAATTAATACATTCATTGGAAACATTTTTAAACACTTCTTGAAAATTAGATTTAACCAAGTACAGTTAAAATATTTTCCTAAATGTGAAGTATAAATATAGTTCATAGCTATACATATATTAATGAATAACATTAAAAATTTTAAATACTATTTCATAAATAAAATAATATATTTAACACCATGAAACCCTCTGAAAGTTTTTTATATAAAATTATTGAAACAAATCATCTTGAAAAAGTTCTTGTAAATAACAAAAAAATGTATTACCCCAAATTGGGTTTTAAATAATAAACTTTATTCTCTTTACATAAAAATGGATGCTTTATATAAAAAATTCCTCCCATTAGAAAAGGTCATTATAAACTCTAAAATATGAATTAAATATAATTTATATTATTGTATGGAGTTTAGAGAAATAACTTTGAGTTTACGAAATTATTTTCACTTAAAATAAAGAACCATTTTGGGGGAAAATTGGAAAACATTTACCTAATAAAATAAATGTTTTAAAACCATAGACATATAATTTTAAGAATATAGGTTTCTCATTACAAAAATATTAAAATTAAATTGATATTAGGAAGTTATAATATCCACTTCTAGTTCTTGAAAATATGGAATGAGAGAAACATAAAACCCAGGTAATAAGATTTTGGATTCCAAATGAGTGAAGAGAATATCTATTTGTTGAATATTTTAAAATATAAAATTTCTTATTATTATTATTTAATTATAAATTATAGATATCTATATATATATATGATTTGAGAATACTTTATTGTATCTTAGGTAAGTGATTTTCTTTGTCACGTTTTCTTATAGGTCTAAAATATGACTACTATACAATTTGAAAATGTGTTATTCACATTTTATTTGAAGGTATTTAATGTGAAACCCATGGAAACAATAATATATTATATCCACTCTTCAATTATGAATTTAGAAAATATATATTATGAGGCTCTATATTTTGTGTCAGAGGATGTCAAAATGGATATGAAAAATTTTATCAGTAAATAATATTTATATATCTCATTGTTGAGTCAATAAGGTTTCCTTATAAAGTTTTCATTCCCATATGTTTTGAAATTAAAAACCCTCTATCTCAAGGAAAATTTTATTTCCCTGATTTTTTTTAAAAGGAAATTTTTCCTTCCCTAAGGAAATTTTCTCATTACCTTTGTTTTCACTGTTCATGATTAAGTTTCTAAACTCTTTTTATTTCTAAAGTGTAAAAATTGGTTTCATATCTAAAACCTCAGAATCCTATAAATACTTAGATATAGTGTATTTTGTTTTTATGTTCTGAATTTAGATTCTGAATTATCTAAAATTCAGATTCTAAATACTCACAATTCATATTCTGAATTCCTCGAAATTCGGACTCTGAATTCTATGAAATCCAGACTCTAAATTCCTTAGATTTCAAATTCCAAAAACTATGAATTCAAATTATGAATTCTCTGAAATTTAGACACTGAATTATATATATTTAAAACTCCAAATTCCTCAGAATTCAGGTTTCTAATTCCATAGAATTTAGACCTTGAATTCCTTAGAATTAAGGTTTTGAATTACTTAGAGGTCATACTACGAATTCCATAGAATTTAGGCTTCAAAATCATCAGATTTTAGGTTCCAAAATCTTTAGAATTCAGAATCTGAATTCCTCATAATTCATACTCTCAAGTCTATAGAATTCAGATTCTAAATTCCTTGAAAAATAGAATCTGAATATTCTTGTAATATAGAATCGGAATGTTTTCCTCCTAGACTCCAGAGATTATTTTTCCTTAGACTCTAAAAAATATTTTTATTTGAGAAATCGTATTTTAATTAACCTTGTTAGAGTTATGAAATGATGTCAAGCATTTTTTTCTAACTAATCATTATTTGAGTGACACGTGTCTAGGTGCCTCAAAAAACCAAGGAAAAATATGACCTTTGGAGGAGGGAGTTGGCCATTGGAGATGTTCCTATAAATAAAATCTCATTTGATTGATCTCAACACTATTATACAACTCTAGAGATTATATGCTGCTAAAGTGATTTCTAGAGAGAGAGTATCATGTTGTGTGTGTACTGAACATCTTGTTTAGCATGCTTCATGAGACTCTGATTGTTATTGTGTATAATCGATGGCTTTTGGGGATAGGATGACAGAGGTACCGAATACCTTATAGTTAAAGTACATCCTTGATAATGAAGACATAAGTGTCAACTACCTTGATTTTTAAGGGACTGAGGGGATAATAAGACAGAATCTGATATTCCTATCGAGGGATTACTATGGTGTGGGTAAGACAAGTTTTTTTTGAAAGTATAAATCAGGGGACCTTTATCAAAGGTTGTTGGATACCCTACTCTTTAGGTAAAAAGAATCTATACATATTACTTGTATTGATTCATGTTTTTTATCCACTAAATTTTGATTATTAAGGAAAGTATAACTATATTATACTTTTTAATACTTTTATACTCTGATTAGTAAGATTCAATACACTTTAAGGTAGAATCTCTGTCCTTGTAAACTTCGCTTAAGTTTCATTTTCAGAACCATATTTCTAGAATATAGTATGTTTTTAGAACTAAGTGGTATTGTGAATTCACCTTGATTAACATTCTTAAACAATAGTAATTTTTATACATTATTTAAAAGTTCCAAATAAAATTGAAGTATACAATTTACCACCCACCCCCTATTGTATATTGAGCATCTACATCATTATTTAGATCCAAAATTTGGTATCATACGAGGTCTTTGAAATACTTATATTCACATTTATGTTTTCTTTCTCAATTTTCCTTTGTTATATATTTTCCAAGCTTATGATTTTTATCAATATTTTCAAACTTTTATTACTAATAAGATTCTATGGAAAGATAATTTCTTTTAGATGGTAGGAATGAATGTTGGTTCAATTGAAAATATTAATCCTAATAGACCACCTATATTTGATGGGAATGATTATGAATGTTGGGTAGATCATATGAAGACTTAAGTCATTAAAACTGGAGTGGAAAACTTTGTTATTATTACTGAAGATTTCAAGATTCTTGATAATGAAGTCAGAACTTTTACTAATCATGAAAAGTCGGAATATCAACTAAAAGACAATGTAATCAATACTTTGTTGTGTTCCATAACCAAGAATATATAAAACAAGATTTATTCTTGTGAATCTGAAAAATTTATTTGGAAGAAATTGGAGGTTACTAAGTTTGGAACTTCCAATGTTATCGAAACTAGAAGAGCTATGCTTAGAGCAGAATATCATGGATTTCTTTTTCCTTATAGATAACCAGTGTTCAAGGTACAATATAGTTTTATGACTATTGTTAATATTTTATAATCCATGTGTGAAAAATTTATATATGATGAGGCCCTTGTGGACAATATTATAAATATCATTTCTAATGTGTGAGAATCAAATAGAAATACTATTGACGAGAATAGGAAAGTCTCACAGATTACTCTTGATGGGATTTTAGGAACTCTTCTTCAACATGAGACAATAATGAAAAGAGATTATGATCTAAATAATAAGAATAATGGAAATAGAAGTGTTGTTTTTAAAACTACTGTAAATCATATTGATACCAAAACTCCTGAAAGGTTTACTGGATCCAAGTTGAAGAAGGTTACTATTTTATCTAAATCAAGTGAAATTGAACATTCTTAGAATGAAATAGCTAATATTTCTCAAGCAATGAACAAGATAGTTGGGAAGAAAGACTTTCAATATAGATATAATATTAATTAAAGAAAGGAAAATAAAGACTCAGAAGTCTCTTGTTTTGAGTGAAAAAGATAAGGGCATATAACTCCAGATTGTCCTATTCTTAAGGTAAAGGATGTAATGGAAAGGAATTCTAAGAGGAATATAAATAAGTATTACAAAGATAAAGCTAATAAGGTTTTTGAAATCAAATTACACCTTGAGTGCCAGTGGTTGAGACTCTTCTTATGAATCCTCATATTGTGAATCTTCTTGTCAGAAGAATCTTGGTTTCCCTGCCAATTTTCTATTGAAAGTCATTGTTTAATAGCCAAGGTACACAATGTTGAATCCATAACCAATGTATCCTTGAATTATAATAATAGTGATAGTAAATATTATGATTCCTCGAATGAATAATCTTATTCTAATAAAGATAATACTTTACCTACTTATAAAGAAGTGTCTAGGTTTTTTATGCCCCTTGAGAAAAAAAATTCTAAAGTCAAGAAAAAACTTGATAAGAAAAATTCTAGAATTTCTATTTTTACTAAATAAGTATTAAATATTTCTAAATATCTTGATAAGAAAATTTATTATTTTTAAAGTATTTCAAAAACCCTTGAGGAAGATAATTATGAGAAAGATAAACATTCTAATGATCTAAAAAAAGGAATCTCTATGAAAAATGTTTTAGAGACTAACTCTAGTGATAAAACTGATTTTTTGAGGATAAAAACATAGTTGTTATACTGAAGTAAGAAATATTTTTCTTGAGGAAGTGCTTTAAAAACATTACCATATGAAAGAAATATTTTTATAAGATGTATTCCCAAATTCGACCTCTGGGGAATAACATTAGATTTTTCTATACTCATTCAAAACTGATTTTTAGTAAAAATTATTTTATACCACAAAGTTCTTCATTATACACTAAGGGTCAATGTATTGGGAATTGGGAAAAAAATGTTCCTTGAAAAAAAACTCATTCTTTAGGTTTTCATGAACATTGTTTTTAAATGAAAATTTGGATTCCTAAATTTTTTCTTTCCGATGTTTCCAGATCCATGAAATTTTGGGTTCCAAAAGTCTAACACTCTTATTTTCAGGAAAGTAAAGATAGTACCAATAGCAATACATGGTACATGAATAGTGGATGTTCCTGGAACATTACTAGTAACAAAAACATCTTTGAAAATATTATCAAGATGAAGGGAGGAAAAGTAACTTTTGGAGATAATGCTCAGAGAGAAATTATTAGTATATGTAATATTGTTTTCTTTTGGAAAAACTTTGATTTCCAATGATTTATTCATTAAGGGTATTAGGCACAACCTTATTAGAATAATTCAATTATGTGATGAAGGTTACCTTATGAATTTTAGGAATGATGAGTGTTTAGTACACAATTCCAAGGAAGAGTTTATTCTTTCTTTCCATAGGCAAGAGAATGTTTACACGCTAAACTTAGAAGACCTTATGAGCCAAGATCTACCTTGTACTAGTATAGTAGAAGATAATTCTTGGTTATGGAATAGATGGTTAGGACACTATAACCTTAGAAACTGATACAAACTCTCTATGAATAGACTAGTTAAGAATCTACCGAAGCATGGATTTGATTTTTCAGAAGCTTTTCATACTTGTCATTATGGAAAGAAACATAAATCAAGTTTTAAATCAGTCGAGGAAGCCTCAACCACTAATGCATTATAGTCGGTGCATATGGATATTTTTGGTTCAACACAAACTGGAAGGATTAGAGGAAAATATTATGTATTTGTCTTAGATGATGATTCCACTAGATTTTCATGGGTATATTTTCTAGAAAGGAAATCTGAAGCTTTTTCTTATTTTAAAAGATTTAGATCCCATGTTAAAAATGAGAACAATCTTTCTTTGATAAATATTCATAGTGATCATGGAGGAGAATTTCAAGATTTTGATTTTGAAACTTTTTGTAGTAGAAAGAGAATTACGCATAACTTCTCAAAACTAAGAACTCCTCAGAAAAATAGTGTTGTTGAAAGAAGAAACAAAATCCTTCTAGAGATAACAATTACCATGTTGAGTTAATATTCAATATCCAAACATTTTTAGGCTGAAGCTATAAGTACTACTTTTTATACTATAAATTGTTTTTTGATTTGACCTCTTCATAATAAAACTCTTTATGAGTTGTGGAATGGTAGAAAACCTAAACTTTACTACTTCAAGGTTATTGGTTGTAAGGTATTCATTCGGAATACTGAAAATAATCTACACAAATTCACACCAAAATCTAAAGAAGGAATTTTTATAGGATACTCCCCAACTTCTAAGTATTATTGAGTTTTTGATAAAAATACTTATACTATTGGAGAAACAGTACATGTTAAATTTGATGAAATTGATCCTTTTATTTTTAAATCACATCAACCTATATCTTCATATGTGTTTTCAAAAATTGATTATCAACCCTAGATTGAAGATCCTTCTGATAAGGAAAATGGTCAAGAAAATTTTTCTAAAGCATTTACCACATAATATTTCCTACCATATGCTGATGAATATGCTTTACAAAACCTAAATCAGTTGTTTCATAAGAATCATCCCAGTTATAGTATCATTGGTGATGTAAATCAACCACTATGGACTAGAAGTTCATTCATAAATAAAGTATAACATCTTACATTCATTTCCAAATAAGAACCAAAAATCTCTAATGAATCTTTAGGTGATGATGATTGGATAAAATCTTTTTAAGATGAGCTTAATGAATTTGAAAGGAATAAAGTTTGGAACTTGGTTGAAAAACCTAAGGAAACTTTTGTTATTAGAGTAAAATGTTTTTTTAGAAATAAGTGTGATGAAAATGGAATCATAGTAAGAAATAAATCTTATTTGGTTGCTAACAGCTATAATCAACAGGAAGTAATAGACTATGAAGAATCTTATGCTCTATTAGATAGAATTGAATCCATTCACATTATACTTGACTTTGCAGCATTCTTCAACTACAAACTCTTTCAAATGGATGTTAAATGTGCTTTCCTTAATGGTTATGTTCAAGAGGAAGTTTTTTCTTGAACAACCTCCTGGTTTTGAAGATTCAAAACATTCTGACCATGTTTTCAAACATACCAAAGCTTTATATGGACTTAAACAAGCCCCTAAATCTTGGTATGATAGACTTATAGGGTTTTTGATACCAAAAAATTAGGTCAAGGGAAATGTTTATCCAACACTTTTTATAATGAAAGATTAGAAAAATGTTTTTATTGTTCAAATTTATGTTGATGACATTATATTTGGTTCAACTTAGCACTATTTAACTGATTCCTTTACGGATCTAATGAAATCTGAGTTTGAAATGAGTATGATGGGTGAGTTAACATTTTTCTTTGGTTTTCGAATTTCTAAAAAACCAGAAGGAATCTATATATCCCAATATAAGTATATTAAAGATCTTCTAAAAAAGTATGGATATGAAAACACTAAGAGTATAATTACTCACATTGGTATCTGAAATTCACTTGATCTTGATGAATCTATGAAACCAGTAGATCAAACATCTTTTAGAGTTATGATAGGAAGTCTACTTTACTTGACATCTAGTCATCCAGACATAATGTTTTTGGTATTCTTGTGTGCAAGATATCAATCTGATCCTAAGGAATCTCATTTAAAGGTAGTGAAAAGGAATTTTCGCTACTTAAATGAAACCATGGATTTAGGACTCTTTTATACTTTTGGAAATGAGTTTGTTTTAAAAAAAATTAGGATATTGACTTTAGTGGATATAGAATGGATAGGAAAAGTAAATCTAGAACTTGTCATTTCTTAGGAGACTTATTAGTTTCTTGGAAATTCAAAAAGAAACACTCAGTAGCACTTTCCACTGCTGAAGTTGAATATGTAGTAGCTGGAAGTTGTTGTCCTCAATTATTGTGGATGAAACACACACTCACAGACTATGGTATGAGTTTTACCAAAACACAAATATTGTCTGATAATACTAGTTCCATTTCCTTAAGTAAAAAACCTTCACATCACTCTCATGAAAAACACACAGATATTAGGCATCACTTTCTGAGGGATCACACAAAAAAAGAGATATCATCCTTCAATATATCTGAAAGAAAGATAAATTTGATGATGTTTTCACAAAATCATTACCCTATAATATATTTGAATACATTAATCAGAAGTTAGGAATGATAAAATTAAATTAAACTTCCATATTAACTTCATGTGGAAACCTATCTCTTTAGAGTAAGAAACTCCGTTTCATAGGGTGAGATCATTTTCTTATTAATCAAAATTAATTTTTTTTAATTAAATTTTTTGGTAGTCAAAATTTTTTCATAATTAAATTTTTATATACTCAGAATTTTTCGTAATCAAATTTATCCATAGTCAATTTTTTCATAATCAATTATTTTTCATAGTCTAAATTATTTTTTGCAATCAAAATGTTCAGAATCTAAAGTTATACAATGTTTTTTTCTCATTACGAATAATATTACTATCAATTTGGAAGGTATGTTTTCCTTCCAATGTTTTAGTAATCATCTTTTTACTTGTTGGTATTTTTATCTTATCTCAAAAAACATTACTAATTTCTTAAATCTGAATGTTTTTATCTTAAAAAACCTCAAAAGATCAGAACCTATCAAATTCCTTCTTTGGTTATCATCTCAACCGTCAGATGTGATTAGAAATTTTACAACCATTGGATCAACCATGGAAGCTAAACTGTCACCTAAATTGCTGATATAAAGCCCCCCTGATGGTGTCCCACATCAGTTTTTCAAGCTTTTCAATGCTTAAGCTCTACCTCTATATGTTAAGGTCGTTCTGAATCTTCAAAAGTTTCCTCAGTTCCAGATGTCGGTTGAAGCTTCTCCTTGGAAGGAAGTGTCAACTGTTATAGAAATCTCTGAATGGCAGATATACAAAGAGAGGCTAGTTGATCATAAATTCCTCGACAAGTATGATTCTTTTGTTTCCAAAAAAAATTATTGAATAGTTGGTAGAGTCTTTGTATTTCTAATCCAAAGGCACAAGATGTGGTGTATCTAGAATTGATGGTGGAGTTTTATGAAAAAATATGTTTTTTCAATTAAGGAGGTAAAGATAAATTTCCATTCATGTTTTATGGAAAGCCTTACTCTCTTTCATACAGCAAGGCCACAATTCTGATTGGTATTCCTTATGAAGGAGATGTAGAGTTTTGTACTCACATATTACCAGATGAATCGGGATCTTTTTAACACGGAGAAGGCAATAGAATGTCCTGGCTTGAAAGGAGTGAAGACTCCAAAGATCATTCATCTTTCTACAAATTTGAAGATTCTTCAATTGTGGGTACAAGGATTTATAATTACAAGGAAAGGGGAAAAGGATACTTTGAAGAAGAGTGACATCTATATTTTGGATTTCTTGGTGAATATAAGGAAGATAAACTTGGTTAAGTATATCCTGGTAACGATTGAAAATATTAATATTGTAAATCTAAAGTCTCATATTATTATGTAACCATCCATTCATTCAAAGATTATTTTTCTTTGCCTTCAGTATTTTAAAATCTCATATAGTTCCAAGCTGACAAATTACAAAGTAATGTTGCTAACTGATGACTCCTTAAGAAGAATGAAAATCATATTTTTTAGTGAATCCGGATAATTCTATGATCATTATGAAGTTGAATTACAAACTTTTCCAAAGTATCCAAAAGTGGCTGAAACCTCTATGAAAGAAGGAAGGAAGGTAAAGGATAAGGATCCAGAATAGAAAACAAAAACTCTTATGGCCAAGCAAACTCAGTCAGCACCTCCAAAGCTAAAGAAGAAGAAATCTTATCCTACTGAAGTAGTGTCTTAGAGGAGAGAGGATAAGAAAAAATGGAAGGAAGGGGTGTCTATGATTATCTTGGACCCTACTGAAGAAATACCAATAAAGGAAAAATATGTTGAGTATCTTTAAAAGGAAGAAAACAAAATAAGAAATGGAAGAAATTTTTGAAAGATGAAGTTGTTCAATATCACATCAAAGCTACTCAAAGAGCCTCTAAACAAATTCTGGTACCAAAATCCTTTTTGATAAAACCTTTTCTAGAGATTCTAGGGAAGAAAGTGGTGATTATGGAATCACTACAAGAAGAATAAATTTCTCAGGAATTGGAAGATGAAATAGGAGAAGAAGAAGAGATGGAAGAAGAAGGGAATGAATCTTATGATATCATAAATCAAGTTGAAGAGTACCTTGAAAAGGAAATTACTTCTATAAAACTATCAATCCAGACTTCCAAAGCTGAATCCTCAAATTTGATGCACAAGGAAAATATTAGAATGGTTACAAATAAGTGAATAATCCCACATTTTTTGAAATTAGTAATCATGACTTTATTCATCTGGTAGATCTAGTGGTGGATACAGAGAAAGAAGATATTGAGGAAGAAAAAATTGTTCATCTATTCGATAGTGAGCATGAATCACCTAAAGAATAAGATATCATTCTGATACCACATATGGAAAAGAAGGTTGTTGTAGATACACCAATTAAATTTGTGGTGATGAAGAAAGATTTTAGTGCGTCATCAAAAAGGAAAGATGAGGATATAGAAAAAGAATTCTCACCAACCAAAAATTCTAATTCAAAATCATCTTCACTTGGACATGATTTTGTTGTCCAATCTCTAAAGAAGCTAGTAGGTACTATTCCGTTATTTCCAAGAATATATTCAAGATGCCAAATGCATCAGCATACAAAAAACTAGAAGTCAGAATCAGTTTTTATTGTGATGGATAAATATGTTGCACTATAGGCATATTTCAAGACGTTCCTCATTATTTATGAGGCACATAAAAGATCATGCAAGAATATGACAAGCTGGTCAAAGAAGATTATAGAAGAAATGATAATTTTTTATGAATTCCATGATAATGTCAAGGATGCTTTTGATACTGAATATGGGAATATTAAAGATATTTCAAATAGTTTTGAGGAGAATTTAAGTATTTAATAGACTACTCGGAAGTGTGAAGTTAAGGATTTGAATGGAAAGCTTAACTTTGTGTCCTTGAATTAGAAAAGGGAAAATATCTTTCAATAGAGATTGAAGAGAAGCTTGTTAAACAAGTAAAACACTTGAATGCTCAGGCAGACATTCTTAAGGCTCAAAAAGAAAAAATTCAAGCCTTAGAGAAGAAAATTGAAGATCAGGATTAGTTTCTAATATTAGTAGTAGAGGATCACAACGATCTCAAGAAGCTACAAACTACTATGAATAAGCTTATGTCGAAATGGAAAGAGGGATAATTTCATCACAATCTAATATTTTGTTGTATTTTCCTCTTTGTACAAATACTTACAATCTTAATGAAATTTTTGGTCGTTCAGTACTAATGTTTTAGTTACAAATTCTTTCATTCCCTATATTACATTTTAAAAATCACAAAGGGGGAGAAAGGAATGCTAAAAAGAATCCAAAGTAAATAAGAGAATTCTCTATGTAAGGGAGAGTTCATCTAGAGTAATGTTCTTATTAATGATGATTTTTTGAAGCAAGAAAATGAAAATTTTCATTCAGGAACTCTAGAATATGATCTTCAGTGATTCTAAAGCCTAAGGGAGAGTTAGTCATATTCGCTTTGATCCGTAAGTGAAGGGGGTAATTTTTTATTTTCAAGTTTACAAAATTCCTGAGTCCTTATATTCTCCTTAATAAGGATGTTTGTGTTTTCCAAAAAGGGGGAGATTTTTGAGTTAATAAGGTTTCCTTATGAATTTTCTATTTATTTATGTTTTGAAAATCACAAACAGTCTATATCAAGGAAAAATTTATTTCCTGGAAAAAAAATTATAAAGAAACTTTTCCTTTCCCAAGGAAATTTTCTCCTTACCTTTGATTTCATTGTTCATGATTTAGTTTCTAAACTCTTTTTATGTATAAAGTGTAAAAATAGGTTTCATATCTAAAACCTCATAGTCCTATAAATACTTAGATATAGAGTATTCTGTTTTTAGGTTCTGAATTCAGATTCTGAATTCTCTGAAATTCATATTCTGAATACTCTAAATTCAGATTCCAAATTCATTGAAATTCAGATTTCGAATTCTCTGAAATTCAGACTCCAAATTCCTAAGAATTCAGATTCTGAATACTCTGAATTCATGTTCTGAATTCTCAGAAATTATGACTCTAAAATCCCTCGAATTTGGACTCTGTATTTCTTATAATTGAGACACCTAATTCCTATGAATTCAGTTTCCAAATTCCTCAAAATTCATACTCTAAATTCCTGAGAATTCAAGTTCCAAATTCATTAGATGTTAGACTCAAAATTCCTCATAATTAAAACTCTAAATTCCTCTGAATTCATGTTCATATTTCCTTATAATTCAGACTCCAAATTCCCTGGAATTCAGACTCTAAAGTCTACTAAATTCAGATTCAGAATTCCTTGAAAAATAGAATATGAATATCCATGAAATATAGAATCTGAATGTTTTTCTATTAGAATATAAACATTTTTTTCCTTAGACTCTAAAAAAATATTTTTATGAGAAACTATATTTTACTTACACTTTTTAAAGTTATGAAATGATGTTGATCATTCTATTTCTAACTAACTGTTGTTTGAGTGACATGGGAATAGGTCCCTCCAAAATTCAAGGAAAAATATGACTGTTGGAGGAGGGAGCCGACCGTTACAGATGTGCCTATAAATAAGAGCACATTTGAACAAGATCAATGTTGTTCTACAACTATAGAGATTACATGCTGCTAAAGTGATTTCTAGAGAGAGACTCTCATTTTTTGTGCATACTAAACATCATTTTTGTCTTTCTTCGTACAACTCTGATTGTTGTTGTGTACAATCGAGGTCTTCAAGGGATAGAAAGACATAGGTGCCAACTGCCTTAAAGTTCGAGGACTTACTTGATAAGAAAGACAGAGGTGCCGACTACCTTGAAGTTTTAGGGATTTTGGGGATAGAAAGACAGACTCTGATATTCCTATCGAGGGCTTACCCTGGTGTGGGTAAGACAGACTTTTTTGAAAGTATAAATCAATGGACCTTTATCCAAGGTTGTTGGATACCCTACTCTTTGGGTCAAAAGATTCTATACTTGTTACTTGTATTGATTCAAGTTTGTTTTCCACTGAATTTTGATTATTAAGTAAAGTATAACTATCTTATACTTTCTTATACTTGAATACTCTGATTAGTAAGATTCTATAAGCTTTAACGTATAATCTTGGTCCTCGTAAACTTCGCTTAAGTTTCATTTCTGGAACCATATTTCTATAATCTTACAGGTTTTTAGAACTAATAGGTCTTGTGAATTCACCTTGTTTAACATTGATAAATAATATAAAGTTTGATACCATCTTTAAAAGTTCCAAAGGAATTTTTAAATATAAAATTCACCTCCCCCACCCTCTTGTATATTGAGAATCTACATCATTATTTAAATTCTACACTCATTGTCTCTCTGGTTTAACCCCAAAAAAATGTCTAAACCAAATTCTATTTCCTTATTTATATCATTCAAGAATAGATTTGATCATTACAGTTATATATATTTATATACCTTGTTTATTTTGGATAAGAAAAGTGTTCTCACGAACGTTTCATTGAATATGAACAAGTCATATTATGATACTAATGTTGTTGAACTCTGTAACTAAAAGACTTGAGAAGGGTCTAACCAATTTGTTTTATAGTTCGACGATTATAGACCTATATCCAGTTAAAAATGGTAGTGGGGTAGGGGGTGTATCAAACTGGGCTATCAAAAGGATATGTAGGTTTAGAGTAGATGGGGTCTACATCAGAGAGAGGAGACAAATAATACAATGGGGGTTTTAGAATTATCATGTTATGGAATGAGATGATACCTAGTTTGATTGGACAATCGATTTTGATTAGTCCGATGAATAATGTAATTTTTGGATGTTATTAAGTAGGTGAATAGTTCTTATGTTCACTCATCCTCCATCAGATTAGCAACAAGTCAGTCTCTCACATATAATCTTCCAAATTTTATAGTTTTCAAATGCATGTAGCATAGGTCATCTCCCATATCCACAGTACACAAACATTGGGCTCACAAGCCATGTCAACCTGTACTAGTCCACGTCTATGTGATCACCCAAGTGTGCACCCTATGGTTTTTATACACTATAACATTCTCAAATATTTCTACCATGTGGGATTACCTAGATATCCTCCATGGCTGGCTAGTTTTTATTTTCTAAATAGAATTTTAAATAATTAAAAAGTATAATAAACTATGTTCATGATTACAAAACACTACTATCTCAATATTTTTACAAATATATTATTTTAAAATTATTATAATTGTATTTATATTAAGGAAAATATATATTTTTTCATATATTATTATTTATCAACAAGTTTTTTGAAATTAATTAATATTAAACCTTGCAGATTATACTTCTTAAAATTACATTATAACTAGGGATTTTATCAACATTATAAATTAAGACATATCTTATTTTATTTAATTACTATTATTTTTATACAAAAATATTATAATACATATTTATCAGTGGTCATATACATATATTTTATTCAATAAATCACCCCCCCCCCCATCAAACATTTTTTATGAACAAAACACTTTGTATTCTGGTTTTATCAATTATGACGATGGTTTATATTTCCCTGGTACTGTGTATTCTTACCTAGGTAATATTAAGAGTAATCCGTCTCAAGAATTATCCTAACAAAGTGGGATTCAATTTTATTTTTAGTTTGTTTACTTTATTTTTTCCTCTTTTATTACTGATGATTATTGTAAATTTAGCATTCTCATCTCCTTAAAGAATATTATTTTTTTTAATTAAATTTTTTTGTATCAAAGTAAGTGTATTAATTTTAATAAAATTTTATCCATATTGTTTTAAATTTAGAATATTTTTTTTTGTATTTTTTATTTGCAATATATAAATACATTAAAATTTGGGGGTGTTGCATTCAACCCCTTTAAAAGAATTATTCCCTCAAAAATAATCTCAATATAATTAAATTATAAATCTCACATTCCAAAATTCAATATATATACACTTCATCCCTAAAAAATAACTTCATTACCTTCATGTTACATTTAAAATATATTAAATAATTCTATCTAAATAAATCATACATTCAATAGGTAATTGATTTTCCCTATTAGCATCACTCTTGAGGAAAGGGGTCCATACATTGTAGTGTTGTCTTATAATATTTTCAAAATCATATTCTTCCCTTATCAAAATTCAACTCATGTGCATTGGATTAATCTATGTAAATATTGATAAATCAATGAAAAATTATTTATAATATATATATTTAAAACATCTCTTTGAACTTTTTTTTAATATAATATTTCTTATTCATATTCAATGATTATAAAATTTGGGATTTCTATATTAATTTTGATATTCCTAAAAAGAAATAAATATATAATTTTACACATATAAGTTGCTCAAAGGTAGACCACTTATTTAGAGTCTTGAAAATATTTTTTTGATTCATGTGTTTAATATAAGGTGAGGAATATGAGAATACCTCAATGGTACATTCGATGCCTATCATGGTGAGAAAGTTGAGAGTTAAAGATTTTAAAGTGGACAATCTATGGTCCTAAAAAAAATTGACAAATGGTAGAGGTATTTGATACCTCATATAAGTTCTTTTAATTAATTTCATTTTGAAAAAAATTACAATTTCATCTAAACATGACATTTGAACAACCTTCACAAGACGACTATCTTTAAGAGATATAATAGATGTTCGGGATCTTCCTCATTTCATCCTAAAACTAATCCCCAAATAGTAAATGATACATAAAAAGGATTTTATTAAACATAACTAAACTAATTTTAAACCATTACATACTAACATATATAGATATCTATTATTTTACTCTGATACCAACATGTATCAACCCAGGACCAACACTCCCAGATCTGGTGCTAAAAAATGTTGTATATTTTTTATACAGAAATTTAACAAAAATACACACATATTGAGGATCCATTCAGTTTATATTCTAATGGATTAGGAATAATCAAACAAAATTTCATGGTTATGAAAAATCTATAATGACTATATAAATTAAAATGAGGTATATACTTATTATTAAATAAACACCATAGATCTTATACATGTCACTAAACATGTGAAAAACATCTCAAATAATAGGGTGAGCACAAAATTGATCAGTGATTTGTTTTAAAACTATGGGTAAAAATATTATTATTATAAGTAATATAAAACCTTTTTAAAAAAATTACAATTTAATCAAATACCAATCCTTTGAAATAATAAATAATTTCTCCAAATATGAATCTATATAAATCCATAATCAATACTGCTCAAAATGTTTAAAAAGGAATATTACATTGAAATACCTTTTAAGTTAAAAATAAAATAAACATAGAAATATACATGGATTAACCTTGAAATTATCAAAAAAAATTGAAAATAATATATCTATATAAAATATAATAATACTCGAAAATGTTTTAAGAAAACCATGGGGCCAGTAAAGATATTGAATATTAATCTTTAGAAACAATTGTCATGAGTTTATGGGTTCACTCCCCATTCCTCATCAACCTAACCAATATCTTGGTGCCAAATTTTTAAATAAAACATTTTTAATGTCTTCACTTCTATTTATAAATCCATTTAAAAATCATTCAAAAATTATAGATATGTATATGTATGTATTTTATCTTAAAAGTGGAAAATAATTTCATATTTATTATAATTTATCATATATTTCCAAATAGAAGAATCCACATCTATATATTTATTCAATATATTCATTAGAAACATTGGTAAACAATTCTTGAAAATTACTTTTAAACAAGTGATGTTAAAAACATGGGTGAAATTTCAAGGATAACTAGAGTTCTTGGCCATTCCTATAATCATGAATAACATCCTTAAATTTTAATGAACATTTAATGTATAAAATAATATTTTTGACACCACAAAATCCACTAGAAATTTAATAAATATTTTTATTTAAATAACTTTTCTTAAAAAGGCTATAAAATAGTATAAAACATATATTACACCCAATTAGGGTTTTGGAAAATATAATTTTTTACCTTACATAAAAATAGAAATTTTGTAGTATTTTTTTTCAATTTCATAATGGGATTAAAAAACTATAAAATAGTAATTAAAAATAATTTTTTATAGTATGGATTTTAGAAAATCAGGAGTTTAAAGAATCAATTTTCCCCTATGACAAAGAACCATTTAGGGTGAAATTTTGAAACAAAAATTTTAAATAGTGTTCTACAATAAAATAAAATATTTGAAAGCATAAATATATAATTATGAGAATTTAGGTTTTCATTAACATAATTATTAAAATTATATTGAGTTTTGGCAGTGATAATATCCACTTCAATAACTTGAAAATATAGAATGAGGGAAAGTGGGAACCTATGTAATAAGAGTTGTGGTTCCCAATTTATGAATACAATTTCTATTTAAATAATTTTGAAAACTAAATTATTATTATTATTATTATTTAATTATAATTTATATAAACTACAATATTTACAATATGTGAGAATCATTTCTCATACCATGGGTAATTTATTTTCATTCAACTATTTTATTATAAGTCTAAAATATTACAATTATACATTATGAAAAAGTGTTTTTTAATTATATTTTAAGGTATTAATGTTGAATCCCTTGAAAAAATAATAGTGTATATCCATTCTTCAGTGATAAAAAGAAAAAATATTTGTATATCTCAACATCGTATTGGTGTAATATAGAGAACTCAAAAGTCTAAACTATATTTTGTTTACTTTTTTTATATCACCCAAATGTAAATTTAATCATTATAGTTATATTTATATATAACACATTTATTTTGACCTCCACAAACATCCTTGGGAATTTTTACTTGAATATTGTGAAGCTCACTAATCATATTGACGTTGTTGATCATAGTGTATGAAAGTCCTTCAGAGTGTCCCATCACTTATTTTAGTAGTTGGAGGGTTATAGATCTCTAACCGAAGGAAAATGATAGAGGAAGTAAGGGGTATATTGATCTAGTATATCAACAAGATATTTAGGTTGCGAAAGGATGGGGTCTACATTAAAGGGAGGAAAAGAAGAAGATGACCTAAGTTTTTTGATTAACATAAAAGGGAGGGATACAATAGCTGAGTTGATTAGATAGATTCTATTGATCAGATTAAATGCCCATTGTTATTTTCAAAAAAATTAATTAGCTGAAAAGTTACCATATTCTCTCATCCTACATCAAATTTGAAGGTATTTTAACTCCCACATATAATCTTCCATGTTTCGCAGTGTTTTGATAAGAGTATCATGTGGTATACTCAAATATCCACACTTCACACACATTTGGTTCATGGGAAGCACTGACAAATGGAGGCCATGACCGTGTGCTCACCCGAGTGTGCACCCTAGGAGCACTATATATTGGCCCAATCTAAAATCCTACAATGATGCAGGCTGGCCAGGCTAGCTTACATTATTTTAAAATTTCTTTGTTTTTCTAAGTAAAATTTTAATTAACTAAAAGTATACTAAACTAAGTTCATGATTATTTGAAAAAATTATCTCAATATTTTTACAATTACATTCTTCTCAAATTATTATGAAGGTATTTATATTAAGTAAACATTATATTTTTTTTCATATATTAGAATTTATCACCATTGATTTTTAAATAAGAAAATATTATACCTCACCCATTATACTTCTTAATATTAAAATCTGACCAAGGATTTTATAAATATTCTAAATTGGGTCAAATATTTTTTTATTTTTTTTTTATTATTTTTTATTCAAATAGATTATAATTCATATTTATCAATGGTCATATGTATATGCATTATTCTAAAAATGCCCCCCCCCCACCCCCTTGAAAACATTTTTTATAAACCAAACTCTTCATATTCTGATTTTATCACTTGCATTTATGGATCCTATTTTCTCACTAATTTTATTTCTTAATATAATAATATTTGGACAAATCTTACTCATGGTTGATCTTAATTAAGTGGGATACAATCTTTTTGTTGGCATGTTTATTCATTCCTCTTTTATTACTGAAGATTATTATAAATTTATCATTCCTCGATCCTTTGATAGTTATATATTTCTGAATAATTGTTTTTATAAAAGTTAGTGTATATTATTAATAAACTTTCCTTCATATTTTTTTAAATTTAGAATACTTATTTATTTATAATATTTATTTCCATAACATAAATACATTAAAATTGTGGTCTATTACAATATAATTTGATGGGACAGAGATGATATATCCTATCAGGTATGGATACTCATAAGAATTTGAGCCAACCTTTCATGGTGTACAACATTAGTAATTTCTAATGTATGAGATTATGATAATATAACCACCAATAAAAAATCCACTTTTCTTGTCATTAGTATCTTATATAAAGATGTGTGTAATGATCCTTATAATTTAACATTATCATTAATCAATATAATTAGTCATGATATATGATGTATTAAAAAAATATTATGATTCATACTCAAAGGGAGGTAGATACATTGGATGTTTCATGAGTGATATTGTGTTAATGGGTAATATAGGAAAGTATTTATCCCTTATATCCCTTGAAGTAAGTTGATATCTTTTTTCCTTCGATGTGAATGGAACTAGTTGGATAAATTCATGGCTATAGTGTTTAGTGGGAGAGTTCATTTTTATTAATTCAAAGAAAAATATTGTGAGAACATGGGTTGATGGAACCGATATGAAACATATTTAATTTGAGATATCATGATAAATGGATTATATTACACAATAATCATTTGTAGGGAGATTAATGTCATTGTGGAATTAACTTTCTTCTATGTGTGATCTTTGGTATGTTGCAAGATGCACACCATGTACTTTATGTGGTTATGTATAATACCACTAAGAGAGATTCATAAAGGGTCACACACTATGTGTATACACAATCTTACTTAAATTGAACTAATAAATTTAATTGGTTTCAGTGAATAATATTCTTCCAGGTTTAGTTGATCCCCAATATTTAATCAAAAATTATTTAAAATAATAAGTGAGATTAATAATAACAATAAATATTGTTTCTAAGTTGTGGAGAACAAAATATTAATTATATTTATAAATGGATAATGTAGTGATATTTATTAAATAAATATCCATTATACTTTGTTCAATACATAACAAGGTGGATGCGAAAATTGAGCTTATGGACCAGTTGGAAATGGTTTAAATAATTTTTAATTATATATTCATAAAGTGTTGAATAAGTAACGTGGATTTTTACAAAAAATAAATTATTATTATTGGACATTAGGATAACTAATAATTATATAGTTTAAAAGGGGAATGTTTATAATATGTAAACCTTAAACTTATCATAAAAAATATCTAATTATATCACATTACATAATGAATATTGTTGTTCATAATGGATAGATCAATGAGTTATCCCAAGACCTAGAGAGAGATAAAAATAACTAGATTTATCTTCTCCTCCTCTACCTTCTCTAAATTCATTGATAGAATATCAAGAGTTATTTTTTCTTCAAGAAGAATTTTGTTACGATTAACCATGGACAATTCAAGCAATTACGATCATCCATGCTAACACCAGATGATTCTATTGAAAAATTGTGGAGTATATTTGCATCAATGTTAGAGGTATTCTTCAATTGGATCCTATAGTGAAATTATGGTTTTTAAAAGTTATATGAGGACTAATGGGTCCAAATTTTTATCCATAGTGTTTCCCCATCACATAGTACTAATATATTCTCCTATAAAAAAGGAATATTATTTAAAATAATTGTAATTTTACATCAATTATTAGATAAATAAATTTTTAAAACATACCTCATGTATGCCTTGACAACTGAGGCTCCTAACCACCCATTCATCAGAATTTCATTTAGACTCTAAAGACCAATCATTTCTAGAATGTACTCCGCATACTTGAGTTCCTAAAATTAAATGTAGATATTATTATTACATATTAATGTTTTATACACATGAACTTATAATATTAGTGAATGAACTAGTTTAATTGGTGGGGTAAATGTATTATTAGAAGGACTTTTTTATTTATTGGTTGATCATTTATACTATTTTGATCTGACCTTCAATTTCACAATCCTTTTCTCTATATTTAATAACATTTGATGGCTTATACCTTTTTTAATAATTTTTGAAGTATTTTCATAAAAAAATACATTATAATAGACATACCTTATTATCATAAGGTATTTTTACAAGATCATATGGTGATGTAATGAATTTTTAATTAGATATTTTGGTTGTGTGAACATTTAGATCATCAAGGGTAATTGGTAGCTTAGTACTCAGCTTGTGAGATACATGAATCTCTACTCACACATTATATTTTGGAAATTTTTTTGTGTAGAATATCTAATGGGATATTTTAAAATGTACACATAGTAAAAAGGTTATTGGTGAATGATAATATATATAAATAATATTCAATTTCCTTCAATATAAGTTTATTATAGGAAAGGTATCAATATCTATTTAATCTATATTTCATAGAAATAGTTATGAAAAATTTTTATTACATTTGTTAAATAAGGCCTTTGATGGGAATGGATAGCCTCAAGTGTGGGTGGTTTTATAATCATGTAGTGATTCATTCTATGATGTTTCATTTCTTTGATCCCTTCCAATAAACATTTATAACAACTCATTATACCAATTATGTTTTTCATAAAGATAATTTATCTAAAATTGTATGTTATGTATTTTCTTAACTCACTACCCTGATGTCATTGATTTCACAAAAATAAATGAGGATGTATTTCATTTCATGAACCTCTTAGGTGGAAATATTTTTTTGACCACTTTAAGGCCCATGAAATTATTCATTAATTAGGTACAACCGATGATGATTATTATGAATAAATTATTTAAAAAATATACGAAAATAATTATTCCCTTTTATGTCGTATGGATTTAATGAAAAAAAATTATTATGTATTTCTTACACATGATTATTATAATCTTCATGGGTTTTTTTCTACTAGTTTTCCCTAATTATTTATATAATCCTCATCTCATAGCACATAATGTGGGATGAAGGTTGATATGGACTTTGATTCATCAATATAATGAAACTTAATATTTCTATTATCTTACTTATATTTTGAAGGATAATTTCTCTAGAGAGTTTAGGGTGTCCCAGGGAGAATTTATAAACCTTTCCAAACTTTTCAAAATATGTATAGTTAGGTTCATGGTTTGGATAATAGTAAAGTGGGAATCATGTGTCATCTGTATTTTTTGGGAAGTTGTGATCGCACGAATACCATATTATTGGCTAAACCATGTAGGTAAACCATATAACCTATACTTTTTCTGATATTGGAAACTATATTATTTGGTAAACAATGTGACATACTTAGGTAAGGAAATTTTGTTCATTTCTCCTTGATTTTTATTTAGGGTTCTCCAATAATCCACCAAATTTGAACTCCTTTAAACATCGGGCATCTCATGGTATTCTCCCTTACAATTCACTACATGGAATATGATTGTTTATTTCGTTGTGGGATCACATCTAGATTGAATGGTTAGGGATCTTTCTTTTTTCTCTTTCATGTTTATTTCATTTTCATCAATCCTCTCAAACACCAGTTCCCATGGTTAGTAAATTTTATTATATATGGTTGTTGTAATTAAGGATTCGGATTTTAAAAGTTTTGAACCATACCTTGAGTCCTATTATGGTGGTTTTCATTAAAGGCAACATTAATCCACAACTAGAGGTAGGTGTTTCCATTGTGATTCTTTTTACTAAAGTGTTCTATGGATTCCAAGTGTTTTAAATGTATTCTTGAATTAAATTAATGATATATATTATATCTTTTGGTCGGAGTTGACACTGAAGATGGTGGTGAATTGAGTTCCAATTAAAATTTTTTTTTAAAAATCATTTACCGAATTCCCCCAAATAAAACACAGAATTAAGCTGTAGTGAATTAATATCAAAGTAAAGGTTCTGTTAGGTTCTCAAGGGATTGATTATTTCCCAGTTAATCAGATCAGAAGAGTTGATTAACTTTTGAAACTAACTTACTGATTTACAACTAATATAAACACTTGCGAGTTTAATTATCAAAGTGACTTTAAAACAGTTTTTAGTTTTAAAGTAGTTTGTAGCGGAATAAAAATAACTTTGAAAAGAAATAAGCACAGCAGATATAACCAAGAGGTTCAGTCTCAATTTGAGACTTAGTCCTCTCAAAAACTTTATATAAAAGTGATCCGCACCCTGGATCGGGGATTACAACAGTATACAACTGTCCAGGTCTAAGACCTCTACCACTATTATTCGTGGGAAACAAACACAACAACAAACCAGCTTTCCAGGTCACGCATGACCTCTACCACTATCCTAGTGGGAAATAAAAGATTTAAGAGTTAAGTGAGGATTTACAGATCCACCAGTTAAAGTACAGGAGACGGTGTGTGTGTAAAATATAGTAGATGACACACACTGCTCGAAAAGTAAATAATAAATCACAGAGGCAAAGATGTAGAGTTTAGAATGGCTCTAGTGATTGCAGTGCAGCTCTGGACTCCTTTGGATTGATCAGAATTGGTTCTGATTCATCTTCTGGTTTTTGTTTGGAAAACAGAGTGTCGTCTGCTTCCTTGACTTCCAGGTGTAGAGATAGAGGAGAAAGTAGTCGATGAAGTTCTTGTGTGGATGTTCTCCTTCTCGTTCTCAGCTCTTTCTGGTATGCAGTAATGTATGAGCTCTTAGTGTAAGTTCAGTCATCTCTTTTCATGCACACATTTTTAGCACCTTCTTATTTTTGCCACGCTCTTATTTGTTTTTCAAAGAAAACTTTCTTTTAGTAGTAGGAGCATCTCTTCTTTAAAGCACGAGCTCCGGCAACAGAAGTGATTTCCTTTTTGTTGGTACGAGGTACGGTTCCCTGACATCCAACAACACACAATAAATAAATGTCAGTGTATTAAAATATACCAGATATAACCATTGGTTAGATTAAATAATGATAAAGAAATTAAAGCAGCATCGGGTTCTGTCTCTGGAGCGGTAGCTTTGGATATCGGTAGGTCTGAGTATCGTTGGCTTCTTATGTAACAGTAGCCCTTTGTGTAATGGTATCCTTTCCATTGGTAACCCTTCTATTGGTAGACTTCATGTCAGTCGGTAGACATTGGTAGCGGTAAGCTTTACTGCATCGGGAGCGGTAGGCTTTCTTGTATCGGTAGCTGTAGACTTGTCTTGTATCAGTAGCGGTAGACTTGTCAGTATCAGTAGCGGTAAGTCCCTATCGATAGCTTCCTTGATGTATCGGTAGACTTTGATGTATCGGTAGACTTGTGTAATGGTGACTAATCTGTACCGGTAGCTCTCACATAGCGGTAGTATTAACTGTATCGGTAGCTCTGTTCTGTATCGGTAGCTCTATTCTGTTAAAGCATTCTATTAGCAGAATGAGCTAAGTCAGAGTATACATACATCCAGTAACCGAAATTCTAATTCTAAACATAAAATAATAGATTATTTCTTAACTAAATTCTTTGATTATAATATATTCATCATAACATATAAATATGTGTCTGAAGTACACAAATACTAAAGTAAGTATTTCTCCACAATAAGAATCATCAAACTATAAATAAGAAACATTGATATTATCAACATATAATAAAGCATAATTGGGATTATCAAAATATAGTAAAGAAACTAGATTCCTAGAGGGTTCAACAATATCCCCCTTTTTGATAATCACAACTTATTCCAAAATGAAAAGAATTATAATCAGATAAGAATTAGAATCAGAGGAAAAAAGATTGATTTTATTAAAACAAAGTGTCCATATTCCTCCCCTTGTCAAATGTACTAGAAGATTCTCTTAGGTCTCATTTTCCCCCTTTGTGTTTTTCTCCCCTTTGTGTTTTTCTCCCCTTTGTGTTTTTCTCTCCCTTTGTGATTAACAAAAAGAAGTGTATCAGAGAAAAGATAAAGACTAGAAAAGTAATAGAAACATAGTACAATAGAGAAAGTAAGAGGTATTTCATTAATGGACAAGAGATACACTGATAAAATCAGAAGGTCAAGAAAAATATACAAGTGAATCCTATCAAAAAGATCTAGAATCAGTCAATCTTCCTTTTGAACAGGAGTCTTTCCCTTGGGATCGGAAGAGGGTATAGGGTCAGATTCAGTAGAAGGCTTAGGAATAGCTGAAAGAACAACTGGAGGGTCAGCCACTGAAATTGTTCCAGATCTGAAATCTGTACTCTTCTATGGGATCATAGGTGTCAAGCTGTGAATAGCCTGAGCTAGAGTCAACTGAGGTGTACTCCCAGAGGCAGAAGCAGGAAGTGCAGGAGGTACAATCACAGGTCTGGCATCCACATGCAAGAAGGGTAGCAACAGGTTCCTGAAATCCATAATAATACTCCCTCCTCTCTCTGTCGCAGACACAAAATCATCTCGATTTTCAATGAATTTATCAAAGGTAGGACTAAGATCCCTGAGCTTACTAACCTGTTCTCTAAAAGCCTAAGTCACTGGAGGAAACTTCATATTCTCCATCAAAAGCATGAAATGGTTGGTCATTTGATACTTGGTATAGACCTTCTCAAAATAAGCATCCAATTTATTTTTAATTGCCTCTTGAGAAGCAGTAGCTGCCCATAGGTGATCACGAACAAAACTACTAACTTCCCTAGTGGTAGAAAGGATATGAGTATCCGAGGATCCACTGGTACTGGCCTTAGCCAACTCTTCCTGAAAAACAGTTTTGATATGGTCAAGGTTCACAAAGGAGCTAGATGAGGGAAGGTGTTTAACTGAGAAAGCTACTGTCTCCTTGAATGATTGTGTCAAATTACAAACCACCTTTTGGAAAAGTTCATCTTGACTGTTCATGTGTTCTTTCACTGATTTCTTAAAATCCTCAAAAACTTCCACAAATTGCTTGACTACTTCTTTGATATATCTGATATCAGTGTGCACTTGGGTTTGAGAACTGTTCAAAGCATTCAATGAAGCAATTGATTGTCTTAGAGCAACCACATCTCTTGTCCAACTCTCAATTTGATTATGGAACACCTTAAATGTATCCAGCATTCCTTTTACTAGACTATCAACAACACATCCCACAGATAGCTCCAGGGATTGCTCCACATTCCTCATATCTTCAACCAGACTTGTCTTTAAATCTGCCACTGATTCTTTTAGTGACTCTTTCAATTCATCCTTTAAGGACTCAAGGTCCTCCTTAGTTTCCAAATTTTCAGCCACAACAGGTAGCATAAAGGATTCTATTTGGGGCTGGTCTTCCTCATCCGAATCTCCATAGGAATGTCCAAGAACCATATATCCTGGATTTGATGTCCAACCTTAAATGTCATAAAAAACAGATATTGAACCAAGATGCTCCCCCTCACTTGGAATATTCTTTTGAGGTATCTCCTCCAACTGTTCTGCTTGCTGTAATTCTATAATTTCCTCCATAACTACAGAAGATTCAGTATCCATTTGCTCTGATGGCTTAAGAACTCTCTCAACAATAGATTCTCCTTCTGCTTCCTGATCAGGCACTATCTTGACTGTACTGTCTATCAGAGGGCTCAACTGAGCTCTTCTTCTTCATTTTCCTCATCATTTGCTTCACCAGAAGACTCCGTTTCTCCATTAATGAAACAATTGGATCCGGTTTCCTCATCCTCTTCAGAGGTGTCCTTAACAATATACTCACATGCTTCATCTTCTTCTTCCTCAGTCTCAATATCATTGTCCTTCAAAATAGTTTCTCTCCTTGGTAGTTCTTTTGGAGGGCTAGCTGCTCCATAGGAAATGGTTTGAGGAATAGGATTAGGAGGTAAATCAGGGTCTCCTCCTTCCTCAACTGATGTCTCTTCCTCCTCAGCTTCATCATAACTGTAGACCAGTTCTAGATCATCTGGTCGAAGACCATGATCTTTCACATTCTTTGGTCTAGAGGTATGTTCCTTTGGTGTGAACTTATCATATATTCTTCCTTCATCATTCACCCATTATTTTCTCCAAGGGTTCTAGCTGACTTTTATATATTTACAGACAGTCCTTGTGATGCAGAATTTATCCTTAACTACTATCATTTCATCATGAGGTCCAGCCACCTCCTTTTCTTTCATCATAAAATAAATCAACTTTGAGAACAACTGGGCATTTGACTTAGACTTCGGTCTAGTCATATCATCAATCTGAATCATAATTAATCTACATAGATTTACCTTAACTCCATGATTCAACAGATGCAACAAATAAATGTCCTGGAATATCAGTGTAGCAAATTCTCCTCTCCTTGGACTAACTACGTGTTGAATAAACTTGAAAAGAAGTTTATCTTCCCCTGCCATCTCTGCAGCTATGATTTTTTTAGGGGTCCCATTACCTGTCAGCTCTAACAAAGAATCTTCATACATAAACAAGTCACTAGGTGAGGGTATGGATTTTGAATAAATAGAATAATCACCTTCATGTGGAACTTTTAATTTCCCAACCCATTCAACCGAAGTAAAGGAATATTCATGACCATTTACATAAGAAAACATCTTTCTTTCTTCTTCAGACTTCTCAAAACGAACAAACTCATAGAACTATTTCACCAGCCCTGGATAATAAGTTCCATTGTTGTTTGTGAAGCACTTGATCCATCCTTGTTCTTTTAAAACCTTAAGAACCACAGATTTTCTCTCCATGAGAAATTTTGCACACACCTCTTTCTCAACGACAATCTCTCTCCTTGAGAGATGCGGGTTTACTGGATTCCTTTGAGCTACACTATCACCACTTCCACTGGCATCAGCATTGGTCACCTTCTGTCTTTTCGGTTGTGTCTCATCACTACCATCTGTAACCTGAGGTCTCTTAACGCGAGCCATTACAGATCTGAGGTTTAGGGTTTTCCAACTTGAGAGGTTGAGGTTGGAGGGATTCGAACAGACGAGTCCGCGGTGAGATTGAGTGAAGTCTAATATCGGGTTTAATATCATTTAGTATTCAAAAATAAAATAAATATTTTTTAAAAACGGTTCGAAGTATCAGCTTTACAGAAGTTTAAAACAGTGCAAGATGTACCAGTAAAGTCTCCTGACGGTGAGGTCTCCTAAAGGTGAGGTTTCTCTAACAGTGAGGATTCTCTATCGATGAGGATTCTCTAACGGTGAGGATTCCCTAACGGTGAGGTTTCTCTAACGGTGAGGTTTATCTAACGGTGAGGATTCTATATCGGTGAGGATTCTCTAACGGTGAGGATTCCCTAATGGTGAGGTTTCTCTAACGGTGAGGATTCCCTAACGGTGAGGGTTCCCTAACGGTGTGGTTTCTCTAACAGTGAAGTTTCTCTAACAGTGAGGGTTCTCTAACGGTGAGGATTCTCTAACGGTGAGGATTCCCTAACGGTGAGGATTACCTAATGGTGAGGATTCCCTAACAGTTTAAGAGTAAGTTATAATTCCTAATTCGTGTCTAATGAAACTTAATCTTTCTGAACTTAAAGTCTTAGTGAAAATATAATCTAATTGAAATTCAGTGCCTATAAATTCAAGAGTTATATCACCTCTTTGATAATGGTCTCTTAGTAAGTGGTGTCTAACATCAATGTGTTTAGTTATAGAGTGAGACACAGGGTTCTTTGAGATTTTTATCGCGCTAGTGTTGTCACAGTTAATTGAAACATGTTTAACCTCAAATCCATAGTTCTATAAAGTGTGTTTCATCTACAGAATTTGTGCACAGCAACTACCAGCAGCTATATACTCTGCTTTAGTAGTAGATAATGAAACTGAGTTCTATTTCTTACTACACCATGATACTAGGGACTATCCAAGTAAATGACATGTTCCAGATGTGCTCTTTCTGTCTAACTTGCATCCAGCAAAGTTAGCATCTAAATAAATTATTAAATAAAATGATTGTTCTTTTGGATAAAAAAACCTAAATTTTCATTATACTTAAGATATTTGAAAATCCTTTTAACAGCACGTAAGTGTGAATCTTTAGGGTTAGCATGAAATCTAGCACACATAAATACACTAAACATAATATCAGGTCGAATAGCAGTAAGATAAATTAAACTCCCAATCATACCTCTATAATTAGTTTGATCTACTGGTTTACCAATTTCATCAATTTCCAATTTACAGGTGGTACTCATAGGTGTATCACTTCCCTTAATACTATCCAACCCAAAAAGTTTTAATAAATCCTTAGTATATTTACTCTGATTTAAAATATTACCATATTTATTTTGAAAGATTTGAAATCTAAGAAAGTACTTAAGCTCTCCCATTAAGCTCATTTCAAACTCATTTTGCATAACCTTTGAAAAATCAGTACATAAATAATTTTTCGAAGATCCAAAAATAATATCATCAACATAGATTTTTACTACTAAAACGTCTTTTTAAATTATTTTTATAAAAAGAGTGGGATCATCAATTCCTTTGTAAATCCTTTTGAAATAAGAAAATTTGTAAGTCTTTCATAACAATCTCTTGGAGATAGTTTTCAACCATATAATACTTTAGAAAGTTTAAAAACATGATTTTGAAAGTGAGGATTTGAAAAACCAGGTGGTTGTTCTATAGAAACATCTTCAACAATGAAACCATTTGGAAAAGAACTTTTCACGTCCATTTGATATAACTTGAAATTCAGATGTGATGCAAAGGCAAGTAAGATCCTAATTGCCTCTAATCTAGCTACAGGTGAAAAGGTTTCCTCATATTCAATTCCTTCTTCTTGATTATAACCTTGTGAAACTAGTCTATCTTTGTTTCTAATGATATTTCCAGATTCATCAAATTTGTTTCTAAACACCCACTTTGTGCCTATGGTCAAAGTGTCTTTAGGTCTTTCTACTAATTCCCAGACTTTATTTCTTTCTAATTGATTTAGTTCTTCTTGCATATCTATTACCCAAAATTCATCATTGATAGAATCATTGATATTTTTAGGTTCTAACTGTGAAAGAAAAGCTTGATGTTCAACCTGATTTCTTAGAGAAGCTCTAGTCTGTGTTCCTCTATCGAGATTTCTTACAACTGCATCTAAAGGATGGTTCTTTATAATCCTAGTTGGCCTTGAAAAGGTAGGGCTATAGATTTCAGGTTCATCAACAGGTTGGGATTCAACAGAAGCAGGTTCTGGAAAATTTCCAGAACTGGACGTTTTAACTATAGGTCCACTATCTTTATCATTAAGGTTCAAAATAGAGAGATCATCTTTAAGATTTTCAAGAGAGGTCTAAGGTTCATGTGGATCAGTTTCATCAAATTTGATGTGAACAGATTCCTCCACACATTTGGTTCTCTTATTGAAAACTCTATAGTCTATACTAGAAATAGATTAACCTAGGAAAATTCCTTCATCACTCTTGGATGCAAACTAATCAAGATTATCTTTAGTATTAAGAATAAAGACTTGGCAACCAAAAAATCTGAAGTAGTTAACCTTAGGTTTCCTATGGTTCCACAAATCATAAGGGGTCTCCTTAAGAACAGGTCTGATCAAGACTCTATTGATAATATAACAAGTTGTATTGACAGCTTCAGCCCAAAAATAAACAGGTAGGTCATACTCATTGAGCATGGTTCTGGAAATTTCCTGAAGGGTTCTATTCCTCCTTTCCACTACACCATTTTGCTGAGATGTCCTAGGCGTAGAGAAATTGTGACTATAGCCATTTTGTGAGCATTAGGATTCAAACTCATGATTTTCAAACTCACGACCATGATCACTTCTCAAGGTTTTAATCTTAAGTCCACTAAGGTTCTCTACAGACTTGGAATATTTAACAAAGTAATAACAAGCTTCACTTTTGTGAGCTAAAAGATATACCCATGTATACCTAGAATAGTCATACACTAGAACATAGACATAGTGCATCCCATTTAAACTAGAAACTCTAGATGGTCCAAACAAATGCATCTGAACCAACTCGAGAGGTTGAGAAGTTGATACTTATTTATTTGATTTGAAAGAAACTTTATATTGCTTTCCCTTTTGGCAGGGATTAAAAACTTTATCTGCTGGGAATTCAAGTTTTTGTAGGTCTCTAACTAAGTTCTTCCTAGAACGTTTTCTGAGTGAATGTACATTGCAGTGTCCTAATCTTCTGTGCTAAATCCAAGACTCTTTATGAAAATCATTTAAACAAGTAATATTTTGCATAGCTAAAGAATTTAAATCAATAGCATAAATATTTTTATTTCTCAAGGCAGAAAATACAAAAGCATTTTTAGAATAAACATTACAAGAATCATTTTCAAATTTAACAATGAAACTATCATCACATAACTGAGAAATACTTAGTAAATTATATTTATGTCCATCAACAAATAGAACTTTATAAATTAATACTGAGTTACTATTACCAATCTGGCCTAAGCCGATGATTTTCCCTTTAGAATTATCACTAAAAGTGACAAAACATCCATCAACTCTGACTAAGCTTTTAAAGCATGAGAATTCTCCTGACATATGTCTTGAACATCCACTGTCCAAGTACCAGGTCTTTCTACAGGAGCTCTTTAAGCAGGTTCCCTACAAAATAGATTTAGATAGGAAATGATTTTGGTAACCAGATTTTCTTGGGTCCAGACAGGTTAGCTAATAAAACTTTAGGTACCCAAATTTGTCTTATGGGTCTCATAAAATTTATAGAATCAACAAATTTAGAAAGATAAACTTTATTAGATCTGTAACTATGAATATAACTAGTTGAAATATATGAACCCCCAGAATTATAACTATCTACATTCTGTCCAGATTTAGAAATAAATTTAGTTTTGGTAATTTTTCTTTGTCCAGGTTGGTATCCAATGCCAGTATTATATCTAGGTTCAATCTTCTTTCCTTGAATTTTAGTAAGAGTATCTTTTCCATTTGTGAATTTTTCTAAATCCTTCCTAAGTTTCTCATTTGACAATTTCAGTTCAGTGTTTTCTTTAAGTAACCAAGCATTATTTTCAATTTCTATGTCAAGATCATATTTATTATTAATAGTTAAAGAATATTGTTTCTTTAAACCTTTGTATTTGTCTTTCAGCTCATTACAGGTTTCTTCCAACATATCACAGTATTCAAATAATTCAGATTTTCACATATTTTCAGAGTCAAAATCATCTCCAGAATAATAATAATTTTGAAGCAGGAGTTTCAAATGTTACCTTAGAGGTGTTTGTCATAAAACACATGTTTGCCTTATTTCTGATTTCAGTTTCAGAAGCACCAGATTTGATGGAGCTATCTTCAGAAGCACTCCAAGTAGCATTCATGGATTTCTTATACTTATTATCCTTATACTCATATTTCTTCTTATATTTCAATTTTGGACAATCTGCTTTTATATGTCCTTTTCTCTTGCACTCATAGCAGACAACTTCATCAGATTTGTCATATTTCTTCCAGTCCTTTTTCCAGTGTCTCTTGATGTCATACTTACCTTTCTAATTTGATTTTCTGAAAAACTTCTTTTTCCTAATTAAATTCTTAAATCTTCTGGCTATGTGAGCCATTTCTGCATCACTTTCAGATGCACTTTCACTTTCTTCATAGCTTGAGCTATCACTTACAGCTTGAAGTTTCTCCTTATTCTTTGAAGTAGGTGTCTTGAAGGCAACTGACTTCCTTTTTGGTTCATCTTCTTTTTCTTTGTTTACTTTAAGCTCTTCCTCATACATCATCAACTTACTAATAAGTTCTTTAACTAGAAGTTCACCAATATCACAAGATTATCTAATTAAAACAGAAGTGTCCCTCCATATTTCAGGTAGGCATCTCAAAATTCCCATGATCTGCTCCTTTGATGGAACATCCTTTCCCAGTGAGATCATTGTGTTGACAATTTCATTAAACCTGAGATACATATCAGAAATGGGTTCATCAGGCTTCATCTTAAAATTATCATATTTAATAGTATAGGTGTTCAATATCATTTCCTTAATGTTAGTTGTTCCTTCATGAGAAACACTTAAGGTATCCCAAATTTCATGTGCAGTCTTACAAGCAGATATTCTATTAAATTCCTCATCACCTAAAGCACAATATAGAGCATTCATAGCTTTGCAATTATTATTCTAGGCTGTCTTAGTAGCTTCATTCCAAGTAGATCTAACAGTAGTAAGAATTTTATATTCTGATTCTATGGCAGTCCAAATATCAAAACCCATGCTTTCTAAATAAATTTTCATCATAATCTTCCACTGAGCATAGTTGTTTCCATTGAAAAATGGTGGTCTATTAGTATCAACACCTTCAAATCTATTATCCATGATAACTAGGTTAAAAAATCCTAAAGAGATATAAATATAGAAATAACAGAAATTTTATGAACTTTAAATACATCTAAAATCACAGTTGAAAAACAGAGAACTTTAGAAAATATTTTAAATCCTTTGATACCAAATGTTGGTCGAAGTGGACACTCAAGAGGGGGTGAATTGAGTTCCAATTAAAATTTCTATTTAAAAGTCATTTACCAAATTCCCCCAAATAAAACACAGAATTAAGATGTAGTGAATTTATATCAAAGTAAAGGTTCTGTTAGGTTCTAAAGGGATTGATTATTTCCCAGTTAATCAGATCAGAAGAGTTGATTAACTTTTGAAACTAACTTACTGATTTACAACTAATATAAAAACTTGCGAGTTTAATTATCAAAGTGAATTTAAAACAGTTTTTGGTTTTAAAGTAGTTTGCAGTGGAATAAAAATAACTTTGAGAAGAAATAGCACGGTAGATATAACCAAGAGGTTCAGTATCAAGCTGAGACTTATTCCTCTCAAAACTTTATATAAAAGTGATCCACACCCTGGATCAGGGATTACAACAGTATACAATTGTCCAGGTCTAAGACCTCTACCACTGTTATTCATAGGAAGCAAACACAACAGCAAACCAGCTCTCCAAGTCACGCACGGCCTCTACCACTATCCCAGTGGGAAATAAAATTTGTAAGAGTTGAGTGAGGATTTACAGATCCTCCAGTTAAATTACAGGAGACAGTGTGTGTTTGTGTAAAACATAGCAGATGACACACACTGCTCAAAAAGTAAATAATAAATCACAGAGGCAAAGATGTAGAGTTTAGAATGGCTCTAGTGATTGCAGTGTAGCTCTGGAATCCTTTGGATTGATCAAAATTGGTTCTGAGTCCTCTTCTGGTTTTTTTCTGGAAAACAGAGTGCCGCATGCTTCCTTGACTTCCAGGTGTAGAGACAGAGGAGAAAGTAGTCAATGAAGTTCTTGTGTGGATGTTCTGCTTCTCGTTCTCATCTATTTCTGGTATGCAGGAATGTATGAGCTCTTTATGGAAGTTCAGTCGTCTCTTTTCATGCACACCTTTTTAGAACCTTCTTATTTTTGTCACGCTTTTATTTTTTTTCAAAGAAAACTCTCTTTTAGCAACAGGAGCATCTCTTATGTAAAGCATGAGCTCCGGCAATAGAAGTGATTTCCTTTTTGTAGGTACGAGGTATGGTTCCCTTACATCCAGCAACACACAATAAATAAATGTCAGTTTATTAAAATATACATGATATTACTGTTGGTTAGATAAAATAATGATAAAGAAATTAAAGTAGCATCGAGTTCTGTCTCTGGAGCAGTAGCTTTGTATATCGGTTGGTCTGAGTATCGGTGGATTCTTGTGTAACGGTATCCCTTTGTGTAACGGTAGCCTTTCCATCGGTAACCCTTCTATCGGTAGACTTCATGTCAGTCGGTAGACTTTGGTAGCGATAAGCTTTACTACATCGGTAGCGGTAGGCTTTCTTGTATCGGTAGTTGTAGACTTGTCTTGTATCAGTAGCGGTAGACTTGTCTGTATCAGTAGCGGTAAGTCCCTATCGGTAGCTTCCTTGATGTTTCGGTAGACTTTGATGTATCGATATACTTTTGTAACGGTGACTAATCTGTACCGGTAGCTCTCACATAGCGGTAGTCTTTACTGTATCGGTATCTCTGTTCTGTATCGATAGCTCTATTCTGTTTAAGCATTCTATTGGCAGAATGAGCTAAGTCAGAGTATACATACATCTAGTAACCGAAAGTCTAATACTAAACATAAAATAATAGAGCATTTATTAACTAAATTCTTTTATTATAATATAATCATCATAACATATAAATATGTGTCTAAAGTACACAAATACTAAAGTAAGTATTTATCCACAATAAGAATCATCAAACTATAAATAATCAATATTGAGATTATCAACATATAATAAAGCATAATTGGGATTATCAAAATATAGTAAAGAAACTAGATTCCTATAGGGTTCAACAATATCAAGTTTGAATTGTCAAAGGTTTTACAAGTTTTGTTGGGTTTTTCCCTTTGGTAGAAATGGGTGATTTTTTAGATTAAATGGAATTTTGTTTTAAAATGGTGTTTTATGCATTCTTAGTGTTTGATGAAATACCATTGGTGGTTTACATGAAGAAAAAAAGATTATTTTATAGTGATGTGGAAAAATTCGGACTTATAATGTGGGTGTACATATTTTAATGTAATAATATGTTTTTAAAAATGGTTGTGTGTGTGTTTGTGTCTGCCCTATTGAGTTAGTTTTTTTGTATTAAGACTTTTTTTATTGGATATATTAATGCTTTTATGTTTTTTTTGTGTTTCTTGGGTTTCACCTAGTTTTCTATGGTTTTTTTAAAAGGTTATTTCCAAGGTTGTTACATTATTTTTGGTGATATGAGTGATTTCCTTAAAAAAATTGTATATGTTATGTGGGGTTTTAAAAATGGATTTCCAAAGAATATCATTTTTATATATAAACAGAAGACTTGGTTGGAACCTTGTGTGATTTCATTTGATTTACAAATTTTTTACACCCTATTTGAGCCTTGTTATTAAGTGTTTTCTATGATTATATGTATATATGGTTAGTTTTATGAATTTTTATTCATGTTTATGCATTTTGGATGGGATATAGTATTATATGTGGTGTTTTAGATGTGGTATATAGATTATTGTTATGTTATATTTCCTTTTTGATTTGTTTTTTCATGTGATTGAAGTTGCATTAACAGTGGATCACTTTCTTTTACTATGATATGAGGAACCATAGGATACTAAGTTTGGAGTATAGGGATGTTGATTATTATAGTTGAGATATAAACACCTGTTATTATCCCCCGGTTGAATGTTATGACCTAGAAAATGGATTTCACTGATGAGACTAGTCGAGAGTTATTTTGGGGATAGGAGGTGAGACTATTAACCTTCCAATAGTTGGTTACAATTTCTCAGGTATAGTACTTCACCCATTAGTCCCTTAGAAGTTTAATGGTGATATAAATCTATCTTATGCCTCATTATTGGTTTTTTGAATGTGCCTTTTTTTACATGAATGGAGTGATCTCTTTTGTATTGAAATTTCCTTATATTTAGCCTTGGTGTTGAATGGTGTTTTTCCATTGTTTCGTTCATTTATAACCTTCCTTGATTTTTTACTTTTATCATGTTTTTCATTTTTCCTTTAATCATATTGGAAGAGACTGTGTGTTAAATCTATAGAATAAAAAAATAAAATTGGTGGACTTCATTGAAATATTTGGTAAAATGTTTATTTTGAAAATGTTTTAAACCTATATGAATGGCTTGTTTTTTGAAAGTAAAATTTTAAATGAATATGGAAGGTTTAGCAGGGTTTCATTAAAATATAAATTGGTTTGAAGGTGAATTATGGGATTTTGAAAATTAATTTTCCATTGAAATCATCTTTGGGGAATATTTTATAAAAGATGTGTTTTAGGAAAATATATAAGGCACTACTAGTTTCTTTCCATTTTGTGTCTAGGAAATGAATCTATATTTATTGATTAATTTTAAACTAGTATAGTTGGTTTATTTATAAAAAGGAATATAATGGAATCATGGTGGTACCCTACTAGACTTTTTCTCACACTCTTCATATTTACATTGGAAATATGTAGTATTCATGTGTACTACATGTTGTTTGTAAAACATGAAAATTGGTTGGTTATCACTCTCTATTCAGAAATGTGTGTTCTTGGGTTCATGGTGGTGAATTGGGAGTCACAAAAAGGTAGCATTCTTTGTATCCATAGTTTGTTTGACTCTTTGGGTCATGTGGTATATCTAAATCTCTGACCATCTACATTATTTTATTTTTGCTACTCATTTTGGTTTATGAAATCCTAATATAAAATGGTTTATTTTATATGAGAAAATATTTTATAAAAAACTGTGATTTTGTTTATGAAATTTCTTATTCCTTGTTTGGTTGGATCTTATTTTTTTTATGTTTATATAATTTTTCATGGTTATCCAATGCATGTAAACCTTATGTTGGGATTTTTTATCCATTATTGATCCTAGTTTTCATGAGTGTAAAATTACTCTCACATGCTCACTTTTGATACACTTGCTCTTTTTTCTGACCCTAGGTGATCAAACCTTCACCATAGGCCCTATAGCGGAATGGTTTAGGTGGTATCCTAGGGTGGTCTGCAACAAAATGGTAACATAGCCTTCTTATTACATAAGGATTAATGGTAGATAAGTGATGGAACAATTGGGTATTGAATGGTGGATATTGTGGAGTTCATTTCCAACTCTTCCTCATGATATACCTCGAATTTTCATGGGTGGTCGAATGTTTTATTTATAATTTGAGTTTTATGACTCTTTATTATTGAGATATTTTGTATTGTTTTTCTATTTCATTGTTTTTTAAGAAGATCCTATGGTATTTCTTCAAAAAATACTCATTTTAGAGTAAAACTATAATAAATCCATGACCATACAATTAAGTTTTTTGTTATATTAAACCATATGCACGCCATGTAGAACCATTCTTAAAAACGTCTAGTTACACTCATAATGTTGGCACACGGTCTGATGAACCATGTAGCCAAACCATGCATAGGGGAGAAAGTTAGTAATTTTTGTAGTTTTCCCTCCTTTGATGATTTTAGATCCTTTTGTGTTTCATGAGGCCTATTTTTGAATAATAAAGTGACTATTTTGGAATTTTTAATGTTTTTTATATTATTTTAAAGTAATGTTTTTTGATTTAGTATCTAAGTATGTTTTGAAAACCATATTGTGGGTGTTCTAGTTTCTTTGTGGAAATTTTTTTGAACTCTATCCCTTGTTATTTAAGTGGATGAAATTATTTTTTTAATATTATGGTTTTCAAGAAATTAATTTCATGGGTTTGACTTTGGTGTAATTTTTGAAATAGTTTTGAAAAGGTGTTAATTTCTAAATAATGAGATTATTTTTAAAATATTGAATGACTTTCTAATTTTTTTTTAAAAGGGGAAACTAGTTTTTAAGTTGTGAGTTCCAGTTTATTATTGATCGTGAAATATTTTATAGTTTTTTAAGTGGAACCCTGATGGGTATTTTTATGATGTTTTAGTGGTGTTTTCAAATGGAAATAAGTCCTTGTTATGCATTTTGAAATGGATTTTCAATGGGTTCTTTGTGATTTTTTTTTTTTTTGATTTCTGATTTTGTGCACATTATTTTAAACATGGGATGGTTTAATTAAATATGGTTCTTTAGTGATGATTTAGAATGTTACCCCTATAAATAAATCAATAATTCGAGAAATTAATCTCTCATGTATTCAATCTAACGATCCAGATGCAGTCTTTTGAGTCTCTGAATCCACATATACTCTATATATTTGCAATTTCATGCTTTTCTCAACCCATGCATCATGAATGAAGATTTATGAATTAGTTTCTTCTAGTGTTTTTTGGTGATCATATACCCCATTAGGAAACAATGTGGCTAGATATATTCAAAGTGATCTTTGAGTCTCTAAGAACTCTATAATACTTGTTGGTGAGGTGCAACATTCCTTTGTTCTAAGGATTGGTTTTGGATTGGTGGAAGCTTGTTATATATTCCCTCCTATTTGAAGATTTATCTTGGGGATATTTCAATGATTCATTAATTTAGTGGGTTTATCCTTAGGGGTGATAATTTTTAACATGAAGGAATTTCTGGGGTTTATATCAAGGAGATCATTTGGTGAAAGACTATTTTGATCATTCCACTAGAATGGCCACTTTCTATACTAAGTTGGCTACTAATGATTTAAATAAGGATTTTTATTTTGGAATATTCTATCATATATATCTTAGTTCAGAAATGTATTAGTATATTCTGATACCTTTTTTGAAGCTGATTTATAAGTTTCTCCATGCTAAGGCATTCTCAGTAGAGAAACATGTTGTATGTGATGTTTCAACCATATCCAATGTTAGTAAAGGTTATAGATAAATTAAAATGTGGAGTCTAATAGTGTTCTACCAGTATGGAAAATTTTGGAATGTTATACTATATTTTCTAACATCTTTAAATACATTTCATCAATGTGGTTGTCTTAGTCACATTCTTCAGTTTTGTAAGCAATCCATAAGTTAGGATAAAATTATTTGACCCAACATTGATCTATGTTGGAGTTTGTGGTGTTTTATATATTAGAGAGTTAGAAGCTATAATGTGATATTGAGGTGTGTCCCCTTTTATAGCCTTTTATTTTGTTAGATTTGTTCTATTTATTTTGTACACACCATATATTTTGTTGTAATTTATGAAATATTTTTTGGATAATGCTATAATATTTTGATATGTTCATACCTCATTTATTTTCTCGTTTTTTATCATGGTCATTACATAGAAAAAGTTTTGAGTTTTTTTTAATATATCAAATGGTATTGTCTTGATTCCAGGATGGGGTAACAAGAATATGATTTTGGTTTTCAGTTAGACCGTGATAGATAATAAGTTGAGGTTTTCTTTCAAGATCACCAAGATTTGTTTTTTGATATTTTTTCCAAAATTTTCTCATAGATTAGTTTCATGTACCAAAGTCAAAAAATGAACTCCTCTTTGAGTCATTTTCATATTTGAGGTTTGTTTCTTTTTTATATAGAGTGATCTATCTTTTGGATATGTCTTGTAACATTTTTTTCATTTCTTGAGGATGAGATCTCTTGAGGTGTTTTGAGATGGTTATCCATTGTTGGAAGGATCATGTTCCTTCCCCTAGAGAGTAGTGTAAGTGTAACATCCCAGGTAAATAAATAATAGGGTATATTTTATATTTATTAATATTTGTGAATTAAAGATTAATTTTACTTTAAATGGGATTCTATGTTAGATAGCATACCCGATACACAACAATGGGTTTCTTTGAAATCTTATGTTTCACACTAATAATATAATATTATTATTTTAAATGGTAGTTAACTTATTGCCTTTGTATTAACATTAATGAACAAAACTAACTAAAATATGATTATATATGTTTGTTAAATGTATTTACATTTATCCAATAAAATTTAGAGGCTTAAAATGTGAATGAATCTAATTTTAAGCATAATTTACATTAAAAGGTTGATTTACCACCTTTCAATAGAGATTCCTATTTAAATATAGTTTTGGTCACTTTTATATGTTCGATTTGACCAAATAAAATTCTTCATTCGAATCGGAACATCAAATTTTAATTTGTGTAAATTTTTGGTATTTTTCCGATAAAGTTTATTTTTTAATGAATAGTGAAAAATATTGTATTTTAATTCAAAATTGTGTTTTACTCTAATTTATTTATATGGTTAGATTATCTTTTTAATTGGTTTTAAAGTTTAATTAGAATATTTTTAACCATTTAATTTAAATTTGGTCATTGTAATTAATTTCACTTTGAATTTGGACATAAACAAGTGTCAATCTTTTGATAGTTATTATTTCTTAAAAACATGCTATGTGTTTTAAAAAAAGGAATTAATTTTAAATTCATTAATTAAACTTCTATGTTTATAATTTGTTAAAATAAACATCATTTTTTAATTCGGAATATCAATTATACCTTAGGCTGAATTTTCGGTATTTTTCTGAAAAACATCAATTTTTGATGAATAGTGAAACCACTTAGTAGTAGTTAAAAAACTGAATTTTTCATTTAAATGAAATTTTACCACTTCTGTGAGTTGATTTTCAAAAATCCGAGATACATGTTTAATGTCAAGAAGAAAAATGTGGTTCAATAAGATGAAAATAATTTTTTGCGAACAGTAACTTTTGACTTTTATTTACCGCGGTTAAAGGTTAATTGGGTAACTCATGGTAAAAAAGAATATTATAATAATTCAAAACTATCTTAACACTTGTACTAACCTTATTTAATGAGTAATGGAAGACCATGGTCTTATTTGGGTTGCTTTTCAGACCCCATGGAGCCACTTATGAATGATAACGTCATTTTAGATTAATTAATTTAAAGTAATGACAAAAATGACATAAACAAATATCTCTTTGTAAATTAATTTTTACATTGTGTTATATAAGTTATTTTTTCAACTATAACTATTAATTGGAAATCTAAAAATAGTTCCTAAATCATTATATTTTTATTATAATTTTTCAACATGGAATAAATTAAATTATTTATGACACAATAATGATGCAGTGTTTACCTCATTAATAAATCATTTAAATAAATTAGATTATAAGTATTAAAATAACATCCAAAACCTATCCAATTATTATTGGATGATTTTATTTAGACTATTAATCATACTATCGTGGACTCTAATTATTTTTGAACCTTTAGAAACTGAATATCATTATATAATAAAATAATATATTCACACTTTCTTAAAGAGCCCCTCCTCCCCCTTATAAAAGGATACCATTTCTAACCAATTACACACACCTCTCAAGCCTTTTGGCTCAGCCAACCTCTTCCCACTTAATCTCCATACATCCCTCCCTTCCACCTAGAAGCATTACATTAATCATAAGTCACTTCAACAAACACTTTTGGTTCATACCAAAGGGACTTACCAAAATTAAAGGTAACGGTTTCTCTCAACTTATTTTCTTTTATTTTACTTCTCAAACCCCTAAAATATTTTTATTACATTATTTTATAACACCAAAAATATCCTAAATATACTAGGATGTTTTTATGATAATTATTCTATGTAAACTTACACACACCTCCATCTAATGGGTGAAGAACATACAGTTTTTGTGGATGGAAAACTTACGCCTCACGAGACGATGATTGTTCGATTATCTCCTTCCACCTATCATGGTGTCCATTAAGATGACATTGTATTCATATATGATATATGTTATCTTTATGTTTTCTTTATGATTAATTATTTTTCTTTTATATCATACCTTTATGGTTTCCATTATTGGTAAACGTGATAACTTCATTTGAGAAAATGCGGACTACCACCCCCTCAAAGTGATATGACTCGTTAATCCCATATGTGGGACATATAAAGTATGGATTTAATGATATTATATATGATATTATAAATTAATTATAATATATATATGTATAATTATGTTTTGATTCCATTATAATAACAAATAGAAAAGAAAGTAGTGTTCATGCGTACGTACGGCTTACCGTCTCCCTGAATGGTGTATTTCATTTATTACCTCCAAATGTTATGTAATATTATAAATACATGTATATACTGAATATATATTATATATATGATTTCTAAATAATTAATTTCATTTTGGATATAATTAAATTTTTACCATGTGAACAACTTGTAACTATATGGTGTTCATTTGTGACATTATTACCAGATATCGACAAAATGGACATTGTTAACTTGAATGATTAAATATTGTTTATAACATGGTAATAAGTGATAGAAAAGAAATATTAAACTTGTAAAATTTTCTTAATAAATTATAAATTAACTTTATTTTATTATTCAGGAGATTAAAGAACGATCGATTCAATTTGGACATGAGGTAAGGTATTTCTTATCTCACTTTTAATTCTGCGAGATTTCCATTGTTCGCCCCTAATTTATTTCATGTGGTGTATTGTGTACTTACATTTGATATATATTATCATGATTCTTTTTATATTCCTAGTATTCTATGATTCATTTAATGGTTATTAACTTTTGGTCATACAACTCTATTGATTACGTTGTGGCAAGGAGTTTTCATCTCACTTTTTATTCCTGTGAGATTCATGCTATATTGCCACTATTTTCCTTCTTTGTGGTGTATATACTACCTATGATTGTATTCATTGTGTAATATACATTGATTTATGGGTGTTTACATCTTCTTTATTTCATGGGTTGTTTGTTTCGTAAGTTACCAAATCGGTAAAGGGAACTTTATAAACTAATTTCAAATCCTTGGGTTAATATTATAATTCTTAATTATGTCACGCTATGATTATGTATGGAATCATTGTTTATTTATTTATGTTGTAATTTCCACTCCACTTTGTGTGGATATACTTTTTATACATATAATCACTCCATTGATAAATTCTCAGGTCATCAATATGAACTTGATAAGAGTAATTTTAACTCAATTTCCATTCATTGAGTTAAACATCCAAGTCATTGGTTTTGTCATAAAAAGAATATGTGTGAATGTTCTCCGATTGATTTACACATAATACCCAATAAAATTGAGTGTATTTATATTTTTCACACATTATTATGTAATTAATTTATCCTTAATCTAAGGATATAGTTTTTATAAGAGATTTCGTCTCAATTTACATTCCATTGAGGATTCATTTTTGTTATGCACCAATTCACTCTTATATGGTGTATATACTATCATTTGGAATATTATATCATTAATCCCAATATTTTCATGATATTATAAAGTTCTGATTCAATTTTATTCCTCAATTATTTGTATTCAAGAGTCTCTCATTTTGTTAAAAACTCTTTAACTACCAAATCTTTATCTTTAATTTCTATGTTTTAAAATTGGTTTTATGGAATTATTTATATAGACATTAATGTTTTAAAATGATAATTCATTTAAAGGCTTCAACGTGGTATGGGATCCTTTGATTCAAAAATCTCTTTATTAAATGTTTTAAATGGTTTTGAAAATGGTTTGATAAAGCATTGATTTTTTCAATATCTAAAAATTATATATTGTGATCGTAATGTGGAAATGTTATTTTTCCTTTATGCTTATTTTATGTGTTATGAATATGTTATGGTTATTGGGAATTGTTTACATATGTGGGTGGTTCCATGATAAAAATAGGGCGGGTGAGCCTCAGATAGCTCTCCAATGCATTGGGTAACGTGATGGAGGTAAACGTGAATGTTTCTCCTAAAAGATTTAGGAAATATACTTTGATGGGTATTCCAACGTAACTCCCTATGTAGCTGTGATAGCTACAATATAAGTATGTTATGGATACCATAAGTTGCCTTTATGATTTATGATTTCTACGTGTTATTTAGAAATCTTATGTTTTCATGAGGTAAGTAAAAGAGTTTATGTTTTGTATGTATTTATGAACAAATGTTTTAATTATTTTTTTTATAACCCTTACTGAGTTTTCTATAATCATCCCATGATTTTTAATTGTTTCTACAAGACTTAAAGATGAAAAGGGTCAAGGATGGGATCAAGTAAAAGTCATGCAGTCTAAAATATGGAACTACCCATCTTTCTTTTTAAGTGTTTTTATTTTATGAAGAAAATGGATATTGGGTAGTAGTGTCTACATGTAATATTCAAGTTTTTATGTAATAGTTATGGCATAATTCTCTAAAACTCTAAACATGAAAATATCCTCAATGGGAATTATTCATTTAATTCAATATTATGTAATTTTATAGGGTCGGGTCCTTATAGTTTGTATTAGAGGTCGATTTAGACAACATTAGGGATTAAGAGTTTTTGTTAGACACATGGTTAGTCCCTATGTCTATTATTTCAGTTAGATCCTTGTTTTAAAAAAATTTCAGATCAAGTAATGTTAGTTATAAATAGAAGGAGGAGGATCTGAAACGATATTCTTATCTCTTCCTGATGGCATGCTTATAATAATTATTTCACAGTCATGTTCGGATTATTGTGAAACTTTTTCTAGCATACAACTCACTTGCAAGCAGTTGTTTGAGATATCAAACACCTCCAATATACTTTGTGTAATTTTTTGGTATTTTTTCAATAAAGTTTATTTTTAAATGAATTATGAAAAATAATGTATTTAAATTCAAAAACTGTATTTTAATCTAATTTATTTATATGGTTAGTTATCTTTTTAATTGGTTTTAAAGTGTAATTAGAATATATTTTTACCATTTAATCCAATTTTGGTCATTAGAATTAATTTCACTTTTAATTTGGACATAAACATGTGTCAATCTTTAGATTGTTATTGTTTCATTAAAACACACTATTTGTTTTAACAATGGGAATTAATATTAAATTAATTAATTCAATTGCTATGTTAATAATTCGGGAAAATAGACATCATTTTTGAATTAGGAATATAAATTATATCTTAGGCTGAATTTTTTGTATTTTTCTGAAAAACATCAATTTTGATGAAGAGTGAAACCACTTAGTTGTAGTTAAAAAAACTGAATTTTTCATTTAAAGGAAATTTTACCACTTCTTTGAGTTAAATTTCAAAAATCTGAGAGACACGGTTAATATCAAGAAGAAAAATGTGGTTTAATAAGATGAAAATAATTTTTGGTTAATAGTAACTTTTGACTTTTATTTACTGTAGTTAAAAGTAAATAAGGTAATTTAAGGTGATAAGAATATTATAATAATTCAACATTTCCTTAACACTTGTATTAACCTTATTGGATGTGTAATGGCCGACCATGGTCATCTTTAGGTCGATTTTGTGAATCTATGGAGCCACTTATGAATGATAATGACATTTTATATTAATTAATTTATAGTAAAGAAAAAAATGACATAAACAAATATCTCGTTGTAAATTAATTTTTACATGGTGTTATCTAAGTTATTATTTTGACAATAAGTATTCATTGGAAATATAAAAAGATTTTATACATCATGGTATTTTTTTTAAATTTTAGACATTGAATAAATTAAATTAGTTATGACACAATAATGATGCAGTGTTTACCTCATTAATAAATCATTTAATAAAATTAGATTATAAATATTAAAATAACATTTAAAACCTGTTTAGTTCATATTGAATGATTTTATTTCGACCATGATTCATCTAATCTTTGACTCTAATGATTTTTGGACCTTTAGAAACCGAATATCATTATATAATAAAATAATATTTTCACACTTTCCTAAAGAGCCCCTCCTCCCTCTTATAAAAGGAGACCATTTCTAACCAATTACACACACCTCTAAAGCCTCTTGTCTCATCCAACCTCTACCCAATTAATCTCCCTATATCCCTACCGTATACCTATATGCATTACTTTTGTAATATTCCCCTTCAAAAAACCATTTTGGTTCAAACCAAAGGGAGTTACCCAAATTAAAGGTCACAGTTTCTCTTAACTTATTTTATTTTATTTTATTTCTCCAACCCCTAAACTATTTTTATTCCATTATTTTATAACAAAAATAGTATCCTAAATATAATAGGATGTTTTTATGAGAATTATTCAAACTAAACTTACATACACCCCTATCTAATGGGTGAAAAACATATTGTTTCTGTTGACGGAAAACTAACGCCTCACGAGACAATAATTGTTCAATTATCTCCTATCGCCTATCATGGTGGCCATTAAGATGAAACTATATTTATATATGATATATATTATTTTTATTTTTTCTTTATGCTTCTGTATTTTTATTTTATATCAAACCTTTATGGTTTCCATTAGGAGTAAACGCGATAATTTCATTTGAGGAAGTGCGGACTACCGCCCCCTCAAAGTGATATGACTCGTTAATTCCATATGTGAGATGTATAAAATATGTATTTAATGATTTTATATATGATATTATACTTTAATTATAATATACTTATTTATAATTATGTTTTAATTCCATTTAAATAACAAATAGAAATGAAAGTAGTGCTAATGCGTACGTACGACTTACTGTCCCCATGAACGGTGCATTTCATTTCTTACCTCCAAATGTTATGTACTATTATAAATACATGTATATACTGGATATATATGATATATATCATATCAAAATCATTAATATCATTTTGGAAATAATGAAATTTTGACCACGTGAACAACTTGTAACTATATGGTGTTCATTTGTGACTCTATTACCAGATATCGACAAAATAGTCATTATTAACTTTAATGATTACATAATGTTTATAACAATTTAATAAGTGATAGAAAAGAAATAATAAACTTTAAAAATAGTTTTAGGAAATTAGAAATTAAATTTATTTTATTATTCAAGAGATTAAATAACAATTGAATCAAGTCGGACACGAGGTAAGGGATTTCTTCTCTCGCTTTTAATTCCGTGAGATTTCCATTATTCACCACTAATTTATTTCCTGTGGTTTATTGTTGACTTCCATTTGATATATATTATCATGATTATTTATATATTCATGGTATTATGTGATTAATTTAATGGTTATTAACTTTTGTTCAAACAACTCGATTGATGACGTCGTGGCAAGGAGTTTTCATCTCACTTTTTATTCCCATGAGATTCATGATATATTGCCACTATTTTCCTTATGTGTGGGGTATATAATACCCATTATTGTATTCTTTTTGAAATATTATTTGATTTATGGGTGTTTATATCTTCCTTATATCATGGGGTGTATGTTTTGTAAGTTACCAAATTGGTAAATGGAAAATTTTAACCTAATTTCCATTCCTTAGGTTAATATTATAATTCTTAATTATGTCACGCTATTATTATGTGTGGAATCATTGTTTATTTATTTATGTTGTAATTTCCACTCCCCTTTTTGTGGATATAATTTTGATACACATAATCACTCCATTGATAAATTCTCAAGTCATCTATATGAACTTGATAAGAGTAATTTTAACTCAATTTCCATTCATTGAGTTAAACATCCAAGTCATTAGTTTTGTCATAAAAAGAATATGTGTGAATGTTCCCTGATTGATTTACACTTAATACCCAATAAAATTGAATGTATTTATATTTTTCGCACACTATTATGTAATTAATTTATCCTTAATCTAAGGATAGAGTTTTTATAGTGGATTTCATCTCAATTTACATTCCATTGAGACTTAATTGTTGTTATGCACCAATTCACTCTTATATGGTGTATATACTATCCTTTTGCATATTTTATCATGAATACCTTTATTCTCATGATATTATAAAGTTCAAAATCAATGTTATTCCTCAATTTTTTGTATTAAAGGGCCTCTCATTTTGTTAAAAACTCTTTAACTAGAATATCATTTTAAATAAATATTTATTATTCTAAATCTTTATCATTAATGTCCATGTTTTAAAAATGGTTTTAAGGATTTATTTATATGAACATTAATTTTTTCAAATGATAATTCATTTGAAGGCTTCAATGTGTTATAGAACCCTTTGATTCAAAAATCATTTTATTAAATGTTTTAAATGGTTTTGAAAATGGTTTGATAAAGCATTGAATTTTAAATATCTTGAAATGATATATTTTGATTGCAATGTGGAAATTTTATTTTTTTCATTATGATTGTTTTATGTGTTATTAATATGTTATGGTTATTGGGCCTTATTTATGTATATGTGTGGTTCCATGACAAACCTAGGGTGGGTGATCCCGAGATAGCTCTCCAATGCATTGGGTAACGAGATGGAGGTAAATGTGAATATTTCTCCTAAGAGATTTAGGGAATATAATGTGATAGGTATTCCAAAGTAAATCCTTATGTAGCTATGATAGCTAAAATATAAGTATGTTATGGATGCCACAAGTTACCTTTATGATTTATGGTCCTTATGTGTTATTCATAAATCTTATGTTTTAATGCGTTAAGTAAAAGAGTTTATGTTTTGTATGTATTTATGAACAAATTTTTTACTTCTTTTTTTTATAACCCTTAATGGGTTTTCTATGCTCATCCCATGTTTTTGAAATGCTTCCATGGGACATAAATATGAATAGGGTCAAGGATGGGATCAAGTAAAAGTCATGTAGTCTAAAATATGGAAATAGACATGTTTCTTTTTAAGAGTTTTTATTTTATGAAAAAAATGGATACTAGGTAGTAGTGTCTACATGTAATATTCAAGTTATTTTGTAATAGTTATGGCATAATTCTATAAAACTCTAAACCTGAAAATATCCTCAATGTGAATTATTCATTTAATTTAATATTATGTAATGTTATAGGTTCGAGTCCTTATAGTAAGCTTGTCTACTTTGATTATGATCGATTATTGGGAGTGGATATCTGGTGATTCACCATTTGAAAAAATTCTTAATGGTGTAGATACCTTTAGTCGATCTCTATGTGTTTTACTTTTTTGTGGGTGTTTTTTTCTAAGATAATTTGTTTAGGATCATTTTTATAGCTCATGTGACCTCGAATGTTCTTGAGGTATTGGTGTTGTCTTTTCCTTTGGTCTTTTTCAAGACTCAAATGGTAATATGGGTTTTTATAGGTGTTTAGTTAGATTTATTGAGTTAAAAATAGACCATGAGAGTGGTTATCCTGGAATTTTTGTTTTATAACAAATATTTTATTTTTTTAATACATAGTCCATCAATGGTTTAAAAATATTAAAAAAATTGAATGGGTTTCCCTGGGAGTGAGATTCTTGTATCCCAGTTTCTTGATTTCACTTCATAGAAGTTTTCCTCTTGGTTAGGTATTTTATTTTGATGAGTTATCCTTGGTGTTTTCATATGACCTATCTGGTAAAAAAATTATAAGGAAATAATATAACATGGTGAGGAGAATTATGACACCCTAAAATGTCATTTTATTGCTTATATTTATGTTTTAAATTTATCCTTTGAGTTGGGGTGTCTTGGGGATAAATTTTTATGCTTTTGGAATTTTTCCAGGGTCTTATTATTAAGCATTCAGTTTTTTAAATTGTGTCATATAAATTGTGTCCCATATGTATTTTTTGGATAGTGGTAGTCATAGGGCCACCACATAGTTTTTTATACCATGTGATTGATAATTCCCCAGACATTGGAAACTACATGTCCACTACACGGTTTGGTAAAATATGTGATTAAATCATGATACCTTCGGACGTTTAATCTTTTATTCTTTTATTTATAAGGGGATTATCCCATTATCCACCCCATTCAAATTATTTTGAACTAGGTACCTCCCATTGGATGTTTCCCTCCTAGAAAGACCATACTTGGTATATTCTTGGATATTTCTTGGTGTTATCTCATCTGGATCAAAGTATAAGGGAACCTTATTAATTTTAATGAATATTTTTTTCATTTTATTCAATCCTCTAAAACCCTAGTGTATAGGGGTGGCCCATTTTGTTGTCTAGGGTTTGTCTAATAGGGGGTTTAGTTTCTACAGATTGTGATCCATATCTTGAGTCCTATTCTATTAGAATCCATTGATGTTGTCATGATTCCACCACTTGAGTAGGGTGTTTCCATTGTGATTCCTTTTTTTAAAGATCTACATATATGTTTGGTGTTTTAAGTGTGATTATGAATGAAATTAATGGTGTATATTATATCTAGTTTTTATTCCCAAATTATTTTTATACTTGGTTGGTTTTTATCCTTTTTAAAAATTAGAAATTTTTTTATTCAATCGAAATTTGTTTTAAAATGTTTTTTAATGTAATATTCGTGGATGATAAAATTCCGTTAGTGGTTTCATTCAAGAAAAAACAATTGGTACATAGTGATTTCTGCCAATTTAGATCTATAAAGTAGTATGTGCATATTTTAAAGAATTTCTATATTTCTAAAAGTGGTTTGTGTCCTCTTGAGTTGGTTGTTTTAGATGAATCCTTTTTTTGATTTGGAATGTTAATGGTTTGAAAGTTTTGAAATATTTTTTTGGAATTTACATTGTTTTGTAAGTATATTTTGAAAGAGTATTTCCAAGGATATTAATTTTAGTGTTTTTTGTGTTATATGTGATTTACCATGGATTTATTAGGATAAATCATTTTAAAACGTTATTTCTAAATCATATAATATATACATATAAAGATAATGTCTCATTAGAACCTTATGTTATTTAATTTGATTGATTGATTGTTTATACCATATTTGAGAAATATTATTACCCATAGTTTATACTAGTGTGTAAATTATGTTTGTTATATTAATTTTGATTCATGTTTATGTGGTTCAGGTTTAGGATCATCTTAAAAGAGCTTTCATTAATATGGTATGTATATGATTGTTATGGTATATTTTCTTTGGTATTTTTATCATCATGTGATTGATGTTGGATTGATAGTGTTCTGTTTTTATTTTCTAGGACATGAGAAACCCTAGGCCTCTAAGTGAATATTCAAGGGAAACATTCTGTGCAAGTTCATATTTTCACACTATTTCATATCCCCTAGTTTTATTTTAGGACCCAGCTAGGGGAGTCTCTAATGATACTGGTTGAAAGTGATTTGAGTGATAGGATATGTGATCATAAACCTTATAGTTGTTGGTTCCACTTTTTTACATATAGTACTTGTCCTATTTTCCCCTAAGTATTTTACATATGATATTTATATATGTTATTAATATTTATTTGATATTGGAATGTTTCTTATTTATTTATTGTATGAATTGTTATTTTATGTATTGATATTTCATGAGATTTAATTTTGGTGTTAAAAAGTTCGTCTCTATCCATTTATCATCATCATTTTATAAAATTCCATGGATTGTCCTTTTATCAATTTTCCCTTTTTAAATTAATCATATTTGAGGAATTTGTGTGTTATATCATTAAAAGGGAAACTAAAAGATTTCTAATTTAATAATATCCTTTATAAAAAAAATTGAAAACATTTTTAAACTATGTGAATGGTTTTTTTCAAAAGTTACGTCTTAAATTTTGAGGGAATGCTTAACCTTATTTCATTAAAATGTAAATTATTATCTATTTAAATGGTTAGTTTTTGTAAAAACGTTAACTTGGTAAAGGGTCTTTGATGCATATTTATAAAAGATGTGTTTTGGGAAAAGATATAATGCATGTTCTATATCTTTTGTTTTTGTGTAACAGTAATGAAAACTTTTTATCCTATTAATTTAAAACTAATGGAATTGTTTTATTTATTAAAATGAATTTAATAGACTCATGGTGGTATTTTATTATCTTTTTTTTCACAGCCTATATACTCACATTGGTGGGTATGTAGTGTTCATGATTTTTAAAAGTTCTTAGGTTATAACTTTCATGTTGGTTGTATACTACTCTCAATTCAAAATTGGGTGTTATTGGGATTATAGTAGTGAGTTAGGAGTCACATGGTGGTATAAAGTTTTTTCTCTGGAGTTATTTTGACCAATTGGTTAATGTGGTGTATCAACCTCTCTCGCCTCCTTATTACTTTTTGTTTTTTTTTTCTCATTTCAATTTATAAAATATATGTATAAAATGGTTTCTTTTATATGAGAAAGACCTTTAGAAAAATATTTGGTTATTTTATGCTTATTCTTCTGCCAAATTAGGATGGAACTTGTTTTATATCTATTTATTTAATTTATCATAGTCATTGAATTACTGGAAAAATAATTTCGGATTTTTTGTTGGAACTATTATTGATCCTAGTTTTCTTGAGAGTGAAATAATTCCCACATACTCACTTGTTGTACCCTGGTGCTTCCTGCTGGTATAAAGAAATAGAAAATTAACTTAAGTACTTGTGAAGGAATGATTTAGGTGGAATCTCATTCCAGTTCACAGAAAATATTTATATAAACATTGGAACATACTTATGTTTTTATTTCGTTTCATATGAAATTATTATTTTATTTTTAAAATACATACCATTTTTTCAATTGAAGTGTACCACATCCTTGATTTATGGTAAGTGTGTAATTTTTTTATGTATGCTAATAATTTTCAAAACTTTTTTATTGTTTCATCATTTAAAATCTCTTATTCAAAGTGATTCATATACATAATGTAAAGTAAAATATTACCAATTTCAATGTACCTAAAATGATAAGTCATCAAGATGACAAATGAATGAATTCCATGTTTCTTGGTTTATCATTTATGCTTGTATATATTTAGTGGGTGGGGATTTAATTTACCTTCAATATCTCTAAGATGAAGCTTCATCATAATTTTCTAAAATTCTCTATGATTATTTCCAGGGATCATTAATAAAAATATAATTCAAAAGTCATCTAATATAAATGCACTCCACAAGGGACAATAAATAAGATATAAATATATAATAATCTTATATTTTGTAAAATATAGAAAGTATATGATAATATTATTGATTTTTCACAATTTTTAAACAAGTTTTTCACATCGTTTTCATGAAAATATTATTACTTGAATTGAAAAATTTGTTTAGTCTTTCAATATTTCTAATTATCACCATTTTGTCATTTTAAATTCAATTCATTGGATATATTAATACAAATAGGTGTTATTTTTCTGAAATGATAAAATTTATTTGGTTTAATTTAATATTCATTAAAAACTATTATTTTTCTTGAATTTTACTAATCAATAATTGAAATGGTGTTTTAAAATGATTTTGGAGTAGTTCTTTATTTTGGGGTGAATATTTTTTCATTAAAATGATTTTATATATTAAATTAATAAGTTAACTTATTTTAATGATTTATTTTTAAGTAATAATATTCACAACTATCTAATTCTGTATTGAAGGAACCTGTATAAGGGTCATTTTTATGTCTTGTGTAAACATCATAAGATTGCATTTTTTATGTGGGTCATTCTACCTAATACTATAAATATCAGAGGCCTCTCTCATACTGGTGTCATTCCAACTGATGTGTTACCTTGAGGATCCCAAATTGATTTACATACTCTCACAACTAATATAGTGTATATATGGGGTTGATCCACAAGTAAAAATTAAATTGTTCTGTTTCTTGAGACACGATTAATTAACTGAATGTTTACTAAATTTAGAGTCGATATTAAAAGCTTTTGAGAGTTGATCCAAATGTTTGAATGATTAATTTATTTAATTCTATAATGGGTTACATTAAAATAATAAAAACATTTAAAGAATTTTTAACAATTAATGGAAAAAATGCGCCGGGGATGTGGGTGGCTATGAAGATCCTTGAAATGCAATTTTCCTATTACATTTTGATGTTCATAATAACTCTCATATCTAGGATTCAATTGTAATTTAACTCCCTTGGTCTGGTGATTTTCAATTAAATAAATATAAATCAATTCCTTGGTCAGAAAAATGGATTTTTAAAAATATTGTGAAAACAACCCCCTTTTGAGATGACAAGTGCACATAATGATCAAGGGATTTCTTTATCATAATTATGTTGAAGATCCCTAGAAACTCCATTCATAGTCTGAAATGGGATCTTCGTCATGATATTGAAAGATATTACAGGGGAAATTATGATAGGTATAATGAAACAACATAAACAAAACAAGAAAAAATAATTACCAATGAATCTATATTGTACAAATCTCTAACACAGAAGATGAATTAGCTAATCATTGAGTAAATGACAACAATCACTCCTGATACCAAAACTTTTCCATACAAATTATAAATAATGATCTACCCCCAAGAAAAAATAAGATAAAAATCACCAAAAAATACTAGAATCTATTGTAGGCTCCCCTATTCCCAAAAACATCCCCTCTATATGATGATCATACTCCAATAAAGTCCCCCTTTCATTAATTGTCCATCCCTCACTATCCAAGCGTTGTTAGGGGTCCAAATCTTAGGTAAAATGATGGGTAAGAGGGGTAGATAGAAATTATGCAATGGAATTTTGACTTCCACACTTTTTAGGATCATATTTAGTTAATGTGTGCACTAATTGTGCTTAAGGTTCTGCATTGATGAATTATAGTGAACCATTTCCTGGGTTGGTTTGCACAGTTTGAGACTGTGTGGTAATATTCTAATCCCAAACCATCCCACCCTAAATATTTTTCTAAAGAGTCCACATAGTTTGGTAAACTATGTGGGTGGTTTTGTCTTGGTTTTCTTAACTCCTCATGGTCATTAAGGTTGGGGGCTCAGTTTGGGTGACTCAGCAGTAGCACGAACTATAGAAAAAGGGTCTAAAGGCCTCTGATTTTCATCTGAATCCCCTAGTTATGCCATATCTTTTTATACCTTCCTTTTATGACTAAATCACACTTATCAAGATAATTTTAGGTTGTAAAATCATAACACTTTATCTGAACAACCATTTTTTATATGCTTAGAATAATAGAAATGTCGCATGTGTAATGCCCCGACCCAAGTTACCCAGAGCCTGAGCATTATTATGCAACATTATTAGAATCACAAGGGGTAATGTCCCAAAAGATGGATTAGTTTAGTATCCTAGGAAGTACTAGATACATACATAAGTTTTACAATACATTACCAAATAAAAAAACATCAGCATTGTGTCCCATTTGAACACACTAATATCCCTTAGCCTATTCTTGTAGGTAAATCGTAATATATTTCTTCACATCCTGGGAAAAATAAAACATAAGAAAGGGGTGAGTTGAGATGCTCAGTAAGGATAAAAATAAATCAGAAACAATCATGAATAAGTATAAACCTCTAAGGAAATGTATAATACTAAAAAAATTCTTTTAAACATAAACATCAACATAATATGGAAAATATAAATCAATTAATTCCATTTACTTATTCACATTGATATTATACAAGTCTAATAATCACATGTAATATTAATAGATAATTTCACAATGATGGAATGCATAATGTCATACATCATAACCACATAGTCAGGGCCTCGTTCAAATTATAAAAATAAGATTTTGTTAAATCCCTATGACAAGACACTTGTTTTTCTCATGAGACCAACCAATGAATAAAGGGGCTATATCAGGCCCCACCTATCACTTACTAAGTCCAATGAATTCCTCATATGAAAAGGATAAAACATAATATAAAAATTTGTATTAAAACTAGTATAATAAATGTTAATACTTTAACCATATACCATGAATGGTATAAAAATATGACCTCCACAGTCAAATATATCACAAAACCATCAATAAAATATGGAAGATTGTATCATAATTAATCAACTTCAAATAAATGTAAAATCCAATTAAGGATGTTGACATAGAATAAATCAATCCAACAATTATTTTTCTGAAATATCACTTTCTATTTTGAATTAATTTAAAAGTAAAGGAAACATTTATTTTAAAAATATTATTATAATCTTATAAGGTAAGATTTGAAGGTGTTATAATGGTGGAAAATAGTCGCACCATTTGTATAAGTTATAAAAAATCATTCCTTAATTTATGAAAAAGGCCATAAAGTAGCTTGTTTGGAAAGAGATGGAATGATTCCATTCAATCCATTTTATAAAAATTCAAAAAAGAGTATAAATTACTTTAAACCATAGTTTAGTAAATAGTAAAAATGTTTTTGAAATACATTTTTATGAAACATGGATGTGGATGATAAAGAACTCCCAGTAGATACTTACGTATAAACTACCTCGGATAATAAAAAGATTCAGAAAATTAATCCTAACCTTGTAATTTACCTTAGTCAAGGGTAGATTAACCTCCAGTATAATGGTGAAATAATTTTTATTTATTTATAAAATAACCACATATATAAATACAATATCAGATATGGTCTTCTAATGTTTCTTTGTTAATGATATTTCAGTAGTTTCATTGTTTTGGGTGTTAACTGATTCATTTTCCATTATATGTTTTGTAAAACAAGACATGTTTTTTATGGATAGGATGTATTTGATTCATATAAAAGAATTATATTAAGTTCTTAAACATTATTTTTAGTCATCAAATTTAAATTAATCTTGAATTTTTATGATGAGGAACAAAATATCATCGCATCATGGAGACGATAAGACGTACATACGCACGAGAGAAAATATTATTCTATTAGTGGTGAAATTGTATGTAATTGGATGGTATATTATATATAAAGAATCATAAATTTTTGTTATTTTTTATTTAAATCAGATATAATCATCATTATACCCATCCAAATAATGAAGTGTTGAATAGAAAACTACACCACGATGTGGATGCGGTAAGCCGTACGTACGCATGTATAGTGACTTTGTCATTATTATGATGGATAGAATAATGAATATGGTTGTACCATATTTAGAATTTCATTTTAGTATGTATAACGTAATTTAGTTATTATTTTAGTATGGAAACAACAAAGAAATTGGATGTGGAAGACAAAAAGAATTTTTAAAGAGGTGATGAAGTAATTACCTCTTCTTCGTGTTCTTCCTTTTGATTTGAAAAAAAGGGATCATTAGGTTCGATTTAGGATTAAATTAAGGGATATAAGTTTAAGTGAGGGTATTTGAGAGGATATTTTATCATGTTTGGGCCAATCCAAAAGGCTTTGGAGGTGTCAAATTAATAGAAGGGGAAGTACCCTTTTATTATAAAGGTGAGGGTCACTTTAGTAAAATCATGAAATATTATTTTATTATAAAATAATTTTCGTTTTCTAATAGATCCAAATGGATTTATTTCTTGGATAAGGTGGGTATGGGAGGAAAACCACTCAAAAAATAGGTTTTATACAAGTTGTGGTCACCATATTAAACTTATCTTTTAGATTTAACTCTTAATTAAATAGTTTAACATTTAACATTTCTTCTTGTATTTTTATATTACACGGTAAATAAATATAGTATAAAATTCCAAAAGAACCACAAGTGGTTATTTATTGACATATCTATCATTATATAAGTATTTTGTCTGATCCTTAGATTTTTAGGACTATTATATAATTTAATAAAATAGAATTATTTTTAACAACTCATTTAAGTTAATTTTGACACTATTTAGTATTTGGATTTTGTGAAATTCATAACATGATTACTTCGAATAAAATTCATTGAATCAACTATAACATGTCATATTAATCTATAAAATTTGTTTAATTCATCAAATGTCTAAATTTACTTTTTTTTTAATATTTATAACATCCATTATTTTAGTCTTTCATTAATAAGGTAATTAATGCATCATTATTTTTTCATAAATAAATTTAATTATTTATTGTCTAAAAATTAAAAATTTAAAAATAGGATGTATTAAGTATTTTTATATTTCTAATGAATTTTTATCGTAGAATTTATCCTATGTGTAACCTGATATTAAAAAATTTTCAGTTATTAAACATTGAATTTCAAACTTTTAACTCTTCCTTAAATAAAATATAATAAATGTCATAATCTAATCCAAGTGGATCAAAAAAGAATATATATTTTTCCTAAGGTTGACTTTGGTTTAAAACATGTATCCAATAGAATTAGGACATGTGTTAGGGTAATTATAATATCATGTTTACCTTTAATTACCCTATTTATTTTTAAACGTGGTAAACAAAATTCAAAAGTTATTATTCACCAAAAATTATTTTCATCCTATTGAACCAAATTTTACATAATGATGTCAACCATGTCTCTTGGATTTCTGAAATTAAATTCACAGAAGCGGAAAAATTTTGTTTTATGCTAATTTGCCAATGTTCCTAGAATGTGGGTAAAAGGCGTTAAATAGATCTATAAAATTTTATATATCTAATCTCATTATAAAATGACTCCAAATAATTACAATGAAATTATATAGGTATTATGTATCTGTTTTGATTTAAAATAAATTTAAATAAATTAAATAATTATTTTAATAAAAAGTCGGTTTTAAAAAATAACACAGTGTTTTTCACAATTCATCAAAATTGAATGTTTTAAGAAAAATTTCAAAAATTCAACCTATGCTTATTTTGATGTTACAAATACAAAATAATGTTCAATTTGAAAAATAAAATTTAAAAAATTTTGAAAAGTTGGTATTACTATTCATTATGGCTAGTTTGATTGGTTGTAGTGTGCTAGAACTCGATGTTGCGTACAACGCTAGCTATTATATTATTCAAAGAGCGGCGTACCATGGAAGCTTGGGCTGTCACATTCTTCCCTCCTTGAAATAATATCATCCTCAAAATTTCTAGAATACTACTTTATAATAAGAGTCTGGTGGTTCTTTATCACATGTTCCCCAGGTTCTCACGTTGCCTCTTCTATTTTGTGTTTTCTCTAAAGAACTTCTTCTAGACGAGTCATTTGGATTCTCAACCCTTGTTCTCTAGTATCAAAAAACTTGATAGGCTCATCATAATAATACAGATCAGGTTCTAGTTCTATTTCTTCATAGGTGAGTACATGAATTGGTTTGGGCATATATTTCCATGTGGAACACATAATGAACATTGGAGAGACTTGGTGGAATTGCCAAAAAATAGGCTAAAACATCAATTCGTTCTATAATTTCAAATGGTCTGATATACGTGGGACTCAATTTACCCTTCTTGTCGAATCATACAGCACCCTTCTTTGAAGATACCATCAAGAAAACAAGAACTCTAACTTGAAATTTCAAATCATTCCTTTGGTTATTGGCATAGTTATTTTGCTTAAATTCAGCTACTTTGATGTGGGTTTGGATAATCTTCAATTTTTCTATTGTTTACTTAAAAATTTCAGGGCCTATGAGTTTTCTTTCACCAACATCAACCCAACAAGTTTTTGTGTGACATCTATTTCCATATGATGCTTCATAAGGTCCCATATGAATACTTGAATGGAAGTTATTGTAATAGGAAAATGTTACCAAAGGTAAATACTGATCCCACATACCTTTAAAGTCAAGTGAGAAAGATCTCAACATGTCTTCTAAGGTTTTAATAGTCTAATCTGATTTTCCTTTAGTTTGAGGGTGGAAGGTAGTGCTTAAATTATTTTCATTATCTAAGGATTTCTAAAGAAATTTCCTGAATCTTAATGTAAATTGGGGATCACGATCTGAAAAAATCAATATTGGTACACCATGAAGTCTTAAAACTTCATTAATATATAGAGATTTTAAATGTTCAAGTTGAAAATCTTCCCTTATATCAAGAAAATGTGCTGACTTGGTAAGATGATAAATAATGACCCATATTGCATCATTCCTTCTAGGAGTCTTTGGTAGCCCCTTGAAAAAGTATATCATAATATAATCCCATTTCCACTTAGGTATAGGAATAGGTTTCATGACTCCATCAGGATGTTTTCTTCCAACCTTAACTTGTTGAAAAACCATACATCTTGACACATAATCAGCAATCTCCCTCTTCATGTTGTCCCACCAAAAATTTTCCTTCACATAACTATACATCATAGTGATACTTTGGTGTATAGAGAAATTGAAGCAATAACATCATCCAACAATTCCATTTTTAGATCAGGTATATCAAGAACACAAAGTATCTTCCCAAATTTCAAAATTTCATCTTCGTATACGATGTCAATCAATATCCCATCATTTACATCTTTATTTTTCTTCTGAAACTCCTCATCATCAATCTAGGAACTTTTTATCCTTTCTAGTAAAGATGGTTTTTCAACCATTAAAAAAATTATGGATGTTTCACCATCCATTATTATTTCAATATCCATCTTTTCTAGATACATGAACATAGGATCCCTTTCAACTCCCATCTTATTCAAAACTCCATGATCATTTCTGATCAAAGTATATGCCACTTTATTTTCATTCCCTGTGTGGCAGTGTATAGTGCAATCATAATCTTTGAGTAGTTCAATCTATCATCTTGACATCATGTTGAGTTATTTTGGTTAAAAAATATACTTCAAACTCTTGTGATCATTATATATCTCACATTTTCACCATAGAGATAGTGTCTACATATCTTCAAAGCAACAATTACAAATGCTAACTAATAATCATGAGTAGGATTGTTTTTTCATGAATTTTTAGTGTTTATGATGCATAGGCAATAACTCTATCATTCGGCATAAGGACACAACCAGGTCCTTTCTTTGAAGAATCACTATAAATAACAAACCAAGCATTCCCTGATGGTAGATTCAAGATAGAAGCATTGATAAATCTTATCTTTAATTCTTCAAATAATTATTCACGTGATTTTTTCCAAACAAATTTATCACTTTTACATGTGATCTTGGTTAATGGGTTAGCCAATCGAGAAAAATTATTGACGAAATGCCAATAATAACCTTCTAACCCAATAAAATTGTGTACCTCAGTTATACTCATCGATGTTTTCCATTCTTGTATTTCTCTTGTCTTAGAAGGATCAATAGATATTCCATCCTTAGAGACAATATGTCTAACAAAATAAATCTCTTGAAGCTATAATTCACACTTGCTAAACTTCCCATATAATTCATTTCTTCTAATAGTATTTAAAATAGTGCACAATTTATTTTCATTATCTTCGTAACATTGAAAGTATACCAAGATATCATCAATAAATACCACAAAAAAGTCATCAAGATATTCCTTGAAAACTCTGTTCATTAGATCAATGAAAACGGAGGGTGCATTAGTCTGTCCAAAAGGGATTACTGTAAACTCATAATGCCAATACCTGGTAGGAAATGTTTTCTTCATAAATTCTTCCTTCTTCATGCACAACTGATGATATCCAGATCAAAGGTCAATTATTAAAAAATATTGAGCACTATGAAGTTGATCGAATAAATTATCAATGCAAGGTAAGTGATACTTGTTCTTTATTATTATAAAATTGATCTCCATGTAGTCAATGCACAACCTCATAGATCCATCTTTCTTCTTAACAAAAAGAATAGTGGCTCCCCAAGGATAAACACTAGGTTAAATAAATCCATTATTACTCAATTCCACTAGTTTTTTCATTACATCCTCTAATTCCGTAGTGGTGATTCTCTAAGAGGTCCTCGATATAGGCCTTGAACCAAGAATTAAATCAATGAAAAAATCAATTTCTCATGCTATAGGATGTCTAGGTAAATCCTCCAGAAACACATCAAAATATTCTTTCACAATAGGTACATCCTCTATTTGATCATTAATTTTCATCATCCATAGTTATTTAACTCTCTTCCTCCCCAATAATTTAATTTGGTAGAGATATTGTGGGATGATCTAGATGAGAATCAGATGGTTATGTTTCTGATCTAAAGATAAGGTATTCCTTGTCATCATCAAAAAATGTAACCTCATTCTTCTTTAAATAATTTTTCGCATCATGGTCTGAAAGACAATCCATACTGAGGATTATATCAAATTAAATCATTGGTATGATGATGAGATCAGTAGATAAAGAACTTTTATATGCCATAATGCTAACTGATCCACAAAACATTGTTCAAATGATACTTCCATTATGATTTTTGATTGAAAACTCTTTTGTTAAGTCAAATTGGAAATATCTAATTTTCTTGGAAAACTATGAAGATATGAAAGAATGTGTTGACCATGAATCAAATAAATCATTCGCTAAATTTGAGGAAATGATTAATGTACCTTCTACTATGTCATTCAAAACATCAACCTCTGCAGTTGTGATCACAAAAGCTAGGCCATTATCCCCTGGCCTTTTCTAAGGTAATATTACTTGATGCTTAGAAAATTTATCTTTGTAATTCCCCCTTTCTTTAGAATTTTTGCATTCAATATTGGCAACCACTTTCTTCCCTTTGGAATCACGAGCTTGTCGGAATTTTTTCCACACTTGTAGTAGACTCTCATTCCCTTCATCCAAGTACTGGGGTGTTTCACTCAAAATTTACTGCAGGATGGAAATTCATCTTTTCCTTTCTTCCCCTTATTTCCATTTCTAGAGTGTTCATCAGATCTCTTCTTCTCTTTCATTTCTTTAAATTCATAATGCTTAGGTAATTCTTTTTCTGTCTTGATAGCACATGAGACAATATCTTTGTACAATGAGAAGGATTGTTATACTAATGATCGATGGAAAAATGGTCGTAACCCATAAATGAATCGATTAATCTTTCTCCTTGGGTTACATATAAAATCTGCATCATGCCTTGCTAACCCTATAAAGATAGCCTCATGCTTTGCGACATTCTCATCGTCCTTTTTCCTCAGACTCATAAATTTACTTTCCATATATACTCGATGTTCACATCAAAAGTATTTTTCTGATAAAATATATTTAAACCCATTCCATTCTATATTTAATACCTCTTTATCCTCATTTTTGTTTTGAATTAATGACCACAATTGATCTACATCTCCTGTGAGGTGATAAACTGACATGACAACTTTTTACCTTGCATTACACCCCAAAGCATGAAATATTTTCTCTCTAGAAATTTTCCATTGTTTATATACAAATAGGTTTATAGTTCCATTGAATGTTGGTGGATGTTTTCTCGTGAAGCATTCTAACATTGATCCTCTTCATTGTGGATCTGGGTGATCCATAAAGGGTAAGTTAATTATTCATAACATGAGTGAGTTGTCCCAGTATAGTTATAATTTGTTCCACACTAGTTGAATCATTATCCCCAATATAATTATCGTGAGTAGGAGGAAAATACCTACATAGATTACATGCATTGATATGGTTTCCATTCCTTCCACTAGGCACCATTTCTAAATAATGGCAGACAGTAGATTAATTTATGAGTTACAATATATAACTCCAGACTAGTAAGATATCCCAACTAAATTGAATAGATTATGCATATAATCTAAAATCATAAAAAAAATGTTTTATTTATGGAAGTATTTACTCATAAATTCTTCATAATTCCTTGAAAAGAAAATGTGAATTATCCTAAGCATATCCCCCGGGAATATCATAACCAAAAGTGAAACAAGGCCAGTTTTCGTGCACCATTTCTCGTTCGAGTGTAGATTAAAGCGATGTTTTTGGGTTTTACCCCTAGATACATCTCTTCCAGAGCCACCTCTACCTACTCGTATCTAGACAAGGATGTATTATTGGGAAAATTAAAAAATCTCTACATTACCAAAATTCTCAGAAGTTCTTCTATATTAATCCCCAAAGCATATCTTAGGGTAATGTTCATTAATCTATGTTTTTCTAAATCTAGTTTCCAAGGATTGTATTAAACTTCCACTGATACCAACTATAATTCTCCAACCCTAGTTTCCCAGAGTCAGTGCATTATTACATAAAATTTGTATGATATCAAGGGATCTAGTCCTGAAATACCAATCAGTTTCGTAGCCTTTTAAGTACTAGAACATACATAAGTTTTACATTAAATTATGAAATGAAAAAACAACAAAATTGAGTTCCCTTTGAACACACTCACATCCCTTATACTATTTCTATAGGTTACTATTAATATACTTCTTTGCATCATGTAAAAATAAAATATAACAAAAGGGTGAGCTCAGATGCTCAATAAGGATAACAATATAGTAGAAACTATCATAAATAATCCTAAACATTTAAAGCAATGTATAAGACTAAAAGAAAATCCTTTTGAACTTAAACTTCAGTATAATATGTCAAAGATAAATCAATTAATTCTATTTACTTATTCATATAGATATTCTACTAGTCGAAAAATCACATGTAATATCAACAGATAATTTCATAATGATGGAATGGATAATGTCAGACATCATAACCACATAGTCAAGGCCTTCTTCCAAGACTACAAATAATATTTTTTAAAGGCCTTGTCTCAAGATAAAATTTTGTCACATGAGACCTACCGATGCATCAAGGGGCTATAGTGAGCCCCACCCGTCAATTACTAAGTCTAATTCATTTTAAATACGAAAATGTTGAATCTTAATATAAAATTTCATATTAAAACTAGCATAAAAAATGTCAATAATTTAACCACAAAACATGAATGGTATTAAAAAAGCGCATCCATAGTCAAACATATCACAAAACCTTCAATACAATATGGAATATTGTATCATAATAAATCAACTTCAAAAAAAAGTAAAATCCAATGATGGATGTTGATATAGATGAAATCAATCCAAAAACTAATTGAGTGAAATATCTCATTCTATTTTGAAATCATTTAAAATTAATGAAAAAATTTATTTTAAAAATATTCTTATAATATTCTAAGGGAATCTTCGAATGTGTTATAATGTTGGAAAATAGTTTTTCCCATCATATAAGTTAAAAACATTCTTTCCTTATTTTTTTGAAGAGGTCATAAAGTACCTTATTTGTAAAGCGATGGAAAAGATTCATTTCAAACAGATTTATAAAAATTAAAATGAGTGTGTAAATAAAGATAACCCATAGTATAGTAAATAGTAAAAAAATTGGAAATAAATTTTTAAGAAACACATATGTGGATGATAAATAAGTCCCAGTATATACTTAAGTATAAACAACCTCCAATAATAAAGAGATGGTGAAATTAACCCTTACCTTCTAATTTTTCTTAGTTGATGGTAAGTGAACCTCCTATATAATGGAGAAATAATTTTTATTAATTTATAAAAGAACCACATACATAAATATGATATCATATATGATCTTCTAATATTTCTTTGTTAATGATATTTTAGTATTATCATTATTTTGGGTGTTAACTGATTCATTTTCCTTTACATGTTTTGTTATGTAAGTTATGTATGTTATGGATAGGATGTATTTGATTCACATCCAGAATGATATTAAGTTCTTAAACATTATTTTTATTCCCCAAATAAAAATTATTCTTGAATGGTTATGATGGGGAATGAAATCTCATCCCATCATGGAGACGGTGAGACATACGTACACATGAGAGACAATATCATTCTATTAGTGGTGAAATATTTTTTAATTGGATGCTATATTATATATAAAGAATAATTAACATATTATATTTATTATTTACATTAGTTATACTCATTATTATACCCATCCAAATAATGACGTGTTGAATAACATACTACACCACAATGTAGAGAGGGTATGACATACACACGCTCGTATGGTGACATTGTCATTCATAGGATGGATAGAATAAAGAATTTGGTTGTACCATATTAATAATAAAATATTTTTATTTATATTTTAATGTATTTATTATTTTATTATGGAAACAACAAAGAAATAAGAAGTGGAAGAAGAAAAGAACTTTGGAAGAGGTGATGAAGTAATTACCTCTTCTCCGGATTCTTCCTTTTGATTTGAACAAAAAGGATCCTTATGTTGGATTCATGATTAAAGTATGGAATTTAGGTTTAATTGAGTGTAGTTGAGAGGATATTTGATCAGGTGATGGTAGAGCCAAAATGCTTTGGAGGTGTAAAATTAAGAGAATGGAATGTACCCTTTTATAAGAGAGGTGAGGGTCACATTAGGGAAATCTTCAAATATTATTTTATTATAAAATAATTTTCGATTTATAATAGCCCCAAATATATTTATTTCAATTATAAGGTAAGTATGGGTCTAAAACGTTTCAACCAATAGGTTTTTTACAAGTTTAGGTCACCATATTATCCTTATCTATTAGATTTAACTCTTAGTTAAATAGTTTAATATTTAACATGTCTTCTTGTATTTTTATATTACATGGTTAATAAACATACTATAAAATTAAAAGAGAAAATCAAGAGGTTATTTATTGACATATATAAAATTATATACATCCTTTGGATGACCCTTATATTTTTAGGACTATTATATAATTTAATAAAATAGTATTTGTTTTAAAAATTCTTTTATGTCAATTTTGACACTATTTAGTATTTGGTTTTGGTGAAAGTCATACCAACATGATTACATTGAAAAAAATTAATTGAATCAACCCTAACATGTCATATTAACATATAAAATTCGTTTAATTCCTCAAAAGGTGAAATTTAAAATTTATTTTAATATTTATATCATCAATTATTTTAGTCATTGTTTAATTATGTAATTATTGCATCATCATTGTGTCATAAATAAATTTTATTATTTAAGGTCTAAAAATTATAAATAATATATCATGATGTATTAAATATTTTTATATTTACAAGGAATATTTATAGTTAAATTTATCTTATGTGTAACCCTATATTTAAAATGTTTTAGTTATAAAACTTTGAATTTAACACTTTTAACTCTTCTTTAAATAAAATATAATAAATTTCCTAATCTAGTCCAAGTGAATCAAAAAGGATCATATTTTTTCCCTAAGGTTTATTTTGTCTAAATATACATATCCAATAAAATTAGGACATGTTTTAGGGTAATTATAATATCATTTTAATCTTTAATTACCCTAATTACTTTTAACTATGGTTAATAAAATTCCAAATTTACTATTCACCAGAAATTATTTTCATCCTATTGAACCAAATTTTACTTATGTAAAATGTTTCTCTCAGATTTCTGAAATTCAATTCCCAAAAGCGTAAAATTATGTTTTACGCAAATTTTCAAATGTTTCTATAAGGGGGGTAAAAGGCGTTAAATAGTTCAATAAACATTTATATATATATAATATTATTATAAAATGACTCCAATGAATTATATTTAACTTATATAGGTATTATGTAAATATTTTGACTTAAAATAAATTTAACTATAAAAAGTAATTATTTAAATAAAAAATCCGGTTTTAAACAATAACCCATTATTTTCACTATTTATCAAAAATTGAATGTTTTTAAAAAATACATAAAATTCACCCTAAGAATTTTTTTATATTTAAAATCTAAAAATGAAGTCCATTTTGAAAAATAAAATTTTAAAAATTTTAAAAATTCGGTATTACTATTCATAACGGCTAGTTTTTTTTGTCGTGGTGTGCTAGAACTCGATGTTGCGTACAACACAATCTATTGTATTATTCAAAGGGAGATGTACCGTGGAAGATTTGGGTGTTACATTATTCCCTCCTTAAAATAATTTCTTCTTAAAAATTTCTAGAATACTACTTCATAAAAAGAATTGGGTGGTTCTTCATCACAAGTTCCCCAAGTTCCAACGTTGCCTCATCCATTTTATGGTTTCTCCAAAGAACTTTTACCAGACGAGTCATCCAGTTTCTCAACACTTGTTCTCTAATATCAATAATCTTGTGAGGCTCTTCGCAATAAGACATATCAGGTTCCAGTTCTATTTCTTCATAGTTGAGTACATGTATTGGGTCAGGCATGTATTTTCTCAACAGTGATACGTGCAACACATCATTAACATTGGATATACTTGGAGGCATTTCTTAATGATAAGCTATAACTTTAATTCGTTCAAGAATTTTGAAAGTTATGATGTACCTAAGACTCAATTTACCCTTATTACCGAATTGTACAACACCCTTCCATGGAGATGCCTTCCAGAAAACATGATCTCCTACTTGAAATTAACAATTATTCCTTTGGTTATCGGAATTTCTCTTTTTCTTACATTGAGATGCTTTGATGTGGCTTTGGATAATTTTCAAATTTTCCATTATTTCCTCAAAAATTTCTGGGCCTAGGAGTTTTCTTTCACCAACATCATCCCAACAAGTATGTGTGTGACATCTCTTTTCATATAATGCTTCATATGGTGCCATCTGAATACTTGAATGGAAGTTTTTTTATAAGAAAATTCTACAATAGGTAAATACTGATCCAACATACCTTTAATGTCTAGTGAGAAAGATATTAACATGTATTCTATGGTTTGAATATTCCATTATGATTTTCCATCAATTTTAGGGTGGTAGGCAGTGCTTAAATGAAGTTCATTATTTAGGGATTTTTGAAAACCTTTCTAGAATTGTGATGTAAAAAGGAGATCGTGATTAGAAGAAAATAATAGGGGTACACCATTATGTCTTACAACATAATTAGTATATAGTCCTGTTAAACGTTCAAGTGGTAAATCATCTCTTATAGCAATAAAATGTACTGACTTGGTAAGACGGTCAATAATGACCCATATTGCATCATTCCTTCTATGAGTCTTTGATAGCCCCATGAAAAATTCCATCGTAATATCATCCCAGTTCTACTCAGTTATGGGAAGAGTATTCATGACTCAATAAGGATGTTTTCTTACATCCTTAGCCTATTATAAAACCACACATATGGACATATAATCAACAATCTCCCTCTTCATGTTGTCTCACCAAAAATGATCCTTCAAATCTATATGCATCTTAGTGATAACATGGTGTATAGATAAATTGAAACTATGAGAATCATCTAACAATTCCCTTTTTAGATCAGGTATATTGGGAACACAAAGTCTCTTCCCAAATTTCAGAATTCCATATTCATATATGAAGTCAATCAATCTCCCATCATTCTCAGTATTAATTTTCTTTTGAAACTCCACATCTTCAATCTAGGAAATTTTTATCCTTTCTAGTAGTGATGGTTTGGAAACCATTTTAAAATGTAGGGATGTTTCACCTTCCATTATTATTCCTATATCCATATTTACTAGACCCATGAACATCATATCCCTTTCAACTCTTATCTTGTTCAAAACTCCATTATCCATTCTTCCTAAAGAATATGCCACTTTATTTTCCTCCCCTGGGTGGTAGTGTATATCTCAATTATAATCCTTGAGTAGTTCAAGCCATCGTCTTTTCCTTATGTGGAGTTATTTCTATGAGAAAATATAATTCAAAACTCTTGTGATCATTATATATCTCACATTTTCACAATAGAGATAGTGTCTACAAATCATCAAAGAAAATATCACAGCTGGTAACTCGTGATCATGAGTAGAATAGTTTTTTTCCTGAATTTTTAGCTTTCTTGATGCATAGGAAATAACACATCATTCTATATAAGGAAACAACCAAATCCTTTCTCTATAGCATCACTATAAATAACAACCCCCTCATTCCCTGATGGTAGAGTCAAGATAAGAATATTTACTAATCTTCTCTTTAGATCTTCAAAACATTATTCACACTCTTTGGTCTAAACAAATTTACCCACATTATATGTGATCTTGGTTAATGGATAAACCAATCGAGAAAAATTATGGATGAAACTCCAATAATAACCTCCTACACTAATAAAACTGTGTACATCAATTAAACTCATCGATGATAGACCTTCTCTCATTTCTATTTTCTTGTAAGGATCAACAGTGATTCCATCCTTAGAGACAATATGGACAATAAATAAAATATCCTAAATCTAGAATTCACACTTGCTAAACATCCCATATAATTCATTTATTCTAGGAGTCTATAGAATAATGAGAAAGTAATTTTTATGATATTCGTAGATTTTGAATTATACCAATATATCATCAATAAATACCACTAGAAAGTCAAAAAGATATTCCTTGAAAACTCTATTCATTAGATCCAGGAAAATAGAGGCTGTATTTTCCGTTCCCAAAGTCATTACTATAAACTTGTAATGTCGATGCCTATTACAAAATGATTTCTTCGTAAAGTCTTCCTTATTCACGTTCATCTGATGATATCTAGTTCGAAGGTCAATCATTGAAAAATATTAGGCTCTATTAAGTTGATTGAATAAATAATCAATGTGAGGTAGGGGATTTTTGTTATTTATTTTTATATCATTGATCTCCTTATAATCAATGCACAACCTCATAGATCCATCTTTCTTCTTAACAAAAAGAACAGGGGCTCCCCATGGAGACACAGTAGTGAGAATAAATCCATTATTACTTAATTCCTCTATTTGTTTCTTTAGTTCCACTAATTCCATAGTTGTTATTCTATAAGGGGACTTCTATATCGGCCATGAACCAGAAATTAAATCAATGGAAAACTCAATTTCTTGTTCTGGAGGATTTCCAGGTAAATCCTCTGGAAACAAATCAACATATTCTTGCACAGTAGGTAAGTCCTCTATTTGAACAGTCCTTTCCTCGCCCATAGTTATTTCACTCTATTCCTCCATAGTAATTAAATTTAGTAGAGCTACTGTCGGTGGATCTAGATTAGTATCAGATGGTGATGTTTCTTCACTAAAGATAAGGTATTTCTTATCTTTATCAAAAATTATAACCTCGTTCTTCTTACAATAATGTTTTGCATCATGGTCTGAAATCCAATCCATATAGGGGATTATATAAAATTAAATCATGGGTATCATGATGATATTAGCAGATAAAGCACGTTTATATTCCATAATTGTAACTGATTCACAAACCATTATTTCAATGTTACTTCCCTTAGGAGTTTTGATAGACAACTCCTTGTTAAGTCAAATTGGATATATCTAATTTTCATGGAAATATAATAAGTTATGAATGAATATGATAATCATGAATCAAGTAAATCATTGGCTAAATTTGAGTAAATGGTTGTTGTACCTGCCACCACGCCATTCAGAAACTCCACCACTATAGTTGTGATCGCATAATCTTGGTTTTACTCCCTTATCCTTTTTTTGAGGTAAGTTTTCTTAAATATTAGGACATTCATTTTCATAATCCCCCATTTCTTTACAACTTTAGAATTCAACATTGATAGGCTCTTTCTTCGATTTACAATCACGATCTTGGTGACCTTTTTCTCCACACTTGTAATAGATACTCATTCCATTTAAAGAATGTACACGGGTTTTTCATCCCACATTTACTATAGGATGGAAATTCGACATTTTCATTCTTCCCCTTATGTTAATTTTGAGAGTGTTCGGTAAATCTTTTCTTCTCTTTCTTTGCTTTAAAGTCGTAAGACTTATAGAAATCATTTTCTATCTAGAAAGCGCATGAAACAATATTTTCGTATGATGAGAAGGATTATGAGACTAATTCTCAATATAGAAATTGTTCTAACCCATAAAATAATCAATCAATATTACTATTTTGGTTACGTATATAATCTTCTGTAAGCCTTTCTAACCTTGTTAATTTAGCCTCATACTTTGCGACATTCTCATCCTCATTTTTCCTCATACTAAAAAATTTCCTTTTCATATCTTCTCGATGTTTATATGGAAAGTATTTTTCTATGAAAAGATATTTAAACTCACTCCATTCTATATTTTATACTACTATGTCCTCATTTTTGTTTTGAATTAATAATCACCATTGATCAGCATATCTTGTGAGTCGATAAACTACCATGACATCTTTTTCCATTTCGCTACTCCCAAAGCATGAAATATGTTCCCTATGGAACATATCTATTGTTCACTAGAAATTTATTTGTAGTCCCATTTCATACTGGTGGTTGTTTTCTCATGAAGTGTTATAACATTGATCCTCCATGTTGTGGATCTGGTTGCTTCATACGGGTAAGGATATTATTAATAACGTGAGTGAGTTATCCCATGATGGTTATAAGTTGTTCAGCACCAGTTGCATCACCAGTACCACTATAATTATCTTGAGTAGTAGGTAAATCTCTACATGGATTATGTTCATTGATAAGGTTTCCATTCCTTACACTAGGTGACATTTTTAAACAATGTCATACACTAGATTATTTTATGAATCGAAATACATAATTCCAAACTAGTAAAATACCTAACATTGATTGAACAGTTTATGCATACAATCCATAATCATAAAAAAAATTGTTTGAGGAATTATTTACTCATAAATCCTTCATAATGGATTGTAAATAAAATTTGAATAATCCTAAACATATCCCCCAGAAGTTTCATAACCAAGAGTGCTGCAAGTCTCAATGTTGTGCACCAGTTCCCGTTCGAGTCTAGCTCAAAGCGTTGTTTTCATGTTTTACCCCAATAAACATTTGTATCAGATCCACCTCTACCTTCTCGTATCCAGACAGGGGTGTATTACTTGGAAAATTCAAAAAATCTCTACATTAACAAAATTCTAGGAAGTTCTTCTATACTAATCCTCAAATTGTATCTTAGGGTAATGTTCTCTAATTAGAGTTTTTCTAAATCTAGTTTCCAAGATTTTTACTAAACTTCCTCTAATACCAACTATAATTCCATGACCCTAGTTACCCAGAGTTGGTGCATTAGTACATAACATTTTCATGATCATAACGGATCATTTCCCGAAATATCGATCAGTTTAGTAGCCTTGTAATTACTACATACATATATAAGTTTTTCATTACGTTATGAAATGTAAACCCAACGACATTGTGTTCCCATTGAACATACTCATATACCTTATCATATTCCATCAGGTTAATCATAATAAACTTTTCTGTATCTTGGAAAATATAAGACATCAGAAAGGGGTGATCTCAGATGCTTAATAAGGATAACAATATAGCCGAAACTATCATAAATAAGCATTAACACTTAAAAAATGTATAAGACTAGAAAAATCATTTTAAACATAAATTCCAGTATAATATGGAAAAGATAAATCAATTAATTCCATTTAATTATTCCCATGGGTATTCTACTAGTCGAATAATCACCTATAATATCAATATCTAATTTCATAATGATAGAATGTATAATGTTATACATAATAACCACATAGTTAAGGCCTCGTGATAAGACTACAAATAATATTTTTTCAAAGCCTTATGCCAAGACACTAGTTCTTCTCATTAAACCTATCAATGCATCGAGGGACTATAGCAAGCCATGCCCATCACTTACTAAGTCCAATTCATTCCTCATATGAAAAGGTTCAAACATAATATAAACATTCATATTAAAACTAGAATAAGAAATGTCAATACATTAATAATAAAAAATGAATGGTATAAAAATAGAACATCCGTAGTAAAACATATCACAAAACCTTCAATATAATATGGATGATTGGATCATTATAAATCAACTTCAAACAAATGTATAATCCAATGAAGGATGTTGACATAGATAAAATCAATCCAAAAACTATTTAAGTGAAATATATCTTTCTATTTTTAAATCATTTAAAAGTAAAGAAAAAAATTATTTTAAAAATAATCTTATAATCTTGTAAGGGAATCTTAGAAGGTGTTATAATGGCAGAAAATAGCCGCACCCACCATATAAGTTAAAAAAACATTCCTTCCTTAATTTGTTGAAAATGTCTTAAAGTACCTTATTTTGAAAGCAATGGAAATATTCCTTTAAAAACATTTTATAAAAAGTCAAATGAGGGTATAAATGACATTAAACCATAGTCTACTAAATAGTAAAAATGTTTTTAAATATATTTTTAAGAAACATGGATATGGATGATAAAGAATTCCCAGTAGATACTTACATATAAACAACCTTGGATAATAAAGATATTGGGAAATTAACCCTTACCTTGTACTTTCCCTAAGTATATAGTAGTTTAACATCCTGTATAATGGTGAAATAATTGTTATTAATTTATACAAGAACCACATACATAAATATAATATCATATATGATCTTCTAATATTGCTTTTTTAATGATATTTCAGTAGTATCATTGTTTTGGGTGTTAACTTATTAATTTTTCATTATATGTTTTGTTACATAAGTCATGTTTGTTATGGATAGGATATATTAGATTCATATCCATAATGATATTATGTTCTTAAACATTATTTTATATCATAAAATAAAAATTATTCTTGAATGGTTACAATGGGGAACAAAATCTCATTGCGTTGTGGAGACGGTAAGAGGTACATACGCACGAGCGACAATATCATTGTACTAGTGGTGAAATCGTATGTAATCAGTTGGTATATTTTTTATAAAGAATCAGTAACAAGTTATATTTATTATTTAAATTAGTTATACTCATTATTATACACATCCAAATAATGAAGTGTTGAATAACAAACTATACCATGATGTCGAGATGGTAAGTCGTACGTACGCACGTATGGTGACTTTGTCCTTAATAGGACGGATAGAATAATGAATATGGTTGTACGATATTTATAATGACATATCAGTATATAGAAGGTACTGGAGTTATTATTTTAGTATGGAAACAATAAATAAAGAGGAAGATGAATAAGAGAAGAACTTTGAAAGATGTGATGAAGTAATTACCTCTTATTCAGGTTCTTCCTTCTGATTTAAACAAAAGGGCTCATTAGGATGTATTTATGATCAAATTAAGGAATTTATATTAAATTTATGGTAGTTTATAGGATATTTTATCATGTTTTGTCCGATCCAAAAGGATTTGGAGGAGTTAAATTAAGAGAACGGGAACTACCCTTTTATAAGAGAGGTGAGGGTCACTTTAGGAAAAACATGAAATATTATTTTATTATAAAAACATTATCAGTTTCAAATTGCACCAAATGGATTTATTTAGATTATAAGGTGGTTATGAGTCGAAAACATCACAAAAAAATAGGTTTCATACAAGTTTAGGTCACCATATTAACCTTATCTTTTAGATTTAAATCTTAATTAAATAGTTTAACATTTAACATGTCTTCTTGTATTTTTAAATTACATGGTTAATAAACTTACTATAAAATGTAAAGATAACATCAAGTGGTTTTTTATTAAAATATATATCATTATATAAGTCATTTTTCCAACCCTTATATTTTTAGGACTATAATATAATTTAATAATATAGAATTTTTTTAAGAACTCATTTATGTCAATTTTGACACTATTTAGTTTTTTGTTATTATGAAAGTCACAAAAACATGATTAATTAGAAAAAAAATCATTGAATACACTCTAACATGTAATATTAACCTATAAGATTCATTTAATTCATCAAAAGTCGAAATTTACATTTATTTTAATATTTATAACATCAATTATTTTACTCATTCATTAAAAAAGTAATTATTGCATCATCATTGTGTCAAAAATAAATATAATTATTTAATGTCTAAAATTTATAAATAAAATACAATGATGTATTAAAAAAAATTTCTAGTGAATATTTATAGTCTAATTTATCTTATTTGTAACCCTATATTAAAAGAAATTAGTTATTAAACTTTGAAATTAACACTTTTAACTCTTCTTTAAATAAAATATAATAAATATCTTATTATATTGAAATTTGATCAAAAAGGATCATATTTTTGTTCTAAATTTTATTTTGGTAAAAATAAACTAATCCAATAGAATTAGGACATGTGTTAGGGTAATTATAATATCATTTTTACCTTTAAATACCTTGTTTGCTTTTAAACGTGGAAAATAAAATTCAAAAGTTACTATTCATAAAAATTATTTTCATTCTATAAAACCACATTTTAATTATTAATATCAAATGTGTTTCTCATATTTTTGAAATTTAATTCATAGATGCTGTTAAATTACGTTTTACATAAATTTTCAAATTTTCCTTGAAGGTGGGTAAAAGGCATTAAATAGTTCAATAAAATTTTATATATCTAATCTTATTATAAAATGAATCCAATGAATTACATTGATCTTATAAAGGTATTATGTATCTATTTTTACCTAATATAATTTTAAATAAAATAAATAATTATTTAAATTAAAAATTCGTTTTAAATAATAATGTAGTGTTTTTAACTATTTATCAAAACATGAAAGTATTTAGAAAAATACCAAAAAGTCACCCTAAAAAAATTTGATATTCTGAATCCAAAAATGAAGTCCTTATTGAAAAATAAAATTTATAAAATTTTAAAAAGTGGTTATTACTATTCATATTGGCAAGTTTGATTGGTTGTGGTCTGTTAGAACTCAAAGTTGTGTACAACATAAGCTATTGTATTATTAAAAGAGAGGTGTGCCATGGAAGATTGGGGTGTTACATTCTTCCCTCATTAAAATAATTTCCTTCTCAAAATATCACGAATTATACTGCATAAAAGGATTTGGGTGGTTCTTCATCACAAGTTCCTCAGGTTCCCATGTTTCCTCTTCCATTTTGGATTTTCTCCAAATAAATTTTACCAAACAAGTCATCTGGTTTCTCAACACTTGTTATGTGGTATCAAAAATCTTGATAGTCTCTTCACAATAAGATAGATTGGGTTTCAGTTATATTTCATCATTGGTGAGTACATGCATTGGATCAGGAATATATTTTCTCAACAGTGATACATGGAACACATCATGAACTTTGAAGAGACTTTGCGGAGTTTCCAAATGATAAGCTACAACTCCAATTCATTCTACAATTTCGAAAGGTCTGATGTACCTAAGACGCAATTTACCCTTGTTAATGAATCATACAACACCCTTACATAGATATACCTTCAAGAAATCATGATCTCCTACTTGAAATTAAAAATCATTCCTTTGGATATTGGTAAAGCTCTTTTGCCTACTTTTATCTTCTTTGATGTGCGTTTGGATAATCTTCACCTTTTCCATTGTTTCCTCAATGAGTTCAGAGCCTATTAGTTTTATTTCACCAACATCATCCCAACAAGTTGGTGTGCTATATCTCTTTCCATAAAATTATTCATATGGTGCCATCTGAATACTTTAATGGACGCTATTGTTATTGGAAAATTCTACTATAGGTAAATACTAATCCCACATACCTTGAAAGTCAAGTGAAAAAAATCTCAACATGTCTTCTACGGTTTGAATAGTCCATTCTTATTGTCTATCAGTTTGAGGGTGATAGGGAGTTCTTAATCTAAGTTCATTATCTAGGGCTTTATGAAAACTTTTCGATAATCTTTATGTAAAACAGGGATTATGATGAGAAACAGTCAATAGGGTTACACCATGAAGTCATACAACTTCATCAATATATATTCTTGCTACATGTTCAAGTGGTAAATCTTCTCTTATAGTAATAAAATGTTATGACATTGTTAGACGATCAATAATGACCCATATTTCATCATTCCTTCTTGGATTCATTGGTAGCCCCATTACAAAGTCCATCATAATATCGTCTCATTTCCACTCTGGTATGGGAAGAGGTTTCATGACTCCATCAAGATGTTGTCTTCCATCCTTAACATGTTGACTAACCATACACCTTAACATATAATCATCAATCTTCCTCTTCATGTTGTCCCACCAAAAATGCTCATTCAAGTCTCTATACATCTTAGTTCTACGAGGGTGTATAGTGAAATTGGAGCTATGAGAAACATCTAACAATTCCCTTTTTATATCAGGTATATCAATAACACAAAGTCTCTTCCAAAATATCAAAATTATATCTTCATATAAGAAGTCAATAAATCTCCCATCATTCACAGCTCTAATTTTCTTTTCAAACTTCTCATCATTAGTCTAAGAAATTTTTATCCTTTCTAGTAAATATGGCATGGAAACCATTTGAAAATGTATGGATTTTTCACCTTCCATTGTTATTCTTATATCCATCTTTACTTGATCCGTGGACATAGAATCCCTTTCATCTCACATCTTGTTAAAAACTCCATGATCCTTTCTGTTCAAAGCACCTACCATTTTATTTTCCTTCCTCAGGTGGTAGTGCACAGTGAAATAATAATCCTTGAGTAGTTCAAGCCATCTTCTTTGCCTCATGTTGAGTTCTTTCTATGACAAAGTATACTTCAAACTCTTGTGATCATTATATATCTCACCTTATTCTTCATAGAGGTAATGTCTCCATAACTTCAATGAAAATATTATAGCTGCTAACTCATGATCATGAGTAGGATAGTTTTTTTCATGAATTTTTAGATGTCGTGATGCATTGGAAATAACATTATAATTATTCATAAGTACACAGCCAAGTCCTTTCTCTAAAGCATCATAATAAAAAACAAACCCATCATTCCCTGATTGTATAGTCAAGATAGGATCATTGACTAATCATCTCTTCATTTATTCAGTTAATTATTCACACTCTTTTCTCCAAAAAAATTTAACCCCTTTACGTGTGAGATTGGTTAATGGGTTAGCCAATCGGGAAAAATTCCATATAAAACGCTGATAATAACCTGCTAAACCAATAAAACGGCATACCTCAGTTATACTCATCGATGCTAGCCATACTTGTATTTCTCTTATCTTTGATGGATCAATAGAGATTACATCCTTTGAGACAATATGTCCAAGAAAAGAAATCTCCTAAATCCGTAATTCACACTTTCAAAACTTCTCATATATTTCGTTTCTTCTAAGAGTCTTTAGAATAGTATGCAAGTGATTTTCATGATCTTTGTATCTTTTAAAGTATACCATGTTATCAGGAATAAATTCCACTAAAAATTCATCAAGATATTTGTTAAAAACTCTATTCAATAGATCCATGAAAACATAGGGTGAATTAGTAATTCCAAAATCATTACTGTAAACTCGTATTGCCCATACCCGATACGAAATTCTTTCTTCGGAAAGTATTCCTTCTTCACGCACAACTAATGATATCCTGATCGAAGGTCAATCTTTGAAAAATATTGATCTCAATGAAGTTGATCGAATAAATCATCAATGTGATGTAGGGGATTCTTGTTCTTTATTATTATATCATTGATCCCCATGTAGTCAATTCACAACCTCATAGATCTATCTTGCTTCTTAATAAAGGAACAGGGGCTCCACATGGAGAAAAACTAGGGTGAATAAATCAATTATTACTCAATTCCTCTAGATTTTTCTTTTGTTCGTATAATTTCAAAGTGGTCATTATATAATGGGTCTTCGATACGGTACATGAATGATAAATTAAATCAATGTAAAACTCAATTTCTTATTCAGGAGGATTTTCATGTAAATCCTCTAAAAACACATCAACATATTCCTTCACAATAGGTATGTCCTTTATTTGAATTTTCTTTTCCTCACCCATAGTTATTTCTCTCTCTCCCTACCCAATAATTGAATTTAGTAGAGCTACCGGGGTATATCTAGATGAGAATCTGGTGGTGATGTTTCTACTCTAAAGATAAGGTATTCTTTATCATAATCAAAAAATATAACCTCTTTCTTCATACAATAAATTTTCACATCATTGTCTAAAATCCAATCTATACTGAGGATTATATCAAATCCAATCATGGGTATGATGATGATATCATTAGATAAAGCATGTTTATATGCCATAATGGTAACAATTTCACAAAACATTATTGCAGTGATACATACCTTAGGAGTTTTTTCTGAAAACTCCCTTGTTAAGTCAAATTGGAAATATCTAATTTTTGTGGAAAACTAGGAAGATATAAAATAATGTGATGATCCAAAATTAAATAAAAAATTGGATAAATTTGAGGAAATTATTAATGTACCTAACACCACATCATATGTAAATTTAACCTCTGTAGTTGTGATCTCATAAGATTTTCCTTGCTCCATTGGCCTTTTTTGAGGTAAGTTTCCTTGACACATCGGAAATTCATTTGCATAATTCCCCATTTAATTACAACTATAGAATTAAACATTGACAGCCTTTTTCTTCCCTTTGCAATCACGGTCTTGGTGGCCTTTTCTACACACTTTTAACAGACTCTCATTCCCTTTAGGCAAGTACTAGGGTGTTTCATCAAACATTTACAACATGATGGAAATTCAACTTTTCCATTATTCTCTTTATTTCTATTTCCATAGTGTTCAGCAAATCTATTCATCTCTTTCTTTTCTCTAAAATCGTAAGACATGGAGAATTCCTTTTCTATATTGGTATCACATTACATAATATATTCGTACAATGAGAAGGATTTTGAGACTAATTCTCAATGGATAAATGGTTTTTACCTATCAAAGAATCAATCAATATTACTCCTTTGGTTGTGTATATAATCTGCATAATGCCCTGCTAACCTAGTAAAGTTAGCCTCATAATTTACAACATTCTAATTATCCTTTTCTATCAAACTCCAAAATTGTGTTTCCATATCTTCTCGATGTTCACGAGGAAAGTATTTTTCTATTAAATGATCTTTAAAATCCGTAAATTCCATATATGGTACTTCTTTATCCACCTTTGTGTTTTGAATTAATAACCACAATTTTTCTACATCTCTTGTGAGGCGATAAACTTCCATAACAACTTTTTCTATTTCGTTACTCCCCCAAGAATGAAATATTTTCTCTAAGGAAACTATCCATTTTTTAGAAATAAATGGATTTTTATTCCCACTTAATATTGGTGTTTGTTTCCTCATGAAGCGGTCTAACATTGATCCTCTATGTCATGGATCAGGGTGCTTCATATGGGTAAGTTTATTATTTATAACATGAGTGATCTGTCCCAGTATGGTTATAAGTTATTCATCACCAGTTGAATCACTATCCCAACAATAATTATATTCAGTATGAGCTTAATACCTACATGGATTATGTGCATTGATATAGTTTTCATTCCTTCCACTAGCTGCCATTTTTCAACAATGGAATACACTAGATTAGTTTATGAATCACAATACATAATTTCAAACTAGTAAAAAACCTAAAAAAAATTGAATAGTTTATATATATAATCCAAAATCATAAAAAAAAATTTCTTTGAGAAAAGAATTTACTCATAAATCCTTTATATTGGCTTTTAATGAAATTTTGGATTATCCTAACCATATACCTCAGGGGTGTTGTAACCCAAAGTGCAGCAAGACCCATTATCGTGCATCAGTTCATGTTCGAGTCTTTCTCAAAGTATTGTTTTCGGGTTTTACACTAAGATATTTCTATGCCAGAGCTACCTCTATCAGCTCATATTTGGACATGGATGTATTTCTTGGAAAATTCACAAAATATCTACATTACCAAAATTCTCAGAAGTTCTTCTATATTAATCCTCAAAGTATATCTTGGTGTAATATTCTATAATCATAGTTTTTCTAAATATAGTTTCCAAGGATTGTACTAAACTTCATCTGATACCAACTCTAATGCCCCGACCCTAGTTACCAAGAGTTGGTGCATTATTACATAATATTGGTATGATCACAGGGGTTCAAGTCCCGAATAATCGATCAGTTTAGTAGCCTTACAAGTACTAGATACATACATAAGTTTTACATTAAATTATGAAATAGAAAAATAACAACATTGTGTCCCCTTTGAACACACTCATATGCCTTAGCCGATTCCTAGAGGTTAATCTTATTATACTTCATCGCATCCTGGGAAAAATAAACCATAATAAAGGGGTGAGATAAGATGCTCAGTAAGGATTACAATACAGTTGAAATAATCACAAATAAGCATAAACATTAAAGGAAATGTATAAGACTAAAACAAAATCCTTTTAAACTTAAAATTTAGAATAATATGTCAAAGATAAATAAATTAATTTCATTTACTTATTTACATGGATTTTCTACTTGTCAAATAATCACATGTAGTATCAATAGCTAATTTCATAATGATTTAATGCATAATGTCTGATATCATAACCACATAGTCAAGGCCTCTTGTCAAAACTACAAATAAGATTTTGTCATGGCCTTTTTCCAAAACAATATTTTTTTCTCATGAGACCTACCGATACATTGAGGGGCTATAGAGGGCCTCACCCATCACTTACTGTGTCTAATGAATTCCTCATATGAAAAGGTTGAAACATAATATAAATATTCATATTAAAATTAGCATACTAATTGTCAATAATTTAACTATAAACCATGAATGATATTAAAATAGAACATACATAGTCAAACATATCACAAAATCTTCAATACAATATGGAATATTATATCATAATAAATCAACTTCCAACAAATGTAAAATCTAATGAAGTATGTTGACAAATATGAAATCAATCCAAAAATTATTTGAGTGAAATATCTCCTTATATTTTGAAATCATTTAAAAGTAAAGAAAACATTTATTTTAAAAATATTCTTATAAGATTGAAAAGGACTCTTCGAAGGTGTTATAATGGCAGAAATTAGTCTCACCCACCTTTTATGTAAAAAAACATTTTTTCTTTAATTTGTTGAAAAGGTTATAAAGTACCTTGTTTGGAAAGGGATGGAATGATTCCATTCAAACCATTTTATTAAAATTAAAATGTGGTTATAAATGAATTTAACCCATATTCTAGTAAATAGTATAAATGTTTTGAAATACATTTTTATGAAACATGGATGTGGATGATAAATAAGTCATAGTAGATACTTCTGTACAAACAACGTCGGATAATAAAGAGATTGTAAAATTAACCCTTACCTTATATTTTTCCTTAGTTGAGGGTAGGTTAAACTAATTTATAATGGCTAAATAAATTCTATTAATTTATAAAAGATTAATATACATAAATATGATATCATATATGATCGTCTGATATTTCTTTGTTAATGATATTTCAGTAGTATCATTGTTTTGGGTGTTAAATAATTCATTTTCCTTTATAAATTGTGTTATGTAAGTTATGTTTATTATCGATAAGATGTATTTGATTCATATAAATAATTATATTAAGTTCATAAAAATTATGTTTAATCCTCAATGAAAAATTATTCTTCAATAGTTATGATGGGGAATAAAATCTCATCACGTTATGGAGACGGTAAGACGTACGTACGCACAAGCAACAATATCATTCTATTTGTGATGAAATATTATGTAATTTGATTGTATATTATATACAAAAAATCATTAACATTTTATTTTTATTATTTACATTATTTATATTCATTATTATACACATCCAAATAATGAAGTGTTGAATAACAAACTACACCACGACGTGGAGATGGTAATCCATACGTAAGCACATATAGTGACTTTTTCATTCATAGGATTGATATAATAATGAATATGGTTGTACCATATTTATCATAAAATCTCAGTATACAGAAGGTAATAGATTAATTATTTTATTACGGAAATAACCAAAAAATATGATGTTGAATAATAAAATAACTTCTAAAGAGGTGATGAATTTATTTCCTCTTCTTCAGGTTCTTCATTTTGATTTGACCAAAAAGTATCCTTATGCTAGCTTTATGGAAAAATTATTTTCTCTATGTTGATGTGAGGAAAGGTGAGAGGATATTTGATCTGGTTTTGGATGATAAAAAATGCTTTGTTGGTGTAAAATTAAGAGAAGGGTAAGTACCCTTTTATAAGAGAGGTGAGGGTAACTTTAGGAAAACCTTTAAGTATTATTTTATTATAAAATCATTTTCGGTTTCTAAAAGATAAAAATTGATTTATTTCTAATCAATTGTGGGGATGGGTTGAAAACCTCTCAACCAATAGTTTTTAGACAAATTTAGGTTTCCATATTAACCTTATCTATTAGATTTAACTATAAGTAAAATAGTATAAAATTTAACATGCCTTCTTGTATTTTTATATTACATGGTTAATAAACATAATATATAATGAAAAGATGGCCTAAATTGGTTCTTTATTGACATATCTATCATTATATAAGTCCTTTGGCCGATCCTTATATTTTTAGGACTATTATATACCTTAATAAAATAGTATTTCTTTTTAAAAACTCATTTATGTCAATTTTGAAACTATTTAGTATTTGATTTTTGTGAAAGTCATAAAAACATGACTACTTGAAAAAAATAATTTAATCTACCCTAAAATTTCTTATTAACTTATATAATTCGTGTAATTCATCAAAATTCTTAATTTACATTTATTTTAATATTTATAACTTCAGTTATTTTAGTCTTTCATTAATAAGGTAATTACTACATCATCATTATGTCCTAAGTAAATAGAATTGTTTAATGCCTAAAAATTATATATAAAATACCATGATATATTAAATAATTTTATCTTTCTAATTAATATTTATATTCAAATTTATCTTATGTGTAACTGCATATTAAAAAAATAGTTATTAAACTTTGAATTTAACACTTTTAACTCTTCTTTAAAAAAATATAATAAATGTCCTAATATAATCCATATTGATCAAAAAGGATCATATTCTAGTCCTAAGGTTTATTTTGGTCTAAATAGACTTATCCAATATAATTAGGACATGTTTAAGGGTAATTATAATATCAATTTTACCTTTAATTTCCCTATTTACTTCTAACTGTGGTAAATAAAATTCAAAATATACTATTCGCCAAAAATTATTTTCATTCTATTGAACCAAATTTTACTTAATGATGTCAACTGTGTCTCTCAGATTTTTTAAATTCAATTCACCTAAGTGGTAAAATTTTGTTTTATGTAAATTTGAAAATGTTCCTAGAAGGTGGGTAAAAGGCGTTAAATAGTTCAATGAAATTTTATATATCTAATCTTATTATAAAATGACTCCAATGAATTACATTGAACTTATATAGGTATTATTTATCTATTTTGACTTAAAATAAAATTACATATAGTAAATTATTATTTAAATAAAAAGTCAGTTTTAAACAATAACGTAGTGTTTTTCACTATTCATCAAAAATTTAAAGTTTTCAAAAAAAATACCAAATATTAAATCAGTGATAATTTTGATATTCCAAATCCAAAAATAAAGTCCATTTTGAAATATAAAATATAAAAGATTCTAAAAAGTGGGTATTATTAATTATAATGGCTAATTTGATTGGTTGTGGTGTGCTAGAACTCGAAGTATCATACAACGCAAGCTATTGCATTATTCCAATAGTGGCATACCATGGATGTCTGGGGTGTTACATTCTTCCCTCATTAAAATAATTTATTACTCAAAATTTATAGAGTAGTACTGCATAAAAATATTTGGGTGGTTCTTCATCAGAAGTTCCTTAGGTTCCCACCTTTCCACTTCCATTTTATGGTATCTCCAAAAAAAACTTTTACCAGATGAGTCGTCCAGTTTCTCAACACATGTTCTCTGGTATCAAGAATCTTGTAAGGATCTTCACAATAAGATAGATCAGGTTCCAGTTCTATTTCTTTATAAGTGAGTACATGAGTTGGTTCAGGCATGCATTTTCTCAGCAGTGATGCATGGAAAACATCGTGAACTTTTGAGAGACAAGGCAGAATTAACAAATGATAAGCTACAACTCAAATCTATTAAATAATTTCAAAAGGTTATATGTACCTAGAACTCAATTTACTCATATTATTGAATCGTACAACACCCTTCCATGGAGATACCTTCAAGAAAATATGATCTGCTAATTAAAATTCCCAATCTTTTCTTTGCTTATCAACATAGCTCTTATGCCTACTTCGAGATGATTTGATATGGGTTTGTATAATATTAACCTTTTCCATTGTTTCCTCTACAAGTATTCGGCCTACACATTTTATTTCACCAATATCATCCCAACAAGTTGGTGTGCAGAATCTTTTTTCATATATCACTTCATATGGTGTCATCTGAATACATGAATGGAAGAAATTGTTATAGAAAAATTCTACCAGAGCTAAATAATGATCCCACATACCTTTAAAGTCAAGTGAGAAAGATATGAAAAAGTCTTATAAGGTTTCAATTGTATGTTCTAATTGTCCATCAATTTGAGGGTGGTCAGAAGTTCTTAAACAAAGTTTATTATCTTGGGATTTATGAAGACTTTTCCATAATATTGATGTAAAATGGGGATCACGGTTAGAAACAATCGATAGGGGTACACCATGAAGTGTTACAACTTCATTAATATATAGTATTGAAAAACTTACCAGTGGTAAATCTTCTATTATATCTGGAAAATGTGCTGACTTGGTAAGACGTTCAATAATTAACAATATTGCATCATTCCTTCAAGGAGTCCTTGGTAACCCCATGACAATTTCAATCATATTATCATCCCATTTCCACTCAGGTATGAGAATAGGTTGCAAGACTCCATCAGGATGTTTTCTTCTAGCCTTAACATGTTGACAAACCATACATATTGACACATAATCTGCAATATCCCTCTTCATTTTCTCCAACCAAAAATATTCCTTCAAATATATATGCATCTTATTGAAACCAAGGTGTATAGATAAATTGGATCTATGGACATTATCCAACAATTACCTTTTTAAATTAGGTATATTGGGAACAAAAAATATCTTCCCAAATATCAAAATTCCATCTTCATATACGAAGTCAATCAATCACCCATCATTCACAGCTTTAATTATATTTTGAAACTCCTCATCATCAGTCTAGAAATGTTTTATCCATTCTTGTAATGATGTTTTGGAAACTGTTTGAAAATTTATGGATGTTTCACCTTCCATTATTATTCTTATATCCATCTTTACTAGATTTGTGAACATAGGATCCCTTTTAAGTCTCATCTATTTCAAAACACCATTATTCTTTATTCTCAAAGCATTTGATACCTTATTTTCCTTCGATGGGTGGTAGTGTATAGTGAAATCATAATCATCATGTAGTTCAATCCATCATCATTTCCTTATTATGAGTTCTTTATGTGAGAAAATATACTTCAAACTCTTGTGATGAGTATATATCTCACATTTTTATCAATAGAGAGGGTGTCTTTGTATCTTCAAAGCAAAGATTATAGCTACTCACTCAAGATCATGAGAATGATAGTTTTGTTCATGAATTTTTAGTTGTTGTGACGCATAGTAAATAACTCTATCATTCTTCATATAGACACAACTAAGTTCTTTCTTTGATGAATCGCTATAAATAACAAACCCATCATTCCCTGATGGAAGAGTCAAGATAGAAGCATTGAATAATATTCTCTTCAGTTCTTCAAAAAATTCTTCACACTCTTTTTTCAAATAAATTTATCCCCTTTACATATGATCTTGGATAATGGGTTGGCCAATCTGGAAAATGTTTGGGCAAAACACTAATAATAACCCACTAAACCAATAAAACTGCATACCTCGGTTATTCTCTTCTGTACTGGACATTCTTGTATTTCTCTTGTATTAGAAGGATAAATAGAGATTCCATCCTTAGTAAAAATATGACCATGAAAATAAATCTCTTAAATCCACAATTCACACTTTCTAAACATCCTATATAATTCATTTCTTCTAAGAGTCATTAGAATAGTGCACAAGTGATTTTTGTGATCTTCGTAGCGTTTGGATTATACCAAGATATCATCAATAAATACCACTAAAATGTCAAAAATATATTCCTTTAAAACTATATTCATTAGATCCATTAAAACATAGGGTGAATTAGTCAGTCCAAAATTCATTACTATAAACTCGTAATGCCCATACCTGGTATGAAATGTTTTCTTCATAAAGTCTTAGTTCTTCATGCACAACTGATTCTATCCAGATTGATAGTCAATCTTTTAAAAATATTGAGCTCAATGAAGTTCATCAAATAAATCATCAATGCAAGGTAGGAGATAATTGTTCATTATTGTTATAGTATTGATCTCCCTCTAGTTAATTCCCAACCACATAGATCCATATTTCTTATTAACAAAAAGAAAAGGGGCTCCCCATGGAGAAACACTAGGATGAGTAAATCTGTTATTACTCAATTCCTCTAGTTGTTTCTTTAGTTACACTAATTACTCTATATCCTTTCTATAAGGGGTCTTTGATATGGGCCTTGAACCAGAAATTAAATCAATGGAAAACTCAATTTCTCATTCTGGAGGATGTCCAGGTAAATCCTCTTGAAACAGATCAACCTATTCTAGCACAATAGATACATCCTCGAATTAAATATTATTTTCCTCAACAAAAGTTATTTCACTCCTTTCCTCCACAATAATTGAAATTAGTAGAGTTACTGGGGGTGGATATAGATGATAATCAAATGGTGATGTTTTTTCTCTAAAGATAAGTTATTCAATATCATCATCAAAAATTTTAACCTCCTTCTTCTAACAAAAAATTTTTGCCTTATATTTTGAAATCCAATCCATACTGAGGATTATATAAAATTCAATCATGGTTATGAAGATCAGACTAGAAGATAAAGCACATTTGTATGCCATAATGGTAACTATTTCGCAAAACTTTATTACAAAGATACTTCCCTTTGGATTTTTTACAGATAACTCCCTTGTTAAGTCAAATTGAAAATATCTAATTTTTTGGAAAACTGGGAAGATATGAAAGAATGAGATTATCTAGAATCAAATAAAGAATTCGATAAATTTTCAAAAATGATTAATGTACCTACCACCACATCATTCGAAACATCAACCTCTGCGGTTGTGATCGAATAAGCTTGGCCTTACTCAGAAATGGTTAATGTTCCTATAGACAACTCCCTTGTTCCCTTCAAATGTTTAATTGCGTACTTATTTATATATTATTGGAACATAGGATGTTGAATCTTATTTACATCATCAGATCCATCACTTGATATTCTCTAAAACACCATCTTTATATTATTTTGAATGTTTGGATGTTTATAAAAATTTGTGTTATAAATACTAACTCATGGTGGATGGGTGATAATAACCATGTGATTTTCAACGCCATCGTATATCCCACATGGTTTCTTATTATGAAAGTTACTATATATTCCATCAGGTTTATTATTATCTTGGTTTATCCTAAATAAAACTATTTCTAAAACCAAAAGAGTAAATCATGATTCATCAATATTAACATCATAAGGGAATTATGAAAAACTTATCATCAAAATTTTTTACTCTTTAAAACAGTCACATTATCATTCTACTCAACCTAAATTACTCTTGTTTCAAACTATGATTCCTTAGTTATGGTTTTCTCATACTCCATAACCTAAACTCTTGACATAATATATCCTTTATAATGGATTCCATAGTGAATGTTATCAACAAAAGAATATACCTCAGGAGTGTCAAATCATGCTTGCAGATGGTCCTCATTTCCATTCCCTAAGTGACTATTGATTTAATACCCAATAATCCCATTTGATGATTAGTACCTCTAGGTACATTTTCACAAAATATTCTATCCACTTGTAATATTCATATAGGAAAAATATTTCTCATAAAACAACACAATATTATATTTATAAAAAAAATATAGGATTTCATCATATACTTAGACTTGTACCTTAGATTTATCCCTTGGTTTTCCACTAAATTTCTCTTGTCTTAATCTCTAAAAAATAAAATTAATCCTCAAAAAATAAATAATCATTCCTTTGATATGCACTATAAACACCCAATCTAAACATATCTTTAATTTCCATCATTAACATAAGATAAAAATTACATCTCAAAACAATATCACACATCTTAGAGAACCTTTTGTTTTATTGACTCTGAGGACTAGTTATATAACTAATGTATTTTACAAAACTTGTGCATATTTTTCCTTAATTAAGCCAAACTATACTCCCTTATAGACTTCTTAGAAGTTATAAAAATCCTTTTAGTATAGGAAAAACTAACATAAGAAATGGGTGTGATTAAACACTAAATATGGGAAAAATTCATCAATATGTCATAAAGGATTAAATCACAAACATTTTGGAAAACATGATAAGGGGAGAAATTTTTTATTCAAAGAACAACGAATAATAAGATTTTTCTATAAGCCAAGATATCATAACATGTAATATTAGAATAATAAACATGTACCATAGAATAAGAGTGTGAGATAATAATGGAAACATGGAATAAGGAAGTAATATCATAAAATCAATTGATATAAAATATGTGGAAACAATATAAAATATGACATTATAAGCATAAGTCAAGGATCACATTCAAGACAACCACGGTGGATCGAGTTCACTCCCAATTCCCAAAAACATAGTGGACAGAGTACCATTGTGGATTTTTTTCTCTCTTCATTCAATTCTATATTATCTCATGATATGTAATGATTTACCCAACTCATTTGAGGGGTATATAATTAGGTTCATACCCATCACATAACAATGTGATCTTAGGCTAACCGCTCATTCATCATACATGGTTTCTCATGAGTTGAAAAAATTACCCAATGCATTAGAGTGATATATAAATTCAGGACCACCCATAACATAATTAAAATCACAATATGTATATCCATATATGTTCCACATGTGGAAAATAAACCATAAAAAATAATAAAACTAATAAAATAAATTAAAAAAAATGGGTTTCATAATCTTGACTCAAAGAATAACATAAGGATATATCATAAATATATTCATGAGAAGAAGAAATTAAATCATTTTTAATGTTCATATTATAATAAAGAGACATTGGTTTTTAAAATTGACTCCAAATATTGGAAAATTCATAAGAAGTTTCAAGGAGAATTAAAATATAAAAACCAACTACATGGGTGATGCTTTTCAAAATGAGAAAATGATCTTTTAAGGAATTAAAGGTCTCATTATTCTAATTTAAACCATAATTTAATTAGTTTGGTTTTATATAAAATAATTTGGGTTTTAAATATATATTCATAGTGAAAAACATTTTATGGATATTACACTTTACATGAAATAATAAATCAGAATGTTCCCTTAAGTCGGTTTTACTTTAAAGTGTGAATTTTAAATTGAACTTAAAACATGTATTATCCCCCAAATAAAGGAAATGTAAACTTTATATAAATGTAAGGATAAATAATAAAAAAAATATGGAATAAATAAATGAGAATAATATTTAGGTAAAAGGGAGAAAATTAAAGATAATGTGTAACCCAAAAAAAAGAGGTTGGTTTGGAATATCAATTTTTATGTTTTAAAATACCTTTTTATAAAAATACTACATCAAAAAAGAGTATAATAAAAAATCATTTTGAAAATTATAAAAGTTAAAAATGATGGTACCCTGAGATAGCATGTGATTTTTTTCAAATATAAAGGATTACATTGGCATAAAGGTAAATTATGGACAATGAGGGTAAGTAATTGTTAAAGATGACAAGAATTTTTCTCAATAATGATATAATTTTTGAGAATTAAATTTATCAAGGTAAGGGATTCTTGTTAAAAATTAATTTTACCATAGAGAGGAAGATAAGGTTTAATATAAAATGTTATAGTGGAAGAAACTAATCATATAAGTAAGAAATTCAATATGAGATATTATAACCCAACGAAAAGTGGGATTGAATTAATAAAAACCTTTATATCATTGCATTCCTTCGAATTGAAAATTTATGGAGAGTATATCTTGAGATTTATTTTTAAATTCCTTTGATTTCATGAAATTTAATACAAAAATAAGTCCATTTCCAATATATACACCAGAAAATGGAATAATTGGTGATATGGAATAATATCTCAATAAAACCAAATTGAGAACCCATAACCCTTACCTTAATTCCTGACATTCACTAAAGTTATAAAATATCCTATATAAAAAATATAAATATCTAAATATCCTATTTCAGAATCTTTTTAAAATATATAATATCTTTTACACATAATTTATAATAGTTCTTTACATGTATATTAGTTATTTATTATTTATTTTCTATATCGGGTGTCTGTAATCTTGATTATTTTGAACTATTTTTGTAATAGTGGCATTTTTATTCATTCTTTATCTTAAATTTCATCATTAAAATATCATAAAAGGTACTAGATATAATGATTTATAATAATTTAAAATTCTATAATCTAATTCTATGATAGTTTTGGATACGGTTCTTGTAGATGAAACTAGCGACAAGTATGTTCTAGTGATTATTAAAAAATGAACAGTGTTATCTAAATTAGTGGGTTTGATGTTAATGTTATTATTCTAGAACAAAAATAAAATATTTATTTTTAATATATAAATTATATTATCTATAATTAATTTCTCGTATTCATTGATGATATTTTTATAGCATTGTTTAAGAAGGTGGTTAGACTGTCCCAAACATGAACATATCATAATTAATAGATAGTTATGATTATGAAAGTAGTTTATTTTGTAATTAATATCATTATTATAGAATAATAGTGATATTATTTAAATTATTTTAAGGTGTGTAATCATTTTTTAATAGGTTTTAATAAATAATAAATAACCTAGACGAAAAACAAGGTACATTTTTTGTGGAGGTCATAGTCCACACAACACATAGTTAACATTTTCATTTCTCAAATATTTAGAGGTAAAGAATGTTTGTTATAATATTAATCTTAAAAATAATTATTATATTAAATATTTCATATTATCTCTTCAATTTTTCCCTTATAATCATAAAATTTAGGTGTCGGTTAAAAAATTGTAGTCATCACTTCATAGAGGCGGTAGTCTGTACAATGAACAAAGTACGCTTTTACTTTTCTAAAAAGAAAAGTGGAAATATGGTTAATAATTATTCTATTATAAGAAAAAATTTTGTTTAAAAGAAATATTTATGTAATTATATTTTAATGATAAATTATATTTGGGAACATAAAAATGAAAAGAAAAGAAATTAGGAAAAAATTCTCATGTAGAGGACTTTGGATTTCCCTAGGATGGCTCTTTAGAAATGGATATCATAAGACAATATTTTATAACCATAGGCTCAATGAAAATAAATAAGATTATAAGTGGTGGTAAATTTAAATATTTTATAGATGAAACCAAGTTTTTATGGGGGTCTTGAAGGGGTGGTTAGATGTCCCTTTTATATGTAGTGAGAATGGAATTTTTGACAATATTTTAACTTATTATAAAGATAGAACATGTTTCATATGTTAATAAGACTCAAAAATAGAAAATAACAGATTATGGGATGATATAAGGTAAATCATTCCTTAACCATTCATTTCTTCACTTTCTTTAAACATGTTTATAAGTCCTTTACTCTTATAATTTTTACTGTTATAAATTTTTTTTACCTAGGTAACTTATTTTACCAAAGTAATTTACTTTAAATTAAAAAAAATAAAATTGATCTTATTAAAAAATTTATACCTTCTGATTCCAAATATAAAATCTTTTTGATCATATAAAATTTATGTGCATAGGGTAACTCAATTTTATCATGAGGGCATATAATGCATAAAAACATATTTTTAGAAAAGGTGTATTTGTAAGATTAAAACATATGTGTATAGTGACATTATCAATGTATTTGATTCGGATGGTATAAATTTTTTTATTATAAAACAAATAAAAGTTATTTGGATTTAAAAATTAGTCCAAATCAAAATATTACAAAAATAATATTTAATTAAAATAAAAAATAAAAAAATATTTTTATTTGAAAATATTATTAAGTTCCTAAAATGATAAACATGGTATTTATAAATTAAGATTGGTATTTTAAAATATATTTTCTTTCACTTTAAACACATATTTGATCAATAAAAATTGTTATAAAATTATAGGTATTTCATTTATAATTATAAAGTAAGAGTTTTACTAAAAATGGTATTTTCAATTCACCAAGAAATTGATTATTTTAGAAAAATACTAAAAATTTATCATAAGATAATATTGTAATTATAAATCTTAAAATTAATATAATTTAGTAAAATTAAAATTTAATAATTAAGAATTAATTATTAAATAAAAATTTAATGGAAAACATTTTCGTTGGAAAATAATTTCTTTAAAAAAATGAATTGTTCTTACTTTTATTTTGTATAAATCACTAATTATTGTTGATATATTATTAATATCCATAATATATTTTATCCATAATATATTTTTATTTTCTTAAAATAAATTACATAAAAAATGTATGTTTTAATATTACATTTTAAATCATAAATAAGTCTTATTAGTTATTTGGATATACAAAATAAATTTTTATCAATTCCTGGGTATTAATAATGAAATTTATTTTTATTTTTATATATATTTTATAATTTAGTTAAATACATTTTTAACAGGTAATTCTATGGTTATATTTTAACAGTTATTTACTTTTCAAAGTTATTTTCAATTTTATGTTGCGTGTAAACAAGTCATGGGAAGAGTTCATATTTAATGAAAATTATATAGTAAAATCTTAGGGAATTACAGAAGAGAAAGATACCAAGTAAAAATATGTGAATCAAAGGAAAATTTTCATGGTTTTGACCACTAGTATAGGAATGAAATCTCAATAAGAAGAAATCAATGACCCAAGAGAACCTCGAAATGAAATTTTGATTGATTTGGGATACCATAATCTAGAATATCTAAAATACATAAATCTAGAAAAAAATGTTTCAAATGACTAAAATACTATCATTTCACCTAAAAATAAGAAGAAAAAGATTCAAAAATGAAAAAATAACAAAGGGAAGGAGAACAATGTGGTGGAAAATAAGGGTATCTATTTTTTTTTGAAGAATTATTCATTATCCATCCCTTTCCCTCAAAAGTTGAAAAAAAAAAATAAAGAACCTAATTTTCTCAAGTTTCTTAGGATTTTGAACAAGTTTTAAGTAAATGTACCTTCTATTAAACCTATAGTTTAAATTCCATCATATATAAAATTTCCTATAAAATTTTTTCAAATAAGAAACTATTGGAGGAGTTTTACACAAATAAAATCCCTAAAGAGTCCAGCATTGTCCTCCTAAACAAAATACCTCTAAAGATCACAAATCCATGAAGGTTTTTTATTTAATGAACTTTTCGGAAATTGTGACCATCTCAATTGATTATGTGATATTGGTGTTATCATCAAGGTTATTCCCTTCTCGCTATTTCAATAAATGAGATAGTAAGATCTTTGATACACCATTTTTCTCTATAGTTGGACAAAATATTGTTAACACACCCCATAAGATGAGTGGATTCCATTATTTTTAGTGTTGGGATATTATTACTACCTACTGATTTTGTTATTTTAAATATAATTTTTGACAAATAAGTCTTTATCATCTTGGGTAGACCTTTATTAGACACTAGAGGAGTTATTATTAATGTTTTTAAGGGGAATTTTATTTTTAGTTTGGGTAATAAAATATATGAATTTAATGTTTTTAATAATTATAAAAAATATAAACCTGAAGATAAATTCTCATGGGTTGAGTTGTTGGACCTTGGGGACCCTTTTGATTTATTATAAGGGGAATTTATTAACGTCAAAAAAGATCTATAAAGAAATAAATCATTGAAAAAACAAGTTTTTCATTTTATAAAGGTGAATGGGAGTACTTAAATGAGTGTGAATATGATATTATAGATTTTTTTGATGATATATCAGAGGAATAAATCAAAAACATAGGTTTGACTTTACAGAGCAATGAGTTGTCTAAATTGGAAAACAATGGGAAGAAACCCCATTCTGATTTTCCCAATGGTTCATAATTTAATAATATATATGTCTTTCACACTCAGTTTAATAATAACATTGATGACCATGGGAACATAAAACCAAAGTCTAGCCTCCATACAAGAATCACCACATGTGGATCTTAAACCACTCATGTATCACTTGAAATGTTCATTTTTAGGTGAAAAGTTTACACTATCTATAATCATTTATTTATAATTATAATAATTGAAATATAAAATGTTTTTAAGATTGTTTAAGAGTTTCAATTATTCTATAGTTTTTACCATTTATGATTTAAAAGTGATTATCACTTTATATTGCATGCATAGAATCCTTACAGAGACTGATCATAGATCAATAGTTTAGGACCAAAGGAGGCTTATTTATAACATGAAAGATTTATTTTAGGAGGAGGTAATAAAATTTTAATATTTTGGAATTATATATCTCATTTAAGATAGTTCTTGGGTCATCATGATCCATGTTGTTCCAAATAAAGGAGTTATTACAGACATAATTAATAAAAAGAATAGATAAAATCAAACAATAACAGTGATCAAGTGGATATCTTCTATTTATTATAGGAAGCTTAATTTGACCACTAGGAAGGATCATTTTATAAATCCATTCTTCGATCAAATTCTTGAGAAGTTATCCAGTAATGAATTTTTCTATTTTCTTTATTCCTATTATGGTTTCAACTAGATTCTAATATCCCCTAAAGGTTAGGAAAAACCTCCTTCCCCTAGTTCATTTGTAATATTTTCCTACTAGAAATTTCTCTTTGTCTTGTGTGTTACCCCATACACCATTAAAATAAGCTTGAGGGATATATTTTCCTTCATAATAGAGAGTATTATTTAGGTGTTCAGGGATGATTTTTCTATATTTGGTAACAAATTTGTAAGATATTTACATAATCTAGAATTGGTTTTAGAGAGATATTAAGAGGTCAATCTTGTTCTTAATTGATAAAAATATCAATTCATGTTCACTGAGGGAGTTTTGGTTGGTCATAAAGTCTATATAATGGGAATAAATTATTATATTTCTAAAATTATGGTCATTCAAAAATTACCCCTCTGTTAAATTTTAAATGTTTTATAATCTAATTGGGGCATGCTAGTTTTTATAGGAGGTTTATAAAAGAATTTTCAAGGATCACAAAGACCCTTTATTCACTACTAGTCAATCATAATCAATTTAATATTGATGAAAAACGTTTATAATAATTTAATATTCATAGATAAAAATTAAATTCATTAATCATCATTATCTTATCCAATTTAATGTTTTCATTTGAAGTCATTTGTGATGTCAGTGATGCTACATATGAAGAAGTTTTAAAGAAATAGAAAGAGAGGAGACTTCATGTGGTGTACTATGCTAATAGAGAAATAAATTATAACCAATTTAATTACACCATAACTAAGATATACGTATTGGCTATAATGTTAACTTCTCAAACATAATAAACAATACCATAATGGTTAACAAAATATTTTATTCACTGACCATTCATCCTAAAGTACTTATTTTCTAAATGGATGCCCAAACCTAGACTCATTAAATATATATTTCTTTTGTAATAGATTAAATTAGAAATTAGGAACAAATTTTGTTCTAAAATTTTGGTTATTGATCACATTTCTTGGTTGTTCCATGCTATAAATAGTAACCCTGGGAATTTAGATTCATCATTTCTTGAAAGAAAAAAGGATTGTTTTCTCACTATAAATACTCTTTGGTATTCATATTTTTATAACTTTCTGTCATGGGAGTCATTCCCAAATATATCACACAAAACCAGTAAAATAAATTCAATTTTTATGTAAAATATTTATTTTAGAATGAACCCATATTACTTAGGAGGTCTGATAATAGTATTATGAAGATATGGGTTCCTAATGAAAAGACATTACCCATTATTAAGAGTTTTTACTATTCCTTGTGGGGATTAAATCATAAAAGATATAGAAAAATAAAAAAAGTATTTTTGAATAAAATTTATTGACATACTATGTTAAAGGATGCTATGAGTTTGATAGTTTTTGATAAATTTCAAGGATTAATAAATATCGGATGAAAACAATATCTTCATAAAAATTTAATTCTTGAGGTTGAATTTTTTTATGTTTTGGGATTGGATTTCAATTTTCCATTTTTTACTTCTCATAAGAATGGATATATTATTTGGTTGTTTAATATGTTTCCAAATTGGTTAAAGTTGTGGTGCATCCAAATAATGATATTGTTATTGTGTTTAAATTCATCAAAAATAAAATCAACTCTAGATTTAGATTTCCCGATGATTTTTTTATTAGTAATATAACTCACATAAGAAAATTTAACTTTGAAACATTAATATAAAAGTTTATTTATTTTCACAAAACAATAACTGTTTATTATACCTTGTCTTGTGGAAAAGTTGAGGTTTCCAATAGAGATATTAAATAGATTTTAGAGAAAACAATATCTAACTCTATAAAGCATAGGTATTTTAAACAAGATGAGGCATTGTGGTAATATATAACTACACTTATCATGCCCACTAGAATGTATCATTATATACATATTTTTGGAAAAATATGTCATTTTCCAATGGAAATTTGCCCAAAATTATTTTAGGATTTCATATATTTGAATTTTTATTTTAACACTATTAGTGAGAGGATATTTTTAGAATTAATTAAGCATGATTATATTGAAATAAAATATTATGATAATTATAAGATTTATAATGAGAAGACTAAGGAAATTTATAATTCTATATTCTAGTACATAAATTTTATGCCACATCAAAAAGTGTTTTTTTCAATTCTAAAAACAATATATTCACTATAAAATTAAAATATAAGTGGACTTTCCATTTTAATATCTTAAACGTTTGATTCAATGTGGATATAGAACTTACAGGAGAAGAGAACATTCATTTCTTGGTGAATGGGTAGAGGATCAAATCTTACTTTGATGGATGGCCAATGCGATTGATTTCTATCTCTGTCTTTGAAAATTTATCATTCACTAAGTCTAACTGAGAAATTTAAACTCACTGTTTCATGGGAGTAAACCCATGATTCGAATTATTTTAAATAAAATAAATTTTTGTATTCTATTGTTTTGTAACATGATTTTTATTATTATTTTAGAGGATGAACCTGTTTATATGTTTTCAGAAGGAATAAATAATTTTATTGATCCCAAGATAAAAAGGATTTGTATCTTTATGACCCCCTCCCATTAATAGTTCCCCTCTTAGGAAGTAAATAAAGGAATAGGGATAATGACCCTCGAGTCCCACCTCCATTAGGTACTTGGATGGAAACTAGCAACAAGGGTATAAGAATATCTCATATGGAAGGCATTTCCCCCAGTAATAAAATAGGATAAAGAGATAGGCTGAACAAACACCAAGAAATTCCATCACATAATATAAAATAAAAATTTAGACAATCCCAAAATTCAAGAAAAAATGTCAACAAATACAAATAAAAGACTCTAATTAAATACTAAATACAATTCATATGACAGTGACTCAATGTTAGCCCTAAATCCAATCTAGTAAAGCCCATATTGGTCCCCTAAATCCTCCTAGAAACCTAAAAACATTTTATATATACATATAGAGATCATAACATGTATGCTAAATAGGATTATACCCAAGGTCTCTTGTGCACATGTGAAAATATAATACTAATACACCAGTTAAAAAACAATAGAACTAAAATGCACCTAAATAGGTCAACTAAATTGGTTCCCCAATAATTTATCACTCTCACTCCATGAATTATCGGTTTTGGTGTCTCATTTAAAACATAACTCAAATTTTCAATCCTAACTACTACATTAGAGTAGTACCCTAGATTTTCTCCTAACGATACTGCTATATAGGATTTTTCTAGAATGGTTTTTTATATTTTTCTACTTTAATGTTTTAATTGTTTTATAAGGGATAAACCTATGACCGTAGAGAAAACAATTCAATGTTCTAAATACAAAAGGAATTGAAAACACACATACATGATAACTGTAATATTTTACTACCTTTAGAAACTTGGATACATAAAAACTAGTCTATAGGTGAGATACATCACCTCCCACTACATTCTTAAAAACTAACTCCCTTCTTATATATATCATTCATAATGCATATATACATAAACTGGGGAAAGGAAGCATAGGAAAGTGTGAGATAATATTCTTATTAGGTGCAAATAAAGGAGACACATAATCATAACATGAACCTATGGGTATAATAAAATGTTCATAAAATTAGAAAACTATACCCTGCTTATAAAATATCATAATATTGAGTCATGGAATAAATATTGTTAGTCCATAAGACATTAATCATAAGGTAGTAAAATAACATGATCCATGAGATCATAATACTACCATAAAACATGTAATTTTTTGAATACACATAAGTATAGAAAATCATTTCCATATTAGTCAAGTTTCACTTCCAAAACCATCATACTGGACAATGTCCTTTATGAAATTGGATTCACTCCACATTCTATACTTATCTTGATGAATTGGGTTCACTTCATATTCCATCCCTATATTACTAAACTAATTTCACTCCCCATTCCAATATTTTCTATTTAATGAGATATAAATTTTTACCCAATTCATTCTATAGAGATATCGGTCCCACCCATAAAATAATGAACTCATAAATATTTTTTCTAAAAGATCATAAACATTAATTATATCATAACTCATGAAAATAAGTGGTTATCATAAACATTTCATCATATCATAACCTATAGAAAATATACAGGTTTCATAATAATTTCATCATACAATAACCCATTAAGAGAATCATCTTTCCTAAGAATTCTATCATGGTTTAACCCATGAATGAGAAATGGGTTTCATAAATAACATGTCATCATAAACCTAAACCATTCATAAAAATATTAATAATGTTATCCTTGGATCATATCCCTATTAAGTAATAGGTAAAATCAATAAGTGACAATTTGAATAGAAAATAATTTTGAAAGGTCATTGAAAACATTTCTTGAGTAAAATATCATTTTCTCTTTCAAAATTGTTTTTTAAAATATAAAAAATTTTGAAAACCATTTTATTTGAAAATATAGTTTAAAAATTATAAAATAAATATTTAAATAAATGATAGGATATGATTTTGTATGATTCTACTTATGTTGTACACATTAAAATGAAGGTTCCTTTCATATTTTTGTTAAAAGACAAACCGAACTTGTTTGAAAAATGAGATTAATATTCTATTAAAAAATAAATTTAAAAAATTAAAACATGGGTGAAAAGTATTATAAAAAATAATAGAGTAATAAAATATTTTTGGGAACTTTTTTTGAAAACATGGTTTTGGAAGAAAACTGATTTCTGAACGAAGAGAGAAATAAAGTCATATTTTCTTAAAAATATTTTCTTAATAATATTAAGTAAAAAATAGTATAAAATCGTACAATTATATTATGATATAATAAAAAAAATATTGGAATAAAAATCATCAGAATTTTTGATATTTGGATCATGATATTTCAACATTGGAGACTTAATCATAAAAAATCCTGATTAAAGATGATATTGTAACATAAAATCTTTAGTGCTTTGGTAACATTAGATAATAATAATTATGAATAAATGAAATAAAATTGAACTAAAAATACCATGAGGATAAATAAAATCATGATATTAAATGTAAAATGGGATGTATATGAACCTCATAATGGAATATAGGTTCATAACACAACAGACATCTCCTAGAAGACAAATTGAAAGAAAATTATCTTTCCTTAAGACTTGAATTTCATTGTACTCGTTATAACCTCATATATAATAAATATAAGTTTATTATAAATATATTAAAAAAATATTCATATATATCATACCATATATTATTTTATTATGACCATTTTTTACTCATTTATTAACAATTACATGTTAAAGTTTCTTATTAGGTTATAACTACTTTGTTTTTCATATAAGTTTTGATGTGAAATATTTTTGGTCCTATAAATTTGATCATTATTTAATGATATTCATAATGATATCCATGATTTAAATATCATATATATTCATTATATATTTATTTATAGAAATTCATAAATTTTATTGATAGGAAATGGAATACACCATTCATGGAGAGGTACGTCATACGAACACATGATCGTCATTTTTCATTTTCCTTTTGAGTTGAAAGAAATAAATTTAAATGATATATTGTAATTTAAGACAAATTTTTATTTCATATATATGAAATAATTTTATTAAACCCATCCTAAATACCTTCAATGTAAATATTGAATGAATCACATCGCTTTAGGAGGCGGTAAGTCTATCGCACACATAAACGACGTTATCGTATTCTCACAAAATGAAAACCATAAATTTATGTGTGATATAATAATTAAATGATCATAATAACATCATAAATATCATAAATATCACATATATATATATAATAAATTCATCATTATGACCCACTTTGAGAGATGGTAATGGAAAAATGAACGACATTGATCCGTGAGGCGGTAGTCCTCCATACACATGAACAATAGTTTTGAAACCCATTTAATGAAAGTTGAGATTTTTTTTGTCATGAACATTACATAAAAACATACAATTATATGGAACAAACCTATTTTATTATATAATAATAATATAAAACTATTTTAATATAGTGTAGGAAGAAATAAAATTAAATGACTTGTTGGTGAACGTTACCTCTTCTTTGGGTATCCCCCTTAGGTGTGCACTAAAAGCCGTCCTAGTATGGTTTTTCCCAAAATAAGGCTTATATGAATAGTTAAGGTACTTTTTTATTTTATTTGCGTAGTTATTGGCTGAAAAAATAGGTTTGATGGTGTGAATAATAAAGGAGAGTGGGTGGCCTTTTATAAGTTGGGGAGAAGACAAACTTTGTATTTTTGAAAAAAATAAGTGATCCAACATTTTTATATGTAAAAACGGTAAAAATTATACCATTATAGAACCTTATGGGTTTAATGGCCTAAATATTTCTATATAATATTTTTCTACAGTTTTATTGGTAAATTTGACTCTTGTCTTTTTAGTTTAACCCCTGGTAAACCCATTTTTTCCTTAACTACGGTAATAAATTTTTATTGCATTCACTATTAATTTTTGTCAAAAACAAAGATGGACTTATTATAAATTTTAAATTATAATTATTAATAATATTTAATCCATTTCTACAAACTATATTCACATTATTGGCAAATATTAATTTAAAATTAATCTCAGAAATGTGACAGGAAAGTGGGTTTTTAAAGTGATAATGATCAAAACTTTTCAAAGTTTTTATATGTAATTTCAATATAATATTGATTAAAATATCCTAAATTGAATTAATATATGTACATTATAACTAATTATACTTTTTAAACAAACATAATATATAATTTTAATTTATAAATAATTTAAATAAAAATAACTTTTCTTTTAAAATTTATTATTTTTCATTATTCATCAAAAAATGAAACTTTTTAGAAAATTAATAAAAAATCACCTATAATTTTAAAATAATGATTACAAAAATGATTTTTATTTTAGAAAAAAAAATTGTATAAGTGTCTCAAAAATTATATTTTATTATTGTTCACAAAAATACATAAAATGGTTTTTTTATAAAATAGTACTTTCAAAACATATAAAGACTTTACGAAAAAGTATGTATTTTATTAGTAGTTTGGGTTTGGCTTAGTGATAAGCACCCTGTAATCCTACATGAAAAATGGGGGTTCAAAACCCATTGGGTGCAGGTACTGTAGAAATACTGTAGCAATGGCGGCACTGTTCAACGGCGGTACTGTAGCGGCGGCAGGGCACTGTAGCGGTGGCGGTACTGTGCGGTACTATAGCAGATGGGTTACTATTCACAGAATGTGAATTGGGCCAAAAAATTGGGCCTATGGGCTATGTAATGGGCTATAAGACCACTGGGCCTTCGGGCTATGTAATGGGTTTCCCTCTACCCAGTTAAAAGAGGTCTTTTCTTGATTTAATTAAAAAAAGGCTTCGGCCCCTTCCTTTAAAAAAATGTATTTTATTATAAACATGTTGTATTTATAAAAAACCACTATAATTATTATTTAAAAATTAATTTTTACTATTCATATTTCTATATTTAATGGCTATGTTATAACGATCATGTTTAAATAAATTAATTAATAATATATCAAGGTTTTGTTAAAACCCGGTGTTGCATATAACGCAAGCTAAGCCAGTGTTGCATGTATTACATTCTTAACATGGTATTTTTTGTAATGAAAGTTTAACTTGGTGTAGTTTCAAATGCAATACATCAAATAAATTTAATTTCCTCAAAAAAAAATTATAATATCTTGGAGTGTTACCTTCTACCCCACTTTATAATGAATTTCACCCTCAAAATTCTTCACTCTGATGCAAACAATGGAGCATAATTATCAATAGTTATATTCTAAAGTTCCCACATAGATTCATCAAACTGGTGGTTTAACCAAAAACTTTGACTATGTGATTAGTCTTATTTCATAAAACTTTATTTTTATGATATATAATCTCTACTAGTTGTTCCTCATAAGAAAGATCTTTATCCACCTATATGAACTATGATTTCAGTACATGTTAAGGGTCAGTTATATACTTAATAGATATACACGTAAAACATTATGGACATGAGAGAGGTTGTTTGTAATATCCAAGTGATAGGATACCATCCTAATATGATCAATAATATTAAATGGATCGATATACGTGGGGATTAGTTTCCCTTTCTTCCCAAATTTCATAACCTTTCCTGAAAAGAAATTATTAGAAACACCATATCACTAAATTAAAATTATAGATCATGTTGGGGATTGTTATTATAATTTTTCCTCCAACATTGAGCTAACTTTATGTGCTACTAAATTTATCTAACTTTCTCTTTCATTTCTTCAGCTACTTCTGGTTTTAATTGCTTTTTTTTCAAATTCATTCCAACGTGTTGGAGCTCTATAATTCTTTATATAGATATATTCATAAGAAGTCATATGAATGAGTGAGTGAAAGCTACTGTTAAAAGAAAACTCATTCCTAGGAAGGTGTTGGTCTTAGAAACCTTTGAAATCCAAAGGAAATGATCGCAACATGTTCTCTATAATTTTAATTGTTCTTTCAGTATGACCATATTCTTTAGGATGATATACAGTGATAAAACATAATTTTTTTATCAAGATTTTTCTTTATAATTTTCCAAAACATTGAGGTATAACAGAGATCTCATTCAGACATAATAGAATTTGGTACTCCATGAAACCTTACCACTTCTTTAATTTAGATCCTAGAAATATAATCTAGAGAGAATCCTTCTCTAATAGAAATGAACTGTGCTAACTTAATAAGGTGGTCAAATAAAACCCATATAGAGTTATGCCCTTTAATCATTTTTGGGAGTCAAATGGGAGAATCTATGGTCATGTTTTCCTATTTCCATTTTGGTATGGATAATGGATGCAACATCATCTTAGACGTTTGTCTTTCAGCCTTAACTTGTTGGCATACCAAGAAGTGAGACACTAACTCTGCGATATCACTCTTCATGCCATCCTCGAAGAAGTATTCTTTCAAATTTCTATACATTTTAATTCTTCAAAGATGAATATAGAATTAATTACTATGACATTCCTCTAAAATATCATTATTTTTTTTTAATATGGAAGGAATGCATACTTATTTCATAAACCTTATGATTCCACCAGGATCAAGGTTAAAATAAAAAACATTTCAAACCTTCTTTTTCATATCTACATCTTCCTTATGAACCTCATTAATATATACTTGGATAAATGGTTGAACATTAAATTGAGAAAGATAATATTTTCCCCATTCCTTCATGACTTCCATATACATCCTTTTCAAATATAGAAACATTGAATTTTTGTAATCTTTATCATGGATAAGCTATCAAATATCCTTTCAACTCAAAGTATCATCCACCTTGTTCACATTCCCAGGATGGTAATGTATTGAGAAATAATAATCATTAATCATATCTAATCATCTTATTTTTTTCATATTAAACTCATTATATGTTAATATATACTTAAAACTTTTATAATTATTATATATTTCATACTTTTATCCATAAATATAATTCCTACATATCATCAATACAAAAAATACTGCAACTAAATTAAAATATTGTGTTGGGTAATTTTTCTCATGAATCATCAGTTTTCATGAGGTATAAGCTATAACCATTTCATTCTATATAAGAAAACATCCTAATCCCTTATTGTATACATAAATATAGATTACAAACCCTTATCCACTATGGTTTAATGTAAGTATATGTGTGATGAATAATCTTGTCTTTAGTTACTTGAAATTTTTCTCACATTCATCTGTCCTTAGGAACTAATCTCTGTTACAGGTTAAATTGGTTAGAGGATTAGATAGTCATGAAAAATTATCCAGGAACCATTGATAATATCTAGCTAAAATAAAAAAACTATGGATCTTAGTCACTGTGGCTAGTCTAGACCAGCATTTAATAGCCTCTGTATTTGATGTATTTTCTGATATACCCTATCTTGAGATTATATGACCCAAAAATGAAAACTTTTGCAGCCAAAATTCACACTTTTTAAATTTTTCATATAGTTTCTCCTTCCATGGAATCTTTAGTACAATTATAAAGTGGTGTTATTCTCTTTTTTTCTCTTTGATTATATAAGAATATAATCTATAAATACTTCCAAAAATTGATTAAGGTAATCTCTAAAGACTTTGTTCATTAAATACATGAATATGGCAAGGGAATTAGTAAGACCAGATGATATCACTATATATTAATAGTATCCATACCTTTTATGGAATTTTTCTTTGGGTATATCATCCTGAACCCTTAATTTATGACATCTAAAACAAAGTTCAATCTTAGAAAATTATTGAGCCATGTGTGGTTGATCAAACAATTCATCGATGCGGGGAATAGGATACTTGTTTCTAATTTTGATCTTGTTCAAATCCTAACAATCAATTTACAGTCACATTGATCCATTGTTCTTTTTAACAAAAATAATAGGTGCATCCCAAGGACACACACTTGGCTAAACGAATCCCTTATTAGGTATTTCTTGGAGTTTCTTCTTTAATTCCTATAATTTAATTGGTTCCATTCAATAAGCAGTCATTGAAATTAGTGTGGCACCATGTATGAGTTCTATTGAAAATTCAACTTCATGTTTTGGTGTAAAAATACACAACTCCTCTTGAAAGACATCATGAAATTCTTGAACAATAAGAAAATCAATCATGCTAGGTTTCTCCCCAACCATTTGAGATAAACACCCCTTCTAAATGGTAATTAAGACCCATAAAATGGTTGTAATATCTATAGGAAGTTCATATTTAACTTCACATTGATATATGATCATAGGTTGTTTTGAAATACCAAACATGACATACCTTCCACAAAAATTGATGTGGTGTTTATGAAAATAAATATAATCCATGCCTAAGATGAAATCAAATTTTAATAGACGAATAATGATATGATTTATAGGAATCACATTCCCACAAAAATCCACTAGAGAGGAAACATAAAGTTGTGAAGTGATCCTCATTCCATCCAAAAAGTTTCTTTCACAAATAATTCCACATCATATCATTTGGGTGGAATCTTGGTATCCTTATATAATTTATTAGATATGAATGAATTGATAGATCCATAGTCAAATAATAATTTTTCATTTCTAGATTGGATAATAAGTGTGCCTTTCACTATGTCGTTATCACACTCCTCATCAAAAATATTGATCGTATGAGATTTACCTTTATCCCTTGGGTTAATAGATTGATTGCATAAATCATCATCATTAACCCTCAGTTTTGGGAACTAGTTAACATAATTCATGTTATCTTTAAACTTGAAGCACTGGAGTACAAGAGGTGTGTTCTATATAAACTTCACACTATTCTCATTTTTAGCAAACATCTTTTTGTCACTTTTTTAATCCATTTCCTTATGACCAAACCTTCCACAATTAAAACATTTATTAGTATCTTTAAATAAATTTCCTTCATTATTATTCCCGCACTTTTATCATAACGTAAATCTCATATTCTTCTATCTATGGTTTTTATATTTTCATTTGAATTTCATCTTCCTTTTCTTATTAAAAACATGATATTATTGTATAACTTAAACCCCCATTTACATCTTAATAGAACATCAAACAATATCTTCATAGCTACTGAATTATATTATGGATAACACCCTAAGGTGACTTGGTTTTAAGCCACTAAGGAATCGATCAACATTAATTTCTGGTTGGATGATAATACCAAAATCATACCCTGTAAGTCTTGTAAAATTATCCTATGAGGTACCAATGGATGCATCATCCTTTTGATTTAACTTAAGGAACTCCTTATCAATATTCATATGAATTATATGACGAAATCACTTATTGAAAAATAAGTTCTTGAAATCATTCTAATCCAAATATTCAATTTCACCTTACTGTATCGTATTCTTGATAATATTCCACCAACGATCTGCTTCACATTACAAATGGTATATAAACCAAATGAATTTTTCATGCATTGAACATTGAATAATGGAGAATATATTTTAAGTGGTACTGATCTATTATTTAGAAACTAGTGGATCAGTGGTTCTATTGAAGTAAGGTAGACTATAACACCCCAGGTAAATAAAGAATATTTCATTTTCACATTTATCCATATTTGTGAATAAAATATTAATATTACATAAAAGGGGATTCTATGCTCGATGGCGTACCCAATACGCAACAACAAGTTTCTTGGGAATCCTACGTTGCACTTTAACAATAAAATAATATTATTTTAAATGGTAGTTAATTCCTAGCCATTGTAATGGCGGGAATGAACAAAACTAACTACAAAATGATTATATATGTTTGTCAAATATTTTTAATTTATCCAATAAATGTTGGAGGCTTAAAATGCAAATGAATCCAATTTTAAGCATAAATCTTATAATATTCTTTAAAAGGTCGATTGATCGCCTTTTGAGGGAGAACCCTTTTTAAATATACATTTGACAATTTTATATGTTGTATTTTACAAAATAAAATCCTTCTTTAGAATCTGGACATCAAAATTTACTGTGTAAAATTTTGTTATTTTTCCGATAAAGATCATTTTTATTGAAAATGTTGAATTTTAATTCAAAACCTCCTTTTAATCTGATTTATTTAAATGGATGGATTATATTTTTAATTTATATTATAGTTTATTTAGAATATATTTTTACCATTTAATCTAATGTTAGTCATTGGAATTAATTTCACATTGAAATTGGACTTAAACTAGTGTCAATCTTTTAGTAGATATTGTATCTTAAAAACACGCTATTTGTTTTGAAAGTGGGAATTAATTATTAAATTAATTAATACAACATATATGTTTCGAATTTTGTAAAATAGACATCATTTTTGAATTCGGAATATCCAATATAGATTAGGTTTAATTTTTGGTATTTTTCTGAAAAACATTAATTTTTTTATGAATAGTGAAACCACTAAGTGGTAGTTTAAAAACGGATTTTTTGTTTAAATGAAACTTTACCACTTCTGTGATTTTAATTTCAAAAATCCTACATACATGGTTTTCATTAGGATGTAAAATTTGGTTCAATGGGATTAAAATAATTTTTTGGTGAATAGGAACTTTTAAGTTTTTAATCGTGATTGAAGGTAATTTGTGGAAATTTAAGGTAAAAATAATGTTTTAATAATATGAAATGACCTAGACACATGTCATACACCCATTTGATGTGTCATGGCCGACCATGAAAATCCATGGGCCAACTTGGGGACCCCATGAAGCCACTTTGGTTGGAAAATGACATAAATAACTTTTTATTTAAAGTATAATAAAAATGTTACAAGCATGAGTTGTTTTACTAAAACAATTTTTAAATGAGGTTATACAAGTCATATGTTTGACTATAAATATTAATTAGAAGTATAAAAAGATTTCCTACATCATTATATTTTTTTTATAATTTTTAGACATTAAATAAATTAAATTATTTATGACATCATGATGATGCAGCAATTACCTCATTAATAAAGGATTTAAATAAAATGAAAAGATAATGTTAAAACTACAACATAAACTTGTCAAAGACACATTGGATGATTATATTTCTAACCCTTACCACCTTATCCTCGAAATAAATCAATGTGGGGCCTTTAAAATCCGAAACTCATTTGAAAATAAAGTATCATTTTTTAACTTTCCATGAGTGACCCTCCTCTCATCTTATAAAAGGCCCCCACCTCTACCACCTTACCCACACTTCTAAACCCTTTGGCTCGGCCAACACCTGCTCATTTTGTCTCTCCACATCCCTCTCTTACTCCTAGAATCCTCACTTTGGGTATAAGTCTTCCCAAGGAAGCCATTGAGCTCAAATCAAAGAGAGATACCCGATTTTAAGGTAATGTCTTCACTTGTGTTCTTTTGTTTTATTTTGCTTCTCCAACCCCCTAAACTCTTTTTATTCATTTCTTTTGTAACAACTCCTATATATTAAATATACTAGGATGATTGTTCAATATTATTTTAACACCATCAAAGGTGGAAATTAATATGTCACTATATTTATATATGATATATAATATACTTAAGATTCTATATTTTTCATTTATGGCATACCTTTATGGTTTCCATTATGGTTAAACGTGATATCTTCATTTTAGGAAGTGCGGACTACCGCCCCCTCAAAGTGATTTGATTCGTTAATACCATATGTGGTACGTATAAAGGATAGATTTAATGATATTATATATGATAACATACTTTAATTATAATACTATTATGTATGATTATGTTTTAATTCCATTAAATAAGAAATAGAAATGGAAGTAGCGTTCATGCGTTTGTACGGCTTACCGTCTCCATGAACGGTGCACTTCATTTCTTACCTCTAAAGGTTATGTAACATTATAAATGCATGTATATAATGGATATATATTATATATATGATATCTAAATAATGAATATAATTTTGTATATAATATATATTTTACCACATGAACAACTTGTAATTATAAAGAATTTATTTTTGACTCAAGTAGCAATAATCTACAAAATGACCATTATTAACTTAAATAATTACATAGTGTTCATAGCATGTTATTTAGTGATATAAAAGGAATAATGAACTTGAAAAAGGTTCTAAATCAATTAGAAATTAACTCAAGTTTATTATTCAAGAGGTTAAATAACGATCGAGTCATGTCGGACCCGAGGTAAGGGATCCAACCTCTCTCTTTCTTTTTAAGTACTCTCTTTTATGTAATTTCTATTAAGATCATATTTCTTATGTTTGGGGGTGTTCTTTTATATTCTTAATACTGTAATTTTTATGTTCATATTATGAGAGACCCTATTTGATCTCATAAATCAATTTTTGGAAGTTTTAAGTGGCATCGTTAGGCTGTCGAGTTTTTAAAATGGATTTTTCATCTCACTTTTCTTCTTGAGACATTTATGCTACGTTTTCCACCATTTCTTTTGAGTGGTGTATATACTATCCATTATTATACTATTTATATAGTATAATTTAAATTATGGGTATTTACATCTTCATTTTATGACCCTTATTTCATGGGGTGTACGTTTCGAAAGTTGCCTAAATCGGTAAGAGAACCTTTGACCCTCCTCTTTTTAAAAGACTTCTTTTGTTATGTTTTTTAATTTACATCTTTTTATGTTGGGATATGTTCTTCTATATCCTTATTTATGTAAGTTTTATGTCCAAGTGATGAGATACCATTTTCTCTCTCATCAACTAATTTTACGAATGTTAATGTGACGCCGTTAGGCTGTCGAATTTTACCAAGGGAACTTCTTAACCCAATTTCGATTTCTTTGGGTTCAACATGTAGTTATTGAATATGTCATCCTTTGAATATGTGTGAATGAACTTTGATTGTTTTACACTTAATATCCTCTTATATTGGGTGTATTTATATTTTTCACACATAATTATGATATTGATTTATCCTTAATTTAAGGATACCTTCTTTATAAGGGATTTCATCTCATTTTACATTTCTAATGAGACTTCATTGTTGTTGTGCACCAATTCACTCTTATATGGTGTATATACTGTCCCTTAGAATATTATATCATGAATCCATTTATTCTCATGATATTATAAAGTTTTTTTAAAATGTTATTCCTCAATTATGATATTTAAGTGTCTCTCATTTTGTTAAAAACCCTTTAACTAAAATATCAATTTAAATGTTTTAATGATTTATTTTTATAAATATTTCTCATTAATATCCATGTTTTAAAAATGGTTTTAATGATTTAATTATATGGATATTAATGGTTTAAAATCTTAAAAATTTCAAAGTGGTATGGGACACCTTGATTCAAAAATCTCTTTAATAAATGTTTTAAATGGTTTTGAAAATGGTTTTTAGAATGGATTCATTATTTAAATATCTTAAAATGTTATATTCTTATTGAAATATTGGAATGTTATATATTCTTTATTCTTAAGTTATGTGTTATGATTATGTTATGGTTCTTGGGCATTGTTATGAAGACGGGTGGTTCCGTGATAAACTAAGGGCGGGTGAGCCCGATATAGCTCTCCAATGCATTGGGTAACACGAAGGAGTTAAACGTTAAGGTTTCTCTGAATAGATTTAGGGAATATACTGTGATGGGTATTCCAGAAGTAACCAAGAGGGTTACTCCCTACGTAATAATGTTATGAATTCCTCAAGTTACCTTTATGTCTTATGATTTCTATGATTTATTCATGATTTGATGAGGTATGTTAAAGTGCTTATGTTTTATGGGTAACATATGATTTCATTCTTATGCATATGTGTACTCATGTTTTCTTTCCCTATTTTTATATCCCTTACTGAGCTTTTTATGCTCATCCCAAGTTTTTGAAAAAAAATTCACAGGTCAAGGGAAAGGTACATGATGTGATGATAGTGTCAAGGAAGTGTCAAGAAAGAATCCATGTTTTTTTTTAAATATGTTTCCGTTGATGGGAAAAATGAATACTATCTTTTGTGTAACCACTTTGATTAAATGTGGAATGTAATGACAGTTTTATGATCTAATTCTCTAAAACTCTAAACCTGAAAATATCCTCAATGTGTAATCTTGTAATAACTCAAGATTAAGTAAGGTTTAAGGCTGGGGCCTTATAGTTGGTATCAGAGGGAGGTTTAGATAACTTTAGAGGTTAGGGTATTCTCTAAGCATAAGTGACATTACCATAATGGTTAGGATTTCAGAAAGATACATAGTTTTAGATAAAGTGAATGAGTAAGTATATCTTAGTGTTTATCTTTCTCATTAGTACATGATGGTTTTTTTGATATACTCACACTGACATTTCTAGTTTTAGTGAATGGATGGATCTAACAGGCACCAAAGTGACAATAGGTTTGAAGGAAACTGTGGTAGTTCTATGATTAAGAGACTGGATGAAATGGGGGATTCAATGAGGACACTCGTGGTTGTTCTAAACCAACTATCAAGGATTCATGATCAACCACTTGAACCTTGGTATTTTCTGTAATGCATCATGTACGAGATGACCAATTGATGTGGAAGTTCAGGTAATAATTATAAAGGTAACCATTAGGGTTTATATGATCCTTACTTTTTAGGTAATTAGGGGTTACTCTATGATATGATGAAAATGAAAATAATGAGATAAACTTGAGGTTAAAATATGATATGATTATTTTTGAAGATTTTAACTCATTTTGGGGAATGTTTTAAGAATTATATAGTTCTGTAAAAAGGACAACACGCAGACCGTGTGACAACCTGTTGTGTCGAAAAAAGCTGCAGGAATCGAACCCACAACCAAAGTGCGACTGGTATTTATCACCTACCACTAGACTACGTGAAGTCCATGGTTATTTTGACTAATTAATTTTAGCTAGATGATTTTTGGAATCAATAGTAAGTTTAATTTGGGTTATCTATGGAAATGATTAACCTATCATGGAGGATATGTGATTAGGTTAATTACTTTTCAATATGAGAATTTAAGAGAAACTGATGTTATTTGGAGACAAAAGTTAATTTGTACCTTGGAATATATGTGATTAAATCCTTCAAATATTTGTGTTTCAATCTTAGTTTGGTTTACTTTGAAGAATTTTATGGACAATTTTTTATCGAATGGTCTTCGTGGAACTTTGGGTTTTTTTGGACAAATTTTGGAGATTAAGAATAGATTTTCTTTTTATAAAGGATTATACTTTTGTAGATTATCTGATCTCATACTAACAATTTTGGTTTTGATTTTTTTCTAAAGACATATGAAATATATAGTTCTCTTTTTTAGATTAAGTGACTCTCAAGAAGTTGATTATAGTACTCTTAATACGAACAAGTCTTCCTAAATACTCGCCTTTTGGAGAAAATATGAGTTTGATTAAGGAATCTAGTAAAAGTTTAAAGTCTACGTGATAAGTAAGTATGTTTCATTATGATTTAGTTAAGCTCAAAAATAAATTCCTCAGTGAAGAATAAATTAAAACAAAAATGTTTTATGTTAACTTTTCCTACTAGGGAATCTAATACCGTTTAACCCATCACAAGTTTGTGATTTTCTTATGGTTAACTTTCTCCTAGACATGTTTACTATCACTCTCCCTCAAAACATGACCCTTTGTTTTTTCCTCTATATCCATGTTATCCTACATGGAATCCTAGTATGGGTTAACTCGGGTGACCTTTGTACTTCTCTTTCTTTATTTTAAAATGATTGTTTTACTGACTCTTGTTCCGGTGTGGGATTTTCAATAAAGTTTCCAAGCCCAATTTTAAAATTGCGAAGATGAAATTATCAAAAGGGGGGAAGGATGTAACACCCCAGGTAAATAAAGAATATGAAATTTTCACATTTATCCATATTTGTGAATAAAATATTAATATTACTTAAAAGGGGGTGTTATGCTCGATGGCGTACCCAATACGCAACAACGAGTTTCTTGGGAATCTTACATTGCACTCTAATAATAAAATAATATTATTTTAAATGGTAGTTAATGCCTAGCTTTTGTAATGGAGGGAACGAACAGAACTAACTACAAAATGATTATATATGTTTCTCAAATATTTTTACTTTTATCCAATAAATGTTGCAGTCTTAAAATGAAAATGAATCCAATTTTATGCATAAATCTTCTAATATTCAATAAAAGGTCGATTAACCGCCTTTTGAGGGAGAACCCTTTTTAAATATACTTTTGAAAATTTTATATGTTTTATTTGACAAAATAAAATCCTTTTTTAGAATCTGGACATCAAAATTTACTTTGTGTAAAATTTTGTTATTTTTCCGATAAAGATCATTTTTATTGAAAATGTTGCATTTTAATTCAAAACCTCATTTTAATCTGATTTATTTATATGTATAGATTATATTTTTAATTTATATTATAGTGTATTTAGAATATATTTTTACCATTTAATCTAATGGTGGTCATTGAAATTGGACTTAAACTAGTGTCAATCATTTAGTAGATATTGTTTCTTAAAAACACGCTATTTGTTTTGACAGTGGGAATTAATTATTAAATTAATTAATACAACATATATGTTTTGAATTTTGTAAAATATACATCATTTTTGAATTTTGAATATCAAATATAGCTTAGGTTGAATTTTTGGTATTTTTCTGAAAAACTTCAATTTTTGATGAATAGTGAAACCACTAAGTGGTAGTTTAAAAACTGATTTTTCGTTTAAATGGAAATTTACCACTTATGTGATTTGAATTTCAAAAATCTGACATACATGGTTTTCATTAGGATGTAAAATATGGTTCAATGGGATTAAAATAATTTTTTTGGTGAATAGTAACTTTTAAGTTTTTAATCGCGATTAGAGGTAATTAGTGTAAATGTAAGGTAAAAATAATGTTATAATAATATTAAATGACCTAGAAACATGTCCTACCCTCATTCGATGTGTCATGGCCGACCAAGAAAATCCATGGGTCAACTTGGGGACCCCATGGAGCCACTTCGGTTGGAAAATGACATAAATAACTTTTTATTTAAAGTTAAAATAAAAATGTCACAAGCATGAGTTGTTTTAGTAAAGAAATTTTTAAATGGGGTTATACAAGTCATATGTTTGACTATAAATATTAATTAGAAATCTAAAAAGATTTCCTACATCATTATATTTTTTTATAATTTTTAGACATTAAATAAATTAAATTATTTATGACATCATGATGATGCAGCAATTACCTCATTAATAATGGATTTAAATAAAATGAAAAGATAATGTTAAAACTATAACTTAAACTTGTCAAAGAGATATTGGATGAGTATATTTCTAACCCTTACCACCTTATCCTCAAAATAAATCAATGTGGTACCTTTAAAATCTGAAACTCATTTGAAAATAAAGTAACATTTTGTAACTTTCCAAGAGTGTCCTCCTCTCCTCTTATAAAAGGCACCCACCTCTACCACCTTACCCACACCTCTCAAGCCTTTGTATCGGCCAAACCCTGCTCATTTTATCTCTCCACATCCTTCTCTTACTCCTAGAAGCCTCACTTTGGGCATAATTCTTCCCAAGGAAGCCTTTGAGCTCAAATCAAAGAGAGATACCTGATTTTAAGGTAATGTCTTCACTTGTGTTCTTTTGTTTTATTTTGCTTCTCCATCCCCCTAAACTCTTTTTATTCATTTCTTTTGTAACAACTACAGTATATTCAATATAATAGGGTGTTGTTATAAGAAGTATTTGAGCTAAACTTACACACACCTACATCTAATGGTTAATGAACATACAGTTTCTGTGGATGGTGAATTTCTGCCTCATGAAACGATGATTGTTCAATATTCTTTTAACACCATAAAAGGTGGCCATTAAGATGTAAATATATTTACATATGATATATAATATACTTAAGCTTATGTATTTTTCATTTATGTACTACCTTTATGGTTTATATTATGGTTAAACGCGATATCTTCATTTTAGGAAGTGCGGACTACCGCCCCCTCAAAGTGATTTGATTCGTTAATACCATATGTGGTACGTATAAAGGATATATTTAATGATATTATATATGATAACATATTGTAATTATAATACTATTATGTATCATTATGTTTTAATTCCATTAAATAAGAAATAGAAATGGAAGTAGCGTTCATGCGTACGTACGGCTTACCGTCTCCATGAACGGTGCATTTTATTTCTTACCTCAAAATGTTATGTAACATTATAAATGCATGTATATAATGGATATACATGATATATATTATATCTAAATAATGAATATAATTTTGGATATAATATATATTTTACCACAGGAACAACTTGTAATTATAAGGAATTTTTTTTGACTGAAGTAGCAATGATCTACAAAATGACCATTATTAACTTAAATAATTACATAGTGTTAATATAATGGTAGTAAGTGATATAAAAGGAATAATGAACTTGAAAAAGGTTCTTAAGCAAGTATAAATTAAATCAAGTTTATTATTCAGGAGGTTAAAGAACGATCGATTCAAGTCAGACCCGAGGTAAGGGATCCAACCTCTCTCTTTCTTTTTAAGTACTCTCTTTTATGTAATTTCTTTTAAGCTCATATTTCTTATGTTTGGGGATGTTATTTTATATTCTTAATACTGTACTTTTTATTTTAATATTATAAGAGACCCTATTTGATCTCATTTATCCATTTTTGGATGTTTTAAGTAGCGTCGTTAGGCTGCTAAGTTTTCAAAAGGGATTTTTCATCTCACTTTTATTCTTGAGACATTTATGCTACGTTTGCCACCATTTCCTTTGAGTGTTGTATATAATACCCATTATTATACGATTTATGTAGTATAATTTCAATTATGGGTATTGACATCTTCATTGTATGACCCTTCTTTCATGGGGTGTACGTTTCGAAAGTTGCCCAAATCGGTAAGGGAACCTTTCACCCTCCTCTTTTCAAAAGACTTCTTTTGTTGTGCTATTTAATTTACATATTTTTATGTTGGGATATGTTCTTCTATATCCTTATTGATGTAAGTTTTATGTCCAAGTTATGAGATACCATTTTCTCTCTCATCAACTAATTTTATGAATTTTAAAGTGACGTCGTTAGGCTATCGAATTTTACCAAGGGAACTTCTTAACCCAATTTCGATTTCTTTGGGTTCACCATGTAGTTATTGAATATGTCATCCTTTGAATATGTGTGAATGACCTTTGATTGTTTTACAATTAATATCTGCTTATATTGGGTGTATTTATATTTGTCACACATAATTATGAGATTGATTTATCCTTAATTTAAGGATACCTTCTTTATAAGGGATTTCAACTCATTTTACATTTCTAATGAGACTTCATTGTTGTTATGCACCAATTCACTCTTATATAGTTTATATACTGTCCCTTGGAATATTATATCATAAATCCATTTATTCTCATGATATTATAATGTTTTGATTAAATGTTATTTCTCAATTATGATATTCAAGTGTCTCTCATTTTGTTAAAAACCCTTTAACTAAAATATCATTTTAAATGTTTTAATGATTTATTCTTATAAATATTTCTCATTAATATCCATGTTTTAAAAATGGTTTTAAGGATTTAATTATATGTATATTAATGGTTTAAAATGTTAAAAACTTCAATGTGGTATGGGACACTTTGATTAAAAAATCTCTTTAATAAATTTTTTAAATGGTTTTGAAAATGGTTTTTAGAATGGATTCATTATTTAAATATCTTAAAATGTTATATTCTTATTGAAATGTTGGAATGTTATATTTTCTTTATGATTTAGTTATGTGTTGTGATTATGTTATGGTTATTGGTCATTGTTATGAAGACGGGTGGTTCCGTGATAAACTAAGGGCGGGTGAGCCCGATATAGCTCTCAAATGCATTGGGTAACGCGAAGGAGTTAAACGTTAAGGTTTCTCTGAAGAGATTTAGGGAATATAGTGTGATAGGTATTCCAAAAGTAACCAAGAGGGTTACTCCGTACGTAACAATGTTATGAATGCCTCAAGTTACCTTTATGTCTTATGATTTCTATGATTTATTCATGATTTGATGAGGTATGTTAAAGTGCTTATGTTTTATGGGTAACTTATGATTTAATTCTTATGTATATGTGTACTCATGTTTTCTTTCTATATTTTTATATCCCTTACTGAGCTTTTTATGCTCATCCCAAGTTTGTGAAATGTTTTTCATAGGTTAAGGGAAAGTTACATGATGTGATTATAGTGTCAAGGAAGTGTCAAGAAAGAATCCATGTTTTATTTTAAATATGTTTCCGTTGATGGGAAAAATAAATACTATCTTTTATGTAACCACTTTGTTTAAATGTGGAATGTAATGCAAGTTTTATGATCTAATTCTCTAAAACTCTAAACCTGAAAAGATCCTCAATGTGTAATCTTGTAATAACTCAAGATTAAGTAAGGTTTAAGGTTGGGGCCTTATATAGACTTTTTCTCAAAAAGGACTCAATTGAATGGTGTTCCCTCCTTTGTTCATTTGGAAATCCATCGTGACTAATATCTTGAGAATGTTTTGTGAGAATAGAAATGAGATTTTACATTCTAGATCCCATAACATTAGGATTATTCAGAGGATAGTCCTTGATTTTTCATTTTATTCTACATTAATGTAGTTTCTTCAGGTTCCATCCATTAAATAAAACAAAATTAAACAATATAAGAAAAAATAATCATAGTGGGGAACCACATAATCTTGAAAAATCACTTATAGGATGTCTAAATCATGAAACATTATTTAATATATGAAACCGTAGGTTTATATTAATTCGTTAATATTCATCTTATATTTATATTTTTCATTATGGTTCAAAAATAATTTGTGTATTCTCAAAGAATATCCTCCGGGGGTGCTAAACCATGTGTGCATTAAGGCCCATCGTCATGTGCTAGTTCCTGATCGAGTCAAGATAAATACATTTTTTAGGGTTATTAACCCTAGGTACATTAGTTCCATACCCACATCCACTTATAGTATCTATATAAGGATTTATTTCTAGGAAACCACTCTCTCTATTATTTAACAAAATTATAGGACATTTTCTTATACATTGACTCATTCTTTGACTTAACCGTAGACATGTCCTTAAGGATATCACTAAGTTTTTCTAATACTATTTTCCAATAGTTTTTTAAACCTATATTTGATACCAAATATAACAACCAAGTCTTATCATACATAGATAATACACCATTGTTTATGAATATTCATTACATTACAAAAAAACACACAGCTAAGGATCATATAGTTTAGTTCCTTTGGAAACATGGAAACATAAACACCTATCCATATATGAGCTACATATCATCCCACTATGTTCTTCACAACTATCACACATTATAAACATATCATAAATAATACATATATTCATAACTTGGGGAAAGTAAACATAAGAAAGGGTGAGCTCATAAGCTCAGTAAGTGTAATCCAAGGAGATACATAATCATAATAGGAACATAAGTCTGTGAGAGTATAAGCATAATATTTTAAAACCATACCCTATATATTGAATATCATAATATTGAGTCATTGAATAATTATTGGAATTGTATAATATATGTATCATAAGGGAATTAAATAACATGATCCATGAGTTAATAATGTAGGCATAAGACATGGAATTTTGGGTATACATGTAAGAGTAAAAAATCATTTCCATATTATTAAAGCCTCACAGCCAAGAGAATCATAGAGAACTAATTCCTTTTCCAAATTGGGTTTAATACCCATCATAGCCATATCTTACTGACTCTGGTTCACTTCTCATTCTAGCCTTATCTTACAAAAATGAGTCCACTTCCCATTCCAACCATATTTATCTCATGAGATATAAATATTTACCCAATGCATTGGAGGGAGATGTAGGTCCCACTCATAACTTAATGAAATCATACATATGTGTGCTACAAGATCATAAAAATTCAAAAAATCATAACCCATGAAATTAAATTGGTATAATAAATAGTTCATCATATAATAACTTTTGGAAAAGATATGTGTTTCATAATCCTTTAATCATAGAATAACTTATAAAAAGAAATGGTTTTCATAAGAATTATATCATTGTATAACCCATGGAATAGAAACAGATTTTATAAAAATCTTTTCATCACGATCATAAACCATTCAGAGAAATAATTATAATATTATAGTTGGATAATATCACTAGAAAATACTAGGTAACATCAACTAGTGTTAACTTATTTGGAAAATAATTTTTAAAGATCATTGAAAACAATTCTTGAGGAAAATAATCTTTCATAATGAAAAATGATTTTTAAAACATAAACAAAATTGAGAACCATTTTATTTGAAAATAAAATTAAAAAAATATCAATTAACATCTAAAGGAATTATTATTCATGATGTCAGAATAGTCTGTTCATATCATACATTCCAAAATGAAGGTTCATTTCACATTTTCGATAAAAGAAAAATGGGCATTATTCGGAAAATGAAATTAATATTCCTTTAAAAAAAATTCAAAAAATTCACACATGGTCAAAAAATTTCTTTTAAATATTATAGTAGAGTAATAAAAATTTTAAAAACAATTTTCAAACACATGTTTTTTGAAGAAAAACATTTCTGACCAAAGAGAGAAATAAAGTCTAATTTCTTAAAAATATTTTCTTAATAATTTTAAGTGCCAAAGTGTGAGAAAATAATACCATTGTTTGAAGATATCCTGAATAAAAATATGAAATGAAAAATAATGAGAATTATTAAGATTTAGATCATGATATTTCAACATTATGGATGTAATTATAAACATTCTCATTAAATGATGACATTGTAACATAAAATTTTGTCTACTTTGGTAACAGTAGATCATAATCCCTATAAATTAATATCATAAAATGGAGGTTAAACTACATGAGGATAAATAAATACATGATATAACATGTAAAATGGGTTCTATATACACTTTTTAAAGGAATATAAATTCAAAATATGACGTACATTTCAATAAAGGAAAATTAAGACAAAATTATCTTACCTTAAGTCTTGACATCCATCGTACTCACTAAAACCACATGTATAATAAATATAATTTTATTTTAAATATTTTAGAACCATATTCATATATTAAATACCATATATTATTTTATTATGAACTTTTATTACTCATTTATTAACAATTCCATGTTAAAGTTTTTTTTCAGTTTATAACCGCTTCGTTTTTCATATAAGTTTTGATCTATTATATTTTTAGTCCTAATAATAAAATAATTATTTAATAATATCCATAATGGTAACCATGATATAAAATAATATATATTAAGTATATATATTTATATTAATCCATAAAATATAGTGATGGCAAACTAAATATACTTTTCACAGTGATGGTAGGTCATACGTACGCATGAATATTATTTTCCATTTTCTTGTTTGACTGAAAGAAATAAAAGTAAATGATATGTTATCATTATAGAAAAAAAATTATGTTATATATATCATATATTTTTATTAAACTCTTTCTTAATACCTTTCATGTAAAGTGTGAATTAATCACATCGCTTAGCAAGGAGGTGGTCTATTGTATACACCAATGACGTTATCGTATTCTCAAAAAATGGAAAACATAATGGTATGTGTGATATAAGAATTAAATAATCATAATAACATCATAAATATAATATATATCATTTAAAAACAATAAATCAATCATTATCACCAGCCTTTATAGTGGGTAATAGAAAAACTAATGACATCGGTTAGTGAGGTGGAACTTCATCATACACATAAACGATAATTTTTTAACCCATTTTATGGATGTTTGGATGGTTATAGGTAATTAAACTAATAGAAAAAATTATAATTATATAATAGAAAAACAAATGACATCAGTTCGTGTGGTGGTACTTCATCGTACACACAAACGATGATTTTTTAACCCATTTGATAAATGTTCTGAGGGGTATAGGTAATGAAAATAATAGAAAAAATTATAATTATATGGAATATATAGTTTTTATTTTATAATAATGATATAAAAATAATTTAAGGGGTGGAGTAATAAATAATATAAAAGTGTTTGTTGATGAACGTTGCCTCTTCTTCAGGTATCCCCCTTAGATTTGTACTAAAAGCCTTAATTGAATGTCTTTATGAACAAAATAAGGCTTATAAGATAAGGGAAGATAATTTGGGAGATTATTCAGGTAGGTATTGGCCAAATGAAATTGGTGTGAATGTGTTAATAGGAGAGGAGAGGGTGGCCTTTTATAGGTGAGAGAGATGACACGCATGCTATTTTTGAAAAGAAATAATTGTTTCCATGTTTTTCATATGTCACAAGGATCCAAATTATAACATTATCGAACCATATAAGATTAATGGTCTAAATATGGCCTTAAAATATTTTTAAAAAAATTATAGGTAAATTTGACCCTTACCTTTTTAGTTAAACAACGCGGTAAACTCATTTTTACCTTAATAGCGGTAATTAATTTTTACTATATTCATAATTCATTTTAGTAAAAAATTAAGTTGGAATTTCTAGATATTATAAATTATTATGATTCCAAAAGCATAATCCATTTTTACAATCTCTATTCACATAAGGAGAAAAAAATTATTTATAATTAATCTCACAAACGGGATAAGAAAGCAGGTTTTGAAAGTTAAAATGATCAATACTTTACAAAGTATATAAATTCAATTTCGATGTGAAATTAATTTCAATGACATAAATTGGACTAAAAATATATTTTTGAACTAATAATACTTTAAAACTAATTTAATATATAATTTTAATTTATAAATAATTTAAATTAAAAAACAATTTTCAATTAAAAAACAATATATTTCAATATTCATCAAAAAATAAAACTTTTCAGAAAAAGCCTAAAAATTCAACCTGATATAATTTTCAAATTAAAAATTCAAAATTTTATTTTATTTTATCAAATTAATTTTTTAATGTTTAAAAAAATTATTCTTGTTCACAAAAATACATAAAAATAATTTTTTTTACAAATAATATTTTAAAAACATTTAAAGACTTTATCGAAAATTATGTATTTTATTATCAATATGTTTTATTTATATAAAAATTTATTATTAAAATTTAAAAATTTGTTATTAATATGAATATTTATTTTTTAAATATATAGGATACAATAATTTCATTTAAATAACTAAATTAATAAGATTTCATGGTGTTATTAAAATTCATTATTGTGTGTAATGTAATCCAAACCAATGTTGCATGTAGTGAATGATTAACTTTTTATTGTGTATAATGTGATATTAACTTGGTGTAGCATGAAAGGAAATCCATTAAAGAAATTTAATTTATTCAAAAAAATAAATTGATAAAAACAAGATCTTTTACAGTGGAGAAATGAATAGAATGAAGAAATAGTAGTCTAACTAGTAATTCTAGTTGATCTGCCTTTCCACATCATTTTTAACATATTTTACAACTGTAATTATCTTATAAAATATATTTAAATATCTAATATTTCATCTAATTCATCTCATTAAATTTAGTTCAGTAGCTAATATCTTGACAGAAGAACTCTTTTCCATAGAAGTCGATCAATGCTTTCAATGGTCACTGAGAACAGTGACATAAAAAACACTCTCTATACTCACAATATTCGATCAATGATTGAGAAATTTAAACATTGATTAATGACTTCAAACTTCTAAATTTATTGAACTAATAGGTTTCATTCATAGATCATAACAATTAAATTGGTTATGTTACTTTCCCATAATGGAAGAAAAATTTTTAACAAAGGGAAAGAATATTAAAATTTCAATCAGCAATTACATTTCAAAATTCAATATTCTACAGAGAATTAAAATTGTGAAATAAAATTAATAGAAACTCATAAATATATCAACATGAGAATCCAATATCTTCATCTACTATAAATTTAGTTAGACATCACCAAGGTGTAGTAGTGATCTCCAATATCCATCTTCATTAGATTTGGAGTAGTAGTAGCTCTCTAAAAAATCTACAAGTCTTGCACCCACGTTCTCTACTTACAAAGTTTCAAATAATATAGATTTTTCAATCCTCAAATTAATCCCCTCATTTTTATGTTCAAATAGATTAATTTATTTTCCATCCAACACCACTGCATCCCCACCCTGCTTTCATTTGGTAACTGTTGCATGAAATAATTAGTTTGAGTTACTATCTCTATAATTTTAGAAAACTCTATATTCATCATATACTGAAACTGCTCAAGTTTCAATAATTATTCTATTGAACAATAGTTTTGTTAGAGTGGTTATAATTTTTATATTTCTATTTTCCTCTTTCTACAACCATATGTCGAACTTTTACTCAATCACCCTCTACACAGTAAACTTTTATCGAAAATGCATTTTCATTTTGTCTAAACCAGTTGACGCATTGAAATAAACACCAGCACAAGAATTACGAAAACCAATAAACCAAAAAAACACTTCTTCAATATTTCATTGAGTTAAAATTATTTAGTATCTTCTTCATGACATCTGAAAATATAATCAAAATAGTGACACAGTTATTTTTAGGGTGACTTCAGATAAGTCTCATTAGTGGAGACTAGTTTCCCCTTACTTAACAAATCTACATTTGATATCATATCCAAAAGCCTCATAAACTCTTCATCATATATACTTGATTTCATCCGTATATAGAAGTAAACTTCATCATAAGTATTTATACAAAAATCAGTCGGATTCAACAAATCAGGATTTCATCATGCTTGGATTAGAAAATTTATTGGCTTTAATGGTACAAACCAATCAGCGTCGGATGGATCTTCATCCAACAGAGGGTTCATCACCTACCTCAAATAATCTAAAGTTCATTGATTAAGTATTCTTTTTTCTTCATGGTGTATCATAGGTACCATCAATAGTGCTTATCAATGGTGGTGACCTAGTTCACTTTAGGTGGTGGCAGCAGTAAATCAATAGTATCTTGGTCCCTTTTTTTCAAAATCATGTAAGAGAATTTCTATTACACAGAAAACGGGAATTATGTAATCCAATAAGATATTATCTTATGCGAATGATATTTATCTTACATATATGTCTTCCCAACTATTTCCCAAATGGGTTTAATATCTTACAGAAAAATTTTTCTTAAGTTGTGGTGAAAACCAATTGTCACAAAAAAAATTTAAATGATTATCTAACGTGAAATTATCTTATACACATCCAATCTCAGAATTTTCTTATGTGGATACACTAATGATTCAAATAAAATTATATCTTCACCAAAGATAAATAAAAGTCAATAATTAAATACTAAAAATAAATTTAATATAATTCTAAAAAAAATTACCTTAGTAAATTAAAAATTCAAAAAGAAAACAAAATGGAAAATTAAATTAAAATAATCATCAGAACTTTCATCAAAAGAAAAAAACTAACATATTAAATTTTATAACCAACTAGAATAAATTGAAACACAGAAAACTAAAAATAAATTTGTATATTAAATATTCAAATTTAAAAATAATGAATAAATGATATAATAAAATAATAATAATAATAAACACCTTAATAAGAAAATCAAAGACTTATTATTTCAACATCAAAATAAAAAAAAACATTTTAATTAACCAAATCAGAATATAATTTATCATTTTCAACATTTATTTAGTAAATAGATTTTATTTTTATTGGAGGTCACAACTCTCTTATATTATTTAAATTTTAATGATTACAATTGGTCAAGTGACATTCTCAGATATTCTCAACTGAAATAAATCCAAGATATCTATATAAATAACAAGAGTAATTTTTCCTTTTTTATCATGTGTATGTGAAATATATTTTTAAATACCAAACTGCTACAAAGAAATAAAACATCAAACGAATTTTTTATTTAGAAGAAGTCTCACTATGAATACACACATGTTTCAACCTTTTGTTATGTAAATTATCCTATTTTTTTATTTTTTTATTTTATTGAAGATCATTAGAAACCAAGATCTCTTAGAAGCTATTATTTATTTCATAAATTTATCTTTCAATAAGAATATTTGTATTATTTCAGCTTCCCCTGCAACCATGTCCAAAAAGATATCAATTAAATCAAATCAAACTCTTTTGATTTATTTGAGTTTTCGCTACTCATACTCAGTCGGGGAAGGGTATCAACATCTTGGAATAAGTTATAGATAATTTGGTTCATTATTTAACAAATAGGAGGCACTGTAAATCCTTATTGTAAAGGTGTAAAATTCATCCACAAAGTGGTGAGGGTCTTATAATAAGAGGGCTTTTCTAGTGAAAATCACCAAGGTCACAGAGATAGTGTTGGTGGAGTGGACTATGGGTTATTTGTACACTAAACCCCTATTAAAATTGGTGTGTTCTTATTTACTGTTTATCCACTTCTAAAAATACGTTTAGAAGAGAACATTGCATATCTACATAAATCAGAAAGAAAGGTAAAATCCATAATTTTTCAAAGATTATTGAAAAGACAAAATTCACCCCTATATATCTTTGAATTATTATGACCTAATAATTGGTATCATATGAATGATTTTTTTTAAATAAAGTGGATAAAATCGATAAATCTAAAAGTATAAGTTCTATAAAGTGATAGATGTTGATGGATGATCCTAGAAAAGGTATGTTAATGATACTTAATTCATATTTCAATGGTGTTTAATATTGATGTTGGAAGTCTCATATGATCATCTATCTAAAAAATCAGGGATATAAATTATATGTGAATATTATCACTCCATATGAAATTAATAAAATACTAGAAGCATGGGATGCTTTCAAATATTCTAGGTATGACATCATTTCAAAAGAAATGAATTCTACCATTTATGGTCTTGGACATGAAGAATTAAATCAAGTATCTCAATGTCCTAATACTTATAAAATATGGAAAACAATCACTATTTTTTATGAAGGAACCATCAATGTCAGACAATTGAGGTATGCAACTAAAAAATTGAAGTTTGACACCTTCAGATTGTATTTTGGTGAAATCATCACCTAGATGAATGGGAGATTGACAAAAATAGTCAATGATGTTTCTTCCTTAGGAACCTTAATTACAAAATTAGATCAATCACTGAAATTACTCAAAGTATTACCCACAAAACAGAATGGAATATATGATGCCATATAATAATCATCACCATTAAAATATTTTACAATGAAATAACTAATTAGAACCTTGATGATGTATGAGGTAGAGAAGCAGGCTAAAGCTGACGATCAGAAGATAGTAAAAAAGTAAAATACATCCCTCAAAGTTACATCTTAGAATCATGAAAAAAATTAATGAATATGTCAACATCAAAATGTATTTAAACTGGTCAGATTCTAAAATGGAATTGGCTAAATTAGCTATAAAATTTATCAAATTCTATAGGAAAATAAAAGGCTTAAAATCCTTCAAGAAATATGACGAATGTTTTAAACAAGTAATATTCTATGAATTCAAAAAGATGAGTCATTTCAGACCTTATTTCATCTATTAAAAGAATAAATAATAAATATGGGAAATAAAAATCAGATGAAAAATTATTATGAACATAAAGGGAAAAGAGATATGAAGGCTATTTTAATTGTGTCTGAAAACTCCATCAGCTCTTCCAAATCTGACTAAGGGATAGAGACAAAAAAAACTGAAAGAAAAAAATGTACTTTAAAGCTAAGGAATAAGATGAGTTACAATTCTATTATTCTACTACTTCAGAATCTATTTCTCTAGTAAGAATTTAGCTTATTACAGCTCAATTATTAATGAAAAATATGAATCTCTAGTAAAAAATAATAATTCACTAAAAAATATTCATAATTTCTTTTTAAGTAAAAAATATGCAATGCTGAAACAACACCATCAATTAAAATAAAATTTAAATAAATCTATATCAAATTGTACTTTTCATAAAACCAAAATAAATTAATTACAAGATAAAGTGGAATCATTCAAAAATGATAATAGTATATTAACTAAAGGAGAAAAATATCTAAATGAGATTCTTGAAAAAACTATTATTAAAAAAGAAAATATGAAATTGGAAGAAAAAGAGAAAACAAAATGTAAAATAAAAATTATTTCATACCTAGTTCTAAAAATACTTCTTGAATATATTGTTGAATGAAATGGTATTCTTCTAACAACTATTGTTTAAGAAAACCTCAAATAAGTGTGATTAAAAGAATTTTATTTCCAAAAATATGTTATAAAAAATACTATAAATTTTATTAAAATAAAGAAAATCTGGATTCCCGGGTCTTTTCTTGCTAACATACAACTTTACCAAGGAAAATATAATCACTAAAACAAACTCTTGTTTAAATACTTGTTTAAGTAAAATACCACATTAATAGTAATGTTATGTGTTATATGGACAGTGGCTTCTCAAGACACATGAGTGGAGACTCTTAAAATTTTCATACACTAAAAAAACTGGTTGAAGGGAGAGTAACCTTTATAGACAATTCTAAGGAGAATATAGTTGGAGTTAGATCTGTTGGAGATTCAAAGACAATTTCAATCAACAAAGTATTATACGTTCAAGGTTTAAAGCACAACATGATAATTTTAGCTAAAGGAAAAGTCACATTTTTTATGTAAATTTTTTTAACAATTATTGCTACATTTTTAAAGATAAATTACTTAAATTTTGGGCATTGAGAATTGAAAATTGTTATACCTTGGATCTTGATTCCTTGTGTGAACACATAATGAATTATTTAACTATTGAGACAAATGATTCTTGGATCTGGTAAAGAAGAAATAAACACCATAATATATTTACTTAATATAAATTTTCTAAGAAACACCTAGTTCCTAATTTTCCAATTGTTAAATTTGATAATGATATATTTTTTGATGCATGTTAACTTTGAAAAAAAAACACAAATCATCTTTCAAATCAACTTACAAAGTTTCTACACCGAAACCACTAGAAATTATCCCCATGGATTTGTTTGGACCTTCAAGGGTATATGGTTTGGAAGAAAAATTGTATGTTTATGTATTATTTGATTATTTTTCAATATTTACATGAGTTTATTAATTTTCTAAAACACATAAGGGAAGTATTAATTACTTTTGAAAACTTTAATAAAAATGTTCACACTGAAAAATGATGATTTTGTAACCCATTTGATGGAAGTGGTGATGGTAGTACATAATGAAATTAACATAATAATTTCTATTTATATGTAATATACAGTTTTTATTATAAAATCCTGATATAAAAATAATTCAAGGGGTGGAGGAATAAATAATATAAAATTTATTGTTGATAAATGTTGCCTCTTCTTCGAGAATCCCCCTTAGATTTGTACTAAAATCCTTACATGGATGACTTTATGAAAAAAAATAAGACTTATAGGATGAGGTAATGGAATTTTGGAAGTTATTTGGGTAGGTATTGGATGAACCGAAGAGGTGAAAAGGTGTTAAGAAGATAAGAGAGGGGTGACCATTTAAAAGTGGGGGAGATGGCACATTTTTTATTTTTGAAAAGAAATAAGTGATCCCATGTCTTTCATATGTTACAAGGTTATAAATTAGGACATTATCAAACCTTATAAGTTTTATAGTCTAAATATGGCCATAAAATATATTTTTTGAAAATTTTATAGGTAAATTTTACCCTTATATTTTAGTTTAACACCGTGTTAAACTCATTTTTACCTTAACTACGATAATTAATTTTTACTACATTCACAATTCATTTTCGTAAAAAAATATGCTGGAAAATTTATATATTATAAATTATTATGATTTGAAATATGTGATCCATTTTTACAAACTCCATTCACAGAAGTGGAAAAAAATAATTTAAAACTAATCTTGCAAACGTGAAGAGAAAGCGGTTTTTTAATGTGAAAATAATCCAAACTTTACAAAGTTTTTATATCGAATTTCAATATGAAGTTTATTTCAATGACATAAATTGAATTAATATATGTATATTTGAACCAATTATACTTTAAAACCAATTTAATATATAATTTTACTTTATAAATAATTTAAATGAAAAGATAGTTTTCAATTAAAATTCAATATTTAATATATTCATCAAAAAATAAAACTTTTCAGAAAAAGCCTGAAATTTCATCCATAAAGAATTTTGAAATTATTAATTCAAATTTTAATTTTATTTTATCAAATTATTTTTCTAAATTTATTAAAAAATATTATTGTTTACAAAAAGAAATAAAATGAAATTTTTTATGAAAATAGTATTTTCAAAACATAGAGACTTTATCGAAAATTAGGAATTTTATTATCAATACATTGTCTTTATATAAAAAATTTATAGTTAATATTTAAAAATTAGTTATTATTATTAATATTTATATGTTTAACAGCTAGGTTACAATAATTTCATTTAAATAACTAAATTAATAATATATCATGGTTTTTTTAAAATTCATTATTGTGTGTAATGCAATCCAAACCAATGTTGTGTGTAGCGCATGATTAACTTGGTGTTGTGTATAATGTGATATTATCATAGTGTAGCATGAAATTAAATCTATTAAAGAAATTTAATTTATTTCAACAAAAAATAAATAGATAAAAACAAGAGTTTTTACAGTGGTGAAATGAATAGAAGGAATAAATATAAGTCCAACTAGAAATTCATATATATTAATCTTTTCTCATCATTTTGAACAGATTTTACAAATGTAACTCTATCACTAAAAAGACTGAAATATCTAATATTTCTTCTCATTCAGTTAATTAAATTGAGGAAAATAGATAAGATCTTGAGAGAAGAACTCATTTCCATAGTATTCGATCAATGCTCTCAATGATTGCAGATAACAATGTCATGGAAAACACTCTATATACTCACAATATTCGATCGATGATTGAGAAATTTAACCATTTTGGATTGAATTCAAACTTCTACTTGTCTTGAACTAGCAAGATGAATTAAGATATCATTAAACTTATATTAGTAGTTTTACTTTCTCATACTGTAAGAAAAATGTTTTACAATGTGACAGAATATTAAAATTTCAATCAGAAATTGCATTTCAAAATTCAATATTCTAGAGATAATTAAAATTATGAAATAAAATAAATAAAAACTCATAAATACATGAACATGAGAATTAACGATATTTGTCTACTAAAACATTAGTTAGACATCACCATTGTGTATGAGTGAGCTTCAATATCATCTTCATCAGATTGGGAGTAGCAGCAGCTCTCCAAAAAATCTCATAGTCCTGCACCTATGTTCCCCACTTCCAATATCTCCAAAAATATAGTGTTTTTCTATCCTCAAATTAATACCCTCCTTTTTTTGTCCAAATATATTATTTTATTTTCCATTCAAATCCACATCCCCCCAATATCACTTCCATTTGGTGATAGTTTCATGAAATAATTAGGTCGAGTTACAATCTTCATAATTATAGGAAACTCGCTATTCATCATATTCTAACACTACTTAGGTTGCATGATTTATTCTAGGGAACAATCATTTTCTAAATTGGTTATAATTTTTATATTTCTATTTTTCTCTTTCCACAACCATGTTTTAACCTTTCAATCAATCACCCTCTACATAGACCCATTCATTCCAGAAACTTCAATCGAAAATGAATTTTTATTTAGTCTAAACCAGTTGAGGCATTGAAATAAAAACCTACACAATAATTATAATAACCAATGAACCAAAAAAATATACTTCTTAAATTTTTCATTGGGTTCTACTTATTTAGGATCTTCTTCAAGACATATGCAAGTATAATCAAAATACCAACACAATTCCATCGAGGGTGACTTCGGTTAAGGCTCATTAATGGATAATGTATTCACCTTACTTAAAAAATATACATTTGAGACCATATCCAAAAGCCTCATAAATTATTCAACATATATATCTAATTTCATCCATATATTAAACAAAACTTCTTCATTAATTTTCAAACAAAAACCTGATGTCTTTAACAAATCACAGTTTCCTCATGCTTGGATTTGAAAAACCATTGGCTTCAACAATACAAACCAGTTAGCATCAAATGAATCTTCATCCATCATAGGGTATATCTCAAACCTTATATAATTTCAATTTCTTTGATAAATTATTAGGTTGTATTAATCATGGTTCATAGGTACCATTATTAGGGTTCATCACTGGGGGTGACCTGGTTCGGTTCAGGTGGCGGCGGTTAGCTAATCAGTTGTAGCCTAAAGCTCAACTTTGACCTTGGATTCCAGTTTTAGTCGATGGTGGAAATTTCAACAAACTAATTTTCACGATTCTTCCTAAATCTTCTGAAAAAATGGTAGATCTTTGTTTGGGTTTTTCTATCATCAAAGGGGTTTTAGATAATTGAAAAAATCCATTGATTTAGGTGTTCTTGGAAAGCCATTGCAGCTTAGATGATTCTATTGTGATTCACTAATAATGAATATAGATAATGGAGGGATATAGTGGAAGAAAAGTTTATTTATTTCACAATGAAAAATGATTTAAAGAAAATTCCTTCTACACATCTCTCTCACATAGAGCTCTCAAGCCTATCATGGTTAGAAGAGCTCTCTTGGCTCAGATTGATGATGTTGGAAGGATCCTCAGGCCCTCCTTTTATAGCCACAATGGGAGGTTTGAAGTTTGAAACAACTCCCACCTATCCTCCACCTAATATAGACTTCTCCCATGTATTCCAAATAAAAAGGAACTATATGTGAAGCATCCATGTTTGAAGTCCTTGGTTGGTGAGGTAGAGTCACCAGCCACCTACCATACAACTGGAAACTCCAATATTCCCCCCTCCATCTAAAACCTACTAGAGTATCTACAAAGGTCTAGATTACCTCAAGAAACCACCTTTGTCAACATATCTGATGGGTTCTCTTTCATGTGTATCTTCACATGTCGCAGCTGTTGTTGATCCATCACTTCACATTTCCAATGATAGCTAATGTCGATGTGATTCATCCATGAATAATACAAGGATTTCTTATCTTATCCAAAGAACATTGACTATCGCAATGAACCATGTACTCCTTCTAGATGAATCCCTGCTTCTGTAGAAAATTCTTTATACACAAAATCTTCTTTCCAGCTTCCATAGCAGCAATGTTCTCTACTTTTTTTCACCTTGACTGCCATGATAGAGCTCTTCCTACATAAGTATAAGTGTATCCGGATGTCTAATTACTACTATCAGGATCTCTGGCCATATCTCCATCTGTATAGCCCTCCAAGATAGGATCATCTCTCCCATAGCACAAACATAACTTTGAAGTACGTTTAAGATACCTCAAAATCCACATAACTACATCCCAGTGATGCTTCCCAGGTTTGGAGGGAAACTGGCTCATGATTTCCACTACATGGGAAATGTTAGGTCTCGTACTAACCATAGAGTACATCAAGCTTCCAACTGTTAAGGATTATGGTATCATCTCTATATCCTTGTTTTCTTCCTTGTACAACGGGCGCTAACTCTTTCTCAACTTCAAATGACCGGGAATGGGAATACTTTCTGGTTTGGCTTTGTCCATGTTGAAACATTTTAGAAAACATTTAATATAATTCTCCTGAGATAGCCATAACAACCTCTTCTTTCTTTCACGTATGATCTACACCCCCAAATTTTGTTGTGATTTTCTCAATTCTTTCATAACAAAATTCTTGGATAACTCTTTCTTCAATAGGCTAATCTTCGTTGCATAATTCCCATTGATTATCATGTCATCAACATAAAGTAGAATGGAATCATAGTTACCATCCTGAAATCTCTGGATTTAAACACAATGGTCCGACTATGTCGGCTTTTAGCCATGACTCACCATGAATGAGTCAAACTTCTTATACCACTATCTAGAAGCCTATTTATGTCTGTACATTCTCTTATTCAATTTTTAGATGAGATTTTCATGTCCATAAACCTCAAAACATTCATTCTGCTTCATATAGATCTCATTAGATAAGTCATCATGAAGTAAATATGTCTTTATATCCATCTATTCAAGCTCTATGTCCTAGAAATCCACCAATCTGAAAATGACATGGATTAAATCCGTCTTCACCACAGGTGAAAATATCTCATCAAATTCAACTCCATTCTTCTGAAGGAATCCCTTTACAACTAACCAAACCTTATGTCCTACCTCTTTTTTTCTACCATCCTTATTCAGCCTGAGCACCCATTTTTTTCGATACCTTCTTCCCTTTTGGTATATCCACCAAATCATAGGTCTGGTTCTTTTTTAAAGACTCCATATCATCCTATATTGCATGCAACCACTTGAGATTTTCAAGATTAAGCACTACTTCCTTGTATCCTTTTGGCTCACCCTCATCAGTCAGCAACAAGTAATCTTACTATGAATATTTTTTTGATGGAATCCTTCCTCGTGAAGATATTAAAACCTATGAAATGTTATGTTCAGGAGGAACAACATCACCTAGCTCCTATGATGGTTCTCTAACTTCTTGTGGAGAGGATTTAGTACCCCCTACTCAATATCCTCCTACACTCCCTCCCGGTCCACTACTGATGAGACTTTTTTCACCTTTTATTCTTCATTGAAAGGTGGTACTGGTATAGGTTTTGGATCAATAATTGAGTCATAAACACATTACCTTAGATACATTCTAGGATTTTTTATGTCCTCAATCGTCTGGTTCTCATGGAACAAAACAACTCTTCTTCTGATCACCTTCTTCTCCTTTGGGCCCCAAAGCTTATATCTGAAATCCTCATCTCCATAATCAATGATGATCCAAGGAGTAGATCTCTCTTATAACTTCTACCTATGCTCCTTAGACACATGTGCAAATTCCAAACATCATAATACTCATAAATGATATTAATAGGGATGTTTACCAGACCATATCTTTTATGGAATCTCAAAATTCAATGGGACTGACGGTGATCTATTGATGAGGTAGCATGAAACCAGAATAGCTTCTCCCCAGAATGTCTTAGGGAGCTTAGACAAACTCATCATGCTTCTTACCGTCTCCAGGATGGTTCTTTTCATCCTTTCTGCAACTCTTTTGTGTTGTTGGGTGTGTGGGCCCATCCTCTCATGTCGAATGCCCTGACTTCAGCAATAGGCCTCAAATTCCTAGGATGTGTAATCTCTTCCATTTTCAAAAAAAAATAAACTTCATCTTCCTTCCAATTTCTCAATCTATCAAATCATGGTACATCTTTAATTACTCATGTACTTTGTCTTTCATCCACAAGAATAACACCCACACCCTTCGAGATTCATTATCAATAAAGGATGTGAAATATTTGTTACCACCTAGTGAATCCACCTCCATGGGTTTGTATATATCAAAGTTCATCATATCCAACAAATCTAATCTCTTTGATGAAGTGGTATTGAATGCGACTCTATGCTACAAACCATACAAGTAGTCTTTACTGAAATAAAGTGATGCATTCTTGTTAATACGGATGTACTCCTTATTCAGTAGGGTAGATAACCTTCTTTCACTCATGTGGCCGAGTCTCCTATGGAACGTATTGGATAAAATCTCTCCTTCCACTATGTTGAGGCTATGTCACATATCATAACATGATTTTTTTATAACATACGAAATATGTGTTCTCGGGTGATGATGATGGCTCCTTTTGTCATCTTCCATGCTCTATTATTGAAGATAATGGCATAGCCTTGTCGGTCATAGGCTATACCTAATAACATGTTGATTCAAAGACTTGGAACATGATGAACATCCTTCAGGGTGATTTTTAATAAAATTTTCATCTTGACATAGATATCACCCATGCCAAAAATATCATCTTAACTGGTATTTCCCATCTTGACTCAACCAAAGTCACCATCTTGATAAGTCATGAAATACTGATGATGCAGAATAACATTGTATGATACTGCATTATTGACCACCCATTCTATTTCTTATCTTGAGGTATGAAAACATGTCTCTTATTTATATTTGGATAAAATACAATCTTTTACAGTGATGCTAACATGTGCGTCTTCATTTCTTCTTTGTTGGTTTCTAATTTGTTCCTTTTCTAATAGAAAATTTCAGCAGTTGTTATTCATGTGTCCCTTCATGCCATAATGGTAGCATTTTTAAGTTGGCCTCCAACCATCTGTGGACCTTCCTTTATTCTTTCTTTGTCATATTCTTCCTGGTCCATGACCTCCTCTTTTTTCTCCCTCACTTCTCTAGGATGAGAGCTTGTGTCTGGTTGTAACTCACATCCTACCTTCGGGCCTCCTCATTGAAAAGTGCATCATTTTCCATTATCGTAGTAAGATTTCCTTCAGGCTTCGAGTTGTTAAGTGAGATGAAAAGTGTATCCCAACTATTGGTAAGTGTGCAGAGTAAGTGGTTTTCCTGATCTTCATCATTCAAAGTCATACCTGTAGCCACAAATTTATTCACCAGACTTTGGAACACTTTGGTGTGTTCGAATATAGATATTCCTCTCTGTTGCCAGTAATTCATAAACCACTTCAACAAGAGGATCTTGTTTTGAGCGGTCTTTTACTGGTATATATTTTTTGAACTTCATCAAGTGACCATACGCACTAGTCTCTTGAGCAACATGGTGGTAGATATTGTGATCGGTCCATTGAAAGATTTGACTGATCATCTTCTTATTCATATTTTTCCACTTGGATTCCTTGGTGGCATTGGGGTTGACTCCATTGTTCTTAATGGGGTCAAAAATATCTTTATCATTGATGAAATATTCAATTTGATACTTCTAAATGGAGTAGTTTGATAAAGTTAACATTATCATCCCTATTATGGATGGTCCCTCCATTGAATTTAAATTTTTTCAAAATTTGGTGCATAATTTGGAAAAATGGATTTCACTATTATGTGCAAAATGATCTCAAATGGTGCATTCAAGTACTAGATCATCAAAATCGGACACCGATTGATTAAGATATGACCAAAATGGTGTCAACAGCCAAGATTGTCCGATGATGTGGTGATGACGTGGCACTGACGTGGAAAACTGGGGCAGCTACCAGAAAGTCACCGAAAAAGTTTCCAGCTCTGTAATAATTCATTATTCTATAGAAAGGGGGTACTATAGCACCAGAGGTTTGACGAAACTTTTACTGAGCCTAGGAAGCTCTTTTTAGCTCTGTTTTTGACTCCATTTGTACTGTTGGAATCAGCTCACCACAAACATTCTGAATCTTCCATCAAAACACGATTCTGGGCAACTTGAATTTTCTGGTCACAAGAAATTTTCCACTTCACACCACCATTTCACAAAAACCTACTCTGATACCACTATTGTGATTCACTTATCACAAATAGAGATAATGGTGGGAGAAAATTGGAAGAAATTGGGCTTTATTTTACAATGAATAAAGCTTTAAAAAAACTCCCTCTGCACCTCTCTCTGACATGGATCTCTCAAGGCACTCTTGGTTGGAAGAGCTCTCTTAGTTCAGATTGATGATGCTGGAATGCTCCCCAGGACCTCATTTTATACCAATGGTGGGAGGTTTCAAGTTTGACACAACTCCCACCCATCCTCCAGCAACCATAGTCCTCTCCCATTTCTGCCAAATAAACAGGGGTTACATGTGTAGCAAACATATTTAAAGCCCTTGGTTGGTGAGGTAGGTGAACCAGCAACCTATCATATAGCTAGACAACTTCAATAGATTCTTCTTCATGGATTTGAATATGGTCCCTTTTTTGGTCAAAATCATGTAAGAGAAATTATTAAACAGAAAATTAAAATTTTGGAATCCAATAAGATATTATCTTATGTGAATGATATTAGTCTTACATAGATGGTTGTTCGATTATTTCTCAAATGGGACTGTTATCTTACATGAACAATTATCTTATGTTGTAGTGAAATCCAATTTTTTTATACAGAAATCTAAAATATTCTCTAACATGAAATTATCTTACAAGCATACATTCTCTAAATTATATTACATGGACACACTAATGATTCAAATAAAATTATATCCTTCACCAAAGATAAGTATAAATCAATAATTAAAAACTAAAATTAAATTTAATATAATTCTGATATTATGTTACTATTGTAAATTAAAAATTAAAAAAAACAAAATTGAAAATTAAATTAAAATAATCATAAAAATTTTCATCAAAACCATAAAAATTAACATATTAAATTTTATAACCACCTAGAATAAATAAAAACATAAAAAAACTAAAAAATTAAATATAAAATGTTAAAAAGTATAAATAATGAATAAAAAATACAACAAAATAATAATAATAATAATAACAAACACATTAATAAAAAATTAAAAGGCTTATTATTTCTACGTAAAAATAAACAAAGCATTATAATTAACAAAATTAGAATATAATTTATCATTTTCAACAATTATTTAGAAAAGTTAAAATTTCAACAATAATTTGTAAAATAATTAAAATTAATTCATTATATGTATATTTCAACATAAAAACATATTAAATCAATGTAAATTAAGTGGAAAAATGTATCAAAAATGGCCATATCAATATCCCCCACACTAAGACTGTTTTTTTCCTAAAGAAAATAATAATTCAAATTTAGTGGAAATAAATAAATCATAATTTTGAAATACTAGATTTCCATAGAAAATTTTGGTTTTAAAATGATTTTCCCTCTTATATTTTTATCCAGCAGTGAAAATATTTACCCTCAAAAAATATGTATTTTAATTGAAAAAATTATTCCTACTTTACAAAAATTATTGAACATAAAATTTTAAATTTAGATTAATCCCATTTCAATTTTAATTTAACTAAAATTCCAAAATTATCTTTAGCTCCAAGAGAATATACTCACATAAAGAAAATAATTTAGAAACGTTATTAGGATGATAAAAATTATGAATTTAAAAGGGTAGAATAAATAAATCATCTAAAATCATAAAAAAAGAAACAGTTCAACTTAGATTAGAAATTTCATTTTGATAATTCATTTGAATACATATTTTATAAATTTCAATCCATATTTAAATAATTAAGGGAAATGATAATTGAATAACATTCACACAATCCTTAACCAAAGTCAGAAACCATTCAAAATGGGGTGAAAAATAAATTTTCTAACTAAATCCAAGGGGTATTGGAGAATTAACCACCTCAAATAGGCTAAATTGCACTCAATATTCAGAAAAAATTAAAACCACAAAAAAGTATTTATTGAAACTTGAAAAAAAAACTTTTAGGGGTTTCAATAAGTTCAAATTATTGTATAGTTTAGCACATTGAAATAACCTTCCCCCATAATAAATATCAAAATTTTCCCAAACACTGAATTCATGGTTGGGTAACATATAGATTCAAATTAAAGTTCATTACATATTTGGAAATTCTATTATATTGGTATTATGTATAAATGGTCCTAATAAACATCAAAGTGTTTTGTCACACAAAAAAATAATCAAAAAAACTAACATTATGAATATAGGTTTATTATTGGTTACTACTTAAACAATTCAGTTCAAAAGTAAAATGTGTACTAGTCTACATTCATGTAAGTGTTCGTAAATATTTCTAGGAATAAAAAGATTGTTTAACATGAATATATAATGAAAAATAATAAATTTTATTATAGAAACTTGCATGTTCAAGAACAAAATTAAGCATGAAAATAATCTTAAATTTTAACTCTTATTTGAACCAATTAAGTTCAAAGCAGAAGCAAGAAATAAGATTTTATAAATCATAAAATTTAATGGTACAACATTTCAATGAAAAACATTCTTTAAAAAGAATCCTTTTTTACCATCAGATCCACTTAAATTCCCCCCTTCTTTACTTTGATATAGTTCCTTTGGTATATCAAATTCAAGAACCTAATAAAATTAATGTGGATGATAAAAATATGCATGATGAATTTAGCTCCACAGTAGTTCTAGGGGAATACATATTTCAAAAAATGAATGACATTGTATTATAAAAAACTAAATGAAATGAAAATAAATATAGTGAAAAGAAAACAAAAAATGATGGGTTTCCTCAGTGCTAAGTTTACATTTTCTATAGCTAGACGTTGTTGAAACTCTCTTGTGATAATATGGAAATATATATCATGCATCTAATTCTTTATCACTGATATTGTGGAATCCATTCATTGGATAGGAAGTTAACCTGAAATCTACACTATATCTCAATGGAATATTATTATAAAAATTGTTGGGTGGAATGAAATGAAAATGGATCAGCTCATAATGGAATGAATATACCTCATCTGAAGAAAGAATCACTGAATAATTGAAATTTCAACAAAGGGCATCGTCATGATAATCAAAAACATTATATTTTTGAATTAACACAAGAGAAGAAATTCCCTTACTAGAATATTTCTATGGTCTGATTATAATCATCATATCATTGAATATAGTATCTAGGTTGACAATGTATCACAGTTGATTTTCACATCCAACCACAATCATAATAAAATCTACTGGATTTCAATTCAATCCATTCTCTATGTATGGATAATGTCGGGTAGGGCCAATTAGAGTAGGTGGCTCTATTATGTCAATAATGAATTATTTTTTAAAAGTTTCTTCTATACTACCCTCATCATATTTCTCTATTAGAACATGTATCACCATGAACTCAAGATCTTCTAAGAAATACCAAAATTCAATTGTTTCTAGAAAATTACTGTTGTTTTATACCACCACTGATGACTAATTTTCTGAATCTTGAAATGTTTCATATGTCTCCATTTTGGAAATAAAATTTGACTCATAAGGATTTTCATAAATATTTGATTTGATGTCATTTGAATTGATGTCCTCTTGAATGTGTAAATTCATAGTGTCTTGGTTAAATTATGACTCTATCTTAGTAAAGAGAAGTTCTAGTTAAATGTAATATTCATCCTTAAAAGTTGTAATTTAATCGGAATTGAATGTGTCCTTTCTCACTTTGGGATGTACCAATTGTGAACTCACAGAATAAGGACATGAAATAAAATTATTTGATGGAACATTTTGTTCAAAAGAATAGAAGACTAAGCTCTCATATTCTTGAAATGTAGTTACATTTGATGAATTATATTGTGATGGATAGGAGTCATCAATGGTATGATAGGAATAAGGATCAATCAAAGTAGTCTCTTCTTTATAATTAGACAATGAATTTTGTTCAAATGAAACCTCTAATAAAATATCTTCAGCATGATTATTTTGAATTGGATCATCATGTAGTAGTGTGGAGGCTAGTTGGACAAGATGATTCATTTTATTTCCTGAATTTTTTATTTGATTTTCAATATCTTCCATTTGATTTTATAAATCTTTTTTGGGGAAATAAACTCAATATTTCACTCATCTTGAAGATCAAACATTCTATTTGGTCTTATTGATAGTAGAAAGTAACATGCATCTAATTATTAAATCATTTTTTTCACATGAATTATCATGTTCTAAATTTTCATGGATTCTTTGACTTTGAAAATGATTAACACATGGGTAGGAACTTGTACTATAATATGTATCTTAACTTGGACTAAATAATAATCAATAAAATAAATAATATTACATAGAGATATCATGTTTGGAGAATCATTATACTTCAAACATTGAGTTATGGTAATGTAGGGAAGGTGTTGATTATAGTCTTTTAGTAAAGAACACTCCATTCAGAACTTCTAGTCATCTTTAAATTACCTACAATCAAAAATTCCCAAAGTAGTAAACTAAACTTTTATTTACCTAAATTTCTCTTTTGAATAAACACCTAATGATACTATTATCCCTGGAAATGACTCCATAAATTTGACATATGTATCGCATCTTAAATTTTCAATATTTATTAACATACCAACTAATGTAGAAGTCATGATTAGGGTCGAATCACAAATAGAATGTGCGTAGATGCTATGAATATTCTCTTGGAATAATGTTCAGTTGGACAAGTTTTAAATGTGATTGACAGCTAAATATTATAAAAACAATAAAATTATTTAAAAATTATTATTTAAATGAAATAAAACTGTCTAATTTAAGTTAATCAAGGCATGGATGAAACTGGAGAAGATGGAAGTGTCAGAGTTATGAAGTCTATTTAGGTGCATACAATGCTAATTATAGAATTCCCACGTCTTAATATTTATTTGTTCAATTATAAATGATTCAAATTTTAATAAAAATATTAATAGGAATAATTTTATGATGTTATATTGTTTTCTAGTTTTCTCAAAAAGTATCCATCATTTCATTCTCATACCTAATGAATATTTTGTACTTCATTGTAGCATTTAATCACGTGGTGAAATACAACAACTTGTTTCTCACAAAGTCAAAGTATTTATCTCCATTCGGTTCGCTCACATGAGATCACTTATTAGGTATCAATTATTAATTTTTAAAGGATATAAAACATAAAATATTAATTTTTCTATTAATATATTTAGTTTTTTGGAATTCAATTTTGAATGATTTATGATTCTCTCTCATATATGATCAACTTATAGATAAAATCAAACAAACAAAAACCAAATCATGTTTGCAGATCCCAAATGGAAATTAATTCAAAAGAAGATATAATTAATTAAATAAACATCCAACCAAAATTAATTCATTTAAAATACAATCAAACATGGAAATAAATTAAAGGCATGCTTACATTGTTGTGTTTATCACAACCCGATGCCAAAAAATTATTATCCCATCATTGTGCAAACACAACACATAAAATAATAAATAAATATCATTATGTTTTTTGGGATGCTCGTGTAACTAAATAATTAAAAAAAATTGAAAACCATGGCCTCTTTTCAACAGCAGTAGAGAACAGCTTCTCCCTAGTGAAGAACACTCTAATAGGTTTAACAAATTAACTAACTTGAAAAATTTCAGCAGGAATCCAAATAAAATGATCAAATATTTTATTCTAAATCCCTTTCCTAACTTGAATATCTATGTCGAATTCATAAAGAAATTAAATATATCAAACCAGTATTGGTTTTAATTCTTAATTTTTTATAAGGTATCAAATAGATGAATGATTAGTGACAACCACTACCTATGATCCCAAAAGATAACATTGGAATTTATCATGGGAAAAACAATGGATAAAAATCCTTCTTTATTGTGGTGTAATTTTACTAGGTTGAATATATATTTCTAGAATCATTGGTGATGAAATGTGATTTTATCTCTACTCATTTCCAAATAACATACCCTCAAGATAATTTTGAAGCATCGGTCATAAGCTCAAAAGGAACGTCCCAATTATATTGTTGAAATATTGGAAGGGACACAGGCTTCTATTTGAGTTCATTAAAGGATTCCTTACACTTTTCATTAAAGAAAAAAGCTATTTATTTCTAAATAAGTCTTTTCAGAATCAATGTAGTTCAAATAAATTTCATTATAAACCTTCTATAAAACTCATCTTGGCCATGAAAATATCAAATATCCTTCATAAACTTAGGAAAATTAAGTGAAGATATGATTTTAAACATTTAATTGTCAAACATAATTCCATTTTTAGAAACTTTATGACCAATCACAATTCCACTCCCAAATATAAAATGGTATTCCTCAAAGTTTAGAACAAGGTTTTTCTCAATACATACTCGAATAAATTCCGCTAAACTTTTCTAACAACTCTTAAAATATAAACCATACACTATAAAATAATCCATAAACATATCTATTAATTACTTAATAAATTTAGAAAAACTGTTAAGCAATAATATTTGGAAGGTGGTAAGAGCATTCCATATTCAAAATGGAATTCACCGATAAGAAAAGGTACCAAAAGATCATGTGTAAATTTTTTTATCTGAGTCCTCTAGAGCTATGTGAATATTTAAGTAACTATAAAAACCATTTAGGAATAAATAGTGGTATTGAATAGCTAACATTTCAAGGATTTGACCAATAAAAGTCATGGGGAAGTGTAATTTCCTATTCACTTAGTTCAACCACCTATAATCAATACATACCCTCCACTTATTGGGAAAACTAATATGAAGTTACTCTTCAAATTTATTTTTTAGAAATTGTGATTCCTTTTTTTAGAAACAATTTAAACTAGAATTACCCATAGAATATCCAAAATGGGTTAAATAATTCCCACAACGATTAAATTAGTCACTTTTTTAACTAATTATAGATGGGTTGGATTCAATCTCCTCATAAATTATCTAACGGGTTTAGAATAATCCCCTAATAGAATCCTATTCATGAAAAACTATGTAATAATTCCTATAAAATTACCTAAATACAAGTCTATGTCTTTCTAATTCTTCTTAAGGTCCTCTAAAAGTTGATTTTCTTGTTCATTGTATAGCCCAATTTTAATTATAATAGGTACTTTTTTTGTCTTCCAAGAAGAAATATTTGAAATTTTTAGGTAAATATTTTACTCCAAGTTGGAGTGGGATGACCCCTTTGGGAAAAAATGGTTCTATTGGTTCTTTATGTTCATTTTCATCCTCTAACTCATCCCCAAGAATATAATAATTATGAACTCCTAGACTTGAAGTATATGTATTTTTATGTTGTAAAATAGTGGCATCCTAAAAATAAATTTCATATTCAGGTTCCCAAACTTTAGGTTACTTTTTAATGACATTTTGTGTTTAATTTAAGTCAATTTCCGCAGAATCTGAATCAATTTCATCCATTTTAGAATCAATTTCACTCATAAATCATGATTTTTAAATTTAGTGCATGTTTCAAAAGTTTTATAAACATCCCCATTATTTTTAGTGGTACCTTTAACAAAAAAATTATTCTTTACATGTTCAAAAATTAAAAAATATCATAAACTTTTATCAGAAATTGATTCAGTTTCAAATTCATCATTATAGTAGATTTCATAATTTTTAGTTTCAAAAACATATTCAGTAGACATGGTTTAATTTTCTAAAGAATTTAGAAATTCGTTGACTTGGATAAAATCAAGAAGCAATTCATTGGAAAACCATTCAATAGTGTCAAATTGGTGTTCATAATGGTCTTCCATAGGGTGTTTCGTTGATTAAAATATTTTAAAGTTAACTATATTAATTTCAAACTCTAAGAGTCCCTTTATGAACATTAATTATTTCCTCAACAGTTTACAAGAATATTTTTCCTAAATTTAATAATATATGTGAACTAAATATACCATACTCCATGTATAAAACAAAAAAATTGAGAATAAAAGATCTATAACTCTTACCAACACATATTTAATGACTCTATCTAGCTTAGATAAACTCATATTGTCTAGTTGGATGATAATATCATACTGTTTAATCACTTCAACTTTTATAGATGAAAAGATAGAATAAGGTAAAACATTTATAGAGTCTCCTAAATCCAATATTGCATCTTCAAATTGATGATTACCAATGAAACATGGGATAGAGAACATACCTATATCTTTTAATTTAATAGGGAGAGAATGCTGGATTATGAAAAAATATATTTCTCTCCAAGATTACTTTCTCACCTCCCTTGAACATTCATTTGTAGGTGCACATCTCCTTAATAAATTTAGCATAATTAGGGATATATTTTACAATATCTAGAAAACGAATGTTAACCTAGGATTTCCTAAAATTTTCAAGAACATCATTGTATATTACAGTTTCATCATTTTTCATGATAGGGGGATTGCCTAAATGATAAGATAACAGCTCCCTATAAATTTTCAATTCATAATCAATTTTTTTCCCTTGGAATGACCCCATTAGATATCTAAAATCCTATAGGTTCCTTCAAGTTGGATTTATTTCTTCTTATTTGATTTTTCTTATTCTATATTTTAATGGATAGAGGTTTCTTGTTCAGTTTCAACATGTGGTAAAATAGTTTCAACGGGTGGTCTAAAAATTTCAGCAGGTGGTTTGATAGTGATTTTGACACTTATTTATGTGATTTTCCAATGGTTTTAGAAGTAAAACTATCTTTTTCATGTGATTGATTATTATTTTCATCTTGGGGGTTATGAATTTTAGTTACAATTCTAAGAATAATTGCACAAACATTCTCTCTTCCTCTTAGGTTCACTTCGAATTGTGATGGAATATTATCAATACATTGCTTTTTCAAACCACCATTTTTAGTTTCCATCTGACCCATTTTTTTAATGTTTGGGCCAAAAAATTGGATTTCAAGCCTTGATTTTTATTTTAACTGGGATATTGGTCAAACTTTTTGGGTTGTAAGTTCTTTTTGGGTTGTTCATTATTCCTAAATCTATTTTTTTATGGGTTATTTGAGGCTCGGTTGAAATTATTATTTTATTTAAAAGGCTTATATTAAAAGTTATGGTTGATAAACTGAATGTTCGGGCTATCATAGAAAGGATTTATATGAAATATATCATTAGAGGTTTCAAAATTTTCTTATTGTTTTTTACATTGATCATTGAAATGATCATTAGATGAACAAATATTATGGTTAATTTCAATGGAATAGAATGGATCTGGTTGGGTTTATGAAATAGTAGAGTTAATCAACATCTGCTTCATTATACTTGAATGTTCACTCACATAACTCTCTGTTTATCTATTATCAGAATTTAAATTATACACTTTCATATCTATTTAAACATATATCAATCCCCAAGTACCAAACTACAATGAGTTCTAGATCATATTATAAATAAGGTTCCTAGCATCAATGGGAGTCTTATTAACTAATGCTCCTCTTGTAGCAGCATCAATAGTACTTCTATCCATCAAGAATAATCCCTTATAGAAAATCTAGATAAATATCTTGTAAGAAATATGGTGATGAGGGTATCTAGAACACAACTTCTTAAATCTTTCTAAATACTCATAGAGAATCTCCCCTTGGATTTTTCTAATCTTACATATGTCTTTTCTAAGATAGGTAGTACGAGATACTGGGAAACATTTATATATAATGATCTTTGGTTGATGCCAACTCCCGGTTATAGTGGATTTTTGGAAGTAAGACAACTCATTGGGTAGTCCATCAAAATAAAATGGAAAATACCTCGTTTTAATATGATCCTCACTTATTCCTTATGATTTCATGGTGATAAACACCATGTGTAATTCTTGTGAGTGTTTATGACCCGCTCCTAATATACCATGAATTTTGGTAATTGATGAATCTCTCTTGATCTAAACATGAAACCAAGAGTGATTCTAGGATATCCCAAATATTTTTTTTATTCCCAAAATAAGAAGCATCTATCTCTATCAATTTTCACTATTCAACCATATTTTAGTTTGGAATTTGTTTAATTTTTTTGGAATTTTTTCTCATAGTTTCTTTTGGTGAAATTTCAAATCTTTCAAGATTTTCAATTTCTATGACCTGTTGGTTCATTTATTTTTCTACTATTCTATTTATTAGATTATATAAATTTTCTATTTCTAAATGTTTCATGTTTTTGGTAGACATATAATAGATTTTTTTAAGACATTATTTTTACTTTTTTAATTTTTTTCTTTTGATAAGAAAAAAAAATTATTTTAATTTTTTTAAACACCTCGATAGCCTCCACGACAATATTGAAAATTAAATTAGTGGTTTTTGGTGTCTCTTTTAAAAACTGACACAATTTTTTAATTCTAAACACTATAATACAACAGTATCATAGATTTTATCCTAATGAGACTATCCTATAAGAGTATTATGTCATGATATTTTTTTATTTTATAATTTTATAATTTTTATAGTTTTTTAAGTGATAAAATGATGAATTTAAAAGAAATAATTATAATTTTTAAACACATTGGAATTAAAAATGGAAAAAAAACAACAGATAACAAATTGGAATAAGAAACAATGAAATGAAAAAAAATAATGAAACAATTTCCTAACTAGAAATTATTATAAATCAATCATTCTTTATCATTTCTAACAGATTTCACAATTGTATCTCACTTAATGAAATGATTGAAATTTATAACATTAAATATCATTCACTTCATTAAATTTAGTTCAACAACAATGATCTTGGAAGATGAACCTTTTTTAAGGAGCCTATTAATGCTCTCAACAATCATTGAGAAATAGTGACACAAAAAACACTCATTTTACTCACATTCATTGACCGGTGATTGATAAATTTGAATAGTAAGGATCGAAAAAAATACCTAATCATTTTGAAATAAAATACATCATTCATAGATTATCACACTCCAATCAGTAGTTTGACTTTCTCAGAATGGAACAAAAATGATCAACAAAGTAAGAAAATATTAAAACTTCAATCGAAAATCACATTTAAAATTCAATATTATTGAGAGAATTAGTATTACAAAATAAAATAAATAATAACTAATAAAGGCATAATCATGAGTATCCACTTGCTTCATCTACTAGAAATTTATCCAGATATCACTGAACTTTGATCTCCATCTTCATCACCATCGAGAGTAGCAACAGTTCCCTAGAAAATCTTTTAGTTCGGCTCTATTGATCTCCACATCCAATGTCTCTGAAAATATAGTTGTAAATGAATCCCATTATTTTTATTTTCAAAGAGGTTATTTTATTTTTTAGTCAATTTCATAGCCTCCCAACACAACTTCCATTTTGTGATGGTCGCATGAAATAATTAGTTCTCTGACCTTGAGTTACTATCTTCGGCACTTTGATTATGGATTTGGTTGTCTTAGTCAAGTATCATAGGTGCCTTCATCAAGGATCATTACAAGAAATGACCTGGTTTTGCTTCAGACAGTGATAATCTGTAACACCCCAATATTTCATAGTAAGTTATTTTCTTTAATTCAATAGCTTGCGCTACAAGCAACACCGAGTTTTAGCGCACCACGACTTACCAAACTAGTCGTTCAAAAGTAGTTGTGAATAGTATTAACTGAATTTAGAAATTTATATACTACACATAAATTTAGAATCCATATTATGTTTTTTTACATAATATAAGAACAAATTCAATTATTTAGATAAAAGAAGTATTTTTTAAAAATGCAATTTTACTACCTTTTAATGGTGAACCCTTTTAAATCCAATATTTGACACTTTTATATATTAAATTTGACAAAAATAAACTTCTTATTTATAATCGGGACATAAAAATTTAGTCTTGATAAGTTTTTGGTGTTTTTCTGATAACTTTCATATTTGGGTGAATAGTGAAAAATACTAAATTTTAATTGAAAACAACTTTTTTAATCAGAATAATTTATAGTGTTTAATTATAAATTTGAATGGTTTGGAATAATAATTAGATTATATTTTTACCATTTAATCCAATGTTGGTCATTGGAAATAATTTCACTTTGAAATTATACATAAAAACGTGTCAATCTTTTGATAGTTATTGTTTCTTAAAAACACGTTATTTGTTTTGACAATGGGAATTAAGTTTAAAATAATTAATACAACTTCTATTTTTTGAATTTGGTAAAATAGAAATCATTTTTGAATTCATAATATCAAATATAGCTTAGGCTGAATTTTTGGTATTTTTCTGAAAACTTTCAATTATTGATGAATAGTGAAAAAACACTGCGATATAGTTTAAAATCGACTTTTTATTTAAATAATTATTTATTTTAATTTAATTTATTTTAATTAAAAATATATATATAATACCTATATAAGATCAATATAATTCATTGGAGTTATTTTATAATAAAATTAGATGTATAAAACTTTATTGAACTTTTTACCTTCCTTTACCCACCTCCTAGGAGCATTTGGAAATTTACATAAAACTCAATTTTACTACCTATTTGAGTTAAATTTCAAAAATCTGAGATATATGGTTGATATAAGTAAGTAAAATGTGGTTCAATAAGATGAAAATATATTTTGGTGAATAGTAACTTTTTACTTTTATTTACCACAGTTAAAAGTAAATAGGGTAATTAAGGGTAAAAATGATATTATTATTACCCTAACACATGTACTAATTCTATTGGATAAGTTTAATTAAACAAAAAAACAACCTTAGTATTAAAATATGATCCTTTAGGTACACTTGGATTATATTAGGACATTTATTATTACTTAATTCAAAGAAGAGTTAAAAGTGTTAAATTCAATGTTTAATAACTAAAAAAAATTTAATATAGGGTTAAATAGAAGATAAATTCAACTATAAATATTCATTATAAAGATAAAAATATTTCCTACATAATGGTAGTTTATTTATATTTTTTAGACATTAAATAATTAAATTTATTTATGAAACAATGATGATGTAGTAATTACCTAATTAATGAAATATTAAAAAAATTGATATTATAAATATCTAAATAAATGTAATTTGAGACTTTTTATGAATTACACTAATTTTATAGGTTAATATGACATATTAGGGTTGGTTATATGAATTTTATTCTATGTAATAATGTTTTTATGAACATAGAAAAAACAAAATACCAAATAGTTTCAAAATTGACATAAAATAGCTTTTAAAAAAATATTATATTATTAATTGACATTTTATTCCTAAAAATATAATGTTCAGACAAAGGTATTAAATAATATTATATGTTATTAATTAACCACTTGAGGATCGTTTGGAAGTTTATATAAAGTTTATTAACCATATAATATAAAAATACAATGAGACATGGTAAATGTCAAACTATTTAACTAAGAGTTAAATCTAAAAGATAAAGTTAATATATTGACCCAAACCTGTCTAAAACCTATTGGTTGAGTGGTTTTTGACCCATCCTCAAATTAGACTTTAAATAATTTATTCTAGAGCCATTATAAACCAAAAATAATTATATTATAAAATAATATATCTAGCTTTTCTTATGGTGCCCCTCACCCCTCTTATAAAGGGGAACTCCCCCTTCTCTCTAATTAACACCATCAAAGCCATTTTCCTTGGCCAAAACCTGCCCAAATACCCTCTCAACTATCCTACCTTCATCCTAGAGGACTTACATTAGTAATAAAGACAACATAAGGAGGCCTTTTGATCAAATCAAACGGAAGAACCCGAAAAAGAGGTAAATATTTCGTCACCTCTTTCAAGTTCCTTTATTCTTCCACTTCATCTTTCATTGTTGTTTACATTCTAAAATAATAACTCCAGAATATTATATATAATACGAGGTTATTATAAATACATTAAAAACATATTCATTAATCTATCCATCCTTTGAATGACATGTCACCATAGTTGTGTACGTACGGCTTACCGTCTCCACGTCATGGTGTAATTGTTATTCAATACATTATTAATTGGATGGTTATAATAATGATGTCTAATTTATGTAAATAATAAATATAACATGATAATTATTCCTTTTATATGATATACCATCCAATTAAATATTATTCTAATATCAAAAGAATGATATTGTCACTCATGAATATGTGTGGATTACCGTCTCCACGAACGCGATGAGATTCATTCCCCATCGTATTCATTCAAGAATATTTTTCATTTGATGATTAATAATACTGTTTAAAGACTTAATATCATTCGTAATATGAATAAGATACATCCAATCCATAAAAAACATTAATTACGTAACAAATTATATAAAGGAAAATGAATCAGTTAACACTAGAAACGACGATAATACTAAGATATTATTAATAAAGAAATGTTAAAAGATCATCTATGATATAATATTAATGTATATGATTCTTGTATAATTTAAGAACAATTATTTCACCATAATACAGGATGTTAACCTACCCTAGACCAAGGAAATGTACCAGGTAAGGGTTAATTTCCTAATCTCTTAATTATCTTAGATTTTTTATATGTAATTATCTACTGGGACCTCTTTATCATCCACATCCATGTTTCTTAAAAATGTATATCAAAACATTCTTACTATTTTATAGACTATGGATTAAAGTCATTTATACCCTTTTTTGACTTTTATAAGATGTTTATAAAGGAATATTTTCGTTGTTTTCCAAATAAGGTACTTTATGACCTTTTCGACAAAATTAAGGTAAGAATGTTTTTTTAACTTATATGGCAGGTGTGGCTATTATCTTCCATTATAACATCGTCAAAGCTTCCCTTACAAGATTATAAGAATATTTTCAAATATAAATGTTTTTTTCTATAATTATGTGACTTTTAAATGATTTCAAAATAGAAATATATGTTTCTCTAAAAGGTTTTGATTTCATCTATGTTAACATCCTTTGATGGGTTTTAAGTTTGTTTGAAGTTGATTTATTATGATACAAAACTTCCATATTGTATTGAAGGTTTTGGGATATGATTGACTATGGATGTTTTATTTCATACAATTTATGGTTTATGGATAAAGTATTGACATTTCATATGCCAGTTTTAATACGAATGTTTATGTTATTTTTAAACCTTTTCATATGAGGAATGAATTAGATTTAGTAAGTGACGGGTGGAGACCACTATAGCTCCTCGATGCATCGGTAGGTCTCATGAGACAAACTAGTGTCTTGGAATAAGGCCTTGACAAAATCTTATTTGTAGTCTTGGAAAGAGGCCTTGACTATGTGGTTATGAAATTATGGTATTATGCATTCCAACATTATGAAAGTGGCTATTGATATTGAATGTGATTATTAAACTAGTAGAATATCCATGTGAGTAATTAAATGGAATTATTTTGATTTATATTTTCCATATTATGATAAAGTTTATATTTAAAAGGATTTTGTTTTGTTTTTATACATTGCCTTAAATGTTTATGATTATTTATGAATGTTTCCACTATATTGTTATCCTTACTAAGCATTTGAGCTCACCCCTTCATTTGTTTTATTTTTTCCAGGATGCGAAGAAGTATATTATGAGTGACTTGTAGGGATAGTCTACAGGGTCTTAGTGTTGTCCATGGAAACAATTTTGTTTCTGTTTTCCATTATATGATGTAATAAAAACCTTATTAATGTATCTAGTACTTCCAAGGATACTAAACTAATTTGTCTTTCGAGACTTGATCTTTTGTGATCATGCCAATGTTATGTAATAATGCACCGACTTTGGGTAACTGGGGCCAAGGTGTTACATAATCATCAGTTGACTGGGGTTGGGCTTCAGCCACAGATTCCAGTTTTAGTCTATAGCGGTGATGGCCATGGGCTGAGTTTCAAGCTTCTTTGAAAATATTCTAACGATAATGGTTGTAACGACCCGAAATTTTGAATAAATATTGTTTCCTAATTTTGTGTGTTATTTTATTTTATTTTTTATACTCAACAAAAATATTTCATTTGATAACATGAGTATAATTAAAATGATACCGTTGGGCTTTGACTGTTATATGACCATTGGTCAATATGACCATTGGTCAATATGACCACTGGAAACTAAACATTTTGATTATTTCCTCTAAATACAAGTAATCTTGGTTAATTATTATAGAAAGAAGATTAGATGGCCTCACCCAGTAGTCTTGGACCGATCGAAGCCCATCTAATAGAACTTGGGAAGGAGGTAGCACCACTGGGCTTTGCTCTGGAGAAAACCCAAGCTGAACTTCATCGTGTGAAGCTATAACGGAATCGCCTTTACGAGAAGTTCAAACTAATAGAAATTACTACTCGTGCGATGTTAGCCGAGCCTCCCTCAGATTCTCTCACCTTAGCACACCTTACACTTAGGTCCTATGCTGGTGTGATAAGGGGATATGTAAGGAGACCGTAACTGCCTTGTGTAATCCTTTGCTTTAAATAAAAATTGGGATTTCTTCTTATGGTGAAGTTTATGAATTTTCAAATGACCGGATAAATATAGTATGCATATTTTTGATGAATTTTAGAAAAAGGATATTTTAAAAATGGTTGTGTAAACCTTAAATAATTAAAAATGTGTAATGATTTTCGAAAAATGGTCTTCTACAATTATGTTCAGTACGAAATTTAGAGTCTAATAAGATCAACTTAATTTTTGATGAATAGTAAATTATGAATAGTGATTTTATGATTAGGATTATTAATGTGTCCAAATGTATTAGTAATCTCACTTAAAGAAAGTATTTATATAATCTAGGCACCTTGATTAAGTAATGTGATTCAATAAAATGGTTAAATAACGGTTTCATAAAATATTATTCAAGTATTAGTTTTTTTTGGGTGAATAGTGTTTTTTAATTAAAAATTTAATTAAAAATATTTAGAAAGTTATTTTTATAAAACGGATTTCATTTTTTAACTCAGAGCACCGATATTATGCTATGGTAATTTTTGGGGTTTTTTCTGAAAAAATGAATTTTTGATGAATAGTGTTTTTATTTAAAAATTAAATTAAAAATATTTACAAAATTATTTTTATAAAATGCAGTTCATATTTGTAATCAGAGCATTGATATTTGGTTAAGGTGAAATTTTGGGATTATTCTGAGAAAGTTGAATTTTCGATGAATAGTGAAAATACAGTTTTTAAGTTACGGGTGTCTAATGACATCATTAAATGATGTATTAAGTATGTAATCAATATGGTAGACTTATGAATAGTAATATAAGGTATGAGGTGTCCCAAGTGGCCAATACCATGGGAAAATACCCTGGGAAAGCCCATGGTTTTGCCAAAACCACTAATGAGGTGTCCCTTGGCCATTAATGCCTTGTCCCCTCACTTTCCCTATAAATACCAAGACATCCTCTCATCCATTCGACTCCCCACTCTCCTCCAACAAAGTTCTGGTCTCATTACCTCCCAAGGAGTCCTCCCATGGTTCCCCCAAGCCCTCAAGGTCCCAACCTTTGAGTTTTAAGAGTTATGTTTTAAGGTAAGGGATCCGACCTCTCTCTTTCTTTTCAAGAAATCTCTTTTATGCCATTTCTTTTATGCTCCATGTTCTTATGTTAAAGGATGTTCTTTTATACTCCTATTACTTACCTTTTCATGTTCATATAATTAGAGATCCCCTCTTACTCTCATTATTTCATTTTATGAAGTTTTAAGTGGCGTCATTAGGCTGCCGAAATTTTTGTAACGGATTCTTTCTCCCTTCTCATTTTTTTTAAGATCTATTTTCCATGTAAAGTTTTGCAAGTTCCTTTTTATTAAGTTGGGGTATTATCTCTATATCTATCATACTGGAATATTATGTTCATATGATGAGATACCCCATTTGATCTCTTCAATTCAGTATTTTTAAGTTTTAAGTGGCACCGTTAGGCTGCCGAATTTTTAGGGGATTCTTTCACCCTTCTCATTCTTTTCAAAGTTCTACTTTCATGCGAAGTCTTTCAAGTTCCTTTTTAATTATGTTGGGGAATTATCTCTATATCTATCATACTTAACTCTTATGTTCACATGATGAGAGACCCTATTTGATCTTTTCAAATCATTTTTGTTGAAGTTTAAGTAACGTCGTTAGGCTGCCGAACTTTCATAAGAGAAATCTAATTTTTGTCTTCCTTCCATGTTTTTCATTTCAAATGGTATGTCATTGAAATTTAATTACCATGATCATTTATCCTTCTTACTCTGTTCATCTACTGTTTTATGGGTCATTTATGAATGTTTGACCCATTTTCCCTCTCTTTTTAATGTCTTCTAAAACCTCGTAACATAGCCGTTATGCTGTAGAATTTCCGTCTCAAAATGTCTCTCTCTTTTTCTAAAGTTCTTTTATATTATTAAGTGAATACTCAAAGATCTTTCTTCTAAAGGGGTATTCACATATATACCAAAATTTTCTATTTTAAATTCTTGGATTTACATACATGAGACCCACCTTCCTTTTCTGTGGGTTTTAAAGTGACGTAAAGATCATGTCTTTAAAGCAGTTTTTAAAACGTTGTGATTATGAAATGAACCCCATTTATTTTATGCTATATGGGTTATTTATGAAATTTTTTATGATGATATATGTGGCTCACATGATAATAAATGAAAATTTAAGGTTGCGCCCTAATAGAGCTCCAATGCATTGGGTAATGATGTAACCACTAGAGATTACAATTTTCACGATACCTTGGTGAATAACCGTTGTAATTTTCAAATGACACCTTGGGGATGGACCTTGGTGATATGTTCATGATTTTCTATGTTAAATGATGTAGCCACATCTTCAAGTTATGAAAATGTTATTTTTATTATGATATGCCTCATGATTTCATTCTCATGCCTTAAAGTTCTTTTCATGACCTTATTGAAGTATCTCAAGTTCACATGTAAAATGTTTCTCTTGTTTCCCTTACTGCGGTTTTTGCTCACCCTTTCTTTTGATGTATGTCCCCAGGTTATGTGATATAGTAATGAACCTAGGATGAACATGAGGAAAATCCATTCAAGTGTTTTAGAATAATGTTTTATGTTTTCATGTTTAAAGTTCCTGCTTTCCAAGACACTAAACCTTAAAGATCTTCGGTTTTGTAAAATGTAATGAAAGTTTATGTGGTAAAAAGGGCGGGATGCTATAGTTGGTATCAAAGGATGGTTTAGTTATTTGTGGAAATTAGGATATAAAACTCTAGGAAGAACCCTATAGAAAAGTTAAATAAATAAGAAATCTTCCTGGTATTTTGGTGAGTATTGAGTAAGGGGTTGCCAAGCAAATACATCCCTGTCTGGATACGAGCAGGTAGAGGTGGCTCTGGCACAGATGTACATAGGGGTAAAACCCGAAAACACCGCTTTGAGCTAGACTTGAACGGGAACTGGTACACGACAACGGGCCTTGCTGCACTCTTGGTTACGACACTCCTGGGGGATATGCTTTGGTAAATTCATAAGCTTAGTATGAACCATTGTTAAAGGAACAAAGATAAAATAAAATAAAGATTCACATAAGAATATATGATCATGGATAACCTAGATGGGAACCTAGGGGATCACAAGTTAGGGTATACTTTTCTTCTACAAGTTATCCTTATATGATTTCAGTTCCTTTTCATGATTATTGGCTAAGTACTTAAGCCCCTAATTATGCTTTCTCTTCTTAGTTAATGGTGGGAAATGGAAGAACATGTCCAAACAACCAATGTGATAGGAAATGCAATGATTGACGTATTAATATGACAGGGATGATTAGGGGATTAAAATATGATTATTATTTTGGAAGATGTTCACTATTTTGAGGACCCTATATGATCGAGGTAAATAGATTACTACGGTATTTTCATTGAAGAGTAAGGTTGACTTATATTTTGAAGAATCGATGAATTTAAGGTGAAATTATAGTAATTTAGGTTACTTATGGGAATGATTAACCAATCTTGGGTAAAATATGTTTAGGTTAGATACTTTTGTTATAAGATGTTAAGAGTGGTTGATGTTGTTTAGAGATGAACAATGAAGTTTATTTTGGAAGACTATGTTATCAAATCCTTCTTGTATTTGGGTTTCAATCTTAGTTTGGTTTATTTTGAGGAATTTCAAGGACCGTTATTTATGGAATGGACTATGATGAACTTTGGGTAGTACCATGGAACTTTGAAGATTAAAAAGTAGATTCCATTCCTATGGGATTATTTCTTTTTGAAGAGTTGTTTTACCTTACCCTTTCTGTTTTTGAGATAATGTTTAATGATAGAAGAAATAGATAGTTAATCTTTTTTGGATTATGAAGATGATTCTTGTGTTTTGATGAGACCAAGTAGTTTTGAATGCTCATAGTTTGGAGAAAAGATTAGTTTTGGGTAGAAACTTATTAAAGGATGAAACTCTACACGAAGATAGGTATATTTTCTTATGTTTTTGTTTTATGTTGTAAATGAATTCCTAAAAATTATGAAAAGGAATGTAAAACAAAAACGTTGTTGGTTTACGTTTCCTACTTGGTAATCAATGACCATTTACACACATCATAAGTTTGGGATTTTCTTATGGTTAACGTTCTCATAATCATGTTCTCTATCACTCTCCCCCAGAAATTGACCCTTTGTTTTTCTTCCATGTCCATGTTTTCCTCCATGGAATCCTAGTATGGGTTAACTCGGGTGACCTTTGTACTTCCCTTTCTTTCTTTTAAAGTAATAGTTTTTCTGACTCCTTTTCCGATGTGGGACTTTCAATGAAATTTCAAAACCCGATTTAAAAAAAAAATTGCGAGGACGCAATTTCTTAAGGGGGGAAGATTGTAACGACCCGAAATTTTGAATAAATATTGTTTCCTAATTTTGTGTGTTATTTTATTTTATTTTTTATACTCAACAAAAATGTTTCATTTGATAACATGAGTATAATTAAAATGAGACCGTTGGGCTGTGATTGTTATATGAACATTGGTCAATATGACCACTGGAAACTAAACGTTTTGATTATTGCCTCTAAATACAAGTAATCTTGGTTAATTATTATAGAAAGAAGATTCGATGTCCTCACCCAGTAGTCTTGGACCGATCGAAGCCCATCTAACAGAACATGGGAAGGAGGTAGCACCACTGGGCTTTGCTCTGGACCAAACCCAAGCCGAACTTCATCGTGTCAAGCTAGAACGGAATCGCCTTTGCGAGAAGTTCAAACTAATAGAAATTACTACTCGTGCGATGTTAGCCGAGCCTCCCTCATATTCTCTCACCTTAGCACACCTTACACTTAGGTCCTATGCTGGTGTGATAAGGGGATATGTAAGGAGACCGTAACTGCCTTGTGTAATCCTTTGTTTTAAATAAAAATTGGGATTTCTTCTTATGATCAAGTTTATGAATTTTCAAATGACCAGATAAATATAGTATGCATATTTTTGATGAATTTTAGAAAAAGGATATTTTAAAAATGGTTGTGTAAACCTTAAATAATTAAAAATGTGTAATGATTTTGGAAAAATGGTCTTCTACAATTATGTTCAGTACGAAATGTAGAGTCTAATAAGATCAACATAATTTTTGATGAATAGTAAATTATGAATAGTGATTTTATGATTAGGATTAGTAATGTGTCCAAATGGATTAGTAATCTCACTTAAAGAAAGTATTAATATAATCTAGGCACCTTGATTAAGTAATGTGATTCAATAAAATGGTTAAATAATGGTTTCATAAATTATTATTCAAGTATTAGTTTTTTTCGGGTGAATAGTGTTTTTTAATTAAAAATTTAATTAAAAATATTTATAAAATTATTTTTATAAAACAGATTTCATTTTTGAACTCAGAGCACCGATATTATGCAATGGTAATTTTTGGGGTTTTTTCTGAAAAAATGAATTTTCGGTGAATAGTGTTTTTATTTAAAAATTAAATTAAAAATATTTAGAAAATTATTTTTATAAAATGGATTTCATATTTGTAATCAGAGCGTTGATATTTGGTTAAGGTGAAATTTTGGGATTATTCTGAGAAAGTTGAATTTTCGATGAATAGTGAAAATACAGTTTTTAAGTTACGGGTGTCTAATGACATCATTAAATGATGTATTAAGTATGTAATCAATATGGTCGACTTATGAATAGTAAGATAAGGTATGAGGTGTCCCAAGTGGCCAATACCATGGGAAAATACCATGGGCAAGCCCATGGTTTTTCCAAAACCACTAATAAGGTGTCCCTTGGCCATTAATGCCTTGTCCCCTCACTTTCCCTATAAATACCAAGCCATCCTCTCATACATTCGACTCCCCACTCTCCTCCAACGAATTTCTGGTCTCATTACCTCCCAAGGAGTCCTCCAATGGTGCCCCCAAGCCCTCAAGGTCCCAACCTTTCAGTTTTAAGAGTTATGTTTTAAGGTAAGGGATCTGACCTCTCTCTTTCTTTTCAAGAAATCTCTTTTATGCCATTTCTTTTATGCTCCATGTTCTTATGTTAAAGGATGTTATTTTATACTCCTCTTACTGCTCTTTTTATGTTCATATAATGAGAGATCCCCTCTTACTCTCATTATTTCGTTTTATGAAGTTTTAAGTGGCGCCGTTAGGCTGCCGAAATTTTTGTAACGGATTCTTTCTACCTTCTCATTTTTTTTAAGATCTATTTTCCATGTAAAGTTTTGCAAGTTCCTTTTTATTATGTTGGGGTATGATCTCTATATATATCATACTGGACTATTTTGTTCATATGATGAGAGACCCCATTTGATCTCTTCAATTCATTATTTTGAAGTTTTAAGTGGCACCGTTAGGCTGCCGAATTTTTAGGGGATTCTTTCACCCTTCTCATTCTTTTCAAAGTTCTACTTTCATGTCAAGTCTTTCAAGTTACTTTTTAATTATGTTGGGGAATTATCACTATATCTATCATACTTAACTCTTATGTTCACATGATTATAGACCCTATTTGATCTTTTCAAATCATTTTTGTTGAAGTTTAAGTAACGTCGTTAGGCTGTCGAACTTTCATAAGAGAAATCTAATTTTTGTCTTCCTTCCATGTTTTTCATTTCAAATGGTATGTCCTTGAAATTTCATTACCATGATCATGTATCCTTCTTACTCTATCCATCTACTATTTTATGGGTCATTTATGAATGTTTGAACCATTTTCCCTCTCTTTTTAATGTCTTCTAAAACCTCGTAACGTAGCCATTATGCTGCAGAATTTCCGTCTCAAAATGTCTCTCTCTTTTTCTAAAGTTCTTTTATATTATTAAGTGAATACTCAAAGATCTTTCTTATAAAGGGGTATTCACATATATACCAAAATGTTCTATTTTAAATTCTGGGATTTACATACATGAGACCCACCTTCCTTTTCTGTGGGTTTTAAAGTGACGTAAAGATCATGTCTTTAAAGCAGTTTTTAAAACGTTGTGATTATGAAATGAAACCCATTTATTTTATTCTATATGGGTTATTTATGAAATTTTTGATGATGATATATGTGTCTCACATGATAATAAAGTCAAATTTAAGGGTGCGCCCTGATAGCGCTCCAATGCATTGGGTAATGATGTAACCACTAGAGATTACAATTTTCACGATACCTTGGTGAATAACCTTGGTAATTTTCAAATGACACCTTGGGGATGGACCTTGGTGATATGTTCATGATTGTATATGTTAAATGATGTAGCCACATCTTCAAGTTATGAAAATGTTATTTTTATGATGATATGCCTCATGATTTCATTCTCATGCCTTAAAGTTCTTTTCATGACCTTATTGAAGTATCTCAAGTTCACATGTAAAATGTTTCTCTTGTTTCCCTTAATGCGGTTTTTGCTCACCCTTTCTTTTGATGTATGTCCCCAGGTTATGTGATGTAGTAATGAACCTAGGATTAACATGAGGAGAAGCCATTCAAGTTTTTTAGAAGAATGTTTTATGTTTTCATGTTTAAAGTTCCTAGTTTCCAAGACACTAAACCTTAAAGATCCTCGGTTTTGTAAAATGTAATGAAAGTTTATGTGGTAAAAAGGGTGGGATGCTATAATGGTGGATCTTTATTCAGGTTTATCACCCATCAATGAGATTTTAAGTCTTGGGACTGGTTTTACTCTTTCAGGATTGAAGGTGTGTTCCCATTGTTTTAGTCCAAATCACACAAGAGAATTTACCAATGTGAATTATGGTAGCTTATAAGATATCCTATTATGAAAATGAGATTTATCTTATGCATAATTCTTAACCATTTCTCAATCCACCCAGTTATCTCATGTGAACAATTATCTTATCCTCCAAACAAAACCAATTTTATTTAAAATCAAATTGATTCTCTAATATGGTATTTTATTATATGCATCCATTCTTCAAATTATCTTACATGTATACACTGATTCAAATAAAATTATATCTTACACCATAAATAAATTAAAAATAAATATTCAAAGAATAAAAATAAAATTATGATAAATCTAAAATTATGATACCATAGTAAATTAAAAATTTAGAAAGCAAAGAAAATTGAAAAATAAATTAAAATAATCAATAAAATAAACAAAACCATAAAAAGTAATCGATTAAATTTTTTAAATACCCAGAATAAATCAAAACATATATAACTTATAAAAAAATAAAAATAAATTATTAAAATATACAAAGAATTAATAAATGATACACCAAAATATAATAATAATAAACACACATTAATAACAAAAATTTAAAGACTTGTTATTTAAACATCAAAATAAACAAAAAAATTAATTAACCAAATTATAATATTATATATCATTTTCAATGATTATTTAGTAAAATTATAATTTCAATAATAATATTTCAAATAATTAAAATTACACCATTATAAGAATATTTCAACATAAAAACATATTAATTCAACGTAATTGATGTGGAAAAAATGTATCAAATGAGACCACATAACTTCCCAATGTCAAATGTCCTGTGCTCTCTTCCTTTCCGTACATACCACATTGAATGATCAATTATCTCTGATGTGGGTCTGGATACATCACTACCTATCCTAACCTCCAATAGGTTCTAGCATCTAGTAGTTGTATCAGTCATCATAACATCACTAGCTCGTCACATATTCCGGGAAATGTGGTATAATTAATAATGTGAAGGACATCAAGTTTAGGCCCTCCTCTCACCATGAATAACTCCTAACACATATCACATCTTCAACATCATTGGGTAATCTCCAACACCAACCAATATCATCATTATGTAATCTTCAACACCAACCCCTATCATCACTGGGTAATCTCCAACAACACACAGGTATCATTAATGTTATTGAAGTGAGAGTATAGACGAGGGGGTATCTAACCATCTAAATCACCAATATCCTAGATATTGGGGATTTCACCTAGAACTCAAAACATTTGGGAATTGGTAAGTTTATCCAACTCAAGTGAGCATGTATAAAAATAACTTGAAAATACAAGATAGGAAGATATCACACATTACCCAAACTATGTGGTAACATCAACTACACCAGAGTACTCCAAAAAACACCACTACACAACAAAATGTTTTCTACAACCACTTCCACCACTAAATTCATCACATCACACTACCACCACACAACCACAAAATTTTTATTTACAATTACAGGTTTCACCAATTTCAAAATTAATTATTTTACACTTACATTAATTTACTTATCTATATCATTTACATTAACACATCTCATTCATTTAGCATTCATTTAATTTAATCCAATTACAACACATCAATTTCATCCTACTCTCATATTCATATTTATCCCAGTCTTATTCATTTACAAACCCATTTCATTTTAGATTCAGCATTTCAAATTTATACCACCATTAATTGGAAAACTAACACAACCACACCACATAAATACTCACACATCTCACATCCACCACTGTCACAACACATGTTAAGCCAAGCCATCACACCAGAAACCAACCATCTCACCGCAATAACCACACATCACAAAAAACCCCCACACCATCCCACACCCCATCCCACACCAACCAATGATTGCATTGATTCCAGACACATCTAAAACCGAATTCGGTTACCACTATCACCATACAACAACCCACATCACAAAAGGAAACACAATAAGCACATCCACACATAACAACACATTCCAGCTTCCATAGTATAAAATAATTCTGTATTTAATAAGGGATTCAATTTCTTTAATTTATTACTTATCATGGTTATTCTCACACAAATTATAGATTTTCATAGGAACCAAATTAATTATCCATATATAAATTCTTATACTTTTATTCTAGGTGAGATCAAACAATTATAACAATGGGGTATCATCAATTATATCAATTACAACACAAGTAAGGCTCCAAAATTCTAGGATTTTTAGCAATGGAAACAAGAATGTATAATCTCATCAATGATATCATCAAAAGTAGTAAAACAAGTTATTTATCTGAATTCCCATAAACTTTTTATTTATCTAACTAATTATATTCTAAATTCAACCCATACTATCCAACCAAAGTATGAAAAAATCATGTAAGCCCCACACATGAACGTAAATAAGGAGAAAACGATGATCTTTAACCTCAAAGAAGCTTTCTGAATCACCATGCACAATAGTGTGAAGGATTAACAAATAGAAGACCACAACCAGACAAGAAAACCTTGAATTATCATGAATCACATAAATTTTCACCAAAATCATAGCCTCGAACACTCCCTGAACCAACACAAAATCACCACTAAGAATTACCAAAGAGGAACTAGAGAAATCGATGGAGAAAATGGGATTTTCTCATCGTGGATGGCCAAAGATCAACCTATAGTATCCAAGGATCAAATCAGGAGGAAAGGGAAAAAATATCCTCCAAAATCACCTAGGTTTTTTCCATGGTTCAAGGGAAATGAGAGGCAAATAAAATAACATAGGAGAGCCCTAAAATTTATAATCAGGCTAGACCTTGGTACATTCACAACGTGAAACCTAGATTCACATTATGAGTTTTTGGGAGGCACTTCAATTTGAGAAAGGAAATAAATTTAGGTTTTGAATCCCTCAAATTAAAAATTTGATGAACATTTATAAATTTCCATGGCACCTCTATCTCTAATTAATTCATGTCATGAATTAATATTTCACTACATGAGTCAATTAAGTACAGAACTCCCATATAAAACTTAAATCTATGAACTGATAGTCTCTAAGTCACAAAAAACATCTAAAATTTTGAATATATATTCACATCATGAATAACCTATTATAGTATAATTGTAGCTCCAAACTATGTTGAACCCTTCTCGAACCTCCTCTAAACACCCCTAACTCATAAATCAATATTTTAATTGGATGAGAAGGAATGTTTCATTAAATTATATTCTTATAAAATGATTATTGTTCTTGACAATTAAAACCAAATTTGAAAAGGAAATGAAGGTTATTAAGAACTATCCCATGAGATACCTCTTATGGATTTTGTTACACCCCAAACACTAAAACTAGAAAAACATGTAGAGACAAGAAAAAACATCTGAAAAACACACCATAAAACCACATCACCATCTAAACAGACATAAAATCACATAATTGAACACCAGTTATAAGCCTCCCCTCTTCCACATAACCAATCACACATCCATTTCAACCTCTCAAATCCTAATCCATAAACCACCTCAAATTACAATAAACACTTCCCCAAGCATTAAAAATAATGAATCCTACCCTCTGTGTTAATATATTATCTACTATGGATGGAATTGACTCACCCGCATGGTTTTAAAACAATCCATTGATATAAATATTCTTGATGAAGAAGGGTTTTTCCACTCATTATATACTTTAATCTATGAAACACACCACCAGTTAGTGAAAAAGTCACATATCATAAATCAGTAAGATTGAAACATCACATCATAAAAAAAAGGCAAAATCCACAACAATTTTGGGTACTGGGCACACATTTGTGTCTCACACTCCCATATACTATCCTATAATCCATAATGCCTCCACAACACATGAACCAATGGGATGTTCCATTCATATATCACTTTTTCTTAATTATCATTGATCTCTAATAGTTGCTCCATGAATGTCCCATCATCCTCGATATCTAACTCTCTCGATCAATGATGTGGGAGTCATTGCGCAGATACTGATGAATTTGGGTTACGTGGAATATGTTGTAGATATTTTTCATATATGGTGGAACCACTAATAAATTATCCACCTTTCAAACACACCCTTACACATCAAATGGCCCAAAAAATGGGGTGAAAACTTACTCTCTCTGTCAAACCTCTATTTCCCTCGGTAAGGGGAGAATCTGATGAACAGATGGTTTCCAACTTCAATGTTTATGGGTCTCCACCTATGATCAAAATTGTACTTATAATGATCTTATAACACCCTCGCTCACTCTGGAAACATCTGGATATTCTTAGTTATGGTTTTCACTACATTAGGGATAAGCACCGCTGACTCCTTATTCTCTATCCAGTATAATAGAGAATGGCATGGTCATTCAAACAATGCCTCAAATAGAGTCATGCCAATGGATGAGTGATAGTCTTTGTTGTAGATAAACTCACCAAAATGTGGATTCATTACCCATGACCATCCAAAATCAAATATTTAAACTCACAACATATCCTCCAATGTTAGAATGGTCTTCTTTATCTTCCCATCTGTTTGAGGATGAAAAGAAGTACTAAAATATAAATGAGATTTGGACATGCTTTAATATCCTATATAAACAAGAGGTAAAATAATGATCTTGATCAGAGATGATAGTCTACAGTACCCCATGAATCATAATCACATCATCAAAAAACTACCATTCCAAAACATTCATGACAGTCGATTCCCATATTACTAGAAAATGAGCTGATTTCTTTATTTTTTCCATAATCGCCAAAATTGATTCACATCCTCCCTGAGACCAGGTAAATCTAGTGATGAAATCCATAAAAATTTCATCCCAATTCCACTCAAGGAAATATTAGGGCTACAGCATCCCTCTAGAAACTCATTTCTTGGGATTCACCTACTAATAAACCAAACACCATACCACTAACTCTGCCACTGACCACATTATCTGTGGCCATCAAAACTATTTCCTCAATCAATAATACATATTAGTCACACTAGGATGTACCACTAAGATTTATTTATGAAACTCATGGACAACTCCCTTGTTCATAGCCAGCATAACAAAAAACCTCCCATAGAACAATATCTGATTTCAACCATCCTCTAACCATCCCTCTAGAGCATCACCATGGCCAACATGATCATGATTCACCTAAACCTATGAGTCTCCTCACTAAGACTCCTAAAAATATTGCATCAAGGATGCTTACATGGTTATCTAATAAATAAAATATTGGTCAATACATTCCCTCATATCATGATTTATCATTTCATGATCCTCCATCCCTTTCCAAACATCCCCTATCTTCTGAACCACGTCTCCTTAGGACTTTCTACTTTGTAGATCAGCAACCACATTCCCCTTTCTTGGGGCGTAGTAGATTAAAAAATCATAATCACTGAGAAACTCCAATTACCTCTATTGGAATATATTATGGTCCCATAGAGAGGAAACATATTTGAGGTTCATGTTCTCCAAGAAAATCACAAAGAACTCGTTGATGAGGTAATGTCATCACAGATTCATTTCAAACACAATTGCTACCAATATTAAATCACTAGTGGCATAGTTATTCTCATGGGGAAATAACTACCTAGACCCATAATAGATCACTAACCTATGTTTCATCAACAAAAATATCAAACCCATATGGGACACATCACATAATACCTCAAAAAACACACTCTTCTCAAGGAACCAAAGAATTGGGGAACTGATGAACTTATATTTTAGGTAACTGAACATTTCCTAGCACTGATCAGTCTATAATGAAACCTGGTCCTTCTTGGTAAAATCTATCAATGAAACTATAACCAGAGATAAATCTAAAAAAAATAGTAATATCCCCCAATACTAAGGAAACTACAAACTTTTTCCATGTTCTTAGTTTTTACCCATGAAACAATGGCCTCAAAATTTGATGGTTCTATGTCCACACCCTAATATGATACCACGTGCATAAGGAAATTCACCTCTATAATCCAAAACATGCACTTGGATAGTTTTTTACAAAGATGATTGTGTTATAGATCCTAAAATTCATCTCTAAAATGATCAACATTATCTTTTTATAACTTTGAGTATATCAATATTTCATCGATGAAAATCATAAAAAAAATTATTCCATGAACTCGTAGAATATGAAATTCAAGAGCCTTATGAGCATAGTCTGTGTGTTTGTGACACCTAATGGAATGACCATGAACATGAAGTTACCAAACCTACACCTAAAGCATATTTTCTTGATATTCTCTTATTTCACACTTATCTGGTTATATCTATAATGTAATTCAATCTTATAGAACCAATTATATCCCTTCTGTTGTTTGAATAAATCATTAACCCTTGGAAGATGGTTATTTTTCTTGACTGTTGTCACGACCCGACCCAACGGGGCTCGAGACGCGACTCCCCAAGCCCGCCTCCAATAGGCCAGGGGCTGGCGACCAGCGCCGAGTAGGCTATCACACACATGGGAGGCATTAGCCTAAGGTACCTGTACACACGCACCCACAAACACCTCCATGTAGCAGTGCAGAGATAAAGAAACTGGAAAGTAAATGCATGCATACACTATCCCACAACCAGAGAGCAACAGCAAAAGTACAATGGCAAAACAGGGCCCACCAAAAGAAAACTACAAATCACGACCAACCTACTCTGAAGAAGGGGGAACTTTGCCACAAACACCCACCGGGAAGCTCCCTCGGCACAGCTCCGGTAAACACCCCGGTCAACTCGCTCACTAAGCTCCGCCTGCTCTGGGTCCTTTTGGGACTCCGTCAAAAGGTCTGTGGTCTGCACAAGACACAAACATGTGCAGGCAAAGCCCGTGCAGGGGTGACTATAAACATACTCAGTAGGCACCCCAAAAACCCAAAACCCAAGGGAGCAACTAAAAGGCAACAGTCTGCTCAACCCAGCCGGAGGGAACCCAGACGAGAGAGAAACTCCATCTCGTGACCATCCTCGGCTAAACAAAACTAGTCATCTCAGCTCAGCTCAGGTGTATGCCCATACATACACCTTGAACAATCCAGATATACTCAGCTCACGCCACAAAGCCACAAGAGGAACTGACCTCATCACCAACAATTGTCCACAACCAGGAGAATACACCGCACGAACACTGTCATACCAGGTGACACTCATCCGAGAGATACACTCCATCGGGTCCCAAACAAACGTCTCAGACGCTCACCCGAGAGACCACGCTCGTCGGATAACATTACTGAGGAAACATCGCTGAAACAACATAACCACCAAACTCCTCGGATAGGGGATCGCCGCTAGGGTCCGCTAGGGGATACCAAGACCCACTCCGGTATACGTAGCTCACAGATAGGGGATCACTCCCAGGGTCCGTTGGGGGATACCACGACCCAATCTGGCATACGTAGTACTCACAGATAGGGGATCACACCCAGGATCCGCTGGGGGATACCACAACCCGATCTGGAGCTCGACAGAAGCTCAACACTCAGATAGAGGATCATCGTCCATATAAAGATGGTCACGACGATACCGGAACCCTATCTGGTATAACTCGCGATGTAGGGGATCGAACCGACGATGTCGCAACCCTACCGAAACCACGCGCTGAGTAGGGGATCGTATAACCTACGATACCGCAACCCTACTATAATCATCATACTGAGTAGGGGATCGTAAACCTGACGATGCCACAACCCTATTGTGCACGACCCACTGCGTAGGGGATCATATTCCTGATGATGCCACAAACCCTACGGAGTTAACCTGCTAGATAGGGGATCGCCGCCCGTAAATAAGCGGTCACAGCGGTACCAAGAACCCGATCTAGGGTAAAGATGCTAGAGGAACCACTCCGGGCCCACCGAAGGGATACCACAACTCTAACAGTTTAAACATATCATCGAGAGGATCACAAACCCATATGTAGGTTGTGATACCACACGAACCCTCGTAGTAATGAACCAAGGGAGAACCCTAAACCACTGCTGGTCCAAACATCGCTAACCCGAGCGACCCGCCACAACGCCACACTGCACACCTCCTAAGCCAAAACCGAGGCCACCCTCGCATTCCACGCGGAAAAACACGCAGCATAGGCTATTTACTCGCCCGAAACGGAGCACCGGTGAAAAAGGCACTATTCACCATAGCTAGCTCGTGCGGGGCCCACACAACGATTCTGAAACCCATCGAGCGGATCCCACCACGGTGATCCCCTCGGAAAAACAAGAGGAATCGACTACTCGCTCGCCCAAAACGGACACCCGGTGAAAAAGGTACTATTCACCGAAGGCCAGCTCGGGTGGGGCCCACGGCTGGATTCAGAAACTCATCGAATGGATTGCACCATTGCGATCCCCTCAGAAAAACACACAGGATCGACTATTCATCCGCCAAAATCGGACTCCTGGTGCAAAAGCTGCGTTTCTCCGCAAACGCCAAAACCCGACCTCGTGGGGCCCGCACCCCGTTCTCAGTCCCAACACCCGGAAACTATCTCAAAAAGTCCGTCGTACCATCAGTGTCTCAACGCCACTGACGGCACGTCAATCGGACGCTCCAGGTAGAAGTTACAACGGCTCGAAGTCGTAAAATAATAAAATAATATTATTTTATACAACGTTTCTAACTCCCGGGCCACGATCCCGAACTCTTAAACCCTGAAAGTGAGTTCAAAAGGTCCGTCTCGATTCAAGGAGCGTGTCGCCGCAAACGGTTCGCAAATCGGAGTTACGGTTTGCGAGTTACGGGGGTTTAAAGAACCCCCGGAAAATCCTGGCCGGACCACCGCCAGCCTCGCCGGAAACCACCGCGCCGCTGCCGGATTCCGCCGCGCCGCCGCCGCCCTGCCTCGCCGGATTCCACCATGGCCACCGCCGGAATCCGGGATTTCCGCCGGAAAACTTCCGGGGACCCCCGGGAGCACCCCGGTGCTCCAAAATCAGATCCGAAACTTGTTTTGAAAACCTCGGGACCCAAACTATACAACCCTTATAACGATTTGAAGAAAAACAACAAATAAACGGGGTCCGGGATTTCAAAACTCAAACCTCCTACCTCGCGGGCGAAACGCCGACGTTCTGCCTCAGATCCGCGCTCCAGAGCTTCCGCTACGCGCTCCTGGAACGTCCGCCGTCGAATTCTGAGCTCGTGGGCGCTTCGTTTGCTCGATTCGGCGGAGTGGCGGTGAAAAACGCCGAAGAACGCCGAGAGGAACGGTAAGGGGGGGGGCGCTGATATTTATATCAGCCGCCCGCCGGCGCCAAACCCGCCTCGAACCCGACGCCCGATGCGAACAAAAGGTCACCCCTAGGGTAAACGCGCCGTTCTGAACGTAACGGCGGTCTCAGATTTTCCATCCGAGACTCCGTTCAGAAGTTATTCGACCCGACGCTCGCACACTAACTTTGCTACTTATTTACGAAAACGCCCCTGGTGGCGTTTCTCACCGCAGGCCCGCACCCGCAAAGTTTACACCTCGCCTATGGTAAACGGCACGTTCTGGACGCAACCGTGCCCTCAGATTCCCGTTCTGAGCTACCTTTTAGGAGATATCACACCCCTGCCACGTGCATAGTATAAAAAAACTTAATATTTTTATAAAATTAATTCTGGGCACACCGGGCCTCGGAATCACACGCCATATTCGCGCCTAGCTCTGGATTTATTCGTAGAAATATTCCAAAGTCTGACAGGGCCAAAACCCCGAGTCGCTACATCCTCCCCCCCTTAGAAATTTTCGTCCCCGAAAAGCTCTAAGCACAAGGAAAGCGACTGGACTCTCAATTGGGTCTCACACACCAGCGAGCTCACCAACAAACACCCACACAGGGTCTTACCAATGCCCTGAACAAAACTTTAGCAAGAAACAAAAAGGAAAGAGTACCGCTAAACAGTGTCTAACAACCTACTGCAGTAAGTAGAAAAGACACAAGGCATACATCTATCCATCCGCGGTGCCTCTGGGTCGACTGCCTCCAGGGCATGCAGCTGTCCTCGCCCTCGGCCACCAGCTCCCTGAGCTTAGCGTGGACCACCTGGGGGTGGGGGTGGTGGCAACTGGTCCTGCCTACCACCACCTCCCGTTGCACCAACTCCGCCGCCACGTCCGCCACCCTGCGGACCTCCTTGCTCGAGAAGTTGCCTCTGCCAAGGCGGTCCATCGACCGACTCCCTCTCAGCAGCACGTCGGGTCGGACAATCTCTAGCAAGATGTCCCCGACCGTCGCAAGCGTAACACCGCCTCTCTTGCGGCTGACCAAAACTAGTCTGCGAGCCCTATGAGCCCTGAGGCTCAGATCTGCCATCCTGGGGTCGCCTGCTGAAACGTCGGCCACATCCAGACCCCTGAATCTTTCGTCGGCTACCAGATGCCGATCTGATCGACGAAGTCTCAGCTCTCGAGTGCCCAGCACTAACAGGGGGAAACTGCTCAGCCAGAAAACTCTCCACCACCAACGCTCGCTCCAGCACTCCAGCATGGGTGGGAAGGCACAAGGAAACCACACCTGCTCGGATGTCTCTGCGTAAGCCCTGCTCGAAGGTCCGAGCCCTAAAGAATGGGTCTCGAACCATATCCAGGGAGTAGCACGACAGGTCTGTAAACCTCGCTGAGTACTTCGACACAGTCATGCTCTCCTGACGAAGCTGCAAAAGTTCCCGGATCCGCACTAACCTCAGCATCACTGGATAGAACTCCTCCCTGAAGAGCCGCTCAAACTCTGCCCACGTGAGCGTCTCCTCGTCATGGGACTGCGTCACCAAACTCCACCATCGCCTGACAGAACCATGCAGAAGGCTCACCGCTAGGACCACCATCTGATCTGGAGGTGTCCTCACTAGGCGGAAAACTTGGGTGACTGCCTCAAGCCAGTCATCAGCTGCCTGGGGGTCTGGATCACCCCGGAACCTCAGAGGTTGCTGCCTCTGGAACTCATGCAGCGCACTCAGCCTGCATACAACCTCGTCCTGCACCGCCGGCACAACCAGCTGCTCGACAGGTGGTGGCTCAACTGGCAGACCACCTAGAGGTGCAACCTCAGAACCTGAGCCCTGCTCCACAGTCACTACACGGGGCGGGTCATCAGCACAATCCTGTTGCGGAACCCTCGCTGGCTGTCGTCGTGGAGGCATCCTAAAATACATTCAAGACACACCATAGTCAAAGAGTATATCTGGAGAGCTGACTCAAGATTGACAAGGAAAAACCAAAAACCCAGTCCTATATGATGCATGTACCATTATGTCCTCGCGACCAGTGTACGAATGTCCCGAGTCGAAAGGCAGGTTATCAGAGTCCTGGTGTATGGATACGTTGGCCGCTGCACCAACACTGGAGTCCCTAGACTGAAAGCCGAACTCAAAACATCCTAACACTACCGTTGTGCAACCCAAACCAAGCTCACAGCTAGACCAGCTACGCTCTAAGATCCCAAAGGTGGAACCTCCTCTGATACCACTCTGTCACGACCCGACCCAACGGGGCTCGAGCCGCGACTCCCCAAGCCCGCCTCCAATAGGCTAGGGGCTGGCGACCAGCACCGAGTAGGCTATCACACACATGGGAGGCATTATCCTAAGGTACATGTACACACGCACCCACAAACACCTCCATGCAGCAGTGCAGAGATAAAGAAACTGGAAAGTAAATGCATGCATACACTATCCCACAACCAGAGAGCAACAGCAAAAGTACAAGGGCAAAACAGGTCCCACCAAAAGAAAACTACAAAGCGCATCCAACCTGCTCTGAAGAAGGGGGAACGCTGCCACAAACACCCACCGGGAAGCTCCCTCGGCACAGCTCCAGTAAACACCCCGGTCAACTCACTCACTAAGCTCCGCCTGCTCTGGGTCCTCCTGGGACTCCGTCAAAAGTTCTGTGGTCTGCACAGGACACAAACATGTGCGGGCAAAGCCCGTGTAGGGGTGAGTATAAACATACTCAGTAGGCACCCCAAAAACCCAAAACCAAAGGGAGCAACTGAAAGGCAACAGTCCGCTCAACCCAGCCATAGGGAACCCAGACGAGAGAGAAACTCTATCTCGTGACCATCCTCGGCTAAACACAACTAGTCATCTCAGCTCAGCTCAGGTGTATGCCCATACATACACCTTGAACAATCTAGATATACTCAGCTCACGCCACAAAGCCACAAGAGGAACTGACGTCATCACCAGTAATTATCCACAACCAGGAGAATACACCGCATGAACACCGTCATATCAGGTGACACTCATCCGAGAGATACACTCCATTGGGTCCCAAAAAAATGTCTCAGACGCTCACCCGAGAGACCATGCTCGTCGGATAACATTACTGAGGAAACATCGCTGAAACAACATAACCACCAAACTCCTCGGATAGGGGATCTCCGCTAGGGTCCGCTAGGGGATACCAAGACCCACTCCGGTATACGTAGCTCACAGATAGGGGATCACTCCCAGGGTCTGCTGGGGGATACCATGACCTGATCTGGCATACGTAGTACTCACAGATAGGGGATCACACCCAGGATCCGCTGGGGGATACCACAACCCGAACTGGCGCTCGACAGAAGCTCAACACTCAGATAGAGGATCACCGTCCATATAAAGATGGTCACGACGATACCGGAACCCTATCTGGTATAACTCGCGATGTAGTGGATCGAACCGACGATGCCGCAACCCTACCGAAACCACGCGCTGAGTAGGGGATCGTATAACCAACGATACCGCAACCCTACTATAATCAGCATGCTGAGTAGGGGATCATAAACCCGACGATGCCACAACCCTACTATGCATGACCCACTGCATAGGGGATCATATTCCTGATGATGCCACAAACCCTACGGGGTTAACCTGCTGGATAGGGGATCACCGCCCGTAAATAAGCGGTCACAGCGATACCAAGAACCCGATCTAGGGTAAAGATGCTAGAGGATCCACTCCAGGCCCACCGAAGGGATACCACAACTCTAACAGTTTAAACATCCCATCGAGAGGATCACAAACCCATACGTAGGTTGTGATACCACACGAACCCTCGTAGGAACGAACCAAGGGAGAACCCTCAACCACTGCTGGTCCAAACATCACTAACCCGAGCGACCTGCCACAACGCCACACTGCACACCTCCTAAGCCAAAACTGAGGCCACCCTCACATTCCATGCGGAAAAACACGCAGCATAGGCTGTTTACTCGCCCGAAATGGAGCACCGGTGAAAAAGGCATTATTCACCGTAGCTAGCTCGTGCGGGGCCCACACAACGATTCCGAAACCCATCGAGCGGATCACACCATGGCGATCCCCTCAGAAAAATCAGAGGAATCGACTACCCGCTCGCCCAAAACGAACACCCGGTGAAAAAGGTATTATTCACTAAAGGCCAGCTCAGGTCGGGCCCATGCCTGGATTCCGAAACTCATCAAACGGATCGCATCATTGCAATCCCCTCGGAAAAACACACAGGATCGACTATTCATCCGCCAAAATCAGACTCCTGGTGCAAAAGCTGTGTTTCTCCGCAAACGCCAAAACCCGGCCTCGTGGGGCCCGCACCCCGTTCTCAGTCCCAACACCCGGAAACTATCTCAAAAAGTCTGTCGTACCATCAGGGTCTCAACGCCACTGACGGCACGTCAATCGGACGCTCCGGGTAGAAGTTACAACAGCCCGAAGTCGTAAAATAATAAAATAATATTATTTTATACGATGTTTCTAACTCCCGGGCCACGATCCTAAACCTTAAACCCTCAAAGGGAGTTCAAAAGGTCTGTTTCAACGCAAGGAGCGCGTCGCCGCAAACGGCTCGCAAATCGGAGTTACGGTTTGCGAGTTACGGGGGTTTAAAGAACCCCCGGAAAATCCTGGCCGGACAACCGCCAGCCTCGCCAGAAACCACCGCACCGCTGCCGGATTCCGCCGCGCCACCGCCGCCGTCGCCGGAAACCGCCGTGCCGCCGCCGCGCCGCCGCCCTGCCTTTCCGGATTCCGCCATGGCCACCGCCGGAATCCGGGATTTCCACCGGAAAACTTCCGGGGACCCCCGGGAGCACCCTGGTGCTCCAAAATCAGATCTGAAACATGTTTCGGAAACCTAGGGACCCAAACTATACAACCCTTATAACGATTTGAAGAAAAACAACAAATAAACGGGGTCCGGGATTTCAAAACTCAATCTGCCTACCTCGCGGGCGAAATGCCGACGTTATGCCTCAGATCCGCGCTCCAGAGCTTCCGCTACGCGCTCCTGGAACGTCCGATGTCGAATTCCGAGCTCGTGGGCGCTTCGTTTGCTCGATTCGGCGGAGTGGTGGCGAAGAACGGCGAAGAACGCCGAGAGGAACAGTAAGGGGGGCACTGATATTTATATCAGCCGCCCGCCAGCGCCAAACCTGCCTCGAACCCAACGCCCGATGTGAACAAAAGTAAGGTCACCCCTAGGGTAAACGCACCGTTCTGAACGCAATGGCGGTCTCAGATTTTCCATCTGAGACTCCGTTCAGAAGTTATTCGAGCCGACGCTCGCACACTAACTTTGCTACTTATTTACGAAAACGCCCCTGGTGGCGTTTCTCACCGCAGGCCCGCACCGCAAAGTTTACACCTCGCCTATGGTAAACGGCACGTTCCGGACGCAACCGTGCCCTCAGATTCCCGTTCTGAGCTACCATTTAGGAGATATCACACACCTGCCACGTGCATAGTATAAAAAAACTTAATATTTTTATAAAATTAATTCTGGGCACACCGGGCCTCGGAATCACACGCCATCTTCGCACCTAACTCTGGATTTATTCGTAGAAATATTCCAAAGTCTGACAGGGCCAAAACCCCGAGTCGCTACATCTGTCACCTAATTCAACTTTAGTAGTCTATGCAAAACCTTAAACTACAATCATCCTTCTTGGAAAACAACACTAGAGTACCCCAAGAAGATACATCAGGTTAGATGAAACCCCTGTACATTATATCATCAACCTATAGCCTCAAGTAATGAATCTCTATAGGAATGATTCGATTGGGATCCATCTAAATCAAGGACACACCTGGTTGTAACTCTATCCCAAACTCAACACAGTTTCGATGGGTTAGTGTCATAACCACATCCAAACCCCATCAAAGAACCCCTCCAAAAATCTAGGAACATCCTCTATCTGAGCTTCCACTGACAGCTCTTCTGACTGAGGAAGAAGGGGTTCCACTTTTATGTCACCTATCTAATAACTCCACTTTCCTACAAATTCAACTCACTAGCCCTCCATGTCAAAAAATAAAACTCTCATAGAAAAGAAATCAATGTTTTTACACATATAATACAATCAATCTATGATTAGGATAACATCATATCATTGTATCAATAATAATAATAAATCTAACATTGACTAGTGCTTCCACATCACCAGTTTACATCCCCAACACACATTAAACAAAGAAACATGACCCCTATCTAGAATGAATAATAGTAAGGTCACTATAAGTCTCTCTAAATATAGTCCCAAAGAACAGACTAAAGTTTTGGGAATGTATTGTCTCAAAAATACATTATAAATATTATTGATTTTGATTCTCACAAATACCCTTGTTTATTTACTAATGAAGTTACAATAATTATTTTTTAGAAAAATATTTCTTGATAACTTTATCTTATTTAGAGTATTAAATATTTTTTAAAAGTGTTTTTATTGTGTTTTAAACATATTCTAAAAACACGATTCATATCCTACATTTGTAATCATACCATCCTATTTAGATACCCAATGTTTGAAATAAGACATATGAATCATTTACCATATACTATAGGAAATTTATTGTTTATTTACCCAAATTTTGGATAGAACCCCACATTTGAGAAAAGGGAAAGTATGGATAAACAACCCTACACTTGTAATGATCCCAATGTTTGAGGAAACAAACATATAGTACACCAACCCTACTTTTGTAATCAACCATACAATTTCAACCTTACATTTGGAGTTATTTTGTCACATGAATGAACCCTGCATTTTACTTTTCAATGATGAATTATTAATTTAAATATATTTTTGTGATTTATACAATGTCCTTGATGGATGTAAATATTGTGTTAACGTTTTTTATGATTGATTCAATGGATCGTATTAAATAGAGTAAATTGATCCTATTTTTTAAGGAAAGTTACAACTCTCTTAAATAATTTAAATTTGAATGATTACGATCAGTCACGCAACATTATTGGATCTTATCAGTTGAATGAAATACAATATCTCTATATAAATAACAAGAGTATTTTTTTCTTTTGTATCATGTGTATGTGAAATATATTTTTGAAAACATAACTTCTACAAAGAAAAGAAGCATCAAATGACTCTATTATTCTAAAGAAACCACACTTTGAAAACATACATGTTTAAACCTTGTGTTGTGTTAATGATCCTATTTTATTAATTGTTTATTTTATTGTAGATTATTCACATCCAAGATCTCTTCGAAGCTATTATTTCTTGAATACATTTATCTTTAAAGAATAATATCTTTTTACATTAAATTTCCACTCCAACTATGTCTAAAAACCTATAAATTAAATAAAATCACACTCTTTTGATTTGTTGGAGTTTCATCTACTTAGACTCATTTGTGGAAGAGTATCAACTTCTTGGACTAAGCTATGGATAATTAATTTCCTTATAACATAAATATAAGGCTCTATAAATTGTTATTATAAAATTGTAAAATGGATACACTAAGTTGTGAAGGTCTTGTGATAAGATGAACTTTCTAATGAATATCACCAAGCTCACAGAGAGTGTGTTGGTGGAGTGGAATTGGGGATCTTTATACCCCGAACCACTATAAAAATTTGTGCGTTCTTCTTTAATGTATATCCACTTCTAAAACTACTTGCAGAAGAGAATATTTCATATATTTATAAATCAAAAATAATGTTAAAATTCATAATCTGTCAAGATTATTGAAAAGACATAGTCCCCCCCCCCCCTCTTGTGTATCTTTGTATTATTATGACCTAAAAATTGGTTTCATAGGAGAATTTTTTTTAAATATAGTGGGTAAAATCTAGAAACCTCAATGTATAAGGTCTATACAATGACATATGACAATGGATAATCCTATAGAAGGTATATAAATGATACTTGATTCATAATTCAATAGTTATTACTATCAATGTTGGAAGTCTCATATGATCATCTATATAAAATAACCTGGATTTAAAATATATATTAAGACTATCAATCCGTATGAAATTCCAAAAAAAACCAGAATCATGGGATGCTTCCAAATAATCTAAGTATGACATCAATTAATAAGTAATGAATTCTACCATTTATGGTCTTGGAACAAAATAATTCAATTGAGTATCTCAATGTTCTGCTGCTTATGAAATATGGCTGACAATCACTATTTCATATGAAGTAACTAACAATGTTATAAAATTGAGGTATGCTACTACAAAATTGAATTTTGACACCTTCATAATGTATGATGGTGAAATCATCACCGAGGTGAATGGGAGATTGACAAAAATAGTCAATGATGTTGCTTCCTTAGGAACTGCAACTACACAATCAGAACAATTACTAAAATTACTCAGAGAATTACCCTCAAAATGGAATATATTATATGTTTTTATACAATAATCATCACCAGTCAAATATTTGAAAGTAAAATAACTAATTATAACCCTGATAATGTATGAGGAAGATATGCAAGCTAAATATGAAGATAACAAGATAGTAAAAAAAGGAAAATACAGCCCTTAATGTTATATCTCATAATCATGAAATGAAATAGAATGAAGATATCAATATCAAAAAGGTTTTATATCAGTTAGATTCTAAAATGGAATTGGATCAATTATGTAGAAAATTTATCAAATTATATAGGAAAAAATAAAAGCTTAAAAATCCTTCAATAAAGATGGAAAATGTTTGAAAGGAGTAAGACTCTATGAATTCAAAAATATGAGTCGTTTCATAACTCATTTCCCCTATTAAAAGATCATATAATAAAGATGGAAAATAAAAATTATAAGAAAAATGTTTATGATCATAAAAAAGAAAAGATATATGAAGGCTATTTGGATTGTGACTAAAGACTTTGGTAGCTCTTCCAAATCTAACTCAAAGGCAGAACCAAATAATATAAAAGAAAAAATGTACTTTATTGATAAGGAAGAACATGAGTTACAATCCTATTATTCTTCTTCTTCTAATTTTGTTAGCTACTCTAGTAAAAATTAATTGTTTACTACTTAATGATTGAAGAAAAATATGATTCTCTATTAAAAAAGTATAAATCGCTAAAAATAATAATAATGACATTTTAAGAAAAAAAATATTTTATTTAGAAACAACACCAAGAATTAAAAGAAAATTTTAATAAATCTATATCAAATGGTCCTATTCATGAATATAAAATAAAAGGATTACAAGATAAAGTGGAATCATTCAAAAGTGCAGCTAGTATATTAATCATAGGAGAAAATATCTAAATGTGATTCTTGAAAAAACGTTATTAAAAGGAAAATATGAAATATGAAGCAATTGATAAAAATAAAAGTTATATAAAATTTATTTCATACCCAGTTTTAAAAACACTACCTGTTTATATTATGGAATGAAAGGAAATTATTCTAACTACTATTGTTTCAGAAAACCTCAATTGAGTGGAATTAAAAAGAATTTTATTTACAAAAATATGTCTGAAAAATACTATAAATTTTAGTAAAATAAATAAAATTTGGATTTCCATATCATTTCTTATTGACACTAATGGACCTAGGAAAATATATGCACCAAAAAAACTCTTTTTAAATACTTTTTTAGATGAAAGACCATGGGAATAGAACTGTTATATTATATATGGATAGAGGCTTCTCAAGACACTTGAGTGGATACTCTTCCAATTTTCATACATAGAAAAAACCGGCTGAAGTACAAGTCAGCTTTAAAGGAAATGCAAAAGGGAATATAATTGGAGTTATATTAGTTGGAGATCCAAAGACAATTTCAATAAAAAAAGTATTATAATTTGAAGGTCTAAAGAAAATCATAATAAAGTTCGTTGAAGGATGAGTCACCTTTAGTTTTTATGTCAATTTTTTTAACAATTCTTGATCAGTTTTTAAAGATAAACTACATAAATTTAGGGCATCAATAACTGAAAATGTTTATACCATGGTTCTTGATTCTTTGTGTGAAAAAAAACAAAATTTATTAACTATTGAAACAAATGATTCTTGGATATAGCATAGAATATATGGAAACTATAATATATCTTTACATTACATAAATTGTTAAGAAACACTTAGTTTCTGATTTTACTAGTGTTCAATTTGATAATGGTAGATTTGGTGATGCATGTCAAATTTGAAAACAACACAAATCGTCTTTCAAATCAACTAACAAAGTTTCTACATATAAAACACTAGAACTTATCCACCTATATGTTTTTGGACCTCAAGGGTATAAAGTTTGGAATAAAAATTGTATGTTTATGTATTAGTTGATCATTTTTCAATATTTACCTAAGTTTATTTATTTTATAAATCACAAATGTGAAGTGTTAATTTTTTTTAAAAAACTTTTGTAAAATTGTTCAAACTAAAAATTATTTTCAAATAATTTAATTAAAAAGTGATCATGCTAGAGAATTTGAGAATCAAGAATTTTTTTTCTCAAACATAGGTTTTAAATACACCTTATCTCCACCAAGAATACCTCAACAAAATGGAATTGTTTATGGAAGAAATAGAATTATTCATGTAATGGAAAGGAATATGTAAAATGAATATATCCTTCTAAGATATTTTTATCCAGAAGATATAAAAATATCTTTCTATACAATGAATAGAGTTTTAATAAGACCTATTCTTAAAAAGACACCTTATTAAATTTGAAATAAAAAAAACCTAATCTAATTTACTTCAAAGTATTTAGATGCAAGGTGTATATCTTGAATAATAAGATAAACATTGGTAAATTTGACCTGAAGGATGATGAAGGAATCTTTCTAGGATATTATGTTACTTCTAAATCCTATAGTGTATATAAAAAAAATCAATGTTTTTTAAAGAATTATTTTATGTGAAGATTGATGAAAGTGATCCTTTTAGTAAAAGGAAAGATTAAATAGAATAAATTAATGACTATTTTGACAACATTAGGCATGAATCACCTGAGATTGATTGTGAAAATAAGATAAATGAAATTTATTCAATTTCAAAAGAACATGAATTAGATAAAACTTAAAGTGTCTTACCTAGAAAATCTACTCCAAGTCCATTTTTCATTTTCTAAATAAACCAATTTTTAGTTGAGTAAGAACCTCATAATCACAAATCCTCAATAAATATGACCCAACCCAAATGGAAACCACAAAAAAACCCATGGAAAATAAAAAATTTAAAATTCATCTAAACACCACATTTCAAGATTCAAATTTAAAATTAAAAATAAAAAAATGGTAGAAGTATAATGAATTCCATACCTCTTAGAACACCCTAAGACTCTCACAAACACATCCCAAAAACTCATCAAAAACCATATCACCCAACTAACCAGGAAAGGGGGAATGGAATTGGAAGCTAGAGTAGAGTTAGAGTTCGTAGGACCTCCACAGTGAGCCCTGATGAATCCAATACCATCAACCGTATATAAAAACATCATTGAACCTGAACTTGAAATAGTAATAAATGTTTCTGCAATCAACTAAGGAAGCATAAAATTGATACCTCAAATCCACCAGTATAAATTCCAGGATCGAACCACAACATGGAATCACAAGAAGAAAATTGCCACCCAATTGTATAATAAATTATGCAAGACAACATAATCTCTATTTTCCAGTCTTATTATGCACCTTTATCATCTCTCCAGTATCTTTACAACCACATATCACTCACTAGAAAAAGTTGTTTCTTATTGGTTTTTTCTGATGATGATCAATGTCAGGAAGACAAAGAACTCCACTTAGGGTTGGAAGTACAGTTAACAAAAAATAATGGAATCATCCAAGGAAAATATAAACAACCATAGACGACAACCACTACTTTGGGTTTGAAATTAAAATCTAAATAATATCCAGATAAAATCAAAGAATGGAAATACACCAAACAATGAGCGAGCATGCCATATAAGAGGAGAGGAGAAAATGAAGCTAGCCAAGAACGGTGACTCAAAGGAAAAGGGGAATATAAAAACACACATTAATAACAAAAATTCAAAGACTTCTTATTTCAACATCAAAATAAAGAAACTTCTAAATATACAAATTATAATATAATTAATCATTCTCAATGATTATTTAATAAAATAACAATTTAAATAAAAAAAAAATCAAATAATTAAAATTATTCCCTTATAAGAATATTTCAACATAAAAAAATATTAATTCAATGTAATTGATGCGGATAAAATTTCTCAAATAAGACCACATCACTCCAAAACATATATCAAAAGTCTTGTCCTCTCATCCATTCAATACATATCACATCAAATGCTCAGCTATCTCTGATGTGGGTCAAGATGAATCCCTACCTATCCTAACCTTCTACAGGGTCTAGCATCTGGTGTTTTTTCAGTCATCATAACATCACTAGCTCATCACATAACCACGGAAATAGGGTATAATCTCTGTGAAGGACACTAAATTTATTTCACCTCTCACCACTCATAACCCCTACCATATATCACATCCTCAAAATTATTGGGTAAACTCCAACACTAACCAATATCATCATTAGGTATTCTCCAACAATAACCCCTATCCTCACTAGGTAATCTCCAACAATGAACCTGTATCATTAATAATACTGAAGGGGGTATGGAAGATGGGGTATCCATCCTTCTAAATCACCATAATCCAGGATATTGGAGGATAACACCTAGAAACCAAAACATGTAGGCATTGGTATGGTTATCCAATTAAAGTGAGGGTGTATAGAAATAACATGAAAAGACAAGATAGAAAGATAGCACACATCACCCAAATTGAGGGTTAACATCAACTACACTAGAATACTATAAAACACCACCACTACACCACAAAATTTCTACCCCAACTAATTCCACTACTAAATGCATCACATCACACAAACACCACACACAACCATAATTTTTCCACTTTCAGTTATAGGTTCCACCATTTTTGAAATTATTTATTTCCCACTAAAATTAATTTACTTATCCATATCATTTACATTAATACATCTCATTCATTTTGAATTAATTTCATTTAATATAATTACCAAAAATCAATTTTATACACCTCTCATATTCATATTTATCCCATTATTTTTCCTTTACCAACCCACGTCATTTCAGTTTTAACATTTCAAATTTATTCCATGGTAAACTGGACAACTAACACACCCACACCACACACCAATGCATCCATCATACATCCACCACTACAACAACACATTGTACACCAATACATCACTACACAAACCAACTATCTCACCGTAATAACACACAACACAAAAACCCTACACCATCCCATGTCATATCCCTTGCCAACAAATGATTGCATTAATTCCTAACATATTCTGCAACCCAAGTGGGTCACGACCATCCCATACAACAACCCACATCACACAATGAAACATAATGATCACATTCTCACATAAAAACACATTATATATTCCATATTTTACCAAAATTATAGATTTAACATGGGCATTAATTTCATTACTTTATGACTTATCATAGTTATTCTCACAAAAAAATCTAGATTACCATAGGAAACCAATTCATTATCCATATATACATTCTTATACTTTTATTATAGGTGAAATCAAATAATTAGCACAATGGGGTATCCAAAATCATATCAACTACAACACAAGTAAGGCACCTAAATTTTGGAATAGTCAGTAATAGAAACAAGAATGTACAATCCCATCAATGGTATCACCAAAAGTAGTAAAACAAGTTATTTATCCCCATTCCTGTAAATTTTTTATTTAGAAAACTAATTATATTCTTAATTCAATATTTACTATCCACACAAAGTAAGACAAAAGAATGAAATCCCCACACATGAACCTAAATAGTGAGATAAGGAGGATATCTAACCTTAAAGAATAATTATGAATCACAACACACAACAACGTGAAGGAGAAATAATTAGAGGACCACAACTGCACAAGAAAATAATGAATCATCCAGAATCACAATAAGGTTCATCAAAATTATAGCCTTGAATGCTCCCTGAACCAAAACAACATCCCTAGTAAGAATTCTAAAAGAGGGGCCAAATCAATTGAAAGTGAAATGGTATTTACTCGTCATTTATGGTCAAAGATCAACCTCCATAATCCAAGAATCTAAAAAATGAGTAAATGGGATAAATGATCCTCCAGAATCACCAAGTTTTTTCCCAAGGTTTAATGGAAGTGAGAGAAAAATAAAATAATTCAAGGGATCTCTAAAATTTATAAATAGGATTGACCATGAAATATTCATAATCTGAAACCCATATTCAAATCATTAGTTTTCGGGAAGCCCTACAATTCAGTCCATGAAATAAATTTAGGTTATGGATCCCTAAAATTCTAAAATCACTAAACATCTTCCAATTATTATGGAACCTCTATCAAGAATTAATTCACACTGTGAATTAATCATTCATGTTGTGAGTCACTTAAGCACATATCTCTCATCCTAAACTTCAAGATACAAACTACTAGAATCCAATCCATGAACAACCTCTAATATTTTGAATACATATTCATATCATGAACAACCTATTGTAGCATAACTGTAGCTCCAATCTCTATTGAAGCCTTCTAAACCCTCCTCTGAACACCCCTAACTCCTAAATCAACAAAGTAACAGGTTGAGAAGGCATGTATCATTACATTAGATGCCTCTAAAATTATTATTATTATTGAAAATTAAAACCAAAGTTGAAAAGTAAAGGAAGCGTCTGAAAAAGCATCCCATTAGATACCTCTTATAGATTTTATTACACCCCAAACACTACCACTAGCCAAACATAATGAGAAAAGAAAAAACATCTACAAAACACCCAATAAAACCACATCACCATCTAACCATCCATAACATCACACCATATAATATCAGTTATAGGCATCCATTATTCCATATAACTACTCACACAACAATTTCAATGACTCAAATACCAATCCAACAACCACCTCAGCCACCTCAAACACCACGCAACACTGTCCCAAGCACAAAAATAAATTAAAAATTCCTTCCATGTTAAGATATTATATTATATGGGTGGAGCTGACTCACCTACACGGTTTTAAAACAAGCCATAAATATAATTCATATTTATTAATAAGGGGTTTTCCACTCTTTATACACTTGAATCAATGAAGCTTGCCACGGGTAAGTAAAAAAGGCACATATTAAAAATTTGTAACATTCAAACATCACATAATAAAATAAATAAATAAAAACCCAAAAAATGTGTACCGAGCACACATTTATGTCCCAAACCTCCATATACTCTCCTCCAATCCACTATTCCTCCACAACACATGATCCAAAGGGATGGTTCTTCCATGTATAACTTTTTCTTGATGATCATGGATCTTATAAAGTCACTCCATGAACATCACATCATCCTCAATATCTAACTCTCCCCAGTCAATGATGTGGGAATCATTGTGAAGCTACTGATGAAGTTGGGTTATGTGGAAGATTTTATGGATATTTTCCATCTATGGTGGAACCACTAATAGATACACCACCTTGCCCACACACCCTAACACCTCAAATGGCTCAATAAATTAAGGAGAAAGCTTTCTCCATATACCAAACCTCTATTTCCCTCGGTGAGTGGAGACTCTCAGGAATACATGGTTTCCAACCACAAAGTATAGGGGTATCCACCTACAATTAGCATTGGCCTTATAATGCTATTCTAACACCCTCAGTCACTCTTAAACCATCCAGATCTTCTTAGTTATTATTGTCACTACATCAGGTCCATGAACTGGTGACTCCTCAACCTTTATCCAGTATAATAGTGAATTATATGTTCATCGGTAAAATTTATAAAGTGGATTCATTCCAATGGAAGAGTCATATATTGTGTTGTAGACAAACTCAACCAAAGGTAGATGCTTTAACGACCCAAACATTCATTAAAAGAAATTCCTCTTGATGTAAATACATGTTTATTATGGTTATATAAAATTCTAACTTCAATGGTTTTATGTTTCTAGATTTTAAAATATCATTAGAAATTGTGACCATTGCTAATATAGCCATTGAACAGTGATCACATGATTAGTATAAATATCAGGCTTTAACAAATCCAATTTAATCAGGCAAAGGAAGTGATGGCCTCATCCCATAGACTTTCCATGTAATAAGACCATTTTTCGGAGCTCGGAAAGGTGGTGGAATCATTGGGATTCGATCTTGACCAAGCCCAAACTGAGATTGAACACGTTAAGCTTGAGCGGAACTGACTACGGGATAAGTGGAAGTTAATAGAGATTACCACCCGAGCGATGTTATCCGAGCCACCCCAAGAGTCTGTCACCATTTCACACCTTACCCTTCGGTCTTATATGGGTGTTATAAGGGGTTAGGTAACAATACCCTATTACTATGACTATGTACATTATTTTTTTACAGATAATGTGCATTCATTTTATTATTGTTACTTTGTAAATAGTTTTTAAAGCACAAATAGTACTTTTAGGTAATATTAAACTAAGAAATCAATTTTGATGAATTAATGAATTTTTTAATTAAATAATATTTTAATAAAATATAAATTTTATTATTATCAAATTACTTTTTATTAAATATAAATTATCATATAATTTTATGAGTGCAATTGTAATATTTGTTAAAGTTTGAATGCTTTTTTTGTCAAACCAGTGAATTTTGCATAAATGTCAGTTTTTATTTTAATAGAAAAAATTCACATATTTAGAAATTTATTTAGATAAAATGAATATTATTTTTGGAATCAGGACGTCGAAATTATCCAATGGTTAATTTTTCATAATTTTCAGAGGCAGTCAAATTTTTGGGTAAAAATTAAATACCGTTTAAATATATAATGTGTTTTATGACATCATAATGACCTAATAGTGATGTAATAAAAAACTATAACCATTATTTTCAACCAATATATGTTTTAATATTAAAATAATGGGATTTAGGTTTTTTTGATTTATTTTACAATTCTTTAGTGGACCCTCCAAGACTTATAAAAACATTTTATCTTTTTAAATTGTTTTCCTTAAGAGTGTGACTCACCTCCACATAAGCAACCCTATTATTTTAAGAATTTAGGCCATTATCCTTTTAAAATATTGTTTTCCACTTCCCTTTGGAAAAAACCATGGGCAAAAACCATGGTTTGTTTTTTGGTATTGATTATTTTAATGTGTGGTGACCCAAACCTAAATAATAAATAATTCCCCCTCCTTTCCTAAATAAACTCACCCAAGATCCCACTTCCTATTCACTCAAAGCCTTTGGAGTTCAACAAACCCCTGAACTCCTTTCTATAGAATCCTCACAAGGTGCCCCAAGCTCCCAAGAAGCCTCTCTCAAGCCTCTACCAAGCCTTTGGCATCACACTTCCGTGTAAGGGATTCCTACCTTCCTCTTTTTATCAAAGTTTCTTAATATTGTTTTGCCCTTTTATTTTAAATTAAAAATGTTAGGGAATGATTTATCACCTTCTCCATACTTCACTATTTTTGTTTTGATGATGGGAGATCAATTTTTCTATCATTAATTCCTCACATGTACACCTGTTACCATGCCGAAATCCCTTGAGGTATTTCTCCCTCCTCTTTTACATCCAAGTAATTCTTTTGTATTATGCATATAAATTCCATTATGTTTTTTGGGAAATGTATATATATGACCCCCTTACTATCAATTTCATGTATGTATGATGAGACACCCTTTTCACTCTCATCAACCATTTTCATGAATCCTTATGTCACGCCATTGTGCTGCCAAGATTACACCATGTTTTCCAAGCCAAGATCATTGTGTAGTAAATACAATACCCATGTCTCTATCAAGGGTATTCACCTTTATAAACATATACATATTGAATGTTAACTTCATTTACTTATTCCAAATTACTTATTTGGGTAATAACTAATGATTTTGATTGATTCCATGATCCATGTGGCACACTTATGCATGAAATAAAATGTTTAAGAAGGGTGTGCCCTGATAACGCTCTAATGCATTGGGTAAAGTATAGTATCATGATATGTCATGTGAAATGGGTGTTGAATCATGATAATTCAAGGGAAATGTGGTTTTACTTTTGCTTTATGTGCAATTAGGGTTTACTCATTCTTCGTGTGCAATGGGCCTTGGCTCATGCTAATTCCATGTTAAGTGTTATTGCCACATTTCCATGTTATGATTATCATGATTTATCATGCCCTTATTTTAATGTTTTTCTTGTGCTCCATTGATATTCCAATTGTCTAACATTTATTGTATTACTCATGTTATTATAGGTTTATTTTCTTACTAGGATTTATATCTCACCCTTTTTTTATGAATGTCCTCAGATTATCCCATGCAATGTTAAGTACGAGGGAATGTAGTTTCCATATAAAGGAAGTTTTAAATAAAGATGTTATATTTTTTATGTTCTAAGATGTTATGTAATGTTACTAAGACCAAAATACACTAGACCTATCAATCATCTATGTTGTATCAAGTGAATATTTTATGTAATAAATCAGGTTTAAGTGTGTAATAAAAAGCAGGGTTGTTATTGTTTTTATTAGAGGATAGGTTTAGTTATTTTTGGGATTAGGATTAGAAAACCCTAGTGAAGACTTATATAAAAGGATAAGTATAAAAAATAAATCTCTAATTAGAAGTTAGTATTGAGTAAGTGGTTCATCAAGAAAATACATCCTTGTCTGGATACGAGCAGGTAGAGGTGGCTCCGGCATATATGCATCCTAGGGTTAAAACCCAAAAACACTGCTTTGAGATATACTCAAATAGGAACTGGTGCACGACAACGGGCCTTGCTGCACTCTTTGTTATGACACTCCAGGGGGATATGCTTTGGTAAATTCACAATCTTAGTATGAACCCTTATTAAGGGAATGAAAAAAATGCCCCTAAGAATATATGTTAGAAAGTAGATCATGAATATCCTAGATTGAAGCCTATGGATTCATATGTTAAGGATATAAAAGTTATTTATAATTTATCAGTTTTTTCCTTGGATTACCCTTTATGTGTTACCCATAACTTTCCTTTTATTACAGCCAATGGCCAGTAATAGAAGAACTTTGACTAACAACTGATGTGAAGATCAATGTGATGACTGTGCTTATGAGATTCCCAATCCGATTGGAGTGGGAATCACAAACTTTGTCACACTTCTCTCTCAGTTAACTCAAGATTTGATTAAAAACATGGGTAAATAGGAATGTTCAAACCCCCTAAGAAATAACAAGTCACTATCGAGGTCTTCATGAGACAAATGCCTCCTACTTTTAATGTATCATCTGATCCCTCAATCTCCGAATAATGGATCAACTCCAATGAAAATTTCTTCTACATCCTTCAATGTTATGAACAATAGATGTTTATCCTGACTTCTTATCATATGGACGGTGAAGATGATCAATGGTGGATGTTGATAAAAAATACGAAGCCTGAGGATGAGGTAGAGGTGTTGAAATGGAAGGATTTCTAGAAGATGTTTTTTAATAAATATTTTCCACGTACCCTCCGACTTAAGATGGAAAGGGACTTCTCTTACCTCAAGGAAAAAGAAAATGAATATGTCAGAGCGTATGAGAAAAACTTCACAAGTCTTGCATGATATGCCTCCGGATTTGTCATTACCCCTGAATACAATGTTGACCACTTCTTTGGTGGGCTGAAACCTAGCCTACAGAAAGAGCTAGTGATTTGTGACTTCGACAGCTATGTGTAAATTGTTTGATGTACCCTTAAGGTTGAAATAGTGATCGAAGAATCTTAGGGGTATCATGGGGATAATAAGTGTAAGGTGGAATTGAATTCTGGGGTTCAGATTGATAAATCCAATGGTGCTAAGAGGATCCAGCACCCCACTTGTTAAAGGTATGGAAAGAAGCACCTTGTAAATTGCTTGAAGGGGATGAGGAAATACTTTAGGTGTGGAAGAGAAGAGCACCTAGTTGTTAACTGCCAACAAGAAAAACCCATAGCTATAATAGAGGAGAGTAACGCTCCGTTCGAACCTCAACACATTGTTCGTTGCTACAACTGCAAAGAACCAGGGCATCATGCAAATTAGTGCCCTAATCTAAGGTTTTTCAGAGGCAGCCAAAAACCTCCAAGGCAGTAAGGGAGAGCTTTTACCATCACTACTACCGAAGTGAACCCTAACAAAGAAGTAGTTATAGGTAGACTAGTTATTCATTCAATATTAGTGGGCGTACTTTTTGATTTAGGTTCTATGAATTATTTTATATCCCAAAATTTTAGTAGAAAAATCCCATCATTACCACAAATCATGGAAGTAAAGATGTCGGTGAGTATGGAAAATGGGGAACTCATTGCATCCCATGAATATAACTCCTCCCCTGTCATAATCTGTGGATTGAATTTCCTGGAGAACCTCTTCATACTCCCTTTGGTGGAATTTGATGCAATTATTGGAATTGATTACCTTTCCTTAAATAGAGCCAACATAAATTTCTGTGAGAGGGAAATCACTCTTTATGTGGAGAATCGACCCCGAATCTATACAAGTGCAAGGAGGAAGATTAATCTTCTTTATCTCCATCATCTTAAGTGTGGATATTAATTCCCTATGAGCACGTGTATCTGGATCAGATGATTGAGTCTAAGGAGGCAAACATCCTTGGAGACATACCTATTGTGAGGGAATTTGCTGATGTGTTTCCTGAGGAATTGCCCGGTCTTCCTCCTAGTAGAGATTTTGAATTCTCAATTGATCTTATACCTGGGGCATTGCTAATATCCAAGACTCTATATAGAATGGCTATTGTGGAGCTTGAGGAGCTGAAGAAATAACTACAGGAGAATCTTGGAAAAAGGGTTTATACGCCCAAGTGCTTCACCATGGGGTGCACCATTCCTCTTCGTCAAGAAGAAAGATGTTTCAATGTTCCTTTGCATCAATTATCATGAGGATAACAAAATTATGATAAAGAATAAGTATCCTCTCCCACGAATCGATGACTTGTTTGATCATCTGTGTAGAGAACAATACTTCTCCAAGGTGGATTTGCAGTCAGGATATTATCAAGTAAGGGTGAAGAAGGAAGATATCCCCAAGTCTTATTTTTGTACAAGATACGGGAACTATGAATTCATAGTAATTCCTTTCAGACTCACCAATGCTTCATCAATCTTCATGGACTTGATGAATAGTTTATTTAGGAATTTCCTCAACAAATTTTTTGTAGCCTTTATAGATGATATTATGATATACTCCAAAACCAAGCAGGATCATGAGAAGAATCTAAGAACTATACTAGAGACCTTGAGGAAAGATAATCTCAATGAAAAGAAAAGAAAGTGTGAGTTATGGTTAAAGGAGGTCACATTTTTGGGCCATATCATCACAAGCAATGGGATATCTGTGGATCCCTCCAAAACAGATGCAATTGAAGGATTGACGAGGCCAACATTAGTAATGGATATTCATAGCTTCTTGGGTTTAGTTGGATATTATCGATGATTTGTGATAAATTTCTCATGATTGTACAACCCTCTTACCAATCTAACTCAAAAGGGATTAATGTTTTCATGGAGTGATGAATGTGAAGAAATCTTAAAGGAGTTAAAAAGGAGGCTTATCACTACACTCATTCTCACTTTACACACTAGTGGAGAACTTTTTGTGGTATTCAGTGATGCTTCAAAGAAGGGCATGGGATGTGTGTTGATGAAAAATGACAAATTCATTGCCTATGCTTCAAGGTAATTTGAAGTTCATTAGTAGAATTATCCAACACATGTTTTGGATTTGGCTTTGGTAATCTTTGCTTTAAAATTTTGGTAGCATTATATCTTTGGGGAGATGTGTAAAATATATATGAACCACAAAAGCCACATGTATATATTCACACAGAAAGAGTTGAACATGTGCCAATGAATATGGTTAGAGCTGATGAAAGACTATGAATACTCAATCCATTACCACCCTAGGAAAGCGAACAAGGTGGAAGATGCTCTAAGTAGAAAGGACCCGATAATTCTATCATTGATGAGAATTGAGAAGGATTCAATCTTCTTAGACTTGATGAAGATGGACATGGGAATCATAAAAAAGGGAATATCATCAATCCTTTCATAAATTATTACTTAACCATATCTTTTGGAAATGTTAAAGGATTCTCAAAAGGATGATGTGGGATTTCAGAAGAAAGTATAATCTATTAGAAAATGAAAATCCTTGGAGTTCAATGTTAATGAAGAAGGAATTGTGAGATTTGGGAAAAGACTATTTGTTCCATCATGTCCAGAGATGAAGAAGGAACTTTTGGATGATTCATGTAGTTCAAATTTATCTATTCACCTAGGAAACACAAAGATGTATCAAGATCTCTAAGAGCATTATTGGTGGGATAATATGAAGAAGGAGATCATTGAGTATACATCAAAGCACCTGGTGTGTCTGCAAGTGAAGGAATAGAGGAAGAAGTCTAAGGGGATGATGCAACCATCACCCATACTAGCATGGAAATTAGAGAACATCACCATGCACTTTTTCACCATACTTACAAAGACATCCAAAGGAGACACTTAAATATGGGTTGTTGTGGATTGTCTTATAAATTATGCACACTTTATTTCAATTCATGAGGATTTCTCATTAGATCAGCTAGCACGGATATATATCAGGGAAGTGGTAAGGCTGCAAGGAGTACCACAATCTATTATATCTGATCAAGATCCAATATTCACCTCTATGTTTTGGAAGAGTCTTCAATATGCTCTGGATACTAAAATGAACTTCAGTACGGACTATCATCCTCAAACTAATGTCCAATCTCAGTGTATTATATGTTAAGATCATATTCTATGCACCTCAAAGGAGGGTGGGACCAACATATTCCACTGGTTGAATTCTCCTACAATAACAGTTTCCACTTGAGCATCTAAATGGCACCTCATGAAGCCCTAATGGAAAGAGGTGCAGAACACCAGCATGTTGGGATGAATTCGGTGAATGTATGCTGATAGGACTACAAATGGTCGAAGAATTGGTGGAGAAGGTGAAAACCAATCAGCAGCATATCAAGGTAGCCCAGAGTCAATAGAAGAGATATGCAGATAACCGTCAACAAGACCCTGAGTTTAAAGTTGTATACATGGTATTTCTATGCATATCTTCATATAATAATGTCAAAAGGTTTGTAAATAAAGGGAAGTTAAACCCTAGGTACATCAGCCCCTTTGAGATTCTTGATTGTGTTGGGGTTGTGGCCTATTGACTAGCACTTCCACCTACCATGGCCAATGTACATGATGTCTTTCATGTATCCCTCTTAATTAAGTACATACCAAACCCTTCACATGTACTCTCTTTATAGGTAGTACAACTAGTGGATTTTCTTTCTTACAAGGATTAATCATTGAAGATCTTAGATCTTAGAGATAAAGTTATAAGAAATAAGACAATGACCCTCATCAAGGAGTTGTGGAAAAACCAAAAGCTTGAAGAAGTAATGTGGTAATCATAGGAAGTAATAAATAAGAGTTACCCGCATTTGTTTTAGAGTGGGAAAAGAAAATTTCAAGGGAGAAATTTCTTAAGGGGGAAGATTGTAATGACCCAAACTTTATTTAAGGGAAATTCCTCTTGATCTAATTAAATGTTTATTAAGGTTATATAAAATTATAACTTTATTGGTTTTATGTTTATGGATTTTAAAATACTGTTATGAATTGTGAATTTTTCTAATATAGCTACTGAATAGTGGTCAAATTATTAGTATAAATATAGGGCTTTAACAAATCCAATTTAATCAGAAAAAGGAAGCGATGGACTCATCCAGTAGACTTTCCCCAAACAAATCCCATTTGGTGAATCTCAGAAAGAAGGTGGCATCATTGGGATTTTCTCTTGACCAAGCCCACGCTGATCTTGAACATGTTAATCTTTAGCGGAATCGACTACGGGAGAAGTAAAAGTTAATAGAGATTACCACCCGAGCGGTGTTATCTGAGCCACCCCAAGACTCTGTCACCATCGCACACCTAACTCTTCGGTCTTATGTGGGTGTTATAAGGGGTTATGTAACAATAGCCTAGCACTATTACTAGGTACATTATTTTTTATAAAGAATGTGCATTCATTTTATTACTGTTACTTTGTAAATAGTTTTTAAAGCACAAATAGTATTTTTTTTAATATTCAACTAAAAAATATATTTTGATGAATTAGTGGATTTTTGAATTAAATAATATTTTAATGAAATATTATTATTATTATTAAATTTATTTTTATTAAATATAAATTATTGTATAATTTTATGAAGGCAATTGTAATTTTTATTAAGGTTTGAAAGCTGTTTTTTGTCAAAACCCATGAATTTTGGATAAATGTCAGTTTTTATTTTAAAAGTTAAAATTAACATATTTAGAAAATTATTTAGATAAAATTATTATTATTTTTGGAATCAGTACGTCGAAATTATCCAACGGTGTATTTTTCATAATTTTGTGAGATAGTCGACTTTTTAGGTAAAAATAAAATATTGTTTAAATATATAATGTGTTTTATGACATCATATTGATCTAATAGTGATGTAATAAAATACTATAAAAAATCGTCCAATATATGTTTTACCATTAAAATAATGTGATTTTGGGTTTGTTTGTTTTATTTTACAAAGCTTTAGTGGACCCTCCAAGACTTATACAACATTTTGTATTTTTAAATTGATTTCCTTGAGAGTGTGACTCACCTCCACATAAGAAACCATATTATTTTAAGAAGTTTTGTCATTGGTATTATAAAATATTGTTTTCCACTCCCATTTGGAAAAACCATGGGCTGTTTTGTGGTATTTATTAGTTTAATGTGTGGTGACCCAAACCTAAATAATAAAGAATTCCCCCTCCTTTCCTATATAAACCCACCCAAGCTCCCACTTCCTCTTCACTCAATGACTTTGGAGTTATAACAACCCCTTTCCTCCACTCTATATAATCTTCCCTAGGTTCCTCAAGCTTCAAAAAATTTCTCTCAAGCCTTTGGGATCACACTTCCATGTAAGGGATTCCTACCTTCCTATTTTTATCAAAGTTACTTAATATTGTTATGCCCTTTAAGTTTTAATTACAAATGTTGGGGTATGATTTATCACCATCCCCGTACTTCACTATTTATTTTTGGATGATGGTATACCCCTTTATCTCTCATTAATTACTCCCATGTACACCTGTTACCATGTCAAAATTCCTTGAGGGATTTCTCTCTCCTCTTTTACATCCAGGTAATTATTTTGTATTATGCATTTAAATTCCAATACATTTTCTCGGAAATGTATCTATATGACCCTCTTACTATAAATTTCATGTATATTTGATTAGAAACCATTTTCTTTCTCATCAACCATTTTCAGGAATCCTTATGTCGCGTCGTTAGGTTTCCAAAATTACACCGCGTTTTTTCAAGCCAAGATCATTGTGTAGTGAATACCATACACATGTCTCAATGAAGGGTATTCACCTTTATAAACATATACATATTTAATGTTAATTTCATGTATTTATTCCACATTACTTAATTATGGAATAAATTATGTTGTTTATTGATTCCATGATCCATGTGGTACACTTATGCATGAAATAAAATGTTTAAGAAGGGTGTGCCCTGATAGTGCTCCAATGAATTGGGTAAAGTATAGTATCAGGATAAGTGATGTGAAATGGGTGTTGAATCATGATAATTCAAGTGAAATGAGGTTTTACTTGTGCTTCATGTGTAATGAGGGTTTACTCATGCTCTATGTGCAATGAGCCTTGGCTCATGCTAAATCCATGTTAAGTGTTGTTGCCACATTTCCATGTTATGATTATCTTGCTTTATCATGCCTTCATGTTCATGTTTCTCTTGTGCTCCATTGATATTACTATTTTCTACCATTTTTTGTTTTCCTCATTTTATTCCATGTTTATTTCCTTACTAGGCTTTATAGATTACCATTTTCTTATGCATGTCCTCGGGTTATCCCATGAAATGCTAAGTACAAGGGAATGTAGTGGTCATGTAAAGGATGTTTTCAATAAATATGTTGTGTGTTTTATCTTCTAAGCTATTATGTAATGTTCCTAATCCCCAAATACACTATACCTCTCAATCTTATATGTTTTATAAAGTGATGATTCTATGTAATAAATCAGGTTTAAGTGTGTAATAAATCAGGTTTAAATGTGTAATAAAATGCAGGGTTTTTATAGATGCTTTACCCATGACCCTCAAAAATCCATGAAGTAAACACACAACATATCTACCATTAGTAGGATGGTTTTATATAATTGTCAATCTATATGAGGGAGAAATGAATAAAAAGGTGAAAATGAGAGTCAAACATGTTATAATATCCTCTATAACCATGAGGTAAAATGATGATCTTGATCAGAGATGATAGTTCTTAGTACCTCATGAAGCATAATCACATCATACATATATTTCCTTTCGAAAACATACATTACAGTCGATTAATAGATTACCAAAAATTGAGATGATTTCTTTATTTATTCCACAATCACCCAAACAAGTTTACATCCTCCCTGATCATAGGGAAACCTAGTGATTAAATCCATCAAAATTTCCTCCTGGTTCTACTCAGGGACATCTGAGGGCTCCAACAGCCCTCTAAAACTCGGTGCTCGAGCTTCAACTATTGAAAAACCATACACCAGACCACAAAAACTATAATTTAACACTTTATCCCAGGCCACCAAAACTACCTCCTCAATCCATAATACATCTTAGTCACACTAGGATGTACCACCAAGGGTAAGCTTTGAAACTCATGGATACCACCACTGTTCATAGTCTATAGAACAAACAATCTCCCCTAGAACAACATCTGATTTTGACCATCCTCTAACCATACCTCTAGAGCCTCACAAAGGCCAACATTATTAGGTTTCACCTATACCTATGTGTCTCCTCATTGAGACTTTTACACCTACTGAATAAAGGATGATTCCACAATTATCAGATAAAGACAACGTCGATCACTACTTTCCATCATATTAAGATGTTAAAGGAACTAAGGCCCACAACGGGAGCTGATAGGATAGGGAATTTTAAAAATTTTATCATCGGGATGAAAGAATATATCATCGCCAATGATCTAAGCCCTGATAAGTTTCGAGGATCTCTCTTAAATTAAAAGAGCACAAAAATAAAACTGAGAACATAATTATTCATATCTGAAGGTGTGGTCAACTACAACTCATCGTTGGAAATCGTGTCATGAAGGATCTGTATCATCATCCCTCTAGATCATCCACATGCACTTAAAAAATCCACAGGAGCTCCAATAGTTTAATTCTTAGTGATAGCGTGGAAATATGATGATATCATCTACATCTCGACGATCACTGTAATCCCCTGTCTTCAATGCTTGAAGGAGGAACTTTGATTTCCACTATATGGGGAGAGAATCTCTCTCTAGAAAGTGGTAGGATAGAGAGTCTCTCATTAATAAATGAATGAATATTCCATTAGTAGAGATCCTCTCTCTCAATTTATAGTGGATTTCAAAATACCCGATTTGGTTCCCCAGCCCCCGTTTATTTAGCGTCCACTAAATAATAATTATGACGAACAAAACTATTCCACAAATATTATTAATAATTAATCACATAATTTTAATGTATATATAATATATTATGTGATAAAACCATTCCCTTTAACTTGACTCACCAATCCCTCTTAACATTAAATGAACCTTGAATATTAAAATAATATTCATTTGTTTAATATTTTTTCGTATTTACTTAAATTGTACATAATGTAAATAAATTAAACTCAATTATTCATAACATGAATAATAATAATGAACTTATTTAATTATCAATGATCAATACCTTGGACAACACTCAGACCCCATGGTGGGGCCCACCATGTCGAAATACCTATTTAATTGAATATGGCAGATTCTTGAATATGCTATTGTGTGTGACCCTCTAGGACCTTATCTCAATAGCAGTGAATAAAATCCACAGACCAAGAATAGAGTCTAGAAATCCATCATGGTCCCTTAAGAGAACAATATTATCATAACAACGACAACCAACCTATGAACACTTATTGTGTACTATAATCTCTTTATCTTTAAATGTCTCATAAAGAAGGTTGTACACTAGTTCCATCGCACAAGTCTTGCTTTATTGTTTGTTGATCTATCCCCATGGATTTACCTTTCAACTACTTTTTCCAAAGACTTATGAAGGTAGAACCATCATGATTAACCAGTAATAAGATATACAACTTCCTTAACATGTAAGCGTCAAATCCTTTCTTAACCATTCATCCAATGTCATACCACCAACAATTCACCCAACACAAGCAACCTTGACCCAATTTCAATATCATGGTTTTTTCATTGAATCAATGTATGAAATCAAACGATACACATTAGTAATGGTCTCAAGTCAGGAGACCAATTCACATGTATATAGATAGGAACAACCAAATACACCCAAAACATGTTGTGTTCCTATTGGTGGTTCTTTCCTCGTGATCTCACTACTATAAATCACCAAGTGTGAACTTCATGAGAAGAAGTATCAATGATTTTGAGCCCCTTGCACCTGATAGTAAAACATCTATCATGTCTAGTTAGTATTATGTATCTAGACTACAAGAACATAGTTTAATATTAATTTCATTGTCTCTCGAGGTTCTCATTATAGCATGGGATCTGCTATAACCTTTTGATACGATAATTAATCTTGGAAATTTCCATTATATAGTGAATGCAGAAAAGTCTACACTATAATGGTAAGAATACATCATATATAGCTAATTGTATACATGATATAGTAATTAATATTAATTCATAGTTGGGTCTATGGAACCCACTATTTCAACACTCCCACTTGCACTAGAACTAACTTTCAACCCATATTTGTTAGCTACTCTCATGACAAAGATCATGTTTTTGATGAGTAATGGCTTTAGGTGCTGGTTCTTCCTTATTTTCTTTGTGTGGAAATTCTGTTATATGTAACCGCATCTCCTTGAGTAAAACTTTTCAAGATATGGTATCCCCTAGTATATCCATTTTTTCACTATCTAAACTTGACATCTTGGATTTTAAGAATATCATTATTTATATTATGATAACAATTTACTTATTAGATGAGATTCCAAGAACTAGAACAAATCATTTCATTTAATAACTGCTTCTTAGCTTCCATAGATGCTACAATGTAATCAGTATTTCTAAGTATGGCTACCAATAGATTTTATGAGCTTGACTAGCTCATCACCTTAGCCTAACTATGATACTAGATCAATTTGATCTAATTAAGACTAGTTTGTGTCCCCTAATAACTAGTATCCTTCTTCACCTCTTACCAGGTACATATCATTTTTACTTGACAAAGTACAATATGATAGTTCTGAAGGCTTAACTTACAGTTCTCCTAGATATAATTGATATTTTTCTACTATGAATTATATCCTAGAAATATCATTTCATGTACATATCATGTAATAAATGAGTAATCCATCATAGAAACATATAAAAATCAACTCAAAACTTCAATCTCCACCCATGTTCTGAACATTTCAAACTAGATAGATTATTCCATGTGACATTGGCAACAATTATTAACTTGAATTGTTCCAACTTATATTTTTCAATACCATGTCAGTATATGTATGAATAACTAGGTCCAAGCGACCATTAGATCAACCTCAGTAGATCTCGTTATCTATAAATTAGGTTGTTACTTTAGTACAATCAATGTAGAGTTACATTCATCCTAATATTATCTAACTGTAATACCAATATTTATTTTCCATATGTTGTCAAACATATTTCTTGTAGAAAACTTTGGCGCTACCACTAACCTTTGGTAGACACATGGAAAATATTTATTCCAAATAAATTTTCTAAGATCTTGTTTCTTACTTTAATCCAAAAATGTATTTTAGTAACTTGAATTATTTATTAGCATTATATGATGTCATCATCTCTTTCTGGTTGTGTCGTTTATACACCTTACACAAAAGTTGTTCTTGACATGCAATGGCCAATTTAATGATCTAAGAAGTTAGCTATTTCAAGTAAAATTCTAATGAATTTAGGCATACTAACTTGGGATTACTGATCATGCCTTATTGGTACCACTCTTATACCATCCATGTATCAACTCACTTAAATAACCACATAAATATTCAATATATAATCCCCTTTGTACTTTAATACATGGAATCCATTATTGAATTTTAATTGATCTTTTCAATCTTATCTAATTTCTATATACTGCTTACTTGTAGGATTTGTCATTCTCCAAGAATAATTTATCACTGGCCATGGTAAATATAAAGCAATCACCATGGTTTTAACCATCTTACCTAGTAAGTTTCTCTAGAGCATTTCTCTTCCACATGTATTGGTGGATCTTGGTCTTATGTCAACCATTTGTGCATCTCAATCATTAACTAATCCAAGTAAATTCAACTCCCACTATATCTAATAGAGATGTGTACCCTTTTATAGAAAGTAATTATATCACTTGGATACCAATTTTATATATTAGATATTTATATTATATCCTAAGAAACTATTGGGATAATTACCTTAGATACACAATGTGTTTAACATGATGTGTGTTTGTTTAAATCCTAACAAACTATTTGCATCTAAACACATGTCCTATGACATAATGTGTTTCCATCATACTATGACTCGTATGATATTTATTTTTCATTTTTAGATGGCATATTGGTTATGGTTTTTTGCCGTTATCAGCATAGCAAAATAGAAAATAAGATGGAAGTTACCGTAGTTTGTAATGTTGATACTAAATACATCATAACTTTGATAAATAACTTATGCATTTAAGAATTTATCCATGATACATTTTTTTATCATTGTTAATATGTAAGACTCATCATTTATCCTTCTTATAAACATCAATGTTCTGATGTAGATAAGGTTATGTTCATTTAGTAATTCTCCACACTACATTATCATGATCAATGAATACTTGATGAAAATTTTCTTCAGCATGTCGATCCAAGGAAACTCATATCTTTTGACAATGTTTATACTTTAAAATTGCATTCCTTAATAACTTAAATGAATCTTATGAACTATATTTACCACTATATTTCTCTTTTAATAGTTCATGTCCACTTGTTGAACTAATTCCAAAAGCCTTGTGACATACCTTTATTTCTAATGGTTTCTTTGTCCCAACTAAAGACATCGATAATTCCAATGGTTTTTAGCTATACTAAGCCTAAATATCGTAATAATTATATCCTTGACATCCATTTAGTATTTCTTGTAAAATAATTATCGATCCACAATTGGGTAAGAGTCTTACATATTTTATATTTATCTCTTTCTCATATTATTTGAATACCACTATACTATTTTTTGAGTATGTTACCACAAGAAACATTCATTCATGAACTTTGAATAATGTCTCTTTATTCCCAAAGGGAACACAAGATTAATTTTTTTGTTTTACTCAAAAACTTGTTTAATTAGAATCATTCTCTTGGAAAATAGAAGTTATGTGTTTCTCACCGTTGACTTAGGAATCACCCTTTCTCAGCTACTTAGAGAAAACACCTTAATTCTTGTAATGTTTCTATACTTACTTGCTTACTATATTTCAATACACATATGTTCCAATCATATGGTATTTAATACCCAATAAGTATGTTAGAAATAGTATTTTTATTTGATGAATATACACAGAAGAAGAATCAAGTTCTTTCTTCTTTAAGTTAGTTCATAGCGTTTTAAACATCTATAAAATTATTTCATAATATTTGATGAAAATAACATCTTATTTAATAACAAACCTCTATTATATTAAGGACATTATGAAGGTACCAATGGGGTAACATTTCATTGGCCTTTTTTCCTTTACTTTCAAAATTTTCTCCATAATATATAAAGATTAATCTCTCTTTTATATTCTTATTACTTGGTGAACATTACCTAAAAGGTAATGAAGCTCTTACTCCATACTATTTGTTTGTATCCTTAAATGAAACTAGATTAATTGGGTGAAAATGTATAAGAAAGGGATTTTATGAAAGAACATATTCCACCTTTCAAGTCTACACAAAACCAGTGTAGTCATCGCATTCAAATCTTGCTTAATTTTCTCCTCGGTAAATTCTTGGAGATGGGACTGTGTGTTCTTATCATCCATGTCCTTATTTCATGGCTTCAACTAACTTCGGATGTTGATTATATCATTATGAAATATCCATCATATGCTTTATACATGAGTCTCTGGTAAGAAATTTTACACCCATGCTTCCTATGATGACCTAACTAGTAGGGACAACAACACCATGAATTTAGGATTTAGTAGTAATGTATTAAAAGCACCTATACTACACTTAGAATTTCATGTTAGTTTGGACATTAAATTTTTCCAACATCTATCTCAGTTTATTTTGGGTATTACTTTCTATTTTTCTACAAAAATAAACTTTATTAGATAAGTACATTTATGCTGATTATTTTATTAGACATAACTGATTAAGTTAATCAATAAATTTATACCACTATTTTATAGAATTATAGGAACTCTCTTTACTATAATTAAAATACATGGTCTCTTGAGTATTTTAGTGGAAAGGATCTTTGAACCACCCCTCATACTCTACAATATTTGTCTGCGCCACTACTCAAATAGTTCAAGGTAGGATTTTGATTGTCCAACCGCATTAAATCACAGTTCCTTAATCTATTGAGTGAAGTCCCAACTTCTAAAATCATTAGTTGATTTACACAATGCTTCCCTATAAAAATAAAACAATCTAGATTTTTCTATTTATTTTCTGAAATTTTAGTTAATTCCACCCACCACTCTTATAAGAACTCCTCGGTAGTAAGAGACACCCTTATCTTTGGCATGATTGGAACCCCTAACACTAGGTTTTGTTAAAAATTGAATAACGGAAGGTGATAATTACATAATATTGCATTGAGGGGTTTCTGTGTTTCTCTCTCGATGGATGTAATCTATTTCTCTTAATCTTTTTCATCTATTTTTCACTCTCACAACTGAACATTAATAGAAAAACAAGCCTCTATTCTTTATGAATTTTATTATTTATTATTTTATTTATTTTCCCACTATTATAAAATGAATAAAATAATAAATAAATTCACAAAGGTAAAGTACTACCTGACTGGTCTTGAGAATCTAAACAACCTAGGGGAATCCTTCCAGAGTTGTAGTTTGACTCTTGATGCAGATCGCCCCTTTCAAGTATGTCCACTTCTCATCTAGAGTATCACCTCATCTTTGTGGGGTCCACAACATGTCTTGGAGTACCGCCACGTCTTGGCAGGATCCACGTCATGTCTTGCATCATCTCGATCAACATTCATCGCCTCATATTAGTATGGTCAATATCGCACATTGTCTCCATCCATAATACAATGATACTCATGCATAGGTGAGGGGAATTATGGGTATAAATGTACATCTGGTAAATTGGACATGCATGCCCTTATACATTTAACTGAAAGTAAGGCGATACAAAGACTGTTAATTTATTAAATACGTATTACAATCATTGAAAGCAGTTAAAATAATTAATTAAATAATTAATTAAATTCTAATATACACCCACTCAGTGCTTAGTCTTCACCTACTGAAAAACCAGACACTTCACCACAAACACTAAAACTGAACACTTTATCCTAGGCCACTAAAACTACCTCCTAAATCCATAATACATCTTCGTCACACTAGGATATACCAATAAGGGTGAGTTGTGATACTTATGGAGACCTACATTGTTCATAGTCAATAGAACAAACAACCTCCTCTAGAACAACATCTGATTTCGACCATCCTCTAACCATCCCTCTAGAGAATCACCATGGCCAACATGATCATGATTCACCTGTACCTATGAGTCTCCTCACTGAGACTCTTATACCTACTGCACCAAGTATGATTCCACATTCATCAGATAAAGAAAACTTCAGTCACTACATTACCTCATATCAAGATGTTTAAGGAACCGATTCCCATAACTGAAGATGATTGGGACAAGGAATTTAAAATTTTTAATTGTCGGTATGACATAAATTTTTCCCGATGATGATCCAAGACTTGGTAAGGTTCGTATATCTCACATAAATTAAAATAACGCAAAAATAAAATTGAGAACATAACTATTTATATCTGAAGGTGTGGTCGATTTCAACTCATTTTTTGTGATAGTCACTTGAAGGATCCATATCAGAATCCCTCTAGATCATCCAAAAGAACTTCAAAAATCTTTAGGAGCATTGATCAAGGAATTCCGAGTGCTAGTGTGGCAATCTGAAGATATATTCGACATCTTGATGATCATCACAATCCTCTACCTTCGATGCTTGAAGGAGAAACTTGGATTTCCATATGAGATGGATAGACTCTCACTATAGAAATTGATAGGAGAGAGAGTCTCTCATTCATAAATGAATTAATAGTTTGTTGGGAGAGAGCCTCTCTCTCTATTTATAGTGGAGTTCAAAATACCCAGTCGGGTTCCCTGTCCCCCATTTATTTAATGTTCACTCAATAATAATTTTGATGAACTAAATTGTGCCATAAATATTACTAATAACATTTCACATACTTTTAATATATATATATATATAATATATTATGTGGTAAAACTAATCCATTTAACTCGAATCTCCATTCTTGCTTAACATTAAACAAGCCTTGAATATTAAAATAATATTCTTTCAATTAATATTTTTCTTTTATTTTCTTAACTCATAAATACTTAAAATAAATTCAACTCAATTATTCCTAACATGAATTATAATAATGAAATTATTTGGTTATCGGTGATCGATACCTTAGACAACACTCAAACCCCATGGTGGGGCTCACCATGTCCAAAATACATATTCAACTGAATGGGGATGATTCTTGAACATGCTTTTGTGTGTGACCCTCTAGAACCATATCTCGGTAGAAGTGAATAAAATCCATGTAATAAGAGAGGTGTCTATCAACCCATCAAGGCCCCTAAAAAGATAAGAGTTGTCATAGAAATGATAATCATTCTACAAAAACTGACTATGTACTATAATCTCTTTGTCTTTAAATATCTCATAAAGCAGGATGCACACTAGTGTCATCGCCCATGTCTTGAATTATTCCAAATGAATTTACATTTCAACTACTTTGGCCAAAGACTTATGAAGGTAACACCATCCCGATCAACCAGGCCTGAGATATACAACTTTCTTAACATGGAAGTGAAAAATACTTTCTTGACCATCCAACCAATGTCATACCACCAACGATGCACCCAACACAAGTTACCTCATCACAATTTAAATATCATGGTTTTTTCCTTGCATCAATGTACGTAATCAAATGATATACATTGGTAATGGTCTCAAATCAGGAGACCAATACACATGTTTGTATATAGGAACAACCAATGACACACAAAACATGTTGTGATCCTTTTGGAAGGTCTGTCCTCATGATATCACTACTAGAGATCATCAAGTGAGAACTTTATAAGAAGAAGTATCAATTATTATGATCCCCCAAAACCTGATATTCAAACATCTACTATGTATAGTCAGTAGGATGTATCTAGACTCTATGAATTTAATTTAAGATAAATTTCATTGTATCTCAAGGTTTTCATTATATACTGGGATCTCTTATAACCTTTTGATATGAAAATTAATCTAGGGAATTCCCATTAAATAGTGGATGGAGAAAAGTCTACACAATAATGGTAATAATAAATCATGTATAACTAACTATATACATGATATGTGAAATAATTTTATGGCATAGTTGGGTCTAGGTCACCCACTATTTCAATAGATGTATCATTGAATGATTTTCCATCTCTTTCCAAACCTCCCTTGGCTTCTGAACCACATCACATCAGATCAGAAACCACATTCCCCTTTCCAATGGTGTAGGAGATATAAAAATCATAATACTATAGAAACTCTAAATACATATATTGAAATATATTTAGGTCTCATAGAGAGAAAACATATTTGAGGCTCCTGTGCTCTATGAAAATTAAAAAGGACTTGTCGATGAGGTAATATCATCAAAACTTTAGCACAAACACTATCACTTCCAACTTCATATAATGGGTGACATAATTATGTTCATGGGGACATAACTTCATAAACCCATAATAGATCACCACACTTTGTTGCATCAAGATACATATCCAACCCATGTGGGACACATCACATAAAACATCAAACAACACACTCGTCTCAAGGAACCAAATCATTAGAGAACTGATGAACTTATCTTTTAGGTGACTGAACAATTCTTAGTAATTATCACTCCATACAAAAGCCTTGTCCTTCTTGTTCAAAGTTGTCAATGAATCTACAACCTGGGAGAAATTGGACAAACAAATTGGTAATGGCCCATGAGACTAAGGAAACTAAAAATAGTTTCCATGTTATTTTGTTCTCCCCAAGAAACAAATACCTCAAAATTTGATGGGCCTACTTCCACATAGTGATATGAAACCATGTTCCTAAGTAAATTCAGCTTTAGCATCCAAAACAAGCACTTGGATAGTTTTCTATAAAGATGTTGTTGTTAGAGAACTTGTAATACAGCTATGAGGTGATCAGTATACTCTTTTTCTAACTCTGGTTATATCAATATTTCATCGATTAAAAATACTGAAAACTTGTCAATAAACTCATGGATTATAAAATTCATGAGTCTTATGAACATAGGTGGCATGTCTTTGACACTAAATGGAATAAACATGAACATGATGTTCCCATACCTACACCTGAAGTATATTTTCATGATATTCTAATCATTAGCCATTATCTGGTGATATCCATAATGTAATTTGATCTTAGATAACAAATTTGATCCCTTAATCAGGTCAAATAGATCATTAATATTTAAAATAGGGTAATAGTTCTTGACTATCACATGTTTCAACATTTAGTAGCCTTTTCACAAACTTAAACTACCATCCTCTTTCTTGGAAAACAACACTATATCACCCCAAGAAGATACACCAGGTTAGATGAAACCCCTATACATTATATCATCAACCTGTAGCCTCAACTCATGTAGCTCTATAGGAACCATTTTATAAGGAGACATTTTAATCAGATATACACTAGGTCATAACATTATCCCAAACTTAACTCTATGTTGATGGGGTAGTGTCATAACCTCATCCAAAAACCCATCATGGATCCCCTCCACAAATTTGTCAACTTCCTCTCTCTAATCATCCATTGAAAGCCCTACCAACTAGGAAAGAAGGGGTTACACTTTTTTATCACCTATATAATAACTCCACTTACCAAAAAGTTCTGCTCACCATCCCTCCATGTAAATTAATGAAACTATCTTCCAAAATAAATCAATTATTGTACACATATATTACAACCAATCCATGTGTAGGATAACATCATATGTTTCTATCAATAATAATAAGAATCATCCATTGACTAGTGCTTCACCATCACTATTCTACATCCACATCACACATCAAAAAAGCAGCATGGCCTCCATCCAACATGGATAATACCAAGGGTATTGTAATTCTCTCTACATCTAGTATCAAAGAATAGACAAAAGTGTTAGGTAAGTATTTTCTAAATAATACTCTATAAATATTATTGATTTTTATGCTCACAAATAAACTTGTTTGTTTTACTAATGAATACACTTTACGTATTTTTAGGAATATATTCCATGAGAATTTTATCTTATTTATGGGATTAAATATTTGTAAAAGTATTCTAAACATGTTTTAAATGTATTTTAAAAACACTATTCATACCTTATGTTTATAAGCATAATGTATTTTTTAGATACCCAATTATTGAAATAGAACGTATGGATCATGTACCACATGCTATTGGAAAATTATTTTTTATTAACCCTAAGATTGGATGAAACCCTAAGTTTGAGAAAAGAGAAGGTATGGATAAACAACCCTATGTTTTTAAGGAACCACACTTTTAAAGAAACAAGCATATGGTACATCAACCTAACTTTTATAATCAATCGTACATTGTCAACCCTACATTTGGAGTTCTTTTATAACATGAATGAACCCTACGTTTGACTATTCATTTATGATATTTTAATTAAAAGATATTTTCTTTGATTTCTACAAGGGTCTAGACAAAAGTAAATATTGGGTTAGTGTTGTTTTATGATTATTCAATGGCTCATATTCAACAAGGTAAATAGATACTATTTTTAATGGATGTTACAAATCTCTTAAATGATTTAAATTTGAATGATTGTGATCGGTAAAGAGACATTCTTGGATCTTCTCAACAGAAACAAAACCAATATTTCTATATAATAAACAAGATTATTTTTTGATTTTTTATCTTTTGTATGCACAATTTATTTTTTAATACATAACTTCTTTAAAGAAACAAAATATCGAATGACTCTATTATTCTGAAGAAGATACACTATGAAGATATACTTGTTTCAACCTTATGTTGTGTAAATACTCCTGTTTTATCAGTTGTTTAATTTATTAAAGATCATTTACAACCAAGATATCTTCAATGATATTCTTTTTTTATGATGTTTATCTTTGAAGAAGAAGATCTGTATTCTATCATTAGTTACTGCAAATATGTACAAATGACTGCCAATTAAATAAAATCAAACACTTTTGATTTATTAGAGTTTCGTCTGCTAGGACTCAATAATGGAAGATTATCAACTTATTAGACTATGAGGTATAGAATTTAGTTCCCTATAAAAGAACAAGAAGGATCTATAAAGCCTTATTGAAAAGGTGTCAACTTCGTGCACTTAGTTGTGATGGTCTTGTGATAAGAGGACCTTTATAGTGAAAATCACAAAGATCATAGAGATATTTTTAGTGAAAGGGGATATTTGTACCCCAAACCATCATAATTTTTTTCTTATTCTTTACTATTTATCCACTTCTCAAAATACTTATGAAATGTAATGTTTCATATCTACATAAATCATTAAGAAAACTAAAATCTAGAATCTATCAAAATTATTGAAAAGATATAATTCACCCCCCCCCCCCTCTTGTGTATTCTTGTATTATTCTAACCTAATAATTGGTATCATATGAGATATTTTTTAAATAAATTGGATAAACTCTAGAAAGATCAAAGTATATGTTTTATACAAAAAAACAGATGCTAATTACTGATCCTAGAGAAGGTATGTCAATGATACATGATTCATACATCAATGGTGATAAAAATTAATGTTGGAAAACATGAATGATTATATATCTAAAAAATATTAGATATAAAGTCAATATGAATACTATCACTATGTATGAAATTATTGAAAAACCAGATACCCGGGATGCTTCCAAATAAGATATTAATGATGTCAATTAAAAATAAATGAATTCTATAGTTTGTGTTCTTGGTCCTAAAGAATTCAATCAAGTATCTTAATGTCCTACTACTTTTGAAATGTGGCAGACAATACTTGTTTCATATGAAGGAACCAAAAATGTTATACAATTGATATACACTACTAAAAAATTGAATGTTGACACCTTTAGAATGTATGATAGTCAAAGCGTCACCCAGATGATTGGGTTATTGACAAAAATAGTCAATGATGTTGCTTCCTTAGGAACCACAATTACACAATCAGATTAATCGCTAAAATTACTCTTAGTATCACCCTAAAAATGGAATTGAATATCATCTTATATATGAAAATAATCACCAATAAAATATTTTACAATGAAATAATTAATTATAACCCTGATGATGTGTGAGGTAGAGATGAAAGCTAAAGATGAAGATCACAAGATAGTAAAAAAGGAAACTACTACCCTTAAAGTTACATCTCAAAATCATGAAAATAAATTGAACAAATATGTAAAAATCAAAAAGAATTTAGGTCGTTAAGATTCTGAAATGGAAATCTCATAGTTAGCCAAAAAAATTATCAAATTCTATAGGAAAAATAAATACATAAACAATACATTAAGAAAGATGGAAACAGTTCAAAAGAAGTAAGAAAATATGAATGAAAAAAATATGAGTCTTTTCAGACCTAGATTCCCCTGTTAAATGAATAAATGAGAATTATGGAAAATAAAAATCAAAAGAAAATTGATTATAACCATAAATGGAAAAGAGATATAAAGGCTACTTGGAGTGTGTCTGAAGACTCTAGAAGATCTTCCAAAACTAACTTAGGGATAGAGCCAAAAAAACTGAAAGAAAACATGAGCATTATGTCTAAGTTAAGAGATGAGGTACAATCCTATTATTATTCTGATTCTAATTCAATTAGATAATCAAGTATAAAATTAGTTGTTTACTACATAATTATTGAAGAAAAATGTGAATTTCTATTAAAAATAATAATTCACTATAAAATATTCATATTGTCCTTTTAAGTGAAAAATATGAAATGATGGAACAACATCATGAATTAAAATAATATTTTAATAAATCTACATCAAACTATACTATTCATGAAACTAAAATAAAATAATCACAAGATGAATTATAATTCTTCATAAGTGATGGTTGTATATTAACCAAAGGAGAAAAATCTCTAAATGAGATTCAAGGAAAAACAATTATTTAAAAGGAAAATATGTAATAGGAAGAAAAGGATAAAAAAATTATATAAAAATTATTTCATACCTAGTTCTAAAAATACTACCTATTTCTATTATGGAATTAAATGACATTATTCCAATAACTATTGTTTGAGAAAACCATCGATATGTGTAATTAAAAAGATTTTTATTTCTATAAATGTGTTTGAAAAAATATTATAAATTTTAGTAAAATAAATAAAATCTAGATTCTTAGGTCCTTTTATACGGACATAACTGGACCTAAGAAAATATGGGAACCAAAATAAACTCTTGTTCAAATAACTTTATAGGTGAAAGACCATAGGAGTTGAAATGTTGTATGATATATGGACAATTGATGCTCAAGACACATCAGTGGAGACCCTTCCAATTTTCATACACTGACAAAACCGGTTAGAGGATGAGTCGCCTTTGAAGACAATGCTAAAGGTAAGATTGTTGGAGTTAGATCATTTAGAGATCCAAAGGAAATTTCAATCAATAAAGTATTATACATTCAAGGGATAAATAATAACCTGATAAGTATTTATTAACTCTATGTGATGGTTTTTTGTTGATTTTTCTAACCATTATTCCTCATTTTTTAATGATAATTTGTTTAAATTTAGAGTAACTTGAAATGAAATTGTTTATACCATAGATCTTTATTCCTCATGTAAAAAAACTTAATTGTTTTACTTTTGATAAAAAAGATATATAGATCTGTAATAGAATACATAGACATTGTAATATATTTACCTTATATAACTTTCCTAAGATGCACTTATTTTTTGATATTCCTAGTGTTAAAATTGATAATGATGGATTTTATGATGAATGTAAAATTAGAAAAAAAACACAAATCATCTTTCAAATAAACTAATAAAGTTTCAACCCCTAAACATTGGATTTCTTGGACCTTAATGCAACTTAATATGTTCCTCGAACCTGTTGGTCCACATGGCCACAAGTGTATCTCCTCAAATTCTAGAGGCAAGCGACTAACAGAGAGGGATTAGGGTGTGTCTGTGGGGATACAATGCCCTTAATGTCAAAGTGTAGTGCAATATATCAGTATGAAAAGTTGTAAATAGTAAAATCAATAAAAGTAAACATAAGGCACAGCGAAAAATATATAATACGGTAACCAAAATAGAAATAACTGGAGAAACATACAACAACTGATGATAATATTTTATGTATCTTGTAAGCTGGAAAACATGGATATAAGATATAAGGCATAACATGTTCCACAAAAGTATAAAGTAAATAAAAAGAATATCCTAAGCATCCCCAGCTCTATATCGGTTATCTACTATCAAGATTCATCCAAAACAGCCTGTAATGAAGTGTTTGAAGTCGCAAGATTCTCTTTATCAACACCTGAATTCATTTAATATCCCCCAGGTACCAAATGATGCCCAGAGAGGGTGTGAGATAAATCTTAGTGTTCTGCCACCAAATGTTTCTATAATATTCATCCCATGTAATGGAAATGTAACAGTGTGAAAGAATACATATATAAATTAAAGCAGTACATTGTAACTTAATACCCAAGTACCTTCTTCAACCCTCGGCTGGTGTCTGGACTAGTAACCAGTTCATTAATTGAGTGTTACCTATTTATAAATGATTCACACTTTAGCAATACAAAAGGTTCCAAGATGTAACAAGGAAACCTCTAATAATATTTCATAATGAAGTTCTGACATTATAAGCAAGGAAATGTAGAACCCAAGGGTCACAAACTCAGTAATGATTGTAGCTTGGCTAAGGGTAAGAGTGTAACCCATGGAGCATAGTAAAATTCATTCCACAATAGGATGCCTATCGAGTCTAAGGAGTTAATCCAAGGTAAAACGGGGATAAGAAATGACTAGGCCCATTGGGTTGTAACCATGGAACATACTTGTCAATGTTGGATCCAAGGAGTGTATCCAAGGAATCGTGTAATAATATATGATGGATCCTACAGTGTCATATCGAGCTTCCGATGTTGGACAAGAATTGGGTTCTAGATGGGTTTTAACCAAGGCAAGCTGAATCATTGAACTGTAATGGGGTTCTCAAGTGCTCAAGGAATTCCCTATAGAATCCAAGGCGAGCTCTAGTTAGTACACTTTTATATGATAACAATGTCATATAATATCTCATATGGTTTAAGTCATTGCATTTCATTAGTTTTTCAAGTTTAATTGAGTATGATACTTTTTAATCAATTATTAACTAATAAATAAGCTTGTGTGGTTCAATCCTTACCTTTCATTAGTGTTACAAGGAAAAGTATCATGAAACCATTCAATTTAGTCTATTTAAGGATTTTTCATTAATCTAGGTTCACTCCACTACCTTCCATTAACATGGTAAGGGGTGCTATGAACATGAAATCTATAATTCATTCAAATTTAATCTGGCCAAGTCATATACTTAGTATACTTTCCAATTTCCCATTAAAATTTAATTATGAATGTGAAGAACTCACCTTAGGTGGGTCATGTGGAAGTGACATGGTACATTCCATTCACAATTACATGATAAAATAATCATTTATTATGAGGGGGCCTACTATTAGTGTGTTCAAGATCGAGCACATCCGAACGATGGATCAAAAGTGTCAAACACTAAAAACTAAAATATGGCATATCATCCAACATGGGATGTTGGGAGTTGTGGGTGTGAACACCCACAAGTAATCACATATTTGAAAAGATCATAACCATATGGTTATAAAGATTATTATCATGTTATATAAATTCTATAAATGACACCTAATGAAATCGGCAGGCCCCAAACGATAATTCAAAAATCAACAAACTTGTGGGATAAGTTATTAACCTCCCACCTTAAGCTCGTACAACTCTACTCCTCTAATATTAGCCTCTAATTCATCTTAGAACAGAGTAGATCTGAGAAAAGGGGAAAAATTATCACACCTCAATAACTAGGTCGAGATAAAGAAGGTAGAAGAACGGATCAAACAAACTCAAGTACTTACCATTACGCATATAACATGATGAAAAAAAGCTCAAACGGATCCCAAGTGAAGGAGATCTCTTGATCCATAGATTAGGCCTTCACAATGCCTCAAAATGAGAGTAGATGAGGCTAATGCCATTTTAATTAAGATTATGGAAGAATGAGGGTTTAAATTATATTATTAAGATTAGAAATGAAAAATTACTCAAAATTTAGCTTGTGTACGGTTTGTCCACATGATTTTTCAAATCGTGTGAAAACCATGCACGGGTACTTGGGAAAAAAAGCACTCGCATGGTTAGGGAAACTGTTTAGATGGATCTACTAAAATTTAGACCATCTGCATGGTTAGATCTAACTGTGCGTCCTACCCACACAGTTTACTTTCACCATGCGACAGGGCCAGTTTTTTCAAAAGGATGGGTTCTAGGCTCCGAACAAGACCCGGAAACCCTTGAGACCTTTCCTGACTCATTTGGATTCCATATTAGTTCCCAAATATATAATTATAATGAAATTTAATGGATCCATACATGAGTGGAAAACATAGTTCTTATAGTCTTCCCCCTTAAAAGAACTCATCACCGAGTTCATGTTCCAAGGGTGGTGAAACACTATCTACGAAAAACTATGGAAATTAGGCATGTATTTCAGCCTCACGCTCCCAAGTATTGTCATGTACGTGGTCGTGCTACTATAGTACCTATACTAGAGGGATAGACTGGCCTTAGAGAACCTTCAGGCTCCAGTCAACGATGTGTACTGGATACTCCAAAAAGGAAGCATCGGCATATAACTCTACTTCCTCATGATCAAAAGTATGAGATCGGTCATCATGATACTAATGAAGTTGTGAAACATGGAATACATTGTTCATGTAATGTTACCTCTAAGTTAATATCAACTAATAGGCTACCATCCCGACTCTCTCCAAAATCTTAAATGGCCTTACATAACATAGCGATAGCTTCCCTTGCTTATGTAATCGTCTATTCCCTAGCCTGGGTGATACTCGAAGGAAAACATGACCCCAAACCTTGAACTCTATAGGTTGTCAATGATGCTCGACATAAGATTTTTGTCTAGACTAAGCAGTAGTCATATGCTTTCTAGTTAGCTAAACCTACTCTGAAGTCTATTGAATTAGTTGAGGACCTAGTAGGCCTGCTTCACCTACCTCTAACCAACAAAGGGGCGAATGGAATGACCAACCATATAAAGGGTCCAAATGAGTCATATAAATTGTTTCCTAAAATCTATTATTATAGGATAACTCAACTAGAGATATATTCTTCTCCCAAGAACCATTGAAATCATGGACACATTCTCAGAACATATCCAATAGAACTTGTGTTGTCTGTTCTTATTGTCCATCGTTCTAAAGGTGAAAATCTTTGCTTAGAAGCACCTGGGTCCCCATAGATTTCTGTAATCCTTTCTAAAAATGTTGTATGAAACAGGCATCCCTATCTAAAATGATAGTTTGTGGGAATCCATATAGTCATATGATCTCACAAAAATATAGTTTTCTCATATCTTCAACTGAGAAAGTCTATCAAATAGTAATTAAATGGGATAATTTTGTTATTCAGTCAATTACAACCCATACAGTGTCGCTACCTCTGAGAGACTAAGGTAACATGACTAAAAAATCCATGGAAACATCTTCCCATTTCCATTTTGGGACTATAAGTTGATGTAACAAGAATGTATGTCTTTGGTCCTCTGCCTTCACCTACTGATAGGTGGAACACCTAGTGATAAAGCATGTTATCCAATGTTTCATCCCCAACCACCAATAATGGCATCTCATATCTCAATACATCTTGGATATTCTTGGATGAACCGCCCACTAAGAAGTGTGGGTCCCTTGCATCAACTCCAGTCTCATATTTATAGGAACCCAGACATGCCCATGCATATGTAGGATGTATTATCTATCCACAGACCAAACTGGAGGTGGGTTATCTCCTAATATAATCTCACATAGGACCAAGTCCTTATGATCTAATAATTTTCTACCCTTCACCTTATCAAGGAGATAATAGGTAATTGTCAAATAGGAAAGGTAATACTAATTATGACTATAAATAAACTCCATATGAAACTCATAAAATAGGTCCATTAACTTCTATTCATCACTAGCTTCTCATATGGCATGTGTTTTAGTTTTCTAACTCAATTTATTTGTAACCACATTTCCCTTCCCATACGAATAGGCAAGATCACAATCAAATGATTGTAGATATTTAACCCATCCACAATATTTTAGTTTCAAATCATGATAATAAAATATTTATTTTAGGATCTTTTGGTCCGTGTACACCACAAATTGATCACCTAATAGATAGTGTATCCATCAACGTAATGCATGGATAACTACTGCTAGTTCAAGTTCATGTATCAGGTAGTTTCTCTCACAATCTCTCAATTGCTGAGATTCGTATGCAATGAATTTTTTTCATACATCAGCACTACTCTTAGGAAAATGCCTGATGCATCACATAAGATGGTATAACCTCTACCCGGATCTAGTAGAAATAGAATAGGTACTGATACAAGCCTCCCTTTAAGCTCCTGAAAGGCCTTCTCTCACTCTTCTGACCATAGTAACTTGACACACTTCTTTGTAAGGCCAGTAATAGGTGAAGTAAGATGTGAGAAGTATTTTATGAAACATATGTAATATCTATAAATCCCCAATAAACTTTGTATATCAAACACATTATTGGGATTCTCCCTATAAACTGCATCAACAGCCTTTTCTAGGTTAAGAACTATTCCTGATTCTGAAATGATATGACCCAATAAGTAAACTCTATCAATTTAGAAGTGGCACTTATAAATATTTTCATAAATCTGATGCACTATCAATGTACTCAAAAAAATTTATGTGTTTTTAATGGTCATTATGAGTATGAGAATACACTAAGATGTCATCCACAAAGACAACGAAAAGAGATATGAAATAGAGATGGAAAACCCTATTCACATGATCCATGAAAATGGTGGGTGTGTTTATAATATATAACATCATAACAAGTTACTCATATAGACTATACCTACTATGAAAACATATATAAGTAATTTATAATGGAATGAGTTGTACCTGAGTATAACTTGATCTCAGATCGATCTTAGAGAAGACCCCATCTCCTTGGAGTTGGTTGAAGTGATCATCTGTTTGAGGTAGTGGATACTAGTTCTTGACTATAATCTAGTTAAATCATTTATAATTCATTTATAGATGTACTTTTATATATGACTTCTTATAAAAAATCATGGGAAAACCCCAATTGGATGTTTCGGTCCATATAAAGTCTTTGGCCTCTAAATCATCTAACTACCACTTGAGCTCCTGAAGCTCCATAGGTGCCATCCTGTATAAAGGAATGGACACTTGAACTGCTCATAGAACAATAATTGTAAATTCTACCTCTCTCTAAGGAGGTAATCCATAAATACCTCTAGGAAAGACATCCATGAAATGATACACTATAGAATAGATATCATCTTGTCGTAAACCCAGATCCTTTATAAAGAGATTTTAAATCTAAGAAGCCACTCTACCTATCCCATGATGCTTTGGTCCCACTCTACCAGCCTATATATCCCAATCACCCTTATGTAGATAACTTCTACCCTTTAGGGATGTAAAAAATACCCTAAGGCGATAACAGTCTACGAAAGATCGATAAAGAACAAACCAATGCATCCTAATAATGACATCAAATCCTATCATATCAAGAATGAAGAGGTTACAAAAGAAAGGTTGACTGACTACCTCAAGTGGATAGTACCTACATTGGTGTATGCACTCATACCGCACTCCTAATGGTGTATCTAGGGTCATTACACCACAAAAATACTGTATCTTAATTCCAAAACATTCCATGATAGATACGAGGATAAAATATTTCAAAGAAGATGTATCAAATATAGAAGATATTGTATTATATTCCACTAGAATAGTAACTTGTACTATAGATGGACCCATAGCCTAATCCTTGGGTATCGAATGTAGTTCATGCAATTGGCTTGATCCACGACCTTGTGTAATAGCTAGACTACTATGATCATAACTACTCTTCCAGTGCTATTGGTGATTAAGGGTATGTCTACCACGTCCATGACCTTATCCTCAGTCTGACTTTCCAATGTTATTCCAACACCCCATCAGACATAGTGAAAAATCACCCATTCTTGAAGGTGGAGCTAGTAGAGATCTTTTTCCAGACAATGCTGCTGGAAAGATCTTATACGATCTTTAAAGATGCCTCATATGGTCGCAAGCCCAGCACTATAGTGGGTCTTTATCACACTAATTATTCAGATTCCCCTATTATACACACTAATGACACACCATGGAGTTATCAAAATAGGTACTCTAGTTATCACTTCCCTGATGAGAAACTTTGAGGGAATGTTTCTTTCCATCGGGAGAAATACTGGACTGCCACGATATTGATACTCTATTCTTGGTAATATTTTTGTCCCTTATTTTTCATTAAGTTATAAGATCCTAATTGAATATTTCAAACAAGGAAGGAAAAATACATTCACCTGTGTATTAATGGCATACCCAAGCCCATATTCAAAGCGTTTAGTACGTGAAATCTCATCACTGGATAGAAGAGGTTCAAAGCATTACAACTTTGTGAAACACGATGAATACTCCATAACTATCATAAAAAATTAATTAGGATGCATGAACATTATAGCTCTATCATCTCTCAGTGTATGAGGAAATAATTGATCATATAAGGCATTCTAGAAATAAAACCACAACATGCACTGATGAAAACCATCCTGAGTTATCACATCCACCCAATTCTTGGTCGAATCTCATAGCATGTAAGTAGAACGTTTAACCCTATAATTTATAGGTGTCTCGAGATTATCAAATATAGATATGGTGGACTCTATCCATGACTTAGTAGCCTCTGTACTACCATCCCCTAGGAAGGTGGGAGGATGCTACTACTGGAAATCGCGAGTTAGATCATCCATCGTAGGTGAAAGTCATGGAGAACCATGCATAAAATGCATCAGGCTTAGGAAAATATTATAATCATTGGCCTCTATTCCCATATCAGGTATAATATGTGGTAACTAGTGTGGCATTCCAAGAGGTAAGACAGATTTCTCAAGACCCACCATGTATGGAGCATGGTTTTTGGCACTCGCCTGGCATATGATGTGAGGACGTCGTGGTGGCATTGGTCTAAAAATTCCAAGAACACACCTTAGAACAAGATTTATAAAAATAAGTATCAACATTTATAGAAGCTAAAAAAGGATGGTCTCACTACCCAAGGTATACTACCCCAACTACCTACTTAGATAGCTAGGTACTAGTATGTGATCAAGTATAAGTTTCATTACATTTTGCATTTAATTACCAAGTTCACTCCTTTAACTTTCATAAACAAGAAAAGGAGGGATAAGTAGATGCAACCATTTTTTTATATTTCATTTTCACTTTATAATAGATAATCATACCCATTAAATCATTTCCCATACACCTTATCATTGAAAATGACACTCATTTATTTATAACAGAATGGATTGACTCAGTAAATTACTCATCCCAACCCACGATGGCACATACACCTCATTAATTATGATAGGAAGTCACCCAATCTCAACTAAGAATAATACAACAACAAGATAACCATCAAAGCATCAATCAATAATCATAGTCATATCAATAAATGAAAAGAACTGAAATGCACTTATATGGCATGGAAATATGCATGACATACGAATTCTAGGTGAAAAATATGATGCATGTAACAATGCTCATGGCCCTCATATCATTGGTCCAAGGATGAAATAAATCCTCAATAAAAGTAATAATAAAAAACTCCACACATCATCTACATCTCCCAGTGGTGAAATAATATCAACTGTAATAGGAAAAATAGAACAACAACTATATTTTTGGTAACTTGGATTTTACCCTAAACTTGGGTTCATGATGCCCAATCACAGCTCCCAAGAATTCCTAATCTCTAATATATCATCTTTAAATAGTAAATCAAGAAAATAAACTCCTTTGATAACACTTTGTGTCATCTAGAACCCAAATTCCACTTAATTGGTGCCCCGAGCCTGGTGGGACACATGGCCTCAAGTGCATATCTGCAAACGCCAGAGGTTTCCAACTAGCAGTGAGGGCCTAGGGTGTGTCTGTGGGAATACTATTCCCTCATTACTGACATATAGCATAGAAGATAGGTATGAAAAATGGAAAATAGTAGAAGAAATATAAGTAAACAGAAGGTACAACGGAAAATAGAGACAATAGTAACAATAACTGAAATAACTAGTGAAACATAAAAAAAATGATGATGGTATGTTATGTATTTTGTAAGATGGAAAACATGGATACAATATAGCAGTCATAACATGTTTCAAAAAAGTATAAAAGAAATAAATATACTATCCCAAGAATCATGCACTTCGGCTCGAACATCTTCTATCAAGATTTATTCTAAATAGTGATAAATCAAGTGTTTGAAGCTGTATTATTCCCTTTATCAACACTTTCATTCATTTAATCTTCTGTGGGTAACAAGTAGTTCTTGGAGAGGGTGTGAGATAAATCTCAGTGGGCCACCACCAATGGTGTCTATAACATCTGGCCTATGTAATGCAAATGTAACAATATGAAATCATGCATATATAAAGTAAAGCATTATAATGTAATAAAATACCCAAGTACCTACTTAGGCCCTCCACTGGTGTATGAACTTGTAAACAGCTCATTAATTTAGTGTTACCATCTTATAAATTATTCACATGTCAGTAATACAGAAGGTTCCAATATGTAAAAAATGATACCTGTAATGATATTTCATAATGAAGTTATGAGGTGATAAATAAGGAAATGTAGACCTCAAGGGTCTCCAACTCAGTAATTACTATAGCCTGGCTAAGGGTAAGAGTGAAATACAAGGAGCATAGTCCATGTAATTTCACAATAAGATGTCTACTGAGTCCAAGGGTTTTATCCAAGGTAAAATGGGGTTAAGCAATGACTGGACCTGATGGGTTAAAACCATGTCACCTACTTGCCAATGCTAGATCCAAGGAGGGTATATAAAAAATCCTGTAATAATATTAGGGATCCTACAGTTTCATACCAGGCATCTGAGGTTAGACAAGAATCAGGCTCTATGTGTGTTTCAACCAAGGTAAGTTGAATCTCTAAATCAGAATGGGGTTGTCGAGTGCTCAAGGCATTCCCTATGGAATCCAAGGTAAGCATGAGTCAAGCCACTATTATTTGATAATGATTCCATATAATATATCATATGGTTCAAGTCATTACATTTCTTTAGTGTGACAAGGCTAATTTAGTGTGCAACCTTTTAATCAAGTATTAACTAATCAATGAGTTTTTATGGTTAAAGCCTTGAATTTCATTAGTGTGATAAAGCCATAGAGTAAGAAACCATTCAATTTAATCCATTAAAGGAATTTTCAATAATCAAGGTTTGCTTATCTACCTTCTATTAACATGGTAAGGGGTGCTATGGACATGCAACCTATTATTCATTCACAATTTATCTATTCAAGTCATATACTTAGTATACTTTCCAATTTCACTTTCACATTTAATTATCAATTTTAAGCACTCGCCTTAGGTGTGTCAAGTGGAAGTGACGTAGTACTTTCCATTCACCATTATAGGATAAAGCTAGAATTTATTATAAGGAGGCCTACCATTAGTGTGGTCAAGATCGAGAATATATGAATGATGGATCAAAAGTGTCAAGCACCAAAAACTCAACTATGGAATATAGTCTTTCATGGGATGTTGGGAGTTATGTCTGTAATGACCAACAAGTAATTACATATTTTTTAGGAGCATAAAAATACTATTATATTGATTATAATCGTGGAATATAAATTCTATAAATGGCACCTGATGAAATTGGTGATCCCCACACGATAATTCCAAAATAAATGAACATGAGAGATGAGTTATAAACCATGGACCATAGTCTCATATGCTTCTATTTCTCAGATATTGGCCTCTAAGTCTTCTAAAATATGATTAGATCTTATAAAATTGAAAAAATGCTCAAACCACAATAACTAGGTTGAGAGCAAGAGAGAAGAAGAGATGAAACAGACTCGAGTACTTACCGTTGTGCATCCAACGTGATGAACAAAAGCTTGGACGAATCATGGATGAATGAGATCTCTTGATCCCTATCTTAGTCCTTTAAAATGCTCCAAAATGAGAGTAAAGGAGGATAATCCCACAATAATTTGGATTAGGGAAGAATGAGGGTTTAAATTATATCATTAAGGGTAGAAAGGTAAAATTACCCAAGAGTTTACCTGTTCATAGTTTGTCCGCACAGTTTTCCAAACCATGCGCAAACGATGCATGGGTACTTGGGGAAAAGGGGAAATCACACGATTAGGCTGCATGTTTAAAGAAACTATGTGAAAACTGTGTGAGATGGCTGAAAATACAGACCATCCGCATGGTTAGATATAACAGCGCCCAACCCACACGGTTTACTCTAACTGTGTGATAAGCCCATCTTTTCAAAAAAAAGATGTTTTTCAGGATTCAAACAATCCCTAGACACCCTTGAGACATTTTTAACTCATTTGGAATTAATATTAGGTCCAAAATAAATAATTATACCAAAATTTTAAATGATTTATACCTTAGTGAAAACTGATTTCTTATAAAACCACTAGAACTAATCCACATGGATTTTTTTGGACCATCAAGGGTAGAAATTTTGGTATAAAAATTGAATATTCATGTATTAGTTAATGATTTTTCAAGATTTACTTGAGTTTACTTATTTATAAAACTCAAAAGTGAAGTGTTAACTATTTTTTAAAACTATTGTAAAATTATTCAAATTGAAAAAGATTTTAAAATAATTTCATTAATAAGTGATCATGGTAGAGATTTTGATAATCAAGGATTTAATTATTTATCTATTTCTAAAACTTAGGTATTAAAAATACATTCTCTACACCAAGAAAAACTCAATAGAATGTAATTGTTTTCATGAAGAAACAGAATTATTCAAGAGATGGAATGGACTATTTTAAATGAATAAATCCTTTTTGCCTGTTTTTGGGTTGAAGATAGAAACACATCTTGATATATCGTGAATAAATTTTTATTAAGACCGGTTATTAAAAATAAACCCTATAAAATTTGGAATAATAGAAAACCTAATGTATGATACTTCAATGTTTTTGGATTCATGGTTTATTTCTTGAATACTAAGGAAAACCTTGGTAAATTAGATCTCAAGGCTGATGAATAAATATTTCTAGGATATTATACTTCTTATAAATCCTATAGAGTGTATAATAAAAAGTCATGTATTTTTAAATAATTAGTTAATGTGAAGTTTTATTAATGTTATCCTTTTGGTAAAATGAATGATCATACAGAAGATAGTATTGATCTTTTGACAATATGAGGCATGAATCACCTGTGACTGATTGTGAAAATAAAATAAATGAAATTCAATCAAGCCTAGAAGAACATGAAGTAGATGAACCAAAAATTGAATTACCTAGATAGTTTTCTCCAAATCCATTTTTTATTTTCTGAATAAACCACTTTTTAGTTGATTGTGAAACTCACAATAATAATGTCTCCATCAACAGGACCCGACCCAAATGAAAATAAAAAAAAATAGAATTGGGAAAAATATAAAATTCATAATACATCCACATACCACCTTACAATATTAAATTTTCAAATTTCAAATTACAAAAAAAGAACATGGAGAAGTCCCCCACATACCATGCCTCCTCAAACACCCTACCGCTCACACAAAAACATCCCAAAACCTCCTTGGAAACCATCTCACTAAACTATCATGGAATGGACCAATGGACTTGGATGCCGAAACAAAGTAAGGAAAAGACCTACATAGTGAGCCATGACGAAGATAGTACCATCAACCCCATAGAAAAAACATCATTTAACTAGCACTTAAAATATTAATAAATACTCATGAAATCATCTAAGGAATATTAGAATTGATACCTCTAATTCACAAGCATAAATTCCAATATCCAACCACAAATTGGAACCATAGGAAGAAAATTTTCACCCAATTTTAGAAGAAATCATCGAAGCTAACATAATCTCCATTTCTGGGTTTTATTCTTCCCTTGTTGTGGTCTATCCATTATCTTTCTATCCATAGATCAATCACTAGAAATGGATGTTGTTGGTGTGATTTTTTCTAATGACTATTGATAAAAGGAAGATGGATAATTCCACATAGGGATGGAAGTACCATTAACAAAAAAGAAGGGAACCATCTAGGGAGAATCTGAATCAACCATAGATGAAAACCAACACTTTGGGTTTAAACTTAAAATATAGGAAAGATATAGATGAAACCAAAGAAGGAAAATGCGCCAAGAAATGTGAAAGCACACAAAATCAGAGGAGATGAGGAAATTAAGCCATCCAAGAACTGAGGCATAGAGGAAAGGGGAATTGGATCTGACAAAACTAACCCAGATCTGAAGCCTCCAAGTCTATGCTGGCATAGATATAATGACGTTGAAACCCTTCACCTCTTGAAGGGGATTCCATGAAAAGTTTACCTATGTCATTGAGGATCAAGGGATCATTACTAGAAATAATTTTATATTAGTAAAAAAGAAATACAACCAAGAAGAAGAAATAGACTATGGTGAAACCATTTCACATGTTTCTAAATTAAGAGAAATTAGGATTCTTTTAGCTTATGCATATCATATGAATTTTAAACTATATCATATAGATTTAAAATATTCCACATTAAATGAATATTTAATGGACAAAGTTTATATTGAACAACCACCAGGTTTTGAAATCCATCATCTACCAAATTTGGTTTTTAAACTTACTAAACCTCTTTATGGACTTAGACAATCACCTAGATCTTGGTATGAAATATTAATCTCACTTATTTTGAAAAATATATTTTCTCTAGGGGTAGTTGATCCTACTCTTTTTAATAAAATTGTTTGTTCTAATATATTATTAGTAAAAAATTTTGTATATGATTTTATTTTTGGTTCAAAAAATAAAAATATTTGTTTTTGATTTTTCAAACCTTATACTAAAATAATTTGAAATTAGTATGATGATAGAATTAAATTTATTTCTAGGATTTAAAATTTAAAAAAAATTAAATTATTTTAAATTAAATCAAATAAATTATTGATTTATTAAAAAAATTTGGACTAGAAAATAGTAATAATTATACAACTCACATGATTACTAATGTAAGAATTGATTTGGATAAAGCTGGAAAACTAGTTGATAACAAGTCATACATAGGTATGATTGATATTTTATTGTATCTTACCACTGAAAGATTATATATATTGTTTTTTGTATGTTTATGTGCTAAAGAATAGTCAAACCCAAAATAATTTCACCTTACCTGTGTTAAAATAGTTTTTATATATTTAAAAGGAACTATTTTTAAATCTCTACATTACCCAAAAACCTATGATTTTAATTTAATTTCATATTCATATATTGATTTGAGAGGATGTAGATTAAATACGAAAAGTGCATCAAGAACCTGTCTGTTTTTAGGAAAATATTTAATTTCATGGTCAAGTAATAAACAACATTTATGAATATGGTAGTACCTCATTTCTTTGTCCATGTCCTTCTGGCCAAAGGTGATGTCACTACGAGGAATACTTGTTCTGCTACAGAGATATGGGAGGGAATTAGATCTGGTATCATGATAAGAAAATCCATTGAAGCTACTGATTGGAGGGTTGTGTCAGTTTTGTTGAGGTGAATATGTCGGCAGTGGTCTAAGTATGTGGAGCTCAGTGGTTTGAAGTGGCAGCGACTGAAGTGAATGGACCTCAGATGTTTGGGGTGAAGGTGGTTGAGACGAATGGTGATTATCGACATCTATTTAGGGATACAGTGGTTAGGATGGTGGTGGAAGAAGATAATCAGATTGTGGTGGCGGTGAAAGAAAATATCGAGGATTGTAGATCTATGATGATCAAGGATATTTATGTGAATCAATAATTTAGGGGTTTGTCTGAAGAAGTAGGTGGACCAAGTCAATCTGCTACTATGGTGATGTTGGATTGAACAACAGTTGAGTTAAATCAATTTGGTTATTTTATGGTTGTGGCGGATGCTAGCAGGAAAAATGAATGCTCTCGTAGATCTGGAATTATGGTTCTGGAAGGATAAATAGCTTTTGTAGTGGTGTTAGGCCGCATAGTGGATGGTTTGAATCAATCTAGTTTTTTTTATGGTTGTGGAAGATGCTAGTAGGAAAACCGAATGCTCTTGTTCTTGTCTTTCATAAAATTCAATTGAAAAGGGAGACTCTACCTATGTTCATTATAAGATCCCCATGAAAGTATCGTCGTATCTTGTTGAAGTCGATCGTGATTCCTTCTCGGAAAATTTTATTTTAGGTAAGAACTTGTTATTTTGTAGGGTTGTTCTTCCCAAAGGTTAGAATCCAAGATGTCTTGAAGGTCTTTTTCGTATGATCTATTTTCATTAGGGGTCTTCAGATTGGGTGTGTATTTTGTTAGGAAGAGGTTTTTTTCATAGATTTTCTCTTTCATATAAATCCAAAATACATTATTAGTCCTTTGGTTCATTATTTTTGAAGTCAGGAATGCTTCACCTTCATGAATGGATGATGTATTTTAATATTCCAAGGGTCAAGAATTATTTTTCACAGGTATGGATTAGGTTTCCTAGCCACAACTAGATTTTATTAAATCCAAAAAACCTTCATGATATTTATACTTCCATTCACATTCTAATTCTTATGGATAAGGAGATAAAGGATGTCTGGTATCATCACTTTATGAGAATGCTGGTTGAAGTTGATTTCCGTTATACTCTTATTAGTAGTATTACTCTCACTTCCCATATTGATTATATACAAATTAGTTTTGAGTATAAGGATTTTCCTAAATACCATAAAAACTATGAATTTGTTGGTCATATGGACAAAAACTACTAGAAGGGGCATCCTTGAAATGGATGTGGTGATAATGGTAATATGAATTCATTAAACTGCATGGGTAGTCAGTGCTTAGGCAACCTAGGATGTTTTTGACAGAATATATGGATAAGTATTACTGATATTAAGGGGCTTTATTGTCCAAGGATAAATCTATGATGGTGAATCTAGAGTTGGAAAGAACTTCACAATATTTTTTTTCCATGCCTCAATAGAAAAAGTTTCATGTGGATGTTGTAGGAACTGAGATAAAGTAGATTATGGTTGAAAATGTTATCAGTTAGCACTACAAGAAAAGATATGGTTAGCAGTGATTTATTCACGGTGGTTCTAGTAACTAAATCCAAATAAATATGGATAAATATATATATACATATAATATAATGGTGGTTTCATGAAACCTCCATGATATTTTTTTTTATTTTCAATTAGAAGTGGTTTCAATTAAACTGCCACTAAACATTTAAAAAACCCTAATCACTCCCCCTACCTAGCTCTCTTTGTGTGACCCCAACCTCCCCCCCCCCCACCTCCCCCAACCTCCTCTCCTCTCCCTGTTAGTTCCCCTGATCCCAGGACCCCCTTCCCCCACCCTTTCTCCTCTCCTCTCCTCAGCGGCGACCCCGAGCCCACGACCCCCTTTCCCACCCACACCACCTCATATCCTCTCCCCATAGGCAACCCTGATCCCATGACCCCAGACCCCTATGAACCCACCCCTGCTAACCCTAACCCCCATGCCCCCCCCCCCTTCGACCACCTCTCTGGTTGGCTCACTGATGATTTGAACCCCCCCCCCCCACCTCCCTACCTCACCCTGGCTTGATTTCCCTCCTCAGAGGAAAATTTTTACTAAAGTGGTATCATTAAATTTTTGGAGTCTATTATATCCAGTAATGTTTTATTATCCATATATATTTCCCTTGGGTTGTTGTATATGTGTTGTTGTATTCAATAATTTTTTTCCATGCATAATTTTTTTGTACAATTGGTTACCAATTTATTGATGGTGGTTTTTTATTATGTATTGTGCATTTTTCTTTCTTATCAGCTATAGGTTGCTATAGGTTAAGGCATGTTACATTTTTTTTCTTCTTGGTGCTAGTGATCATCCCCTATCATATTTTAGGAGGGATTGGGATAGGACACTCAACACAACACTAGACCATGAGTGGAACTAGTGATATGTGTTTCATTCCAATTGAATCAGATTGGTTCGGTAGCTACAAACATATTTGGATCACATTCTTTATTTTTCATTACTTTATTAAATAACATTTCCTAAGAGATACATCTAATTTGTAGCTACCTAAATTTATGGATTTTTTTATATAATAATTTATTAACATTCATATAATTATATATTTATTATCAATTATTATATGAATAGTTATAATGATTTATATTATAATAATAACACATATAGAAATATAAATTGAAACATTATATTACATAAACCATATCATAGATATAATGAATGATATGATATAGGACTCTGTTAAATACCCTAGGATTTAGTTATGATTAAAATTTTATATTCATTATATATAATATTCAAGTAATATATTAAAATATAATAGTGATTCCTACTATATGAGTCACCCATTTTATTTAATATTTATCAGTTTCACAAAAAAAATAAATCCCTTTGAATATTATTTGTTGTACTTCCCAATTATATGAGAATCCATCAAAACTACATTAATAATGGTTTATAAAAAACATTCATTTTTTAAAGAAATTTTTTTTAGTAATTTTAATCCATTTTATAAAACATAACTTTGTAAAAATATGGTTATTAATCATTTTCAATACTAGAATGTAAAGAATAAAAAAATCAAGATCCTAGCTGATCATCATTTTGAAGCACACCACCACCGCCACTATATTTTTTGGATGCTAGTGATTATGTTGTAGCCAATTATGCTAGTGAGTTATCCATTTCCCTAGATTTAATTAGAAGCCCACTGCTTGATTCACCTCTGACAATGGAGCAGTTTCTCACCCCTCCATCTAGCAATTTTTTTGTGAGTTACGGTTACTAGTATGTATGTCATTTTTCAAAAAAACATTTAATTTTGTTAATTTTTTAATACATTTGTAAAATAGATAAAGAAAACCATATAATGGATACAAATATATACAAGAAAGATGTATGGTACCTAAAGGAATTTAAGATTATTGTTCCATTTTATGATTCTAGGGTGCCTAACGGTGATTCTGTCAGAATATATGGGCATATTCACGGGCAGCTTTCTTGCAAGATGATGAAATTTTCCATTAATTATTATGATTGGAGGCATATTCCAATATCTTGAAAAAGTTAGGTATTTGATACTCCGGTAAAGTTAATATTAATTTAAATTCTTTGAAAACTAATTTTAAAGACATGAGTAAAAAAATTATATACTAATAAATTGTTGTGTTTTTTATTTCTAGATGTATTTTCATTTTGTTGTACATGAATCTGTTTCACTCCCATGGACTTTCAAAATATTGGGAAAGAATGTAGATATTTTAAATGGATATTATGGAACGAGTTTAATAACTCATCTATGACCTCACAAAAAATGTATGAGAAAGTTATTAATAGCATTTATCATGAGCAATGGAAGCACTTTATTGATATCAACAGAGATGTATCTCATGAGTTAAGTGAATGTTTTACAGTATCTTAATAACATAAACACAATAAATTTTTTATTTTTATTAATTTTGTTATTTTTTGTTGGAATTACCAAAAAAAACTCTTTGAATTGTGAAAATAAAGTCACTCATCATATTTTTGGGTCTCAGAGTTTTTCAAGAAAAAAAACAATTTTGGTTGGTATTTTATTCAATATTAATTATATCATTTTACTATAACTCAAGGTTTTTTCTAACATTTTTTCATTTTCTATAAAGACTAATCAATTAGTTCACTTTATTGGATGAATAGATATGTGGCTTAAATTTCATAGGAAACTAGATGGAATTTTTTTAAATGACCCTACCAAAGACGTTGGATTTATTACTTTTCATTACCATTTCATATTATTTCATTTCCATTAAAATTTAATAATAAATAATATATTATAAGAACTAAAAATCCTTAAACCCAATTAAATGGGGATAATTATGTAGATAAAATAATTTCAATTTGGAATCATTTGATACGTCTAGTTATCCCTAATTAATTGGTTTTAAGGCTTGTTTTCTATTATAATATAATTTTAAATATTATGTTTTTATAGTTTTTAAATTAAATAAATACTAATGAAAAATTTATTAATTAGATAACATTATTAAGTTCAGATATTTTAAAAAATAATTGTTAATATTTTTTATATTAATATGTTAAAATTCAAGAAGTGTAGGATGTGAATTGTTCACAATCAGAATCAGTTTCCCAGAACGATGTAGTTGGAATAGTTTTAAGGAAGGAGAATCTCATACGTGTATGGGGGAGGGTTCTAGCCTACTCCTTTAGTTGTCTTTGGTAGGGGAGAGTTATCCATTACTGGTACACCCGGTGGGGGTTCTAATAGTTTTTTTGATCATGAATCACCAAAAGAAATCGCAAGATTTAAATAAAAATATCAAGAACAATATAGTAATTGGAAAACATAGGATCGGTGGTAGTCTCAGATGTAAAATGATTTAGTTTCTTTATTTCGGGAGATGGTTGGCATGACCCTTAAAGAAATTGCCATCCTTATGGCTCATCCCAATGGGGTAAATACTAAATTCAATAGATCATTCACACATTTTCAAAGAACATATACAACATCCATAATCTTTGTAGCTACAATTTCTAAAAATTGTATCTAAAAAAAATATTTTTTCTATTTAGTGATGGTTCCTAATAAATTCCACTAAAAAAATAGAAATTGTTATATTAACATTTCCCATGTTCTTTTTTGTTTTTTTGTTAAAAAAACACTCACAACTGAATAAAAACCCACCATTGAGTACCCAAAAAACAACACATATAAAAACCCCCCACTCAACTATAAAAATCACCGCTAAATGATTTTTAACCATTAAATACACAACGATTTTGAAAGTAAAATTATATTTCTTCAATAAAATTAGAGCATCGAAAGATATAAAATAACATATCTATATTTTAGTAATTAATTATACTAATTTTATAAATAGTACTAAATCCTTGATTTTATTAATAATAAATTATTTATAAAATAAAAATTTTAGAAAAATATTTAATGATTAAAAAATTTATCATATGACCACAACCCAAAATTTATTTGTGAAATTTAGGAATTAACACCACATAAATTCAAGTTATGGTTTTCTTGTGATGCCCATAAATACATTTTTAGTGTTTTAAAACACCAAAATGTATGTTTAATGATCAAAAAAATAACAAAAGATCCTTTATTCATGTTAAATCATGGTAAAAAAACTATTGAATTATTTTTAACATGTACAAGTTAACAACACATCCATTCAAAATGTGGTGTTCTTTTAATGACTCGATACAAAATTTTAAAAGACATAAAAATTTAAAAAACATGTTTCAGGGGGTAAAAACCAAGAAAATGGTGTATAATTTCAATTAAATCATAGGAAAATGACCGTATATTTAATTGTGAAATGTAGTAACCAATGGAGCCATATTCTGAATATCAGTTTTCTCGTTATGGTCATAAATTCATTTTTAGGGTTTTGAATCAATAAAAAATTCATGGAAATATCAAAACCAAGAAAAATATATAGTATTGTCATAAAATCTGGGTAAAAGTCACTATATTCAATTTTGAAATGTAGGAACCAATGACACATCATTCTGAATGACGGTTTTCCTATTATGGCTATAAAGTCATTTTTAGTGTTTGAAACACTAAAACATGTGTGGAATGGTAAAAACCAAAAAAAGGATTCCATATTTTCCTAAACTCAAGGTACAACCACTGTAGATTTAATTGTGAAATGTAGGAATTGACTTCACATCATTTTGAATGTCAGTTTTCCCGTTATGGTCGTAAACTCGTTTTTAGGGTTTTAAAGCACTAAAACATATGTGGAATGGTCAAAACCATGAAAATAATGTCATGTTGTGCTAAAATCTATATACAATTTCCATATATTTAATTTTGAAACATAATAACTAATCGCATATCATTCCTAAGGACGCTTTTCTGGTTATGGTCGTAAATATATTTTTAGTGTTTCAAAACACTAAAATGTATGTGGAATAGTCAAAACTAGAAAAACAATGTTGAATTGTCTTAAAATAATTATATAACCACCAAATATTTAATTTTGAAATGTTGGAACCCATAACATGTCATTCAAAAAGACGGTTTTCATGTTATGGTCGTAAACGTGTTTTAAGTGTTTTAAAACACTAAAACATGTATGGAACGGTCAAACCCATGAAAAAGATTTCTTATTATTATAAAATCAATAAAAAACAACCATAGATTTAATTTTGAAATGTAGGAATCAATGACACATCATTCTGAATAAAGGTTTCCCCGTTATGTCCAGAAACTTGTTTTTAGTGTTTTAAAACACTAAAACATGTGTGGAATGGTCAAACCATGAAAACAATGTCATATTGTCCTAAAATTAGGGTATAACTAACATATATATAATTTTGAAATGTAGGAATTAATGGTACATCATTCCAAATTAAGTTTTTCTCATTATCATATTAAATGAGTTTTTAGTGTTTTAAAACTCTAAAACATACATGGAATGGTCAAAACTAGACAAATGAAATCACATTGTCTTGAAATTATAGGAAAACCATAGCAGATTTAATTTTGAAAAGTAGGAACTGATGACACATCATTCCAAATGACATTTTCCCCGTTATTGTCGTAAAAAAAATTAGTGTTTTAAAACACTAAAACATGTGTGGAATATTAAAAACCATGAAAACAATGTTGAATTCTCCTAAAATTATGGTACACTAACTGTATATTTAGTGTTAAAATGTATGAACTCACAACATGTCATTATGAATAACATTTTGTCTGTTATGGATGTAAACACATTTTTAGTGTTTTAAAACACTAAAACGTGCATGGAACAATCAAAACTAGACAAATGACATTTTATTGTCCTTCAATTAGGGTACAATAACCTTATAATTAATTTTGAAATATATGAACTGGAAGATTTTCATTCCAAATAACGGTTTTCTAGTTATGGATGTAAACACATTTTTAGTGTTTTAAAACACTAAAATGTGTGTGGAATGGTTAAAACCGTGGAAAAGATGATGAATTGTCCAAGAATCCTAGGATAATGATCGCTGATTTAATTTTGAAGTGTAGTAACTCATGTCATATCATTCTGAATGATGGTTTTGCCATTATGCCCGCATACATGTTTTCATGTTTTAAAACAATAAAACGTGCGTGGAATAGTCAATACTAGAAAAACGATGATGGATTATCCTTAAATCATTAGATAACAACCATGCATTTAATTATGAAATGTAGGAACTGACAGCACGACATTCCAAATGATGATTTTCTCATTGTGGATGTAAATTCATTTTTAGCGTTTTAAAACACTAAAACATGTGTAGAATAGTCGAAACTAGACAAATGATGCTAGATTGTTCTAAAATCAGTGGAAAACACCATTGATTTAATATTGAAATATAGGAACTTAGGACTCTTCATTCTGAATTATGGTTTTCCTGTTAACACTATAAATGCATTGTTACTATTTTAAAACACTAAAATGTGTGTGAAAAGGTTAAATCCATGAAAAAAAATGTCAATTTGTCTTTAAATAAGGGTAAAAACACCACTTAGTTATTTTTTATGTGTACGTGTAGACATCACATCAATATAACGTGCGGTGTGGTTAGAGATACTTAGTAAACACTTATGAAAGGTATAAAAGCCTTTAAAAACAAGTGTCAGGGGGTCAAAACTTTGGAAACAATGTCAAATTGTACTATAATCAGGGGAAAATTACCATATATTTAATTGTAAAAAGTTGGAACTGAAAGCATGTCATTATAAATGACAGTTTTCCCATTACGGCCATAAATGCATTTTTAGTATTTTAAAGCACTAAAACATGCATGGAATGGTTAAAACTAGAAAAAAGGAATCGGATTGTCCTAAAATTATGGGACAACCACTATATATTTATTCTTTAATTTTAGTAACTGACGTCTCATCATTCAAAATAATTATTTTCCGGTGATGGTTGTAAACACGTTTTTTGTGTTTTAAAACACTACAACATGTGTGGAATGGTCAAAACCATAGAAAACAGTATCATATTTTTGTAAAATCTCTGGAAACACAACACTTTTTTGTTTCGGAAATATAATACTTGTTGTGATGTCAAAATATTTAAAACAAATTATTAAATAAATTCCATGCGTGCTACACATCACTTTAAAAAAATAGAATATTTACTAATCACTTTTTAGTTTAAAGTGTTTAATCTTATCTTAAATAGGTATATTTATATTTTAAAAGTTTTTCTTATTATATATTATTTGTTTTATGTTAAAATTTATTCTTTTTTATAAACAAAATAACAAATTTTAGGTGAAAATTTTGAATATATTTTGTGTATTTTCCCTTTCGCATTTCTTTTCACAAATGTTTTGGTTTTCATTGTAGGTGGAAGATACCAGTAGTTGGCAGGTTGTTTACTATTCTAATCAATGAAATCCTTTAGAAGGAAGTCATGATGGTTATTAGTTTCTATGGAATATTAAAAAAATCAATTATTTTATTGTAATTATAATTTATTATGTGTAGTTTTAATTTTTGTTTAATTTTTTGTTACAGTTGATGAGATGAAGTGGATGGTTTCAGTTGATGACATGATGTAGAGGCTGACAGATGCAGTGGAGGTTGTGGTATGGATTTATATTGGTCCTTGATTGTTTATGTACATATTGTATATGTATATTGACATATGTATGGGTTGAATTAGATTGATTTTATGATGGCTAGATGTTTTTATATGAATGTGGATGTATGATGGGTTTATCATATATTTAAGTTTGAGTTTACAATATTTAATTTTTTATTAATTTATAGTTTTTTCATAATTATTTTAAAATAAATTTTCTTTGGCAGCAGTTTTATGTAACTGCTGCTAAATAAATTAAGAAAAAAATTGCAACAATTACACGTAACTATCGCTAATATGTTTCATGGTGGTTTATTTAATATTATTTATATTTCCCCCAAATATTTTTTGAAATAAATAAATTGTCACTAAATTCTCTAAAAATAACACTTAACATAACATCCATGAAAGAATAAAAATTGTGGCTAATTGACTAGTGACCGTTCAATACGTGGTGATTTTTATAACTGACACTAAACCTAAAGGTCGTAGTTTAAACCACCTATAGATCCTGAAAATAAACATTGCTACTTACTCTATTTTTTTGAAGTGTAGCCTGCTACTAGTAATGAGGAATGAGACTACAGATATAATTATTTTCCATCAAAACTTTTTCAGTGAGTTCGCATTCCTAATTTGATTTTCACTCAATCTAATTGTTAGGATGGGATTATTGAGGTTTTTGGTGTTGAGATCATGTATTCTCTTTTTACAATTAATGATAGAGGTTGAATTATGTAGCCACTGGGCATATAATTTATAGTACATATTCCACAGGATGATGGGACTCGGCAATCTAATGTTCAACAGAGCATCGATTATCTTCAAGAGAAACAGAATGTCTTCATATCTTCATAAATATTGGTAAAGGGTGATATGTTTCAGGTGATAGAAGTGTCATGGAAAAGTGGATGGTTCTGATTGACACTACCCAACTCTGATCTTTAGGAAGTGGTGATCCTATCTCTTTTAATGATGTTTTTTACATGAAAAGAGAAATATGGTTAGCAATTAAGGTATTTCTTTAGTTCCTATGAAAAGATGTTCATGGAGGGATTACTCTAGTATGCCTAGGAATGTGGATACTAGGTCATATTCAAATACATTAAAGATCCAAATTACTCTAGAGAAGGAAAGGTGTAAGGAGAGGATCATTGGGATCTTTAGTTATGGATGTTCACAATCAGAGTGGGAAATGACTAATTATTATGATGATTTAGATTATTATTATGGTAATGATATTGATTTTCTTCATCTGTAGTTCTCTTTCTATATAAGGGCGTGTATCTTTGTATGTCCATGACTATCTTCTTATTTTCCTATTCTCTTTTTCTTCATATTTAATAAATAGTTAGGAGCTTTAGATTCTGACTGGACCTTTTTTGTTATGAAACAACATCCAGTTGCTCTATAAATGGATGGGGCAGAATATATATCTTATGGAAGTTTTTGTTCACAAGTGTTGTGGATGAAACACTCTTTACAAGACTTTGGACTTAATTTTGATAATATTCTTATTTTATATGATAATCAAGTGTAATTAATATTTCAAAAAATCCTATAAGTCACTCAAAAACCAAGAATGTTGGTATAATTCATCATTTTCTAAGAGATCATGTTATTAAAAAGGATATATCTTTATAATTTTTAAATATTAAAAAACAACTTACTAATATTTTTACTAAACCACTTCCTACTGTAAGTTTTGATTTTATTAAGGGGGAGTTAGGAATATTTAATTTCAGATAATTTTTTTAATTTGTTTCGTTAATTTATTTATTAATCATTTTTATTCAGTTATTTATTTATTAATTTATTAGTCATTTAAATGAAAAATAATAATTTGTTTTGTTTTTGAAAAATATTTTCTTTTTCAAAATAAAAACTAATAATTATTATAGAGAGTAAATTGGCTCGAGAAACTAGAACTACATCACCAAAACTATCAGAAAATCTCTTCTCTCTCTCTCTCTTACTTACCCTTTGATTTTTAACCCTTTCATCTTTCAGAGCTCTCATCTTCCATCAAAAACCAAGAATCCAACCATTATACCTTCATATTCTTAGAAATTTCAAATAGAAAGAGGACAGATAAAGGTGAACCAAATGACTCGAAATGACAGTATGTCCCCTTCTGAAAAATAGTTTAAGGAAAAGTTTCCTATTTGGAGTGGAGGTATCCGAAAAATATTTTATTTAAGCCAGAACTTTCCTTTCAAGGTTTGGAATTCCTTTTTAATGAATAAAATATTGAATTTATTTTCAAACTAAAACTGAATCTATATTATAGTAATATTCAGTTCAGTTTTGGGGAAACATAAGATATCATCACTTCATGAGTAGATGATTAGGAATTTTTCATTTCTTCTGTAGAAATTTAAATGGTATATAAATGACCTCATAAAGGAAATTTTAATTTTTATCATATATCCATAGAAATAAAGAACACAAATCAGAAGATATTATTCCATTTATATTTGGTTTTAATTTGATATAGGAAATGCTTTCCAAGGATCTTGAGGCTGACTAGAAGGTTTTGGTCAATTCCATCTAGTTAGAAATCCTCCCAAGAATCATTGAACTAGAAAATATTTTTTACCTGGTATGTATTCTATGTTCTTATTGATCAATGATATCAAGTTAAAATTCCTAATATATATGATCTTTTATATGAATAATTACTATAAGATAGAGGCATAGATGTCTTTATATCTGTATGGTGGAATTATTTCTCTTCTTATATATAGAAAGAATAATATTTTTCATATAGTTGTTTACATGAAGTTCCATCACAGTAACATTATTAATGATACTACCTTAAGGAATTTTGGTTTCTTCTAGAGCATAGTAAAAGGAAAATTGTTACCTATTAGTGATGATGGCAAAAAAATCAGGTCTTATTGCTTACAGAGTGCAAGGAACTCTGGAATCTGTTGGTTTAGTTTACTTTCATAAAGAGGATATTGGAGATTCTATAGTAGATGATATTATTCGACCAATACCAATCAGACTTGGATATAATACTTCTGATCAAGATGAATTGGAACCTAAAGAAGTAGACAATGAGGTCTTTTTCATTTGGAGTTGGCAGAGATAAAAACCTATTAATGAGGACCCATAAATTGAAGTTTTTTCACCTAGAGAGGCTACTCTGTCATTGTTTTTAGGAGTCTCAAACCCTTATGAGGAACAAAAATCTGAAATTCATGTGCAAGATGTGCAAGTAGATCCTAAAAAAAATTCAAGAAACTACTCAAGGAGATGAGAAAGTTTAAATTTCAATAGTTGAAACCACTAAAATAGTTGTGAATCAAACAGTTGTTGTTATTGCATTGTCCATGGATAAAACACCTTTTTTGTCTGGAGAGAAAATAGAAGTTCTTGATAATATCTCTTTATATTATATTGATAAGAATAAAGGAAAGTATTTAGCTATATTGGAAGGATCCCAGTCATCATGACATTAAGAATAATCCACTTCTGATTCTCTAAATAATTATATTGAAGATTTAGTCATCGTGTTTAACAAAATGAAGGAGGGGAATTCAATTTTACAACATGAGAAAGAATCCATAAGAAAATAGTTGGAATATTTGAAAAATTTGACTGTTCCTAGAGAAGAATTTGAATCTATTTAGTCTCATCTACATAATAAAAGAGAAAATTCAATTTCTTAAAGAGATCTTGATGCTTTTCAAAGATAAATATTAGATCAATTTGGAAAATTGAAAGCAAAATAAGTCTCAAAGATATATTTCATGGATTTAATGAATTATTTAGGAAATAAATTTTAATTATTGAGGACTATATCTATTCAATTCAAATCCTCTATCTCTACTTCTTGAAAATCTCCAGATTTAATCAAGAGGTTTCAAACAATTACTATCATGATGTATGATATGAATTATAGGCTTCATTTAATTTAGTGTAACTAAAAACATATGAATGTGTTGCTATAAAATCAAAGAGAACTTTTCAAGAATTTAATGTCAATTTAACCTCTAATAAGAGTACTTGTCAATTAGTTAAGTGACAAGTGTAACAAGTTTCTTAAGATAGAGGAATTTTGTATGAATTTAGGAATGACAGACTGATTGAAGGCCTAAAAGTGGATCAGGACTCATGAGTTTTGATAAGATAGTTAGCTAATAACCTAACTAAAAATTAACAATGATGTATGAAAGAATTTAAGGATGTTCTTAAGACTATTAGTGCTTTACTAGATCATGAAACCACTTCTAAACCAACCCTCTCACATTAAATCAACCCTTATATTTAAACATTTTCAACAAAACTGCCTCTTTTAACCATAAATTTTTTAAATGAAAATTATTTTTATTCTTACATTCCTATTTTTTATCATTATTTTTGTTTACTTCTACTTCCATAACACATATTCCATTTTTATCATAGGTATAATGTCAAATTCATTTAGAATTATGTGTTACAATTAAAAAATTTTAATCCATTTTCATCTACTTTCTTTGTTATGTCACAAAAAGCAGAAGAAAATTGGGTGAACACAACATTCTATTATTTATTACTCGTTTATGTTATCAATTAAATGAAATGAATTTTCTATGTAAATTAATATCTCTATATTTTTAAATATATCATTTCACTTGTGTATTCAATTACTATATTTTTTATAAGTTAAGTAATGGGTTTTTTTATTATTAAAATGGGGAGATTGTTGGGCATTTATTGTCTCAAAAATAATCTATAAATCTTATTAATTTTGATTCCCATAAATACTCTTGTTTGTATTACTAATGATGTTTCTCTAAGTATTTTTCAAGAATATATCTCATTATAAGTTTATATTATTTATAGGATTAAATATTTTTTAGATTATTCTAAATGTGTTTCAAACATATTTTGAAAACATTATTCATACCCTATGTTTATAAGAATAACGAATTGTTCAGATACCATGTGTTTGAAATAGAATGTATATATATGTTACCCAATGTTGTTGTAAAAGTATTCTTTATCAACCCTATGTTTGGATGGAACCCACCCTTTCAGAAAAGGGAAAGTAGGGATAAACAAATCTACGTTTGTAAGGAACCACACATTTGAGGAAACAAACTTATGGTACATCAAACCTACTTTTGTAATCAACAGTACATTTTCAACCCTAATTTTATAGTTCTATCATCACATGAAGGAACCTCATGTTTGACTATTCAATTATATAGTTTTAATTTATATGTTTTTTTTATGAAATTGTCTCAATGGAAATAAATATTATGTTAAATATTTTTTATAACTGATTCCAAGGCTTGTATTCAAGAGAGTAAATCACTCCTATTTTTTAGGGAAGTTATGAATCTCTTAAATGATTTATGTCTGAATTATTATGATCTATCTGGTTACATTCTTAGACAAGCTCAATTAAAAGAAATCCAAGATTTCTATATAAATACAAAGTGTATTTTTTTCTTCTGTATCATCTGTTTGTGCAATATATTTTTGAATATAGAATTTATGCAAAGAAATAAAAGATCGAATGACTCTGTTATTCGAAGGAAGATTCACTATGAAGACATGCATGTCTCAACCTTGTGATGTGTAACTGGGGTTATTTTATCAGTTGTTTCTTTTATTGAAGATCATTCGTATCCAAGATCTCTTCAAATCTATTATTTCATTAAGACATTTATCTTTTAAGAAGAAGATCCCTATTCAGTTAGTTTCTAAAACAACCATGTAAAAACCCTATCAAATTAATTAAATCAAAATCTTTGGATTTATTAGAGTTTTGGATGATTGTAAAAAAGGCATGTAATTCAGATAAGACTTTGAGAAGAAGCACAAGGGATGTTCAAGGGAAGAACACTGACTTAACAGAGAAGATTTGTTTCCTCCTTATCCCCCTCTACTACTTTTTCTTTTTATTATAATAAATTATTTACTATATAGTATTACCATGGATATGGTTATGGGATAATCATTGAAGGGGAAATAAGTTTTTACTATTGGTTATTTCCTTACTTCATTATGCAATATAATCTAAAAACTTTTTTTCTCTCTCCGGTCACTCAACAATGACCAATAATTAAGAAACATTATAAATCAACAATAGTTTATCTTTATTGAATCATTTTTTACTATTAATGAATTTTTCTTCTCTAACCTTATAATTAGAATTGTTGGACATGTAGAGTAACAAACAAAGATAAAATGAAATTTTGATTTTGGAGGAACCAACTCATATTTTAAGCTTCTGAGTGAGTCTAAAAGTCGATAGACTACTAAATCCATCCAGTTTCAGGACAAATAATTCGATAGAAGGATTAGTTTTATCACTAGTTATGGGAATCATAGTTATGACCCATTCAAATAATGAAGGAAAAATCAATTTAATTGTATACAAATGGAATTTCCCATGTCATATCAATCATTTGTCTTCTACTTTAACGCTTTTTGAATCGACCTTCAAAATAGTTTACTTACCCTTTTTGGAATTGTTTCCTTAGCTCCTTATTTCAATCACACTTAATTTTTTAATCTTCCATGGTTTTTTTTACCATTATTATGTTGTTTTTGCTTGAGTTTTTCTGTTTTTCCTTGGTTCAAAAGCTCAATTTTTCTTCTCTATAGGTACGACCCTACTCACCATTTTCTAGGGTTAGTAGAAGATATAAATAAATTTTCTAGTTCAATTACATACTAGTAGTTACCCTAATCTATTTCCAAGTCAATGTATTTATCATAGGAACAACATTGTTCCATGAATATATATCAATCATCATGTGCATTCGAGTGGTGAACCCAATGTAACTAATAATTAGGTTCAATAGGGTGGTTGCATGCATTCTATCTAACCTTGAATTATATGTCTGTGCTTCTTGTCTTAAAAATTTTTGTTAGTATTTTTTCACTACAACGGTCTTTTTTCTCTAACATAGATTGTTCTCCTTCTACTATTTATTTAATTTCAACATTTTTAGTATGTTGCTACTCAAGATTGATAACATCAACTTGTTGAGAAACCTATTGTTCATCAGGATTGGGAGAATTAGTATGTGGAGAATCAATTATCTGAAAAAATTTTGGAAAAATTAATTTAGATTACGTGAATGAAATAATGATCACATCATATAATGAGACAACACAATGTTTATTAATAAAAAATTTAACTAGAAATTTAACTTTTGTTTTTTTATTTAAAGGTTGAAGTGATTTGGACCCTCTTTCGAGTATCCAAATTCCCTCATTTTAGTTCCCTCTACCATACATGACATCCTCTATATTTGAATAACTATGAAATGATTGTGACATCCCAATCATAGATTCATCATTAATGGAAATTTCATTTTTCCTTGCAATGGTTTTAGTAAATAACAAAACATGTAGCTAATTTTTTTATAAGATTTGAGACATAAAATACTTGTAATGTATGTGATTACATTATGAATAGTTCATCAATGTATCATTCCCTACTAAATTCACATTCATGAATCTCAATTCATCAATTTTAGCTACACTCTAGTTATCAACCCATTTGAATCAAAATGTCTACAATTGTAATATAGTATAATAAAACTCACATATTTGTTCAATGATGTGAAAGTAAGTCATATTCAAATAAATTAGGTTTTTTTCCTTGGTACCATATACATGTATTGCTTTATCCATCCATTATTTTTCATCATACTGTGTTCATCTTATTCCTCAACATAAAACATATAACCATTAATTAAATTACCATTACAATTGGTCCCCCGACTAACCATCTAAGTCATTATGAAATTGGATTCATATTTTTAGATAACTCTTTAAAAATATGATTTTGAAACTGCCTTATAAATTTTTGATTATGTGTATTAGATATCCATTTACCATCTCTTGATGGATTCAAATGCCTAAGAATTAGTTTGTGGGATTCAACATATGGTGAAACCTCTAAAATATTATATAAAACATAAATTCAAGACTTCTCCCACTCTCTAATGGTAATTGAAACAACATCATTTCTAGAAATTCCTTTACTCACAAAGAATCCACTTTTATGAGATTTTGGAAGACCGATGTTATCCACATCAGACAGGTAGTTGGTATAGATTTCAAAAGCTTCTTTAATAATATATTTCTCTATAATACAACTTTTTGGATGAATTCAATTTTTTATGTACCTTTTCAAAATCAATATATATAATTCAATGTGTGGAATACATTTATAGACTATATGACCACATAGTCAAATCTATATAACTAAATGAACCATCATATCAAAAAATTATTGTGAGAAGAACAATTATAATTCAATTAATATGATAGTAATTTTCTTTTTTATAGATGAAAACTTTTTAGAGTCTATAAATTTACTACTTAAAGAGTTGAAAAATAGGAAAATCTTCGTTAATGTGTGTCAGATGCATTTAGGTAGAATGAAACATAAAACTCCAGGAATTAAATCTTTCATCAAAACATGGTAGTCATGTGATTTTAGGCCATTTAATTTCAAATCAGTCATTGAAATGATATTATTGATATTTAACTAATACCCCTATAAACCTTTACATAATTCATAAGTCCAAAAAACCAATATCTCTAATAATAGGAAATATTGTAAGTTTTTTGAGGGATAAAATTATAAATGTCACCCTTTATTGTCGTTATCTTTTCTCTTGTCCCCACATTAATTATGTCTAACCTGACCATAATTCCATTATTAGTTTTTTAGGTGAATTTAGTATCATTCAAATAACACTATCACATATATTTTTTTATATGTGAATGACAACAATAAAATTCATGATGTATTAAAAAATCAAGTATAGTAATTTAAAAAAACTAATCTCTTCTTCAAATGAAATTTTATATGGTTTTTCAAAAAAACTTTTTCCAAAAGAATTGACTATATTCTTTACTTCCTCAAACTTTTGATCACATATTAATGGAGATGGTGTCTTAACTTATTCTAAATTCTCATCGAATGATGTAGTCCATGATCAATATTTCTTCCATCAGGGTAAAAAAATTTGATGTTCTATAAACACAATCTTTGAGGAATGTATCAACATAACTGAGTGTGTACCTTCATTACAAATGAGACAACCTAAAATTCCTTTAATTATATATCCTGAAAAATTTATATAAGTATGAAATTCATTAATTTTCTCATGCAATATGAATCACAATGTCAAATATTCATTTAAATAAGAATCATACAACATAACACTAGAATCCCACATTAATTTTAAATCTTCAATCAATGGATCAAAATAAAAATCAATATATTTACCTAGTTGTTTTGGTCTATATATTATTATAGACAACATAATATATTTTTACTTCATGCATAACCACAGTGGAAATTTATAATTTACCAACATAACTAGCTATGTACCATGAGTGACACTTTGTACACTAAAAGTATTAATTCCATATGTTGATAATGAGAGATAGAGGTTTCACTTTTGTATCCAAAATTAGGATACTCATGATCAATTTTCTTTAATTAAGAAGAGTCTAATGGGTTAAAAAAATTCATCTTGAATTATTGTACCATTGTGTAATATTAATTGTCTTGTAGTCTCTACACTTTTATATAAGCACATAATCCTTGAAATGATTGGAAATTACCATACAGATTTCAACTAACTTGATTCATCTTTCATGTATCGAGATAAACCACCCATAGGGAATTTTTTATGTGATTCATAGTCCTTGAGAAACAATATATAGTCATTTTTATAGACATGTATTCTTTTAAAGTTCATACCCATTGAATATGGTATTCATTTATCACTATATGGTTAGAAATGAAGATTATTATCTTTTGGTATCATATCATTCAAGATATCAAAATTGTTTTGTGAATTTGGTTTCACTCCATAAATTTACATCTTTCAAATTATATAGCTTCGGTACGACTGAAAATATTGTATATTTAGTATAGACAGCAAACAATTGAGTCTTTGCACATCTCCTTAACATCTCAAATTGCATTGGACAATCATGAAGTTCATCTTCAACTATCATTGTCATTTTCTCAACATGATCTCCATCATCATTTATAGTTGTAGTCATATCCTCAATACAATATTCATCATCGTTAACACTTGAAGTCGTATTAGATGATTCATAAACAATATTTTTATCCAAGTCACTATCAATATTCAGTTCTTCCCCTTGTTTAGTCCAACGTTTATAATTTTGATCCATTCTTTGAAAAATCAAGTGTTATTCGAACTCCTTTGGATTAATTCCTCTTGAATAACAACAATGTAATCATAGAAAAAAGGTTTAAGAAGGATCATATGCACACCCTTCAAACTTGATAAAATCTTTAACCTCATCTCCATGTAATTTTTTCATATGAATGATATACATCAATTTTCAATTCATATTCATCCCATTTGATTTAATAATATTAATATTTAGAAAAAAAATACATAGATTATATGAGAATAGATTCCTAAAAGGCTATTTACACACACACACACACACACATATATATATATATATAGTTATAATATTTGATATAAATTTTTATTGCATCAACAACTTGTTAGAAATATTGAAGGTGAAGCATTACAAAAAAAGGTTGCAGAGGTGGTTTAATAGTGACAGTTCTAATAACTACCAAAAAATATTTTAAAATATAATTTATAATTATCGATGGTTTAAATGAATCCCCCGTAATTTTTTTAAATATTTAGAGGTGATTTAAACAAAATTTCCACTAATATTTAAAAATTAACCCATATTTTACCCCATCCACCCTCCCCCACCCGATGCCCCACCCCCACCCCCACCCCCCCGATCGCCCCTCCCCCTCTATCGCGCCTATCCCCGACACCGGTGACCACCCCTCCACCTCTCAATTACAGTGATCCCCGACGTCAGTGACCCCCCCTCTCCCTCTTGGTATAACAACTTCTAAATTTCGGTGACCGCCCTCCTCCTCATCTGTGCCACTCCCAAATACCAACAACCACCCCTCCCCCTTTCCTCGCCTCTCCCCGATGGTGATCCCCTTTCTCTCTAACAACTCACCCCTTCTCCTAATCCCCCTTCTCCTTGATGGATCTCCCCTCAACCCCGACGAGATCCTCCCCTCTCCACACCCTCACCTTTGATCCTTGTAACCCGGACCTCACCTACTACCTAACGGAGACCCTGCATCGACCCCCTACTCCTTAAAAGTGATCCCCAACAATGACCCCTATTCACCATTTCCCGATGAGTGCGATCCAAAATCATAAAGTATAATTATTTAATATTGTATGATTGGTTTGACTATATCATTATGAAGTATATCATATTTTATGATTTGTTTTTTATACCATGTGTATATAAGCCTTTCCAACATAGAGTTGAGTTTTAAATCAAAACACATGAAGAGAAGGGTGTCTCAATCTAAATAATATGGTTATTGTAAATGATTCATTTCAGATTCACTCATGATATTTTTGAGTTTCTCAAAATAATTATTATTAAATATTCAAAAAAATCATAAATTTGTTGAATAAATTAATTTTAATCAAACTATTAACAAAAGTTTTAAAATTTTCAATTATTTGTATCTAATTTATAATTGTGATTATAATTTATTATTTGTGTTTCTCCAACGTCAATATTAGAGGCATATATTGTTTGTATTTAACATTAAACATATTATTCATGTGATCTGATAATTTTTTGTATCCTGATTAGGTAATTTATTGTGATTTATTTTTCTATTTTTTTAATATTATATATTTGGGTATTTTCTATATCTAATTTATAATCAATATTTTTATTTAAAATGTTGGTTTTTTTCATTTTTAATGTATTGATATGCATTTGAAGTGATATATTATAATTTATTTTTTATATATTTAAATGATATATTTTTAAAAAAATCAATATTAAGCAGATGATGGAGGATATGTTATCTGATAGTTTTATACTTGTATGTTCACCATGATTTTATATACTATATTTGTAGAATTATTTGATAGAGTTGGTGATCAAGCTCGACAAAGTTTGGTGGTGATTAATTTTGATTTTACTTATTTGATTAACTATTTATATTTTTATACTTGAATTTATAGGGAGAAGAGTGACAATCCAATACCTATGGATAAAATTTGGATTAATTTACCTTGAAACACACCTTGGTATGACAAGGTTTTGGAAGAATTTTTAGATTATGCAATTGAAAACCGATAAGTGTATGATATAATAAAATGTTTGTGTCTTGATTGAGAATTCAAGTGATGGTTGAATAGAAACGAAGTATATGAGATTTTTATATTCAACCTTTTCCCTAATTGATATGTATGTTGGATTTGGAATGGTTAATTTAATGTTATGGAATGTCAAAACAGTGAAAATCATGTCAATGAAATAAAAAGTTACCCACCAAATGAGAATTCAGTTTGAAATTTGATAAATAACACATTTGGATTTGTAGGATACAATGTCCATGATTTTAATAGATCAACAAAACCTTTAATTGATTATGAAAAGGTTAATATTGCTCATAATTTTAGTGACCAAAAAAATAAGTTTTATGAATTAGTTGAATAAAGAAAAAAAGAATTGTATGAAGGGCATGTCAATTATTTGAAGTTTCCCTTTTTACTTGAGTTGTATCATATCAAGTGTATCTATGAAATTTCTTAAAAACAAATGTTCATGATTTTAGAGTTTCATCATAATGAATTTAGTGAAACTATGATCCTCACATCATTCTAGGAGATAAATAAATCCATCAACAAACTTGGACTTGATTATAAAAAGATGAATATCTGCACTAATGATTTCATGCTTTACTAGGGAGAAGGGTCCGATAAAGAAGAATGCATAAGATTCCATACAAGAAGATGAAACTCAATGAAAAATAATGAGAGTGGGAATCAATTCAACCTCAGGAAGAAATAGAAGAAGAAAACTCTTTCAATGGAATTGTGTTGCTCTCCTTTGAAACCATGCTTGAAAAGATTATTCATGTCATCTAAGACTGCATGTGACATGAATTGGAATGATCAGGATAGTAATGATAACTTGATGAGACGTCCAATAGATTCAACATCATGGAATATGTTTGATTCGTTATATCCATATTTTTCTATATATTATAGTAATATTTGTTTAATATTGGCTTCTGATGGTTCTAACCCTTTTAATAATACATGTACTAATTATAGAATTTGGACAGTAGTTTTGATCCCCTATAATATATCTCCATGGGTGTGTATAAAAAGTTTTCTTCTACTATTTTGATTATTATTACTGTAAAGAAAATGACTGAAAGTGAAATTAGTGTATAACTTCAACCTTTAATCAATGAATTGTGAGAATTATGGGATGATAGTGTGGAAACATATGATGCTTCAATGATAAAACTATTCAAAATGTATGCTACTTTAATGTGGAAAATTATTAACTTTCCTAGACTAGGAAATTTATCCTATTGGAACACTCATACTATTCTAGATTTTCTAGTATTTAATTTTTATTTTGAACCTCAACTATTACCTCATAACATAAAATGGTGTTTTATGTGTCATCATCAATTTATTGATGCTTATCATTAATTTGGGTTTAACAAGAGACGGTTAAATGGATATATTGAATTGATAAATCCACTAAAGGTGTTATCTAGATCAAAAATCATGGGACAATTAATCAATGTCACTGAAAATTTTTTAAAATTTAATCAGTTCAAAGAGGAATGGAGGGTACAAGGTATAGTTCTTGAAGCATCTAGAACACAATAATGGAATAAAAAGAGTATATTTTTACAACTTCTTAATTTAGAGTTTAATTTCATAGTTAATAAAATTTACGTAATTCATATTGAGAAGAATGTATATGACAATGTAATTTTCAAATTTTTTAATAAGCAGGGTCACCTTATTGCTCGCAAGGATTTGGATTCAATGAATATGAAGCATGGTTAGTGGTAAAATGATAATGAAAAGTATCCTTTAGCTATTTTAACAATGAAAAATCATGAGAAATATGTATTCCTTCAACCATTAAAGAATGTAAATGTTTTATATTCAGGTAACATATCAAGGTGAATTGACTTAAAACATCAAAAGTGACATGGATTAAAAAGTCATGAATAACATATTTTGATGAAGTTGTTGTTGCCTTTGGCATTGCATAATACGTTACCTAAAAAAGTAATTGTGATTTTAGTTGAGTTTGGTACCTTTTCTGGAGATATTTGTGAAAAAACTCTAAATCTGATGGATCTTGATAAACATCATGAAATAATTCATTTGACACTTTTTCATTTGAAGATATTATTTCCCCCTTCATTCTTCACAGACATGATTCATTTGAGTGTTCATTTGGTTGAAGAATTTAAACATGGTGGGCCATTACACAATCAATGGATGTATCTAATAGAGATTTATATTGATATTATTTTTATTTTCATTGGTGAATTCAATTTTATCAAATCTTTGTTTAAATTTTTTAATAAGTTTCTTATTTTCTTCATCAGGAACTTAGGTCATTTAAAATCATATGTGATTAATAATGCTCAACCAAAAGACTCTATTGCTGAAGGTTACATATTTGAAGAGTTCTTGACCTTCTGTTATAATAATTTGGATGGGAATGAGATTATATTCAATCGTTTTGGACATGTTTACAACATCTCCACTAATTCTCATTCTGAAAACCAGTCATCGGTATTTACAACTATTGGATAACCAATTTGAAAGGGGTCAAATTTTATACTGACTGGATTGGAGTTGCTATAAGAACATAGATATGTGTTACTCAATAGTTGTATTGGATATCCATTTATTGACTAATTGTGATTTCAAATAAAGAATATACTAAGGGGTTACGCTCAAAATGAGATGGAATTAACAAAAGTCATTAAAAAGAATATTTTCAAATGGTTCACACGTTGTGTAATTATATACTCATATTCATATTATTAGTAAGTAGTTATTTTTTCTATGTTAAAAGTAACACCTGATATCTTTTTTTCTAGATAATTAATGTTGAAAATCGAGATGAAATGTCAAATTATTTGATGTTTATGGATCAAGATACTCTAAGTCAGACTAAGATATTTAATGAGTACAATATTCTTGGCTTTAGGTTTCATACAATTTATCATGAAGAAGTCATTAAAGCCTAAAATTTTGGTTTATTTACACTTGAAAATGTGAGATATTATGGAAAGTTGAATGATATAGTTGAATTAAACTATCATGGTCAGTTTTCTATTGGATTATTAAAATTCATGTGGTTCGACATTGATAGGGTTATAATGAAATATTTTTTACATTTTACTTATTTCAACTTCTCTTTATTTATCCATTGCAATGGGTGTGTAGAGTATGATCTATTTATATTTTCTTCACAAGAAAATATGATTTATTATGTTGATGTTTAAATGCATGATGGTTGGAGTGTTTTGTAAACATAAAGTAGAGATACTTATATGATATGGGTGATGAAGATCAATTGGTACTTTGTGAAAATGAACCTCATCAATAACAAAAAATTGATGTTTTTACTTAGAAATATTGAGACAATATAACTTGCAAGAGAGGGTGAAAATGAATCACTCATCACAATGGAGGTTGATAACAATGAACAATTATATAATTGAATGTATAAACTAGTGATGAAAATATATTACAATTCCTCATTGATAAGTGTTTTGTACATATATACATTATTCTATTTTTCCTTCTATTTTGTAAAAAAATAGTTTTACATTATTTAAAAATTTAATATATATAAACTATTTGAATTGAAATAATGACAAGATCAAAAAGATTTCATTATCCTAGATTATTAGCATCTTGATTCATGCCATCACTACCATCAACTTCAGCGGATCTGAGTGATTCTATTGTATCCAAGACCACTAGTGATCCTGCCATGTCACACCCCGGCCTCAGATACTCCCTTATTTTATTCTTTTATTGATATTGGGTCTTTTTTTAAGGTTTGGTCTAAGTATACCACAAATCACTTTTGTGTTTTGGTGGTTTTTTTTCTTCTAACCCAATTCATGGTTACTATGAATGTTATGGGAATAAATTTACATGGTGGAGAGTTTGTAATGCCCATAGTGTCTCTATATTGTGTTTAAATCATTAAAGGATCATTGGGTGAGTTTACCTAGTGTTTAGGGTGTTATTTGAGGGTTTTTGGCCTATTTTCTATGTTACACAGTTTGAGCATGGAGTTTCCAAACCTTTTAACTAATAACCAACAATTTGCAGAATTTTTTCGGTAGCATCCACACAGTTTGCGCACGGTTTACAAAACCGTGCAGCAAAATCGTGCATCCCATTACGGTCTAAATAAATATTATTATAAAAGTAGAATTTAGTTGATTCCACATCCTATTTTAAGCCTTTTTATTGTATATCAACTAGAGGAACCCCCCCCCCCCCTCGTTCTCCTTCGTTTTTTGGAAAAAAAAATGGTGATTTCTCACCAAAGGTTAGGGATTATTCATGGTTTCTTCATCAAATACTTCCCTTTCCTCTTCTCTTATCTTCCCTCTCTCTGTTTATTGGTTTTATTTGGTTTTTCCTCCCATGAAAAAACCCTAACAGATGGGGTTCATTTTTTGTTCGATTTTATTGATGACTAGGGTGTGTGGATCATCTGTGAGGCTCAGTTATACCTTCCCTTGAATTTCGAATCAATTTACACCCCAAAAGGGTATGTGTTTCCATGTTATTCTTTCTTAAGGCATTTCCTTTGATGATTTCCACATTAAATAAATTTATAAACATGATTTGTACTTATATGGAACCCTTTTTTAACTTCTTATGGTATTTTGGAAGTGGTTCAACTTGTTGAAAATAGATTTATAAAGTAATTATTAAAACATGTCTATGTTCATGTGCTCCTAAGGGGTGTGTTGAAATTCCATGTATTATTTAATGTGAAATTGGGTATTTTGAGAAGTTTTTATCCTTAATTTTGTTTTTTTATCATTGTTAAATTGTTTTTATTTACCTTATATGTGTGATTTGGTGATCTTATGGATTGAGGGTTATGGTGAAATGTTTTATAAAGATTCAAATTGTTTTTTAAAGGGATTCTTTGTATTCTTTAAACAGTGTTAGTTATTCGATTTGGTTCGAAATCAAATATTGATTTTTATGAAAATGTTTTTTTTTTGTTTCCATGAATTCCTGAGGGTGTCATTGTATGTTGGAACATCCATGGGTGCACTAGGTGCACACATGGATGTTCCCTCAAATAAAGATGGAACATGAAAATGATGTTACTCCTTAAACCTTTGTTCCTAAAATGAATTTGGGTTTCAAAACGTTATTGGTTCCCTTATGTGATTTATAATTATGGATTAAAATGAAATCATCAAAAGGTATGTTGTTTACAATTTGAAGCATGTGTTTGGAAATGTTTTACATAAGGGCATGTTTGGCATGTTTTATAAAGTTTCATGTTTTTTATAAAATGTGAAAGGCTTGTTTAGCATGTTCTTGGAGAATTATTGTTTCTCATTGTTTTAGAAGTTATTTATAAATGTTTTGGTAAATGTATTTGGGTGTGTAATCTTAAAGGCCCATTTGGTGTTGTACTTTTAAAAGTGATGTTTTGTGTGGATTTTATAAATGAGTGTGGCTTGGTAAGTGTGAGCACTCGGTCGGTGATTTAACGTTTTTTATGAAATGGTTTGGATATTTATATGATGTGACAGCCTAGTTGGCACTTTTTATGATGTGAGATATATATATATATATATATATATATATGGGGGAGCCTCTATTGATGGGTTTTCCTTTATAGGTTATTATATGGGGGTATCCATGTTTGGGGTAGGAAAGTGCAGTAGCGGTAGGTATGGTGAGTCACGCATGCAAGGGACTCCCCCTTACACTATTTACTATTAAAATAGATTCCTGAGCATATTTTAGGGGATTAAGTGATGGTTGTTGATCAACCTCGATTAAATGGTTTGGTACCCTATTGATTGCAGATAGAAAATGTGGGTTGTGCCACTGGATTGGCTTATTGAGGGAAGCCAGTTGGTTATAGACTTAGGGGATTCAACATACGCTGATAGGTGGTTCTGAATTGAGTACATCCATGGGTATTCTAGGGATATTTAAGAAAGCCCGTGGTTACAATCTATATCTTATTGTTTTTATCTTTCTGCACTTAGTATTCTATTACTCTGATTATTTATTTTCAACACATCCCAAATATTATTTGGGTTGGGTTCTGGTTATAAAATGTTTATTTGTTTTGAAAATGGAAGGTGGAATTTGTTGGAATTTAAAATGAGAAATCTGTTTTTGTTTAAAAAGAATTAAAAAAACTATTTTTATAATTATATTTCAAAATAGTGTTAATGGATTGTTTTGGGAAAAGAAACAAATGGATTCTCTAGTAATTGCCTACTAAGATTTCTAGATCACACCCTACTTGTACCAATCGGTGTTGGTAGGCCCGACCATTTTTTCATGTTCAGCTTCAAGTTTGAGTCTTCAAGCTTAACCTGGCTCTCAAGGTAGTTAGGTCTTGTGGTCAGTGGTCACCAAGTGGTCACTTGGAGGTTGTGTGGTAGCGGTTTAGTCTTTTTTTATTTTAGATTCAGTTTTGTATCTAGTTTTCAGTTTATATAGTTGTATTTTGTTTCGAAATTATCTTGTTTATATTTATTAAGATTTAGTTTTATAGTTTATTAATTTGATCCTCGTTTTGGTATAAAATTGTTCCCTCTTGTATTTTTTTGATTCCTGTCACTAGTTTCCAGTCCATGGGGATCGGGAACACCCTTTAGGCCATGTCGCGGACCGGGTCGGGTGTCGGGTCCGATGATATCTTGGCCTAGTTCGTGACAAGTTGTTTCCCTAAATTTTTTTTTGTATCCCACCATCTGATTCACCTCTGATGATGGAGCAGTTGTTCACCCCTACATCTAGGAGATATCGGAGAGTTTCCATTACTAGTATGAATGTTATTATACAAAAAAAACTATATATTTTTTTTAATTTTTTAATGCATGTGTAAAATAGATAAAGATAACAATATAAGGGATATAAATATGAACATGAAAGATATATGGGACCTGAATGATATCAAGATTATCATTCTATTTGATGAATTTGGGGTGCCTACTAGTGACGTTGTCGGAATCTATGGGAAGATTCTTGGGAATCTTACTAGAAAGACGGTGGGCTTTCCCATTAATTATAAATATTGAAGACATATTCATATATCTTGTAAAAATGAGGCTTTAATACTCAAGTAAAGGTAATATTAATTGAATATTCCCTGATAACTAATTTAAAAGACATGAGTAAAAAAATTTAATATAATTATAAAGTGTTTTGTTTTTTATTTCTAGTGTTTTTTTCATTTTGATTTCACTAACTCTATTTCACACCCATTAACTCTGAAAATTTTGGGTAATAAATAGAGATATTTTAAATGGAGATTATGATATGAGATTAATGAATCATCTTTGAGCTCATGATAGATGTATGAGAATGTTTCTAATTGAATTTCTCATGATCAATAAAAGTTTTTTTCAATATTAATAGAGATGCATCTCATAAGGTAATTTCATGTTTTACAGTATATTAATCATGTAAACACAATAAAATTTTAATTTTTTTAATGTTTCTATTTTTGAAGGAATTATCTAAAAAAATACTATAAATAATGAGAAACAATTCATTCCTCACATTGTTGGGTCTCATAGTTTTTTGAGAAAAAGAATAATTTTGGTTTGTATTTTACCAATTATTGTTTATATGATTTTTATAAGCCAATTTTTTTTCTTACTTTTTTATATTTTTTATAAAGGCTAGTGAATTATGTCACTTTGTTGGCCAAACAGAGATACGGTTTAAAGTGTATGGGAAACCCGATGACAGTTATGTAAATGGCCCTACCAAATACATTGGAATAAGTAATTTTCATTACCATTTCATGTTATTTCATTAATATAAAAACATAATACTGAAAAAATATATTATAAAAAACAATCCTTAAACCCAATTAAATTGGGCCATCTGTATGGATCAAACGATAAAATTTTTTTGTCATTTGATACATCTAGTTGGCCCTGATTAATTGGGTTTAACGATCATTTGTTTTTAAAATATATTTTTCAATATTATGTTTTTATAGAAATTAAATAGTAATAAATATTATTGAAAAATTTATTGATTATATAATATTATGAAGTTCAGGTATTTAAAAAATTCATTGTTAATATTTTTGTACTAACATGTTAAGATTCAAGAAGTCTAGGATGTGAACACATTATAATCATCATCAGTTTCCCCTAAGGAATTAGTTGCATTAGTTTTAGGGAAGGAGTATCCTAGACATGTATGGGGGATGCGTTCTGGACCTACTCCATCATCTACCTTTGGAAGGGCATCATCATCAGTTACCTCTACACCCATTGAGGGTTTGAGTAGTGTCTTTGTTCAGAAATCACAAAGAAAAATTGCAAGGATGAAAGAAAAGGTGCAAGAACAATACTCTTATAGGAATACACAGGAGCTGTGGTCATCAATAATGAAAAATTATTTATTTTCTGTATTTATATGGATGAAAAACATGGTCCACATGGAAATTTTTAGCCTTACTACTCATCTTTTTTAGACTAATTCTAAATTTAATAGATCATTCACGCATTTTCAAATAACACATACAACTTCTAAAAATAAAACTAAAATGACACTTTTATATTGAAAAAATGCACTTCAAGTCACATCAACCACATATTGTTTCTTATTGACATTTGTTTGATTCTTACACATCAAAAATGAATTATATATCATTATCCTTAAGTTTTGAAACAATTCAGATTTTTTTGCTCATTTTTTACTCAATAAATAGTTTGTAATGAAACGGAAGCCTTTAAAAACATGTGTTGGGGGTCAAAAACATGAAAATGATGTCGGATTAACATGAAATCAGAGGAAATGGCCTTATATTTATTTTTAAATTTTAGGAACTAACATAATTCCATTTTGAGTTACGGTTTTTTAGGGATACCCGTAAATATATTTTTAGGGTTTTAAAACACTAAAACATGAATGTAATAGTAAAAAACATAAAAAACCTCATATTGACATGAAATCCAAAGAAAACCATATTTGAGTTATTTTTGACATGTGCGTGCAGAAAACACATCAATCCCACGTGCAATGTGGTTGGAATAACTTATTAAATAGTTTTTAATGGTACTGAAGAATTTAAAAACATGTGTCGAGGGGGAGTGAAAACCAAGAAAACAATGTCGGATTGACATGAAATCATTGAAAAATGATTGTAGATGGATTCTTGAAAGGTAGGAACAAAAAAATGTCATTCTAAGTTATGATTTGTTTGGGATGCCTAAAAATTAATTTATAGTGTTTTTAAACTCTAAAAAATTCATGTAATGGTCTAAACTATATAAAATGATCCCGGATTGTTGTGACATCATGGGAAACCCACCATTGAGTTATTTTTTACATGTACGAGCAGAAAAAACATCAATCAAACATGTGATGTGGTTGAAATGACTCGCTAAATATTTTTTATATATATTGAAGCCTTTAAAAAAATGTTTCGGTGGTCAAAACAAAGAATATGATATCATATTGACATGAAATCAAAGGAAAAATACTGTATATTTATTTTTTGAAATGTAGGAACTGACAACACATCATTTCGAATTACTATTTTCCTGGGATATCTGTAAATGTTTTTTAGTGTTTTAAAAAAATAAAACATGTGTGTAACAGTTAAAACATATAAAGCAACCTTATATTGAGGTTAAATCATGGGAAAATTACCATTGAGTTCTTTGCGACAAGTATGCACAGACAACACATTAATCTGATATGTGGTATGGTCAGAATGACTCTGTAAATTGTTTTTAAAGGTACTACAGCTTTTTAAAACATGTGGCTAGGTAGTAAAAACTAGGAAAACAACAACAGATTTATATTAAATCATAAGAAACTAGCCATATATTGATTTATGAAATGTAGGAATTGAAGGCATGTCCTTTCGAGTTATGGTTTTCCCGAGATTCCTGTAAACACATTTTTAGTGTTTTAAAACACTAAAATGTTTGTGTAATGATCCATACCATAGAAAAATACCTAAAGTTTATGAAAAATCAATTTAAAACCACAATTGAGTTATTTTTTATGTGTACCCACATGCAACACATCAATCTTATGTGTGGTGTGGTCGAAATGACTCGGTAAACAGTTTTTAAAGGTACTGAATCCTTTAAAAACCTGTATTGGGGGGTCTAAACCAAGAAAATAAAATAATATTTACAATAAATCACAAAAAAATGATCGTATATTTATTTTTGAAATATAGAAACTGACATCATGTCATTCCGAGTTACGGTTTTCCCGGGATGCCTATAAACATGTTTTTTGTGTTTTAAAACACTAAAACGTGTGTGTAACAATCCAAACCAAATAAAATAACTCATATTGTTTTGAAATAATTTTAAAACTACATTTTTATTATTTTTTATGTGTATTTAAAGAAAACATGTCAATCCGACATGTGGTGTGGTTGGAATGACTTTGTAAATAGATTTTAAATGTATTGAATCCTTTAAAAACGTGTGTCCATGGGTCAAAACCAGGAAAATGAGATCATATTGACATGAAATCAGAGGAAATTTACCATCAATTTATTTTTAAAATATAAGAACCAAAAAAACTTATTCTGAGTTATGGTTTTCTTGGGATGACCGTAAACAATTTTTTAGTGTTTTAAAACACATAAATGTGCATGTAACTATCCAAACCATAGAAAACAACCTACAATTGATGTGAAATAATGGGAAACCCACTTTTGAGTTATTTTTGATGTGTACATGTAGAAAACACATCAATATGATGTGTGGTGTGACCAAAATGACCCAGTAAATAGTTTTCAAAAGGTACTAAAGTCATTAAAAATGTGTTTGTGGTTGTCAAAACTAGGAAAACAACATCATATTGACATGAAATCATAGGAAAAATAGCATCTATTTATTTCTGAAATGTAGGAATCAAAAAAAATCATTCTGAATTATGATTTTCCCAGGATGACCATAAACACGTTTTTAGTGTTTTAAAACACATAAACGTGTGTGTGTGTGTGTAACGGTCCAAACCATATAAAACACCCTCATATTGACTTGAAATCATGGTATAACCACCATTAAGTTATTGTTTATGATTATTTGAAGATAACACATCAATTAAACCTACAGTGTCGCTAGAATGTCTTGATAAATAGTTTTTAAAGGTACTTAAGCCTTTAAAAATGTGTGTTGGGGGTCAAAACTAAGAAAAAAACATCATATTAACATGAAATCAGAGTAAAATGACCTTATATTGATTTTTAAAATTTGTGAACTAATGATATGTCATTCTAAGTTATAGTTTTTCTAGGATACCCATAAACACATTTTTAGTGTTTTAAAACACTAAAACATGTGTGTAACTATCAAAACTATAAAAAACAACCTCATATTGATATGAAATCATGAGACAACCAATGTTGAGTTATTTTTGAAATATATGACAAGTTTTCATATCAAAGCATTTAAAATGTGTTTATTAGGTAAATTTAAAGAATGATATTTCAGACTTCATGGAGTTATGTTCTTGTTTAAATTTTGTTTTTAATATCTTAAATTTGGTTAATTAAATATTTACTAGGAATATGAGGAGATTCGAGGGTGTTTTGGGGGTTTAGGATGTGAGAGAAAGGAGAATTGGGCCATCCTGGGCGTGCTTCACAGTTGGCACATAGTTACAGGTAACTGTGTGATAGGGGAGGCCAAACTGTGTAGCTTAGGAAAAAAACATTCTGTGTGATTGGTGTGTGGTTTTTCAAACTATTCATTCTGCCCAAGTAACTGTGTAACTTGTACCTCTCTTGGATAGAGGTAGATGCATGGTTGGAACATGATTTTTCAAATCGTGAGCCCCATTAAAAGTGAGATTTTACCCTTTCCCCCTCAGGATTTTATGAACCCTCACCTTATTTTCTTCATCATTCTTTCTACTACATCCCTAGTTATTAACCAAAATCCCCCATGCTCCCCAAGGATCAATCTACTTCAATTCTAATCTATTTGGAGTGTCGTTGTTTGTGAATCGAAGCTATGGGTGAGTCTAATCTTTCTCTTGCTTCTCTTTTCCTGATTAAGGATGGTGGTTTCATTCTTCTTCTTCTGAATCCCTGAAACCCTCTATTTTTATGATTGTAGGTCAGGGATTCAAATATTTCTTTAATCCAAATATAAGTCTAAGGTTAAGGGTGCATTCATCTTTGGATTTTAGTTAGGTGGTCTGTAAGTTATATCTCATAGTCTTGAACTTGATTTGGGTATGTGTGGTTGTGTTATTGATTCTCTCTTATTGATCAATGGATGAATTTAGTGTTTTTTAGTGAAATGGTTGGTTAAATGATTAATTGAACCCCTCATGATCCTCATAGGATGCATTGAGTTTGAATAGAAATATTTAGATCCACCCCTGGGGTGTGCCAACATTCATGAACATGGGAAATTTTAAAATTCAGCATATATTTGATTAGTGATAATGTTGTTCCCTGGATGAACATGGTAATATACTATCTTGAGATAAAATGGATTATTTATAATTGTGTCTGCACCGTGGACATGGAATAAGGAATTGGTTAGCTTAATATGAAATGGGTTGGGTGAAATAAAGTGATTATGCTAAATGGCATATGATGTGTATTTGAAATGCATAAGCGGGTTAATACAGATGGAAATGATGAACATGTTAAATGGGAAAATTCTTATGAAATGATTAATTTGTTAAATGGGTTAATGTATAGAAATTGATGAATATGTTAAAAGGGAAAAATTATGTGGATTTTTGACTATGTTATTGGGCTAAGACATAAGAAAGGGAAATGGTTTAAATGGGATATATGATATAAATGGTAAATTTCTTAATGGTGTAAGGCTTGACATTGAGTTATATGTGAATGCATATGAATTTTGAATGTTATGTGTCTTGAATATGTGTGGTTAATGATATGGTATATGTGGTTAATGGATAAATAATCATGTGAACACGACATCGTAGTTGTGGGTTATTGGACTTGAGGATCTATGCCCATGGGTCATGTTAGACTTAGGCTCTAAACCCCACCCTTATAATTAAATGTTTATAGAAAGTTATTAAGGCTCTATTCCCCTAACAATTGCATTTGATGAGACTACCTGGACCGAGGCTCCAAGGTAAGTATGAGGTTTTTTTTTGAAATGTTTATCCCTAGTGAGATAGGGAACTTGTCTTATTCTATTATGCATATTAGTGACTGGATTAGTCCATGGTGAAAATGATATAAATTCCTAACCCAAGAATCTAGTGATGATAATGTAAATAATGTTGGCAATGGTTTAAGTGATTATTGTTAACTAATGACACTTGAGCTATCTTTGTTCATCTTTTAATTTATTTAGTACCTTCATGCACTATCTGTTAGACTTGATATTTTGTAGACATCGTTGGTGGTAGCCTACTGAGTTTTACTCAAACTCTAATTAGTCCCCCATTGGGTACCCATGTAGATTTTATGGTTGGAGGTCAAGATAAGGGCAAAGGCCCAATATTAGAGAGTTGATTTGGGCTTGGGATTTTCATGGTTAAGGATTCATACATGGAGTCAGGAACTGTTTTTGGATGCTTCCATTGGTCTTTATTTTTGGTTTTCTTCACTTTGGAACTTTTATCATGACTTAAAATATTTATTATTCATTGTAGTTTGTATTACTATTTGGGAACTGGTTAGTAATGTATATTTTTGGTTTATTGTTTATTTTTATTAATTTAATATGTTATATTTTTTGGATTAATCTGATAAAGAGGGTATAGTCTCCCCAAATGATCTGTTAGACCCTCACTACTAGTTGGCAACCTCTGGCATAAGGGGAGTCACACTTGAGGTCGTGTGGTGACCCATATTTGGGAACCGATTTAGTGGTTCCCGAGTTAGGGATGTTACAAAGTGGTATTAGAGGAGTTATTTTCTATATCATACTATTTGGGAATGGTAGATGAGAGATTAAGAGGTGTTGGGCCCTAGAAATAAGATCATGCATGGGAGTATCTAACCTATGTACAAGGGAAAACCCAAGTACCCATGGAGGAAATTGTTGTTCTTGTTGTGTGTTGTTGCAGTTGAATGATATTTCACCATTGGGTGATGAACTTTTTTTGTGATGTGACTGTTTTATGATATTTTACTCTTGGACGAAGTGGTGTGAGGATGTGCATTCATGAATCATTATAGGCACCTAGGTATATGGGTGTCATACATCAAGGTAGACACACATGGGAAGGGTGTGTGAGATATGAAGGGTTGATTGAATTTTACTTTCTTGAAAATTTTGAAGAAAATAGTGTCTGATAAAGATGATGTAAATGAGTATCTAAAAAGATTGAAGTAATGGTTAAAGAATCATGCTTAATAAAGGGTAATAAATGTGTTAAGAATGTTGGTTGTAATGAGTTATGAAATTTTAATGTTCTTAAGAGGAAAGATTTACATTGTGAGTTTGTAAATGGTTTTAAAAAGGTGTCTAGTGAAATAATTTACCATGTAAGTTGGTTTACCACATTTTTTCCATGACCCACAATAGGGACGGTTGAGGTTAGTCATGATGGTGTCCATTGGGATAGTGAATATGAAATGGATTGTTTATGGATAGTATAGAAAATTCTTTTGTTTAAATTGTGGATGTTTCGTGTTATGTGTTCTAAGATGTGTGTTTGAAATTGTAGAAAAATACCAATGTGATGATGGGTTCCAATTGGTAGACAAGAGGACATCACTGAGAATTCTCCTCTATATATGGGATAAGAGGTTCTGATAGTTCAGGGGGATATATGAGAGGAGCACATTCATGCGAACTTCTCTCATTTATGAAAATGATGGAATGATTCCCAAGGCGGGTCATGATAAGTATATTTTATTTGATAAGATAGTTTTGGTTTTAAGACCCTCTAATGATTTCTGAAGAGGGTGTATTAGAATTTTGAGCATTATATAGGTTGGAACATGAAGGGACATGAGAGATGTGTATCTCTAGTGTTGTGAATAGATTCTATTTACGAATGGTTTGGGTAGTGAGAGTGACTTATTTTTGAGACCTTGGTGAGTTTGATGTATTGGATAGCAGGGTGTACCTTGGTGTACCTTTGGTTATGAAATGACCTTGAGGTTGAGAGGTATCATCTGATAACATGGATGAGGTAACCCTTGTGAGATATGATCAGGCAGGTTATATTGGGTTTGAAATAGATGTATTGGTTCATGGTGTCGTGGGTGGTGGTTGTGTTGTTATGGTGTGTAACCTAGAGTAAATGATCTCTTGGTGTCCTAGGTGTCATGTGTATCGTAACAACAGTGAGATTGTCTCCCCTGAGAAATGATTTGTTTGTGGCTTGATGTGTATGTCTTAGAGAGAGGGATAGTGTCTTTTTATTATCGTGACTCCAGTTTAGGGAGCCGGTATTGTTTGACCTTCAAGGTAACATATGAGGGAATTTGGACAAGATTGCTAGTTCTTTTGGGTGTGTATCACACAGAAGGATGTTTTGAACTTTGGAAGTTAAACACAGAGAGTGTTTACTAGTGTGGGTTTGTCTTATATGGCTAATTTGGAAGGTTGAACATTGTGGTAATACGACTCGATCTATGGTTATGTGTTGAAGGTTTTTGGGAAATTGAGGCTAACCTCAAGGGCTGTTGGTTCAGTGCTAAAGGTGTCTTTGGATTTGAAGCATGATTGTTTTCTTCAGAGGTGGAAGCAAAGCACGATGAGTTTCATCATGTTTTTGAAAAAAGTGCATGGTTACACCCTGATTTCTTTCTCAGGGAGGCACCAGAGTGCTGGTATAGGTTGTAAGGTTGGTCTTAAAGGGTTGGATCATTTGGGTGTCTAACCCGTCTATTTTGATGATGATAGGTGGAGGCCTCGATGTTGATTTCAGGTGGATGAGACATGAGTGAATACAGCATGGATTTATGCTTTTGTCGTGAAGGTTAAACCTGAGGTGAGGGTGGTCACGTGGTGGGGATTTTTTGTATGAATTGTTTGGTTGTTGGGTGAGATCTTGAGAATTCCATGAGGACGATGAGGCTGTTGGACTAGGAGGCATGGTCAGGTGAGTATGTGGGCATTTGGGAAAGTCTCTGGTGATGTTTGGATCATGTAATCTGAAGTTGGTTTCAGTGTGTGGTCACAGGAATGTGTGAGACCTCAACGGCTCCAAGGAGGTCTAGATGTGGGCATGTTTTGGGAAGGCACGATGCCATTTTGGATGCATACACAGGAGGATCGAGGATAATAACCTATCATTTTCCATGAAATCAGGGGAAATTACTAGTTATAAAAGAGACTGTTTGGTTTTGGACTGGTGTGGATGAGGTAGGGCCCAAGGAAATGTTTGTTCAAAACTACTTGGTAGAGATTCGTGGAGTGGTGGTGATTTTGGTTGGAAACCCCACTTGAGTGGTGGTGGATAGGTGTTGGTGAGATGTTTCGAGCAGGGATTCCTGATACTTTCTATAGGTTAGGTTTTCCCCATAGTGGGAGGTGACATTGATGATGGATAATTTTTGGTGGTGTTTATTGATGATTTCTTAGCATACTTCAAGCTAGATACAATCATTCCCAACATCTTGACATCATTCTGGGTAAGTTGAGAAAGATCTGGATTTACTCAAGTCAACTTAAATGTGTTTTGGTTAGATGTGTAAAATATTGGAGGTTATGCTCATGGGGCATTGTATGTGGAGTTGGATGGTGGGATTTACACCATCAATCATCTTTGTGTGAGGTCCTCAAGATATACCGAGTGTCGAAGAATATCACGGGTGTCGTTCTCAGGATCTAGGAATAGGTATCAGGTGATGTTGTTTTGTTATTCTGGGAAATTCTTTACAACCACATCCATGTTTTTAGGTTCAGCTTATGATCAGTGCATGAGTCATGTTTGTTGGAATTTCATGTGGAATTCAGAGATAACAACACTCCTAAGGTGGGGAGTGATGATTCAGAACTAGATGTGGGGAGAAAATGTGGAGTTGATGTGGTGGAAAAAGGATGCCAAAGGAAAACACATGTGGTGCATGTTTATTTCCTCAAGAAATTATAGGTGGGCCATTGATGTGGTGGTTAAATGATCCATGTGTTGGATTAGGCTTAGGGTGATTCCAAAGGAAATTCGAGATGCATGTGTTAAAGTCATTAAATGGTTTGGTAAGAGATGACAACGGTTCATGGAATGGAGGTTGGGTTTTATAACTTTATCAGAGATCGGTCATTGAATCTGGTATTTGTGATTGGATGTCCATGGACTGTCCTTAGGTGTGAAGTCATCTTGGTCAAGTAAGGTAGTGTCATGCCAATGGTGAAGTAAAGGGTTTCTAGAATGAGCCATTCGGTGGATATCACAACTTGGATAGTAACTTGGGATGAATGTGGTGAGTTAAAATCCACCATAGGTAAATGTTTTGGGAGTTAAAAGTATGTTTCAATGTTTGGAAATGGTTTTTAACTAAGAACCTAGTCGTCTTTAGTCAATATATGTATGGTGGAATTGATTGTGTTAGTAATGTTGATAGGTGCAGTGAAGCCCGATGATGTTTTGGAAGGAAGTGTATGCCTTAATGGTAGGGTTTACTGGATGTCGGGGGATGACCCAGGTAGGAGTATCATATGATAGTGATATGCCTTAATCAAGATGGTGATAGGGGAAGGTGAAGGGGTAGTGTGACAATGATGGAAGATGGGTGTTTTGGTATAATCCATCCAAGGGTGGTCTAACACAATTTGGGTAAAAGGAATGTATGTGATAAGTTAGGACCCACCTTTGATTTGTTGTTCTTAGTGGAAAGTACATTTCAAAGATGAAAATGAACTTTAAGGAGTTCAAGTTCTTCTTAGCTGGAAAATGGGTGGTGGATGTATTTCCAACACTAGTCATTTTTATGGCAAGGCTAGATGACCATGTAGGATGGTCATCTTGTGCCTGTTTGGGTGTGATGAGTCTGGAAACACACTGGGTTTGTTGTGAAATTTGAACTGAGGTTCTAGAGGTCTTTTCCATAGTGTAGGTTCCATCCACTATAATACGGTGGTGGTAAGATAAATCATATGGTGGGGAGAACCATAGTGGGAAGTGGTAGGTTGATGAAGTTACTGATCTTCAGGGTGGATGGACTTAGGTAATAACCATCTCAGTGTTTTGGTTTTGGTGATAGGTATTGGCTCGGGTTTTGACCATATGAGTACCTTGAGATGAATTTTATGATTGGATTATGCTTCGAATATTTGAATATAGAGTGAGATTTTTTGGTCCTCAAATTGTGGAACGACACAAGTCATTAAATGTGGTGGGAAAATCATGTATTCCTTGGTTAATGCAAAGCTTGGTTCATGTCAGAATTTTGAAAATGGGGTAAAATGGTGGCAAGTGGATTGGGCCAAGATTTGTGGAGAGGATCGGGATGGTAGAGTGTTTATTGGATCTTCCTCGACTGTATGATGATATGTATAATGCTTCATTGTGTCATGAATTATAAATTATTCCTAGGATTCTCTATTGAGTTCTTTTAGTTGATGTTTGGTTTAAGGTTGATGCATCCTTTGAGGAGTATTCATTTCGTTTTATGGATTGTAATGGGAAAGTATTGTAGGGAAAGATTGTTCCTTTGGTTCAAGTTATGTGTAATCATGATAATGTTTAGGAAGAAACCTCATATAAAGATATGGATATGAAATCCTAGTGTCCCAATCTCTATACCTTGGGAGCTTAATGATTTTAAGGAATAGTTGTTCGAGGACAATCCATTATAAGGTGGGGAGGTTGTAAGATTCCATACTTTGTGGAGGTATGTTCTTCCTTAAATTTTGGTTTAAATCCATTAAATTTGTCTAATTAAATATTAATTATGAATAAGAGGAATCTAATAGGTGTTCCAAGGGTTCGAGATTTGAGAGAAAGGAGAATTGGGCCATCCTATGCATGTTGCACGGTTGGTGCGCGGTTATAGGTAACCATGTTAGGGGGCCACACCATGCATCTTGGGAAATAGGCATTCTGCATGGTTGGTGTGTGGATTTTCAAACCATGCAGGATCCCTAGTTAATTGTGTGATGTGGACGCCTCTTGGAAAAAGGTAGGAACACGGTCGGTGCACGGTTTGTGAAATAGTGCGACCAAACCGTGAACCCCCTTAAAAGTGGGATTTTACCCTTTTCCCCCTTGAGATTTTATGAACCCTCACCTGATTTTCTTCCTCACTCTTCCTCCTACATCCCCAGTGATGAAAAAAACTATACTATCTTTCAAAGGATCATTATTCTTTGATTCTAAGCTATTTGGAGTGTTGTTTGTTGCGAATTGAAGCTCCAGGTGAGTATAATTCTCATCTGGCATCTATTTTTCAGATTAGGTATTGTGGTTTCATTATTCTTCTTTTGAAGTTATAAAAACCTATTTTTTTAGTGGATCTTAGAATAAAGATTCAAATTGTGATTGAATTAGGATCTAAGGATAAGGTTAAAGGTGTGTTCTTCTTTGGATTTTAGGTAGGTGGTCTATAAGTCATATCCCATAGTCTTGAAGTTGATTTGTGCATGTGTGGTTTTTTTATTTATTCTCTCATGTTGTGAAATGGATGCCTTTAGTGAGAATTATTAAAATGGTTGGTTAAATGATGAATTGAACCCTTCATGATCCCTATGTGATTCATTGAGGTTGACTAGACCACTTTAGGGCCACCCATGGAGTGTTCTAACATTCCCGAACATGGAAAATTAGAAAATTAATCATAGATTTGACTTGTGATAAAATAGTGCCCTTGATGGGCATGTTAACATCCTATCTTGAGATAAAACGGTATTATTGATCATTTTTTGGACCTTGGACATGGTATAAGATATTGTTTGGATTTATATTAAATGGATTGGTTAAAATAAAGTGGTTGTGCTAAATAGATTATCAAGTGTACTTGAAATAAATAAGTGGGTTAATGTATATAGAAATGATAAACATGTTAAATGGGTAAATTCTTTAGAAATGATGAATGTGTTAAATGGGTTAACATATGTAAATTGATGAATATGTTAAAATGGACAATGTATGTGTATTGTTGATTACGTTAATGGGTTATGATGTAAAAAGGGAAAATGGGTAAAATGGGATACATGATATAAATCATAAATGTGCTACTGGATTAAGGATTGACATTCAGTTATATGTGAATGAATATGAATTGTGAATGTTAAGTGTATTGAATATGTGTGGTTTTTGATATGGTATATGTGGTTAATGGATAAATAAGAATATACACATGGCTTGGTAGTTGTGGGGTATTGGACCTAAGGATCCACACCCATGGGTTGGGTTACACTGGGACTCTAAACCCCACCCATATAATGCATGAGTTAGTGAAGGGGACATAGGCTCTATGCCCCAAACAGTTGCATTTGATGAGTCTACCTAGACCGAGGCACCAAGGCCAGTGTGTTGTAATTTTTTTTGAAATGTTTATCCCTAGTGATATAGGGAACTTCGCTTATTATCTTATGAATATTGTTGACCATCTTAGGTCATGGTAAAAATGATATAAATTCCTAACCAAAGAATCAATGGATGAAAATATAAATAATTATGTAAATGGTTGAAGTGAATATTGTTAACTAATGACACTCGAGCTATCTTTGTTAATTTTTTAATTTATTTATAACTTGAATGCATTATCTATTAGACTGGATATTTTGAAGATTTTTTTAGTGGCAGCCTACTGAGTTGTACCCACACCCTATTTGAGTCTCCATTGGATACCCCAACAGATTTAATGGTTGCATGTTCAGACAAGGGAAAAGGCCCTATACTAGAGAGTTGAGTTGGGATTGAGATGTTCATGGATGAGGATACATACTTAGAATCAGGAACCATTTTGGGATGCTTATATTGGTCTTTATTTTTGGATTTTATTCACTTTTTCACTGTTAGAATGACTTGACATATTTATTATTGGTTGTGGTTTGTATTCCAATTTGGGAACTGGTTAGTAATGCATATTTATTGTTTATTTTTTATTGTTTCTTTATTTCATATGATATCTAATGTGTCTTACTCTGATAAAGAGGGTATAGTCACCCCACAAGATCTACTAGACCCTCAATAGTAGTTGGAAACCTTAGGCATATAAGGAGATGTGCTTGAGGTCTTGTGGTGCCCCGGCTCAGGGAACCGGTTTAGTGGCTCCTAGGTCAGGGACGTTACATCAAGCACACTACACGTCGATTTAAAAATTAATTAGAATGTTGTGTACTTATTCCTTTTAGTTTTAAAGTGTTGAATCATATCTTAAATAGGTAAGTTTTTTTTTTCAAAGTGTTTTGGATGATATATTATTTTTTTGTGAAAAGGTTTTCTATTTGATTAACAAAATTACAAATTTTATGTGCAACATTCTGAATATTTGGTGACGTTTCACTTTCTCATTTATTTTCTTAAATGTTATGGTTTTTCTAGGTGAAAATATTCAGCAGTATATAGGTGGTTGGCCATTCTGATACATGGAATTATTCAGTATACAGTCATGATGGTTCTTAGTTTCAAGGATATGTTTAAATTTTATCAATTATTCTATTGTAATTCTAATTTATTATCTTTAGTTTTAATTTCTATCTTTTTTGTTACAATTGATGAGATGATGTGGTCGATTTCAATTGATGAGATGATGTTGAGGAAGAAAAATGCAGTGTTAGTCATGTGGATGACGTATATTCAACATGGCTTATTGTTGGACATATTTTATATGTATATATTGAGGACTAATGTATGGTTTGATTGTGGTTATGGTGATTGAGGTTATACTAACTGTAGATGTATGTATATATTACTGTGGATGTATGATGTATGTAAGATGGGTATATTATGTATTTATGTTTTAGTTTATTACATTTTTTATTTTTTATGTTTGTATTTTTTAATTAATTTTTTTTAAATTAAAATAAATATTTAATGGTGTTTTATAAAAATCACTGCTAAAAAATAATAAAAAACCTAATTTTCGGTGGTTAATAGTGACCGCTGATAAAAATATATATCGCTAAATTGGTTATCAGTGGTTAGGTTCATCTTATCTATTTTATTTTCGGGTTAATTTAAAAAAACACTGCTAAAAAAACTGAAACTACTGCAAAATACTCAAAAAACAACACATACATAAACCACCTCTAAATGAAAAAAAACTATCATGAAATGAATAAAGGTTGTGAAATATGTGGAGATTTTAATAACCACCACTAAATGATTAGGCGGTGGTTTAAACCACTGTTAGTTGAAGAAAAAACACTGCTAATGACTATTTTTTCACAGTGAAGAATTTTATGAATAAAAATTATGATAACACTTATTTTTTATTTCAAGAAGACACATATCATAATTAATTCTATGTTTGAAATGGGTTCATCGAGGAAGATAATTCACTCTCTGTCACTATCAATGATCATAAAAAACCTATGTATTTCTAAAACTGGATAATTATTAGGGTATATGTTATAATATTTTAATATCAAAAAAATTATTTATTTTTATCAATATTTTTTGCAGTGTTCGAAACAAAGTAATCACATCATTTTTTGTTAATATTTTTTGTAAATTTATGAAAGATATCATATTTCATCCACAAAATAGCATCCCTAAAGAGGTATTTCCTCAATTCATCTTTTTAACTCATCCTTGAGAAGTGTGAACCTTTGTTTCATCTAATGTTTTGAAGGATTTTTAATTGTTAGTTTGTTATATGTTTAGAGTTTGATATATTAATTAAACTATTTATAATTAAAATAAATATTTTTGATGAAACAATTAATTTGTTTCATGTTATACAAACATTTTTTCTAAAATATTTGAATCTAAATCAATGTCTAGACAAAAAAAAGAAAATCTAAAGGAGCTTTGAATGAGACCATAAATCAAATCATGGTGGATCATACAATGTTTTTTTGTACACTAATATGATTTGGGAAAATTTACATTGCCTAAACCTAGTATATAAGTGAATTTTAGGGAAACGGGTATGTGAAACAACAAATAGATCAAATCATTATTAATGTCCATTAAAAATTTAGTTTTTTCAATGTTAATGTACAAAATAGAATGTGCTAATGAAACACTCCTTGGTTTATAGTGTTTTAAAAGAAGAATCTTAGTAGATCCCATGTCCATAATGAAAAGTCTAAATCAGCATGTCAGGATCTAATACATTTCAAAGGAGGTCATTTTAGAACATACATGGATGAAATAATAATCTAATTATTCACATCATGGTAGAAAATTTATTTACCAAGAGTTAAACTATTTTATATATGATATTGCAGAATCACCCAGTAGTGGAGATGAGACATATAATTCTAAGATATGTAAATAGGTAAAATTTTAGGAAATAAGAAGATTATATCCTTGATTTTTGAAATTATATTGTTAAACAAATGCATTCTGGAATGGAAATATGAAATTATTCCATATATTAGATGTTTATAAAAAAATAATGATGATTTTTATCAAATTTAAAAGTGAAAAAAAAGAAACATAATGAAATCATTCATCTAAAAACATTTTACAAATGAAGAAGAGTATTTTTTTCATAAGCATGCATGGAATATGTGTCTTCAAATAAATGGAGATATTAATGAAAAATTATTATTGAGAGAATCAAAATTAAAGTGTAAATATAGAGAGGAACAATAATAGTTAAAGATATAATCAATTGAGAGAGTATATTTTTAATGAGATCAAGACTATAAAAAATTAAGTAAAAAAATATGATTTTTTATCAATAGGGATATCATTCCAAAATTAGAAAAATAATAACCAAAAATCACATGAGCGATGGGCAAAAAAATCTACAAAATGATAAGAAAAACAAAAAATCATGAAAACAAGTACCAAAACATCAATCAAACAAGAAGAATAATTAAATATCATTAAACACTATGCAATATTGATTAAAAATGAGTAACAAATAACATAATTTTGGTTTTGAGGGTGGATTCGTCTAAAAGATTTGAATGAGACAACAACAGGCTTCAGGTTTCATGGGAGCTTGAACAATGTGAGTGAATGGTTATCTCTGTTAGGGTTATTTTAAAAAATAGGAAGGGGTTTTATCTGTGATATTAAAAAAGAGCTGATAAAAGATATATTTATCAGTGCTAAAATGAAAATCATAGATAAACTCTACTTTATCAACTCTAACTAATAAATGCTGATATAGAGACTTTTATCCGTACTAATAAATGTTGTGGAACAATACAAATTTAAAAATTACAATAAATTATGAATTATATAATAATGAATATTAAATATTATAAAATTACTTTTTATCAAAAATAAAAAATATTATAAATAAATAAATTAAAAAAATAGTAAAAATAAATAGACAATACTAATTATATTAAATGTATTAATAAATATCATATTATTATGATAAATGTATTATATTATAAAAAATGTATCAATATTATGATAAATTTATTAATATTATAATATATTTTTGTAAAAAAATAGTAATATTATAATAAATATTTTATTATTAAATGTATTAATATTTTAATAAATATTAAGAATAAAATTATTAATATTATAATAAATTACAAGTTAAAAAATATATTTTCAATAAGAAGTAATAAATATAATTAATTATTAACTACATTTGAAATTTATATTTATCATTAAAAATATTATTAATTATATAAATGAATAAATGTTTTTTAAAATATATCATTAATACATGTATAAATATTAATATCATGTATAAATCTTTTCCATGATATATAATTAATTATTAAACTATAAAATTAAAAGTAATAATTTAAATATTTACATTTATATATATTTTCATTTTCAATATGTAGATATATACTATTATTACTAAATTAAGTATATATATATATATATATGAAACTTAATCTATGTACGAAATATAATTAATTATTAACTATATCTATAATTTTAAACTATGATTAAATATATTATTTTTTATAGAAATGTGTAAATACTTTTTTATGTTTCTGTGTGAGTTATATAGGTAAACCAACACATACTTGTGTGTATCCAGTTACTACACACATATAAAAACATATAAAAGTACACATAAATGCACATACAAATGTGCACGCACACACATGCATACTCATACATATATATTTACACACAAATATACATACACATATACACGCATACATTTATACACACATAATGTAGGCATAATTACACACACATATTCATACATATATACACACACACATACATATATGTATTAACCCCTCATTATTTAAACATTCACGTAAATATATATATATATATATATAAACACACACATAAATATAAATATATATGTGTATGGTGTGTCAATATATATATGTGTGTGTGTGCACATGCATGTGTATTGTGAAATTTTATAATTTGAAGTTTAAGTGCATTTGAGTGGGGTTACGATACCAGGGGAGTGCCGCTCTCGGTGATTCCAAGGATTCTAGGGTTTTTAACTGTGACAAAAATCCTCCCACTTGAATGTTACCGCAATCCGATATAAGATATTAAATCAAAGAAGGTTGATGCTTCTTTGTCCAATTTAGATTTGGATTTGGGTAGTTCTCTATCTATAAATTTTCCTGTGAAGGCTCTTGGGGGGTTGATGTAAGCCCAGTGCCCATCTGTTGAAGAGGCTACGAATAGACTCTTATCGTATTTCAGGGATTTTTCAAGCCTCATTTAAAAATGTATTTCAAAAAATGTATATTTTTCCATTGTTAAGGGAGATCACAAAATCATCATGTAATGTCTTGTGGAGTGTAAGAACTTGATTTTTCCTTGAGTTATACTCCATATGAAAGATTCATCAAGGAAGGTCAATGATCTACAAAATAGTTTCCTCTAAATTTGGGGATTTGATGGTTGGAGGTTGGCATCCCTTGATAAGGGCTTTTTCATACCATTTTCCATGTGATCTTATGTTGAAATCTTTGGGCCTTGGACCCAATTCTCTTAAATCAAGAGTCTGGAAGATTCAATATTGGGATCCCTCCTTTTATCCTGGGAAGGTTAGAAACATTATTTCCCAATCATGGATTCATATTTAACAACTCCGTTGATTTTTTTGGAAGCTAAAAATTATTTTGGATGTTGCATCGGAGTGGTTTGGGTCCTCATCAAGTTTGATAAGGAAGTATAACTTGTGAGGTATGGACACTTCACTTGGGTCTTAGTTCAAATTGATCACTCTACACTATATATTGAGATTCTAATTCTTTCTACTGCTGAAAATTGGATAAAGATAAACATAATTTTTTGGAATATTCTTGTTTTTATAAGAAGTGCATCTTCATAAAACATCATGTTGATAAATGTTCTTAGAGAATTAATTTTGATTTCTATAATAAATCTGGACCCTTGACTTTACAGTGTTTTTTTAAAGAGAAAATGAAGCACCAAATGTAGGTCCATCCCAAACTATCATAAAATATCATGAATTTGGATATCAGTATGTTAATCCTAAGAAGACAACTCATAGGGATGGGTTTTTTGGTTTCTCTCTTGATAATATCATTGTTGATCATCAAGGTGGTGAAAGTCAAACTTTTGATGGTCAAGGGTCAGACCAAGTTGGGCAGTCAGTTCCATCCATGCATAAGAAGAGGGCACAATAATGGGCTTCACATGTTCTATATTTAGTTTAGGCTCTCTCAATGGGAAATGTTAAGGGGACATAGAATCATATTGATAGGAATAAATTGAAGTGAGAGAGAAATATCAGAAGAAACATGTATTAACAACCTCAAGTATTAAAATAGATTGAAAAAGAAGAATAAATGGTAGAAGAAGTTGAAGAAGAATCCTCAATAGGCACTGCTCTATGAGGCCTAGCCACATACCCCATTATGCATAGAAACATTATATCCTAAAACAATTCTTATCCCTCAAGATGGCCCTTGCCAAATTATTTAAAGAGGTCCCCAACAACTAGAATCTTCTTGATAGATGGTCTCTCTTATTAGTAATATAGTTTTCAACCCTTACACTAACTCTTACAAATAATTATTACACTACCCAGCATTTATCACAACTACCACTGGTATTGACCCCATACACCCAACCTGCCTCCATACACTCACTTTTATAACATGCAACCCCAACCCCATGCAACACCTATCCAGCGCCTCTACACAATAGTGCAGCCCAACCCAATAGACCCCTAAGCTACCAGCCCCATGTTCCTGTCAATTATGCCCTCTTTAATACCACCTTTTCCTCAAAGTGAATATCTGGGGTCATTGACAATGGCCTTGGCATCCATGCAGCATCTATAGTAGCAACGCAAATTCTCAGGCATTTCCTCTAGCCATGGAGCTAGGGTATATCACAAGAGGCAGCATCCTCCCATGAAACCATTGAACTGGTAGTCTTCCCTCAATTAATTTCTTTTGATGTAATGTCTCTTGAGTGCATCCCCCAGCTTTTTTTGCTTCCATTTTTCACTATTTGTAGCCCACCCTTACAACTTTTTGAGTTGCTCATTGGACAATGAATTCTTCCACAGCAATTACAGGATGTGTTTTGTTCTACTCGATCAATTATTCAAAAACACCATCATCTCCAAAAACAACCCTACGAACCAACATATGTCTAGAATCAAAATATGTCACGTACTAGGTAGAAGTCCAAGGCATGGAATCAACTGCCAAATCTTTCCATCCAAATATTTAAGACTGCTTTGGGGGATATATTTTTAGTGACTCACCCATAAGTTGGACTTCATTGTTATATAATAACCTTGATAGGTCAATATTACCACCTTTAAATCAAGTAATCTTAGGTTGGTCGGTAAAGACAACTCCATATTCTTCCAAAGAAGCACCTCACCCTTTGTTAAGAAATGCCTGGTGATAGATCTTCCACTGGGTGTTGGTGGAATATGATGAAACTCCTTCTGATGAGGTGACTCTTGGTCATGAACCCTGCCTTCTACAGCATATTCTTTCAACTACATGTAGTTTCCTTCTACATCTAGTAGTATTGCATGTACAATTACAATTTCATCCTCATATTTAGACGCCATAACTATTGTTTGATCATTTGTAACTTGAGGATGAATTCCTATAACAAATGCCTCCATAAAAATAAATTTCATTACCCCAACATGAAAAATATCACATCCCCTAGGTACTGGTATGGTCTGTTCTCACAACTGATTTATAATCTCAATCTCTAACTTCTTCTTCTGCTCAACCTCTCTATTTATTATTTTTCAACCACTCATATTACACAGCCTTGATACTCTTTCCTTTATATAAATCAATTCCAGATCTACCACTTCATACCAAATTACATTTAAAACTTTATGATCTTATTTTTTATTCATATCCTGACTACATTGGTTAACTCTCAGGATCACCACAGGTGCTAACCCTTTTTCTAGATCAATCCAAAACTTCTCACACTACACCTCATTGACACAATCCTCTTCTTGGTTTGATTCTAGTCGGGTTACAACCTTCATCAACATGTTCTCAGGGTGTTTCTTCTATTCATGACATTTTTGGAGATTCTCTATCATCAATACTGTTGGTTTACCATATTCTCATAGGATTTCTTCTTTGAGTTAAAACCATGAGAGTTCAAGCTTTGTCTCTTCTTCCCATGTTTAGAAAACTGTCAAATAGTTATCGGTATCAATGATTCAAGAATCAAGTTCTTCACCAGTAAAAATTGGCAACATCACTAGTCTGGTCACCCGCTTCTTCTCCACACTCCTGGCTAAACTGACATGTATCTCCTCCATGCTCCTAGACAAACTGACCCATATCACTTTGAGTTCATGCATTAGAAACTTTTTAATAAAACCTTTGTCCAGTCAAGAACTGTTATGTCATCCACCACACCTAGGTGCTTTCTTGAATCATTCCTTAGATGGAAACATTTTACAAGATTGAATAGAAAATTAATTGCTTCTCACTATCAATATTTTTTGCTTCTTCCAAGCTAGATATATTGTTGCGTCAATTTTTTTTTTGTGTTGTAGCCTCATTCGTACCAGAACCACTAAGCTATTTGTGGGTCCCCGTTAGCCAGTTGTGAGTCAAACGTCTTCTGTAGTGAGGTTTTTTCCCTTTTTTCCTCTATTTTGGTGTCAGTTTCCTCCACTTCTGTGAACAGATCATCCTTCATTGTTGTATTTCGTTCACCTTTGGTACTGCATGCAAGTTGTTGTGAGGATTGTCATTGCAGCTGTTGTAAGCCGTTTGGCTCTGCTATGTCTATAGAACTTGCTATGTTTTCTTGGATTGATTCTTCTTGAGTTCCTCAATAAAGATCAAGAACCTCTTCCATCAAGTATCTCTCTCTATAAATCTCTCAATGAAAGTTCCAATTGATATGAATCAATTGACGTGAGAGAGAGAAATCAGAAGAAACTTTTATTCGCAGCATCAAGTACTACAATAAATAGAAAAAAATAATAAATGGTAGAAGAAAATGAAGAAGAAGAATCATCCAGTGGAGCTTCCCTCCGAGGTCTAGCCGTATACCCCATTCTTCATAGTAGAACTATCTCCTAAAACAATTCTTGCCCCTCTAGCTAGCCCCATCCAGATTATTTAAAGAGGTCCCCAATAGCTGGAAGCTTTTAGATAGCTGGTCTCTTATATTAGTAATATAGTTTTCTAGCCTTACACTAACTCTTCCAAACAATTATTACACTACCAGTATTTATCACAACTACCCCTAGTATTGACCCCCCACACCCAACCTTCCTCCATACACTCTCTTTCATAGCATGCAACCCCAGCCCCGTGCAACACATGTCCAATGCCTTTACACACCAGTACATCCCAACCCAACAGACCCTTAAGCAGCCATTCTAGGGAGGTTCTTAAAATAAATTAGGGTGTTTGAGGAAATTATCCTTTAATTAAGGATCATGATGGGACCTCCAAGGGTTCTCTTTATGTGGTTGTTGATGTCTCTACAAAGTTTTTTGAAGGTTTGTGCTCTGTCATTCCTGCCTCTAAGCTGGTTGCATAGAAGGTACAACCTGACCAGGGGGTTCTAGGTGATTAGAACTAACCTAGGGATTGTGTATCAGATGTTCATCTTGTGGTGGAGGCAACCAAAAAAGGTGAGTACTGATGATTGTGCTACAAATAAGGGAGTATTGAACTAGGGGCATGCCCTTGAAGGTGCTTCAAAAAAGGTTCAGAAGGAAGCAGTGGATTCCCTCACTTCTATCTGGGATAAGGTTTGTGGCAGTGGGAAGCCTACCACACTGCTATAAAGGTATATTTTCCATCTCATGACTTCACTAGGGCTACACCACTAGTTGATAATAAGGTCCTATAGATTCATATGGCTTTGGTTAGTGTAGATGGATAGAATTAGTGTTTATAGATCAGATGTTATTAAATCAAGAAAAAAAATATTGTTCCAAGTAAAAGGACTTCTCCAAAAAAACACAGGACACATTAGACTCTACTACATTTGTTTTGGATGAGAACCATAAGATCTCTTACCCCCACTTTTTTTGAATTAGTGACAGTTATTTAAGACAACGTTGGCAACCCCACAAGTGTGGAATGTTGGGAGTCTAAAGTAAAAAACTCACACTTCCCATCGAAGAATTTTGTGCAAGAGAAGTTGCCTCAGCTCAGTGTAGATTTCGAAGACTGGTTTGACCCACAAGATGAATATATATTTTTACAAATATAACCTGGTTTCTTTATCTATAAAGAATACCTTTCAGTCCTAGATTTTATATCCTCAAACATTGAAGATCATATTTGGTCCAACCCGGAGCTTGACATTAGAGACTTAACATGGATATATATTTCTCATAATGTTTGATATAGAAGTTGTGAAAAGGAAGAAAATATATCCTCTCAAAAAGGTTGTTCAGAAACTTTGAACATCGATGATCTGACAAACCCTTCGTAGAAGCAAAGATATTGGAAGAGAATCCGACATTCACGTTGGGGTGCACCACAAAAGGGTAAAAGGTAAATTGTTTTTGTGGGTTACTCAAGCTTGGATGACACTTATCACTCTAGTTTGAGACGTTGGTGTGTTGTATTTGGTGGTATATTATGCCACCACCTTTAACATTGCAACCCCTTTTTTTATTGATTAATGAGACCATGAACCTGGTAATACAGGTTCATGTTTCAGGTAGTTCTTAATGAAAATAATCTTATTTGAATTTAAATATGTTATGAATAAAGTTTAAATAATTAAATATAAACATATATATTGTATTTATATAAATATATATATTTATTGTTAAATAAGCCATATTTAATATTATATAAATATGTATATATAAAATATAGTGTCCTTTATTGGTGCTTCAAAAATTGATAATAAAGGATGTCATTTAAATGCTAAAAGGTGTCTTTTTATCAAAGTCTACATCTCTTACCAACATACCCAACTTGTAGCGATTGTATTTTTTTGTTTATTAAATTGAAAACTTTTTGTTAACATAATGTGTGCATAGATTACTTTTGTTTTTAAGTTTTTCAAAATCACCACTAGAGAAGTAAAATCCTTGAAAGAAGTGGAGGTGATGATCATTATTGCTTGTGCCTCTCGCCTAGCACACCAAACCATAATATGTTGATTTCCATAACTATATATGATCTAACTAATACCCATTTACAAATATTTTTTATAAATTTCCATGACCCATGTATTATAAGTCGGGCATTCAAGACGAATGCCCGAGCCCCCTGGGCCAACCCCTCTAACTCCCTTTTAGTCCGCTCTTTGCCTCCAGAGTGATGTGCCAACATGAACATGTCACTGATACCAATGCTCATGGTCATTGGATCAGGGCTTGGGTACTCAGGAATTATAATCTCCACCATTATGACTTTTCCATTTTCTGGCACCGCTTCGTAGCAATTGTGGAGTAGCTTCAAGCACCGCTCATCACTCCAATCATGGAAAATCCACTATAGATATGTACAATGAAGGAGTAGAAGAGATGAAAGGTTCATAAATCATTGTCATGCAAACATATACACTCTTCTAGCATCTCATTCTCAGTGTCAATGTTTAAGAAGAATAAAAATTTGACCTAATTGTTAAATCATTACCTTCATGAAAATAGCATCACCTTTTGGAATACTGATAAACATATCCCCACCAACATGTTCAACCCCTGAATTCCATTATAAAAAAATTGTTAAAACATCCATTAGCAATGACATATAAACAAACAATGCATATAGGTGTACCGGGATAGGAAGGAGCATCTTCAATGACATGTGGCAAGTCAAAGTTAGTGCCTTTGATTTGTGGGTGCTTTGAGACAATCATGTTTAGGGTTGCTCTGGTGCCACCACCAACATCCACAAGAGAGTTTAGGTTGTCAAATCCATTGTACATTTCCAATATTTTGTAAAGTAAAATGGTGGAATGATTTGACATCGCTTCGTTAATAACTCTCTTAAATCTCGGATTGACCCCTTCAAAAGGCGTCATACCGTTTGCCATGTAAAAAAGAACACTGCCCTCTAATACTGCATCTTTTAAGTGATACATGTGGGCATCCATAAATGGGTTTTTTTAGGTGGATAGGTTTTTTTTTATTTATTAAAATGGGTCTAGGTTTAGATTAATTTGGAAAAAGGGTTTTTTGAGCACCACTTGAAGTGGCGCTCAACAACTCGGGTGGCTGGCGCCACTTCAAGTGGCGCTTTGCCACCCTTGTAATTTTTTTTTTCTGGTTCTGTTTTCTTTTTTTTTGTTTTAATTATTTTTCACCTCATCTCTTTTTAATAAATAATTTCAAAATAAATAAATAAAATTTTGTTTTATTTTATTTTATTTTTTTAGTTTTTTTCCACCTCATCTCTTTTTAATAAATAATTTCAAAATAAGTAAATAAAATTTTAAAAATAATCTTATAAATATGTATTTAAAAATGCTAAATTAATTATTATTATATTTATAATTATATAATTATGAAATTATATTTATGTATATATATAATTATATGTGTGTGTATAAATATAATTATGTATATATATAATTAAAAATAAATATTTATAAATATAAATCTATTTATATATATTTTTTAAATAAAAAATATATTTGTAATTATATAATTATAAACTAATCTTTAAATATAAATATTTATAATTATATGAATATGAATATATTTAAAATATATAATTATGAAAATATTGTTACATATATATTTAAAATTTATTTATAAATATATTTAATATTCATATATAAATATATATATATATGTGTGTGTGTATGTGTGTGTGTAGAATTATATTTATAATTATATTTAGAATTATATTGTAATTATAGTTATACTTGTATATGTATAATTATATATTTGTACATGTATATATTTACATAGTTATAAGTAACTATTTATAAAAAAAATTGAAATATTGTTAAACATATAGTCTTTCAATACCACCTACTTGAAACTTAAAAATGTTTCAAGTATGTGACTTTGAAAGCCTATAAAATATAATCTAAATGACCAATATGAATGAAACTTTAAACATGTATTAAAAATATACTAAATAGATTAAAATAAAAAAATTACGTAAAAAATGTCGATAGAAAATATTTTATAGGCTTTTAAAACCACCTAGTTGTAACTTAAAAATGTTTCAACTATGTGACTTTGAACGTCTATAAAACATAATTCATATGACCAATATGAATAAAACATAAAACTTGGATTAAACATATACTGAATAGATGAAAATAAAAAAATTACGTAAAAAATGTCGATAGAAAATATTTTATAGGCTTTCAAAACCACCTAGTTGTAACTTAAAAATGTTTCAACTATGTGACTTTGAACGCCTATAAAACATAATCCATATGAGGGTTTTTTAGGCGGATAGGTTTTTTTTTTTATTAAAATGGGTCTAGGTTTAGATTAATTTGGAAAAAGGGTTTATTGAGCACCACTTGAAGTGCCGCTCAACAACTCGGGTGGCTGGTGCCACTTCAAGTGGCGCTTTGCCACCCTTTTAATTTTTTTTTTCTGGTTTTGTTTTTTTTTTTAATTATTTTTCACCTCATCTCTTTTTAATAAATAATTTCAAAATAAATAAATAAAATTTTGTTTTCTTTTTTTTTTTGTTTTAGTTTTTTTCCACCTCATCTCTTTTTAATAAATAATTTCAAAATAAGTAAATAAAATTTTAAAAATAATCTTATAAATATGTATTTAAAAATGCTAAATTAATTATTATTATATTTATAATTATATAATTATGAAATTATATTTATGTATATATATAATTATGTGTGTGTGTATAAATATAATTATGTATATATATAATTAAAAATAAATATTTATAAATATAAATCTATTTATATATATTTTTTAAATAAAAAATATATTTGTAATTATATAATTATAAACTAATCTTTAAATATAAATATTTATAATTATATGAATATGAATATATTTAAAATATATAATTATGAAAATATTGTTACATATATATTTAAAATTTATTTATAAATATATTTAATATTCATAAATAAATATATATATATATGTGTGTGTGTGTGTGTATGTGTGTGTGTAGAATTATATTTATAATTATATTTAGAATTATATTGTAATTATAGTTATACTTGTATATGTATAATTATATATTTGTACATGTATATATTTACATAGTTATAAGTAACTATTTATAAAAAAATTGAAATATTTTTAAACATATAGTCTTTCAATACCACCTACTTGAAACTTAAAAATGTTTCAAGTGTGTGACTTTGAAAGCCTATAAAATATAATCTAAATGACCAATATGAATGAAACTTTAAACATGTATTAAAAATATACTAAATAGATAAAAATAAAAAAATTACTTAAAAAATGTTGATAGAAAATATTTTATAGGCTTTTAAAACCACCTAGTTGTAACTTAAAAATGTTTCAACAATGTGACTTTGAACGTCTATAAAACATAATTCATATGACCAATATGAATGAAACTTAAAACTTGGATTAAACATATACTGAATAGATGAAAATAAAAAAATTACGTAAAAAATGTCGATAGAAAATATTTTATAGGCTTTCAAAACCACCTAGTTGTAACTTAAAAATGTTTCAACTATGTGACTTTGAACGTCTATAAAACATAATCCATATGAGGGTTTTTTAGGCGGATAGGTTTTTTTTTATTAAAATGGGTCTAGGTTTAGATTAATTTGGAAAAAGGGTTTATTGAGTGCCACTTGAAGTGGCGCTCAACAACTCGGGTGGCTGGCGCCACTTCAAGTGGCGCTTTTCCACCCTTTTAATTTTTTTTTCTGGTTTTGTTTTTTTTTAATTATTTTTCACCTCATCTCTTTTTAATAAATAATTTCAAAATAAATAAATAAAATTTTGTTTTCTTTTTTTTTTGTTTTAGTTTTTTTCCACCTCATCTCTTTTTAATAAATAATTTCAAAATAAGTAAATAAAATTTTAAAAATAATCTTATAAATATGTATTTAAAAATGCTAAATTAATTATTATTATATTTATAATTATATAATTATGAAATTATATTTATGTATATATATAATTATATGTGTGTGTATAAATATAATTATGTATATATATAATTAAAAATAAATATTTATAAATATAAATCTATTTATATATATTTTTTAAATAAAAAATATATTTGTAATTATATAATTATAAACTAATATTTAAATATAAATATTTATAATTATATGAATATGAATATATTTAAAATATATAATTATGAAAATATTGTTACATATATATTTAAAATTTATTTATAAATATATTTAATATTCATATATAAATATATATATGTGTGTGTATGTGTGTGTGTAGAATTATATTTATAATTATATTTAGAATTATATTGTAATTATAGTTATACTTGTATATTTATAATTATATATTTGTACATGTATATATTTACATAGTTATAAGTAACTATTTATAAAAAAAATTGAAATATTGTTAAACATATAGTCTTTCAATACCACCTACTTGAAACATAAAAATGTTTCAAGTATGTGACTTTGAAAGCCTATAAAATATAATCTAAATGACCAATATGAATGAAACTTAAAACATGTATTAAAAATATACTAAATAGATAAAAATAAAAAAAATTCGTAAAAAATGTCGATAGAAAATATTTTATAGGCTTTTAAAACCACCTAGTTGTAACTTAAAAATGTTTCAACTCTGTGACTTTGAACGTCTGTAAAACATAATTCATATGACCAATATGAATGAAACTTAAAACTTGGATTAAACATATACTGAATAGATGAAAATAAAAAAATTACGTAAAAAATGTCGATAGAAAATATTTTATAGGCTTTCAAAACCACCTAGTTGTAACTTAAAAATGTTTCAACTATGTGACTTTGAACGTCTATAAAACATAATCCATATGAGGGTTTTTTAGGCGGATAGGTTTTTTTTTATTAAAATGGGTCTAGGTTTATATTAATTTGGAAAAAGGGTTTATTGAGCGCCACTTGAAGTGGCGCTCAACAACTCGGGAGGCTGGCGCCACTTCAAGTGGCGCATTGCCACCCTTTTAATTTTTTTTTCTGGTTTTGTTTTCTTTTTTTTGTTTTAATTATTTTTCACCTCATCTCTTTTTAATAAATAATTTCAAAATAAATAAATAAAATTGTTTTCTTTTTTTTTTGTTTTAGTTTTTTTCCACCTCATCTCTTTTTAATAAATAATTTCAAAATAAGTAAATAAAATTTTAAAAATAATCTTATAAATATGTATTTAAAAATGCTAAATTAATTATTATTATATTTATAATTATATAATTATGAAATTATATTTATGTATATATATAATTATATGTGTGTGTATAAATATAATTATGTATATATATAATTAAAAATAAATATTTATAAATATAAATCTATTTATATATACTTTTTAAATAAAAAATATATTTGTAATTATATAATTATAAACTAATCTTTAAATATAAATATTTATAATTATATGAATATGAATATATTTAAAATATATAATTATGAAAATATTGTTACATATATATTTAAAATTTATTTATAAATATATTTAATATTCATATATAAATATATATATATATATGTGTGTGTGTGTGTGTTTGTGTAGAATTATATTTATAATTATATTTAGAATTATATTGTAATTATAGTTATACTTGTATATGTATAATTATATATTTGTAAATGTATATATTTACATAGTTATAAGTAACTATTTATAAAAAAAATTGAAATATTGTTAAACATATAGTCTTTCAATACCACCTACTTGAACCTTAAAAATGTTTCAAGTATGTGACTTTGAAAGCCTATAAAATATAATCTAAATGACCAATATGAATGAAACTTAAAACATGTATTAAAAATATACTAAATAGATAAAAATAAAAAAAATTACGTAAAAAATGTCGATAGAAAATATTTTATAGGCTTTTAAAACCAGCTAGTTGTAACTTAAAAATGTTTCAACTATGTGACTTTGAACGTCTATAAAACATAATTCATATGACCAATGTGAAGGAAACTTAAAACTTGGATTAAACATATACTGAATAGATGAAAATAAAAAAATTACGTAAAAAATGTCGATAGAAAATATTTTATAGGCTTTCAATACCACCTAGTTGTAACTTAAAAATGTTTCAACTATGTGACTTTGAATGTCTATAAAACATAATCCATATGACCAATATGAATGAAACTTGAAATATGGATTAAACATATACTAAATAGATGAAAATAAAAAAAATACGTAAAAAATGTCGATAGAAAATATTTTATCGGCTTTCAAAACCACCTAGTTGTAACTTAAAAATGTTTCAACTATGTGACTTTAAACGTCTATAAAACATAATCCATATGACCAATATGAATGAAACTTGAAACTTGGATTAAACATATACTGAATAGATGAAAATAAAAAAATTACGTAAAAAATGTCGATAGAAAATATTTTATAGGCTTTCAAAACCACCTAGTTGTAACTTAAAAATGTTTCAACTATGTGACTTTAAACGTCTATAAAACAAAATCCATATGACCAATATGAATGAAACTTGAAACTTGGATTAAACATATACTGAATAGATGAAAATAAAAAAATTACGTAAAAATGTCGATAGAAAATATTTTATAGGCTTTCAAAACCACCTAGTTGTAACTTAAAAATGTTTCAACTATGTTGACTTTAAACGTCTATAAAATATTATTATTTTATATAGAATAATTAATTAGTTAGTAATATAATTATTAATTATTATTTGTCATTATAATTATTAATTATTAATGGTTAACTCGCTGTGACAAATTTTGTTTATATTGTACCTGTACTTTATAATTTAATAGTTAATTGAAATAAGTTTGTATTTAATAGATTTTTGATTTTCTTGTTATTTGACTTAAACAACAGTTACTTATCATAGTGAATAAGTTTTTTAATATATACAACATTACATCCAAAAACATCAACGACGATGCCCCCCGGTACCACAACGCGGTGTCTGAATGTCACGTCCTCTCCGCGTCCGACGTCCATGTCGCTCTGGTGTCCTCTCTGCAGGTTCCTCCTCTTCCGGTGCTTCTGGTGCCTCCTCATGATGTTGTGTAGAGGACTGACCAAAATCATGTGAGGACGCCCCAAAATCATGTGAGGATGCCCCAAAACCATATGGGGTGACATATGGCTCTGAAGCTCCTATAAATGGTAGAAATGGGGTACTGAAGAAGGCCTCGTCGGGAGGAGGGGGGGCCGCCATAAGCTGTGTGACTACACCCAGATCAAAGTCCATAGTAGTCTGCGGAGACGCCATATGCGGTATATAAATGTCTCCCTGCTGTGCAAAATCATCAGTCAGCTGGGCGAGATCGTCTCTCTGTGGTGCGACGACATCTGCAGGAGCCACTCTCGGATGTCGATGTGGTCGCCTCTGCCCCCCCGGATGTGCTTGTCTCTGTCGTCCAGCTGGCGGCGGCGGTGGCGGTGCATCCTCCTCAGCAGGCATAGCAGGGACATCGTCATCCTCAGGTGCTTCTGCCTGAAGATATGGATCAGGATATATCTGTGGCTCCTCATCAAAAAAACTGTCACGAATCAACCGGAGATGATCCAATAGAGCCACCACATCCCGATGAACTACCTCCCGCAGAATATATGCATGCTCCTGAGGCTGCGTGGAATGTGCAAGCTGACCAATGGCGTCTGCCTGCAAATGAAATGACAATCAAATTAATATCAAAAATGAGTTAAACAAAATTAATAAATCTTAGTAAACATACCAATCGCTGAATGCCAATCCCCTGACGTGTAAGGTACATGATGGTATGTTGTCGATACCAGTGTGCATAATCCCCCTGATCAGATAAATGAGAGTGTGATGTGATATATCCATGTGGAAAGATACTGAATCGGGCACGCCTGTCCCAAAGCTGGATATAAGATGCATGATGTCGCCGCCAGTCTGTCGTTTGTCTACCTATAAGCACAATCGAATGTAACTCGGTAGACTGTCGTGGTGCCAAGGGGATATTCTGTATAAAACCGAACTGGCGCATGACCCGGTCTGGCTGGTGCCACTCAATGATGTGGAAGTGAATGAGTGGTACTACTGCAGCACGATCTCCAGCCAAAGATGTGCAGTATAGTGGAAGTGATGCGTAGACATAACCTGTATCAGGAGTCCATGAAACCTGAAATGTAAACTCAAAAAATAAGTCATATAGTAGCATGATAATTTTACTGAGATTATATTCAAATAACTTAAAATAGTGATAACAAAACAAATTTTCCTACAAAAAAAGTACTATTTAACTTACATCAGCTGGCACTATAGCATCGAATATCTGTCTGAAGCTGTGCACACTATGTCTCGGAGTATGTGCAAACTTCTGAGACTGACTCCACCTGGTGAAAAAAGAGTAACCTATGGTAAGTTTATAAAAAACAATAACAAAAGTACTAAATAACCGAAAGTAATGATGTAGACATACCATCGTCCCCGAGGACAGTCCTGAAGTAGCTCCGGTGCAAGAGGTGCGACAACTCGAGGAGCGATGCGTGGAAAACGCTCCCAGGCCCACATCTGTACTAACACCATGCAACCTGCAATATGATGTGAATCGGCCTGACAACTGGTGCAGAGAGATCTGTACAGATGTGCTAATACAGCGGATCCCCAACTGTATGTAGCAGTCTGATCCAGATCCTCAAGTAATGGGAGGTACATCATGTGTACCAAAGCGGTGGAGTAGTCGACGCACAACATGCCTCCGAGCAGCCGCAAAATGTATGCACGTGTGTGTTGAAGAAGCGTCTCCCCGTCTGCATCATCTGGAATGACGTCGAAATGCTGATCGAGCCACCTCATTTGCAAGCGCGAACCCTGGAGGACACCCCGTACGCCGATGACGTCAATGCCTAGCAGCCTCTGTATGACTGCAACCCAATCGCCGGTACTGGCCCCCGTAACTGCATCTCCATGGATAGTAACCCCAGCATGTAGGTGACGTCCTCTAATGTAATAATCATCTCCCCCTCTGGGAGATAAAATGTGTGTGTCTCTGGCCGTCATCTCTCAACCAATGCAGCTATCAAATGATGGTCGATGGTCTTGAAGTCACACATAGAGACTCAATAAAATCCTGCACGTCTAAGGTATGGACAAATAGCTGCCGGCGGTGCCTCATGATGGAAATGGTGCGCTCTCCGAACATGAAGATGTCTAACAGGTCGTCGCGCCAACACATCGCGCGACACGTGCGTCTCCTGGCAAGATAAAAGTGGCTGCTTCATCTGAATGTGCAAACAATAAAACATTAATTTCATGTAAGTTATGACTTTTATCATGTAAGATATGTAATTTATCATATAATTTTGAAATAAGCATAAACACATTGGGTTAGTTGTTGTCTCCCGTGTTGGGGTGTTGGGGTGAAGACGTTCAGAGTTTCCTCGTTTTTGTTTTGTAGTCACTGTAAGTTCATCTTTCATTATAAAAAACTGATGACATTTTCATTTAATAGTTCAAATGGTTTTGGTTTCTTATATAGGTACATTCCTTTTTTTGAGTTGGTGTTGTTTGTTTAAAGCTACTCATGTAATGTTGATCGTTCGACAAAAAATGTCACGTGAACTCGTGGTACATTTTCCAAAAATTACCCTATTTACAAGTACAACAAATATGATTAAAAATGGTGAAATGATAAAAATAATTACATGTACAAAGTTTTACAGTAACTGATAGAGTACGTGATTCATTTTAACCATTAGTTGATTGCCCTATGTGTCTAGTAACAATAGAAACATCTTTGCAATTTTTTCATGCCCCTGAGTATAAATCAACCTCAAAAGCTCTAGATAATTTTTCTTGGTAAGGTGAGATGAGAAGGGAGGTATTATACCATCAGGAAGAGAGATTCTAGAAATTTGCAATGTTATGACAAACCTTTAGATGAAATGTGTCAGTTCCCCACTAGATGTGCATGTTTCTTCAAAATTTTCAGGCTGGAGATAATCCACCTTAAGTTTCACATAGCCTTATGTCTTCCATGGATTAATTTCAAACACTTCAACCAATTTGTTTACTTTATGGGGAAGTAAAACCTCATTCCTTTGAATATGCACATTACCATGAACATATAAAATCATCATTTTGCAAGAAAAACTACTAATCTCATGTTCACTGAAATACCCCTTAACGTAAGAATGACACAAATAGTGTAAGTACCCAATAGCAAGATTTCAATCCATTTTGAAGGATAATGGGGATGACAAGGAAACATCAACCCCCAGGCCCACCCCTTCCACCCATTCAACTAACTTCGGTAACTCCTATAGAAGTAGCTTTTCAAAAAAATGAAATGTCACCCCACCACAGCTTTCTACATCCATATTAACCCCCCAATTCAATTTCATTAAATGTGGATAGCCCTCATTTTTACCAAAGTTAATGATGCACTATTAAACCACCACTTTTAACCCCCGCCTCAAAAATACAAAATGCTTTGAGGGATGAGAAATGATTCGACACATTTCAATGTTCTAAAATGCACCGAATCATTTCTCATCCCTCAAAGCATTTTTTATTTTTGAGGCGGGGGTTGAAAAGTGATGGTTTAATAGTGCATCATTGACTTTAGTAAAAATGGGGACTGTCCACATTTAATGAAACTGAATTGGGGGGTTAATATGGATGTAGGAATCTGTGGTGGTGTGACATTTCATTTTTTTGAAAAACTACTTCTATAGGAGTTACCGAAGTTGGTTGAATGGGTGGAAGGGGTGGGCCTGGGGGTTGATGTTTCCTTGTCATCCCCATTATCCTTCAAAATGGATTGGAATCTTGCTATTGGGTACTTACACTATTTGTATCATTCTTACGTTAAGGGGTATTTCAGTGAACATGAGATTAGTAGTTTTTCTTGCAAAATGATGATTTTATATGTTCATGGTAATGTGCATATTCAAAGGAATGAGGTTTTACTTCCCCATAAAGTAAACAAATTGGTTGAAGTGTTTGACATTAATCCATGGAAGACATAAGGCTATGTGAAACTTAAGGTGGATTATCTCTAGCCTTAAAATTTTGAAGAAACATGCACATCTAGTGGGGAACTGACACATTTCATCTAAAGGTTTGTCATAACATTTCACATTTCTAGAATCTCTCTTCCTGATGGTATAATACCTCCCTTCAAATGGTTTTGTTTTCTTATACAGGTACATTCCTTTTTTTGAGTTGGTGTTGTTTGTTTAAAGCTACTCATGTAATGTTGATCGTTCGACAAAAAATGTCACGTGAAATCGTGGTACATTTTCCAAAAATTACCCTATTTACAAGTAAGACAAATATGATTAAAAATGGTGAAATGATAAAAATAATTACATGTAAAAAGTTTTACTGTAACTGATAGAGTACATGATTCATTTTAACCATTAGATGATTGCCCTATGTGTCTAGGGAAACGTGTCTTCGTATGACCTTCCTGGCGGCATATGCTGCACCGCCGTCCAGCTGGATGTTCACTAGGACAATCCATCTCATTCTGAATACGAGTCGACTTTGGCCTCCCTTTAGGTCGAAGTCTATTGTTGTTCGGTAGAAGCGTGGGTGCGCCATCAGGCAGCTGAAAATTCTGATATTCCCCGATTGGCATCCACGGAGTATTATAGCAGGAGTTGATGCTCTCGAGTCGATAAGCTGGATCAACGAACTGCTCCCAAGATACGTGTACGTAAGCACATGCAGCAATCACATGGCCGCAGGGATATCTCAGTGCCTGGAAGTTGCCACAATCACAGTAATGCTTCTCCAATAAAACAACTCGCACACGACCATTGCTACATGCCATAGCATCACCGGGCTCAGCGACCTCAAATCGTTGCTCTGGACGATTAAATGCAGTTACACGGTAAGTTGCGGCCTCCTGAAGAACTGTATCTAGCTCGCGTTGGAAATGGTGTCCATAGCGCATCCCTCTGTTCAAGCCCTCTTCAGCTTGCTTTCCTCGTTCCAGAAAGTACTTTACACTACGATAGAAGGTCTCTTGTACCAACCCTGAAATTTAGATTTACGACATTATACAAATATTATATTATAATAGTAACTCTTCTGAGTAACATATATTGAAATATTCGTATTTACCTGTGATAGGTAGTTTTCGAACACCCTTGAAAACTCCATTTATACATTCTACGATGTTGGTCTTCATATGATCATATCTCCTCCCATCATCATATGCCAACGACCATTTCTGCTTTGGAATTTGCATCATGTAATCATACACTTCTGGATTCACTCTGTGTATATCTTGAAGACGCTCCTCCATCCTTTGTTGTTGAGGCTCATATGCTATCATACAAGCAGTCATCTGAACAGTTATGAAAATAACTATGACAAAAACATTTTAAATAGAAAAGGATGTTCATACCAATTTTTAAGATTGCCTTTTTCATCGACTCATTCTTGAACTTCTTTCGCAAATTGCTGGCAATGTGTCGAATACAGTATCGATGATGGGCATATGGTGGTCTCCACGAAAGACCCTCAGACTGTATCGCCTCCTTGATTGCACGGTGGCAATCAGAAATAAGACAAATCCCTTTTGCATCCGTAACAAACTCTCGGAGACATGCCAGAAACCAGCTCCATGATGCGAAGTTCTCTTTCTCCACAATTGCAAATGCTATAGGCAGAGGGGCTCGATTTCCATCTTGTGTGGCGGCAATCAATAAAGTTCTGGTATACTTTCCATACAGAAATGTGCCATCAATTTGTATGAACTGCTTGCAATGCCTAAAAGCCGCCACACATGGTAAAAATGTCCAAAATAATCTATCAAACGCAACCATTGAGCGGTCAAGTTGGTTCTGTTGGTTAACATATTCAACTGTATGTAACCGATAGACTATTTGATTATCGTGGCGTAGAAGCTCCAACAATTGTGGTAGAACTCGATAAGAGTCATCCCAATCACCATACACTTTCACAATAGCCTTCTGTCGTGCTGCCCATGCCTTCCAGTAAGAGATTTGATACCCAAAAAGCTGTTTGATTCGCTCAATGACCAGAACCACGGGGACGTATTGACATGCTCTAATCATTTCAACAATAATAGTTGAAACAAACTCAACATCTAATGAAGAGTGTTCCTGTGCCAAGCTTGGGTTCACACATGTGTGTGGAGTAAATCTAGTGATGCGCCAGCTGTGAAAAGTGTTATCAATAATAGCTCGCAGACGCATTTGATAGTTCGATTCATATTTGTCACAATAGATCAAATAATAATATCTCTTTGACTCTTCTACAACATATGAGTAATGTCTTTCAATGTGATATTGTTTTATCACATTTTTCATTGCTTCTTTGCTCTCAAACTCTCTGCCAATATACAGAACACCGTTATCTGACACTCGATTTATGCCACCAATGATTCCTGGAAATTCTGAAATGGGAGTGATAACTGAATAATCAAATTCTGGCAAGCGATTCATGCCTTCAGTCGACCATGAAGCCAATAGTGGAGGATGGTTCAATGGTTAGTTGAACGTCACATGAGATGGTACAGACTGATCTTCCGCATGCTCTTCTTCTTCTTCAACTTCCTCTTCATCTTGTTCAAAATTGTCATCATCCTCAAATTCATCAACCAATGCATCTAAAGTATGTGGAGGACTATCCATTGAAACTGTGGCTGATGGAAATGATGGAATAACTACTGATGCTGATGGAACGTCTTGATGTGAAGGAGCATATGACATAGTCTCATGAATTTGAGATGGGTCAACTTCCAATGTCGATGGAACCTCCATTTCAGCTATAGTGACATACAACTCCATCATTTGATTCTCAGGTATATACTTAACCAATGAAAGTATATATTCCCAATCATCATCATCATTTACTGGATAGGGCACATGCCAAAACCTATCTATAAATTGAAGATGTCTGAATGTGATGGACTCTATCACTTGATTCCTCGCCAGTTTTAACCTCCGATGAATTTTCCTTTGCACAGCTTCGAAAGTAGTACATCCTCCAAGAATCACAACAGCTTCTGGATGTATACTATAACTACATCCTTGTTTTGTCTCAATTATTTGACCGTTGCAATAAATATAAGCGGCGACCATCTTTTTTATCTAAAAGAAACCACTGTTATTAATTAAATCTGATTAAAGAATCAATTTATGTATGCATGCTTCTAGTAATTTTGGTTGGAATCCTAATCCCTCCACCAAATCAATATGTTCAAACCATATTGATGTGTAACTATTTACACAACCCACAAGTTTGTGTTACTTACCCAAAAATAGAAGTCAAATATACTTATACATATCCACATGCATTATATGCATGAGGTACACGAACACGTCATGTAAAAGCATAGAGTTATATGAAATTGAAAGTCTCCACATGAGTAAGCCCGGAGCGACAGATAGCCAACCCCATTCACTTTCCTAGACAAGGCAAGCCTCCAGGAAAGTAGGTGGTCCGACCCAAAGCCCCTCTACCCGGGGATACTTTACTCAAGAGAGCAGTCATTTCATGATAATTCTAACACTTAATATGCAAAAAATATATTGAACTACTAAATTCAAGTTCATAACTTCAATTACAAACCGAGGTCAAGGTAGATTGGAAACTAAATTCATTATCATACCTAGAATGTAATGCAAAGGTATATTCCATAAGCAATTTACTACTACTTGGCTAATCAATATAACTACTTCGCTAATTTATATAACTACTTCGTTAATTAATATAACTACTTCGCTGATTAATATAACTACTTCGCTAATAACCTAATTACAATTAATTAATAACCTAATTACAATTAATTAATAACCTAATTATGATTAATTAATAACCTAATTACAATTAATTAAAAACCTAATTACAATTAATATTGATTAATTAATTACCTAATTACAATTTATTAATTAGCTAATTACGATTAGTTAATTACCTAATTATTATTAATTAGTTACCTTATTTTGATTAATTAGGTAGCTAATATTGATTAATTAATTACCTAATTACGATTAATTAAGTAGCTAATATTGATTAATTAATTACCTAATTACGATTAATTAATTACCTAATTACGATTAATTAATTAATTAATTACCTAATTACGATTAATTAATAACCTAATTACGATTAATTAATTACCTAATTACGATTAATTAATTACCTAATTACGATTAATTAATAACCTAATTACGATTAATTAATAACCTATTTACGATTAATTAATAACCTATTTACGATTAATTAGGTAGCTATTTACGATTAATTAGGTAGATAATATTGATTAATTAAGTAGCTAATATTGATTACTTAATTACCTAATTACGATTAATTAATTACCTAATTACGATTAATTAATTACCTAATTACGATTAATTAATTACCTAATTACGATTATTTAATTACCTAATTACGATTATTTAATAACCTATTTACGATTAATTAATAACCTATTTACGATTAATTAATTAGCTATTTATGATTAATTAAATAGATAATATTGATTAATTAAGTAGCTAATATTGATTAATTAATTACCTAATTACGATTAATTAATTACGTAATTACAATTAATTAATTACCTAATTACGATTAATTAATTACCTAATTACGATTAATTAATTACCTAATTACGATTAATTAATAACCTCATTACGATTAATTAATAACCTATTTACGATTAATTAATAACCTATTAATGATTAATTAATTAGCTATTTATGATTAATTAGGTAGATAATATTGATTAATTAAGTAGCTAATATTGATTAATTAATTACCTAATTACGATTAATTAATTACCTAATTACGATTAATTAATTACCTAATTACGATTAATTAATTACCTAATTATGATTTATTAATTAACAAATTGTGATTAATTAGCTAATTATGATTAATTAATTAGCTAATTATGATTAATAAATTACCTAATTATTATTAATTAGTTACCTTATTTTGATTAAATAGGTAGCTAATATTGATTAATTAAGAAGCTAATATTGATTTATTAATTAACTAATTACGATTAATTAATTACCTAATTACGATTAATTAATTACCTAATTACGATTAATTAATTACCTAATTACGATTAATTAATTACCTAATTACGATTAATTGATTACCTAATTACAATTATTTAATTACCTAATTACAATTAATTAATTACCTAATTACGATTAATTAATTACCCAATTATGATTAATTAAGTAGCTAATATTGATTAATTAATTACCTAATTACGATTTCTTAATTACCTAATTACGATTAATTAATAACCTATTTACGATTAATTAATAACCTATTTATGATTAATTAATTAGTTATTTATGATTAATTAATTAGCTAATATTGATTAATTCATTTCCTAATTACGATTAATTAATTACCTAATTACGATTAATCAATTACCTAATTACGATTAATTAATTACCTAATTATGATTAATTAATTACCTATTTATAATTATTTAATCATCTAACCTAATTATGATTAATTAATAATGTAATTACAATTAATTAATAACCTAATTATGATTAATTAATAACCTTATTATCATTAATTATTTACCTAATTGTGATTAACTAGTTAACTAACTAATCATTTCATTATCTAATTATATTTAAAAAAAACCATTCTATTTATAAAATACAAACATTATATACTAATTCTATAAATTCAACAACTAAATTATTAAATCAAAGTATTAAATAAATTTAAAAAAAAATTACCTCAAATTTGTGGAGAGGTAGCTACACAGGCAGAGCAACCGAAGAGGCAGGCGGCGCAGGCAGATCAACCGCAGAAAACTTTAGAGAGAAGTTTGAGAGAAAGGAGAGGAGGGGTGTGGGGAAAAGATGGGAAAATGGGGTGGGGGAGGCTCCTATTTATAGGGGGTGGAGGTGTTTCGGTGCCACTTTAAGTGGCGCTGAAATGTTTAGTTTTTTGAAGTGGCGCTGCATGCTTTTTAAATACACCTTCAACGCCACTTGAAGTGGCGCTCGGCCTCAAAATCTTTTGAGCGCCACTTCAAGTGGCGCTCAAAACACCCATTTCCTAATTATTCCAATCATCGACCCATTAAAAAACAAAAAACAAAAAACAACCCCTCCAACAAAAATTGCCCCATAAATGTTAGATAAAGTGGAGAAGAAGTATTTTCTTGAATGTAAACGTTACCAGCACTTCATGCAGACTTCATCTTCGCCGAAGATGGAGAGCGGAGCGAGGGAGACCCCCTGAGGGTTGCGTGTCAGGAACTTGCAGACGAGGGCGAGGCCGTAGAGGCGTTCGGCGCCGCCGTCGGGGTGGCGGCGGAGGGAGCAGGTGAGGACGGAGTAGGACGCGAGGAGGCGGAACATGCGGTCCAGCATGGCGGCGGCGGCGGGGTTGGTCGTCGGCAGCTGGGCGGCGACTTCGGCGGCGGACAGTTGGGCGCCGGGGCCCGATCGGGCGATAATCTCCTGCACGTCGAGCTCGATGGCGGCCTTGAGGACCATCGGGAGGGCGGAGCCGCCGAGCAGCACCATCGCGTACAGGAAAGCTTCTACATCAGCCTCGTACTCCGCCGCCGCCGCCGCAGCCGCCGGATGATCTTCTGTCTTCAACTGGCGGCCGTCATTGGATCTCATTTTCGATCTGTTTTTCAACACGATTTTAAAAAAAAAAAAGTTGATTGGGAGAGATCGATCCAAGTTCGATTTATAGAAGAAGAAAATAATGAAAGCGGGATGAAGTCAACCGCATGCCTTTCCGCCGGGCCGACTCCGCCAGTAGATGGCGTGCTGGACCCTCCAGTTTGATGGAACCATAGTTGGTCGATATGAAAATCATATTGTAAAACCGACCTGCAGTATTTTAATTCATTCATCTACTTCTTGATATTAAACGAAGCAAGTTTTATTTATCCAATTAATTTTTTTTATCACTTTGATGCATGCTAACAGAATAAAAAAAATCGGATAACAAAATTAATTATTTGTTATAGTTTTTTTTTATGAATTGATTAAAAATTAATTACTAGTTTTGTTTTTTGAAATGATTATTTAAAAAAACAGAAACAAAACTTCAGTTTTTTAAAGTGGAAAAAACCATTTTTATTTCGTTGACAACATAGTTTTAATTTACGTTAACAATAAAAAATATTATTTCTTATGAAAAAGAGAAATTCATTTTGACATATAACAAATTTATTTTCATTTTTTAAAATGCATAGTAGAAAGTTATTACTTTTTCATAGATGTGAAAATTTATATTAATATATTTAAATGGTCTTGAGAATTGTTTTTTCTTCAAAAGTAAAATATTTTTCAAATTCATAACAAATTTATTATATTTCTAATGAATACATTTCTTTTTAGAGGAATAAAAAAATTAATGACATAAAAAACCTATTATATCTTTTAATGGAATTGCTTATTATTTTTTTGAAAGGGAAAAAATACATTTTTAAAGGGGGAAATTCCATGACGAATCACATCCCAAAAGTTCGAAGAAAAATTCCCTTGAAAATTTCCACTAATATTTTACTAAAAAATCCCGCTAGAAAATACTTGTTGACAATCCCGATAAACCTATTGTACACTTTCATGATCAAACATTCTAAATTGTTGAAATTCAACCGTGTAAATACCTAGTTTGGTTCTCAACAGTATATCAGTAACTTGATGAGTGACTTTTAAAATCCTCCAAATGTCCAAAGTAGTTTCACAAGACTAAATATGATCATAAACACTTATACTAAGAGAAGAATAGAAAAAAATCACAACTTTGTAATTCAAAACATTTTTGGTAGCATCATTACCAGTCAAGGTATCGAGTTCTACTTTGGGTGATTCGATGTTATTACCATGATAGTCCAACATTCAATAACTGTATTTTTCAAAAATACCTCCATTCTGTGTTTTAAAATATCCATTGTCACTTCATTGAAACGATGTGGTTTGAGGGGATTTGAATTTTCAACCTCCTAACTTTTTATAAAAATAGATCTCTCCTTTAGTCTTGTTAAGAATAGGATAAACAGGTTAGTTCGAAACAAATAATATATCCAAGAGAGATGATGCCCTGAAATCAATAGTAAGAATTCTATCCTCTTAAAAACCCACACTAATACATATAGCATCCTGCCTTTTTAATACATAAAGCTTTCATTACATGGTACAACACTTAATAACACATGATTTTTTAAGGTTTAGTTTCTTGGAAATTAGAAACATAATACATGAATAACATAAAAAATCTACTAATCCACTTGAAAGTCTTATTCATTGTTTCATCATAAGTTAATTTTACTACATCTCATATCCTGGGAACATATATCAAAAGAAAGGGGTGAACATAAAGCACAGTAAAGGATAAACAAAGGAAATAGAATGTGAATGGACATCATGGATAATGAATGAGACATAACATGAGATAATAATCCTAAATACATTATACATATCATTGAAATGTGGCTAAAACATAAAATTGAGATATTCATAATCATATCACCAAGGTCTCATATGTTATTATTACCATGTTTATTCACCAAGGTATTGTAATATGTGTCATCTCTAGAGATTATTTGCCCATTTCATTAGACCGTTATTAGGGAGCACCCTTCATATGTCTTAATTAATGTGAGCCACATTGATCATAATAAATCAATTCATCAATAACCCGTTGAGAATAAAGAAAGGGGTTCATATAAAATCATTGCGTACATAAGTGCTTAAAGACTTGAACATTACATCATTTTTAGCCCACGAAAAGGGAATGTAGTTACATACATGTAAATCCCTAAATTAATAAATCATATTTACATCTAGGTAAATACTAATGGATAATGAAATTCTTTGGGTATTTACAATATAAACATTTTTCATGTGTAAGAGAGAAATTCAAGAAATGAATTCGGCAACATGATGGTATAAAATGTGGATTAAGGAAAAGACATGATGGGAGGGGACGAATGTATCACATTGATAAATCACTATTTTGGCAGTAATGGGATAATAAAAATGGGTATAAAAAGATTATAATCCAGCATTTATAAAATAATCCACAAAAGAGGTACTTCAATGGAAAAGAGGAAGTGGAGAATTCCCTTATCTTAAATCCCACTTTATTTCGTCTCTTTTCCGCCTCCTGAATAATAGAATTAGGTTTATTAAAAAATGAAACTGGAAGTGAATTATGTTCATTTTTATCACCATTTATCAATTATAATCATTGGATAATATTTCTTAATTTCCATCATTAAAGGTGAATCATTTTGATATGATACTTTCATTAAAATTTCTTGTCTTTCTTCGATTTAATGATCTTATTTAATTTCAATTTATAAATTATTAATATAAACTCAAGTAAATTAAAAATAATTATATCTATACATTTATATATTAAAAATAATTTATTATAATCATCCTTTAGGGTGGTGATAAGAAAATAATTTGCAAAGTCATCATGAGCAGTTAACCGACTGTTATCGGGACATCATCAAAAGAGGAGGAAGAAAATTATGAAAGAATATCTTATAAATATGATCACTTTAGTAGGTTAACATAATTAATATAATTCTAACATACCTGTCAATTTATAATATAAGATTTGAGTTTGAATGTAATTTGGAAGAAGAGGAAGAGATGTCATGACCCGACCCAACGGGGCTCGAGCCGCGACTCCCCAAGCCCGCCTCCAATAGGCCAGGGGCTGGAGATTAGCGCCGAGTAGACTATCACACACATGAGAGGCATTAGCCTAAGGTACCTGTACACACGCACCCACAAACACCTCCATGCAATAGTGCAGAGATATAGAAACTGAAAAGTAAATGCATGCATACAATCTATCCCAAACCAGAGTGCAACAACAAAAGTACAAAGGGAAAAATAGGGCCCACCAAAAGAAAACTACAAGCGCGTCCAACCTGCTCTGACGAGGGGAACGCTGCCACAAACACCCGCCGGAAATCTCCCTCGGCACAGCTCCGGTAAACACCCCGGTCAACTCGCTAACTAAGCTCCGCCTGCTCCGGGTCCTCCTGGGACTCCGTCGAAAGGCCTGTGGTCTGCACAAGACACAAACATGTGCGGGCAAAGCCCGTGTAGGGGTGAGTATAAACATACTCAGTAGGCACCCCAAAAACCCAAAACCCAAGGGAGAAACTGAAAGGCAACAGTCCGCTCAACCCAGCCAGAGGGAACCCAGACGAGAGAGAAATAGTGCGACCAAACCGTGAACCCCCTTAAAAGTGGGATTTTACCCTTTTCCCCCTTGAGATTTTATGAACCCTCACCTGATTTTCTTCCTCATTCTTCCTCCTACATCCCCAGTGATGAAAAAAACTATAAAATCTTTCAAAGGATCAGCATTCTTTGATTCTAAGCTATTTGGAGTGTTGTTTGTTGCGAATTGAAGCTCCAGGTGAGTATAATTCTCATCTGGCATCTATTTTTCAGATTAGGTCTTGTGGTTTCATTATTCTTCTTTTGAAGTTATAAAAACCTATTTTTTCAGTGGATCTTAGAATGGAGATTCAAATGGTGATTGAATTAGGATCTAAGGATAAGGTTAAAGGTGTGTTCTTCTTTGGATTTTAGGTAGGTGGTCTATAAGTCATATCCCATAGTCTTGAAGTTGATTTGTGCATGTGTGGTTTTTTTATTTATTCTCTCATGTTGTGAAATGGATGCCTTTAGTGATAATTATTAAAATGGTTGGTTAAATGATGAATTGAACCCTTCATGATCCCTATGGGATGCATTGAGGTTGACTAGACCACTTTAGGGCCACCCATGGAGTGTTCCAACATTCCCGAACATGGAAAATTAGAAAATTAATCATAGATTTGACTTGTGATAAAATAGTGCCCTTGATGGGCATGTTAACATCCTATCTTGAGATAAAACGGTATTATTGATCATTTTTTGGACCTTGGACATGGTATAAGATATTGTTTGGATTTATATTAAATGGATTGGTTAAAATAAAGTGGTTGTGCTAAATAGATTATGAAGTGTACTTGAAATAAATAAGTGGGTTAATGTATATAGAAATGATAAACATGTTAAATGGGTAAATTCTTTAGAAATGATGAATGTGTTAAATGGGTTAACATATGTAAATTGATGAATATGTTAAAATGGACAATGTATGTGTATTGTTGATTACGTTAATGGGTTATGATGTAAAAAGGGAAAATGGGTAAAATGGGATACACGATATAAATCATAAATGTGCTACTGGATTAAGGATTGACATTCAGTTATATTTGAATGAATATGAATTGTGAATGTTAAGTGTATTGAATATGTGTGGTTTTTGATATGGTATATGTGGTTAATGGATAAATAAGAATATACACATGGCTTGGTAGTTGTGGGGTATTGGACCTAAGGATCCACACCCATGGGTTGGGTTACACTGGGGCTCTAAACCCCACCCATATAATGCATGAGTTAGTGAAGGGGACATAGGCTCTATGCCCCAAACAGTTGCATTTGATGAGTCTACCTAGACCGAGGCACCAAGGCCAGTGTGTTGTAATTTTTTTTGAAATGTTTATCCCTAGTGATATAGGGAACTTCGCTTATTATCTTATGAATATTGTTGACCATCTTAGGTCATGGTAAAAATGATATAAATTCTTAACCAAAGAATCAATGGATGAAAATATAAATAATTATGTAAATGGTTAAAGTGAATATTGTTAACTAATGACACTCGAGCTATCTTTGTTAATTTTTTAATTTATTTATAACTTGAATGCATTATCTATTAGACTGGATATTTTGAAGATTTTTTTAGTGGCAGCCTACTGAGTTGTACCCACACCCTATTTGAGTCGCCATTGGATACCCCAACAGATTTAATGGTTGCATGTCCGGACAAGGGAAAAGGCCCTATACTAGAGAGTTGAGTTGGGATTGAGATGTTCATGGATGAGGATACATACTTAGAATCAGGAACCATTTTGGGATGCTTATATTGGTCTTTATTTATGGATTTTATTCACTTTTTCACTGTTAGAATGACTTGACATATTTATTATTGGTTGTGGTTTGTATTCCAATTTGGGAACTGGTTAGTAATGCATATTTATTTTTTATTTTTTATTGTTTCTTTATTTCATATGATATCTAATGTGTCTTACTCTGATAAAGAGGGTATAGTCACCCCACAAGATCTACTAGACCCTCAATAGTAGTTGGAAACCTTAGGCATATAAGGAGATGTGCTTGAGGTCTTGTGGTGCCCCGGCTCAGGGAACCGGTTTAGTGGCTCCTAGGTCAGGGACGTTACATCAAGCACACTACACGTCGATTTAAAAATTAATTAGAATGTTGTGTACTTATTCCTTTTAATTTTAAAGTGTTGAATCATATCTTAAATAGGTAAGTTTTTTTTTCAAAGTGTTTTGGATGATATATTATTTTTTTGTGAAAAGGTTTTCTATTTGATTAACAAAATTACAAATTTTATGTGCAACATTCTGAATATTTGGTGACGTTTCTCTTTCTCATTTTTTTTCTTAAATGTTATGGTTTTTTTAGGTGAAAATATTCAGCAGTATATAGGTGGTTGGCCATTCTGATCCATGGAATTATTCAGTATACAGTCATGATGGTTCTTAGTTTCAAGGATATGTTTAAATTTTATCAATTATTCTATTGTAATTCTAATTTATTATCTTTAGTTTTAATTTCTATATTTTTTGTTACAATTGATGAGATGATGTGGTCGGTTTCAATTGATGAGATGATGTTGAGGAAGAAAAATGCAGTGGTAGTCATGTGGATGACGTATATTGAACATGGCTTATTGTTGGACATATTTTATATGTATATATTGAGGACTAATGTATGGTTTGATTGTGGTTATGGTGATTGAGGTTATACTAACTGTAGATGTATGTATATATTACTGTGGATGTATGATGTATGTAAGATGGGTATATTATGTATTTTTGTTTTAGTTTATTACATTTTTTATTTTTTATGTTTATATTTTTTAATTAATTTTTTTTAAAATTAAAATAAATATTTAATGGTGTTTTATAAAAATCACTGCTAAAAAATAATAAAAAACCTAATTTGCGGTGGTTAATAGTGACCGCTGATAAAAATATATATCTCTAAATTGGTTATCAGTGGTTAGGTTCATCTTATCTATTTTATTTTCGGGTTAATTTAAAAAAACACTGCTAAATAAAACTGAAACTACTGCAAAATACTCAAAAAACAACACATACATAAACCACCTCTAAATGAAAAAAACTATCATGAAATGAATAAAGGTTGTGAAATATGTGGAGATTTTAATAACCACCACTAAATGATTAGGCGGTGGTTTAAACCACTGCTAGTTGAAGAAAAAACACTACTAATGACTATTTTTTCACAGTGAAGAATTTTATGAATAAAAATTATGATAACACTTATTTTTTATTTCAAGAAGACACATATCATAATTAATTCTATGTTTGAAATGGGTTCATCGAGGAAGATAATTCACTCTCTGTCACTATCAATGATCATAAAAAACCTATGTATTTCTAAAACTGGATAATTATTAGGGTATATGTTATAATATTTTAATATCAAAAAAATTATTTATTTTTCTCAATATTTTTTGCAGTGTTCAAAACAAAGTAATCACATCATTTTTTGTTAATATTTTTTGTAAATTTATGAAAGATATCATATTTCATCCACAAACTAGCATCCCTAAAGAGGTATTTCCTCAATTCATCTTTTTAACTCATCCTTGAGAAGTGTGAACCTTTGTTTCATCTAATGTTTTGAAGGATTTTTAATTGTTAGTTTTTTATATGTTTAGAGTTTGATATATTAATTAAACTATTTCTAATTAAAATAAATATTTTTGATGAAACAATTAATTTGTTTCATTTTATACAAACATTTTTTCTAAAATATTTGAATCTAAATCAATGTCTAGACAAAAAAAAAGAAAAACTAAAGGAGCTTTGAATGAGACCATAAATCAAATCATGGTGGATCATACAATGTTTTTTTGTACACTAATATGATTTGGGAAAATTTACATTGCCTAAACCCTATTATATAAGTGAATTTTAGGGAAACGGGTATGTGAAACAACAAATAGATCAAATCATTGTTAATGTCCATTAAAAATTTAGTTTTTTCAATGTTAATGTACAAAATAGAATGTGCTAATGAAACACTCCTTGGTTTATAGTGTTTTAAAAGAAGAATCTTAGTAGATCCCATGTCCATAATGAAAAGTCTAAATCAGCATGTCAGGATCTAATACATTTCAAAGGAGGTCATTTTAGAACATACATGGATGAAATAATAATCTAATTATTCACATCATGGTAGAAAATTTATTTACCAAGAGTTAAACTATTTTATATATGATATTGCAGAATCACCCAGTAGTGGAGATGAGACATATAATTCTAAGATATGTAAATAGGTAAAATTTTAGGAAATAAGAAGATTATATCCATGATTTTTGAAATTATATTGTTAAACAAATGCATTCTGGAATGGAAATATGAAATCATTCCATATATTAGATGTTTATAAAAAAATAATGATGATTCTTATCAAATTTAAAAGTGAAAAAAAAGAAACATAATGAAATCATTCATCTAAAAACATTTTACAAATGAAGAAGAGTATTTTTTTCATAAGCATGCATGGAATATGTGTCTTCAAATAAATGGAGATATTAATGAAAAATTATAATTGAGAGAATCAAAATTGAAGTGTAAATATATAGAGGAACAATAATAGTTAAAGATATAATCAATTGAGAGAGTATATTTTTAATGAGATCAAGACTATAAAAAATTAAGTAAAAAAATATGATTTTTTATCAATAGGGATATCATTCCAAAATTAGAAAAATAATAACCAAAAATCACATGAGCGATGGGCAAAAAAATCTACAAAATGATAAGAAAAACAAAAAATCATGAAAACAAGTACCAAAACATCAATCAAACAAGAAGAATAATTAAATATCATTAAACACTATGCAATATCGATTAAAAATGAGTAACAAATAACATAATTTTGGTTTTGAGGGTGGATTCGTCTAAAAGATTTGAATGAGACAACAACAGGCTTCAGGTTTCATGGGAGCTTGAACAATGTGAGTGAATGGTGATCTTTGTTAGGGTTATTTTAAAAAATAGGAAGGGGATTTATCTGTGATATAAAAAAGAGCTGATAAAAGATATATTTATCAGTGCTAAAATGAAAATCATAGATAAACCCTACTTTATCAACTCTAACTAATAAATGCTGATATAGAGACTTTTATCCGTACTAATAAATGTTGTGGAACAATACAAATTTAAAAATTACAATAAATTATGAATTATATAATAATGAATATTAAATATTATAAAATTATTTTTTATCAAAAATAAAAAATATTATAAATAAATAAATTAAAAAAATATTAAAAATAAATAGACAATACTAATTATATTAAATGTATTAATAAATATCATATTATTATGATAAATGTATTATATTATAAAAAATGTATCAATATTATGATAAATTTATTAATATTATAATATATTTTTGTAAAAAAATAGTAATATTATAATAAATGTTTTGTTATTAAATGTATTAATATTTTAATAAATATTAAGAATAAAATTATTAATATTATAATAAATTACAAGTTAAAAAATATATTTTCAATAAGAAGTAATAAATATAATTAATTATTAACTACATTTGAAATGTATATTTATCATTAAAAATAGTATTAATTATATAAATGAATAAATGTTTTTTAAAATATATCATTAATACATGTATAAATATTAATATCATGTATAAATGTTTTCCATGATATATAATTAATTATTAAACTATAAAATTAAAAGTAATAATTTAAATATTTACATTTATATATATTTTCATTTTCAATATGTAGATATATACTATTATTACTAAATTAAGTATATATATATATATGAAACTTAATCTATGTATGAAATATAATTAATTATTAACTATATCTACAATTTTAAACTATGATTAAATATATTATTTTTTATATAAATGTGTAAATACTTTTTTATGTTTCTGTGTGAGTTATATAGGTAAACCAACACATACTTGTGTGTATCCAGTTACTACACACATATAAAAACATATAAAAGTACACATAAATGCACATACAAATGTGCACGCACACACATGTATACTCATACATATATATTTACACACAAACATACATACACATATACACGCATACATTTATACACACATAATGTAGGCATAATTACACACACATATTCATACATATATACACACACACATACATATATGTATTAACCCCTCATTATTTAAACATTCACGTAAATATATATATATATATATAAACACATAGATAAATATAAATATATATGTGTATGGTGTGTCAATATATATATGTGTGTGTGTGCACATGCATGTGTATTGTGAAATTTTATAATTTGAAGTTTAAGTGCATTTGAGTGGGGTTACGATACCAGGGGAGTGCCGCTCTCGGTGAATCCAAGGATTCTAGGGTTTTTAACTGTGACAAAAACCCTCCCAATTGAATGTTACCTCAATCCGATATAAGATATTAAATCAAAGAAGGTTGATGCTTCTTTGTCCAATTTAGATTTGGATTTGGGTAGTTCTCTATCTATAAATTTTCCTGTGAAGGCTCTTGGGGGGTTGATGTAAGCCCAGTGCCCATCTGTTGAAGAGGCTACAAATAGACTCTTATCGTATTTCAGGGATTTTTCATGCCTCATTTAAAAATGTATTTCAAAAAATGGATCTTTTTCCATTGTTAAGGGAGATCAAAAAATCATCGTGTAATGTCTTGTGGAGTGTAAGAACTTGATTTTTCCTTGAGTTATACTCCATATGAAAGATTCATCAAGGAAGGTCAATGATCTACAAAATAATTTCCTCTAAATTTGGGGATTTGAAGGTTGGAGGTTGGCATCCCTTGATAAGGGCTTTTTCATACCATTTTCCATGTGATCTTATGTTGAAATCTTTGGGCCTTGGACCCAATTCTCTTAAATCAAGAGTCTGGAAGATTCAATATTGGGATCCCTCCTTTTATCCTGGGAAGGTTAGAAACATTATTTCCCAATCATGGATTAATATTTAACAACTCCGTTGATTTTTTTGGAAGCTAAAAATTCTTTTGGATGTTGCATCGGAGTGGTTTGGGTCCTCATCAAGTTTGATAAGGAAGTATAACTTGTGAGGTATGGACACTTCACTTGGGTCTTAGTTCAAATTGATCACTCTGCACTATATATTGAGATTGTAATTCTTTCTACTACCAAAAATTGGATAAAGATAAACATAATTTTTTGGAATATTCTTGTTTTTATAAGAAGTGCATCTTCATAAAACATCATGTTGATAAATGTTCTTAGAGAATTAATTTTGATTTCTGTAATAAATCTGGACCCTTGACTTTACAATGTTTTTTTAAAGAGAAAATGAAGCACCAAATGTAGGTCCATCCCAAACTATCATAAAATATCATGAATTTGGATATCAGTATGTTAATCCTAAGAAGACAACTCATAGGGATGGGTTTTTTGGTTTCTCTCTTGATAATATCATTGTTGATCATCAAGGTGGTGAAAGTCAAACTTTTGATGGTCAAGGGTCAGACCAAGTTGGGCAGTCAGTTCCATCCATGCATAAGAAGAGGGCACAATAATGGGCTTCACATGTTCTATATATAGTTTAGGCTCTCTCAATGGGAAATGTTAAGGGGACATAGAATCATATTGATAGGAATAAATTGAAGTGAGAGAGAAATATCAGAAGAAACATGTATTAACAACCTCAAGTATTAAAATAGATTGAAAAAGAAGAATAAATGGTAGAAGAAGTTGAAGAAGAATCCTCAATAGGCACTGCTCTATGAGGCCTAGCCACATACCCCATTATGCATAGAAACATTATATCCTAAAACAATTCTTATCCCTCAAGATGGCCCTTGCCAAATTATTTAAAGAGGTCCCCAACAACTGGAATCTTCTTGATAGATGGTCTCTCTTATTAGTAATATAGTTTTCAACCCTTACACTAACTCTTACAAATAATTATTACACTACCCAGCATTTATCACAACTACCACTGGTATTGACCCCATACACCCAACCTGCCTCCATACACTCACTTTTATAACATGCAACCCCAACCCCATGCAACACCTATCCAGTGCCTCTACACAATAGTGCAGCCCAACCCAATAGACCCCTAAGCTACCAGCCCCATGTTCCTATCAATTATGCCCTCTTTAATACCACCTTTTCCTCAAAGTGAATATCTGGGGTCATTGACAATGGCCTTGGCATCCATGCAGCATCTCTAGTAGCAACGCAAATTCTCAGGCATTGCCTCTAGCCATGGAGCTAGGGTATATCACAAGAGGCAGCATCCTCCCATGCAACCATTGAACTGGTAGTCTTCCCTCAATTAATTTCTTTTGATGTAATGTCTCTTGAGTGCATTCCCCAGCTTTTTTTGCTTCCATTTTTCACTATTTGTATCCCACCCTTACAACTTTTTGAGTTGCTCATTGGACAACGAATTCTTCCACAGCAATTACAGGATGTGTTTTGTTCTACTCGATCAATTATTCAAAAACACCATCATCTCCAAAAACAACCCTACGAACCAACATATGTCTAGAATCAAAATATGTCACGTACCAGGTAGAAGTCCAAGGCATGGAATCAACTGCCAAATCTTTCCATCCAAATATTTAAGACTGCTTTGGGGGATATATTTTTAGTGACTCACCCATAAGTTGGACTTCATTGTTATATAATAACCTTGATAGGTCAATATTACCACCTTTAAATCAAGTAATCTTAGGTTGGTCGGTAAAGACAACTCCATATTTTTCCAAAGCAGCACCTCACCCTTTGTTAAGAAATGCCTGGTGAGAGCTCTTCCCACTGGGTGTTGGTGGAATATGATGAAACTCCTTCTGATGAGGTGACTCTTGATCATGACCCCTGCCTTCTACAGCATATTCTTTCAACTACATGTAGTTTCCTTCTACATCTAGTAGTATTGCATGTACAATTACAATTTTATCCTCATATTTAGACGCCATAACTATTGTTTGATCATTTGTAACTTGAGGATGAATTCCTATAACAAATGCATCCATAAAAATAAATTTCATTACCCCAACATGAAAAATATCACATCCCCTAGGTACTGGTATGGTCTGTTCTCACAACTGATTTATAATCTCAATCTCTAACTTCTTCTTCTGCTCAACCTCTCTATTGATTATTTTTCAACCACTCATATTACACAGCCTTGATACTCTTTCCTTTATATAAATCAATTCCAGATCTACTACTTCATACCAAATTACATTTAAAACTTTATGATCTTATTTTTTATTCATATCCTGACTACATTGGTTAACTCTCAGGATCACCACAGGTGCTAACCCTTTTTCTAGATCAATCCAAAACTTCTCACACTACACCTCCTTGACACAATCCTCTTCTTGGTTCGATTCTAGTCGGGTTACAACCTTCATCAACATGTTCTCAGGGTGTTTCTTCTATTCATGACATTTTTGGAGATTCTCTATCATCAATACTGTTGGTTTACCATATTCTCATAGGATTTCTTCTTTGAGTTAAAACCATGAGAGTTCAATCTTTGTCTCTTCTTCCCATGTTTAGAAAACTGTCAAATAGTTATTGGTATCAATGATTAAAGAATCAAGTTCTTCACCAGTAAAAATTGGCAACATCACTAGTCTGGTCACCCGCTTCTTCTCCACACTCCTGGCTAAACTGACATGTATCTCCTCAATGCTCCTAGACAAACAGACCCATATCACTTTGAGTTCATGAATTAGAAACTTTTTAATAAAACCTTTGTCCAGTCAAGAACTGTTATGTCATCCACCACACCTAGGTGCTTTCTTGAATCATTCCTTAGATGGAAACATTTTACAAGATTGAATAGAACATTAATTGCTTCTCAATATCAATATTTTTTGCTTCTTCCAAGATAGATATATTGTTGCATCAATTTTTTTTTGTGTTGTAGCCTCATTCGTACCAGAACCACTAAGCTATTTGTGGGGCCCCGTTAGCCAATTGTGAGTCAAACCTCTTATGTAGTGAGGTTTTTTCCCTTTTTTCCTCTATTGTGGTGTCATTTTCCTCCACTTCTGTGAACAGATCATCCTTTATTGTTGTATTTCGTTGACCTTTGGTACTGCATGCAAGTTGTTGTGAGGATTGTCATTGCAGCTGTTGCAAGCCGTTTGGCTCTGCTATGTCTATAGAACTTGCTATGTTTTCTTGGATTGCTTCTTCTTGAGTTCCTCAATCAAGATCAAGAACCTCTTCCATCAAGTATCTCTCTCTATAAATCTCTCAATGAAAGCTCCAATTGATATGAATCAATTGACGTGAGAGAGAGAAATCAGAAGAAACTTTTATTCGCAGCATCAAGTACTACAATAAATAGAAAAAAATAATAAATGGTAGAAGAAAATGAAGAAGAAGAATCCTCTAGTGGAGCTTCCCTCCGAGGTCTAGCCGTATACCCCATTCTTCATAGTAGAACTATCTCCTAAAAAAATTCTTGCCCCTCTAGCTAGCCCCATCCATATTATTTAAAGAGGTCCCCAATAGCTGGAAGCTTTTAGATAGCTGGTCTCTTATATTAGTAATATAGTTTTCTAGCCTTACAATAACTCTTCCAAACAATTATTACACTACCAATATTTATCACAACTACCCCTATTATTGACCCCCCACACCCAAACTTCCTCCATACACTCTCTTTCATAGCATGCAACCCCAGCCCCATGCAACACATGTCCAACGCCTTTACACACCAGTACATCCCAACCCAACAGACCCCTAAGCAGCCATTCTAGGGAGGTTCTTAAAATAAATTAGGGTGTTTGAGGAAAGTATCCTTTAATTAAGGATCATAATGGGACCTCCAAGGGTTCTCTTTATGTGGTTGTTGATGTCTCTAAAAAGTTTGTTGAATGTTTGTGCTCTGTCATTCCTGCCTCTAAGCTGGTTGCATAGAAGGCACAACCTGACCAGGGGGTTCTAGGTGATAAGAACTAACCTAGGGATTGTGTATCAGATGTTCATCTTGTGGTGGAGGCCACCAAAAAAGGTGAGTACTGATGATTGTGCTACAAATAAGGGAGTATTGAACTAGGGGAATGCCCTTGAAGGTGCTTCAAAAAAGGTTCAGAAGGAAGCAGTGGATTCCCTCACTTCTATCTGGGATAAGGTTTGTGGCAGTGGGAAGCCTACCACACTGCTATAAAGGTATATTTTCCATCTCATGACTTCACTAGGGCTACACCACTAGTTGATAATAAGGTCCTATAGATTCATATGGCCTCGGTTGGTGTAGATGGCTGGAATTAGTGTTTATGGATCAGATGTTATTAAATCAAGAAAAAAAAATATTGTTCCAAGTAAAAGGACTTCTCCAAAAAAACACAGGACACAGTAGACTCTACTACATTTGTTTTGGATGAGAACCATAATATCTCTTACCCCCACTTTTTTTGAATTAGTGACAGTTATTTAAGACAGCGTTGGCAACCCCACAAGTGTGGAATGTTGGGAGTCTAAAGTAAAAAACTCACACTTCCCATCGAAGAATTTTGTGCAAGAGAAGTTGCCTCAGCTCAGTGTAGATTTAGAAGATTGGTTTGACCCACAAGATCAATATATATTTTTACAAATATAACCTGGTTTCTTTATATATAAATAATACCTTTCAGTCCTAGAGTTTATATCCTCAAACATTGAAGATCATATTTGGTCCAACCCGGAGCTTGACATTAGAGACTTAACATGGATATATATTTCTCATAATGTTTGATATAGAAGTTGTGAAAAGGAAGAAAATATATCCTCTCAAAAAGGTTGTTCAGAAACTTTGAACATCAATTATCTGACAAACCCTTCGTAGAAGCAAAGATATTGGAAGAGAAGCCGACATTCACGTTGGGGTGCACCACAAAAGGGTAAAAGGTAAATTGTTTTTGTGGGTTACTCAAGCTTGGATGACACTTATCACTCTAGTTTGAGACGTTGGTGTGTTGTATTTGGTGGTATATTATGCCACCACCTTTAACATTGCAACCCCTTTTTTTATTGATTAATGAGACCATGAACTTGGTAATACAGGTTCATGCTTCAGGTAGTTCTTAATGAAAATAATCTTATTTGAATTTAAATATGTTATGAATAAAGTGTAAATAATTAAATATAAACATATATATTGTATTTATATAAATATATATATTTATTGTTAAATAATCCATATTTAATATTATATAAATATGTATATATAAAATATAGTGTCCTTTATTGGTGCTTCAAAAATCGACAATAAAGGATGTCATTTAAATGCTAAAAGGTGTCTTTTTATCAAAGTCTACATCTCTTACCAACATACCCAACTTGTAGCGATTGTATTTTTTTGTTTATTAAATTGAAAACTTTTTGTTAACATAATGTGTGCATAGATTACTTTTGTTTTTAAGTTTTTCAAAATCACCACTAGAGAATTAAAATCCTTGAAAGAAGTGGAGGTGATGATCATTATTGCTTGTGCCTCTCGCCTAGCACACCAAACCATAATATGTTGATTTCCATAACTATATATGATCTGACTAATACCCATTTACAAATATTTTTTATAAATTTCCATGACCCATGTATTATAAGCCGGGCATTCAAGACGAATGCCCGAGCCCCCTGGGCCAACCCCTCTAACTCCCTTTTAGTCCGCTCTTTGCCTCCAGAGTGATGTGCCAACATGAACATGTCACCGATACCAATGCTCATGGTCATTGGATCAGGGCTTGGGTACTCAGGAATTATACTCTCCACCATTATGACTTTTCCATTTTCTGGCACCGCTTCGTAGCAATTGTGGAGTAGCTTCAAGCACCGCTCATCACTCCAATCATGGCAAATCCACTATAGATATGTAAAATGAAGGAGTAGAAGATATGAAAGGTTCATAAATCATTATCATGCAAACATATACACTCTTCTAGCATCTCATTCTCAGTGTCAATGTTTAAGAAGAATAAAAATTTGACCTAATTGTTAAATCATTACCTTCATGAAAATAGCATCACCTTTTGGAATACTGATAAACATATCCCCACCAACATGTTCAACCCCTGAATTCCATTATAAAAAAATTGTTAAAACATCCATTAGCAATGACATATAAACAAACAATGCATATAGGTGTACCGGGATAGGAAGGAGCATCTTCAATGACATGTGGCAAGTCAAAGTTAGTGCCTTTGATTTGTGGGTTCTTTGAGACGATCATGTTTAGGTTTGCTCCGGTGCCACCACCAACATCCACAAGAGAGTTTAGGTTGTCAAATCCATTGTACGTTTCCAATATTTTGTAAAGTAAAATGGTGGAATGATTTGACATCGCTTCGTTAATAACTCTCTTAAATCTCGGATTGACCCCTTCAAAAGGCCTCATACCGTTTGCCATGTAAAAAAGAACACTGCCCTCTAATACTGCATCTTTTAAGTGATACCTGTGGGCATCCATAAATGGGGTTTTTTAGGCGGATAGGTTTTTTTTTATTAAAATGGGTCTAGGTTTAGATTAATTTGGAAAAAGGGTTTATTGAGCACCACTTGAAGTGGCGCTCAACAACTCGGGTGGCTGGCGCCACTTCAAGTGGCGCTTTGCCACCCTTTTAATTTTTTTTTTCTGGTTTTGTTTTCTTTTTTTTTGTTTTAATTGTTTTTCACGTCATCTCTTTTTAATAAATAATTTCAAAATAAATAAATAAAATTTTGTTTTCTTTTTTTTTGTTTTAGTTTTTTTCCACCTCATCTCTTTTTAATAAATAATTTCAAAATAAGTAAATAAAATTTTAAAAATAATCTTATAAATATGTATTTAAAAATGCTAAATTAATTATTATTATATTTATAATTATATAATTATGAAATTATATTTATGTATATATATAATTATATGTGTGTGTATAAATATAATTATGTATATATATAATTAAAAATAAATATTTATAAATATAAATCTATTTATATATATTTTTTAAATAAAAAATATATTTGTAATTATATAATTATAAACTAATCTTTAAATATAAATATTTATAATTATATGAATATGAATATATTTAAAATACATAATTATGAAAATATTGTTACATATATATTTAAAATTTATTTATAAATATATTTAATATTCATATATAAATATATATATATATGTGTGTGTATGTGTGTGTGTAGAATTATATTTATAATTATATTTATAATTATATTGTAATTATAGTTATACTTGTATATGTATAATTATATATTTGTACATGTATATATTTACATAGTTATAAGTAACTATTTATAAAAAAAATTGAAATATTGTTAAACATATAGTCTTTCAATACCACCTACTTGAAACTTAAAAATGTTTCAAGTATGTGACTTTGAAAGCCTATAAAATATAATCTAAATGACCAATATGAATGAAACTTAAAACATGTATTAAAAATATACTAAATAGATAAAAATAAAAAAATTACGTAAAAAATGTCGATAGAAAATATTTTATAGGCTTTTAAAACCACCTAGTTGTAACTTAAAAATGTTTCAACTATGTGACTTTGAACGTCTATAAAACATAATTCATATGACCAATATGAATGAAACTTAAAACTTGGATTAAACATATACTGAATAGATGAAAATAAAAAAATTACGTAAAAAATGTTGATAGAAAATATTTTATAGGCTTTCAAAACCACCTAGTTGTAACTTAAAAATGTTTCAACTATGTGACTTTGAACGTCTATAAAACATAATCCATATGAGGGTTTTTTAGGCGGATAGGTTTTTTATTTATTTATTAAAATGGGTCTAGGTTTAGATTAATTTGGAAAAAGGGTTTATTGAGCACCACTTGAAGTGGCGCTCAACAACTCGGGTGGCTGGCGCCACTTCAAGTGGCGCTTTGCCACCCTTTTAATTTTTTTTTTCTGGTTTTGTTTTCTTTTTTTTGTTTTAATTGTTTTTCACCTCATCTCTTTTTAATAAATAATTTCAAAATAAATAAATAAAATTTTGTTTTCTTTTTTTTTTGTTTTAGTTTTTTTCCACCTCATCTCTTTTTAATAAATAATTTCAAAATAAGTAAATAAAATTTTAAAAATAATCTTATAAATATGTATTTAAAAATGCTAAATTAATTATTATTATATTTATAATTATATAATTATGAAATTATATTTATGTATATATATAATTATATGTGTGTGTATAAATATAATTATGTATATATATAATTAAAAATAAATATTTATAAATATAAATCTATTTATATATATTTTTTAAATAAAAAATATATTTGTAATTATATAATTATAAACTAATCTTTAAATATAAATATTTATAATTATATGAATATGAATATATTTAAAATATATAATTATGAAAATATTGATACATATATATTTAAAATTTATTTATAAATATATTTAATATTCATATATAAATATATATATATATATGTGTGTATGTGTGTGTGTAGAATTATATTTATAATTATATTTAGAATTATATTGTAATTATAGTTATACTTGTATATGTATAATTATATATTTGTACATGTATATATTTACATAGTTATAAGTAACTATTTATAAAAAAAATTGAAATATTGTTAAACATATAGTCTTTCAATACCACCTACTTGAAACTTAAAAATGTTTCAAGTATGTGACTTTGAAAGCCTATAAAATATAATCTAAATGACCAATATGAATGAAACTTAAAACATGTATTAAAAATATACTAAATAGATAAAAATTAAAAAATTACGTAAAAAATGTCGATAGAAAATATTTTATAGGCTTTTAAAACCACCTAGTTGTAACTTAAAAATGTTTCAACTATGTGACTTTGAACGTCTATAAAACATAATTCATATGACCAATATGAATGAAACGTAAAACTTGGATTAAACATATACTGAATAGATGAAAATAAAAAAATTACGTAAAAAATGTCGATAGAAAATATTTTATAGGCTTTCAAAACCACCTAGTTGTAACTTAAAAATGTTTCAACTATGTGACTTTGAACGTATATAAAACATAATCCATATGAACAATATAAATGAAACTTGAAATATGGATTAAACATATACTAAATAGATTAAAATAAAAAAATACGTAAAAAATGTCGATAGAAAATATTTTATAGGCTTTCAAAACCACCTAGTTGTAACTTAAAAATGTTTCAACTATGTGACTTTAAACGTCTATAAAACATAATCCATATGAGCAATATGAATGAAACTTGAAACTTGGATTAAACATATACTGAATAGATTAAAATAAAAAAATTACATAAAAAATGTCGATAGAAAATATTTTATAGGCTTTCAAAACCACCTAGTTGTAACTTAAAAATGTTTCAACTATGTGACTTTAAACGTCTATAAAACATAATCCATATGACCAATATGAATGAAACTTGAAACTTGGATTAAACATATACTGAATAGATGAAAATAAAAAAATTACGTAAAAATGTCGATAGAAAATATTTTATAGGCTTTCAAAACCACCTAGTTGTAACTTAAAAATGTTTCAACTATGTGACTTTAAACGTCTATAAAATATTATTATTTTATATAGAATAATTAATTAGTTAGTAATATAATTATTAATTATTATTTGTCATTATAATTATTAATTATTAATGGTTAACTCGCTGTGACAAATTTTGCTTATATTGTACCTGTACTTTATAATTTAATAGTTAATTGAAATAAGTTTGTATTTAATAGATTTTTGATTTTCTTGTTATTTGACATAAACAACATTTACTTATCATAGTGAATAAGTTTTTTAATATATACAACATTACATCCAAAAACATCAACGACGATGCCCCCCGGTACCACAACGCGGTGTCTGAATGTCACGTCCTCTCCGCGTCCGACGTCCATGTCGCTCCGGTGTCCTCTCTGCAGGTTCCTCCTCTTCCGGTGCTTCTGGTGCCTCCTCATGATGTTGTGTAGAGGACTGAACAAAATCATGTGAGGACGCCCCAAAATCATGTGAGGATGCCCCAAAACCATATGGGGTGACATATGGATCTGAAGCTCCTATAAATGGTAGAAATGGGGTACTGAAGAAGGCCTCGTCGGGAGGAGAGGGGGCCACCATAAGCTGTGTGACTGCACCCAGATCGAAGTCCATAGTAGTCTGCGGAGACGCCATATGCGGTATATAAATGTCTCCCTGCTGTGCAAAATCATCAGTCGGCTGGGCGAGATCGTCTCTCTGTGGTGCGACGACATCTGCAGGAGCCGCTCTCGGATGTCGATGTGGTCTCCTCTGCCCCCCCGGATGTGCTCGTCTCTGTCGTCCAGCTGGCGGTGGCGGTGGCGGTGCATCCTCCTCAGCAGTCATAGCAGGGACATCGTCATCCTCAGGTGCTTCTGCCTGAAGATATGGATCAGGATATATCTGTGGCTCCTCATCAAAAAAACTGTCACGTATCAACCGGAGATGATCCAATAGAGCCACCACATCCCGATGAACTACCTCCCGTAGAATATATGCATGCTCCTGAGGCTGCGTGGAATGTGCAAACTGACCAATGGCGTCTGCCTGCAAATGAAATTACAATCAAATTAATATCAAAAATGAGTTAAACAAAATTAATAAATCTTAGTAAACATACCAATCGCTGAATGCCAATCCCCTGAAGTGTAAGGTACATGATGGTATGTCGTCGATACCAGTGTGCATAATCCCCCTGATCAGATAAATGAGAGTGTGATGTGATATATCCCTGTGGAAAGATACTGAATCGGGCACGCCTGTCCCAAAGCTAGATATAAGATGCATGATGTCGCCGCCAGTCTGTCATCTGTCTACCTATAAGCACAATCGAATCTAACTCGGTAGACTGTCGTGGTGCCAAGGGGATATGCTGTATAAAACCGAACTGACGCATGACCCGGTCTGGCTGGTTCCACTCAACGATGTGGAAGTTAATGAGTGGTACTACTGCAGCACGATTTCCAGCCAAAGATGTGCAGTATAGTGGAAGTGATGCGTAGACATAACCTGTATAAGGAGTCTATGAAACCTGATATGTAAACTCAAAAAATAAGTCATATAGTAGCATGATAATTTTACTGAGATTATATTTAAATAACTTAAAATAGTGATAACAAAACAAATTTTCCTACAAAAAAGTACTGTTTAACTTACATCAGCCGGCACTATAGCATCGAATATCTGTCTGAAGCTGTGCACACTATGTCTCGGAGTATGTGCAAACCTCTGAGACTGACTCCACCTGGTGAAAAAAGAGTAACCTATGGTAAGTTTATAAAAAACAATAACAAAAGTACTAAATAACCGAAAATAATGACGTAGACATACCATCGTCCCCGAGGACAGTCCTGAAGTAGCTCCGGTGCAAGCGGTGAGACAACTCGAGGAGCGATGCGTGGAAAACGCTCCCAGGCCCACATCTGTACTAACACCATGCAACCTGCAATCTGATGTGAATTGGCATGACAACTGGTGCAGAGAGATCTGTACAGATGTGCTAATACAGCGGATCCCCAACTGTATGTAGCAGTCTGATCCAGATCCTCAAGTAATGGGAGGTACATCATGTGTACCAAAGCGGTGGAGTAGTCGACGCACAACATGCCTCCGAGCAGCCGCAAAATGTATGCACATGTGTGCTGAAGAAGCGTCTCCTCGTCTGCATCATCTGGAATGACGTCGAAATGCTGATCGAGCCACCTCATTCGCAAGCACGAACCCTGGAGGACACCCCGTGCGCCGATGACGTCAATACCTAGCAGCCTCTGTATGACTGCAATGCAATCGCCGGTACTGGACCCCGTAACTGCATCTCCATGGATAGGTAACCCCAGCATGTAGGCGACGTCCTCTAATGTAATAGTCATCTCCCCCTCTGGGAGATGAAATGTGTGTGTCTCTGGCCGCCATCTCTCAACCAATGCAGCTATCAAATGATGGTCGATGGTCTTGAATTCACACATAGAGACTCCATAAAAGCCTGCACGTCTAAGGTATGGACAAATAGCTGCCGGCGGTGCCTCATGATGGAAACGGTGCGCTCTCCGAACATGAAGATGTCTAACAGGTCGTTGCGCCAACACATCGCGCGACACGTGCGTCTCCTGGCAAGATAAAAGTGGCTGCTCCATCTGAATGTGCAAACAATAAAACATTAATTTCATGTAAGTTATGACTTTTATCATGTAAGATATGTAATTTATCATATAATTTTGAAATAAGCATAAACACATTGGGTTAGTTGTTGTCTCCCGTGTTGGGGTGTTGGGGTGAAGACGTTCAGAGTTTCCTCGTTTTTGTTTTGTAGTCACTATAAGTTCATCTTTCATTATAAAAAACTGATGACATTTTCATTTAATAGTTCAAATGGTTTTGGTTTCTTATACAGGTACATTCCTTTTTTTGAGTTGGTGTTGTTTGTTTAAAGCTACTCATTTAATGTTGATCGTTCGACAAAAAATGTCACGTGAAATCGTGGTACATTTTCCAAAAATTACCCTATTTACAAGTACAACAAATATGATTAAAAATGGTGAAATGATAAAAATAATTACATGTACAAAGTTTTACAGTAACTGATAGAGTACGTGATTCATTTTAACCATTAGTTGATTACCCTATGTGTCTAGTAACAATAGAAACATCTTTGCAATTTTGTCATGCCCCTGAGTATAAATCAACCTCAAAAGCTCTAGATAATTTTTCTTGGTAAGGTGAGATGAGAAGGGAGGTATTATACCATCAGGAAGAGAGATTCTAGAAATGTGCAATGTTATGACAAACCTTTAGATGAAATGTGTCAGTTCCCCACTAGATGTGCATGTTTCTTCAAAATTTTCAGGCTGGAGATAATCCACCTTAAGTTTCACATAGCCTTATGTCTTCTATGGATTAATTTCAAACACTTCAACCAATTTTTTTACTTTATGGGGAAGTAAAACCTCATTCCTTTGAATATGCACATTACCATGAACATATAAAATCATCATTTTGCAAGAAAAACTACTAATCTCATGTTCACTGAAATACCCCTTGACGTAAGAATGATACAAATAGTGTAAGTACCCAATAGCAAGATTCCAATCCATTTTGAAGGATAATGGGGATGACAAGGAAACATCAACCCCCAGGCCCACCCCTTCTACCCATTCAACCAACTTCGGTAACTCATATAGAAGTAGCTTTTCAAAAAAATGAAATGTCACCCCACCACAGCTTTCTACATCCATATTAACCCCCCAATTCAGTTTCATTAAATGTGGACAACCCTCATTTTTACCAAAGTTAATGATGCACTATTAAACCACCACTTTTAACCCCCACCTCAAAAATACAAAATGCTTTGAGGGATGAGAAATGATTCGACACATTTCAATGTTCTAAAATTCATAGTAGAAAGTTATTACTTTTTCATAGATGTGAAAATTTATATTGATATATTTAAATGGTCTTGAGAATTGTTTTTTCTTCAAAAGTAAAATATTTTTCAAATTCATAACAAATTTGTTATATTTCTAATGAACACATTTCTTTTTAGAGGAATAAAAAAGTTAATGACATAAAAAACCTATTATATCTTTTAATGGAATTGCTTCTTATTATTTTTTTGAAAGGGAAAAAATACATTTTTAAAGGGGGAAATTCCATGACGAATCACATCCCAAAATTTCGAAGAAAAATTCCATTGAAAATTTCCACTAATATTTTACTAAAAAATCCCGCTAGAAAATACTTGTTGACAATCCCGATAAACCTATTGTACACTTTCATGATCAAACATTCTAAATTGTTGAAATTCAACCATGTAAATACCTAGTTTGGTTCTCAACAGTATATCAGTAACTTGATGAGTGACTTTTAAAATCCTCCAAATGTCCAAAGTAGTTTCACAAGACTAAATATGATCATAAACACTTATACTAAGAGAAGAATAGAAAAAAATCACAACTTTGTAATTCAAAACATTTTTGGTAGCATCATTACCAGTCAAGGTATCGAGTTACACTTTGGGTGATTCGATGTTATTACCTTGATAGTCCAACATTCAATAACTGTATTTTTCAAAAATACCTCCATTCTGGGTTTTAAAATATCCATTGTCACTTCATTGAAATGATGTGGTTTGAGGGGATTTGAATTTTCAACCTCCTAACTTTTTATAAAAATAGATCTCTCCTTTAGTCTTGTTAAGAATAGGATAAACAGGTTAGTTCGAAACAAATAATATATCCAAGAGAGATGATGCCCTGAAATCAATAGTAAGAATTATATCCTCTTAAAAACCCACACTAATACATATAGCATCCTGCCTTTTTAATACATAAAGCTTTCATTACATGGTACAACACTTAATAACACGTGATTTTTTAAGGTTTAGTTTCTTGGAAATTAGAAACATAATACATGAATAACATAAAAAATCTACTAATCCACTTGAAAGTCTTATTTATTGTTTCATCATAAGTTACTTTTACTACATCTCATATCCTGGGAACATATATCAAAAGAAAGGGGTGAACATAAAGCACAGTAAAGGATAAACAAAGGAAATAGAATGTGAATGGACATCATGGATAATGAATGAGACATAACATGAGATAATAATCCTAAATACATTATACATATCATTGAAATGTGGCTAAAACATAAAATTGAGATATTCATAATCATATCACCAAGGTCTCATATGTTATTATTACCATGTTTATTCACTAAGGTATTGTAATATGTGTCATCTCTAGAGATTATTTGCTCATTTAATTAGACCGTTATTAGGGAGCACCCTTCATATGTCTTAATTAATGTGAGCCACATTGATCATAATAAATCAATTCATCAATAACCCGTTGAGAATAAAGAAAGGGGTTCATATAAAATCATTGCGTACATAAGTGCTTAAAGACTTGAACATTACATCATTTTTAGCCCACAAAAAGGGAATGTAGTTACATACATGTAAATACCTAAATTAATAAATCATATTTACATCTAGGTAAATACTAATGGATAATGAAATTCTTTGGGTATTTACAATATAAACATTTTTCATGTGTAAGAGAGAAATTCAAGAAATGAATTCGGCAACATGATAGTATAAAATGTGGATTAAGGAAAAGACATGATGGGAGGGGACGAAGGTATCACATTGATAAATCACTATTTTGGCAGTAATGGGATAATAAAAATGGGTATAAAAAGATTATAATCCAGCATTTATAAAACAATCCACAAAAGAGGTACTTCAATGGAAAAGAGGAAGTGGAGAATTCCCTTATCTTAAATCCCACTTTATTTCGTCTCTTTTCCGCCTCCTGAATAATAGAATTAGGTTTATTAAAAAATGAAACTAGAAGTGAATTATGTTCATTTTTATCACCATTTATCAATTATAATCATTGGATAATATTTCTTAATTTCCGTCATTAAAGGTGAATCATTTTGATATGATACTTTCATTAAAATTTCTTGTCTTTCTTCGATTTAATGATCTTATTTAATTTCAATTTATAAATTATTAATATAAACTCAAGTAAATTAAAAATAATTATATCTATACATTTATATATTAAAAATAATTTATTATAATCATCCTTTAGGGTGGTGATAAGAAAATAATTTGCAAAGTCATCATGAGCAGTTAACTGACTGTTATCGGGACATCGTCAAAAGAGGAGGAAGAAAATTATGAAAGAATATCTTATAAATATGATCACTTTAGTAGGTTAACATAATTAATATAATTCTAACATACCTGTTAATTTATAATATAAGATTTGAGTTTGAATGTAATTTGGAAGAAGAGGAAGAGATGTCACGACCCGACCCAATGGGGCTCGAGCCGCGACTCCCCAAGCCCGCCTCCAATAGGCCAGGGGCTGGAGACTAGCGCCGAGTAGGCTATCACACACATGATAGGCATTAGCCTAAGGTACCTGTACACACGCACCCACAAACACCTCCATGCAATAGTGCAGAGATATAGAAACTGAGAAGTAAATGCATGCATACAATCTATCCCAAACCAGAGTGCAACAGCAAAAGTACAAAGGGAAAAACAGGGCCCACCAAAAGAAAACTACAATCGCGTCCAACCTGCTCTGACGAGGGGAACGCTGCCACAAACACCCGCCGGAAAGCTCCCTCGGCACAGCTCCGGTAAACACCCCGGTCAACTCGCTCACTAAGCTCCGCCTACTCTGGGTCCTCCTGGGACTCCGTCGAAAGGCCTGTGGTCTGCACAAGACACAAACATGTGCGGGCAAAGCCCGTGTAGGGGTGAGTATAAACATACTCAGTAGGCACCCCAAAAACCCAAAACCCAAGGGAGCAACTGAAAGGCAACAGTCCGCTCAACCCAGCCAGAGGGAACCCAGACGAGAGAGAAACTCCATCTCGTGACCATTCTCAGCTAAACACAACAAGTCAGCTCAGCTCAGCTCAGGTGTATTCCCATACATACACCTTGAACAAACCCGATATACTCAGCTCACGCCACAAAGCCACAAGAGGTACTGACCTCATCACCAGCAACTGTCCCAACAAGGAGAGTACACCCCATGATCACTGTCATACCAGATGACACTCATCCGAGAGATACACTCCATCGGGTCCCAAACAAACATCTCAGACGCTCACCCGAGAGACCACGCTCGTCGGATAAATCACTGAGGAAACATCGCTGAAACACCATAACCACCAAACTCCTCGGATAGGGGATCACCGCTAGGGTCCGCTAGGGGATACCAAGACCCACTCCGGTAAACGTAGCTCACAGATAGGGGATCACTCCCAGGGTCCGCTGGGGGATACCATGACCCGATCTGGCATACATAGTTCTCGCAGATAGGGGATCACACCCAGGATCCGCTGGGGGATACCACAACCCGATCTGGCGCTCGACAGAAGATTCACACTCAGATAGAGGATCATCGTCCATATAAAGATGGAAACGATGATACCGGAACCCTATCTGGAATAACTCGCGATGTAGGGGATCGAACCGACGATGCCGCAACCCTACTGAAACCACACGCTGAGTAGGGGATCGCATAACCAACGATACCGCTACCCTACTATAAACATCATGCTGAGTAGGGGATCGTATACCTGACGATGCCACAACCCTACTGAGCACTGCCCACCACATAGGGGATCATATTTTCGATGATGCCTCAAACCCTACGGGGTTAACCTGCTAGATAGGGGATCATCACCTGTAAATAAGCGGTCACAACGATACCAAGAACCCGATCTAGGGTAAAGATGCTAGAGGATCCACTCCGGGCCCACCGGAGGGATACCACCACTCTAACAGTTTAAACATCCCATCGAGAGGATCACAAACCCATATGAATGTTGTGATACCACACGAACTCTCGTAGGAACGAACCAAGGGAGAACCCTCAACCACTGCTGGTCCAAACATCGCTAACCCGAGCAACCCGCCACAACGCCACACTGTGCACCTTCTAGGCCAAAACTGAGGCCACCATCGCGTTCCACGCGAAAAAACACGCAGTATAGGCTATTTACTCGCCCGAAACGGAGCACCGGTGAAAAAAGAACTATTCACCGTAGCTAGATCGTGCGGGGCCCACACAACGATCCCGAAACCCATCGAGCGGATCACACCACTGCGATCCCATCGGAAAAACAAACGAAATCGACTACTTGCTCGTCCAAAATGGAAACCCGGTGAAAAAGGTACTATTCACCAAAGGCCAGCTCGGGTGGGGCCCACGCCTGGATTCCGAAACTCATCGAACAGATCGCACCATTGCGATCCCCTCGAAAAAACACACAGGATCGACTATTCATCCGCCAAAATCGGACTCCTGGTGCAAAAGCTGCGTTTCTCCGCAAACGCCAAAACCCGGCCTCGTGGGGCCCGCACCCCATTCACATACCAAACACCCGAAAACCATCTCAAAAGTCCATCGTACCATGAGGGTCTCAACGCCACTGACGTCACGTCAATCGGACGCTCCGGGTAGAAGTTACAACGGCCCGAAGTCGTAAAATAATAAAATAATATTATTTTATACGACGTTTCTAACTCCCGGGCCAAGATCCCAAACCCTTACACCCTCAAAGTGAGTTCAAAAGTTCCTTCTCGACGCAAGGAGCGCGTCGCCGCAAACGGCTCGCAAATCGAAGTTACGGTTTGCGAGTTACAGGGGTTTAAAGAACCCCCGGAAAATCCTGGCCGGACCACCTCCAGCCTCGCCGGAAACCACCGCGCCGCCGCCGGATTCCGCCGCGCCGCCGCCGCCGCCACCGGAAACCGCCGCCGCGCCGTCGCCGGATTTCGCCATGGCCGCCACCCCTCGTCGCCGGAAAACCGGGTTTTGCCGGAAAACTTCCGGGAGCACCCCGGTGCTCCAAATTCAGATCCGAAACATGTTTTGGAAAGCTCGGGACCCGAACTATACAACCCTTACGAAAATTTGAAGGAAAACAACACAAAAATGGGATCCGGGATTGTAAAACTCAAACCGCCTACCTCGCGGGCGAAATGCCGATGTTCTGCCTCAGATCCGCGCTCCAGAGCTTCCGCTGCGCGCTCTTGGAACGTCCGCCGTCGAATTCCGAGCTCGTGGGCACTTCGTTTGCTCGATTCGGCGGAGCGGCGACAAAGAACGGCGAAGAACGTCGGGAGGAACGATAGGGGGGGGGGGTGATATTTATATCAGCCGCCCGCCGACGCCAAACCCGCCTCGGACCCGACGACCGATGCGAACAAAAGTAAGGTCACCCCTAGGGTAAACACGTCATTCTGAACGCAACGGAGGACTCAGATTTTCCATCCGAGACTCCGTTCAGAAGTTATTTGAGCCGACGCTCGCACACTAACTTCGCTACTTATTAACGGAAACGCCCCCGGTGGCGTTTCTCACCGTAGGCCCGCGCCCGCAAAGTTTACACCTCTTCTAGGGGAAACGGCACGTTCCAGACGCAACCGTGCCCTCAGATTCCCATTCTGAGCTACCGTTTAGGAGATATCACACCCCCACCACGTGCATAGTATAAAAATACTTAATATTTTTATAAAATTTATTCCGGGCACACCGGGCCTCGGAATCGCACACCTAGCTCTGGAATTATTCATAGAAACATTCCAAAGTCTGACAGGGCCAAAAACCTGAGTGGCTACAAGAGATGCGGAAAATGAGAGAAGACTTGATAAAAACATACTATTTTCTCAGCGTTGCTTCTCTTGTGGGGCACTAAACTCCCATGATTCTTGGACTTGGTTTTCTACAAAACATATGTAATGACCCAAAATTTCATTAATGAAAATTCATCTTGGTCTATTTAAATGTATTCTTATGGTTATATAAAATGTGAATTTTTGTGGTTTTATGTTTCTGGATTTTAAAATACCGTAATGAATTGTGACTGTTGCTAATATAGCCGTTGAATAGTGATCACATGATTAGTATAAATATAGAGCATTAACAAATCCAATTTACTCAGACAAAGGAAGCGATGGCCTCATCCAGTAGACTTTCCCCGTACGAAGTCCATTTATCGGGGCTCAGAAAGGAGGTGGTGTCATTGGGCATCGCTATTAACCAAGCCCAAGCCAAGCTTGAACACGTTAAGCTTGAGCGGAACCGACTACAGGAGAAGTGGAAGTTAATATAGATTACCACCCGAGCGATGTTATCCGAGCCACCCTAAGAGTTTGTCACCATCGCACACCTTATCATTCGGTCTTATGCGGGTTTTATAAGGGGTTATGTAACAAGACCCTATAACTATGATTGTATACATTATTATTTGTATAAAGAATGTGCATTCATTTTAGTATTGTTACTTTGTAAATTGTTTTTAAAGCACAAATAGTATTTTTAGTTAATATTCAACTAAGAAATATATTTTGATGAATTAATGGATTTTTTAATTAAATAATATTTTAATAAAATATTATTATTATTATTAAATTAATTTTTATTAAATATAAATTATCGTATAACTTTATGAATTCAATTGTAATTTTTATTAAGGTTTGAAAGTTGTTTTTTTTTCAAAACCTGTGAATTTTGGATAAATGTCAATTTTTATTTTAAAAGTAAAAATTCAAATATTTAGAAAATTATTTAGATAAAATGAATATTATTTTTGGAATCAGGATGTCGAAATTATCCAATAGTGATTTTTTCATAATTTTCTGAGACAATCGATTTTTTTGGGTAAAAATTAAATACCGTTTAAATATATAAAGTGTTTTATGACATCATGATGACCCAATTGTGATATTATAAAATAATATAAACATTATGTTCGGAAAATATATGTTTTAAGATTAAAATAATGTGATTTTGGGTTTGTTTTATTTATTTTACAAAGCTTTAGTAGACCCTTCAAGGCTTATAAAACATTTTGTATTTTTAAATTGTTTTCCTTGAGAGTGTGACTCACCTCCACACAAGCAACCCTATTATTTTAAGAATTTATGCTATTGTCCTTATAAAATATTGTTTTACACTCCCTTTTGGAAAAAATCATGGGAAAAAACCATGGGCTGGTTTGTGGTTTTGATTAGTTTAATGTGAGGTGTCTCAAACCTAAATAATAAAGAATTATCTCTCCTTTCCTATATTAACCCACCCAGGCTCCCACTTCATCTTCACTCAAAGCCTTTGGAGTTCGACCAAAAACTACCCTCCTCTTTCTAGAATCCTCCCAAGGTGCCCCAAGCTCCCAATAAGCCTTTCCCAAGCCTCTCCCAAGCCTTTGGGATCACACTTCAAGTAAGGGATTTCTTTCTTTCTCATTTTGACCAATTTTCTTTAAGTTGTTATGCCATTTTGTTTTCAATTAAAAATGTTGGGGTATGATTTCTCAACTCCCCCATAATGTCCTCTTTATGTTTGGATGATGGGAGACCCCTTTATCTCTCATTAATTCCTCCCATGTACACTCGTTACCATGCCGAAATTCCTTGAGGGTTTTCTCCCTCCTCTTTTACATCTAGGTAATTATGTTGTATTATGCATCTAAATTCCATTACTGTTGGTCAGAGTGGAATCTCAATAGGGGGGGGGGGAGGTGAATTGAGTTCTACATAAAATTTCTGTTAAAAAATTTATTATAAAGATCCCCCAAATTTTGAAAACGACCCAGTTAATTCAAGCAGTAGAGATATAGATGTCTAATTGGTCAACTGGTTTCTCAAAGGGTGATTAGTCCTCAGTTGAACTAGTGAGAAACATTTATTCAACTTTTGAAACAAGTTTACTCAATTAGAAAAACATACTCACTAACTAAAACTAACTATCAAAGTGAAAGCAAAACTGTTTTATGTTTTAGCTAAGGTAAGCAGTGGAACGTAGATAAAATAGAGTGTAACAAAATATAGTGCACAATGAAGTAAAACAAGACGTTTAGTCTCATGCTGAGACTTAATATTCTACAATTGGTGATCACCTACCACCAAGCAGTTTATATTAGCAATAAACTTGATATACATCCTGTATCAGGCTTTACAACAATTTTCACAAACTGTCCAGGGTTCACACCCTCTTCTATAGTTCTTTGCGAAAAAAAATAGTACAGACCACACATGGTCTCTTATATAGTTATACATGGGAAACAAATGTAGTTGAAGTTTTATGTGAGGATATTCAGTATCCTCTAGTTTAAGCACAGGAGATAATGTGTGAGATAAACACACACACACACACTTATCATAAATTTTAAAATGAAAGAAACACAATAGGGAAATTAGGATGAGATAGAGTTCAGCAGTATATATGTGTTTTCAGTTCAGATTTTGACTCCTTAATGTGAGTAATTTGATGTGTGAGTCTTTCTCTAGATTTTGCCTCCAAAACAGAGTGTCGAAACTCCAAGTACTAGCTTTTAGGAATTGAGTATTCTGCTTCTTGATTTGATTGAATGTTTATGAGACATAGAAGGTAGCCTCAAGTTGTTTTCCCGAAAATGATCTTCTTAAAGTTATTAGGGTACGCAGTGAAGGTGCTTGTATGGTTCTTCCTTGTTCTTCAGTAATTTCTTTCTCATGCATTAAACTCCTAGACATACTCTTTCTTTTATTTTTTGTACTTTTCTCTATAATTCTATATATATATATCTTTCCTCCTCTTTCATATTCTTTCACATTTGAGGTCCCACAATAGGAGTAAGTACATCACGTGCAATGTTTCTCGTACCACATACTATCAATATATGGTCTCTTGATATGTCTACAGTAAGAATTAATTAAGTTAGAAGCATTAAAGTTAGAAAAATAGGACAATTAAAATAACCATAAGAATTTGACAAAGTATGGAGTAGAAGAGTATGGTAGACTGGTAATAGTAGCCTTCACAATAGTACGCTTTAATCAGTAGGTACACATTGACAACCTCCAACTGTAACCTTTCATCGGTAACCTTCAGTGGTAACCTACAACAGTAGTCTGGTATCGGTGACCTTGTAACGGTGACCTTGTAATGGTGACCTTATAACAGTGACCTTGTAATGGTGACCTTGTATCGGTGACCTTGTAAGGGTGACCTTGTATCGGTGACCTTGTAACGGTGACCTTGTAACATTGACCTTGTAACGATGACCTTGTATTTAGATAAGTTCTGCACTGTAAGCTTAACCAATCAAGTAGTGATATTGAGAGTATATGAATATTACTCTTACAGAAACATGAAACATTAATGAAACATAATTAACATAGAATGAAAACATGATTCGGGGTTATTAAAACATGATTTGCGATTATCAAAACATGATTTGGGATTATCAAAACATTATTTGGGATTATCAATATATGATTTGGGATTATCAAAATAGGCAAGTCCAACAATCTCCCCCTTTTTGATAATCACAAATTATGTCATTGAATATTTAGGTTTAAGAGTTTTGAATCAAGGATAAACACATCTGCTAATTTCATCAGTGATGTGAGCATACAAAAATTTTATGGTGAACACTACATTTAGGCCAAAACATATATAATATATATAAACTCATATAAACACTTCTTCCCCTTGTAGTAATTGAGGGAGTTCAAGGTGAAATATTTTCTCCCCCTTTCTGATTAACAAAAATCGTATATAAAAAAAATAGAGAAAAAAGAGTGTTTGTATTAATAAAACAGTATTAAAATATACAAAAATAAATACACCAATCTCTATTAGCTAAGACAGTCTACACTCAATCCACATCAGATATGTCCATTGAAGCTTTGCCCTTGGAAGTTGAGGATGCAGGTTCTAAAGGTGGAGGGATAGGATGAGGGATGGTAGTTAGCTGTGTAGGAGGAGCAACAACAGAATCATCAGTAGACCTATAGTGAGTAGAACTCTGAGGAATGGTGGGGGTTAAGCTTCTGACGGCCTGGGCAGGAGTCATCATTTGTGAAAAACTGGTAGATCTAGAGTCACCTGAGGTAGAGGGTACGGTTGGAGGAACAATGATGGGAGTGTAGTCCACATGGAGAAAGGGTAACAAAATATTCCTGAAATCCGTAATTATATTGGCACCTTTTTCCATAGCTGAAATGAAATCATCCTTATTCTCTATGAATTTCTCCAAAGCAGGAGTCAGCTCTTGAAGCTTGCTCGTATGATCCTTAAATTCCTGAGTGATAGGTGGAATCCTCAAGTTCTCCAACAATAACTTGAAGTGTCCATCCATCTGATGCTTAGTGTATAACCTTTTCTAATAGATCTCAACTTGATCCTTGAAGTCCTTATGATCTTGAGCAGCTTCTCTTAAATAATATACCACAAGCTTAAGAATTTATCTGGTAATGAAAATGACCTGAGAGTCTCAGGTACTAGTACCAGATAGCTTTGTCACTTCTTCTCTAACAACTATCCTGAAAGCTTTAATATCAACTGGAGGAGAGGTGGAAGAAGATGCAGATGCACCCAGAGGTGCCAGAGTGAAAGCCACAGTCTCTTTAAATGATTTGGTTAGCCCACTGATTAGCCTTTTTACATCCTCATCTTGGACTTTCACATGTGTTTCCATTGATTCCTTAAAATAATTAAACACTGTGACCATTTTCTAGACCACAATTTTAACATATTCAAGGTCTCTGTCCACTTGAGCCCTTGAAACCATATACGCATCTAAGCTAGAAATAGACTGTTTCACTGATTCCATAGAAAATTCCAAAGTTCTTACATGATTCTGACATTACTTGAGATCATGTAACACAACTGAGTGAGAGGTAGAAACTATCCTTTCCACTAAAAATGTCATGAGTCCTTGATTGTGAGCTATTGTTCTTGTTATCTCAGTGGCTTTCTCATCAATATGCCTCTTTTGGTCGGATTTTAAAGAATCCGATTCATCTCTTTTTACATAGTCTCGAGGTAACAGAACCACTGGCTGAACAATGGTTGTTTCTAAGACAGTAGGAATTAGAGGACTTATGATAGGCTGGTCATCTTCATAATCTCCATAATCTAAGCCTAATACCACAAGTCCAGGAGCATCTTTCTAGTCCTCTATCTCATGAGCAACATGAACTGACCCTGTAGCAACAGGTTCCTCCCCCTCAATTTGAGAATTATTCTGAACAGTCAAATCCATCTCCACTATACCTCCTTGATCAACTTTATTAATAGGAGGGTACATTTCCACTTCCTCCAAATAATCTTCAACGACTACCAAAATAAGTCCAACTTCAACTGAATCAGCAACTTCTTCTTCTCCACTTTCTACCCTTTCTATATGTCCTATAAGAGGAATGAGACATAAAACATTCCTCTTCAATTTCACCAGCAGCTGTATCAAAGTCATCATGACTTGAATTAGTGTCTTCATCCTCATCCAAGGTATCTCTAATGTATCTTAAGACATTTTCATCCCCTTCTTCTTCACTGGTTTCCTCATTAATGTCCCTTAGGACAGTCTCCATTTTAGGAAATCTCTTTGATGGGATAGGCTCACCAAAGGATATAGCATTAGCATGAGAACTTGAGGGAAGTTCAGGATCACTCCTGTCATCTATAAGAGAATCCTCTCTTTCTTACACAACAACAACCTCTTATTCTTCATCTGAATAGGCAGGCTCAACTTCATCAGGCTTAAGACCTGGGTCTCTCTTATTATTAGGCCTAGTGGAATGAGTTACATGGTTAAACTCTTCATATACCTTATCCTCATCATTCGCCCATATCCTCAGCCATGGATTCCAATTTATCTTCATCAACTTGCAGACCACTTTTGTGATGAAATGGTTATCTGGCACAAAAATAGTTTCTTCTTTATCTCAAACAACTCCTTTCACTGTCAACATAAGGGATATCAACTTAGCATGAAATAGGTAATTGGATTTGGAACTGGGCATGGTTATATATTCAATTTGAATCATCAACAACCTACATAATTTGATCTTCTGTTCATGATTTAACATATACAAGAGAAAAACATCCTGATACTTTAAAGATGCAAAGTCCCCTCTCCCGGGACTTAACACATGCTGGATAAACTTGAAAAGTAGCTTATATTCTCCTACCATTTCAGCAGTTATGACTTTCTTAGGAATTCCATTTTTTGTCAATTCAGCTAATGCTTCTTCATAATAGAAGAAATAACTTGTGGGAGGCACCAATTTTGATTAATAATCATAAATTACTTCATGTGGAACCCTCAGATAGTCAGCCCACTTAGTAGAGGAGAAACTCACATTTACTCCATTCACTCTAGAAGTCATCCGGTGCTCATTCTCAGACTGCTCAAATTTGAGATACTCATAAAATTCATTCACTAAATTCATGTAATAAGGTCCATTATTGTTTGAAAAACACTCAAACCAACCCTAAGCTTCATGTGCCTTCAGTAATAAAGACCATCTCGATAACAACCATTCTGAACTTAACTCCTTCTCAACCACTATTACCCTCTTCAATAAATGCGGGTTAATCACCTTTGACACTGTCTGGCTTCCACTAATAAACTCGGATATAGGTATCTTAGGATTTGACACATCTCCTTCATCATCATCTGATGGCCTTTTGACTCTTTCCATCGATCTGGAGTGGTTCAAGGTTTTATTAGAGGTTTAGGTTCTGAGATTGGGGAGCCAAAGGTTCGGGAGAGGGTTTGATGTGGATCAAAATGTGATCTGTGTTTTATTTTTATCATTTAGGGATCGAAAAAGAAACAAATAAGATAAATAAGTAATATATAGAAAATGTTTCAGAATCCGGCCGAGAACAAATATGCAAAGTCCCAGACTCAATCCGTCTATCGGTAAGGAGGTATCAATAAGGTCTAATGGTGAGGTTTCTAACGGTAAGGTCTCTAACGGTAAGGTCTCTAATGGCGAGGTTCTATCGGTAAGGTCTAATGGTGAGGTCTCTAACAGTAAGGTCTCTAATGGTAAGGTCTCTAATGGTGAGGTCAAATGGTAAGGTTCTATCGGTCAGGTCGAATGGTAAGGTTCTATCGGTAAGGTCGAACAATAAGGTTTTATCAGTAAGGTAGAATGGAAAGGTTCTATAACTCAACAATTTATCATACCTAAATCATGTTTCATGTAATTTAACCCATAATAATTCAAAGGCTTTTTGAATATATCTACCAATTGGTGTTCGGTACTAATGAATTCAAGAGTGATATCACCTCTTTGATAATGATCTCTCAAGAAGTGATGTCTTTCATCGATATGCTTTGTCCTAGCATGAGATAATTGTTTTTTAGAGATGTTGATAGCACTTGTGTTGTCACAGTTTATAGATACATGTTTTAATTGATATACATAGTCTAGTAAAGTGTGTTTCATCCATAGAATTTGAGCACAATAACTACAAGCATCTATATATTCAGCTTCAATAGTAGATAATGCAACATAATTCTGTTTCATACTACACCATGATACTATTGACTTGCCTAACATGTGACATGTTCGAGAGGTGATTTTTCTATCTAACTTACAACCAGCAAAGTCATCATCTGAATAACTTATTAAATCAAATGGTTGTCCTCTTTGATAAAATAGACCTAGATTTATAATAAACTTGAGATATTTAAAAATCCTTTTAACAACATTTAAATGAGATTATTTGGGATTGGATTGAAAATGAGCACACATGCATACACTGAACATAATGTCAGGTCTGCTAGCAGTAAGGTATAATAGGCTCCCAATCATACCTCTGTAGTTGGTTTGATCCACTGGTTCTCCAACATCATCTACATCCAACATACAAGTGGTACTCATAGGTGTATCACTAGCTTTACTACAATCCAAACCAAAACGTTTCAAAATATCCTTAGTATATTTACATTGATTTACAATAATACCATTTTTATTTTGAAAAATTTGTAATCCAAGGAAAAATTTAAGTTCCCCCATTAAACTCATTTCAAATCCATCTTGCATTATTTTTGAAAAATTAGTACAAAGAGAGTTTTTAGAGGATCCAAAAATTACATCATATACATAAATTTGTACTATTAAAACATCTTTGGAAATAATTTTAATAAACAAATTAGGATCCTCTATTCCTTTAATAAAACTTTTAGAAATAAGGAAAGAACTAAGTTTGACATACCAAGCCCTTGGAGCTTGTTTCAGACCATATAAGGATTTTGATAGTTTAAAAACACGATTTGGAAAATGGGGATTTGTAAAACCAGGGGGTTGTTCAACAAATACATCTTCAACTATATACCCATTTAAAAATGCACTTTTGACATCCATTTAATAAAGTTTGAAATTCATATGAGATGCATAAGCAAGTAGTATCCTAATGGATTCTAGTCTAGCTACAAGAGAAAAGTTTTTCTCATAGTCTATCCATTCTTCTTGACTATATCTTTGTGAAACAAATCTAGACTTGTTTCTAACTATGTTTCCAGATTTATCAACTTTATTTCTAAACACCCATTTTGTGCCTATATTCAATGTGTATTTAGGTCTATCTACTAATTCCCAAACTTTTTTTCTTTCAAACTGATTCAATTTTTCTTGCATAGATATCACCCAAAATTCATCACAGATAGCATCATTGATATTTTTAGGTTCAAGCTGTGAAAGAAAAGCTTGATATCCAACCAGGTTTCTCAGAGAATATCTAGTTTTTGTCCCTCTATTTAAATCACATACTTCAACATCTAAAGGATTATTCTTGAGAGTTCTAACACCTTTAGAAAGAGTTGACCTAGACTCCTCAAGGTTGTCTATAGGTTTAGACTCAATAGGTGAAGATTATGGAAGATTCCCAGAACTGGTTACTTTTATAGGGGGTTCACTATAATTATAATTAAGGTCCAGAATTGACATATCTTCCTCAAGATGTTCAAGAGAGGTTTTGGGTTCATGTGGATCTATCTCATCGAATTTGACATGAACAGATTATTCCACAAATTTTGTTCTCTTATTAAATACTCTATAGGAATTACTGTAGATTGAGTAACCTAAGAAAATTCCTTCATCACTTTTGGAGTAAAACTTGTCAAGATTTTCCTTAGTGTTAAGAATAAAGACTTTGCAACCAAAAAATCTAATGTAATTAACCTTAGGCGTCCTATTATTCCAAATTTCATATGGGGTCTTCTTAAGAATTGGTCTAATCAATACTCTATTGATAATGTAACAAGCTGTATTAATAGCTTCAGCCCAAAAATTAATTAATAGATTATACTCATTGAGCATAGTTCGAGAAATCTCTTGAAGTGTCCTATTTCTTCTTTCTACATCTCTATTTTGTAGAGGTGTTCTAGGATCAGAGAAATTGTGAGTATAGCCATTTTGTGAGAAAAAATATTCAAAGTCCTAATTCTCAAACTCACAACCATGATCACTTCTCAAGGTCTTAATTCTACGTCCACTAATAGTTTCTACAAACTTAGAGTATTTGATAAAATAAGAACAAGCTTTACTTTTGTGAGCTATAAAGTATACCCTAGTGCACCTAGAAAAATGATCTACAAGAACATAAACATAGTGCTTCCCATTTAAACTTGAAACTAATGATGGTCCAAACAAATCCATGTGAAGAAACTCAAGCGGTTGAGAAGTAGAGACTTATTTCTTTGTTTTGAAGAAGACTTTTTTTTGTTTTCCCTTTTGATAGAGATTACGAACTTTGTTAAGTGGGAATTCTAGTTTAGGTAAGTCTCTAACTAAACCTTTCATAGTCAGTTTCCTAAGTAAGTGTACATTTCAGTGTCCTAATCTTCTGTGCCACAACCAGGATTACTTATGAAATGCATTTAAAAAAGAAATATTTTTCTTATCCAACGAATCTAAATTAACAACATATACATTCTCATTTCTAAAAGTAGTAAATATTAACTCATTTTTAGCATTAAAAGCATTGCATGCATCATTTTCAAATTTAACATTGAATCCATCATCAAACAACTGAGAAATACTTAGTAGATTGTATTTTATCCCATAAAAAAAGTACTTTTGAAATTAATACAGTATTATGGTTACCAATTTGGCCCAATCTGACTATCATCCCTTTAGCATTATCAAATAATGTGACATATCCTCCATTAACATTAATTAGGATTTTGAAGCATGAGTAGTCTTATGTCATGTGTCTTGAACATCCATTTTCCAAGTACTATAGAGTTTTATAGGAACACTTTAGACAATTTTCTTGGAAAATAGATTAAGTACAGTGTAACTTTGGTACCCAAATTTTATTGGGTCCAAAGAAGTTAACAAATAAAACCTTGGGAACCCATACTTTTCTAATAGATTTCCTATAATCAACAGATATATTTTCAGACATAAACACTTTGTTTGGTCCTTTTGAGATTTTTTTTCAAGAAATGGTCCAGAACATGAACTTGCTGTGAATAGTCCTGATTTTGAAACAAATTTAGTTTTAATGATCCTTCTCTGTCCTGGTTGATACCCTAAACTAGTTGTATATTTTGGAGGAATATATTTTCTTAGTAACTGAGTCAAGGTATCTCTACCTGCAGTAAACTTCTCAAGATCTATCTTTAATTACTAATTGGATAAATTGAGTTCAGTGTTTTCTTTTAACAGATGAGCACATTTTTATTTCTCAATATCCAGATCAAACTTATAATTGGCATTTAGAGCATGTTTTATTTTCAATAATTTATATTTATCTTTGAGTTCATTAAAGGTATCCTCAAGAATTCCACAGTAATAAAATAATTCATCCTTAGTCATATCTTCATCATTATGTGACTCACACTTATTCTCAAAATAATAGGCATTATTTATAGGCGAATTAAGTGTTACCTCAAATGTTTCTGTCATGAAACATAATTTGGCATGATTGTTCTGCTCACTATTAGAATCATCAGATCCACTGGAGATGTCTTTTGAAGCACTCTAAGTAGCTTTTATATACTTATTTGTAACCCTTTCCCTTATCTTCACATTTCTTCTTAAATTTTAGCTTCATCCAGTCTGCCTTCACATGAAATTTTTGTTTGCACTCATAGAAGATTATTTCATTTGAGTTGTCATTCCATTTTCTGTCTTTCTTTAAATGTACTTTACTATCATAATTTCCCTTGTAGTTTTTCTAACTAAAGAATTTATTCTTTTGGTATTAATTTTTGAACCTTCTAGAAAGATGAGCCATCTCCTCATCACTATCTGAATCTGAATCTTTACTAGTAAAACTATCTACAAGAACTTGATCCTTTCCTTTGTCATTGCTTTTTGAGGTAGCAGTCTTGAATGCTAAAGATTTCTTCCTTGGTACTTCATCTACTTCTTGATTCACTTTAAGTTCTTCTTCATACATCATAAGCTTTCCAATTAGTTCCTTCACTGTTAGTCTACTTATGTCACAAAATTCTTGGATAGAAACAGAAGTTCCTCTCCATATGTTAGGTAGGCATTGAAGCAATCTCATAATCTGGACCTTGTTGTCCACTGGTTTTCCAAGTAGACTCATAGTATTCACTATTTCATTTAACCTGATATACATTTCATAAATAATTTCACCATGCTTCATTTTAAAATTATAATATTTAATAGTGTATGTATTTAATCTCATTTCTTTAACATTGGTTGTTCCCTCATGAGAAATAGCTAAAATATCCCAAATTTCATATACAGTTTTTCAAGCAGATATTCTATTGAATTCTTCATCACCTAGAGAATAGTACAAAGCATTCATTGCTTTACAGTTATTATTATATGTAGCTTTAGTCAACTGAGACCATGTGTCCTTAGCAGTAGTAGGCAATACATGTTGTTCTTCAATTATGTCCTAGATTTCATGTCCCATGCTCTCTAGATACATTTTCATTTTTAATTTCCACAGATCATAGTTATTGTTATTAAAGAAATGTGGCTTGTTAGTAGCATCACCCTCAACTCTTTTTTCCATTGTTACTTAGAATTTAAAGAACTGAAAATTTAGATATGATAGAAATTTTAAGATCTTTAATATATAACTAAAATCACAGTTGAAAAGAATTTGAACGCTGGATAAAAAGTCCTCTGATACCAAATGTTGGAGTGGAATCTCAAGAGGGGGGAGGGGTGCATTGAGTCACTACTTAAAATTTCTATTAAAAAATTATTATAAAGATCCCCCAAATTTTAAAAATGGCCCAATTAATTCAAGAAGTAGAGATATAGATGTCTAATTGGTCAACAGGTTTCTCAAAGGGTGATTAGTCCTCAGTTGAATTAGAGAGAAACACTTATTCAACTTTTGAAACAAGTTTACTTAATTAAACAAATATACACACTAACCAAAAATAACAATAAAAGTGAAAGCAAAACAGTTTTATGTTTTAGCTAATGTAAGCAACGAAAAGTAGATGAAACATAGTATAACAAAATATAGTGCACAATGAAGTAAAATAAGAGGTTTGGTCTCAAGATGAGACTTAATCCTCTCCACTTGGTGATCACCTGCCACCATGCAGTTTATATTAGCAATAAACTTGATACACAACTTGTATCGGGATATACAACAGTTTTCAAAAACTTTCCAGGGTTCACACCCTCTTCCATAGTTCTTCATGGAAAAAAATAGTACAGACCACACACGGTCTCATCCACAGTTATACGTGGGAAACAAATATAGATGAAGTTTGATGTGAGGATATTCACTATCCTCCAGTTTAGGCATAGGAGACAATGTGTGAGACAGATAGACACACACAATTCTCAAAAATGTTAAAATGAAAGAAACACAATAGAGAAATTAGGATGAGATAGAGTTTAGAAGTATCTATGTGTTTGTAGTTTAGCATTTGGCTCGAAGTGAGGAATTTGATGTTTGAGTCTTTCTCTGGAAGTTGCCTCCAAAACAGAGTGTCAAAACACCAAGTACTAGCTTTCATGAATTTAGTATTCTTCTTCTTGAGTTTATTGAATGTTTATGAGACACAGAAGGTAGCCTCAAGTTGTCTTCCCAAAAATTATCTTCTTGAAGTTCTTGGGGTATGCAGTGAAGGTGCTCGAATGGTTCTTCCTTGTTTTTCAGTAATTTCTTTCTCATGCATTAAACTTCTGGACATACTCCTTTTTCTTTTTTTTGGTGTTTTTCTTGATGCTTATATATATATATAAATATAAATATATATATATATATTCCTCAGTATTCTTCTTTCATATTTTAGGTTCGACAATAGGAGTAATTACGTCACATTAAATCTTTCTCGTACCTCATACTATCAATATATGGTCTCCTGATATGTCTACAATAAGAATAAATTAAGTCAGAAGCATTAAAGTTTACAAAATATGACCGTTAAAATAATCATAAGAATTTGACAATGTATGGAGTAGAAGAGTATTGTAGAAAGGTAATGGTAGCCTTCACATTAGTAGTATTTAATCACTAGGTGCACATCAGCAACCTCCAACTGCAACTTTTCATCGGTAACCATCAGCGGTAACCTACAATAGTAGGCTTGTATCAGTGACCTTGTAACGATGAACTTGTAATGGTGACCTTGTAATGGTGACATTGTATCATTGAAATTGTAACGATGACCTTGTATCGGTGAACTTGTAATGGTGACCTTATAACGGTGACCTTGTAAGGGTGACCTTGTAGCAGTGACCTTGTAACGGTGACCATGTATTTATCTAAGTTTTTCACTATAAGCTTAACCAATCAATAAGTGATATTATAGCATCCCGCCTTTTTATCACATAAATTTCATTCCATTACACGGAACTGAGGATCTTTAAGGTTTAGTGCCTTGGAAACAAGGAACATAATACATCAAGAGAACAAAAAACGCTCTTCTTAAACACTTGAAAGGATTCTCCTTAAGTTCATCCTAGGTTCATTACTGCATCTCATAACCTGGGGACATACATCAAAAGAAAGGGTGAGCAGAAAGACCAGTAAGGGAATCAAGAGAAACATTTTACATGTGAACTTGAGATACAACAATAAAGTCATGAAAAGAACTTTAAGGCATGAAAATGAAATCATGAGGCATATCATAATAAAAATAAAACTTTTTCATAACTTGAAGATGTGGCTGCAACATTTAATATTGAAAATCGTTTTGTTTCACCAAGGTCCATCCCCAAGGTGTCGTTAAAAATTACCAAGGTTATTCAACAAGGCGTCGTTAAAAATGGTCATCTCTAGAGATTAAGTCTTTATCCAATGCATTGGAGCGCTATTAGGGCGCACCCTTAAATTTGCCTTTATTATCATGTGATCCACATATATCATCATCAAACATTTCATAAATAACCCATATAGCATAAAATAAATGGGTTTCATTTCATAATCATAACGTTTTAAAAACTTCTTTAAAGACATGATCTTTACATCACTTTAAAACCCACAGAAAAGGAAGGTGGGTCTCATGTATGTAAATCCCAGAATTTAAAATAGAACATTTTGGTATATATGTGAATACCCCTTTAGAAGAAAGAGCTTTGAGTATTCACTTTATAACATAAAATAATTTTTAGAAAAGAGAGAGAGGCATTTTGAGACGAAAATTCTGCAGCATAACGGCTATGTTACAAGGTTTTAGAAAACATTGAGAAGAGAGGGGACATGGGTAAAACATTCATAAATGACCCATCAAATAGTAGAGGGACAAAATATAAGGGATTTAAGAACATGGTAATGAAATTTGAAAATATACCATATGAAATGAAGAACATGAAAGGAAGAAAAAAAAGATTTCTCTTGTGAGAATTTGGAAGCCTAAGGGCGTCACTTAAACTTCAACAAAATTGAATTGACAAGGTCAAATAGGGTCTCTCATCATATGAACATAAGAGTCCAGTATGATAGATATAGAGGTCATACCCCAACATAATAGAAAGGAACTTGAAAGAATTGACATGAGAGTAGAACTTCAAAACGAGAATGGTGAAGAACCACTTAAAAATTCGGCAGCCTAACGACGCCACTTAAACTTCAACAAAATACTGAATTGAAGAGATCAAATGGGGTCTCTCATAATATGAACATAAGAGTCCAGTATGATAGATATAGAGATCATACCCCAAAATAACAAAAAGGAACTTGAAAGAATTGACATGAAAGTAGAACTTCAAAACGAGAAGGGTGAAGAACCACTTAAAATTTCGGCAGCCTAACGGCGCCACTTAAAACTTCAAAATACTGAATTGAAGCGATCAAATGGGGTCTCTCATCATATGATCATAAAATATCAGTATGATAAATTTAGAGATCATACCCCAACATAATAAAAAAAGGAACATGAAATACTTTACATGAAAATAGATCTTGAAAAATGAGAAGGGATAAAGAATCCGTTCCAAAAATTTCGGCAGCCTAACGGCGCCACTTAAAACTTCATAAAACGAAATAATGAGAGTAAGAGGGGATCTCTCATTATATTAACATGAAAAGGGAAGTAAGAGGAATATAAAAGAACATCCTCCAACAATTGAACATGGAGCATAAAAGGAATGACATAAAAGTGATTACTTGAAATGAAAGAGAGAGGTCAGATCCCTTACCTTAAAATGTAACTCTTAAACCTCAATGGTTGGGACCTTGAGGGCTTGGGGCACCTTGGGAGGACTCCTTGGGAGATTATGAGACTAGAACTTCGTTGGGGAAGAGTGGGGAGTCGAATTGATGAGAGGAGGGCTTGGTATTTATAGGGAAAGTGAGGGGACAAGGCATTAATGGCCAAGGGACACCTCACATGTGCTTTTCTCAAACCCATGTGCTCTACCTTGGCATTTACCATGGAGTTAGGCCACATGGGGCCCCCACAACAATAATTCATCACCCTTGGCCGGCCAACCCTTAAAATATCTCATGACATCATCATGAAACAGCTATGATGTCATTAAACATACCGAAACCCTAAAACTGCATTTTTACTATTCACTAAAAAAAATTCATCTTTCTCAGAAAAATCCCAAAATTTCACCTTAACTAGTATCAATGCTCTGATTTCAAAAATGAACTCCATTTTATAAAAATAATTTTCTAAGTATTTTTAAATTTATTTTTAAATAAAAACACTATTCACCGAAAATTCATTTTTTTAGAAAAAACCCCAAAAATTACCATAACATAATATCGATGCTCTGAGTTCAAAAATAAAGTCCTTTTTATAAAAATAATTTTCTAATAATTTTTAATTAAATTTTTAATGAAAAAAAACACTATTCACTCGAAAAAACTAATACTTGAATAATAATTTATGAAACCGTTATTTAACCATTTTATTGAATCACATTACTTAATCAAGGTGCCTAGATTATTTTAAAACTTTGTTTAAGTGAGATTACTAATCCATTTGGTCATATTACTAATCCTAATCATAAAATCACTATTCATAATTTACTATTCATCAAAAATCAAGTTGATCTTATTAGGCTCTAAATTTCGTACTGGACATAATTGAAGAAGACCATTTTTTGAGAATCATTACACATTTTAAATTATTTAATGTTTACACAAACATTATTTTTTAAAATATCCTTTTGAAAATTCATCAAAAATATGCATACTATTTTTATCCAGTCATTTGAAAATTCATAAACTTCATCATAAGAAGAAATCCCAATTTTTATTTAAAACAAAGATTACACAAGGCAATTACGGTCTCGTTACATAGCCCCTTATAATACCAGTATAGGACCTAAGAGTAAGGTGTGCTAGGGTGATAGAATTTTGGGGCGGCTCAGTCAACATTGCCCGAGTAGTAATTTCTATCAGTTTGAACTTCTCGCGAAGGCGATTTCATTCTAGCTTCACATGATGAAGTTCGGCTTGGATTTGGTCCAGAGCAAAGCCCAATGGTGTTACCTCCTTCCCAAGCTCTGTTATATGGGCTTCGATCGGTCCAAGACTACTAGGTGAGGCCATCAAATCTTCTTTCTATAATAATTAACCAAGATTACTTAAATTTAGAGACAATAATCAAAACATTTTGTTCACGGCGGTCATATTGACCGATGGTCATATAACACTCAAAAACCAATGGTCTCATTTTAATTATAATCATGTTTATCAAATAAAACATTTTTGTTGAGTATAAAAATAAAATAAAATAACACATGAAATTAGGAAACAAGATTTATTCAAAATTTCGGGCCGTTACAATCTTCCCCCCTTAAGAAATTGCACCCTCGCAATTTTTAAAATTGGGTTTTGAAATTTCGTTGAAAGTCCCACATCGGAAAAAGAGTCAGTAACACCATTACTTTAAAAGAAAGAAGAGGAAGTAAAAAGGCCACCCGAGTTTACTCATACTATGATTCCATGTAGGAAACATGGACATGGAGGAGAAAACAAAGGGTCACGTTCTAAATGAGAGTGATAGAAAACATGATTAGGAGGAAGTTATCCACCAGAAAATCCCAAACTTATGATGTGCGCAAGCGGTCTTTGATTACCTAGTAGGAAACGTAAACCAACAAAGTTTTTGTTTTACGTTCCTTTTCATAACTTTGAGGAATTCATTTACAACCTAGAACAAAAACATAAGGAAATATATCTACCTTCATGTAGAGTTTCATCCTTTAATAAGTTTCTACCCAAAACTAATCTTTTCTCTAAACTATGAGCATTCAAAACTACTTGGTCTCATCACAACACAAGAATCATCATCTAGAGAATCACATGATCCACAAAAGATCAACTATCTATTTCTTCTATCTTTAAACATTATCCCAAAAATAGAATGGGTAAGGTAAAACAAATCTTCAAAAAGAATCCCATAGAAATTGAAACTACTTTTAAATCTTAAAAGTTCCATGGTACTACCCAATGTTCATCATAGACCATTCCGTAAATAATGGTCCTTAAGATTCCTGAAAATAAACCAAACTAAGATTGAAACCCAAATACAAGAAGGACTTGATAACATAGTCTTCCAAAATAAACTTCATTGTTTATCTCCAAACAACATCAACCACTCCTAAAATCTTATAACAAAAGTAGCTAACCTAAACATATTCTACCCAAGATAGGTTAATCATTCCCGTAAGTAACCTAAATTACTATAAGGCCACCTTAAATTCATTGATTCTTCAAAATATAAGTCAACCTTACTCCTCAATGAAGACACCGTAGTAATCTATTTACCTTGATCATATATGGTCCTCAAAATAGTGAACGTATTCCAAAATAATAATCATCTTTTGATCCCCTAATCATCTCTGTCGTATTAATACGGCAATCATAGCATTTCCTATCACATTGTTTGTTGGGACATGTTCTTCCATTTCCCGCCATTAACTAAGAAAAGAAGCTATAGTTAGGGGCTTAAATACTTAGCCAATAATCATGAAAAGAAACTTAAAGCATCTAAGGATAACATGTAGAAGTAAAGTATACCCTAACTTGTGATCCCCTAGGTTCCCTTCTAGGTTATCCATGATCATATATTCTTATGTGAATCTTTATTTTATTTTATCTTTGTTCCTTTAACAATGGTTCATACTAAGCTTATGAATTTACCAAAGCATATCCCCCAGGAGTGTCGTAACCAAGAGTGCAGCAAGGCCCGTTGTCATGTACCAGTCCCCATTCGAGTCTAGCTCAAAGCGGTGTTTTCGGGTTTTACCCCTATGTACATCTGTGTCAGATCCACCTCTACCTGCTCGTATCCAGACAGGGATGTATTTGCTTGGAAACCCCTTACTCAATACTCACCAAAATACCAGGAAAATTTCCTATATTTAAACTCTTCTATAGGGTTTTTCCTAAAGTTTTTATATCATAATTTCCACAAATAGCTAAACCATCCTTTGATACTAACTATAGCATCCTGCCTTTTTATCACATAACTTTCATTCCATTACACAGAACTGAGGATCTTTAAGGTTTAGTGTCTTGGAAACAAGGAACATAATACATCAAGAGAACAAAAAACACACTTCTTAAACACTTGAAAGGATTCTCCTTAAGTTCATCATAGGTTCATTACTGCATCTCATAACCTGGGGACATACATCAAAAGAAAAGGGTGAGCAGAAAGCCCAGTAAGGGAATCAAGAGAAACATTTTACATGTGAACTTGAGATACATCAATAAAGTCATGAAAAGAACTTTAAGGCATGAAAATGAAATCATGAGGCATATCATAATAAAAATAAAACATTTTCATAACTTGAAGATGTGGCTGCAACATTTAATATTGACAATCGTTTCGTTTCACCAAGGTCCATCCCCAAGGTGTCGTTAAAAATTACCAAGGTTATTCACCAAGGCGTCGTTAAAAATGGTCATCTCTAGAGATTAAGTCTTTACCCAATGCATTGGAGCGCTATCAGGGCGCACCCTTAAATTTTACTTTATTATCATGTGAGCCACATATATCATCATCAAACATTTCATAAATAACCCATACAGCATAAAATAAATGGGTTTCATTTAATAATCATAACGTTTTAAAAACTGCTTTAAAGACATGATCTTTACATCACTTTAAAACCCACAGAAAAGGAAGGTGGGTCTCATGTATGTAAATCCCAGAATTTAAAATAGAACATTTTGGTATATATGTGAATACCCCTTTAGAAGAAAGAGCTTTGAGTATTCACTTTATAACATAAAATAATTTTTAGAAAAGAGAGAGAGGCATTTTGAGACGAAAATTCTGCAGCATAACGGTTATGTTACAAGGTTTTAGAAAACATTGAGAAGAGAGGGGACATGGGTCAAACATTCATAAATGACCCATCAAACAGTATAGGGACAAAATATAAGGGATTTAAGAACATGGTAATGAAATTTGAAAATATACCATATGAAATGAAGAACATGAAAGGAAGAAAAAAAAGATTTCTCTTGTGAGAATTTGGCAGCCTAACGGCGTCACTTAAACTTAAACAAAATTGAATTGACAAGGTCAAATAGGGTCTCTCATCATATGAACATAAGAGTCCAGTATGATATATATAGAGGTAATACCCCAACATAATAGAAAGGAACTTGAAAGAATTGACATGAGAGTAGAACTTCAAAACGAGAATGGTGAAGAACCACTTAAAAATTCGGCAGCCTAACAGCGCCACTTAAACTTCAACAAAATACCGAATTGAAGAGATCAAATGGGGTCTCTCATCATATGAACATAAGAGTCCAGTATGATAGATATATAGATCATACCCCAACATAACAAAAAGGAACTTGAAAGAATTGACATGAAAGTAGAACTTCAAAACGAGAAGGGTGAAGAACCACTTAAAATTTCGGCAGCCTAACGACGCAACTTAAAACTTCAAAATACTGAATTGAAGCGATCAAATGGGGTCTCTCATCATATGATCATAAAAGATCAGTATGATAAATTTAGAGATCATACCCCACCATAATAAAAAAAGGAACATGAAATACTTTACATGAAAATAGATCTTGAAAAATGAGAAGGGAGAAAGAATCCGTTACAAATATTTCGGCAGCCTAACGGCGCCATTTAAAACTTCATAAAACGAAATAATGAGAGTAAGAGGGGATATCTAATTATATTAACATGAAAAGGGCAGTAAGAGGAATATAAAAGAACATACTCCAACATAAGAACATGGAGCATAAAAGGAATGACATAAAAGAGATTACTTGAAATGGAAGAGAGAGGTCGGATCCCTTACCTTAAAATGTAACTCTTAAACCTCAATGGTTGGGACCTTGAGGGCTTGGGGGCACCTTGGGAGGACTCCTTGGGAGGTAATGAGACCCGAACTTCGTTGGGGAAGAGTGGGGAGTCGAATTGATGAGAGGAGGGCTTGGTATTTATAGGGAAAGTGAGGGGACAAGGCATTAATGGCCAAGGGACACCTCACATGTGCTTTTCTCAAACCCATGTTCTCTCCCTTGGCATTTACCATGGAGTTAGGCCACATGGGGACCCCACAACAATAATTCATCACCCTTGGCCGGAAAACCCTTAAAATATCTCATGACATCATCATGACATAGCTATGATGTCATTAAACATACCGAAACTCTAAAACTGCATTTTTACTATTCACTAAAAAAAAATCATCTTTCTCAGAAAAATCCCAAAATTTCACCTTAACTAAATATCAATGCTCTGATTTCAAAAATGAACTCCATTTTATAAAAATAATTTTCTAAGTATTTTTAAATTTATTTTTAAATAAAAACACTATTCACCGAAAATTCATTTTTTCAGAAAAAACCCCAAAAATTACTATAATATAATATCGATGCTCTGAGTTCAAAAATAAAGTCCTTTTTATAAAAATAATTTTCTAATTATTTTTAATTAAATTTTTAATTAAAAAAAACACTATTCACCCGAAAAAACTAATACTTGAATAATAATTTATGAAACCGTTATTTAACCATTTTATTGAATCACATTAATTAATCAAGGTGCCTAGATTATTTTAAAACTTTCTTTAAGTGAGATTACTAATCCATTTGGTCATATTACTAATCCTAATCATAAAATCACTATTCATAATTTACTATTCATCAAAAATCAAGTTGATCTTATTAGACTCTAAATTTCGTACTGGACATAATTGTAGAAGACCATTTTTTGAGAATCATTACACATTTTAAATTATTTAAGGTTTACACAAACATTTTTTTTTAAAATATCCTTTTGAAAATTCATCAAAAATATGCATACTATTTTTATCCATTCATTTGAAAATTCATAAACTTCAACATAAGAAGAAATCCCAATTTTTATTTAAAACAAGGATTACACAAGGCAATTACAGTCTCGTTACATAGCCCCTTATAATACCAGCATAGGACCTAAGAGTAAGGTGTGCTAGGGTGATAGAATTTTGGGGCGGCTCAGTCAACATTGCCTGAGTAGTAATTTCTATCAGTTTGAACTTCTCGCGAAGGCGATTCCGTTCTAGCTTCACATGATGAAGTTCGACTTGGATTTGGTCCAGAGCAAAGCCCAATGGTGCTACCTCCTTCCCAAGCTCTGTTAGATGGGCTTCGATCGGTCCAAGACTACTAGGTGAGGCCATCAAATCTTCTTTCTATAATAATTAACCAAGATTACTTAAATTTAGAGACAATAATCAAAACATTTTGTTCACGGCGGTCATATTGACCGATGGTCATATAACACTCAAAAACCAATGGTCTCATTTTAATTATAATCATGTTTATCAAATAAAACATTTTTGTTGAGTATAAAAATAAAATAAAATAACACATGAAATTAGGAAACAAGATTTATTCAAAATTTCGGGCCGTTACAGATATTGAGAGTATATGAATACTAGTCTTATAGAAACAAGAAACATTAATGAAAAATAATTAACATAGAATGAAAACATGATTAAAACATGATTTGGGATTATCAAAACATGATTTGGGATTATCAAAACATGATTTGGGATTATAAAAACATGATTTGGGATTATCAAAAAAATGATTTGGGATTATCAAAATAGGTGAGTACAACAATTACGTTTGTTGGGACATGTATCTATATGAACCCCTTACATTCCATTTCTTGTATATATAATGAGACACCCTTTTCTCTCTCATCAACTATTTTCATGAATCCTTATGTCATGTCGTTATGCTGCAGAAATTGCAACGCATTTTTCCAAGCCAAGATTATTATGTAGTGAATACCATACCCATGTATCTATCAAGGGTATTCACCTTTATACACATATACATATTGAATGGTACTTTCATTAATTTATTCCACATTTATTAATCGTGGAATAACTTATGATGTTTATTGATTCCATGATCCATGTTGCACACTTATGCATGAAATGAATTGTTTAAGAAGGGTGTGCCCTGATAGCACTCCAATGCATTGGGTAACGTATAGTATCATGATATGTCATGTGTAATGGGTGTTGACTAATTCTAATTCAAGTTCATCGAGGTTTTACTCATGCTTCATGTGAAATGAGGGTTTACTCATGCTCCATGTGCAATGAGCCTTGGCTCATGAAAATTCCATGTTAAGTGTTGTTGCCACATTTCCATGTTATGATTATCATGCTTTATCATGAATTTATGTTCATGTTTCTCTTGTGCTCCATTGATATGCCTGTTGTGTAACATGTATTTTATTCCTCATTTTATTCCTTGTTTATTCCCTTACTAGGCTTTATAGATCACCTTTTTATTATGCATGTCCTCAAGTTATCCCATGTAATGATAAGTATGAGGGAATGTAGTGGTCATGCAAAGGAATTTTTCAATAAATATGTTGTATGTTTTTTGTTCTCAGTAGTTATGTAATGTTCCTAATACCCAAAGACACTATAACTATTGGTATTTTATGTTGTATCAAGTGAATATTTTATTTAATAAATCAGGTTTAAGTGTATAACAAAAATCATGGTTGTTATAGTTGTTATTAGAGGATAGGTTTAGTTATTTTTTGGATTTGGATTAGAAAACCCTAGTAAAGACTTAGATTCAAGAATAAGTATAACAAAAACATCCCTAAGTATCGGTGATTATTGATTAAGTGGTTTATAAAGTAAATACATCCCTTTCTGGATACGAGTAGGTAGAGGTGGCTCTAACACAGATGTATCCTAGGGGTAAAACCCAAAAACAACACTTTGAGATAGACTCAAATGAGAACTAGTGCATGAGAATGGGCCTTTCTGCAATCTTGGTTACGAAACTCCTGGTTTATATGATTTGGTAAATTCACAAGCTTAGTATGAACCCTTATTAAAGGAATTAAAAAATCCCCTAAGAATATATGTCCGAAAGTAGATCATGAATAATATAGATTGAAGCCTATGGATTCATAAGTTATGGAAATAAAATTTATTTATAAGTCATCAGTTTTTTCCTTAGATTACCCTTTATGTGTTACCCCTAACTTTCCTTTTATTCCGGCCAATGACTGGTAATAGGAGGACTCGGGCTAACAACCGATGTGAAGATCAATGTGATGACTGTGCTAATGAGATGCCCAATCCGATGGGGGTGGGAATCGTGAACTTTGTCATGATTCTCTCTCAGTTAAATCAAGATTTGAATATAAAAATGGGTCAAGAGGAATGTTCAACCCCCCTAAGAAAGAACAAGTCGCTATTGGGAGCTTCATGAGACAAAGGCCTCATATGTTTAATGGATCATCTGATCCCTCAATCACCGAACAATTGATCAACTCCATTGAGAATATATTCTCCATCCATAAATGTTCTGAACAAGAGAAGGTAGTCCTGGCTGCTTATCGTATAGAGGGTGTAGCTGATCAATGGTGGACGTTGATCAAAAATATAAATCCTTAAGAGGATATCGAGGTGTTGGAATGAAAGGATTTCTTGAAGATGATTTTCGATAAATATTTTCCATGCACCCTTCGACTTAAGATGGAAAGGGACTTCCTTTCCCTCAAGAAAAAAGGCGAGGAATCTATTGGAGTGTATGAGGAAAACATCACAAGGCTTGCATGATACATCTACAGATTTGTAGTTACCCCCGAATGAAAGGTTGACCGCTTCTTTGGTGGGATGAAACCTAGCCTACAGAAAGTACTGACGATCTGTGACTTCGACAACTATGAGGAAATTGTTTTATGTTCCCTCAAGGTTGAAATGGAGATCAAAGAATCTTAGGGGTGTCATGGGGATAATAAGCATAAGGTGGAATTTAATGTTGGTGGTCTGATGGATAAATCCAATGGTGTTAAGAAGATCCAGCACCCCACTTGCCAAAGGTGTGGAATGAAGCACCCCAGAAATTGCCTGAAGGGGATGAGGAAATGCTTTAGGTGTGGAAGAGAAGGGCACTTAGCTGCTAACTACCGTCAAGAAAAACCTGAAGCTGTAACAAAGGAGAGGAACACTTTGTTCAAACCTCAATGCATTGTTCATTGCTACAACTACAAAGAACTAGGTCATCTTGAAAATCAGTGCCCTAAGACAAGGGTTTTCAGAGGCAACCAACAACCTCCAAGGAAGCAAGGGAGAGCTTTTTCCATCACTTCTGCAGAAGTGAACCCCAATAATAGAGTGGTGATAGGTACTATAGTTATTCATTCAAGAATAGAAAACTTACTTTTTAATTCAGGTTCTACGTATTCTTTTATATCTCAAAATTTTAGTATAACAATCCCCGCACCACCACAAATCATGGAAGTAAAGATGTCAGTGAGTACGACAAATGGGGAAATTGTTGCATCACATGAATATAACTCCTCCCCTATCATAATCTGTGGATTGAATTTCCTAGAGAACCTCATCATACTACCTCTGTTAAAATTTTATGAAATTCTTGGCATGGATTGGCTTTCCTTATATAGAGCCAACATAAATTTCCATGAGAGGGAAATCACTCTCCATGTGGAGAATCGACCCCCAATTATATACAAGTTCAAGGAGGAAGATGAATCTTCTTTAGATACATAATATAAAGTGTGGATATTACTGCCCTATGAGCATGGGTATCTGGATCAGATGATTGAGTCTAAGGAGGTAACCATCCTTAGAGACATGCCTATTGTGAGAGAATTCCCTGAAGTGTTTCCCAAGGAATTGCCTGGTCTTCCTCCTAGAAGAGATGATGAATTCTCAATTGATATTATACATGGGGCATTTCCGATATCCAAGACTCTATATAGAATGGATGTTGTGGAGCTTTAGGATCTAAATAAACAACTACATGAGAATCTAGATAAAGGGTTTATATGCCCAAGTGCTTCACCATGGGGTGCACTGGTCCTCTTCATCAAGAAGAAATATGGGCCAATGTGCCTTTGCATCGATTATCGCGAGCTTAACAAAACCAAGATAAAGAACAAGTATACTCTCCCATGAATCGATGACTTGTTTGATCAGCTGTGTGGAGCACAATACTTCTCCAATGTGGATTTGCGGTCGGGCTATTTTCAAGTATGGGTGAAGAAGGAAGATATCCCCAAGACTGCTTTTTGTACAAGATACAGGCACTATGAATTCATATTAATGCCTTTTAGACTCACTAATACTCTAGAAATATTGAAGGACTTGATGAAGAGAGTCTTTAGGGATTAACTTGACAAATTTGTGGTAGTATTTATAGATGATATTATGATATACTTCAAACCCAAGGAGGATCATGAGGATCATCTAAGAAATGTACTAGATACTTTGTAGAAGGATAAGCTCTATAAAAAGTACATCAAGTGTGAGTTATAGTAGAATGAGTTCTCATTCTTGTGTCATATCATCACAAAAAATGGGATATCTATGGATCCCTCCAAAAAAATATGCAATTGAGTGATGATCGAGGCCAAAATCAGTAACAGATATCCGTAGCTTCTAGGGGTTAGCTGGATATTATCGATGATTTGTGAGAAATTTCTCACGATTGTCCAACCCTCTTACCAAGCTAACTCTGAAGGGAGTAATGTTTTCTTAGAGTTATGAATGTGAAGAAAGCTTCAAGGAGTTGAAAAGGAGGCTTATCACTGCACCCGTGCTCACATTACCCACAAGTGGATAACTTTTTTTTGGTATTATGTGATGCTTCAAAGAAGGGCCTAGGATGTGTGTTGATGAAAAATGACAAAGTCATTGCCTATGATTCAAGGCAATTGAAATTTCATGAGCAGAATTATCCAACACATGATTTGGAGTTGGTTGTGGTGATATTTGCTTTAAAAATTTGGTGGCATTATCTCTTTGGGGAGAAGTGTGAAATATATATAGACCACAAAAGTCTCAAGTATATATTCACAAATAAAGACTTAAACATGCACCAATGAAGATGATTAGAGATGATCAAAGACTATGACTGCTCAATCCATTACCACCCTAGGAAAGCGAATAAGGTGGCATATGCTCTAAGTAGAAAGGACCCAAAAATTCTATCACTGATGAGAATTGAGAAGGATCCAATCTTCTTAGATTTGATGAAGATGGACATGGGAATCATCAAGAAGGGAACATAATCAATCCTTTCACAAATGACTTATCAACCGTCTCTTTTGGAAAGGTTAAAGGACGCTCAAAATAATGATGTGGGAATTCAGAAGAAAGTGGAAGCTATCCAAAGAGGGAAATCTTCATTGTTCAATGTTAATGAAGAAGGAATTTTGAGATTTGGGAAAGGACTATGTGTTACATCAATTCTGGAGCTGAATAAGGAACTTTTGGATGATGCACATGGTTAGAATTTCTCTATTCACCCAAGAAACACAAAGATGTATCGAGATCTCCGAGAGAATTATTGGTGGGATAATATGAAGAAAGAGATTTCTGAGTATACATCAAAGTGCCTGGTGTGTCAGCAAGTGAAGGCAGAGAGGCAGAAGTCTAAGGGGATGATGAAACCATTTCCCATAACAACATGTAAATGGGAGAACATCACCATGGACTTTGTCACCAAACTTCTGAAGACATCCAAAGGAAACAATGAAATATGGGTTGTTATGGATAGTCTTACGAAGTCTGCACACTTTATTAAAATTCGGTAAGATTTCTCATTGGATAAACATGCACAGATAAATATCAGAGATGTGGTAAGGTTTCAAGGAGTACCACTATCTATTGTATCCGATCGAGATCCAAAATTCACCTCTATGTTTTGGAAGAGTCTTTAACATTCTCTAGATACTGAACTAAACTTAAGTATGGCCAATCATCCTTAAATGAATGACCAATCTGAGCAGAAAATTCAGACACTAGAGGATATGTTAAGATCATGTTCTATGGACTTCAAAGGAGGGTGGGACCAACATCTTCCACTGGTTGAATTTTCATACAATAACAGTTTCCACTCGAGCATCCGAATGGAACCTTATGAAATCCTCTATGATAAGAGGTGGAGAACTCCGACATGTTGGGATGAAGTCGGTGAGCATAATCTTTTAGGACCAAAAATGGTCTAAGAAATGGTGGAGAAGGTGAAAACCATTTAGCAGCATATCAAGGAAGCCCAGAGTCGACAGAAGAGTTATACAGATAACCTTCGATGAGACTTTGAGTTTAATATTAGAGACAAGGTATTTCTATACATATATCCATGGAATAAGGTCACGAGGTTTGGAAAGAAATTTAAGTTAAGTCATAGGTACATAGGCCCCTTCGAGTTTCTTGATTGTATTGGGGCTATGGCCTATCGACTAGCACTTCCACTTACCATGGCCAAATTACATGATGTATTTTATGTATCCCTCTTAAAGAAGTACATACCAGACCCTTAACATGTACACTCTTCCGAGATAGTATAGCTAGAGGATGATCTTTTTTACGAGGAGTAACCAGTGAAGATCTTAGATCGTAGTGAAAAAGTTATATGAAATAAGAAAATGCCCCTCATCAAGGTGTTGTGGTGAAACTAAAACTTTGAAGAAGAGACGTGGGAATCAGAGGAAGTGATGAAGTAGAGTTAGCCACATTTGTTTTAGAGTGGGAAATGGAAATTTCAAGGGAGAAATTTCTTAAGGGGGGAAGATTGTAACGACCAAAAAATTCATTAATGAAAATTCTTCTTGGTCTATTTAAATGTATTATTATGGTTATATAAAATGTGAACTTCTTTGGTTTTATTTTCTGGATTTTAAAATACCATTATGAATTTTGACTGTTGCTAATATAGCCGTTGAACAGTGGTTACATGATTAGTATAAATATAGGGATTTAACAAATCCAATTTACTCAGAAAAAGGAAGATATGGCATCATCCAGTAGACTTTCCCCTTACAAAAACCATTTTTCGGAGATTGGAAAAGAGGTGGAGTCATTAGGCATCAGTCTTGACCAATCCCAAGCTGAGCTTGAACATGTTAAACTCGAGCGGAAAGGACTACGGTAGAAGTGGATGTTAATAGAAATTACCACCCGAGCGATGTTATCCAAGCCACCCCAAGAGTCTGTCACCATTGCACACCTTACCCTTAGGTCTTATGCGGGTGTTATAAGGGGTTATGTAACAAGACCCTAGCACTATGACTGTTTACATTATTTATTATATAAAGAATGTGCATTCATTTTATTATTGTTACTTTGTAAATAGTTTTTAAAGTAGAAATTGTATTTTTAGTTAATATTTAACTAAGAAATATATTTTGATGAATTAATGGATTTTTGAATTAAATATTATTTTAATAAAATAATATTATTATTATTAAATTACTTTTTATTAAATATAAATTATCATATAAATTTACAAATGCAATTGTAATTTTTATTAAGGTTTGAATGCTGTTTTTGTCAAAACCCATGAATTTTAGATTAATGTTAGTTTTTATTTTAAAAGTAAAATTCACATACTTATAAAATCATTTAGATAAAATTAATATTATTTTTGGAATCAGGATGTTGAAATTATCCAATAGTGAATTTTTCATAATTTTCTGAGACAGTTGATTTTTTTGGGTAAAAGTTAAATACTGTTTAAATATATAATGTATTTTATGACAACATGATGACCCAATAGTGATGTAATAAACCACTATAAACATTATTTTTGGCCAATATATATTTTACCATTAATATAATTTGATTTTAGGTTTGTTTTATTTATTTTAAAAAGCATTAGTGGACCCTTCAAGGATAATAAAACATTTTGTCTTTTTAAATTGTTTTCCTTGAGAGTGTGAATCACCTCTACATAAGAAACCATATTATTTTAAGAAGTTAGGCTATGTTAATTATAAAATATTGTTTTCCACTCCCCTTTTTTAAAACCCAAGGGCAAAAACCATGGGCTGGTTTGTGGTTTTGATTATTTTAATGTGAGGTGTCCCAAACCTAAATAATAAAGAATTCCCTCTCCTTTTCTATATAAACCCACCCAAGATCCCACTTTCTCTGCACTAAAATCCTTTGGAGTTCAACTAAACCCTGAAATCCTCTCTCTATAGTCCTCTCAAGGTTCCCCAAGATCCCAAGAATCCTCTCTCAAGCCTCTTTCAATCCTTTGGGATCACACTTCCAAGTAAGGGATTTTTTCCTTTCTCATTTTTTTCAAATTTTCTTTAAGTTGTTATGCCCTTTTGTTTTCAATTAAAAATGTTGGGGTATGATTTAGAACCTCCCCATACCATGCTATTTATGTTTTGATGATGGGATACCCCTTTATCTCTCATTAATTCCTCCCATGTACACCCATTACCATGCCAAAATTCCTTGAGGGATTTCTCCCTCCTATTTTACATCCAAGTAATTCTTTTGTATTATGCATCTAAATTCCATTAAGTTTGTTGGTAAATGTATATATATGACCCCCATACTTTAAATTTCTTGTATATATGATGAGACACCCTTTTCTCTCTCATAAAACATTTTCATGAATCCTTATGTCACGCCGTTATGCTGCCGAAATCGCACCGCATTTTTCCAAGCCAAGATCATTGTGTAGTGAATACTATACCCATGTCTCTATCAAGGGTATTAACCTTTATAAACATATACATATTTAATGGTAATTTCATGAATTTATTCCACATTACTTAATCGTGGAATAACTTATGATGTTTATTGATTCCATGACCCATGTGGCACACTTATGCATGTAATGAAATATTTATGAATTGTGCGCCATCATAGCACTCCAATGAATTGGGTAAAGTATAGCATCATGATATGTCATGTGAAATGGGTATTGACTCATGATAATTCAAGTGCAATGAGGTTTTACTCATGCTTCAACTGAAATGATGGTTTACTCTTGCTCCATGTGCAATGAGTCTTGGCTCGTGCTAATTCCATGTTAAGTGTTGTTGCCACATTTCCATGTTATGATTATCAAGATTTATCATGCCTTTATGTTAATGTTTCTCTTGTGACCCATTGATATTCCTATTGTCTATAATTTATTTTATTCCTCATGTTATTCCATGTTTATTCCCTTAGTGGGATTTATAGCTCACCATTTTCTTACGCATTTCCTCAGGTTATCCCATGCAATGCTAAGTACGAGGGAATGTAGTGGTCATGTAAAGGATGTTTTAAATAAATATGTTGTGTGTTTTATGTTCTAATCTGTTATGTAATGTTCCTAATCCCCAAAGACACTAGACCTCTCGATCTTCTATATTATATCAAGTGAATATTTTATTTAATAAATCAGGTTTAAGTGTGTAATAAAAAACAGGGTTGTCATAACATACCTAAGTATTCTCAGGTGCGTGAGAGAGGGTATTTGGGTAGAGTTTTGGCTTTGGTAAGTGAGGAAGGAGTGGATTTCCAAGTGGAGGGATAACTTTTATTTATACTTGAAGAGAGATATATTTGTAGGATAAAATATTGAATAAAATACTATATCCTAGGTAAACCTTATAATAATGATTTTTTTTGTAAATTATGAATTGTATATGAATAAAATAAAATATATTTAGGAATTTAAAACGATTTTATAAACATAATTCGCTAGTTTATTAAAAAAGAAAGTGGGAAAAAAGATAAATTGTTATTTTAAGGGGACACTTTAGAATTTAGACTTTGGAAAATACTTTTTACATTTAAAAAATAAGTTTTTTTTTATTTTTAAATGAATCATTTATCTCATTAAAAAAAATTTGGGCCAAAATATCTAATTTAGTGTTTATTAATTCATTATTTAATCATCATTATGTCATAAAACATGTGGTATTTGAAAAAAATTATCTTTACCAACCCTGTAAAAAACGATGTATTTCAAAAAAATTCCAAAAAATCACTCTTTGATAATTTCAACATGATGATTCCAAAAGTGACATTCATTTTATCAAAATAATTTAATAAAATAGAATATTTTAATATTTAAAATAAAAAATATGATATATAATAAATACCTTAAAATACAATTTATTAAAAAGGTGCTCATAATGTTTTTGTGTTTTTAATCTTGATATTTATTTTTTGGAATTATAATAATTATATTTTGTTAAATTACTCAAGATAAATATTATTTTTATTACATTTTACTATTTTAGGGTAAAATTACTATTCCAAATAGTCATATTACTATTCTTAACAGCTATGTTACTATTCCAATGGTTACATTACTATTCCAATGGTTATGTTACTATTTATATGATCTTATTACATCCTTTGAATAAAAATATATTTCTTCGATCAACATTCACCAAGGTTCTATATTTTTCTTTTCTAAGATGTTTATTGGTTTACTAAAGTTCTACCTCTTTTTGATAGTGTTGTTAATAGGGGTGATGATCTTAATAGATGGAAAAGATCCCAATTTTGCCATTATACTTTTCATATTTTATATTTTTTCCACTGTAATGTTTTTTATTTTTATGGGTTTAGTTGATGACTAATGTAACATTCATCATTAATGAAATAAAGTGTTGTTTATTTTTTCTATGTGTTACATTTGTATAATTATATATAATATAATACACAATATTTAGGAAAAAATATTATTGATAAAGTCTAGGTCATTACAATCTTCCCCCCTTTAGAAATTTCATCCCTAAAATTTTAACTCATACTCTTAGTTAAAAATAGATGAGGGTACATATATTTCATTATTTATTCTAATTATCATAGCGCCTATTTATATTTATGGTTCCACCATATCACTTTGACATGGTGAGTTGTCTTGTTGCGTAGAACTTTGTCTCTATGGTCCAAAATCTTCACCGGATGCTCCTCATAAGAGAGGTCATTCTCTAGTTGTACCACCTATGGATTCAATACAAGTGAGGGATTAGGTATGTACTTCCTCAAGAAAGATATGTGAATCACATCATAAACATAATCCATATGGGTGGAAGTACTAGAAGATAAGCCACTGCTCCTATAAGATAAAGGATATTAAAGGGGGTGATGTACTTAGGGTTAAGCTTTCCTTTCTTTCCAAAATGCATGACTGTCTTCCATGGTGATATTTGAAGGAAAAATTTGCCTCCAACTTTAAACTCCAAGCCCCATCAATGGTTGTAAACATATCTTTTCTACTAACTTTGAGCTGCTTTTATATGCTTTTGGATGGATTCAGTACTGCAAATTCTTCCTTTAATAGCTCTAGGAAATATCAGCACTAGCTAAAAGAGATGATAAAGGGGGATTTTATCAGCACTAAAAAAAGTGATGATAAATGGGGGGGGGGGTGTCTTTATCAGTGATAAGAAAAGCACTGATAATGACCACTTTTATGAGAACTAATAAAAAAGTGTTGAAAAATGGGTTCTTATTATTATTGCTAATAGAAAAGTGCTGATAAAGGGGACTCTTTATCAGTGCTAGAAAAAAAATTCCGATAAAGGGTATATTTAATAAAATTATTATATTTCATTAAAAATATTATATTAATATATAAATATATTTATATTGATAAAAATATAATATATATTCTTAAAATATGTTTTAGATAAAGCTAAATAATCATTGACACTTAATATATCAGATATTTAGTGAAAATGGCTTATAAAATAATTTAAAAATAATATTAATTAAAAATTTGATAATTATTATCGAGTAGTAGTCATTTAAAAACAATTAGATGAAATAAAAATTAAATGAATTAATAAATGGTCTAAGATAAGTTGAAAACATGACATGAACTTCAAACGGCCATAACATTTGATTCAAGTGTCCATTTGGGCTCTAACACATATCAAATCAAATCCTATAAAGAGATCTATGATATAATGATAAAGTAAAACTTAGAAATTGTTTTTTTAGGCCAAAGAAGGCCTAGAATGCCTCTATAACTGAGTTTTTAGTCTGAGTATTATAATTTTTCAATATTCAATGGAATTTTAGGCTCATTTACAGGGGTATTATTGTCTTTTTCAGTGGGGAATGAATTTAGTCCCAGGTATTACATTTATAAATATATTTTGGTTTTTATTTTTTTATAATTTTTCACAATTTAGTTTTATTTATAATTAAATATATGAATATTTTCTTATATTTACTTAAAATAAATAAATTGTATAAATAAATATATCAATATATTTATGTAAAAATTTGTTTTTAAATATATTAAATAAATATTTATTATTCATTTTATTTAAACTAAAAAATTAACCATTATATATATATATTATAAGAATTCATTAATATGTATATATAATGTTTATATATGCATATGTGTGTGTATTAATAAACAAACACACACACACCTATTTATATTTATATTCTAATATATATAAATGAATATTAATATATAATATTTTTAAATAAATATAATTGTTGATATACACACACACACACATATATATATATATCACACATTTCTAAATATATACAAATAAATATAAAAGTCATCAAATATATAACAAAACCTGAATGGCGTAGTGGTAAAGAGAATCTAGTCACATAAGGGAGGTCCTCAGATCAAATCTAGGCACACACAAGTACCTGGGATAGCCTTCTAGTACTAAGGAAAGGGGGTGGGGGTACGTGATGGTAGTTGGGGATTATAAAGCACCTAGAAGGGGGAGGGGGTTGTAATCTCTCATAAATGGGGGTGTTGTGGGGTGTGTGAAAATTTAATTTTTTTTTCAAATTATTTAATAGTGTTGATAAAGGATGCCTTTATTAGTGATTTTTTAGCATTGTTAAAGACACCCTTTATCAGTTCTAAAAAGAACTGTTAAATTCACCCTTTAACAGTGCTAAAAAACATTTATAAAGAGTGACTTTATCATCGGCTTTTTAGCATTGTTAGAGGGTTCCTTTGATGAAGCATTGTCGTATGTTCTCTCAAAAATATTTATAACTAAGTGCATCACATGAAGTGATCTAGGTTGTTATCATGAGGAGTTTTCATGGTCAAACACTCACTACTTATAATTAACTTAATCTCTTTTTTATATGAAATAAAACTAAAACAAATGGATGTTTTATATTTAATAATGCAATACAGAAATTAAGCACGCAGATGCAATGAAAACAAAATAAATGCAATCAGAATGATGTTATTAGAATTAAAGGAGACATTATCTAGATAAAAAATATTGAAACTTCATTATCTTATTAATAGTTTTAGATTTAATTAATGAACAAACTCTATCATATGTTTGAAAATCCTCCTATGAATATGGTTGTGAATATACGATGCTCTCAAGGATCATTGAGAGATCACACATGTCACAAAATGTCCCCTGGGGCCCATTCTATGACTCCCCAAGGCCGCCTCCTAATGCATTGGGGTTAAAGACTAGAACCGAATGTAAGAACCCAATTTTTGCTGTGAAAGACTTTGGAACATTCCTGATGATATTCCAGAGCAACACCTTCAGACGACGTGCGATTCCAAGCCCCGGAGTGGCTGGAATTAAATTTTCATTGCGTTCACACTGGAAATGCCAAATAAATGCGATAACTCCTAAACGGTGTTTCAGATCAGATATCCGAGTGTATGTATGGGTCCAGAATGGGGTGTTTACCCTATGAACAACATAAAACTTGTCGGCGCGGGATGTTTGGACCCCTCACTCGCTTTCGGAATGTTAAACGGATAAATTAATTAATTAATTTATTCGTTTGATGGTTAAACGCAAGTATCTCTTAAACAGTGGCTCGGATTGGAAAACCGAGGCCATCGTTGAGTTCGGAGCATGCCGTTTACCTTAGGAGGGGTATAAGTTTTGCGGGCGCGGGCCGTCTGTCAAAAATGCCCCCAGGGGCGTTTTCATAATTTGGCGGCTTTGGGCGTTCAACTTTATAACTTTAAAATGGAAGCTCAGAATCAAATTACGAGACCACCGTTGTGCTAGGGAGGAGGTGTTTACCCTAGGGGAGGTTTAATTTTGACCTCACCAAAGGTTTCAGATGCGAGGAAAATTATGGGTTTAATTAATTAAAATTTCTTTTTCTTTTTATTTAAACCCTCCTTCCTCCCCTCCCTTGTTCTCCCTTGGAAAAACACCCCACCTCAAGGAATCCCATCCTCTCCCTCTCCCCCTCCTCCTCTGGCGAGACAGCTTCGACGAGGCGTGGCTCCGACGGATCGCGGCGAAGCTTCGGGCGAAGCCCATCGAGGTAGGATTCGTCGTTTTTATTTTCTTTTCCCCCACCTAATTTGGTCCTGAATTTTTGTATCAAATCTCTGTCGAATTATCAAAAAAATCCCATGAATTCTAAATATATTTTATTCTCTTTGAGATGATTGTTTTGGATTTGAAATCGGAGTTCAGAGGCATTGACAATCATTCGCCGAAGTTTGCGGGAATTTGGGGGGTCCAGCGAGTGCGGGCGGCGGAGCGCGGCGGCCGGGTGTGTTTAGGTGGCGGCGGTCGGCGTGGATTCTTAGCTTGAGGTGGCTCGGTTGGGCGAGTGGCCAGCGGAGGCGGCCGGGCATGCGAGGGCGACGACGGGATGGCTTCAGGGTGACGATAGGCGGGGTCCCGGACGGCTCCAGCGTAGGGCAGAGGGGGGCCGCGAGGCGCGCAGCCCTGTGCGGAGCGACCACGACCCACATAACGTGGGTCGCTGCGGGGGAAAGGAGACGGTCCTTGACGGCCGGTCGGTGGCACGGGCCGCGGCCAGCTGGCCATGGCGGACTGAACCGGACCCGCGGCCGGTCCGCGGGCCGGTCCGGCCCAAGGGAGTGCCCCCCCCCCACTTTGAATTTCCGACGCCCGTAGCATTCGCTACGGGCCTCCGTTTTGCACGCCGTCTACGGAGGCGTGGACCTAACAGCGAGGCGGTCTTTTTGAGATGGCTTCAGGAATTTTTAATTTCCGAAACAAGGGGCCGCGGAGGCACGACGTGTCTTTAAGTGGACAAGCGTTTTTCCTGAGATCCTTGTTTTGGGCGGCGCGGACGCATCCAACGTCCGTTTTGAGCACCGTCAGCGGCGTTGCGCCCCTGGCACTGAGGCGGAGGTTTCCAAGGCAGTTTCGGGCGTTGATACTGAATTTGAGGCGTGGCCCCCATGACCCTTCTTTCGAGCTGCGTGCAATGTTTCACGCCTTTCTCACCGGGGATCCGTTCGGGGCATGCGAGCAGTCGAGTCTGGATGTTTTTCTGTTAGGGCCAATAGGGGCCTATATACCCTGGGAGGGGGGGGGGGGTGAATAAGGGTATGGATATTCTTTTTCAAAGTTCTTCCTACCCCACTGGATCTTGACCTCTTTATTACAAGGGTCACTTTGTTTGCTCTTGTGTGTAAACTGTGATCACTTCTTTACTTCTTTATCTAATGATGATGCTTTGAATGCAATGCAGGGAAGCAAACAGATAGACACATAGATTTTTACTTTGTTCACCCTCACTGGGCTACGTCCAAGGAGCATACGCCGACAAGTTGCCAGTCATACCAAATTCCACTAATCTTCACTAGCTGTGGATACAATGTTCGGGCTAGATCACTTCTATGCCCAGGCTCACTGCCTTTACAATGTTTAGGGTCAGCTCACTGCTTTCCCAAGGGTCACTCCCTGTTTCTCTCTCTCTGGCTCACTGCCGGTGGAGAGGATCACCTTCTTCCTCTTCCTAAGCTCACTACTCTAGAAGAGAATCCACTCACAGTTTATAGACCTGTAGGTCTCTTCATTTGCATGAATGAATGCATCTTCCTCTATGTGTAGATGCTCTGTTGAAGTACAACTTTCACCCGTAGATGAATATATCTTTGCACCGAAGGTATCGGGCAATGTACCAGCTTCCACGTAGTCTGAGAAGCACCGCTGGAATAATTCCTTACTTGGCGTGCAAGTCAATCTCGGCGCGCAAGTATCGGCGCGCAAGTCACAACGGGCACGCAAGTCCTCCTCAGAAACTTGCGTGACTCAAGCTTCCTCAACTCCAAACTTGCGCGACTTTCTTCCTTTTATGCCCAAACCAATATTGGCGTGCAACTGCCAACCGGCGCGCTACTTCTAACACCGGTGCACAACTTCAACTACTGGCGTGAAAATTCACCTGCGCGACCAACACTCACCACTTGCGCGACCACCACACCTGCGCGACGGCGCACAAGTCACCTGCGCGACCCAGTTTCGGCGCGCAAGTCCCTTGTCATTTTAGACACTTGCGTGACCAACTCCCAAACTTGTGCGAACCTCTTTAATTTTCCATATTTTGATCTTCTAATCTTGAAAAACATATGGCGTGAAAGTTTCCTATACTCCAAGTCCTCGGCGTGCAAGTCCTTTTTCCAAAAACACTTTTCTTCATTTGCCGATTTTCAGGCCCTAAAATTTGGCAAACACTGGAAAACGGCGCCACCTTGTATCTGTTCTTTTGTACCACCTCCAGACCATCCATTCCTTTTATCGACATTCTTGAATCAAACATGGATCGTTGACCTCAGCTCTTGAACTCGACATTCCACCATGAAATCCTCTTTGTCAACAAATCTATATGTCATTGTTTTGCTTTGTGAACAATCACTACTCAGATGACCACTTTTTCAACAAACACAATCACCTCAAAAATGCTTCAATGATACCTTGATGGATTTTTGCCCAACAATCTCCCCCTTTGGGTTTGTTGATAACTCTTCCAAAACAAAGATACGTCATTGATTCTTCAGCCTTCATTCGCCTCATTGTGATTCTGATAGCGATCAAGGATTTACTCAACACATACTCTAAGCCCACATGAGAAATGCTCGGCGTGAGAAACAAGAGTAAATGAAAAGTTCATCAATGAATTACTTTATCTCTGACATCCACTGTTGACACCAAACTGATACCAATTTGTACTAAACTGATACCAATTGTTGATGGATTTGTAGGAAGACCAATGTTTGGTTTGGAAATAGTCTTACCACTTTCCAACACCGCTCTTTTGCTTTTATCACGATCCTCAGCTGTCGTGATATCTATTCTTTGATTGATCACTTCTAGCATCGTCAGATTTAATACACTCCCCCTTTCTCATTGCTCCCCCTTTCTGGCTGCTCCACCTGTCAGCTTCTCCCCATATCTGTCATGATTTCTCAAATAGCCACACTGTCTCCCAATCACTATTTTCTCCCCCTTTAACAAACACTATTTTCTCCTCCTTTAACAAACACTTTTCTCTCCCTTTGTCAACAAACCCAAAGGACACTCCTTTGTAGTCTGTAACATAGTAGAGAACACATATCAGCATATTAGGAAAAAACACATAATACCTCGGGGAGAGGGGGGGGGGCACATCCATACTATTTCAAGTGAGGGGAATTGAATGAACTCCCAGAGCCAGTCGATGCCTTTCAAATGCTTCCTTGGGTAAGGCCTTTGTCAGAATGTCTGCAACCTGTAGTTCTGTAGGCACATAATCCAACTTCACGATCCCCTGCTCAACTTTCTCCTTGATAAAATGATACTTTATCTCAATGTGCTTTGTCCTTGAGTGATGGACGGGGTTTTTTTTGAGATTTATAGCACTTGAGTTGTCTCACTGGATTCCGATCGGAGACTTCACTTCAAATCCCATATCTTCAAGCTGCTACTTCATCCACAATAACTGTGTGTAGGCTTGAGTGGCCGCAATATACTCAGCTTCTGCGGTGCTCAATGAAATGCAATCTTGCTTCTTTATTAGCCAAGAAATACACAATCCACCAAGATAGAATGCACCACCTGACGTTGATTTTCTATCATCTGCTGAACCGGCCCAGTCTGCATCAGTATATCCCAATAACTCCATCTAAGATTTGTCAGTATATGTCAAGCCGAAATCCACTGTGCCCTTGATATACCGAAGTATTCTTTTTACAGCAAGCATGTGGCTCTCCTTGGGATTACTCTGATATCTCACTGCTTGGCATGTGGAAAAAACAATATCAGGCCTTGTTGCAGTCAGGTACAACAAACTACTAATTATCTGCCTATTTTCAGTAAAGTTAACTGCCCTGCCACTGTCATATATTGATGATTTTATCCAGGTAGAAATTGAGTCTTCATCTCCTTCGAACTTTCCATTCCAAATCATTTCAAACCCTCCTTGGCATACTTGGATTGAGAAATGAATGTGCCATTCTGACCTTGTGTAACAATGCTTCATCTGATCTTCCAAATATTATGTCTTCTTCCTTGACCAGCCTCACCATCCTTTGATTACTATTGTTGTTGAAATAAAGATTTTAATCAAATCCCCCACGCTGAAAACCAATCTTCTTCAAATAATGATATAGCCTTCAGTACCATGCTCTTAGGGAGTATGCTTTTCACACCAGTCGTGCTTTGTTTCAAATCATTGTCCCATCTTTGTTTATCTTATTGTGAAAGACCCATTTAGTCCCGATGACGTTCTTATCCACTAGCCTCAAAACAATCTTCCACTTCTGATTCTTCTCAATCTGATCTATCTCTTCGTTCATGGATGAACCCAGTTTTCATCATTAGCTGCATCAGCAATACATTTCAGCTCAACCTAAGATAGAAAAGATGCATGCTGCAGTGATTTCATTTCCCTTGTCTGAACTAGAGCTTCCAGATCACCAATGATATTCTGTCTATCAATTTCAGCTCATCTTCTTTGGCATCCTTGTAGACACACACTTGAAACTTTCATGTTAATCATCAGTGTCTTATTCTAAATTAGCATCATCCACTTCTTCTCCCCCTGTGTTGCTTTCTTCCTCAACACTTTCATCAGGAAATTGTTCACTGACTCATTTTTCAGTGGCTTCATTTCTTTCAGCTACGTTTCTCAGATTTTTGTTGAGACGCCTTTGATTTTATCTTGCAGCTTCTTGGTATCCTGAAAACAGTCAGCTGATACCATATTGTTAGAGCAAATAGATAAGCATGAAATGCATTGTTATTACTGCTTCTCCCTGTGTTTATTTCTTCCCTCAATAAGAAACACCTGAGCTGAGTCATCCAATTATTGCAATGATGGCTCTTGAATCTGATTTGGATTTAGAATGATCCCCCTGTGTTACACAACACTTCTATCTGGTAGGACCAACGATAGAGACCCATAACCATTCTTCTCCATGTGCACAATTTATACAAATCTATCACTCAGCATCGAGCCATTAACCAAATCTATAAGCCTACTGAGTTGGAACTCGGTGTAGGAAACAAGAGACAAAGTTAACAACACAATAATATTCTATTGTGCTCTGTTTCTCCCTTTCTTCTTCAACTCTGGTACCTGATCTGAATCAATTGAAACTGTAGATCATATCACATATCCACTTGGCATCCTTAGATGCCACTTCCCCTTGGATCGTATCTCCCTAGAACCTGAAACACATGAATCATCAGTTAATTGCATTTATATACATAGGGAGAGGGGTTTCCATATGGACTCCTCAAGATGAGGATTGTGGTTGATCCTGATGGGTCAACCCATTGATTCTTTCTTGGAGGGCATCACACTCTTTTCTTTCTTCCTCTAGCTGCCTAACGAACTTCAACTGTTCTGGCCATATGACTAGGCATTCATTGCCTAAATTTTGAGCCTTTTTCTGATATGTAGATTTGGTAGGCTCGGCCTTCCTCACCGCTTGGGGTATAAACCCACTAGTACACATTTACTTCTTTGATGTTCTATCAAAATTCCATTTTCCTTGATTATTTCTCTGAGTAGGAACCTCTCTGTTTGGCATCTTCCCTTTCTTCTTCTCCCATCGTAGGGGTCTTGCACCTTCCTCCACTTTTCTCTGTGAAACACGACATGAAAATTTTTCATTACGTTCTTTGTTCATCTTTCTTTTATTAGATGTCTAAGTCACCACCCTATTTTGTATTGGTTGTGGGTCCTCCACTGAATGTCCATTCTTCTTACTCACATCTGTAGCTTTTCCTCCCTTTTTCTTCCAGATTTGTTCATGTTCTTTCATAGGGGCTGGTTGTGAGTGTGACAGAGGAGGTGACTGATACACCTTTTGTTCAGCTCTATATGATTCCCCAGAGGCTCTAAGACTATTCTCAAACTTATCACATTGTCTCCCAGTGTAGAATTTCTCATTATGCATCACTGGGGATGAGAATCTCCTTTCGAGTCCCTTTTCATTTCTTTCATTCTTCTTGCTGAAATGTCTTGCCAAATGCCCATAATTAGAACATATAAAACAATTTCCATCAAAGGCATACCTCTTTTCATCATTTCTATATTGAGATGCTGATACACCTTGAGTTCTTCTTCTGACACGAGTCTCTTGAGCTTCCTGACACATACTCATGGTGTGTCCCATTCTTCCACAGTAATAGCATCTAATAGATGATTTCCTCTGAGAGATTCTTCTCTCTAATTTCTCAGGATGCTTCTTATTCTCAGATTCAACAAAGTTTCTATTTTCACAGCCTGAAATGTATTCCAGAGCATCTGGATAGAAGCTTGATGTGTGTCCATGAATACCGCAGAAATAGCACATGTCATCACTACTTTTTGTAACTGTCCTCTTAGGCCTATCTCCAGCACCTATAGGATTTCTTTCACATCTGGAATTGTTCACGGCTCTCTTTCTATCTTGCACGGGAGGGGATTCATCAAATCTGATACCAGTTGTTCCAAAACTGTATGGTCTTTGAGCTGAGAAAATTTGTTCCTGCCTCTTTTCAGAATTAGCAAATTTTCTTTTAATTTCATCATCACCTATCAAAGGATAATCAAATAGAAAGTGTAAGGCATCCTTCATTTTGGGCTTTCCTTTAGCATTGGATTTCTCCACTTCCTTCTTCACTGATTCTAGTTCTTCTTCCAACTTTTGAATTTTCATATCCCTTGATTCAAGTTGGAAATTGAGTTCTTTTCTGAGATTCTTTCCACAACTCATCTCATCTTCCAGTTCACACTTTAGCTTATCAACCCTGTCATTTTGCTCCTTTACCTTCAATTTTTCTTGAGCAATAGAATAAGAACAACATGCATTCTCTTGTTGTAGCCTTTGATTATTCTGAACTTCTGCAGACAACTGTGTTGCTAGATCATCATTTCTAGCTTTAAGATTCTGAACTTCATCTGACTGTTGATTCTCTTCATAATGAACAGCCTTTTGTTTGCCCTTCATTTTAGCCACCTTTTGAAGTTCTTCACCTTGAGAATCATTATTTTCCTTTAGCTCAGTAGCTACATCAATAAGCCTTTGATTTAAGCCTCTTAGCTTGTTGACCTCAATTTCCAGTGCTTGGATCCGAATGTCTTTAGACTTAATTTCATCGGTGTTTCCAACATAACTTGGAATATCAGGTTCTTCGACACACTTGACTTGATCTTTCACTTTTCTATTCAAGCCATCAATCACCCATTTATGTTTTTAAATCTTAAGCTTATACTCACTGACCGATTCTGAGTTCTCTCGTGTTGATATCTTGAGTTTCTCAATTTCATCCATCAACTCATACTTCTCTTCTTCCTGCTGCTGCATATAGAGTTTGGCATCATGAACAACATTGTTAGATTTCTTTGTTTTTGCTCTCCAAATATCTATCTACTCAAGAGAAGCCTCTAACTCAGCTCGCATATCTATTCTTCCTTCAATTTCTTCTTCTGTTTCAGCATCACTCTGATTCAAATGTACTTCACTCATTCCGACATCATGATTGAGTGAATCAATCTTTTCCCTATCAGATTTATCCAGACCTTCCATCAGTAAGCTGTTTGATTATTTTAGTTGAATCACACTTTTTCCAAAAACACTTCCACACTGAGGGAAATTACCTGACTTCTGATTCTTCTTTGATACTTTTCTTTTTCCCATGGCAGATTGAGATAAGAGAAAATTGTATCTTCAACCACACAGATCGACTACACCTAGTCGAAGAAAACAAATTTGATAAAAGTAACATTCCCTCTGATACCAATTGTTAGGGCCAATAGGGGCCTATATACCCTGAGAGGGGGGGGGGGGTGAATCAGGGTATGGATATTCTTTTTCAAAGTTCTTCCTACCCCACTGGATCTTGACCTCTTTATTACAAGGGTCACTTTGTTTTCTCTTGTGTGTAAACTGTGATCACTTCTTTACTTATTTATCTAATGATGATGCTTTGAATGCAGTGCAGGGAAGCAAACAGATAGACACAGAGATTTTTACTTGGTTCACCCTCACTGGGCTATGTCCAAGGAGCATACACCGACAAGTTGCCGGTCGTACCAAATTCCACTAATCTTCACTAGCTGTGGATACAATGTTCGGGCTAGATCACTTCTATGCCCATGCTCACTACCTTTAAAATGTTTAGGGTCAGCTCACTACTTTCCCAAGGGTCACTCCCTATTTCTCTCTCTCTGGCTCACTGCCGGTGGAGAGGATCACCTTCTTCCACTTTCTAAGCTCACTACTCTGGAAGGGAATCCACTCACAGTTTATAGACCTGTAGGTCTCTTCATTTGCATGAATGAATGCATCTTCCTCTGTGTGTAGATTCTATGTTAAAGTACAACTTTCACCCATAGATGAATATCTCTTTGCACCAAAGGTATCGGGCAACGTACCAGCTTCCACGCAGTCCGAGAAGCATCGCTAGAACAATTCCTTACTTGGCGCGTAAGTCAATCTCGGCGCGCAAGTATCGGCGCGCAAGTCACAACGGGTGCGCAAGTCCTCCTCAGAAACTTGCGCGACTAAAGCTTCCTCAACTCCAAACTTGTGAGACTTTCTTCCTTTTACGCCCAAACCAATATTGGCGCGCAACTGCCAACCGGTGCGCAACTTCTAACACCAGCGCACAACTTCAACTACTGGCGCGCAAATTCACCTGCGCGACCAACACTCACCACTTGCGCGACCACCACACCTGCGCGACGGGAGCTCTGATTTCTCAAAGTGTTGAACTCCGTTGAAAATGAGGAGGGGTGGTCCAGTATTTATAGGCAATCTGACCACCCTGCGCGACGGCGCGCAAGTCACCTGTGCGACCCAGTTTCAGCGCGCAAGTCCCCTGTCATTTTAGACACTTCCGCGACCAACTCCAAAACTTGTGCGAACCTATTTACTTTGCCATATTTTTATCTTCTGATCTTGAAAAACATATGGCGCGCAAGTTTCCTATACTCCAAGTCCTCGGTGCACAAGTCCTTTTGCCAAAAACGCTTTTCTTCATTTGCTGATTTTCAGGCCCTAAAATTTGGCAAACACTGGAAAACGGTGCCACCTTGTATCTGTTCTTTTGTACCGCCTCCATATCATCCATTCAATTTATCGACGTTCTTGAATCAAACATGGATCGTTGACCTCAGCTCTTGAACTTGACATTCCACCATGAAATCCTCTTTGACAACAAATTTGTATGTCATTGTTTTTCTTTGTCAACAATCACTACTCAGATGGCCACTTTGTCAACAAACACAATCACCTCAAAAATTCTTCAATGATACCTTGATGGATTTTTGCCCAACAATTTCCGAGGGGATTGCAACAGTGCAATCCGCCCGCTCTAATTCGGCATAATGGTGCGGGGCCCATGAGGGTCGTTTGGGCGTCGACGGTGATTTTCGATCTCTATCACCGGGTGACCATTTTGGACAAGTGAGTAGTCCACCTTGTGTGCTTTTGCGAGAGGATCAAAATAGTGCAATTTGTTGGTAGCGCTTCGGGACCGGGGTGTGGGTCTCGCGTGGTACCGCTCGTGCGCGGGGAGCCGGAACATATCTTTTTCTCCGGATATCTGTTGCGGTCAAGTGAGTAGTGCTTTCGACGTGTTTTCTCGAGGGGATTGAAATGGTGCGATGCACCCGACTGTTTTCGGGGTCGAGGCTCGGGATCACAGGACGCCGTTCAGGCGTGAGGCGGTGTCGGTGACTTTTTCATCAGATATCTGTTTGAGGTGAGTAAGTAGTCTAACTCACGTGTTTTTCTGCGAGGATTTCAACGGTGCGATCCGTTTGGCTATTCAGAGCCTCTTGCATGATCTTATTAAATGTGGAAGCATGGAAGGTGCTCCAGTGGTGTTTCTCCCTACCTTATTTGTAGCAGACCCTTGGCGTGTGATCGCACACTCTTGGGAGAGTGATATAAATGACTCACAATATGTGGTTGGCTGTGCCCCAGTCGTTGTGGCGGAAAGTTGGAGATGTTATGTCACACCTTCGCGTTGACATTGGGTGCTGGGTGCACGATAGCCCTTGGGCTGAAAGCGAGGTATACTCTGGGAGTATACAGGAGCGCTTGGAGGTACGCGTGGTTGGTACCTGAGACGTTCATGCGCTTGGTTGGGGTTAACTTGGGGACACACGTCGTGTGGGCCACCAGGTGCATGTCAGGCTCTGCTTTGCGTACTTTTGACCTCTCAGGAGGTAGAGAGTCCCTCTGTGCTCGTTTGTTTGACCAGCAGGGTCGAGTGGTCTCCCCCTGGTTTCGTTCTCGATGGATCGGCTGGTAGCGGTGCTAGTGTCACCCAGTGATGGAACAGGTGCTGAACCCCTTTGGGTGAGTTGTTCTAGAGCTGAGTGGTTGCACGGTACCCACTCCATGTTCGGTTGGCCAGTGTTATACCTTCTGATAGCGATGGACAGAGCTGTTCTGAGTTTTACCCTCTAGCAGGGCTGGGCAGTGGGTTACTCATCGGCTTCTTCAGGTTTACCCTCCAGCAGAGACTGGGCAGTGGGTCACCTGTCGACGTATTTCAGGTCTACCCTCCACTAGGGCTGGGAAGTGGGTCACCTATCGACCTCTTAGGGTCTACCCTCCAGCAGAGACTGGGCAGTGGGTCACCCGACGCACTTAGGGTCTACCCTCCAGCAAAGACTGGGCAGTGGGTCACCCGAAGACCTCTTAGGGTCTACCCTCCAGCAGGGCTGGGCAGTGGGTCGCCCGTCGTCTAGTTCCAGGTCTACCCTCCAACAAGCCTGGGCAGTGGGTCGCCTGTCGACTTATTCTAGGTCTACCCTCCAGCGGGGCTGGGCAGTGGGTCGCCGGATGATGTATTATGGTTTACCCTCCAGCAGGGCTGGGAAATGGGTCACCCAGTATATTATTATGGTTTACCCTCCAGCGGGGCTGGGCAGTGGGTTGCCGAATGATGTATTATGAATTACCCTCCAGTAGGGCTGGGTAGTGGGGCACGTGTTGGCATTTCAGGCTCAATCATTTCGACTAGGCTAGTCTTTGGATTTCCTCCTTGATTACCGGAGCGAGAACCTTGGTTATACGGGTCAGTGTTGTGATGGATTTGACTTTAAGGAGACCTCTTTATTGCAGGGCAGTGATGAGGTGTTGTTTGACTTTCCCTAGAACTCTCAAGTACAAGGGGCACATTCCCCACCGAGACGCGTTCTTGCGACGCAATCTAAAAATGTTCGGGCGAGTCAGTGCCACCCAAAGAAGATAGTGTCGAGGTGTGGGGATTGAGCCCCTTGGCTTGCGGATCGGGGAAGACGTGTGGGATGCTGGGCATCGATGGAGTTTACTTATGGGACTGTTGGTGACTCAATTTTCTTGGGCTGAACTATGGGATGGAGATCCCCTTATGACCTTATTTGGGCTTCTTGTTGAGCATATGGATATGTATATACCATGTTCCTGTACCCACTTCTTGGGTTTGGTTACTCTCCTTCCAAGGGAGGCAAAGACGCGCGGGGTATTCCATGTGCTTTCTGTGTCTAGATTCTCGTGGTTGGACGAGTCTACTCTCCTGCTATAGGTAGCGAAGACTCGACGGTAAGTTCATCTTCTCGTTGTTTCCAGATCCTTGTGTCTGGATGAGTCTATCTCCATTCTCTTGTTGGGTTGAGCTGGACTATTTTCTATACTCCATACTGCACCCCTTGTTATACTCCTTTACTTTCCCTATTCACTCTAATTCTCACCCTTTGGTACCTCCTTTGTTGCTCCCTTGAGCCTTCGGGGTATCCTACTGAGTATTTTTATACTCACACCTGCTTGGGATTTGCCCGCACTTGGTGTGCCCTTGAAGATGATGGACAAGTTGGTCGTGACGTCAGAGGAGCTTAGGAGCTTGGGATCTTGGACTGCGTGTGGTGGTTGGAGTCGAGTTCCAGGTGGGTGACCCTTCCAGCTGTTTTTCTTTTGTTTACCTATTGCCGGGTTGTGGCACTTTTCGAATTGGGCACGTGTTTTGCCCGTTTACTTTTCAGTGTACCTTCATCTTTCCTTGTACTTGTAGAGGTCGATGCACTTTGTGGTATATATAGCAGTTTCCCTTTTCTTTACTTGCCTTTACTTTACTCTGCACTTTGCATTGAGTGTGCTACGTGTGTGTGTACAGGTACTTAGGCAAAGGACTCCCCGAGTTATTGTGCCTTCGGCACTGGTCGCCAGCCCCTGGCCTATGGAGGCGGGATTGGGGTAGTTGCGGCTCGAGCCCGGGTAAGGTCGGGTCGTGACAAAGTGGTATCAAAGGTGGTTCGTTCCTTGGTATGCTATTCGGATGTCCCTGAAATAAGAGGAATTGGTTGGGATTTAGGGAAATAGTTTCAATGTGTCTCGAGAGCGGCTCTCAGGCCAGGGAGTCCAGTGATGGTGCGACGGCCGATGTATCCATTCACCAGGACCTTGATAACCCGCTTGTCGGCTCGGCATGCTGAGACACCTGTTGCAGGGAAAATTTGTTTGTGCATCACATAGGATTTATTCTTTGACTATCCTTCTTGAGTCATCTCCCCATCATTGTTGTTATTGGTATTTACATATATGCTCATCTGACCACGACACGCCTTGATAATATCCAGGATGTCTTCGCGAAGACAGCCATCCTAGATACCAGATTTGGTGCATGACGACGAACCTGTGAGCTACGAGGCCACACTGCAGGACCCATCATGCGAGCCCCTTTCTTCGGGTGGGCCAGTAGCAGCACCCCCACCTGTTGAGCAGCAGACCGCTTCAGCAGAGCAGGCTGAGTTTGAGCAGAGGTTGAGAGCACTCTGTGAGTTCCAGCAGCATAGACCGCTGAGGTTCAGTGGTGAGACAGACCCTCAGGCAGTAGAGGTTTGGCAAGAGACATTGGTTCACCTTTTCAGGCTTGTGCAGACGTCGGCAGACTAGAGAGTGGCTTTGGCAGCCAACCTTTTTCGTGGGGCAGCTTGGCGTTAGTGGAGTCTGGTGACTCGACTTCCTGACGAGTCATCGCTTTCTTGGGGCGACTTTCTGTTGTTGTTCTGAGAGGAGTTTTTCCCCTCCTTCTTACGCTCCGTTCGACTTCAGGAGCTCCGGCAGTTTCAGCAGGGAGGGATGACGGTGGCCGAGTACGCGGCTAGTTTTGCAGACCGTGCACGCTTTTACCCGGACTTGGTCCACGACGGCAACTTCCGAGCACAGAAGTTTGAGTAGGGTCTCTGCTGAGAGATTCATGCTGTCATAGTACCCTTGGTTATTTCCACATGTGACAGGGTGCCAGAGCAGGTGTTGGTGACAGAGAGCTTCCTGTCACATTTTGCAGTTGGTAGTGGCAGTGGTCGTGGCAGAGCCGAGACGTCTGCCGTAGGCAGCAGGCGCCGGAGGGCATGACCTCGACGCAGGTGGCCTTTCCACTGCCGGTTTTGGAGATGTGGTCATACACCATAGTGGCGCCGGAGGTCACCAGTTCAGCCCCGAGAGCACCAGTGTTATGCTTGTGACGGGCGAGGTCACTTGGCACGAGACTGCCCGACCCGAGTTGCTGAGAGGTTTGGGTAGGCAGTAGGCGCACCACCAAGGTAGAGGTAGCGTCGTGATCGGAGTAGTACCCATAGAAGTGGTGCTAGTAGAGGAGCGGGAGGAGCTGGAAGTGGAGGACGACCCTACGAGGTCTTCCCATCACTACTGGGTGGTCCACGTCAGGCTCCGAGAGCCGACAGTTGGGACCACGGACAACCGCAAACTTTGGGTGTCTACGATCCTGCAGAGCATGAGGTGAAATAGGTACGCTCTACAGCTCTTCTACTTCTTGCAGTAGAACTGATAAGACTCTGTGTGTGGAATGCTTTCCTCCCTACTCCTTGTTTAAGGTGTTACCAGGGTGACACAGGGCGTCGGGTATAACCCTATGTTGGTAAGGTAAAAGGGCGTGGAACCTTTTTCTTTAGTCGATGGTGTCGACTCCATTGCTTTCCGAGCATGTAAGAGATCCTCGGTTGTGGAATCTTACATGACCAAATATCCTTGGGAGTTTCACCATATGGATATTCTGAAGGAGGGAATCACTGGGCCTTGTTCAGGTGCAGGCGGTGATTCCAGTCGCGGCATGCGACGTAGAGGTTTGGTCGGGGACGTGAGCTACCCCCGAGGTCCTTCGGACCGTTTGAGACCATACAGAGGGATAGCGAGGTTTTCTACCACCTTGCCCTAACCCCCAAGTCTGTAGTGGGTGCACGACGTCGGCAAGGGCTGACCTAGCGTGAAAATATCAATCCTTTGGTCTGTGTGTGGTGACGTAGAGCTGTGCATGGGATCTCCTGGGTATGGGAAAGACAGGTGTGGGATTAGTACCATGTGTTGCTCCCTAGTTTTGCTTTTCAGGGATGAAAATCTTGAAGGAGGGAATCATGTAAGAAACCGGTTTTTTCTGTGAAATACTTTCTAATATTCTTGATGATATTCCAGAGCAGCACCTTCAGACGGCGTGCGATTCCAAGCCCTAAAGTGGACGGAATTAAATTTTCAGTGCGTTCACACTGGAAACGTTAAATAAATGTGATAACTCCTAAACGGTGCTTCAGATCAGAGATCCGAGTGTACGGATGGGTCCGGAATGGGGTGTTTACCCTAGAAACGACATAAAACTTGCCAGCGCGGGATGTTTGGACCCCTCGCTCGCTTTCAGAACATGAAACGGATAAATTAATTAATTTATTTATTCATTTGATGGTTAAACGCAAGTATAGCTTAAACAGTAGCTCGGATTGAAAAACTGAGGCCACCGTTGAGTTCGGAACATGTCTTTTACCTTAGGAGGGGTATAAGTTTTTCGGGCGCAGGCCGTCTGTGAAAAATGCCCCCAGGGGCGTTTTCATAATTTGGCGGCTTTGGGCGTTCAGCTTTATAACATTAAAAAATAAGCTCAGAATCAAATTCCGAGACCACCGTTGTGCTCGGGAGGAGGTTTTTACCCTAGGGGAGGTTTAATTTTGACCTCACCAAAGGTTTTGGATGCGAGGAAAATTATGGGTTTAATTAATTAAAATTTATTTTTATTTTTATTTAAACCCTCCTTCCTCCCCTCCCTTGTTCTCCCCTGGAGAAACACCCCCCTCAAGGCAGCCCCTCCTCTCCCTCTCCCCCTCCTCCGACGAGACAGCTCCGGTGAGGCGCGGCTCTGACGGATCGCGGTGAAGCTTCGGGCGAAGCCCATCGAGGTAGGATTCGTCGCTTTTATTTTCTTTTCCCGCACCTACTTTGGGTCGGAATTTTTGTATCAAATATCTGTCGAATTATCAAAAAAATAACATGAATTCGAATTAGATTTTATTCTCTTTCTGATGCTTGTTTCGGATTTGAAATCAGAGTTTGGAGGTGTTCGTAATCATTCACCGAAGTTTGAGGGAATTTGGGGGGTCCGGCGAGTGCGGGCGGCGGAGCGCGGCTGACAGGTGTGTTCAGGCGGTGGCGGTCGGCGTGGATTCTCGGCTTGAGGCGGCTCGGTCGGGCGAGCGGCCAGCAGAGGTGGTCAGGTATGCAAGGGAGACGGTGGTCCGGCTTCAGGGCGACGACAGGCGGGGTCCCAGGCGGCTCCGGCGTAGGGCAGAGGGGGGCCGCGAGGCACGCGGCCCCATGCGGCGCGACCGCGACCCGCGTAACGCGGGTCGCTGCGGGGGAAAGGAGACTGGCCTTGACGGCCAGTCGGTGGCGCGGGCCACGGCCAGCTGGCCACGGTTGACTGAACCGGACCCGCGGCCGGGCCGCGTGCTAGCTGAGGGCGGACCGGCCGGACCGGGCTGGTCCGGCCCAAGGGAGTGCCCCCCCTTTGAATTTCCGACGCCCGTAGCTTTCGCTACGGGCCTCCGTTTTGCGCGCCGTCTACAGCGGCGCAGACCTAACAGTGAGGCGGTCTTTTTGAGATGGTTTCGGGAATTTTTAATTCCCGAAACTAGGGGCCGCAGATGCGCGACATGTCTTTAAGTGGACGAGCGTTTTTCCCAAGATCCTTGTTTTGGGCGGCGCGGACGCATCCGACGTCCGTTTTGAGCGCCGTCAGCGGCGTTGCGCCCCTAAAACTGAGGCGGAGGTTTCCAAGGTTGTTTCGGGCGTTGAGACTGGATTTGAGGCCTGGGGCCCATGACCCGTCTTTCGAGCCTCGTGCAGCGTTTCACACCTTTCTCACCGTGCGTCCGTTCAGGGCGTGAGAGCAGTCGAGTCTTGATGTTTTGCCGAGGGGATTGCAACGGTGCAATCCGCCTGCTCTAATTCAGCACAATGGTGCAGGGCCCACGAGGGCCGTTTGGGCATCGGCTGTGATTTTCGATCTCTATCACCGGGCGACCGTTTTGGACAAGTGAGTAGTCCACCTTATGTGATTTTGCGAGAGGATCGCAATAGTGCAATCCGTTGGCAGTTCTTTGGGACTGAGGTGCGGGTCCCGCATGGTACTGCTCGTGTGCGGGGAGCCAGAACATATCTTTTTCTCTGGATATCCATTGCGTTCAAGTGAGTAGTGCTTTCTACGAGTTTTCTCGAGGGGATTTCAATGGTGCGATGCGCCCGACTATTTTTGGGGCCGAGGCTTGGGATCACGGGACGCCGTTCGGGCGTGAGGCGGTGTCAGTGACTTTTCTGTCAGATATCCGTTTGAGGCGAGTAAGTAGTCTAACTCACGTGTTTTTCTGCGATGATTTCAACGGTGCGATCCGTTTGGCTGTGCGGAGCCTGTTGCGCGATCTTATTAAATGTGGAAGCATGGAAGGTTCTCCAGTGGTGGTTTTCCCTACCTTGTTTGTAGCGGACCCTTGGTGTGTGATCGCGCACTCTTGGGAGTGTGATATAAATGAATCAAAATATGTGGTTGGCCGTGCCCCAGTCGTTGTGGCGGCAAGTTGGAGATGTTACATCACGCCTTCGCGTTGAAGTTGGGTGTCAGGTGCACGATAGCCCTTGGGCTGAAAGTGAGGTATACTCTGGGAGTATACGGGAGCGCTTGGAGGTACGTGTGGTTGGTACCTGAGACGTTCGTGCGCTTGGTTGTGGTTAACTTGGGGCCACACGTCATGTGGGCCCCATGGTGCATACCGGGATCTGCTTTGTGTACTTTTGACCTCTCGTGACGTAGAGGGTCCCTTTGTGCTTGTTTGTTTGACCAGTAGGGTTGAGTGGTCTCCCCCTGGTTTCTTTCTCGATGGATCGACCGGTAGCAATGCTAGTGTCACCCAGTGATGGAACAGGCGCTGAAACCCTTTGGGTGAGTTGTTCTGGAGCTGAGTGGTTGCACGGTACCCACTCCGTGTTCGGTTGGCTAGTGTTGTACCCTCCGATAGCGATGGCCAGAGCAGTTCTCAGTTTTACCCTCCAGCGTGGCTGGGCAGTGGGTTACTCATCGGCTTCTTCGGGTTTACCCTCTAGCATAGACTGGGAAGTGGGTCGCCTATCGACGTATTCCAGGTCTACCCTTCAGCAGGGCTGGGCAGTGGGTCACCTGTCGACCTCTTAGGGTCTACCTTCCAGCAGAGACTGGGCAGTGGGTCACCCGACGACCTCTTAGGGTCTACCCACCAGCAGAGACTGGGCAGTGGGTCACCCGACACACTTAGGGTCTACCCTCTAGTAGAGACTGGGTAGTGTTCACCCGACGACCTCTTAGGGTCTACCCTCCAGTAGGGCTGGGCAGTGGGTCGCCCGTCGTCTAGTTCCAAGTCTACCCTCCAGCAAGGCTGGGTAGTGGGTCATCGGATGATGTATTATTGTTTACCCTCCAACAGAGCTGGGCAGTGGGTCACCCAGTATCTTATTATGGTTTACCCTCCAGCGGGGCTGGGCAGTGGGTCGCCGGATGATGTATTGTGAATTACCCTCCAGCAGGGCTGGGCAGTGGGAGACTTGTTGGCATTCTAGGCTCAGTTCTTTCGACTAGGCTAGTCTGTGGATTTCCTCTGTGATTACCGGAGCGGGACCCTTGGTTATATGGGTCAGTGTTGTGATGGCTTTGACTTTGAGGAGACCTCTCAAATGCAAGGCAGTGATGAGGTGTGGTTTGACTTTCCCAAGAACTCTCAAGTACAAGGGGCACATTCTCCACCGAGACGCGTTCTTGCGATGTGATATAAAACCGTGCGGGTGAGTCAGTGCCGACCAAAGCGGATAGTTTAGAGGTGCGGTGATTGAGCCCCTTGGAATGCAGATCGGGGCATATGTGCGCGATGCTGGGCATCAATGGAGTTTACTTCTGGGACTGTTGGAGACTCACTTTTCTTAGGCTGAGCTACGGGACAGAGATCCCCTTATGACCTTGTTCAGGCTTCTTTTTGAGCATATGGATATGTATATACCATGTTCCTGTACCCAATTCTTGGGATTGGTTACTCTCCTTCTAGGGGAGGTGAAGACGCGTGGGGTATGCCACGTGCTTTCCATGTCTAGCTTCTCGTGGTTGGACGGGTCTACTCTCTTTCTATAGGTAGCGAAGACTCGACGGGAAGTTCATCTTCTCACCATTTCCAGCTCCTTGTGTCTGGACGAGTCTATCTTCTTTCTCTTGTTGGGTTGACCTGGACTCTTTATTGTACTCCCTACTACACCCCTTGTTGTACTCCATTACTTTTCATGTTCGCTCTACTGCTCACCCTTCAGTACCTCCTTTGTTGCTCCCTCGAGCCTTCGGGGTATCCTACTGAGTATTTTTATACTCACCCCTGCTTGGGATTTGCCTGCACTTGGTGTGCCCTTGAAGATGACAGACAGGTTGGTCATGACGTCAGAGGAGCTTAGGAGCTTGGGAGATTGGACTGCGTGCGGTGGTCGGAGTCGGGTTCCAGGTGGGGGACCCTTCCAGCTGTTTTTCTTTTGTTTACCTGTTGCCGGGTTGTGGCACTTTTCAGATTGGGCGCTTGTTTTGCCCCATTACTTTTCAATGTACCTTCATCTTTCCTTGTAATTGTAGAGGTCGAAGCAATTTTTGGTATATATAGTAGTTTCCCTTTTCTTTACTTGCCTTTACTTTACTCTGCACTTTGCATTGAGTGTGCTGCGTGTGTGTGTACAGGTACTTAGGCAAAGGCCTCCCCGAGTTATTGTGCCTTCGGTGCTGGTCGCCAGCCCCTAGCCTATGGAGGCGGGCTTGGGGTAGTTGCGGCTCGAGCCTGGGTAAGGTCGGGTCGTGACACCGAAGGCATCAACCTACATGTGGGAGGAAGTTTACTAAGTACCTTTACACACACACAACAACAACATCCCAAAAACGAGAAAGGTAAACATGCATGCCACTAAACAACCACTGAGTAAAGGTACAAGATATAGGTCAAATGGGGAATAATAGAAACCCAATAAAAGAAAAAATGAAAACAAGAAAGTAAAAAATATCTATGAAATCTTACCACTGAAAACCCCACCCGATGGGTAAGGGTAGAGTAGCTGCCAGAAGCCATAGAAGTATGCCCCGCCTGCCTGATCTCACCAGGCACCATCAGATCCCCATCGTAAATAGTAAAATTTATAGTAGTGATAGATCCACATTGGTGACAAGGTCTAATATAATATTTTTATATAGGAAATATGTTCCATTCCTTTCCACACTGATGGCACGCAACTGACCCCACATCGAAAGTCACAGATGAAGACAACCGGGAAGGATGGCCTGAACTACCACCTCCCTTCTTCCCCTACTCATCCCTCTTCCTCTTATTCTCTGAAAAATTGGCACTTCTCCTAGATGAAACTGATCCACGGAAACCAAGATGGTCACTAAAATCAATCTATACCATCATGGAATGATCAACCACTTTGGCATAGGTTTTCCATTTAAACAAGAAGACATGATATCTTATTTCTCGCTAAAACCCCCTCTCAAACCTTTGAGCCTTCAGTTGCTCATTTGAAATGATATAAAAAAAATACCAAACTCACTCATCAAAGAGGTTATAATATTACATCATACACCAGTATCCCTGGATCAGATCCATAAACTCCTAGGATCTAGTGTAGTCAAAGACCTCAAGATTATACTTCTCGTTGAAACCAACCTTAAAGTCTTTCTAACCCATCTTCTAGTTCTTTCCTACTTTCAAAACTAAGTCCCTCCACTTATGATTGGACCCTTCCAACATGAACGAAGCACATTTCACTCTAACAACCTCAAGAGTATCAAGGAACTCAAACATCTGCTCTATTTTCTCAAGCCGCTCCTTTGTTTCCTAAGGTTTCATTATACCTAAAAAATAAGGAGTCTTGTTCTTGAGAAACTCATGATCTTTGTCCTTTCTAGGACCTAGTTCGTCTTCTCTAACCTGTGACGAACTAGAGGCCGCTCCATGTACCAAATCTTGGATATCCCAAACCACAACTTCCACTAATCTCTGATCAACTAGTGAAGCTTCACTCTCTCTTTCCTCCTCCCATGGAAACATAGTAATTCTCCATGGAGTAATTTTTATACATAAGAAATAACTACAAGAAAAACCATCAATACAACCTTTCTAAAAAAATTATCAACAAAAACAAATACAAAAATTCAATAAATCAAACATAACCAAATAAATTGCAATAATAAGTCAACCAAACCACTTCACCCCCACCTAGTGTCCATATAAATTTTGTAGCCTATATGTCTCACCTAGAGGAGAATAAAAAATAAAATCCCAATATCCCATGGAAACTCATGATCTGTTATGAGGTGTTCTAGATAGGAACCCTACTTACAACCAGAACGTCAAACCCTGACAGTCCTAGCTCATGCCTATCCAAAATCTCTCCCAAAAAACTTGGCCTAGAAAGAGTGTAACCTTCTCTGATACCAATTTCTCATGAACCAAGCTGGGATGCCATCCAACCCAACACCTGGCCTAATTTATGGCATAGCCCAAAGGGCATTCCTGATCCCCACAGGCTTCCAACCAGTGTCTAGGTATCTACAATATTATTTGGGAATGATTTCACCCATTTTCATAATCATAAACAATCAATAATAATAAACAAAACATAACTAAATCATCATAATCAAATGAGGTACAACGTTTTTTTATATTCATAGCTTAAAAATTTAAAAAAACCAAAAAATGACTATAATGGAAAGGGAATAACGACACTATACAAACACCTCTATGAAACAAGAGGATAATTATCCCCAAGACACCACCAACAACACCTACAATGAGTGGATCACTAGCATCCAGATCCACCTTCATCACCATGATACACCTTTACTTTACCTGATTCAAACATAACAAGGTCTACATATACCTAAAGGTGTATATAGGGGGTGAGAAAAAGGCTAGTGTGATAAAATTGTGGATATTTCCATTAAGAAGGATGAGGAGATTGAACAAACATTCATCTGATGTACATTGATTTTTCCATGTTCATCTAGTGTAATGGGTAGTTTTCTACTCCTAGTTCTCGCTTGACACCAAATAACATCACAGATTCAAAAATATTAATTTACACTGATTCTCACCAAACTCCATTATCAGTGTACCTCCATTGACATTTATTATTGCATTAGATTATTTCAAGAAGACATTACCCAAGATTATGGATTACTATGTTGGGGTACGATCTTCCTCTATGTTTAACACATATATATTATCTGGTAAGATCATGTTTTGCACTCATACCAAACAAAATTTCAAAAAACCTACTCAAAATTTAGAGAATCTATTTACTAATTTGATAGCCACACTTGTTAGTTTTAAATCTAATATATTTAAATAACATGGAATAGAATTTTTCATAACATTAGTAGAATACCATAAATCACATACGACATCAATGAAATTCATAGATATAATTTTCAAGGAATTGAGAATATTCCCTGATCCTAACATTTGGTTGGAAGTTGTGGCATGATTAAGGCTAAAACATTTCTTCCTAAGTTCACTCTCTCATTCCATTAAACTCTTATCTTTTATGAAGAATTCCTAGAGGAACTTTGCATATTTTTGAGTCTTTTTAATATCTTTAAAAAGAAGATTTTTTATTTCAATATTTTTAAGTTTCAAGAATTTCTTTATGCATTTCTTCCTCTTGATTCTTCTTTGATTTCACTATTCTCAAAGGAAATGTTAGTGGAAGATATTTTTTTCCATAAATATTTTTATAAGGATGATTTTGATTTCTTATTTCACTTTTCATGTTTAGGTTCCTCCTTATTTTCTTCTTTCTCCTTAGTATGTTTTCTAGATTTCTTTTCACATTCCCTTTTATTATTTTCAGAACTCTCTTCCCTCCCTTTTTTAATGTTATGCAGGATTTTTTGAGAATTATATTTGGAAGTGATATGAACTTCTTTATCACTCATTGTGGTAACCACTCTCATATTAATTAGGGAGTTCAGAATGGTTTTATTAGTAATTTTATTGGGGTTTTGGTCACCATTTCTATAATAATTCCTATATGTATTTTCATTTCTTTCATGTAATTTTTTAAATTTTCCAACATAATATCAGATTGATCCAGCACATTTGATTGTGAAATAGTTGGGGGTTACTCAAAAGACATCCTTTGTTGAAAAATTAGTGGTTGGAAAGTTTTTTTCTTGCAGGGACAATTGTATGATTGTTGAGTTGGTGGAGGTTATTGATATTGATGTGAAATGGGTGATCTAGGTTGGGATTTTTGGTTCTTAATTCTATACTAGATATGAGTATTATCTATCCATCCCTAGATTTATTGATGAAATTGTCTCTATTGGTAAGTGGCAATAGAGATTTTAGTTTTCTATATTTATTCATGTTTTTTAGTATAATAAATTTTGGAAGAACAATGATCACAAACCTTCACTAGTGTGATTTGATCATTTTGTTGCTTGATATTCATTAATCTAACCAAAATAGTTTTTTAGTCATGTTTATACTCAATTAAGGGTTCTCTAGTTGATCGTACCTAATATACTCCTATTTTTCCAGTACCTCTTATACCAAACCATTATGGATTTTGACTAATTTTTTAATCCGTCATTTGGATTCAAATTATGACTTGTCAATTAAAGATCCACCAGATGATGATTCCAATATATTTATATTACTATAAAGTAAACTTTGAAACAATAAAACTAATAAATAGTTCTCCATAATTATTTGGTGTTGATATCTTGCACATGGCTTCTTAAATCTTCCCACATACTCATAAAGTGTTTTTCAGGAGGCTTTTCTTATGGTATAAATACCCTTATAAATGGTATATCTCTTTAAGGTTTTAAATAATATTTGAAGAAAATTTCATTGAAGACCATATCAATCATTTTTTTCCTCAGGTTTTAAATTGTAGAACAACTCTTTAGTTACTCTTTCCAAATAAAATGAAAAGGGTCTCCATATGAATTGGTATTCATCGACTCCCCTTGTATTCTATCTAAAACACACCACGATGAACACTTTGATACATTTTTTGGGATCTTACCCTACAATTCCATGAAAATTTAGAAATATTTGAATCAATCCATTTTTTGATTTAAAATATTCTTGTAATTTATCCATTGAGATTTTATTATTTTGATTAATTTAGTGAGGTGTCAACAAATATCTAGGGGGATTGTTTGGATTTTAAGCCATGTTTTTAGATTAAAAATGAATGCTTAAAGTTTCATTTGATTTTGTTAAAGATATATTTTTGAAATATGATATCATATTTAAGTTGTTAAGTCTTGTTAGAAATGTTCTCTCAATTTATAGATCAAGAGAGTAAATATGGTCAGTGTTAGAATGGGTCATGATAATTATAGATATGAAATTTTGACACCACCTCCTCAGTAATGGATCTAATTTTTTAACACAAATATCATTGGTTGGTATAAAAATAAATTTATTACCTAAGGATAAAAAATAGTATAATGGGGAACAAATGTGGTTTATATGGAGGGGTGAAAATTTAAAATTTTGAAAATTAGTAAAATGAAAGAGAAAGAGGTTTTGATTTGATTTGGTTTGAGAAATAAAGAAACAAGTGAAATAAAATAATTTTATACTCAAATGATGAAATAAGAGACCGGTTCATGGGTTGGATCAAAATTTTTTATACTATCATAGTCTTAAGTTGAATAACCCTTCTTCTAAAATTTGATCAATATGTGAATTAATAGTCACTTCTTGTCTCATCAACAGGTGGTAATGAATGTGAGTTTCAATCAACAATAATCCCTACCAAAATTTCCCGTTATTAATGAGTTTTAAAGATAAAAAAGGGAGCTCACTATAATACTCAAAAAACACTAAATCATATGGAGGAACTCATGATAAATATTGAAAGACACACTTCCTTCCGAACCCATATAATATATTACTAGATAATTCACCAATAAACCCTAGAAATTCTATAATATATGATGTAGATAAAGCATATGGATAAAATATATTATCACCCCAAGTAGTAAACAGTGTGAAATATCAGCTAAACACAATCAAATTCAATTAAATAAAAAACACTATAACTAAGATCAAATAATAAAAAAGGATTTTCTATTGATATTCAAAATCAAGCAAAGAAATAGTTTCTCCTCCATATTTCCCAACTCACTAAAAGGATTTTAGCTCTGTATTCTTAAGGTTACAATAAATAAGGAAAATACATAAAAAAGTGAAATAATATTTATCCAGTACTCCTAGATAGTTCATCCTAGATCTCCCTGAAAACTTTCACATGCCATTCTTAAATAATTACCCCCTCAGTTCTATTAGGCTCTGGTAGTGTATGAAAATTGTCTTCACATGTGCATGGTTATTCACAAGAATCATTTTTTTCAAAGGTAAAATATTTTTCAAATGAAAAATAAATTTATTCTTTTTTAAATAAATAAATGAATTTTTAAAGGAATAAAAAAATTAATGAAATAAAAAACTTATTATACTCATAAAGATCAGTCAGAGGTAGCCTCTGACCATTTATTAATAAAGAAAAAAATTTCAACCAAGTACAGAAAGGAAGAAAAGATAACTACAGATCATATAAATCATACCCATCACCACATCCATTATAGATTCCTTCTTCCACAGTAAATGATTCCCACTCCAAACTTTCATAATGCTTAAGGACCTTGGCATATTTCCTTCTTAGATTCAACTTCTATAAAGACAAAAACTCCTTAGAAGACTACATAACACCACTTTCCTTCGTAATAAAAGATCAGGTAGGCATCGGCCTTGGAAGAGAAGAGTAGTATTTCCTTGACCTTCGCTGTGGTGGGGCAGTCATAACATCCTCATTCCCAGACATCTTCATCCCCACAAACTGAAACACGTCACTGTAAAAAAGCTGAACCATACCATTCTCATTCTCCTTGTCACTATCAAAAATGTCACCCCACATTTTTGGAATTTTCACTTCTTAGTAATTCAATCCCCGTTCTTGCTGAATTTTACTCTTAGAGTCAGTCATGGCAAGACATTGTGGCTACTCCACAATATCTTGCATAACAATTTTCCCAGTTGCAGCATCCTCAGAGCAGAAATCAGCCTACAACATGCCACCCTCCTACCTTGTATCATCTTTCTCTGTATGAGAATTCACCTCATTTTCCAATTCTAGAAAATGATTACTAGTGGAGACCATGATTGACATTCCTCCAGCACCATCCTTCCACCCTATCCGCTCCTCAGTATGGGCATCCACTTCCCTCAATTCAGAAACAACTGAGTCTAGATGTTGTTTAGTCACAGACTCCTGCCACCGGGAACATGAGTCTAGATGCTGTTGACTCACAAAATTATTATATATTTTAACAGAATTACCTCTTAAAAAATTTTAAAGTAAAAAATACATTTTTAATGGGAAAAAATTACATTGAAAGTTTAATTCATAAAAGTTTGATGAAAAATTCCTTTGAAAATTTACATTATACTATTTTAATAAAAAATCACAATATAAAATACTTGTTGAAAATTTCACTATAAAATTTTACTGAAAGATTTTACTACAATTTCCCATAGAAAATTTATATGGAAAATTACACCAAAAAATTCCATTAAAATCCTATAGTAGAAAAATCCAATGAAATATTTTACTTGAAAATTATACCCTAAAACCCCATAAAAATTAGTAAAAAATTCTAGTAAAAAATATCATTGGATTATTCAAATTGAAATCTTAAATGGGAAAATCTAGTTGTCCAATCCAAAATACATTGAATATTCCAATTTAAAATTTAATTGAGAATTTTCATTGTAAAATTCTAATGATTAATTTTTTTTGAAATTTCCCACAAAAAATTCTCAAAAAAAATTAGTGGAAAATTATACTCAATCAATCTAGTAAAACTCTATGTTGGTAAAATCTAATGCAAAATTACAACTTAAAAATTCACAAAAATTTCCTATAAAAATATTCTAATAAAAAATTCCAATTAGAAATTTGTTTATTATATAATGTAAATGTATAATTAGTTTTTTTATTTTAAATTATTATTTTATATAGTATTTTTCCTAGAAAATTAATTTCAATTATACATATTATTAAAAATTAATATCAAATATAATTTAATCCATCATGAAAATTTCATTATTAAAAATAATACAACTTTGTTTTGTTCACCATGTAGATAAATGATTATAATATAGAGAAATACACATTTAATAGAAAAAAATATTGAAAAAATTATATTATTCGCAATGAAAAAAATACTTATAATAGAAAAAATATTATTTCATAAAAAAAATTATACATCTATTGAAAAATCATATTGAATTATAAAATAAAAAATAAATCATTTAATGTCAAATTTTCCCCAGTGTGACTTAACAACTTGTCAAGCTTGTTATCAATTTTGAATTCATTGATTATTTATTTCCATCGATCTTGTGTCTATATATGATCCCTTATGACTAAGAGTTTCAAACATGTTTGTGGTTAGTTGTGCACAACAATCAGTGATAAATCATCCACCTGCACAAAATGTAGACTCATATGCAATTGAAAAAATATCAACACTAAGTACATTACAAACAATTCATGTTAATACAAACCATACCTATTTAAAATCATTCCTCAAATTTAAATTATTAAATTTATTATCATCATATACTGGAAAAGGGTTTAAATATCATTGTAGTTAGGATGTACACTAACTAGAGGATTCAAAATGCCATTTAATTTTTAGTGCCATACATGCTTCCACTACTATGAGAAGAATGTATAGATTGTGTGGGTTATCTATTAACAATACGATAAAAGATTCTATTTGGTGGTGGGTTTTTGGGAATTTTGTGGCAATTTAAACCACCGATAAATAATTTCATAATAGATTTTGAAAACCACCACAAAATTTGGTTTCATGAAATGGTTAGAGGTGCTTTTAAAAAGCCATCACGAAATGATTTCTCGATGGTTTTCAAAACCACTGATAATGATTTACCATCATTTTTTTATTTTTTTTATTTTTTTGGTTTTAAATATTAAAAATTATTTATTATTTATTTACCCATTATTTATTTACTTATTTGATTATTATTTATTTATTATGATCTATATGAATAAAGAAAATATATGTGTTGGATGATATGTGATCATCTTACCTCATGTTTATTCTGCAAATATTTTACCACTCCAATAAGCTCTTCATGTTGTGACAGTAAAGACCTTAATATATATATGTAAATACACATGCAAAAATATATTTATTTATTATTTATTATTATTTATTATACTTACATATATATGATTAAATTATGAAATAAATAATAAATATGTAATAATTAAATAAAAAATAATCAATGATAAATAATAAATAAATGATAAATAAATATTGAATCAATAATAATAAATTCATACATAATAAATAAATAAATAAATAATAAATAAATAGTAAATAATAAATAACAAATAAATAACAAATAAATAACAAATAAATAATAGTAAATAATAATTAATTTATTAATAATAATAAATAATGATGATGATAAAAAAATAAAAATAAAAATAAAAATATATAAATAATATATATAATTATAATAAATAAATAACAAATAAATAAATAATAATAAATAAATAAATAATGTATGAATAAATAAGAAATAAAAAAATAAAAAAATAAAAAATAAATAGGAAATAATTAAAAATTAATTTATTAATAATAAAAATATATAAATAATGAATATAAAATTAATAACAAATAAATGATATATAATAAATAAATAAATAATAAAAATAAAAAATAAATATCCAACAAATAATAGAAAAAAATAATAAATAATAAATAAATAAATCCTAAATCTTAAATCTTAAATCTTATTTATTAAATAATAAAAAATAAAAAATAAAAAATAAAAAATAAATAATAGAGAAATAATAAATAAATATCATATAATAAATAATAAATAATAATATATAAATATATATAAACACACACTCACACGCTCTCACAAACAAATACATATAACTATTTTTATATATACATAAATATACATAAATAGATATAAATATCGAATAATGCATATAATTATATATAATTAAAAATATATAGATAAATATATATATTTTATAAAGATACATACATACATACATACATACATACATACATACATACATTCGTACATACGTACATACATACATACATACATACATAGATACATACATACATACATACATACATACATACATACATACATACATACATACATATGTATGGATACATACATGCATACATACATCCATACATACATCCATGCATACATGTATGGATACATACATACATCCATGCATACATACATACATGTATGGATACATACATACATGCATGCATGCATACATGTATGGATGCATACATACATACATACATACATACATACATACATACATACATACATACATACATACATACATACATACATACATACATACATACATACATACATACATACATACATACATACATACATACATACATACATACATACATACATACATACATACATACATACATACATACATACATACATACATACATACATACATACATACATACATACATACATACATACATACATACATACATACATACATACATACATACATACATACATACATACATACATACATACATACATACATACATACATACATACATACATACATACATACATACATACATACATACATACATACATACATACATACATACATACATACATACATACATACATACATACATACATACATACATACATACATACATACATACATACATACATACATACATAAATACATACATACATACATACATACATACATACATACATACATACATACATACATACATACATACATACATACATACAAACAAAATAAAAAATAAATCACCAAAAGAAGGGAGACCGCAACAATTATCACACAATCATATTGATATGAATGTAAACTCATGGAATTAAATCACAAACCACCTATTAAGCATAATATGGTTAACTTAAACAAAGTTTAAATTTCATCAAATGTTTATAAATTAAGGTATGCCAAATAAAAACTGAGTGATGGTGGCCTTTGATACCTGTTTTGGACTATGAAAAAATAGAGACCTTTTCCCCATAGGTTTGAGTGATATAGATATCATTGTAAGATTTGATTTGATGGGATAAAGATCCCAAACTAATGTCCAGATAAAATTTATGGTTTTTTGAAATTGAAGTTTGATTTTCAACTTCATTTGAAATAGTAATAAAATTTTTATTATCAACTATTACAAAATTATTATTAAATATCATTATAGTTCATTTTACAAGATTCGATTTGACAGTTCGTAGAGTATAAACAGACACTCCGATCAAAATTTTTGGTAATTGGTGGAGATGATTGAATGACATGCATAAAGGGTGCAAGTTTTTTCATCCAATTTATTTTTATCACTTTTATGCATACTATTGTAATTTAGCAAAAAGTTAGTAACAAAATTAATTAATTAACAGTTTTTTAGGAATTGATTTAAAAATAATTAAAAGTTTTTTAAATTATTAAGAATATTTTTTTAATATAAATAAAATTTAAGTTTTTAAATTTTTTAAAAAATATTATTATATATTTGACAACATAAAAATTAATATTTTATTCTTTAATTTATGTAAAAATTAAAATTTCTTATTTCTTATAAAAAATAGAATTTTTTTACTTGTAAAAAACTAATTATTATTTTCTAGAATTCATAGTAGAAAGTTTCTATTTTTTCATAGGCGTGAGAAATTATATTAATATATTTAAAAGGTTTTGAAATTTATTATTTTCTTTAAAGGTGAAGTATTTTTTAAACTAAGAAGAAATTTATTATTATTAAAATGAATATATTAATTTTTAAAGGAATAAAAAAATTAATTACATGAAAAAATATTATATATTTTAATGGAATTGGCTCTGAAAATGTTTTTGAAAGAAAAAAAATAAAATTTTAGTGGGAAAAAATTCCATAGAAAATGTAAATCACAAAATTTAAATGAATAATTCATTTAAGAGTCCCCACTATAATATTTAACAAAAAAATCAACTCCAAAATACTTTTGAAAATTTTGGTAAACCTATTATACGTTTCATTAACACTTTTATGATCAAACATCTTGAACTCTTGAAATTTTACCGTGTAAATACCTATCTTAGTTCTTTGCAATTTATTAGTACCTTTATGAGTGGCATTTAATTTCTTCCAAATGCCCAAAGTAATTTTATATGAAAAAATATGACTATAAACACTTTTACTGAGAGAAAAATAGAGAAAATTCATAACTTTGTAATTCAAAACACATTTGGTTTCATCATTACCAATCAAGGCAAAAAGTTCAACTTTTGGTAAGCTGTAAGGTATTTTCCTGATGGTCCAACATTCAATACCTATATTTTTCAATAATACCTCCATTATTTCCTTCCAATATATATAGTCACTTCCATTGAAATGAAGTGGTTCAAGGGGATTTGAATTTTCAACCTCTTAATTTCCCATGAACACAGATCTTTCCCTTGGTCTTTTCGAGGATTAGAATAAATATGTAAGTTTGAAATAAATAATACAATCAATATATATGATGCCCTGAAATAAATTATAATAATTATATCCTTTTAAAAAACTTAACTTATAAAACTGTTATATATTATGAAAAAAGCAGAGCACAATTATCCATAAGAGTATGGTTATTATACCAACTATAAGTATCAAATAAAATAGTGGAGCATAATAATATTAATAGGGTTGGGATCTGAAACCAATTGTTCTCCTAGTTTGAAAAACTAAGAAAGTCAAGAGGGAGGGTGGATTTTAAAATTTAAAAACTTTGAACTATATTTAAAAGTAGAGTTAAAATTTGAAACCAATTAAAAAATAGGCATATTTTTCTAGTTTAAGTGCAACAGAAATAAAACAAATAAGCACAACAAAATATTTATAGTAGATCAGATCAAAGTGATCCTCAATACATTCTTAACTTCTCTCTACTACTCAATTGAAATGGTATCTACCATAAATTCTCTTTTCAAGGGAGTGAAAACCCTATTATAGAACCTATATTTTATAGAGATAAATGTGTAATATATTTACTTTACCAAATAATCAACAAACAAATTAACTAGAATGAAAACAATGAATAATAATTAAAGATATAATAAAACACATAGTAAATAAAAAACCTATATTTTTCTAACTTATTTAAAATCAAACATAGTTTTATTAATATATTTTTTGTAATTATAATTTTCTAATTATCAAAATAGAAAGATAATGTAAAGAGGAATCTTTAACAATTAAACTCTAACAGTTTCACTAATTAAAACTCTTAAATATTTAAAAAGAGTCACTCAAACACAAATATTGTTCACAATGCATGAATTCATTAATGTGATATTTGTCTGGAATTTATCTCTCAAATATATTGGGTATCTTGCTCACATGATCTGTAAATTGATTTTCAAATCCTTTTTTTATCCTTAATTTCCAAATAAAATTTTTGCAGCAGTAACATCCACCGTACCAATAATGGTTTTTCTTAATCTTTATTCATTGGGTGCATAATGGTTGTTTGATTATAGAAAAAAACCACCTTAGAAAAAAGGAAATATGATCACGATTTTTATAAAGAAAAAATGATTACTAAAAGATTCTTTTAAGTGGAGATATAATTGTTTTTTTGTGGTATATAGTGTTCTTGAATCATAGTAAATGTCATGATATTATCCTTCAATTTCTTGATACATAACTACTCAAATAACATGGTTTGAATCATCATAGAGAATCTCAAATATATAATCCCAATTATGTGGATGTATGACTATAGGTAGCTCATAACAATATCTCTTATAGTCCCTGTTATGAGTGAATTCAAAATCTTTAAAAATCACAGTCGACAATGGTAGAAAAATATTACTAAAATTCTTGATAAATATTATATAAGTTTTTTATGTACTAAGAAATAGGTAACATATTTCACACAATATGGATAATTTAATGCATTAATAACTTCAATTTTAGACTTATCAACCTAAAGCCCATGATTTTAAACTACATTTCTAAGTATAATGCATCTTTCTAACATGAATTTACACTTTTCAAAATTTAAATCCAATTTATTTTCAATGAATGTTTTCAATTTTTTTTTCAAAATTATCCAAAAAAGGATCAAAATAATTTACAAATATACTGAAATTGTCATTAAAAAACTTCAAATAAGTCCTCGATCAAATAAAAAATATTACTATATATCATTGTAATGCACTGAGAGCGTTTTATAGTCTAAATGGAATTCTTATTTAAGAAAAAGTGCAATAGGGATAAGGGAAAGTTATTTATTCATTACCTTTATATGAAATGAGAACCTGAAAATATCCTAAAAATACTTCTAAGAAGTAGTAGTGTGTTTTTTCAAAAAATATTTATAAAATTTATTCAACAAAAGGGAACAATAAAATGATCATTTCCTAAGACATGTTTTAATTTATGGCATAATATACAAACTCTCCAACTATTTTGGACTCTCATAGGAATGAATTAATCTTATTAATTATTCACAATGGATAATAAATTTTTCTTAGGAACTATACGTATAGGAATGATCCATTGAGAATCAGAAATTGGATAAATGATTGCAGCTTCAAATTACTTCTCAATTAATTTCTTAACAACTTCTATGATTTTTGAATTAATTATTTTTTAGGGTTTCCGAAATGGTTTGGAATCATTTTCCTATAAGATTATACACATGAAAAATTTATAATTTATCCCATGAATATCATTTATATTACATTCTAAAGAAAAAACATATTCTCTAGAAACATCCATAAACTTCCATTCTTAATTGGATAATTTTTTTCTAATAATAATTACCGGAAGATTGTTTCCCTTCTATATAAACATGTACAAAACATTTATAGTTTAAGGTTTTAATTAAATATATGGGGATTATAACACTTGAATGTTTTATTTTAACACCACATGATTTCATAGTACATTATCTCTTTAAAATAATTTAATAGCGTATATTGTATACAACACTAACATGGCCTGCGTTATACGCAAGATTGAGTTTTTTCCAAACAACACATTAGTATTATAATTATTGTTATATGAATAGTAGCAAATAAATTTTTAATGTTATTTCTAATGTTTTCACAGCAATAAAACATAATTATAATTAAATGTGTAACTTTTGTAAAAGTAGTTATATATTTGGAAAAACTATTTTCTTTAAAAACTATTTTTATGTCCTTTAATGAAAAATAATAAAATTTATTTTAGACACCCCTAAAAATTGAATTTGGTAAAATATACTTTATTTTTTAATTCTGAATATCAAAATTATGTTAGGGTGAATTTTTGGTATTTTTTTAAAAACATTCAATTCTTGATGAATAGTGAAAAATACTACATAGTACATAAAAACCAACTTTTTTATTTAAATAATTAGTTTTAATTTAAATTTATTTTAAAGTAAAAATAAAAACATAATACTTATTTTAGTCCAAATTAATTCATTAGAGTCATTTTATAATAATATTAGATATATAAAATTTTATTGACCCTTTTAACGTATTTTACCCATCTTCTAGGCACATGTACAAATTTTCATGAAACGTAATTTTACTGCTTCTGTGAATTTAATTTAAAAAATCCAAAACACATGACTATCATAAGTAAGTAAAATGTGGTTCAATAGGATGAAAATAATTTTTGATGAATAGTAACTTTTGAAATTTATTTACCACAGTTAAAAGTAAATAGGGTAATTAAAGGTAAAAAAATCATATAATAATATAAAATTACCCCAAAACATATCCTAATTCTATTGGATAAGTATATTTATACCAAAATCAACCTTAGGACAAAAATATGATCCTTTTTTATACACTTGTATTAGATTTGGTCATTTATTATATTTTATTTAAAGAATATTTAAAAGTGTTAAATTAAAATTTTAAAAACTAAACCATTTTTAATATAAAGTTATAAATAAGATAAATTTTAATATAAATATTAATTATAAAGATAAAAATATTTTCTTCATCATAGTATTTTATTTATAAATTTTATACATTAAATAATTAAATTTTTTATGACACAATGATGATGCAGTAATTACCTTAATAATGAGAGATTAAAATAAATGATTATATAAATATTAAAATAAATGTAAATTGAAACTTTTGATACCATACACAAATTTTCTAGGTGAATATTACATGTTAGGGTTGATTAATTTTTTTTTGTTTGAAGTATTCAAGTTGTTATGACTTTCAGAAAAAAAAAACAAATACTAAAGAGTGTCAAAATTTACATAATTGAAATTTTAAAACAAATACTATTTTATTAAATTATATAATAGTCCTAAAAATATATGATTCAGAAAAATGACTTAGATAATGTTTCATATGTCATTAATGAACCAATTGAGGTTTTCTTGGAATTTTATAGTAAATATATTTACCATGTAGTATAAAAATACAAGAAGACATGGTAAAAGTTAAACTATTTAACCAAGGGTTAAATCTAAAAGATAAGGTAAATATGGTGACCTAAACATGTCTAAAACATATTTTATGAGAGGATTTCGACCCATCCCTAACTTATCCTTTAAATAAATCCATTTGGAGCTATTATAAACCGAAATTTGTTTTATAATAAATTAATATTTTAAGTTTTCCTAAAGTGCCCATCACCTCTCTTATAAAAGGGAACTTCCAATTCTATAAAATTCACACCTCCAAAGACATTTGGCTCGGCAAAAACCTGCTCAAATATCCTCCCAACTACCCTCAATTCAACCTAGAGTCCATACTTTGATCATGAAGCCAACCTAAGGATCCCTTTTCTTCAAATCAAAAGATAGCACATAAAGAAGAGGTAATTATTTTATCACCTCTTTCAAAGTTATTTTATTCTTATACTTCCTCTTTCTCAGTTGTTTCCATACTAAAATCATATCTCTAGTACCTTCTACATGCTGATATTTTATTATAAATACAGTACAACCATATTCATTATTCTATCCATCCTATGAATGATAAAGTCACCATACGTGCGTACGTACGCCTTACCATCTCTATATCATGGTGTAGTTTGTTATTAAAAACATAATTATTTGGATGAGAATAATAATGAGTATAATTGATGTAAATAATAAATATAACATTTTAATGATTATGTATATATAATATACCATCCAATTACATATATTTTCACCATCAATAGAATCATATTGTCGCTCGTTCGTACGTACGACTTACTATCTCCACGACGAGATGAGATTTCATTCCCCATCATAACCATTCCAGAATATTTTTTATTTTATGACTAAAAATCATTGTTTAAGAACTTATATCATTCTGGATATGAATCAAATACCTTATATCTATAACAAATATTAATTATGTAATAAAATTAATCTACTAACACACAAAACAATGATACTACTGAAATATTATTAACAAATCAATATAAGAGGATCATATATGATATCATATTTATGTGTATGGTTCTTGTATAATTTAAAAAAAATTCTTTAATAATTATACAGAAGGTTAACATACCCTCAACTAAGGAAAATCACAAGGTAAGGGTTAATTCCTCAATCTCACTATTATCTGAGATTATTTATGTTTAAGTATGTACTGGGGCATATTTATCATTCATGTCCATGTTTCATAAAAGTATTTTCAAAATGATTATTTTTAAAGGAATCTTTAACTAAAAAATCATTTTAAATGTTTTAAATATTTATTCTTCTAAACATTTCTCATTAATTTCTATGTTTTCAAAATCGCTTTAAGGATTTATTTATATGAACATGAATGTTTTAAAATGTTAATTCCTTTAAAAAATTTCAAAGTGGTATGGGACACTTTGATTCAAAAATATCTTTTAAATGTATTCCTTTATAAATTGTGTGACTTTTAAATGATTTCATGAAAAATGGATATTTCTCTAATAGAGTTTTACTAATCATTTTCAACTATGTCAGCATCCATTACTAGATATTATTCTTGATTGAGGTTGATTAATTATAATACAATTTCCATATTATATTGAACGAGTAATGATATGTTTTATTGTGGATGCGATATTTTTATACCATTCTTGTTTTATGGTTAAAGTATTGAAATTTTGTATGATAGTTTTAAAACATATGTTTATGTTATGTTTTAACCCTTTTATATGAGGAATACATTGGACTTAGTAAGTGACGAGCAAGGCCTGCTATAGCCCCTTGATGCATCAGTAGGTCTCATGAGACAAAATAGTGTCTTGGCATAAGGCCTTGATAGAATATTTGTGTATTATCTTAGCACAAGGCCTTAACGTAGTGGTTATAATGTCCGAAATTATGCATTCCCTCGTTATAAAATTTGTTATTACATATGATTATTTGACTAGTAGAATATCGATGTGCATGTTTATATGGTAATTTTTGATTTATTTTTGCCTTATTATGTTCAATTTTATTTTTAAAAGGATGTTGTTTTTATTATACATCATTCCTTAAAAATTTATAACTTCCACTAAATTATTTACCCATACTGAGCATCTGAGCTCACCCCTTATGTTTTATTTTCCCAGGATGCCAAGAAGTGTATTATGTTTGATATTAATGGGTAAGATAGGGGAATAATGGAGTTCTCAAAGGATTATCTATTCTGTATTTTATGTTATAAATTGTTATGTTATGTTCTTGTATGTAATCTGTTTTCTATGAATTATAAATTGATTGGTCCTTCAGGACATGATTCCTTGTAATCATACCAATGTTACGTATTAATGCACTGACTCTGGGTAACTGGGGTCGGGGCGTTATAGTTGGTATCAGAGAAAGTTTAACAACAACCTTGAAAAATAGATTTAGAAAACATAGATTAGGGATCATAATAATAAGGTAGACTTTGAGGATAATTATTGAAGAGCATCCTAGAATTTTAAAATAGAGATTATGGGGGTATTCCTAGAAAATACATCCATGTCTAGATACTACAAGTGAATGTGGTTCTGGAATGGATGTACCTAGGGGTGAAAACTCCGACAAGGTGTTTAGAGCTTGACTTGGGGTATCCTAGTACACAACAACGAGTCTTACTGCACACCTAGTTTGACACACCTGGGGGATATGCTTAGGACAATTCAAATTTTCTTTAAAACCCATTATGAAGTATTTATGAGTAAATATGTCGGCAAAGAAACCATTTTATGATTATGAGACTAGATGTGTGTAAATATTCAATTAGTGCTAAGAATTTTTATAGTTTTTGGATTATACATTATGATATGATCTAACCTAGTGTACGTCATCATTTAGAAATGGTGTATAGTAGAAGTAATGTGAACTCCAGCAATATGCATGATTGAAAGTGTAAAAAGGATCATATATTTCACAGTATTAAGACAATTTTTATAAGGGAAATAGTCTCCCACATATTCTCATCATATAAAGAAACAATATCATGTGTTAATAAAATAAGTAAAGAATTGTATAATTCCCATGGATTTGAAGGGAAGCAAGAAAATAAGAGGATGACATAAAAAAATATAGATAAATGGACCAAGGGAAATAAGTATTTTCTCACATGTGATAGCTGTGGAAAGAATCACTTTGGTTAATGCTTGAAGGGAATGGAAATTTGTTATATGTGTGGAGAAAAAGGACACCACGTTCATGATTTCATGGGTAAGAAAAAAGTTTCAAATGTACAACGCTTCATCTACAAGTAGTTGGGACACTACATGAATCAATCTCCAAATCATCAGAGTATACCCCAAATGATGCTATTAAATAATAATCAAGTTATGATACTACCAAAAATAAAGAGGAATGATTAGAATTTTTATGTTGTTATTAAATAATTGTGTTATTTGAGTATTGTATTAATGGGGTAAAAGTTATAAGAATTATAGAGTATATAAGGATTGTACTGCAGTACTATTTTACTAAGGATTTGAGATTGTATGGTACCAAGTAATGTGACAAAGTTTCAAGTTAAACATTTTGGAAAATATATGGTTGGGGGAAATATAACCCTCAATATGTTTTTAAAACTGAGATAATGATTTTGGAATAAGAGATAATTGATTGGGATAAAGTATATTGGATATTATTTATATCCTTGGAACTGGTTAATGATTTTTTTATTCCATCATTGTTTGAGTTTACAACATTTATGGATTTAAGGAGTATATCCAGTATTATTTGTTTTAAAGAAGGAATAAAGAAGTAAAAACATATTCAAATAAGGTTTTATGGTAATTCAGGTTTTTACTATAACACCCTGAGATTTTATGAGATAGATTCCTTATAATTTCTTTGATGTCTTGTGTTGTACGCTCCACCAAGATAAGATTTCACTATACACAACACTGTATTAGCTTTCAGTATACACAACACTATTCTTTTCATGTGTTGCACATTATTTTGATAGAATATAGATTTTTTTAAATTAAAAAATGAACTAAGTTTGGATTATTTTATATGCAACAACAAAGGAATCTTGCACTACACGCAACATCGACATTCCTTGCATTACACGCAAGGGCGACCTTCCTCTATAGCTTGAATGGTACGCAGTACCGAGTTTCACTAAACAATGATAAATTTATTAAAATATTATATAAACTAGAAATTATAAATAGTATTAACCACATTTATAAATTTATATAATAGTATCATTCATATTACACATGATATGAAAACAAAATCAATAGTTTTGGATAAAATAATCATTTTTCAAAAAAAAAAAGCAGTTTTACCACCTTTTGATGGAGAACCAATTTTAAATATAGTTTTTGATACTTTTATAAGTTATATTTGACAATATAAAATTTTTATTTGGAATTGAGACATAAAAATTTACTTTGGATAATTTATTTATATTTTTCTGAAAACTTTCATACTTTGATGAATAGTGAAAATATGCTAAATTTTAATCGAAAATAACTTTTACATTGAAATAATTTTTATGGTTAAAATATATTATTGAATGGTTTTAAAGTATAAATAGAATATATTTTTATATTCTAATACAATATAATTCATTTTCATTAATTTTACATTGAATTCATATGTAAAAACTTTGCAATCGTTTGCAATGTTTTTAAAAAAACCCATTTTTACAACATAATTAATTTTAAATTAATTAATAAAAATTCTATGTTTTGAATTTTGAAAAAATGATTCCATATTTTGAATCATCAGGTCCAAATTATGTTAATGAGCGACTTTGATATTTTGGGCATTATGAATAGTAACTTTGGTAATTATTTTTATTATCATAGTTAAATGTAAATCAGGTAATTAAGGGTAAAAATAATATTATAAAATTACCCTAACACCTACCAAAATTCTATTGGATGTATAAAAGCCAAAAAATATCACCTAATGGTCAGAATATATTTATTTCATGGAATTTTGTCCATGAAAATGATGTAATTATTATTGAAACAAAAGAAAGTGACAACATGTCACTCTCTTATATCTTATAAGTGTAATAATATAAATTTAGTAATAAACATTATAAAAAATCAAAATTAAATAGTAAATAGAAATATAATTACATTATCTACATCATTTTAATTTATTTATATTTATTAAAGATTAATTAATTATCATTAATGATAAACCAATAGTGATGTAAAAATTATTTTATTAATAGAAATATAAAATAAATGGTTTTAAAATATTAAAAGAAATATCATATGATCTAATTAAAGTTCCCCATGAACTTTAAAGATTACTATGACATTTTAGGAGTGTATTAAATATTTTCTTTTGAATTTATCTTTTTTGGGAATTTTATTTAATGTCAAATAAATTAATAGTTTCAAAATTAACACTATTGATATTTTATAAAAATAACATTATATTAAATTATTTAAAAACCATAAAAAAATATGTAAAATTACAAAGTGATAATTATAAGATATAACATTTTATAAACTACCTATTTATAGTCTATTAACACCATATATGTAAATATTTATAACCATTAATCATTTAGAATATTATTACCAAAATTAAAATTTAATAGAATAACTAAGAGTCAATTAAAATTATAAAGTTTAAATTTAAAAAATAAGTTGTAAAAAATTTATTGGTTTATTATATTACAACCCTATCTCTTCTCATATTTAAAGTTTGTAAAATATTGAGTTTTTTGGGTAGGTTTTGATTTTATATTAAATTATTATTTTTAAGGTTTCCAAAAGTGCCCATCTCCTCAATTATAAAAGGGAACCTCCTCGCTCTTCTATTAACTACATTTTGAGCCTTAAATCTCGGCAAAACCCTACCCATTTATCTTATCAACGTCCCTAGTTACATTCTAGAGGTTCTGGTCTTCTAAAAAGACCAACACTAGTGCCCTATGAGGAAATTTAAAGGAGGCATGTCAAGGATGAAGTAATATATTCTACCAATTCTTTCAAATTTATTTCTTCTTCTAATTCCCATTATTTAGTTGTTTCATTATAAAGTAATAGAATCAGTATCACTCATATAATTATATTATATTATAAATACGAAACATCCCTATTTCACCTTCTATCAGTCCTACAAAAAATGAAATCACTACATGTGCGTATGTACGGATCACCATCTCCACACCGTGGTGTAATCTGTTTTTCACCACCACCTTAATTTGATGGGTATAATGGTGGAAATAAAAACTATATATTATTATTATAAAACTATACTAATTCTGAGATATTATACACCATCCACTTCAATATCTTTCAACAACTATGTGAACGATATCGTCACTTGTACGTACGTACGACTTACCGTCTCCATGATGCAATGCGATTCATTCTCCATGTTAACCATTCAAGAATGATTATTAAGTATATATAATAAATAATAAAGAAATATATGAAATAATAATTATACTATATTTATGTATATATATATATATATTTAATTTACTTTCTTCCATTCAATTTAATAAGGAAATGAAAACATCGTTCATGCGTACGTATGACCTACCGTCTCCATGAATGGTGTATTCCATTCCATTTATCGATCTACTATATATATATTTATATACTGAATATATATGATATATAAATCATGTTTTAAATTCTTGGAGTAATTAAATTAGGATCTATGTAATAATATCAAGAATAACAAGTCCAAACATGTACGATAAATTAAACGATTATTACCCAAAACAAAACTTTAACATGGAATTGACAAATGAATGGGTAATATAAAGTCATCAGTGAATCATATATGATATCATAAATATTATTATGGTTCTATTACAAGTTAATACTATGTTTAAACCTACTATAGAGAAGTTTCATACACATATAGAAGAAATCAGACCTAAGGTAGGGGATAAATTTTTCAATCTCATTTTTATCTAAGATTGTATATATGTAAGTATCTACTGGGGTTATATTTATCATCCATGTCCATGTTTTATAAAAATGTTTTCACAAAATATTTAATATTCTTCTATGTATGTTTAAAGTCATTTTAACCCCTTTTTTACTTTTACTACATTGTATTGAAGGAATCTTTCTTTTATTTACCATACAAGGTACTTTTTTTTACTTTTATGGAAGAAGTATGAGGAGAATGTTTTTTAGTTTATACAACATGAATGGGTTTTTACATCTTCATAATTCATTATTTTCATGAATCTTACTCTTCAAATTTACAAGTTTATTTTCAAATAAATTCTTTTCTTTTAAAATTTCATGACGTTTTGAGAAAAAAAAATGTTTTTGAAGAAGAAAGGATATTTTCCTCAAGAACTATGTTCATTTGTTTTTTCAAAATTATTTTCCATCTAAGATGTCACTATTTAAATATGGTTATGTTTATATCCCTATTAAAACAATGATTTTATTATTTTAATGATGGAATGATATTTATTTTATGGATTATGTTATGATGGAATGATGTTAAAGAAACTCATTTTATTACATGGGTTATGCTATGATGAATGATTTATGTTATTGTGGCACACATAAGAATGGTTTCATTGTGGGATCAGTGGGACCTATATCTCCCTCCAATTAATTGGGTAAAGATTTATATCTCATGAGATATACATGGATGGAACGACATGTAAATCCGGTTTAGTAATATAGGGCTGGAACGACATGTAAACCCAGTTCAGTAATTGACTTTGTCCACTATGATAGACTTGGAAACAATGGCTTGGATACTATTGAAATAATATTATGTGCTTAATGGTTTTCCAAAATTCCATTTTTTATTCCTATTTTATTTTATCATGATTAATGTCCCTCTATGATCTATACCTTATGTATTTCCAGGATTTATTTCATGACTCATGATTTTGATATTTAAACTTTATGTTCGTGTTTATATGTTAAAATGATTACGGTCTGTTTTATGTTATCCATATTTACCCTTACTGAGAATTTGAGTTCACCTTTTTTATTTCTTCTTTTCCCCAGGATATAAAGAATGTTTTTAGGTAGGAAAACAAAAGGGGAAGATATTTGTGGGAGATGTTGAAGATCTTTTTCTATGATTAGAAGATTATGTTACGAGTTTCCAAAGAAACTAAACTAATAAAATTAATTGGGAATTTGTTTGTGTCATGTATTAAGTATTCCACAAAAGTAATGTAATATCCATGTACATCATGTTCGAGTTACTACTTTTGGTACCAAAGTGATGGTTTAGTCAACCTTTGGAAACCAGGTTGAAAATTTTTTAGTGATATCCCAAGAGATATTTCTAAGTTATGTCTAGGGATAAACCTAAGGTTATGTCTAAATATAGGTTATTTTCCTTGAATTACAGTAACTGACTTGAATAAACTAGTACTACACATAAGATTTTATAGATTGAAAGTACTCTCCCTTTATTATATTTTTTTCCTAGTATAATTTTTACATCTCAGAATATTCTTTTTGGGTTTTAGAAAATGGCCGAAAACTAGAGGATTCATGTTAATGGAGAATATGATGGACAATGGAATGATATTCTCCATGAGAAACCAAATGAAATGGGGGTTGGAAGGAGAAACATAATTATTTTTCCTAATCATTAATCTCATAATATGATCAATAATCTCAACATTGGTGAATTTTCTGAAGCAACTAATAAGAGAAATATAGAGTTGCATGACGATCATAGAGGAAAGAAAGCACAATTTTACTCATGTAAATCATGTGGGAAGATAATCAAGGAGAATGTTTCAAAGTAACCGGAAGATGCTTTGTGTGTGGAAAAGAAGTACACAAAGCCAATAATTGGAAAGGAAAAGGTTCTGTTAACATAATAGACAAGGATAATGGTATTACTAAGACATCAAAAACATTTAAGTTCTTTAAATTTTGAATGTACGAGCATTATTCAAATCAAAGCCCTAAGAGAAAATCTCATGAAGAGAATCAACATGGTCATATAGGTAGTATTTATGTTTATGATGATGAAGAGACTACAAATGATATATGATACGAAAGAAGTGTTGATGAATAAAATGATGAAGCTCGGTCAATGGTTTAATAAGGTAGTGGAATGATTTTATGTTTATCAAGTGTAATGTTGTATAAGTAATTTAATGGTACTATGGAATAAAGAGATATCTAAGGATTGTTACACTATTTTTTCCTTAAGTATTTGAAAGTATATGTTCAATGATACCGGTAACCAAGAAAGGTTATTAAGATATTTTTAGAAAGCACATGATATGCGCAAAATGAAGGGATAAATAGATAATAAGATGTTTGATAGTATTAATGAGATCATGACTGGTAAAAGGAAAAAGTGATATCATGGTTTTAGTATATAGAATTCATGGGATTTTGGTATGTGTAAAGAGTTAAATTTTGATGCAATTCATGTATTCACTAAGGTTCTATGATAATTCATGTTTCAAGAGAATACATGATTAAGGTATTCACATGTTTGTAATGTGACCCACAAGATATATCTTATGACATATGGGGGATAAAAATGGTATTCACATGCTTGTTATATGACCTTTATGGAAATTGTTTTCTTTGTACTGTGAGATTAGATAGAAGTATTTTGGATAAGCATAAAGGTTGGAATGGATTAAGTTGGACATCAGATAGTATTGTTTAGGGCTATAACTTTTTTATATTATTTATATAATGTTACAATAGTATAATTTTAGAAGAAGGGAAACTTGCAGGACAGGCGACAACCCGTCACACCAGACAAGGATGTGGGAATAGAACCCACAAACGAAGTGCGACATGCCTTTATCATTTACCATTGGCCTACATGAAGTCCCTGGTTAGTAGAAATTAGTTTTATTTTATTAAGAGGCATGCTAGATGAAGTATAAGTCCAATTTTTGGAACCATATATGATTAATTTCACCATAAATGGACTTATTCTAACCTTTTTGTGATAGAAACATATGGAATGACCTATAATTCTATTGTATGATCTGCTAACACTTCAAGAATGAAAATTTTGAATTCATTTCTTTAAATAAGATTTTAAGTAGAAATTGTTCAAGGCACGAAAACTGGTGAGATTGTACCAAAATCAAGTAAGTATTTATTCTCATAAAAAATTCTTCAACTTTAGGGAAAGGATCTTGAAAACAAAAAATGTTATCCTAGTACCTTATTATCTGATGAATCAGATGTTCCCTTAAATCATCACAGATTTATGGCTTTCTGGTAGTTAACTTTCTCCAGACCTTATTCTATATCACTATCCATTAGAACTTGATGGTTATATTTCTCTTCCATATCCATGTTTTCACATCCTACCTATGTTCTCCTGTGCGGAAACCCAATGAATAGTTACTTTGGGTAACTGTTATGTTTCTAACATTCCATTTTGAAATGATGTTTAGTATTTCTTTTTATGATGTGGGTTTCTATGAAAGAATATTTCTTGTTGTAATCCATTTATAACCCTGATGAATTTCGAGGAAAAAATTCATTTTAAGGGGGTAGAATGTAACACCCTAATATTTTATGAGATATATTTCTTTTAATTTCATTAATGTCTTGTGTTTTCTGCTACACCAAGATTAAATTTCACTATACGCAACACCGTATTAGCTTAGAGTATTCACAACACTTTTCTTAGATTATGTTGCAAATTATTTTAATAGAATATAGATTTTTTTCAGTATAAAAATGAACTAAGTTTGGATTATGTTATACGCAACAACAAATTAATCTTGTACTATAGGAAACTCTGACGTAGCTTACGTTACACGCAAGAGTGGCCTTCCTCGATAGCTTGCGTGGTACGCAATACTGAGTCTCACTAAACAAAGATATACTATTAAAATATTATATAAACTAGATGTTATGAATATTATTAACCACATTTTTAATTTTATATAACATTATCATTCATATTACACATGATATGAAAGAAAAAAAATCTTTTTTCTCATAAAAGAAGTATTTTTCAAAAAAATGTAGTTTTACCGCCTTTTGATGGTGAACTAATTTTAAGTCTATTTTTGAAAGTTTTATAAGTTATATTTGACAATATAAACTTCTTATTTGGAATAGAGATATAAAAATTTACTTTGGATAAATTTTTTATATTTTTCTGATAACTTTCATATTTAGATGAATAGTGAAAATATGCTAATTTTTAATTGAAAACAACTTTTTTCATTGAAATAATTTTTATGGTTAAAATATATTATTGAATGTTTTTAAAGTATAAATAGAATATATTTTTATATTTTAAGAAAATTTAAGTCATTTTCATTAATTTTACATTGAATTCATATGTAAAAACTTTTCAATCTTTTTCAATGTTTTAAACAAAAACCCATTCATTTAGACAATAAGATTAAATTCAAATTAATTACTGCAACTTCTATGTTTTGAATTTTGAAAAATGTATTCTATATTTTGAATCAGCAGGTCAAAATTTTGTTAATGGGCTACTTTGAATTTTTGGGCATTATGAATAGTAACTTTGGTAATTATTTTTATTACCATAGTTAAAGGTAAATCGGGTAATTAAGTGCAAAATTAATATTATAAAATTACACTATTACCTACCAAAATACTATTGGATGAATAAAATTAGACTCATATTACCTAAGGGTTGGAATATATTCATTTCAAGGACTTTTTTCCATGAAAATGATGTAATTATTATTAAAACAAAAGAAAGTGACAACATGTCACTCTTTTATATCATATAAGTGTAATAATTTAAATTTAGTATTAAACATCACAAAGATTCAAAATTAAATAGTCAATAGAAATATAATTAAATTATCTACATCATGTGAATTTATTTATAATTTTTATATATTAATTAATTATCTTTAATGATCACACAATAGTGATGTAAAAAGAATGGATGATAGGGTTTCCTTCGGCTCCTCCGTTTTCCTAATTCTTAATGGCGCACGATTTCTTGGCTCTAGGGAGATTTGATTCCCACAAGAAAGAAACCTATGAACTGCATGATTCACGGAGTGGCGACAACAACAGGGCGAAATTCGGTGCGGTAAGTTCCTTTGCTCAATCATTTTAACTTTTTAAGGATCTATGTGTTGGTATCCAAAAGAGGGGCTCCGTTGCTCACGTAAAGGCGGATCCGGTTGAAATTTCTGAAATAATGGAATTGGGAGTGCACTCGATCATTTCTTGGCTGATGTTACTAAAAGGGGAGAAGCCATGGAAGAAAGAGCAGCTCACACGGAGGCTTTCGATCATCTGGGGGTTTGAGACCTGGGAATGTGTATCGCTCGGGAAGGGATATTACAATTTGGTTTTTCGATCTGAAGAACTAAAAATACAAGCCTGGGGCTTCGGTTCACTTTCTCTCAAACCAGGTGCTTTGCACATTAGAGAGTGGGACAGAAACTTCAACCCTTCAGAAATTGGTAACTCCTCTGTGCAAATCTGGATTAAAATTTATGATTTAAGCTGGATTCTGTGGCATCCACGCATTTTGTATGATCTTTCTCTTGCTATTGGCATACCAATCAGGATAGATAATGATATTGAATCTGCTAGATATGGGCATTATGCCAGGTGTCTTGTTGAAATTGATCTAAACTCAACTCTGATTGACAATGTCTACTTATCTACTAATGAGGAAGAACTTGAACTGAAAGTGGAATATGAAAACTTTCCAAAATTCTTCTTTGATTGTAAAGTCATAGGACATGACTCTACAAATTGTAGGAGGTATATTGTGTGTAGTTGATGCTCCCTCCATGGAAATGATTCCAAATCATGTCTGAAGTCAGGGAGGGAGAAGCCTGGTCACCTTAAAAAAGATGCCAAGTCTGCTTTTCTTGATGCACCTGCTACTTTGCATTTAGAGCAATCGAATTCAGAGTTGTCTCCCTCCAATCCTGCTCCTCAAAGTAAGGATGAACTTGTTATGGTGAATCCTCTTGAAGGTAGAAGATCATGGGTATAGGTGGTTGAGGAGGGACAACCCTCATCTCCTGTCTCTCTCTAGAATGGAAAAGGTAACAAAGCCACTGTTTTTTCTTACTCTACTTGGCTACAATCCGGGCCCCTATATGAATCTGCTCCTGCAACAATGAACACTGGCCCATATGGCTAATTCGCATCATCTTCACGCCCTACTGTGCATGAGATTCCTGGTCATACTTGTGCAATCACACATGTTATAAATCCTACTTCATGTCATACACAGGTGGACCCACATACTGGGTTAGTGGATGATTCAATTTTAGATCCGCAGGCTGTGGCTGGGGATGTTCAGAACCATGCCTCAGTTTTGGAAACTTCATCCAAAAGGGCCTCTCATTCACATTTCGATTTACCAGAAGTGGAGGCTGACCAACCTTCGGATGATAAGAAGGTGAGTACATCCTTGGATGTCCCATATTATCACCAAACTGTGGTTAGTGTGCAGGGTTTGATCACCCCAGCTATTCTAGAGAATGGGATATCGAAAGGGAAAGATATCAATGATGAGATACAAGGGGATGCATGGCAGATGGTTAGAACAATAAGCCAAAAGAAGAATGATAAAATAATTGATGAAAAGAAGAGAAGAGATATGTCACAAGAGGATAGTTCTGATGAGGACTTAGAAAACTTGCTAAAATATGATACGGAAATAGAATCCAAATATAATGGACGGTGAGGGCATGTTCCTGGGTGTAGGCACATCAATATCGATCTCTGGAATGAGATACGGAGTAAGGAGAAGATCATTGCAGATAAAATCAGAAAGAAGATCGGTCCCCCGGAAAGGGACTCTTGAAAACATTGTTCTGTTTTGTTTGATTTTTTATCTGGATGTTCTTGATGTCTCTCCGAACCTTGATTTTAATAACATATTTTGGGGCCTTCCCCCCCACCTTTCAAAAAAAAAATAGTGATGTAAAAATTATTTTATTAATAGAAATATAATAAAATGGTTTAAAAAATATTAAAAAAAATACAATAAGAACTAATTGAAGTTCTACACAAATTTTGTAGGTGACTTTTACATGTTATGTATGTATTAAATATTTTGGTTTGAATTTATCTTTTTTGAGGATTTTATTTAATGTCAAATAAATGAATAGTTTCAATATTGACACTAATGATATTTTATAAAAATAACATTTTTTAATTATTAAAAATTAACAAAAAATATTTAACATTACATTGTAATAATTATAGATATAATATGTCATAAAATATATATTTATGATCAATTAACACTATATATGTAAATAATTATTACCATTAATCATTTAGAATATTATTACCAAAATTAAAATTTAATAAATTAACTAAGTTTCAATTAAAAACATATGGTTTAAATTGAAAAAATAAGTCATTAAAAATTTATTGGTTGATGATATTACAACACTATCTCGTCTCATATTCAAATTTGGAAAACTTTAGAGGTTTTTTGGAAGGGTTTTATTTTATATTTAATTAATATTTTTGAGGTTTCCAAAAGTGCCCCTCACCTCAATTATAAAAGGGTACCTCCACCCTCTCCCCATCACTCCATTTTGAGCCTTCAATATCGTCCAAAACCTACCCATTTCGCTTCTCAAATTCTTTAGTTTTATTCTAGAGGTGTGGGTCCTCTAAAAATACAAACTATAGTACCCTAAGATGAAATTTAAAGGAGGTATGTCGAGGAAGAGGTAATCTCTTCTTCCAATTGTTTCAAATTTATTTTTATTATACTTTCTATTATTTAGTTGTTTAATTATAAATTAATAACATCAGTATCACTCATATAATTATATATTATTGTAAATATGAAACAACCCTATTTCACCTTATATTCATCCTGCGAAAAACAAAATCACCGCACGTGTGTACGTACGGATTATCGTCTATACGTTATGGTGTAATCCGTTTTTCACCACCACCTTACTTGGATGGGTGTAATGATGGAAATAATAACTATATTTTATTATTTTAACACGATACTAATTTTGAGTTATTATACACTATCCACTCCAATACCATTCTACAACTATGATAATGATATCATTGCTCGTGCGTACGTACGACTTACCGTTTCCACGACACGATGAGATTAATTCTCCTTCTTAACCATTAAAAAATGATTATAAAGTATATATGATAAAAAATCCTAAAATATATAGCATAATAATTATACTTTATTTATGTATATATATATGTCATTTACTTACTTCATTCAATTTAATATGGAAAGAAAAACAACATTCATGTGTACGTACGACCTACCATCTCCATGAATGGTGTATTCCATCCAATTTATCAATAAGTTATATATATTTATATTCTGAATATATTTTATATATAAATCATGTTTTAAATTATGGAAGTAAGTCATTATCTATGTAATAATATCCAGAATAACAAGTCCAAACACGTACAATAAATAAAACGATTATTATCCAAAACGCTCCACTAACATTTAATTAACAAATGAACGAGTAATATAAAGTCATAAGTGAGTCATATATGATATCATAAATATTATTATGGTTCTATTACAAGTAAATAATATGTTTAAACCCACTATATTGGAGTTTTGGACACATATATAATAAATCTAACCTAATTTAAGGGATAACTTCTCCAATCTCATTTTTATCGTAGATTGTTTATATGTAAGTATCTACTAGGGTTATATTTACCATTCATGTCCATGTTTTCTAAAAATGTTTTCCTAATTTCTTTACTATTATTATATGAATTTTTAAATTAGCTTTTACCCCCTTTTTAATTTTACTACATAGTATGAAGAGAATCTTTATTTTGTTTACCATATGAGGTACTTTTTTGACTTTTCCGTAAAAAGTGTGAAGTGAATGTTTTTCTAATTTATATGGATTCAACAGGTTTTTACATCTTAAAAATGCCTTATTTCCATGAATATTCCTCTCCAATTTTACACATTTATTTTCAAATAAATTCATTTCTTTTAAGATTTCATGACATTTTGAGAAAAGAAAACGTTTTTGAAGAAGAAAGGATATTTTATTCAAGAACTAAGTTCAAGCGTTTTATAAAAATTATTTTCCATCTAAGATTATGGTCTTTAAATAGTGTTATGTTTCTATCCCTATTATCACTATGATTTCACTATGTTAATGTTGTAATGATATTTTTTTTATTATGTTATGATGGAATGATGTTTAAGAAACCCATTTTATTACATGGGTTATGCTAGGATGAATGATTTATGTTTTTGTGGAACACATAAGAATGGTTTCATTATGAGATGAGTGGGTCCTATATCTACCTCAAAATCATTGGGTAATGATTTATATATGATGATATAGGCATGGATAGAATGACAGGTAAATCTGGTTCAGTAATATAGGGCTATAACAGCAAGTAAACCCAGTTCAGTAATGGACTTCTTCCACTATGATAGTCATGGAAGCAATGCCTTGGATACTATGGAAATCATATTATCTGCTTAATGGTTTTACACAATTCTATGTTTTATTCCTATGATATTTTATCTTGATTAAGGTTACTCTATAATCTATACCTTACGTACTACCAATATTTATTTCATGACCCAAGATTTTGATGTTTAAACTTTATGTTCATGTTTATACGTTCAAATGTTTGTGGTTTGTTTTATTTCCTCCATGTTTACCCTTTCTGAGCATTTGAGTTCACCTTTTTTATATTTTATTTTCCCCAGGATATAAAGAACATTTTTAGGTAGGAAAAAAATGGGATGATCTTTATGGGAGATGTTGAAGATCTTTCCCCATGATTAGAAGACTAAGTTCTGAGTTTCCAACGACACTAAACTAATATGGTCTTTGGGAATTTGTTTGTGTCATGTATTATGTATTCCAAAAAATTAATGTAATATACATGTACATCAAGATTGGGTCTCTATAGTTACCATGTTTTAATAGAATACACGATGAAGGTATTTACATGATGATCTTCATTATGTTATGTTGACCTTCCTTATAAATTTTGGACTGTGAGTTTGGACACAAGTATTTTGTATAAGTCTAAAGGTTGGAATTGAGTAAGTTGAACAATTGATATTTTGTTTGAGGTTAAAGTATGATATGTTGAATACTTTGACATAACCTTTTGTGTTTCAGTTAAAATTTAGGGGATTAAGGGAGTACTTGCGGACCTTATGATTTATCAAATGCAATTCAGGTGTAAAAAATCATTTTTGATCATTTATTTCCTAGTGTCAGGGATGAAGTGGAAATAGATCAAAGCACAACAAAATGATGAGAATATGATGATGACAGGTAATAAAATCAAGTAAATTTTCTTGATTTATTATCTTGATAGTAAATTAATCCCTCCACTTCAAAAAAATGTATCTAAAAAAATGTGTTATCCTAATACATTATGTTTTGTTGAACCAATGATATTTTAAATCATCATATCTTTATGGATTTCTGGCCCTCAATTTTTCATCCATTGTTCACTTTTTTGTGATTGATGACCTCAATCACTCCCTATAAATATTAATGTTTCCCCTCAAACTATGTGACTTTAATTTCCAACAATGTTCTCCTATTCGAAATCTAAATTTGGTGGTGACTTTTTTATTTCCCTTTCCCTCTTATTAAAACCAAAATTTATTAACCTTACTCCTGATGTGGGTTTTTTTTACAAAGGTATCTTTTATTTTCAACATTTTATTTTCGAAGAACAATTTAAAATTTCGAGGATGCAATTTATTGAAGGATGGGATAATTTGACACTCCATGATTTCATAGTACGTTATCTCTTTAAAGTAATTTAATAGATTATATTGCACGCAACACTGACTTGGCTTGCGTTATACGCAATATTGAGTTTCTGTGAAACAACAAATTAGTATTATAATTATTGTAACATGAATAGTAAAAAAATTAAATGTTATCTACAATGTTTTCACATAAATAAAACATATTTATAATGAAATGTATCAGTTTTTTAAAATAGTTATATATTTAAAAAAACTATTTTCATAAAAGAACTATTTTTATGTCCTTTTGAGAACATTAATAAAATTAATTTTAGACACTCCTTAAAATTTAATTTGATAAAATAAACTTCATTTTTTAATTTTTAATATTAATATTAGGTTATGGAGAATTTTTGGTATTTTTTTGAAAACATTCAATTTTTGATGAATAGTGAAAGATACTGCATAGTACATAAAAACTGAATTTTTCATTTAAATAATAATTTTTAAATGAAATTAATTTTAAACTAAAAATAGATAAATAATACCTATATTATTACAATTTAATTCATTGGATTCATTTTATAATAATATTAAATATATAAAATTTTTATTGAATCTTTTAACGTCTTTTACCCACCTTCTAGGCACATTTAAAAATTTGCATAAAACAAAATTTTACTGCCTTTGTGAATTGAATTTCAAAAATCTGACAGACACAATTGTCATAAGTAAGTAAATCATGGTTCAATAGGATGAAAATAATTTTTTGTAAATATTAACTTTTGAATTTTATTTACCATAGTTAAAAGTAAATCGGGTAATTGGAGGAAAAAATAATATTATAATATTATACAATTACCCCAAAACATTTTCTAATTCTATTGGATAAGTATATTTCGACCAAAATCAACCTTAGAACAAAAATATTATCCTTTTTGATCAACTTGTATTAGATTAGAACATTTATTATATTTTCTTTAAAGAAGAGTTAAAAGTGTTAAATTCAAATTTTAACAACTAATCTATTTTTAATATAGGTTTATAAATAAGATAAATTTGACAATAAATATTCATTATAAATATAAAAATATTTCCTACCTCATAGTATTTTATTTATAAATTTTATACATTAAATAATTAAATTTATTTATGATAAAATGACAATGTAGTAATTACCTTATTAATGAAAGATTAAAATAATTCAAATTATAAATGTTAAAATAAATGTAAATTGAAAATTTTGATTCCATACACGAGTTTTATAGGTGAATATGACATTTTAGGGTTGATTAAATGTATTTTTTTCAAAATAATCAATTTTTTATGACTTTCAATAAAAATAAATATGAAATAGTGTCAAAATTGACATAAATTAATTTTTAAAACAAATACTATTTTATTAAATTATATAATAGTCCTAAAAATCTAAGATTCAGAAAAATGACTTAAATAATATTAATTATGTCATTAGTAAACTACTTGAGGTTCTCTGGGAATTTTATAGTAACTATATTAACCATTTAGTATAAAAATACAACAAGACATGGTTAAAGTTAAACTATTTAACTAAGGGTTAAATCTAAAAGATAAAGTTAATATGGTGTCCTAAACTTGTTTAAAAACTATTGGATGAGAGGATTTTGACCCATACCCACCTTATCCTAGAAATAAATCCATTTGGAGCGATTATAAACCAAAAATAATTTTATAATAAATTAATATTTCAAGCTTTTCATAAAGTGTCCCTCACCTCTCATATAAAAGGGTACTTACCCTTATCTTTAATTCACACCTCCCAAGCCATTTTACTTAGCCAAAGCCTAATCAAATATCCTCCCAACTACCCTAAAGTCTTCCTAAATGCCTTACATTGATCATAAATCCATCCTAACAAGCCCTTTTTTCAAATCAAAAGGAATCACCCGAAGAAGTGGTAATTATTTTATCACCTCTTTCAAAGTTATTTCCTTATTATACTTCATATTTCTCTGTTGTTTCCATAATAAAATAATAACTCCAGTAATTTCAACATATATAGATGTTATTATAAATATGGTACAAACATATTCATTATTCTATCCATCTAATGAATGACAAAGTCACCACACAAGCGTACGTACAATTTACTGTCTCTACGACATGGTGTAGTTTGTTATTCAACACATCATTATTTGGATGAGTATAATAATGAATATAATTTAATTAACTAATAAATATAAAATCTTAATGATTATGTATATATAATATACCATCCAATTACATATGATTTCACCATCAATATAATGATATTTTCGCTAGTGTGTATGTACGACTTACCGTCTCCACGACGCGATGAGATTTCTTTTCCCATCGTAACAATTCAAGAATAATTTTCTTTTGATTATTAAAAAATAATGTTTATGAACTTAATATTATTATAGATATGAATAAAATATATCATATCTGTAAAAAACATAAATTACATAAAAAAATGAATCGGTTAACACTCAAAACAATGATACTAATGAAATATTATTAATAAGGAAATATTAGAGGATCATATATGAAATAATATTTATGTATATGGTTCTTGTATAATTTAATAACAATCTATACAGGATGTTAACATACCCTAGACTAAGGAAAAGTACTAGGTAAGGGTTAATTCCTCAATCTCGCTATTATATGAGATTATTTATGTGTAATTATATATTGGGGCATATTTATCATCCATGTCCATGTTTTATAAAATAACTTTCAAAAGAATTATTTTCAAGGGACTCATTAACCAAAAAATAATTTTAAATGTTTTAAATATTTATTCTTATAAACCTTTCTCATTAATTTTCATACTTTCAAAATGGTTTTAATGATTTTTTTATATGGACAAGAATGTTTTAAAATTTAAATTCCTTTCAAAATTTTCAAAGTTATATGAGACACTTTGATTTAAAAACAATATTTTAAATTTTATCCTTTAAAAATTGTATGACTTTTAAATGGTTTCATGAAAAAGAGATATTTTTATCATAGAGTTTTATGGATCATTTTCAACTATGTCAACATACTTTACTGGATATTATTCTTGATTAAGGTTGATTTATTATAATACAATTTCCATTTGGTATTGAATGAGTTATGATATGTTTGACTGTGGATGTGTTATTTTTATGCCATTCATGGTTTATGGTTAAAGCATTGAAATTTCTTATGCTAGTTTTAATATGAATGTTTATGTTATGTTTCAACCCTTTCATTTTATGAATGCATTAGACTTAGTAAGTGGTGGATGGGGCCTACTATTGCCCGTCGATGCATTGGTGGGTCTAATGAGACAAACTAGTGTCTTGGCACAAGGCCTTGACAGAATATTTGTGTATTTTCTTGTCACAAGGCCTTGTTGAAGTAGTTATTATATCCTTCATTATGTATTCCATCATTATGAAATTCGTTATTACACATGATTATTCAACTAGTAGAATATCCATGTTCATGTTTATATGGTAATGTTTGATTTATTTTTTCCTTATTATGTTCAAGTTTATGTTTAAAAAAGATTTTGTTTTTATTATACATGGTGCCTTAAAAGTTTATATCTTCCACTAAATTATTTACCCTTACTATGCATCTGATCTCACCCCTTTATTATATTTTATTTTTCTAGGATGTCAAGAAGTGTATTATGTTTGATATGTAGGGTTAAGTTAGGGAAATAATTGCATTCTCAAAGGATTATCTATGTTGTATTTTATGTTATAAATTGAAATGTTATATTCTTGTATGTAATCAATTTTCCAAGACTGCTAAAATAATCTATCCTTTGGGACTTTATTACTTATAATCATGACAATGTTACGTATTAATGCATTGACTCTGGGTAACTGGGGTTGGGGTGTTACATTTATGAAATGTTTTAAATAATTTTAATTATTCTATAGCTTGCATTGCATGAAATAATGAGTTTAAACGAACCATGATACACACTTAGAATATAATGAAATTTATAACCCAACTATTAGGTTAACGAGAATAAATATAACTATCTTATGAAAATATATGGTGAATTTGTTCTCTACCTATTATTAAGGAAAAATATAAATCAATTATAGATTTGTATTTTTGTATTAATAAATTCAGTGAACTAATATTATTAAATGAAATTAATGAAATATATATTTTATATACTTAATAAATTATTTATGATATTCATCCAATAGATATTTTTTCATAGGGAATGAAAAACCCTATTTAATATATAAAAACCTATATTTTTCAAGACAATAATTTTCCTCCTTTTAATGGCGATCTACTTTTAAATTAGTATTTTGACACATTAATAAATTTTATATGGAAAAATAAACATGTTATTTGGAATATGGATATAAAAATTTACTTTAGATGAATTTTTGGTATTTTTTTAAAAACTTTCAAGTTTTGATGAATAGTAAAAAGACACTAAATTTTAATTGAAAATAACTTTTTTTATCAAAATAATTTATATGGTTAAATTATAATATTGAATAGTTTCAAAGTATAAATAGAATATATTTTTATCATTCAATATAATATAGTTCATAAGAATTAATTTAACATTAAATTCAGATGTAAAAACATTTCAATCTTTTACAATATTTTAACTTTTAAAACTCGTTCTCTATTTCTGACAATGGGATTAATTTTAAATTAATTACTACAACTTATATGATTTGAATTTTTAAAAATGGATTCCATATTTGGAATTATTAATTTCAATTTTTTTAAATATCTTTTATTTTTTGGTCATTATGAATAGTAACTTCAGTAATTTATATTATTACGACAACTGGATAAATCAGGTAATTAAGGATAAAAATAATTTTATGAAATTACCGTAATACTTTTCCTAATATAATTCAATTATTGTTTTGTCCTAAATCATCCTTGGGTGAAATGGGGTCCTTTGGAAGCCACTTGGATGAGATTAAGATATTTAATTTATTTTATTTAAAGAAAAGTTAAATATCTCTTACTAAAATTTTAATAACTATATCATTTTATTATAAGTTTATATAGAAGATACATTTTTTATAAGTTATAATTTTAAATATTAATTTTTTATTTGTCATGATAATTTATTTATAATTTTTAGGAAATAAATAATTACTTTAAAGACTGATACTTTAATGATGCAAATATTATTTAATTGATGAGAAATTAATAAAATAATTATTATTAAAGTGATAATAAAAATTAAAAGACCCAAAAACTAAAGAAAATATTATTGGTCAAGTATATCTTGACCATAAACATCTATGCGTTGAGTTATTGACCATTTTGAGCCTTATAGAAGAGATTATGACACTTATATTCTTTTATTTAAAGTGTTGATAAACTCGTCACATTCATGTTTTAATAAGTATAACATTTTTATGATGGATTATAAAAAATATATATTATATTATAAGTATTATTATTAAATATAGAAGATTTGTCTTCATCATAATATTTTATTTTTAATTTTTATTCAACAAATAATCATATCAAATAATTACATAAAACTGTTGTAGTAATTATTTTATTAAGGAAAATATCAAGTAAATATTATTAAAAATATTAAAGTAAATAATATGTCCAATGAATTTTCTATACAACCTTGATCTATTAGGAATATAATAAAATAATTAGTTTGGAGTTAACTTGTTATCTTAATATTTTTAAAAATCAATGAATTGAATAGTGTCAAAATTGACACTATTGATTGTTTATCAAAATAATGTTTTATGAAATTATTTAAAAATCATATTTTTTAAAAATATATAATAATTATGATATATTAAAAAAAAAATTCGGTATTTATTTATTGTCTAATTGACAAAAAATGAGAAAATATTGCACCTTGTTAATATTGAAATATTTGTTACCCTAGTTAACAATTAAATAGAATAGCTAAGTGTTAATTAAAATGAGAAGGTTTAAATTGAAAGAAAAATTTGTCTAAAATTTATTGGTTGATGATATTACGACCCTATATCATATAATATTCTAAATTGGGAAATTTTTGATGTTTTTGGATGGGGTTTTATTTTATTATAAATTAATAATTTTTTTGGAGATCCTAAAAGTTCCCCTCACCTCAATTATAAAAGGGAACCTCCTACCTCACCTATTTACTTCACTTTGAGACATGAATGTCGTCCATACCCTTACCATTTCATTTATCAAATTCTATAGTTACATTATAGAGGTTCTGGTCTTTTTTAAAGACCAAATCTTGTGCTTTATGAGGAGATTTAGAGGAAGCACGTCGAAGAAGAGATAATCACCTCTACTGATTCTTTCAAACTTATTTCTTATTCTACTTCATTTTCATTATTTTTTTAATTATAAAGTAATAAATTCAGTATCAATTATATACTGAGAAGTTATTATGATTATGAAATGACAATATTCGATCTTTTATCCATCATATGAAAAACAAAATCCCCACGTGTATGTACATACGACTTACTGTCTCCACGCTGTAGTGTAAACTATTTTTCACAACAACCTTAACTGGATGTGTATAGTGATGAAAATAATAACTATATATGATTATTAAAATGTGATATTTATTTTTAAATATTATAAACCATCCACTTCAATACCGTTGAACAAATATGGGAATGATACCGTCGCTCGTGCGTACGTATGACCTACCATCTCCACGATGCGATGTGGTTTCTGCTACATGATATTTATTAAAGAATGATCATATAAATTAATGGAAAGAATAAATATGATATATATTATACTAATCTAATTCTGTAAATTATATAACTATAACCTAAGAATAGAAACTATAACTTATCTGAAAAAACATGCGTAAGAAAATAAAGTTGTTAACACCCAATAGAAGAGTTTTAATATTTCTAAAAAATGGATGATAATATGATCATATATGATATCATAAAAAAAGAATATGATTCTGAAATAAGTCAATGAAAATATTTAAATCATTATACATGAGTTTTGGATACATACAAATGAAATCAGACTTAAGGTAAGGGATAATTTTGCAATCTCATTGTTATCTGAGATTGTTTATACGTAAGTATTTACTGGGGTATATTTATCATCAATTTACATGTATCCTAATTATGTAATATTATTTCCATTATTATAAATTTTTTAAAGTTAATTTTACCTATGGGTGATTTTTTATTAAATGGTATTAACGGAATTTTTTTTTTGATATTGGGATTTTTTTTTGACTTTTCTGACAAAATTACAAGAATAATGTCTTCTTTTAACTTGTATGACATGAATGGTTTCAAAATTTTCATAAATCCATATTTCCATGAATATTCCTTTACAAAATTTAAGGTTATTTTCAATGAAATTATTTTCTTTTAAAATTTTGTGTAATTTTTGGAAAAAAATGTTATTAAATAAGAAATGATATTTTCCTCAAGAAATAATTTCAAGTAATCAATAAAAATTATTTTCTATCTACGATGGCATTATTTAATATGGTTATGTTTCATGTTTACTATACATATTATTATTATTTGTTGTTATGTTTTTTATGGAATACTATTTATGAAATCCATTTGTTTTATATAGACTCTGTTATGATGGAAAGATGTTTAAGAAACCCATTTTATTCCTTTGGTTATTCTATGGTGAATTATTAATGTTTTTGTGAAACATGTAATAATGATTTCATTATAAGATGGGTGGGACCTATATATCCCTCCAATTAATTGGGTAAAGATTTATATCTCATGAGATATACATGTCTGGAATGCCAAATTATATCGGTTCTGTAGTATAGGGTTAGAATGATGAGTAAAATCGATTTAGTAATGGTATTTTTCTGCTATGATGTTATTGGAAATGAGCCTTGACTAATATGAAATGATTTTTTATGCTTATGTGTATGCCAAAAAATTTCATGTCTTATGTTATGACTTTTGGGATTATGTTCATTAATTCTTATGAACATTTATGATTTATCCCATGGAATGATATCACTATCTATCATATGCTTGATATGATTTTGAAATGTCATGTTCTTATGTATTATGCTTATGATATGATTGATATCTCCCTTATTTACCCTTAATGAGCATATGAGCTCACCCTTTCATATGTTTCATTTTCCTAAGTCATAAAGAAGGGTATTAAGTAAGATATGTAAAAAATGGGTCTAGTTATGAAGAATTAAATAGGAGACAATGAAGATGTATTATGAACCAGTTGTTTATGTTTTCTAGTTTCTAAAGACACTATAACTATATGGTCCTATCATGGATTTTTTATGTTTTTATTGATTAATCTTCAATTTTGAATTAATATTAATGTATGAAAATTATGGGTCATTATAGTTGGTATCAAAGGAAAAGGTATAGTTAACCTTTGGAAACTAGGATGAGAAAACCTTAGGAAGAACACTAAGGATTTTTTGAAGTATAGGTTACAATCCTAGTGCTTTATAGTTATTCTCACACAACTTTGTTAATCTATGAATCATTATGGACTTCTAAATGTGTAATAGAGGGAAAAAATGCTATTGAGTCTTTTATGAGGCTGTGTCCACCTTCTTTCACCAGGTCGTATGATCCCTTAGTGAGTGAATGATTGATTAATACCACTGAAAAGATCTTTTTAGTTATCTAATGTTTAGAACATGATAAATTAATCTTAGAAGTATATCATTTGGAAAGTGAAGTTGATCAATGATGGAACCTTATCAAGAATAAAAATCAAAGAGATGAAATTGAATCTGTGGAATGGGATAAGTTCGTGAACATATTTTTCAATAAGTACTTTCCTTGTATTATTCAAACAAATATGGATAAGGAGTTCCTTGAGCTTAAGTAAATAGAATATGAATCCTTTGGTACCTACGAATCAAATTTTACAATACTTTCAAGGTACACTTAATAATTATTATCCAACCTGAGAGTAAAATTTATTGATTCTTTAGTGGCTTAAAATCAAGTCTCTAAATGGAATTTTCCATAAGGTACATTAACAGCTATGGGGAAATAGTTTGATGTTCTCTTAAGGTTGATATGAAGATCGGAGTAATCCATCAGTCCTATGGGATCAATAAGAAGAGAAAAATGGAATTCACAGTAAAATATAAATACCACACTGAAAAGAAGATGAGTTTTCCCTTATGATCAAAATGTGGAAAGAAACATGGATGAAGTTTTCTTAAAGGGACTAGAAAATGTTTTTAAGTGTGATAGAGAATGCCATTAGGTAGTTTAATGTTGAATTGTTGAAAACAAGATGTTAATGATGTAAATAGAGAAAAGATTACATAGAATGAACCTCCTATACTTCAATGTCACAAGTGAAAGGAAATGGGGAATTAGGACAATAAATACCTTAATCCAAGGGTTATTGATGATGATTAACATCAAAAAACTCTTAAGGCCAAAAAAAACTCAAGTCACATGCGATCACTATCGATGATGTGGAGTATGATAATGAAGTAGTGAAAGGTACACTTTTTTTTGACTGAAAATAATATTTTTTTCAAAAATACACTTTGATGATAAGTGATAACCACATAGTTCACATAGGATACCGAAATACAAGTTCAGACCAAATTTGAAATTCAAAACACATAACTCGAGGAGGCCTCGAGCCAAGGGCCACCCGTGACAGTAGGAGTCTTGTCACCTGTATTTGCAATCATCGCCTGAAAATCACCATCATCAAACTACCATCGTCTTCAACACCATCCAATACCACTAGATCCCATGACCAGAGCAAATGAAACTAGATAAAAATTCAATCCCAGCTGAAAAATAGATCCAAAGTCGACGCTGCAAACACCGACGAGAAATTCTTCATACCGCCACACCAGAACCATCGACATATAAGATCAGAGAAGAACACCGAAGCTCGGATCGAGGCTTGTAATCGCCACCAGGAACACCATGGATGAACGAGTGAACATCCTAGAGCCTCCTTGAAAACATCACAGCAATCCAACCTAGAGTGCGGCGAAGGCACATGAAGCCAGATCAGCGATGAATCAGACATGGACTTGACAGAGAAACATCTCGCAAGGACCTCCAACACAAACCCTTGAAGCCCCGATATAACGACCCATACTTTACATACATTGTTAATACTTCAAAATTGAAGCACACTTATTACAACATATGACAAAACCACAAAGGACCGTATAGGTATAGTGTCTTTAGAAACTGGGAAACATAAACAACTGGTTCATAAATCTTCTACACTATCTCCCATTTATTTCATCATATCTAGGGTCCCTTTTAGCATATTCTACTTAATATCCATCTTCCTGACCTGGGGAAAAGAAAACATACAAAAAAGGGTGAGCTCAAATGCTCAGCAAGGGCAAATAAAGGAAATAAAAATCATATCATATCTTTTTGAAAATCATAACCTGCAAAAGAGATCATAATATCTTAACATAGAATAAATCATAGAAGTGAAAATGAGATCCCCATAATCATAACATAAAACTTGAAACTTTGTGGCATGCACACATAATCATGGAAAATCATTTCTTGTTAGTCATGACTCATTTCCAAGACTATCTTAGCGGACAAAGTCCATTTCTGAACCGAGTTCACTCCTCGTTTCAGTCCTGTATCACTGAACCGAAATAACCTTCCGTTCCAGCCATGTCTATCTCATGAGATATAAAATCTTTACCCAATGCATTGGAGGGAGATATAGGTCCCACCCATCTTATAATGAATCCTTTCTTATGTGCGCCACAAAATCATAAATCATACATCAATGCATAACCCATGTAATAAAATGGGATTCTTAAACATCATGCCATCATAATCCATAAACAATTGATATCATTTCATCATAAGAAAATTGAAACCATTTAAATCATAGAGACATTTTACTTGAAACATACATATCAAATAACTTCATCTTAGATGGAAAATAGTTTTGAAAAAAACACTTGAAATGAATTCTTGAGGAAAATATCATTTCTTCTTTAAAAACATTTTTCCTTTCTTAACATGTCATAAAACATTAAACTAAAATAAGTTGATTAAAAATAAACTTGAAAACTTGTAAAGGAAGCTTCTTGGAAACAATGTTTTACAAATCCATTCATGTCGTATAAGTTAAAAAAAACATTCTTCTCGTACTTTTGTCGAAAAAGTCAAAAAGTACCTCGTACGAAAAACGCCAAAAGATTCCTTTAATATCTTTTACTAAAATCTCACCGAAGGGTAAAATTTGATATAAACTATTGTATAAGGATATAAATATTACATATTGGGGAAACATTGATGTGGATGATAAAATACACCCCAAAGTATAAAAAATCTCGGATAGAAATGAGATTGTGATATTTCCCTTACCTTAAGTCCGATTTGCTTTGTACATGTCCGAATCTCCTGTATAATGGTTTAAATAATGTTATTGACTTATTCCAGAATCATACATATTGATATGATATCATATATGATCATATTCTTAGCTTCTTATTAGTAATATTTCATTGTTACTTGTTACTCGGGTCTTTATTGCCTTTTGTTCTTATGCGTGTTTTGCCGAATAAATTCTTATTCTTTTTTTAAGGTTATATATACCTTATATCCAGAATGGTATTAGTGTAACATATATCATATTTATTCATTAAATTCATTTATATAATTACTATGTAATGATGATCATGTAGAACGAGTCGCATCACATCGTGGAGACGGTATTCCGTACGTACGCACAAGCGATGATATTGTTCCCATGATCGTGGAATTATATTTAAGTGTATTTATACTATTTCAGTATCAATATCACTTTATTATAATCATATATAGTTACTCATTACACCATTATACCCATCCTTGTAATGTGATGGTGGAAAATAGATTACACCACGGCGTGGAGACGGTATTCCGTACGTACGCACGCGCGGTGATTTCATTTTTCCGTAGGATGGATAGAAGGTAAATTAGGGTTGTTTAATATTTATAATAACATATCAGTATGTAAGTAATACTGATGTTATTACTTTATCATGAAACAACTAAAGAAGAAGAAGTTGAAGAAGGAAGAAATTGAAAAGATCGATAATGGATATTACCTCTTCTTTGAAACGCCTCTTTGAATCCTCCACTTAGGGAACTAAGATTGGTCTTTGAATAAGACCAGGACCTCTAGGATTATTATAGGGAAGTGGAGAAGGTATTTTGTCAGGGGTTGGCCGAGCTCGAGTGCTCAAATTGGTGTGAGGAGGAGGGGGAGGAGGTGCCCTTTTATAAGGGAGGAGAGGGGCACCTTAGGAATATCTCAAAATATTATTTTATATTAAAGTCAAAATCGTTTTATAATGGTTCAAAAGGGTCTTATTTAGAAGGTAAAGTGGGGATGGGTCGAAATCCTATCAACCAATAGGATTTAGAAAAGTATAGGTTATTATTTTAACCTTATCAATTAGATTTAACTCTAAGTTAAATAATTTAACTTTTACCGTGACTTTTTGTTTTCTTACACTATATGGTTAATACACTTACTATAACATGCCAAACGAACCCCAAGTTGTTTATTATTAATATATATATCCTTATCTAAGTCATTTGGCCGAACCTTAGATTTTTAGGAATAAAATAACAATTAATAATATAATATTTGATTTAAAAACTATTTTGTGTCAATTTTGACACTATTTGATATATGATTTTTGTGAAAGTCATAACCGAATTATATGTTCAAACCAAGTTGATTACATCAACACTAATATATCATAGTAACCTAGAAAATTAGTGGAATTCATAAAAAGTCTCAAATTACATTTATTTGATCATTTATAACATCAATTATGTTAACATTTCCTTAAAAGGGTAATTACTGCATCATCGTTGTGTCATAAATTAATTAATTTATTTAAAGTCTAAAAATTATAAATAAAATATCATTATGTATGAAATATTTTTACCTTTCTAATTAATATTTATAGTCGAATTTATCTTATGTATAACCCCATATTAAAAATGTTTTAGTTATTAAACGTTGATTTTAACTATTTTAACTATTCATTAAATAAAATAATATTAAATGTCATAATCTAATCCAAGTGGACCTAAATGGTCATATTATATTCATAAGGTTGTTTTTGGTCGAATTATACTTATCCAATAGAATTAGGACATGTGTTAGGGTAATAGTAATATCATATTTACCCTTAGTTACCCTATTTACTATTAACCGCGGTAAAAAAAGTAAAAAGTTAATATTCACCAAAAAATTATTTTTATCTCATTGAACCAAATTTTACTTACTGATATCAACCGTTTTTTCAGATTTTCGAAATTCCATTCACAGAAGTGGTAAAATTAAGTTTTATGCAAAATTCAGTTTTTAACCTACCACTTAGTGGTTTCACTATTCATCAAAAATTGAAAGTTTTCAGAAAAATACCAAAATTTCCCCTAGGATAATTTTGGTATTCCGAATCCAAAAATGAGGTCCATTTTGAAAGATAAAATTTCAAAAAGTGGTTATTACTATTCATAACGGCTATTTTAAATAATATTTTAATAGCATATCGTCGTTTAGTGAAACTCGGTATTGCGTACAACGCAAGCTATCGAGGAAGGTCGTGATTACGTGTAAAGTAAGCCAAGATAGTGTGTAGTGAAAGATTCCTTTGATGATATATATATAACATAAAAAAAAATATTATTCATAAAAATATCGGGTGTTACATTCTACCCCCCTTAAAAATAATTTCGCCCTCGAAATTCGTCACTTTGTAACAAACAGATGAGGATACTTCTCCCTCATCATATCCTCAAGCTCCCATGTAGCTTCTTCAAGTTAGTGGTTCCTCCATAAAACTTTCACCAATCGAGTGGTCTTGTTTCGTAGGACTTTTTCGCTACGATCCAGAATCTCTATCGGTTGTTCTTCGTAAGAAAGATCTTTCTCCAGCGGTACAACTTCTGAGCTGAGTACATGTGAAGGATCAGGTACGTACTTTCTCAGGAGAGATACATGGAACAAATCGTGAACTTGAGAGAGATTCGGTGGAAGCACCAATCGGTAAGCTACCTTTCCAACACGATCCAGTATTTCGAAAGGACCGATATATCTAGGGCTCAACTTCCCCTTCTTTCCAAATCTCATAACCCTCTTCCAGGGAGATATTCGTAAGAACACTTTATCACCCACTTCAAACTCTAGGTCTTTTCTTCGGTTGTCGGCATAACTTTTTTGTCGACTCTGAGCTGCTCTTATGTGTTGTTGAATAGATATGACCTTTTCTGCCATTTCATCAACAAGATCAGGTCCTAATAGCTTTCTTTCCCCAACATCATCCCATCAAGTTGGAGTCCTGTATTTCTTTCTATAGAGAGATTCATAAGGATCCATCTGAATACTGGAGTGAAAGCTATTATTATAAGAAAATTCCACCAAAGGTAGGTGTTGATCCCAACCTCCTTTGAAATCCATAGAGCAAGCTCTCAACATATCTTCTAGGGTTTGAATTGTTCTCTCAGACTGACCGTCTGTCTGAGGATGATAAGCAGTGCTGAAACTCAACTCTGTATCCAGAGTATGCTGAAGACTTCGCCAGAACTTCGAGGTAAATCTCGGATCCCGATCAGATATAATAGAAAGTGGTACTCCATGAAATCTTACCACTTCCTTTACATATATCCTGGCAAGATGATCTAGAGAGAAATCCTCTCTAATAGCAATGAAGTGTGCAGACTTTATAAGACGATCAACTATGACCCATATAGCATTATTGCCTTTGGATGTTTTAGGAAGTCCTGTGGCAAAGTCCATAGTGATGTTTTCCCATTTCCATTCGGGTATGGGTAATGGTTGTAACATCCCCTTAGACTTCTGTCTCTCAGCTTTAACTTGTTGACAAACCAAGCATCGAGAGACATATTCAGCAACATCTCTTTTCATGCCATCCCACCAGAAGTACTCCTTCAGGTCCCTATACTTCTTCGTGCTTCCAGGATGAATAGAGAATGAAGAACTATGAGCCTCATACAGCAGATCCTTCTTTAATTCAGGGATGGGAGGAACACAAACCTGATTCCTGAACTTTATTATCCCATCACAATCAAGGTTGAATTCAGGAACATTTCTCACCTTCTTTTGTAACTCGACATCTTATTTCTGTGCCTCTTTAATCTTCACATGTATAGATGGTTGAACATTCATTTGAGAAAGATAAGATTTTACCCCTTCCATTATAATTCCAAGATCCATCCTTTGTAAATCCATAAATATTGGATCTTTTGTGATCCTCATCATGGATAAACTAGGATGGTCTTGTCGACTTAATGCATCTTCCACCTTGTTTGCTTTCCCAGGGTGGTAATGGATTGAGCAGTCATAATCCTTAATCAGCTCCAACCATCTTCTTTGACACATATTCAGCTCCTTTTGTGTGAAAATATACTTTAAACTTTTATGATCAGTATAAATATCACACCTTTCACCATAAAGGTAATGCATCCAAATCTTTAATGCAAATATTACTGCAGCTAACTCCGAATCATGTGTTGGGTAATTTTGCTCATGGATTTTCAACTGTCGTGAGGCATAAGCTATCACCATATCATTTTGCATAAGAACACACCCCAATCCTTTCTTGGATGCATCACTGTAGATCACAAACCTTTCTCCACTACAAGGCAGTGTGAGCATAGGTGTACTGGATAACCTTCTTTTCAACTCCTTGAAATTCTCTTCACATTCCTCTGTCCAAACAAACTTAACTCCTTTCTGAGTCAACTTGGTGAGTGGATTAGATAATCGTGAAAAATCTTTTACAAAACGTCGATAATATCCAGCCAAACCAAGAAAACTTTGGATCTCAGTTACTGTTGTTGGTCTCGACCATCTTTCGATAACCTCTGTTTTTTTGCTGGATCCACAGATATCCCCTCTTTTGAGATTATGTGACCCAAAAATGCAACTTTTTGAAGCCAAAATTCACACTTGGTAAATTTGGTATAAAGATTCTCCTTTCTCAGGGTCTTCAATATAATTCTCAAGTGATCTTCATGCTCTTCCTTGATCTTTGAATAGACAAGAATATCGTCTATAAAGACTACCACAAATTGATCAATATAGTCTCTAAATACTCTATTCATTAGATCCATGAAGATAGCAGGGGCATTTGTAAGACCAAATGTCATCACTATAAATTCATAGTGTCCATACCTTGTACGGAAAGACGTCTTTGGTATATCCTCCATTTTGACCCTTAATTGATGATACCCTGAACGAAGATCAATCTTGGAAATGTATTGAGCTCCGCGTAGTTGGTCAAATAAGTCATCAATGCGTGGGAGAGGATATTTGTTCTTGATAGTGATCTTGTTAAGTTCTCGATAATCAATGCAGAGTCTCATTGATCCATCTTTCTTCTTAACAAATAAAACAGGTTCTCCCCAAGGTGACGCACTAGGGCGTATGAATCCCTTATCAAGATTCTCTTGGAGTTGCTTCTTCAATTCCTGCAACTCAATTGGGTCCATTCTATAAGGTGTCTTTGAAATAGGCAAAGCACCCGGTACGAGTTCTATTGAAAACTAAACTTCACGATTTGGTGGAAGACCTGGTAATTCCTCCGGAAAGACATCATCAAACTCCCGTACGATGGGCATATTATTAATAGTGAGTTTCTCACCAACCATTTGAGATAAATAACCTTCATTTAGTGGAATCAATACCCATAAAATGGAAGAAATTTCCACTGGAAGGTTATGTTCATCCTTGCATTGATAGACGATCATAGATTGATCTGGAATATGAAATGTGACTTCCCTTCTTTGGCAATTGATATGAGCTCCGTATAAAGAAAGCCAATCCATGCCAAGAATCACATCGAATTCCACTAAAGGAAGGATCACAAGATTTGCAGGAAGCACTTTCCCACAAACATCAATTGGAGAAGAATTATAAACTTTTGATGCGATTGATGTGCCATTAGGTGTTGTCACAGCTAACTCAACATCTAATTGTTGAGGTAATATGGTGATACCCTTAGAAAATTCTTCAGAAATAAAAGAGTGGGTGGATCCAAAATCAAATAAAACATTTTCTACTTTAGTGTGGATGGTAAGTGTACCTTTCACCACTTCATTATCATACTCCACATCGCTGATAGAAATTGCATTTGACTTTCCTTTGTCTTTAGCCTTAAGAGTTTGTTGACGTCGACCATCATCATCAACCCTTGGATTTGGGCATTGATTGGCATAATGCCCCACCTCCTTGCACTTGAAACATTGAAGTGTAGTAGGTTCATTCTGTGTATCCCTTCCTTTGTTTGCATCATTAGACATTTTCTTCCCATTATCGCGGCATTCAAATGCCCGATAACCTTCCTTTCCACATTTGAAACATTTAATTTTCCCTTTAAGACAACTCCCTCCATGTTTCTTTCCACACTTTGAGCATAAGGGAAATCTCATCTTCTTTTCAGTGTGCTCTTTAGATTTTCCTTTGAATTCCATTTTCCTCTTCTTATCAAACCCATATGACTGATGGGTTACTCCAACCTCCATCTCAACTTTGAGAGCACATCGAACGATTTCCTCGTAGCTATTGAAGTCCCTTATGGCTAACGCCCTTCGAAGACTTGGTTTTAAGCCACTAAAGAATCGATCGATCTTACTCTCAGGTTGGATAATAATACCAGAAGCGTATCTTGAAATTCTTGTAAAATTTGCTTCATAGTTACCAACAGATTCATCATCCCTTTTCTTCAGTTCAAGAAACTCTTTCTCCATCTTTGTTTGGAGAATACGAGGGAAGTACTTATTGAAAAATAAGTTCTTGAACTCGTTCCATTCCATAGACTCAATTTCATCCCTTTGCCTCGTATTCTTAATAAGATTGCACCATTGATCAGCATCTCCTTCCAAACGATACACTGCTAGGATGAATTTATCATGTTCAGAACATTGAAGAACTAGAAATATCTTTTCAGTAGTACTAATCCATTGTTCAGCAACTAATGGATCAGTAGACCCGCTAAAAGAAGGTGGACGCTGCCTCATGAAGGATTCAACAGAATGTTGCTCCTTCCTTTGATCGTTTTGAAGTAATGCATGATTCATATCTTGAGAAAGTTGTGTGAGCATGGCTACAATATTTTTCATTCTAGCTCCCATATCGTTTGGTTGCTCAGGGGGACAATCATTGCATTACCCATCGCATTCCGCATTAACACGGTTCCTTCAGGTTCCAGCCATTGACTAAAACCAAGAAGAATAGTGTGAGCAACACTAATTATAATAGGAAAACCACATAATTCAAGAATAAAATTTTCATGCTTAAGGTCTTATCCTAGGTTATTCATGGCCATTTCTAAAACACTAAGATTGTGTTCTATGCTTAGACTTATCCTTAGGGTTCTTACTAAGGCTTTCACATCCTAGTTTCCAAAGGTTGACTATACCTTTCCTCTGATACCAACTATAACGACCCATACTTTACATACATTGTTAATAATTCAAAATTGAAGCACACTTATTACAACATATGACAAAACCACAAAGGACCGTATAGGTATAGTGTCTTTAGAAACTGGGAAACATAAACAACTGGTTCATAAATATTCTACAGTGTCTCCTATTTATTTCATCATATCTAGGGTCCCTTTTAGCATATTGTACTTAATATCCATCTTCCTGACCTGGGGAAAAGAAAACATACAAAAAAGGGTGAGCTTAAATGCTCAGCAAGGGCAAATAAAGGAAATAAAAATCATATCATATCTTTTTGAAAATCATAACCTGCAAAAGAGATCATAATATCTTAACATGGAATAAATCATAGAAGTGAAAATGAGATCCCCATAATCATAACATAAAACTTGAAACTTTGTGTCATGCACACATAATCATGTAAAATCATTTCTTGTTAGTCATGACTCATTGCCAAGACTATCTTAGCGGACAAAGTCCATTTCTGAACCGAGTTCACTCCTCGTTTCAGTCCTATATCACTGTACCGAAATAACCTTCCGTTCCAGCCATGTCTATCTCATGAGATATAAAATCTTTACCCAATGCATTGGAGGGAGATATAGGTCCCACCCATCTTATAATGAATCCTTTCTTATGTGTGCCACAAAATCATAAATCATACATCATTGCATAACCCATATAATAAAATGGGATTCTTAAACATCATGCCATCATAATCCATAAACAATTGATATCATTTCATCATAAGAAAATTGAGACCATTTAAATCATAGAGACATTTTACTTGAAACATACATATCAAATAACTTCATCTTAGATGGAAAATAGTTTTGAAAAAAAAACTTGAAATGAATTCTTGAGGAAAATATCCTTTCTTCTTTAAATTTTTTTTTACTTTCTTAACATGTCATAAAACTTTAAACTAAAAGAAGTTGATTAAAAATAAACTTGAAAACTTGTAAAGGAAGCTTCTTGGAAATAATGTTTTACAAATCCATTCATGCCGTATAAGTTAAAAAAACATTCTTCTCGTACTTTTGTCAGAAAAGTCAAAAATTACCTCGTACGAAAAACGCCAAAAGATTACTTTCATATCTTTTACTAAAATCTCACTGAAGGGTAAAATTTGAAATAAACTATTGTAGAAGGATATAAATATTACATATTGGGGAAACATGGATGTGGATGATAAAATACACCCCAAAGTATAAACAATCTTGGATAGAAATGAGATTGTGATATTTCCCTTACCTTAGGTCCGATTTGGTTTGTACGTGTCCAAAGCTCCTGTATAATGGTTTAAATAATGTTATTGACTTATTCCAGAATCATACATATTGATATGATATCATATATGGTCATATTCTTAGCTTCTTATTAGTAATATTTCATTGTTACTTGTTACTCGGGTCTTTATTGCCTTTTGTTCTTATGCGTGTTTTGCCGAATAAATTCTTATTCTTCTTTTAAGGTTATAGATACCTTATATCCAGAATGGTATTAGTGTAACATATATCATATTTATTCATTCAATTCATTTATATAATTACTATGTAATGATGATCATGTAGAACGAGTCACATCACATCGTGGAGACGATATTCCGTACGTACGCACGAGCGATGATATTGTTCCCATGATCGTGGAATTGTATTTATGTGTATTTATACTATTTCAGTATAAATATCACTTTATAATAATCATATATAGTTACGCATTACACCATTATACCCATCCTTGTAAGGTGATGGTGGAAAATAGATTACACCACGGCGTGGAGACGGTATTCCGTACGTACGCACGCGCGGTGATTTCATTTTTCCGTAGGATGGTTAGAAGGTGAATTAGGGTTGTTTAATATTTATAATAACATATAAGTATGTAAGTAATACTTATGTTATTACTTTATCATGATACAACTAAAGAAGAAGAAGTTGAAGAATAAAGAAATTGAAAAGATCGGTAATGGATATTACCTCTTCTTTGAAACGCCTCTTTGAATCCTCCACTTAGGGAACTAAGATTGGTCTTTGAAGAAGACCAGGACCTCTAGGATTATTATAGGGAAGTGGAGAAGGGATTTTGTCAGGGGTTGGCCGAGCTTGAGTGCTCAAATTGGTGTGAGGAGGAGGGGGTGGAGGTGCCCTTTTATAAGGGAGGAGAGGGGCACCTTAGGAATATCTCAAAATATTATTTTATATTAAAGTCAAAATCGGTTTATAATGGTTCCAAAGGGTCTTATTTCGAAGGTAAAGTGGGGATGTGTCGAAATCCTATCAACCAATAGGATTTAGACAAGTTTAGGTTATTATTTTAACCTTATCAATTAGAGTTAACTCTAAGTTAAATAATTTAACTTTTACCATGACTTTTTGTTTTCTTACACTATATGGTTAATACACTTACTATAACATGACAAACGAACCCCAAGTTGTTTATTATTAATATATATATCCTTATCTATGTCATTTGGCCGAACCTTATATTTTTAGGAATAAAATAACAATTAATAATATATTATTTGATTTAAAAACTATTTTGTGTCAATTTTGACACTATTTGATATATGATTTTTGTGAAAGTCATAACAGAATTATATGTTCGAACCAAGTTGATTAAATCAACACTAATATATCATAGTAACCTTGAAAATTAGTGGAATTCATAAAAAGTCTCAAATTATATTTATTTGAGCATTTATAACATCAATTATGTTAACATTTCCTTAAAAGGGTAATTATTGCATCATCGTTGTGTCATAAATAAATAAATTTATTTAAAGTCTAAAAATTATAAATAAAATATCATTATGTAGGACATCTTTTTAGATTTCTAATGAATATTTATAGTCTAATTTATCTTATGTATAACCCCATATTAAAAATGTTTTAGTTATTAAACTTTGATTTTAACTATTTTAACTATTCATTAAATAAAATAATATTAAATGTCATAATCTAATCCAAGTGGACCTAAATGGTCATATTATATTCATAAGGTTGTTTTTGGTCGAATTACACTTATCCAATAGAATTAGGACATGTGTTAGGGTAATAGTAATATCATATTTACCTTTAGTTACCCTATTTACTATTAACCGCGGTAAAAAAAGTAAAAAGTTACTATTCACCAAAATATTATTTTTATCTCATTGAACCACATTTTACTTACTGATATCAACCGTGTCTGTCGGATTTTTGAAATTCCATTCAAAGAAGCGGTAAAATTAAGTTTTATGCAAAATTCAGTTTTTAACCTACCACTTAGTGGTTTCACTATTCATCAAAAATTGAAAGTTTTCAGAAAAATACCAAAATTTCACCCTAGGCTAATTTCGGTATTCAAAATCCAAAAATGAGGTCCATTTTGAAAGATAAAATTTCAAAAAGTGGTTATTACTATTCATACCGGCTATTTTAAATAATATTTTAATAGCATATCGTCGTTTAGTGAAACTCGGTATTGCGTACAACGCAAGCTATCGAGGAAGGTCGCGATTGCGTGTAAAGTAAGCCAAGCTTGTGTGTAGTGAAATATTCCTTTGATGATATATATATAACATAAAAACAAAATATTACTCATAAAAATCTCGGGTGTTACACACGAAGAGGCTGGACTCAAGCCATGGATCTAGGAAACCCATGAGGCTCGACCCACACATCCCAAACCTTCCAGAGAAGAATCGGAGCACTAGGCCAGAGTGGGGTCGGAAATGTGGCCAACCAGGAGGGCAGAGTAGAGGAAGAGCCGATGAGGGCTCCACCAGGGGCCAAGGCTGCCAAAGGAAACAGACGGGAGTGAAGGAGAGGGAAAATAAGAACAAGAATGAAGGAAGGGAAGGGAGAATGTGAAGGGAAGAATGAAGAAGAGGTAAGCAGGGGGGGAGATGATGCCAGAGACAGTGCATGCCTCCCCCATTGAAATCGATCGAAGGAACCCTAGCGGGAGAGAGGAGGGAGACAGAGCCGCTTAGAGGCCTCCAAAAGGTACAATTACCATCCACTCTAGAGTAGAAAATGTTTTATTTGATTCTGGATCCACCCACACATTTATTTATGAATAATTTTCTAAGAGTATCGCCATATTACCTCAACATTTAGATGTTGTGTTAGCTAGGAACAATCCTAATGGCACAATGTTCACATCAAAAGTTTATAATTCTTCTCCAATTGATGTTTATGGGAAAGTGATTTCTGAAAATCTTGTGATCCTTCCTATATAATAATTTTATGTTATTCTTGGCATGGATTGTCTTTCCCTATATAGATCTCATATCAATTTCCATGGAAGGGAAGTCACATTTCATATTCCAGATCAATCTATGATCATATATCTATGCAAGTATGAGTACGAAATTCTAGTAGATATTTCTTACATCTTATGTATCTTCATTCCATTAAATGAAGGTTATCTAAAATAAACCTTAGAAAATGTACCCAATTGAGTTGCAAGAATTGAAGAATAAAATCCAAGAGAGTCTTGACAAGGGATTCTTATGCCCTAGAGCATCACCTTGGGGTTCACCTATTTTATTTGTTAAGAAAAAAGATGGATCAATAAGACACTGCATTGATTATCAAGAACTTAACAAGATGCCTATCAAGAATAAAAACCATCTTCCCCACATTGATGACTTATTTTACCAAATAATCAGATCTCAATACGTTTTCAAGATTGATCTTCATTCAAGATATCATCAACTTAGGGTCAAGAATAAGGATATAACAAAGGAAAATTTCTGTACAAGGTATAGAAACTATGAATTTAAAGTGATGCCTTTTGGTCTTACTAATTCTACTGCTATTATCAAGTATATAATGAATAGAGTATTTAGATACTCTCTTGATTAGTTTTTGGTAGTCTTTATAGATAATATTCTTATCTATTCGAAGAGAAAGAAAGAGAATCAAGATCACAAGAGAATTGTACTGAATACCCTGAGAAAGGAGAAGCTCTATGAAAAATTTATTAAGTGTGAATTTTGGATTTAAAAGGAATCATTATTGTGTCAAATAATATCAGGAGAGGGGATATCTATAGATCCACCAAAAATAGATGTTATTGAAAGTTATTCCAAAACAACAACAGTGACTAAGATCTGATGTTTTCTTGGTTTGGCTAGATATTATCAACATTTTGTGAAATATTTTTAATGATTATATAATACAATCACTAAGTTGACTTGGAAATAAGTTATGTTTTTGTGGATAGTGGAATGTGAATAAAATTTCAAAGATCTAAAAAGAAGGTTAGCCAGTGCACTTATGCTCACACTGCCTTGTAATGAAGAAAGGTTTTTACTCTACAGTGATGCATCCAAGAAGGGGTTGGGTTGTGTTATCATGAAAATTATATAGTGATATATTATGACTCACGAAAATTGAAAATCCATGAGTAAAATTACGCAACTCATTATTTGGAGTTAGCTACAGTAATATTTTCACCAAATATATAGAGGCATTATCTTTATGGTGAAAGGTGTGATATTTATACTGATAATAAAAGTTTAAAGTATATATTCCCACAAAATAATCACAATATTCATTAAATAATATTATTGGAGGTCATTAAAGATTAAAACTACTCAATACATTATGAACCTATCAAAGAGAATAAGGTAGAAGATAATTTGAGTTGAAAGGACCGTGATATCCTATCCAAGAAGAGGATAAAAAAGATCCAATATTTATGGATTTTCAAAGGATAGATCCTAAAATTATAAAGGAAGGGGAGAAATATTATCTTTCTCAAATGAATTTTTAACCATCTATACAAGTAAATATTAAGGAGGTGTATAAAGAAGATATAGAGCTATAAAAAATGTGAGAAATGTTCTTTAATTCAACATTGATTGTAATAGAATAATAAGGTTCAAGAATTGGGTTTGTATTCCTCCCATACCAGAATTAAAGAAGGATCTATTGGACGAGGCTCATATTTATTCATTATCTATTCATCTCAGAAGCACAAAGATGTATAGGGACCTGAAGAAGTATTTCTGGTGGGATGGAATGAAAATAGATGTTTCAAAATATGTCTCTCGGTTCTTGGTTTCTTAGAAAGTTTAGGATGAGAGTCAGAAGTCTAAGGGGATGTTACAACCATTACCCATATAAGAATGGAAATTGTGAAACATCACTATGGAATTTATCACTATAATTACCAAAACATCCTAAGTCCATAACACTCTATGGGATATAGTTGATCACCTTAAAAAGTCGGCATACTTCATTTATATTATATAGGATTTCTCTCTTGATCATCTTTCCAAGATATATGTAAAAGAAGTGGTAATATTTTATGGAGTACCACTTTACATTATATTTGATCTAGATTCAAGGTTTACCTTGAGGTTCTGGTGAAGTCTTCAGCAGGCTCTAGATAATAAGTTAAGTTTCAGCACTGCTTATCATCCTCAGTCAGGCAGTCAGTCTAATGGGACAATTCAAACTCTAGAAGACATGTTGAGAGATTTTTCTATGGATTTCAAAGGTTTTTGGGATCAACACCTACCTTTTCTAGAACTCTATTAAAACAATAGCTTTCACTCCATTATTTAGTTGGATTCTTATAATGACCTCTATGGAAAAAAGAGAAAAACTGCAACTTTATGGGATGAAGTTGGGGAAAGAGATATATTAGGACTTGATCTTGTTGATGAAATGGTAGAAAATATCAGATCTATTTAACAACACACAATAACAGGTCATAATTGACAAAATAGTTATGCAGATAATTATTGAAAAGACCTAGAGTTTGAAGTGGGTGACAAGGTGTTTCAACAAATATCTACCTAGAATAGAGTAATGAGATTTGGAAATAAGGGAAACCAGAGACCTTGGTATATCGATCCTTCTGAAATTGTAAATTGTGTTGGGAAGGTATCCTATCGATTGGTGCTTACATAAAATCTCTCTAAAGTTTATGATTTGTTCCTTATACCTATCCTGAGAAATTAGAACTAGATCCTTCACATGTATTAAACTCAGAAGTTGTACCTCTAGAGCTAGATATTTCGTTTGAAGAACAACCGATAGAGATTCCATATCATAGTGAAAAAGGTCAATGAAACAATTCCACACAGTTGGTAAAAGATTTATACCAGAACCACTAATTTGAGGAAGCTATTTGGGAACTTGAGGATGTGATGATGCAAAATTATCCTAATTTTTTGTTTCAAAATTATTAATTTTGGGGGTGAAATTCTATTTAGGGGGGGGGGGGTTAGAATGTAACATTTGGATGTTTTAGGAAATATTTAAAATAATTTTCATTCTTTAGTAGCTTGCATTTCAAGAAATCGTGTGCTTAAAAGGGTTGAGAGATTACCTTAGTATAAAATTACATTTATAACATATACATTAGGTTAGTGGGAATACATATAAATAAGTTATGATAAAAGGTGAATTTGTTCACTACCTATTATTTATGAAAAATATAAATCAATTATATGTTTGTATTTTTTGTATTAATAAATTCATTAAATTACTATTATTAAATGAAATTAATTAAATATATATGTTATATACTTAAAAAAATATTTTTTATATACATCCAATAGATATTTTAGTCATAGGGTATGAATAAACAATATTTTATGTATAAAAACCAATATTTTTCAAAAGGGTAATTTTCCTCCATTTAATGGTGAAGCCCTTTAAAATTAATATTTTGATTCATTTATAATTTTTAAATGAAAAAATAAACATTATAATTTTATGTAGGATATAAAAATTTTCTTTGGATGATTTTTTGATATTTTCTGACAACTTTCATGTTTTGGTGAATATTAAAAATACACGAAATTTTAATCGAAAACGTATTTTGTCATCAAAATAATTTTTATAGATAAATTATAATATTTAATGGTTTTAAAGTATAAATAAAATATATTTTTATCATTAAATATAATTTATGTCATCGTCATTAATTTTACATTGAATTTAGATGTAAAAACATCTCAATCTTTTGCAATGTTTTAGCTTTTAAAACATGTTATCTCTTTCCAACGATGAGATTAATTTTAAATTAAATACTGCAACTTCTGTGCTTGGAATTTTTAAATATAGATTACATATTTGGAATTAGTAAGTCCAAATTATGTGAATAAATAACTTTTATTTTTGGGCATTATGAATAGTAACTTCGGTAATTTTTATTAATACGGTAAAAGGGTAAATCAGGTAATTAAGGGTAAAAATAATATTATTAAATAACCTTAAAATTTTTACTAATATCCTAGGATGAGTTTTTTTTGACTCCAATCACACTTGGGTCAAAATGGTGTCCCTTGGAAGCCACTTGAATGAGATTAGGACATTTAATTTATTTTATTTAAAGAAACGTTAAATATATCTTACTCAAATTTTAATAACTATATAATTTTAATATAAGGTTAAAAAAATATAAATTTAATTATAAATATTCATTTGAAATCTATTTTTTTTATTTATCATGATAATTTATTTGTAATTTTTCAGAAATAAATAATTACTTTAAAGACTTATACATTAATGATGCAAAAATTATTTAATTGATGAGAAATTTGTAGAATAATTACTATTAAAGTGATAATAACTATTAAAATACTCAAAACTAGACCAAATCTTATTTTTCAAGTATATATCTACCATAAACATCCAAGGGTTGATTTATTTACCATTTGGAGCCTTCTATAAGTGATTATGACACTTATATTATTTTATTTAAAGTGATGATAAACTTGTCACATTGATGTTTTATTAAGTAAAACATATTTAATGATGGATTATACAAAAGGTATATTCAATTATAATTATTCTTCTTAAATATATAGGACTTTTCTTATTCATATTATTATATTTTTAATTTTTATTCAACGAATAAGCATATTAAATAATTTCAAAAAAACTATTGTAGTAATTATTTTATTAAGGGAAATATCAATGAAATATTATTAAAAATACTAAAATAAATATACTTTCTGGTTAATTAATATATCCAATTAATTTTATATATGATCTTGAGCTATTATTAATATAATAAAATATTTTTTTTGAATTTAACTTTTTATCTTAATATTTTTAAAAGTTAATCAATTGAATTGTGTCAAAATTGACACTATTGATTGTTATGAAAATAATGTTTTATTAAATTATTTAAAAATAATTATTTTTAAAAAATAAATAATAATTATGATATAGTCTAAAATGTTCTATGTTATTTATTTATGGTGTAACTGATATCAAATAAGTATATATTTCACCCTTTTAATATTGAAATATTTGTTACCCTAGTTAAAAATTAAATCGAATAACTAAGTGTTAATTAAAATGATAAGGTTTAAATTGACAAAAAAATTGTCTAAAATTTATTTTTTGATGATATTACAACCATATCTCATATAATATTTAAAATTGGTAAATTTTTGAGGTTTTTGGATGGGGTTTTATTTTAGTATAAATTAATATATTTTTGGAGATCCCAAAAGTGCATGTCACATCAATTATAAATGGTCACATATTCCATCACATATTCACTTCACTTTGAGCCTTTAATATCATAAATTACCTACCCATTTCCTTTATCAACTTCCCTAGTTACATTATATAGGGTCTGTTCTTATTCAATGAAAAACTCTAGTGATTTAAGAGGAGATTTAGAGGGAGTACGCCGAAGAAGAGGTAATCTTTTTTACCAATACTTTGAAACTTATTTCTTATTATACTTTTTATTCATGAGTTGATTAATTATAAAGTAATAAATCAAGTATAAATTATATACATATAAGTTATTATTATTATTAAATGACCATATACCCTCTTATATCCATCATTTGAAAAACAAAATCACCACGTGTGCGTACGTACGGTTTACCATCTCTACATCGTGGTGGAATCTGTTTTTCATCACCACCACTCATGGTTGGGTATAATGATGTAAATAATAACTCTGTATGATTATTATGACATGATATTTATTATGATATATTATACACCATACACTCTAATACCATTCAAAAAATATGCGAATGATATCGTCACTCGTGAGTACGTAAGACCTACCGTCTTTGTGATGCGATGTGATTCACTCTACATGATATTCATTAAATCATGATTATATAAATGAATGGAATAAATATTATTTCTATATATTATATTAAGATAATTTTTAAATGATATAATTGTAACCTAATAATAGGAACATGAACTTATCTGACAAAACATGAATAATAAAATAAAGAAGTTAACACCTGATGGACGAGTAATACTATTACTAACAAACATATGCTAATATGATCATATATGATATCATAAAAATGACTATGATTCTGAAATAAGTGAGTGGAATTATTTATATAATTATACATGAGGTTTAGATACATATAAAGGAAACCAGATCAAAGGTAAGGGATAATTTCGCAATCTCATTGATATCCAAGATTGTTTATATATAAGTATTTACTGGGGTATATTTATAATTCACATCTATGTTTCCTAACTATGAATATTATTTATATTCTTATATAATTTTTTAAATTAAATTTTAATCATTGATAAATTTTTATTAAATGGTATGAAAGGAACCTTTTTTCATTTTTAGATACGAGGTACTTTTTGACTTATTTGAAAAAAGTACCAAAAAAATGTTTCATTTTAACTTATATAGAATGAAGAGTTTTTATGTTTTCATAACATTGTATTTCCATGAATATTCATTTTCATGATTTCATGGTTAATTTCAAAGAAATTATTTTCTTTTATAATTTTGTGTAATTTTTGGAAAAGAAAATGTTTTAAAGAAGAAAGGATATTTTCCTCAAGAATTAATTTCAAGTGTTCAATCAAAATTATTTTCCATCTAAGATGAAATTATTTCATGGGGTTGTGTTTCAAGTATATTTTCCCTATTATTCATATGGTTTTATTATATTTTTTATGGAATTATATTTATGAAATTCATTTTTTACATGGATTATATTATGATGGAATGATATTTAAGAAACCCATTTTATTCATTGGGTTATTATTTGGTGAATGATTTATGTTTTTATGGAACACATAAGAATGATTTTATTATGAGATGGGTGTGACCTATATATTTATCCAATGAATTGGGAAAATATTTATATCTCATGAGATAGAAATGGATGGAATGAGAAATGATCTCGGTTCAGTAGTATAGGGCTATAATGAGTAGTGAACTTGGTTTAGTAATGGACTTTGTCCACTGTGATGGTCTTGAAAATGAGACTTGAATAATATGAAATGATTTTATATGCTTATGTGTATGACAAAAAATTTCATTTCTTATGTTTTGAATTCTGGAAATATGTTCATTAATTCTTATGAACTCATATGATTTATCCCATGAAATGAAATCATTATGTTTTCTATGCACGATAAGATTTTCAAATATTATATTCTTATGTATTATGATTTTGATATGATTGATATCTTCCTTGTTTATCCTAACTGAGAATATGATATCACCCTTTTATACGTTCCTTTTCCCCAGGTCATGAATAAGGGTATTAAGTAATATATGTAAAAAGGGTTCTAATTATGATGAAATTAGTTGGAGATAATAAATATGTCTTATGAAAAAGTTGTTTATGTTTCCCAGTTTCTAAAGACACTATACTTATACTATCCTGTCATGGATTTGTTATATTTTTTAATGAATATTCTTCAATTTTTAAGTAATATCAGTGTTTGTAAATTATGGGTCGTTATAGGTATTTTCTAAATATAAAGGAAGATATTTTCCTAACTGTATAACCATTAATTACTACACCAACAATGAAATTTTAGATCTTTCATCATTTAATAAAAAATTACAACCATCAAATAAATAAGAAGTTATTTCTTATTCACATGGTTAGATGGAATTTTAAAATTTGTCCCAATTTTTTTTCATGGAATTTTTAGATATCAATTTGTTACTCAAGTGCATAATTTCTTATAGAAACCTCATTTATTCAAATTTATTAGAATCATCAAAATGAAATAGTGTGAAAAAGTGGATGATATTATTATGAGTACTTAATAGAATCAGAAATATTAATGTTCACACTTTATCACCAAAATCCATTGTTAGAGTACCTTAATCAACTTTTATTATTGTACTAGTTGTTTTAAATAAGGTTCTACCTAAGATGATAGGTGACTAAGCATGGGTCCTTTCTTCCTCCACATTAAACACATAGAAATACTCTGGGAAGATCAACTTTTGAACTCATTCTAGAACCTCTTCCAAAACTAATACTGGATCTATTCACAAAAAGGATAACAACAATTAATGGTTTGAGCTATCCTATATGTAAGTAAGATAAAAAAGAATGTGTAATAACATTAATATAAGATCCTAAATTACATAGGAAATCTGTGAAAGTCATTTATCCAATTGTTCAAGGAATATAGAATGTTTCTGGATCATTACATTTGGTAGGAAGTTGTGGTATTATCAAGGATGATTTTTTTGCCTAAATTCACTCTCTTTTTCCTTTGAAGTATTTATTTTTTATAAAAATTCCTTGGGGAACTTATCATATTTAAGAATAGTTTTATAGCATAAAATATATTTTTATTTTTTTCAACCTTTTTAAAACTGTCCAACATTTATTTTTGAATTTATTCTGTATGGATCTTCTTTGATTTCCCCACTTTCATGAGAAATTTTAGTATAATACATTTATTTTCCATAGGATGTTTTTATAATGATGATTTTGATTTCTTATTTCCCTTTTCAACATTATCTCTTTACTTATTTTGTTCTCTCTCATTAGGCTAGTTTCCATAATTTATTTATCACTCCCTTTCATTATTTTCAGAACTCTCTTCTCCATATTTTTTAATGTTGGGCTAGATTTTCTGGGCATCAAATTTTAAAGTGAGATGAATATCATTGTCACTCCTTTTGTAACCACAGTCACATTACTCATGTGGTTTTTAATAGGTTTTATTTATAATTTTATAGGGGTTTTGGTTATTATTTCAACAAGACTACCTATCAATTTTTCATTTCATCCATGTCATTTGCAAAATTTTCCAACATAGGATCATATTGGTTTTTTACACGGGGTTATGAACTTGTTGGGGGATATTCAAAAGATTTATTTTTTTAATAGTTGATATTTGGAAAGATTTTTGGTTGTAGGGTTTCTTGTAAGCTTTTTGAAATGGTGAAGGTTATTAATATTTATGTTTATAGGGTATTCTAGGTTGGGATTATTGGTTCCAAAATCCTTGCCATACTTGGGAAGTGTCTCTCCATAATTGGTTTAATTTATGAAAGTGTCTCTATTGGTAAGTGGATATAGATATATTAGTTTCCTATAATTGACCATGATTGTCATTATAATGAGTTAGGGAAGAAAAATGATCACAAAAATTTACTAGTGTGATTTGATAACTTTATTTCTTGAGATCTATTTTATGAACTGTACTGGTCAGTTATTAAATTTTATACTAAATTAAGGGTGATTTGGTTGATCTTACCTCATATACTCCTCTTTTTCTAGCACCTATTATACCAAAATATTATGATTTTTGACCAATATTTTATATTAGTAATTTGGATTTAAATTATAAATTTTTAATAAAATATACTCATGATGATGATTCATACAGATTGATATAACTATATTGTAAACCTTTAAATAATAAAATTATAAAAAGGATTTCCATAATTTCTTGGTGTGGATAGCTTGCACAAAACATCTCCAATATTTCCCAATACTCATATAGTGTTTCTCTTGAATATTATGTTATGTAATAAATCTCTTTTCAAAAGATAGTTATCGCTGAGGTTGGAATGAATATTTGTATAGAAATTCTTTGAATATTATCCCAATAACCATATTCCCCATTTTTTAAACAATATAACCACTCTTTAGCTACTCCTTCCAATGAAAATGGAAAACTACTTCATATAACATGGTATTCATACACTTCCCTAACTTATGTTCAAAAAAACCATAGTGGACTCTATGATATTTTTGTTAGGATCATTCTCCAAAACTCCATGAATCTTTGTAAAATGTTGAATCAATCTAGTTTTTAATTTAAAATTAACATATAATTTATCCATGGATATTTTATTATTCTTATTAATATATGTTTGTTTGAATTTTATGTCATGGTTTTTGATTAAAAATGAAAATTTTTAGTTTTATTAGATTATGATAAATAAATGTTTTCAAATTATAATTATATATTTATGTTTCATATTCTTTCTAGAAAATTACACTAAATTTATGGATCAAGAGAGTATATATGGTAAGTGTTATAACAGATCCCAAAAATTATTGATATGAAATTTTGAAACAACCTCCTTGGAAATGGTTTCATGTTTTTGACACAACAATCACTAGTTAGTAAAATATTCAATTAATTACCTAATATTGAGCAATATTATAGTGGTGTAAAATGGTAGTCTCTATACAGGGGGGAAATTTAAAATTGTCATAATTAGTAAAATGAAATAAAAGGGGGGTTTTGATTTGATTTGGTTTAAGAAAGAGAGAAATAAGTTAAATAAAACAAATATTATTTACACAAATGAATAAATGAGTGATTGGTTTAGGGGATGGATCAAAAATTATTATATTATCACAATCTTTAGTTGATTGACCCTTTTTCTAAAATTTGATCAATAAGAGAATTCATAATAGCTTTATCTTTCATCAAGAGGTAGTAATGAATGTGAGTTTTAATCAATAGTGATCACTACCAAAAGTTTCTCCTCCCTATGAGTGTGAATGATACATGGTGGTATATCACTACAATAATCCATAAACACTCAATTGTTTGATAAAACACATGACAAATATTGAAATATACACTACATTCCACACCCGTATCAGATATTCCCTGATAATTCACCAGAAACCCTACCCATTACATAATATATGAGTAAGATAAAGTGTTGGGGCAAAATATTCTATCACTCAAAGATTTTAACAATGTGAAATGTCATCTAAACATAATCCTATTAAATTAAATATGTAAACACAAAAATTGAGATCAAATAATAGAAAAATTATTTTTTATTAATATTAAAAATCAAGTATAAAAAATTGTTCCCATCCTTATTTCCACAATCACCAGAAGGGTTTTGGACCTCCATGCCTACGGTTACAACAAAAAAGAAAACATATAAAAAAAATTAAAAATAGCAGCATATTCATCAAGAACTCCCTGGTAGTTCAACCCAGATCTCCTAAAAAAAATTACTATGCCCCTTCTTAAATAATTACCCCCTTTTGTAAAAGTACGGTCCAATAGTGCATGAGAAATTTCCTTTAAATATTAATGGCTCTTCACGTGAATTATTTAATACAAAGGTAAAATATTTTTCAAATTAAAAATAAATACATTAGTTTTTAAATAAATAAATTTATTTTATAAGGAGTAAAAAATTAAATAAATTAAAAACATATTATATCTTTTAATTTAATTTCTTCTTATAATTTTTTTGAAAGAAAAAAATAAAATTTTTAATGGGGAAAACTTGCATAGAGATCCAATTTTAAATAACAGTTTCTTTATTCCTAAAAAATAACCCTTTTTTCACTAAGTGTTAAGGTGGAGGACATTGAAAAAAATTCTCTTAATAAAGTTCAATATTTAGGTTTCCAAAAAGATTATTTCTCTAAAAAAATGTGGATTCCAAAAAATTCGATTGCTGACATTTTCAGACCCGTGAAGGTTTGTGTGCCAAAATTATAATGTTTTTGTTTTCAGAAAAAAATACAAGAAATAAGAATACATGGTATATTGATAGTGGTTGTTACCATTATATGTCTGGTAACGAAGAGTTTTTCCAAAATATCATCAACATGAAAGGTGGAAAAGTTACCTTTGAAGATAATTCTCAATGAGATATTATCCGAATAGGTAACATAGTTACTCATGGTAATTCTTTGATTTAAAATGTTTTGTTTGTTGAAGGTCATAATCACAACCTAATCATCATAATTCAATTACGTTATGATGGTTACCTTATAAATTTTAAGAATGATAAATGTATAGTACACAATTCCATGTATGTGTTTATTCTTTGTGCCAATTGACATGAGAATATTTATATAATAAACTTATAAGACCTTAGGATCCAAGAATTACCCTGACTTAGATCAATGGAAGATCAATATTGGTTACAACATAGATGGTTATGACAATTTAACCTAAGAAACTTATCTATGTTGACTAAGAAAAGACTTTATAAGGATTTACCAAAGCTTAGATTTGATTCTTCAAAAGTCTATGACACTTGTCAATATAGTAAGAAACATAATTCAAGAATTAAATATATTATTTAAGTCTCAACTAATGATTATTTATAGTTAGGCCCTACAAAAAAAAAGGATTATTGGAGGAAAATAATATTTATATTTCTTGGTTGATGATTATAATAGATATATATATGAGTTTATTTTATAGAAAATAAGTATAAAGACATTTTTTATTTCAAAACTTTTATATCCAATGTTATAAATGAGAAAAACCGTCCCTTTATAATGATTCATAGTGATCATGGTGGTAAATTAGGAAAATCATATTTTTAAACTTTTTGTAGTAAGAGAGGAATTGCACATAATTTTTCAGCTCCTAGATTTCCTTAAAAAATGGTGTTGTTGAAAGAAGAAATATTATTATTTAAGAAATAATAAGAACCATGTTGAGTGAATACACAATTACTAAACATTTTGGGGATAAATCGGTTAGTAATTCATTCTATAATAAAATTTTAGTTTTAATCCAACCATTTATTAATAAAACTCTTTATGATTTTGTGAGAGGTCAAAAAACCAAAAGTTTCTTACTTTAGAGTATTTGGATGCAAAGTATTCATCTTGAATACAAAAGATAAATTATACAAATTCACACCCAAATTCGATGAAGGTGTATTTTTTGGTTGTTCCACTACTTCTAAAGAATATATAGTTTTTAACAAAAACTCTTGTACCATTGAGGAAACACTACATATTAAATTTGATGAAACTAACCATTTTTTAAAAAAAACAACCAATATTGATGTATTTTTTTTGATAACTAATTCTCATCCTCTGTTATATAATTTTTCTTATAAAGAAAATAACCAAGAAATAGTTTTTTATGTAACCTTTTATTTATGAACAGGTTTTACAACACCCAAGTTCATTATTTCTTAGGAATCATCCTATTGATAATATCATTGGTGATGTTAATTAACCAGTCAAGACTAGAAGTTTTTTAAGGAATGGAATAGAAAAAAATTCTTTTCATTCCAAATTTTAACCTGAAAATACAAACAAGGCTTTAGGTGATGAGGATTGGATTAAGGCTATGCAAGATTAGCTAAATTAATTAGAGAGGAAAACGTCTATAACTTGGTTGAAAGACCTAAATAAACTTCTATAATTGGATTAAAATTGTGTTTTAGAAACAAATGTGATAAAAATGGAATAATCATTAGAAATTAAGAATGAATTTTTTCAAAAGGTTAAAACCAACAAGAAGGAATAGACTATAAAGAAAATAATACACCAATAGCTAGAATAGAAGCTATTCATATTATACTATCCTTTGCATATCCATTTAATTTTTTTTTTCAAATGGATGTGAAGTGTGATTTTCATAATGGATATGTTCAAGAGGAAGTTTGTGTTGAACAACCCCTAGTTTTGAAAGTAAAAAACATCCTGAATATGTCTATAAACTTACCAAAGATTTATATGGCCTTAAACAAGTCCATAGAGCTTATTATGCTTGGTTAATAGGATTCTTGTTTCACAAAAATTTGTTAAGGGAGCTGCAGATCCTAGTCTTTCTATAAAAGAAGTTAAGAAAAACATTATGATTGTTCAAATATATGTTGATGACATTATATTCAGATTAATTAAATAATATTTAATAGATTCTGTTGAAGATCTTATGAAATTTGAGTTTGAGATGAGTATGATGGGTGATTTACAATTTTTTCTTGGTTTTAAAATTTCTCAAAAACTAGAAGGTACTTATATATCTCAACATAAGTATATAAAACATATTCTTAAATTTTTTGGATTTGACAATACTAAAATTATTATGACTCACATCAATACCTCAAATATCCTTGATCTTGATGAAGATGGTCAACCATCTAATCAAACAACTTATAGAGGTATGATGGGAAGTTTACTATACTTAATTACTAATCAACTATACTAAATGTTTTTTGTATTCTTATGTGGATGATATCAAGAAAATCTAAAGGAATCCCATCTAAAATCTATAAAATGATTTTTTATCTAATGGGAACCATGTATTTAGGACTTTTCTATTATTTTGTAAATGATTTTGAATTAAATTTTTTTTAGGATGCTTAAATTTGTGGTTTTAGAATGGATAGGAAAAGTACTTTCAGAACATATCATTTATTTAGTGATTAATTAGTTCCTTGGTCCTGTAAGAAACAACTCATGGTATCACATTCCACTATGGATGCCGAATATATGGCAGATGGAAGTTGTTGTGCTCAAGTGTTGTAGATGCAACACACACTCACTGACTATAGAATGAGTTTTACTAAAACTCAAATTCTATGTGATGATAATAGTGTCATTGATTTAAGTAAGAACCATGTACATCACTCACATGAAAAAAACATAGATATTATACATCACTTTCTTAGGAATCATACACTAAAAGAAGATATCATTTTAAAATTCATTAGAATGCAAGATCAACTAGTTGATATTTTTAAAAAACCCTTAACTTCCAATATATTTTAATACATTAAATCGAATCTAGGAATGATTAATATAAGGTGATATTTTATATCTACATCTTATTGACCCATTTATTTATATTAAGTTACTTCTCTATAAAGGGGGAGTAAATATGTTTGTTGTTTTTCAATTTTTTTTCCAAAACATTAATTTTCTTAATTTTTGTGTAAAAGGTTTTTCAGACTCATTATTCATTATAAAATTTTTGAAGCCATAATTCTTAAAAGAATGATCGGACTCATAATTTTTTTTTAGTTTTCCAGACTCCTATTTTCTAATAATCTTCATATTATGAAAAAATTTCGTAATGAGTTTTTATTTATATATTGTCATATTTGGTTTTCTATATTCAAAACTATCATATTATAATACATTTTTCAAGAATAAAATCATTATCATACTAATAAATTTTTCCAAATCCAAAAGGTATTCTTCTTATTTTTTAATTTTCGTACTATTTAATTATATTCACTATCTTTTCTGTTGTTAATTTTTTTATATTTCTTAAAAAAAAATTTCAAAAAAATTATAATTATATTATATCCTAATAAGATAAACTATTTTAAAACCTCAAGTGTTCATTTTTAATAAAAAAAATTCTTCATATCTATCATAATCTTCATATCTGATAGGATAAAATCTCAACCATTGAATTGTATCCGGAAGAAGAAATGTATCCCAGTTCACCTATATGGGGGGGGACTCTCGTGTCCCATAACATAAATTTCATACTCTTTGTCAAAGACTGATGCTTCCCTAAAAGATCTCTAGTCTGATTAGTTTTTGTCTCTTCATGTCAGAATCATTAGTTTCCTCCCCAAATACGATACCTGTAACTAAATATTTTGATTAGTGGTTCATGCTCAGAGAAATTTTAGTTGATAAATACTTCTATGATAAACAAAATTCATCTATTAAAAGGATAATAGAATTCCGTGGATGGAAGCCTCTTTATATAACATATTCTAAAAATAATTTTGATTAGATTTATTTGGATCTTGTTCAAGGTTTTTATAAGTTCATTATGTTTTTCATAGAAAATGGAAAACAAAAGGATTCCTTCATTTTATATAAAAAAACATATAAAATTATTTATAAAAAGGCTATAATTTTTCTAAATATTCCATCAGGTAGAGATGTCTTTTGTCCTTACCATAAGTTACAGGATGAAAAAGGTTATTTAGACAGAGAAAAGTCTGAGTATTATTTGTTTAACCATTATGAGAAGGTTAGGAAAGTTCATCACCTAATAGAAAATAATCATATTTTTAACTTATGGATGAAATGTTTCTTAATTCTAAGAAAATGAGATTATAACACGTTGAATGTTACTGATGGATTCATTTTGGATTACCTTGTAAATATAAGAAAAGTAGACCTTATTGGATTCATTTTTCAAACCATAAACAACATAAATATTAGATCTATGAAGTCTAATATTTTAATGTTTCCAGATATATTGAGTAATTTAATGTTGGATTATATTAAATATTTCAATATTGAAAATAAGTCAAAACATATAAAGAAAAAAAATCCTCATCCTCAGGTATGATACCTTGGAAAGGATTAATTTTTTTTGATTATGAATCAATGTTGTTTGTTACTTAATCTAGAGTAGAATCTTATAAGAAATATAAGTAGGTTGTTGAGAAGAAAAATAAGAAATTTGAACAAGTTAGTGGGAAAAATAAGAATAAATAAAATGATCAGGGTATCCAGGATCAGTAAAGAAAAGCTGAAACTTCCTCTCATAAGAATGTAAATAAATAATATAAAGATCCAAAAAAATGTAGCAGAAGAGTGGAGAAAGAAAAATGATGAATGTAAAGAAGGGAATACTCAAATTGGATTAGAAACAATAGAGTATTTGACTAAAATAATTCATGGTTCCTACATAATGGAAAAAATAAAAACAAAAGAAGAAAAATAAAAAGTTATCTGAATCTTAGCACCATGAAAATATTTTAAAGGATGTTGAGAGGGTTTCTGAGAAGGTTTACTTTCCTTTATCCCACATCGAACATGTAAATCCAAGTGCTATATTATATTTTCAATAGAATTTTGTGGTTCATGCCAAAGTTCCCTCTATCCTATATAAGGGAAAGGTAATAATTATTGATGAATAAGTACCACCTCAAGTTCAATAAAAACAATCACAATTTTTACTAGCTTGTAAATATGATTTAAGAATAGAAAATCAACTCCATGAGGAGTTTTGAAAAGAAAATGGTGGAACATACTGTTATATTTGATGTTTTAGAGAATAATGTCGAAGGTATTCAATAATGAGAAGAAATTGATTGTGAATAATATATTATATAATAATTAGTGATGAATAAAAAAGATGAAGAAAGAAAATATGTGGAAGAAGAAGATGAAGAAGAGGAAATAAATTAAAAAATTGAATCTGATGATGATGTAGATGATGAGGAAAGAGGAGGAAAATAAAAATTCTGATAAGGAAGATGTTCAATTTGATAATCTTTCCCTAAGAACATCACATGCATCTTCATCAAAATTACCGTCCATTACTGATTAGTAAGAAAAATCCAATACCCATAAAAAGAAAAAATCCTCAGAAGAAAAAGTTACATCATCATCAAAGAAAGGAGAGAAAGATCAACACTCAATGAAAAAGGTCATAAGGTAAAAAAATATGATGATGATATCATTGAAATTTCTAATGGAAATCAATTTAGATAGATAATCAAAAATTAGTATCAAATAAAGTTAACAAAGGAAATAGAAAATGAAAGGAAATAGAAACCAGTAATCCCCAACTACCTAAGATTACAATATCTGATTTAGTGTATATGATGAAAGTTCAAGTTCATTATGTTTTTTAAGATCTATAAATAATTTAAGGAACTATTCCTTACTTTATAATATTAGAAAAAAATGTTGATTGGATTCATGAAAATAAAATTTAGAAATCAGATTCTATCAAAGTCTTATCTAATAGAGTGGTTTGAAATGAGGTTGATCTTAGAATCCCTGAAGAATGTTTTTAATCTCATTAGAAGGAGGGTAAAAAAGTAGTGACATGGTCTCATAATGGTGATACCGAAATCAAGATGCATGAATATTGATTATCCAATAAAAACGCATATGTTAATTACATTTTAATGGTATTAAAATTTCCTTTATGATATTATGGGCCTGAGTTAGTGGATTTTAATTTTGAACATCCATTCTCATCATTTGTGCACTTTATGCCTAATGTACACCAATTTAGACCCATTGATTCATATGATTTTAAGGAATTTAATTTTATATATTTTAATTTGATATTTTTTGAAATGTATTTACACTTTAATATGAACATTTTCATTTAGATATCAATGGATGATTCATACAGTATGATGGGGATATTTGGAAATGAATGAAAGAAATTCTAGAGAAGGCAGATTGGACACAATCGCACTAATGAGAATGTGGGGCCCACAATACCAGCCCAATAAAGCCCAAATTTTGTGGGATTATAGAATTAATATAGAGTAACAAATAATTATTTAGGATCCAATGCTAATTAGACTTCCATGATGGAAATTAAGGTAGACCAAATAGAATATCAAAATCTGGGCCAGAATCTATGGCCTAGAATGTTATCCCACTAAATCATCCATAACTACCGCTTCACAACTCAAAAGGATCCCAAATGTTACAGGAGTTTAGGAGACATATGGATATACATTTTATTATTTTATATAATACTTTAATTATTCCATATAGGAGGTGATTTCTATGCATATGTTTGGTGGATACAAGGTGGCTTCCACTTCGGGTCAAAGGAGGTAATCAATTTTTATCCACTACTTTCCACCACCCTAAGGCATAAATTAATTTAATAATTGGGAATAAATTGATTGAGACTCGGCCTAAGGATTCCCAATTTTCTATTTAAGGTAGTGGTGGTGACGGGGAAGAGACATTTCTTGTTTTCTATATAATGTTATTATGCCAAAGTTCATTTGTGATGTTTTCAATTGCCATGTAAGTTTCTTTTTGTATTCCTATGTTCTTAATCAATATATTTATATTATATTATTCCAATTAATTTCATTAAAACTCTATAATTAAAAATCATAGTTATATCTATGTGTTTTGGGGAATTAGTTCACACATAGGTGTGAATTTCATTCACATACACGGAGGAGTGCTCGGTATTTTCATTGTTTTAATTTCTTCAAACTAATTCTTGTAATCCATATTCCGCCTACCATTGAGAGTATACCATCAACAGAGGTCTAACCATTTAATGGGATGATATTATGAATATTAAAATGCTATATTTAATGATATTTTATGAACTAATGATTGCTAATTGGTTAACTAATTTAAGACATCCATTCTTCAGTTATTTCCATTCTCCATCTTCACTGTGTTTGAGGAAGCTAAATCTAAGTACTAAAATACCAATATAACTTGGAGAGATCATGAATTTGGTTCTCTATTTGTTTAGGGGATTATTAATTGAGTTTATTTAGCATCAAACTAGAAAATGATGAAGGTAGTGTTATTTTGAAGAATGGATTCATCAAGAATTAATAAAACCAAAATTGTGTAAAGAAGTAAAATTCATTCAACCCACCCCAAGCATACTCCTAAGATCAAACAATTTTCATTAAATTGAATTCACTCAGGTTTCTTAGTGTTATTTAGAACCATCTAAAATAAAAACCAATTTGGCCACTTCATATCCAAAAATATATCTCATGGTTTGTGCATCTTAGGTATCTTCTTAGGTTTCAATGGATTCGACAACCCAAGATAGACTGCATAGACTGTTCCACCTTAATCTCTTGGGTAAATTTGTGCGTGAATAAAAATTTGGAACTGTTTCCAAGGACCCAAGTAATTCGTCTCAACATCGATTCTATTCTCCACTATTTCTTCTATTCTCATCCAAATTCTATTATCTTTTCACTTTCTCGTTTTTTTATTTTGGCGCATGTCCGCCTACACCAATGACCAATCAAACTGTCTAGTTAGGGTGGATAGTACTGTGGTTAGAAAGTCAAGTACACCGAGGGAACTCTTTCCATTAGATCATAATATTCCTAATATCCCCGAGTCAAAAATTGAGCCCATTTCAATGGAAGGTCTTCAAAGAAATAAACTCATAAACCCGGGTGGGAACCAAAATGGAAATCCAAATGAGGCAACACCAAACTTGGGGAATGTAATTGATCAAACAATGAATGACTACCTCACACCTGTCTGGAGAAATGACCCCTCATGCATTAGACAAAACTCCCTAGGATAATCCAACTACATCTTTAAACCCAATGTCCTAAACCATCTTCCCACATTCCATGGAATAGAGTCTGAGATGCCCTACCTTCACATCAAGGAGTTCAATGACATTGTAGAAACCATGTGTCCCCCACAACAACTAGAATTAGCTAAGATGAGGATATTTCCTTTTTATTTAAAGGATCAAGCTAATATTGGATAAACAATTTTGGACCATCATCCATAAACTCTTGGGACCAACTACAATGATAATTCTACAAAAACAAATTTCCCCGCCACAAAACAATTACACTTAAATAGTGCATCCAAAACTTTTTTGAAAAAGAGTGAGAGTCATTTTATGAAACATGGGAAAGGTTCAAAGACACACTAAAAATGGTAACTCACCATGATTTTTCTATACCAGAACAAGTTATAATTTTCTATGAAGGGTTGGGGCTGGGCAACAAACAATTCATTGACATGATGTGTAATGAAACTTTTAAAAACAAAGCCCCAAATGATGCTTATGAGTATCTAGAAATCCTTAATGAACAAAACAAACATGGAGAACTTCAACTTATTCTGTAAATCCACAAATAACTATTGGAATTCATATAGTTAGAGAAGAGGAAAGACTTAGGGATAAACTTGAAGTACTCTTTAGGATTGTTGAAGAGATATACCTAAGGAAAGTCCATGAAATCCAAACTGTAGATCCTTTTTGCATAATTTGTGACAAACATGACCATAAGACAGACAACTGCCCATACATTCCATCCATCAAAGATGTTATCTTAGGAGGAACCCCAGCTGAAGTAAATGACTTGAACTTTAAAAATCCTCAATACCAAAACAACTTCAACCCAAAGGTATAATGACCACCTGGGCTTCCGCTGGAAAGATAACCAACAACCTATCCATCCACATGGACAAAATCCTTACCCCCATCAGAACTACCAAACCCATAACCAGTTACAAACCCAACCTATCCAATACCAATAGCCATCGGTCCATTTTCAACAAACCATACCACCTCCAAAATATCCCCCCCTGGGATAAACCTATATTCTCAAACACGAACCCAAAATGTTCCTCAAAGCCTATTAGAAAAACTGTGCAAACAAATGGAAATGATGAACTCAAAAGTATCTTCCCTTAAACAAGAACTTCAAACCATCAAAAATGGAAAGACACCCATTCCTTCTCAGGCGGTACCATCCTCAAATTAAAGGGGAGAGTCAAGTTGCACTCAAACAACTCATGAAAAACTAAAGGATATGATTGTTTTAAGAATTGGGAAATCAATTGAGAAACCTGAACAATTAATTCAGAAACCATGTGAAGCTTTAAAATCTAATGTAAATTCAAATTAACCACAAGATCAAATAAAGGAAACTGATAACAATGTAAAAGAAACAACTCTTCAATAAACAAACCCACAACCTGCACCATTTTCTCAATTCATGAGGGGGAAAACCATGCCTTAATTAAGCGAAACATTAAGATAAATCTTCTCATAGTTCAAGTTTAACATTCCCCTTATCGATGCAATCCAAACGATACCTACCTACTCAATGTACCTTAAGGACTTTTCACTTTTAAAAGAAAATTTTTACATAAAAACCAAGTCCTTTTGGCTGCAAATGTGAGTACCACCATTTAAGGGACCATTCCTCCTAAGTTGAAAGACCCAGGTTTCCCTTACATCAATGTTGGACTAAGAAAGAGAAAAGTTGTCAAGGCCTTGTGTGACCTAGGTTCTAGTGTCAATCTCATCCCCTATGCTGTGTACTTCCAGTTAGGCCTAGAAGAGATCCAACCCACATCTGTCACACTTCAACTTACTGATCATAACATTAGGGTTCCAAAGGGGATTTTAAAGGACATTCTAGTAAAGGTAGAAAACTTCATCCACCCTAATGACTTCATTGTCCTTGACAACCATCCAAACTTAGGAAATAAGGAACAAAGCCCAATCATTTTTGGTCATCTTATACTTGCAACAATCAACTCTATTATCCGAGTTCGAAATGGGAACATGACCATCACCTTAGGAAACATGATTCTAGACTTGAATATCTATAATGAAAGATCAAAAATAGGGGATGATGATGACATTTGTGAAGTAAATATGATAGGAATAATTGATAATGAATCCATAGAACATCAAGGAATACTTGATGTATGTTTAATTTAGTATGATATTGATTTCCTTTGTTCACATGAAGGAATTTTATCTCCTTGGACTAAATCATTTTCAAATTTCTCTTATGATGAAGTCTTTGGTCCAACAGTCAATTAAACCTTTCAGGAAACCACTTTCATGGAGACCTATCAAACTTTATTCCCTAAATCTGATCAAACCTATCTTGTAGCTAAAACTTTTACATGTGGTGAATCAATCCTATCTAAAAATCTAAAAAAGAAATTGATATTGAGACAATGTACCAATATTCTGATGAAATTTTGGACCAAACACATCTTGAATTAAAAGAACTTCCTTCTGTACTTAATTATGTCTTATTAGGATAAATTGGAACACATAATATTGTCATTTCTTCTTCTCTTGAATCCAATAATGAGCAGATGCTTCTAGATGTCCTTAGAAAACATAAGAAAGCCATTGGTTAGACCCAGTATGATATTCCTTGGATTAGCCCACCAATTGGGACTCATAGGATTGTTCCAGAATCTGATTCAAATCTATGTCATCAACCTCAACGGTGACTCAATATTAATCTCATGGATGTAGTGCGAAAAGAACTTCTGAAATTGTTAAAAGTTGGTATCATCTTTCCCATAGCTGAGAGTGACTGGGTGAGCTCAATCTAAGTGGTTCCCAAGAAGGCAAGAATCATTGGGATAACCAATAAGGATGGAGAGATTCTTCCAACTAGGGTGAGTAGTAGCTGTAGAGATTGCATCGAATATAGGAAGCTAAAATAATTCACTAAGAAGGATCATTTCCCCTTACCAATCATTGACCAAGCACTTGAGAGAGTGGAAGGTCATGAGTTATATTATTTCTTATATGGTTACTCAGGGTACAATCAGATTGAGTTCTCCCTAGAGGATCAAGGGAAGACTACATTCACCAATCCATTCAGAACCTTTTCTTTCAAACGCATGGCCTTGAGGTTATGCAATTCGCTTGGAACCTTCCAGCGGTGCATGATGAGAATATTCTTAGACATGGTAGGGGATTTTCTTGAGGTCTTCATGGATGAATTATCTATCTTTGGGGACACATTTGATGGTTGTATTAGGAATGTGGAGAGAGTTTTTTCTAGATGTGAAGAAACGAATCTGGTCTTAAATTGGAAAAAATACCATTTCATGGTTAAATAGGGATTAGTCCTTGGCCATATTGTCTCGAATAGGGGGATTGAAGCTGATAAAGAAAAGGTTGAAATCATTCATCACCTTCCATCACCCAAAACTATTAAGGAAGTGATGACTTTCTTAGGAAATCTTGGTTTTTATAGAAGATTCATCATGGACTTTAGTTCAATCTCCCATCCCGTTTGTGCTCTCCTAGTAAAGGATGATCCATTTGTTTAGACTGAAAGCTGTGCGGGTTCATTGTCAACCCTCAAATCCTATCTCACCTCTCCTCCCATTATAAAATTTCCAAATTATAACCTTACTTTATAACTTATGTGTGATTCCAGTGACTTTTCTGTAGGAGCTGTGTTAGGAAAATGTTGTGATAAAAATCCTTATGTCATTGCTTATGCAATAAAATCCTTAAATGATGCCCAAATCAACTACACCACCACTGAAAATGAGTTACTTGCTATTGGGTTTTCCTTAGAGAAGTTTAGGTCCTACCTTTTAGGATCCCCGATCACTATGTTCATTGACCATTATCCCCTGAAATACCTCTTCAAAAAACATGATGCCAAGGCTAGACTAATTAGGTGGGTTCTTCTATTACAATAATTTGAACTCATAATCAAGGAAAAAACTGGTGTTGAAAATGTTGTAGTTGATCACCTCTATAGGATGGAATTCAAAGAAAAATAAAATCACATTTTTGTGTCAGATTCATTACCTAATGAACACCTATACTCTGTGAGTCACTGCCCTTGGTATGCCGACCTAGCCAACTTGTTAGTTACAAGATTCATTCCCAAATTCATAGGGACTCAAGCTCGAAGTAAATTCCTTTATGATGTTAAGAACTATGTGTTTGATGATCCATACCTCTATAATTTATACTCTGGCCAAGTCATTAAGAGGTGTGTCCCAGAATCTGAACAAGTGCCCATCCTTAAATTATGTCAAAGTGAGGCATGTGGAGGTCACTTTTCCTCTAAGAAAACTTCTGCTAAGGTTCTTCAGTGTGGTCTCTTCTGGACCACCCACTCAAGGGACTCCTATACATTTTTTCAAAGCTGTCCTAGGTGTCAACAAGTAGGGTCCATCACAAAAAGGAATAAAATTCCACTCACTCCCATCTTAGTGGTTGAAATCTTTGACTGTTGAGGAATTTATTTCATGGGTCCCTTACCAAACTTTAAGGGATATAATTACATTCTTTTATCTGTCAATTATGTCTCCAAATGGGTTGAAGCTATTCCTACAAAATCCACTGATCATAAAACTGTGATTAGATTTCTCACGGAAAACATCTTATCTAGATTTGTAATTCCTAGGGCTATCATTAGTGATCGTGGAACTCATTTTTTCAATCATCCATTCTCATCACTCATGGAAAACTATGGAATTTATCACAAAGTGTCCACTTCTTACCACCCATAGACCAATGGTCAAGCTGAGTTATCCAATTGACAAATTAAGAAAATTATTCAAAAAACTTTCAATCCCTCTAGGAAGGATTGGTCCGAGAAACTCTTGGATACTCTTTGGGCATATCGTACAACATAAAAAACCATCCTAGGAATGTCACCATATAGGTTGGTTTATGGAAAAGCATTCCATTTACCTGTTGAAATTGAACATAAGGCTTTTTGGGAAATTAAAAAAATGAATTATGACCTCTCATTGGCCGAAACAAAAAGGAAATTAGATCTCAATGAACTAGAGGAACTTAGGATGGAAGCTTATAAAAATTCAAGGATCAATAAAGCTAAAGTACAAGCCTACAAATCTCAAAATCTTAAAACCAAACACATTGTACTGGGTGAACCTATTATTTTGTATAGTTATAAACTTCATTTACACCTAGTAAAGTTAAGGTCTAGATGGTCAGGTCTATACATAGTGCATAATGTGTATCCCCATGGGGTTGTTGACATTCAAGATCCCACTAATGGTCAAAAATTTAAAGTTAATGTTCATAGAGTCAAACCTTTCATTAAACCATTCTAAAAACATGAAGATGATGAATAATTGTGTGAACCTACCTTAGATAAAGAAAATAATTAATCAATTAGTGATCCAAGTCAATCTAACAACGTTAAACAAAGCGCTGCATGGGAGGTAATCCCTGGTTTTCATGTTTCAAATCATTTTGTTGTTTTAATAAAATTCATATTTTAAATAGCATTAATTAATCATTTTGATATTTAAAAATAATAAAAAAATATATACTATTGACCTGTTCTTTTATTATAAGTATGGATGGGTATGAAAGAGGAACGCAATATTCATTCGTTTCATATAGTGTGATCCTTGTGTAATACCATACCCAGAAATTTAAAAAGAAGACAATGTATCATCAGTTTATTTTATTTTTATGTGTTTGTAGGTTAAAATAAAAAAATATAATAATAATAATAACAAATGACACATCATAGGTCTTGGGTCAAACCACGTCACAACCGGAGAAGTCGTGGGGAATCAAACCCGGGACCGAAGGGAGACAAGGACGCACACTTACCACTGACCTACGACTTATTATGCTTCCTTATTCTATACTTTTCCTATATATATTTATATTTTAATTTATATATATTGTTTCATTTGTTTGTTCTTTCATTTTTCCACTAGGGAACTCTGTAAGTGACATGGATATCAAAGGACTAAATTGGAGCAGTAAGAACTTCAACTTCAACCACCAGGTGACTTCATTCCACCATACTCATATTTCAATTTCCATTTTGAACTTCCCTTATCTACCTCTACTCCTTCTAAATTTTATTTTATTTAAGCACTGGGGAGAGTGTTATTTTATGTTGGGGGGATATGAAATAAATTTTTCTGATTTTGTGTGAAAAAAATGATTTGAAAAAAAATGTGTGTAAATTGAAGGAAAAATTCCTTTAACTTTGAACATGATAATGTACATTGAAAAAATTGAAACTGAATATCAAAAAATTTAGCATTCCAAAATTATGATTTTAATCCATGTATAATTTCATGAGTGTTTATTTTGGAAAGTGCAGCTGTCCAATGTGATATTTCATCGTTTTATATTTTCAGCAAAATAAAAAAAAGATCACAATGCGTGTCCTTTGGATAGTGGGGTATTAGTTTGAGTTCATGATGTCCCCAAAATAAATATCATAGGTTTGGTAATAATTTTATTTTTAATACGAGTATTAAAAAAAATCAAAAAATAAAATAAAAACAAACAATAAATTTGCACATAGAGCAATGAAATGACCTAATGCGTGGCTTTCGGCACTTGAGGATCGTGACTCCATATTTGTATGGCCCAGAGTTAGTAATATTATCTCTATTTTTAGTAATTTGACTTTGTTTTTGGCTGATTTAGCTCGAGATGATTCCTGAGTATGTGGGCTTCACTTGGTTCCCTAAGGTCTTTGATCCTGGGAGTCATCGGCAAAGTCTCGCTACATGGGTTGACTCTTTTGAGTGCAATTTCAATTACCATGGAAAAAGTTCAAAAACAATATATATATATATATATACAAAAAATTAAATACCCATCTTAATATTGAAATGTGATTCCACCGAGTGCTTCCTTCATTTCCCCCTTGAATACAGATGAACCCCCATGTCTATTGTGATACACACCACATCCTCATACTTAATTGATATTGGATGAAATTTGGAAATAAATTTGAAAAAATAAATGGGCTTCGGATTGGTATCTTCTTATGAAACTATATTGTATTAAAATATTTTTATGGGTTTCATGATTGTTCGGTATAAGGTTTTTTGGTGATCATTGTGTGTTAAAATGTTTTTGGAATAGGGAATTCGAATTTCATATTGTTGAGATACATTTTGCTTGGGACTATCAAATCTCAAGTTGGGGGGTGTGATTATCCAATAAAAACACATATGTTAATTACATTTTAATGATATTAAATGTTCATTTTTGATCTTATGGGCCTGAGTTAGTGGGTTTTAATTTTGAACATCAATTCTCATCATTTGTGCACTTCATGCCTAATGTACAGCAATTTAGACCCAATGATTCATATGATTTTAAGGAATTTAATTTTATATATTTTAATTTGATATTTTTTAAATTTATATACACTTTAATATGAACATTTTTCATTTAGGGATCAATGGAGGATTCATAAATTATGATGAGGATATTTGGAGATGAATGGAAGCAATTATAGGGAAGGTAGATTGGACACTAGTCCACTGATGAGAATGTGGGGCCCACAATACCGGCCCAATGAAGCCCAAATTTCAGGGTATTCTAGAAGAAATATAGAGAAAAAAATCATTCTTCAAAATCCAATGCTAATTCGGCCTCTATGATGGCAATTAAGGTGGCCCAAATAGAATATCAAAATCTATGCTAGAATCTGCATCCCAGAATGTTATCCCACTAAATCGACCATAGATCTCGGTTCACAACTCCAAATGGGCCCATATTTTTCATGAGGTTAGGAGACATCTGGGTCTCCATTTTTTTTCTATGGACCACTCTAATTTTTCCACTAAAAGGTAATTTAGACGCACCTTTTCGATGGATGCAATTTGGATTCCACTTTGTGTCAAAGGAGGGAATAAATTTTTATCCACTACTTTCCACCACCCTAAGGACTAAATTAATTTAATAATTAAGAATATATTGATTGAGGCTCGACCTAAGGCTTTCTAATTGCATATTTAAGGTAGTGGTGGTGAGTGGGAAGGGACATCTCTTGTTTTTGATGTAATGTTATTATACCAAAGTTCTTTTTTGATGTTTTCAATTTCTATGTAAGTTTCTTTTTGTATTCCTATGTTCTTAATCAAAATATTTCTTTTATATTTTTCTCATTTATTTCATTAAAACTCTGTAATCACAAAACACAGTGATATCTCTATGTTGTGGTGAATTATTTCACACATAGGTGTGAATTTCATTCACATACACCGAGGAGTGCTCATTATTTCCACAGTTTTAATTTCTTTAATCCAATTCTTGTAAGCAATCTTCTTCCTACCATTGAGAGTATACCATCAATGGAGGGATAAAAATTTAATGGGATAATATTAGGAAGATTCAAAGGCTATATTGAATGTTATTTTATGAACTAATTGTTGTTAATTGGTTAATTAATTTAAGACTTCCATTCTTCAGTTATTTCCAGTCTTCATCTTCACTGTGTTTGAGGAAGCTAAATCCATGTACTAAAATAACCATATACCTTGTAGAGATAATGAATTTGGTTCTCTAAGTGTGTAGGGGATTATTAATTTAGTTTATTTAGTATCAAACTAGAAAATTATGAAGGTAGTGTTATTTTTATGAATGGATTCATCAAGAATTAATAAAACCAAAATTGTCTAAAGAAGTAAAATTCATTCAATCCACTCCGAGCATAATCCTAAGATCAACCCATTTTCATTAAATTTAATTCACTTAGGTTACCTAGTGTTATTTAAAACCATCTAAAATCAAAACCATGTTGGACACTTCATAACCAAAAATCCATCTCATGGGTTGTGCATCTTAGGTATCTTCTTAGGTCTCAGTGGATTTGAAAACCCAAGATAGATTACAAGGACCATTCTACCAACATCTCTTGGGTAAATTTGAGCATGAATAAAATATTACCACACAAGTTTCAAGTCTTTTTCTATATGACAATGGTGTGAAAACATGTTTCTTTTTCACCCGTAGTGGACCTATTTCAGGATGTATTTCCTGAATGATTCTTTGGGATACCACCTAAGAGAGAAGTGAAATTTACTATTGATCTGATGCTGTGGGGTGATCTAGTTTCTATTACACCATATGGAATGGAACCAAAAAAAGATTCAAGATCTCTAGTCTTAGTTGGAAGAGTTTATAGATAAGGGATTTATCTGTACGAGTGAGTTGCCTTGGGGTTTCTCTAGTATTATTTCCAAAGAAGGATGATGGGACTCTGCTTTTTTGTATTAATTTCCAAAAGTTGAACCACATGATAAGGAAGAAGTGTTATCCTCTTCCTTATATTGATAATATATTTGACCAGTTGAGGGGAGATGTTTTTTCTTTTCAATTGACTTGAGGTTGGGGTATCGTCACTTGAGAGTTATACCTTTTGATATACCATAGACTGCTTTCAAAAGAAGGTGTGTCTTATATGAGTTCATCAAGATTTCATTTGGGCTGATGAATACTCCAAAATTTTTTACTTTCTTGATTAACTAAATATTCCAATCATACTCGTATCAGTTTTTGGTTGTGTTTATGGATGACATCTTGGTGTACACCAAGACTCATGGAAATCATACCCAACATATTGAAATCATCTTGAGTACATTGAGAGAAAATAACCTATATGATAATCTATATATGTTTCAGTTTTGTATTGATAATTTCCACTTTTTCAGTCACATCATCTTATAGAAAGTTGTGTCAGTAAACCTAGAGAATGTGCAGGCAGTTGTTTCTTTGGAGAAGCCCAAGATGTTTTTGGATATCAATAGATTTCTGGGTTTGGTTGTATATTATCAGATGTTTATCCAAGACTTTTCCTACTTGGTAGTACCTCTTTTGAGATTAACCAATATGAGAGTTAAGATTTAATAGTCTAGATCATGTGAGAATTCTTTCCAAGAGTTGAAGAAGGCTTTGACATTGACACCAATCTTGATCCGACTTGATCCAGAGGAGAAGTATAAGGTATTTTGTGATGCATCTAGGATTTATCTTGGAGTAGTGTTAATACAAGGAGATTGATTTATGGCATATGGGTCATAGTAGTTTATGACACATTAATGGAATTACCCTAAAAATGACCTCGAGTTAGCTACAATTGTTTATGATATGTATTATTAGTGGAATTATTTGTTGGAAAAAATGTTACTATGTATACTGATCACAACAGCTTAAAGTATATCTTTTCATAGTTAGATTTAAATCTTTTACAGTGGAGGTGGGTTGATTATATGCATTCAATTGATTTTGGGATATCATATACACCTGGGAAGATAAATAGTGTTGCTAATTATTTGAGAAGGAAAAAAAATAATCATGTGGTTTAGAAGTCTAGTTCTGAGTGAAAGATGATGATTTTGCTGGACAAGATGCATATAGTGGTTTAGGAGGTCCAGGAGAAGATAAATCTCATATCTATTTTAGTGGAGTCTAAACTTTTGATCCAGATTAGGGAGATATAGTATGATGATCTGAAGTGTTTTTCCTTGAGGTAAATCTTTAAATGTGGGGAGATAAAATACAATTTCACTATATATCAAGATGAGATAATCTATGTATAGGTTATGTTGTTTTGACAACGTGCGTGAAAAGGATCCGATGCATTAATTTTATGCCTCAATATGGGATGTGAATTTGTGTTTGACCAAAATTTACCGTGAACTACATCAACATTATTAGTGGATGTTAATGAAAAAATATATTTTAGGGTTTTGTGACACGGTTCTACACATGTCAATGGGTGAAGGCTAAGTATCAATGACGCAGTGGATTATTAAAACTATTTCCAATTATATAATGGATGTGAGATAACGTTAAAATGTATTTTTTGGTAGGTATACCAAGGATTCCTTGAAAGAATGATGTTACTTGGGTGACTATGGACTAATTGATGAAATAATCATATCTCTTTCCTTTAAAAGAGTCTTTCTTAGGGGATTAGTTGGGATTCTTATACATTCAATAAATATTCCATTTTCATGGGGCTACATGGAGTATAGGTTTAGACCATAACTCATGTTTTACTTCATGATTATGGAAAGTCTTGCAGAAGGTTCTTGGTACATAGGTACTTCTGAGTATGACTTTCCATCCACAGACAGACGGGAAGTCGGAATGAACTATACATGTTTTGGAAGATATTCTATAGGTGTGTGTTCATGAATTTGGTGGGTATTGGGAGAATCAACTAGAACTTGTGTATTTCACCTATAATAATAATTATCAGGATACTATTTATATGGTGTCATATGAGGCTCTTTATGGTAGTCCATACATATTACCTCTATGTTGGATGGAAATAGGTTATTCAAATTTATTGGGACCAAGTCTCATGCATGAGACATTGGATAATGTGCAGTTGATTAAAAAATGTATGGTTGTGGATCATATTAGGAAAAATTATTATGCGGATAGAAATTGACAACACTTTGAGTTTATAGTGGGTGATCATGTTTTCCTTTGGGGTTTTCCTTGATTGTGTCACTATTAGATTAGGAGGTAGGGTAAGTTGGAACCCAAGTTTGTTAGACCTTTTGAGGTCATAGAGAGAATCGATCTAGTGGTATATCGATTGGATCATCCATGGAGGTACATTTTTATGCACAATGTTTTTCATGTCTCACAGCTTCAATGGTATCACGCCCACCCTTCTCATGTGATCAATGTTGATGTTGTTGATCTTGTGACTGATGCGTTCTTTGAGGAGAATATAATACATATTTTAGATCAATTAGAGAAAGTGTTATGGGGAAGGAAAATTATGATTGTTTGATTATTTTGGAAACATGGGAATGTTTAGGAGGAAAGATGGGAGAGAGAGGCAGATATGTGGGATCAGTAGTCCAGCATCTTTACCTCGGAATCCTATAGATTCTTGGGAGTAAAACTAAAATATATGTTATTAGATAGAGGGGAGATAGTAAGATATCATTCATTTATAGATATGTATTGAGCACATTTATAGGTACACTTTTACCTTGTTTTGAGTATAATTTAGTTGGGTTTTTTTGAGGTTGTTCCAGGTGAAAAATGAGAATTTATGGAAGAAGAAGGGGTTGTTCATGGTTGGCGCACGTTTTTCCAAATTGTGCGCCTACCCCTAGAAAAACATGAAACCCAAGAAATAGGGGGATTTCAAAGATGTTATAATGTTTGAAAAACCATGTTCCCTACTAGTAGTAGTCGTGTAACCCCTAAGATGAGGAACAAGGTTGGGCACACGGTTAGAGAAAATTGTGTGCCTCTGCCTAAGAAATTCTGTATTCGAATTCTAATCCTCTAAAAAATTATTTTAAATTACAAAACCCCCCATTTATTATACCTAAACACCATAGATTTGGATAAATTTATTTCCTACATTTTGGGGGATCCCGAATAGATTTCAAGGAACTCTGAACTCCGTTATTGATTAATTTAAGATCTGATTCACAGATTTGCACCTCTCCTGATAAGAAATATCTTCCTGTATTGTTTCCTCTATCTCTCCTATCTCTCTTCTAGAATAAAGAGGAATTTTTTATTTTCCATTGGAAATGCATTGGATCTAGGTTATTATGAACCTGAATCCATTTGATCTTGAACTTAGGAATTCATTCTAGATCTTGTTCTTCATCGTTTTCTTGATCGTTCTTCTTGAAATTGGGGGGTTATGTTTCATTAACACTCATCAATGATCTTTATATAGTTGTTATAAATTTAAAGTACAAAAATATTAATCATGATTTTGAGTATGGAATTATGAAATATAAATTTTCATGTTTGGAAATTGAATCTTGAATTGGGATAATTAATTGATTAATTAATTAATGGAGAGATTTGATTATGGAATTGATGGGATATTGGGATTACGGAATAGTTTAATTTGATGTTATTGTGTAATTGGTTAATTACTGATATATGGAATTGATTTATAATGTAAAAATGGGGTTTTTAACTTAACCATAAAGGATTAATGGATTAAATGATTAAATGTTGATAAATGGTTTAATGGTGAATTTTTCATATTATTGCATGTGATTAAAGTGTTTGAAAATGATTGTTTTGAAAATTGAAATGGTATACCATGATGTGAAATGTTGATAAGAGGTTTAATGAAGATTAAACATGATATATGTGAATATGTTATTGATTAATATATGAGTGTGGGACACATAATGATACTCTAAATACCCATATATTTCTAAATTCATGCATGATAATATAAATATATGGGACAAAGAATGATTCTTGAAATACCCGTGGGGTGTGGGATAGATAATGATGCTTCAAATACCCATCCGGTGCTAGACATGATGTTCTAAACCCATTATATTGGCATTGAACGGTGGTTACAAGTGTCCATGTTATGATTTGAAATTAAATGGATAATGAAAGACCGTGTTATAAATAATTGGGTTTACCTATATGATATGGTTCAGACTCTGGAACTAGACAATGTAGATTTTGATGGTTTGGGTGTCATTATGAACCCAAGAAAGTATGTTGTTAAAAAAATAATAATTGAATAAGTAAATTTATTACTTCACTGATTACACTTCATTATTTATACAACTGCATACAATATTATTGACGAGATATTATTTGAGACACTATTGGTGGTGGCCTACTGGGTTGTACTCACACCCCACTTGGGTTGTCTGATTGGTACCCCAGTAGACTTCATGTTTATAGGACATGATAAGAGAAATAACCCTTTGTTGAATGTATTATTTAAGATGGATCATGAATGAGGGAATTGGTCAAGGTATCAAGACCCGCTTGGAGTGGTCAGTGTCTTTTTTTGGGTTTTTAATTAGACACTTTATGCTTATTATGGAATGAAATATCTCCTATTAGTTTTGGATATTGTCTTCTTAAACATGTTCATCATGTATTATTGGGGTTTTATGGTTAAGTTATTATTTTCGTTGTCTATTATTGAATTTTGGATATTTTTTATTTACTTCCTTTATTGTTCTTCTTTGATAAAGAGGGTATAGTATCCCCATTTTGATATATTAGACCCTTTTTGATATTTGGTAGCCTATGGAATACAAGGAGTCACGGTTTAGGTCATGTGGCCGATCACCTCGATGAACTAGTGTATAGAACTTGGGTTTATATGTTACAAGTTATCTTCTAGTTGAAGTACTTTAGGTCTTAAAAATGAGATGAATCTGACACATACTTTCATAACATTAAAAATGAAATAAATTTTTTACCTTCAGTAAAATCAAAGGCAAGGATACTGTGTAGGAAATTTATCCAACATTATTTAGGATTTCATAAGGTCTAATGAATTGTGGATTTAACTTTCATTTCGTACCAACATGTATAACACTTTTCCATGGTGGTATTTTTAGGAAAACATAATCACCTACCTCAAAATAAAGTTCATTCCTCCTACTATCTGCATGAATATTTTCCTACTCTAAGTTTCCCATTTATATTTTTGAATCATTTTCACCTTCTCAGACACTTACTATACTAATTATAGTCCCATTAGCTTCCTTTCACCCACTTTATCCCAAAATGTTGGAGTTCGACACTGATTTCCATATAATACCTCATGACCATCTATATGTATACTGGAATGAAAAATATTATTATAATAAAATGCAACTAAATAGTGATGTTGATCCCAAATTACATAGTAATCCATTTAACAATAAAGTATAATGTCTTCTAAGGTCTGAATTGATCATTCCAACTGTCCATCATACTAGGGATGAAAAGTTGTGCTGGAATTTAATTTAGTGCCCAATGACTACTGAAGGCCTTTCCAAAAGTTAGAAGTTAACCTAAGATCATAGTCAGACATAATGGAGAGAGGTAATCCATGTAAACTAAATATATTCTGAAGATATAGTTGAAAATTTTGATCTAAATACATAGTATCTTGAATAGTAAATAAATTTGCATATTTGGTTAGTCGATCAATTTTAACCCAAGTCGCAATGTTACCATGATAATTCTTTAGTAGTCCCACCATGAAATCCATGTATATATTTTATCATTTCCAATATTCCACTGAAAAATGATAAAGCATACCATTTGGTATTTTTCATTTTTCTTTATCATGTTGACATGTCAAACATTTAATGGTGATTTTATAAATATATCTTTTCATTTCATCCCACCCGAAATTCATCTGAATGTATCTATACATCTTAGTACTTCCAAGATGAATAGAAATAGATAGCTAAGAGCTTCACATAAAATTCTTTCTTCAGCAAGGAATCATAAAGAACACATAATCTATTTCCCTATTTCAAGACACTATCTTCATAAACATTAAATTCAGGTGACTTAACTTTATTAAAAAATTATAGTTTATTCTATAACTCATAGTCTTCCTTATGAGAATGTCTCATTCTATCTGAAAGAGTTGATTATACTGACACCTTATATAAGATCCCAGACTTCTTAAAGGTATGTCCATATCTAAATTTTAGTTTAAATCTCCTAAAATGGGATAATGAAATGTTCACTGAATGTATGATAAGTCTCTAGCGAGTCTTAGGGGTTCGAGACCCAAAATAAAGGGAGAAAATGGCCATCCATTTCATGTTTCATGGGAGGAACATGGTTATGGGTAACTTTTCACCCAAACCATACTAGCCATGTAGTTGTTTTCAAATTTGAACATCCCTTGCAACGGGGGAGGCCAAACCATGAATTCTTGGATAGAGGTATTCCACATAGTTGGTTAATGGTTTGTCAAATCATGGGGTATCTCTATGTAACCATACAAATTAGACCCCTCTTGGATAAAGGATAGGGTACAATTGGCACATGGTTTGGAATACCATGCGTCCAAATAATGTTCCCCATTAAAAAGTGTGAAATTACCATTCCCCCCAACCCTAGGGATTTTAAGTGTTTCACCCAATATTATTCATCATTCATCCCCCTACATCCCTAGTGATGAATCGAAACCCCCCGAATCTTCCTGAGTATCGATCGCATTTAATTCTGGGACATTTTGAGAGCCTTGGGTTGTGGACCAAATCTCATGGTAAGTCTAATGCTTCTATTTGTTCTGTTTTCTAGATTAGGTCTTATGGATTTGTTATTCTTCTTTTAAATCCCTAAAACCAAATTTCTCAAGTATATATTAGTTTGGGACTTTAATGGGTGTTCGAATCTAATTCAAAGGATGAGGTTAGTAGTGAATTCATAAATAGAATCGAGGTAGGTGGTCTAAAATTTATATCCCATAGTCTTGAAATTGATTTTTTCATGTGTTTTTGTGTTAATATTTCTCTCTTATTATGAATTTGATTACCTTGGATATATTTGGTAAAATGGTTGTCTAAATGATGAATTGGAACCCTCATTATCCTCTTGGGATGCATTGAGGTAGACTAAACTGATTTGGGGCCACCCATGGGGTGAATCAACATTTATGAACATGGAAAATTATGATGGTAATAAAAAAAATGACTTGTGATAAAGTAGAGACCCTGATGAACATGTTGACATGTTAGTTGAGTTGAAAAATGAATATTGATAGTTGTGGATACACATGGATAATGTTACAATGGATTTTTAGTTTTTTAAATGTTTTTGATGAAATAACGTGATTATTAGAAAATACTTATGAATTGTACTTGAAATTATTAAGTGGGTTAATGAATGTAGAATTATGAACATGTCAAAAAGGATAAATTCTTGTTACTGGATTAATGATTTCAACAGGAAAACATATGGAAATTGATGAATATGTTTAATAGGCTAAAGTATAAGAAATATTTAATATGCTTAATAGGTTAAGGAATGAGAAACTAAAATGGGTTAAATGATCTATGAAATGCAAATTTTAATTGTGCTATTGGGTTAAGGCTTTATTTTGATTCACAAGTTGAATAATTATAAATTATTAATGTAATGTGTATTGAATTAAATAGTTTGTGATGTGGTTTATGTGGTAAATAGATAATTAAGCATGTGAACATGGCTTGGTGGTGTGTGTGATAGACTGAGGCTCATCCCATGGTTTGGGTTGGACTGAGGCTCTAAACCCCACCCTTAGAATGCATGGGTTAGGGATTCATACTGAGGCTCTAAGACCATAATGGTTTCATTGGATGAAACTACCTGGATTGATGCTCTAAGGTAAGTGAGATTTAATTTATTGTGAAACAGTTTTTCATAGTGTGATATAGAACTTAACTAACACCATTATGCTTCATAATTGACTGTCTTAGTCCATATATTAAATGTTGTAAATTCCCAACCCACGGAAAAAATAATGAAAATGGTTAATATAATTATTATTAACTATTGGCACTCGAGTACTATTTTTTTACATTTTATTTTACCTATTATTTTCAATAACTATATATTTAGATTAGATATTTTGTAGACACCACTGGTGGTGGACAACTTAGTTGAACTCACACCCTTCTCAGGCCACCATTTAGTACCTGAGTACATTTAATGGTTATATATTAGGACAAGGGAAAATGGCTTATACTAGTGAGTTGATTGGTCTTGGGATAAGTATATATGAGAATCTAGACTTACATTTAGGAACCATGTTAGGTATTTGGATATTTATCATTATTTTGTTCTTCTCTTATTGCACTGTTATCATGACATGGCATATTTATCATTTAGTTATGTTTTGAACCCTATTTGGGAAATGGTTGGTAACACATGTTTCCGGTTGATTGATTATCATTTACTTTATTTCATTTTTTATCTTCTGTGTATTACTCTGGTAAAGAGGGTATAGTCTCCCCACACGATTTCTTAGACCATCACTACTAGTCAAAAACCCCTGGCATACAGGGAGGCACACTTGAGGTCATATGGTGACCTATCTCAGGGAACTAGTTTAGTGGCTACCAGGTTGGAGATGTTACAATGTGGTATCATAGGGGTTTTATTTATACGGAAATATTATTTGGGAATGATAGAAAAGATATTATTATGTGTCAAGTCTTGGAAATGATCTCATTCTTGGGCGTATCTAACCCAAGTAAGGGGAAAACCCTTGTTCCTAGGGTGGGATTGTTGTTATTGTTATGTGCTGTTATTGTTGAGTGATATTTCACCATTGGGTGATGCCCTAGTTGTGTGATGTGACTATTTTTTGATATTTTTCTCATCAACATAATGACATGAGGATGTTAATTCATGAATCATATTAATAACCTAGGTAAATAGGGTACATGTGTCATGGTAGGCACATACGGGATAGATGTATGAGACATGGGGGATAAAATTATTTTCATTTTCCATAAAAATATAAAGAAATTAATTTCTAATAAATGTGATTCAAATGGGTAATGTAAATAATTTTAAATATTGTTTAAGGAATTTTTCTTAATTAAGGGTTTTAAATGAGTTAAAATTTTGGTTTTAACAAGTTATGAAATGAGAAATGGGCCTAAGAGGAAAGATTTACATTTTGAGTGTGTAATTTTTATTAAGAATGTTTCTAATGAATGACTTGTGATTATGTATGTTGGTTTACCCCATGTTGACCGTGAATCTTAATAGGGATGGTTTAAGGTAGTGAGATAGGTTTGATGATATCCTTTTGGATAATGTATTTATAATGGGTTGTTATGGCTAGTAAAGAGAATTCTTTTGTGAAAAATATGGATGTTTTATGTTAATTATTATAATATGTATGTTTGGAATTATAGATAAATTCCACCATGATATCCTGTTCTATTTGGGAGAAAATATGTAATCACTGTTAATTACCCTCCATAAGTGGTGTAAGAAAACCAAATAATCTAGGGTAACAGGGTACAAGAGAAATACAATGATAAATTTTCGTGTTTCCTACAAAATATGGAGAGGGACCCCAGGTAGTTTGTGCCAAGTATGTTTGAGCTGGACAATGAGTTTTAGTTTTAACACACTCCAACTTTTGTTGGAGAGTGAGGACATGATGTAGTTGAGTTTTTGATATAGTCAACTCTTGATTTTTTTGATTACTTAGAAGATCTTCCTTATAAGAGATTAAATCTAGTGGAATACATGCTATGGGGTTAGGAAAGACGATGGGGGGGGGATGTTCTGGTTCAGACCTAGTAGGAATATGGTATGATATGGAAGTATTTCCAAGAAATGCTTTAGGAACATATCTATCTAATGACCTTGAGGTAGAATAATGATACAAAGTTTATATAGTTGATCCAGGGGTCTATGTCAGTAATGGACTATGTTGGATGCTTCACTAACTTGAAACTCTTCGTCCCAGAGTTGGTAGGGGATGAGGAAACTATGGAGATATGTTCCAAGGATGGTATTAGATAAGAGATTAAGTCCAATGTGAATATCTTCCATTTGAATAGGGTTGTCGAAGTAGTGGACTAGACTCTTATTTCATAAGGAAATCTTAATGATGTTTCGAGTGGTGGACAGGTAGTTTCAGTTGGGTAATTGGGTGGTACAGCTTCAGATAGAAGGAAGTTTCAATTTGAAATTTTACACCATGTTAGTGGCAGATAGAGTATTCAGAAAAGGGAATAAATTTCTCAAGGTACTGATCGAGTTTTATGTTATTAGTACGGCCGACCCTGACACTTGCGTAGTAATTTTCCCTGACCACTAGTTGAGTTCTATAAATACGGTAGGTTAGGGAATGTACAAAGGATCTATAGGAACCTTGACATATGGGTATAGGTGGAGGATAAAGGTTGATGCAGAGTGAAGGAAGGGGGTCAGTTACCCCATACCAGGAAGGTAGTTGGAGCTCTACCAGCTGTACTAGTTGGGGTAATGGATGAGGTACACTCAGAGGAGAGAAACTATATTAGTTGGGTAGTGTATCATTAGGAAATCAGATTGTATATTAGGGAAGAGGAATGAGTTAGCTTCATGTAGTTCATCATATTCCTAGAGGTGGAGATCCTAGGCCATTAATAGTTTGAGGTACGATTCTTATAGCTTCCACCCTTTCTAGTTCTCTATTTGAAACAGGTGTTTCAAACTATTTTATATCAACCCAGTTTGTTAGTGTGTTGGGCCAAGTGGTGGAACTAATGTGTGGGGTCATGTTAATCAATACACAATTAGTGGTGTAAGAGGAAAATATAAAGTAGTTTAAAGGGTTTTTTATTAATTTTTGTGGGTACCATTTTCTGTGGAAATTGTTTGTTATTGAAATGTCTAGTTTCGAGATCATTTTGTTCATCGATTGGATAGTGTTGTACCATGACCAAATTTATTGTTACTATCATAGGGTAACATTAAAATACATAGAATGATATATCTATACTCACTAAGGAGAATGGGATATCTGAGCAGGTCATGATGGGCTAGTTTGACAGAAGTTAGGTGAACACACAACCCAAATGACTTATCTTATGGTTGAAAATAGGGGAGTAGAACAACTTTCCTTTAATCTAGTGATGTATTAGTTCATGGATGTATTTCCTGATGATTTATCAGGGCTACAACCCGAGTGATGTGAATTTCACAATAGATTTGATACCAGAGGAAGAACCAATTTCTATTCCACCATATTGAATAGAACTGGAAGAATATCATGAACTAAAAACACGGTTGGTGGAATTGGAGAACAATGGATTTATTCAACCAAGTACATCACCTTGGGGATCTCTAGTTTTTTTTTCAAGAAGGATGATGGGTCCTTATAATTTTGTTTCGATTATAGGAAGATGAATCAGATGATGATTAAGAACCGATCTCATATTCCTAGAATTGATGATATTTTCCACCAGATGATAGGTGATTTATTTTTCTCCACGATTGATTTAAGATTGGGGTATCATCGGCTAAGGGTGATACCTTATGATATACCTAGGACTACCTTCTAGATAAGGTATGGGTTGTATGAGTTTTTTATTCCTCGGGTTTAACAATAAACCATAAATTTTTATGGCCCTAATGAACAAAATCATTCATCCTTACCTAGACCAGTTCATAGTTTTATTTTTTAATGTCATCTTTGTGTACTCAATGACTCTTGAAATTAATCCCAAACATCATGAAATTTTTCTGAGTACACTAAGAGATCATGGTATATACTTCATGATATTGAAATTACATTTCTGGATTGACAGGTTTCACTTCTTCGGTCATATTATCTTCTAGGAAGTTGTGTCATTAGACCTATAGAAAGTTCAATCTATTGTATCTTGGGAGAAACCTAATAATGTCTCTAATATTCAATGTTTTCTTGGATAATTAGGCTATTATTGAGGGTTCATCAAATAATTCTCCCATTTGGCTACACCAATTTTGGGACTAACTAAAAAGGGTTTCAAGTTTTAATTGACTGAGGCATGTGAGAATGCCTTCCATGAGTTAAAGAAGTAGTTGACTACAACACTAGTTTTGATTCTCCCAGAGTTGGGCATAGAGTATTCTTTGTTTTATGATGCATCTAGTGTTAGGATTGGGGTAGTGTTGATGTAGAAGGATTAGTTTGTTTTGTATGGTTCTCAGTATTTGAGGACTCATGAATGAAATTACCCTATGCATGATCTCGAGTTTGCTGCAGTGGTTTATGCTTTAGAGTGTTGGTGAAATTACTTGTTGGTAGAATGGTTTATGATGTTTACTAGTCATAAAATCCTTAAGTATATCTTCTCTCAGCATGATTTTAATATTCAACATCGAATATGGTTTGAGTATATGAAGTCCTTTGAATTTGAGTTAGTATACACCCTAGGAAATGGAAATAGTGTTGTGGATTCATTAAGTCAAAAGGATCAAAATTATGCAGTTCATGAATTAGGCTTTGAGAAAATCATGACGACGTTGTTTGTTGAGATGCATCTAGAGGTGGAGGATAAAAAAGGAAAGATTGACCTTACATCCTTGGAAGTTGAGTTCACACTTCTGATCAGGTTCAAGGAAAATAAGTATGATGTTCTGGAGTGTTTGGATTTGAGGGAAATCATGGAAGATGGTGATCTACCTTCTAGTTGAACTATTTGTGACAATGGGATCTTTAATGTTCATGGTCGTATTGTCATGCTAACATGTATACATAAAGAGATGATGTAAAATTTTCATGCATCGAAGTGGGAAGTATATCCCAGTTTGAAAAAAATGTATTATGATCTTTGTAGATATTATTGTTGGCCATGGATAAAGAAAGAGGTTGTTGGTTTCCTGGAACAATGTTATATCTATCAGTATGTGAAGTCTGAGCATCAGTGACTGGGTGGTTTTTTGTCACCCTTTCCCATTCCATGATGGAAATGGGATGATGTGATGATGGATTTTATGGTGGGTATTTTGAGGACACCTTAGAAGAATGATTTGATTTGGGTAATCATGGATTAGTTGACTAAGGTGGCTCATTTTTTACCAATTCAAGAGACTTTCATCATTGATCACTTGAGATATTTATATGTTCGGGAGGTAGTACGATTGCATGGGGTGCTATAAATAGTATTTTTAAATCATGATATGTGTTTTAATTCTCATTTATATAAGATATTATATAAGGATGTTGGTTCCCATGTGTTTTTGAGTATGAATTTCCACCCACATATGGAAGATCAGTCAGATCATACTATTTAGGTAATACAAGATCGGTTAAGATCTTGTGTCCAATATTTTGGTGGATTATGGGAAAAGCACTTGTTGTTTGCTGAGTTTTCTTACAACAACAGTTACCAGGAAACGCTTTTGATGGAACCATATGAGGCTCTCTAAGGAAGGTTACGTAGGTATCCATTATATTAGATTGAATTTGGGGAATCAGAGTTGTTGGGATCGGTTCTCATACAAGAAACACTAAAGAATTTTTAGTTGATCCAGAAGCAGGTTCTTATGGTTCAATGTAGGCAGAATTCATATGTGGATTGACATCATATACCTCTTTAGTTTTTTATGAGTGATCATGTGTTTCTTCAGGTTTAACCAAGTTTGGATCACTATCTGATTCAAAAATGGATTATGTTGTATGTGGGGCCATTTGAGATTGTGAATAGGATTAGACCAGTGGAATACCAATAGGCACTTCCACGGTGATATAGTGGTATTCATGATGATTTTCATGTGTCATAACATCATTTTTATCACCCTAACGCATCCCATGTGATTGATGTTGAGGATGTTGAGTTTTAGGCTAAGAGTCCATTGAGGATAATTCGATTTTTGTAGTGGATCGCAGTAAGAAAGTCTTGCTGTACAAGACTATGCCCTTGGTTCATGTATTGTAGAAGCATGGAAATGTTTGAGAGGAAACTTGGGAGAAGGAATAATATATTTGGGATCAGTGGCCCAATATCATTTCTTTAGAATCCCAATGATTCTTGGAAGTGTGACTTGAGAAAGATCCATTATAATGTGGGGTGGTTGTAAGATCCAAGAATTTGTGGAGGCATGTACCTTTTTATTTTTTTTAAATCTCTTATAAATGGTATAATGAGATGTTTACTAAATGTAAGAGGAGGCTCAGGGTGTCTTGGGGGTTCAAGACACAAAATATAGGGGGGAATGTCCATCCATTTAATATTGCATGGTTGACACATGGTTAGGGGTAACTGTGCGCCAAAACAGTGATAGCCTGGTGGAGGGGTGTATGGTTAAACAAACAATGCAAAGTGGGAATCCAAACCATTCTATCATGGAAAAATGTATTCTTCATGATTGGTGTATGGGTTTTCAAACCATGTAGGAACCCTAGGTAACTATGTGACTTGGACCTCTCTTGGTCTAGGGATGACTCGCGATTAGTGCATGCTTTGGAAAACCATGTGGCCAAACTATGCATCCCATTAAAAAGTGAAAAATTACTGTTTCCCTCCTCAATATTTTAAGCATTTCAGATGATTTTATTCCTCATTAATCCTCATATAGACATAATTATGAACCTAAACCCCTAAATCAAGACAAGGATAAATATACTTTAATTATAGATCATTTGGAGTGTCGTTGGTTGCAGATCAAAGCTCAGGGTAATTATAATGCTCTTACTTGTTCTCTTTTATGGATTAGGTATTATTATTTCGTTCTGCTTATTCCAAAGCCCTAAAACTATATTTTTATGGTGGATAATAGGTTGGGATATCAAATAGTGTTTTAATTTGAGTCAAAGGTCAATGTTAAGATTGTTTTTATCTACATAATTTAGGTAAGTATCCTACAAGTTAAATCCCATAGTCTTGAAGTTGATTTATGCATGTATAGTTATGTTAATGATTCTATCTTGTTTTTCATTTTGTTCACTTGTATAGATTTGGTAAAATTGTTGGATAAATGATGAATTGAACCCCTCATAATCCTCAAGGGATGTATTGTGGTTGACTAGACCAATTTGGGGCCTCCAATGGGGTGCACCAACATTTCCGGACATGGAAAATTGTGGGGCTAAGCATATAAATGACTTGTGATAAACTAGATCCCCCAATGAACATGTTGATATGTTTTTTTGAGTTAAAAAATGAATATTTATAGTTTTTGGTATACTTGGATAATGTCATAACAGATTGTTTTTGTTGTTATAAAATGGTTTAGAAGAAATAATGTTATTGTACTAAATGACATATGAATTGTAATTGAAATGCATATGTGGGATAATTCATGTGAAATGATGAAAATGTTGAAAAGGTTAAATTCATCGGAATTGATGAATGTGTTAAATGGGATAACATATGGAAATTGATGAACATGTTAAATGGTCTAAATTATGGGAATTGTGTAATATTATTAATAGGTTAAGTCTTGATAAAGGAAAAATGGGTTAAATGAGATATGTAATGAAAATAATAATTATGCTAATGGGTTCAGGATTGGTGTTAATTCCCAAGTTTAATAGTTATGATATGTGAATGTTATGTGTATTTATTATGTAGAGTTTTTGATGTGTTTTATGTGGAAAATGGTTAATTATTGATGTGCACATGTCTTGGTGGTGTGTGGGATAATGGACTGAGGCTCCACCCATGGGTTGGGTTGGACTGAGGCTCTAAACCCCACCCATATAATGCATGTATTAGGGAGTTTGACTGAGGGTATAGGTACATAATGGTTTCATTGGATGAAACTAGTTGAACTAAGTCTTAGAGGTAAGTGTGATTTATTTTATTGTGAAATAGTTTTCTCTAGTTATATAGGGAACTTGAGTTACTCCCATATTCATAGTAATTTTCCAGCTTCGGTCATAGTGTAAATGGTGGAAATGCCTAACCCATGGAACAAATGATGAAAATGGTTAAAGAAAATATTGTTAACTATTTTAACCAGAGTATTCTTTTGTTAACTTATATTTTATCTAGTATTTGAATGAACTATATATTTAGAATTGATATTTAGTAGACATCATTTTTGGTGGCCAACTAAGTTGTACTCAAACCCTAATTGGGCCACCATTGGGTACCCAATAATATTTCATGGTTGTAAGTAATAATAAGGGGAAAGGACCAATTCTAGGTAGTTGAGTGGGGTTAGGATCTACATAGATGAGGATACAGACTTGGAGTTTGGAATTGTGTTTGGGATTTGGATATTTATCTTTATTTTTTGTTTTCATCAATTTTTGCACTGTTAGTATGATGCGGCATATTTATCACTGGGTTATGTTTTTTTACCTTTTTTGGGAAATGGTTGGTAATGCATTTTTTGGTTGATTTCTTATCATTTAAATTATTTTATATGTTATCTACTATTTATTACTATGGTAAAGATGGTATAGTCTCCCCATATGGTTTCTTAGACCCTCACTGTTAATCAGTAACATCTGGCATATGGGCAAGCATGCTTGAGGTCATCTGGTGACCTGACTCGGGGCAACAATTTAGTGGCTTCCAAGTTGGTGATGTTACAAAGTGATTGTAAGATCTAAAACATTATAAAAGTTTTTACCTATTTAAATTTTGTTTTAAAAATCTTAATATTGTATAATGAAATGTTTACTAAATATACGAGGAGGCTCAAGGGTGTCTTTGGGGTTTAGGACCTGAAAGAAAGGGGGAAAATGGCCATCTAGTTCAGGTTTGATGGTTGGCACATGGTTAAGGGTAACCATACACCCAAACTATGCTAAATAGGTGGAGGGTTGCACATTTAAAGAACCCATTCAAAGTGGGAGGCCAAATCATGTTTTCATGAATAGAGGAATTATACATTGTTTAAACATGGTTTTTCAAACCATGGAGGATCCCTAGGCAACCATATGACAACCCTACTTTTTAATACAAACCTAAACATGATTTATTACATAAAACATGAATTGATAAAGCAGAGAAGATCGAGGGGTTTAGTGTCTTTGGGGCTTAGGATCATTACATAAAAACTTTAAACATGAAATACAACATCTTTATTGAAAACATTCTTTACATGACCACTACATTCCCTTGTACTTAGAAATGCATGGGATAAACTGAGGACATGCATAAGAAAAGGGTGAGATATAAAACCTAATAAGGGAATACACATGGAATAACATGAGGAGTACAATACATGTTAGACATTAGGCATATCAATAGAGCACAATATAAACATGAACATAAAGGCATGATAAAGCATGATAATCATAACATGGAGATGTGGCAACAACACTTAACATGGAATTAGCATGAGCCAAGGATCATTGCACATGAAGCATGAGTAAATACTCATTGAACATAAAGCACGAGTAAACCCTAGTTGCACTTGAATTATCATGATTCAACACTCATTTCACATGACGTATCATGATACTATACTTTACCCTATGCATTGGAGTGTTATAAGGGGGCACCCTTCTTAAACATTTCATTTCATGCATAAGTGTGCCACATGGATCATAAAACATGGATTCATAAAAAATAATCATTTATTCCATGATAAAGGAATGTGGAATTCATACATGAAACTTTATAATCAATAATTAAATGTGCATAAAGGTGAATACCCTTGATGGTGAAATGGGAATGGTATTCACTACACAATGACATTGGCTTAGAAAATCGGTGCGATATCGGCAGCGTAACAGCGTGACATAAGAATTCATAAAAAATGGTTGATGAGAGAGAAAGTGGTTCCTCATAATATTTACATGTAATGGAAAGTAAGGAGTTCATATATATACATTTCCAAACAATTGTAATGTAATTTATATTCATGATACAAAAGAATTTATTGAATGTAAATGAGGAGAGAGAAGTTCCTTTCGGAATTTCGGCATAGTAACAGGTGTACATGGGAGGCATTTAATGAGAGAGAAAGGGGTCTCCTATCATTCAAACAATAAGAGGGAAGTATGGGGTAGGTGAGAAACCATACCCCAACATTCATAATTGAAATTAAAAGGGAAATACAACTTAAAGAAAATTGACAAAAATGAGAAAGGAAGAAAAACACTTACTTGGAAGTGTGCTTCCAAAGGCTAGAGAGAGGCTCGTGAGGGGCTTATTGGGAGCTTGGGGAACCTTTGGAGGATTCTAGAGAGAGTAGGGCAGAGGTTGGACGAACTCTAAAGTCTTTGAGTGGAGAGGAAGTGGGATCTTGGGTGGGTTTATATAGGAAAGGTGAGGGAATTCTTTATTTTTTAGTTTTGGGACCCCTTACATTAAATTAATCCAAACCACAAACCACCCCATGGTTTTTGCCCATGGTTTTTGGAAAAGCGAAGAGGAAAAAAATATTTTATAAGGCCAAAGTCATAACTTCTTAAAATAATAAGGTTTCTTATGTGGAGGTGAGTCACACTCCCATGGAAATTAATTTAAAAAGACAAGGTGTTTAATAATTCGTGAGGGGTCCATTAATGCTTTGAAAAGTAAGTAAAAAAAACCCAAAATCACATTATTTTAATGTTAAAACATATAATGGCCGAACATAATGATTATAGTATTTTATTACATCACTATTGGGTCATTATGATGTCACAAAGCACATTATATATTTAAACGGTATTTAATTTTTACCCAAAAATTTGACTCTCTCAGAAAATTATGAAAAATTCAACGTTGGATAATTTTGACATCCTGATACCAAAAATAACATTTATTTTATCTAAATAATTTTCTAGATATGTTAATTTTCACTTTTAAAATAAAAACTGACATTTATAAAAAATTCACGGGTTTTGACAAAAATGGCTTTCAAACCTTAATAAAAATTATAATTGCATTCATAAAATTATAATATCATTTATATTTAATAAAAATTTATTTAATAATAATAATATTATTTTATTAATTTATTATTTAATTAAAAAATCCCTTAATTTAATAAAATAGACTTCTTTAATTAAATAATAACTAAAAACACCATTTGTACTTTAAAAACTATTTACAATGTAACAAAAATGACTAGAAATTATATTCATTATTATATACAAAAATAATGTACATGAACATAGTACTACTTATTTGTTACATAACCCCATAAAACAGCCGCATAAGACCTAAGGGTAAGGTGTGCGATGGTGACAAACTCTTGGGGTGGCTCAGATAACATCACTCGAGTGGTAATTTCTATTAACTTACACTTTTCCCGTAGACGGTCTCGTTTGAGCTTAACATGATGAAGCTCAGCATGGGCTTGGTCAAGAGCGAAACCCAAGGATTCCACATCTTTTCCGAGATCCAACAAATGGGATTCATATGGGGAAATTCTACTATATGAGGCCATCGCTTCCTTTGTCTGAGTAAAATGGATTTGTTAAAGTCCTATATTTATACTAATCATGTGATCACTGTTCAACAACTATACTAGCAACGGCCAAAATTCTTAACATAAAACCAAAGAAGTTGACATTTTATATAAACATAAAGATACATTTAATTAGATCAAGAGGGATTTCCATTATTGAAACTTTGGGTCGTTACAATATTCCCCCCTTAAGAAATTTCACCCTCGAAATTTTCCTTTTCCCACACTAAAAAAAATGTGGGTAACTCAGCTTCATCATATCCTCTGACTCCCAAGTCACTTCTTCAAACTTGCGGTTCATCCACAACACCTTGATGAGGGGCATTTCCCTATTTCGTAGAACTTTTTCTCTACGATCTAAGATCTTCACTGATTGCTCCTCATAAGAAATATCATCTTACAATTGTACCACCTCTGAAGAGAGTACATGTGAAGGGTCCGGTATGTACTTCCTTAAGAGGGATACATGAAAGACATCATGTACATTGGACATAGTAGGTGGAAGTGCTAGTCGATAGGCCACAGCCCTGACACGATCAAGAATATCGAAGGGTCCGATGTACCTTGTACATAACTTCCCTTTCTTTCCAAACCTCATGAACTTCTTCCACGGAGATATGCATAGAAACACCATGTCTTCAACTTTAAACTCAAGGTCCCGTCGACGGTTATCCGCATAACTCTTCTGTTGACTCTGGGATACCTTGATATGTTGCTAAATGGTTTTCACCTTCTCCACCATTTCTTCGACCATTTCTGATCCAAGCAGCTTACGTTCACCAACCTCATCCCAACATGTCGGTGTTCTACACCTTTTCCCATACAGGGCTTCAAATAGTGTCATTTGGATGATTTAGTGGAAACTATTATTATAAGAGAACTCAACCAGAGGAAGATGTTGATACCATCCTCCCTTAAAGTCCATTGAGCACGCTCTCAACATATCCTCAAGTGTTTGGATAGTCCGCTCGGATTGGACATCAGTTTAAGGATGATAGGCCGTACTGAAGTTCAGTTCAGTATTCAGAGCATGTTGAAGACTCTTCCAAAACATAGAGGTGAATCTTGGATCTCGGTCAGACACAATAGATAGTGGTACTCCATGCAACCTTACCACTTACCTGATATATATCCATTCCAGTTGATCCAAAGAGAAATCCTCCTGAATAGCAATGAAGTGTGCAGTCTTTGTAAGACGATCCACAACAACCCAAATTGCATTGTTGCCTTTGTATTTCCTTGGAAGTCTGGTGACAAAGTCCATGGTCATGTTCTCCCATTTCCATTCGGGTATGGGAAATGGTTGCATCATACCCTTATACTTCTGCCTCTCTGCCTTCACTTGCTAACACACCAGGCACTTTGATGTATATTCAACGATCTCCTTCTTCATATTATCCCACCAAAAGTTTTCTCGGAGATCTTGATACATCATTGTGATCCCTGTGTGAATAGAGAAATTCAAACTATGTGTGTCATCCAAAAGTTCCTTCTTCAGCTCCGGACATGATGGAACACATATTATTTTCCCAAACCACACAATTCCTTCTTCATTAACATTAAACTCTAAGGATTTCCCTTTTTTGATAGCTTCCAATTTTTCCAGAATTCCCACATCATCCTTTTGAGCATCATTTAACCTTTCAAAAAGAGATGGATGAGAAATCATTTGTGAAAGGATTGATGATGTTCCCTTTTTTATGATTCCCACGTCCATCTTCATAAAGTCTAAGAAGATTGGATCCTTCTCAATTCTCATCATTGATAGAATTGTTGGGTCCTTTATACTAAGGGCATCTGCCACCTTGTTCGCTTTCCTAGGGTGGTAATGTATTGAACAGTCATAATCCATGATGAGCTCTATCCATCTTCTCTAGCGGATATTAAGCTCTTTCTGTGTGAATATATATTTAAGACTCTTGTGGTCAGTATATATCTCACATTTCTCCCCATAGTTATAATGCCGCCAGATTTTTAAGGCAAAGATCACCGCTGATAACTCCAGATCATGCGTTGGATAGTTTCACTCATGGATTTTCAACTACCTTGAGGCATAAGATATAACTTTATCATTCTGCATCAGCACACAACCTAAGCCCTTCTTTGAAGCATCACTGAAAACAACAAAAAGTTCCCCACTAGTGGGTAAAGTGAGCACAGGCGCAGTGATAAGCCTCCTTTTCAACTCCTTGAAGCTTTCTTCGTATTCATCACTCCAAGAAAACTTTACCCCATTTCAAGTTAGCTTGGTAAGAGGGTTGGAAAATCATGAGAAATTTCTCACAAATCGTCGATAATATCTAGCTAACCCCAAGAAGCTATGGATATCCGTTACCGATGTTGGCCTCAGCCATCCCTCAATTGCATCTGTTTTGGAGGGGTCCACAGATATCCCATTGCTTGTGATGATATGGCCCAAGAATGAGACCTCCTTCAACCAGAACTCACACTTGTTGTATGTTTCATTGATCTTCTCCTTGCACAAAGTCTCTAGTATTGTTTTTTAATGCTCCTCATGATCCTCCTTGGTTTTGGAGTATATTAGAATATCATCTATAAAGACTACCACAAATTTTTCAAGGTAATCTCTAAAGACTTTATTCATCTAGTCCATGAATATTGCTGGAGCATTGGTGAGTCCTAAAGGCATTACAATGAATTCATAGTGCTTGTATCTTGTACGAAAAGTAGTCTTGAGGACATCTTCCTTCTTCACCTTTACTTGATAATATCCCGACCACAAATCCACCTTGGAGAAGTATTGTGCTCCACGTAGCTGATCAAACAAGTCATCGATTCTTGGGAGAGGATACTTGTTCTTTGTCGTGATTTTGTTAAGTTCATGATAATCGATGCAAAACCGCATTGACCCATCCTTCTTCTTGACAAAGAGGACTGGTGCACCCCATGGTGAAGCACTTGGGCATATAAACCCTTTATCCAGTTTCTCCTGTAGTTGTTTCTTTAGCTATTAAAGCTCTACAATATCCATTCTATATGGAGTCTTGGATATTGGTAGTGCCCCAGGTATAAGTTCAATTGAGAACTCAACATCTCTTCTAGGAGGAAGACCAGGCAGTTCCTCGAGAAACACTTTAGCGAATTACCTCACAATAGGCATTTCTTCAAGGATGGTTTCTTCCTTGGACTCAATCATCTGAGCCAGATACGCGTGCTCATAAAGTAGTAATATCCATGCTTGAGATGATGGAGCTAAAGGAGATTCAACTTCCTCCTTACACTTGTAAAGAATCGGGGGTCGATTCTCCATTTGGAGTGTGATTTCCCCCTCCAGAAAGACAATCCATGCCAAGAATTGCATCAAATTCCACCAGAGGGAGTATGGCGAGGTTCTCCGGGAAATTAAATCCACATATTATAATAGGGGAGGACATATATTCATGGGATGCAATGATTTCCCCATTTTCTATACTCACTGACATCTATACTTCCATGATTTGTGGTGGTGCTGAGATTGTTCTACTAAACTTTCAAGATATAAAAGAATGCGTAGAATCTGAATCAAAAAGTACATTCACTATTCTTGAATAAATAACTAGCGTACCTGTCACCACTTCGTTGTCAAGGTTCACTTCATTAGAAGTGATGTAAAAAGCTCTTTCTTGCTGCCTTGGAGGTTGTTGGTTGTCTCCGAAAACCCTTGGATTAGGGCATTGATTTGAAAAATGACCCGGTTCATTGCATTTTGTAGCATTGAACAATGCGTTGTGGTTCGAACGGAGCGTCCCTCTCCTCTGTCACAGCCGAAGGTCTTTCTTTCTGACAGTTAAAAGATAGGTGCCCTTCTCTTCCACACCTGAAGCATTTCCTCATCCCCTTAAGGAAATTTCTAGGGTGCTTCTTTCCGCACTTTTGGTAAGTGGGGTGCTGGATCTTCTTAGCACCATTGGATTTATCCATCGGCCCTCCAGCATTGAAGTACACCTTATGCTTCTTATCCCCATGATACCCCTGTGATTCACTGATCTCTATTTCGACCTTGAGGGCACATCAGACAATTTCCTCATAGCTGTCGAAGTCACGGATCACTACTGCTTTCTGCATGCTAGGCTTCATCCCACCAAAGAAGCAGTCAACCTTGAATTCGGGGGTAACAAAAAAGCCGAAAGCGTATCGTGCAAGCCTTGTGAAGTTTTCCTCGTACGCTCCAACAGATTCATCATCTTTTTTCTTGAGGAAAAGGAAGTCCCTTTCCCTATTAAGCCAGAGGGTGCACATAAATTATTTATCAAAAAACATCTTCCAGCAATCCTTCCATTCCAACGCCTCGATCTCCTCCTCAGGCTTTGTATTATTGATCAACGTCCACCATTTATCAACTTCACCCTCCATATGATAAGCTTCTAGGAGAACCTTCTCTTGTTCAGAAAATTGAAGGATGTAGAATATATTTTCAATGGAGTTGATCCATTGTTCAACGATCGTGGGATAAGATGATCCACTAAAAGTAGGAGGCCTTTGTCTCATGAAGCTCTCAATAGTGACTTGTTCTTTCTTAGGGGGGGTTGAACTTTCCTCTTGACCCATGTTTCTATTCAAATCTTGAGTTATCTGAGAGAGAAGCATGATAAAGTTCGCAATTCCTGCTCCCATTGGATTTGGCATCTCATTAGTACATTCATCACACTGATCTTCACAATGGTTGTTAGCCTGAGTCCTCCTATTACTGGCCATTGGCTGGAATAAAAGGAAATTTAGGGGTAACACATAAAGGGTAATCCAAATACAAAAGTTGATGACTCATAAACAAACTTTTATTTCCTTAACTCATGAGTCTTTAGGCATCAATATAGGCTTTTCATGATCTACTTTCTAACATATATTCTTAAGGGAATTTTTTTAATTCCCTTAATAAGGGTTCATACTAAGCTTGTGAATTTATCAAAACATATCCCCCAGGAGTGTCGTAACCAAGAGTGCAGCAAGGCCCGTTGTCGTGCACCAGTTCCCATTTGAGTCTAGCTCAAAGCTGTGTTTTCGGGTTTTACCCCTAGGATACATCTGTGCCAGAGCCGCCTCTACCTGCTCGTATCCAGACATGGATGTATTTGTTTGATAAACCACTTAATCAGTATTTAACAAAACTTAGGTATATTTTTATTATACTTAGTCTTGTATCTAAGGCTTTACTAGGGTTTCCTAATCCCAAAAATAACTAAACCTATCCTCTGATACCAACTATGACAACCCTACTTTTTAATACAAACTTAAACATGATTTTTTACATAAAACATGACTTGATAAAACAACTAAGATCGAGAGGTTTAGTGTCTTTGGGGATTAGTATCATTACATAAAAACTTGAATCATAAAATACAACATCTTTATTTAAAACTTCCTTTACATGACCATTACATTCCCTCGTACTTAGTAATGCATGGGATAACTTGAGGACATGTATAAGGAAAGGTGAGCTATAAAGCCCAGTAGGGGAATACACATGGAATAACATGAGGATTAAGATACATGTTAGACATTAGGCATTTCAATAGATCAAAAGAGAAACATGAACATAAAGTCATGATAAAAAATTATAATCATAACATGGAAATGTGGCAACAACACTTAACATGTAATTAGCATGAGCCAAGGCTCATTGCACATGGAGCATGAGTAAATCCTCATTGCAAATAAAGCACGAGTAAATCATCATTGCAATTGAATTAGAATGATTCAACACTCATTGCACATGATTTATCATGATACTATACTTTACCCAATGCATTGAAGCGCTATAAGGGCGCACCCTTCTTAAACATTTCATTTCACGCATAAGTGTGCCACATGGATCATAAAACATGGATTCATAAAACATAATAATTTATTCCATGATAAAGGAATGTGGAATTCATACATGAAACTTTATAATCAATAAGTAAATGTGCATAAAGGTGAATAACCTTGATGGAGAAATGGTCATGGTCTTCACTACACAGTGACATTGGCTTAGAAAATCGGTGCGATTTCGGCAGCGTAACGGTGTGACATAAGAATTCATAAAAAATGGTTGATGAGAGAGAAACTGGTTCCTCATCATATTTAAATGTAATGGACAGTAAAGAGTTTATATAGATACATATCCCAACAATTTTAATGGAATTTAGATTCATGATACAAAAGAATTGCTTGAATGTAAATGAGGAGAGAGAAGTTCCTTTCGGAATTTCAGCATAGTAACAGGTGTACATGGGAGGCATTTAATGAGAGATAAAGGGGTCTCCCATCATTCAAAAAATAAGAGGGAATTATGGGGGAGGTGAAAAACCATACCCCAAAATTCATAATTGAAATTAAAAGGGCAATACAACTTAAATAAAATTAACAAAAATGAGAAAGGAAGAAAAACTCTTACTTGGAAGTGTGCTTCCAAAGGCTAGAGAGAGGCTTATGAGAGGCTTCTTGGGAGCTTGGGGCACCTTGGGAGGATTCTAGGGAGAGTAAGGAAGATGTTTGACAAACTAAAAAGACTTTTAGTGGGGATGAAGTTGGATCTTGGGTGGGTTTATATAGGAAAGGTGAGGGAATTCTTTATTATTTAGGTTTGGGACCCCTTACATTAAATTAATCCAAACCACAAACCACCCCATGGTTTTTGCCCATGGTTTTTGGAAAAGGGAAGAGGAAAAAAATATTTTATAAGGCCAAAGTCAGAAATTCTTAAAATAATAAGGTTGCTTATGTGGAGGTGAGTCACACTCCCATGTAAATTAATTTAAAAAGACAAGGTGTTTAATAAGTCTTGAGGGGTCCATTAATGCTTTGAAAAGTAATTCAAACAAACCCAAAATCACATTATATTAATGGTAAAAAATATATTTTCATAACCTAAAGATTATAGTATTTTATTACATTACTATTGGGTCATTATGATGTCATAAAACACATTATATATTTAAACGATATTTAATTTTTGCCCAAAAATGTGATTGCCTCAGAAAATTATGAAAAATTCACCGTTGGATAATTTCGATGTCCTAATTCCAAAAATAAAATTTATTTTATCTGAATAATTTTCTAAATATGTTAATTTTCACTTTTAAAATAAAAACCGACATTTATAAAAAATTCACGGGTTTTGACAAAAATGGCTTTCAAGCATTAATAAAAATTATAATTGCATTCATAAAATTATAAGATCATTTATATTTGATAAAAATTAATTCAATAATAATATTATTATTTTATTAAAATATTATTTAATTCAAAAATCCCTTAATTTAATAAAATATATTTCTTAATTAAATAATAACTAAAAACAACATTTGCACTTTAAAAACTTTTTACAATGTATCAAAAAAATGACTAGAAATTATATTCATTATTATATAAAAAAATAATGTACATGAACATAGTACTACTTATTTGTTACATAACCCCTTAAAACAGCTGCATAAGACCTAAGGGTAATGTGTGCGATGGTGACAGACTCTTGGGGTGGCTCGAATAACATCGCTCGAGTGGTAATTTCTATTAACTTCCACTTTTCCCATAGACGGTCTCGTTTGAGGTTGACATGATGAAGCTCAGCTTGGGCTTGGTCAAGAGCAAATCCCAAGGATGCCACCACTTTTCCGAGCTTCGACAAATGGGCTTTGTATGGGGCAATTCTACTGGATGAGTCCATCACTTCCTTTGTCTGAGTAAAATGGATTTGTTAAAGTCCTATATTTATACTAATCATGTGATCACTGTTCAACGACTATATTGGAAACGGTCAAAATTCTTATCATAAAACCAAGGAAGTTGAAATTTTATATAAATATAAAGAGACATTTAATTAGATCAAGAGGTATTTCCATTAATGAAACTTTGGGTCATTACAAACCATATTGGTTGGACCCCTCTTAGATTGAAGCTGGCACACAGTTGGTGCACGGTTTGTAAAACCATGTAGCTAAACTATGCACCCCATTAAAAAGTGAGAAATTACCATTTCCCCCCTCATGATTTTAAGTGTTTCACCCAATTCTATTCTCTATTATTCTTCAACCATCCAATGTAGGGAATCTAAACCCCCAATACTTCTCAATGATTAATATTATTCTATTCTAGGTTATTTAGAGTTACTTTGGTTACAGATCAATGCTATGGGTAAGTCTAACACTCCTCTTTGTTTTGTTTTCTGGATTAGGGCTTGTGGTTTTATTCTTCTTCTTCTGAATCCCTAAACCCACATTTTTCTGGTGGATCATAGGTTGGGAATTCAAAGGGTGTTTGAATCCATGTCAAAGTCCAAGGTTAATAGTGAATTCATCTTCAGAATCATGGTAAGTGGTCTGCATGTTATATCGCATAGTCTTCACGCTAATTTTTTATGTATAGTGGTGTTAATGGTTCTCTCTTCTTGTATATTTTATTCCCTTGAATATATTTGGTAAAATGGTTGGCTAAATGATGAATGGACCCCTTATGGTCCTTGTGGGATGCATTGAGGTTCACTAAAATGATTTAGGGCCACCCGTGGGGTGAAACAGCATTTCTGAAGATGGTGAATTATGATGTTAATCATAAAAATGACATGTGATAAAGTAGATCCCCTGATGAACATGTTGACATGTTAGTTGAGTTGAAAATCAAATATTGATAGTTGTGGATGGACTTGGATAATTTCATATGGGATTTTTTGGATTGTTATGAAATTGGTTAGATGAAACAATGGGATTGTACTAAATTATTTATGAATTGTACATGAAATTAATAAGTGGGTTAATGAATGTTGAATGATGAACATTTTGAAAAGATAAATTCCTGTGAATGGATTAATGTGTTATAATAGATAACATATGAAAATTTATGAATATTTTAAATCATCCAGAGTATGAGAATTATTGTATATGATTAATATGTAAAGGCTTGAGAAAGAAAAATGGGTTAAATGGGATATGTAATGAAAATGGTAATTATGCTAATGCATTAATTCTTGATGTTAATTCACTAGTGAAATAGTTATGAAATGTGAATGTTATTTTTATTGATTAGGTGTAAATTTTGAAGTGTGTTATGTGTTAAATGGATAATTAAACAAGTAACATGTCTTGGTTGTGTGTGGAATAATGGAATGAGGCTCCTCCCATGGGTCATGTTAGAATGAGTCTATAAAACCCACCCCTATTATGCAAGGGTTAGGGAGTCAGACTAAGGCTCTCTGCCCCAAATGGTTTCATTGGATGAAACTACCTAGACTGAGGCTCCAATGTAAGTGTGACATAAGATATGGAAATTTACTTACTCCCATATTATTTGTAATTAATTGACTTAGGTCGTAGTGTAAATGATGTAAATGCCTAACCCATGGAACAAATAATGAAAGTGGTTAATGTAAACATTTTAAACTATTAAAACTCAAGTATTATTTTGTCACTTTATATTTTATATATTATTTTCATGAAATATATATTTATATTGGATATTTTTTAGACACCATTGGTGATATCCTAATGAGTTTTACTCACACCCTTCTCGAGTCACCATTGCGTACTCGAGAAGATTTCATAGTTTTAGGTTAGGACAAGGGAAACGACTCTATGCTAGGGAGTTGAGTGGGATTATGATGTGAATAGATGATGATCCATGCATGGATTATAGACCTATGTTGGGTATTTTTCTGTTTATCTTCATTTTGGGGTTCCATCACTTTTTTCACTGTCACCATGACATGAAATATTTATTATTTGGTTATGTTTTATACCCTATTTGGGAAATGGTTGGAAATTATTGTTTTTGGTTGATTTCTTATTATTTAATTTATTTCATATTTTATCTAATGTGGATTACTCTGGTAAAGAGGGTATAGCCTCCAAACATGGTTTCTTAGACCATCACTGCTAGTCCGAATCCTTTGGAATATGAGGAGTCGCGTTTGAGGTCATTTGGCAACCCAGATTGGGACATTAGTTTAGTGGATTCCAAGTTGGAGATGTTACAAAGTGGTATAAGGAGTGGGGGGTCTATTGAAATATTATTTATAAATTATATATCAGACATTAGGATGTGTCATGTATTGAAAATGAGCTCGTTCCTGGTAGTATCTAACCCAAGTTTGTGGTAAAACCCATATGCCTAGTGTGGGATTGTTGTTATTGGTGTGTGTTGCTACATTTGAGTGACATTTCACCATTGGGCGATGCACTTGTTGAGTGATCTGAATATTTTGTGATATCTTTATCATGTTCAAAGAGGTATGAGGATTTTCATTCTTGCATCATATTAAGTACCTATGGAAATAGGTGAAAAGCATCATATTATGCAGACATAGGGAAGATGTGTGAGACAATAGGGATAAAATGCTCTTAATTTTCATTAAAAATATAAAAAAAATCATTTATAATAAAAGTGATTCAAATTTTTAATGTAAAAAATGTTAAATAAAGGTTATGGAATTATTCTTAATGAAAGGTTCATATTTTACATGTAACATGGATAATGATGCATGATGTTCTCAACTCAAGTAATATGCCACTTTTTTCTTTTCCTGGATGGTACTTGATCATGTAATCATAAATCTTTATCAATTACTATCATCTTCTTTTCTTCATGTTCAATTACTTCTTTGTAAAATTATAATTTAAACATTTATGATTAGTATACATTTCACACTTCTCTCCATATAAATTTTGTTTCTAAATTTTTATAGAAAAAACCACAATAGCTAAATCCATATAATGTCTCGGATAATTTAAATCAGGATGTTTTAGTTTTCTAGATTAATAATCAATTAACGGATCGTTCTACCTCAGAATGCAACCAAATCTTTTCAATAAAGCATAAATGAAGATGAAAGAATATCAATTTCTCAAGGGAAATTGCAAAATTGGATTATTCACCAATCTTATTTTTACTACCTTAAAATAATCGTCATAATATTTTTTCCATATAAATTTAAATTCCATTCAAGGTAACTTAGTTGGTTTGATAGATAACCACAAAAAAGCTTCAAAAAACCACCAGTAATATCTTTCTAATCTAAGAAAACATAAAATCTCAAAAACCATTTATAGGTCTTGTCACTTCATCAACCACTTTGGTTTTGCTGGGATCAACTATTATTCCATATTTATTGAAAATGTGACCAAGAAAATAAATCTGGTATAACCAAAAATAAAATTTTCTAAATCTTACATATAAGGTATTTTATTTGAGAGTTTTCAAAAAAATGATTATATGTTTTTCAAGATCCTCATAACTTTTTTAAAAACCTTGAATATCATCAATTAAAACAACCAAAAACATATACAAATATTCCTGAAGTATTTTAGTCATAATATCCATAAATAAGGATAAGGAATTTATCTAACCAAAGGGAATGACTAAAAACACAGAATGTCCATATCTAGTAAAGAATTTTGTTTTGGAATGTCATCCTCTTTCACCTCCAGCTAATGGTATCCAAATCCTCAATTGAATCTTTGGAATATACTAAGATCAATGGATCTGATCAAACAAGGAATCGATATGAGGTATAAGATACTTATTCATAAAATCAATGTTATTCAAAGCTAAATAATTAATGCAAAGCATCATGTAACTCCCTTTAATTTTAACAAACAAAATAAAAGCACCCCATGGTGAAGTGTTTGGATGAATAAAACATTTATCAATAAATTCTTACAACTACTTTTCCAATTCTATATTTTCAACTTGATCCATTTGATTAGGAGGTTTTGAAATTGTCTTAGCATTAGAAACTAAGTCAATAATGAATTAAAATCCTCAATCAGGTATAACAGTGGAGAAATCATTATAAAAAACATCTTCATATTAATTTACCACTAGAACATCATTAATCTAAACATTTCTTTTATTTTCAACAATAAGTGTAAGATAATTTTCATTTCAATATTTTAATAGTTTCTCAACTTCCTGAAAATTTATCAATGGTATGGGATAATTCATTTATACAAACTGAAACTCTTTCTAAAAAACAACTTCTTTAGTTCTACAATCGATATTCTCATGGTAAACATAAATATAATCCATACCCATAATAACATTAAACTACACTTGGGAACAAACAATAAGGTTTTTTGGTGATTTTATTCCACATACAACAAAAGAGAGATTATTATAATTCCTTTTTTCCTTAATATTTCCCCTGGTATTTTTACCATAATTTTTGGTTTCATTTCATGAGGTAAAATTTCAAATTTACCCTAAAATTTATCAAAAACAAAGGAATGTGTTGATCCCGTATCAAATAAAACATTAACATAATCTGAACAGAAAAAATGTAGTAGATACCACTTCATTATATGGACCAACATCTACCGAAGTAGTTGAAAAGTATTTAACTAAACCTTTATTCTTATATTCTGGCTACTTCCCAACATCTAGATCCTTCTTTGGGAAGGTATGTTTATAATGTCTCATGTAACAACATTTAAAACACATTACAGTTTTCTTCTCAAAATTGAAGATAGAAAAACTAAGATCTTTTTCATTGAAAGCATGGTCCATATGTCCAAAAATAACACATCATAAGAACATACCATTTTGTTTAAGGTGTTCCCCATAGTTATTTTTATCACACTTTCCACAAACTGGAAACTAGATTTTCTTGCCTTCAGATTTATTTGATTGATTCGTACCCATTTCTTAACATATATTCCTTTTAATATGATTGTTTTCAAAGTAAATGTTATCAATATAAAACTCCATTTTTACCATCTCATCACATTGAACTAGTTTCTAATAACTTTTTAATTCATGATAATCCAATTCCCTTTGATACCTTGTCTTCAATCCTAAGTAAAAATGATTTATTTTACTATCAAGATCCTAAATAATATTTGGAGTGTACCTTGAAAATAGAGTGAATTTTGATTCAAATATGGCCATTGAATACTACTCTTTTTTTTTCAATTCTAGGAATTTATTTTACATCCTATATAAAACAACCTTTGGAAAATATTTTTCAAGGAAAAGACTCTTAAATTCATCCCATTTCAAGGAATCAATCTCTCCTCTTTCCCTGGAATTATTGACCATTAACCACCAATGGTATGTTTCAACTTCAGAATGATAAATATAAAACTAAAATTTTGATTATTGGAACACCCCATGAAAAATATATATATTTTCATTGGATTTAATCCACCCTTTAGTTACCATTAGTCCTGATGATCCATTGAAAGCTGGAGGGAGCCACCTCATAAAATGTTCCACTATCATCATGTTCTATTATGGCATCTCTAGTTGTTCTCTTATATGGATGTCACAACTATTTATATCCTACATCAACCAATACATTACTATAAAAAACTGATCGGTTCCAATACCCACAATTCTAGGTTGTGGATTCAGAAGGATACCATCCTCTCTATAGCTTCCTACTTCGGCTTCCCTATTTTCATTTATGGAAAACCATTCCAAACAGACATAATTTAGATGAAGCAACATGTTAATATTCAAATAAAATATCATTTAAACATAATAGAAAGTAAAAAAATCATTTATGTTATTCTATTAACACCATCCAAACCCCTAATGTTATATAAACCAAGCTCTGATACCAACTATAAGGACCTGGCCTTATTCATTACATATTCTAGTGACATTTGAGTAGAAATATATTAACTTTATTCCCAAATATATTTTAGGTTTATAGTTTTAGATAATTAGGACATATCATTACATATTAAATATATAAATTACAAATTGAATCATCTACAAGGTATCCATTTATTCAAAAATACCAAAGTCTTTAAGAATAACACCTGAAAACATTTAGGTTAGCTTTTTCTTTTCACTTACCCATCCATAAACCATGTGAAAAACATTTTAAAACATGGGATGAGTAAAAAAACCTAGTAAGGGGCATAAACATATTTAAATAAACCAGTATTCCATGGATTCTTATAAACCCATGAATTCATTTTCATAAAGAAATACTTTTCACCCTTAAAAGTAACATATACTTACTTTGTGAAAACATGATATTTCAATAAAACATATAAAGCATACATAAACCACTTAGTTAACACAAAGAATCATTTTATTATCAAACTTACTTATTATTTTAACCCTTATGTCTTCCATATGATTTTTAACCCTCACATCTATCATAAAATAACTCTTACCGTTATGCTTGGTTGTAACCATCACAACTACACTTGGAATAGTCATTATGGTTGATTTACAACATACCTAATGTATTAGAGGGATATCATAGACCGAAAATTATTTGGTTTATAATGGAACCACCAATAATTGTAAATAATTCCCAATAACCAGAACATAGTCATAAAACATGAATACTTGCATCATAAAAACACTTCAGGAAGGAAATAACTTATTCTAAAAGAATATTGCGCACATAGATAAAAAAAAATCTTTGAAAATGACCATTTAATCCTATAAAGGAGGCTTCAAAAAATTTATCCATTATGAAATTGTGGAAAATATGCTCTTACCACATAAGTTAAAAAATATTTTTGAATTTTAAAAAAAGACATTAAAGTGTATTTAAAGGAAAGTCCCTTACCTTATTTTCAAAACCATTCTGCACTTGCACTTAACACCATGGATAATAAAATTATATTCATTAATTACTTGTTTTAGAAACTCTCACACATATATTTTATTTATTATAATTTTATTAATTGATTTTATGTCTATTCTTATAAGTTATAATTATCAATTTCATTGTTTTAGGAGCATTCATTTTGTAGTTTCATAGTTGGTTAACTTGAGTATATTTATGGATGTTCTTTTAAAATGAGAATAATACTATATATGTGAAATTATATATTATTAATACACCTCCATATTTTTATATGGTCCCATGTATTATTTTTCTCTCTTAGATGAGGATTAATCTTTCGATAAAACACCAATGATAAAAGTTTGGTTTATTTTGAAGGTTTTTTTGACCTTTGAAAACTAGTTTCATTTTGTTTAATATTATAGACATATATTAATTCTAGATTTTGAGACCATATATAATATATAAATTTATTCATTTTAAATAATTATAAGTGAATTTAAATTTTCCATGAATTCAGTAATGGGAAATGAAAACTTATCATCCATGAAGGCAGCGAATCGACATACCATGGACGAAGAATTCATTTTTATAAATAAAAGAAGAAGATAAAAGATTTGATAAAGGATATATAATTAAAAAATTATATTTCATTATATATAGTATATTTTATTTATCTTATATATTTATATTGGGGTGATTATAAGGTATACAACATAAAAAATTTAAAAGAGAAAGAATGAGGATTTTACCTCTTAAATATCATCTCCTTGAGAACCTCCTTAGGGAACTTGGAGTTTGTCTTTTTGTGAGACTAGAAACACTAGAATGTGTCTCGATATGAAGAGGATATAACTTATTAGAGGAAGGACGTTCTAGAAGGCTCAAGGTGATGAAATTAAATGAAGGATGGAGTCCCCTTTTATAATTGAGGTGAGGGGAAATTTAGGAATTACATAAAATATTAAAATATAATAAGGCTATTTTATAGGGAAAGACATTAAAAATTACTATAAAGAACATGGGATTAAATAATAAAAAAAATTATTATCCCATTTTCCAAATTAAATATTTTTATGATTTAAAATAATTTAATAAAACATTATATTCATTAAATATCATTATTGTCAAATTTAACACTATTCAATACAATGACTTTAAAAACATAAAAAAATATTCAAATTCAAAATAAATATTTTATTATATCTTATAAATGTAATAGTTATCTAGATAATTCATGTATTAGTTTAATTTCCTAAAATTAAATTTATTTTAATATTTTTAATATCATTTATTTAATTTGTAAATTAATATTATAACACTGCATCATCATTATGTAAGAATTTAAGAAATTTATTTCTTCCCTAAAAATTAAAAATAAATTAACATGTAGAATAAAAATATTTTATATTTCCAAATACTATTTATTTTTGAACAACTCTTCTATAAAATGATATATTAAAAAGTGATACTAATTAAAAACCATAGTGTGAACAACTTGACTTTCTTTTAAATAAAATATTATAAGGGGATTAAAGTAATCCAAGTGGATACAAAAGGTCCCAAATTAATAAAAAGGATTATTATGGTATACATTAAATCATTGAAAATGATTTACTCAAATTTTTGGGTCATTTAATTGTTATTATAAATTTAATTAAAACCATTTTATTGATTTTCCTTCTGCTTGCACATGCACTACATCCGCGTTGCAAAAGAATTAAATTTAATTATTTCATATATAAAAATTTTAAAAAAATAAAATAATTAGACTCTAGATAATATTTGATATTGGGCCATTAAGTATATTTACTTATCTCTATTTCAAGACAACTTCTTTAATTTGTTAATTTGTATTTTCTTTCCTTACATAATAATTGCACAAGAATTTGGTGATGATTCATGTTATATAAATCTAAAAGTCTAAATAATCATAAGAAAACACCAATTATACACAATAATTAATAAAAAATATAGGAACGGTCTTTTTATCTCTGAAATATTATCTATTACATACCAAATTTGACTTTTCCAACGCTGTGCATACGCTACATCGACACTTATAATGTTTTTTATATTTACATTGATATAATTTATAATTTTTATATTATTGATTATTTTCACTTGATATTTTAATTATAATATCATAAATTTTTTATTTCAAATGTTTAATAAATTTTATTATATAATTTTGTCTTGATGACATCATAAAAGATATTATATTTTAAAAAAAATTATTTTTTTACTATTCACCAAAAATTAACTTTTTCAAAAAATTATCAAACATTCACAGTGAGATAATTTTGAAATTCTAAATTAAAAATGATATTATTTTTTTAAAATATAAATTATATAACATAAAAATTAATCTTTTAAATTTAACCATATAAGAAAATTAATTTAATAAAACTATCTATTTAAGAATTGATTAACATGATGAATTTAACTATTTAATTCATGAATACTGATAAATATGAAAAAAATTATTCTATTATTACTTGTGTTATTACATAGGCTAGTCACACTTTTGAAATATTCATGATAGTAGTACCAAGACAAGATAAGGTGGTGAATAAAAGGAAGTTATTATCAAGGGAAACATGTGCTACAACAATTATGAAGAATAAAATTTCACACAAGGAGAAAGTTGATCAAGTTTATAATGTATAAATTATTGTATATACTAATCAGTTTGAAGTAAAAAAAGGATGATGGATGAAACAAAATATAGTTCATGTGACTTTAAAGATGATGTGAAAAATAATGTCCTGCATAAGATGAAATATGGAAAAAGAAGGTCTTTGCAACCCATGAAAGTTCATGTTTGAAAAATATATAGGGAAGTAAGCATGACACATTCATATAAAGATGGATCTATATTGAAAGTAGTTTCTAGATTGAGAAATACTTCTTAGACTTATTTCTCTAATGAGAAATGGATTTTTCTATATCAATTTTATTATGTCACCTTCTCTCAACACTTCAATTTTTATAAGCGATGATGAAGAATATGAATGGAGTTTACCCCTCTAGGGTAGTGGAGTTGAAAAACTTCTATATATATACATACATATATATATATATATATATCAAATGAAGTATAAAATTCCAGTGAGTTTTAGAACTAATGTTTATAAATTTTATATATTGGGGAGAAATAACAAAAATTCTATACAAAAATAATAACAATCTCATACATTATAGTTTTAGATGTTAGTATTATAAATTCAGAGGTTCTAAAAGATACTGAAATTACAGATGTGATAATTATATAAATTAAATATTCTATAATCGATTAGATATGACTATAGTCTCATATACTAAGGTGAAAAAACAATTCTAAAACTAAATGAGGGAGATTGATTTTTTGATGAAAAGGTAATGTAATTTGAAAAGGTAGAAACTTGTTTTGGGTTGATTTTTTATCTATTTATTAATAAAGATGTAGGAGACATGATTAATGAGAATATTTAGAACAAACCTGAAAGAATATTTACATTTGGGTATCATATTATAAATTAAATCAGGAAATTTTTGATGTCAAAGTTAGTCACTCTTGTTTTTTATACTGACCATTACTCATGTAGGCTTAGAGATGATTAATGTATGGTTTATTTCTTTATAAATATTTATACCATCATTCTATTTAGTGAATTAGGTTTTACATTCAATACAAATGAAGATAAGGGTAAAGGATGAAATTTTATGGATCATTAGATGACTGTTATCTTTTCCTAACTCATGAACCATGGAATTTATTATCATAGAGAGAAGAATGATGTGAGATCATTGAATATTTCTACATTGGTTATTGAAAAAAAGTGGAATTAATGAACTCAATAGAAGACGATGAGTGTTGTATTTGTTATCAATAGTTGAATAACCTAATGGATGATGATATGGGTTAAATGTTTCATAAATTTAATGAGTATGGAAAGGTAAACATGAAGAATAAATTTGGATTCTAACTACAAAAAGAGGTGTTTTGGAAGTTAACACTCCAAAAAAAAAATAATCTAGATCGACTTCTAAAAGATAACACTGCATGAGATTGTGAGATCAGATGACTAATTAAAAAATTGTAAGTGTGTATGTTCATAAGTGAGAGTTAATTTTTTGAGTATATATTGATAGTTTAGGATAGAGTTAGATCAGATGATTATTGAGATAAACTTAAGTGTGAATTTTGGACAAGATTTATAGGTTAAGGAAGGAAATGTCAACTACATGTTCATGGTGAATAAGGTGATAATCCATAGTTATATTGATAGTTTAACTACACTTGGGTGATGAAAATGGTGTTATGTGGGAGGATAATTTATACGGAAGTTACACGATCTAGAATTTATACTTATGAAATTTAAACTTATATAACTAAGGTTTCATGAATATATGGTAATCATGTATGGAAGGATAATTTATGAAAGTGGTACACAATGAAGATCACCCAGAAGTAACTTTGGGTTATACTATCCAAAAGTTACAAGATGAGCCTATGTTTGTGAAGATGAACTACATCTGAAAGATAAGATTTAAAGGAAGGTAAATATCATGAATTTTGAAGACCTAATATCATAAATAGAAGTAACTTAGGTTCAAAACGTTTCATTAGTCCAAAATTTTAGAAGTAAGTAAGAAGTTTTTATCAAAATTAGAAAAGTAAAAGATCATACATTGGTATGTATGAAATTTTAATGCATACTTAATATTTTTGCTAATATAGATTGAGGAATGAGAAAAAGGTTAAAAAAATATGTAATGCATAAGAGTAACATTTTACCACTAGAAATTTGACTACATCCCAGAAACTCACTATAATATATAAGAGTAGAAAGATATTACATAAAGGTTATCAATTAGAAAATGTGAGGATCTTAAAGATATTATAGAATAAATTCTGTAAGGGTCTCAAACAATGTTATGTTGATATTTCAAAGTAACATACATCACAGTTATTTTAGAACAAAATATTATTCAATATAAGTTAAATTTACAAAGGAAAGCATAATGAGAGATAAATCTTGATCTTGTATATAATTTGATTATGTGAACTGAATTCCAAACGTTGAATTAGTCAATAATGTTAATAAATATTTTCAATGTAAAAAATTTAAGTGTCATAGTAATGTAAGTGTGATTGATTGATCAAGATAAAGTGAATGAGAAACAATTCAGTAGAGACTAATGTAAATTAATAAAAGCTAAGGGTGTTCAAATGTGTAGAAACTGAGTTGATCTAAATATGAGAGGATCAATAATTGAAATGATTGAAAGTGTGGAAGATTATATTTCACTATATAGAGTTCAAATAGTGTTTTAGAGAAACGAAATAAGAGAACTATATTCTTAGGATCTATGTCAATGTTATTTTGAAGATACAAAGGTTATGGATGATCGAGTGATTTATAGGAAAATACAGAACCAAATGTAGGTGTGGTGTGATGTATATTAAATTTTAACAACCAAAAGATTCTTGATAGATTTCACAAAGAATTTTTTTCAATTAAAAGTAATTGTGAGGATCATGGTTTGGACGTTAAAGATACAAAATTTATGAAGTTTAAGTCATGAATTCAGCTTAAAATTTTAAAATCCATGATGATTATTGATAATGATATTTAGGGTGAATTTAATTAATCTTAACTCTAATATTTTTGTACAAATTTAATGGTTTTGGATAAAATTGAGGAATATGGAAGATATGAAGCTATAAGAACAGATTTATCTTAGAAAGTTTGGATTTATAAAGGGTGATTACGTTTAGGACTCACTACTATTGATTATAAATAGTTTAAAGAAGAAGAGAAGTTAGCCCTATAAGTTCAAAAGATCATTTGGGTTGCAAAATTGAGGATAATAAATGTGATTTTATGAAGAATCAGAAATTGGTTACTAGAATTTATCAAACTATAATTATTGATAAAGACTAAAATTGAATGGTAATTTTCAAAATGTTCCATACATTAAAGTATTTAGAGGAGAGAAAGTTCCATAAACATAAGTTTCAGAAGTTGTTCAATTATTCCAACTATCATAATCCTAAATATGGTTTAGAGACCTGGTTACTTGATGAGACAAATATGTATGAAAAGGTAGTATATTATCTACAAGATTTAGAATACTCTTATTTAGAATGATGATATTGATATCGTGATATAGTTACTTTTAGAGAGGATTATATATCTTGTTCTTTGGTGTGTTTATTATGAACCATTGTAAACTAGAGGGAGCTAGTACAAAGAACCTATAGGGAGACAGTAAGTTCATATTAGGAGATAACCTATATATATTCACTTGTATAATATAGTGGATATCTATTTCTCAATATGAAACTGACAACAATAAGGTGTATTAACTTGCATTCGAGGTGAAACTCATAAAACTTTTATGTGGTTTGTTCTTTTTTTTCCTTTCATGTGGTCTTAATGTGTTTATGAACATCCAAAATTAATTAATCAAAATAGGTGACATATGTTTGAATCTATATGTGGGGTAAAAGTTTATGTTGTAATTATTTGGTAAAAACTAGTCTATAATGATTCACCCCCAACAATGTGACTACCCATTGGGCACTTCAAATGATCAATATTTTTATTTAATTAGTTTAGAGAAATACTAATAGTTGAAATGAACCATTGGTATTGAGATACTCCCATTGTTCAAGTGAGCAGTCAATATGAGACCCTAAACAAACAACAGAACCATACAACCTATGAAAATACACCAAGTGAACATGCTTATAATATTTAGAGCACAAATTGACTAGTGTATCTGTATAAATCATTATATATTTTTAAAATCATGTAATTAATGTATATTTTAAAAAATTTAATGCAAAGTAATATTTTTGTCATACATAAAAAATTGAAACCCTAAAATTTTTACAAAGATGAAAAATGAATCAGTGTGGATAAAATTAATGGAGGCATGTTTCATTTGTATATACAAAACTTTTACACATTAATGGAGGAATCTCAGGAGAAGAAAAAACCTTGATATCACTCATTTTATGTCAGTGTAATGTAAGGGAATACTTTAACACATTACCTTATCTCTATGTGTGAGAAATAATAGAATCCAAGGGAGACCACTTTTGAAACATAGGGTGATTCTAAATAAAGGATCCATCACTTGAACTAAAACTAAAGATAAGGATTAAAATTAGCTTTTAACCCTAGCGCCACTAAAACCTATTAGTTATAGACCACCGTACCCCTTTCATGATATAATCGATAGTGGAGACATGAATATTTAATTTAAACATAGAACGTGGATGCTTCCAATAAACCCATTCTCTATAGAGTGTGGTCATACCGCCACACCTCAATTGTGAAATCTCATGCTGTAGATATTAGAGGAATTCCATCAGAGCATCACCCTTAATATTAACTTCCAAGTATTCAATGGTTTTTCAAATCCTATAAATAAGTAAATTACATGATAATAAATTAGAACCATGAGTGACCTTGTTTTGGAAACACCATAAGGCTCAATACATTTCCAAAAGGACACAAATCTAAAGAATAACTATAAGATTATTTAACATTTTCATGAAATAGTAGCCAAGAATATACCTTGTGATATGATCAATGATTCTACCATAAATTTTTTTAGACCCAAGGCCCATGAAATATTAGTGAAGATATCGTTTGTGGATACCACTAATTAAAAGGAGAAAAAACTATATTTATGTAACATCCCAACCTAAGTTCCACACAGTGGTGCCCCAAGCTTTTCTGTTACATGATCTCAAGTGTGCCTCCTCGTACGACATAGGCTGCTGACTAGAAGTGATTGTCTGATATACAATATGGGGAGATTATACCATATTTATCAAATCAGCACAATAGTAGAAATACCTAAGAATAACTAAATGATATAACCAATAACCAGAAAAAACTAGTATCACATGATGAACAAAATATGAATACAATGTCAATAACTAAATAATAGATTTGTAATGCCAAATACGTATCAAGTGTAAAATAAAAACCCAAAAATAAAGACACTAACAACTCCAAGAGGGTCCCAACACCGTGTCTGGTTCCCTCATCCATGCTTTATCTCAACTCAATCATCTAACATGAGGCTCTTGTCCTTATCCTTTCTAATAGGAATGAAGTATATTCTGGTACCAATTAGGAAACCCAAGTAGGGTTTGAGTACAACTCAATAGCCCACCACCACCAACATCTAATAAAATATCCAATCAATAATAGTATATGAATTTGTATAAAGAATATATTACAATAAGGTAAACAGTTATCACATTTCATTATTCATTATTTAACCACATAATTTACTTAGGTTTACGATGACACCCAAACCACCAATACCTGCTTCAACTCATACCGGAGTCTGAACCATATCACATAGGGATTCACAATTAATTATCACATGGTATTTCATTATCCTTTTAATTTCAATTCATACCATGGCGAATTGAAACCATTTTCCAATGCCAACATTTTTGACCTAGAACATCATGGATAGAACCCCATAGGTATTTTAATCATTAGTCTATGTCTCACAACCCGTTTAACAAACAACCACACAAGTGTGGTTTTGAAGAATTGATCTATGTCCCACACACATTATCAATAAATCACACAAGTGAAATTTTTAAGAATTATTATGTGTCCCACACTCATTATCTATGCATTCATTTGGGTCTAGAACATCATGTCTAGCACCCCGTGCATATTTAAAGCATTATTCCATGTCCCACAACCCAATTTTCAGGAAATCAAAATATATCACACACATCAAATTTAATAATGTTAATCTACATTAACCCTTTTATCAACATATCACATCATGGTATACCATTATCAATTTATAAAAATATCATCACTCTGATCACATGAAAATAATATGAAAAATTCACAATTTATCCATTTATCAATATTTAAATCATATAACCCATTAACCCATTATGGTGAATTCAACCATATCATAATTTCCATTTTAAATTAATTCATGATCACATTAAGTGAACAATTACACAATACCAATATCCCACCAATTCTATAATCACAATATTCCATTAATTAATTAACCAATTAATTAATCCAATTCCACTAATTCAAATTTGACTAAATTTAATCAAATAATTATCATATGAAAATTTAATATAATCAAATAATTTTTAGATGAAATTTTCTGATCATGGGAATTTCAATTTCACAAATTCATACATGTAATTAAATCATGATCGTGGGATTTCCAATTTAGACCACTACCTGAAGATCTTTGATAGATTCTCGCACACAGAAATCCTCAAATCAAAGTAGAATGATCAAGAACCCAATGAGGAACAATATATAGAACAAAATACTAGAAAAAAGATCGAATGGATTAAAATCCTAGAATATATAGGTTTAAACCATCATAAAAAGAGGAAAATTTTACCATATTCATCAGGGATGACGTACAAGAGCGAGAGAAAACTAATCGGGAAGGGATTACTCACTAGGAGAAGTATAGATCTATCAAAAAGATCTTTGATTCAAGCAAAAATGAGTTTATGAGGCCTTATAATTCTTCTGGGAGCCTCCAAAAAATGAGAGAAAATGTTTATGGTTGAGTTGGGTCGAATTAGGGTGAAGGTAGGTGGGGGTTTGTAGATTTTTAATCTAATTTCCAAAGGATTAAATCCCATGCACATAGTTTCCTAGGCAAGGGTGCACATTTTTCGAAATTGTGCACCTCAATTGTGGGGAAAATGGTTTCTCATAAGAGGGTGAACGGTTTGACAAACCATGCACCAATAGTAGAATCTCTCACTTCTTAGGGTTTCACAGTTTTCTGGGGTAGGGCAAATGTTTGGTAAAAATGTGTGGCAACCATGTACTGGCCAAAACCCCTCTAAAACCATCCAAATTTCACCCAAACATGCCCAAGATTAAAATCAAACACGATATACTCAAATAAAAGAAAAAAGAATACTTGAAAAAAAGCTCGATACATCTCCAGTAAAAGGTTAGGGTCTTATAATCTTCCCACCTTATAACATATCATCCTCAAGTTGTACTCCCAAGCTTCTCTAACATTCTCAGTCAAAAAGATCCAGCCATAGAGCATGTATATCCGCTTACCTCTCCTACATTCCCTCATGAACATGCCCATGTTTCCACTATACTCGAACTGTCAACATGGTCTAACCTTGTAACGCTTTCTCACTACAATCCACAACACCTATTAGATTCTCATAAAAGGACACATTGGCCTTATGCATATCATTATCCACATTGATCATACGATAAGGGTTAGGCTGATACTGCCAAATTTTAGGACACATGAAATAAATTATGTATAACACTATACATTTATGGAAGGGAAAATTGGTATTCCGCCAACCCAATTATCTCTACAACCTAAAAAGGTTTTACAAACTTGGGTTCCCTATTTCCATACCTATGAATCCTATGGTGACCTAATCTGGGCAATGCCCAAAGGAACATACGATTAACCAACCACAATCCCTGACTTGCATTGGTCCCCAAATCAAGGTCAAAAGACATCATTTTATCTTGAACACCCATTACAAAAACCAAGCACAACATTTCCCCCAAGGCACCTAACTGATCAAAATATGATCTAATGCTAGTTACCAAAACAAACACCAATATTTATTTTACCCAAACCTATCCAATTGAAACATCAGACACATAGTCAACCGACCCCTAACTCATTATGGTTCTTCCCACCACATGCTATAGCTCACCACTACCATCCCCTCGTAGCTGACACCTCCAACAACGTAAAGACCACTATAATCTCAACCTAACCTCTACAACACATCCAATGTGTTCCCAACTCACTAATCTCAACAACCATAAGAACACCATCCATTATTAGCACTCATACATACCATATAAACTGCGTAGAGAGAATGTTCATCCCCCATATGCATACGAACTAAAGATAACATTGAACTCCTCAAAGTTCACTTCTAATACCTAGACACACTTAGAATTCCAAAAATCTATCGGATGTGTCTTCCATCTCACCATGTCTTGTCCACTAACCCAATTGAGTCTAACCATCACTAGTAGACTCATTATGTAAATACCTAACTTCTAATTTTGGTATATAATAACTTTACATAGCCAAGATGCCTTCACTCATGAGAATATTTCGATATCATCCAAATTCACCTACCAGAGTCGATTATCGATTCTTGATGAGTTTCTTGCACAAAACCTCTAGTGATAAAAAACCATTTTCCTTTCTCATCACATTCTTCAAAAACATTGACGTAAACACCTTAGATCACTTTTAGAACTAACTCAATCTCAATGACAATGCTTGGATTGAAGGACCAATAGTTCCAATTCCCACCTGGCCTTCCCTGAGGAATTTAAACATACACATCACAGATTCTTCATTTTACTTATGATGCCACCACATCCAACCCATAGTCTTTCTACATGAACCTACTACTAAAACATTTATCCCCACCTTAGGAGTGTTTTATTCATCACTTTACTCAATAAATTTACAACTATCGTGGATAATTATTCCCTTCCTAAAGATCTTAAGGGGTGGGCATGGTTGTATCATCCTCAATCAAGAATCAAATCAAAACATTAACTTTATCCCATTTTTGGCTTCCAAGAATGGAACCCTCAACATTTATCGACACACAACTTCCCTAAAACCATCACCCAGGTACAACCGATGGTGCACCACCCACCAAATGTCTTCACCTTTAACATTCCCCAAGGTCACAACCCCCAAGAAGGACCTTCATCCCACTAGAAAAAATTAAGTAACATGGATTATAACCAATGCTCTCTCGGAGTACCAAGTATGATTTCATAGTACAGGGAATGGTCATATTATTTTAAGAAGTACACCAAGATTTTGATGATGAATACCACCATAATTGATTCATCAATGATGTCAAATCTCACTAATAAAACACTTTAACCTTTAAAAAGTATCAAATTCCTTACCCAAAAACATCTCATAAGCATCGAACCACCTCTGATCAAGTGTGGTTCATTAACCATAACTCACCACCACCCCATGAATCACTAACAAGTAGTCTTAAACTAATTTTTCCTTGGAACTACTACCACCAAACCACTCGAGTTCTTCTAACACCACTCCGGTGAATCACAACGGAAACACAATGATCCATCATATTGATCCTAAAATGTATGGTCTCTTGAATAACTAATGATTTCCACTATGATCACATAGATAATGAGGAGAAATTATCCCGAGCCACATGCTTACAAATCCGAAGTGGAACAGAGCCTCTCCCTCATGTTCCCACAACTGGACCTCATCATAACTCTCGATGCCAAACACTTTCCTAAACCCACTCACCGAACTCGACTTTGGATCACTTGATCCATACATTAATAGATCTAGGTATGACACTCTATTACACATATAACCATGAATCATTATCTCTAAACCTCATTAGAATCAAGTATTCCTTGATGTTACCTTCTAATAACCCAACCTTTCACACAATAAGCCCAACCACATAACCACCCCTCACCGTGAGTGTCACTTTCTATTTACAGAGTTAATCTAGAGTTAACATCTATCCCCATGTAAAATGTTGCCAACATAGTATAGTCAGGATATTTGATAAATATTACCTTGGAAACAAACCTTACAACCAACCACTAGCACTCATGTACTTATCTAAATAGGAAACCAAGGTCAAACCATAGTTTTTTTTATTGAAACTCAATGGTACTCACCATGCATCGATTTCACCTATAAAGAATATCCCATGATTCATACTTATAGTAACCTTTAATGATGGGATAACCTCCCCTGAGGCCACCCTTTATTTCCTTAATAATTAAAGCTCATAGCCACAACTCGAGTCACGTCTCCAAAACCATTACATTCCCACGTGACATTACCACTTGACCCACTAAGAAAAACTTACACTAGACAACACTATATGTGAGCCACTCTCCAAAACCAAAATTTCCACCTATGCCTTATGCACCCAAGAGTACTCCTAACATAGGAAACCCATTACATTGGTCACCCCAAAATTTAGAACTATACTAACTCTTCAAACTCGGGAAAGGTGTAACAAATTAACTAGGCTCTTCCTCTACCAAACACACCAAAAATCGCCAAGGTCTCCAACCTAAGTCCCTTTAACTTTTCAAACCACCCATACACGAGGTCTTATCACAACACAAGGGATACCCATTTTCTGTGTGCCTTTATGTTCCATCCTTTTGAACACTTGAAACTCATATCCACTCTCTCTAGCAACATCTAAGGGTGTTACAACTATCGATATCATGTCAGATCAGACACACTCTTCACAACCTACCCTTGGCCTCTTTCCATGAACAGTATAAAATAAGAAAATTTCTCATGGAAAAACTCTCTGTCTCCCTCACTTGTAACTATCAGAGCCTTGGGTTTCTTCAGTAGAATCACATTTCCAGTGATATCCTCATGTTTTTCTATCAACAAGAATCATCATGGAGGCATATCTCTACAAGTCTAAACATTCATCTTAGAAACAATTCAAAAAATTAACACATTTATAGGGATTCACATAAATCCATAACAAATCATCCTTTATAACACACCACACAGTCAAAACTGAGGTGATATCATGACATTTTACCATTATATATCTAGGTCACGATTAATAAGGTGTAAACACATTACCATATTTGAGTTTTATATTTGACACTAGTTTTGAACAAATTTTTTCATTTTAAAATTTTAAATTTCACGTTAGGATTCATTTTCATTTAAAATCCACACAAGAAATAAAAGTACTTCCACATAAACAACTCATCCTAAAACCTACTATTCATGTTTGTGCCTAAAATGAGGAAGGTCACAATAATTCATAAGCACCTAGAATGTTTCATGCATACTCAACTCCCATTACATAACAGACCACAAGTCAAATCTCATAAAATCTCCTAAGGCAATATCATCACACAACAATTGTATCACATGAGGTGCAATAACATCCAATTTTAACAACACATGTCAATAACAACAATCTCACCCTAGGTACTTGGATTTTACCACAATAAATGGGTTAGCTACTCTCATACATGATCTGTTAAAAAAGGTCTAACTCATCCTAGTCTCATGTCTACCTTTCCCAAATAGAGATACAAAATAAAAGAATAGAAAACACATCTGATACATCTTTGTAATATCCGGAGCTGGGTGCCACACACTGGTACCCCAATCCAGATGGTTATATGACCTCAAGGGCATCTCCTCATAGGCTAGAGGCACCCAACTAGAAGTGAGGGTCTCATATACAACATGGGGAGAATATACCCTATTTATCAAAGAAACTCAACAACATAAATAAATAAGAATAACCAAATAATATAACCAAAATCTATATAAAACAAGTATCAAGTGATTCCCAAAAGAGGAATACGATATCCAAAACTAAATAGTAGATATGTCATGTAAAATACGTGTCAAATTTCATATAAAAACTCAAAAATAATGACACTGACATCTATAAGTAGTTCCTGACACTATTTCTAGTTCCCTCATATATGCTTCATCTCAACTCATCCATCTAACACGGGGCTCTTTCCCTTAACCTATAACACCTTGAGATTTTGTGAAATATTTTTTTTCAAATTAATTTAATATTTTTCATATTTTTCATTTCATGAAATAGTGAATATGGTTTATATATATATATATATATATTAAATAACTATATTTATCTTTTGTGAACTACATGCAACAGAGGTATTATCTTTCATTACACACAAGTTTGAATTTTTACAAAGAAACATTTTATTATTAGAATTATTTAAACACGATAGTTATAACATAGACATTTATCATAATAATATTAATATTAATAACTATTTCTTAAGAATTATGTATAAAAGTTATGTATATATATCATATATGTATTAATACATATATTTTTTTAGTACAATATTTATATGGATGAAAGTACTATTTTCTTAAAAGAATTGATTTTTTTGTCCTTATTTGGAAAATAATAAAAATAATTTTAGAAACATTTAGAAATTTAATATGATAAAATAAAAATAATTTTTAATTCATAATTTTGAAATTATCTTAGGCTTAATTTTTTGGATTTATCTGAGAAACTTCCGTTTTGGGTGAATAATGAAAAATACTGAATTTTAATTCAAAACTACTCTTTTGTATAACTTAATTATGTAGTTAAATTATATTTAAATTGGTTTTAATGTAAAATTAGATCAATTATACATCTATTAATCCAATTTATTTAATTTTAGTCTTTTTATATTTAATTTTGATATAAAATCATAATGAACCTTTGAACATTCTCACTTTAAAAACTCACATTGTTGCCACATTTGAGGGATTGAAATTAAACTTAATTTTATTGATTATGAAAATTAAATTTTTAAAAACAAAACTAAATTTTTTAATAAGTATAATATTTATATTTGAATAATATGAAATTAATATTTGACACAAAATATTAGAGAAAGTGATTAAAATTAATTACAGTGATTAAGAAAAAATTAATTTTAACAAGGGACTAAACCTTAATATTAAGGGAAAAAAAGACCTATCCACTTGTCCAAAACACATTGGATGTCTATATTTAGTATATAAAAATTAAATTATTTATTTTTTTGTTTTTATGACTTTTTTATTTAAAAACTTGGGTACAAATAACTTATTTTCAACAATGCCATGTGTGTCCTTTTCCTCCTCTATAAAAGGCCACCACTTCTACCCCTTCTTCACACCTCTAAAAACACTTCTGTTCAGAAAATATATACCCAATTAACTTCAAAAAATCCCTAAATTATCCTTGAATCTTTCCTTTGGGAATAAATTCATTCAAGGACTCCCTTTTGTGCAAAGGAAAAGGAGTTACCCAAAGAAGAGGTTACATATTTCCTCAAGGTCCTTTCTATTATTTTATTTCTCATTCACCTCAATTATTATTATCATATGATCACATAATAATACCATTATAATAAATATAATGATATTTTGTAATTATAAGGGTTAAACATGCACTTACACAAACTTCCATCTAATCGTTAGCAAAATTACCATTCTTTTGTACTATCGTCTCACGAAACAATATTGTTTCTTTTACCTTTACCACCTCTCAGGGTAGGGAATTATGATTGAAACTATGTTTTTATATGATATATATGATATTTATGATGTATTTATACTTCTTTAGTTATTATATATTGCCTACCTTCATGCTTTCCAATTTGTATAAATATGATAATTTCGTTTTGGGAAGTGTGGACTACCGCCTACTCAAAATGATGTGATTCATTCACACACTAAACGTAACCTATTAAGGATGGTTTTAGTGAAATTATATGATATATATGACATAATAGTTATAATTTAATTATATTATATATATAAACACACACATATATCCTTCACATTCTTTCTTTCAATATTACAATGAAAAAAAGGAAACATCATTCATGCATACGTACTGCCTATCATCTCCCTAAATGTTGTATACCATTTCATATTTATATATACTATAGATTATTATAAATACATATATAATGAATATAAATTATATTTATATCATTTTTATGTTATTTATATAATTATATAAGTATGAGGACCAATAATATAACAAATTAAGACACATGAAAAAAAATCACATATTAACTGAAGTGAAACCTTAACTTGGAATCATTAATAAAAAGGTAATATAAAGTCAAAATAAATAAATATATGGAATTATAAATAACAATATGGTTATAGGAAATATTTATAATAAACATATATTTTTTATGTAGGATTTTTGTATGAGTACGAAGAGAGTTAAAACATAATGTAAGGGAATTCCATCTCACTTTTTATTTATGTTAGATACATGTCTTATTCACCAATCATTTATTTTATGTGTTATGTATACCACCAATGTATGTGTTATATTATTATTATTATAATTAAATTTAAGGTTATTTACATATCTATTTTATGATCTTACTTTCATCCAGTTTATGTTTCAAAAGTTACCAAATCTGTAAAGTAATCTAGTCTCAAATTTCCTTCTTCGAGACACATGTCATGTTATGCACCTATATATTTCCATGAGGTGTATATATTAACTTTTAAATGTTATATCATGAATACACTTATTTTAGTGTTATTTTAAGATTCATGTAATGTTATTATTTCCATTTTTTATGATTCAAAGTTACCAACTTGGTAATTGTTTATATCTACAATCACACCATTTATCAAGTTTGTTTATCATTTTTGTAAGAACTAGGATCTTCGTTTCAGGTATGATTTTCCTTTTCTCACCATTTTTTAGAAAAATTGGAAAATATATAAATTCTATAAGTAAACGCCATGTAATTTATGAGTACACGCTGTGTACTTTTCTCTCGCGCGAGGCCGTGTGCTAGCCGTGTACGTGCCACACACAAAGTGTGTAGCAGTGATGTGGAGGCCGCTTAATGCGGTGTACGGAAAGGGCGAGTACATGCCATGTACTCATTAAGTACACACCGTGTACTTTTTTTATTTCATTAAACGGACCGGGGTTGCAACTTAACCCCGAATACGTCTTATTCACTAGCTTCTTCGACCGAGAGTGAGGGTACGACCACAAATCTTCTCTGAGCCACCGATCCGTCACCTGCTGTCCGAATCAAACATCATCGGTTGCAATAGAATCACAGCGGTGAGTTCTTGGTTCTTCTTTGGCCACGTTTCCTGATTATTTCTCTTATTAGAGTTATCTGAGGTTGAACATTTAAGACATTTTTGCAGATCTACTCCGTTCTAGGCCGATTCACGGGCTGAGGTTCACGTATATTGATCTCCGAGGATCGAGGTAGGTGGTTTGTTGCCCTATGTTGAATGTCATTGAGTTTTTGGTGCAAAAGTGCTGGATATCCATGTATCGGGTATCTCGGGTTATGGTTTTGGTCCTGTTTTGTTATATTCCTTAGACTTCTTTTATGATTGAGGTTATTAGATGATTAATAATTGCTTGTTAGCATGTTTGAGGATCACCCCTTGGGTGTTTCCCCGTTTTGGCTATTTATCACTGTTTGGCTTAGGTTGCCTGTGAGGCAGACCTTGTTGCATTGCTTGCTTGCCTTGATATAGTTTATTTCATGTATTTCCTACTGTTTATATGATTTTGATGAATTGTATCTATTATCCAAGTAGTTTGTTGAGCTTACTTTGTGCTGCTAATAGTCGATTACGCACGACTACACTAATCAGGGCTGTGGGAACCTGGTGTGGTAGACTAAAGAGGGAATTGACAATTAAGGGCTTCCCTAGAGAGTCTGTTATAAATTAGAATCATTCACAAGACCTACGGGAATGGTACATTTTGCTTCCTTATAGTGTATTTAGTTATGTTTCGAGACTATAGGGGGAATTAGACGTAAGTGCTTCCTTAGAGAGTCTATAGCAATCGTTGCAAGACCGTAGGGGAATTGACAGCGAGAGCTTCCCAGAGTGTTTGTGCCTTTGTATGTTTACTTAACTAGAGGTTCCTTCTAGTGTGAGACACCCAGAGAGTCACCATGAATATTGTTGGTTGGTTTTGATGAGTCCACCAAGCCAAATAACAAGCTTGGGTTTTGTACTGCTTGCTGTTTAGATAGTCTGCTGATATACCTGTTGTGTTACTTGCTTTGACTTGGAAATATAGAGTTGTTTACTAGATTCCTTGGTTAATAATTAAATGATTGTATGAAATAAATAAATAAATGTGAATATAGATTTGTAGGATTGTTTACTTTAGTGCACTTCTGTTTATCTGCTGCAATTATTTCCATTACTTTTGTTATATTGCTCATTGACAGTAGGGAACATATCTTGTGGTGTTACCTACTGGGATTAGTCTCACACCCTGTTTGGGTCCTGCTTTTTGACCCAAACAGGTTTTATGCTTGCAGGTGTGGATAGGGATTGTGGCCCTTCTACATAAGTTACATGATTGCTGGTTGGAGCTGGAGAGCATAGGACCGAGCTTAGGCTTGCGATGCTTCTGGAGTTGCTGTTTACTTTTAGTGATTTTTTCTCAGTTGTATTTTATCACGTTGTTGTGTTTTCTACTTTCCGTAGATACATGTACCAAGATGCCTCATTATTATATTATACATTTCTTCCGCTGTTTAGTTTCAGTTATTGTATGCTATTTACTGCTTCCGCTATTGACTGTTATTTCCTGTACCTTGTATAGCTTACCAAATGAGGGCATAGTCTCCCCAATAACTTACCAGGGCCCTCATTTCTAGTCGACAGCCTCTGGAATTTGGGGAAATGCGCTTGAGGTCATGTGGTGAACCGAGCATGGGGAACTAGTTGAGGGGCTCCAGATTCGGGTCGTTACAAAGTGGTATCAGAGGGAGTTTCTTTTCTTTTCTATTGAATTACTATTTAGAGACATTAGACAAGGATAAGACGAAATAGGTAAATGGTAAATAGTTGTGCCCAGGCGTTCTAGAAACCGTGTACAGGGAAAAATCCAGATTACCTCGAATATTGCAATTTTTGAGTTTTTGAAAATGTTACAGTTTAATTGATTTCACTATTGGGTGGTGCACTTGTTTTGTGCTATTACTGTTTGTGTGATTGTGGTTCTATTTTGTTGAAACCCGATGAGATGAGGGTATGCCATCACATGCATCATATAGGCACTTGTTAGAAAATCACATGTCATGCATTTTTCCATGCCATCTAGATTGCATTAGAATCTTCATTCTATTATGATAGAATTTGTGATAGAAAATGCATGCTGTTGTGATAGCTGCTATGATATAATACCTACTATGTTGATAGGGTATCATTTGTTTAGAGCTTCTTTATCATGGGTGCCAAAATTTAGCATTAGAGGTGTTATGGGCCCTTGAGGATCAGAATTTGGTGGATCGTGAGTTGTTATACTTTTTCTTGTTATATCCATTGTTATGATGCCAGACTTTGACTCGCGGGGAGTATGGGCCCCTATCGATCGAAATTTGGCACCTTAACACTTTTTTCCTTTATTTTCTGGGCTCCGGTGCAGTTCTCAGGCCACTGTCTGGAAAAACCCAGAATACATGGAATATAATTTATGCATACATGCCATTTAGTTTTTAGCAATGTCCCTGACTGTGTTGGGAAGAGACACGGGGTTGTAAGGTTTCCTGTAGGAACACACCGTGTACTAGCTTAGCACGCCGTGTAGTCTGGATTAGGTATCCAGCTATGTCAGAAACAAGACGGGCCGGGGTTTTCCTTCAAGTGAACGCTGTGTCCCTTGTGAACACGCCATGTATAGTTGACCATGTAGCCGATCGTGTATCCAACAACACGGGTTGGTGTTATCCTTCCGCGTACATGCCATGTCCGTATGGAATATGCCGTGTAGTGTCGACTGTGTGTCCGAATGTGTCACAAACAACACGGGATAGATAAGGCATGTCATGTACACGTTGTGTATCCTTTGACATGCTGTGTAGTAGTGATCCATGTACCAGTCCGTGTGACTAACGACACAGACATGGGAGAGATCTGAAGGACACGTCGTGTAGTGGACAAGCACATTGTGTAGTTTCCTGCTAGGACAATCCGTGTTCCCAGCAATGTAGAAGTTAATGGTTAGGGAGGAAAAGGGTTAGTACACATCGTGTAGTTTAAGAACACACCGTGTATCCGGGTGGTTTACACAGCCATGTATGGCCAAGGTACACGCCCTGGGTAAACCATTAAGAAACACGGCGTGTAGTAGTACTACACGCCCTGTAGTCATGTTTTCAAAAAATTTAAAGTTTTTCTCTCATGTTCCATTTTTCTCTCTTAAGTTTAATCTATGTTCATCATTAATGAAGGTGTGCTTTTGAACTTTCAGTGCTATGTCACCAAGACATCCTTCTGTTGCACGTCAGGAACCAGGCAGTGACCGTATGCCTGATATGGCAGATCAGGGACTACCGGTAGTTCTGCCTATCATTCCGGAAATAGCACCTACAGTGATTACAAACACTGGTGCCAATGATCAGTTCAAAGAGGGTTTTATGATATTCATGTAGACCATCCAGGGAGCTCAGCATCCTGCCCCGTCTATGGCAGAAATGACACGGGTTTTTCAGCAGCAGCACCCTCCCACATTCACAGGGGATGGAGGACCACATGCTGCGAAGTCATGGATAGAAGCAATGATTTCCATCTACGAGCATCTAGAGACACCTCCAGAGAGCAGAGTGAAGCTCACGACTTATATTCTGCGAGATTCCACCAAGAGATGGTGGGATGTGGTTTTGCAGGTAGGGTTCCAACAGGCCATGGCTTTGGATGAGTTTCAGCTTATGTTCTATGACTACTTCTTCCCGGCAATGATGAGGGTCAACTGAGCCAGAGAGTTCATGATCCTATAGAAGGGTGCTATCACAGTTATGGAGTATTCCTCCCACTTTACATAGTTACATCGTTTCACTCCCATTTTGGGGAATGTCGAGCTGTTTTTGGAGAGGAAGTTTGAGGAAGGCATCAGACCGGATATCACATCACAGGTGAAAGTCTTTTAGTTTAATTCTATCACTCTGATAGTAAACCATGATCTTATTATGGAGAGAAACCTGAGGGAGGCTGGAGATACAGACCAGGGAGGTTCAGCTTCCAAGACTGATTCTCTACAGAGAGAGAGAGCAGGAAGTGCCACGGAGAGTCTACATGAGGTGACTCGAGGAAGCGAGGTATTCCTTTTGGTAAATGGGATCTTCCCTCTAGAAACCAAGTGGTGTTTTATCAGTGTTGAAGAAGTGGGCATAAGAATCCCCAGTGCCCGATGGACTCAGTAGACTGCCGATTTTGCGACAATATGGGTCATCTGTAGCACTTCTGCAAGTTTCTTCTGCCAGGGGCTAGTAAAGGAGGATCAGTTTTGACTCCAAGTACAGAAGAAGGATTAATAGTTTTGCAGCAGACTAGGGGATGGAGTTCTTCAGGTCGTTCAGGAAAGGGTAGAGGCCGCGGACGCAGTGGTCAGGCTCAGGGAGGAACAACATAGGGATCTCAGGCTGCTACGCAGGGCCGCGGTACGGGCCATACTTTTACTGTAGAGCATATTCATCAGAAGTAGGATCTTGGACCTTCTACAGTTTGAGGTATGATTTTAGTAGCCTCAGTTTTATCCTCTGCACTTTTCGATACATGATCTCCTCAGAGCTTTATTTATGTGCATACTGTGGAAATCCTTAGACTTACTGTTTATACTTCTGAGGATATGATGACGCTAGACACTCCCTTGGGAATTAGAACTACTAGAGTGCGTCAGTGCTTAGACTACCCCTTTGAGTTTGGTGGGTGTAATTATTCATGGACTCTCTATGTTTTGGAGATGATAGGCTATGATGTCATTCTCAGGATGGACTGGTTAGTTCCCTTCCAGGACTTTGTCGATTTCTATCGCCGCAGGGTGAGTTTCACATCACTAGAGGAAAGATCTTTTCTTCACAAGGGCGAATGGGATGTCCAGGGGAGCAGAGCTGGACCAGAGCATCATGGGTTGGGCGGTGTTATGGCCTAGATTTCTAGCTTATATCTAGATGACCATAAGACTTCTGAGGGAAATTTTCCTCCGGTGGTTGATCGCTTTTCGGATGTCTTTCCAAAAGACTTTTCAGGTTTTCCTCCGGAGCGAGAGGTAGACTTCCCAATTTAGCTTGTTACAGGAGCATCAACAGTGTCCATTAATCCTTATAGGATGGCTAAACCTGAATTACTAGAGCTCAAGAAGCTGTTGGAGGACTTGTAGACAAGGGGTTTCATCCAACCCAGTACTTCTCCTTGGGGTTCGCATGTCCTATTTGCGAAGAAGGAATACATCACCCTTAGGCTTTGTGTGGATTATCGGAAGCTGAACCAGTTTACAGTCAAGAATAAATATTCATTGCCACAAATAGATGATCTCTTGATCATCTTCAAGGATCCATAGTGTTCTTGAAGATCGACATGAGATCCGGTAACCATCAATTGCGTGTCAGACCATCTGATATACCTCTTATAGCCTTCCGAGAAGGTATAGTCTGTATGAGTATTTGGTTATGCCGTTCGGTCTAATGAATGCGCCAAAAAATTTCATTGCTCTGTTGAAAAAAGTTTTCCATCCTTACTTCGATTCCTTCGTGGTGGTTTTCATGGACGACATCTTGGTGTACTCTCACACTCGACACGACCATGCTACCCATCTTGAGATCATTTTGAGTACACTAAAGGAGCATCAGTTATATGATAAACCCTCAAAGTGCCACTTTTGGATGGATGAGGTTCACTTCCTCTGTCATGTCATCTTAGAGACAGGAGTATCAGTAGACCCAGAGAAGGTGAGAGTAGTAGTCACCTCGGAGAAGCCGAAGAACGTCTTCGAGGTACGAAGTTTCTTAGGGATGGTTGGTTACTACAGGTGGTTTATACAGGACTTCTCACACCTAGAAGCGCTTTTGATAGTCTTGACTAAGAAAGGGGTGATGTATGTTTGGTCAGAAGCCTACGATTCATCCTTCCTGGAGCTAAAAGGGATATTGACTTCAGCACCGATTCTAGTTTTGCAGGATCCGGGCAAGAGTTATACAGTTTTTTTATGATGCATCTGGCATTAGTCATGGAGCAGTGCTTATACAGGAGGATCGTGTTGTTGCGTAAGGATCTTGGCAGTTGAGGCCACATGAGAGGAACTATCCTGCGCATGACCTGGAGTTGGCTTCAATTGTTCATGCTTTGGGTTGTTGGAGATATTAGCTTCTGGGAGAGCATTTTGTGTTATATACTGACCACAAGAGCCTTAAGTATATGTTCACGTAGCATGACTTGAATATGAGACAACGGGTGTGGGTTGAGTACCTGAATTATTTCAATTTCGATCTTAATTATACGCCTGGAAAAGGAAACGTTGTGGCAGACGCACTGAGCAAGAGGATGCAAATACATGCAGTTCAAGAGGCCAGCAGCGAGTGGCAGCTTATGGCACTGCTCTTTGAAATGCATTTGAAGGTGCATGTAAGACAGGGTCAGACTTTTCTTTCTTCTGTAGCTGTTACCTCTACGATTCTTGACCGAGTTCAGATGAGTCATTTATCAGATTCTGAAGGCCTAGTCCTACGGGAAAGCGTGTCAGGAGAGGACCCTCTTCCCGGATAGACCATAGGTGAGGATGAGATCTAACGTTTCCAGGGACGCTTATAGGTGCCAGTAGATATACACGAGGAGCTGATGTGAGACTTCCATTCCTCTGTCTGGGCATTTCATCCTAGCATCACTAAGATGTATCGTGATCTACACTGCCAGTATTGGTGGCCAGGTATGAAGAGAGATGTTGCTAGTTTTTTCATGAGGTGTTCCACCTGTCAGCAGGTGAAGGTGGAGCACCAGCGACTAGCAGGGCTTTTAAAATAGCTACCTATTCCCGAGTGGAAGTGGAAAGATGCCGTGATGGACTTTGTGACAGGGTTACTGAGATCTCCTCGAGGGAATGACACGGTATGGGTTGTCATTTCCAGGCTCACGAAGGTTGCTCAGTTCTTGATGATTAAGGAGACCTTCAGTGTCAATGAGCTTGGATGGTTGTACATCCGTGATATTGTACGCTTGCATGGGGTTCTGAGTACTATCATTTCATATAGGGATTCCTGCCTCACATCGCACTTCTGGCAAGGGCTACAGAGGGTTTTGTAACAACCCGAAATTTTGAATAAATCTTGTTTCTTAATTTTGTGTGTTATTTTATTTTTATACTCAACAAAACTGTTTCATTTGATAATATGAGTATAATTAAAATAAGACTGTTGGGTTTTGAATGTTATATAACCATTGGTCAATATGACCGCTGGAAACTAAACGTTTTGATTATTGTCTCTAAATACAAGTGATCTTGGTTAATTAATATAGAAAGAAGATTCGATGTCCTCATCCAGTAGTCTCGGGCCAATCGAAGCCCATATAACGGAACTTGGGAAGGAGGTAGCACCAATGGGCTTTGATCTGGACCAAACCCAAGCCAAACTTCATCGTGTGAATCTAGAATGGAATCGCCTTCGTGAGAAGTTCAAACTGATAGAAATTACTACTCGTGCAATGTTGGCTGAGCCGCCCTCAGATGCTCTCACCTTAGCACACCTTACACTTAGGTCCTATGCTGGGGTTATAAGGGTCTATGTAAGGAGAGCGTAACTGCCTTGTGTAATCCTTTGTTTTGAATAAATTTTTTTATTTCTTCTTATGATTAAGTTTATGAATTTTCAAATGTCCGGATAAATATAGTATGCATATTTTTGATGAATTTTAGAGAAAGGATATTTTAAAAATGTTTATGTAAACCTTAAATAATTAAAAATGTGTAATGATTTTCAAAAAATGGTCTTCTAAAATTATGTTTAGTACAAAATTTTGAGTCTAATAAGATCAACTTAATTTTTGATGAATAATAAATTATGAATAGTGATTTTATGCTTAGGATTAGTAATGTGACCAAATGGATTAGTAATCTCACTTAAATAAATTATTAATATAATCTAGGCACCTTGATTATGTAATGTGATTCAATAAAATGGTTAAATAACGGTTTCATAAATTATTAGTCAAGTATTAGTTTTTTCCGGTGAATAGTGTTTTTTAATTAAAAATTTAAAAAAAATTATTTAAAAAATTATTTTTATAAAATGGACTTTATTTTTGAATTCAGAACATCGATATTATGCTAAGGTAATTTTGGGGGAATTTTCTGAAAAAATGAACTTTTGGTGAATAGTGTATTTATTTAAAAATTAAATTAAAAATATTTAAAAAATTATTTTTATAAAATGGAGTTCATTTTTGAAATCAAAGCATCGATATTTGGTTAAGGTGAAATTTTGGGATTTTTCCGAGAAAGTTGGATTTTCGATGAATAGTGAAAATACAGTTTTTAAGTAACGGGTGTTTAATGTCATCACTAAATGATGTGTTAAGTATGTAATCAAGATGGTAGACTTATGAATTGTAAGATAAGGTATGAGGTGTCCCAAGTGGCCAATACCATGGGAAAATACCATGGGCAAGCCCATGGTTTTGCCAAAACCACCAATGAGGTGCCCCTTGGCCATTAATGCCTTGTCCCCTCACTTTCCCTATAAATACCCACCCTTCCCTCCTTTAGTTTTCACTCCCAACTCTCCCCAACGAAGATCTGGTCTCATTACCTCCCAAGGAGTCCTCTCAGGGTGCCCCCAATCCCTCAAGGTCCCAACCTTCGAGTTTTAAGAGTTACGTTTACGGTAAGGGGTCCTTCCTATCTCTTTCTTTTCAAGTAATCTCTTTTATGTCATTTCTTTTATACTCCATGCTCTTATGTTGTAGGATGATATTTTACATTCCTCTTACTGCCATTTTAAGGTTCATATGATGAGAGACCCCCTCTTTCTCTCATCAATTCATTTTAAGAAAGTTTAAGTGACACCGTTAGGCTGCCGAATCATGAAGGGATTCTGTCACCTTTCTCATTTTTTAAAGTTCTACTTTCATGTCAAATCTTTCAAGTTTTTTTTTATTATGTTTGGGTGTGATATCTATATCTATCATACTGATATTTTATGTTCATATGATGAGATACCCTATTTTATCTCTTCAATTTAGTATTTTGAAGTTTTAAGTGGCGCCTTTAGGCTGCCGAATTTTTAAGGGATTCTTTCACCTTTCTCATTTTTTAAAGTTCTACTTTCATGTCATGTCTTTCAAGTTCCTTTTTATTATGTTGGGGTATGATATCTATATCTATAATACTGATATTTTATGCTCATATGATGAGATACCCTATTTGATCTCTTCAATTCAGTACTTTGAAGTTTTAAGTGGTGCCGTTAGGCTGCCGAATTTTTAGGGGATTCTTTCACCCTTCTCGTTTTCAAGATCTATTTTCATGTCAAGTATTTCATGTTTTTTTATTATGATTGGGTATGTTATCTATATCTATTATACTGATATTTTATGTTTATATTATGATATAAACTATTTTATCTCTTCAATTAAGTATTTTGAAGTTTTAAGTGGCGTTGTTAGGCTGCCGAATGTTTAAGGGATTCTTTCACCCTTCTCATTTTCAAGATCTCTTTTCATGTCAAGTCTTTCATGTTCCTTTTTATCATGTTTGGGTATGATATATATATCTACCATACTGATATTTTATGTTCATATGATGAGAGACTCTATTTGACCTAATCAATTCATTTTATTGATGTTTTAAGTGACGTCGTTAGGCTGCCGAATTTTCATAAGAGAAATCTTATTTTTGTCCTCCTTCCTTGTTTTTCAATGCATATGGTATGTCTTTAAAATTTCATTACCATGATCTTATATCCATCATATTCTATCCCTCTACTGTGTTATGAATCATTTATGAGTGTGTGACTCACGTCTCATCTCTTTTCATTGTTTTCTAAAACCCTGTAACATAGCCATTATGCTGCAGAATTTTCGTCTCAAAATGTCTCTCTCTTTTTCGCAAATTCTTTTAATTTATTAAGTGAATACTCAAAGATATATTTTCTATATTGGTATTCACATATATATCAAAATTTTTTATTTTAATTCGGGGATTTACATACATGAAACACACTTTCCTTTTTCGTGGGTTTAAAGTGACATAAAGATCATGTCTTAAATGCAGTTTTTAAATGTTATGATTATGAAAGGAAACCCATTTCTTTTATGCTATATGGGTTTTTTATGAAATTTTTGATGATGATATATGTGTCTCACATTATAATAAAGACAATTTTAAGTGTGCACCTTGATAGCGCTCCAATGCATTGGGTAACGACTTAATATCTAGAGATGACCATTTTTAACGACGCCTTGGTGAATAACCTTGGTAATTTTAAATGACACCTTGGGGATAGACCATGGTGAAACAGAAGTGATTTTCAATATTAAATGTTGTAGCCACATCTTCAAGTTATGAAATATGTTATTTTTATTATGATATGCCTCATGATTTTTTTCTCATGCTTTAGAGTTCTTTTTCATGACATTGTTGATGTATCTCAAGTTCACATGTTAAATGTTTTCCCTTGTTTCCCTTACCGGGACATCTGCTCACCCTTTCTTTTGATGTATGTCCCCAAGTTATGAGATACAGTAATGAACCTAGGATTAACATAAGGAAAATCCTGTCAAGTGTTTATGAAGAATGTTTTATGTTTTCATGTTTAAAGTTCCTGGTTTCCAAGACACTAAACCTTAAAAATCATCAGTTTTGTAAAATGTATTGAAAAGTTCTGTTATAAAAAGGTGGGATGCCATAGGCTTTGGGTACATAGGTACTTCTGAGTACATATTACCATCCCCAGACAGATGGCCAGTCAGAGCGTATGATTCAAGTGCTAGAGGAAATTCTACGAGCATGTGTCTTTGATTTTGGATGTTCTTGGGATAGACATATACCTCTAGTGATGTTTTCCTATAATAATAGTTTTCAAGAAACTATTCAGATGGAACCTTATAAGGCTTTGTATGATAGACTATTCCGATCACCCTTGTGTTGGCTAGAGGTAGGAGAGGCAGCTATGCTGGGACCTCATATTGTTCAGGATACCACAGAATAGGTAGAGTTGATTCAGAAGAGGATGGCTACTGCACAGTCTCGGCAAGAAATCTTATGCTGAACAGTGGAGATGACCTTTGGAGTTCAAGGTCGGAGATCAGGTATTCCTATGTGTTACCCCGAGTTTGGGACACAATAGGGTCAGGAGATAGGGTAAGATTTCACCAAGATACGTCGGGTCATTTGAGGTTTTGGAGAGAGTCGGGATGGTTGCTTATAGGTTGCAGTTGCCTCAGAGGTACCAGGCTATGCACGACATCTTCCATGTTTCTCAGCTTCACCGCTATTTCTCAGACCTGTCTCATGTTTTTTAACCCGATGAGGTTGATCTAGAGTAGGATGCATCATTCTCGGAGCATCCTATCAGGATTGTTGATCATAGTGAAAAGGTACTCCGTGGTCGGTCTATTCCTCTAGTACAGGTGCTATGGAAGCATGGCCGTGTGTAGGACGAGACTTGGGAGAGGGAAGCCGATATGCGATCATAGTGGCCAGAGATGTTCGAGGTTTCTTCATCACCACCCTGTTAGGGAAATTCAGGGACGAATTTCTTTATGGGGGAAAGTTTTTAAGAACCCGGGTCTTCGTTTCAAGTATGTTTTTCCTTCTCTGGTCATTTTTGAGAAAGTGAGGAAAATATGGAAATTTTCGAAGTACACGCTGTGTACTTTATGAGTACACGCTGTGTACATTTCTCCCGTGTGAGGCCGTGTGTTGGCCGTGCCCGGGCCACACACACGGTGTGTAGAGGTGATGTGGAGGCCGCATAATGCAGTGTACGGAAAGGGAAAGTACACGCTGTGTACTCATGAAGTACATGCCGTGTACTTTTCTTTTTATTTCACTAAACGGACCGGGGTCACGACTTAACCCCGAATACATCTTCTTCTCTATATTCTTTGACCAAGAGCGAGTTTACAACTGTAAATCTTCTATAAGCCACCGATCCATCACCTATTATCTGAATCAAACACTTTTGGTTGCAATAGATTCAAAGCAGTGAGTTCTTGGTTCTTCTTTGGCCATGTTTCCTGATTCTTTTTCTTATGAGAGTTATCCGAGGTTGAACGTTTTAGACATTTTTGTAGATCTACTCTGTTCTAGGCCGATTCACAGGCTGAGGTTCACATATATCGATCTCCAAGGATCGAGTTAGGTGGTTTGTTTCCCTACGTTGAATGTCGTTGAGTTTTTGGTGCAAAAGTGCAGGATATCCATGTATCGAGTATATCGTGTTAGGGTTTTGGTCTTGTCTTATTATCTTCCTTAGATTTCTTGTATTCTTGAGGTTATTAGATGTTTAATAATTTCTTGTTAGCATGTTTGAGGATTACGCCTTGGGTGTTTCCCCATTTTGGCTGTTTATCGCCGTTTGACTTAGGTTGCCTGTGAGGCAGACCTTGTTGCATTGCTTGCTTTCCTTGATATAGTTGATTGCATGTATTACCTGCTGTTTATATGATTTTGATGCATTTTTTCTATTATCCAAGTAGTTTTTTGAGCTTAATTTGGACTGCTAACAGTCGATTACGCACGAATAAACTACTCAGGGCTGTGGGAACCTGGTGTGGTAGACTAAAGAGGGAATTGACGATTAAGGGCTTCCCAAGAGAGTCTGTTATAAATTAGTATCATTCGTTGGACCTATGAGAATGGGACTTTGTGCTTCCTTAGAGTTTCCTTAGTTACTTATTGATAATATAGGGGGAATTAGACGTAAGTGCTTCCTCACAGAGTCTATAGCTATCATTGCAAGACTGTAAGGGAATTAGCGGTGAGAGCTTCCCAGAGTGTCTGTGCCTTTGTATGTTTACTTGAATAGAGGGGTCTTCCAGTGTGAGCCACCCAAAGAGTCACCATAAATATTGTTGGTTATTTGTGATGAGTCCAACAAGCCAAAGAACAAGCTTGGGTTTTGTACTGCTTGATGTTTAGGTAGTCTACTGAGATACCTATTGTGTTACTTGATTCGCCTTGGAAATATAGAGTTGTTTGCTAGATTTCTTGGTTAATAATTATATGATTGTATGAAATTAATAAATAAATGTGAATGGAGATTTTTAGGATTGTTTACTTTTGTGTACTTCTGTTTCTCTACTGCAATTATTTCTATTACTTTTGATGTATTGCTCACTGATAGTAGGGCACATATATTGTGGTGGTTGCCTACTGGGATTAGTCTCACACCCTTTTTGGGTCCTGCTTTTTGGCTCAAACAGGTTATATGGTTGTAGGTATGGATAGGTATTGTGGACCTTCTACATCAGGTATATGATTACTGGTAGGAGCTGGAGAGCATAGGATCGAGCTTAGGCTTGCGATGCCGCTGGAGTTGCTATTTACTTTTAGTTCTTTGTCCCCAATTGTATTTCATCACATTGTTGTGTTTGTTTCTTTCTGTAGATACATGTACCATGCTGCATCATTATTATATTATACATTGATTCCGCTGTTTAGTTTCAGTTGTTGTATGTTGTTTACTGCTTCCACTATTGACTGTTATTTCCTGTACCTCGTATGCCTTACCAAATGAGGGAATAGTTTCCCCAATAACTTACCAAAGCCCTCGCTACTAGTTAGCAGCCTCTGGAATTTGAGGAAATGCGCTTGAGGTTATGTGGCGAATAGGGCACAGGGCACCAGTTGATGGGCTTCGGATTCAGGTTGTTACAATTATACTCCCATTGAGGAAATATTATGATCTATCTCTCAATAACTATCATGAGTTTTATTAACCTATATTTATTAATGTTATATCCAATTAATGATACAATTTTTCTACTCTTTGGTACATAATATGATCAGGAAAGAGTTTTGAAGAAAGTATAACTTTAACTCTCTCCACAGTCATAAATATGTGTTGATTCAAAAGCATGTTTTCTAAAATGGTTTTGAAATTTTTTTCAATAATTATTTATAATATTTTAAATTATATTCAATGAAATTTTTTCCAAGTCATTTTCAACATTTATTTATAAGTTTTTAAGTTGGTTTCAAAGAAAAAGTTTTTTAAAATGTTTTGAAGCTTATTTTATAATATTTCAAGGAAAAAGGTTTTCAAATTTTTTAAAAGATTATTTTATAATGTTTCAAGGAAAATGGTTTTCAATATGTGTTCAAGATTATTTTTATAATTTTCAAGGTAAAAGGTTTTAAAAATTATTTCAATCCTTCTTTCTTTTTTTTCAAAGTATTTTCAATGAAAAATGTTTTCAAAATGATTTCAAGCTTATTTTATATGTTTTCAAGGAAAAAGGTTTTAAAATTTATTTCAAGCTTTCTTTCGAAATTTTAAAAGTATTTTCTATGAATATGGTTTTAAAAAGGTTTTATTTTATAAAGATCATTTTTCAAATAATAAAGGATATTTTCCTTAAGAAATGGTTTTAAAACATCTTTCAAAATTATTTCCCATCAACGATGACTTCCATTGGTATCACTCATACCTTTATGGGGAAATTATTCAATGGTTTTATTCTTATTATTTATCTAATTTTTTTATGTTTTGATGGAATAATTTTTAAGAAAACCAATTTTTCTTTTTCCGGTAATATGTTTATGAAACTTGTTTCTCTTCAAAAAGTTACACCATGATAAATGTTTATGAAACCCTCTTCTCATTACAAGTTATTATAGGATGAAATTTTTATTAAACTTATATTTTTTCATCATTTTTGATATGATTAAATGATTATGATACCCATTTCATTTAATGGGTTATGATATGATGTTTATGAGACCTGTATCTTTTTATGGGTCATAATATGACTAGAGTTTTATTATATTGTTCGACATGTATGTATGAGTTTTTTATGTGATGGGTGGGGACCTAAATCTATTTTCAATTAATTGGGTAACGATAAATATTTTATGATATCAAAGGGTAAATGGGTTCTAATCCCAATCCTGAAACAAGAGGGTATATAGGACGACATCCCAATCCTAAAATAAGAGGATACACAAGAGGACATCCAAATCTTGATACAAGAGGGTACCCGAGTGGGTATCCCAATCCCAAAGAAGGTACATGAGTGATTATAACAATCCTAACATTTTAATAAAGTCTTGGTAGGTAGCCTTGAAATAGGTTTTTTATATGCTTATGTGTATGCCACAAATTATATGTCTTATTCATATGTAATTCTCTCGTGGATTATGATCTTTCTTCCCTTGTGATTCATGTATTATAAACATAAAATACATATGACATTATCCATGAATATGATATTTGATATGAAAGGTATGATCTACTAATGATCATAATCACATTATCATACCCTTATTCTCATTGTTAATTTTAAATATCTTCCTTATTTACCCTTACTGAGCATCTAATCTCACCTATTTTATGTTTCCTTTCATAGATTTTGAATATATGTAGTATATATGGTGTGTATAAGAACAATGAAATTCATGAAGAACCTATTGGTAGAAAATATAGCTCAGTTATGTACTAGTGTTTATGTTTCCATGTTTCCAAAGGCACTAAACTAATAATGTATTTGGTCATCTGTCTGTATAATTTTTTATGTATTCTAAAAAAGTGATGTAATTTTTATGTATAAAAACTGAGGGTCTTTATAATTGGTATTATAGTGAAGGTTTAGTCAAAATTTGGAAACTTGGATTATAAAACTTTAGTGATATAACTAAGAATATTTCTAATGATATATCTTGGGTTGTCTCTAAGGATAAGTTTAAGGATGAGGAATAGTATTGGAAAATTTCCTTGTATTTGGTAAAGGATAAAGAGAGTGGTTTCTTAAAAATAAATCCCTGCTGGATACTAATAATGTATATGTATTTTTCATAGATATCCCTAGGTGTAATAACTCCATCAAAGTGTGTCAGGCCAAACTTGTCGTAACCTGGTATAGGACAATATGACTTATTGTACACCTGGTTTGACACTCCTGGGGGATATGCTTTGGCAATTCACAAACTCTTCATGAACTATTATAAAGGATTGAAATATATGTTTTATATTAATAACCTATGAAAAACCTAAGGTGTCATATATTAAAGAATGTGTTATAATGTATACATCCCATAAGTGAGTTTTCATGGTTATGTGGTTCCTCACTATGATAACCATTTCTTACTCTATGATTTTAGTTTTAGTCAATGGATGGAACCTAAAGGAACCATGTTAATGGTGATTCCATTGTAAAATGGGATGATTTTTCTCCAGAGAAAATGAATTCTATGGGATCTGGAATGAAAAATCCTGTTTCTTTGCTCACTCAAATTTCTAAAGCAATAAACCATTATGGGATCCAAAATAAGAAAAAAAGGGAACAACATTATGTTGAATCCTTCATGAGGTAACGTCTACCTTATTTTAGAGAGTCTTCTGATCCACTTGTTGCTGAACAATGGATTAATACCATTTAAAATATATTTTTTATTCTCTAATGTTCAAAACATGAGAAATTAATTTTAGTTGTTTATCACTTAGATGGTGAAGAGGATCAGTGTTTTAATCTAATAAAGAATACATGGCACCAAGATGAAATTAAATCTATGGATTGAGATTAGTTTAAGAACTAATTATTAAAAAATTACATTCCTTAGATTCTTCATACAAATACGGAAAAGGAATTCCTGGAGCTTAAGAAATGGTTTATGAATATATTTGTGCCTTTGAAGAAAATTTTATAAGTCATGTGATGTACTCTTTGAGTATTATCATCCAACCTGAAATAAAAGTTGATCGATTCTTTGGTGGATTGAAACCTATTATTCAAAAGGAGTTAGATATAAAAGATTGATCAGGTATGAATCATTTTTTAGATGCACTATAAAGGTGGAAATGGAGGTTGGAGTTGTGTATTAATATCATGGGTTTGACAAAAAAAGAGAGATAGAGTTTAATAGAAAATCTAATGACCATGGTGAAAAAAAGAGCCTTCCATTATGCACAAAGTGTGGGATGAAACATAGAGGTAATTCTCTTATGGGGAGTTTTAAATGTTTTATGTGTGGAAGAGAAATTTAGCAAGCATATAAATTTCAAAGTGATGAGAGGAAGTAAGCTAATGATGTGAATAATCATAAACCCCTATTGAATTCGCATCCCACACTTCAGTGTTTCAATTTCATGGAGTTTGGAAATTATGATAACAAGTGAACCAATAAAATGTCTAATGTGAATGATAATCCACAAAAACCATTTAAGACAAAGGAAAAAAGGGAAATATTATTCTACCAGAATGGATGTAGTAAACCAAGATAATCAAGAAATTCTTATCCCCATTTCTTTGTTAGGAATTTAATTTTTTATTTTGTATGAATAATCCCTATGAAAATATTATTGTTCATAATTTGGTCATATTACATGTGATTATCTTCCCCTACATAGATTATGGAATAATAAAATCAAATTTGATATTATATCAGTACAAGGATGGACCCAAGTTTTGAATGAATTTTTTTGTATAATATAAGGTATTATTTAAGGAATAAAGGTGAATTATATTTTGGAAGGGTTACAAGGATAAAAATTTATGGAAATTTTATGTTAAACTTCATATGAAGTTTTTTATATTAAATTATTATATCACCATATGTGGATTTATTCATATTGGATAACTTGTTTTAGCCTTTTGTTATGATAAAGATTTATGGAATAACCTATCATAAGATTTATGGATCTCATGATCTATTAGTGCTTCAGGAATTAAGAATTCACCTTAATTTCTTGGAATAAGAGACAAATTGGAAATTTACTGATGAACAAGAATGGGTGAAAATTTTCAAAAATCAATTATGTATATCTCCTTGCATAAATTCTTAAAATTATAAAAGGATCTTGAAATAAGTGGCTGTCAAGTAATCATCATTTAGGATGATATCAATGACCTTATTCAAGACACTTTGGGTTATGGAATTTTGACTGTTAACCTTTTCCTAACCATATTCTCCATCACTTTACTTCAGGACTTGATGGTTTTATTTTTCTTCCATGTCCATGTTTTCACTTCCCACATATGTTCTCCTACATGGAAACTCAGCTATGAGTTACTCTGGGTAACCATTATGGTCCCAAATTTCCGTTTCTAAATTTGGTTTTATTATTCATTTTAATTATTTGAGTTTCTATTGAATGAAATTTCATGTATTAATCTTTTAATAACATAGAATAATTTTGAGGGAAAAATTAATTTTAAGGGTTGTAGATTGTAACACCCAAATTTTTTCTGAAATATATATATTTTCCAATTAATTTAATAATTGTGATATTTTTTATTTCATGAAACACCAATTATAGTTTCTTTATATATATATATATATAATAATTCACTATGTTTAGCTTTTTTTTACTACATGCAACATATATATTATCTTACATTACACGCAACACTAAATTTCTTTAAAGCAATATTTTATTATTATTATTATTTAAATTGGATAGTTATAACATATCTATTAAACATAATAATATGAATAGTAATAAAAAAATTTAGGTATTATTTATAATTTTTATATATATATATATATCATATTGATATTAATACATACATTTTTAGTAAATTTTTATATGTTTGGAAGTACTATTATCTTAAAAGAACTTATTTTTATGTCTTTCTATGAATAATAATAAAATTAATTTTAGAAACATTTTGATATTTAATTTGATAAAATAAATATAATTTTATAATTTATAGTGTATAAATTATATTCTGTTTGGTTTTTGGTATTTTTCTGAGAAACTAAATTTTTGGGTGAATAATGAAATATACTAAATTTTAATTCAAAACTACTTTTTATAATTTATTTATATAGATAAATTATATTTTAAGTTGGTTTTAGAGACACATTAGATCAATTATACATATATTAATTCAATTTTAGTCATTTTAATATTTTAATATTATATTTAAATATAAAAACATAAGGATCTTTTGAACATTATCACATTAAAAAATAGCTTTCTCACCACATCTACAAGATTAACATTAAACTTAATTTTGACCCTTATGTGAATTGAATTTATAAAAAATAATCTACACATTTCTAATCAGTAAAATTTTTATATTCTAATATTATCAACTTATTTTTGGACAAAAAATATTAGTGAATGTGATTAAGATTAATTAGGGTGATTAAGGTAAAATTAAACTTAACAAGGGACTAAACCTTAAAAACAAGGGCCAAGATGACCTATAAACTTCTAAAAAACTAATTTTATGGACATATTTAGTCCATAAACTTTCAAATATTGATTGTGGTTGTTTTTTTGTTGAATATATTATTTAAAATTGTTTGTACACCAAACTTGTTTTCAAAAATATCTAGTGTATCCTTTCCGTCCACTATAAAAGGCCACCCCCTATACCTCTCTTAAAACCTCTATAACCACTTAAATTTGACCAATATATTCCCAATTAACTTTACAACATACCTAACTTCCTCTTTTAAGTCTTACATTGCAAAGTAATCCAAACAAGTAATCCCTTTTATGCAATGAAAAAGGAGTTACCCAAAGAAGAGGTAACATCCTTCCTCAACCTCGTTTCTATTATTTTATTTCTCCATAACCTAAATAATTCTTATTACATGATCATAAAATAAAAGAATATCCTATGTATACCTATAAGTTTTTATTTAAAATGTTCTACCTAAATATTCACACACTTCCATCTAATGGGTAACAAACTTACCATTCTTGTGTGCGGTGAACAACCGCCTCACGAAACGATGTTGTTTATTTTACCTTTGACACATCTCATGGTTGGGAATTATGATGGAAAATATATTTTTATATTATATATATTATATTTATGATTTATTTATACTTATTTAGTTATTATATAAATTTTTCCTTCATGCTTTCCATTTTGTGTAAATATGATAATTTCTCTTGGGGAAGTGTGGACTACCACCCCTCAAAGCAATGTGATTTGTTCAAACACTAAATGGAACATATTAAAGATGGATTTAGTGAAAATATATTATATATATTACATAATAATGATAATTTAATTATATTATATATTTATACACATATATTTCCTTTAATTTCTTTCTTTCAATATTACAAAAAAAGGAAACAATGTTCATGAATGTGTACAACCCACCATCTCCATAAACGGTGTATTAAATTTAATATTTATATAAATATATAGATTATTATAAATAAAGATATACTAAATATAAATTACTTTTATATAATGTTATATATTCTTCAAATCATTATATAAGCATGATGACAAAAAATATGACAAATTAAGACACATGCAAAAAAAGTGGATATTACCCAAAGCGAAACCTTAACTCGGAATCATTAATAATTGGGTAATATAAATTAATAATAAAACCATATATGGAATTATAAATATTAAATTGGGTTTTTAAAATATTTATAAAAATTTATAATTATTATACTATAGGTTTGTATGAGTACAAAGATAGTCAATACATAAGGTAAGGGACTTTCATCTCACTTTTTTTTCTATGAGATACATGTCTTATTAAAAACTCATTTATTTTGTGTGGTTTGTATATTTCATTACTCGTCTTTACTGAGATGAGGGAAGGGATAAAAGATTTCCAGACCCTTCCTTTCTCAAGTTTAAGGAGAGATAATAACCCCTGAGTCCCACCTTTAATAGGCCCTAGAGTGACGACTAGCACCAAGGGTATAGAATCACAAGTAATATAGAAGGTATTACCCTTTTTATTTAGTATGATCGGAAGATACGATGGTAAAAAACCAAAAAAAAATCCAAAAATGAAGGTAAAAGTAAATCCAAAACCCATTCCCAAATTCATGTTTAATGATAACCCCATACAAGTACAAGAAAAACTCGGAAGATAAAGTACCAAAAGAAAGAAAACAAAAACAACAATTGTCCCGACGTCTGAGCTAGTAAGGTCACACATGATGCTTGAAGTCCTCCTGGAAGCCTCAAATAAATTTTATATACATAGGGTGAGTATATAGGTATAATTAGTAGGGAAAACCAAAATCTCTCTTTCACAAGTGGGGAGACAATATAATGTCACGTGAGAAAATAGAGATAACCAAAACACCTAGTGAGAAAACTATCCATCCAGCCTCACCAAGGCACACTCCCCAAATAATGAAACTCAGGTAAAGTAATTGTAATAGAACATCGACATTTAAAAACCATGCACCTCTTTCCCACTGGTTATTTAGGAAATCTTACGCATCAGACCTCCCCCAAAATTTTCACTTCACTCCCACTGCTTCCCAACAAAAACCTTATGGGCCACCAAAACCATATATCCTACCAGCGGACACCTGGGCCACCAAAACTATACATAACCATGCTCGAAGACTCCTAGGCCAGAACAACTACTGCCACACCTGAAGTCACCTAGGCCTCATCCCGAAGACACTTGGGAAAAAAACCTTCCCGCAAACACCTAGGCCATCCAACACAACATACCCTACCCAAAGAGTCCTGGGATAAAAATGGACCTCAGTCCATCACATCCTGCCTGAAGAGTCTTGGGCTACTCAAGAGAGGGAGTAGAAAGAAGCTAATATAAAACTACCCAATATGATTTTGGAAAAAACACCCTCCCCCATGAAATGGGGGTGTTCAGAACGATGTTCTCAACTTGGGTGCGGTGCGAATAAGAAAAACAAAACTAAATTTATATATATAGGTAAACAAGAACTCATCCCAACCTAAGGGTTCTAAAACCATCCCATACACAAACACCCTCGTTGCTATTCATTCATACAAAAGCACAACAACCACAACCAGAGCACAAATAATTCTTTGAAAACAATTCCCCATTACACCCATTCTTGTTATTATATTCAAGTGATTATTTTTAAATAATTCATCACTACCAGGCAACTAACAAGTATAGCCAAAAGCCATGGAAGAAAATATATCCAAGAAGTTAATTAAGCATTCACACCCAGTCCTCTTGAAAATTCAAAAAAACAAAAGGATTAACTAAAAAAATAGAGGATCATTAGTGCACAAGGAAGGACCACCAATGGCCACGATTTTCAATGAATGAAACCCATACAATTCGTAATATAACAACAAACGTAAAACACAACAACAACATCATCATTACTAACCTTTCATTCTTTAATGGTTAATTTATTATATTTATTAAATTTGGTTTCATCTACGTCTTGAGGGAACATCATCATGCCCACTACGCATGATGCACAGTAAAGAGAGAGGAAGGAAGAATCCCTACTTGGATGATTAACGATTGATATTTTCTTCCTCACGCTAAGAACTGGGGATGCGCTAATTGCAGGGTAGGAACTCAAAGAACTCCAAGAGTGAGTAGAAAAGGCTCCAGCACTGGAAAACAATTATCCTCAGGTATAGGGACTCAAAACGCACCAAAGGAAGGAAAAAATACTATCCTAAAAGAAGAAAGAAACTTTGTGAGATAAAAGGAGAGATCCTGGAGTAACATGTTATGAAATATTGAATGGGATTAAAGGTGGATCATGGTTTCTCCACACGATTGGGTGGTTACAAATGATGTAATTAATTGTTATTTAATAATTCTCCTCAGAGAGGTGGTGATAACAATTGTGAGTTAAAGGGTTTACTTTGAATGGGGAAAACAACGTAATAGGGGTGGAGTTGAAAATTACAGGAAAAATGTGACACTAAGGAAAAATCCACACGTTCTGGTAAGTGCAGGGTCTCCCGGCTCTTGGGGGATTTTAGATATCATTTATGGTCTTTAAAAATAGCCTTGAACCACTTTAAAAGGGTAAAATTTCTTAAAAGTGGCATTATAGGAAAACTGGGGAAGGAAAACCCAACACCCCTTTGTGGCCGATTGGTGAGACTTATCGTTGGAGCTGATTGGGTGATCAGGGAAATTGATTGGTGAAACAAATTGCGTGAAGATGACTGGGTGAATCAAATCAGCGAAACCGATCAGGTAAAGCTAATAGGGTGAAGCTGATCAGTGAAACCGATCAATGAGACTAATGGGTCGAACTGATCGGTGAGACCGATCAGTGGCACTGATAGGTGACACCATGGTGACACTTTTCCACTGACACTGACATCCTCCTGACATACTGATGGTGTTCAGGACACCCCAACACTTATAACTTGACAAAGTAATCGACCAAGAGGGTTTGATCCATTACATAAGATACCTCTCAAACTATTCTCATCCTTGAGAATACAAGAGTAACCTAAACAACCACTTCAGAAGATACCTCTCGGGGAAAAACCACCCCAAACATCCATACAAACCCCAAGGATCACATTTCCCCAACACACACATCAGGAAGTTCTTTCCTCCATGTCAATATACTGTCCACTTTGGGCAGAACTGACTTGCCCGCACAAGTTTCATCTCATCCACGTTGATTCGTCTTGATTAGGAATCATATTATCCCTTCACCACATATTGGTACTTTTCATAAACATTCACAAAGTAAGGAAAAAATTCATCTAATAATCCAAAAAATTCAGCATTACATCACAGCAGGTCACAAAAACAATAACATAAAGAAACGCTTGGAATAGTAGCTCAAAACAGCTTTGGGTACCAGGAGCGCATTTGAGCTTCTCGCTCCCAAGTACTCTTCTTGAGGCCATCGTGCCTCCACAACACATGAACCTAAGGGATGGTTCATCAATGAAGCACTTTCTCCTTTCGATCCTTGATCCTTATTGGTGACTCCATGAATGTAGCATTGTCCCCTATATCCAACTCTCCCCAGTCAATGACATGGGATTCATCGTGTAGTTATCGGAGAAGCTGAGAGATCTGGAAAACGTTGTGGTTCACAAGATACTCATCCTAGTTTTTGAGGACTCCACAATTGAATCTAAGATACCCAATTTGAAAACTGGGCAGATAAATAATTTTTGGGGTGCTGTAGCAGTACTATAGTAGCCACTATTCGGTACCGTAGCAGCTGGAACTATTCATACGTTCGGGATTTCAGGCCGCTGGTTTGGGTCTCAGGTCCTTTAAGGCCTTTGTACCACCCAAGGCCTTTAGGACAGTAAGTATTTTGGGAAAACTCAAGGCCTTCGATCCACCTCAAGGCCTTCGGGCCACCTCAAGGCCTTCGGGCCACCAGAAATTGTGCTAAAAAATGACATGATAGACTCTACAATGAGTAGACTTCAGATGGGGATTTAGAGTTGGTGAATTCACTAGAGAAGAAGTTTAGTAGATTTTCAGAATGAGAGGGCATGGAATTCCCATTTTAATAAGCCTATGCATGAATGGGAAAGCCTAGCCGAACAAGCCCTACGAAGGTGGAGAGCTGATATCACAATGTAGAAGCCGGGGAGGAGCAGTTCCATGTATAGTCTTTATATTTTATAAGACATATGTGTCTTGTAATATTTAAAACTATGGGCCTTGTAAGGTTTCACCCTCTTCCCTTGAATGGGGGGTTATCAAAAATCAATAAAAAAATAAGACCTTCGGGCCATTCAGGTGGAAAAAATTGCGGATCCTTTCCAAATGAGGTGGAAACACCAACTAATTTTCTACCTCACTGACTCACCCCAACACATTGAAAGGCCCGATAAACCTAGGAGAGATATTTCTCCCCTTGACAAACCTTCGCTTCCCATGTTGAGGTTAAACCTTGAAGAACACATGGTCCCCAACCTTGAACTCCAAGGGCCTCCTTCTATGATTGGCATACGGTGTCTGCTGGTCCTCAGCTGCCTTCATCCTCTTGTGCACAAGCTGAACCTTCTTTATTGTGCTCTACATACCTCTAGGCCAAGAACACCTTCCTCCCCAACCTCAATCCATCACATGGGCGAATGACACGACCTTCCATACCGGGTTTCAAATGGTTCCAGGCCAATATTATAGTGATGGAAATTATTGTAGGCAAACTCTACTAATAGAAAATGTCATTACCATGATCCCCTGAAGTCCAAAACACGTGACCGTAGTATATCCTCCAATGTATGGATGTTCTGCTCTATTTTCCCAATTTTATAGGGGTAGAAAGTAGTGCTAAGGTGTAGCTTGGTGCCAAAAGCATGCGAAAATCCCATTCAGACTCATGAGGTAAACCATTCATCCCTATCTGAGACTATATACCTCAGAACTCCATCCAATCACACCTCTTCATCCACATATCTCTGTGCTAAGGAATCCACCACACTCGACTCCTTGATCACCAGGAAGTGAGATGATTTTGTCAGCCGGTCTACCACTACCCAGATAGCATCACAACCTCCTTGAACCCTGGGTAGTCCTACAACTAAATCCCTCAATATTTAATCCCACTTATACTCAGGGACATCTAAAAGCTGCACCAAACCTCCTTGGATGTGGTGTTCATCCTTCACCTTCTTACACACAAGGACCCATGCCACAAACTCTGCCACTGCCCGTTTTACCCCAGGCCACCAAAACTATTCCCTCAGGCCTTGGTACATCTTGGAAACTTTTGGGTGTACCACTACAAGTGAGTTATAAAAGTCATGGAGAACTACCTCATGCATCATCTCTGGGAAAAATAACTTCCCTCATAAAATCATCTAATTCTGACCATACACCAACCACCCTTCCCGAGCATTTCTTTTTTCAACCTGATCGCACATCACTTTACTCTCTATGTCTCCCCAGTAAGACTCCTACACCTGCCGAAATTGAGAGGACTGCATTTTCATCTGAAACAGAAAACCTATACCACCATCCACCATTGCATCTAGGTGTAAGGCATACAACTCCTCCATTTACTTTAAAGAATCTACAAATTTATGAATAGATTCCATCTGTGACTTCCTACCCAAGGCATCGGTCACAATGTTCCCCTTACCTTCAGAGTAAGAGATCTCGAAGTTGTAGTCATGAAGAAACTCCACCCACCTTCACTATCGCCAGTTCATGTTTCGTTGGGTAATGTTATGGCTCGAAATATTGTGATATGTGAAGACAACATAGTGATCCATGATGAGGTAATGCTACCACAACTTCAATGCAAACACTACTACTGTAAGTTCTAGGTCATGGGTGGAATAGTTATTCTCATGAATAAGTAACTGCCTAGACCCATAATAGATCACTACCCACTACTGCATTAGCATATACTCTAGGCCATGTCTAGAAGCGTCACAAAACACCTCAAACAACACCCCTTCCTCTGAAAACCTGAGAACATGGGCACTGACCAACCATTTATTCAGATAGTGAAAAGCTACCTGACACTGCTCACTCCACACGAAGGCCTGGTCCTTCTGGTCAAAGCTGTAAATGGAGCTACAACTTGAGAGAATCCGGGTAAGAACCTCTGATAATAGCCTTCCAGACCCAGGAAACTATGAACCTCCATCACATTCTTAGGTTCTTCCTAATAAACAACCACTTAAACCTTTAACGGATCAACCGTTACCCCTTATTGAGACACCACATGTCCATGAAAGTGAACTTCTCGTGTCAAGAACATGCACTTGGACAACTTCCCATAGAGCTAGTGATGTTGAAGGATCTTCAAGACCATCTTAAAGTTCTTAGAATTCTCCTCCTCAAATATTGAGTAGATCAATATGTCATCAATGAACACAATGATGAACCGGTCTAGAAACTCACAAAAAAACAGAGTTCATGATCCCCATGAACACAACAGGTGCATTCGTAACACCGAATGGCATGATTATGAACTCAAGGTGCCCATACCTACACTTGAATGTATTATTCAGGATATCACTATATATCCCCTTTAACTGGTGATACCTAGACCACATATCGATCTTATAGAACCAACCTGCTCCCCTCAGTTGTAAAAAGAGATAGTCTATCCCTGGGAGAGGATAATGGTTCTTGGTCATTACCTGATTCAGTGTCTGGTAGTCTATACACAACCTGAGACTATCATACCTTCTTTGAGAACAAGACTGAAGAACCCCATAGTGACACGATGGATCAAAAAAATCCTTCTTCATCAGATCGTCAATCTGAATCCTCAACTCTGCCAACTCATAAGGTTCCATCCGATATAGAGCCATCAAAATCAGATGTGCACTGGGTTATAAGTCTATCCCAAACTCAATGTCACGTAGAGGGGGTAGAGTCACAACCTCCTCAGGAAAATTTCCAGGAACTCTCTGAAAACTCCTGGGACATCTATCATCTCAACATCTACTGATTTTGTTGAAAGCTCATCCAACTTAGAAAGAAGAGTCTCTACACGTCATATCCCCTCCTAACAACTCTGTTTTCCAACAAAATCCAAACATTTCCCATCCTCATCGGAGAACATGAATCTTCTCCGGAAGCAGTCGATAACAGCGTGAAAATAAAACAGCCAGTCGATTCCTAGGATGACATCGTATGGTTGCATTTACAGTAGAAGGAGATCGCCACTAGACTAATGCGTCCCCAAAATTAGTCTGCATCCTCAACAAACATCAAATAGGCTGGTATGACCCCCAACTGGCATACTCAGCACATGGGGAATGGAGATTCTCTTTATGTCTAGTCCCAAGGCATGGGATAGATTGGGTGTAACGAAAGAGTGTGAAACTACTGAATCAAAAAGGCACAGGGAAGAGTGATAAGCCAGCTGATCATACCTCAAACGAATTCTGACCCTGCTGAAACTGCTATCTCTATGGTTTGAAACCTACCATGCCTAGCTCCTGTACCCCTTAGTTGTCAACCACCTCCCCGAACATGCCCTGGTCATGGTCCCTGAGGAGCACCTTGAGGTCAGCCTCCTCCTACAATGTCTGCTCTCGGAGGAGCAGGAGCTCACTTTCCCTACTGCTGTTGCTGAAAGGTCCTGGCTAGAAACTATTACTACTAAGGTTGGAGTTGAACCAACCCACCCACACTATACTTCACTTGGTCCAAGCACTGATTCTGAAGGTGCCCACAGCTACCACAGATGATGCAACTCAGTCCTGGTCCCGCAAGGAAAGGGAGAGGACTAGGAGATCGAAACTGGAACTGTTGGGTCATACTTCCCACTGGCTGAAACCTAGAAGGCCCTGACACAAGAGGCATACTGATGAAGACTATCCCCTTTGATGAACCCAACTAGATCCCCTCTCACAAAACACCTCCTAATGTGTGCATCCTCTCCACCACTTCAGCCTTCTTCTGGACCTCCAAGTACGTCAGTAGGGTGAATGGAGTAACAACATACTGAAGAGATGGTCAAAGTGCCTCATCTAAACATCTCTCCCATGAATCCTAATCTAGAAAAAGGTCTAGATAAAAATAAAGGAGATACTTGAACTTTATCCCCATCTCCCTCATTGACATACTCCCCTGCAGAAGGGAGAGTAGCTCCTACCTCTTCTTAGCCTTTATTATAGAAGAAAGGAATTCTGCCCAGAACTCCTTCTTGAAGTCAGCCCACAAAATCTCATTCTCCATCCTCTCTCTGAGGTAGAGCATCCACCACAGAAGCGCTGAACCTCTCATCTGACTAACTACCAATTAAACCCTGTACTCATCCGGAGCTTGGATCAAGATAAAATCTATCACCAACTCCTTAAGACAGCTTTTGGTCTCCATGTATGAGACAATACCCTCATACATCCCAACGGTCTGCCACTAAAAGGCATGAAGCATCTTCTTTCACTGTTCATCCTCCTCCTCTCGATCTGTCTTCCACTAATCAGCCAGATTAGCCTTCTGGGACTTGATCGCTCACACTACTCATGGTCTTCATCCGAGTGCCATAGTTGTAAGGTAAAAAAATTCCTAATCCTGAGCAGTATAGAATATTTATTTTAAATTTTTCTAAAACATGTAATTTATTTAAATTCCCAGAACAACTGAACACACAAGAACACAAGTAATTATGATGCATGTACCTTTCCTAGGGTCTCTACCCTCCAATTATTATATCCTCACTTGGTCATTCGGTAGGTCCAGAGTCCTTGCATCGGATCACAGGGGGGGGGGCATAAAATCTGGTGTCCTATCTAGTCTTCCCTAGCCTATTTCACACAACAAGATTTCCTAACATTGTTTCCATACCATCCCATGAATTCCTTAATATGCCTAACCCCGAGATCCATCCAATCTATCAACCATCACCTTTGATACCATTATGTCATGACCCGCCTTCACTGAGATGAGGGAAGGGATAAAAAACTCCCAGAACCTTCCTTCCTCAAGTTGATATAGAGATAATGACCCCTGATTCCCTCCTTCAATAGGCCCCAGAGTGGCGACAAGCACCAAGGGTACACAATCACAAGTAATATGGAAGGAATTACCCTTTTTATTTAGTATGAATAGAAGATATGATGGTAAAACCCAAAAAATCCAAAACTGAAGGTAAAAGTAAATCCAAAACCCATTCCCATATGCATGTTCAAAGATAAACCCATTAAAGTACAAGAAAAACTATAAAGGGAATGTACCAAAAGAAAGGAAACAACAACAAAAATTATCCTGACGTCCGAGCTAGTATGGTCTTGCACGGTCCACGAAGTCCTCCTAGAAACACGAAATCAATTTTATATATGTAGGGTGAGTATACAGGTATACTCAATAGGGAAAACCAAAAGTTCTTGTGCACAAGTGGGAATACAATCTAATACCCTATGAGAAAATAGATATAACGAAAACACATAGTACGGAAACTATCCACCCAGCCTCACCAAGGCACACTTCCAAAATAACGCAAGTCAGGTAAAGTAATAGTAATATCACATCAACATTTGGGTACCCTACACCACTTTCCCACTAGTTATTTAAGGCATCTTACACATCAGACATCCCCTTCCATTTTCACTAAAGTCCCACTGCAGCCTCAACAACAACCTTATGGGCCACCACAACCATGTATCATTCCTACAAACACCTAGTCCACCACAACCGTACATAACCACACTTGAAGACACATGGTCCAGAACAACTATCACCACGCCTAAAGACACATGAGCCTCTTCTCGAAGACACTTGTGAAACAAACCTACCCGCGCACATCTGAGCCAACCATGACAACATACCTTTCTTGAAGAGTCTTAGGATAAAAATGGACCTCAGGCCATCACAACCTGCCCAAAGAGTCTTGGTCTACTCAAGAGAGTGAGTATAAAGGAGTTAAAATCCCGCCACCCAATATAGATGTTGGAAAAAACACCCTCCCCCATGAAATGTGGGTGTTCGGCATGAAGTACTCAACATGGGTGGGGTGAAAATAAGAAAGAAAAAAATAAATTTATACATATAGGTAAACAAGAAATCATCCCAACCTATGGGTTCCAAAACCATCCCATACAAAAACACCCTCATTACTATTCATTCATACAAAATCCCAACAACCAAAACCAGAGCACAAATCATTCCTGTAAAAACATTCCCCATTAAAACAATTCTTGTTATAATATTAAAGTGATTATATTTAAGTAATTCTTCACTACCAGGAAACTAACAGGCATAGCCACAAGACAAGGAAGGAAAAACTACCAAGCAGTAATTTAAGCATTCACACATGGTTGTCTTGTGAAGTCACAACAACAAAAGGGATCCGTGAGATCCCTCGAAGTACTAGAACCAAACCAAAACCCATCGTACATCCCCATAATAAATCAAGCAGAACCACCACACATATCACCAAAATAGTGCAACGATGTTTTTTTAGATTTAACCACACCATTTATTATGTTCCTTCTTTCTATTTGGTTAACTGGGGTGATTACACAAGGATTATTGTTCATTGGTCACCCATTTAATCAACCATTTTTACCTTATTAAATATTTTAAATGTTAAATCCATTCAATCAAAGGATTAACTAGAAAAATAGAGGATCATTAGTGCATAAGGAAGGACCACCAATGACCTCAATTTTTAGTGGAAATATCCCATACAATTCATAATATAACAACAAAGGTATAAAACAGAAACAACATCATCATTCCCACACATTCATTCTTTAAATGTTATTTTATTATCTTTGTTAAATTTATTTTCATCTACATACAGAGGGAACATAATCATACCCACTCCACATGATGTACAGTAAAGAGAGGCGAAGGAAGAATCCCTACTTGGATGATTAATGATCAACGTTTTCTTCCTCGTGCCATGAACTAGGGATGCACTACTTGAAGGGGAGGAACTCAAAGGAATACATGAGTGAGTAGAAAAGGCTCCATCAGTGGTGCCAACCTAGCCTTGGGCATAGGGACTCCAAACACACCAAGGAAATGAAAAGAGACTAGCCTAGAAGAAGAAGAAAAACTTCGTACGATAAAAGGAGAGATCCTAGAGTTAAAGGTTATGGAATATTGAATGTCTTTAATGGAGGATCGTGGTTTCTATACATGTTTGGGTGGTTACACATGATGTAATTAATTTTTATTTAATAATTCTCCTCGAAAATGGTTGTGAGTTAAAGGGTTTCCTTTAAATGGGGGAAAAACCACGTAACGGTGGAAGAGATGAAAAGTACGGTAAAAAAAGTGACACTGAGGAAAAAATCCATACGTTTTGGTAATTCAAGGGCCGCCTAACTCTTGGGGGATTTTAGATATCATTAATGGGCTTTAAAATGGCCTTGAACCACTTTAAATGGTTAAAAAGATTTAAAAGTGGCGTTACGGGAAAACTGGGGAAGGGAACCCCAACACCCCTCTATGGCTTATTGGTGAGACTAATCAGTGAAACCGATCAGTGGAGCTGATTGGATGAATCTGATTGGGTGAAGCTAATCAGGGAAACAGATTGGTGAAAGTGATCGGGTGAAGCTGATTGGGTGAAGTTGATCAGCGAAACCAATATGTGAGACTGATGGGTGGAACTAATCATTGAGACTAATCAACGACACTGATAGGTGACACCATGGTGACATGTTTCCACTGACACCAACATCTTCATGACTCACCGATGATGTCTAGGACACCCCAACACTTAGAATTTGGAAAAGTAATGGACTTGGAGGGTCCGAGCTATTACAATATAATTATAATGGATTTATTATATTATTATTATAAATAAATTTATGTGTATTTACATATCTATTTTATGATCTTACTTTCATGGGGTTTATGTTTCCAAAGTTACCAAATCGTTAAAGTAATTTTGTCTCAATTTTCCCTCTTTGAGACAAAAGTTGTGTTATGAACCTATATTTTCCATGAGGTATATATACTTCCATTGACATGTTATATCATGAATCAAATTATTTTCATAATATTTTATTCTTTCCATTGTTTTATGATTCAATTTTATGAAATTGGTAATGGTTTACAGCTACAATCTCACTATTTATCAAGATAGTTTAAAATTATTCTCCCATTGATGAAATCTTATGAAACCTCTCTCAAGAACTGTCATGATTTTTCTTACCCTATGGCTATTCATCTTATATCCATGTAATTTTACCATTTTTTCACTCTTTGGTACATAATATTATTAATAAATTATTTCAAAGAAAGTCTGACTTTACCTCTCTCTTCAGTCAAAAATCTATATTAATTCAAAACCATGTTTTCTAAAAAGTTTTTCTAAATGTTTTAAATAATTATTAATAACTTTTCAAATTATTATCAATGATTTTTTATTAAATCATTTTAAATATTTATTTTTATTTTTTAGAATTCTTTTTAAAGAAAAATGTTTCTAAAATGTTTTGAATGTTATTTAGTTTCTTTTCAAGGAAAAAGGTCCTCAAAATGTTTCAAACTTCTTTTATAAGATTTCTAGGAAAATGATTTTCAATATATTTTAAAGATTATTTTATAAGTTTTCAAGGGAAAAGGTTTTCAAAATGATTTCAATACATCATTCTATGTTTTCAAAGTATTTTCAAATAAATAGTTTCTCAAAATGATTTCAAGATTATTTTATAAGTTTTCAAGGAAAATGGTTTTCCAAATTATATGAATATTTCTTTCTAAATTTTTAATGTATTATCTATGAAATTACTTTTAAATAATGTTTTATGTTTTAAAGATCATTTTTAAAGAATAAATGATATTTTCCTCAAGAAATATGTTTAAAGTATATTTTAAAATTATTTTCTATCTAAGATGACACCCATTGGTGTTACTCATGCCTTTATGGGGAAATGATTCAATGTTTCCATTCCTATTATTTCACTAAATGGTTTATGTTTTGATGGAATTATGTTTATGAAAAACCATTTTTATTTCATGGGTAATATATTTATGAAACCCATTTCTCTTCAATGGGTTACACCAAGATAAATGCATATGAAACACACTTCCTTTCACAGGTTATTCAAGGATGAAATTATTATGAAAAAATATATTTTCAGTAGGATATGGTATGATTAAATGATTATGATACCCCTTTCATTTCATGGGTAATGAAATGATGTCTTTGAGACTCATCTCTTTTTATAGATCATGATATGATGAAAGTTTTATTATATTTTGAAACATGTATTTATGAGTTTATTATGTGATGGGTGAGACCTATATCTCCCCCTAATTCATTGGGTAATGATAAATGTTTTATGATCTCAAATGGTACATGATAGGGAATCCCAAGCCTGAAATAATAGGGTATATGGAAGGGAATCACAATCCCAAAAAAGAGGGTACATGGGATGGCATCCCAAACATAAAACAAGAGGGTAAATAGGAGGGTATCCCAAGCCTAAAACAAGAGGGTACATAGGAGGGAATCCCGATCCTAAATTATGTACAAGGGTGGTTATCCCAAGCCTAACATGCTACTAATGTCTTTTTAGGATGCCTTGACATAGGGTTTTTATATGATTACGTGTATGCCACGAATTTTATGTCTTATTCCTATGTTATGCTCTCATAGATTACGCTCTTTCTTCCCATGTTGTGAAGATATGTAGTATATATGAAGTGTCTAAGAATGGATCTATTCATGAAAAACCTAGTGGGATAAAATATAGCTTACTTATGTACTAGTGTTTGTGTTTCCATGTTTCCAAAGGAAATAAACTAATACAGTATTTGGGTGTCTGTTTTTATAATGTTTTATGTATTATAAAAAAGTGATGTAATGTTAATGTATGAAAAGAGAGGATATTTATATATCATATCATACAAAAATGAAGTCTATTTGGGCATCGATCAGGAAGCCTGAGTAGGGTGTGAGTACAACTCATTAGGCCACCACCAATAACATCTAAAACAATATTCATTCAATAACATTGTATGCTATTTTACAAAGAATAAAGTACAATAAGGTAAACATTTACCACATTTAATTATTCATTAATTAAACACCTAATTTACCTGGGTTTACGATGATATATTAACCACCAATACCTGCTTCGGTCCATGTTGTAGTCTGAACTGTACCATAAAGGGATTCACAATTAATTATCACATGGTCTTTTATTATCCATTTAATTTCAATTCATATAATAGCTAATTATAACCATAGTCTAATGCCAACATTTTGGTCCTAGAATGCTATGGTGAGGACCCTGTTGGTATTTGAAGCATTAGTCAGTGTCACACAACCCATTTATCAAACAATCAAACAATCAAACAAGTGTTCTTTTGAAGCATTAGTATTTATCCCACACTCATTATCACTCAATCACATAAATGGATTTTGAATCATTAATCTGAGTTCTACAATTATTATCACATTCATTAATTTGGGTATAAAACTCCATGTCAAGAACCCCGATGGTATTTGAAGCATTAGTCCATGACCTACAACTCATTTGTCAATAAATAAAAATATATCACACACATCACATTTAGTAAGGTTAATCAACATTAACCCTATTATCAATATATCTCATCATGGTATAAGATTATAAATTTATAAAAAGTTCCTCACTCTAATCACATGGAAATAATTTGAATAATTATACATTAATCAATTTATCAATATTTGAATTATATAACCCATTAACTCGTTATGGTCAAGCCAACCATCTCATAATTATCATCATTAATTAATTCATAATCATATTAATTTACCAATTACAAAATCTCAGTTTAACATCAATTCCACAATCACAATATTCCATTAATTAATTAACCAATTAATTAATCTAATTCCACCAATTATAATTGCACTAAATTTAACCATATAATTTTCACATGGAAATTTAATTTAATCAATTCAATTTTAGATTCTATTTCTTGATCATAGAAATTGAAATTTCACAATTTCATACATATAATTAAATAAAGTCTATGAGATTTACAATTTCGACCACCAACCTCAAGATCGTTGGTGGATGAACACTAATAGAAATTCCCAAATCAAAGTAGAATGATCAAGAACATAATAAAGAATGAGATCTAGAACCAAATCCTAGAAACAAGATTGAACAGATCAACATCTAAGAAAACCTAGGTTTAAACCATCTCCAAAGGAGTAAAAATGTCCCCACTTTATTGGGGAAGAGATATAAGATATATGGGAAACTAATTTGGAATGGTTTACTCACCAAGAGAAGTGTAGATATGTCAAATGGATCTTCAATTTGTGAAGAAAAGAGTCTAGAAGGCCTTGGTATCCGTCTGGGAGCCTCCAAAAAAGAGAGAAAACATCTAGGGTCAAGTTGAATCAAATTATGGTGATGGATAGGGGGTTTGGGATTTTTTAATATATTTTTTAGAGGATTAAATTCTGAGCACATGGTTTCATGGTTAGAGGCATATAGTTTGTCAAATCGCGCTCTCTAACCGTGTGCCTCTCCTGTGGGGGTGCACAATTATTCTAAGAGGTCACACATTTTTTCAAAAAATGAAAAAATCATTCAATCCCTCCCTGTATGGGGCTTAAAAAATTTTTGGTATAGGGTGAAGTATCTGAGAAACCCATATGCCAACATTTCACTACCCAAAACCCCTCTAAAAAACATCCAAATTTCACCCAAATTCACCCACGATAAAACTCAAAAAAGATATACTCAAAGAAATAAAAAAAGGACTACCTGAAAAATATGCTCAAGAAATATCCAGTAAAAGCTCAAGGTATTACAATTTAGATTCTAAGGATATACCTATAATTTTTATCACAACATCTATAGGAAAATAATTATTCCTAATACATCCTAAAATAAATCTGAATTTATATGTTATAAACATATTCCAAATAAAATACCCCAACAAAACCCTCATCTTTAGATTTCTATTGAATGGTCAAAACATTGTTGATGAGAATATTCAATTAACATATGGATAATAGATGATTCAATACTTTTCAGATAAATGAAAGTTATCACTTGAAGTGGTTCTTTGATCATCATCAAGTACTACCTTAAGGATCCAGGCATAAGAAAGATTCATATATTGTTATATTCTAGGCTGGGAATCCTGGGAAATAATGTTTCTTTTCTTTCCATTGATCCATCAAGAAATAAACACCCGCGGTACCCACAATCAAATGATATTTATCAATAATGGAGGAAAGAAGTGATTCCATATGATTATATATCTTATAATCCACTCTAACATCACCCCTTATAACCACATACCATAATTTCTCATTTTAATCTTAAGTAAATAGCTCCAAAATGGAGGAAACAACCATAAAATACCATGCCATATTTTTTGGATAGTATTCATGTTTTCCAACAAGAACTATAAATTAATACCCCCATCCTCTATAAGAAGATATAATGGCATCTAATGAGCCCACTAAAACTATTCTATCTACCATTTCCCAAAAGAAAATATGAGAACAAAATTTTCAATTTTTAAAAGGATGATTTGGGAACCATCTCTATGGAGAGTAAATGAATAAGCATTATGAACAAGCCACTCTTGATCAATATAATTTTATCACTAAAGGTCAATATTCTATAATTATAATTATGAATTCTGTTATCCAGATACAGGAGGATAATATTAAAATTATGAATTCTAACAAGGACATAGACTAAACAAACACACTGGTACTAAAAAATAAAAGTCCCTCCTATTGATGATTGACAACATATTAAGGAGATCCCTCCTATTACATGACATGTCTTAAGAACTAGAATGTTTTTCTTAAAGGTTTTCATAGACTGGAAACTCCATAACCCATAAATTTTCAGAAGAACCATGGTGTTGGAAATGGATTTTTATATTCCATTAAGAAAGATTGGGAGATAATATGTAAATAATGGGTGTGAATTACCTAGGGACCCATATTGATGGAAAAAGTACTCAAAACTACCCTCCAACATATAAGAATTTAGTTTCCTATTAAAAGAATCATGTCATGTGATAAATAGGGTTAGTGAAAGAGGGTAACCTTGTAAAAGGCCCATCACTATTTTAAATAATCCATACACTGTTCTCATAAAATATATGGACATCCAAGGAGATTAGAATAACCAAAACAAAAAATCGTAGGGTTTTTCGGTTAAACCTATTCATATATAGGAAACTATGATGAATCCAATTCCAATATTATCATAATATTCTTATATGTTAATCTTGACCATCATGTTTTCCCTCAAAACATTATAATGGAATAAAGAGTGATAACTAGTCATCAAGGATAGTAGAAATAATCTTATAGGTAATGATTAAAACTCATATAGGTTAAAAGTGTTGAAATAGATAAGGATAATTAATTTTGGGATGAAAAACTAGTGTGGTGGAAATAATATACAAAGGGATATGAACACCCACAAATAAATCCATTAGAGTACAAACAATTTCCTCCTTGATATTATCCCATGAATACAAGTAAAGACAACCTGGAAAACCATCAGATCTGATAGGACACTCCAAACCCTTATGTTTAACACTATGGTAGACTTCCATTTCTTTACGTTAGTGAGGTTAGAAAATTATTTTATGAATCCTGAATTTTGTGAGTTATATGATTAATAAAATCATTTACTTCATTATCCTAGACATAGAGAAAATAATCTAAATTATATTTGGTGAGACTACCGACAAACTATTTTACTGATAAACCACCGAGAGTATCTACACCAAACATAAATGAACAACTTTTATTTTTATGGTTAAGCCTCTATGGGAATTTCTTATCTCTAATACAAGCATGAAAATATGTGATGCTACAATCCCCTTGTCTAAACCAAAGATCATGATACAAGTAACCCACCTCAATTTATTCCCTCAAAATAAGACATTTAAGAATTTCCTTTTTCCAACAAAATTACATATGTGACTATATATTCCATTGGGATTATAATTACATATCCAAATCCTCTATTTCCTTAGTAATGATTCCAATCTCATTAGTATCCTTGATAAAATTAACCAACCATATATAAAATTCCATAATAAGATTATTATGTTTTCCTTGCATGCAAGACATGGGAAGGCCAACAAAATCCAGACACCCCTAATGAAAAAATCACATGAAGAAACATTATTAATTAGTCCATATATATGAGTACATAAAATGTAATTTTCATAAAATAGTGAACATAAATATTAATAACTTGTACTGAATGATCCAATAAGAACTGATCTAGATGTAAATTTTTAATGGCACTGAAAGTTTTTATCCTATACAGATTCAACAAGCACTCGTCTAACCTATGCCAAACATATCTTTCACCATTATGATTTTTTTCACCGGTTAATGTTTTATCTAGTGAAGCCTAGATTGAATGGTTTATTACCAATTATAAAATTATTAAAATCATTCATAAATAACATGTAATACTCATAGCCTCTCTTCTTCACATTATTATTAGATTTATTATTAAAATTCCCTCGAACACAAAATAAGGCACTGAACCTAGATTTAAACATGATAACTCACTCTAATGGTGTGTTCATCCCTCCATTTCACACATCAATTACACAACTCTAAAGATTAGCTCCATATTTTTTAAATATGAATAAATCATAAAATGTTGATCTAAAGAATTTTCATAATTCAATGAAACAAACACCTTCAAAGGGATCCAAATATGATGGTAGGTATGAGAAGTATGTAATGTGTTGGGGGATAAGTTGTTGGGTAGTTCACATTAAATAGACCAAGGAGATGTATGGATTCATTTTTTGTTCATAAAATTCTAAAAAAATATGTTTTCAATTCTGAATAAAAAGGTAGATAAAATAATGCATGAATAAAACAAAATCAATGAATTCTCAGCAACAAAAGATAACATCAAAATTCCATCAAACTAGAAACAAAAAGAAGCAAGAGGATAAAAATTATATATTCATGTTTTAACATTTATAATAGCTAATCAAAAGAAGCAAGAGAATCAAAATTCCATCACATGGAAAGGGCCCCAAGGTTCCACCATTGTTTCATTGACAGAGAGCCTCCATGCAACCAGTGTTGGTCCCAAACACTGAGGAGGACCGCCTTTGATCTTTTACCACCATTGCTAATCCAGAAAACCAAAAGGAATCTAAAGATAACATTCTCCTTTGCACCTCCCTATTGTACGAACCAAAACTATTAAATCGCTGACCTATCTTCCCTAAACGAAATCACACCAAAAAATGGAGTGGGGAACACTTGAATATGGAGCCGTATAGGGATAATAAAACTAAACCAGGAAAATTAAAACAACCAGAGATCACATCCATATGTGGGCGACCATGAATCTCCCCACCCAAAACTAATAAAAAGATAAATGGAACACACAAGAATCAATAATGGCAGGAACTAAAAGGTGAAAATAATGCCTAAGTCTCATAAGCAGGCATGAAATAGGATAGGACAAATGTGTAAGGACCTGGAATTTCTGTGGAAAATTTAAGGTAGGGACAATTTGAGTTATTTTATATATGAGTATAAACCTCCGTTCTTCTTTATTCAAATTTCTAGATTATGGTATTCCAAATGTTATTTCCATGACGAGGAGGGATAGGACCGCAAGAACATAGCCCGACCCTCCCCCTTTGGTTGTTCTTGTTGATGACGATGGAGGCGGACCGTGAAGAAGTCGGCAGCGCAAGGCCGCTGGGTCACCACAAGGGCGCGACACCACCGCGCCGCACAGGGAACTGGGCCACTACTAGGTGGGCCTCGGCAGTGCCGGAGGGGCGTGGTGTTGTCGCACTGCACCAGAAGAAGGGGGGAGGGGATGGCCAAGAGGGCCGTGGTGGTCGGATGATGAGCGCGACACTGTCACGCCACGCAGAGAAGCTGGATGCTTAGGTAAGGCCGAGCCATGGAAGAGGTGGCACCGTGCTATCACACATCGAGGAGGCTAGCAGAACCGCACCGCCATCATTCCGCGGTGGAGGAGCTAGGGGCGATTGGCTGAGACGGCCGCTGGTGCGTGCTACTGACAGGACCCCTCGGCTCCCACAGGTCACCGAACCAGCTCCTAGTGTCGGTTCCTTTGGAAGTGCAGGGGTGCCACACCCCCCCCCCCCCCCACCCCCCCACGGCATGAACAGCCTAGAAACACGGGCCAACAAGCCGACCACGCTGGCCAGCCAGCCCTCCCTCGGCCGGGCCGCCCTCGGGCGGGGCCTCCTTCGGCTGGGCCACCTACGGCCGGGCCTCCCTTGGTCCATGCTGTCCCTTCGGGCTGGACCACTCGGGTCGGGCCGGGCCGCCACCTCGGGCTAGGCCGTTAACACGGACCGGGTCGGTCTGACTGGGTCGGACCAGACCCAGACCTGTTTGGATAGTTTAAACCTTTTCGCCCATATCTCGGGCTACGGGTGTCCGATTGACGAACCGCCTGTGGAAACATATATATTTGAGTGAGATGGTTCTATTGGCATACCCCACATGAGGTTTGGACACAGTTGGAGTATGTTCAGGTTGGTCTGAACCTAAAAACCAACCGGGCCCGTGGAACTGAAATGCCAATAACTCACAGACAGGGAGTTCTATTGACGCTCCGTCTATTGCATTGGAACCCTTACGACATGACCGACCTTTGGGTTACTCCTTTTTGGAGTTTAGTGGTGGTCATGGTACAAATGATATCCCGAGGGAAGTTTCTATAGGACTCGAGCACACTTGGTGCGAGGAATCCAGTGGCTGATTGTGAGGCGGAGTTTGGAGATAGAACATATGGAGGTTAGCGCTCAGCGATCCTATGTGGGTCTGCGCATACCGATCCTATGTGGGTCAGATCCTGTGTGGGTCATTGCGGGGGTTAGTACCTATCGATCCTGTGTGGGTCAGACTCTGTATGGTCAGAAGAAGTGCCTCTTGATAGAATAAGATGATCTAGCTTCACGACGAATCATATATACTTCTATATTTCACTGAAATCCTGGTTTGAGCTGAGTCAATGACTTTTGTGTTTTACTCATGATTGAGATGGGTTACTAAATAACATAGGTATATGTATGGGAATATAACTAAGTAAGGGTTATCCGTTGTTTTTTGTGTTTTGTGGTTATCCTTGTTGGATTTTGTGAGACCTTGAGGGTCTCGGGGTCCCTACTGAGTATCGTTATACCCACCCCTGCACGGGCTATGCTCTCACCTCGTTTTGTTGGTTGCAGATGACAGATAATGCTGATTGGGGAAGAGAGTAGCAGAACTGGATGATACTCGGAGGAGGACCACTCATCGAGACGTACACGGAGTGGACGGAAGAACATGGGGTGCTGAGATGGCCATCTATACCCACCATTCAAGTGGGAATTCTAGAGGATGACCCAGTCGCTGCTTTACTTCTTTTCTTCATTTGTACTAGCTTCTCAGTTGTATTGTTATTTACTTTTGGGCTTGTATTTCCGACCCCATTTACTTTCATCACACTCTTTTTTATAAAGTTTTACTTAGTGTTTCACTTTCAGTTGCATACTCTGTTGCGGTTGTTTACTATTATAAGGGCAACGAATTCCCAGTATAGGGATTTACGCCTTTGGTGCTAGTTTCCATCCCCAGGCCTATGGAAGGCGGACTTGTGGTAGTCACGATATTAGCCCTAGGGGACGGGTCAAGAAAAATTGGTATCAGAGGTGTCAGTTCTACCGCATTACTTAGGACTCTGATATTTTTTTCTATGAAGCAATAATTTTAAGGGTACTAAGTGCGGTTTTCAGTTTAGGGAGTCTAGTGTTGGTGTGGGAGAATGACACATCCACACACCATGACCCTGACTTCTGATTTCTGACTCAGTGCAAGAAAACACCGATTACGTGTGTGTTTTCAAAAGTGTTTCTTTAATTCAGCTCAACCAGGTCAGCTCACCAGGTATAGTCTTTTGATCATGTCACATCTGTTTTTTTTTTCAGGATGACTTCCCACAGACGACCGATTAGAGCCTCGCGAGTCACACGTACTGACAGACCACCGAGCGACGAGGCCTTAGTACATGGCCCTCTTCTAGTTGAGGCACCAGTGGAGGCACCAGCAGTACCACTTCCCATTGGGCCAATGATTCCACCAGCCCCAGAAAAAGCTAATTCACACGTCTTGATCGTGTTGCATGAGTTCCAATGCCAAAGGCCGCCTAGGTTTTGGGGAGAGACGAACCTACAAGCGGCTAAGTGATGGATGGAGGATGTGGCGAGAGTCTCTAGGCTAGTAGGGACACCGGCAGACTTCCTGGTGATCCTTGTTGCAAGCCTCCTTCAAGAAGCAGTAGGCAGATGGTGGAGCCTGATGCTCCAGGTTCATGATGAGGTGACACTTCTATGGACAGACTTCGAGTCCCTATTCTGGGCAAAGTTTGTTCTAGACACCCTTCGTGCGGTGCAGATACAGGAGCTACTGCATTTACAGCAAGTTAGCATGACAGTAGCATAGTACTCAGTGAGGTTCACCGACCTCTCGCGCTACTCCACGAATATGGTACGAAACCCATTATTCAAAGCATAGACCTTCGAGCAGGGGCTCAGACGAGAGATTAGAGCCTCGATGATCTCCCTCAGCATTCCGATGCAGGTAGGAGTGTTATAAAGAGACCTCCTAGTGGAGAGTTTCCTTCCTGGGCAGTCTTCAGCAGCGAGACCCACTACTAGTCGACCTGTATTGGAGTCTTCTATAGCTGGCAGTAGATAGATGACACAGAGACCCAAGAGGACCCAACCTACAGGTGTTCTACCACACGACTCAGGATCATTTGTCCAGGGCAGTGACTATTCGAGGAGCAGACAATGTTACTCATGCGGCGGGCAGGGTCACATGGCACATGACTGTCCAAACCGCCCTAAAGACGATCAGAAGTCAGTTGAGGGACCTCCCAAGTAGAGGCAGAGATTCGATTGAGGTTGTCCGTAGGGCACATGAAGACATGGCAGAGGAGCTGGTTGAGTAGCTGGTGGTGGATGACGTTTTGATGTGTTTCTACCACCACCACCACCAGGAGGTCCACCCCAACCGCATTTAATAGGGAGAGCTTAGCTTTAGGCAGCTGAGGCATATGACTATGGAGCTCTAGAGATGATTCGAGGTATGATCTGTATCTACTCCACCTTAGCTAAAAATATTATAGACACGGGTTCTAGTCACTCTTTCATAGCCACTGCCCTCATTTGGAGCTCAGAGATTCCAACAGATCCATTTGCTCAATCATTACGGCCAGAGACTCTTACGAGAGTAGACTTGACGATTACGTACTGGTGCCGGAAGTGTGAGCTTACTCTAGGAGGTGAGAGCATTGGCTGGGATCTCTTCATAGAGGCGTCTAGGCCTTACGACGTCATATTGGGTATGGATTGGTTATCTACAGTCCATGCTCAAATTGATTGTATTAGGCGTAATGTGCGGTGTGTCCGCATGGATGGGACCAGGTTCACCTTCACCGGCGAGAAGGGAACCTCTGTAGCACAAGAAAGACTTACTCGGAGGAGGGTGCAACCGATCAATGATTAGTTGGCCTGCCTTACCCTCTGAGCAGTTGATGTGGAGAGTCTGACTTATCCAATAGTGGTGGACCAGTATACAGACGTTTTCACTGAAGATGATCCAGGACTACCTCCTCGCTCAGAGGTGGACTTATACATTGACCTATACCCTGGGATGACACCGATATCTACCCCAGCATATTGGATGGCTTCTTCCGAGCTTCGTGAGCTGATGGTACAGTTAGTGGACTTGCAGGGGAAGCGATTCATTCGGCCCAATGTTTCTCCCTTGGAATCCCCGATTATGTTCACCAGGAAGGCGGATGTGAGCATGAGGCTTTGTGTCGACTATCGTCACCTGACTAATGTGACTGTGAAGAACAAGTAACCTCTCTTGAGGATTGACGAACTCTTTGATCAGATCAAGTGAGATCGATGGTTCTCAAAGATAGACCTCAGATCAGGCTATCACTAGCTTAGAGTTCGAGATGAGTATGTGAAGAAGATTACCTTCAGGTGTCGGTAAAACCACTATGAGTTCTTGGTTATTCCCTTCGGCGTAACCAACGCTCTAGTAGTGTTCATGTGTCTCATGAACAGGATCTTCCATCCATACCTTGATTCCTTTTTCATAGTCTTCATTGATGACATTCTGATCTACACTACCACTGAGGAGGAGCATGCCTACCATTTGCAGGTGGTACTGGACTCACTCCGGGAGCACCAGCTTTATGGTAAGCTCTCGAAGTGCCAATTTTGGATTTGAGAGGTTCAATTCTTGGGACATGTCATCTCAGAGGCTGTAGTTGTAGTGGATCCAGTGAACATTGTAGCAATACTTTCTTGGGAGCCACCCATGAGTGTGATGGAGGTATGAAGTTTCTTGGGCTTGGCTGGGTACTATCGAGGATTTGTTCCAGAATTCTATAGAGTTGCAGCACCACTATCATCCTTTATGAAGAAGGGGCAACCATTCATGTGGTAGGAGAGATTCTAGTTGATCTTTCAAGTGCTGAGGCAGAGGTTGACTAGTTCCCCCATCTTGAGGCTTCCAGAGGAGGGCATAGGGTAGGTAGTTTACTGCGATGCATCAGGGACCAAACATGGGTGTGTCCTGATGTAGGAGCAATATGTGATCACATATGGTTCTTGGCAGTTGAGACAACAGGAGTGGAAATACGCTACCCATGACCTAGAGTTAGCAGCAGTGGTATTCACTTTGAAGATGTGGCGGTACTATCTTATGGGTGAACATTTTGTCATGTACTCTGGTCACAAGAGTCTCAGGTATATCTTCTCTCAAAAGGACATAAACCTGAGACAGCGGCGTTGGCTTGAGTTCCTCCAGGATTATGACTTTGAGATAGTCTATACTCCTAAAAAGGGGAAGTTTTTTGCGGATGCGCTCAGTAGGAGGACTGGTATTCAGCTGCTAGGAGAGGCGACAGAGCAGCTGGCTGCCTTGTAGATATCCTTTGTGGATAGGGATGGAGCAACCTATCTACAGTATCTTACAGTCACTCCTCCACTTATTCAGAGAGTTAGGGTGGCACAACATGGGGATGCTAACTACGAGATGCGACATACTCAGATATCCACAGGGCAAGCACCTGATGGATTTTCTGAAGGTGGGGAGCACATCATCCTCTTCAGAGGACGTACCATGGTACCAGTAGCACTTCAAGAGGAAGTGTTGAGGGAGTTCAACACTTCCCCTTTAGCGGTACATCCAGGAGTTACGAAGATGTATCAGGACCTTAGACGACAGCACTGGTGGCCAGGTATGAAGAATGAAATAGCAGAGTTTGTCTCATGATGCCTCACTTGTCAGCAAGTGATGGAGAAGCACCAGATACCAGTAGGCTTGGATCAACCCTTAGAGGTCCCAGAGTGGAAGTGGGATGGGATATTCATGGACTTCGTAATGGGTCTTCCACATACATCCAAGAGTCACGATTCGATATGGGTGATCGTTGACCGACTCATCAATTTGGCCCACTTCCTACCGATCAAAGAGCAGGGATCAGTAGAGAGATTGAGACACCTCTATGTGCAAGATATTGTGCGGTTGCATGGAGTACATTTTTCTATAGTCTCCGACCGTGATGCATGGTTTACTTCCCAGCAAGGGAAGGGGTTGTAGGAGGCTTTCGGGACACAACTTCACTTGATCACCACCTTCCATCCTTATACAGATGGTGAGACTGAGCATACCGTTCAGACCCTTAAGGACATTCTTCGTGCTTGTGTTCTCAAGTTTGCTCATAGCTGGGAGGATCACTTGCCTTTGGTGGAGTTCACCTACAACAACAACTATCACTCCACCATCAGTATGGGACCTTTTGAGGCCTTGTATGGTTGACCTTGCAGATCACCATTGTGATGGATAGACCTAGTTGAGTCAGCACTAGTGGGACCATAGATGGTACGCACTACCACGAAGAAGGTACATATCATCTAGGAGTGGATAAAGACTACACAAAGCAGGCATAAGTCATATGCTGAGAGGAGATGAAGAACTCTGGAGTTCAAGGATTGCAACCACGTATTTCTACAGGGCTCACCTCGATGAGGTCTACAGAGATTTGGCCGCAGCAGCAAGTTATATCTGAGGTTCATCGGATCTTTCTAGGTCCTCGGCAGAGTAGGCGAGGTGGCTTACTGCTTAGCTCTTCCACCTCAGTTGTAATGGGTGCATGCCGTCTTCCACGTATCTCAGCTAAGGAGATGCGTGCACGACCCATACCACATCATCGACCATGGGGAGCTGTACATCGATGACAGGGCGACTTTCATGAAGGTTCTAGTGGAGATTGAGGATCAACAGGAGTGGGTCCTACATGGACGGTCAATACCTCTGGTGTGCATTCGTTGGCAGCACGGGAACCTCCAGGAGTGCCCATTAGAGCGGGAGGCTCAGATGCATGCTCAGTACCCTAATTTGTTCCCTTAGTTCGAGTTGTAGCTTACATGGATGTAAATCCCTGAGGTGGGGAGAATTTAAAGACCTAGAATTTCCATGATTTTTTTTCTTAAATACATGGTAATTTTACGAGTCCGCAGTTTCTGACGGCGCTTGATTCCAAGGCCTGATGTGCCCGGAATCAATTTCTGAATTTTTTTTCGGGTACGTTCAGTAAATGTACATAGGGTATTTTTTATAAATTTGGAACCAGTGCTCAGAATTAAAATCTGAGGGCACCATTGAACTCGCAACATTGGTGATTTCTTAGTGAGACTTTCACCACAGTTGCGTTCTAACGAGAGTGGAGGTTAGATTTCCGGGGGGTTATAATTATGTTGAATAAAAATAAGAGTTAGATTATTTTTATTTCTTGGTAGTTAAAACCTCCAACGTGAGGTTAGTGGTGGGGTCCACCCGCACATAACCTCCCTTGGGAGGATATTATTAGGTGGGGCCCACACAAGCTTCAAACCCCCTAAACGCCCCATTTATGTGGGATGAAACCCTTAAACTTCCCTTGAGTTAATGAAGTTAATCCTCTCTTCATTTAATTTTAACTTTCCACCTTCCCTATTAAGTGTGCCAAACCACAAATTAATTAATGGAATTAATTAATTAATTTGAAATCATTTGAATTCTTTTGGCCAATAATTAAATAATGGGTTATCTTAACCCATTATTTTGGTTGACACTTCCTTTTTGGTGGAGCGTTGGAGAACCCTTGAAGAACTTTATTCTCCCAATGAAGAACGACCCTCTCCAATGAAGAACAGAAGACATCTCTCCCTCCCTCTATAACCGGGGAAAGAAGAGAAAACACCACCTTCCTTGAAGAACATCGATGACGTCAACGTCTTCGTCTTCTTCAAACGTCAACGGAACAATGTCTGCCTTTCCGCGACTTCGTCCACGATCGTCGGCAATCGAGGTAGGAGAATTTGAGTTATTTTATATATGAGTATAAACCTCCATTCTTCATTGTTCAAATTTGTAGATTATGGTATGCCAAATGTTATCTCCATGACGAGGAGGGCTCAGACCGCATGAACACGGCCCAACCCTCCCCCTTTAGTTGTTGTTGTTGTTGACGAAAGTGGCGGACCGTGAAGAAGCCGGCGGCGCAAGGCCGCTCGGTATCCACAAGGGCGTGACACCGCCATGCCGCACAGGGAATCGAGCTACGGGTGGTGGGCCACGGCGGTGCCGAAGGGGCGCGGTTTCGTCGCACCACGCCTGAAGAAGGGGGGGGGGTGAGATGATGAGCGCGGTGTTGTTGCACCGTGCTGGGGAGCCGGGGGGGGGGGGGGGCTGGCTGAGTTCGGCGCCGGTGCGCGCTACAGGTTGGACCCCTCGGGTCTTGCGGGTCACTGAACGAGCACCTAGCGTCAATTACTTCAAAAGTCAGGGGCGCCGCACCCCCCCTCCCCCCATGGCATGGTCGACCTGGCCAGGCGGGCCGATCGGGATGCCCTCGGCCGGGCCACCCTCGGTCGGGCCGCCCTCGGCTGGGCCGCCATCGAGCCAGGCTGTCCCTTCGGTCCGGACCACTTGGGTCGGGCCGCCCTTTCGGGCCATGCCACCCCCTCAGGCTAGGCCGTTAACACGAACCGGGTCGGACCCCAGTCCGGACCGGACCCGAACCTGTTTGGTCAATTTACACCTTTTCGCCCATATCTCAGGCTATGGGTGTCCGATTGACGAACTGCCTACGACGATAGAAAGCTTAGAGTGAGATGGTTCTATTGGAATACCCCAATTGAGGTTTGGATACAGTTGGAGTACGGTCGGGTTGGTTTGAACCTAAAAACCAATAGGGTCCCTGGAACGGAAATGCCAATAACTCGCCGACCGGATGTCTGATTGATGCCCCATCTGTCGTGTTGGAACCCTTATGACATGAGGGAACTCTGGGTTACTCCTTTGTGAAGTTTAGTGGTGGTCGAGGTAGAACTGATATCTCTAGAGCAGTTTCTACAGAACTAGAGCGCACCGAGTGTGAGGAATCCAGTGACTTATAGTGAGGTGGAGGTTGGAGATAGATCATACGGAGGTCAGTGCTCAGTGATCCTATGTGGGTCAGTGCATACCGATCCTGTGTGTAACACCCCGAGGTTTTATGAGATATATTCTTTTTCTATTATACACTACACCAAGATTAGATTGTACTATACGTAACACCATATTATCCTGCAATATATGCAACACTATTCTTGGCTCGTGTTACACACAATTTCATGTTCGTTTTGTGGAAATTATTCTACGCAAAATTAAGTATAGATTTTGTTTAATGTATAAATGAAATAAGTTTTGATTATGTTATACGCAACACCAAAGGGAGCTTGCACTACCATCAGCCCTGACTTGGCTTACATTACACGCAATCGCGACCTTCCTCGATAGCGTGTGTAGTACGCAATACCGGGTTTCACTAAACAACGATATATTGTTAAAATATTCTATAAACTAGCTATTATGAATAGTAATAACCAATTTATGAAATATTATAAATCTTATCCTTCAAAATGGGATTCATTTTTGGATTCGGAATATCAAAATTAGCCTAGGGTGAATTTTTGGTATTTTTTGAAAATTTCAATTTTTGATGAATAGTGAAAAACACTGAGGTATAGTTTAAAACCGAATTTTTATTTAAATAATTATTTATTTTATTTAAATTTATTTTAGGTCAAACTAGTTACATAATACATATATATGTTCAATGTAATTCAATGGAGTCATTTTATAATAATTTTAGATATATAAAAATTTTATTGAACTTTTTACCGTCTTTTACCCACCTTCTAGAAGAATTTGCAAATTTACATAAAACATAATTTTACTGCTTCAATGAGTGGAATTTTAAAAATAAGAAATACATGGTTGATATTAGTAAGTAAAATGTGGTTCAATAAGATAAAAATAATTTATGGTGAATAGTAACTTTTTTACTTTTATTTACCACGGTTAAAAGTAAATAGGGTAATTAAGGGTAAAAATGATATTATTATTACCCTACCACATGTCCTAATTCTATTGGATAAGTGTAATTAGACCAAAAACAACCTTAGGAATAAAATATGACCAATTTGGTCCACTTGGATTAGAATACAACATTTATTATTATTTTATTTAAAAAAGAGTTAAAATATTTAAAATCAATGTTTAATAAATAAAACATTTTTAATATATAGTTATACATAAGATAAATTCATCTATAAATATTAATTAGAAATATGAAATATTTCATACATAATGGTATTTTATTTATATTTTTTATACATTAAATATGTTAATTTATTTATGGCACAATGATGATGTAGTAATTACCTTATTAATTAAATATTAACATAATAGATATATAAATACCTAAATAAATTTAATTTAAGACTTTTTATTAATTAAAATAATTTTATAGGTTAATATAACATATTAGGGTTGGTTATATAAATTTTTTTTGAAGTAATAATGCTGTTATGAATTTAGAAAAAACAAAATACCCAATAGTGTCAAAATTGACATAAAAGAGTTTTTTTAAAACAAATATTAAATTATAAATTGATATTCTATTCCTAAAAATATAAGGTTCGTCCAAAAGAATTATATAATAATATTTATGACATTAATGAACCAATTAGGGTTTGATTATCAGTTTTTAGTATGTTTATTTACCATATAGTGTAAGAATAAAGAAGATATTGTAAAAGTTAAATTATTTAACTTAGAGTTAAATCTAAATGATAAGGTTAAAATGGTAACCTAAACTTATATAAAACCTATTGTTTAAGAGTATTTAGACCCATACCCACCCTATATTCTAAATAAGTCACTTTGGAGCCATTATAAACCGAATATGAATTTATTATAAAATAATATTTTAAGTTTTTCCTAAGGTGACCCTCACACCTTTTATAAAAGGGCACCAACTCCCTCTCCTCTTCACACAATATTGAGCCTTCAATATCTGCCAAAACCTACCCATTTATCTTCTAAATATATCTAGTTATATTATAGAGGTTTTGGTCTTCTCAAAAGACCAACACTAGTTCCCTTAGAGGAAGTTTAAATGACGCACGTCGAGGAAGAGGTAATCTCTTCTACCGATTCATTCAAGTTTATTTATTATTCTACTTCCTCTTATTTATTTGTTTCATTATAAAGTATTAACATAAGTATAAATAATATAATGAAATTTTATTATAAATATGAAACAACCCCATTTCACCTTCTATCCATCCTATGGAAAATGAAATCATCGTGTGTGCGTACGTATGGAAAACCGTCTCCACGTCGTGGTGTAAATTATTTTTCCATCACCACCTTACTTGCATGGTTATAATGGTGTAAAGAATAACTATATATGGTTATTATAACATCATAATGAATCTGAGATATTATATAATCCACTCCAATTCCATTCAATAATTATGGGAATGATATCACTGCTCGTGCGTACGTATGGATTACCGTCTCCACGACGCGATGAAATTCATTCTCCATGTTAACCATTCAAGAATAATTTTAAAGTATATATGATGAATAATAATGATATATATGACATAATAATGCTACTGGAATTATGTATATATATATATATTTCATCTACTTACTTCCATTCAATTGAACAAGAAAAGGAAAACGGCGTTTATGCCTACGTACGACCTACCGTCTCCATGAACGGTGTGTTTCATTTCATTTATCTATCTATTATATATATATATACTAAATATATATGATATATAAATCAAATTTTAAATTCTTTAAGTAATTAAATCACGATATATGTAATAATTATATCAATAACAACAAGTCCAAACACGTACGATAAATGAAACAATTTTACCCAAAACGCTGCTTTAACATGGAATTAACAAAAAAACAGATAATATAATGTCATAAGTGAATCATTTATGATATCATAAATATTATTATTGTTCTATTACAAGTTAATAATATGTTTAAACCCACTATACAAGTGTTTCGAACACGTACCAAAGAAATTGGACCTAAGGGAAGGGATAATTTTACAAATCTGATTTTTATTTGAGATTGCTTATACATAAGTATTTACTGGGGTTGTGTTTATCATCCATGTCCATGTTTTATAAAAATGTTTTCATAAAACGTTTACTATTTTTTCATGTATTTTTGAAGTCATTTTTACCCTATGTTGACTTTTTACCACATTGTATGGAAGGAATCTTTCCTTTGGTTACCATATTAGGTACTTTTGGACTTTTCCAGCAAAAGTACGAGAAGAATGTTTTTTAACTTATACGGAGTGAATAGTTATTTATGGTTTCATAACGACTTATTTCAATGAATATTCTTCTACAAAATTTCATGATTATTTTCAAAAAAATCCGTTTCTTTTAAAATTTCATGGCATTTTGAGAAAAGAAAATGATTTTGAAGAAGAAAGGATATTTTCCTCCAGAATTCATTTCAAGTGTTTTATCAAAAATATTTTCCATATAAGATGACATTATTTAGTATGTTTATGTTTCAAGTATAATGTCTCTATTTTTTACATGGTTTGATTTTTCTTATGATGAAATGATATCCATTTCTTTTATATGGATTATGTTATGATGGGATGATGTTTATGAAACCCATTTTATTCGTTGGGTTATTATGAATGATGTACGTTTATTTTGTGGAACACGAAAGAATGATTTCATTATGAGATTGGTGGGACATATATCTCCCTCCAATGCATTGGGTTACTATTTATATCTTATGATATAGAAATAGATGGAATAGAAAGTTATTCTGGTTCAGTGATACAGGACTGGAATGAGGAGTGAGCTCGATTCAGTAAGGGACTTTGTCCACTATGATGGTCTTGGCAGTAATGCCTTGGCTACTATGGAAATCATATCATGTGCTTAATGGTTTACACAATTACATGTTTGATTCCCATTCTATTTTATCATGATTAATATTCCTTTATGATCTATTCCTTACGTACTCCAAGATTTATTTCACAACTCCAGATCTTGATGTTTAAACTTTATGATCATATTTGTTGTTCAAATGTATATGGTTTGTTTTATTTTCTCCATGTTTTACCTTAATGAGAATTTGAGATCTCCCTTTATCTGTTTTCTTTCTCCTATAATATAAAGAATGGTTTTAGGTAAGAAAACAAAAGTGTAAGATCTTTATGGAAGATGTTGAAGATCTTTCACCATGATTAGAAGATTATGTTCCGAGTTTCCAAAGACACTAAACTAATACAGTGTTTGGGCATATTTTTTTGTCATGTATTAATTATTCCGCAAAATTAATGTAATGTCTATGTACGTCAAGATTTGGGTCTCTATAGTTGTTATCAGAGCGAAGGTTTAATTAACCTTTGGAAACTAGGATCCAAAAACTTTAGTGAGATCCCTAGAGATATTTCTAAGGTATGTCTAGGGATGTCCCTAATGTTAAGTATAATTATAGGTTACAGTCCTGGAATTATGACAATGATCATTAATAACCTAGGATTAAACCTAAGATATTAGAGATTGAAAGTACACCTCTTGATTATGTTGTTTTCCTAGAATGATTTTTCCCTCTCACACTATTCTTTTTGGGTTTTAGAAAATGGATGGAAACCGGAAGATTCATGTTAATGGAGAATATGATGGACAATGGAATGATATTCTTTATGATCAAGAAAATTAAATGGGATTTGGTAGGTGAAACATAGTTATCATGCCTAACCAGAAATCTCATAATATGATCAATAATCTCAACTTTGGTAAGTTTCCTGACTTAGTTAATAAGAAAAATAAATAGTTTCATGATGATCATAGAGGAAAGAAAGTTCAATTTTCATCATGAAAATCATGTGGGAAGAGAAATCAATAATAATGTTTCAAAGGAATTGGAAGATGCTTTGGGTGTGGAAAAGGACATAAAACCAGTAATTGCAAAGGAAAGGGTTCAGTTAACACTATGGGCAAGGATAATGGTATTGTTAAGACATCAACAATAGTTAAATGTTTTAAATGTGGTATGTATAGGAATTATAAAAACCAATTCCCTAATGGAAAGTATAATGAAGAGAATCATCATGGTCATATGGGTAGTATTTATATTGATGATGATGAGGAGACTAAAAATGATATATGATATGAAGAAGTGTTGAGGAATAAAATGATGAAGCTGGGTCAATGTTTTAAGAAGGTAGTGGAATGATTTTATGTTTATCAACAGTAATGTTTTATTGGTAATTTAATGGTACTATAGAATAAAGAAACATCTAAGGATTGTTTTACTATTGTTTTTCCTTGAGTATTTGAAAGTATACATTGAATGGTACCGGTAACCATGAAAGGTAATTTAGATATTTTTGGAAAGAAGATGATATGTGCATAATGAAGGGATATGGAGAAAATAATATGTTGGATATTATTAATGAGCTCATGATTGATATAAGGACAAAGTCATATCATGGTTTGAGTATATAAAAATTTTGGGATTTTGGTATGTGGAAAGTGTTAACTTTTGACAACATTCATGTTTTCACTAAGGTTAAATGGGAATTCATTTTTCAAGAGAATACATGATTTAGGTATTAACATGTTTTGAATGTGGCCAACAACAAGATATATCTTATGATATATGGGGGAAAAATGAGTGTAATCACATGCTTGGTAGATGACCTCTCTAGTAATATTTTTTTTGTTTATGAGATGGGATAGATATATTTTGGATAAGCCTAATTATAGAAATGGCTTATGTTAGACATCAGATAGTATTGTTTAAGGTGAGAACTTTTTTTCCATATTATATATGGAATGTTATAATTGTATAGTTTTAGAAAAAGGACAACCTGCAGGATGGGCGACAACCCATCGTGTCAGACAGGGATGGGGGAATCAAACCCACAACTGAAGTGCGATAGGACTTTATCGCCTACCACTGTCCTATAGGAAGTCCCTAGTTTGTAGAAATTAGTTTTATTTTATTAAGAGGAATGATTGCTGAAGTATAAGTCTGTTTTTGGAACCATATATGATTAATCTCACCATAAGATATACTTATGTATATATCTTTTGCTAACCTTATGTTTGAGACAGATGGAATGACCTATCATTCTATCGCATGATCTGCTAACACTTCACGAATGAAAAATTCAACTTCATTTCTTTAAGATATGAAGTTGAAATTGTTCAAGGAATGACCAACAGTGAGATTATAAAAAAATCAATTGATTATTTCTTCTAATTCCATTTTTGTTTTTTTTTCATCTTTAGGGAAATGATCTTGAAAACCAAAAACATTGTCCTAGATGGTACCTTAGATCATCACAAATTTATCATTTTGTGATTGTTGGCTTTTTCATAGACACGTTCTCTACTACTCTCCATCAGAACATGATGGTTAAATTTATCTTCCATATCCATATTTTCACCTATGTTCTCCTATGTGGAAACCCAATAATGACTAAATTTGGGTAACCGTTATGTTTCATACATCAATTTTTAAAATTAAGTTTTAGTATTCCATTTTACGATGTGGGTTTCTATGAATGAAACTTTCAAGTAGTAAACGATTTATAACCCTAACAAATTTTGAGGGCAATATTCGTTTTAAGGGGGGTAGAATGTAACACCCTGAGATTTTATGAGATATATTCTTTTTCTATTATACACTACACCAATATTAGCTTGTACTATATGCATCACCGTATTAGCTTGCAGAATACGCAACACTATTCTTGGCTCGTGTTACACACAATTTCAAGTTCGTTTTGTGGAAATTATTCTATACAACATTAAGTATAGATTTTGTTTAATGTATAAATTAAATAAGTTTTGATTATGTTATACGCAATACCAAAGGTAGCTTTCACTACACGTATCCCTAACTTGGATTTTATTACTCTCAATCGTGACCTTCCTCAATAGTGTGTGTAGTACGCAATACCGGGTTTCACTAAACAATGATATATTACTAAAACATTATATAAACTACTTGTTATGAATAGTAATACTCACTTTCGGAAATTTTATAAATATTATCATTCAAAATGGGATTCATTTTTGGATTTGGAATATCGAAATTAACCTAGGGTGAATTTTTTGTATTTTTCTAAAAACTTTCAATTTTGATGAATAGTGAAAAACATTGTGTTATAGTTTAAAACCGAATTTTTATTTAAATAATTATTTATTTTATTTAAATTTATTTTAAATCAACAGAGATACATAATACCTATATAAGTTCAATGTAATTCAATGGAGTCATTTTATAATAATTTTAGATATATAAAAATTTTATTGAACTTTTTACCGTCTTTTACCCACCTCCTAGGAGATTTTACAAATTTACATAAAACGTAATTTTTCTGCTTATATGAGTGTAATTTCAAAAATCCAAGATACACAGTTGATATCAGTGAGTAAAATTTTGTTCAATAAGATTAAAATAATTTTTGGTGAATCGTAACTTTTTACTTTTATTTACCATGGTTAAAAGTAAATAGAGTAATTAAGGGTAAAAATGATATTATTATTACCCTAACACATGTCCTAATTCTATTGGATAAGTTAAATTCGACCAAAGAAAACTTAGGAATAAAATATGACCATTTAGGTCCACTTGGATTATATTAGGATATTTATTATTATTTTATTTAAAGAAGATTTAAAATAGTTAAAATCAAAGTTTAATAAATAAAACATTATTAATATAGGGTTATACATAAGATAAATTCCACTATAAATATTAATTAGAAGTATAAAAATATTTCCTACATAATGGTATTTTATTTATATTTTTTAGACATTAAATAAGTTAATTTATTTATGACACAATGATGATGCAGTAATTACCTTATTAATGAAATATTAACATAATATATATTATAAATACCCAAATAAATGTAATTTGAGACTTTTTATGAATTAAAATAATTTTATTGGTTAATATAACATATTAGGGTTGGTTAGATGAATTGTTTTTGAATTAATAAATGCTGTTATGAATTTAGAAAAAACAAAATACCAAATAGTGTCAAAATTGATAAAAAATATTTTTTAAAAAAAATATTAAGTTATTAATTGATATTATATTTCTAAAAATCTAATGTTGATAAAAAAGACTTATATAATAATATATATGAAATTAATGAACCAAATGGGGTTCTATTGGCAGTTTATAGTATGTTTATTAACCATATAGTGTAAGAATACAAGAAGACACTATAAAAGTTAAATTATTTAACTTAAAGTTAAATCTAAATGATAAGGTTAAAATGGTAACATAAACATGTCTATAACCTATTGGTTGGGAGGATTTAGACCCATACCCACCCTATTCTCTAAATAAGTTACTTTTTAGACACTATAAACCGAATATAAATTTATTATAAAATAATATTTTAAGTTTTTCCTAAGGTGCCCCTCACCCCTCTTATAAAAGGGCACCTACTCCCTCTCCTCTTCACCCAATTTTGAGCCTTAAATCTCGGCCAAACCCTACCAATTTCACTTATAAATAACTCTAGTTATATCATAGAGGTTCTGTTCTTCTCAAAATACCAACTCTAGTGCCCTAAGAGAAAGTTTAAAAGAGGCACATCGAGGAAGAGGTAATCTCTTCTACCGATTCTTTCAAGTTTATTTATTCTTATACTTCCTCATATTTAGTTGTTTCATTATAAACTAATAACATAAGTATTACTAATATACTAATATGTTATTATAAATATGAAACAACCCCATTTCACCTTCTATCCATCCTACGGAAAATGAAATCACCGCGCGTGCGTACGTACGGAATACCGTCTCCACGCCGTGGTGTAATCTGTTTTTACACCACCACCTTACTTGAATGGTTATAATGCTGTAAAGAATAACTATATATGGTTATTATAACATAATAATGATTATAATATATTATAGCATCCACTCTAATTCCATTCAATAATTATGGGAATGATATCACCGCTCGTGCGTATGTACGGATTACCGTCTCCATGACACGATGAGATTCATTCTCCATGTTAACCATTCAAGAATAATTTTAAAGTATATATGATGAATAATAATGATATATATGACATAATAATTATAATGGAATTATATATATATATATATATATGTCATCTACTTACTTCCATTCAAGTCAATAATGAAAGGAAAACATCGTTCATGCGTACGTACGACCAACCGTCTCCATGAACGGTGTGTTTCATTTCATTTATATATGTATTATATATATATATAATGAATATATATGATATATAAATAATGTTTTAAATTCTTGAAGTAATTAAATCATGATATAAGTAATAATAATATGAATAACAACAAGTCCAATCACGTACGATAAATGAAATAATTTTACCCAAAACACTGCTTTAACATGGAACTAACAAAAAAACAGGTAATATAAAGTAATATGTGAATCATATATGATATCATAAATATTATTATGGTTCTGTTAAAAGTTAATAATATGTCTAAACCCAATATAAAGGAGTTTCAGACACGTACGGAAGAAATTGGACTAAAGTTAAGGGATAATTTTGCAAATCTCATTTTTATCTGAGATTACTTATATGTAAGTATTTACTGGGGTTATGTTTATCATCCATGTCCATGTTTTCTAAAAATGTTTTCCTAAAATTATTAATATTATTACATGTATGTTTAAAATAATTTTTAACCTTTTTTGACTTCTTACCACATTGTATGGAAGGAATCATTCCTTTGTATACCATATAAGGTACTTTTTGACTTTTCCAGCAAAAGTAGGAGAAGAATGTTTTTTTAACTTATACGACGTGACTGGATTTTTACGATTTCAAAACAACTTATTTCAATGAATATTACTCTAAAAAATTTCATGATTATTTTCAACAAAATCTTTCTTTTAAAATTTCATGGAATTTTAAGAAAAGAAAATTATTTTGAAAAATAAAGGATATTTTCCTCAAAATTCATTTCAAGTGTTTTATCAAAACTATTTTCCATATAAGATGACATTATTTAGTATGTTTTTGTTTCAAGTATAATGACTCTATTATTTACATGAGTTGATTTTTCTTATGATGAAATGATATCCATTTATTTTATATATATTATGTTATGATGGGATGATGTTTATGAAACCCATTTTATTCGTTGAGTTATTATGAATGATGTATGATTATTTTGTGGCACAAGAAAGAATGATTTCATTATGAGATTGGTGGGACCTATATCTCTCTCCAATTCATGGGGTAAATATTTATATCTCATGAGATAGACATGGCTAGAACGGAAATTTAATCTGGTTCAGTGATACCAGACTAGAACGAGGAGTGAAATCGATTTAATAAGAGACATTGTCCACTATGATGGTCTTTGGAACAATGCCTTGGCTACTATGGAAATCATATCATGTGCTTAATGGTTTTCGAAATTACATGTTATATTCTCATGCTATTTTATCATGATTAATGTTCCTTTATGATCTACGCCTTACGTACTCCAAGTTTTATTTCACAACTCAAGATCTTGATGTTTAAACTTTATGTTCATGTTTATATGTTAAAATGTATATGGTTTGTTTTATTTTCTCCATGTTTACCCTTACTGAGCATTTGAGCTCACCCTTTATATGTTTTCTTTTCCCCAGGATATAAATAAAGGTTTTAGGTAAGCAAACCAAAGTGGAAGATCTTTATGGGAGACGTTGAAGATCTTTCACCATGATTAGAAGATTATGTTCTGAGATTCCAAATACACTAAACTAATGTGGTATTTGGGAATATGTTTTTGTCATGTATTAATTATTTCTCAAAATTAATGTAATTTCTATGTACATCAAGCTTTGGGACTCTACAATGTGTGGGTCAGATCCTGTGTGGGTCATTGTGGGGGTTAGTACCTATCGATCCTGTGTGGTTCAGACTCCATATGGTCAAAAGCAGTGCCTCTTGACAGAATAAGATGATCTAGCTTCGCGACTAATCATATGTACCTATATACTTCAATGAAATCCTTTTTTGTTCTAAGTCAATGAGTTTCTTGTTTCCCTCATGATTGAGATGGGTTACTAAATAACTTAGGTATATGTATGTGCATATCCCTAAGTAAGGGTTATCCGTTATTTTCTGTACTTCGTGGTTATCCTTGTTCAATTTTGTGTGAACTTGAGGGTCTTGAGGTCCCTACTAAGTATTGTTATACTCACCCCTACATGGGCTATACCCGCTCCTCATTGTGTTGGTTGCAGACGATGAACAACGCTGATCGGGGTAGAGAGTGATAGAACTGGACGGTACTCGGAGGAGGACCACTCGGCGAGAAGCACACGAAGCAGACAGACAGACATATGGTGCTGAGGTGGCCATATGTACCCACCCTTGAGGTAGGAATTCCGAAGGATGGCCTAGTATCTTATTTACATCTTTTCTTCAGTTGTACTAGCTTTTCAGTTGTATTGCTCTTTACTGTTGGACTTGTATTTCCGGCCCCCTTTACTTTCAGCACACTCTTCTGTATACAGATTTTCTCAGTGTTTTACTTTTAGTTGGGAAATCTATTGTGATTGTTTACTGTTATAAAGGCAATTACTTCACAATATAGGTATTTACACCTTTGGTGCTAGTTGCCAGCCCTTGTCCAGTGAATAAAATTTTATAATAAGTGAATAAAATTAAAAAAATTCTAGAAAGGCAGTCCAGATGAAAAACACTATAGATCGTCCTCTTTGCTTCTATTCTAATAACATGATAATCTTATAGTTAAAACTAGAAATTATCAATTTGATATATTCACACTTGATTTATGCTCAATCCCAAAAATATTCCATCAAAAAATATACAATAGTTCGGTTTTATTTGAGACACTAGGTGGTTTCACCACCTTCACCCTCAGAAAAAACAAAAAAGTTTTTTCTAGTCACCATTATTGTTCGACCAAGAGTATAGTCTGATCTTATTAGGGATATTCCTAAGATCTTATGGTGGAAAAAACGAATGGCAATTTGATAGTTGAAGGGATGAAAGCCATGTATTAATATCTAAATATATTTTTAATTATTAATGATATGATTAATTTTTAATTATATTATTACATATTATTAATAATTATTTATTAGTTATTATTATTTATATTATTAATTATATAAATAATATAATTTTTAACTATTAATTATATATGTAATTATATTATCAATTGTTAATTAGTTACTTATATTATTAATTATTATTTTTCATATTATCAATACTATTAATTATAAGTTGTATTTTTAATTGTTCATAGTATTATTAGTAAAAAAATACATTATTAATTTTTATTTGACATATTTATTATTATTTATATTACTCCTTCATACTATCTGTCATATTATTTGTTATTTATATTAATAGAAATTATTTTTATTGGTTTTATTTTTAATTATATGTTATTATTCATGTATTAATATTAATAATATATTATTATTGTAATGAATTCATAGGGAAACAAAATCCCTTGTGGAAAATTCATAAGGGATGAAATGATCCTTTACACTATTAAATACAGTGGAACCTATAGGCCACATGATTTCCCTAATACCATGTGGCCTGAACCACACAGCCATGCGAGACTACTGACATTTGGGACAGAGCAAATTTTTATGGTTTGTGCATGGTTAGTCAAACTGTGCACCTAACCGTGTGGCATGCCCCCTTATAACAGTGTCTTGTTCATGATTTGTAAACTATTCCACGAAACCATGTGGCACTATATCTTTAGGTGAAAAGTAGATTTTGACCATCATTTAATCATATAATCATTTATCTTTTTCTCCATCTTCCTCTAGTATACCAACACCCCCTTTCTTCCCCCTTTTAGCTATCAAGCACCCTAATCTAGGTATCCATGTAACGCCTTTGTCCAATGTCCAATCCTTGATCCATAAAAAGCATTGGAGTCATCTCTATAAGCTCCTATAGTCTCTTACCTTCAATCTAAGTTTATTTCCCAATCCATCACGTAGTTTAGGTGAAAAATCATTTTCTCTATTTTTAGGGTGTTGGGCCATTTTTCATCTATTCCAACCTTCTCTAAATCTGAGGACGATATTGAGTGAGGAGTCATCTATGAATTTGTGGTAGGTGGTCATGTTTTTTCCCTTTTTTGTTTCGATACTTCGTAGCTAAGACATTGTGATTTATGTCAACTTTTTCTAAGAATCCCATTTAATTTGGGTTCTTCTTTTCAAATTGGTCCTTGTACCTTGTTACATGCTCATTGATCCTTATTTAGCTGATTATAAGTCATTGATTATAGTTATGGACACCCTATGGGTGTGCTAAGTATAATTTTTTCCTTTATGGTTAAATGGTTAATTGCTCCGAACACTTAATTAGCTTATGGATTAGCTTTTAAATAAAATTTCCCTTGAGACATGAGTATTGAATGGAATCCCAAGGAACCTCTTAGTTGTATGGTCCACTCATAGTTGGAATTTATCATGGACACAATTTCCTTGTTTGGATATGGAACCTTTAAATGCCTAATGAGTATAATGAATTAGTTCACCTTGGATTAGTTAATTAAATAGAATGTGAATATGAATTGACTTGTTCATGATGGTTTCATTTCCTTAAACGAAATGGATAAATTGAATGAAATGGTTTATAAATGTGGTAAGGACACCCTTATTATTTCATTCCTTATTAAAGGCTTAATTCTAATGTAATGTACAATTTATGAATTTGATCCTAATGAATTGAGGGCATGAGAGGTAATCCCTCTTGCCTATATTAAAAGTGTGATCATGCCTTTTTATAAAATGAATTGGACTTTAGAGTTAAATAAGAGGCATTGCCTCGTGTCTTACTTGATAAATATGAATATACCTTCATACATGCTATGATACAATGGTAAGGGAGCAATGATCATGACAATATCAAGCTCCATTACATTGGGTGTTGAGCATGACATCTCACACCATTAACATTATTAGAACATTGGGCTTGACACAACACATTCCCTTGTTTGAGTGATGACATGATGGATCACTCGCCATCACGAGCGTAATGCATGAAGTCTCAGACTCTTATTTGGATGTATTTAATGTACCCTATTTCTTGATCTTATAGGGTATTTATACTAGTAATGGAAGTCTGAGTTATGCCCTGGTATAGCCAGCAACTAATATTCCAATTATATAGTCACTTACGTCTGTATATACTTGGTTTATATAGGTGTATGGAATAGATAATTATACTATATTTATATTATTACTATATATATAGTAAATGATCAGACATCCATTTTGGCCATGAGTTGAAGTAGGTAGACTCATCAGGTGTCCTATAGAAACCTGAGTGGGATGGTTATTTTTTTCAGCATTGTTTTTCTTATTCTATTATAACTACACATTATTTAGTTATGAGAAATCATCAGATTACATGTAGACACCATTGGTGGTGGCCTACTAAGATTTTTATCTCACAACCTTCTGATACTTTCTTTGGTACCCGAGAATATTATCTATATGCAAGTATTGATAAAGGAAACCACCCTTCTATAGGTTCTTGATATGGTTACCTATAGTTGGAGCTTAGGAGCATACGACTGAGCATTCACTTGATATGATAGTGGATATATTTTTGTTCATTTTTAATTTTTTTTATTTCATGATTGTAGGACTATTCCCATGTTCCCCTTTGTTTATATCAGCATGTCATGCATCCATATATTGACACTGCCATAGAGTCTTTTGATTTTATTATCAGTTCTTCTATTTTATTTATTCTTTCACTGTTTATTTATTCGTCCTGTTGATATATGATTCCACTGTTGTATGTTTATATTTTTATATTTTATCAATCAGGATACTTTGATAAGAGGTTATAATATTCCCATAGTACCACCTTTACACCCTCGCTAGTATTCGACATCATCTGGTTTACGGGGAGGGTTTCTTGAAGCCATGTCACCCATCGGCTTGGGTCACATGTTAAGTAGATCCCAATTTGGGACATTAAAAAGTGGTATAAGAGGAAAAATATTCCATTTTATTAATATTTGGTGATTAAAAATGAGACTAGGAGTTAATGGATTTGGAATTGACCGTTTTCCTGGACATAACTAACTCTTATACAGGGAAAACCCAAATTACCTGGGATATGTAATTTCAATCATTAATTATGCTTTTTATAGTTGATTTGACATTATCATTGGGCGATGAACTTATTTTAAGATGTTATTATTATCAGTATGATTGAAATAATATTTACTTCCAAATCCCAATGAAATGAGGGATTTACATTAGTACATGCATCATTATTAGTTATACTAGGAGAAATATGCCATGAATTTTTCCCATCCACATCTATTTCACCATTAATTTTCATGTTGCATATTGATAGTGATTTAATATGTATTGAATTGTGATGACACTTATTGCAATAATTGGAAAAAATAATTGATACTTAATGTGACTGCTTTAACCTAACAGTGATTTCCTGAATATGTTAATGTAGACACCTTATGTAGTCAATTATGGAATATTGAGCTTTGGGCCATTAGTCACATGATTTGGAATGTGTTATAGTGTAGGTTAAGTGAATGACATATTTTGGTAGATGAGGTGTTTGGGCCCTTATGAATTAGAAATGGTAATTCACATAATTCAACCATTTAAAGTGATTTATATAATTGAATAAAAAAAATTCAAAATGGTTATGAATCTTAGAGTGAAATTGTTTATCTTATTCATGTAAAACTAAGACTCATACTTGAACCCAACCTTATTAGTGGGTATATGGGTCTCTTTTATGTTTTGATGGCCTATTTTGGTCTTTTTCTATCATCTAGACCTAGCTTGTTGAGAAGGAAGAGTGGAATGGTTCTTCTTATAGGAAAGATTTATACATATCCTGGTTTCCATTTTCAATCTCTTAAATTTCATAAATCTATTTTGAGCTGTGTGTTTGGAATTGTTGTATCCTTCCAACATGAAATCGTCTGGTTACATTCTACGAAGGTGGTGGTGACCATGTACCTGAAGTGGTGGGTCCTGAGTCGCTGGTGATTCCTTCTATAGATCCACATGTGGCTCCAATTCTAATTACAAATTTGGGAACCAACTCCCAGTTTTGAGAGGGGTTTCCCCACATGTTTCAGTCTATGAAAGTTGTAATTTGACCTACCCCGACTATGGGAGAGATGACTCATGAATTTTCGCAGTTGTAAGAACCCGGTTCTTCTTATGAGGTAATGTTTCTACATTTATTTTTCCCTTTGAGTTGTTTTTGAGGAAACAAGGAAAACTATAAAAATGTTACATTTTTAGTAGAACATGTCATGTAATCCTATGTACACACAGTGTAGTCTGGCCATGTAGGATGATGATACATGGTTTGTAATTTTTTTGGCTAGGGAGATAGTGAAAAGATGCTACAAGCCATTTACTTCCTAGTACACGCTGTATAGTCATGTCGGCAGGTCGGTGAAAGACGCATAAAGTAGTTTGGAGAAATTTATGAACAATAAAATGATATACATGCCATGTATATGAACATACACACCATGTACTGCTAAATTTTATCTTAAAATAGGCAGTAGCCTCGTTTTTTCATCATCTAGACAGAACAACCGCTAGGTGAATTACCATGAGTCGCGATAACATTTCCTTCTCCCATTTCGTCATCAAGAAGACGATTCATGTTTTGTAGATTTCATTGGATTAATATCAGTAAGAGTTTTATTCTAATTTATTTGTTATGGATGATTTATGTTCTTGAGAAAGTTATTCAAGGTTGAATGATTTACCTATTTTCTTAAATCTACACCGTTCTAGATCGATTCAATAGCCAACGTCAGTTTATATCAGTTATATGACATCAAGGTGGGTGATCTTGTTCCTTTCATTAAATTCCGAGTTGAATATATGTGCCAAAACGGTATGAGACCATTGTTGGGTATTGTTTTTCTCTATAATTAAAACCTGTAGATATCTAATGATGTTTAAATATTTGATTATATGATATTGAAGCATACGATTGCTGATTGATTGATTTAGGGACACCCCATGGGTGAGTTTCTAGTGGTTAGAAGTTTTCAAAGAACGCCTTTGAGCCATGTGAATTCTTTCCATTTTTGGGGTTGATTAGAATCATATATTTTTATATGAAATTCCCATGTGAGTTTTTATTATTAAAACCATGCAATAGTTTAATATTCATGTGTATGTTTCTATGTGAATTTCCCATGCGAGTTTTTATGTTTAAAAACATGTGATAGTTTAATTCACATTTGTTGTTTTTGAAATGAAATGTTAAACGATTAAAAGAGGTAATTAGCCATGGGCGAGCCATAGACTTAGTGAAAAGACAATGTTAGGATCATGTGACTAATTACCCATTGCTTACCTTGGATGAACCATTGTCTATGTTAAAACACAATGGATAGACTCAAGAGGTTAATTACTTAAGGGCCATGAGTGAGCCAAAATATTGGTGGTTGGGCATACTAAGTCTTCTTTGTAAATGCCGTGTGAATCCTTGTTCCATTGAGGGATACCTAGGACGAGGTCTATTAGAAACTGAATAAATTATTAAATGATGAAACGATGATATAGTTAAAAGAGAAATGGTTATGTCATGAGTTGATGGTTACTTTGGTACCAGGGGTCAATAGGCCTAGGCCGGACATCAGGACCTTTATTCACAGAACTTGTTAAATGAAATGGAATGACTTATGAAGTGCCTACCAAGATAAAGCACAAGCTTGGATTCATTCTTCACTTATGTATCTAGATGATCTTTTGAGACATCTGTTGTGTTTACTTCTATATGGGGGATTGGAAGGCTAAGGCCAGATCTCGAGATAGATGTACTTAAATGAAATTGAACTGCTTAAGAACATAAACAATATAGATGGATAGTTTACTTGAGTACTTCCCAGTTACTATTTTCTTTTACTACTATTGTATATATCCACTAAATATTTGGCATAGATATTTGGTGGTTGCCTATTGGGATTAGTCTCAGAACCTGTTTGGGTCATGATTTTGGGCCCAAATAGATTATATGATTGTAGGTGTATACAGGGAAATCATCCATATACAGGTACTTTATTGTTGCTTAGGAGCAAGAGATCATGGGACCAAGCTGAGGCTTGCGATGCTTCTGAGTTTTGTTTCTATTTATGAACTTGTTTTTTTGTATATTATTAGATTGTATCCTATATTGGATGCTTTCTTAGAACATATAACATGATTCATTATTATTTGTATGGTTTGAGACTTGGATATTTATCTATCAGACCTCCGCTGTTTTGTTTCAGTTGTGTAATGTTTACTGCTTCTACTACTGTATTATTTTGTAATTCTCTTTGTTATACTCTTCCAATGAGGGAATAGTTCCTCCAATATCACAGCCAAGGCCCTCACTACAAGTCAACAGCCTCTGGAGTTTGGGGAAATGCGCTTGAGGTCATGTGGCCAACTGGTTTGGCTATCTGATTAGTGGAAAGTCGAGTCAGGACTTTATGAAGTGGTATTAAAGGATTAATTTCCTACTTTGTTTTACTATTTGTAGCCAATAGACTGGATAGGAAGAAAAAATGGATTTGGTAAAAAACTATGCTTGAGAGTAGGTAACCTTTGTACAGGGAAAAGATGAATTACCTTGAATGAATTTTGGTTTTTTTGTTTTACATTTGAATGGATTTCACCGTTGGGTGTCATACGCTATTACTGTTGATGAAATTGTGGGTTATAGTTTAGTTAAAACCCGATGAGATGAGTGTATTCCATCTCATTCATCATATAGTCACTTGTTAGAATCACATGCCATTCCATCTAGGATGCATTAGTCATCGTATGTTGTTATGATAGACGATGTGCTACCTAGACCTACTGTTGTGATAGTTTTATTAGTACATGCTATGGTTTGGATTGAATGGATGCCAAACATTGGTTTAAGAGGTGTATGGGCCCTCTTGTAAAAGAATTTGGTAGATAAAGATTCAATTTTTATATATAATTGTATCAGGATATGTTCTTCTTGGGTGCCAAACTTTGATCTGTGGGGAGTATGGGCCCTCACGGATCGGAATTTGGAATCCCATAGGTTGTTTTTCTGTAGAACATGGGTTTTCTGGAAAATCTAGAGTTTTTCATGAAAAACCCTATATAAATGTGTATATTCTAGCCTAACATGCCTTGTGTTCTTCCTTTTCAGGGAAGAATGTTTTTCCATGTTTTTAGAAGAACACGCCGTGTACCGGGTATACACACTGTGTAATCCTTGGTCATGTAACTTAATGTGTAAGGAGGGAACACGAGTTGTCTAACTTTGACCAGGACATATTGTGTAACGTGAGTACATGCCATGTAGAAGTAGACCATGTATCCAGAAGTGTGACTAATGACATAGGTGGATGAAAATTTTGATTTATACGTCGTGTCTAGATTGAACATGTCGTGTAGTTTTACACCGGAAGAACCTTTTAGTTCTATCCATATAGATCTACCTCAGGATGAAGGAAACTCAAGTACACACCATGCCTCTAGGGGAACACACCCTGTACATGGGGTGTTACACGACCATGTTGAGAAGAAGAACACAGTTATGTAAAGGACTAGAAGAACCTGTTGTGTAAGGAGTTATACACATCGTGTACTCCTATTTTGGGAAAAAATTGAGTATTTTTCATTCTCTTTCCCTCTTTTCACTTATGAGTTACTGTTTTCTCTTTGTTAAATTCATGTTGAGGTATGTGTGCTAGATTTTATATAGAAATTCCTCTATGAATACCCTAATCATTGCACCAGTAGAGTGGTGGTGATTATACATCAGAGGTGGTAGGCCATGGGCTACTGATGGATCCTCCCATTGTGACAACTACGACACCAGCCGTTATACCAGACGTAGGTGAAGATGCATAATTACGAGAAGGATTTGTGAGGTCTATACAGACCTTCCAAGGAGTACTGTAGGCTATAACATCTATGGTAGAGCTGACCCGTATATTCCAGCAGCAACATCCTTGTACTTTTTTAGGGGATGGCAGACCACATGCTGTGGAATCATAGATGGAATTAGTGCTCACTATCATCGAGCATCTAGAGATTCCTCTTGAGAGGATGGGAAAGCCCACTACTTATATGCTATGAGATTCCACCAAGAGATGGTGGGATGTTATCATACAGACAGAGCACCATAGGGACATGGCTTGGGGAGACATGCATACAGTCTTCTGTGACTACTTTTTTCCTGAGACCCTCAGGGCCAATCAAGCCCCAGATTTCATGAATATGGAGTAGGGTACTATGTCAGTGATAGAATATTTTTTCCACATATAGTGCTTTAGATATTTGGACATGTTCTGATGGGTGAAGAGGCATTGAGATCAAGGAACTTTAAGGATAGTATTTGATACGACATCTGAGCTCATGTGAATATTTTTAGGTTTCCTTTTGGGAATTCCATTTTGAATCAGGTGCTGATTACTGAGTGAAACCGATGAGAATCTGGGGGTGAAAGCTAGTGTAGTTTGACAGTAAGATCTGGTACTATATTGACTGGAATTAAGAAGTGTCTTATGGAGTTTTCTCACAGGAATACGCGTAGTCGGGATGTATCTTCTAGTATCTAGGTGAGGTGCTATCAGTGTGGCAGTGTCAGTCATACCAGACCGTAGTGCCCATAAGACCCAGTTGAGTGTCGAGATTGTGGAAATATGGGCCATCATCAGTGCTTCAACAGGATGTTTACACCAGTGGATAGTGAGAGAGGTTATGTATAGGCTCCGCATGCAAGAGCAGGGTCAGTAGCTTCCCACTAGTCTGGAAACTGGAATATGTCTCGGCATGCAGGCCAAGGCGGTGGACATGGCCATGGTAGTCAGACACCAGGATCTTAGCGACAGTAGGATAGGTCAGCTCAGGGTATCCAGACTATGTCATAGGGCCATGATATAGGTCAGACATATGCAATTAAAAAGACCCAACAAGGGTAGGATCCCAAACCGTCTACTATTATAGGTACTATTCTAGTGGACTCTGTTTTATCATCTCCACTATTTGATATTGGATCTTCTCATAGTTTTAAATATGTTCATATTTTGGAGAGACTTGTTCTTTGTGTTTATACATTAGAGAACTTTATGATGCTAGAAACTCCGTTAAGGATTAGAATGGCAGGTGTGAATCTATTCAAAGAGTGCCCCCTTGAGATGGGTGGATTTCACTTCTTTTGGGATCAATACGTCATAGGTATGATAGGTATTGGTTTCATCCTCAAGATGGATTGGATGGTCCTATCAGGCCTTCTTCGACTACTATCGTTGCAAGGTGAGTTTTACATCACCATAGGGCGGGTCTTTTCTATACAAGGGAGAATGGGATGTCCAGGCGAACCGAGATGGGACTGAGCATCGTGGATGGGTGGGATGAGAATCTAGATTTCGAGTTTAGAAATGGATGATTAGGGAACATTTCTGGTAGATATTCCTCTAGTGTTTTATCGTTTCTAGGAAGTTTTCTTGGACGACTTCTCTGGCTTACCTCTAGTTAGAGAGGTGGAGTTCACTATTGAGCTAGTGATGGGAGCTGCACCAGTATCCAGTCCTCCTTATAGGATGGCTACGATAGAGTTTCAAGATCTAAAGAGTTAGTTGGAAGATCTAGAATCTAAGAGTTTTATCCAACCTAGTATTTCTCCTTGGGGTTCACCGGTCCTTTTTGTGAAAAAGGTGGATGGTACTCTCAGTCTATGCATGGACTATCAAAAACTGAAATAGTTAATAGTTAAAAATTGAAATCCCTTACCATAGATAGATGACCTGTTTGAATAACTTCTAGGAGCTTGGGTGTTCTCAAAGATTGAATTAATGTCAGGATATCACTAGGTACGTGTTCGACCAGCATACATACCTCATACAACCTTTTTTAGTAGGTATTGTTTCTATGAGTACTCAATTATGCTGTTTGGTCTCATGAATGCACTAGGAGTTTCATGGAATTGATGAACTGAGTGTTCCATCCTTACCTAGATTCCTTTTTGTTTGTTTTCGTGGATAATATCTTGGTGTTTTCTCATAATTGACATGACCATGCCAAACACCTTGAGATCATTTTGAATACACAAAGAGAGCATCAGTTATATGCTAAACTCATAAAATTCCACTTCTAGATGGATTAGATTCACTTCTTGGGTCACGTAATCTCAGACAATAGAGTATTAGCAGACCCAGAGAAGGTTAAAGTAGTAGTTACCAAGGAGAATCCCAAGATCGTTTTGGAGGTGCTGAGTTTCTTGGGGCAAGCCGACTACTACATGCGTTTTATACAAGACTTCTCACGCTTAGTAGCACTAATGGAATTCTTGACTAAGAAAGGTGTGATGTTTGAATGGTAATATTCTTGCGACATAGCCTTTTAAGAGTTTAAAGGACATTTTAGTTCATCACTAATATTGATATTTCCAAATCCAGGCAAGAGTTACACTCTGTACTGTGAGGCATCAGGTATTGGGATGACAACAGTGCTTATGCAGGGAGATCGGGTAGTTGCATATGAGTCTCGACATTTGAGGACACATGAGTGAAATTACATGACACATGATATCGAATTGGATGTAGTTGTTCATGATTTGAGATTCTAGAGACATTATTTTTTGGGAGAGTTTTTTTAGTATACACAGACCACAAAAGTTTCAAACACATCTTCACTTAGTGTGATTTGAATCTGCGACAAAGATAGTGGTTGGAATACCTTTAGTTTTTTGACTTTGAGATTTCCTATATTCCTGGATAGGTTAATGTAGTGGTCGATGCACGGAGTATGAGGACTCAGATACAGGCAGTGAAAAAGGCTAGTGGTGAGTAGAAACTTATGGCTTTGTTCTCTAAGATGCATTTAGAGGTGTAAAATAGTCAGTTGAAAGCTTATATTGTATCTTTGAATGTTACCTCTACCATACTGGATAGAGTGAGGATGTGATAGCTATCAGATTCTAAGGCCCTATTTCTATGGAAGAGTGTGTCAGGTGAGGACCCAACACCTGGATGGACAATAGGCGAGGATTAAGTTCTACGTGTCTATGGGCGTGTGTGGGTTCTAGAGGATATACGTGAGGAGATGATGCGGGAGTTTCATGATTCATCTTGGGAAGTGCATCTTGGGGTCAACAAGATGTACCATGACTTGCGTCGTCAGTACTGATGGATTGGAATGAAGTAAGAAGTATCTGGTTTTGTTATGAGGTGTTCCACATGTCAGTAAGTGAAGGCGAAACATCAACGACCATCAGGAATTTTACAGTAGCTATCCATTCCTGAGTGGAAATGGGATGATGTTGTGATGGATTTCATGATGAGTTTACTGAGGTCGCCTAGAGGAAAAGATGTTGTGTGGGTTGTTGTTGGTATGCTTACGAAAGTCACTCACTTCTTTCTGATCATGGAGACACATGGTATAGATGAGATTAGAAAGTTTTATATTTGAGAGGTGGAAAGACATCATGGTGTTCCACATTATATCATTTCAAATAGGGACACCCTATTTATGTCTCATTCTTAGAAGAGTTTTCATAGTTTGATGGGTACATAGGTTCTTCTAAGCACCAAATACCACCCTCAGACTGATGGCCAATCCTAGGTTACGATACATGTTCTAAAAGGCATGATGCGTGCATGGGTCCTAGACTTGGGGGGGGGGGGTATTGGGAGAATCATATACCCTAGGATGAGTTAGCTTATAATAATATCTTCTAGGATACTATTTAGATGGCGTCATACAAGGCTTTGTATGGTAGGCCATGCCAATCACCAATGTATTGGCTGGAGGCAGGAGAGGCAGCTGTGTTGGGACCTTGTATTGTGTAGGAGGCTACTAATCATGTTCACTTGATTCAAATACGGTTTTCTACGATGCATTCTCATCATAAATATTATTTCGGTCATTGTAGATGACTTTTGGAGTTCAAGGTTGCGGATCGAATTTTCCTATATGTCATGCCAAGATTGGGACACAAGAGGATCAGGAGAAAGGTTAAGCTTTCACCGCAATATGTCTGACCGTTTGAGATTCTGGAATGAGTCAGGTCAGTTGCCTATCAGTTACAGTTACCTCAGAGGTACCGATTCATGCCCGACTTCTTCCATGTATCTCAACTATTCCACTATCACAGAGACCCCTCTCAAGTTTTTCTGCCTTAGGAGGTCGATCTTTTAGTTGATGTATCATTTGAGGAGTATCTAATTTGTATAGTTGATAAGAGAATGAAGGTTCTTCGAGGCTGTTCAGTTCCTCTTGTATGACTGCTATGGTAGAATAACTGAGTACAAGACAAGACTTGGGAGAGGGAGGCTGATGTACATGCTCAGCGGCTGGATTTATTCTTAGATATTTTTTCACCACCCTTGGAAGGGAAATTTGGGGACAAATTACTTTAAAGGGGATGTTTGTATGAACCTATTTCTTCTTATGTGGTACTATTTCTTCCTTTATTTTTTTTCCTTTGAGTTGTTTTTGAGAAAATAAAGAAAACTGAAAAAATGTTAAGTTTTTATTAGAAAATTCCATGTAATCCTCTGTACACACCATGTAGGCTAGCTATGTAGGATAGGGATACAAGGTGTGTGATTTTATTAGCTAGGGAGAGAGGAAAAAGCCACTACACACCGTGTACTTCCTAGTACATGCCATGTAGTCAAGTCGGCAGGTTGGTGGAAGACGTGTAAAGTAGGTCGGCAAAATTTATGAATAGTAAAATAATATACACACATGTATATGAACTTACATGCGGTGTACTACTAAATTTCGACTTAAAATGGGAAGTAGCCTCATTTTCTCTTCTTCTATACAGAACACCCACCGTGTGATGAACCAAGAGCTGTGAGAACATTTCCTTCTCTCGTTTCATCATCCAAAACCTGATTCATGTGTCGTCGGTCTCGTTAGATTCCTCTCAGTAAGATCAGTATTCTCCTTGAGGCATTATTGAAGATTTCTGTTCTTGGGAAAGTTATTCAAGGTTGAATGATTTACCTCTTTTATTATATTTATGTTATTATAGACTGATTCATGGGTTGGTGTCAGTTTATTTCAGTTATACGCCATCAAGATTGGTGGTCTTATGTCTTTAGTTAAATTTCAAGTTCATTATATGTTCCAAAATGGTATAAGACCATTTTTGGGAATTGTTTTTCTCTAGAATTAAAACCTGTTGATACCTAATGATGTTTAAGTATTTGATTATATGAAATTGTAGAATGTGATTGTAGATTGATTGATTTAGGGACACCCCATGGGTGTGTTTCCCATGGTTATCCTTTTGGAAAGAATGCCTTTGAGGATTGTGAATGCTTTCCCTTTTTGGAGTTGATTAGAATCATATATTGTTATATGAAATTCTGGTGTGAGTTGTTATGATTAAAACAATGAAATAGTTTAATTTTCATGTGTTTGCTGCTATGTGTATTTCCAACATGAGTTGTTATGTTTAAATCTATGTGATATTTTAATTCACATGTGTTTTTTTTGAAATAAAATGTGAAATTATTAAAAGAGGAAATTATCCATTGGTGAGCCATAGCGTATGTTAAAAGACAAGTTCGAGATCATGTGACTAATTACACCTTTCTTACCTCGGGTGAACTATTATCTCAGTTAAAATGTAATGGATAGACTCAAGGGGATAATTACATAAGGTCCATGAGCAAGCCATTACTTCGGTGGTCGGGATTACTGAGTCTTCCTTGTAAATGCTGAGTGAATCCTTATTCCATTAAGGGATACCTAGGATGACCTCTATTGGAAACTAAATAAATGATTAAATTATGAAATTTTGATATGTTTAAAAGTGGAATGGTGACTATGTTGTCATGACACATCAAATTGATTATGTTATTAAGGTTGATTTATAGTCTAGGGTAAACCCTAGGTCGTCTCTAAAGGAGCGTTGGTAGGTTTAGAGTGTGTATTTTTAATAAAAATGACTAAGAGAGGGGGTGGTTTTGAAAAAAGTTTAAAACAATGACTTAGTTGAAATATCTTAAAACATGAGTGACCAAGTGGATTTTGAGAAATTTTAGATAAAAGGGTCAATGTGATTTCACTACACACATATCAAGTTCATTGTTCATAGAGATTCATCTTAGGTTTAGAGTAATTATTTGGTTGGAGTTAATTGGAATCTCGATTAATTCCTAAGCTTTTATTTTAATGCTTTAAGGACCAAACCTTGATGTGACAATCGTATTGTCAAGGTACAGTACTTATGCATGGAATAATAGCTTCCAAAGCATATTTAAATCTCAATAAGGTGGGTATGAAAAGGATTCTTTTGAGGTCTAATCGGAACAACACAAGTCACGCACTCAAAACCTCACACCGATCAGTTAGAAATTAAGAGCATATCATTCGCATGCATCAAAACAGGCATTCAAATATGTAACTATGTAAGATACATAGAAATAAATGTTTTAACACCCAAATTAATCCAAACCAGTAGCTAATATATGCATTGTAACTCCCTTGACATGTGTGTATCTCCCTCACAACAAACACCCAACTTTTAGCTCGACATCGGGAGGAGGAGGAAGCTCGGGTTGAACTCCCTCTTCATTGTTGATCCCCCTATGAGAATAGGGTCCTCCAGAACCTCAAAGATGATTATAAGACTCCTATAGGACTCCAAATTTGCAGCACTTCACTCCTTGGCCGAACTTGCAAATGAGGTTCCCTTGGTGCCCTTTTATAGGAAAATTGGAAGGTGGTTTTAGGCACACAGATTTCATCAATCCACTTGCACGATGCGTTTCGGCCTTCAGAAAGTCTTATCTCGATTTGGAGAAAATATAAACGTTGTAGCCCTACCTCATTACTGTCTCCACCAAATGTTTGGCACTATTTGGACAAGTACATCTCAAGATATTGATAAAATACAGAACACCGCATTTTACTTGGTCCAAATTCGGTGTCTTGGACAGATCAGTTCGGATAGGCCCCATTGAAGCCGAATCAGGATTGAGTTACTCAATATTAAATGTATTCTATTAAATTTTGGATAGGCCCACAAAATTTCAGCCCATTTGGATGCACGTATTTCGTGTAATATGCAAAACAGTGGACAAATGTCCATGGATCCATGCAATTTTTGGCCCATTTTTCTTTCACTTCATCTAGGGCCCTCCAAATCACCTCCACATACATTGAAACAATAAAAACAAGTAACATTGCCCATTATAATGCTGATTAAAATTAATTAAATGATTCAAACACAATGTGCAATTTATTATTATATTTGGAATATTCATTACAAAACTAGTTTAAAACAGCGGTGTAAGGGTGGAATAAAACAGTGAATCGTGGTACGATCACACACCCACACCTAAACATTTGCACTCCTGGGAAAAGTCACATATCCAAATACAATGATGAATATATATATATATATATTTCCAACATCATGAAGATTTTTCATTTGAGGAAATTTTATTTAAAGTAAAGTGATCAATGCACGAACCACACCAAGGAGTTCTTCCCAGTGAAAATGAAAAAAGATGTCTCATAAATCATATCACAATAAAATTCAAAAAGATTTATGAAACCAATATGAGAAAGGAATCCAAAGTTCAACCATTACACTAACTCTCCATGTGTGTGTGTCAAAACCATTCCATGATATTCTTTCCACTTTCTATCAAATAAATATAGGTTATTTTAACATTATTCAGCTTTAAATGATTTTTCACCGAACCTGTCCTACATCCTTTGCAATCATATTTCAAGACCCAATCATTTAAGCATTCCCAGAAGTCAAACCATAAGCTCCTGACCTAGATATCCCCATATGTTTCACATTTCATCACTCCCCTCATTTATTATATATATATTTTTTGAAGTTGCAATTGGAACAAATCTCACACTCATCTCTCAACCCTTTGTTTGATCTCTTCACGACACTAATTGCAATAGTTATAACAAGATCAAAGGTTGAGGATGAGTGATTTTTAACCTTCCCAAGACACAACAATTTTTTTGATGGTGTACAACATTCGGAAAATAGGTACACACGCATTGGTCAATCTGGTAAAGTAATAAAGCAGATCGGATAAGGAACGAACAGATGGAAATATGATTTCAAGCTGAAAAGTATTAACCCAACATATATTTACCTTATATTAAGTAATAAATAATCACACTTTGTAGTTTGGTGAAAAAATTTGTGGAGATATTAGTGACACAGTTTTCCCAAAAACTACTCAGACAATGGGCATCAATCATCTCAAATGTTTCACATAGATACGACCATTTATATCATTGACAGAAAACCAATTCACTAAAAATCACCCCATGATGTTAAATTCATACAAATACTATTTTTAGACTTCGTTAGGGTATTTTTACTTTCCCCACATTATGGTCGCCAAATCATGGAACTTTGAAATTGTTGATGGGGAAAAATGAAAATACCATAAAGAAGGAAAAAAAGAGAAAACAAAAGGAGAAAACAATGAAAATTACTAACTATCCCAGGAATGTATCCACCCCCCCACACCTAGAGTATGCAGTGTCCTCACTGTAGTAAAAGAGAATGTGGGAAGGAAGGATAAAACCTGGTGGATGTCATTCATAGTGTGCTTCTTGAACTTGGAGTTCCTCCATCGGGGACTCCAGAACGGGTTCATGAAAGTGCTTCAGCCGCTGCCCATTGACAGTGAAGGTTTGCTTGGTTTCTTCATTTTGAACCTGAACAACACCAAATGGAGGGACATTAGTAACAATGTATTGTACAAACTAGTGGGAATGAAGCTTACCAGGATGCAACTTCAGCCTTGCATTATAAAGGAGGACCTTCTGCCCAATATGGAATTGACGATGAAAGATAAGACGGTCATGGGAAGCCTTGGTTTTCTCCTTATAAATCCTGGAGTTTTCATATGCATCTTTTCTCATTTCCTCTAGCTCCTGAATCTGCAACTTCCTTTGAGCACTTGCACCCAAATGATTAGAATTGCATTGTTTGATGGCTCAATAGGCTCGGTGCTCAATATCAATAGGGAGGTGACAACTATTTCCAAACACAAGACGATAGGGTGAAATTCCAATAGGAGTTTTGAAAGTAATACGGTAGGCCCACAATGAATCATCAAGTCTAAGACTCCAATCTTTCCTATTGGGTTGAACCGTTTTTTCAAGAATTTGTTTCACCTCTCTATTTGACACCTCAGCTTGACTATTGGTCTGTGGATGATATGTAATAGAAACTCAATGACCGACCCCATACCAACGCAAAAGTGATTGCATTGTTCGATTTCATAAATGAGAACCCCGGTCACTGATAATGAACCTAGGTAATCCAAACCTACAAAAGATCTGAGCTCTCAAAAATTCTACAACTATTTTGGAATCATCTGTCCTTGTGGCCCGTGCCTCTACCCATTTTGATAAGTAATCAATGGCCAAAATAATGTTCAAGTTTCCAAAAGAATTGGGAAATGGCCCCATTAAGTCAATTCCCCAAACATCAAAAATGTCATGAAAGATCAAGGGCTGTTGTGGAATTTCATTCCTTTTAGAGACATTCCCCATTCTTTGACAATGAGGACAAGATTTACAAAATTCATGGGCATCCCGAAAAAGTGTTGGCCAAAAGAGACTAGAATCAAGAACTTTGCGAGCAGTCTGTTTGGGACTAAAGTGGCCCCCACAAGTAAGAGTTTGGCAGAATCTAAGGACAGATTGAAACTCGCTATCGGGAACACAATGCCTAAGGACCTGATTTCTACATGTGCGTCAAAGGTAGGGGTCATCCCAAATGTACGAACGAGACTCATGTTTTAGATGACTGGCTTGGTTTTTGTTGAAATCAGTAGGAATACAAGATGCTACCAAATAATTTACAATTTCAGCATACCAGGGAATACCATCTTGCACTTTGTACAATTGGTCATCCGGAAACAAGTCATTAATGGGAATACAGGGGGATGAGACAATGTACGAGGATGAGGGGATCCTACTGATATGGTCTGCCACCATATTCTCTGCTCCTTTTTTATCTCTAATTTTTAGATTGAATTCCTGAAGGAGGAGCATCCAACGAATGAGACGTGGTTTGGATTCCGGTTTCTTTAGGAGATACTGGAGGGCTTCATGGTCTGAGAACACAATGACTTTGGACCCTAAAAGGTATGACCTAAATTCATCCAAGGCAAACAAAATGGAAATAAATTATTTTTCAGTGGTGGTGTAGTTTACTTGGGCAGGGTCCAAAGTACGTGAGGCATAGGCAATGACATGTGGATCTCGATCGACCCTTTCTGACAAGACTGCCCCAACTGCATAATTAGAGGCGTCACACATGAGCTCAAATGGTAAATCCCATTGAGGTGGTTGGATTACCGGGGGTGATGTGATTTTCCAATTTAATTTATTAATAGATTCTTCAAATTATTTATCAAAAACAAAAACATTTTCTTTTTGGAGTAAGCGGGAGAGGGGAAGTGCAATCATACTAAAATCATGAATGAAACGATGGTAAAATCCAGCATGACCTAGGAAAGACCGCACATCACGTACATTTTTTGGGAATGGTAGGGAATAAATGACATCCACATTCAATTTATCTACTTGGATATTATCCCCAGAAATGACATGTCCCAAAACTATACCTTGTCGCACCATGAAATGGCATTTCTCATAATTTAATACAAGTTTCTTTTCAATACAGCGACGTAGGACTGAACCAAGTCTACTTAAACATTCATCAAAAGAGGATCCATAAACAGTAAAATCATCCATGAAAACTTCCATGCAATCCTCCAGGTAATCCGAAAAAATACTAACCATACATCGCTGGAAAGTACCCGAAGCATTGCACATGCCAAATGGCATCCTTCTATAGGCAAATGTGCCAAAGGGGCAAGTGAAGGTTGTCTTTTCCTGATCCTCAGGGGAAATATGGATCTAAAAATATCCAGAATACCCATCAAGAAAACAGTAATGGGACTTCCCCGCTAGCCCCTCTAGCATTTGGTCAATGAATGGAAAGGGTAAATGGTCCTTCCTAGTGTGTTGGTTTAGTCGGCGATAATATATACAGACACACTAACTATTCTGCACACGAGTTGGAACCAATTCATTATTTTCATTTTTAATTACCGTTAGGCCAGTTGTTTTAGGAACTACTTGAATGGGACTGACCCATTGGCTGTCAGAGATGGGGTAAATGATTCTAGCAGCCAATAATTTTGTTACTTCCTTTTTAACTACTTCTATGAGGGTTGGGTTTAGTCGACGTTGTGCCTGCCTCATTGGTTTAGCCTCATCAGTTAATAAAATATGATGTGTACAAATTGATGGGCTAATACCTGGAATGTCCTCAAGTGTCCATCACAATGCTTGTTTATTCTCCCTCAAAATTTCAAGCAATCTCAATTCATGCTCAGGAGGGAGTGAACTAGCAATGATGACGGGCAACTTGTTTCGATTATCAAGATATGAATATTTTAAACCTTGAGGCAGTTGCTTTAGTTCCAATTCAGGTGTATTTTGGATTTATGGGAGTGTTTGTGAAAGGGAGAGGTCATTAATCTCATCTAACTACTCAATGGTATCATCCTCATATGAGGAATTAGATTTTACAAGCATAGTAGTATCATCGATGGTCATGTGATCCTCTGTGTTCAAGAAATTATCAATTAATAAACATGAATGACACTTCTCTAGAACACTACAACAATCAACACATGATTCATTTCCAAGAATTTCAATCAAAGAGGAAAATTCAGAAAGGGGATCAGGGGAAACAAATGAAGTGATTTTAGGGGAAGGGAGTATATCAATTGAATTTACCGAGAGAGAGGAATGTTCTTCTGAGGGGTGCTTCATGGCATCAAAGATGTTGAAATGGACTATGTAACCACTAAATTACATAGATAATGTACCATTATGGACATTAATTATGGATTTGGCAGTTTTCAAGAAAGGTCTCCCTAATATAATTGGGGAATGTCCATTCATCCTATCATCTTCCATTTTTAGCACATAAAAATCAGCAGGAAATATTAAATTTTGAACCCTCACAAGAACATCCTGTAACACACCAGAAGGGTGTTCCGTACTCCGATTTTCTAGCTGAACAACTATTCCTGTGGGCTTTAGTTCACTGACCTACAAATAAGAGTAAATAGAGTGAGGCATCACATTAATAGAAGCACCCAAATCAAGCATAACATTGTAGAAAGAATACTCCCCTATGGTGCATGGAATCGATAATGTTCAAGGATCGTTGCACTTGGTGGGAAGTGATGGTTGTATAAATGCTGAGACATTCCTCCCCCAGATCACCTTCTCATAACCTCTAAGTCGCCTTCGGTGGGTACACATCTCCTTCAGAAACTTTGCATATCTCGGAATTTTCTTGACGACATCAATCAATGGAATGTTAACCTGCACTTTTTTGAAAGTCTCCAAGATTTATTTATCAAGTTCAGTTTCCTTTTGTTTCCTTGGTTGGGTGTCTCTTTGGAGAAATGGAAGAGGAATGCTTGGGCTTGGTAACTCATCAATAGACACACTCTTTCCTTTGGTAGGACTTCTCTCAAGACAAGGCTCTATCTCATTTGATCCTTTTTTAGTGGTTGGGCTGGTGGTTTCCTTAGGAAAGGATAACTCTAATCAAGGGTTCATTTGGATTTTAAGTTGAGTTCCACTCCTGAGGGTGATGGTACTAACATTTCCCTTATCCCTTGGGTTGACAAGTGGTTGAGATGGAAGTCTACCAGACCCATGGCTTTGGATCTCACCCACCGACTTACCTAGTTGGCCTAATTGGGTTTTGAGGTCTTGTATGGCTGCCTGAGTGGTTTGTTGGAATTGGAGATTATTGGAAGCCATTTGTTTCATCATATCTTCTAGGGTAGGTTCAGTTTTTGGAGGGGGTTGTTGGAAAGGCCTTTGGGGTGCTTGAAAATTTCTGGGTGGTGGTGGTTGATGACTACTTTTCCCTAGTTGGTTCCATGGTTGATGAGGCTGGTTTGAATACCACCCTTTCCTATAGGCTTGGTTGTCTTTCCACCCAGGGTTGGATGGATAGTAAGGTTCTTGCCTAATGGGTTGGTTATAGGGGCGTGCTGGGAATATTTCCTCACAACTCTCAGAAGATTCTCTCAATTGGGGGAATTGGTCAGAATAGTGGGTATTAGAGGAACATATACCATAATGTATGGGCAGAGGAGATTGCAATTTCCCTTGGGAAAGAGCAAGTTGTCGTAGAAGGGTACTCACATCTTCAAACTTTGTGTCCACCTTCATCTCGAATTCAGTACTTTGCACCTCATGGACACCTCGAATGGGTACACCGGACCTTGAACTGAATTGTTGAGTGTTCTGTGACATGGTCTCAATTAGGGTCCTTGCAGCGATTGGGGTTTTATCAACTAGTGCACCACCTGCAGCAACATTAATCATGTTACGATCTATTGGAATTAAACATTCATAAAAATATTGGATTAAAATTTGATCGCTTATTTGGTGGTGTGGAAAACTTGAACATAATATTTTAAAGCATTCCCAATATTCATGAAGGGTTTCTCCTTGAGATTGTCTTATCCCACATATTTCTTTCCTTATTGTTGCGGTTCGAGAGGATGGGATGTATTTTTCAAGAAAAAGTCACTTCATGTCAGCCCAACCTCTAATAGGTGAATTAACATAATACAACCAATATTTAGCCGTGTATTCTAATGAAAATGGAAATTCCCTATGTTTTACTTATTCTTCATCCAAATTACCAGGTTTTAATGTTGAACACACAGTATTAAATTCTTTTAAATGCTTATGTGGATCTTCTCCAGGCAGTCCATGAAATCTTGGTAATAAATGAATTAAACCAGATTTTAGTTCAAAATTGGGTGCCTCTCCTTGTAATTGAATGTACGTGGGTCGGATATCAACATCAGGCGAGGTTAGTTCTTTCAGTGTTCTGTTATTTTCATCCATTTTATACAAGTTATGTTCATTTTTAACTTTGGTGTCAAAAGAAGAAGAAGGATCAAGAAGAATTTTAAGATTTGATGTCTCCTCCTTCAAAGTGTGGTCTTGTATGTATCGGTTTCGTTGATGTAGGATCCTCTCCAGTTAGGGTTTGAAAGTTTGTATGTATACTGGAGTAGAACGTGTCATACAAAGAACCTACACAATAAATAAATTAGAACACAAAAAAAAATGCAAAGGTATAAGATAAAACAAACAAATATTCACAAAAATTACAAAAATTTTATCAAAAACACGCACAAAAAACCAAAGCGCTCCCCGGAAACAGCACCAAGATTTGACCGCGTTGTCATGACACGTCAAATTGATTATGTTTTTAAGGTTTATTTATAGTCTAGGTTAAAACCTAGTTCATCTTTCAAGGAGCGTTGGTAGGTTTAGAGTGTGTATCTTTAATAAAAGTTACTAAGAGAGGGGGTGGTTTCGAAAACAGTTTAAAACAATGACTTAGTTGAAATAGCTTAAAATATGAGTGACCAAGTGGATTTAGAGAAATATGAGATAAAAGGGTCGATGTGATTTCACTACACACATACCAAGTTCATTGTTCATAGATATTCATCTTAGGTTTAGAGTAATTCATTGGTTGGAGTTAATTGGAATCCCGGTTAATTCCTAAGCATTTATTTCAATGCTTTAAGGACCAAACCTTGACGTAAGAATCATATTTTCATGGTCCAGTACTTATGCATGGAATAATAGTTTCCAAATAATATTTAAATCTCAATAAGGTGGTTATGAAAAGGATTCTTGTGATGTCCAATCGGAACAACACAAGTCACGCACTAAAAACCTCACACCGATCGGTTAGAAATTAAGAGCATCGCATTCGCATGCATCAAAACAAGCACTCAAATATGAAATTATGTAAGATACATGAAATGAAATGTTTTAACACCCAAATTACTCCAAACCAGTAGCTAATATATGCATTGGAACTCCCTTGACATGTGTGTATCTCCCTCACAACGAACACCCAACTTTTAGCTCGACATCGGGAGGAGGAGGAAGTTCGGGTTGAACTCCCTCTTCATTGTTGATCCCCCTATTAGGATAGGGGCCTCCAGAACCTCCAAGGTGATTAGGAGACTCCTCTAGGACTCCAAAGTGGCAGCACTTCACTCCATGGACGAACTTACAAATGAGGTTCCCTTGGTTCCCTTTTATAGGAAAATTGGAAGGTGGTTTTAGGCACACAGATTTCATCAATCCACTTGCACGATGCGTTTCGGGCTTCATACAGTATTATCTCGCTTTTGAGAAAATAAAAAAGTTGTATCCCTACCTCATTACTGTCTCCTCCAAATTTTTGGAACCGTTTTGATAAATACAGATCAATATATTGATAAAATACAGAACACCGCATTTGACTTGGTCCAAATTCGGTGTCTTGGACAGATCAGTTCTGATGGGCCCCATAGTAGCCGAATCAGGATTGGGTTCCTTAATATGAAATTTATCCTATTCAATTTCGGACAAGACCACAAAATTTCAGCTCATTTGGATGCACTGATTTCGTGTACTATGCAAAACAGTGGATAGATGTCCATGGATCCATACAATTTTTGGCCCATTTTTCTTTCACTTCATCAAGGGCCCTCCAAATCACCTCCACCTACATTGAAACAATAAAAACAAGTAACATTTCCCATTATAATGTTTATTAAAATTAATTAAATGATTCAAACATTAAGTGAAATTTATTATTATATTTGTAATATTCATTACAAAACTAGTTTAAAACAGTGGTGTAAGGGTGGAATAAAACAGTGAATCGTGGTACGATCAAATGGTTATGCCACGAGTTGATAGTTACTTTGGTACAGGGGGTCGGTGGGACTAGCACATACTTCGATACCTTTGTTCAAAAAAACTCTTGAAATGAAATAGAATGACTTATGATGCATCTTCCAAGCCAAATCACAAGCTTGGATTCAGTCTCCGCTTATGTATTTAGATAATCTTTTGAGACATCTATTGTGTTTACTTCTATATGAGGGATTGGAAGGCTCTGTCTAGATCTCAAGATAGTGGTACTTAAATTAAATTTAACTTCTTTAGAACATAAAAAGAATAAATGGATAGTTTAAATGAGTACTTAATAGTTACTGTTTTCTTTTACCATAATTGCATATATCCATTGACTTTTTGGAACAGATCTTTGGTGGTTGCCTACTAGGATTAGTCTCACACCTTATTTAGGTCATTATTTTGGTCCTAAATAGATTATATGATTGCTGTTGTAGACAAGGTCAAGATACCTTATACAGGTACTTGAATGCTTCTTAAGATCAGGAGAGCATGGGACCAAGCCGAGGCCTGCGATGCTTCTGGGTTTTGTTTCTGTTTCTACACTTGTATTACATTTGTATATGATTATAACGTATCTTATTTTTGATGATTTATTAGAATATATAACACTCTAAATTATAATTTGTATGGTTTGATACTTGGATATTTATCTATCATACTTCCACTATTTTGGTTCAGTCATGTACTGTTCACTACTTCCGCTACTATATTGTTTTGTAATCCATTGCATTATACTATGCCAATGAGGGAATAGTTTCTCCACTATCACACCCAATTCCCTCAATGCTAGTCAGAAGCCTCTAGGATTTGGGTAAATTTTCTTCAGTCCATGTGGAGGAGCGGTCCATCTATCAAATTAGTGGTAAGTTGGGTTGGGATGTTACAATGGTAGAATCATCTCACCTTTTCAGGGGATGAAGGACCTCATGTCAGGGAGTCTTGCATTGAAGCAATACTTTCTATATTCGAGACTATGTAGACACATACAGAGTGGAGGTTCAAGGTAGAAACATATATTCTATGTGATTCTACTAATTAGTGGTGAGATGTTATCACCCAATTTGATCAACATAGAGATATGGTATGGGGGGATTTTCAGACAATCCTCTACGGCTAATTATTTACCTAGACTCTAAGGTAAGGCCTAACTAGAGAATTCATGAACCTGTTTTAGGGGATAATTTCTATCATGGATTATTCCTCTCATCTCACCGAGTTGTAGTGGTCCACTTCTACTCTGGAGGGTGATGATCTTATGACCATTAGGCGATTCGAGGATGGGATGGTGTACGCCATCTAGCCACAAGTCAACGTATTTAGGCTGATGATAATTTCAAAAATCATCATCCAACCCTTTATTTCATAAGGAAAAGTATGGGATGCTGATGGTCTAATTCTGTGTGGTTCTAAACATAGATCTATTATTGGTTATTATATTTTAAAAAATGATTTTTTAGTATGCTCATGGAATTGGAAGAAGTCAGGTCCCACATGAAGATTGTTTCTTGATCTTTCACCAAAGCGAGATGCTAGGACACAAAAAACCTCAGTGTTTATAGGATCTATCAGAGTACAGAGGCTATGGTAGAATGATCCATACCAAGTGATTCTGTATCACAATCCCTATATTTTATAGCGAGCAAGATTTTGTACCCACTCATTGGTCGGGAGAGGGACCAATAATTTTAAGTTAGGCTAGCAGCTGGAATACCACCAGCCAATTGGGCCAAGGTAGTGGTCAAGGTAGAGGAAGTCATGCTTAAGATTCTCATCATTAGTAGAGCAGGCTTTCCCAAGGAATTTAGGCAGAAAATTAGAGACATATTACATTTCAGTGGCATGTAGTCTAGTCTATATTGGTGGAGTAGAGAACCAGATCTTCTATAGTACGAGGAACTATTCTAGTAGCCTTCACTTTAGTGTCTTCTTTGTTTGAAATAGGCGCATCTCACTCATTTATATCTGAGGCTATAATGGGATGTTTAGGCCTTAATATCCAACAATTAAATGGAATTATGAACCTAGATAACCCATTAGGTATCCGATCAGAGGGTGTTCTCCATTTTAAGGGCTTCCCCCTTGATATAGGATGATATATTTTCATGTGGAATATTTATGTCTTCAAAATGATAGGATTTAATATAATCAAAGGGATGGACTATTTAATTTCCTTTTGAGACCATATTGACTACTATCGTCATAGGGTGACATTTACATCACCAGAGGGTGTTAGACATGTGCATAAATAATAATGGGATATAAGTATGACATGAGAAGCAACCAAGCAGTAGACACTAGGCAGTTTTACAGTGCACATTATCAATCTTTTCTATGATGACCAGGGGTTATAAACTTCTATCTTTCCTCCTGTAGTATATAATTTCATAGATGTATTTCCTGATGACTTCTCTAGTATACCTCTAATGCAAGAGGTATAATTCACTACTGAGTTAGTTTTAAGAGAATCACTAGTGACCATACCTCCTTATAGGATGGAACCTAAGGAGCCTCTGGAGCTCAATAGATAGTTAAAGAAATTTCGGGCTAAAGTTTTTATATTCCCCATCACTTCTCCTTGGGGTTTTCCTATTCTTTTGGACAAGAAGGCAGATGGTACCCTTAGGATCTACATGGATTTCTGTCTTTTGAACCAGATCATAGTAAATAATCAGTATCCACTACTTTGAATAAATGACCTCTTTTATCATCTCTATGGAGAAGAAAGTTTATTTAAAGACATATCAGATGTAGGGCTATCACCAAGTGTGTGTCAGGTCCTCATACATAACTAGAATTGCTTTCAAGATCATGTATGGTCTATATGAGTACATTATCATGCTTTTTAGACTCACAAATACATATACAATTTTTATAGATATTATGAATATGGTTTTCCACCTGTATTTGGATTCATTTTTTAGTATTTGTTGATGATATCTTGTTATATTCATGGTTCAAACAAAACCATGAAACCCATTTTTGAGATCATTTTAAATACACTACGAGAGCATTAGATCTATACAAATCTTATTTAATGGAAATTTTTGTAACACCCCTGCTTCCACGGTATGTTTCCTTTTGAATAATGCAATAGCTTTTATTGTACGCAATTTCGAGATTCAAATACACCACGACCAATCAAACTAGCCGTTATAAATAGTAATACCCAATTTTTGAAATTTTATAAATTTTATTATTCAATAAGGACTTCATTTTTGTATTCGTAATATCAAAATTGGATTAGGGTGAATTTTTGGTACTTTTATGAAAAACATTTATTTTTGATGAATATTGGAAAAATTCGAAATTTTAATTAAAAAAAACTTTTTTAATCAAAATAATTTATAGTGATAAATTATACATTTGAATGGTTGTTAAGTATCATTAGATTATATAATTATCATTTAATATAATTTATGTCATTGGATGTAATTTCACATTTATACTAGACATAAACAAGTGTCAATCTTTTGATAGTTATTATTTCTAAAAAACACGCTTTTTGTTTTGACAATGAAAATTAATTTTAAATTAATCTCTATCACTTATATATTTTGAATTTGGAAAAATGGATTCCATATTTGGATTTAGGAGTTCCAAATTTTGTAAATAAATAACATTTATTTTTAGATTTTTATGACTGTAAATATTTTATTTACCATGATTATAGGGTAAATCTAGTAAATAAGGGTAAACAAATATTATCATAATAAAATTAAATGTCCCTTAAATGTGTCTAATTATTATTGGTTGATACATATCTGACCATATTAAACCTTCGGTATATTTTAGGAACCCATGTAGCCACATGAGTGTGATAATGATACATTATATTAATTAATTTAAAGTAAAGACAAAAATGACATAAACATATATCTTTTAGCAAAATAATTTGTACAAGTGGTTATATAATTTATCTTTTACACTATAAATATTAATTTTAAATATAAAAGTATTTCCTACAACATAGTATTAATTTTATAATTTTTAGACATCAAATTAATAAAATTATTTAAGATACAATAATGATGCAGTGTTTACCTCATTAAAGAATGATTTAATTAAATGAGATTATAAAAATTAAAACAATATTAAAAACCTATAAAATTCTTATTGGATGATTTTATTTAGAACATGAGTCATCTTATATTTTACTTTAATGAGTTTTGGGTCTTTATAAATGAAATATCATTATATAATGAAATAATATTTTCAAACATTCCTAAAGAGCCCCTCCTCCCCCTTATAAAAAGACCTCACCTATAACCCATTTCTCACACCTCTCAAGCCACTTTGGTCATCCAAATTCTACCCAATTAATCTCCCTACATCCCCATATTTTATTATAACCCTTACCTTAGGAAGAAGGCACTTTATGGAAGCCTTTTGGTTCAAACCAACGGGAGTTACCTGATTTAAAGGTAACATATCCTCTTAAGTTATTTTCTTTTATTTTAATTTCCAACCCCCTAATCTCTATTCATTCCTTTCATTTATAAAAACACCAGTATCTTAAATATACTATGTTATTTTTATGAGATGTATTTGAACTACACTTAAACACACCTCCATCTAATGGGTATAGAATATAATGTTTCGGTGGATGACGAACTACTGCCGCACAAAATGATGATTGTTCAATCTTCTTCTACCACCTCTTATGATGGCCATTATGTTGGAACTGTAATTATATATGATATTTATGAAATTTATTTTATCTATAAGCTTCTGTAATTATCTTTTATTACATACCATTATTCTTTTCATGTTGTATATATACGATAATTTCATTTGAGGAAGTACGGACTACCGCCCCCTCAAAGTGATATGACTCGTTCATACCATACATGGAACGTATAAAGGATGGTGTTAATGAACATACATAACATATATAAAATATTATATTATATTTTAATAATTATATAACTATGTTTCATTTTATTTTCTTTCCTTTTAAAAAATTGATGTAGCATTCGTGCGTACGTATGGATTACAGTCTCCACGAACGGAATGAGATTAATTCCCAATTGTAACCATTTAAGAATAATTTTCATTTTATTATTAAAAATAATATTTAATAACATAATATCTTTCTGGATATAAAATAAATCCTATACATAACAAACATGACTTACTTGACAAAACATATAAATGAAAATGTATCAATTAATACCTGAAACAATGATACTACTAAAATATTACTAACAGAGCAATATTAGAAGACCATATATGATATAATATTAATGTATGTAGTTCCTGTATAATTTAATAACAATTATTTAACTATTATACATATGTTTAACGTACCCTTGACCAAGGAAAAGTACAAGGTAAGGGTTAATTTCATAATCTCTTTGTTATTCGAGGTTATTTTTATGTAAGTATCTACTGGGACATCTTTATCATCCATATCCATGTTTCTCAAAAATATATTTCAAAACATTTTTTTAAATATTTACTAAACTATGGTTTAAAGTCATTTATACACTTGTTTTACTTTTTATAAAATGGTTTGACATGAATCTTTCTGTAGTTTTCCAAACAAGGTAATTTATTTCTTTTTTGACAAATTAAGGTAAGAATGTTTTTTTATCTTATACAATGGGTGTGGTTAATCTATGCCGTTATATCACCATTGAAGGTTCCCTTACAATCTTATAAGAATATTTTCAAAATAAATGTTTTCTTTTATAATTATGTGACGCTTAAATTATTTCAAAATAGAAAGAGATATTTCTCTCAAATAGTTATGATTTCATCTATTACAACATCCTTTGATAAATTTTACACTTGGTTGAAGTTGATTTACTATGATAAAAATATTCCATATTGTATTTAATGTTTTGTGATATGTTTCACTATGGATGTTTTATTTTTATACCATTCATGGTTTATGGTTAAAGTATTGACATTTTGTATGCTAGTTTTCATATGAATGTTTATGTTATGTTTCAACATTTTCATATGAGGAATGTATTGGAATTAGTAAGCGACTGGTGGAGCCCTCTATAGATCCTTGGTTCATCGGTTGGTCTCATGGGACAATTAAACGTGAAATTTTCCAAGGACTTTCCCATTTTTATATATGGTTTTGGTCGAGGCCTTAATCATTTTTAGACATCTTGGCCGATTACATGACAAAATCTTTCAGAATGTTCGACATTAAACATTCCATAATTATGAAAATAATATTGATGGTTCTTTTGGTTATTTGACTAGTAGAATACCCATGACTATGTTTTATTATGGGATTATTAACTTAGCTCATATTCCTACCATAAAGTGTACATATTTATTATTTGTAAAGGCATGTGTTTTATATTATTCACCATGCCTAATGTTTATGTTATATTTTTCTCTATTGTTTACTCTTACTGAGTGTTTTAGACCACCCCTTTCTTTTGATTAATTTTTCCAGTATATGAAGAAGTTATTTATGAGTGACTTGCAGGCATAAACTAGGAGGCTTGGATTTTTTCAATGGGATAAATTAGTATTGTATTTATTTTCATGTTTTATATTGAACTTATGTATGTATCTTGTCTCCAAGAATAATAAACTGATCATTCCTTCGGGACTTGATTCCCACTAATCATGCCAATATTATGTAATAATGTAGATACTTTGGTTAACTGGGGTCAGTTTGTTATAGTTGGTATCAGAGGAAGTTTAGTACAAACCTTGGAAACTAGATTTAGATAAACTCTGATTAGAGCACATTAACCTAAAATAAACATTGAGGATAAGTATAGAAGAACTTCCTAGAATTTTGGTAATGTAGAGATTTTGTGAGTTTTCCACGAAATACATCCCTCTTTGGATATGATTATGTAGAGGTGGCTCTGGCACATATATACCTAGGAGTGAAAACTCTGAAAAGGAGTTTCTGGCTTGACCTTGGGTATCCTGGTACATGATAATGGGCCCTGCTGCTCTCTTGCTTATGACACTCTTGAGGTATATGCTTAGGATAATTTACATTTTCTTTACAAACCATTATGGAGGATTTATGAATATATATATATCCTCAAAGAAAACATTTTTTATGATTATGGATTATATCCACAAATTGTTCAATTTATGTTAAGTGGTTTACAAGTTTTGAATTGTGTTTTGCGATTCAAAAACTAATCTACTATATGCCATTGTTTAGAAATGGAGCCTTGTGGAAGGAATGGAAACCGTATCAATGAACATAATCCATGTAGGGAATGAACTCATACTCAAGATAATTATAGTGTATCTGGTGATGAAAATGGTGATGATCATCTTATCACCATACCGGGACAACTCACTCAGGTTATGAATAATAACCTTGCCCATATGGAGCACCCTGATCCACAACGTAGTGGATCAATGTTAGACTGCTTCATGAGGAAACAACCACCAACATTCAATGGGTCTTTAAATCCATTTTTAGCTGAACAATGGATAAGCTCCTTAGAGAAAATATTTTTTGCTTTGTGGAGTAGTGAAAGGGAAAAAGTTTTCATGGTAGTTTATTACCTCACGGGAGATGAAAATCAATGGTGGTCATTAATTCAAAACAAAAAGGAGGATGAATAAGTATCATGTATGGAATGGAGGGAGTTTAAAGATATTTTCTTAGGAAAATACTTTTCTCATGACCATCGAGAGGATATGGAAAGGAGGTTTCTGAGTCTGAGGAAAAAATAGGATGAGAATGTCGCAAATTATGAAACTAACTTTACAAGGTTAGCAAGGAATGCTACAAATTATATACGTAACCAAAGAAGTAAGATTGATCGTATCTTTGATGGGTTAAATCTATTTCTCCATCGAGCATTATACTCACAATACTTCTCATCGTACAAAGATATTTTCTCATGTGCTATCAAGATAGAAAAGGAATTCTCTATATCTTACAACTTTAAAGAAAAGAAAGAGAAGGAGAGATCTTCTGAACACTCTGGGAAAGTAAATAAGGAAATAGGTAAGAAGAGAAGAGTTGAATTTCTACCCTATTATAATTGTGGAAGGAAGCACCCTGGTTCTTGTCTAAAAGGAAAAGGAGTATGCTACAAATGTAGATAGAAAGGATATATTTTAGGTGATTTTAAGGGGAATAAAGAAGGTACAAATGTTCAATGCTACAATTTCTGGGAGATGGGACATTATGAAAATTAATGTCCTAAGTGCCAAGGAAACTTACCTTAGAAAAGGCCAAGGGAGCAAGGCCAAGATTATGCGATCACTACTGTTGAGGTTGAAGCTCCGAAAGATGTGGTGGTAGGTAATTTAATGGTTTCCTCAAGCTTAGCCAATGATTTATTTGATTACGGATCATTGCTTTATTTCTTATCTTCCTAGTTTTCTATGAAAATTAGATATTTCCAATTTGATTTAACAAGGGAGTTGTCAGCCAAAACTCCTAAGGGAAGTATCATTGAAACAAAGTTTTTTGAATTAGTTCCCATTAGGACATATAAATGTTCCTTATCTTCTAATCTTATCATCATACCCATGATTAAATTTGATATAATCCTCTGAATGGATTGGATTTCGGACCATGATGTGAAAATTTATTGTCAGAAAAAGGAGGTTACAATTTTCAATGATGGTAAGAAATGCCTTATCATTAGAGAAGAAACTTCACCATCTGATTCTTATCTAGATACATCCCCAGTAGATCTACTAAATTCAATTATTATGGAGGAATATAATGAAATAACTATGGGTGAGGAAAGGAATCTTCAAATAGAGTATGTACCTATTGTGCGATAATATGTTGATGTGTTTCCAGAGGATTTACCTGGACATCCTCCAAAATGAGAAATTGAGTTTTCCATTGACTTAATTCCTAGTTCAAAGCCCATATTGAAGACCCCTTATAGAATGGACCCTGTGGAATTAGTGGAACTAAATAAACAGCTAGAGGAATTAAGTAATGAGGGATTTATTCACCCTAGTGTTTCTCTATGGAGAGACCCTGTCCTTTTTGTTAAGAAGAAAGATGGATCTATGAGGTTGTGCATTGAATATAGGGAGATAAATTCTATAACAATAAAGAACAAGTATCCTCTACCTCACATTGATGATTTATTTGATCAACTTCATGGAGCTCAATACTTATCAGTGATTGACCTTCGATCTAGATACCATCAGTTGTGCGTGAAGAAGGAAGACATTCTGAAGACAACATTTCAAACTAGGTACGAATATTACGAGTTTACAGTAATGACTTTGGGTTGACTAATTCACCCTCTATCTTCATGGATCTAATGAATAGAGTTTTCAAAGAATATCTTGATGAATTTTTAGTGGTATTTATTGATGATATCTCAGTATACTCAAAAAGCTATGAAGATCATGAAAATCACTTGCGCACTATTTTGAAAACCCTAAGAAGAAATTAATTATATGGGAAGTTTAACAAGAGTGAATTTTGGTTTCCAGAGATTTATTTTCTTGTTCATATTGTCTCTATAGATGGAATCTCTGTTGATCCTTCAAAGAAAAGAGAAATCCAAGAATTACCAGTACCGATGAGTATAAATGAGTTATGCTGTTTTGTTGGTTTAGTTGGTTTTTATCAGCGTTTTGTCCAGAATGTTTCCCGATTGGCTAACCCATTAACCAAGCTCAATCTAAAGTCGTTAAATTTGTTTGGAAAAAATATTTTGAATAATGTTTCAAAGAGATGAAGAGAAGATTAATCAATTATCGTATCTTGACTCTACCATCGAGGAATGATGGGTTTGTTATTTACAGTGATGCTTTAAATAAAGGACTTGGTTGTGTCCTTATGAAGAATGATAGAGTTACTAGCTATGACTCATGAAAACTAAAAATTCATGAACAAAACTATCCTACTCATGACCTTGTGTTGGCATATGTAATCATTACATTGAAGATATGGAGACACTATCTCTATGTTGAAAAATGTGAGATATATATTTATCACAATATTTCGAAGTATATTTCCTCACAAAAAGAACTCAACATGTGGCAAAGGTGATGGATTTAACTACTCAAAGACTATGATTGCACTATAAACTACCACTCGGGGAAGGAAAATAGGGTGGCAGATGATTTGACCAAAAAGGATCATGGAGTTCTGAACATGATGAGAGTTTAAAGGGATCCTATGTTCATGAATCTAGTAAATATGGATATGGAAATAATCAAGGAAGGTGAAACATTGATACTTTTTCAAATGGTTGCTAAACCATATTCACAAGAAAGGACAAAAAGTTCTCAGACAGATGATGAGGAGTTTGAAAAGAAAATTAAAGCTCTGGATGATGGGATATTGATTGAATTCGTATATGAATATGAGGTTTTTAAATTTTGGGAAGAGGCTTTGTGTTCCTAATATACCTGATATAAAAAGGGAATTGTTGGTTGCTGCTCGTAGCTCCAATTTCTCTATAAACCCTAGTAGCACTAAGATGTATAGAGATTTGAAGGAACATTTTTGGTGGGACACATGAAGAGGGAGATTTCTAATTATGTGTCTAGATGTATGGTTTGTCAACAAGTGAAATCTGGAAGGCATCATCCTGGAGGATTCATTCAACCTCTTCCCATACCTGAGTGGAAATGAGATGATATTACAATGGACTTTGTCATGGGACTACCAAGGACTCCTAGAAGGAACAATGCAATATGGTTCATTGTTGATCATCTTACTAAGTCAGCACATTTTCTTACTATAAGAGAAGATTTACCATTTGAATGTTTAGAAATACTATATATTAATGATGTTATAAGACTTCATGGAGTACCCCTATAAATTGTTTCTGATTGTGATCCCCGTTTTACATCAAGATTCTGGAAAAGCCTGCCTACCACCCTCAAACTGATGGACAATCAGAATAGAATATTCAAACCTTATAGAACATGTTTAGATCTTTCTCACTTGAATTTCAAGGAATTTGGGATCAGAATTTACCTATGGTAGAATTTTCCTATAATAATAGTTTCCATTCAAGTATTTAGATGACACAATATGAAGCGTTATATGGAAAGAGATGTTTCACACCAACTTGTTGGGATGATTTTGGTGAAAGAAAACTTGTAGGCCTAGAACTTGTTGAGGAAGAAATGGAAAATGTGAAGATTATCCAAACCCACATCAAAGCAGCTCAAAGTAGGCAAAAGAACTATGCTGATAATCGAAGGAAGGATTTGGAATTTCAAGTAGGTGATCATGTTTTATTGAAGGCACCTCCATGGTAGGGTGTTATATGTTTCAATAATAAAGGTAAATTGAGTCCTAGGTACATTAGACCTTTTGAAATTCCAGAATGAATTGGGTCTATAGCTTACCATTTGGAAATACCGCCAAGTCTCTCCAAAGTTCGTGATGTGTTCCACGTTTCACTGTTGAGAAAATACATGCCTGAATCAATGCATATACTCACCTATAAAGAAATAGATTCGAAACCCGATCTATCTTATTGAAAAGATCCTATAAATATTATTGATACTATAGAACATGTTTTGAGAAACCAGATGACTCGTCTGATGAAGGTTTTATAGAGAAATCATATGATGGAAAAGGCAACGTGGGAACCCGTGGACCTTATGATGAAGAACCACCCGGATATTTTTATGTAGAATTAATCTAGAAATTTTGAGGATAGAATTATTTTAAGGAGGAAAAAATTTAATACCCCAAGATTCCATGGTATGTTTCCCTTTGAAGAATGCAATATCTTGTGTTGTACGCAACTTCGTGATTCTAACACACCACGACCAATCAAACTAGCTGTTATGAATATTAATACCCACTTTATAAAATTTTATAAATTATATTCTTCAAAATGGACTTCATTTTTGGATTCGGAATACAAAAATTGTCTTAGGATGAATTTTTGGTACATTTCTGAAAACATTCAATTTTTGATGAATAATGAAAAATGCTAAATTTTAATTAAAGACAAATTTTTTAATCAAAATAATTTATAGTGTTAAATTATACATTTGAATGTTTTTTAAGTATTATTAGATTATATTTATATCATTAAATATAATTTAGGTTATTTTATGTAATTTTACATTTAAACTGGACAAAAAATAGTGTCAATCTTTTGATAGTTATTATTTTTTTAAAAACACGCTTTTTGTTTTGACAACAAGAATTAATTTTAAATTAATTTTTTCCACTTCTATGTTTTGAATTTGAAAAAATGGATTCCATATTTGGAATCAGGAGGTCAAAAAATGTGTAAAAAGATAACTTTCATTTTTAGACATTATGAATATTTACTTTAGTAAATATTTTATTTACCACAGTTAAAGGGTAAATCTGTTAAATAAGGGTAAATAAATATTTTAATAATAATATTAATTTACCCTAACATGTGGTATATTCCTATTTTTTGATACATTTACAACCATGGGCATCATTGGGTCGATTTGGGAACCCCATGGAGCCACTTGAGTGTGATAATGACACTTTATATTAAAGAATTTAAAGTAAAGACAAAAATGACATAAACATATATCTTTTAGTAAAATAATATTTACAAGGGGTTATATAAAGATATCATTTCGACTATAAATATTAATTTAAAATATAAAAATATTTCCGACATTATGGTATTTTTTTTATAATTTTTAGACACGAAATAAATTAAATTATTAATGATACAATAATGATGTCGTATTTACCTCATAAAAGAATGATTTAAATAAATGAGATTACAAAAATTTAAACAGTATCCAAAACCTATCCCATTATTATTGGATGATTTTATTTCGAAAATGAGTCATCTTATCTCCAACCTTAATGAGTTTTGGACCTTTATACACCAAAAGTTATTATATAATAAAATAATATTTTCAAACATTCCTAAAGAGCCCCTCCTCCCCCTTATAAAAAATCATCACCTCTAGCCCATTTTTCACACCTATCAAGCCACATGAATCATCCAACATCTACCCAATTAATCTCCCTACATCCCTCTATTATTCTTAGATGCCCTACCTTTGGCAGAAAGCACTTCAAGTAAACCTTTTGGTCCAAACAAAAGGGAGTTACCTGATTTAAAGGTAACACTCCTCTTAAGTAGTTTTATTTTATTTTACTTCTCGAACCCCCTGAACTCTTTTTATTTCATTATTTATTAAAAAAAATAGTATCCTAAATATACTAGGCTGTGTTTATGAGAATAATTTTAACTACACTTACACACACCTCCATCTAATGGGTATAGAACATAATGTTTCTGTGGACGGCGAACTACTGCCTCACGAAACGATGATTGTTCAATCTTCTACTACCACCTCTTATGGTGGACATTATAATGGAACTGTTATTATATGTGATATTTATGATATTTATTTTATCAATAATCTTATGTAATTATCTTTTATAACATACCCTTATTCTTATCATGTTGTATATATACGATAATTTCATTTGAGGAAGTGCAGACTACCACCCCCTCAAAGTGATATGACTCATTCATACCATACATGGAACATATAAAGGATAATGTTAATGAACATAAATAACATATATAAAATATTATATTATACTGGAATAATAATATTCTTATGTATCATTTGGTATTCTTTCCTTTTAAAAAAATGGAAGTAGTGTTCATGCGTACTTACATATTACCATCTCCCCGGACGCGATGAGATTCATTCCCAATCGTAACCATTCAAGAATATTTTTCATTTTATTATTAAAAATAATATTTAATAACATAATATCATTCAGGACATCAAATACATCCTATACATAATAAACATGACTTACTTGAAAAAACATATAAATGAAAACGAATCAATTAACACCCGAAACAATGATACTACTACAATATTATTAACAAAGAAATATTAAAAGACCATATATGATATCATATTTATGTATGTAGTTATTTTATAATTTAATATCAATTATTTAACTATTATAAAAGAGGTTAAGGTACCCTCTACTAAGGAAAAGTATAAGGTAATGGTTAATTTCACAATTTCTTTATTATCCGAGGTTGTTTTTATGTAAGTATCTACTGGGACGTCTTTATCATCCACATCCATGTTTCTTAAAATTGTATTTCAAATTTTTTACTATTTACTAAAATACTATTTAAATTCATTTAAACCCTTGTTTTACTTTTTATAAAATGGTTTGAAAGGAATCTTTCCATCATTTTTCAAACAAGGTACTTTATGACCTTTTCAACAAATTACGGGAAGAATGTATTTTAACTTATAAGGCATGTGTGATTATTATCCACTGTTATATCACCATTCAAGCTTACCTTACAAGATTATAATAATATTTTCAAAATAAATGTTTTCTTTTATAATTATGTGACTCTTATATGATTTCAAAATAAAAATATATATTTCACTCAAATAGTTTTGATTTCATCTATGTCAACATCCTTTGATAAATTTTACACTTGGTTGAAGTTGATTTATTATGATACAAATCATCCATATTGTATTTAAGGTTTTTTGATATGTTTTACTTTGGATGTTTTATTTTCATACCATTCATGGTTTATGGTTAAGGTATTTACATTTCGTATGCTAGTTTTAATACGAATGTTTTTGTTATGTTTCAACCTTTTCATATGAGGAATGTATTGGAATTAGTAAGTGATAGGTGGAGACCGCTATAGCTCCTTGGTGCATTGGTAGGTTTCATGAGACAATTAGCTGTGGAATTGGCCGAGGCATTTCCCAATTTGATATATGGTTTTTCCCTGGGCATTAATCATTTTTAGATGTCATGGACGAGGCCCTGACAAAATGTTTTAGAATGTCCAGCATTATACATTACCTCATTATGAAAATAATATTGATGGTTCACGTGGTTATTCAACTAGTAGAATACCCATGACTATGTTTTGTTATGGAATTATTTACTCTTCTCATATTCATTATATCAAGTGTACATGTTTATTATTTATAAATGCATGTGTTTTTGATTATTCACCATGCCTAATGTTTTTGTTACCTTCCACTATATTTCTTACTCTTACTAAGCATTTGAGCTGACCCCTTTATTATGTTTCATTTTCCCAGGATATGAAGAAGATAGTTATGAGTGACTTGCAGGCATAATCTAGGAGGCTTGGATGTTTATAATGGAATAAATTAGTGTTGTATTACTTTTCAAGTTGTAATGTTGAACTTATACATGTATCTTGTTTCCAAAAATACTAAACTAATATGTCCTTTGGGACTTGATTCCTTGTAATCATGCCAATATTATGTAACAATGCACCGACTCTGGGTAACTGGGGTTGGAGCATTAAAATTTTGGATTGAAAAGTCCACTTCTTAGTTCACAATATCTCATATTCATATGTTTCAGTAAAACCAAAGAATGTGATATCTGTAGTTTCCTAGGAGTATCCTAAGAACATATTTAACATTCATAATTTCTTGGGGATTTATGGATATTACATATGTTTCATCTAGGATTTCTCACATCTTGTGTCACCGTCTATAGGATTGAAAAAGAAGGGTGTGAAATTAGAATGGTTACAAGATTATTAAGCAACCTTTCACGAGTTGAAGGGTTTTTATGACTTTAGTGATAATACTAATTATTCCATAGTTAGTAAGGTGCTATAACATTTTTCATAAACCATCAAGTATTAGGCATGGAGCTTTTTTGATGTAAGATAAGTGAGTAATCATATACAAGTCACATCAGTTGAGGCCTCCTGGGTAGAATTAATCAACAATCAACCTCAATATCGATGTTGTAGTTCATGTCTTACACATTTTGAGATAGTATATACTTGGAGTGTTTTGTGGTGTACAATAATCACAAAATCCTCAAGTACATCTTCACCTATCGAGATCTCAATCTCAAGCAGTGTAGATTGGTTGAGTACCTACATGAGTTTGATTTCGAGCTTACCTACATGCCGGGTAAAAGAAAATTTTTAGTTGATTCTCTGATATGGAAGATTTATACCTAGGTAGTTTAGAAATATAGTGGTGAGTGGAAGCTTATGGACTTATTCTCATAGATGTATATTGAGGTTTGGGAGGATCATGGTCAAACTATCCTCTCTGCCCTAGCAGTAACCCCTACTCTTATGAAATAGTTAAGGATTATGAATCTATCTAATCCTAAATGCCATATTCTAAGGGAAATTTTTTCAGGAGATGATACATCTTTAGGTTGTACCATTTATGGGGATGATACCTTACTGTTCCATGGGCTTGTATGAGACTCAATGGGCATAAAAGAGGAGCTAATGAAATAATTTCATGCCTCATCATGGGAGGTTCACCCTGGTTTCTACAAAATGTATTGGGATTTATGATCTTAGTATTGGTGGCCTAACATGAAACACAATATTGTTGGATTCATCACCTGATGTTCCACCTGATAGAAGGTGAAGGTGGAATATCAACGATAGGTAGGTATTTTATAGGCATTGTCCCTAACCGTGTGGAAATGGGATGATGTATCAATGGATTTCATTATTGATCTACCTATATAACCTTGTGGAAATTATGAAATGTGGGTTGTCATTGATTTTTGACAAAGGTTTAACACTTATTATATTCTCAATATACCTTCTTGAGAGACAAGATGTGAAGTTTATACATCAGGTAGATTGTACATCTTTATGTAGCTCCTCAGTATATCATTTATGATAGTGAAACTCATTTTACATCATGTTTCTGGAAGGGGTTACAAAAGGCCTTGGGTAAACAGGTGCTTCTGAGCATGGCATATCACCCACAAACCAATGGACATATAAAGTGTACAATCCATGTTCTAGAGAACATGCTTCATTCATGTGTCCTGGGCTTTTGGGGTTTCTGAAAGGAACACATTTCCCTCATAGAGTATTCTTATAATAAAATATTCAGGATACCATTGAGTTGGATACTTATGAAGGCTTAAAGGTTAGTTATTTGTTCTCATCTCTATGCTATATAGAGTTAGGGGAAGCATATATGCTTTTACTACGTCTTGTGGAGGTGACAATAGAGTTGGTCTAATTTATCAAGAAGTGCATGTTGACAGCTTAGTATATATAGTAGTCATTTCCAATAGACACCGATGACCTCTTGAGTTCGACGTTGGAGACCAAGTTTTCTTGAAAGTATCTCCCAAGTTGTGAAATAGACATATTTGGAAGCATGTTAAGATCTCACTGTGGTTTATTGGACCATTCAAGGTTGTGAAATAGATTGTACCAATGGCTTACCAGCTGGAACTTCCTTATATATACTTGTCTATGTATGATGTCTTTCATGTATCTCAGCATCACCGATACTATCCAGACCTATCACTTTAATTTTAGTCCGATGAGTTTGAATTGGATGTATATGATTCCTTTGAGAAGTATCCTATTAGTATTGTAGATCAGAGCGTGAAGACACTCTGAGGTAGGTCTATTCCTTTGGTACAATTGTTATTCCAACATGATCGAGTATAGGATGAGACCTAGGAATGGGAAGATGATATACGAGCTCAATGGATAGAACTATTCACTAGCAAAGCCTATTTTCCCCTAGAAGACCAAATCAGGGATGAGTTAGTTTAAGGATGGGAGGTTGTAATGACCTGTCTATTCATGAAGGTACAAATCATTTGTTTTTCCATTTTAATTATTTACATAATCATTTTAAATGTTCACTATGGCCTGGGGAAGGTCCTAAAAGAATCAATGTCTTGTTTAGAGGATTGAGTTTTAAGAAAGTGGGAAAAATACTAGGCCATATAGTTTAGAGAAATCACTCCACCAAACTCACATGGTTTGTCAGAAACCATGCAGTTGTAGCCAATGGCACATGTAGGCTTCATGGTTTGACTAAAAATGTGAGGCCTGAGGCACATGGATGTGTGAGTATATATAAATTTTTGATAGATATTATTTTCATAGTTTTCACATAGTCAAACTATGCTTCTAACCATGCAATGTTCCCCCTTAGAGTAGTGACATGAGCATAGTTTTCATACAGTTTATAAACTGTGTGCCTAAATAGTATGCCTAAACCATGATCCCCTATATTTTTTGGTGAATTTTTTTTACCTTTATTTAATCTTATAACCCTTTTTATTTTTCTCCTTCTTCCTCGAGTAGACCAACAACCCATTTCCTCCTTCTTCGAGCACTCAAGACTCTTAATATAGGCATTTAGGTATCTTCTTCATCTAAATTCTGATTCATGGTTCTTTGGAAGCATTGGATCCATATTTCTATCTCATATGGTCTCTTACCTCATATCTATGTTTATTTCTACATCCATCATTCTATTTATGTGAAATCTCATTTTATCTATTTTCAAGGCATTGGACTATTTTTTAGATCTCTTCTAACCTATTTCGAATATGAGAAAGATATTGTGTGGGGAGTCATTTATGGATTTGAGGTAGGTGGTAAAATCATTTTACATTTTAGTTTTGATGATTTTTATCTAAGACATTATGTCTCATGGCGTCTTTGGATGAGAATCCCCATTAATTTGAGTTCTTCATGTCAAATTGTTCCTTATACATCATTACATGTTTGTTGGACCATTTTTAGTGGATTAGAGGCCATTGATTCTAGTTATGGACACCCCATGGGTTTATCAATTCAAATTATCCCTTAATGGTTAAATAAAAAATTTCTCGAAACACCTAATTAGCTTTTGGATTAGATTTTAAATGAAATTTCCCTTGATACATGAGTATTGAATGGAACCCAAGGAACCTCTTAGGTGTTTGGCGCACTCATAACTGGAATTTCCCATGTAGGCAATTTATTTGTTTGACTATGTCACCTTTAAATTCCTAATGAGCCTAACAAATTGGTTCACCTTAGCTTTGTGAATGAAATTGAACGTGAATATGAATTGACTAATTCATTATAGTTTCTTTTCTTTAAATGAAATGGATAAATTGAATGAAATGGTTTATGAATGTGGTAAGGCCAACATTATTATTGCATTCCTTATTAAATGATTAATTTAATAGTTATGGCTAATTTATGAATTTGAGCCTAATGAATTAAAGGCATTAGAGGTAATCCCCCATGACTATATTTAAAGTGTGATTATAACTTGTTATAAAATGAATTTGGATTTAGTGTTACAAGAGAGGTATTTCTTCATGTAATACTTTATAAATATGAATAGATATTAACATAGGATGTGATATGATTGTAAGAGACCATTGTGCATTGCAAAATCATTATCTCTTATAGTAGGTGTTGAGAACAATGTCTCACAACATTGACACTATTCAGACGATGGGTTTGGTGATCTATGTTCCTTTGTTCAAGTGATGAAATTACGGATCACTCACCAACATAAGTTCCATGCATTAAATCTCACACTCTTATTGTAATTTAGGGAATATACCCTATTTTTTGAGCTTTTAGTCTCTTTACTCTAGTCATGGATGTCTGAGTTAAGCCCTGATTTATCCAACAAGTATTCCATGTTTGTGGACACTTACATATGGACTCACTTGGTTCATATTGGTGGATGAGATATATAATTAAACTATATATATTATTACTATATGTATAGTAACTAATAATACTTTCATTCCAGTAATGAGATGAAGTAGGTATACCCACCAGGTGTCATATAGGAACTTGAGTGGGCTAGTTATTTATTTCAGCATATTTTTCTTATTATATTATACATACTCATAGTTTAGTTATGAGAACTAATCAGATTACACATAGACATAATTGTGGGTGGCCTAGTAATATTTTTATCTCACACCCTACATGGGCTGCCTCTGGTACCTGAGAAGATTATCTATTTGAAAGTATTGATAAGGTAAAGTTTCCTTCTACAGGTTATTAATATTATTTCCAATAGTTGGAGCTTAGGAGAAGAGGACAGAGCATTCACTCGAGATGATAGTGGATCAATTTTTGTTATTTTTTTACTTTTTGTATACAATTATTTTAGGCTATTTACCATATTACCCTTTTTGTATACCAGTATTCCATGCATCCACGTACTAAAACTACCATAGAGGTTTTTCATTATATTAGAAATTCTTTAGTTTTATTTATTCTTCTACAGCTTATTTATTCTGCTTGTTAATATGAGATTACACTATTTTATGTTCATATTTGTCTATAGTATCTGATGTTCCACTCTGATAAGAGGGTATAGTTTCCCCATAGTACCACATTTACGCCTTCAATAATAGTATGCACCCTCTTGTGTAAGGGGAGGCATGCCTGAGGACATATAAACCACTAGCTTGGACAACATGTTATGTTGATCCTGGGTTGGGATGTTTCGGGTAGTTCTAAATGAACTGGTGCTCTCACATATAATTTTCTAGTGTAGATTCATTTAGTGCTTGAAAAACTCATTTTTATAAAAAACACATAGACCCATTATATTTTAAAAAAATACGTAGTTTATCAATTTATCCATTATCGTCACTAAAGAGTGTCATGCAATGAGCACATCTTTGATTTAATGTATCAACAATAGAAACATTATCTGACTGAAGTAATAGAAAAATATTCATCATAGTTTTCTTGAACCACTTAATGATCTTTTGATTTCTTCCATACTCCCTAATTACCAATTTATTCTCATATTCTTATTTTGAATAAGCATCCTGTAACTATTTATCAATAAAAGTTTAGGTGATTGTATTTCTAGATGTAGGCCAATAATTTGTGGGGCAAATAGTCTCCCATGGTCAATAGTGAGCCTTCCCCTAGTTATCCTCACCTAATAACTATCACAAGTGATAATTTGGGATTAAGGTTTCATCTTCTGCATTAGGAGTCTATAGAGAACTCTGTTGACAATATAAATTATATATAAAATTTAAAAAGATAAATAATTTTTAAATTTTTTGAAAAATTCTTAAATACCTTTCTATTATCTCATCATTAACAACACCTCCACATTTTTTTCTTCCTATGAAAAAATATGTCATGTTATAATCCCTTAAATTCTCAAAAAACCATTTCAATTTTTTAAATAACATGTATATGAAAAAAATATTCATTCACAATGCATTAATGATGGAAACCAATTAAGATAAACTACCACTGAAACATTATATCTATTATTCTTTCAAAGTAAAGTGCTAAACAACATAATCATACTTAATTATACTTGTAAAATTACATATTTTTTCTTATTTTATTGTATATTCATCCATCCTAAAGTGTCCACATACTTCATGGAACTTGATTTTTTATTCATTTATGAAGAGTACTAAAAAAATAAGAAGAAATATTATTTTTCAGTCTATGTAAGAGACATTATATATGAATATTTTTAAACATACATGGATTAATATAGTTATCATGTCAGAATTGAAAAATAAAACAACTTTTATAGAATAAATAAATTTATTTTTTTATTAATACAAGTTATATTTAATTTAAATCTAAAGCATTAAATTTCAATAATACCTTAAACTCATCACACTTCAAGTAGAAAATCATATTTTGGTACTATGTAACAGAATAATCATTGAGAGTCGGTATACCCTCTAACTCTATGAAAAATCTATAAGTCCAAATAATAAATAATTTGAGCTTATATTCTCTATATAGTTCCCCTAATTTCAACAACCATATATCCCTCATATCGTGAGTATAGGAAAAAATAATGCAAATCTAACACCATAATATTAATTTAAATAATATAATAATAATTCTAACTTTAATGTAACAAATTTTTCTACCAATATTATATCACTTAGATTATCCTTTATTTTATCACTGACATGTTTTCAGAAGATTGGTTTCATGAGAATGACATTAGTATATTTTTAAATAATTCCCATAAAAAATTTTCTTTCTATAAACTGTTTCCCAATTATTTTGGCGTATCATTTATAATCAACCATTACCTGTGTATAGTAGTACCATACATCATGCATGTGAGTACAACCGCACCTCCTAGTAGTAAATCCACCTGTAAAAAAAACTATAAAATTAATTCACATTTCAACTTAAATAAAATTATTATAATAAGATTTATAATTTTTGTAAGAATATACTTGATATAGGATTACTAGTGGTATCATATGTACCAGTATGTTGTAAAGGATGGGTAACTTTTAAAGTGTAATGACCTGAACCAGATGACACTAATTTGATGCCACAAGCGGGTTCTCCATAAGGCCTCAAGCACACTTCTCCATATGCTAGTGGCTATTGAATAGAAATGGGGCCTATGGTGTGATAGTGGGGAGACTATACCCTCATATTAGAGTAAGAAACCGATGAAAATAACTAGATAACATCCATAGTAGTAGTAATCATAGTGCAGAAAAAAAATATAACTAAAGCAAGAGTATGTTGTAATAAAAAATGAAATACAGTAAAGGCCTGAATTGTCATGTCATACATACATAATTGATCTCCCACTAGGTTGATCATATATACATGAGTACATAAAAGAAACTAAAATAAAAGTACATAGCTAAACTACTAACTCCGAGCTGAATCATATATTTGGTCTCTATGACACTATCGAGAAACTACAGCTCGATCATAAAGAATCTACACAAGAAACTTCACTTTGTGAGAACCCATTTTTTCTAGGAGACATGAATCCTTTAATTTTTTGGTCAAATTATTTATTTTGTGCCTATTATGGATTCCTAATGAGGTTAATAATGTTTCAATTGTTTTTAGGTCTTTTTCATAGCTTAGAACCCCATTTGGTGGTGAAAATAACGGGGCCACATAGTTAGTAGAAACATTATGAGCCTGACCAAACAATTAATCCTAAATCATGTGGGGATTTTCAAATGGGAAACTAGGGCACATTAACATACGAATTATCTATACTTTTTAGCAGAGGCATACAACATTGTTAATGCATGGTTTCTCAAACTATGTGGCCTAACCATGTGGGTCCCCTCATGAGGTGATGAAGTTCATATGGTTTGCGCATGATTTAGACAGCCATGTAACAAAACCTTGAGACCCTTTACTTTTTGGGTGAATTTTCAATTTTCCCTTAATGTCCTTTTAACTCAACCCTCCTCCATTTTTTATTCCAGCATAGATGAGGCCCTTTTTTCATCTGATGGAGCCCCCAAATCCTACTTCATTGATTTTGATCTTATTTCATCTTCTAATAAACATTTCAAGATCCGATCATCACGTTGGATTCCACTAGATAAGATCTTCAGTCCTTAGGATCAATTTTTCATTTTTCTTCTTCTCAATGATGATATTTTGATGTAGACTCATACGCCCTATTTTCAGGGCATTGATCAATTCTTCCATCTTCTTTTGATCCATGCCAAACTAAGGGTTGATACTGGATGAGGAGAGTGCTATAGGATTGAGGTAGGTGGTCAATGACTCATCTCTTAATGTCTCACAATTTCATAAAATTTTTTCATTATGCTCACGTCGATTTCATCAGGAGTTTCTTATTAAATGTAAATTTCATGATTATAATCTTTAAACTCATGTTCTAGATCCATTATTATATGTTAGTTGTGCCATTGAAGGTTATGACCTCCACACCATCCACCACTTATATGGTTCTTTACATGTTATTCCATTAGTGGCTTGTTATGACTATCTACGCCACTGTTCGGGTGTGCTATGAATTGCCCTTAATAAAAGTAGGTGTTTTAATTAAATGAAATAATTTTTAAATTTTATCACATGTATTGTTATCACTTGAAACTTATAAGTTAAGTGTTACAATTATTTAATGATCCTTAAAAAGATCAAATGGAAAGTATACTTATAGGTAACACTTGAACTAATTCACTATAAATTAATTACAAATGGTTTCATTTCTATAGACCTCCTTTCAATTTCTATTAAAGGTAAAGGAATGAACTAAATAATTGAATATGGAATCAAAGTAATAAATTGTTTCATTTCCCTGATACACCTTTTCATGATAAGTGAAAGGTAATAGAATAAACCTAATGACTTATCAAATGGAAAGGGTATTACATGGCCTGAATTAAAAAATGAGTTATGTATAAGGTGCCTATCACAAATGAAACTTTTTATCTTTATAGGAGAGGTCCAACTTGATCCTTCCTTAGATTCCTGAGTGAATTCCTGAGCACTTAGAGGGTTCTATTTTGATTAATTGAGTTGAGTGAAAAAGAATATATCCAACTTGGAAAATGGTCCTTGTCTACTAGTGTATGACCAACATGAAGATATAGAATCCCATCACCACTTTTATTATATTAGGATGCCTCTGATACAATTCTTGGATCCATATTGATATATTTAGACATGTGGCACTATGGATTCACCCTCATTTGGCCCAGTTATTCTTTGCTCATGCTTACCTTGGATGATATCCATAGACAAAGTTAGAATAATTTATAATATAATGCCTTGGGTGATGCCCCTTGGATTACACTAAGACCCATTACAGCCAGACTATATGTTATTACTGAGTTGTCTCAATTCTTGAGGTCAAGGATTCCATTGTTAATACCATGAATCCTCTTTTAATATTATTATCTTTATAAGATTCCTTGGTTACACCATGTATCCCCTTAAGTTATATCTATCATATAACGTATGGTTGAAACCCGTTATAAACTGGAACATAATTAATTAAATGATACATGTTCAGACACCAGTTGAGGATGATGACGGTATGGGATGTTTACATTACTATACTGCTTTAATTTTATATATTCTTGCACGCTGTTTTAGTTTATATTAACATATTGGAATATATAGATACTATTGGTGGTGGCCTACTGAGATATATCTCACACCCTATTTTGGTCACTGTTGGAACCACAATAGATTATATGTATGTATGTGTTGATAAGGGTAATCATCATGATTTGTATACCTGACTTGTTTTCTTGTATAAGGATGGAGCTTGGTATCATATGACTAAGCCAACACTCGGAATGCTGGATAGTTTTTGGATTATTTTTTGTCCTTTTTTAATCATGTATTTCCTACTACCATGTATACCTTTTTAATTTTTTTTAGATTCTTGACATGAAACCATCATTTTTTATATGATATAGTTTACAACTTTTGGTTATTATTATTGATGGATTTTTATACTCATCTTTCACTTCCAGTTCTCCTTATTCATTATTATGCTTCCCTTATTGTTATCCACGTGTTATATAATATTATATTTTTTGTGATCCACTATGACATGAGAGAATAGTCTCCCCATAGACACACTCTGGGACCTAACTTCTAGTCGATAGCCTCTAGCATTTGGGGAGGCATTCTTGATGCCATGTGACCCACCAGATTGGAGCACATTTGAGTGGCACCTGGGATGGGATGCCATAAAGTGGTATCAGAGGAATTTTCATTTCTTTGTTATTGTTTATTGGGATATTTATATAGGTTATTTGAAACATGTTTTAACTTATTTATAATTCATTCCTGGAAGTAGCTAACCCATATTCAGGATAAATAATAAGATTCTTGCGAATGGGAAAATTGGTGTCCTTATTTATTATTATAGTTGATATACTTTCACTATTGGGTGATGCACATGAATTTTGATTCTTGATATGATTTTTGGATATTTACCTTATCCTAGTATAGTGAGTATCATTGTAACATTAATCATTACAAGAACCTAAAATTCAAATTCCATCCATATGCCATGCTATATAGGTGTATTTAAATGATTGTATTTATTATGTTTCTAGTGATTATTGAGTGATCTAATGTTTTTTATATTTCTATATTAATAGCATCTTCTGTAGGGTTAGGGAATTGGTTATTTAAAGTTTCAACAACAATAAAAATTGTGTTTTCCTGTATAGATTAATAGTGGCATCTTAAATAACTAATTTCTACCCATATGGGATATGTACCTTTGGTTACATGAGCCAGACTTTGGCATTGATTGAGTAACTACCCATTTAAATTTATGTGGTGTATGGGAACTTGTGAATTGAAAGGGATAATTTACCAAGTAAATCCTTCGTATATTACCCATTACATTCAGATATCAAATATAACATAGTTAAATGAAATTAAATGTGTGTCAGTTTGAGTTACAAAGTGTATGATCCATTATTATTTGAGAATGATGTTCAATTTAACCGATCCTTGATATATGTATATTAGAAAATATAGACTATAAATGAAAATCATGACTTATAAAGTGAAATTGTTGCCAGTAAATAAAGAGGCAGAGTGAAATTGCCCCTTCACCTATTGGAACCTCTATAAATCAAATTTAAACACTTACCAATACCCTAGACTTATAAGCTCGTAATTGGGGTTTTATATTGGGCAGTGTACCCTTATTATTGTGATATTATTTCATTAGTATAAATATATACTCTTACATATGCATTTGAGGAGGGTTATTGGAATTTTTTTATATATTCCACCATGATTTTCTCGAGTTTTATACCATGAGGGTGTTGATGAACATACTCTATAGATTGTGGTCCCTGAGCCTGCAATCTTACCGCTAGGAGTTCCACTTGGGATTCCACCTCCTATCCCTAAATCAGGAATTGAATATCAACATTGGGAGGATTTTCTATATCTAATGAATTCTATGTAGGGTGATCTATGACTTGAACCTATGATGGATAATCTGACTCGTGATTTCCATTAGAAGCATCCTCCCATATTTTCAGAGGATGGTGGTTCTTAGGCTGCTGAGTCTTGGTTAGATGAAATTATTTTTTTATTAAAGCATTTGTAAACACCACTAGATAAGAGGGTAATTCTTTCCACCCACATGTTGCATGATTCCACAAATAATTGGTGGGACGTGATTACTCAGGGTGGTCATCATCAGTGAATGGTTTGGGAAGACATTCAGATTATCTTCTTTGATTACTTCTTTCCTCATATGTTGAGGTCTAAATGAGCCTGGGTGTTTATGCACCTAGAGAATGAGGTTATGTTTGTTATGGAATATTTAGTGTTTTTTACTGAGTTACAATTCTTTGAACAACATATAGCTAGTGATGAGCTATCGCAAGAAAGTCATTTTGTGGATGAGCTCAAGTATGCCATCCACTCATAGGTGAATGTATTTTTCCAAACTACCTTTTTGAGATAAAAAATTAGACACTTATCACTCATCTCAACCTGAGAGAATCAAATAATACCAAGCATAGAGGTTCATTACTGAGATATGACAGTAGTTCTTCTAGTAGATAGAAGTGTAGCCTTGAGTATTCTCATTAGAGTAGTGGCAGCTAGATTATCTACACTGGTAGCTTTGTTATATTCGATTAGTGTTGATGGAAGGAGCATACAAAGCCTTAGTGTGATAGAGGTGAGCTTGAGTGTCATTCTTGAGTCTTTATGGGTCATCTTTAGATATTTTTTAAGACCTTTCCACCCACTTATAGTGGGATAATATCCATACTAGCTACACCTTCATGGGTAGGCTCAGTTGTACTGTATCATGAGTGGAGTTAAAATAACACTAGAATGACATGCCAAGGAGGAGGTGATGGTAACAATAGCCAAACTTTTGATTATCAGTTTCAGCAGAGCTAACCTCCTCAAGGTTTTCCATCTATAGAATAGGGCCTTGAATCTAGCTTGTTGCATGAATTATAGCCAATACCTAAGGATCATAGCATAAGACCATCTATATTACGAGGTACTATTTAAGTAGCCTATACTATTATATATTTTTATTTTTATATAGGTTCTTCTCTCTCATTTCTCTCTCTATCGAACGTGGAAAGTCTTGAGTTATAAGTTTAGTACTTTTGTGGGGTGATGACCCTATACACATCGTTGGGTGTTTAGTTAGAGGTCATAAACCAATGCATAGAATCCCCCCAAGGTATGAATTTATCCCTTCTTATGGGACCTCACTGTCCTTAAGATGTTGGGATTTGATTTCATTCTTGGGATGGACTGGTTGGTTCTATATCATGCCTATTCGGACTGCTATAACCATAGAGTATCATTAACATTAAAAAAGGGCACCAGTTATCTCCAAAAGGATGAGTGGTATATCTAGGTTAGTATATATGGACCAAAGCATCATGTGATAGATGGAGTGACCTCCCAAAATTCTAGTTTCTTAATGGGGGAGTAGGGAACACATCTGACAGATTTTACTCCTATAGTAGATCATTTTATTGATGTCTTTCTAGACAACTTTTCCATCTTACCTCCTGAGAGAGAGGTAGAGTTAATGATCTATCTCATTATAGGATCATATCCAATGTATATTACTTCATATATGATAGAACATACTGAGATCTAGAAGCATAAGATATAGTTGGAAGCTTTATAGGCTAAAGATTTTATATGGCCCAGCACTTCATCTTGGGGTTCACTCACACTTTTCGCCAAGAAGGCATATGTGACCCTTAGGTTATGCATAGATTACTGATGTTTAACCTAAATTATGGTTAATAATCGGTATCCACTACCATAGATAGATAATCTCTTTGACCTTCATTGAGGAGTTAGGGTATTATTGAATATCTACAAGAGATTAGGCTATCATCATGTGCAAGTTCGGCCTTTAGGTTTACCACATATGAATTTCCAAAGATGGTATGGTTTATAAAATTATCTTGTTACATTTTTTGGTCTTAACAAAACACATTCCATTTTCATGTATTTAATTAATAGGGGTTTCCACCCCTATCTGGATTCTTTTGTCGTGGTGTTTTTAGATAGAATCATGGGGTATTTTCATACTCTTATAAACCATGATAAACACCTTATGATCATTTTTAATTCACTTAGAGAGAATATATTTATGATAAGATTGATTTTTTAAACTTATGGATTGAAAAATTTAACTTCTTGGGTCATATTATCTCAGAATCAGGAGTATCTGTTGAACTAGAGAAGATGGGTGATGTGGTTTCTTAGGAGGATCCCAAGAATGTGTTTGCTATAAATAGTTTATTGTCGATGGATGGATATTATAATAATTTCATATATTAATTATAACACCTTTATTTACATATTATAGGTCTTATAAATAAGGTTATGAAGTTTCTATGGTTGAAATAATATGATAAATCCTTTAAGGAGTGGAATGGAAGGCTTACCTTAACACCTTTTCTGATTCTTCAAAATCCTAAAAGAGGTTATTCCATGTTTTTTGATACTTTATGAATTAGGATTGGTGCAGTAATTATGTATGAGGATAGGATCATTGGGTTCATATCTCTCTATTTGATACCTCACAAGAATAATTACCCAATGCTCAACCTCAAGGTAGCAGAAGTTGTCCATAATTTCTGTTGTTGGAGACACTATCTGATAGGGGAGCATTTTTCAGTGTATACAGACCAAAAGAACCTAAAATACATATTTATGAATTATGAATTGATTCATAGATAGTTAATATGGGTAAAATACCTTCATTATTTTGACTTTGATATTGCCTATATGCCTGGACAGGGTAATTCAGTCATTGATGTGTTGAGATGGAAAACTCAAGCACAAGCTGTGCAGGAAGCCAATGATGAATGGAAAATGATTGACCTATTTTCTACGATATATCAAGAGTTTTATGAGAGTCGCAAGTGGACCTTTATTATGAAATTAGTTTCTAAATATTCACTCATTGATAGGGTGAAGACCAGATAGTTTTTAGATCCTGGAGGCTTGGTCCTACTAGAAAGAATCTCATATGAGGACACACCTCCAGACTATTCTGTTGATGAAGATGACATCATACATATACATGAGTTTGTCTGGGATCCGAAAAATATGATAGAGGAACTAATTCCTAATTAACACACATCAAAATGGGTAGTTCATCCATGCCTCTCTAAGATGTATGGAGATATGTGATGCCATTATTGGTGGCCAAGGATGAAATGTCAGATAGAAGGTTTTATCACTAGGTTCCCCACCTATCAGCATGTGATGGAAAAGAAACAGTGTCCTACTATCTTATTACATCCATTACCAGTACTATAATGGAAATGGGAATATTTTTTAACATATTTTTTGGTCATATTACTAAGGTCTCCTCAAGGTAGTGTAGTAGTTTGGGTAGTTGTGGATAGACTGATGAAAGTAGCCCCCTTTCTTACTATTCAGGAGACTTTTTCAGTTGATGAGCTATAAAGAATATATGTTTTTGAAATTATATGACTACATGGGGTCCCTAATACTACTATTTATAATAGGTATTCTCATTTCACATTGAGTTTCTCGAAGGTGTTACTAAGATCTATGTGTACACAAGTTCTTTTGAACACAACTTTTCACCCTTAGACCGATGACCAGTTAGAAAAAATACAAGATTTAGAGGACATTCTCCAAGCATTCATCCTTGATTTTAGTATTTCTTGGGACAATCATATCCCTCTCATCGAGTTCACCTATAAAAATAGATATCAATCGACAATTAAGATGGCTCCTTATGAGGCCCTCTATGGTAGTCCATTCCATTTAGCCCTATGTGGACCAGAGGTGGGAGAGGTAGGACTACTCTGTCCACGTCTCATGTAGGTGACTTAAAACAAGGTTCAACTAATAAAAAATCATATGTCTACTACTTAGTTTTTACAAAAATAATATGTTGATCACCATCTATGGACTATGAAGTTCGAGGTTAGGGATCATGTTTTTCCTATGGGTATCACCTAGACTTGGGAATAGACAAATACAGATTCAATGGAAGCTATCATCTCATTATATTGACCATTTGAGATTTTGGATATATTTAGACTGATATCCTATCAATTATTATTATCTTAGTGGTATTGTGTCATGCATGATGTCTTCCATGTTTCATAGCATCACTTTTATCATGAAGAACCATCTCACACTTTCAATCCTAAGGATATGAATTTAGATGTTGATGCTTCTTTTGAGGAGTATCCCATACACATCATTGAACAGAGCACAAATAATCTCTGAGGTAGGTCTTTCCCTTTTTTATGGGTGCTATGGCAGTACAACCATGTATAAAATGATACTTGCGAGTGTGAGGCCAATGTATGTGCTTAGTGCCTAGAGCTTTTCTCAAACCAATTTATTCTACCCTTTGAAGAGAACTCAGGGACATGGTACTTTAAGGGGGAAGACTATAAGTACTCGGTTTTTCTATAAATTATGAATCCTTTAATTTTTAGTCTAATTATTTATATTAGACATATTGTGGTTGTCTAATGAGGTTAATAAGGTTTTGGGGGTTTTTGGGACTTGTTTTGAGCTCGAAACCCCAACCGATGGAGAAAAGAACTAGGCCACCTAATAAGTAGAAACCATACAAGACTGCCCACATAGTTTCTCCTAAACAGTGTAGAGATTCTTATAGGGGAATTTTGAACACATGGTTTTCCATAACTGTGTAAACAAGGCCGCACAGATGTTCAGGTTTTCTGCACTTTTTAGTAGAGGCATATAACACGGTTGGTGCATAGTTTACCAAAATATGCTACCTAATTGTGTCGGTCCCATATAGTGGTAGTGAGGTGTTCATGATTTTTTTATGATTTGACCAACCGTACGACCAAACCATGCGACCCTATAATTTTTTGGAGAATTTACCATTTTCCCCTTAAAATCCATTTAACATACCCATCCTCCTACTTTCTTCATTTTTGTGGATAAGAGGCCCTCTTCTCACCCGGTGGTTCTCCCAAGAACCTATTCATAGTTTCTAATCCTATTTCATCATACCAAATCCATTTAGAGATTTTATTGTATCATTTCATTCCTCAATGTAAGATCTTCACTCCTTAGGCTCGGTTCTTCTTTTCTCTTCTTCTCGATGACCCTATTTTAATGAAGAATCGTATAGCTTATTTTTAGGGTGTTGATCTATTCTTAATTATTTATCTAATCTTGGAAAAACTAATGGATGATACTAGATGAGAATATTTCTATATTCTTGAGGTAGGTGGCCAACGAACCATCCCCCAAAGACGTGCCATTCCATAAACGGTTGTCATTGTGCGCATGCCGGTTTCACCAGGTGTTTCTTATTAAATTTATAAACCATGCTTATAACCATTAAACTTATGTTCTAATGTATTTATTATATGTTCATTGGGTAAGTGAAGGTTGTAACCTCAATTTATTCCACTCCTAGTAGGGTGATTTTGATGTTATGCCTTTATTGTCTTGTTATAACTATGTATACCACCGTTTGGGTATGCTGTGACTTGGGATTAATAATTGTAAGTTCTTAAATTAAGTGAATGAATTTTATTTTTTAAAGAATGTATAATTATCACTTGAACCTTCTAAGGTAAGTTTTCCAATTAATTAATGAGCCTTAAAATCATTAAATGGAATGTATACTTATAACTAACACTTGGACTAGTTAATTATAATTGAATTGAATATGGTTTCATTTCCTTAGCACAAATTTTAATGGTTATAAAGGTACAAGAATGAATAAAATAATTTAATATGGAATAAAATTAATTCATGGTTTTATGCCCTTGATATGACTTGTCATGATTAGTTTAAGGTAACAGAAAGAACCTAATGAATTATCAAATGGAATGAGTATTACATGTACTGAAATAAATAATGAATTATGTATACAGTTCATGTCACATATGGATCTTTTTATTTTTATAGGAGTGTCCAGACTTGATTCAACCTTTGATTCCTAAGGGAATTCCTTGAGCACTCAAAGGATTCCATTATGATTCATGGATCTGGTTTCCAAGGGAGATACCCACCTTAGAACATGTTTCTTATCTTCTAGTGGATTCCCAAAATGACATCACAGTTTCCCTTCACTATTTTATTGATATTAGGATGACTCGCAAACACTCCATGGATTCATATTAATGTATTAGAACATGTGGTTCCGTGGATTCAACCCACAAGTCCTAGTCATTCTTAGCTCATGGTTTCCTTGGATGAGATCCTTGGACTCAATTCGAATCATTTACAGAGAAATGCCTTAGGTGATTCCTTATATATTACACTCAAACCCCTTATAAAGATATTTCATGTTATTACTGAGTTTTCTTGACCCCTGAGGTAAAAAATTCTTGTGTTATTACCTTGGATCACATTTTACTATTATCATTATTATAGGATACCTTGGTTACACCTTGGATCTAATTAAGTTAACTATATCATATATAGTATGGTTGAAACCTATTATAAATTGGAACATAATTAATTAAATGATACATGTTCCTACACCAGCTGAGGCTGAAGTAGTTATGGTCTATTTATATTACTAAGCTACATTACCTTTATATATACCTGCACATTATTTCAGTTTATATTCATAGACTGGATTGTAGAGATTATATTGGTGGCGTCCTACTAAGATTTATCTCACACCCTATTAGAACCACCATCGGTACCCAGGATTATTATATGTATGTAGGTGTTGATAAGGGTATGTTACCCTCTTTGGACACCTGGATTGTTTTCTTGCATTAGGATATATCTTAGTAGCATATTGATGTGCTAGCACTCAGGATGCTAGATAGTTTTTAGATTCTTTTTTATCATTTTGTATACATTCATTGTCTTCTACCATGTGTACCAATTTTTCAATTTTATAGAGACATGACATGACCTCATCATTTTTATATGATATACTTTTATTTTTTATTATTATTGATGGATGTTTATATTTATCTTTCACTACTAGTTTTTCCTTATTATCATGATTCCTCTATTGTTATTCATATCTTATCTTATATTTATTCCACTATTCTTCACTCTGATATGAGGGAATAGTCTCCCCATGGACACACACTAGGTCCTCGCTACCATTCAGTAGCCTCTAGAATATGGGGAGGTGTGCCTGAGTCTAGGTGGCCCACAGGAATGGGGTACCCTTGAGTGGAACCCAGGTCGGGACATCACAAGCTTGACCATGCAATCCTAACTCTCACCCCTATCAGTCATGAAATTTGTGCTCAACTTGAATAGCATACATAAGGTCTGCACACACACCATGGTGCACATACAAGGGTGATAAATAATCTCAATAGGCCACCCAAATGATGAACCATTAAATCTAATTTCATTAGTACATTCTCATTTAATATGATCATCCAAGATGAGAAACAATTTGAAATGATAAATAAAATAAATAAATTGAAACCACAATCAATCCATTAGCCCATGATCCAAGTCGATTGGGAAATGTGTCATCATGTATATATATATTTATATATATGTGTGTGTATTCCCATTAATACACACACACACACAAATACATACATAAATATATATATAAGTAAGGTGAAAAGGGAATTGAACTGGATGTCATACCACTCAAGCTATGTATAATCATTCAATCATTGGGTTTGTAATCCTGATCAACAATACCTACATTGGCCAACACCAGAAATGTATCTGAGCAAGTTATGTCACCATAGGTGGATACATGTCCTAGACCTGGGATAACCTATACTCACCTCCAATCACTATAATGAAGGATTCCATGTAAAAAATGTACATCTTGTAGTTATGTAAATTTTACTTATATAAGAAGAACCTAGGACCCGAGGTGTATAACCAAGGAATCTGTGTATAATTCTGTTAAAGTATAAAGAATCAAATTTACCTACGATTCCATCCAATAAATTCATATATGGGAATCCAATTATCAATTAAGGCATATATATATATATATATATATATATTCATTCCTCCTATGAGTATATCATTAACATTCGTACATGGGAATCCAAGTATCACTCAAGGTGTACATAATCTCATCTAGCCTATGAGACCATCCAAGGCTTTTCATATTAGGAATCCAAGTATTTTTCAAGGCATAATGTAATCTCAATGTCCCTATGATCCCATCTTAGTAATTACATACCAGGAATCTAAGTATCACTCAAGGCATAATGTACAATGCCGTAATGGTGCGTCCACCTCAACCCTAAGTAGTATCTCAAGCATCCCTTGAGGATATATTCCTATAATCCCTAATAACAACTCAAGAATAATCATGTAATGATATATTCAATAATTTCTAACATTCAAAACATAATTTCATTTAGCATATGAGCTCGTCCAAGGCATTGTATATCAGGAATCCATGTATCACCCATGGAATAATGTAGTTCATGCAACCTCTGGTCCCATCCAAGGGGTTCCACATAAGGAACCTAAGTATCGCTCATGGTATATATAATATCAATCATCTTATGCCACCATACAAGGAATTCTACATAAGGAACACAATTATTTCCCAAGGAATACATATAAACCATTCTAGCCTATGATTCTTTCTATAGAATCACCGATATGAAACTCTCTCATGTGGCCAAAACGGGTTGGTTACGAGGCCTCAAGCATGCCTCCCCATATTCCAGAGGCTACCAAAAAGTAGTGAGAGTGTGATATGTATATTGTGGAGACTATACCCCCAAGTATAGAGTACAATATAGTGGAAATAAATAAGTATCATTAAACATCAGAGTAACAAAAATAGCATAAACAATGCATCATATATATGGAATGTAAATGTAGGAATCAATAAATCAATAATAATGAATCATGTAATGAAAAGATGATATGTATCTGTATATAAAATTTATAATAATAAAAAAATCAATTGAGATAAATTATCTTAAAAGTCCATGGTCCTGAACCCTATGTTGGTCTCATCTCCAAACTCCATCCCATCCCACAAGAAATAAACAACAATAATGTCCAATGCCCATGTCCAAACCTATATCTATGTAATATGTTTTGGTAACAAATTATGGCCCAAATAGGGTGTGATAAAAACTCAATTGGTTAGCACCACCAAGTCTAAAAAAAATATTTTGTTAATAATTTCATGCAATAAATAAAAAAATATGTGTATTAATTAATCAATTAATACAATAAATAAATCAGCTCGCTTTAGAACCATGTCATAATATCATTGAGAATATAGAACATCACTGACAACTATAAACATAAACCATGGAATAATCACATAACGTGGTAAATCCCTCTGTATATCATTTTATCCTTCTGAAAAATACTTATATATAATCATTTTAGTGTCAATTCGGCTAGGCACTCTACATAATCATTTCCGCATCAACTAGGCCAAGACTTCTATTTAATCATTTTATCATCACCATGAATAGCTCTATATATATAAATTTTAGCATGGAACTAGGACTAGACTATTATATATGGATTAAAACATCAAACTCAATAAGTTATAATAGTAAGGATACCAAAATACCACATTATAAGCCTCAATGGTTGATTATGAAATTTACCATTTGTATTTTAATTACAAACAAATATATATATATATATATATATATATATCAAATTATAAAATTTTATATCAGCAGCCCATAAAATATTTTCAAAGGGATTATATATTAAGAAATCACCTTAAATCTCATGTTATTCTAGACACATTTTAAACCATTATCCAATTCATTATTTATCCATGGTTTTCTCAACCATTGGGTAGCCACAAGACAAGTCAAAATACCATTAAACTCAAAGGGATCCAAGGAATGATGAAATCTATGATTTATCACCATTCACCATTTAATTAATTAATTCTCACATCATGGAAACACAATCATAGTATTGCAAATTCTCAATAATTAAACAGACTATAGGGTTAGGTTTAGACCACCTACCTTTATCCCGTGATTAAGAAATGCCAATAAAGGGATCACCAATGGGGGATGAATGTAAATTATATCTTTGAAGAAACCTAGATCATCCAAAAAAATGATCAAAACCCATTTCTATAGTGGAGATCAAAATAACACACCACTTTAATGGGAGAACAAGGAGAAAATAAGAGATCCAAAGAAAAAATAATTGTCAGGGATCAAACCCCAAATCATGAAATATATAAGGTACTAAATTGCATCCGAATCACCAATAAAATCACCTAGTCTTGAGAGGAAGAAGGGATGCATCAGATGAAAAAAAATATAAGGACTACATTTCCTTTAATCCACCCAACTAATGACTTACACAACATGTAAGTATATTACATGGTATATAATCTTTAATTATGAGGTACACCGAAATTGACATTTCCTCAGGTGAATTAATCTCTAACCAAACATTACACATTGTGTAATGTAGTTTCATGGAATTTAATATTTTTCACACCATAAACCCATTCACGTCCTACATCCCTTTAATGGATTCCACTCAATTGAAGTTACATGGTGTGTAATGAATTTACACGGTGTGTAAATTCCCTGTATAAAACATTAATCCCCAAAATACTTATAAGATCCCAAACCACCTCTAATGCCTTCTAAAATTTTGGAAAACCCACTTAATCCCATTTAGCTGGTTTATACTTGAACTCCATTAATTTTAAAAAACATACATTAATTGAAGTTTAGGTCATTTCTCCTAAAAAAGTCTCTCAATCAATAAACTAGTCTCAAACAACAAGGTTTAAAGAAAAGGAAACCTAAAAAAAGGTTTAATTCAAAAATGAAAAGAGGAATGTACCTAAAAAAGACTAGATTGTACACCATCCAAGGAATTCCTACATGATAATACAAGTATCACTCAAGGAGAGATTCCAAGAAGTACTTTTGGGTATATCAAATAATATAAAAATCAAATAGGAACATAAGGAGGATACTATAAAGTATATCTGGGCATCCCAAATCATAAATCACCAAACTTTAGTCGCATCTGATGAGAACTAAGAAGTACCTCAAGGAATCATAACTATATCAATTGTAATGAGGTGAAATAATAAGTAAAACATTGAAGATGGTTGAACGCCTAGTCCAACCAAAACTTTCATATCCCCTTGGGATTTAAATTTTTAATATAGGTTCTAAGGTGACACCCACTATCATCTCTATCCACACCCAACATACTAGCTTATGGTCTGTCAAACATTGGGGCACCTACTGGACCCCTCATGTCAAAACACTTGAAAGGAATCCTACTTAGGATCCTTGAAGTCCATACACAAGCAAAGGAATTCCTCTTGAGAACCTGAGATATAGTAAGATTCTAGAGGCATCCTAGATGGGATCACTAGAAGGATTGATTAAATAGAGGTATCCTACATAGGATCCTCTAGTTCAAAAAATAAATAGAGACATTATACATAGGATCCTCAGAACGGTATACATTGGTCGATGCATCCTTCATGGGATCCTAAAAAAAGTATACGTAGGAAGTGTAATCCCACACAAGATCCTCAAAACTAGTAAATAGGTAGAGGGATCTTATAAAGGATTCACTAGCAGTGTATGTAAGTGAAGACATACTACATGGGACCCTTGGTAATAATAGTAAGGTAAGGGAATCCTATAAGGGATCCTTTAGGTAAATGGATAAGATTTACTCTTGGTTCCAAAAGGAAAAGTATTTGAATACGAGTATAGAGAGATGGGTCATGGCCCACCTTATATTGAGCGTTACACATTTAGAAGATAACTGAATTCTATTACAAAAGGAAGAACCTATCCATTTATTAAAATCCTGGAATGCCTCCTTAGAATTCTCAAACCACCTCAAGGGTTTCACTATCATGATCTAAATGGAATGACACTCAATATGGACTAATCATGTTTTCAATTATGGATCCGGGGTGTAAAGGCCTAAGAAACACTAAAAAGGGTAGAAAGGGAGGAGTACACTGTGTGTTTACCCTCGTGCATGATGTATACCATAGAATCCTCACTTGATCATGTACTTTAGTCAGAAATGGTGTGTAATTCCCATGTACATGGTGCATAAGTAATGTACACCATGTTTACCATACACGGGGTACCTACCTATGTAACTCACATAGTTTGGACATGTATTTTTCCTAGTCGTGAACTTCTATACAGACAGTGACACACATAGGGTCTGGTTGTGTACTCCCCCCCCCAAAATAAATATTTTTATTTCAAAATAACTTTAAAAGAAAAAGTGGGAAACCAACAAAGTTCAAAATACAGAGAATATCAAAATTTATAGGAATTTATTAATCAATTCCAAAGGAATTTATTGTGGTTAAAATTTTTTACCTTGAAAAGTCACCATTAAATTTAGGTAACCTCTATTTCAAGACTGTCCTTAATGAGATACTAAAAGGGAAAGACCATCCTATCCCTGGTCTGCACATGCTCCTCCAGGCTTGTTTTTACCTCATTGAAACTGTGTATCAAGATTCTGTTCTGTTTATGAATCAAAGAGGATTGTTCTTTGTTCAAATCAATGTGCAACGAGCTTTTAAAAATTCATTGAGCCTCATTCTCTGAAATCTTGATCAAGAATGAATACTCAATCATTTCTTCGTTCGAGTGCATAAGAAGCCCTTGGGTGTCATATAATCAATGAAATACTTTTCTAGATTCACTGGATCAGAGGTAGTGGGTTCCTCTGCTTGTGTATTAGTCACCTCATCAGCTCCTAGATCCACATGCTTAATAGGAGATTTTCACTTAGTCATTAGGTTATCAACAACACTATTTGATCTTTGGGGGGGGGTTACCTTTTCTTGTAGCCTTTGTAACTATAGGAAAAGGAAAATTAGAGAATTCATTTAGTCTCAGTGGCTTCCGCATATTGTTAATAAAAGCATATGAATCCATAATTGTGTTTTTTTACGTTCTTCAAAGAGGATGGAAGATATTCTTCTGCGAGTTCCGCTTCCTTGGGCTCCAAGGACCACGATTCAAAGGCAGAATCATTATCCACTCTTTTTTCTTATATAATACCACATAATGAATGATTTTCAAAATTTACTTCCTCCAAAGAAATTATTTCTTAACAAGGGGGTGAATCACCATATCCAAGAACCACAAAGAAATTGTGAAAACCATTACCAGAAACTCTAGCATTACCAAAGCTAGTATGAGAAGCAGGATTTGGGGCCTCACCAAAATCCTTAGCTGGGATTGTCCTCAAAGCTCCCTAATATGAACAACCCTTAATACTATCATCAAAGGAACCATACTCCCGTATTTATTGTATAATATTTTTATTATTACTGGAACGACAAGCATCAAGACTCCCCGAGGTGGAACCCAAAACATTTAAACATCATTTTTTCCCAAGAAAAGTGGGGCTGGTGAAAGGCGCAATTGGCTAAGCAGTGGATATAGCCAATGACTACTGTAATGGCACAGTCCACATCTCCTCCGTATCTGGTCATGGCTTATTCCATGATCTAAAAACATTCATGGGAACCATCTTTGACCCAGAGATCAAAACAAGGGTTTCCATACTCGCAATTCCGAGAAGAAGGACTGGATCGATGATCCATTGTTGTATGTCTGCAGGACTGCGGTAGGTGACCCAAATTATAGAAACTGGTGCATAATTCCACTCAATGTTCAAAGACCGGGACATTATTAAGCCAAAAATCTTGTTCAATCTCAAGCCACACAAAACGAACAGGAGGTTTCAAAACATCTATTTCAATGAAAATGTGAGGAGTAATTGGATGACAGAGGGATCATGATCTGTCGTCAAAATAAATAAATTTTCCTACCAAATTTTGTAACATCTTGATTATAGAATGATTTCGAAATGGAAGAGGGAGTCCTGGAAATATTACCCCAATTGGAGTGGTCAGAGGATCACGATTCCAATAAAAATCATAGGTCCACCAGAAGAAGGAGAATCGAAAGCTGCTGAAAGAACATTTGTCGAAGGACTAGGGAAGGATTATATCTTCCTCTGACTGAAAGTGAATGAGGATCTGACAGGTATCCAGGAGACCGATAATGGCATGCTCTTTCAGATCCCACGAATCTGATATGAAACAATCAAAGGAGTCAACATAAGTATGATTCCGACCAAAACACGCCACTAGAGAGAAGTTGAGATAGGACGAAACCTCTATGAACACTTGAAGGGAAGTAAGGATATAAGGGAAAAATAGATTTAAATAGGGGACCTTCAGACTAAGATCAATGATGGGGAATGGGGAAGAGAGGATGAGGCTGTAAGGGGAGTGAAGTGGCGAGGGTTGGAGGAACCCCTCCCCCAATCAGAAGGGGGAGGGACGAAGGTGAATTTTCTCTACCAGTAGATGCCATGCACCTCTAAAAATATTATCTTCCCCAAATGAAAATAACACATGATGTGTGTTCTTGAACTGCATGCCGTGTAATAGGGATTTCCAAATGGGAAACCCATCAAATCTATTTGAAACCTTGTTTTCTCACCAAAATCTATAGATCAACACTTAAGGGGGTCCTAAGTAGTGATAATAGAGAGTTAAAAATATAAAGTGGTAAATATATCTGGATATATAACATAAACATAAAAATTAACTACCTTTGGGGGTAATCCACCAATTCTTCACCTATTTTTGTGATCTTTAGCTATTGCACGATGATTCAAATCCCCCCGAGCTCTATAGTGGCACCTCCCTTTATCTATCCCTATTTATATCTCTTTCCATATCCCTATCCACTCTCAATCTGTAATGACCCGTAAATTTCAAGGAAATGTTTTTCTTAATTTTCTTTGGAATTTTACAAGAGCGCAGTTTCTGACGGCACCTAATTTTGATGCCCGGTGTGCCCGGAATCATTTTCCGAAGATTGGCTCGGGTACGTTCAGTGAACGGGCGAGCGAGTTTTTCTAACTTTTGAACCGGTGCCCAGAATCGAATTCTGAGGGCACCGATGAAATCACAGCGCCAGTTTTCTCTTAGAAACGCCTCTTCCGGAGTTGCGTTTTCTCGGGTGTGGTTTTTAATTTCGGGCTTAAAGTTAAGAAATAAAATAATTTTGCGACAACTTTATTTTATTTCACTTAAGCCACTTGGAAGCCACTTGAAGCCACTTAAAGGCGGCTTGAACAGAGTTGAACTAGATAGGATGCTATCCAGAAATATCCTACCCCCTTGGTAGGATATTTGTGAGGTGGGGCCCGCACGAGCCCCGCCGTTTCTTTCCGCTAAGAAACGCACCCGTGAAAACCCGTCTTAATGAAAGTCAACTGACGCGTTTTCTAAATTCTTAACAGACCATTTAATTGGGCAGTTTATTTCGCGAATTAAATGGGTTGTTTCTTTCGTTTAATTAATTCAACGAATTGATGGATCGTTTCTTAACCAGTTTTTCAAATTTGTTGGCGTAATAATAAAATAAGGCCAACGCTCGACCTCTGGTTATTTGCGCTTTGAGAAGATTTGAGAGGACCCTCGTATCTTCTTCTCCCTCGCGAAGAACGCGAAGAACGCGAAGAACGCCGAACCCGGAAATCGACGACGCTTCCGTCCGAGACGTTCTTCCACGCTCCGAACTCCGATCACCGACCGTTTGATGTGAGTGATTTCGGATTTCCTCTCAAAGTTCTTTTCTTTTGGTTTTAATCGAAACACAGATTTAAATATTAATAATTTAAATCTATTGTTCTTGGTTTGTTGAGCTCGCCGACTCAACACCGGATTCCGCGACGATGCGACACCTCCCCACGACGACGCGACGATCCCTCTCTTCCGTGACAATCTTTTCCGCGAAGAACGCCCGCGCGCGACGATCGACGAGGTAGGGATTTTATAATTTTGGAATACCCCTCTTTTATTCCCGTGAACGTTCTTTAAAAATCAAGGAGCCGGTTTCAAATGAACAATTTTATTTTATTAAAATTGCCGGTTCATGTGTTGAACAATTTCTCCCGGTTGTTTATCTCTAACGCGGAGGGTGCGGGCCAAACGAACACGGCCCGACGACCCTCCTCCGTTCTTCGTTTTGTGCGGATTTGACGGACGACGACGGAACATTCCGCAGTGGATGTTTGACGATCCCGTAGTAAAGAACGGATCCCGGGAGGAGCAACGGCGCAGTCGGGAAGGAAAACGGGCCACCAGAGTGACGCCGGCGGCCGGAGGCGGCGGTGCCCCAGCGCGCCGCCGGACGAGGCCGCCGCGGCGGCGGCGGCCAACGGACCCGCGGCCGCGCGGGTCCGATTCGCCCAGGCGGGACGCGGCAGAGCCGCGTCCGCGGTTCACTAGCGCGGCCCACGCGGGCCGCGGTTTCCCTCAGGCCGCGGGTCAACGCCCGCGGCGCCTGCCGCTTGGCCGAGCCGGACCGGCCCCGGCCGGGTTGGGCCAGGCCAACCGGGTCGGTTCGACCCGGTTCGGGCCGACCCAGGGGGGGTCGGGCCGGGTCGGGCCGGGCCCGTACCCCCCTTCTTCGGACGTCTTCATTCAAATGGCCGTATCTTGAGCTACGGGCCTCCAAACGACTCGCCGTCAGTGGCAACACGATCCTTGGATCGAGACGGTCGTTTCGGTATATCGCACCCAAGGTTTCGGAATACTTTGAGTTTGGCCGGGTTGGTTCGTACACGAGACCAACCGGGCCCTCGGAGCGGAAACGCTCATATCTTGAGCTACGAACGTCCGATTGACGTGCCGTCAGCTTTGTTGAATTCCTCTAAGTGAGACGGCTCTTTTGGCATACTCCGCCCGAGGTTTGGACGCAGGTGGAGTGCGGTCGGGTTGGTTTTTCCTTAAAAACCAACTGGGCCCCTGGGATGAAAATGCCAATAACTCGCAGACCGGGCGTCCGATTGACGCGCCGTCTGCGACGTTGAGTTCCTGTTGACGATACGGAACTTTTGGATACATCAACTTCGGACTTCGTGATAGTTGATGTATCAGCCTCTCGGCTCATGGAGCGGACCCTCCCGAACGAGCTTGTTGTGTGCGGGAACCCTAGTGCTGGCTGCGACTGCTCCCTCGACGGCGACGACTGCGCAGAGATCCTCCGTGGACTCCGACGACGACCGTGCAGAGATCCTCAGTGGACTGCGGCAACGACTGTGCAGAGATCCTCAGTGGACTGCGACGACTACTGCACTCAGCGATCCTACGTGGATCAGTGCTACAGGTCCTGCGTGGGCCCGGTCCTGTGTGGGCCCGATCCTGTGTGGGTCCGATCCTGTGTTGGTCAACACTCAGCGGTTCTGTGTGAGCCAACTCCTACAGGTCCTGCGTGGGCCCGATCCTGTGTGGGTCCGATCCTGTGTGTGTCACTGCGAGGTTAGTACCTATCGATCCTTCGTGGGTCCGACGACTTAGATGGTTCAGTGATCATCTTTATCGTCATCCGAAGAAGTATACCTGTGTGAGCTGAATCTTGTGTTTCTCTCCTTTGTGGATTGTGTTGAGCTATCCTGTGTGTATTTACTATTTACTCTCCTTTGTGGATTGTGTTGTTCTATCCTGCGTGGGTATGCGTTTTTCTTTCCTGTGTGGACTGGGTTGTGCTAGGGCTCGGATGTTGGAGCCGATCGGGGAATTGATGACTTAGGTATATGTATGGGCATATACCTAAGCGGTGTCAGATGTTACTTTGTGATTGTATCTATTCTTCGTGACTTATCCTTTGTGGATTTCGGGAGACCTTCGGGGGTCTCGGGGTCCCTACTGAGTAGCTTATACTCACCCCTGCACGGGCTATGCCCGCACTTCGTGGTGTTGGTTATAGACGACGGAAAGCACTGATCGTGGAGGAGGCGTGCGGAGCAGGACAATACCTGGAGGTGGACCACTGGGCGGGACGTACTCGGAGCGGTTAGGTGGACCCGAGGAGCAGTGGAGGCTATCTGTACCCACCCTTCAGGTGGGACTTCCAGAGGACGGCTCGACGCTGCAGTTTTTCCTTTCAGTTGCTGTTTTTCCTTTCAGTTGTACTTTACAGTTGGGCTTGTATTTCCGGCCCCTTTTACTTTCATCACAGCTTGTAGAGTTTTTACTTAGTGTTTACTTTTCCGCTTGTTTACTCTGTGGTGCTTGTTTACTTTTCAAAGGCAATGCCTTCCCTTTTGTTGGGATTTACGCCTTGGTGCTGGTCGCCAGCCCCTGGCCTATGGAAGGCGGGCTTGGGGTAGTCACGGCACGGGCCCCGAGGACGGGTCGTGACAAATTGGTATCAGAGGTGGTCTGTTCTACCGCAGACTCTGATCTTTCTTCTATGTGAAGCAATAGTGTTTAGCGTATTGAGTGTGGTTATCAGTCCAGGTAGTCCAGTGTTGGTGCGGCGGCCGACGTATCCACACACCAGGACCCTGACTTCTGATTCCCGACTTAATGCACGAAAACATTGATTGCATGTGTTTTTCAAGTTTTCTTTGTGATTACTTGTGTCAGCTCACCAGGTATACTGTTCTGACCATGGTGCACTTATTTCCTTTTCAGGATGGCACGACGACAGCAGCCAGCTAGGGTTCCTAGAGTAGGGCGCGACGACAGCCCGCCGAGCGACGAGGCCTCGGTACAGGGCCCGTTAACAGCAGAGGCACCGGTGGTACCTTTACCCGCCGAGCCCCCGATGCTTCCAGCACTGGCAGCTGACGACGCACGATGCCTCAGAGCTCTGCACGAGTTCCAGCGCCAACGACCACCCAGGTTCCGTGGGGAGTCGAACCCCCAGGCAGCCGAGGACTGGCTGTAGGCGGTCGTCCGAGTTTTCAGGCTAGTGAGGACACCAGCAGGCCTCATGGTGATCCTCGTGGCGAGCTTACTGCACGCAGCAGCCGGACGATGGTGGAGCCTGATGCTCCAGGTACACGATGAGGCCACCCTCATCTGGACGGACTTCGAGAGCCTCTTCCGCTCAGAGTTCGTCCCGGCCACCCTCCGTGCGGTGCGCATCCATGAGCTTCTTCAGCTGCGGCAGGGCAGCTTGACGGTCGCTCAGTACGCGGTGAGGTTCACCGACCTATATCGCTACTCGATAGACATGGTACGGGACCCCTTCTTCCAGGCCCGGACCTTCGAGCAGGGATTGAGACACGAGATCAGGGCATCGCTGATCTCCCTCAGCATCCCGACCCAGGCAGGAGTACTGGAGCGAGCCCTCCTGATCGAGAGCTTCCTGGCTGAGTCCACAGCGAGGCCTACCGCAGGGCGGCAGGTGGCGGAGTCTTCGGCAGCAGGTAGCCGACGGATGACTCAGGTACCAGCAGGTTTGGTACAGCCCTTGGAGGTCCCGGAGTGGAAGTGGGACGGGATATCTATGGACTTCGTGACTGGACTTCCACGCACTTCCAGAGGTCACGATTCCATTTGGGTGATTGTTGACCGACTCACCAAGTCGGCACACTTCTTGCCCATCCGAGATCAGGGCTCAGTAGAGAGCATGGGGAGTCTCTACGTTCAGGAGATTGTATGACTTCACGGTGTGCCATCGACTATCATCTCCGATCGGGACGCTCGTTTTACTTCCCGGCTTTGGAAGGGGTTGCAGGAGGCGTTCGGGACGCGACTACATCTGAGCACCGCCTTTCACCCTCAAACGGATGGTCAGACGAAGAGGACCATTCAGACTCTCGAGGACATGCTCCGCGCATGTGTCCTCGACTTTGGTCGCAGCTGGGAGGACCACCTACCCTTGGTAGAGTTTGCGTACAACAACAGCTACCACTCCACCATCAGGATGGCACCCTACGAGGCGTTGTATGGCAGGCCTTGCAGATCTCCTTTGTGCTGGACAGACCCTGGAGAGTCAGCACTTGTGGGACCAGAGATGGTCCGGGCCACGACAGAGAAGGTCCAGGTCATCCAGGAGTGGATGAGGACAGCACAGAGCCGACAGAAGTCATATGCTGACAGGAGGCGGAGGCCACTAGAGTTCGAGGATGGCGACCACGTCTTCTTGCGGGTCTCACCTCGACGTGGTTTGAGGAGATTTGGCCGAGGCGGCAAGTTGTCTCCACGCTTCATCGGACCCTTCCAGGTCCTCAGCAGGGTTGGTGAGGTGGCTTATCGTCTGGCTCTGCCACCTCAGTTGCACCGGGTGCACGACGTCTTCCACGTATCCCAGCTGAGGAGATATGTGCACGACCCGACACACATCATTGACTATGGGGAGCTAGACGTGGATGATGGAGCGACTTTTGCGGAGGTCCCAGTGGAGATAGAGGATCTACAAGAGCGGGTCCTACGTGGGCGAACGATTCCTCTTGTGCGCATCATGTGGAAGCACGGGAACCTCCAGGAGAGCACTTGGGAGCGGGAGGCTCAGATGCGTGCTCAGTACCCACATTTGTTTCCCTAGTTTTTGATGTATCTTTACGAGGACGTAAAGTCCTAAGGTGGGAGTAATGTAATGACCCGTAAATTTCAAGGAAATTTTTTTCTTAATTTTCTTTGGAATTTTACAAGAGCGCAGTTTCTGACGGCACCTGATTCCGAGGCCCGGTGTGCCCGGAATCATTTTCCGAAGATTGGCTCGGGTACGTTCAGTGAACGGGCGAGCGAGTTTTTCTAACTTTTGAACCGGTGCCCGGAATCGAATTCTGAGGGCACCGATGAAATCGCAGCGCCGGTTTTCTCTTAGAAACGCCTCTTCCGGAGTTGCGTTTGCTCGGGTGTGGTTTTTAATTTTCGAGCTTAAAGTTAAGAAATAAAATAATTTTGCGACAACTTTATTTTATTTCACTTAAGCCACTTGGAAGCCACTTGAAGCCACTTAAAGGCGGCTTGAACTGAGTTGAACTGGATAGGATGCTATCCAGAAATATCCTACCCCCTTGGTAGGATATTTGTGAGGTGGGGCCCGCACGAGCCCCGCCGTTTCTTTCCGCTAAGAAACACACCCGTGAAAACCCGTCTTAATGAAAGTCAACTGACGCGTTTTCTAAATTCTTAGCAGACCATTTAATTGGGCGGTTTATTTCGTGAATTAAATGGGTTGTTTCTTTCGTTGAATTAATTCAACGAATTGATGGATGGTTTCTTAACCAGTTTTTCAAATTCGTTGGCGTAATAATAAAATAAGGCCAACGCTCGACCTCTGGTTATTTGCGCTTTGAGAAGATTTGAGAGGACCCTTGTATCTTCTTCTCCCTCGTGAAGAACGCGAAGAACGCGAAGAACGCGAAGAACGCGAAGAACGCCAAACCTGGAAATCGACGGCGCTTCCGTCTGAGACGTTCTTCCACGCTCCGAACTCCGATCACCAACCGTTTGAGGTGAGTGATTTCAGATTTCCTCTCAAAGTTCTTTTCTTTTGGTTTTAATCGAAACACAGATTTAAATATTAATAATTTAAATCTGTTGTTCTTGGTTTGTTGAGCTCTCCGACTCAACACCGGATTCCGCGATGACGCGACGCCTCCCCGCGACGACGCGACGATCCCTCTCTTCCGCGACGATGTTTTCCGCGAAGAACGCCCGCGCGCGACGATCGACGAGGTAGGGATTTTATAATTTTGGAATACCCCTCTTTTATTCCCGTGAACGTTCTTTAAAAATCAAGGAACCGGTTTCAAATGAACAATTTTATTTTATTAAAATTGTCGGTTCATGTGTTGAACAATTTCTCCCGGTTGTTTATCTCTAACGCGGAGGGTGCGGGCCAAACGAACACGGCCCGACGACCCTCCGCCGTTTTTCGTTTTGTGCGGATTTGACGGACGATGACGAAACGTGCCGCAGCGGATGTTTGACGATCCCGCAGTAAAGAACGGATCCCGGGAGGAGCAACGACGCAGTCAGGAAGGAAAACGGGCCACCAGAGCGACGCCGGCGGCCCGCGGAAGCTGCCGGCGGCGCGGGTCGCCGACGCGGCGGCGGCCAACGGACCCGCGGCCGCGCGGGTCCGGTTCTCCCAGGCGGGACGCGGCAGAGCCACGTCTGCGGTTCACCAGCGCGGCCCACACGAGCCGCGGTTTTCCTCAGGCCGCGGGTCAACGGCCGCGGCACCTGCCGCTCGGACGAGCCGGACGGGCCCCGGCCGGGCCGGGCCGGGCCAACAGGGTCGGACCCGGGTCGGCCTGGGCCCGTACCCCCCTTCTTCGGACGTCTTCGTTCAAATGGCCGTATCTTGAGCTACGTGCCTCCAAACGACTCGCTGTCATCGGCAACGCGATCCTTGGATCGAGACGGTCGTTTCCGTATATCGCACTCAAGGTTTAGGAATACCTTGAGTTCGGCCGGGTTGGTTCGTACACGAGACCAACCGGGCCCTCGGAGCGGAAACGCTCATATCTTGAGCTACGGACGTCCGATTGACGTGCCGTCAGCTTTGTTGAATTCCTCTAAGTGAGACGGATCTTTTGGAATACTCCGCCCGAGGTTTGGACGCAGGTGGAGTGCGGTCGGGTTGGTTTTGTCTTAAAAACCAACCAGGCCCCTGGGACGAAAATGCCAATAACTCTCAGACCGGGCGTCCGATTGACGCGCCGTCTGCGACGTTGAGTTCCTGTTGACGATATGGAACATTTGGATACATCAACTTCGGACTTCGTGACAGTTGATGTATCAGCCTCTCGGCTCATGGAGCGGACCCTCCCGAACGAGCTTGCTGTGTGCGGGAACCCTAGTGCTGGCTGCGACTGCTCCCTCGACGGCGACGACTGCGTAGAGATCCTCCGTGGACTCCGACGACAACCGTGCAGAGATCCTCAGTGGACTGCGGCGACGACTGTGCAGAGATCCTCAGCGGACTGCGACGACTACTGCACTCAGCGATCCTACGTGGATCAGTGCTACAGGTCCTGCGTGGGCCCGGTCCTGTGTGGGCCCGATCCTGTGTGGGTCCGATCCAGTGTGGGTCAACACTCAACGGTTTTGTGTGAGCCAACACCTACAGGTCCTGCGTGGGCCCGATCCTGTGTGGGTCCGATCCTGTGTGGGTCACTGCGAGGTTAGTACCTATCGATCCTTCGTGGGTCCGACGACTTAGATGGTTCAGTGATCATCTTTATCGTCATCCGAAGAAGTATACCTGTGTGAGCTGAATCTTGTGTTTCTCTCCTTTGTGGATTGTGTTGAGCTATCCTGTGTGGATTTACTGTTTACTCTCCTTTGTGGATTTTGTTGTTCTATCCTGCGTGGGTGTGCGTTTTGCTTTCCTGTGTGGACTGGGTTGTGCTAGGGCTCGGACGTTGGAGCCGATCGGGGAATTGATGACTTAGGTATATGTATGGGCATATACCTAAGCCGTGTCAGATGTTACTTCGTGATTGTATCTCTTCTTCGTGACTTATCCTTTGTGGATTTCGGGAGACCTTCGGGGGTCTCGGGGTCCCTACTGAGTAGCTTATACTCACCCCTACACGGGCTATGCCCGCACTTCGTGGTGTTTGTTGCAGACGACGGACAACGCTGATCGTGGAAGAGGCGTGCGGAGCAGGACAGTACCTGGAGGTGGACCACTGGGCGGGACGTACTCGGAGCGGTTAGGTGGACCCGAGGAGCAGTGGAGGCTATCTGTACCCACCCTTCAGGTGGGACTTCCATAGGACGGCTCGACGCTGCAGTTTTTCCTTTCAGTTTCTGTTTTTCCTTTCAGTTGTACTTTACAGTTGGGCTTGTATTTCCGGCCCCTTTTACTTTCAGCACAGCTTGTACAGTTTTTACTTAGTGTTTACTTTTCCGCTTGCTTACTCTGTGGTGCTTGTTTACTTTTCAAAGGCAATGCCTTCCCTTTTTGTTGGGATTTACGCCTTGGTGCTAGTCGCCAGCCCCTGGCCTATGGAAGGAGGGCTTGGGGTAGTCACGGCACGGGCCCCGAGGACGGGTCGTGACACAATCATGGTGAAGGTAGAATATGGTGGGGTGTGAGAATCCCTGGGAGCAAAGATAAAAGGAAAGGTAAAAAATAAAAGAAGAAATATGATGGGAAAAAAAGAAAAAGGGTCCGGGTTTGGCCCTAGATCCCAACATGAGTTTATTACTCACCTTGGAAAAAAATATCCATTTCAAAATCAACAATGGAGACATAATTTCAATATAATTATCTCTTGAAAATATATAGATAATTGAAAATATGAGAATAAAATAATATTTTATTAATTAAATATTAAATATTAATTATTCTTCTAAAATTCAAACAGTTAAGAATTGAAAAAAAAACCATGTCCTATGGTAAACACCCTATTTAGGGACCAACATAGTGGTTAGAAAAAACTATATGAGAACATATTCTAGAGTAAAATGAAAATATTACCTCTTATAATCATTTAAAAGCAAAGATTGAAATTTCTGCTTAAATATTCAGTGCAAAAAAATATGGGTCATTACAACCTATCTACCACAACCCTTCTCTTACGCAAGAAGCCTTGGTTGTCAAACACATCCATTAACTCATCCCAAGAATTTAAAAAACTATTCTATATTGACTATCCATTGGTTGGTCTCACAACCTCAAAAACTCTTCTATAAAGGAATATGTTTAACAATGACTGATCTGGTACTCCCACCATAGGTGTATCCTTATCATCGCCTCACAATAGAGCTCTATGATCAAAGTCCCACACTCTTTCCATCATTAGACATGATAACTGGTGTGGCGATGACCGTTCATAACAGAGTTCCAACACAACATCACATATTCCCACTTTTTGGGAATGGTTTCTATGGAAACCACAAAATTTCAATTGAAATGAGGGTCACCACCCTCGAATGGCTAAATTTGGACTCCCAACCATATAACTTAACTTATACAACTCCACGAGCACAACCTCCACTTTCCTTTATTAAACTAGGGAAGATATCAAAAAAACTAGGAGTATATCCAACACTCTCTAAACATACTCAACAAAATTTCAATATAAAGGTAATGATCATCTCTAATGAGGAGAACATTATGATTCTATAAATATTAATTTATAGCTCTTTCTAAGCCATGTTCACATAAAAATAGTGTATACACTCCTTTAACAAACTCCTAACACCACGTCTTCTGATAATGTGTGTCCAGATCCAACCATAGGTCAATCACCTCATGCGAACCAATTTATCCTCGATGTGACCTCTACTATGGAGGGAAGTTTTCCTTTCATCCTAAAACCTAGACAACTAGGTTTTAAAAATTTATTTAAAAACATCAATCCTCATCTTGCACATGGCCACCCACTAATTGATGATTTAAATGGTACCACACAAAACTAACATGTACCATTTTCTATCTCACACAACACAACGAGTGTATACATCTATACCACCTTGTCATCATCCAACTCATACTCTTGTGATTCATACTCTTCCAAATCCAAGATGACCATGATACATCTTATATTAGTCTCATTAAATCAGAAACTCTCTTAGAACTCCTCTTCATAATTTTGAACCTCACCAGTGCCATGATTATTTTTATGACTTCCCATCAAAAAATGTCATTTTATAAAATTTAAATCATTAAATTACTTATTTTATTTTATAGGTCCAGGCCCTTAAAAAATCATTACCATAGAAGCTAGTATTGATACACTAGCAACCTAGGTTCTATCTCAGAAATCAAGAATCACCATGCCTATATGGAAAAACCCAAGCACTAAATATGAATAAATATTAAACTTCCATATAACCTAGATCACTTCCTAAAAACAATCTATAAAACTTGGACAAACCTATTCATAGGTTTCACTTAAACAAACTAAATGTCAACCTACCAGGGTCTGATTCAAAACCAAGGGCCTCTATGTCTCCCACCTATCCCTACTGATCAAGTCTCACAACAAGGTAACTAGGTCTGACCACCAAGCCCAAAGGTAAAACCACTCCAAGGGAGGTAAAGATAACATAGAACAAGGAGGGTAAAAACAATCAACATCATCCAAATAAGACCCTAATCCTATTGATCATCTTAACAAAGAATACTCCCTGGATTCCATGATGTAACATATGAAGAATGATGAACTCACACTCACCAAGCATCTCCATATAGTAATACCCCCTCAAGGTTCACTTTATAATAGATGTGTAGGTACCTAACGTCATAAAAATAGAGGATCAAACTATATAATCATAAAACAAAGTACCAAATATCAATGTTGAACCACAAGCTCCAACAGTATGAGCACAACATCATCTCAATGAACTATTTTATTCATTTTCATAGTTTGGATAATTAGAATGGCATTCCAATATATAAAGGAAAACATTGTATAGGTTGTTACTAACACTTTAAATAACCAAACCTAAGTAACAACACCCTATGATGGGTTTCAAAAATGGGTTTCATGTCCCCTATCGACCAACTAGGGTCATTGCACCTATTTTTTGTGAGGATTGAGTCATCAACCTCATCATCAAACATCTCACTGTAGATCCACATATCTTGTCATCATAAGGAAATATATATATAAATGTTGGCCTAATTGATTATAATTCTTCCTAGAAACTATATGGGAAAACACTATTTAGGTTGTTGTTTACACTTTAAATTTATTTCGTCTATCATTAGTAATAGTCACACACTATCAGAACTATAACATGTGTATTTTCCCTACAAAATATGATGCATTAAATGCCTCTTTCCATTGCTAGTAAATAGTAAAATTCAATCACTTGACTATTTCCAATGACCAGGAGACAAATATACATTAATTTACTTTTTCTACTATCCCAAGATCCATATATCCGTAATAATTCATAAAATACATACAATATGTGCATCACACAAATAGAAAATCATATACAACCATAACATCAAAAATCATAGAAACAATCCCCTATCCCTAGAAACTAGGACTTTTTACCAGAATAAGTGTTCTCAATGAACCAACATAATATCCATCATATGTTTCAAAAAATTTCTAATAATTCTATCTAATATATACCAAATATTAAAACAATGGTAAAGGAATATATTTGATATAAATTTGTATCATCCTGAACCATATGCCACTAATCTGGTGCCCCGATTCTGGTTTCCACATGTCCTAAAGAGTGCCTCCCCATATGTTAGAGGATTTTGAATAGCTACAAAGGAATATGGTGTGATAGTGGGGAGACAATTCCCTCATATTAGACTATGAAAATAGCATCAATAACCAAATAACATCCATAATAGTAAAAATCAATATGAAGAAAAAATAAATAAACTGAAACATGAGCATTCAGTATTAAAGAATGAAATAAATTAAATTCCCAAATTACCATTTCATACATAAAACACCAATCACCCATAGGTACGATAAAATATACATAATTATATAAAATAAATTGAACTAAAATTATAGGGATCTACTATAAACTATGATTTGAAGCACAATCCTGATATCTATGACACTACCAAGATTATATATCCTGATCATAATGAATCCACATGAGTGACTCTTCTTGACCACTAAACCCTATTCCTTATCCCAATACTTCATGAAATATGTTTCCAACCTGAAAAGAGGACATAAGGTCTACACACACACTGAGGTGCACAAACAGGGGTGATAAATAATCTAATTAGGGAACCCTAATGATGAACCTACAAATTCACTGTCATAATTGAATGCTCATGCAATATAATTATCCTAGATGAGACACAATTTGAAATGTTAAATAAAATAAATAAAGTGAATCCATAATAGATTCCTAGGTTTTTGATCCCAGTCGACTGGGAAATGTGTCATCATGTATACATATATATTTATATGTGTGTGTGTATATATATTCCCATTTATATATATATATATGATTAATGTGAAAAGTATATTGAATTGGATGCCATCAACTCGATCCCTATATAATTATTTGACCATTGTGTATGTAATCCTGATTGACAATTCTTACTTTGGTTTAGGCCCAGAAATGTCTCTAGTTAAGCTACGTCACTATAGGGGGATTCATGTCCTAGACCTAGGATCACCTGTACCGGCCTCTAATCACTGTAATGAAGGATTCTAGTGAAAAACTGTACATCCTATGAATATGTAACTTTTACTTATATAAGAAGAACTTGGGACCAAAGTTGAATAAACAAGGAGTCTGTGTATAAAGCTAATCAAGTATAAATAATTCATTTTACTTATGAGTCCATCCATGTAATTCCTACATAGTAATCCAAGTATCAGTCAAGGTGTTTATAAAGATTAATTCATTCTATGAGTCCATCCATATAATTCCTACATGGGAATCCATGTATCACGTGAGGTGTACAAAATCTCATCTAGACTATGACCACATCCATGAAATTCCATATTAGGAATCCAAGTATCACTTAAGGAATAATGTAATCTGAATAGCCCTATGATCTTATCTAAGGTATTCTAGGTCAGGAATCCAAGTATCACTCTAGGAGTAATGCACAATGTAGTAATTGCGTTTCCACCATGACCCTAAGGAGTATCTAAAGAGTCACTTAGGTAGATCATAATCTAATCCCTTAGATCATATCAAGTATAATTATGGAATGTTATGTCCAATAATTTGTAATATACAAAGCCTAATTTCATTTTGACTATGAGCCCTTCCAAGTTATTTCATATCATAAATCCAAGTATCATCCATGGATTAATGTAGTTCATTCAGCCTCTAAACCTATACAAGAAATTCCACATAAGGAAATGGAGTATCACTCATGGTACATATAATATCAATCATGTTATAAGTTTATCAAAGGAATTTCATATAAGGAACACAAGTATTTCTCAAGGTGTACATATAAACCATTCTAGCCTATAAGTCTATCCAAGTAATTCCAACATGGTAATCCATATATCAATCAGGGTGGGATTATAGGAAGTACATATGGTCACATAATGTAGATCATAGGAAGTATGTTCGGGCATCCCAAATCATAATTCACTACAAGTTTGGCTCACTAACTGATAACTAAGAAGCACCTATGGCAATCATATTTGCATCAACAATAATCAATTGAAAGAATAAATGAAAGTGTAAGGGTGGATGAATTCCTAAACCCACCACTAATTTCATTGCCCCTTTGGGATTAAAATTTGGGTATGGGTTCTATAGTGACAACAACTACTGTCTCTACCCACACCCAATGCACTAGCTTAGGTTTGGTCAATCATCGGGGAACCACTGGGTCCCTCATGTCAAAACACTAGAGAGGAATCCTACATAAGATCCTCAAAGTCCATACGTAAGATAAATAATCCCTCTTGGGAACCTCAAATATAGTAATCTATTGAAGGGACCCTACATGGGATCCTAAGAAAGAGTACGTAAATTGAGGCATCCTACATGAGATCCTCTAGGTTGAAACATAAGCGGAGGAATCCTATGCATGGGATTATTTGAATGGTATAACTAGGTAGAGGAATCATATATAGTATCCTCATAAAGAGTAAACAAAAAAGGTTATTCTATAAGGGATTCCCTAAGTTAACATGTAAGCGAAGACAACCAATAGGGGACCCTTAGTAAGAGTAGTAAGGTCGAGGAATCCTATAAGGGATCCTCTAGGCCATGGGATAAGATGGGTTCATAGCCCCAAAAGTAAAATTATTTGAATAATAACATGGATTGATGGATCATATCCCACCTCATATCAAGGGTCTCACTCTTAAAAGATAGCTGAATTCGATTATTGGAGGAAGAACCTCTCAGTTTAGTAAAACCCCTAAACTCTACTTTAGATTCCTCAAACCTTCTCAATGGTTTTACCATAATTATATATGGGGAAATATACTCAAGATGGACTACTCATGTGTTTAATTATGACTTGTGGGTGTATAAATACGAGAAACCCTAAAAAGGGTTGCATGACAGGAGTAAATGATGCGTATACCATATTATATGATGTGTATCATATAAGCCTAAAATATGAGTTTACGTCATCCAGACATGGTATATAATACCCATCTACACAAAGTGTACCCTACATAGGGTACTTGATTATATAAACCACATGGCATACCTACCCATGTGACTCACATGGTCTGGTCATGTATTTTTCCTAGCCATGTACTTCTATACGGCGTGCGACCCACACAGGGTCTGGTTATGTACTCTACATGACCATGTTCCCTCATACATGTTTTATGTTCATGTATGTGACTAAATGTCCAAGTACCCATACATTAAATTTATATAATATACATGAAATGTATTTCTAAAAATAGCATCTTCCTCGAATGGGAATTACACATGTTGTGTGTTCCTGAACTGCACACCATGTGATCTAGATCTCCAAAGGGAAAACCACTCAAATTGTTCCGAAACATTATTTTTCTCCCAAAAATATATAGATAGACCCTAAAGGGGTCTTATGTAGTGATAATAAGTACTAAAAACTAGAAATTGGTAAATATATTAGGATCTATAGAATAAACCCCAAAAAATAGACCTTTAGTTGTAATCCATCGAAGCTTCACCTGCTTCCATGATCCACACATGTCGTATAATGATTTGAATCCTCCCAAGATCTTTGGTAGAAACTAAATTCCTATAAAAGTCTTTCTATACCTATATCTCTACTGTCTCAGTTGTGGTAGAGGAATCCCATGATGGGGGGTGCATAAGAATCCAGGGGATGAAATACAATAGGAAAAGGAAAAGGGAAATAAGAAAATGGAAAGACAGAGAAAATGGGTTTTGATTTCGGCCCTGATTACCGACATGAGTTTATCCCTCAATTATGAAAAATTATCCATTTCAAACTCAATGTTAGATACATAATTTCAATAAAATTATTCATTCAAAAGAAATATCCAACAAATATGTGAGAATAAATTAATATTTAATAAATTAATTATTATTTATTAATTATTCCGCTAAAATAAAAACAGTTCAAAATTCCCCCAAACTCCTGTCCTAGGGTAAAAGACTTATTCTAGGACTAATAGAGTTATTAGAAAAATTACTCGAGAACATATTCTATAGTAAATGAAAATTTTACCCCTTAATATAATCTAAAAGGGAAAATTTAAATTTCTGCTCAAATTTCCAATCCGAAAAAACATAGGACATTACATGAAGGGTATATATTCTAAAATGTATTCTTGGGAAAATAAATATTCTATGGGTAGTTATAATTATATATAGAAAAATTCAATAGATAATGATAAAAAATCCTAGAGAGATATGAGAACTATGAAATAGAGACAACATAAAATTTGGTGGAAATGCATTGTAGTGGTGGGGAGGCATCATTAGATAACGAAAGATTATATGTGAAGTAGATATTAAATGAAATAGAGGTGAACAAATTTGTGGTTTTGAGATAACTCAATCCTAAAGCGGAATAATGGGATGAGAAAGTGAAGAATAAAGGATATTTATCAAAGGGTAATATAGTGATCAGGTCTAGAAGGTGCTTTGAGTACCACTACAACCTCACTGATCAATCATGTTGATTAACACTGTTAATATTATAATAGGAGAATGTTTTTAAATTAGATGTTGGATCCAAAGAAATAAAAAAGAGTAATAAAATTTTATTTTATGTAATTGATACAAAATTTTGAAATACTATACTCACTATGGGAACTAGAGGACATAATCCCAAATATTACATTCAATAATCATTATCTGATAAAATTTTCCTATCAAAATATTCAATATCAGGAATATTATTCAACGGAAAATTAATTTATATTTTATTATAAATCCAATAAATAAAAAATATCAAATTAATTAAATAAATGTGAAATGGGATCAAACACATTAAAAAATTAATAGCATGATAGTGATGAAAGATTTCTTTAAACAAATTAAACATTTTTTTAATTTTATAAATTTCACAGAACTAATTATAGTTCATAATATATATTAATGGATAAATTATATGAATCATTATATAAAATATTTTTATCTAGACCAATGATTTCATTCACAATGTCAATGTAATTCACACTATAATTGATAATATGTTTTGTTATTACATCAATAATGATACCAAACTAAGGTTTTAAAGGACTATTTAAATAAAATGCTTGTTTCCCCCTTGATGGCATAATATATGGATCATCGGTATGCATAAAATAATTAGTTTTAAAATAACTGATTATATAATTATATATATGTGTTCCCCATAATGTAAATGAATCAAAATACAAAAAAATTTATCATAGAGACTTGACCATGAGATTAATAATACACGTGTTTATTTTCTATATAACTCCATAATAACATACAATTTCATATCAAGTTAGGATATACATTACACTGGAATAATAGTATATCATTGTAGTTAACATAACATCACTATGTTTTTTTCTCAAGTTCACTACTCGACATGTTATAAGAAATTTATACCCATCAATGACCATTGATTCACATTCACTCAAGACATTATTTGGACCCAAATCCGACACAATTACTTTTGGAGAGACATAATTGGATGGTAAATTATGTAACTGAAATATATAATCGCATTAATATTAAAATTAATTATCTACTATTTATTGTAAATAATTAATGATCTTACCATTTAAATCAACCAAATAATAAACTCTTAACTATGAATTGACTCTCTCATTATCAAAGGTATTGTACGATGACTTATACATATAATTTGTTTATATTCCTGATATAATATTTTAGAAAAGGTTTATTATATATGTGTAGTTATAAAAAAGATAAAAAAATAAATATTCAATTTACTGACATGATGTAGTCATTGAATACAATACAGTTGAATACGACCACATGATGTGTCATCTACCGCTCTACAAGGTTCAAATTATCTGACACATATGATTTATATATTCCATATTTTTAGGGAAGTTATGGAAAATATAGATCAATCTATTCAAATTTCTCATCTTTGGTTCTCATTGTTTTATTACATATCATCCTCACATCTCCCAAATATATCAAAAAAAAAGATCTTTACATTACTGAAATTAATAACCTTCCAAAATGGAACCTTTAAGATGTTTTTTATTCCAAAAATAAGACATCATTACAGAAATATATCACTTTTTTTTTGAAATATCCATCTAGAATTAATGGGACCCAAAGGATAATTTTACTTTCAATGTGAATGGTAATATACATCAAGTAATAGAAAAATAAGGGAGGAATTTTCTCTAAAAAATAAATAATTATTATCTCTATATGATAATTTTCTTCAAGAAACTCTTGATAAATATGTTTTTTACAAATATCTCTATAAAAGACACATAATAGAATAACCATAACCCTTAAATTATTCAAAAATAAATTTTAGATGATATTTGAATCAACTCTTATAAAAGGTTGTCATAATCATATGTTTTCAGATATTTTAGTTTCACCTCTCCTCTACTGAGGAATTTTGATATATTTCAAGGATAACCATTTGGAACCTTTAAAGTCTCTATTATTTCTTGAAATTTAATTTTCTATGAATTTTTCATAACCTAATAATAATAAGTAAATTTTTAGTTTTTATGACTATCAAACCCATGATGTTATTTATGTCTAATACCATGATCCATTAATTCACATCAAGATAATAAGTAATTTTTTGTCTTAATCCTGATATTTATAAACTTTAAAAGCTACATTCCACACATATTTTTTTAATTCTAAATACATCTTAGAATGTTTGTTTAAATTCGGTTGGATAATAAGTAAAACCAAAGAATAATTTTTTTCTTTAGTAGAAATATTTATCCCCTTTTCCAGATTAAAACTAACCTTTCCAAATATAAAAAAACATAAAGCCTTTAATGTATTAAGTAAAATAGTTCCAGAAATAATTTGGGGTGTCATATTAATCTCCATGGTATTTTCAAACTTCAAAAATTTTCCAGTATATATTTTTTATTGGAAAGAATTATTGATTTCCCATGAAACTGAAACTATGATTAAATTTAAGTCTTTTGGATCATCTATTCCTTATATAAATAAAAAAAATATTGTTTTACAATCACAATAAATCAAAACATTATCCCATAAGTGGGGAAATAATTTATCATCCACAAAAGAATAGTAATAATTTTAAATGAATCTTTAATTGAAGCATCATATGTATATGCACACAGACATTCGAATACTACTTCATCAATTTTATTAAAGGTTTAATGTATACATCTATAGAATTTCCTAGAAAAAAAGTCAATATATGATCATATTTTAGAATGTAAATGGTTTTTTTCATAAATATCCATAGAGGAAGGTTATAAATGTGAATGAAAAATGACCACATACTATGTAAAGTATGCATCTAACCAAAAAATTAAAACAATCACAAGATAAACCCATCCTCGAACTAGATAATTCATTTTTAGAATATAATAACCTCAGATTTTATAAATTAAATTATCTTTATGATGGAATAAATTCATTTTTATGTGATGTGGTTATGGAAAACACATGCACTTATTTGGTTATTTTGGACTGTTATAAGTTATATCATGTCAGATTTAAAATACCATTAAGCATCATTACCATTGATAATATATCAATTGAATACTGATCATATGATTAGAATATATGTATGGTTATGGTAAAGTATAATTGATAAATATTAACGAAGTGATGAAATCAATCTATTGAATCATAACCTATGAATCCCATTTATTAGAGATTATAAAGGAGATATCATCACTGGGATTTCCCTAAATCAATCCCAAGATGTGGTTCAATAACCAAATCATGAGAACAATCTTTTATGGGGGAATTTAAGATTATCGACATCACCACCCAAACCATATTCACCAAACCATCCCATGAAAATATCATGATCTTGCACCATACCCTTAGGGAATTTTCTAGTGTAATAAAGGGCTATTTTTTAAGACCCTAACATTATGAACTTGTTAAATAATGATTATCTTTATCCTTTATGATTATTATTAATTTTTTTAATGATTATATAATGAGTTGATAAAAATTATATGAAACACAAATTGTATTTTTTGGGAAATGTATAATTTCAATCAAGATACTCTATTCTAATGGATTCTAGAATTTTTGAAATAAATTATATTTCAAAAAAATATTATTATTAAATAATTTTTATTACATATAATTGATAATATAATTTTATGAAGTCAAAATACTTTTAAGGTCCATCAAATAATCATTTAGAAAAACTAATATTTTTCAACAAATATGGTTTTTAATTTAAAATTCTAATTTCTGATACATAGATATTTTTTGGATAAAACAACCATTATTTTTGAAATAGAACAATAAAATTATCCAAAGGTGATTTTTTCATAATTTTTCGAGGCAACCGAATTTTTAGGTCAATGTTAAATATATTATAATTATACGGTGTTTATTATGACATCATAATGACTTAAATTTTATGTAATATATTCCATGACATCTATACATGAAAAAATTTATATTTAAAATTTCAAATAATGTGTTTTTTAGTTTATTTGATTAATTTTATAAACCTTTTATGAATCCTTAAAAACCTATATTATATATTAAGGTTTTAAAATCGATTCTTTGTATACGTGACACACTTTCACATTAAAAATGGTAAACATTTAATTATATCAGTTCTTAAAATTGTAAAATAATGAAAACCACTTCACTTTGTTTGAAACCATTAGAAAATCCCATGGGAAGGTTTTTGGTTTTGAATAATTTATTATATAGAGTCCAAAACTAAAGTTTGGGAAAAAAAAGACCTCTCTCTATTTTACTATATAACCCCACCCAATATATCATTTATCTTCACTAAAAACCATTTTAGAATAACTATACTCTACCCTTAATTATATAAATCCATCCCAAGGTCCCCTTAATCTCACATGAATCTCTTACCAAGCTTTTGGGAACACCCTCTCAATGTTTTGGATCCTCACATTCTACACTTTATTCATGAACCTTATTTGACTTATGGAATTTTATTCCCACTTTTTAATTCTATAATTTGTTCTTAAATATCCATATTATTTCCCTTATTAAGTCTATGTAATGATATAACCCTTTAACTATCATTAATTCTTCCCAAGAATCCTTTATTACCCATATTATGCTACCAAAATTATCCCGTGATTTTGAATTCCAAACATTTTTATTGTGAATACTGATCACCATTTCCACTCATTGGTATTAAATAAGATTTAAATATCCTTCATTTATTGGGTAATTACATGTATGTATCCCAAACTCCTTAATAAGTTTATTAAATGTGATGAAATATGAGACTATGTTGAATGATCTATTTGGTATACTTATTCATGTACATTATATGAAAGTAATTGGTGGAACCATAATTATATATCCCTCTAATTCATTGGGTAATGTTTTAATCTCATGAGATGAAATTTATGTGGAATTTTAGGTTATCCTATGAACAATATGTTTTGTTTTATTTATAGTCATCATTGAATTATGTTTATGATTACCTTCTTTAAATTGTTTCCACATATCCATGTTACCTTTATGTTATCATTATATATCATGCTTCAATGTTCCTGTTTATGATTATCACCCCTTTTATATACCATTTAAATTCATATTGACTAAAATGTAATAATTTATTCTTTCTATTCTTTCTTTATGCCCTTACTGGTATTTATAGATCAGTCGTTTCTTATGTATCTCTTCAGGATGTCATTTGAAATTTCAAAAGGGAAATGGAATTTTAGAGCAAGTTAAGGAAGTTTTCAAAAATGTTTTGTTATCCATGTATCAATTTGACATGATATGTACCTAACATACCAAAAAAACTAGGATTCACAATATTTTTTGGTTTTTTATATGTGCCTTTATGTAATTAATTATGAAATAAAGTGAATAAAAATATGGGTTGTCAGAGTTGGTATTGGAGAAATGTCAAAAAAATTGGATTAGTATTAAAAAAAAATTAGATAATTCCTTAGGGATAATAATAAACATAGGAAAACATCCCTAGATTTTGGTAAATTATTGAGTAGGTGGTTCACAAGAAATTAAATTCTTTTATATATACTACAAGTGGACATGGTTTTGGAAAAAATGTACTAGAGGTAACAACCCTGAAAATATTTTGTTGAGATAGAATCAATATTGAATTGGTGTGTAATAATGATCCTTGATACACACCTAGTCTGACAATTATAAAGGATATTGTTTGGAAAATTCACAAGATCATTTCAAACCATTTTTAATGGAATAAATATTCCCACAAGATTTTATATTTGGAAATAGATCGTGGATAACTTAAATTGAATACTAGAAATTCTTAAGTAAAGGAATATATATCATTTATGAGTTATCCCTTTAATGTTCATAGTTTCCCATTTATGCGTTTAATAGTTTAAAAATAATCATCCCTAATTTTCCCTTTATTCTAGACAATGCTTGGATATAAGAGGATCTGAGTCAACAACCATTGTGAGGGGCAAAGTTATGACTACCCAAATGAGATGCCCAACATAATGGGGGTTCAAGTAAGACAACTTGTGATTATTTTAAAACCGAAACCTAACATCACAATTACAAAGTATCATATAGTTTAATGTATAAACACATTAAAGAAGAGGATGAAATCTCAAGGGAGTTTATCTCTTAAAAGTGATAAGGGAAAGAAGACCCAATTTCCTTTGTGAAAAAAATGTGGAAATAGGAAGCAAGTGAAATGACATAAAGGAATTGGGAGATGTATTAATTGTTGAAAATTAGGGTATAAAGTAACCACTTTTCCATGTAAAAAATGAATAATGTGATAGAGGTAAATAAAGTTCAATCTAAGGTATTATTAACAATTTTATATTGTAAATGTGGAGAAGATGGTAATTAACCGAGACAATTCTATATTCCAATAGCTAACAATCATGATGAGCACAAAAAATCTCCAAGATAAATGGAATAAGTGATGTTTTATGTAGAGATGGACCATGATGAATGAAGTACACAAAAAATATACTCTAAACTTGTGTCTGTCTTGTTATATTTTAGTTCATGTCGCATTATAATATCTTGTAAGTTTTCTAAGGACATCAATTCACTACCTGTAATGATTTTTTATCACCAGGGAAAAAATCTATGATTATTATATCACAATTTTATGTTTTTGGGAATGTTATTGAAAATATTATCATTCCCCATTAAGTGTAATTTAATGTTATATTAGTTATAAAATCACTTTTTCTTTTAAAAAGATAACATAATTGTTGTGAGAAGGAATTAACTATATGTACCATGAGTCACCCTTTGATTCTATAAAAGTACAAGGAGGAGGATGAATCTTCTATGGTATCATCATCTCATGAATAGATATTATTACCATACAAGTGAGCATATTCATATGAAATTATTGAGACTAAGGAAAAAATCATCCTTAAAGATATTCCCATTATAATTGAAAATGTTAATGTGTTTTTTCAAATACTTTCCTGTTCTACCTCCTAAATAAGTGGTTGTGTTCACAATCAAACGTATACCTAGACCAATTAACATTCCTAGGGAATGTTATCACCAATAAATAGATATATTTGGACCCTTTAAAAATAGAGGAAATTAAAGGATGGTCAAGAACAACCTCTATGAGGAAAATACAAAGTTTATTTGGATTAGTTGGGTACTATTGTCGATTTATGAGAAACTTCTCATTATTTTCAATCCCCCTAACCAAGTTAACCCATAGATAAGTTATGTTTTTCTAGAATTATGAATATGAGGAACGTTTTAAAGAGTTGAAGAAGAGCATAATCACTAAACCAAGGCTCACATTATCCACTAGTGGAGAAGGATTTTTATCCATAATGATGCATCTAAATAGGTCTTGGGTTTTGTACTCATCCAATATGTAAAATATATAGTCAATTCCTCCCACCAACTAATTATCAATGAGAATAACTAACCAACTCATGATCTATAATTGGATTTGGTGATCTTTGCATTAATTATTTGGAAGCATTATCTTTATAGTGAGAAGTGTAACATATATAATGATAATAAAAGCCTCAATAATATATTCACATAATGTGAGATTAATATTTTCCAAATTAGGTGGTTATAGATAATCAATGATTATGATCATTCAATCCATTACCATCTTTGGAAAGCAAACAAAGTGGTATATGCTTTGAGTAGAAAGGATCTCAAAACTCTATCCATGATGGGGATTACAAGAGATCCAATCTTCCTAGACATAAGAATCCTCATCATATATTTCTCAAATAATATCTCAACCATCCATTATTGAGAGTATCAAGGAGTATTAGAATGATGATGAGGTTTTATATAAGAAGGTAGTGAATATTCCAAAGTTCAACACTAATGAATCTATATTTATAAGTTTAGGAACCTAGATATGCCTCCCATAAAAATAAGAATTAAAGATGGAACTTTGGGATGATTCATATAGATCATCATTATATATTCATCTAGCAATAACTAAGATGTATAGATTTTTGAGGTAAGACTTATGGTGGGATTACACGAAGAAGGAGATTGCAGAGTTTGTGTCTCGATGCTCGGTATGCCAACAAGTCAAGTTGCAATGACAGAATTATAAGGATATGATCCATCCATTTTTTTCATTATATTATGTAAATGGGAAAAAAATAATTGTGGAATTCATTGTAGGACTCCCCGGAACATCTAAACGAAATAATTCTATCTCGTTTGTAATAAACCACCTTATAAATTCAGCACATTACATTTCCATAAAGGAATATTTCACTCATTACTAACTCACCATGATATAGATATGGGAAATGGTAAAACTATATGGAGTTCCACTCTCTATTGTATCCAATCAAGATCCAAGGTTTACCTTGAGGTTTTGGAGAAACCTATAAGATTCATTTGAAATTGGATCGAGCTTCAACAATTCTTATAACCCTCAGATTAATGTCTATTCTAAAAGGAAGATTCCAACTCTATAATAAATTATAAGATCATGTTCAATAGATGTTTAAGGATATTTGTATTAACACATTCTCCTATCATAGTCTCATATAATAACAGTTTCCTTTCTTTTATTAAAGTGGAACCTCATGAGGCTCTATTTAGGAAGAGGTGTTAGACTCAAACATAATGGGATTAAGTTGGGGAGTGGAAGACTATGGGACTTGATCTTGTCTAAGATATGATAAAGAGTGTTTAAACCCTTCAATGTCATATGAAATTAACACAATGTTGATAGAAAAGAAATACAAATAATCATCAATGAGATATGGAGTTTGAGTCTTGTGATAAATTTTTCCTTCATATATAACATGGAAGAAAGTCATGACGTTTCAAAATAAGGGAAATATTATTCCAAGATACATTGTCACCTTTTAAGTCCTTGGCCACATCAAAGCGGTGAATTATCAAGTAGCACTCCCACCTAACTTATCTCAAGTACATAATGTGTTCTATGTATCACTCTTGAGTAAGTACATACTAGACCCATCACATGTACTAAATCCAGATGTGGTACCACTATAGAATGATATCTTAAACAAGGTTCATCCTATAATGATATTATATTATAGAGTAAAAGTTTTGTGAATCATGAAAACTCACCTGGTAAAAGTGTTGTGAAAAAACCACAAGTTTGTGGAAGTGACATGGGAACTGGAAGAGGTGATGATATATAATAAACCACATCTATTTTATTACATGAAATGAAATTTTTGAGGGTGAAAATTATGAAGGGGGAATAATTTAATAACCCAAAATTTTATAAATGAAATTCCCTTTGTGAATGAATAAATATATTTTTATGTAATGTGGTTTTATAAAACACATGAAATTATTTAGTTATTTTATACCATTATAAGCTATATCATTTTAGATTTAAGATACCATTAAACATCATAACCATTGATAATATATCCATTTAATAGTGATTATAAGATTAGAACACATATAGGGTTATGATGAAGTCCAGCTAATACAGATCAAAGAAGAGATGGCCTAATCCAGAAGAATTGTACCCTATTAAGCCCATTTATCAAATAATATAAAGGATATAGTATCAAGGGTGTTTTTCCTTGATCAATCACAAGATCAGTTTCAATAACTAAATCCTGAGCGAAACCATTTATGCGAGAAGTTCAAGCTCATCAAGATCATGACCCAAACCATGTTTGTCAAACCACCCCATAATAATATCATGATCGCACATCTTACCCTTAAGGAGTTTTATGCTATAATAAATGGATATGTATCAAGATTATAACATTATGAAATTTTAAAATAATTATATTTATCTCCTATTATTATTATTAATTTTTCTAACGATTAGATAATGAGTTGATAAAAATTAGATGAAACACAAATTTTATTTTTGGAGAAAATGTATAGTTTCAACAAGGATGATATATGTTAATTAATTAAATAGTTTTTGAGTAAAATATTATTATTAAAAAAATTTTATTAAATATAATCGATAATATAATTTTATAATGTCAAAAATTATTTCTATAAGGGTCATAAAAATATTATTATAAAAAAACAGTATTTTTAAATTAATGTGAATTTTTTATTTTAAATTTTAAATTCTCATACATAGATATTTTTTTGGATAAAATAAAAATTATTTTTTAAATCACAATGTAAAAATTATAAATGGAGTTTTTTCATAATTTTATGGAGACATTCAAATTTTTAGGTAAAAATTAAATGCGGTATAAATATACGATGTGTATTGTGACATCATAATGATCCAAAAGTGATTTAATATTTATAATAAAAAGAATAAATGATTAAATATATATTAAATTTTCAAATAATGTATTTTTAAGGTTATTTTATTAATTTTATAAATCGTTTTTGAATCCTCTAAAACCTATATTATATAACAAGGTTTTAAAATCAATTATTTATGAACATGACTCAATTCCACATAACCAAGAGTAATATTTTAATGATATCGTTTATTAAAATTGTAAAATAAAAAAATAACTTTGATAGAAACCATTAGAAAAAACCATGTGAATTTTTGTGGGTTTTTAATACTTTTATATTGAGAGTCTAAAACCCTTGTTTGGGAAATAAAAGAGAGCTCTTATCTCTTTTCCTATATAAACACACACAAAATCCGATTTATCTTAACTAAAAACACTTGGATAATGACTATACTCTGATATTATCTCTATAAATCCCTCTCAATATGCCCCCAAGCTCTCAAGAAGCTCTTCCCAAGCTTTTGGAGATACCCACTTTTTGTAATGGATCCACTCTTTCCACTATTTATTCAAGAACCTTCTTTGTATTATGCCTTTTATGCCTACTTTTTCATTTTGTGATATGTTAATACATATCCCTATTACTACCCTTATAATGTTCAAGTGATTATATGCCCCTTTAAACCAGAATAACCACTCCCACTAATCATTGAGTACCCATATTATGCTGCCAAAATTATGTTAAGATTTTCCATGCCAAGCATTTGTGTTGTGAATACTCATCCATGTTTACACTTAAGTATATTAACCTATATTTACCTATAATTAATTTATTGTTTAATTATATGTATGTATCCAACAATCTTTAATCATGGGATTAAATGTTATTTTATATGAGCCTATGTTTAATGATCTATGTGGAATACTTAAGAATATACATGATATGAAAGTGACAGGTTGGACTAGAATTATATAGCCCTCCATTTCATTGGGTAATGTTTTAATCTCATGATATTCTATGTATGGTGTGTGGTAGGTTATAATAGGAAAATTTTGTTATGTTTTAATGGATTATATCCTTGAATTATGTTTATGATTCCATGTTTAAGTTTGTTTTACATTCCCATGTTGCCATTATGTTATAATCCTATATCATGCTTCGATGTTCATGTTTATGATTCTCACCCATTTTATGTCCCATTGAAATTAATTTTGAATAACATGGAATAATTTCTTTATTTTATGATATGTTTATTCCCATACTGGGATTTATAGCTCACCCCTTTATTACGTATGTCCCCATGTCATCCCATGTTGTTTTAAAAAGTCAATAGAGTTTTGGACCATGTTAAGGAAGTTTTAAATAATTTTTTTATCCATGAATCAAGTTGAGATGTTATGTACTAAATCTCCCCAATAAACGAGGCTTAATTATCTTTTGATATTGTTTTATTTGTACATTTATGTATTAAATCATGAAATAAAGTGAATACAAATATGTGTTGTCATTGAAAATCAGGATGTCATGTATCAAATTTATACCGTGTTAATCCTTCAACAATAAGAACAAATTAATCATTGTTCTTATTTTTATTTGAATTATTAAATCATATATTTATTGATATTTCATCATATATAAAAAATTTTAATCATATAAATCAATACAATATACCATATATCTTTTTATTTTAAAAAACATAGTGTACCATCACTATTGATCTTCCTTCAAGATATACCGCATTATTTAAAATCATTTAGGCTTTTTTGGTTCCTTTGAACATAAGCTGTAATATTTCAAGAAATAATAAAATTTTCAGTGTAAAATATATGTTGATTAATTAATATCGATTCCATATAATGATTTATAAAATTATCTACATTATCATGGACTAAATTAAACAAAATATTTAGAATATAATCAATCCCATTATTAAAAATTACATAAATAGTTTTCCCACAAAACAATAATATTAAAAATTCTAGACTTTTTATTATACGTTAGGCCCAATATACTAGCATCCTTCCATCTTTAATCAATTTTTTAGTCTCTAATAATGATCATCCCGGTTTGTTATACAATGTATACCAGTACCATTGTATTCTTTAATTACCCAACATCCATTATTTTAATGATGAATAAATAGAATATAATCAAAAAATAAATTCTTTATTAAACATCGTTAAATAATATTATCAATATTTTCCTCCTAATTTTTATTCTATTATAATACATAACTTATTATTTAGTTTTAAAAAAATTTCTATATGGAAACTCACTTATTCAATACTTAATCATGATATTACACCATAATCACATCGATTGATGTGAATATTTCCTCTATTTTAAGTATTATTAAATATAAAATCAAAATTATTATGAATAATATATGAGAATCTATCAGTACCAAACATCCAAAATTAATTAATTCCAATAAAAAAGTAATTTTTAATTAAAATGATAATTGTAAAATCTAAATATATAATTAATATCAATAATAAATCATTATAATAAAAATAAGTAAAATAAATATTTTAATATTTTAATATATATCTATTTCATTTGTAACAATGTTTATATATTTTAAGTTCAACTTTTTCATGGGATATACTACCTAGTCATAATATTTTTTTAATATGGTGAATTATTTAAAGAATAATAATTTGATTCTAAAAAAATTTTATTACAAATATATTATAAAATATAGTATATTTTATTTCTATTATGTTTTTGAAAATATATTGTAAGAATAAAAATCATAAGTGTATACATTTTAAGATATTACAGTATATTTTATAAGACACTCTCATAACTCAACCTTTTTATATCTCTCATAAAAACAACAAAACAATCTCGAATTACCTTCTATTAGATATTATTATTCACAAAAAATATTTATATTTATCATCAAAAGTCATGGTTGAGGTAAATAATAATAATGATCCAGGTCATTATTTTCAATCCACAAAAAAATAATTCACTTTAAAATGAATTAAAAATAAAAACATTATGTTTAAATAGAATTAACACCAAAAATAAATTTCAAAACAATTTCATCCATTTAAAAATATTCTTCTATATCTATTCAATTTTCTAAAAAAAACTCATTCAACACCAAAAATTTATAAAAAATAACATAACTCATTTAACCCATCCATTTAAATCTCTAAACAGGTTATAAAAAACCATAATCATATGTATTCAAACATGAAAATTAGTAGATTAAATTAAATATAATAACATTTCAAGTTCACATTTCATATTCAATTTAGGGTTCCTTTAAACAAGATACTCACATAATGTGGAAAAGGATCCTAACAATAAACTAGAAATAAAAAAACAGGTATCAAGATAAAAATTTCATATCACCATTTCAACATTCCATTAAAAATTTAACATTTATAAAAATAATAAATTTAATATTAACTTCCATTATTATTTTTAGCAAGAAAAAAATTACCCATATATAATCATGTTTATAAAAAATATTTAAAATGTATCCATCTAAGTTAATATTTTAACATAATCCATAATATTTCATTATACCTCATTCTCATGAAAAAGTTTCCATGTAATCATACTTACAAAAAAAATATTTTTCAATCCATAAAACTAAATTTCATCATGCTTAAAAAAACTATGGTCAATCAATATCTAAACAATAAATAAATATCATCATTTTGAATTTAACTTACTTTCATATAAAATCATTATAATTGAAAACATGATTATTCAGATATTCCAAAACACATTCAGATGAAACTAATTATAATAATTTTTTATTATCCATTATTTAAAATAAAACTATTAAATTTATAATTTCATAGTACATATATAATTTTAAAAAATAATAAATTACTATAAAAAATAATTTTATGACCCCTTAATATATATCATTTAAAAAATAATTTTACATTAGGTTTAGTAAAAGGTATTTTCTACCTAATATTATAAAAAATTACTTAAAATATGTTCTCATTTATGATGAATTATTAAAAAAAAATTAACAAACCTTACTTTGATGAATCAAGAAGAATCATAACCTAAATGGATCTAAAATTCCATTTTATACCTAGAAACGAATGAAACTTATTCAAATTCAAATAGATGATGGATATAGAACTCTGTGATTTAATGATGATTGAAAACAAAATGAATAATGGATAAAAGGATGGGTTTTGTGGGTCAGTTAGGGGGGTGGTTGTGCTACTAGATAGGGGAACAAATTAGTGATCATGGGGGGAGGATTTCACATGTCCGTTATGGGGGAAAGTTTATATCAAAGGTTTCTAAAAAACAATGGTATAACATACTCTATACTGATGGATTTTTAAATCCATTAGTATAGAATGATTTACACCTATGGTTACAAAAAACTATTGGTATATAAGTGTGACTGTACATTATATTTCAAGTAGTGTTATTACCATATAATAGTGACTTTGATAGTCGAATATATCTTTTTTTAAATGAAAACATTAATAAAAATATAATAAAAAACATTTTAGTGCTTATATTCAATGTTTCCTCTTTTTCTATAGAAGATCCTTTATCACAGAAAATTATTTTTTATATTATTCATGTATCACCCTCAAAATTATCAATTTATATATATATTTTAGGTGATTGAATATTGGGGGTCATATGATCAAATTTTTGTGTATGTCTTATATGATACCTCATGAAAATATTATATAACCCATTTTATTTATTTGGCTTACTTAAGATATGATTTTAATATATGTATAATTTCATCCACATGACCCACACATGTATGGATATATCATTTTGTTATAGGTAGGTCTATTATTATAAAATACTCCAATGTAATATGTAAATTTTATATCTCCTAATATTTCATATACAAAAAATAGAGTTTATCATAGTCCACAATGTTGTGTGGATTTTTTTCATGTTATATGATGATAGTATTAGAAGACTAACTTATTATAGGCTATAATTTTCTACGATTCATCATGTGTCACTATTAGTTCTCAGAATTTTATAAATATGAATCTAAAAATCCTCAATAAGAAATTAAAAATTCCTACAAGGATAATGAAGATATGGTACCTTTTTGTGTCATACCGTACACGCGCACCCTTGCTCACCCATACACACGCTCTTTACCCTCCCCCACACACATATGGGTGAACTTAATCACCAAATTTGTGCCTGGTGTTTTATCTATGCTATCATATGGTTATAAATGGACACTTAAAATTCATGTGAACCCAGACATCTATTACCTATAAAAGGTTCCCTCAACCATCTATTTTGGCACACAAGGACACAAAATTCCTAAGAGGTGGACCATGGGCGATATGAGAAAAATCATACACACATAAGATTCCAAAACCCTCCATCATATGACTTTTCAATACAAAAAATAAGAGAGGTTATGGAAACTATAGATATTTTGGTCATCAAGAGGTTTTTATAACCAAATCTTCTAAGAAATACAACTTTTCCCAATCCATTATTTAGGATAAGGAGAAGGAAACCTCTTTGAGAACACCACTATGAATGAAATGAAAAATTGAGTGGTGCTAAAAATTAATGTAATTAATGTCATGGTCATCCTATATAGGACTAATTAGACTAACCATTATCCCAATATTCCTATAATTTAATTTATTCAATACCCTCAATGGACTCTCTTGGGTTATCATTTATCTATATTTCCCATTTAAAGTCATTTACATCCTTTTATATAAATAAATGATTAGCCACTAAATGAGGCTAACATTAATTGTTAATATATATAATATTCAAGTGCTTTATTATTCATAAACACCATTTTAGTGCATTTTACATATTGAACATCATTTCACATTATGATTGTAATACCTTCTTAAAATGCACTATTATGTGGTACATTTTTGAACATCATTTAAAGTACCCAATGATTCATCTGATTTTAAGGAATATAATTATACATATTTTAATTTGATATTTTTTGAAATTGATATAAACTTAAATATGAAGATGTTTGATTCAGGGATCAGTGGAGAATTCATGGAGGATGATGGAGATATTTGGTAATGAAATGAAGCGAGTCTAGAGAAGGCAGATTGGACATTAGACCACTGATGAGACTGTGGGGCCTAACAAAAAGTCCCAATTAATCCCAAATGTCGTGGGATGATATAAGACATGTAGAGGAACAAATCACTCTTCATGAGTTAATGCTAATTCGGCCTCCATGTTGGTCATTTAGGTGGCCCAAGTTAGAGATAAAATTCTGGGCCAGATTCTGCGGCCCAGAAAATCAGTCCTCTAATTTGATCATATCTCTGAATACACAACTCCAAATGGGCCCAAATTTTACAGGAGGTTAGAATCAATACGGGGCTCCATTTTATTATTATATGGACCACCCTGATTCGGAAGTCTAGATGGTCTTCCAGACGCATCTGTTCGGTGAAGGAAAGATGGCTGCCACCTCGGGTCAAATGTGAAAAAGTTCAAATTCCACAAGCTTTCCACCACCTATGGCCTACCAAAATTAATTGGGATGCTTTGTACTGTTTTAGGATCGACACAAGGCTCCCAAAATGCCTATTTGAGGCAGTGGTGGTGAAGGATTTTGGGATCTTGGATGCTTTGTTCAATTGTAATGTTATGCTGCATTTTTGTTGCCTCAAATTTGTCTTTCACATGTAAGTTGTTCAATTCACTTTAGTTTCTTAATAAAAGTTCTTCTTATACTCTTATTTTGTTGTTATTAATATCACTTTGATACCGTTGGATCAAGGTGTGAATTTATTCACACCAATCCTTGTGAAATTATTCACACAATGGTGGAGTGATCATTTTATTTTTGTTGTTTTCTTTACTTCTCCATTTCCTCCCTCATGAGTCTACTTTCCGCTTCCATTGAAACCATGAGATCAATGGAGGGCTAACCCACTTATGGGTTGATCCAAGGGAGTAGAAAGGGGTTGGATTGGATGTTATTTATCACCTAATTAATGTATAATCACTTCTTTAATTGGGATTTTTATTTGATGATTTTTAAACTCCATCGTCCTTGTTGAATTTAAGGCCACACACTTCAAGTACTAATACGAACCTTTACCTTGAAGTTCTCAAAACTTTGATCCTTCAAGTGTATAGGTGATTATTATTAAAGGGTGTAGGCATTAAACCAGTAAGTGGTGATTTTTTTATCTCCTTAAATGAAACCATCTCAAATTTAAGAAATTGAAATCATTAAAAAGGAAATACATCTAATCCACCCCGAGCGATAACCTAGGATCAACTCATTCTTTTAAATTGAATTCACTTAAATTAATTATATATCTTTAAAACCAATACAAAATCAATCCAAGTTGGCCACTTCATAGCCGAAAACAGTCCATAGAATGTACGTGTCTATAGGTTTCTTCTTAGGTCTCTGTGGATTCGATAACCCAAGCTAAACTACAAGGATCATCTTACCTTCTTCTCTTGCGTAAATTTGAGCGAGAATCAAATTTGGGCACCGTTTCTGGGGGCCCAAGTAAGTCATATAAATACCCATTCTATTCTCCCCCATTTCTTCTTTTCTCATCCAAATTATCTTATCTTTTCCCTTTCTCGTTTTTTTTCTTTGGCGCATGTCTGCCTACACCCGTGATCAATCAAACCGTCTAGTTAGGGTGGATAGTCCTGGGGTTGGGGAGTCAAGTACACCAAGGGAACTCTTTACATTAGATCCTAATCTTTCTATCACCCCCGAGTCAAAAATTGAGCCAATTTCAATGGAAGGTCTTCAAAGAAACCAACTCATAAACCCGGGTCGGAACCAAAATGGAAACCCAAATGAGGCAGCCCCAAACTTGGGGAATGCAATTGATCAAACCATGAATTACTAACTCACACCTTCTTGGACCAATGCCCCCTAATGCATTAGACACAATTCCCTAGGAAATTCCATCTACATCTTTAAACCCCATGTCCTAAACCACCTTCCCACATTCCATGGAATGGAGTCCGAGATGCCATACCTGCACATTAAAAAGTTCAATGACATTGTAGAAACCATGTGTCCCTCACATCAACTAGAATCTTCTAAGATGAGGCTATTTCCTTTTTCATTAAAGGATCGAGCTAAAAATTGGCTAAACAATTTGAGACCATCATCCATAAACTCTTGGGACTAACTACAAAGAGAATTCTACAAAAAATACTTTCCCCACCACAAAACAATTGAACTTAAAAAGAGTATCCAAAACTTTTTTGAAAAAGAGGGAGAGTAATTCTATGAAACATGAGAGAGGTTAAAAGACACTCTAAATATGGTTCCACACCATGGTTTTTCTATTCCTGAACAAGTGAGAATTTTCTATGAAGGGTTGGGTCCGGGGAACAAACAATTCATTGACATGATGTGTAATGGAACCTTTAAAAACAAAGCCCCAAATGATGCTTACGAGTATCTAGAAAGCCTTTCTAAACAAAACCAAACATGGGTAACATCACCTTATTATGAAAAGCCACAAAGAACTACTGGAATTCATACACATAGAGAAGAGGAAAGCCTTAGGGCTAAACTCGCAGCACTCTCTAGGAAGGTTGGAGAGATAGACCTTAGGAAAGTCCATGAAATCCAAACTGTTGACCCTGTTTGCACAATTTGTGACAAACATGAGCATAAGACAGACAATTTACCATCCATTCCATCCATCAAGGATGTTCTCTTAGGAGTAACTCCAACGGAAGTAAATGCTTTGAACTTTCAAAAGCCTCAATACCAAAAAACCTTCAACCCAATGTATAACGACCACCACGGCTTCCGCTGGAAAGATAACCAACAACCTATCCAACCACAGGGACAAAATACTTACCCCCATCAGAACTACCAAACCCATAAACAGTTCCAAACCCAACCTATCCAATACCAACAGCCACCGGTCCATTTTCAACAAACCGTCCCACCTCCAAAATATCCCCCTAGGATAAACCAACCTACTCAAGCACCCACCCCAACTGTTCCACAAAGCCTACTAGAACAACTGTGCAAACAAATGGAGAGGATGAACTCGGAGGTATCTTCCCTAAAACAAGAACTTAAAACCATCAAAACTGGAAAGGCACCCATTCCTACTCAGGCGGTTCCATCCTCAACTTCAAGGGGAGAGTCAAGTTGTGCTCAAACAACTCATGAACAGCTAAAGGCTGTGACTGTTTTAAGAAGTGAGAAATCAATTGAAAAACCTGAAAAACTAATTCAGAACCCACCTGAAGATTCAAATTTGGATGAAAATTCAAATGAACCACAAGATCAAACTAAGGAAACTGATAAAATTTTCAAGGAAACAACTCTTCAACAAACAACCCCACAACCTGCACCATTTCTTCAACGCATGAGGGGGAAACACAAGCCTGAACTGAATGAAACATTGAGGGAAATATTTTCACAAGTCAAGTTGAAAATAACCCTTCTTGATGAAATCCAAACCATACCTGCCTACTCAAAGTACCTTAAGGGATTGTGCACTTTTAAAAGAAAATTTTCACATAAAAACCAAGTCCTTTTGGCTGCTAATGTGAGTACCACCATTCAAGGGACCATTCATCCTAAGATGAAAGACCCAGGTTGCCCTTAAATCAATGTTGAACTAGGAGAAAGTAAAGTTGTCAAGGCCTTGTGTGACCTAGGTGCTAGTGTCAATCTCATCCCATATGTTGTGTACTGCCAGTTAGGCCTAGAAGAGCTCCAACCCACATCTGTCACACTTCAGCTTGCTGATCATAGCATTAGGGTTCCAAAGGGGACTTTAAAGGACGTTCTGGTAATGGTTTAAAACTTCATCTACCCTGCTGACTTCATTGTCCTTGAAAACCATCCAAACTTAGGAAATAAGGAACAAACCCCAATCATCCTTGGTCGTCCTTTTCTTGAAACAATCAACTCTATTATCTGAGTTCGAAATGGGAACATGACCATCACCTTTGGAAATATGAGTCTAGACTTGAACATCTATAATGCAAGCTCACAAATAGGGGATGACGAGGACATTCATGAAATAAACATGATAGGAAGCATTGATAATGAATCCGTGGAACATCAAGAAATATTTGATGAATGTTTAAGTCAGGATGAGATTGATTTCCTTTTTTCATATGAAGGAAGTTTATCTCCTTGGCTTGAATCGTTTTCAAATTTCTCTTATGATGAAGTCTTAGGTCCAACAAGCAGTGAAACCTTTCAAGAAACCACTTTCATGGAGACGACTCCAAATTCCTTCCCTAAATATGATCAAGCCAATATAGTAACTGAAACTTCTACATGTGGGGAATCAATCCTATATGAAACTCTAAAAAAAGAAATTTAACTTGATCCAATTTTCCAATCTTCTGTTGAAATTCCAAACCAAACTGATCTTGAATTGAAGGAACTTCCTGCTACACTCAAGTATGCTTTCCTAAGGGACAATCAAACACATACTATTGTCATTTCTTCTTCTCTTGAAGCCAATCATGAGAGGATGCTTCTAGATGTCCTTATGAAGCATAAGAGGGCCATTGGTTGGACACTTTCTGATATTCCTGGGATTAGCCCACTTATCAGGACTCATAGGATTGTTCTGGAATCTGATTCAAAGCCATGTCTTCAACCTCAACGGTGACTCAATCCTAATCTCATGGAGGTGGTAAGGAAAGAACTTCTGAAATTGTTGAAAGTTGGTATCATATATCCCATAGATGAGAGTGAATGGGTGAGCCCAATCCAAGTGGTTCCAAAAAAGGCTGGAATCACAGTGATAACCAATGAGGATGGAGAGATTCTTCCAACAAGGGTGAGTAGTGGATGGAGGGTCTGCATTGACTATAGGAAGCTAAACTCATTCACCAAGAAGGACCATTTCCCCTTACCATTCATTGACCAAGTCCTTGAGAGAGTGGCAGGTAATGCCTTCTACTGTTTCATAGATGGGTACTCAGGGTACAATCAAATTTAGGTCTCCCTAGAGGATCAAGGGAAGACTACATTCACATGTCCTTTCGGTACCTTTTCCTTCAAATGCATGCCCTTCGGGTTATGCAATGCCCCTGGAACCTTCTAGCGGTGCATGATGGGAATCTTCTCAGACATGGTAGGGGATTTTCTAGAGGTCTTCATGGATGACTTTTCTGTGTTTGGGGATACTTTTGAGGGATGTCTGTAGAATGTGGAGAGAGTCTTGTCAAGATGTGAAGAAAAGAATCTGGTCCTAAACTGGGAAAAATGCCATTTCATGGTTAAAGAGGTACTTGTTCTAGGCCATCTGGACTCGAGTAGGGGGATTGAAGTTGATAAAGCAAAGTTTGACATCATTTGTCACCTTCCATCACCCAAAACTGTCAAGGAAGTGAGGTCTTTCTTAGGAAATGCCGGTTTCTATAGAAGATTCATCAAGGACTTTAGTTCAATATCCCGTCCCCTTTGTGCTCTCTTAGTAAAGGATGCTCCATTTTTCTGGACAGAAAGTTGTGAGGGTTCATTCTCAACCCTCTAATCCTCTCTCACCTCTCCTCCCATTATGAAATCTCCAAATTGGAACCTTCCTTTTGAACTTATGTGTGATGCCAGTGACTTTGATGTTGGAGCTGTGTTAGGACAACGTTTTGATAAAACTCTTTATGTCATTTCTTGTGCAAGAAAATCCTTAAATTATGCACAAATAAACTACACCACTACTGAAAAGGAGTTACTTGATATTGTGTTTGCTTTAGAGAATTTTAGGTCCTACCTCTTAGGATCCCCCATCACTGTGTTCACTGACCATTCTGTACTAAAATACCTCTTCCAAAAACAAGATGCTAAGGCTAGAATGATTAGGTGGGTCCTTCTCTTACAAGAATTTGACCTCACAATCAAGGATAAAAATGGAGTTGAAAATGTTGTAGCTGATCACCTCTCTAGGATGGAATTCAAAGACAACTCAAATAACCTTTCTGTGTCTGATTTGTTTCCTGATGAACACCTATAATCTATGAGTGACTGCCCTTGGTATGCTGACATCGAAAATTTCTTAGTGACAGGAGTCATTCCAAAATTCTTAGGGACTCAAACTCGAAGGAAATTCCTTTCTGATGTTAGACACTATGTGTTTTGTGATCCATACCTCTATAAGTTCTGCCCTGACCAAGTCATTAGGAGGTGTGTTCCAGAATCTGAACAAGAGTCCATCCTTAAATTCTGTCACAGTGAGGCATGTGGAGGTCACTTTTCCTCTAAGAAAACATTTGCTAAGATTCTTCAATGTGGTCTTTTCTAGCCCACCCTCTCAAGGGACTCCTACACATTTTGTCAAAGCTGTCCTAGGTGCCAACAAGTAGGGTCCATCACAAAAAGAAATCAAATGCCACTCACTCCCATCTTAGTGGTTGAAATCTTTGACTGTTGGGGAATTGATTTCATGGGTCCCTTCCCAAAATCTCGGGGATACCTCTACATACTCTTAGGTGTTGATTATTTCTCAAAATGGGTTGAGGCCATTCCCACTAAGTCTAATGATCATCAAGTTGTGATTCGATTTCTGAAAGAGAACATATTTTCAAGATTTGGAATTCCTAGGGATATCATAAGTGACCGTGGAACTCATTTTTGAAATCGTCCATTCTAATCACTCATGGAAAAATATGTAATTTCTCACAAAGTGTCCACTGCTTACCACCCTCAAACCAATGGTCAAGCTGAGTTAGCGAATATGGAGATTAAGCAAATTCTTGAAAAAACTGTCAACCCCTCTAGGAAAGATTGGTATGAGAAACTCTTAGATGCTCTTTGGGCCTATAGAACCGCATATAAAACCATTTTAGGAATGTCCCCATATAGGTTGGTTTATGGTAAAGCATGACATTTGCCAGTGGATATTGAACATAAGGCCTTTTGGGAAATTAAGAAAATGGATTATGATCTATCATTGGCCGGAACAGAAAGGAAATTAGATCTCAATGAACTGGAGGAACTAAGGATGGAGGCTTATGAAAATTCAAGGATCAATAAAGATAGAGTTCAAGCCTACCAATCTAGGAATATCAAGGTCAAACATTTTGAACCGGTAAAACTTGTGCTCTTGTATAGTTAAAAACTTCATTTCCATCCCGGAAAGTTAAGGTCTAGATGGTCAGGACCTTTCATAGTGCATCATGTATTCCCCCATGGGGTAGTAGAGATTCAAGATCCCACAAGTGGTTACATTTTCAAGGTCAATGTTCAAAGGTTAAAACCATTCATTGAATCATTCAATAAACAGGAAATTGAGGTTGAGTTAACTGAGCCAGCCTACGAACAAGGGAAAAATTGATAGATTTAGGGTCCATGTCGGGCTAACGACATTAAACAAAGCGCTGCATGAGAGGAAACCCATGGTTTTCAAGTTTCTTATCATTTTGTTTTTTTAATAAACTTTATATTTTAAATAGGATTAATTAATCATTTTTACATTTAAAAAAAGGACTATTGACCTGTTCTTCTATTATGAGTATGGATGGGTATGAAAGGGGAGCATCGTATTCATCTGTGTCACGTGGTGTGATCCCTGAGTAATACCTTACCCAGAAAATTAAAAAGAAGACAATGTATCATTAGTTTGATTTAAAAAAAATAAAAAAGGGAAAAAAAGGAAAAACCATAAAAATGATGATACTTGGAATTAAATAAGTCCTTATGTTGTTTGTTTCGTCTGGTTTGTTCTTCTTTTTGTTTAGGTACTATTTTGGGTAATACATGTTCAATCAAAGAGGTGCCTACATCCCCCAAGAGATCAAAGGACTAATTTGGAGCAGTAAGAACTTCAGCTTCAACCACCAGGTGATTTCATTCCATGATCCTCAGTTTCAATTTCCTTTTTGAACATTCATTCTCTACCTCTACCCCCTTCTAAATTTTCTTTTATTTAAACACTGGGGACAATGTTATTTTATGTTGGAGGGGGGATAAAATAAAAAAAATGCTTTTGTGTCAAAAAAAATGAATGATTTGAAAAAATAATTAAATGGAAGGAAAAATTCCTTTAACTTTGAACATGGTAATACGCATTGCACACTTTGAAACTGAATATCAAATAATTTAGCATACCCTAATTCTGATTTTAATCCTTATATAATTTCATGAGAATAGATTTTGGAAAGTGTGGCTGTCCAATGTGATATTTCATCGTTTATATTTTCATCCAAATAAAAAAATGCCACAATGCACATCCTCTAGACTGTGGGGTACTAATTTGAATTTTGGGGGTCCCATAATAAATAGCATAGGCTGGTTTTTTTTTATGAATAATATGAGTATTCAAAAAAAACTAAAAAAAAATTATTAAAAAAATAAAAAAATAAAAAAATAAAAATAAAAATTTGCGTGTAGAGCAATGGATTGATAAAATGAGAGGCTTTCGGCACTTGGGGATCGTGGCTCCAGAGTTTTCTAGCCCTGAGTTTTTCAATATATCTCTATTTATGGTAATATGACTTTGTTTTTGATTAAGTTAACTCGAGACGATGCCCGAGTATGTGGGCTTCACTTGGTGCCCTAAGGCCTTTGAGTTTGGGAGTCATCGGCAAAGTCTTGCTACATGGGTTAATTTGATTAACTGCAATCTCAATTACTATAGAAATATTTCAAAAAAAAAAACAAAAAAAATGATGAAGAATACTCATATTAGGATTAAATGTGATTCCACCTAGCGCTTCCATGATTTCCCCCTTGAATGAAAATGAATCCCCATATCTATTGTGATTCACAACACATCATTACACCTAATTGAGTTGGATGAAGTATGATGATGGATTAGATCAAAGGAATGGACTTGGGATTGGGATCTGATTATGAAACTATCTCGTATTAAAATATTTTGATGGGTTTCATGATTGTTTGGTATAAGGTTTTTTGGTGATCATTGTGTATTAAAATGTTCTGGGAAAAGGGAATTCGAATTTCATTTTGTTGAGATATATTTTGCTCGGGACTAGCAAAACTCAAGTTGGGGGGTGTGATTAGCGACTAAATGAGGATAACATTAATTGTTAATATATATAATATTCATGTGCTTTATTATTCATAAACACCATTTTAGTGCATTTTACACATTGAACATCATTTCACATTATGATTGTAATACCTTCTTAAAATGTACTATTATATGGTACATTTTTGAACATCATTTAAAGTACCCAATGATCCATCTAATTTTAAGGAATATAATTATACATATTTTAATTTGATATTTCTGTAAATTGATATAAACTTAAATATGAACATGTTTGATTTAGGTATCAATGGATAATTCATCGAGGATGATGGAGATATTTGGCAAAGAAATGAAGCAAGTCTAGAGAAGGCAGATTGGACATCAGACCACTGATGAGACAGTGGGGCCTAACATACAGGCCCAATTAATCCCAAATTCCGTGTAATGATAGAAGACATGTATAGGAACAAATCACTATTCAGGAGTTAATGCTAATCCGGCCTCCATGTTGGTCATTTAGGCGGCCCAAGTTAGAAGTAAAATTCTGGGCCAGATTCTGCGGCCCAGAAAAATAGTCCACTAATTTGATCATATCTCGGAATCCAAAATTTCAAATGGGCCCAAATTTTACAGGCAGTTAGAAGATATCCGGAGATCCATTTTCTTCTTATATGTCCTACCCCGAGTAGGAGGTCTAGAAGGTCTTCTAGATGTGTCTGTTCGGTGAAGGAAAGTTGGCTGCCACCTCGGGTCAAATGTAGAAAAGTTCAAATTCCACAAGCTTTCCACCACCTATGGCCTACAAAAATAAATTGGGATTCTTTGTACTGTTTGAGGCTCGACCCAAGGCTCCCAAAATTCCTATTTAAGGCAGTGGTGGTGAAGGATTTTTGGATCTTTGATGCTTTGTTCAATTGTAATGTTATGCTGCATTTTTGTTGCCTCAAATTTGTCTTTCACATGTAAGCTGTTCAATTCACTTTAGTTTCTTAATAAAAGTTCTTCTTATACTCTTATTTTTTTGTTATTCATATCACTTTGATACTGTTGGATCAAGGTGTGAATTTATTCACACCAACCCTTGTAAAAATTATTCACACAACGATGGAGTGATCATTTTATTTTTGTTGTTTTCTTTACTTTCCATTTCCTCCCTCATGAGTCTACTTTCCGCATCCATTGAAACCATGGGATCAATGGAGGGATAACCCACTTATGGGTTGATCCAAGGGAGTATCAAGGGGATGTATTGGATGTTATTTATCACCTAATTAATGTATAATCACTTCTTTAATTGGGATTTTTATTTGATGATTTTTAAACTCCATCGTCCTTGTTGAATTTAAGGCCACACACTTCAAGTACTAATATGAACCTTTACCTTGAAGTGCTCAAAAACATTGATCCTTCAAGTGTATAGGTGATTAGTATTAATGGGTGTAGGCATTAAACCAGTAAGTGATGTTGTTGTTTTATCTCCTTAAATGAACCCATCTCAAATTTAAGAAATTGAAATCATTAAAAAGGAAATACATCTAATCCACTCGGAGCGATAACCTAGGATCAACTCATTATTTTAAATTGAATTCACTTAAATCAATTAGATATCTTTAAAACCCATCCAAAATAAATCCATGTTGGCCACTTCATTGCCGAAAACAGTCCATAGAATGTACGTGTCTATAGGTTTCTTCTTAGGTCTCTGTGGATTCGATAACCCAAGCTAAACTACAAGGACCGTCTTACCTTCTTCTCTTGGGTAAATTTGAGCAAGAATCAATAAATCATGGTTCTTATACTTTTTATTTTCAAGGAGTAACACATAGCCTATAACTAGATCACCTTGGAACCTAATAGGCTGAAGTTAATTAATTAGGTTAAGTATCACTATCTCACATTACTAGAACATATTGAAAAACTTTCACCTAGGTCCATCCCTCAAAAATATTACATTTCCTAATAGTATACCTTGTCCACCTAATATACATGACTATGTTACTCACCACATTTACATGTCCCCTAATATCATGTATTCCTTTAATCGTTAGATTTAATAATCCTAGAAGATATATCCCCCTTATTGTTATCCCTAATAGGTAGAGTCCTTGGAATATAATGAATAATTCATTCCTTTAATAATGAGTATCCTTATTCTTAGATAAATAATGGTTATTTCATGAGCTCATTCATCCTATCTAACCTATCATGGATATTATAAAATAGTCATTTTCCAATTAAAACCCCAGTCACCTTCCTTAGGTCTGTTTAATGATTCTGAGATTATCCCTAGTGTAATACCCACTATTACTCCACATGAATCATTTTTCAAGATAAACAAAAAATGGTAATTGATTTGTACGTCCAACCCCAAACCATATATAGGAACCAACATGTAGTATTTCACTCCACATGAATTTAATCTCATTTGAAATTTCCCTACTCATATGACCCGAAAATAAAATACACATTGGTCCTAGACTCTTGACCAAAAAAAGTAAAATATATGGATCTTAGTGAATGGAATTGGAGAGATTATTCCTCTACTAAAAGGTGGGTTGAATCTATGAAAAAAACACCAACTCTTAATCCCTATTTTTCCCATAATTGGTTTGTGAGATTTGATTACAATGGAAATGATGTGATGAAATGAGATAGATTATGAAATAACACACATGAACGTAGGATTTTCTACAAGGTTGACTCACACATATTATTATGTGGATCATTATTATTTTATAGTAACAGTGATCTAGTTACCCACATTCAAATTAATTATATAAGGAATAAGTAATTGAGTAAGATAACTTTCATTAACTCCAGTTATAAGATTAATAGAAATCACCAATAATTAGAATGATATTCACTTCTCGGACCTCATGTTCATTTGTAATTCATATTTCATATGTACCCTTATTCCTTTTCCCAATTGTATTTTGAACCCATCTTGGAATGATACCTAGAATGGGTGGTCTAATCATTCAAATTCTCTCTTCTTGTTATCACATTAATCCATAGTTTATTTGTAATTCATATTTCATATGTACCCTTATTCTTTTTACCAATAGTATTTTGAACCCATCTTGGAATGATCCCTAGAATGGGTGGTCTAATCAGTCAAATGATCTCTTTTTGTTATCACATTAATCCATAGTTCGATCACTAATTATTTATATACATAACCTGCATTACAATGTATCTCCTTATGTAGTGGTGTGGCCCTTATACATGAAAATAAGGAAAGATAAATCCTTTACATATTAAAGTACATTTGACTACCTTTATAGCAAGACAAGTTGGTTTTGGTGTGAAAATTATGATATTTACTGAACCAGTAACCTGATAATATTTTTCAACCCATCCTATTATATACTGGTCTTCTTACTTCCCTAGAATCTATGGGAAAAATATTTACATTTTATTGTGATACCACTTTGATATTATTTTTTTAATAGTTATTCTCCCATTCTAGCCTTCACAGTATAGTTCAATCCCCATTCCTCATATGATCTTTTATGTCAAAACCAATCCAACTATTGCGTGACTCTTTATACATTATACTAACCCCATACTGATATAAATGTAACCCAATGGTGCCATACTCATATATAAGAGTAACTCATTCTTCTGTTGGTTTCATCATGGAATGACCAAATATTAGTAGCATGAGAATTCTCACAAAAGATAAACACAATAATATAAATGAGTAACTCATGCATATTGTGGTTTGATCATTAAAATTAAATTCATGATTTCATTATCCAAAAAAAATGTCACTCCTTTGTATATCTACTCAACTCAATAGAGCTTGAAACACATCCATGTGTATGTTTTAAATAAATAAAGACAAAAAAAATCCTAAAATCATAGATTAATTTCTTCAAGAAACAATTTATATAATTCATGTAATATGAAGGATATCTAAAAACATACCATATGATATAATAGTGTTTTTGATATTAGTCTAACCCTCAATTTATGTTCAATTCCATATTTACTATTTATCAATTTATATCAAATATTATCCACCTTTATAAATTCACTTTATGAGAGTTCTTTAAAATTTAAATGGTTATTAAATCTTCTACTTTGATTTTTTTGGAAATATGTAAACTAGAACACTTAATCCCTTCTCCAAACTCTGGATTCTAACACCTTAATAACTCCTGTAATTAGAAAAATTCATCATATCTCATACTTTTTGATGATAACCTATAAAATAAATAATGTCCCCCTTCAATAAGATCTCCTTATGTACCCTCATTATTGATAATTATATTTTTAGTGGTAATCTCTTGAATATTTTCTCTTTCTTCAAGAATTGTGTTGTGATATCCTAAATTTTGTTTGAACCCAATCTCAATATCCACAATATCATTAGACTTTTAATTGTCAAGGAATTTAATCAATGATTCATTCTCCATTTTCAATGTTTTATTTTCTATTTTGAGTATCATATTTTATATTAAGCACGCAATTAGATCCACTCATTATTGGAACTCTTTCAGTGTCTCCTCATCTCTACTTTATTTTCACATATCCCAGCTTCAACATATCCAATAAAAGAATCATTGGCCTATTTTGATATTTTTAAATGTTTTCCCCTTCATTCTATCAGTTATATTTTTCTATTTCAATTTCCTCAAAATAAGATTTTGAAAAAATGTTTATATTAAAGGATTTTCATATTTATTGTATCAGTAATTTCTTTAAATTTGATAAATCCTCTTCTAGTGCAACCACTATCCATCTTAATATTCTTAGAAAATATTTTGGGTTGATTATATTTCTTCTATTATTATTTATTCTAAGGTAAACCATATAAAAATTAACAACATTTCAATAATAATAAAATTTTAATGGTATCTTCCTTCTATTTTTACTTTTGCTTCATTGCATGACTTTTAAAATTAACATGATAAATTTATCAAAATGTAGGGAAACATATTCATATTCATAATTTTTCGAATGATACTTATTTGGTTCATGTTATTTTAAACCTTTTGTTTCTATTAAATATGTATCCTTCCTAAATTTTCCTTTCCTTACATTCACCCCTTTTCTCATTTCATAAGTGACCAAAATGTTGTCATGTTTTTTGATTTTCCACTCATCCAAGTCTTGATCTTCATGGATAAAAATATTTGAATCAAATTTTTCAAGGAGTAATATCATAAAATTCTTTATGAAAATAGTTTTTTTTTGGAATTTAACCATAGATTTGAATCGATCAGATAATATTTTTTTATTAAAATAAAGAAATAATCCACCAATTCATCTTGTCACACTATGATATTTTTGAATTATTCATATAAAGTTTGTAATTGAAAATATTTCACTTTATTGTCTCTTTTAGAGATATCATTGAGTTTCCTTTAGATTTTATTCATTGTCTTTATTCCAAAAACATGTTTCAAGTCCTTCTTTGGGAGTGATGAGAGTAATATATTGAAAAATCTCCCATTAACTTTATCATTCTTCCTATCTTATGAAGTGTTGTTTATCCAAATTTTAAGAATATTAAAATTTTTCTCAGTGATACTAAGAATTTACAGAGCTGATAATAAAATATATGGAACAACCCTCTCTCTCTCCATAAAAGGAACTTTTTTTCAGTCAAATATAGGGACCCCTTTATTGGTAAAAACAATTATTAACTCGATAAATCTCTTAGATCAAAGATATATGAAAATGAAGCAATCTTAGATACTTAGAAAAGTATCTAGATACACTTCTTAATAATCCTCGAATAACAGATGAAAGGTATCAAATGATCAAAGTAATGAAAACTATCTCTACGTAATATTTCTCTGATACAAAGTAGAAGGCCCCAAAGATAGTATATTGCCACTGAAAGGGGAATGAGTCAGTGATAATTAAATAACCAACTCTCAACCACTATTATTATCATTTATTGTTATTATGATTATATCGTGATGGTGATGATGTTATTTTGTGTGATATAGAGAGGAAGAAAAAAGATGTACACAAGGTTTTTTTATGATGTCACTTATCTTTATTATCAGTTGGATAATCCTTGGTATAATGTTATTGTGATAAATCAACCAATACTACAATTTATTAGCAAATGAATAAATAATTGAGAAAAATTAGTTTCTTGAAATCCAATTAATATATGAAAGCCATCATAAACAAAAGTTAACTATCTCAAATTCACAAACCTCAAGTACCTTTGAAATTCATATTGCATGTGCACTCATGTTTTTATACTCAATAATCTACCAGATCTATCCCATAACTCTCCCTAGATTGAATGGATAAATCTATCAAATTTTATCCTCTTTTTATTGCACTAAACTATATGTTAGTTACTAATTATTTATAGACATAACCAATGTTAATAAATTTCACATCTGGTAGTTTCATGATCCTTAATTTTGATAAGTATAGAATATTAAATTTTAGAGATGTTTAGAGTATCCTTGACTGTATTCATAGTGTAACATGTTTACTATGATGTGATAGTTTAATATTTCAAAAACTATCAAACTACTAAAATTATATAGAATAACTCATTGCAGAATATTTCCTCTAATTATTTAATTATATTCTTACTTATAAAGAACCCACAACATAAACCATTATATTGTTGTGTAAAACTGTTTGGCTCATATATTAATGAAAAAAATAATTCTTCCAGGTTAGTCTATGTGATATAGTTAACTCCTCAATATTAATTTGATGAAATTTCATGGAACAACCAATTTATATGTTTTGTGAATCTTTATATATCATAGTAAATACTTTCTCATGTACGAGTAACTTTGTAGTGCAATACTCATACATAATAGTAACTCAATTTCTATCCATATCACCATAGCATGACTGAATGTATGAATAATGATCCTTATAATGTTAAATAAACTCATTACTTTGTAATATTAAATGAAGGATGTTGTAGCATTATCTTAACCATTCATGTTATGGTTATTTCATCCTCATTAAAAATTCATTCCTTTGCATCTCCAATCAACTAAAAAGATATTCTAACTCATACAAGTGTATGTTCATGGTTAATACAACATGAATTCATCCTAAATACATGATTTTATTTCATAAATAAATAAGTATTTTCATGCCACCAATATTAATGTTACCTAGAAATCATGCCATATGATATGATGGGGTTTTTGATAGCACACTAACCCTGAATGTAGGATCAATTCCATATTGATAATTTCTCAATTGAGATCATCTTAGCTCCCCCTTTCTCACTTTACATCATTAATGTTATTCAATAACCCAATGAGATCTTTATATATCTTTATAAAATTAATAAGAAAATAAAATAGTCCTTATCACACAATCTTAAAAGGTACAATTTCTATATTTATATGAAACTGATTTTTTTTGGAATTGATCCCCTTTATAGGGATTTGTATAAAACCATTCACATAGGCCATATCTTAACTCCACAAAAACATATACCTAACAATATGATAGTAAACTCTATAGTACCTAGTTATATGGATTTGAAATATATCATAATTAATCAATAAGGTTTTATGGATATCATTTTATTTAGTGTTATAAAAAATTCATAGTATTAATAGATCACTTTTGCAATGAGGGTTTCTAGTTTTGTGAACAAAAATAATTTTTTGAGTACTCGTAAATCTATAAGATAGTCTTGGACAAGATAATAAACTCTCCTATGAGATTAGTTATCTTACAATCCAATAAATTCTGATAATTTTCGGCCTGAGGAAATAAATAAATAGGATTTCTAATGGGAAACATAAAAAAAACTGGTGAACATAACATGAAATTATTTAGAAATAAATTGACCATGGATTATTATTTATTATATTTCATTGATAGTTTTCTTATTTTTTATTATACCTTAATTTTAAAATATTTTATGTAGATAATATACCATAAAAAGTCAGGCTCCCTATCCAGCCTTGGGGAAGCCATAGTAAAACATAAGTAGTTGTGAATAAAAATTCAATGTTACATTGAACATATGTTGATACCTCTATGAATATATCAATGATAAATCCCAAATGAACACTTTCACCCACTTAATTCCTTCATAATTTGGTGTTGAATCCCATGGTATAATATTAACACCATAATGGAATCATTCCTACCTTGAATATGGTCCATACTAGTTTGTAATAGTAGAATCCATGATAGCCATTACCTCGATGATAATTATTCAATGGGCGAGTGGCCCTCATTATAACCTCAAACAGCTTAAGGAGTCTCACCCTGGAGTGAAAAAATTTTCACCATCCATATTTTAAAATGTTGATGATTATTTTTATTAAATAATAAAGCCTACTTAGTATCTTAATGGACGGATCCCACTAATCATGGGCATCTCTATCACCATATGGTGTTGATCACCCTAGATTTCATTATCGAGGCTTAGGCCCTAGACCCTTAGATCAAGGAACCCAAAACGATGGACCACTAGTGGAAACTAACTACCAAGTACAAGAAATGTCTCAATGTTCTTTCTACTACCAATATCATTGATACTGATCAACATATATTGAGAATATCACAAGGTAAATTTCATATCACTATCAAAGAGACAAATACCCAAATATCATTGAGGAAATCATTAGAAACTACTTTAACAAATCTCTCACTAATAAGGGAGAAAGGAAACAACTATATAGGTCCTCCTTGTAGTGATATCTTCAGTATCTCTAGAGGTACTCCCTAAACCACCCATCATGGAGTTCCACCCTATGATATCATGAATGTTAATAAAAAAGGTTGTCCCTAGGGTAAAATCTAACAAACCCACAACCATAGTGGTATAAATTATGATTAAACACAAACAGGTAACTCTTGAGGTCTCCCTTAGAGCTTAAATTTTGGATGTCCTCCCTAAAACAATATATATACTATTCATAGAGTAACTCCTCATAGTGAAGCATAATCTAACAACCATAGAGTTCCAATTTGTGGTTCAAATTATATAGGTCCTCCCGATGAGATAATTTTTAACCAACAAGGAAGTCTCCCCCTTATGTAAAAATCTAAAAGTACTAATCTTGTAGTTATTCATCTTGGTGTTTGTGATGGAGGTCCTCTATATGATAGAAAAACCAATGGAATTTGATTTTATACCCATAATAGAAATTAAAAAATAAATAACCATAGAAGTCCTCATTGTGGTGTTCAGGAAAGTAGTCAAGGTGGAGATCCTCACTATGATGGTAATCAGAAAATCAAAAAACTTATTGTTTCTCCCTATAGTGATAATGAAAACAACCAAAGTAAAGGCCTTACCTATCATGTAAATTTGTAAATACACAATCATAGTGGTCCTCCCCAAGGTGATCAAGGAACCAGTAGAAGTGGAGGTCCTCCCAATAAAGGAGAATAAGAATATTTCAACTATAGAGGGCATGAACATGGTATTTTAAATATAAGTATTCTCCATGTCACAATAATATTTGATATTCTTTTTTATCGTGAATTGATTACAAAACCATATCTAGCCAAACCAATTACTCAATCAACAACATGTTGTGTCATATCCCAACAAATGGGTAAGTTGAGGTAATGACCATTATTATTTTTCCACCATATTATGCTAGCATGTGTATATTTAAATACATTAAAAACTCTCTTGTTCGATCATACAGATCAACAATAAAAGTATATTTATGTTTATATAAATTTTAATAATCCTATATTAAAGATTATTAATATTTCAAAATCATGTATAGGGAATTGGATGAAGAGAAAATATCAATCATATTATGGTCTATAGGTACATTTTGGTATGTTATTCTCAAAATGTTCAAAATGGGAAAAAAGACCCCAAATTCATTAAAATGTCAATAATACACTCAATCATCTCAAATATAAACACTTATCATATAAATAGTATGATAATCACATTAACTATTAGGTAGAGAAATTTCATCATGTTGATCTAGGAAATATTCCAATAGATTAGAAACCAAAGTACATAAAACAAAAAGGGTACCTTGAATGGGATTTCTAAAATAGCCTTAGGAAACTTCACTAAGTAATCAAGTATGATTCTCTTCATGTATGCATCTGAGGTTGGGGTGAATTTGAGGAATTATATTTCATCTCAATCATAGGTTAATAGGTTCATATTAGAAAGGTATTTTGTATTGTCATTTCCTTATTTCAAGCTACATATAAAATATTGTGGAATTCCATTTGGTCAATCCAATAAAACCCCATTATCCTTATAGTGTAGAAAAGATATATTCAATGAGAAATAGTAATTTATAGGCCAGTACACCAATCTACTCGAAAGGTGAAGTAAGAAAAAAACCATCTAGCGATCCCCATATACTAATCATGAATAATTTTACATAATAAGCATTTCATAAGATAAATCATTATGGAATACACTACATCCATCTCATTAAATGTTATTGGATTTAATGGAATAAAAGTATGCAACCACATTTATGAAAACATATTTAGAATACCAAACTATAGGGCTAGGGAAATTTTTACCCCACCACTACCATTAATAACAATAATTATAAAGATTGATGTTTTAGCTGATTACAATCCTTTTATAATAAAATAATACTTATAAAAATTGGGGTACATCTATTAGAAACTCCATGACTATCTACATTGGTGTTTCATGAATCAACATCTACATTGGGTTCATTTTCAATGTATGTGAAGGGAAATTTACTCAAAATCACCCTTCATGAACAACCATCCACCTAATCTCAATGGGAATAGTAAAATGATAAATCAATGCCCTAAACAAACTATAAACCAAATATATCCTTGTATAAAATTGAGATAGAGGCATATTTTTATTTAGAATTTGAAATATATTCTAGAACTAATGTAAACCCATAGTTCTCTAATAAAAAAGAGACATGGTTCCTACTATGGGATTTAGGTTAGTGAATATTTTTAATATTGAACCCTTAAATGTTGTGGAGCATGATAATTATGACAAGGTACATGAAAAATAGACTTCAATTGTCCCAAAATTTTATTTTTATATAATAGAGAGAATGAGGTTTAAATACACAACAATAGATTATGTCCCATGATTTGTGGGCTCCTCTAAATATTACATTGTTTCCAACATGGTTAGCTAGTACCAATGAGAATAGAAAATGTGTGGCTATGTTCATAGACCACCCACCACCTAAAGATTTTTATCTCCTATCTTAAGAATAATAGTATGCCATTAATGAGACTGTAATATGAAATATTTAAGGAATTAATATTTGTATTCTCCTAAGAAGCATTCCTTTTGAATGTGTATTCCAAGCTAATATCACTGTAATCTATTCACATAACCTTCCTTAGTAAGTAGATAATTCTAAACTAATGATAGCTAAACCTATCCTTTTAGTTGAAAAAATGCTATATCAACCTATTTTTTAAATTACAACACATATAGACTATCAAGGGTTCCCTCTCTGGGAAAATATAAAAATTAGGTTAGAGAGATAATATTTTCATATGCTAAGAAAAAATTAGCCATTGTTTCAATAAATTCATATAATATTAACTCAGGTAAGTCATTAGCCACCAACTCAAAAAATCTAACAACATAAATCTTGGAAAATTATCCCAACATCTACAGTATTGTTTCAAGTTAAAATAAATAATTCTCTCACTATATAAATGGAATTAATCAAAGGAAAACATGAACCTATACATAAAAAGAGAAAACCATATCATGAGTGGGTGAATATAACTCATCCTTTATCAAATGTTGGGAACCCCATATTCCATAAGATCATCGACCAAGGATATATAATAAAACACCTGACACACATTGTATCTCAGTACAACCCAATGTTAGGAATATTGGGGAAATATGAATTATTAAAGATCAAGTGTTTTCAGAATACTCTATAAGTCCTTGTATTCATTTGATATAAAAATATAGTATCCTAATCCATCATGAGTTAGGTAGATCTCAAAAATTACTACCTCTAAAAATTCATCTCATTATTGAGTAAAACTAGAATTAATGACCTCTTTAATTACATGAAATATGAAAATGATAGAGTTATAGATTTTAATGAATAGTGGAAAAGTAACACATATTCACAAAATATAAAACATCCATGGGAATATTTTTTTGGAAGTATATTTAGTGAATATCTTGGATAAGGTATAAATAATTTTCAATTTGGGAAAAATAATTTAGTAGGTTTTAAGAATTTATTTGAACCAAAAAATTCATGGAATGCATAATCTAGTGAAATAAGATGAAATATTGGAAACATTTAATATTTAAAGGAAAGTTGAAAATCAAACCATAATGTGAACAATATCAATCACTAAGATCATTTATATTTTATTTCATTACTCAATTTGGACTATAATAACATTTCCCCTATCTCAATACAATATCATATGATTAGAATACCGAAAAGAGTTCCTAAAATTTTTGAATGTAGAAGGAAAAAAGTCTATTACCTCACAAATTAATAGGAATTAGGGTATTTTATCTCTATTATCGAGAATAATATGATTAAAATTCAAATTTTCATAAATCTTAATGAATGAAGGATGATATTTCCTTATTTCCTACCCCTATCACTGGATATTAAGATAAAATATCTTGTATTGTTTTTTTCTCTAATGATATAATTCAATTGATGGTGAATAAAATATTTGTAATATTAGAAAGTATGAGGAAACATATAACATAATATAATTTTAACCCTTATGAAGAATAATGGGAATTCCAAGAAATTCCAAAAAAATGATCAATAATTCTATGTCTAGATGACTTGAATGTTAGTGCACCATTTTCATTAAATCATCTGGGCATGATTGAATTAAATAGTCATGTGCCCAATTAACACTATATTAATTTTAGTGATATCTTCTTCTGTATAACCATTAATGAACCATCACAGTAATCATTGATAATGAAAATCATGGGAAGAGGAACCACTTCAGATACCAAACCAAGTACAAACACTTACACACTATATATCTCCATTACAAGGAGCATGGGAACTTGCCTTGAAAATTGAATTCTTATTCAATAAAATATACAAATAAATACCTTTCTATATCATTCATCTTAAAAACATGTATATTGATGAAAAAACCAACTCTAAATTAGGATTCCTTATCAACTGTCATGGAGTAGGCATTAGAGGTTGATGAATAAATTGAAAAGTAAGAAATTAAATTCCAAGTGTCATCCTTGGTAAAAAAAATTTATGCAGTTAAAATGAGGAGAAATGAACTTTAATGATCCCAATAAAAGGATCGGTCTAAGTATGAATCCAAAAAAACTCATTGAACTCATATTAGTATGGTATAATGAAAATCCATCAAATAGTTTCACTATCAACCATAGAATGATAGAAAAGTTATCTAACCTAACTTGAAAATAATAAAAAATCCCCAAAATTATATATAATGAGTGGGTGCATCATCATACCAATATTGAAAAAAGGGATATTGTATATAACACCAACCCCTAGATCAAATGTATATTTTGTTATAGATAATCTTATTTTTATTACAAGATCCCCAATTCTAGATTCCCTTCAACTCCTTAAAGATATTAAGGTGTTAGAATATGATATGAAAATAATTTTTCAACTAAGTAATTAATATACTATATAGAAAAACTCTAAGAATATAATATATGATAGGTGGATGGTACTGGTGGAATCGTAGAAACTAGGTTCCAAGATTCTTAGACAATGGAAAGTAAGAAAATACATCCTAGATGACATTTATCAAATGATATCATCAAATAGTTTTTTAGTACAATGAAAGTGAATAATGCAGTTTGAGGTACACTAAAAGTTACCCATTGGTCAATTTTCATAGAGGCGGTGTGGTAAATAAACAATGGATAGAATCATAACAGTCATCTTTTGAAATAATTAGTAGATAAGTATTGTTTACTAGGTGAAGGAGATGAGAAGGCGGAAGGACTTGACAAAATGGAGGCTTCATCCCTATAAAATCATGAAAGGTGAAATTCATTCTGTATAAATAAGATATAAGAGAATACAAAATATAATGGAAAGGTTCTACTATATAATAGTTGGATAACGCATGGGTTTGAGAGATTCATAGAGGCACATCAACCATTTTAATCTTCCTTTTATTCCTTTAATAAAAAAAATCAGTATTCACCCTATAGTGTCGAACACAAGATCAACCACATAAAAAATTGAGTTATCTTTGAAATTTTTGAGTTTTATTTTGAAAATTTCCTTTTAATATTATTTTCCGTGTTCATATAATTTTTTATGTTTTGGTTTGGTGATTTGGGTTTGGGTTTCCTTCCATATTCTGGATTTCATTGCCCCAGTTCAATTCATGGTGATTTTTTTTATATATAGAGATCCAATAAAGTATCATATATGGTTATAATGGGTGGAGATCATCATCCCAAAAAGTGGTATTGTAGCTTAAGGTGGGAGTGTTTCCTGATTATCATGCCTATCCAAGGTGATTCATAGTTTAGTTTAGTAGAAATATTCCTCCATCATCCATGTAGAAGAAAATCAGTAAGCAATTTTTTTCCATTGTTATACATTTTCAAAATATAGTAGGTCTTTAATTTTTTTGTGGAATTCCATTGGAGGGGAGTAGGTTTTGGGTGGTAGTTTTGATAAAATGATTTTTTAGTTCTATAGAATAAATATGGAATATTTATTATTATAAAAAAATATTAATCTTTTATTGACTAGTTCCTAGAAAAAATCAATGTAATTCAAAGAATGGGAGGGGTTGGATAAGAAAAAATTTGGGTTGATTCAAATATCACTTGGCCAGAACATAGCATTAAATATCTAGTAAGTTAAAACTAAATCATAACTCATGAAGAACCTAATTGGAATATATGAGAACCCCATAGTGATAAAAAAGGTATTATTTATAATAATATGTTTAGATATGAAAATGATATATTTAATGTCAATTTTTGATTATATAAAAGACTTCAATGTTATTATAACTCAATTTGTTTTATTAAAAGTGAGATTTGGGGACCTAGTTCGGGCACTATTTTTACTCTCATCACTCACAGAGTCATGGGACGTGATAGTGACTGTCGTAAGTAATTCCAGCTGAATGGGTGAGTTGAAGTTCATAAACATTTGAGAACTGATACTAAATAAATAAATTCATTAGAAGGAGATTTAAAAATATTTTAGAAATTCATTTGTTACATAAGGAATAATAGATGTTGTTTCGGGTAAAATTCACCTGAAAGGTAAATGTCAAAGGGGTTAGAGTAGGAGTATATTAGTGGATGGTGCTCCCTTATATTATAATTTTTGGATTAAAGGTAACTTAAAGAAATATTTTATCTAATAGAGGGTGAAGTTAAGAAAATATACCTTTTAAAGTGGGTTTATGAACCACTTGTGTGATGAAAGGAGTGGATTTCTCCTAAGTGTATCTATCTCACTTGATTCATGTGTAACTAAATCTTATGTTTCGTTCATTTGAATATCCAAGGAATGAAGTATGAAGAACTATATTCTGTGAAGGTTTGTTTAAAGTATATATATAGTATGATAAAAAATTCAAGATTTTTGGTATTGGAGATGTTTCTGTTGAGACAAGGAGTGAAAACTTGATGTTCTTTCAAGGAATGTTAAAAATCTCAAGGTTAATAAATAACTTAGTTACCATCGGAGAAATTGATGTATCGGGTTTCTATAAAACATTCATAGATATCATATGGAAAATATAATTTGAATCCATCAATATTGAAATGGAATAAAGTATGGGAATTTTTACCTTATGGGTTTATCAGAGGAAGAATTTTTTTCTAAAGTATCAACTTCTATGAAGTTGTGTTATGACTATCTTGTTCACCTTTATTAGAAGCAGACAACGATATTAACTATTATGGTATTTCTGAATGCCTAAAGCATCGAGTATGTAAGTTTCAAGGAATACATCCTATGAAAGTAACGAATGGTTTCCTTTTGAAAGGAAGGTAAAACATAAAATCACAAAGAGTTGGAGTTAGTCCACATAGATGTTTGGGGGATGAATCTACGAAATTCTTACAAAGGTTCACTCTATTACATAACCTTCATCAATGATTCCATATATAATGTATGGGTGTACAACCTCAAGTAAAAAAATTTAAGTGTTTGGAATATTCATCTATTGAATATTCATGGTGGAAATGGATATAAAAAATAAATACAATTTTCTTCAGTTATATAGTGGAGATGGGTATAGAATCATAGAGTCTTAGAGGTTTATCTAGTGGAAGGAGGTTCATTTTTAGACGATTATGTCAGGGGATCCTAAAAACAATGCAGTTGTATAGAGGATGAATTGAACACTGGTGCATAAGACTTGGAGCATGAGGATTCACATGGGATTCCCTAATGTACTTTTGGAATGTGTGGTGAATTGTTTTTCATATCTAGTTAATCAATGTATTTCATGGGCAATTGGAATATAACTTCTTGAGATCTGTCGTTCTAATAATAAGGTCTATTTAAATTACCACAATGAACTTGGAATACTCATATACATCCATATTGATTTCAATATGTGAGATAAGCTGTAGGAAATTTCTAAAGAATGTTATATTTTTGGTTAGGAAAAATAATAATTAGGGTATTGAATTTGCAAAAACAACTATCGAAATGATATTAGAAGTAAAATTGTGATCTATAGTGAATAAATTATAATGAAGGATCACAACTAGAAGGGAAATTATTATGTGGGAAAAGTATCATATGATGTTAAGGTTTGAATGGATATATGTCTTGACATTATGGATGGAATAGATAATCTAGTGAGAATAGTAAATACCAAAGCACAATACTTCCTGAATGAGTTAATATGTCAAGGATAGATTTTGGTAATGTTGTCAAGGCCTAGAGTTCCAAAGAGTTCAAGGACTATAGAATCTTGACCACTAAACATTATAAATCTGGATGATGTATTATTGAAAGGAGATAATCTATAGGTATAACTATAGAAATCTACTTGGAAAACACACCAGGTAAAAATGTATAATAATAGATTTTACTATTTACTTCTAACAGATGATGAAGAGAATGAGAGGTCAAAATAGTAAAAGAGTTTGAAAGAATCAAAACTGTGGGAGTTATACATGGGGGATGAACTTGATTCCCTTAATGTATCTTGAATATTTGAGCTGATAGAGAGGAATGATGAGAAGAATATATTGTAAAATAAAATGGGTTAATCGATTGAAGGAGGATGTGAATGGTAGATGGAGATTCAAGGCATAGATAACCATCAATATTTTTTTAGAAAATTAAAGGTGTGTAATTATTTGAAATTTTTTCTCCAATATTTAAATATATGAATATCTAAATAGTTTTATATATGTTCATAATATAAAGACTTTATCTCGATAAATTAGACATGGAGAAAATTTTACTGTATGGATAATTTGGTAAAGAAATTTATATAACACATCCAATTCGTTTTGTGCTCACAAAAATCAAGAAATTTTGTGGGGACTCAAATAAATCCTTTATAGTTTGAATATGAATCCAAGGAATTGGAATTATAATTTCAATGACTTCAAGGAATGGAAAAATTCATGAGGAGAATGCTAACTATTTATGTTACCAAAATGAGTTCGATGATTGGAGTTTCATCATACTTTTCTCTATAATGATAAAATATTTATTTATAGTATAATAATGAAAATAATTAGTGAGTAAAAGGATAAACTATCTGAAATCTTTTTGATAAAGGATCTCGGTCTAGAAAAAATAATTTTGGGGATGCAAAGAGTGATATAATCAAGTTCTATTACTTTATACCTAATCCATTTAGATTAAATTTGTAAGGTGGTGTAGCACTTCAATTTGGGTGAGGGAAACTAGTGACCACATCCCTAGTCAAACATTTCAAGTCACTTAAATATAAGGCTCTATAAATGGAAACTAAGTTCAAGTACATGGTGAAGATTCCACAAGAATTAATGATTGGAATTCATATTCAATCCATGGTTTATACTCATTTAAACATTATAAAATTATTGGTAATTGTTAGTGGATATTTGCTGAACCCTATAAGAGTACACTATATGGATATAGAGTTGGTTCTCTAATACATAAATGGTTCCACAGGCATGGAACTATTTATAGGAACATGTGAGTTTCTACAAGTTCTTATTAACTCTGACTTTGGTGAAGATAGATACACTTGGAAAATCTTGGCTGGTTATGTACTAACTTTTAGTGGAGAGGTTGTTAACTAGTCATTGAAACATAAACTGGTATTTTTACTCTTTATACAATATTTTATGTGTGTCACTCTCACTGAAGCTAGTATGGATTTGATTTTGTTGAAGGGACTGTCAGAGGATCATGGACAAAGGAAAGGTGGTAGGAATCTCTATTATGATTCAAAAAGATAAATTCAATTAGCTAAAAAATAACGAATCATTCAAGGATTAAGAATAATTGGTATAATTATAAATTTATCTAGAATTTATTGGCGGATTTAGTGATTGATATTTGGAAGATACAGGGGACTCAAAATCCGTCAAACATTCAAATAAAGGTTGTTGTCCAATATGCATTAAGGTTGACTTTTGCCTCACTTTGACATTTTTGACTGAAATTCACGGTGGTGGAACCCTTTTAAATATAATGGAAGATTAATGGAAGGTAGGAGATCTATTGAGGACCTGGTGGAGAATCATATAAATCCCATGTGGTATATTTTTAGGCTCAACTATGAAAATCATTTTTCATACAAGAAATTGACCTACCAGATATTGAAACATTGGATGTATAATGTCTAATAGTTTGATGGAAATAACGGATTGGTAGAAACCATAGTCTAGGATACCAACAAAATGGGAATTTTGATGATGTAGACTAGACATCACTTGTTATATGATGTCACCAGATGATATAGTCAGATGATTTGGAAGATAGTACAACTGGAGGCACACCGAGTGTTACCATTTTTTTACTTCTCATGGTAGTAGTGTGAGAAATAAATAACTGATATAATCATAAGATTCATATTTCCAAACCATTGGTATATAAGCTTTATTAATTGGGTGAAGGAGTTACAGTGGGGAAAGGAATATTCCAAATGGGGGGTTCATGCATGGAGATTAGCTAAGGTGGACCACATCCCACATAGACTGGAATGTGGAAAATACTAGAAACATAAACTAGATTATACTATTTAATAGTTCAGTAGATCATGAGTTTGAGTCATAGAGACATATCAATTATTATAATCACCCATTTTATTACTTGAATAAATAAAGTATAGTTCTCCCCCTGTGGAGTAGAATGTAATTTCAAACCATATAAAACATTAAATTATTCTCATATCATTGAGTTTTATTTCAATAGTTTCCTTATGATATTATCTCATATACTCATACAGTGGTTTACATTATGGTACAATGATTTGGGTATATATTTTATTATATGTTCTAGATGTCGTTGTGTGGGTTCATTGTTTGAATATTGTTTTTCTATGTGTTATGTTTTAATAAAGTATCTTCTATGTGATTAATGGAAGGCAGTTATGAGCTCAAAATAGAGAAGCCTTTATCTATTATTTTTCAAATCCTATAATAATTTTTTACTATATTGGAATTTATCAAAATATAATATTCTGAAAAAGGATCCACTAATTGTTATTAAACCATTCCCTTCATGGAACAAGATCATGATGCTTCTATATGAGGGAATATAAGACCCATTTACATATCTAGAAAAATACCTGACATAATCATTAATAAAAACACAGTCAATAATGGATTGGGAATTAATATCATCCAAACACAAACCCTCCAACTCTTTGGATATAAAAAGTTTAATTTAGTCCCTTTTTATAAAGGGTTTAGAGCTATGGAAAAAGGAAAGAAAACCCCACATGGGATATCATAATAAAAACCTTAAAAAAATTATTTTATCTAATTCCCAATTCATGGTTATCCACCTAGACATTGCCTTTAATGATTTTTTTATGATAATGGCCTCATATTAATGAATAAATTCCCTTTTACCCCCCAAAATGTCTAATGTATTATTTTAATATACATATAAGGGTAAGAAAGTGAATTTTGGTATTTTAACCACTATCGATGAACTAAAGAAAGTGAATTTGGGTATTGAAGTAAACCTTTTACGTTATGTTGATCAACATTTCTATGAATCCTAGTGAGAAAAATAATTATATTTCCATTATCAAAAAACATATGTATGTCTTCACTTATAGTTATACTGAGATGTAAGTTATTGACCTCTATGTTTTCATTCTATACTTTGGTTTACCATATAACCATTATGGTTATAAGTATGTCATAAGGAAGATGCATCTGACACTTGGTTCCATGGTAGAAGATAAAATTAACAAGTTGACCATGTTGAGTTTCATCCAGGAATTCTAAAACTGTATTTGGATTGTTGACATTGTGCCTGTTAAGAATAAAAAACCAACACTATGAGTTTGTATTATATTAAAGGATTTGAACTGATTTTTCTAAAAGATCACTTCCAAGATTCATATATAGATTTATTGAATGATTTAATGAAATAATTTTAAGACATATTCTCTATGGAAAGTTACTCTAGATACAATAAAATAAAAGTGTCCCTTGAAGGAAAGGATTACCCATCATTATAGTAACCCCACTTAGTGTATTTATTTTAGGTAATTCCATTCATATTAAATAAAAATAGAGACACCCATAGACATTCTATTATCTATGTTTTTAAGTGCCATCTTAGGAATACATTGGAGTGTTATGTGAATGAACTGATAGTATAATATATATAGTGGTGTGATTAATTATCTGACATTGAGGTAGTTCTCACCAAATAATGATAGCAACACTTCAAGATTTACCTACTAAAGTTTGAATTTGGATTCACTTAAATGATGTTCCTTAAATTTATTATTTTTCATCGAGGAATCAAAGTTGATCCTAATAAAACAAAATACATACTAAAAATGTTCCCCATTAAAAATATCTAAAAGTTTTGGGAACCTATAGGAGTCATTTCATATATTAGGTTCCTTATTAAAACCCCAACTATAAAATGTTTCCCTTTATAAAAGTAAATAATAAAGGCGAAAACTACAAGTGGGATGAGGATTTCTAAATTGATTTTTAAGGTCATAATAAATGTCTCTTGAACCCTCTAATTTTGATGCCTCTCATGCAATAAAAATATTTTATCCTATATATATAAATTATGGAGTAGCCACTTGGTTCCATTATTTAAAAGACAAATGATATGGGTAAATAAAATAACATTTATTATCTCAATAAAATAATGTTTGAAATAGAGAGCTGATATATCAATATCCAAAAACATCACCTTGATATGATCTTTATAGGGTGGAAGCTATGAAACCATCTAAAGTATCATGATATCCACCTAATATATTTCATAGATCCACACAAATGTATCGATGGTATTCCCATATTGACTAGATGATTAGTAATATGGATTATTATCCTTCAATAATGAGACATCCATTTTGTATCTCAAATGTATATCAAAGAACAAAAACTATAAAATTTCTTAAAAGCTAACCTATCTTCTATAATATCTACCTATAGATATCAAACACCTCAATAAAGTGGTTTTCTCTATTAGTGATGCTTCTCAAATAGTATAAATCTACATTGATTATACTTCTCAAAGTCTAACTTGGGCAAGGATAGAAGATCCAAAACCCAATCAAGTTAGCATGGGGATGGATTTCAATTCTCAAAAAAGGAACTCTTTCCATACTCTTTCCAAATTTCATAAGGATTAATAACATTGAGGTATAAACTCAAAGAAAAATTACATATCAGGAAAGATCCTTGAAAATACAAGTTATACAATATAATGTTAAGGAACACTCAAATATAGTGATTAAAAGATCAGTGGAGAGTGGGTCATAAATAAAGATAAGTGTATACACATTATTAAATACACCCAAGATTTTGTTGTTCAATTTAAATTACATTCATTACTATCTAAAATTATAAATTTTCAAAATAATAAAATAGATATGTGGAATAATCTATCTATAGATCTCATAAATCTATAACAGGATGAGTCAAGAATCTATATTGACAACCAAAGAGTGGCACCACCATTTTTCAAAAAATATATAGATTATATTAATAATTTTAAATCAATTGTAGCTGAAGGTGACTCCTTATATCTATAGAGTGATGTAGTGACTAACTCAATGTTTACTATAGTAAATTATTTCAAGAATGGTAATCTTATATAAGAATGAGATTGGAGGGTAATGATTTGTTGATGGGTGTCGAATTTTTTTCTCAGTGATGACCCAAACACCAAATAAAAACCATTATAATCAATGAAATTAAGAGTTACTTCTCAAATTCATTGAATGAATAAATAATATCACCTTCATTTAATAATTATATTTTGGAACATGTGATGTACAAAAAACAAGAACCGTGATCATTCAATAAATCAAAAAACATATATATTTTAGGTCACTTATGATGCATGATTATATATAATTTATAAGAAATTTTCATGAATGTATTGTATATTCTAACATCATTCACTACTCCCAATGTTTTTGTATATTAATAAACATTCTTATCCATTTTCTTTTATGAGGGATAGATGTCTTGGGTTTATAAACATCATGCACTATCAAGAAATTCAAATTCATCACCACCACTACTAACATTTTATACAAATAGTATTAAGTTACAACATTTATAAAAATAAGGATAAAGGAAGTATTAAATTTCATAAAATAAAATATCATAATGATATTTCAGGTTCCTCATACATTTATTACATACACTGAAACTAAATTTTGTGGATATAATCTATATAAATTATAATCAGAGTACAATTTATATGTTAATTATTCATCCTTATATCATGTTTATCAAGATGGATAGATAGAGGAATTGAAAAATTATAAATCTAATATCATTTAAAAATGGTGGATAAACATAAAAAATTAGTTTTGAGTGGCTCGTCAATTCTTTTTGATCTTATTGAAACATTACCCGTGCTTCCATGATTGAAAACCTATATTCATAGGTGTATGGGAAAGAGGTAGTATTTCCCATTTTCTCTAGTTTCCCCACTCAATACTTGAATTTTTAACCAATCAATTGAAGATGAAAAATAAAAAAACAAATATGATTAAATTTAATAGCTTCATTAGAAAATGTTACAAACATTGCACATCATTAATGTTCATCAAAACCATTTTTCATAGGCATTAAATTAGAAGGATTGTCTTTGATTTTTTATTTATGGAGAATTTGTGTAGTACTTGATTATTGTAATGATACTAAGAAATAAACACCCAATTATGGATCATAAACAAGAAATACCTTATATAATGCAAAAGGTCTACTCTAATGGAATATATACCTTGATCAAGATGGACTGAGATCATTTTACACCTCCCTTGAGTATATAGTTTCTCAAAAATAATGTTGAATTAGGTCATATTAGGCCTTAAGTTCCTTATCACTTGACCGTAAAATGTATGACACACTATCCTTACCTTATGACCATAAACTTCATAGTATATGGTCCCTATCACAAAACCCTAAAGTACATAACATCCATTCCTCACCACAAAACCCAAAATATTATGTTATATTTTTATTTTCACATGACCTTAAACTACATGATATATGGTTTATCCCACATGACCCTTAAGAAAATGTGAGTGGTCAATTCCATATGACCTAATATTCTTATATAACAGACAGACCTATTTAAAATTTCTTAGTTTATAGTACATTTATTTATAACAGGTTTCATACATTACTCATACACTAGGATAAAATACCCTCCTTGAAGAACCATGTGTGGTTTGATTCACATTATTATAGACTTTGTATAATAGTCTGGATCACTTATCCCAAACCTAGCTACAAGTTACAATTTCTCCCAAATCATCCTCCTAGTGTATTTAATCGTCATTCATGTTGAATTTTCATACAATAAATTATAATGGGACACCATATAATGACACCCAAATATATTTTTCTAAGTACATTCATAAATTTCACCTTCATAAAATTATTTAATCCAATCTTTTGTTGAGACATGGTTCAATTCAGATTAGGTTTTACCATGTTTCCTATAAACATGGTGTCGATTCATTCCATTTCAATTTTTATTATGCATGATCCTAAACTATATAAGTTCATCTAGAAAACCTAATAACTATAAATATATTTTATCACATTACATTAAGGATGTTTCTCCCTTTCTAATAACTATGTGTGTCTTGATTATAGTCATTATAGAATATATAGTGATGTTCAGATCACCTAGCCCAAAAATTTGTCGTAAATTCCAATATCCTTACACCCATCATTAAATAGTATAATATGGCATAAACCATCATCATTAATTTTTTAAATATTAACCCTAAATTAGGATAACATCTCCCTTATTTACATTAAATATGTGTGGCATTATTCATATTCTCATAGGATATGTGGTGATTTCCAAATCACCTATCCTAACCTCCTCCACAAATGAAACCCACTTTCATTATATCTTTAGTATTTTACCTAAATTAAACTGGATATAAAAAAATATCACAATAAACTTTAAAAATTATCTTTTAATATATCATAATTTGTACCTTGAGTATTTGAGTTACAAAAAACCTTTCACGACCATTGGAAATAATCACATATCATTATAGGGGACCTCCTTAGCATTGTGATGACATATGTTTTATATATAAATACCACCTAAATCCTTCAAAGGGAATATATTTATCTTAGGTAAAATATTTAATTACAACATACACCATTAATAGTACTATAGTGGATCCTACCATTCAAATATATTCAGGGGTCATCCTTGGTATCTCTGTTCATTTGTATGGTAATGGAACTATCATTAGAACATGGTCAGTTGTTGTCCTTGCCTATAAAATATCATATCATTACACTATAATTCAAATAGCATAAATAATGATTCAAATTATCAAAGACTCCATGTTCTATGGAGGGGGGTTATTTCTAGTTCATTAGATATTATTTTTATTTTTATGATTATACACCCTCTTGTTTAGTCATTCACACTAACATCACTTTGAGTATCATTGAGTAAGTTATTCTAAATCATTGAATAAACTTTATTTATAATTTTATATATGTTACATGATAATAATCTATGTGATGCTCAAGTCTGAGCACTACAACTTAAAATTGAATGAAATTTTCCCTTGGGTTTCATATACCAGCATTAGTTCAATTCAAATTGGGATGATTATGGATTTATCTTTGGGTAGGATACCTTAATTTATTCAAATATATATAACCTTAATATTCAATAACATTTTATTCAAAGCTATATAACCTTAAAATTCATTCACTTTCCACATGAACATGTCAATATCAATATTGGTATGATAATTCACAATGGGTTAGTATTTCCCTTATCATAGTATAGACCAACTACTTTTCAATAAATGATTTATGATTTTAAACACTTATCACAATTTTCTGTCATGAATTATGATATTATAAATCATAAAACTTTTATTTAAAGTTGTATTGACTTAAAAATGGATCACCTTTTTAGTCCAAACTATACAAAACTAACTACAGACACCCAAAAAGTTTTTTCTTAAAAGACCGTAAAATATAAATAAAAAGATACATTGTTCTCACTAATTTTAAAACTATTTAAGGGAGTCCTAGAAAAAATTGAATCCTATACTCACTAAGCCTTTAATAACTTAGGTAAAATTTCATGTATAAAAAAAATAAAGAGGCACAAAATTTATCAGTTTGAAAATATTGAAAGGTATACCTGAGGAAAATACATGTCTCTAATTAAAGAACATTTCCTTTCATATATTGGGAAAAAATGGGCATGAATGAAAAAGAATACAAATATTTAAGGGACCAACATTCAATCTAAAAAAAATTCAATATATTCTCATTAATTCTATAGATCTAGGATAAATATAGAGAATATTATTATTCATTATATGTACTAGTTATTTTTAATTTGTAAAAAGAATATAATGATGTAATTTAATAGTATTCTAACCCTTCGTGAGCATTAAATAATTTATAAAACCCCCCTTCAGGATTTTGATTATATAGATTCATTCATTCTCTCGTGTCTAAATAGACTAAGCATAAGAGAACATGACCAATAAGTACCTATCTATAATAACAATTCTAGTAATAAAGTCAAACTTCTTTTATCATTTATTATATCGGTTAACATTTTTCAATGGTGAAAATATAAGTGCATAATACTATACAATACCCATATGAGAACACATTCATTATAAAATAATTGATTGTTCAAATCTTCCATTAGGAACTCCAATGCATCAAATCATGATTTAAAAAAATATATTTTCATAAAAAATTTAGACGGATTCAACAAATTTGATATTACTCTTTGTGTACTTTCTAATGTTATCAAAATTTATTATTAAAGAGGAAAATTTTGTTGGAGTTTTAGAAAAAATAAATCAGTTTTCATTTTTGGAGCATATAATTTTATTTATTTATTAAAAAATAGGGAGGAATACTAACAATATATAGTCTCTTCCTCCTCATTGAAAACAAATTCGATAATAGAGATAACATGTGCATGGGAATTATTTCAATTATTTTTCAATCTATTTCCAAGGTATCACTATTAATTATCATGAATTATTAATATCTTAGTAGAGTTTAGTGACTATTGTAGCCTTATCTTCTTCATCAAGACATATATTTTTTCCCAAGTGATGGAATCCTTTCCTATCATTTAATACTCTTCAAGGTGTTTTTATGACCAACTACATTCTCCTCGACTACAACTAGGTCTTGATAAATTCTATATGATATGTACATTCATTTATACACTAGAATTTTCTACTCTACTAATAATACATCACGATGGGATATCTCTCAAAACTCTATAGATATGATCCTTATGAAATTGTATGAAAACTTACCCTTGTATAGGTTCATTTGTAGCATCCATTCCTAGTCCCTCTCAATGAATATTTCAATCACACATTTATAAATTATGAGGTAGTCAATTTCACCACATACGAGAGTAAACACATGTGATGGATATTGTTAATATTTTTGTTGAGATATTTCATAGGGGTTTCATAAATAGGCTTCCCAATAGCATTTCATTACCACTATTTCAAAGTAAAAACTCAAGATCTAAATTAGAGTCCCATAGAGAGACTGAGACATTATATAGTATAACCCACCCATAGAAATCATGAATTCAATTATTTAATAACATTATAAAACTAGAGGGGTACTATTATTTATGTCCTCTAGTGATTGGGAGGCCATAATGGTGGCTTCTTTAGCTCATTTATCCATTTTCTATGAGGAAACCCCTAAAATGAATATTAAGGATATATTTAAATTTTTAAATATAAAAGTTAGTAGAGAACAATATTAATCTTTACCTATAACCTTTTAAGTTTTAATTTTTCTTTATTAAATTACTCAATTAGATTATATGATAGGAGTATCTTCTCCCACTATGAAATTTCAATGATTATATCACCAGTTGATATGATATGTATGAATTCTCCTATAATCATTATTTCATTATTTTTTATGGATGGGGTTTTTTAAATATGTTGACCTCATAAACTTGGCAATTTTTATTTATTGTAATAATCAATTTCATTGTTTTGATTATTTTTGAAGTTAAATGGGATTTACATGGAGAATAGGTGAATTTTAAAGGAAGAGGAAAGAATATGTGGATTACCCCGTAGGTTTGGGAACCATTGGGTACCCAAAAATCCTAGACCAGGTACCTAATAGACCCCTAGGTGACCTGTTTGATTTCTTTGAGTCGCCAAGTATATAGTTGGATTACACTGAGAACCCTACATATTTCACGGAAAATTACACTTAATAAAGAGAAAAAATTATTTTCAAACCCTTTATTTCATATCCTTAACCATAACCTTTAAAATTTTAATTCAATTTCCCCCATTTTTATTCTCTATTAAGATTATTGTTCCCTCTCCTTGTGTCTTATAATCTTTATCCTCAGTACTTGATATTATAAGATTGGTTTGGTAAATATAGATTTCCTTTGATAAGTCATGATTGTGGCATGACTCTAAATATAATATTTTCTCTATTTTTTATAGAATAAAGTTTAATAACTTTATGTTATATCTAATTCATACAAATCCACTTATCGACCTTCAATATTCTTTTGCTTTTTCATTAGTAGAAAGTTATCTTGGATGATACTAAGTATTATATTATTTTCACTTTCCAATTTCATATTTCATGTTAAGAACAACTTGATCCCTAATTATCTTATAGTTATTGGTTGATTATTAGATTCACTAGGAGGACTAATAAACTTTCTTAGACCTTAAGAAAAAAAAATCAAACTAATTGATATGAAAATACCTTCCTGATCTCATATTTATTGAGGTTTAGGTTATATGTGGTGTTGGTCATTGTTAATTCAACTTAAACCAATTTTTTTCCCCAAAAACAAAATCTTCCCCAAATTATGTTATAGAAAACATTATCTTGATTTGTCTATTTTGGTTATATTTAAATGTTGTAATTAAATGATTAAGATTACTACCTTATGTTATGTTGGGTAAATGTTAAAGGATATCTCATAATTTTTTGAGTGATTTTTTAAATACCAAGCATACTTAATATATTGTTTTTTATCCAACCTACTTATGTTACCTTGTTTATTTTATTATATACGTTTTTATATAATTTTTTATATATTGTAGTGTTTATATTACTTTGTTATATTATATGGTTAAATTATATATGTAAAAGGTGTAGTTCTATGTTTGAATGAAATATGTTTTGCTATACTTAATAAAGATGAATATGCATATCGAATTGGATGTGATCATAATGCCTGAGTCTATTATACCCATTCCCCTACCCTAAATGATACGATTGGTTTAGGCATCCCAAATTTATTATACATGATTCTATTTTCTATAAATGTAATGGGTGGTTCATACTAATATTTATTATTTTTTCCTCAAATATGGTTTGATCTAGAAGAAGGTTTCACATGTATGGACCCTCCCGATATATAGAGTTAATTATTTTAGTTATAAATATTTGTCTTAAAAGTATATAATGGATGTGATAGTTTATATATTTATTGATTCCTCTAATTTTTTTCAACTTATATATTACATTCGGATTTATTATAAGTCATTAGGGGTATGGAGGAGCACCTGTTGGGTATGTCAAACTCACACCCTACCCAATCCCCTTTTAGGATAAGTGAAAATCCTTATATTCCGGACCCAGATAGAGGAAAGACCCCTAAACTTGGGACATAGAAGTATGAAATTTCTACTATCTAGATGGACTCACTTTTGGAACTTGTGAGTGTTATTTTTTTGTGGCATGAGGGTTTTCCCTAATACTTAATAAGATATTTTGTATATTTAGACCATTACTTTTAGTCCATTAAGACATATTTGGTTGTAACCTTATGTGAATAAACAATTTTTTTATACTTTAAACATAATTTTAGAATAGTATGTATATTATTTTAAACATGGGTGCTGTATAATTTTTATATTCATTAGTTACTATGAATTATGTGTAACTCATTCATAACAAATACTTTGGTTAATGTCAGTTTATACCTCAGGGACCCAAAGACCAATTGGGTCATGACACATTAGGAATGGAACCATTGGGATTATATATTTATCATAAGCGGAAAACCATATACCATAGATATTTATATAAACCCACAGTTTTTATTATAGCCTCTATAAATCAAGAGGTGAGCCTGAGGTATTTTAGTGACCAAACCAAATGTTATTTAGATTATCAGGATATGGTTGTTATCAAATGGGTTCAAGGAACACTTTAAGGGATATAGGGTATGAAATATGATATTTTTTAAGAGATGAGGCTATTGGTATTCGAGAACTAACCCAAAAATATATCTTAATTTAAAAATTATGGGTGAATAATAAGTTACATGGGATGGTCTAGGATCCCTTTTTGGTTTTTTAAGTTTATTTGGTCTATAATACTAGACCGATATGCATTGTTTTAGGTGTTGAAATGTAGTTATATCTATGAATTATAGGAATTTCATATCCTTTTTTGTATTCATTATATATTTTTCGGAACCAATGTGTGACTTATATTAACTAAAAACTAAAAAAATCCCAATATTTCCATTGTAAATGATTTGGTCATTATGGCTCAATAATAGGATTCCATAATTATGTATCCATTTTATATTATTGAAAATCCACTACTCTTATATTGAACATGATCATGATTATTTTTTATTCTTAAACGATATCTAATGATTTTTTATACCTTTAATTTACTATTAAAATATTTCCTAAAAACTTAAAATCTAAATGTATAGTTTTTTAATGATAAAGGGATTTAGAAAATAAAAAATAAATGTAATAGTGAATGGAATTGGACTATATCTAATAATTTAAATGTAGTTATTGGACTTTGTGGGTTTTGATTCTTTATAATGTTTTTGGATATTATTATCTACTTTCTTATAGATGATAATACCTTAATGAAAACCTCATACCAAGAAGGAATGGGTGGGTACGGATATTTCACATGATCGGCCTACAATTAATCCTTAGGTCATGGATGGTATTTCATAATTTCTACAAGTCATGGATCATGGAGCTCTCTGAAAGAACCATGGTTATAATGGATTTATTCATCTTCCACATTCTAACATCCTATAGTGATTTACCGACTTAGGAGTCTAAGGGTTGGTTAAATAACCTCTATGAGATCTTTGATAGTTTTAAGACACCTAAGGAGCACTAGGTTTAGATAGACACTTTATTGTTAGGAGGGGTATCATTTTAGTTGTGGGATATGATATTTTAATCTAAGAAGGGATAGGATATGTTCTAGAAGAACATTTAAGTGATATTTTTTATATAGTTTTATCTTAACACTTGACATCAGGTTATGGTGAAAGAATTTATAAACCTTTAGCAGGGCTTTATGGTGGTTGTATATTATTTTTCTAAGTTTATTAATATTCTTTTCCCTGATTAATATCTAAGTGGTGATGAGGAATTAATATATATGTCCTTTGGAATGGGATTTAAAGATCCACTATAAACACAAGCAATTCTCTTTAACATGGATACATTATCTAAAGTGAGGAAAGTTATTTTGGTTGAGACTGGATCTAAGAGGGGCTCAAGAGCAGATGGATCATTTCCTAACTAAACTATAGGTGATCATTCCTATGGTGATTGGAAGTAGTGAAAATGGGAGATGAGTAGGTGTGGCTCCCACCATAGATACTATATCAATGATATACCTCAATATCCTTATTCAATAAGTCCTTTGTAGTGATACTATTGTGAGAAATGTGGAAACATCTGGATGGATTGCACTTATAAATAAAAACAGTTCCACCTATAAGGTCATTATTATCCTATTAAAAGGTTATTATATTACGATCTATTTAAGAGTATTGAGATGTGACCCCATATAACCCAGGTGAATCAGTATCCATCTATTTCTTAGGTGATTGGAGGAAGTTGATCACCATTTAGGAGGTCTATTTGAGGATTCTAATATGCTCTATGTGGGAAAATATATGTAGTTAAATCTTTAATGTAGTATTTCATGACTCATGGTTAGTATGAGGCTTCAGAAATGGTTTATATGGTTGACTAATCAACTAGAAATATTTGAGTTGGGTCATCAACTATTACAGTTATTATTATGGTATCCTCGACGTTAGCTTATTATTTATTAGATACATATGCATACCCCTTTTTATACTGGGTTTGTGTCTATATTTTTGTTTAAAGCTCTATTTTTTTCATCATACATGATCCTCGTTATTCTTATGGGTAATTAAATTGAAAAGACTAATAATTATCCTTCATGTTCTTTAATTTTTGTTTCATATGGGATTTTTTTTTAATTTTTATGGTTCTAAGTATAGAGTCTTCGATATTATTTTTTGGTTGGACTGGATAACTTAATTCAGAGCTTGTATTGATTTCTATTCCTAAAGGGTGTCTTTATCATTTCCAACTTGTAAACAATACACCATCTATGGGGAGTAGGATCTTTATACTGGACATGTGTGTCCTAGCCAGGGGATAGTCATATCCATCACCACAAAAATATATAGCCTCATTCTAAAAGAAGCAGAGTATAAGGAATGTATGATTTAACCTTCAGTGGTGTATCTCTACCTAGATATATTCCTTGAGAAAAACTCTAGATTAACAAAAGAAAGAGGTTTATTTCACTATCAACCTCTTACCTAGAGTTCAACCCATTTCCATTTATCTATATCAAATATATCTCAATGATTTTTTATAAATGAAAATATAGTTAGATCATATTGAATCAAAGGGGTTTATTATTACAAGAAAGTATCCCTATCATTATCTTCTCCACTTCACCCTGAAATATGATGGGAGTTTATGCTTTGGTGTCAAATTTTATAGATTTAACAAGGAAAATTTTAATAAAAAATTCCATTTACCCTAAATAGATGTTCTCATTGATTAGTAAAAGGGGAAAGATGGTTCTTGAAAATTGAACTTTGATCTAGATAAATCAATCTTTGTGTCAAACTATAGGACATTTATAAGGTAATTTTTCATAGTTGATAGAGAAATTTTGAGCACTTAGTCATGCCTTTCAGGTTGAATAATTATTTTATAATATTTATGGACTTAATGAATCATACATTTCATCCATTCATGGAATTATTTATTTTTTGTCATTATGGATAATATCCTCATTTATAATAATTCTCAATATATCAATGCTTAAGAATTTTTTATCATATTGGAGACCTTGTGGGGGATCCATTTGTATACTAGGCTATCATGCTTCTTCTAGATCTAGGATCTTAAGTTCATTGGACATGTTATATCTGGTGTGGTCATTTAAATAGACCCTAATTAGGTGGGATTTTTAATTTCATAGAAAGTTACATATAATTTATTCAAGAATATAATTTTCCTCAAGATCATGGGTTATTACCAATTATTTATCTAGGATTATTCTAGGGTTGCCACTGTGTTGACTAATTTGACCAAGAAGGGAGATAAATTCATATGATTATATTAGTGGGAATTAAAATTAAAGCTTTTTTAGGGAATGATGAAATTAAATAATTTTCTCATTCAAACGTGATCAGAAGATGTATTTGAGGCATTTTATGATGAATCTTCAATGGTTCATGGTTGTGTTATCATGAAATATAAATAGGTAGGATTGTGTGTTTCTTAACAGCATTATCCTCCCAAAAATAAATAACATATCCCTGAACTATAATTCTATGTTGTGGTTCAAGAATTTATTTGTTAGAGGCACTACATGTTCAATGAGTACTTTATAGTCTTCACTGATCACAAGAACCTAAAATACATCTTCTATCAATGATATATAAACCTTAGTAATCATTTTTGGGTTGAATTTATATAATAATTTTATTTAGAAATTAGGTATTCTCTAAGAATATGAAATATAGTTTTCCATGATCCTAGTAGGAATATCTATCCTAAAATATTGGTCGAGGTAAAAAAAGAGTGGAAGATTGATATTTTTTATGGAGGAACTCTATTTGGATTTTATTTAGGATCATATTAGAGAATGATTATACTACATTGATCTCATATCATTTATTATTGAATATGTAAAGGACATTAACATATTTTATTTGGTTTATAACATTATTAGATATTAATTATATGGTTGGGATATCATAAAGTATTCCTTATATAATGTTCAATATTTTTTATATGTTCATAGAAGAATCATAGTTTCTTTGAGAATGAGAGAGGATGTGATAAAATATTACTATTCATCTATATAGGAATCACATATTAGGATCATAAACACATACCAAGATTTTTATTTCCTATTTTAGGGTCATTAAATGAATAAATTTATTATTGGGTTTGTCTTCGCATGACATACCTATTAGAAGGAGATGTTCGACAATAAAATCATGCAAGTACTCTTTAGTCACCCCAAATACTAATTTGAAAATGGGATAAGATGAAATTAGATTTAGTGAATAATTTTATATATTCATTTCAAGGAATGGATATACTTTGGGTGATTGAGGGTCGTCTGACCACAATGGGCCAATTAATTCATAGTAAGGAAGCCTCTTTAGGTGACGATCTTAAGAAGTTTTACATCCTGAAATTTATGAGAGTCAATGGTATACTAGCCAATCTTTTTTCTGAAAGATACTTGAGGTTCACATATTAATTTTTTTCAAGGGATTTATTGGGTATTGTGATTGAAAGTAAAATTTATTATTGTATTTTGCTCACAGACCAACTAAAAGTATAAGATAACCATCTATATTCTATAAGATATATTATTGGACTCTATCCTTGATTTTGTGAGATCATGGTAGGATCACCTATCCTAAGGGTAATTCCCATATAATATAATTTATTTATATTATATTCAAAAGAAACCATTCTCATCTCTCTATGGTATCATTTCATTCACCTCTTTATTATAATAGGATAGGATAATACTTAGTGATTGATCCAATAATTGTCCAAGAGATGGATAAACATGTTAAACTTATTAAAAAACATCTCATGATGGCCCAAAGTAGACATAAATCATTTTCCAATCAGTTAAGTAAACTCTTGTAATTATAAGTTAGGGACCACATATTTCTTCACATATTTGAAAAACTATTTCAACAATGAGTAATAAAGTAGAGGAATCTAGATTTGATGTATGTTAGGGTTTTTAGGTATTAAACCAACTTAGATAAGTTTATTATCTGTTTGTTTTACCTATGATGTTTATAAAAATGCATAACACTTTTCACATGTCCCAACTAAGAAAGTATGTTTTTTCCCTACATATGTTATTTGGTATGAATACATTGATATTAAGACAAATAATTCCTATAAAAGAATATTGTATGCATTTTTTTATCGATGTTAGAAGGTATTCTGGGGAATGTTTACTCATCTGGTTTGGGTTAGTTGGAAACAAGACAAAGTCCAAGATAACTTTTGGGTGTAAGAAACTGAAATGAATCACCAAGGGAAATGCATTATTTCTTATTAATTTTATTGGAGATTCTTTAGGACAAGAAGATTGATAATAGGTATGTTATAATATCCCCTCCCACATAGACTAGGTAATTATCATTTATTTTATTCCTCAATTTCATTTTTTGGGTATTAATGAAGATGAATATGATATGCGATGATAATGGATGAATTTAGGGGAATGAGGAAAGAATAGGGGTAAAGCCCCTTAAGTCTCAAAACAATAGGTTACCAAATGGTCTTGGTTTGGGTAGTTATTTGGGACTTAGGTGTCTTGGTAGTTCTTTTTGACTCATCAAGTGACCAGTGGAAATTTATCAAGTACCTAGTATGTTTTTAGAAAAATTCACTTAATAAATGGAAAAAAGTATTTCCAAACCCTATATTAAAACCCCATAACCCTACCCTTTTGTATTTTAATTAACATTTACTAATTTTCAATCTCCTTTAATATTATCCTCCCCTCAAATCACCTCTTATTCTCTCCATCATCAAGAATTGATATGATAAAATTATTTTTGTTATGGTATTTATCCTTTGACAAGGTAAGGTTATGGATTTCCTCTAAATACTTTTCTTTTCCTAGTTTATCAAAACAGAAAGTTTAATACCCTTATCATTAATCTAAAGCTCATGAAACTACTTCTCAGTCATTAATTTTATTTTGGGTTGGTATAAATTAAAGGTTAATTTGTGTAATAATAAATCATCACTATGGTTTCCTTTTTTGATTTTATATTTCACATTAAGAGAAACTGAAGGCCTAATTCTCTTATGGTCACATATTATTTCTATGATTCAATAGGAGGATAAATCATGTTCCCTAGACCAAAAGAGACTAATATATAAACTAATTAGTAGGAAAAACCCTCCCTTATCTCATATTCATTAATGGTTGGTTTAAAAACATCATAGGGATGAGTGAATTCAGATAAATCCAAGGCATTTATAACAAATAAATTTTTCCTCAAATGATTTTAGAGAAAACCTAATACGACTATGGATGTTTTGGTTGATTTTACATGTTTTCCATCCATGTTAAAAATTAATCACTTATTATCTGTTGGGTAAATGGTAAATCATGTATCATAATTGTCTCGATTGTATATTTTAAATACCAAGAAAGCTTAATTTATTTTCTTTTCTCCAACCTGATCTGGTTGCCTTACTTAGTTAATTGTATATGTTATGCTAAAATATATTATACTCTATAGTGTTGATATTTATTTTTATATGAGATGGTAAATTTTTTCATGAAATGGTGTTATGAATATGCAAGAATGAAAAGTTCCCAACTAATAATTATAAATATGGACAAGCTAATGGAATGGGATGGGCTTGCAATTCCCTCACACTATTATTCATTTTCCCCTAACCTAAATAGTATGGCTGGATCAGTTGATTAGAATCAATTATACATGATGTTATTTTACCCAAATTAGATGGATGGTTCACTCATATAATATTTATGGTTCATCTCATATATTGATTGAGACCAATGTAGATTTAGAATGTATGCAACCACCTGGTATAGGGAGTTATTAATTTTAGTTGTAAATGGTATGATTAAAAGTATGTAAAGAATATATTACATTTTATTATTATAAATTACTCTAGATTTATTTAAATTTATCATGATAATTTATCTTACGAAAGGTGGTTAGGGTTTTGTGGTTACTACATACAAGTTATATAAAACTCACACCCTAGATGAGCCCCTTCCAAGAAGTGTACAAAACCTTGTGTTCATAACCAACATAATGAAAAGGTTCTGGAACATGGAACTTACCCACATGAAGAGCATGATATATGTATATATATTTATAAATTGGATTGTGTTCCTATTGGTGGAGTGAGGGACATCAATGAAACTTCTTAAGATCTTTTACAAACTTATGTAACTAATTTTTGGCCCTTATGACATATTCATTTGGAACATTATGTGGATAACCTATCTTTTATACATTACACTTTCTTTTAGCATGGTATAAATATCTTTATTGAACATTTATAATGTATGTTTTTTATGTTCATACCTTATCAATTATTATGTGTAAACGCATTGTCCCATTTGCTTCTACTGATTCCAGTTTATTCCATGGGTCCCTTAAGACCTTTTTGGTCCTTCAAAATAAAGAAAAAATCTATTGATATTACATCAATATAATAAGGTAAAATCATACCACAATGATATTCAACTCAACCCTCAATGTTTACACTAACATCTAGAGATTGGTAGGTTAATAAGAGGTATTGTAGTGACATGACCCTACAAAATTTGGGTAATATGGATATCAATGTTATGGATATTCACTTGATGAAAGTCCCTTAAAAAATATTTGGGAAATATTATTAGTGATCCTAGAAATCTTACTCATAACCATAAGTCATTAAAAATAGATAAGTAATCTTGTAAGGTAACAAAAGGAATAACTTCATTTTCAATGATTTTTATATCATTATTTTCTATATATAGTGTTGTATAAGCTCACAATTTTAGTGTACATGAAATATGAAAGAGTAAAGATGAAAGCATTAATTGAGAATACATAATCTATTTTAGGTATTAAATAAAATCATAGAACTCCATAATATATGATGAGATAGTTTTAGTGGTTGTTTCTAAGATCTCTACCACCCCCCATATTCTATATTTCACGTCTTGTAGTTATGAAAGGACTTATTATGTAAAATCATTAGAATCATTTTAAAAAATTATCACTTTGTTTAAAAATATAATCAATAGTTATTCCCCAAAAATATTGGGGCAGAAAGTGAAGACATTGGACACATCCTATCAACCATATTTGGAGAGCCTAGTTACAATATCCCCTTCCCTAGAACATAGAGACTTTATAGATACCCTTAGGGATTCCACTTCAATAAAAAATACATCCTTCTTAATAGCTTGAGTATTTATATGAGATTTAAAATCATTATTAGTAGTAGAAAAATATTCAATATAAGGTGGTAAATTTCCCATTTTATAAAATGAGGATACCTCATCAAAACCATATGCGCTCACAATATTATACGAATCATCCTCTTACCCATACTATTTATTGGATTTATAAGCCACTATAAAATGTGAATTATTTTTTCTAGTATTTATGAAAATCATGATAATTAAAATTCATAACCTCCTTTTTTATACCAATAGATGTTTTCCACCACAAACATGGAACATTCATGATTTTTTTGTAATTTAATGGGGAAATTTGGATTGGGATCAGGATATAGTTCACCAATTAAGTGTTTATTACCCAATGTATTTTAATCTATTGATTTTTCAACATCTTACATTGTTTTATAGGTATACTTCTTTGAGAATATGGATATCTACTATCTATACTAAATTAGGCTTCCTCTAAGCTAATGTGTCACCTTCCCATTCTTCGACGTCACCCAAAACACTCCAATTTTACCTCCAACCACAAAAAAAACTCGAGCCCTGCCGCCCCCGATCGGGATTTCCTTCTAGTTCTGCTCGGTTTCCCGCTCAACTCCACTACCTGACTCCTCTATCCTGCTCCCATTCCCGACAATCCTCTCCAGTTCCACCGCCGCCTCACCGTACTCCATCTCAGTTTTCTCCGCCTCTGAATCCTGTGCCTTCGGCACCTCCGCTCCCCTCCACTCCTCGAATCCCCTATATAGCAGCATCTTCACCTACGCCTACCCTATTCTATCACCTCTGACCTCCTCTGTGAATAACTACTCCACCTCTAGATCCTTCTACTCTGGTTTCTCCACCACTGGCTACTCCGCATCCATATCCTCCTCGGCCTCATATGCCTCTGGCTGCTCCGGCTCTGTGTAGTCTGCCTCTGGATCCTCAAGATATACCTCTTAGGGTTCCCTTTAATAATCGTCTCCTCTAAGTTCTAAGGCCCACGACGGCTCTGACTGTTTCTGCATCTATCTTCCTATGGCTTACACAGATCTCATCAACCGATCTACAATTTCCCTATCCTCAAATTCAACACAAGAGTATCTTCTTTGTAGACTATTTGTAGCATTTTTCCCTCATTTTAGTTTTTTAATTTCTCTCAATTCATATGAAATTCATAGGCTATAATGGAATAGAGTTCTTTGCAATAGGTGCGTACTCACAATTTTCTGGATTTTTTTAGTTCTCTCCAAGATATAGTATATCCATTTTCATATGAGTTTTTCAAACATTATGACACTACATCTCCTATTTTGATTCACCCATTACTACATATACTTCTATTACTCAACCACTATCTCGATTAAACTGGATTTTGTAGGCTGAAATCTGCTCAACCAATTTGCGAGCTATAATATAGTGCTTCAACCCAAGGTATCAAGTACCTTTTTATGTATATTTGTTTCAACAGGTGAATACTCATAATTTTCTGGATTTTTTAGTACTCTCCAAGATATAGTATATCCAGTTTCATATGAGTTTTTCAGACATTATGACACTACATCTCTTATTTTGATTCACCCATTACTACATATATTTCTATTTCTCAACCAGTCTCTCGATTAAATTAAAATTTGCAGGCTGAAATATGCTCATCCAATTTGTGGGCTATAATATAGTGCTTCAACCCTAGGTGTCACGTAATTTTTTATGTTTATTTGTTTCAATTCTTGTCTGTTGTTATCACTATTATTATTTGTAACACTGTTTTCTCATATTATCAGGTTTTTTATTTCATTTTCAATTCCATTGAATACAATTTCCTTTTTTCCAGGTTATATCATTGTAACATATTACTAATAGCATTGTTTCAACTCTTCCAATATATGTAGTTTTTCATCATTCCTTAATTGTATATATTATCAATACATGAGATTAATTATATATTTTTTGTAAATATATAAAATTCTTTATGAAATTTAATTATATTTTTTTAGATTTTACTTCATGTGTTATTTTTTCAAAAATGTAATGTGTTACCTTTACACCCCTCATTCAAGATTTCTCATTATTTTTTCATTATGTTATGAACGTCCCACCAAATGAATTATAATTTCCCACATCCATGTATGTGTGTAATTCTGTGTATGTTGAAGCAGCTTTCAGGTGTAGGTAGTCTTACTGCTTCTAAATGTGTTCACCTTCAATAGAATGATCCTGCTTCTTTCCATGCAGGTATACCTCTCCATCCCATCATTTCAGAACCTGCTCTACTTATAATTGTTGATTAAAGATGTTTACGTTCATTGATGTACACTGCACCGTAACTAGAATTTCACTTAGGTGGTTGCAAGGCTCTTAAATTGCACGACTCTATGGTTTGGAAATAGAACATTGCATATAAATGCAATGTCTTTCAACCTGATAAAATATGAAGCTCTAATTGACTGCTTTGTCTATAATTTTGGGGTAAGATGATAGTTATATCATTGTAAAATTAGTGTGTATTCCACATAATTTAAGTGAAATCTGATCCAATTGTGACCCTTTTTTTCTTTAAAGTATTTTTTCTAAACCATGTTTCATGTTTGCAGCTAAAAGATAATTTTACAAGGTTTATAACTGGCCACCTTCTTGGAGCTGCAGGTTCTGTAGAAGCTATTTTAGCAGTAAAGGTATGGCATATATCTCTCTCTACCTTAGAATTATGATGCGTGTTGATTATGTTGTGGGTATCTGATAACATGCCATGTTTGTTACTACAAAGATCCAATAACCAATATAAATTAATAAAAACCCGTTTAAAAGGAATTAAAGAAAAGAGTTGAAATCAATTGAAAATATGGAATTTATCATCAGTTTTTTTACTTTAACATTTACCTTATACTCTCTTTTATAATTAATGAAAGCTGTTTGTGGGAAAATAGAATTTAATTAACTAATTGATGGAATGTTCTTCAAATGATTAACCAATCTGGTTAGGCTGCTGCTTAATAAATTTTTCTTTAATTGTTGTCTGATTTCAGTTTAGGAGAATGGGATGTCTCTGTGCCAATATTTAAACACAAGGTAATTTTGAGCATTTATATGAACTGTATGTGCCTTGCAGATTTATTCTCTTCTTTCTATGATTTGGTTATAGTGTAACCTATAATTGATATTTTATATTGTTTGTAGTGAAGTGGAAGCATTTCTTTCAGTACTGGATATTTTCTTATTTAATTGAGTAGTGAATCGATTTTTATATAATTATAAAATATGTGGTGTTTTTTATATACAGGTTTTTTGATCATTGATAGTGAATGATGTTCAGTTATCCATTAATTTTAGGATTCTCTAATTTTAACTTTTGTGTACAGGTTCAATAGAAACTTGGGGTGGGGGTGTATTTCAAGGAACTCTATGTAGATATTCAAAGTACATGCTTATGTAATGTTATGTATTGCATTTTTATTGGCTCATTGGATGGTTTATATGAATGAAATTTCACAACACATGAAGATTAGATATCTTAGACGTGATTTTTTGACTAGAAAAACCAATCCTTTGAGGTTATTGGTGATATTTTCTTATGCATATTTCATATTTTAAAAAGGGTATTGCAATGTGTTATTGTTATTAAAAGGCAACAACTTATAAACTATTCAGTACTCTGTGCTAAATTTAATTAATGCACATGTATTTATGACCCTACAGGACTGCTACCACTTAGCTAGACCTTAGGGATTTGATTTGGGTCTGTTTTCTGCTCTGTTTCAGTTCAGTTCATGTGTTGAGTCCATGTTGTGTTCTATTTCAGTTCAGTTCCTAAGTTTGGTGATTTTTTTTGTTATTTTTCAGTTCAAATCTTGAGACTATCCTTACATCCATAATTTTATTCTACTCAAAATGGTCTATTTTACAGGTAACAATTTAGCACAGAGTACTAGGCAGGGTAGGGAGGAGGAGGGGGGACGAGGAGGGGGAGGAAAGGGTTGGAAAATATTTTGGTTAGTGGGGAGGGGAGAGGAGGGGAGGGTTGGGCAGGTTGGAGGGGAGAAGAGGGGAGGATGAGGGAATGGGGGAGGGGGCTGTTGGGGGAAGTGGCTGGGTAGTGGGAGGGGAGGGGAGGATGAGGGGATGGGAGGGGAGGGGAGGATGAGGGCAGGGGAGGGGCTGGGCAGGTTCTAGGGGAGGGGAGGGGAGGATGAGGTCAGGGGGAGGGGGATACTAGGGGAAGATGTTGGGCAAGGGGTGCGGTACATTTTTAATGCAGATTGTTTAATTTTAGTCATTTTATTTCATGAAAACCATCAAGCATGTCATTAAAACTGTCCAACATGAAAATTATGCTATATGAAAATCATCTAGCATTTAAAATTTATAATCAACCAGTAGATAATTCATACTGAGGGCAGGGGGGACAGGGCTGGGCAGGTTAGAGGGGAGGAGAGGGGAGGGGAGGTGTGTATGAGGGTAGAGGGAGGGTCTGGACAGGTTATAGGGGAGGGGAGGGGAGGATTAGGGCATGGGGGAGGGGGGTACTAGGGGAATAGGTTGGGTAGGGGTGTGGTATATTTTTAATGCATATTGTTTAATTTCATTAATTTTATTTCAAAACATAGGCGCAATAAATAGTGTTCTATATATTTTTTTATTTGGGATTTCTCATGGAGGACATTTCAATATGAATTATCTATAGGTTGATTATAAATTTTACATGCTGGATGATTTTCATGCAGCATGCTTTTCATGCTGGACAGTTTTCATGACATGCTAGACAGTTTTCATGAAATATGTTTTTTATCAGTTTTTGTTGCTCGATCTATTATCATTAAGAAGGATGTTACTCATTATGGAATAGGAAAATGGTGGAGGTTTGTGATACTGGTTATGCATGTGAATATCCAAATGATTATTGGATGTATGATATTACATTTACCGAAAGAAAAAAACAACTGATCTACTCTGTTTTAGCCTATTAGGTCTGCTATGGTCGGTTTGCAATTTTAACTAAAGTCACGTTCCCTTCTCCCCACACTTGGTGCATCTCAATTTGTTCATTTTTTTGTCAAACGGATCCATATTTTATTCCATATAGGTACGTATATTCATTTCATGATTACCCTCATATTTGACTTTCTGATGAGTATGTAACAAGTTACATGATTCACTGAAGATTTATAATTTTATGTGCATACTCGTTTCTCATCATTTTTTCTCTTTGAAACTTCCTTTAAACAACCTGAATGTATACCATTAATGTGGTTGGCTGGAAACGAGCATCAATGAGAGGATAAAACTCCCATGGATTAAGTAATTTCACTTTTTTATGATGAGTTTTTTTATTTTTATTATAGGAGGGTTAACATGTTCATTTTTTTTCTAATCTGTTCAAAAAAAATTCAAACAGGTACAACATTTATTCCATACAGGTGCACAAATTCTATTCATGATTATTATCCTCTTTCCCAAATTGATGTGTATATATGGAATTATTAGAGTCAATGAATATTTTGTCTTTTCATTTATTTTCACATTTCACTATTTTATTATTAAAACCACTTTATAATCTTTGAATTATCTTTCAGTTTTTTATTTCATTGCACACATTACATTTATTGTGATCGAAATTGAAAATGAATTACTCATTGTACGAAACAAGAAAGGTAAATGACGGAATATTTGAACAAGAAAAATGAAAAGGCAGACTGAGATGTTCTGTTTTACTATCTTGGTAATAATACTTATTGATTGTTTCATTGGTTTTCATTCATTTTATTTCAAAACATAGGTTAACTGAATAGTGTTTTGTTTATTTTTTTATTTGGAATTTCTCATGGAGGACATTTCAGTATGAATTACTTGTAGTTTGATTATAAATTATACATACTGAACAATTTTCATGCAGCATGCTTTTCATGCTGCACAGTTTTCATGACAAGCTGGACGGTTTTCATGAAAGATGTTTTTTATTAGTTTCTATTGCTGGATGTTTTATCATTAAGTTGGAAATTACTCATTATGGAATAAGAAAATGGTGGATTTTTTTGATACCGGAAATTTTAATGCAGATTTTTTAGTTTCTGTTACTCATGGTAGACTTCGTCAAAAACAGGGCGTTATATTCTACATTCAGTTTTTCAAGTTTATGGGCAGTTTTCTAGGTGGACGTTACCGATTTAATGACATTTCATTCCCTTCTAACCTCATCATAAAATGTTTACTGTGTTGTTTCACTATCGTCTAATCTTTTTACCAGTAGTTGTGAATACAACAACAAGAATTGGTAGTGAATGCATGTATTGTGTCGTAAAATTGAGAAGCTAACCTCTATTTAGACCATCAGATGCTTGTAGGTAATTTTTGCATGAATGTTCTTGAATTCTATATGAAAATTCTAGACACTTTCCTTTCAGTTTGATTATTTTCCTGTCTAGTAGATGATACACTTGTATTTTTTTTCATTTTTCATTTGTTCATTGCAATTCAACAACTTTAGGACTGACTTCAAGATTATGGTTTTAGGTTTGTAGAAGGAGAAACTGAAATAACACCTCTATCCAGACTTCCTATGGATCAAACCTCTGGGACCCTCCAATGACATTTTTTTCTAGATTTTCTATCCATGGTAGGATATCTATCTTATTCAAGACACAGAATATGAACTTTATTTCTTGTCTATATCTTCTTTTTGAGGGACATGTTTTTTCAGAAGATGGATCCAGGGTCTACTTCGATTGTCTTCAAAATAGGGTTTTAGGTAGTTTGTACTATTTTCCATGATCTATTAAACCCATAGTTGATGTGTTTCAAGTGAGTATATTATGTTCACTAATTGCCCATGGATGTCATTAATGTGGGAAAATATATTAATATTTTCATATTAATATTCAGACATATTTCAATATATTAAATGAAAATTCACATTAAATAGTTACAATGATTTAGAGATTTTATTGGATCACTAAATCACCTGAATATTATAAATTTCAATTCAATTAAATTCAAATACAGTTCCCAGTAGACCCTCAACATTTTTTTCAACAGTATCTATAATTTCAATATATTGTTTTATACCTTAACTTCCTATAGTTTTTATTAGTATGAATTTGTAGTATACTGAAACTGTGATCTTTACTGTTGAGGGGAGCATATCTAATGGATTTGTATATGAAATTGAATCATTTTTTAACACTGCATGTCTGAGTGAAGAAAATTACTTGACATATGTGATCACCTAGAGTATTACTAACAGGCATAAGGTGTTATTTTACTATTTAATAACATTTTTTTCTATTTTATGATTAGGAAAACAACTGGACAACACCTCACGCACCTGTTGAATATCGAATCATTTGGTTGTTGGAAGCAGAAACAGACATCCAGGTTTGTTTTTTAGTTTGTTTTCAATGTATTTGATGGTTTCCACCAACCTCTTTATAGTGTATGCATGTCATTTTCGAGTTAATGTGCATGTATCTCTAAAATTCATTAAATGTGCAGTTTTTATGTCACTGTTATTGAATATTTGATTTACTCATCTCTGCAATGGAACATTGAGAGACTCTATAGGTAAATATATCCTTTGTTGGTGCACTCCATTACTGATTTTGTATTATTGAAGAACATATTTTATCATGTGCAATTCTTGTTAGTGGGAAGGGGAGGGGAGGGGAGGGGAGAATCTGGGCAGGTTGGAGAGGAGATGAGGGGAGGGGAAGATGAGGGTAGGGGGAAGGGCCAGGTGGGGGAAGAGGTTGGGCGGGGGGGGGGGGGGTGATGGGGGAAGGTGATGAAAAGGGGGGGAGTGCTGGGGGAAGGGGTTGGGCAGGGGGATCGGCAGGGGGAAGGATGACGAGTGAGGGGGAGGTGTTGGGATGGGGTGGCAGACAAGAAAATGAGGGGGGGGAGGGTTATAGCTGGGTAGGGGGTAGGAGGATGTGCTATGAAATTGGGGGGGGGGGGGGTTCATGTTGGCAGGGTGGGGGGAAGGGAGGGGTTGGGCAGGGGAGGGACGACAAGTAGAGGACTATGGAGGGGGGGGGGGGTTGACATGCTGGGTAGGGTGTTGGGGGGGAAGGGAGGGGCTGGGCAGGTGAGGGAGGAAAGGTATGGGATTTGGGAGGGTAGGGGGATAGTTGCGCATGGGGGTTGGAGAACATGCTAGGAAAGGAGCTGACAAGCTCGCTAGGGGGACCAGAGGACCTTTATAGGGGGGAGGGGTTGGGTAGGGGGTAGAGGGTCTGGGCCGGGGGGAGAGAAGTGGCAATGGACAGCTGACGGATGCAATGCAGGGATGGGATGGACGGGGGGGGGGGGGGGGGGGTGGAATGGAGGGCGGCGGGCAGGGGAGGGGCAGGGCAGTGAAGACAGGCTAATCGGGGGACAGGTAATGCCCTAGGCAGCATGTGTGGATTATACTTTTTCTCCAGAAATAGTTTTTAGTTATTCAAATATTTCATGATTTTTTTTTCTGATAGAGTCTACCCGGTTACCATTCTCTATTATTTATTTCAATTAGTAGTGATTTTTTATTTTCATATTATTTAACAGTTTTCATTGATTTTTTGTACAGTTTTATTTTTCATAGATGAATATTGTAACAAATAATCCATTTGATTATGACATGATTTTTATGACTTCACTGGATTAACTAGTTATTTTTTCATAGTATGTCTCATTTACTCACAGTCGTTTCTAATTATAGATTTTAGGGATCAATATAACTATCAACAAACATGAAAAACTGCTGCTCTACATCAATGATGCATGCTGGTACTAGGAGGATTTTGACTGCACATTTTGGTGACATGAATTGTAATCTGATCTTCACACCCCCTATTGTTGAAAATTATGGTTCCTATTTATGTTTTCAAATATGTATCTGCTGCTGAAACTGTATTTTTTTCTATTATCATTGTTAAATTACATTCCATAGTTTTATGTAAAAGGTGAAACGGTATTGATGTTCTCTTACCATGATTCTATTTCACTGTTGACCTATTTCAAGTATCTACAAATTATAATTTCATACTTTGTTTCTATGAATAAAGTTATAATTCCAATATATTATTTATTAATTTTCATTCTGTTTCACCATTGGTTCCTTCGTTGTTATTTTTATACAGAAGGCTGCTCAGTATCTAAATTTTTTTCCTCAATTTCTGTAACTTTTATTCTTCATTATGTATCTCATTTTCTTTTCAAATATATTCAATATTAATATAAACTATTATGTTTTATAAGTAGTAATTTATTGTTAATAATAAGACTTATTTTATAGTGTCGTGCATCGCACGGGCAGAGTACTAGTTATATTTATAAAAGGGAATGATACCAGTTCCAAAATAATATTTCATGAATTAAACTTAAAGACTAATATTTTCATCCATTTGAATGTGTGTGGATATTTTATCGGAAATAAATCAAGCTAATTATTTTTAGAGGGAATTTTTAGGTTTAAGTTATTATACATAGTAAATAATAATTGGAAAAGAAGCTAATGAATTTCACACCTTAACCTCTAGAATCACCTTATAACTTTGTGATAGCTCCCACTAAACTAGAATCACTTATTGTACCATACTACCAAGAGGGGTAACATAATATATATACCAAGGATATGTTATTAGTTCCATCACAATATTTACTCTCAATATTAATATCATGCCCAACTATGTGTCAAAAACATTCCTCCCTAGTCTGGGTCTTCTAGGCCTAGAATATAATCCCTTCTGGTGTTCTATCTCAAAATCAATTAGTGATAAAAGGAGTATCAAATTAAATATTATGTTTCATCCACCATTCATGGAGGAAACTTATGTGTAATTTTCGTTCAAACCCAAAAATAATCCCCTCAAACAAAATAACAAACAACTAGGAATCCCATTTAATGATAATCCACTAAATCCAAATTTCTATTTAATAGACTAGAATTTTTCAAGTGTTCTATGAGTTAATTTTCACTTTTATTCATGTGTTTTTAAGATATCAATTGATTACGATATTTTCTATGGTTTTCTGATTGGTTTAGGAGATTTTTATATGCCTTTATAGGGGAATCCAATATGATCACAGTTAGTGGATACTATGAAGTTTCCCCTATAAAACTATGCAGATTTTTGGGAGATAAATATTCGGTAGAACATGGTTCGATCATGGTTAGATCTAACCATGTGAAATTCCACACAAAATAAATGAATCTAGATAGATTAGGAAATTATGTTTTGTGCATTATTTAATAAATTGTGTGGGTTCCCATGAGAGGTTGAAAACTCACATGGTTCACAAATGTTTTAGAAAACAATATGACTAAATTGTGTGTGTGAGTATTAATGATCCAAATATTTTGTTTTATTACCATAAATCCTCCAATTTAACCCATTATTATTCCTAATTGAATCTTTCTTGAACCTAGATACTTCACAAGCCTTCCATAGTTAATTATTTATCTTATAATCTTGATTCTACTAGATCCAAGCGTGTTGGTGATTGAGGAATTATGGTATGTGTCCAAAAACCTCCATTATAAAGGTTTATTCTATATCTATCCATATTACCATGAAATAAATCATAGATACAACATTTTTTGATAGATCTATGGGTTCTAATTATATCTAACAAGGAATTTAGGGATTGTTTCTATAACGGTGAAGGTTCTAGTACACCAGTGGAATCCATTTTGATTAATCTAAAATCTAGCATTTTTGGAAGATCACGAAAGGTATGTTGTGTCAAAAACGTTTCTATTATCTTATAACATTATTTAATCTCATTCTATAAAATTTATGTGATTGATTTGGTATTATTTGTAGGGGTTCTTGGAGTGTCGTCTCAATTAGGTTACATTTCAGGTGTGACACAAGTATCATCTCTTGATGGGTTTTGGGATTATTATTGTGGATACTAAGGTAGGAAGTCCTTTCTATCTCGGGCCCCTGTATAGAATTTTTATTAATTATTGGTCATGTTTATATTCCTAGTCTTTAAATCATTTTATAATATTTCATATTCATTGAAGGAATACATTCCATGTTGTACCTTTCTATGACATTTCTTACTTTTGGGATATTTCATAGAATGTGGAATACTTGTTGAGATATGTTGTTCCTTTCTATGTTATTCTGTATATGGAGTTTGTGCATCATTTTTGAAATCCCTATTTTAGTTTTCAAGTTTAGAAGTGGACCTAAAATACTTGGAAAACTATTTAGAGAGATAATGTGGATTCCATATCTCATTTGTGATGCTTCTACATAGGATGGTTAGTGGATTATGTTGTCATAGACTATGGGAATTTCATATCTACTTTAAAATAGTTTCCATATATTCTAGTATGATATACTGATAGGGAACATCCTTTCATATGAGGGAGGGTCCATTATTGAGGTGTGCCAAGTCACAATTAGAAAATTGGTCTATAGCCATGGATATATAGCCACACTTAATAATATTTATGTCTATATCCTTCCTAAAAGCCATGGACGGAATGAAAATTGTGGACATATCCACCTCCCCACATGTTTACTCCCACCTCCCTTGTGATTCCTCCATCCCTTGCGATTATCCCCCCTCCCACCCCCATAATTCTCCCTCCCCCTCCTCCTGCTCCTCCTCCCCTCCGTCGTGGTTCCATCGCAGCTCCAGCACACCCAGACCAGTGCACCCAGCCCACCTCTCCTCCATCATGACTCTAGTGCACCCAGCCCACCTCCCCTCTAACATGAATCTCGCACGCCCAGCCAAACTCCCTATTGTGGTGGATCTGGCACACCCAAACCATCTAATTCTGATTACCGTGTGAAACCCTCCCCCAATCTGATACCAAAAAACCCTAAAACAACAAATATAAATCAATTATTGGCTTTCCTATTCTCTATTCATAGCCACCATTTTGAACCAATTACTTTGATGCCACACCATTCATGACTTCCCAGGTTTTGTTTCTTTATCTCGCCATTTATACTCACCTATTTGTACCCACCACTTCGATGCAACACTTTCCCAAGTTTCATCTTGTTGACCTCCCCTTAGTTTTCTTGCAATCACCCCTTCTCCATGATCCATTAATCCTTGCCTTGTTTATTATCTTCTGGAACCCTCTTTCACACTATTCTTCCCTAAAAATTAATCATTTTTTGTTTCTTTCATTTCCATTAATATATTTTATATTTTTTTCTAGTGTTTTCTATGGCAGTCAAAGCATGCTCAATACCATCTTAAAGGCTTGTAGGGACGTCACGTCAAAGCATCTGTACATTGAGCCTGCACTAGAGGAATTATATTTTTGGGATGCATTAGAAGATATTAAATTCACCATAATGTCAAATGATAGTGCACACAATTTTATACTCAAGCTTCTCAACTATGAACTTTTTCATTTATCCACTTGTATTCTATCATAATAGAAAAATTAAGATTGGTTTGGAGTTCCATTGTTTTTTTCATGCATTTTTTCTTGGTCCAGATATCATAGACATTAAAGTAAGTCATGGGTTTCATTCTTCCTTTTTTCATTTCATTAGATTATATTTATCTTATTTAATGTCTTATATGATTTATATGTCATAATGATTAAGAATAACTAAATATCCTAACCTATCGGGGAAAAGAACGATTCATGCTTCCTGAGAAGCTGGAGTAACCAAAAAAAATTCGCTGGATACAATTGAAAATTGGAAGAAGTTTTCATGAATACTTCCTTCACATTTAAAGTTAGTTAAAAATAATTCTTTCCAGCTCACCATCAATTGGGGGACTTTTATACTAAGAGGCTAAAATAGAAAAATTCAACCAAACTCCTTCCACCTCTTCTTTATGTAATTTAATCATAGTTCATCGATTTAGAAGACTCATTTAGAGAAAGCATTGACCATGATATTTTAGGAACTGTAATGGATTCCTAGGATTTTCTCTACAACAACCAAGGTTCATGCATCTTCCCTAAAAATCAATTCTATATTTGACATGATATTTTCAATTTTCTCATCCCACGTAGTTGGTTTTGATTTTCAATCAAGCTATTTTTTGATTGGTTTTAGTGAATTGTTTTCATGATTTGACAACGTATGTGGAATAGGAATTAATGTTGGATTGGTTAACTCTCTCTGGAAAACTCAAACATCTATGCCTTTTATTTTGTTGTTGGATTTGTCCTGATTATGTGGCAGGTGAGTTATTGATGTTATTCTTTTTCTAAGTATTCTAATGTGACCACATATACAGAACATTCTGTGCTTTATGTTTCTGGGCGATTTTATTAAGAATCATAACATTTTTCGGGACATAGAAGTGTTTATACAATGGTTCTTGGTATTTTTCATGATTTATGGTCTTATTTTTTGTAATGTGTGGTTTATGCTGACTAAAAATTCACGATGGTTTTCCTTTTAATTTGAAGTTAGTTTATATTTTAAAGTAAAATAGTTAAAAATAATTAGTTCCCTTTAAATTTTTTATTCTTCTATATCCATGTGTTTCTTTCAGAAGTTACTGAATGCTTGCAAGCATTTCTTTTAGAAGTTATTGAGTTCTTTCATGTGTTGATTTACAACATCTATGGCGATAAGAGACCAAGTGAAACATCAATGGTTTGCACTATATATTATATTCTAGCATTAAATTATTTCATAATAGATTTTCTAGGTGAATAAAATGGTATTCATCTTAATAAATTAGACTAAATTTTAGGGATATGATTTAATTTCATAAAAATAGTAAGTTTCATTCATTTTATATGTGTATTGAAAAATACCTCATTAATTGCCTTCAATTTATTTTATGATATTATTTCACAACAAGTTATGTCATGAAATTTAGTTAACTTAGAAATTTAATGAATAATTTATGATATAATTTCAAAACATGTTTTGTCTTACAATTTAGATGTTTCCATAAGTGGCCTTCCATTTACATAATTGCAGTTTAATCCAAAAAAATAACTCTGGATAAACCATAATTTTCAAAATTAAAATTAGTTGGAATGATTCAATCAAAATATCATAATTCTATTTCCTTTAATGTCGTCTAATTTTATTCATAGTCTATTCACTATTTTAAAATATTCTATTTCTAATCTTCAGTTAAATATTCTACTATAAGAAGAATATCAACTATTGAATTCTTTAAACACTATAAATATTAGACAACAATTACAACCCAATATTATTTTTTGTACATCTTTACCACAAATCAACATTTAAGTAGTACATACCCTTGAGTTGTTCCCATTAATGAGACATAATTCATTTCTACTTATGAATAAATGAATCTCCACATTAAGTGACATTTACATGTTGGTGTCTATATTTAAGATTATTTTCTTTATTATTTATCTTCCTCCTTTGAATCAATATTTTCTATGTTTCGTCGTAATAATGAAAAATCATCATAGTTTGTTCCTTTACACATCAAATCCACCATATTATCTTCACTATCTTCATGCACATAAGATGTTTTCTTGGTATTGAGTTACTATTCAATTGACTTGATCAATTTGGTGGTTTTGTGTTTGACCTCATTTACTAAATATTTTATATTTTCTACTTGACATAGCCTTGAGAGACTCATGGTGTAACTGATATATTATGCCTATTTGAACTCCTTCATATGAATTCTAACCCCCTATATTTAGATAATCTACCATGAATCATCTACTGTTCTATATGATTTAATTCTCACATCTGTCCTGCGGTATGCGTACAGGTTTATGCAACATCTATTGTATGTGTACAGGTTTATGCAGCATCTATTTTATGTGTATAGGTTTATGACACATCTATTAAATTTAAGGATCACATATGTTATACTATAATTCATATATTGTATGTGTCTAGGTTTATGTAACATACACACAATGTGTACTTTTTTAAAATTAGATACACTTGCATGCATAATGTATGAATACATTGTTTGAAGGTATATACACCTATAAACATATATTAAATTGTATGTAGTATGTAATTGCAAGCTCCCACGCATACCATGCCTCTTCCAAATTAATAAATTAAATGTGATATGCATACATTGATTTAATTTAACTACACATGTATATATATATGCACATTGTTTAAAATAAATATGTGAGAATAATTATATTTTCTCACTTATTGAACCCCCCTTACAATGAAAATTATTTATTACGTATTCAATTATAAAAATTCACTCTATCATTTGTTCTTAATTACATATTGTATCTTCCAAATACTTTTAATAAGTAAAAGTTTTTTTTATTTGTTCCAAAATATATTATGTCTCTTGAAAATGATGTGAAATTAAGAACAACCTTGCATCAATGTGCAAGAAATTATGTGAAGTTATATCAACATTAAATGGATGTTATAAATTTTTTAACATGCATGATATCTTATTAATTTTTTTGAAATTTTAACAAAAAATACTCGTAATATGTCATGTCACATTGTAAAATATTTTAAACAATGTTTACTGCATTTTCTTTTAAGCGACATTTCTTGTGGTGATTTATTTGGGTTTATATGAAATTTATTTTTTTGTATTTAAAGACATTTTAGGGATTAATTATTTATTTGGAAGTGTATTTTATCATTTCTTAGGTTTTCCTGTATGGAATCCCTCTCCTGGGATAGAGGTTGAAAAACCGTACAGTACAATGTTCTCTTTCTTAACTCTTATAATATAGGTCATGTAGTGGATGACTTTGGTTGAGTTTTTTAAGGATTTTCTGAGGAATAATTTTTTATATGGAAGGATGCAAAAAAGAAAAATAAAAAATGAGAAGATTTTGAAGACGTGGGTTAGGGAAAATTCCTAGGAGTGGTAATTTTCCTGGAAAAGACCTCTAAGTTTTACAGTTATTGGTTCTCAACCTTTTGATTGAAGTTATCTTTATTCAATCACTTTTTTAAGGATTCCTTTTATGATAAAATATAGAACTTTTATTATTATTTATATGATCAAATATAGAATGAATTAGATTTCAGTTTCCTTTATTATTTGAAATGGTTTACTAATACTAGTTGCAATTATATTTTATATAAAATATATTTGTCCCACTTAAATAGTTTTATTTTTTAGTTTTATTTGTAAATTCTTATATGGGAGTTAACAATGTTATATCTTGTTTTACAATCTTATTTATTTTCAAAATTTTAATTTAGTTATGATAGAATAATGAAAATAATGGTGTGTGACTATAGGTAATGTGTGAGGACTAAATGAAACAACACAAGAAATACTAGTGTAGGAGTTATTATGAAACTAAGTTATAGTGAAGTAAACTAGAATAAACCATATAGATGGTTAGAGAAAGTGTATAAGGATTATGTGTTCTTGTTTTGAGATAGTAGGAGTGTTCAGATAAGTGTAACTATTTTATACTATTTACACATCAATTTATCAATTTTATCTGTTATTTTTTTATTTTTAGAATCTCAAAATAAATTTGGTATCTGATTTAGTGTATGAAATGACATTCATCTTTCCCATAGTGCACTGCGACAAACACCTTTGAATTTGAGCATCATGTCCGCTCCTTTTTCACCATAGACCTTTTTTTATTTTTATTTAATGTAAATGATTTAATATAAAGTATATTTTTTTCTTTTTATCTACTTTAATGAGAATATCCAAGGTTGAGTGAAAAATATAATGAGGATGGTTGGCTCATTGAAAAGAAGAAAAATGCATCATACCATTATAGGGGAGAACTTAATTTGGTTTCTCACTTGATTAGAACTATTCATTCATGTTTCCACATATTGGAAATCTTGTAAAATTCTTGATTTTAGTTTTTTATTCTTGTTGATTGTTTGTGCTTAAACAGTTGAATACTTTTCATGATGATGTTACTGAAATTAATCTATTTATGATGGTTGTTGAAAAAATTCTTTCTTATGGTAAAACATACTGTGTGTTGAGTTTTAATGTATGATGATGTTTATTGTGAAATTTATATTTCATGATTTTTTTGTTGAAAATATGTTAAATATATATTAATTAGGGTAGAGTGGTAATATAAAAACCGTTTTCTTGGTGATTTTAATGTTAAATGTCTATTGTATTAATCAATTATCCTACTGAAAGGTGTTTTTTTACATGTTGTTCTGTGTGTTTGACTGGAAATCATGAATTAATTCATGTGCGCACTAAGTTTTCCTTCAAAAGGGATGAATATTGTTACTTTTTAGAGTAAAGATGTTGTTTTGAACCTTCTTTTTTACCATAATGTTTTGGTGACATCTTTTCATTCTCTCCTTATTTGGGGGTTATTTTGGGATTTAGGGGGGGGGGTCCAGGGGGGATATCCAGTAGAGGGGTTGTCTATGGGGTATCCAAGAGTTAGGGGGTGTAAGGGGGTCTATAGGGGGGAGGGGTTGTGCAAGGGGAGGGGCAGGGTGTTTGGGGGGGTCCATGGGGTGTTCAGGGGGAGGAGGCTGTCTAGGGGGTGTCTAGGGGTGTTCAAGGGGGTCTGTAGGGGCAGGGGATTGGGAAGGGGGGGTCTTCCCAGAGGGGGTGTCCATGAGGGATTGGGGGATGTCTAGGGGGTTTAAGGTGGGTCTTTAGGTGGAAGGGGGTTGTGCAGGTGTGATCTGTCTAGGGAGGGGGTATGTCTAGGGTGAGCGGGGGGTTGTCTATGAAGGGGGTTCAAGGGTGGTCTGTAGGGGTGCAAGGGGGTCTGTGTGGGGGGGGGGTGTACTGGTGAGGAGGGTATGGGGTGTCTAGAAGGGATGTGGGCTATCTAGGGGGTGCAAGGGGGGTCTGCCCAGGGGGTTTCTAGGAGGGATGGGGCACTGTCCAGGGGGTGAAAGGGGGTATGCAGGGGGAGGAATTATACAGGGGGGGGATCTATCTCGGGGGGGGGGGGGGGGGGGGGGGTCTGTCCATGGTGGGTGGGATTATTTTTATGAGGGGGGGGGGTGCATGGGGGTCTATATGGGGGTTAGGGGGGGTCTGCCGGGGGTGGGGGTTGTTCAGGGGGGAGGGGAAGAGGGTGTCCATGAGGGATGAGGGATGTCCAGGGGGGTCTGTCCAGGGAGTGTATAAGAGGGATGGGAGTGTGTTCGGGGGGGGGGGGGGGGGGGGGTTGGGGGAGGGGGTTGTATAGGGGGGATCTATCTAGGAAGGGGGGGGGGGGGGTCTGTCTAGGGTGGGTGGAGGCTATACAAGAAGGGGGTACAAGGGGGTCTGTAGGGGGAAAGGGTCTCAGGAGGGATGAGCGGCTGTCTAGGGGGTGCTGGGGGGGGGGTATGTAGAGGGGTCTATCCATGGGTGTCTAGGATGGATAAGGGGATTTGTCGGAGGGGTTCAAGGTGGGTCTACAGGGTGGTGGGGTGAAGGGGACTGGAGGGAAATGTACAAGAGGTCTGGGGGAAAGGGTAGGGGTAGTGGCAGGGGGTCTGGGGGTGCCAGGGGAGGGGGAAATCTAGGGGGTTGTCTAGGGGGTGTTTGGGGGGGTTCAGAGGGTGTCCATGGGGGTCTCCTATCTATTTGTAACCCCCTCCTCTCCCAATTTATACATTTCCATGGATCTTGATTTCTCTTCTAATTTTCAATATCTTATTAATTTCGTGATTACATTATTTTTTTCATTATCTTTTCCTCACATCAGAAACATTTTTTCCCACATTATTAACCACAATTTTTTTCTTGAATTGGCCTCTGATCAAACATATTAAATAAATCTTCAAAAATATGAAAATAAATATATCAATATCAAATTCTTCTGGTCTTGCGTATAGTAAAAATGTTACTATTTTTTCATTTTAATTACTTTCTTGATATTTTTGATAGTCAATTTTATACTACTAAGAAACAACTTGAATTTTAACTTTCACATGGTGGAGGTGTTACAAGAAAAATTTCTCTCCCTGGTTGTAGAATGCTTAATTGATTCAAACAGTAATGTCAATGTAATTTAACTGTTTTTGGATTCTTGATGGATTTTCCTTTTTAATAATTTTTTGATTTTGATGATTTTTATTGGTATAAAGGATAGGGATGCATGATATATAGAGAAATTACAACAAAACATAGCAGATGAAACTGATTTGCTTCCACTACAGGTAACTGGGATTGATGTGAATATAAAATTCAAGAGGTAATGGTTAAGGATGAAGGGATTTTGAAATTTATTAAAGATGATATATTTAATGGTATTCACTTTCTATAGTGATGAAACCCGGTGTTATAACCATTAATAAATGTTAAATACATTCTGATAGAATTGTGATTTAAATTCGAGTTTGGTTGATATGGTAATGACCATTATAGTGGTGAGTGATACCCCAAACTATGGTGAGTGGATCAAAGGCTTAGAAATTTTTATACAACTACTCAAGTAATGTTAATTTTATCTTACCTATGTTTATAGTTTATAAAATGTATAATGTTTATTATTTCTAATGGTTCATTTGAGATATTTCTCATGGGAGAACCATTATTTTCTTCTATGTTGGACTGAGGTATGAAATAACACTCATTATAAGGGTTTCCAGTGAGTGTACACAAGAAAATTGATACTTCTAGGAGGTGAACTTGATGGTTCTCCCCAATGGTGGGAGAAAAATCATCCAATTCCACTATATGATAATTATATTTCCATAATATAATTTTGGGTATAGCCATTAGCATTTGAGTAAGGATATTACATAGTGGAGTATAGTACTTGATGAAGTATGTTATGTAGGGTATTAATTTATTTCCAACATGTATTAATTTGAGATATATAGTTGAGGATGTAATAAAAATATCTATTGGTCTAGTTTCATGATCCTATAAGTTGTTATCCTAGCATATGAATCTCATTGAGTCAGTTTATTTGAGAAGTTAGGATCATCTTCTTTAGATTGTTTTTTAATATGTCACTAAAGTTTAGTGTCTGGGGGTCTCGGGGGGTGTCCAAGGGGGTGTCCAGGGGGTCCAGTGGGGGTGTCCAATGGGTCTAGGGGGTGTTCTGTTGGGGTGTTCAGTGGGGGAGTGTCTAGGGGGTGTCGAGGGGGGAGGGGGAGTCCAGACGGTTTTAAGGGGGGTGTCTAGGGGGTGTCTAGGGAGAGGGTTGTCCAGGGGTGTCTGAGGGGGGTCCAAGGGGTGTTCTGGGGGTGTCTAGTGGGGGTGTCCAAGGGGGTTTTCCAGGGTGGAGTGTCCATGTGGGGCGTCCAAAGGGTGTCTAATAGATTTCTAAAGGGGGATTGGGGTGTCCAAGGGGGTGTATAAGGGGTATCGAGGGGGTGTCTAGGGGGGAGGGGTGTTCAGGTGGTGCAAGGTGGTATGTCCAAGGGGAGAGTAGGGGGTGTGCAAGGGGGGAGGGGTGTGTTGGGGGGTCTATCTTGGAGGGAAGTGGGGGGCTAAATAGGGGATTGGAGGGGATTTGGCACTGTTTTTTATGAAATTGGAAGGCCTATAGCCATAATTTTAAACTGTGGCTATAATCCTATTTCCATTATTTGAAACCGTGGCTATATTTTCTGTGTGGCTTAAGGTTCTTCCACACTTTCAAACTGTGGCCATAGGGCTTGCCCTATCGCCACACCAATACCATCCATGGTCCATGGAACCATGGATATAAGTTATAGCCATAGTTTTTGGCATTATATCCATGATTTCAAACCATGGCTAAAGCCTTAATTTCTAATATTGAGTGTTTGTACCATTGTAGATGACCAAGTGTCCCTGATACATGAGAGTAATTACACTTAAAGGAATGTGTGGAGTTTTTACTTAAAGTAAAACTAATTTACTAAATATTATCTTAGTCATTATATTATTATATATGATATTATTTTGGCATGGAACCAAAGAAAGTAAAACCAGTGATCAGGGAAGATTGGTTAGTGCATGCATGTTGGGTGTATGATTGGTTTTATTATTCTTCATGAATTTACTTTTTCCACATTTTATACACTTTTATATACATGTGAATTTATGTTATGAAAACATTGGTGGTGTCCTACTGGGTTTATCCTCACACCTTTCATGGGTATCTTGATGCACATGAAAACTTCCTGAATTGGGATCTGGTGATGGGAAAAGGCCCTACGGTAGATTGTTGAGGATCTTGGAGATGGGATACAGATGCGGTAATGGTAAAAACTCTCAATGGTTTCCATTGAACATTGGGTTATTTATTTCTTTCTTTCAGTTGTACTTGAGGACCTAATACATTTGGGTTCCATTAGTTTATACTTTTGTGACATGAAATGAAATCTATTTTAGACCTTGATCATATTATCTTTTTTGTATTTTTTTGACTTATATTTTTGTTTTATTATCCAATGATATCTATGGTTACAAAGGGTATAGTCTCCCTGCATCACATTAGACCCTTACTTCAAATCGACAACATCTTATGTATAGGGAGGAATATCTAGAATTGTTTGGCACTTCATATTGGACTGAAAGGTTTGGTTTGGGGCATTAAAATCTATCACTATTACTTTCAATCACTAGGAAATTCTATGTAACCAGTAAAATAAAGAATAATTTTGACACAGGGAACCACCATGGGTCGACATGATCCAACTGATCCACTATAATCATTGTCAAACTAGTTTAGGGACACTCATAGCACACCTGGGCTACACCATGGCTATGATATCACTTTACAAAATTGTTCCCCCTGGACCAAACCTTCAATTACCAGTTCATATTAATTTTTAGGGTTCCATTCAAATACCAATTATTTATGGGAGGAGTACCCCAACCAATATATTATGTCAACCACTATTCTTTTAAGAAATTGGTGTGATTTGGTTTTGTACCAAAAAATATGGTACTTACTATTGGAATAATTGAAGTGTATATTTCAAATAGTTGGGTTCTTATAATACATTAATAGTATTTAAAATTCTATGTAATTCCTCATCTGTCATATGATTTATTATTTTTATAAAAGTTCAAAACCCCACATCCCATACACATTTTCTAGAGTTGAAATTTTTTTATCAGAAAAATGCACTGACATCTCAAATTCCTTGATATTGATATAAATTTTAGTGAGATCATTTTTCATTTCAATATTATAAGCAAATTTTAGATTACCAGTCTGAGGAACTTACATACTGGCTTCAAGTGTAGTCCATGGATCTTAAAGATTGTCTATAGTTCCATAAATTTCCTAAAATTAATGGGATATAATATATATAATATGAATAGGTTCTTAATTATTCATTATCATGACTAGAAGAGGTTTTGGTTTCATTCATCTTCAGCTATGTTCTTGGTATTTCATCTTCATCTAAAGCATCACCTAACAACCTCTTGATGGATCATATTAACTAATTATTGTGTTTAATTAGCTCTTCAATATTGCGTTGTAGAGATGTTTATGGAAATTACTGACATAGAAGATCTAATGCATCAGCTATGGTAACTTTTACATAGATATTTCTAGTGACCTTATACACTTCATTCATATCTTTAGAACCACTATCTTGGAAACCCTCTTCACTGAGATATCATGATGGAAAAAATATATCCAATCATTAATATAAAAAAAATTTAGTTTGGTATTATAATTAAAGGTTGGGAATGTTATTTCAACACCATTATCCCCTAGATCATCATCAACCAATTATTTTGAGAAACTGTAGGATATTTATCCACCCTCACATCTTAAAAGGTATTTGTACTTATCCTTGTAAATTATGAAACTCCTGAGAAAATAAGTATTGTTTTTAGACGTTACAAAAAAATTATTTTCACTTCATGTCTATGAAATATAATTTCTCCTGGTCATCTTTCAAACCCTCTATAGTCATCATCTATAATGTTCTAATTGTGGACCTCAACACACAAGAAGAAGTTAAACACAAAAGAGATATTCAAAATCATGATGACCATCAAATCATTCATTGTATGTCTACTAATTCTAAAATTAGATTGAATATACAAACTAAAACTAGACCTCAGGATTTTGAAGCTATTATGAAATTCATAGATTTTTATGTTTGTTTCATCCAAACCTCTAAAATCATAATAATTTTTTAAAGATATATAATGGGTATTTCCATTAGTATATTTATCCCAAGAACTAGTATATTTTTGTTAGGATTATGACAACATATTAGACAATACCTCCTTCTTCTAGCCTTACAAACACCATAAAGACATTTATCCTACCATAATTATATGAATCACATAAAAGAATCATGTATCCACTTACCAAAATAACTAAAAAATTTTAAAGTTAAACATATGGATTTATATTAGGGTTTACCCAGAAAACCCATCACTCATAATATCCATGATGTATAATGGGATAGTAAGTGTCTAAGGACCCTCCTATTCATATAGTGTTACACCATATCAGGTGTTAGGATCATGGACCTTTTCAATGATTTAAAAATACTTATCTATGTATCAAAACATATATCACTTCATAGATGAGGAACCTTATTCATGGAAGTTTTGGTTTCCCTTAACAATTACTAGGCCAATGGAGGTGTTTTATCAGTATTTGAAAATGCATATTTTATTGGGAGAAATTATTTATAATTCTCCCAGAGGATCAGTTCCATAATTATTTGGTACATGTCCTATAGAATAACCCCCACATATTCATATAATAAGTGGAATTCATTTTCTTGGGACTTTGATGGCTCGATGATCAGGGATGAAATATTTTTTCTTGTATATATATACTTTCCAAATAGAAATATATTTTTTATATCACCAATTATTTGATATTTCATTCAAATTAATCATAATTATACCTATTCCAAAACATTCACATCAATTTGATCTTGAATCAACCTCCAGGGTATAGATCCCAACTAGTATTCCATCCCTGAAGCTAATAAAAGAACCAACCAAGGGAAGATAGAATTATATATGTGTGTTCGGGATCTAGTTCATGTTGAAAACTATCAAAGGTTTCTTTCATGTACCACAAGATATATATCAGATCTATTTAAGTCTCTCTAATATAAGATCCCTTTATCAAAATGTTCTCTTATTATAAGCCCAAATAGAGGGAAAATGAATAACTCAATATATTTTGATTTGATCACATGATATTGGTATTGACCAAGTGTATATAATAATATAAAAGAATCAAGACTAATAATGGATAATTTTGATGATGCGTTGGTATAATTTGTGTAAGATATGACATATATAACCTATATTAGCATATCTATTTTCAATAAATGAATTTAATCAATTCCCTCATGTGTTATGATACAATTTCATCAAGGATGGTGTTAAATGATTAATACGTTTCCTATAGATATATTGACAAAGTTTATGTTGAATTATCACATGATTGAAGAAATAAAAGAAGAATCCAGATGAAAACACTATTTTGAGCATGGAAATTAGGGGAGTAAAAATGTCACAAATAATAAATTTCCACGCATTAATTTTTCATAGATATGTACATCAAGATCACCCCATTCTAGAATTACCAACATGGAATTATCAATATTATTAAATAGGAATATTGTTGTTGTAATTTTTAAGATAGTGACTCCTTTACAATCAGTATTTTGGAAATCAAATTACACTTTTTAGTGAGTTCGATCTAACTTATAATGTTGCTTTGTAATTATTTTTAGGTTGAAAAATGAAAATGTGGTAAACTAAATTTCATTAAATTATTAATTTCTCTAGATTTATAAGAACTATAGTATTTCAGTATTAAGTTTATCAGAATATATGAAGTATCATAGATTTCATGGGATGAAGGTGAAGATACTTTCAATGTAGTTTAAAATAAATATAATGAATAAAAAGTTTCAATGTTGAAGTTTGTTACAATGTCCCCTATAATTTGTAGTGTAGATTCATGAATCTAATGAAGAATAACTTATCATTCTGAATATTAATTATTATTTTTCTTTTTTAAAACTTTAATTTGAAAAGGATAGTTCCTATCAATTCCATACTTTTATTCTTGAGTGTTTTTTCTAAGAGATACACCGTGTGATGTTTCTCTGTATAAATTAATTTACCAATTTAAATTGTTAATCTTATTATTTTTGACATTTTTATCAATGGATTCTATGTATAGTAAAAAATATCATGTTTTTGATCATGTGTGATCGAGGGATTTGGATGATAGAAAGACAAATATTTTTCTGATCTTATATGATTGAGGGATTCCATGTATATGAAGATAGGGTTTTGTATGATCTTTTTTAATCAAGGTGATCCATGGATAGAAATATGGATTCACCTGTAGATGAGTTTATGTTGAGAGATTCTGTGGATAAAAAGGTAGGTACCTTATATCAGGTTAAAAGATCCTCCTTAAACATTTGGTACAACTTTAAATTCATAATATATATTAATGGAGTATTTTTGTTAATATATATTACTCCATATCTTATTATTTTATATTTTTATTTAATTTGGTACATCCACATTAATTTAATATTTCTAATGTTCTATAAAACTTAATTTTTATTATGTTTATATATTATACACTTATTTATTTGTCTGTTGAATTTATATCAATTTATTGATTATTGGATTTCTATTTTTTATAATATTAATATTCATTTTTTGCACTGTTTTTATGATGATAAATTTTTATTTGATAAAAATATCTTGTCTTTTAGTGGTTTTAAACTTTAGGTGGTCATAAAAATAATAATTAATATTTTAGACTCAAATTATTCCCCCTCTTGTAGTGTACCTTTGATTATAGATCTTAGAAAATATGAGTGCACCCAACTACACATGTTGAGACATGAAGGGAGATAGTTGTGCCCAAATATATGAATGTATAGTATGTAATAAGTTTGAATTAGAAAAAATGATAGAAATAGGTCCATAAAAGTTTCCTAGATCATCATCTTCTTATACAAGTTGGTCCAAATATAATTATAGAAAAAATCCATCACAATTCATGCCCCCCCATTTCATCCCTCTACTTAGAAAAGGTAATGACCATGTCTGAGGTAGATTTCACACCTATGTATCCACCAAAACACACACACATGTCCACCACCATGTGTTCATGTATCAACCTTGGTGAAAAACCAATAATAATTTAATTTCACACCAAAGTATTATCTCCCATATAGATTGATCATTTTCCTCCCAAACCGATTCAATTTTGAGGATGTAAATTATATTTATCACAAAAAGTTGTTTTATGGAATATCCATAATTCCTTAAAAATAATTTCAAAATTACATAAATTAAAATAATGGTTTAGTTCCTTATCCTTCAATGTATCGGGCATATAACCTATATCAATCATGAATGCACCATTTATATCCCCCAATTTTTCCCTTTATCACCTCCATTCACTCCAATGATCATCGACACATGCACACCAATCAGCATTAACCACATAGCTAAAGTTTCATTTGGAAACCATGGTAGTTATGAGAAATTTTCATAGAATACATAGAAAATTGTGTCTTCTTTTTTTTAAATTCACTTCAACCTCTCATTTTGATACAAAAAGTATCCAAATTCTAGAGATATGGATTGAGATCCATTTTAGTGCAAGCATACTTTCCAAGTCATCCAAAACTCTCCATCAAGTAAATTTTCTTCTCAAAACCTACGATAAGTAATAAAAAATAGGGGTATTTAGTTCATTTGAAGGCTTTGATACCCAAAGACTCAATGAAAGACCACTTATCCCATTCCTCTACATAGGATATGTTGGGGGACCACCCTTAAATAAATTCCCCATTTATAAAGTAAAAAACCAAGTGGAACCCAATATTCCCATAATTAAGTAATTTCCTAACATTTAAGGGACAAACTTATAAACTCATTCACCCAAGCATCAAATAATTAAAGCTACACCCTTCAACAAAGGGAATATCTACGGTGAAATTTTTTTCATGCATCTAAACCTAATTCATGAACATCCTTTAAATAAAATCAAGCATGATTCCATACAATCCATATTCAAAGGAGTCACACTCGGCCAATAAGTGTCCCAACAAAGAATTTTATTCACTAAAGTAATATAACTAGTCTAGATGGAACCCATTTTGAATCCTAGATTACTATAAGTAATTATAACCATTTTCCCATGGTTTATACCTATAAAGTATTTCCATAAACAATACTGTACCTTAATCACCTGATATACATGATCAGGTCACCCTCCACATTTTTTGGGTTCTTTATGATCATATATTACTTTAAATATTACAGTGTATCATCTTTTGAGAGATATCCCATTGGTTGTTCTCCCTAATTGTTAGGGTCATTTGAATGAATTAAATCATGTATTCCTTTGATAATGAGGATTATTCCTCTTAGAGAACCAGTGGGACATTCCCATGCTCAACCTACTCAATTTATCCATTATGGTTATTCTAGAATTTTCCTATGTCCACTAAGCTCTAGATCAACCACACTAGATCTAATTAATGTGGTTAAGGAAAAATTATTCCTCTATCCTGATGTAAACCCTATTATTCATTCACCAAACACATACTTTTGGTTAAACCAAAAAAGGTTCACTCATGTGCATGTCTCATACAGACCCATTTTTATGCACCTAATCCAACTAGTCCACATGGATTGACATTAAACTATTTAGAAACAATACTTATCATATAGGCTTATAATTAAAGACACATTTGTCATAGAAACATGACCTAAAAAAGAAACATCTCTTTTCCATGGATTCACAACCATAAAAGGTAACATAATGGTTCTTATCACATGGCCTTAAAATGTATGAAGTTCCATGTTATATTTCACTTTATTTCCTTGATTTTTATTTCCTTTATAGAGATATATAAAAAATCATTTTAATAGTCCCAATACCAACTACACACCACCTACTGCCTACCTAGATAGAAAGAAATTATAAACCTCCAAGCTATGGTTCTTTATACTACAACATAGTTAAACATTAAGGGATTATTGAGAACCAATCATATAGTGTTCTCATGGATGCATGGTATTAATCAATAAATTTCACAATGAGGGTCACATATATTATTAGTATGAAGGATTTCATGAATATTATTAAATATATTAGAGACTCTAAAGAAAAATTATATTCTTTGAGTAAGATTATTCAACCTCACATCTTCTCAATTCTGATAAGAATCACCCTGAGGAAATAACTAAATAGGTCAAACAAAGAAAACCATTATAAACAATGACATTCCTATTTTATGTCACCATGGTTCATGATTATTTATTTATGATTCCATATTATCATTTACTAGAATATTATATTTTTTAGTGGTCCTATTTTTCTTGTTTTATATTATTATACAATGATCTATGATTTTTTATCATGCCTCATAGTCACTCCCTAAAATTTCATGATCTTATACATTAATTATTCTTTTCCCCTAATTTTCATGTTTCTTCACATGTTTTTTATCTAATAATAATTATCTATGACTTAATATTTTTTTACCTATTATATGAATATTAACTCCCAAATTACTTTATCTATTTTTTCAATGATTTTATATGTAGTAAGGTTTCTAAGAAGGAATAATTAATGAACAAAGATTATACATAAAATGTACTCCACATTATGAAATATGAAAGATGTGTATAAAACCACTAAATATACCAAACCCAATATTTTGGTAGTATTATTTAATAACTATTTATAATTTTTAATCATTTATAATTTTATAAAAAATACATATATTATGTATGAGTTACCTCATGTCGAGTGATTTATTTATGAGGAGAACCATTTAATTGATGATTATTTGATTTATATGTGAATAATTTGATCATTATAATTTAATGTAATAATATTAATGAACTATACAATATTTCTAGTAATAAATATCGGTTTACTAACCTTTTCCTCCTCATTAGCTCAATAATACACCATTATAGCCCAGTAAGAAGGAAAAAATCCTTTTGGGACTCATCGAATAATGTCAATAAGATTTTTATTTGGTGCCAACTATCCCTCTTGATTTTCACCTTGTAATCCATCCATAATTTATTATATTCAACCAAATATTCAAGCTTAAAATCTTCTATACAGTATTATAGATTTCCAAATTAAATTTGGATAAATTATATAATGTTAAACAAAATTATACCTTTAAATTAAAATTTAAACAATAGTTTACTTTAACGTTTTTCTAATTTTGTCCAATGAACTCCTCATATAATACATACCAATAAAGAATAGTAATAGGTAAATTATGATTATTTCATATTTAAAACACACAAAGATAAGAAAGAAAAATCACATGATGTCTAACTGAGGCATATGTGTCATCAAACTTCACCTCTAACAGAGTTTCATTATTCATTATCAAAATCCCTCTACTATATCCCATGAATTTTGTAGATGATGAACCCATAAATCTAGAAATTTTTTCTCACACATTAATGGAAATAAATAAAATATTACATATCATTCATAAATATATTTCCTTGAAAATATAACATACATTGATAACATATAAGTTAAATGAATATGTTGCAATTTTTTCTAGTTGAATGGTTATTTAAGATGAAGATTCATCTTTGATAGTATGAGTTAGGTGTGAAGATATTATGGTTAACATGTGTGGAATATAAGAGGTGGAACCACATTTAATTGTCTAATGGTATAGGTATAATTATGGGTGGCAATCTAGTAGTGGATGGTCGATAGAAGGAAGGATTAGGCACCTTATGTGATGATCACTATGTGGTAGTAAGAGTTTGGGGTGATACAATAGTACTTGAATGTGTTTTAAATAAATGGATAGGTGTAACGTATATTGATACCCCAATGATATGGGGACATATAAATTTTGATATATGGGTAGAATTTAGAGTTAAATATGACGGTAGAGGAGGTGCTCCCTAACATGCCAATCCATCCATTATTTGTGGTTGGGATTCCCTCTTACCCAATTCTGTACCTGCACCCATAAAAAAATTATAAATAATGCATTATATATTCATTAAAGTGGATTAGATAAATCTAAATTATTGTTAAAAATATTTCATTAGTTAAGGAAAGTACATTTAATTCCTCGTTAATATTTTCTATATTTTCTTGAATGTTATCCATTTCCCATGTAATTGCCTCATCATATAATTTCACTATAATTTGATAATGATTTCTACAATGAAAAGCCTTTAATATATGGTTCCCCACTATAAATTACTAGAAACACTCCCCTCAACACTTGATGTTTTATCTAGAAAAATAAAAAAAATATCTAAATGGTCACTAACAATGAATACTTTCACAGATCAGGAGGCCAATATGAAATAATCATTAGTTACATGGTCTAATTTGTATAATAAATAATTTAAAATAACTAATCTAAATTAAAAAATATCAAATTTTACAACATGAATTGGATTGGACAAGCCATAATTTATTAAAAAAATTTACATATCATTAATATATATAACTTTAATGACATACCTAAATATTCCATAGTAAAAACTGATATCTGTAGAAGGAAAAAAACACTTCAATTTTAAGTTTCTATTTTTTAATATATATTATAATTTTAAAAATGAAATTAATTTTATCATAAGTTTTATAAAATCATGTTGTAGTAAATAATATATTATATGTTTTTTAATTTATTAGATAATGAACTACCAATTCATTATCTAAGGGAGTTAAACTATAAAACAAAACATATAGATGACTAATGCACATTTATTAGAAAATATCATATCATGTGAATAAAAAAATATAACTAAATACATAATTCATAAACCACTTCCAGAATGTTTTATCGTATTATTATAGAATTAAAATAATATTCATATAACTTAGTTTTCATTAAACATAAATAATTTGTGTTCAATAAACAATAAATAATTAAAATTAATCAAATAATAATATTACATAAATGGTTTAAGTGAAATTTCAAAAACATTAGTATTGAATAAATTTTTAGCTCAATTCAATAATTGATGGTGCACTGAATACCACATAATGGTGCACTAAAATATATTTAATATTTTCTATATCAAAATATAGTCAAACTCCATTAATTTTATTATGAATTCATTTTTTTAGAAGAAATTACCATGTAGTATTTTTGGGTTGGGTTTATTAACAAGGTTTTTGAACGAATTTCCAAAGTAGCCTAATATGTCAAGAAGAAGGCTGTCAAGGTTTGAAGATTTTTGGAGAAGGCTATGATGATTTCTTGTTTGATAGTTTTGGATTTTTAAATTTTTGAAATTTTGGAAATTCCTAATATGTAAAATTAACTATCCAAATATGTAAACGTCATCCATGATAATACATAAAGGTTACCAAAATTCATATTTGTAAGAATTTGGAGAATTCATGATATGGAAAATTCATTAGGCCAATACATAAAGGTAATGAGGCCATACTCTGAAAAAATGGTAAAGGCATTATGTAAGAGTCTCTCTACTAGATATGTAAGAGTATCTCTAGAAGAATATTGGAAAGTGGATATGAAATCATGTAAGAGTCACTCTCAAAGATATGTGTGATTAGTTTTGAAAAAAAAAATTAAAAATATAAAAGGCTATTTGTAAAGGTATGAAATGCTATTTAGAATTTAAAAGATGGTAAAGTCACATACGTAAAGGTAATTAGGTATGATTGGTAAAGGTAATAAGTGATGAGTATATTTTCAAAAAATGGTAAATCCTCATATGTAAATATAACCAAGCCTATACATAAGGGACACCAAGTCGATACGTGAGAGTCTTTCCATTGAAAATTTGGGAAATAATGCATTTTTGGATTATGTTATATATTATCAATCATAAAATATGATATATAATATGACTATCCAGGAATATTGTCACACCATTGAAAGGATGTTCATTCCATAAAGATTTATTGATGGATTTTAGTTTATCTATGTATTTAGAGATGTCCACATCATGGGGTAAGATCACACCACAATAGGTTAGAGGATCAAATTCTGATAATTATGGATGATTTGGAGGAAGTAAAGGTAAATAATTATAGAGAGTTAATAAGAGTTGAAGGATCTATAGATCATGGATGATATATTCACAAGATTTTTTTGATAATTCAATATGGATAAAATCCTGGAGCCAAATATTAAGGAAATAATATTGATAATCATTTTTAATATATATGAGGAGAAGAAGAAAAAGAGAAGGTTACTGAAACAACTTTTGTCCAAATAATATTTGAGTAAAGTAAAGATATAGATATATATCCCTCTTATAAAAGAAAGAAAGGTAAAATAATACATTGATTTGACACATTAAATGGAGAGGCAATGAAGGAGTGGAATTTTATATTAGTTTTGTAAATTTGGAGAATAAAATTAGGGAGTTCTAAGAGGATACCTCACTAGAGGTTCATGGAGTTCATCATATTGTTGAAAGTGAAGTTAATTGATACAACATTAATGGTTTCATTATATTCAAGGATCACTAAGATAAAGATGGTTTCAATTGTAGATATAGTGATAATTATATTTTATTTAGAGAAGTGAGTTCTTGATTTTATGAGCCTTTTAAACCAACAGAGTTAGTGTAGTTTCTATAAATTGTAAAAAACAAGTAGTGCACCTATTAATTTCATTACATTGACAAATTTTCATTATATAATCCATAGATTATCCCAGTTTGGAAGAAAAAAGTATAATTAATTCAATCAATATTTTTTATATTATATCTTAATACCTATTTTGAGAGAGAGGGGTGTCCCTACTAATAATAGAAAAATATTTTTTACAATGATTGTTTAAATATAATGACTTACCATGGTTTACCCCCAAGAATTTTACCATTATTTGGACCAATAAGTGGTATCCGTTCTGAATATTCTCAAAGGATTATTCTCTATTTAAAGGAATGTAAATTATTATTAACCACATGGGAATTTTAATCTTTAAGGGAAAAAATTACAATTATGGAAGAATCAGATTCAACATTATTTATGACAATTAGGAATGGGTGTTTACTTGTGTATTTTATGTGGGATTTCTATAAACAGGGAGAGAGAAGAATTACAATAGAAATATTGAATGGAGCATGATTCTGATGTTTCAAAGTGATACGAGGATCTTTGTCCAATATAATATAGATGAAGTTAATTTCATGTAAATTCTCACACTTCTTATGGGAAAACATCCCAAAAAATATTGAAGGTGATTCCATGGTATGTGAAGATAAATTATAGGTTTTATGGAACAAGTATGAGTATTGGGGGATTCACCTAATTGAATCCATCGATACATTAATTGATTAGGTGATCATCATTATGGAGGACATGTGCAGGCTTATAGAAACTCTTTATGATATAAAAATCATTAAGATGCTCTTGAAGGCATTACCATTGTGTTTCAATAAAAATACCATGGGGATTAAAGACAAAGATCCAAATATAGTGATAAAGGATTGTATTTATAGATCCCTTATTCCATAAAAGATAAGAAACAATGAAAATGATACCCTTGTAAGTGATAATTCTTAGGAAGTGTGTAACACCCCAACATTTTATAGTATTTTATCTCTTCGAAGTAATTCAATATCTTTCTCTACACGCAACACCGAGTTTGAGCGCACCACAACTTACTAAAATAGCCAATCAAAAAATAGTTATGAATATTATTAACTGAATTTTTAATTTTATATACTACATATAATTTTAACATATATATTTTGTGTTTCTTAGACATAATATAAGAACAAATTAAATTTTTCAGATTAAGGAAGCATTTTTTAGAAAATGTAATTTTACCACCTTTTAATGGAGAACCTTTTTAAATAGAATATTTAATAATTTTATATAATAAATTTGACAAAATAAAATTCTTTTTTATAATCGGGACATAAAAATTTACATTTGATAAATTTTGGGTGTTTTACTTATAACTTTCAAATTTTGATCAACAATGAAAATACTAAATTTTAATTGAAAACAACTTTTTTACTCAAAATAATCTATAGTGTTAAATTATACATTTGAATGGTTAAGAAGTATAATTAGATTATATTTTTATCATTTAATTTAATTTAGGTCATTATAAGTAATTTCACATTTAAATTTGATATAAACACATGTCAATCTTTTGATAGTTTTTACTTTTTAAAAACCCTCTTTTTAGTTTTGACAATAGGAATTAATTTTAAATTAATTAATGCAACTAAAATGTTTTTAATTTGGTAAAATAGAATTCATTTTTGAATTTTTATTATCGAAATTATCTTCAGGTGAATGTTTTGTATTTTTTTGAAAACTTTCAATTTTTGATGAATAGTACATTGTGTTATTGTTTAAAACTGACTTTTTGTTTAAATAATTATTTATTTTATTTATATTTATTTTAATCAAAATAGATATATAATACATAAATAAGAACAATTTAATTCATTTAATTTATTTTATAATAAAATTAGATGTATAAAATTTTATTGAACTTTTTAACGTCTTTTACCCACCTTCTAGGCACATTTGCAAATTTGCATAAAACGTAATTTTACCACTTCTGTGAATTGAATTTCAAAAATCTGAGAGACACGGTTGACATCATTAAGTAAAATTTTGTTCAATAAGATAAAAATAATTTTTGGTGAATAGTAGCTTTTGACTTTTATTTACCACGGTTAAAAGTAAATAGGGTAACTAAAGGTAAAAATGATATTATAATTACCCGAACACATATCCTAAATCTATTAGATAAGTTTATTTATACCAAAACCAACAATATAAATAAAATATGATCCTTTTGGTCCACTTGTATTAGAATAGGTCATTTATTATTATTTTATTTAAAGAAGAGTTATAAGTGTTAAATTCAAATTTTAATATCTAAAGCATTTTTAATATAGGGTTATACATAAGATAAATTCAACTATAAATATTCATTATAACTATAAAATGATTTCCAAAATCATGGTATTTTATTTATAATTTTTAGACATTAAAAAATTAAATTTATTTATGACACAATGATGATGCAGTAATTACCTTATTAATGAAATAATCAAATAAATGGAATTATAAATATTAAAATAAATATAATTTAAATGTTCTCATGACATACACGAATTTTATAGGTGAATATGAAATGTTAGGGTTGATTCAATGTATTTTTTTCAAAGTAATCATGCTTTTATGAATTTCACAAAAACAAAATACCAAAAAGTGTCAAATTGACATAAATGAGTTTTTAAAACAAATACTATATTATCAAAATATATCATTGTCCTAAAAATTTAAGGTTTGTAAAAAGGACTCTTATAATGATATATATGTCATTAATGAACCACTTTGTGTTCTCTTGGAATTTTATAGTATATTTATTAACCATGTAGTATAAAAATTCAAGAAGACATTGTAAAAGATAAACTATTTAACGAAGATTTAAATATAAAAGATAAGGTTAAAATGGTAACTTAAACAACTATAAAACCTATTGGTTGAGATTATTTTGACCCATAACCACCTAAGTCTAGAAATAAGTTAATTTGAATCCATTATAAACCGAAAATTATTTTATAATAAAATAATATTTGAATCTTTTCCTAAAGTGACCCTCACCTTTCTTATAAAAGGGTACTTCCCCTTCTCTCAAAATCACACCTCCAAAATCATTATTCTTAGACAAAACCTACCCAAATATCCTCCTAACTTTCCTAAATTCAATGTAGAGGCCTTTGGTTGAGCAGAAAGACAACCTAAGGATCCCTTTTGTTCAAATCAAAAGGAAACACCCAAAGAATCAGTAATTATTTTATCACCTCTTTCAAAGTTCTTTTCTTCTTCCACTTTTCTTTCTTTGTTATTTCCATACCAAAATAATAACTCTAGTACCTTATACATACTTTCATGTTCTTATAAATATGTTACACCCATATTCATTATTCTATCCATCATATGAATGATAATGTCACCATGCATGTGTACATACAGTTTACCATCTCCACGTCGTGGTGTAATTTTTTATTAAACAGTATGTTACTTGGATGGATATAATGATGAGTAATATGTATATAAATAATGAAAATAAAATATACCTTATTCACTTACTTCTGTCCAATATGACATGAAAATAGAATCAATGTTTATGCGTACGTATGACCTACCGTCTCCATAAATAGTGTTTTCTATTTCATGTATCTACCTATTATACATATTTATATTCTAAATATATATGATATATAATTAAAGTTTTATATTCTGGAAGTATTTAAATCATGATCTAAATGATATGATCAAGAATAAAAAGTTAAAACACATACGATAAAGAAAGCGATTATTACCTAAAATGTTAATTTAGCATGGAAATCATTATTAAATGGGTAATATAAAGCCATAAATGAATCATGTATGATATAATAAATATGAATATGGTTCTATTAAAATTTAATAACATACTATGGTCAATATACATGAGGTTAAACGTACCCTCTACCAAAGGAAAGTTTAAGGTAAGGGTTAATTCCTCAATCTCATTATTATCTGAGATTGTTTATGTCTAAGTATTTTCTAGGAAAAATTTATTATCCACATCCATGTTTCATAAAATAAAATTCAAATTGATTATTTTAAGGTACACATTAACTAGAACATAATTTTATATGTTTTAAATATTTATTCTTCTAAATCTTTCTCATTACTGTCCATGTTTTAAAAATGGTTTTTAGGATTTATTTATATTGGAATGTTTGTTTTAAAATGTTAATTATTTTCAAAAGTTTAAAAGTGATATGGGACAATTTGATTCAAAAATATCTTTTAAATGAATTCTTTTATAAATGTGTGACTTTTAAATTATTTCACAAAAAGAGATATTTCTCTCAAAAAGTTTTACTGGTCATTTTTAACTATGTCAACATTTTTTACTGGATATTATTTTTGATTATGGTTGATTTATTATAATAAAATCCTATATATTGTATCAAATGAGTTATAATATGTTTGACTTTGGATGTTTTATTTATTATACCCTTCATTGTTTATGGTTTAAGTATTATCATTTTTTATGCTAGTTTTACTTCGAATGTTTATATTATGTTTCAACATTTTTGTATGAGGAATGCAGTGGACTTAGTAAGTGATAGGTGGGGCCCACTACAACCCCTATATGTATTGGTATGTGTCATGAGACAAACTAGTGTCTTGGAAAAAGGCCTTGAATTTTTTTGTAGTCTTGGAATGAGGCCTTGACTATGTGGTAATGATTTCCAACGTTAGGAATTACCTCATTATGAAATTGATTATTACAAGTCATTGTTTGACTAGTAGAATATCCATGGGCATGTTTTTATGGTAATGTTTGATTTATTTTCTTGATATTATGTTGAAGTTTATGTTAAAACGGATGTTTTTTTATTAAACATATTTCCTTAAAATTTTACAGCTTCCACTAAATTATTTACCCTTACTGGGTATTTGAGGTCACACCTTTCTTATGTTTTCTTTTCATAGGATTCCAAGAAGTTTATTGTGATTGATATGTAGGGTTAAGCTAAACTGGATAATGGAATTCTCAATGGATTATTTATATTGAGTTTTATGTTTGAATATGTAATGCAATGATCATGTGTATAATATATTTTCCAAGAATAATAAACTAATTGTTCCTTTGAGACTTTATTCCTTGAAATCATGCCAATGCATTAAAATAGTGAACCAGCTTCAGGATTCTGGGGTCTGGGCATTACAATTTATTTCAGAGGAATCTTAGAAACAACCTTGGAAATAGATTTAGATAAACCCTGATTAAAGAACATTACCCTAAGATAAACATTGAGGAATAGTATGGAAGAACATACTATAATTTTGGTAATGTAGAGAATTTGTAAATTATCCAACCAATACATCCTTGTCTAGATACGACTAGGTAGAGGCGGCTTTGGCATAGATGTACCTAGGAGCGAGAAATCCAAAAAAGAGTTTCAGGCATGACCCAAGTTATCCCGGTACATGACACCAGACCTTGCTCACTCTTGGTTATGACACTCCTAGGGGATATTCTTATGATAATTCACATTTTCTTTATAATCAATTATGAATAATTTAGGAGTAAATACTTCCTCAAAGAAAATATTTTTTATTATTAAATATTATATGCATAATATTTTCAATTTATGTTAGATATTTTAAAAACTTGTAAATATGCATTGTGATTCATAAACTAACATAGTGTATAACAATGTTTAGAAATGGCACCCAGTAGAAGGAATGAGAACTCTTGAAATATGCATGTTCCAAAGAGAAAGATAGATCATATCTTTCACATAATTAATCCAAAATTTAGAAGGGAAATAGTCCCCCACTTATTTTCATCAAATGAAGAAATAGTATCATGTGTTAATAAGATAAGTAAAGAATTCTCTGAGTCCTATGGCTTTTAATTGAATCAAGAGAAGAAAAGGATAGTAGAGATAAAGATGGATAAAGGGAAGAGGGGGAAGAAGGATTTTCTCAAATGTGATAACTGTGGAAAGAATCACCTTGGTAAATACTTGAAGGTAATGATAGTTTTTTATAAGTGTGGAGAAAAAGGACACCAAGTTCATGATTTCAAGGGTCAGAAAATGGTTTCAAATGTATAATGCTTTATCTGCAAGGAGTTGAGACACTACGTGAATCAATGTCCCAATCATCAGAGTATACCCCAAATGATACTATTGAATAATAATCAAGTTATAATACTACCACAGATAAAGAGGAATGTTTCGTGTTCTTATATTGTTATTAAATAATTGTGTCATTTGAGTATTTTACTAATGATGTACAAGTTATAATAATTATAAATTATATAAGGATTGTTCTATAGTAGGTTTTCATTAAGGAAATTAGATTTTATGGTACCAAGTAATGTGACGTAGTTTTTAGTTAAACATTTTTGAAAATATCTGGTTGGGGGAAACATAACCATTAATATTTTTCTAAAACTAAGAAAATGATTTCAGAATAAGTTATAATTGAGTTGGATAAAGTATATTGTATATTATTAACTACCTTGAAACTAATTAATTGTTTGTTTATTCCATTATTGTTGGAATTTACAACATTTTTGGATATAAAGAGTGTATCTAGTATACTATAAGGAATAAGGAAGCATGAATTTAATCAATAAGGTTTTATGGTAATTCAGGTTATTACCATGTCTTAAAAGAATACATGATGAAGGTATTAACATGTTATTACATGGAAAAAGGTAACTTCATTATGTTTACCATACTTATAAATTTTGGACTGTGAGTTTGGACAAGAGTACTTCGGATAAGACTAAAGGTGGGAATGAATTATTTTGGACATTAGATTCTATTGTTTAAGGTTAAAAAATTCCTTAAGATTATTTTTGAATTGTTATAAAAAAGACAACTGGGAGTTCAGGTGACAACCCATCGCGTCCGACAAGACCATGAGACTTGAACCCGCAATTGAAGGGCGACAAGGGTGCATCACCTACCACTAGCCTACATGATGTTCTAGTTTATATAATGTAGTTTTTTTAAATAGTATAACAAATGAATTATAAATCCATTATTTTTGGAACCCTATATGATTAGGATAAATAGATTATTTTTGAATTCTATTTTCTTTTGGAATGAAAGATGAGTTTTTGTTTGGAATTAGTTAAAGAATGAACCTCTACTTGCAAATTATATTTTTTCCTCTTATTTTATGAATAAATTAATTCTTAATCTTTAGGGAAGGGATCTTAAAACCAAAAATTTGTTATCCTAATAACTTATGTTTTTTTAACCGATGATATTTTATATCATCGTACATTGATGGCATTGAGGCCCTCAATTTTACACTTGTCTGTGATTGATGAACACAATCACTCCCTATAAATATTTACATTTTCCCTCCAATTAAGTGTCTCTAATTTCCACCAATTTTCTCCTAATCGAGATCATATTTTTTGTTGACATTTTCATTTCCCTTTCCCTCTTATGAAGACTAAATTTTATTAACCCAATTTCTTATGGGGGTTTTCCAAAAAGGCATTTTCCTATTTTTAACCTTTTATTTTTGAAGAAAAAATTCAAATTGTGAGGAAACAATTTATTAATGGTGGGGATAATGTAACACCTCAAGATTCCATATTACGTTATCTCTTCAAACTAATCCAATAAATTGCACTACATGCAACACTGAGTTCGAGCGCACCACGACTTACCAAACTAGCCGTTCAAAAAACGGTTATGAATATTGTTAAATAAATTATGAATATTATATACTCTGCATAATTTTATCATCCATATTATGTGTTTCATAGATATATTATAAGAACAAATTCAATTTTTCAGATAATGGAACTATTTTTCAGAAAATGCAGTTTAACCGTCTTTTAATGAAAAACCATTTTTAAATCCACTATTTGACACTTTTATACATTCAACTTGACAAAATAAACAATATATTTGGAATTGGGACATAAAAATTTAGTTTTGATAAATTTTTGGTGTTTTTCTTATTACCTTCATATTTTGGTGAATAGTGAAAATACTAAATTTAAATTGAAAATAACTTTTTTAATAAAAATAATTTATAGTGTTAAATTGTACATTTGAATAGTTTAGAAGTATAATTAGATTATATTTTTATCATTTAATACAATATAGGTCATTATATGTAATTTCACATTTAAATTTGATATAAACACATGTTAATCTTTTGATAGTTTTTAATTTTTAGAAACCCACTTTTTGGTTTTGACAACGGGAATTGATTTTAATTAATCAATGAAACTTATACAATTTTAATTTCGTAAAATAGAATTAATTTTTGAATTTGGATTATCAAAATTATCTTATGGTGATTTTTTTTTTGTATTTCTCTATAAACTTTCGATTTTTGATGAATAGTGAAAACACTACGTTGTTGTTCAAAACCGACTTCTTATTTAAATAATTATTTAATTTATTTAAATTTATATTAAGTAAATATATATATATATATATAATACCTATAAAAGTTAAATGTAATTCATTGGAGTCATCTTATAATAAAATTAGATGTATATAATTTTGTTGAACTTTTTAACATCTTTTACCCTCCTTCTAGGTACATTTGCAAATTTTCATAAAATGTAATTTTACCGCTTCTGTGAATTGAATTTCGAAAATCAGAGAGACATGATTTACATTAGAAAGTAAAATTTGGTTCAATAAGATAAAAATAATTTTTGGTGAATAGTAACTTTTGACTTTTATTTACCACGGTTAAAAGTAAATAGGGTAATTAAAGATAAAAATGATATTATAATTTCCATTGCACATGTACTAATTCTATTGGATAAGTGTATTTAGGCCAAAAGCAACATTAGAAATAAAATATGATACTTTTGGTCCATGTGGATTAGATTATGACATTTATTATTATTTTATTTAATAAAGAGTTAAATATGTAAATTTCAAATTTTAATAACTAAAACATTTTTAATATGGGTTTATACTTAATATAAATTCGACTATAAATATTATTTAGAAATCTAAGAATATTTCCAACATCATGGTATTTTATTTATATTTTTTAGACATTAAATAATTAAATTTATTTATAATACAATGATGATGCAGTAAATACCTTATTAATGAAAAAATCAAAGAAATGGTATTATAAATATTAAAATAAATATAATTACAAAGTTTAGATGACATCCACGAATTTTATAGGTGAATATGACTTTTTAGGGTTGACTAAATGTTTTTTATGAATTAATCATGTTGTTATGACTTAAAAAAACAAAATACCAAATAGTGTCAAAATTGACATAAATGTGTTTTTAAAACAAATACGATATTATTAAATTATATAATCATCCTAAAAATCTGTGGTTCTGAAAAAGGACCCATTTAATGATATATATTTCATTAAAGAACCACTTGGGGTTCTCTTTCCATTTTATAGTAGGTTTATTAACCATGTAATATAAAACTCAAAGAAGACATTATAAAAGGTAAACTATTTAACTAAGAGTTAAATGTAAAATATAAGGTTAAAATGGTAACCTAAAATTTTCTAAAACCTCTTGGTTGAGAGGATTTCAACCCGTAACCACCTAAGGCTCACGATAAATTCATTTGGATCCATTATAAACTGAAAATGATTTTATAATAAAATAATATTTCAACCTTTTCCTAAAGTGACCCTCACTTCTCTTATAAAAGGGTACTTCTGCTTCTCTCAAAATCACACCTCCATAGAAATTTGGCTCCACAAACCCCTACCCAAATCTCCTTCCAAATTCCCTCACTTCCACCTAGAGTTATTCACTCGAGATGAAAGACAACCTATGGTGATCTTTTGTCCAAATTAAAAGGAAACACCCAAATAAGTGGTAATTATTTTATCATCTCTTTCAAAGTTCTTTTCTTCTTCCACTTTCTCTTTCTTTATTATTTCCATATGAAAATAATAACTCCAATAACATCTACATATTGTGATTTTATTATAAATATGGTACAACCATATTCATTATTCTATCCGTCCTATGAATGATAGTGTCGCCATGTGTGTGTGCGTACAACTTACAGCCTCCACGCTGTGGTGTAATTTGTTATTCAACACTATGTTATTTGGATTGATATAATGATGAGTAATATGTATATAAATAATGAAAATTACATGTTAATTTATCTTTATAATTAATATACCATCCAATTACACACATCTTAATCATTAAGAAAATGATATCATCGCTCGTGTGTACATATGGCTTACCGTCTCCACAACGTGATACGATTCATTTCCACGTTCACCATTCAACGATTATTATAAAAATTTATATTATTAAAAATTATGTAATATATGACATAATAATTCTTATATATATATATTTATATGTATGTATGTAGTTATGTATGTACTAATATATATCTTATTCACTTACTGAAGTTCTATATGATATGAAAACAGAAACAACATTTATGCGTACGTACAGCCAACCATCTCCATAAATGGTGTGTTATATTTCATATATCTATCTATTATACATATTTATATTTTAAATATATATTATATATAAATTATGTTTTATATTATGGAAGTATTTAAATCATGACCTAAATGATACTATCAAGAATAACAAGTTAAAACACGTACGATAAAGAAAGAGATTATTATGCGAAATGTTAATTTAACATTGAAATTATTATTAAATGGGTAGTATAAAGAAATAAATGAATCATGTATGATATAATAAATATGAATATGGTTCTAGAATAATTTATGAACATGTTATTGTTATTATATAAGAGGTTAAACATGCCCTCGACCAAAGGAAAGTGCAAGGTAAGGGTTAATTCCTCAATCTCATTATTATCTGAGATTGTTTAAGTGTAAATATTTTATGGGACATATTTATTATACATTTTCATGTTTCATAAAATACATTTTAAAATTATTCTTTTAAGGTACTCTTTAACTAAGACATCATTTTAAAAGTTTTAAATATTTATTCTTCTCAATCTTTCGCATTAATGTCCATGTTTTCAAAATGGTTATAAGGATTTATTTATATGGACATGATTGTTTTAAAATGTTAATTCTTTTAAAAATTTTCCAATTTATATGGGACACTTTGATTCAAAAATATCTTTTAAATGACTTATTTTATAAATTTGTGACTTTAAATGATTTCGCAAAAGGGATATTTCTCTCAAAAAGTTTTTCTGGTCATTTTCCACTATGTCAACATTCTTTACTGGATATTATTCTTATTTAAGATTTATTTATTATAATTAAATATTAAATAGTGTATCAAATGTGTTATGATATGTTTCATTGTAGATGTGCTATTTTTATACCCTTCATGGTTTATAGTTGAAGTGTTGACATTTCGTATGCCAGTTTTAATACGAATGTTTATGTTATGTTTCAACATTCCCATATGAGGAATGAAATGGACTTAGTAAGTGATGGGTGGGGCCCTCTATATCTCCTTGATGCATCGGTAAGTCTATTTAGAAAAACTAGTGTCTTGGCACAAGGCCTTTACAAAAATTTAATTTGTAGTCTTGGCACGAGGCCATGACTTTATGCTAATGATGTCCGATGTTATTCATTCCCTCATCATGAAATTAATTATTACATGTGATTATTTGACTAGTAGAATATTCATGTACATGTTTATATGGTAATTTTTGAATTGTTTTTTCCATATTATGTTCAAGTTTATGTTTAAAAAGATTTTTTTTATTACACATCATTCCTTAAAAGTTTATAGCTACTGCTAAATTATTTACCCTTACTGAGCATATGATCTCACCCTTTCTTATGTTTTATTTTCCAAGGATTCCAAGAATTTTATTGTGATTGATACGCAGGGTTAAGATAAAGGGAATAATGTAATTCTCAAAGGATTATTTATATTATGTTTTATGTTTTAATGTGTAATGTAACATTAAGGCCTGTAATAGATTTTCCAATACATCTAAACTGGTTGGTCCTTTGAGATTTGATTCCTTGTAATCACGCCAACGTATTAAAATAATGCACCGTATCCAGGTTTCTGGGATCAGGGTATTACAGTTAGTATTAGAGAATGTTTAAAAACAACCTTGGAAATAGATTTAGATAAACTCTGATTAGAGAACACTACCCTAAGATAAACATTGAGTATTAGTGTAGAAGAAGTTACTAGAATTTTTTTAATGTAGAGATTTTGTGAATTTTTCAATAAATACATCCATGTTTGGATACAAGAAGGTAGAGGTGGCTCTAGAATAGATGTACCTAGGAGGGAAAACTCAAAAAAGGAGTTTTGGGTTTGACCCGGGGTATCCCGGTACATGAAAACGGGCCCTAAAGAACGCTTAGTTAGGACACTCCCATGGGATAGGATTGGGATAATTCACATTTTCATTACAATCCATTATGAAGGATTTAAGAGTAAATAATTCCTCAAAGAAAATATTTTTTTTATGATTATATATTATATTCATAATCTTTTTAATTTATGTTAGGTATTTTACAAAATTAGAAATGTGCATTGTGACTCACAAACTAACCTAGTGTATGTCATTGTTTAGAAATGGTTCCCAGTAGAAGGAATGAGAACTCTAGAAATATGCATGATCCAAAGAGAAATAAGGATCATATATTTCACAACATTAAGACAAAATTTAGAAGGGAAATAGTCTTCCACTTATTCTCATCATATGAATAATTAATATCATGTGTAAATAATATAATTAAAGAATTCTCGAGTCCCATGGCTTTGAAGGGAAGCAAGATAATAAAAGGATGGTAGAGATAAAATGGATAAAGTGAAGAGGGAAAAGAAAGATTTCCCCATATGTGATAACTATAGAAAGAATCACCTTGGTAATGCTTGAAGGGAATGATAGTTTGTTATAACTGTGGAGAAATAGGACACCAAGTACGTGATTGAAAGGATAAGAAAAAGGTTTCCAATGTACAATGCTTTATCTACAAGGAGTTGGGACACTATGCAAATCAATGTCTCAATCATCAGAGTATACCCCAAATGCTTCTATTAGATAATAATAAATCTATGATACTACCACAGATGAAGAGGAATGATTAATGTTCTTATATTGTTATTAAATAATTGTGTCATTTGAGTATTTTATTAATGATATACAAGTTATAAGAATTATAAAGTATATAAGGATTGTACTGTAGTAAATTTTTTATTAAAGAATTGAGATTTTATGAAACCATGTAAGGTGACACAGTTTCAAGTTAAACATTTTGGAAAATATATGTTTGGGGGAAACATAATACTTAATATGTTTCTAAACCTGAGATAATGATTTTGGAATAATATATTATTGAGTTGTATAAAGTATATTATATATTAAAGACTACCTTGGAACTAATTAATTGTTTTTCAATTCCATCATTGTTAGAGTTTACAATATTTTTGGATATTAGGAGTATATCTAGTATTCTATAAGGAATAAGGGAACATTAATGCAATCAATAAGGTTTTATCATAATTTAGGGTGTTACCATGTTTTAAAAGAATAAATGATGAAGGTATTCACATGTTATTATGTGGAAAAAGAGATCTTTATTATGTTTACCGTCCTTATAAATTTTGGACTGAGTCTAGACAAAAGTATTTTGGAAAATTCTAAAGGATGGAATGAATTAAGTTGAACATTTTAATCTATTGTTTAAGGATAAAACATTTCTTAATATTATTTTTGGATTGTTATAAAAAAGGAAACTAGGATGTCGGGTGACAACCTGTCATGTTTGATAAGACCACGAGACTTGAACCCGCAACAAAAGGGAGACAAGGGTGCATCACCTAACAATTTCCTACTTGATGTCCTCATTTATATAATTTAGTGTTTTTAAATAGTATGACAAATGAATTATAAAATCATTATTTTTGGAACCCTACACGATTTGGATAAATTGAATATTTTTGAATTCTATTATCTTTTAGAGTGAAATATGAGTTTGTGGTAGAAATTAGTTGAATAACAAAACTCTACTTGAAAAGTATATTTTTCCTCTTATTCTACGAATAAATTAATTCTTAAACGTTAGGGAATGGATATTAAAACAAAAAATGTGTTATCCTAATACCTTATGTTTTGTTGAACCGATGATATTTTAAATCATCATAGATTGATGGCTTTGAGGCCCTCAATTTTACACTTGATTGTGATTGATGACCTCAATAACTCCTTATAAATATTAACATTTTTCCTCCAATTATGGGTCTCTAATATCCACCAATGTTCTTATAATCGAGATCATAATTTGGTGGTGACTTTTTCATTTTTCTTTCCCTCTTATTAAGACTAAAGTTTATTAACTCAATCTCCGATGTGGGTTTTCCACAAAGATATTTTTCTATTTTAACATTTTATTTTTTAATAAAAATTTATAATTTAAAGGATGCAATTTATTAGGTGGGGAATATGATAATCCAATATTTCATAGTAAATTATCTCTTCAAAGTAATTCAATAACTTGCGCTGCACACAACACTGAGTTTGAGCGCACCACGACTTAAAAAACTATCCGTTCAGAAAACAGTTATGAATAGTATTAACTGCATTATGAATTTTATATACTCCATATAATTTTAACATCCATATTATGTGCTTCTTAGACATATTATAAGAACAAATTCAATTTTTCAGATAAAGGATGTATTTTTCATAAAATGAATTTGACCTCATTTTTATGGCGAACCCTTCTTAAATCCAATATTTGAAACTTTATATATTTAATTTGAAAAAATTAACTTCCTCTTTAGAATCGGGACATACAAATTTAGTTTTGATAAATTTTTGGTGTTTTTCAGATAACTTTCATATTTTGGTGAATAGTGAAAAATACAAAATTTTAATTAAAAACAACATTTTTAATAAAAATAATTTATAGTGTTAAGTTACACATTTAAATGGTTTTGAAGTATAATTAGATTATATTTTTATCATTTAATACAATTTATGTCATTATATGTAATTTAACATTTGAATTTGATATAAACACATGTCAATCTTTTGATAGTTTTATGTTTTTAAAAGTCCGCTTTTGGGTTTTGACAATGAGAATTAATTTTAAATTAATTAATGAAAAATCTATGTTTTGAATTTGGTAAAATAGAATTCATTTTTAATTTTGAATATCAAAATTATCTTAGGGTGATTTTTTTCTTAAAACTTTCAATTTTTTAGGAATACTTAAAAATATTGCGTTATTGTTTAAAACCGAATTTTTATTTAAATAATTATTTATTATAATTAAATTTATTTTAAGTAAAAATAGATATATAATACCTATATTAGTTCAATGTAATTCATTGAATTTATTTTATAATAAAATTACATTTATAATATTTCATTGAACTTTTTAATGCCTTTTACCCACCTTCTAGGCATATTTGCAAATTTTCATAAAACATAATTTTACCGCTTCAATGAATTGAATTTCAAAAATATGAGAGTCACACTTGAAATAAATAAGTAAAATTGGGTTTAATTAGAAAAAAATAATTTTTGGTGGATAGTAAGTTTTGACTTGTTTACTACAAATAAAAGTAAATATGGTAGTTAAAGGTAAAAATGATATTATAATTATACTAAAACATGTCCTAATTCTATTGGATAAGTGTATTTCGACCAAAACCAACCTTATAAATAAAATACAATCCTTTTTGACCACCTCGATTAGATCTGGACATTTATTATTATTTTATTTAAAGAAGAGTTAAAAGTGTAAAATTAAAATTTTAATAACTAAAACATTTTTAACATAGGGTTATAAATAAGATAAATTCGACTATAATTATTTATTAGAAAGATACAAAGATTTAATAAATCATGGTATTTTATTTATAATTTTTAGACATTAAAATTTTAATTTATTTATGACACTATGATGATCCAATAGTTACCTTATTAATGAAAGAATCAAATAAATGGTATTATAAATATGAAAATAAATATAATTTCAAAGTTTTTATGACATTAAATAATTTTCTTGTTGAATATCACATGTTAGGGTTACTCATTTTATTTTTTTATGTAATAATTCTACTATGACTTTCACTAAAATAAAATTCCAAATTGTGTCAAAATTGACATAAAAGAGTTTTTAAAACAAATATTATATTATTAAATTATATAATTGTCAGAAAAATATAAGGTCTAGACAAAGGACTTTTATACTGATATATATGTCATTAATTAACCCCTTTGGGTTCACTTGGAATTTGATAGTAAGTTTATTAACCATGTAATATAAAAATGGAAGAAGACATTGTAAAAGTTATACTATTTAACTAAGAGATAATATAAAAGATAAGGTTAAAATGGTAACCTCAACATGTATAAAACCAATTGGTTGAGAGGATTTAGACCCATAATCACCTATGTCTCAAAATAAATTCGTTTGGATCCATTATAAACCTAAAATTATTTTATAACAAAATAATATGTCAAGATTTTCTTAAAGTGACTCTCACCTCTCTTATAAAAGGGTACTTCCCCTTCTCTCAAAATCACACCTCCAAAACCATTTGGATCAGCCAAAACCTACCCAAATATCCTCTGAACTTCTCTTAATTCAACCTAGAGGCATTAAATTGTTCATAAATCCAACCTAGGTATCTCTTTTGTTCAAATCAAAAGGAAACACCCAAAGAAGAGGTAATTATTTATCACATCTTTCAAAGTTCTTTTCTTCTTCCACTTTCTGTTTTTATGTTATCTCCATACCAAAATAATAACTCAAATACATTCTACATACTATGATGTTATTATAAATACTTTACTACAATATTAATTATTATGTCCATCCTATAAATGATAATGCCCCCATGTGTGCGTACGCACGACTTATCGTCTCCAAGCCATAGTGTAATTTATTATTCAACACTATGTTATTCGGATGGATATAATGATGTGTAATATATATATAAATAATGAAAATAACATGATAATTTCTCTGTAAAATTAATATACCATCTAATTACACAACTTTTAATCATTAAGAAAATGATATTGTTGCTCGTATTTATGTATGACTTACCGTCCCCACGACGCGATGAGATAAATTTCCACACTCACCATTCAACGATGATTATAAAAATATATATTATTGATAATTTTGTAATATATAAAATAATAATTACACTGGAGATATATATATGTATGTATTTACTTACATATATCATATTCACTTACTTCAATTCAATACGATATGAAAACGGAAACAGCGTTTCTGCGTACGTACGGCCTATCGTCTCCTTAAACGGTGTTTTCTATTTCATATTTCTATCTATTAAACATATTTATATTCTAAATATAAATAATATATAAACCAAATTTTATACTATAGAATTATTTAAATCATGATCTAAATGATACCATCAAGAATAACAAGTTAAAACACGTACGATAAAGAAAGAAATTATTACCCGAAATGTTAATTTAACATGGAAATCATTATTAAATGGGTATTATAAAGACAAAAATAAATCATGTATGATATAATAAATATGAATATGGTTCTTATATAATTTAATAACAAACTATGGTCATTATACAGGAGGTTAAACATTCCCTTGACCAAAGGAAAGTGCAAGGTAATGGTTAATTCCTCAATCTCATTTTTATCCGAGATTGTTTATGTGTAAGTATTTTCTGGGAAATATTTATTATCCATGTCCAAATTTCATAAAATACATTTAAAAATTATTTTTTAAGGTACTATTTTACTAAAACATCATTTTAAATTTTTTCAATATTTATTCTTCTAAATCATTCTCATTAATGTCCTAGTTTTTAAAAATAGTTTTAAGGGTTTATTTATATGGACATGATTGTTTTAAAATGTTAATTAATCTAAAAAGTTTCAAATTGGTATGGGAAACATTGATTCAACAATATATTTTAAATAAATTCCATTTTAAATGTGTGACTTTATATGATTTCACAAAATGGGCTATTTCTCTCAAGAAGTTTTACTAATCATTTTCAACTATGTCAACATTCTTTACTGGATATTATTCCTGATTAAGGTTGATTTATTATAATAAAATCTTCCATATTGTATTGAATGATTTATGATATGTTTGATTTTAGATGTGATATTTTTATACCCTTCATGTTTTATGGTTTAAGTATTGACATTTCGTATGCTTTTTTTAATATGAATGTTTATGTTAGGTTTAAACATTTTTATATGAGGAATGCAGTGGACATTGTAAGTGGAGGGTGAGGCCCGCTATAGCCCCCTGGATGCATTGGTAGGTCTCATGAGACAAACTATAGTCTTGGAACAATACCTTGAAAAAAACTATATTTTTAGTCCTAGAATAAGCCCTTGACTATGTGGTAATGATGTCAGGTGTTATACATTACCTCATTATGAAATTAATTATTACGTGTGATTATTTGACTAGTAGAATATCCATGAGCATGTTTATATAGTAATTTTTGATTTATTTTCTCCATATTATGTTCAATTTTATATTTAAAAGGCTTTTGTTTTTATTACACATCTTTCCTTAAATGTTTATAGCTTCCGATAAATTATTTACCCTCTTTGAGCATCTAAGATAACCCAGTTCTTATGTTTTATTTTCCCTATATTCCAAGAAGTTTATTAAGATTGATATGCAGTGTTATGCTAAAGAGAAAAAATAAATTATCAAAGGATTATTTATATTGTGTTTTATGTTTGAATGTGTTATACATCATTCATGTATGTAATCTATTTTCCAAGACTAATATACTGATCGGTCCTTTGATACTCGATTAATTGTAATCATGCTAATGTATTAAAATAATGCACTCGCTCTAGGATTCTAGGGTTGGGTAATTACAGTTGGTATCAGAGGAAGTTTTGCAATAACCATGGAAATAGACTTAGATAAACTCTGATTATAAAAAATTACCATAAGATTAACATTGGGGGTTATTATATATGAACTTCCTAGAATTTTGGAAATGTAGATATTTTGTGAATTTTCCAAGAAATACATCCCTGTCTCAATACGAGCTGGTAGAGGTGGCTCTGGAATAGATGTACCTAGGAGGGAAAACTCTGAAAAGGAGTTTCAGGCTTGACCTGTTGTATCCCAGTAAATGACAATGGTTCTTGCTGCACTCTTGGTTAAGACACTCCTAGGGGATATGCTTAAGATAATTTACATTTTCTTTATAAGCCATTATGAAGGATTTAAGAGTAAATACTTCATCAAAGAAAATATATTTTTATGATTATAGAATATATGAATAATCTTTTCAATTTATGTTAGGTTTTTACAGGCTTGGAAATATGCATTTTGATTCATAAAATAACATAGTGTATGTCATTGTTTAGAAATGGCTCCCAGTAGAAGGAATGAGAAATCTAAAAATATTCATGATCCAAAGAGAAAGGTGGATCATATCTTTCATGATATTACGCCGAAATTTAGAAGATAAATAGTCTGCCACCTATTCTCATCATATGAAGAAATAGTATCATGTGTTAATAAGATAAGTAAATAATTCTTTGTATCCTATGGCTTTGAAGGGAAGCAAGATAAGAAAAGGATGGTAGAGAGAAAGATGTATAAAGGGAAGTGGGAAAGAAAGATTTTCTAATATGTTATAACTATGGAAAGAATCACATTGGTAAATGATTTAAGGGAATGTGAGTTTATTATAAGTATGGAGAAAAAGAACACCATGTATGTTATTGCAGGGGTAAGAAAAAGGATTCAAATTTACAATGCTTCATCTGCAAGGAGTTGGGACACTACATGAATTAATGTCCCAATCATCAGAGTATACTTCAAATGGTACTATTGGATAATAATAAAGTTATGATACTACCGCAGATGAGCAGAAATGATTATTTTTCTTATATTTTTATTAAAGCATTGTGTCATTTGAGTATTGTATTAATGATGTAAAAGTTGTAAGAATTATAATGTATATAAGTATTGTAATACAGTATGTTTTTATTAAGGATTTTATATTTTATGGTACTAAGTAAAGTGATAATGTTTCATGTTAAACATTTTGGAAAATATATGGTTGGGGGAAACATAACCCTTAATATGTTTCTGAAACTGAGATAATGATTTTGGAATAATCTATAATTGAGCTGGATAAATTATATTGTAGATTATTGACTACCTTGGAACTAATTAATTGTTAGTTTATTCAATGATTGTTGGATTTTAAAACATTATTGGATATGATGAGTATATCTAGTATTCTATAAGGAATAAGGTAGCATGAATTTAATCAAAAAGGTTTTATGGTAATTCAGGGTGTTTCCTTGTTTTGAAAGAATACATGATGAAGGTACTGACAGGTTATTCCGTTGAAAAAGATATCTTCATTATTTTTACTGTCCTTATAAATTTTGGACCATGAGTTTGGAGAGAAGTATTTTGGATAAGTCTAAAAGTTGTAATGAATTAAGTTGTAAATTGGATTCTATTGTTTAAGGTTAAACATTTTCATAAGATTATTTTTGAATTATTATAAAAAGGGCAACCTGGAGGTCGGGCAATAACATGTCGCGTCCGACAAGACAGTGAGACTTGAACCTGCAACCAAAGGGAAACAAGGGTGAATCACCTACCACTGTCCTATGTGATGTTCCGGTTTGTATAATGTAGTTTTTTAAATATTCTAATAAATGAATTATAAATTCATTATTTTTGGAACCCTATATGATTAGGATAAATAAAATATTTTTGAATTCTATTATCTTTTAGAGTGAAAGATGAGTTTGTGGTAGGAATAAGTTGAAAAATGAAACTCTACTTGTCAAGTATATTTTTTTCCTCGTATTCTATGAATAAATTAATTCTTAAGCATTAGTGAAGGGATCCTAAAACCAAAAATATGTTATCATAACACCTTATGTTTTTTTGAAGCGATGATATTTTAAATCCCCATGGATTGGTGGCTTTGAGACCCTCAATTTTACACTTGTTTGTGATTCATGACCTCAATCACTCCCTATAAATATTTAAAATTTTCCTCCAATTATGTGTCTCTAATTTCCACCAATGTTCTCCAAATCGAGATCATAATTTGATAGCGACTTTTTCATTTCCCTTTCCCTCTTATTAAGACTAAATTTTGTTAAACCAATTTCCGATGTGGGTTTTCCACAAAGGTATTTTTCTATTTTTAACATTAAATTTTCGAAAAACAAATTTATATTGTGAGGATGAAATTTATTGAAGGAGGGGAGAATGTAACACCCCAATATTTCATAGTATGTTATCTCTTCAAAGTAATTCAATAATTTGCGCTACACGCAACATCGAGTTCCAGCACGCCACGACTTACCAAACTAGTCGGTCAAAAAACTGTTTTGAATAGTATTAACTGCATTTTTAATTTTATATACTCTATATAATTTTAGCGTCCATATTATATGTTTCTTAGACATTATATAATAAATAATTCAATTTTTCAAATAAAGGAATTATTTTTCATAAAATGAAATTTAACCGCCTTTTAATAGAGAACCATTTTTAAATCCAATATTTGAAACATTTATCTATTCAATTGGAAAAAATAAACTTTTTATTTAGAATTAGGACAAAAAATTAGTGTTGATAAATTTTTTGTGTTTTTCTGATAACTTTCTTATTTTGGTGAATAGTGAAAAATACAAAAAATTTAATTGTAAATTTTTTTTTTGAATTAAAATAATTTATAGTGTTAAATTATACATTTTAATGGTTTGGAAGTATAATTATATTATATTGTTATCATTTAACACAATTTAGGTCATTATAAGTAGTTTTACATTTAAATTTGACATAAACACATGTCAATCTTCTAATAGTTTTTACTTTTTAAAAATCCACGTTTTGGTTTTGATAACAAGAATTTATTTTAAATTAATTAATGAAACTTATATGTCTTGAATTTGGTAAAATAGAATTCATTTTTTAATTTGGAATATCAAAATTAGATTATGGTGAATTTTTTGTATTTTTCTAAATACATTTAATTTTTGATGAATAGTGAAAAACGTTGGGTTACTATTTAAAACCGACTTTTTATTTAAATAATTATTTATTTTACTTAAATTTATTTTATGTAAAATTATATATATAATACCTATATAAATTCAATGTAATTATTTGCAGTAATTTTATAATAAAATTTGATGTATAAAATTTTATTGAACTTTTTAACGTCTTTTACCCACCTTCTAAGTACATTTTCAAATTTTATAAAACGTAATTTTACCACTTCTGTGAATTTAATTTCAAAAATCAAAGAGTCACTATTGAAAACAGTATGTAAAATTTTGTTCAATAAGGTAAATATAATGTTTGGTGAATAGTAACTTTTGCCTTTTATATACCACGGTTAAAAGTATATCAGGTAATTAAAGGTAAAAATGATATTATAATTACCCTAACACATGTTCTAATTCTTTTTGATAAGTTTATTTCAACCAAAACCAACATTTGGAATAAAATATGATCCTTTTGGTCCACATGTATTATATTAGTACATTTATTATTATTTTATTTAAAGAAGAGTTAAAAGTGTAAAGTTAAATTTTTAATAACTAAAACATTTTTAATATAGGGTTATACATAATATTAATTCGACTATAAATATTAATTAAAAATAAAAAAATCTTGCCTAAATCATGGTATTTTACTTAAAAATTTTAGACATTAAATAATTAAATTTATTTATGACATAGTGATGATGTAGTAACAACCTTATTAATGAAAGAATCAAAAAAATTGTATTATAAATATTAAAATAAATATAATTTCAAAGTTTTGATGACATCCAAGAATTTATAGGTTAACATGACATGTTTTGGTTGATTCAATTTTTTGTTTTTGAAGTAATCACGCGGTTATGAATTTCACAAAAACAAAATACTAAATAGTGTCAAAATTGACATAAATGAGTTTAAAAAAAATATTATTAAATTATATAATAGTCCTAAAAATCTAAGATTTGTCCAAATTACTCTTATAATTATATATATGTCATTAATTAACAACTTCGTATTTTCTTGTCTTTTTATATTATGTTTATTAACCATGTAATATAAAAATGTATGAAGACATTGTAAAAGTTAAATATTTAACTAAGAGTTAAATCTAAAAGATAATGTTAAAATGGTAACTTAACTGGTCTAAAACCTATTGGATGAGATTATTTTTACCCATAACCACCTAATCTAGAAATAAATTCATTTTTAGCCATTATAACCCGAAAATATTTTTTAATAAAATAATATTTCAAGCTTTTCTTAAAGTTACGCTCACATCTCTTATAAAAGGGTAATTCCCCTTCTATCAAAATCACGCCTCCAAAGCCATTTGGATCAGCCAAACCCTACCCAAATCTCCTCCCATCCTCCCTCACATCAACCTAGAAGCATTCACTTGAGCAGAAATCCAACTTAAGGAGCCATTTTGTTCAAATCAGAAGAAAATACCCAAAGAAGAGGTAATTATTTTAACACCTCTTTCAATGTTCTTTTCTTCTTCCACTTTCTCTTTCTCTGTTATGTTCATACCAAAATAATAACTCCAGTACCTTCTACATACTGTGATGTTATTATAAATATGGTACAACTTTATTCATTATTCTATCCATCCTATGAATGATAATGTCACCATGTGTACATACGCACAACTTACTGTCTCCACGTCATGGTGTAATTTGTCATTCAAAACTATGTTATTTGGATGGATATAATGATGAGTAATATCTATATAAATAATAAAAATTATATGATAATTTCTCTATAAAATTAATATATCATCCAATTTCACACCTTTTAATCATTAATAAAAAGATATTGTCGCTCGTGTGTACGTACGGCTTACCGTCTCCACGACACGATAAGATTCATTTCAACGTTCCCTATTCAACAATTATTATAAAAATACATATTATTAATAAGTATGTAATATATTACATAATAATAATACTATATATATATATATCTGTATGTATGTATGTATTTATGTATTCATTTATGTATGTACTAACATATATCTTATTCACTTACTTTTGTTCAATATGATATAGTAACCGAAACAGCGTTTATGCATACGTACGACCTACCGTCTCCATAAACAGTGTTTTTTATTTCATATATCTATCTATTATAAATATTTATATTCAAAATATATATGATATATAAATCAAGTTTTATATTCTGGAAGTATTTAAATCATTCTCTAAATGATAGGATCAAGAATAACAAGTTAAAACATGTACGATAAAAAAAACAATTATTACTTGAAATGTTAATTTAACATGGAAATCATTATTAAATGGATAGTATAAAGCCATAAATGAATCATATATGATATAATAAATATGAATATGGTTCCCATATAATTTAATAACAAACTATGGTCATTATACATGAGGTTAAACGTACCCTCAACCAAAGGAAAGTGCAAGGTAAGGGTTAATTCCCCAATCTCATTATTATCTGAGATTGTTTATATGTAAGTATTTTTTGGGACATATTTATTATCCAGGTCTATATTTCATTAAATAAAATTTAAAATTATTCTTTTAAGGTACCATTTAACTAAAACATCATTTTAAATGTTTTAAATATATTTTCATCTAAATCTTTCTCATTAATGTCCATGTTTTCAAAATGGTTTTAAGGATTTATTTATATGGACATGATTGTTTTAAAATGTTAATTCCTTTAAAAAGTCTCAAAGTGTTATGGAATTATTTGATTCAAAAATCTATTTTAAATTACTTCCTTTATAAATGTTTGAATTTTAAATTATTTCACAAAAAGGATATTTCTCTCAAAAAGTTTTACTAATCATTTTAAACTATGTCAACATTATTTACTAGATATTATTCTTGATTAAGGTTGATATAATATAATAAAATCATCCATATTGTATCTAATGAGTTATGATATGTTTGACTGTGTATGTTTTATTTTTATACCCTTCATGGTTTATGGTTGAAGTATTGACATTTCGTATGCTAGTTTTAATATGAATGTTTATATTATGTTTTAACATTTTCATATGAGGAAGGAAGTGAACATAGTAAGTGATGGGGGGCCCGCTATAGCCCCTTGATGCATGGATAGGTCTAATGAGGCAGACTAGTCTCTTGGCACAAGGCCTAGACAATGTATTTATTTGTAGTCTTGGCACGAGGCCTTGACTGTGTGCCAATCATGTACGGCGTTAGGCATTCCCTCATTATGAAATTAATTATTACATGTGATTAATCAAAAAGTAGAATATCAATGTGCATGTTTATATGGTAATGTTTTATTTATTTTCTCTATATTATGTTCTAGTTTATTTTTAAAAGTCTGTTGTTTTTATTACACATCTTGCCTTATATGTTTATAAATTCTGCTAAATTATTTACCCTTACTGGGCTTCTGATCTCACCCCTTTATTTTTGTTTTATTTTCCCAGGATTCTAAGAAGATTATTATGATTGATATGAAGGGTTAATTTAAATGGAATAATGGAGTTCTAAAAGGGTTGTTTATATTGTCTTTTATATTTGAATGTGTAATGTAACATTCATGTATGTAATCTATTTTCCAAAACGACTAAACTAATCAGTTCTTTGAGACTTTATTCCTTAAAATAGTTCAAATGTATTAAAATAATGCACCATCTTTGGGCTACTAGGGTTGGGGAATTACAAAGTGGAATTCATGGAAATAAGGAAACTTACCTTGGAGAATAATCTATAATATAGAAAATTTGATTAGGTGATTTATTTTCTCTAATAAAATCTCAATATAAGAAAATAAAAATTTAGTAGCAAGATTCCAATTTTTTGAACTCGGGGTAGATAATTTTGGAAACTAACTACAAGGTGTACAAGAAAATTATGCTATAAACATAAAGGTTATAACCCATAAATAAATTATATATGTGTGTAAAAGTAAAAATTATTCCATAAAATTTATAAAAAAAAGAATAACGTGATTTTGAAAGAAGTTTTTATCTCAAATAAAACATAAATAGAGAAAATTAAGGGCTGTAAGGACCATAATGAATAATTTTTTATAGATTTCATTGATAAAACACAATATGTAATATCCCAAATTTTCCATTTATTATATTTAAATTTTATATGTAATTATTTTGAGACCAGACTTTTCAACGGCGTGTGATTCTGAGGCCCAGAGTGCTTGGAATAAATGTATGAAATAAATTAATATTTTAAATAGCCCACATGAGTGGTTTTCCAGGAAAAGTGGAATAAATTATAAATGGTTCCTGGATCAGAAATATAAGGGCACCATTACATTCAAATTAGAGAATTGACCTTATCTAATGACTTACATTGACAGGTGTGGGTTGGCTGCATAAGTTAGTTTTTGGACATTTAAGAAAATAAAATAAAATAAATATTTATTTTATTTACATTGTGTCAACGTAGAAATGAGAGATTTTAAGTAAGATATTAAACAAAATCTCTTGGGTTAGCTGTATAACCCTGAAGTTCACTAGAGGTGTGAAGAGGAGACCCCTTGGATAAACCTCTCAACAACGAACGACGATGAATCGACAATTCGTTAATTGCGGTGCCAATAGAGTTAGAGGATCTCGTAGAAAATGGTATCACAATACCTCTTCATCAATGATCAATCCTAACCTAAGGTAGGGGTTGTTATTTCAATTCTCCCTTCTCTATTCTTGGATTCAAATGATGCATGTTGATCAAACCACGAACAGGTTGACCTGTGGATCATTCATTCTTACGGGAGGGTCTTTTATCAGGCTTATTTTGTGGAATTGATCCATGTTTGGTTTGATTTATATTTTATATTTTCCATTTTATCCTTTTAATAAGAGAGTATCAACACTATGATGAATGATGATGGAGGTTCCTTACTCAATTATTTATTTGGATTTCTTCTCCTCTTATTGACCCTGCGTTCTTTGCGTTCTTTATGGGGTTATGAAAAATGGATCATTGTGTGTCTATTTTTCAATGTAACGATCCCAAATTGGATATTTGACATTGTAATGACCCAGTAGAGGTGTGACAGTGATGGTGAAAGATGAATTGACATGGAACAGAAGAAAAAGTTCTTTGACTGTTCTTATCACAAATGATTGAAACATGTTTTGGGATCCGATCAGATGCCTAAAACTTACTGAATCTTAATTTCCATGGCATAGAGACCTTGAATCATGAGTTTCATGGCAATCAGATGTCTGAATCAAGATGAAATCATCACCCAAAGCGTCAGATGAAGAACGTCGGTTTTTGAAAAAAATCATAGAACACGACATGTTCACTGAAAAAACACCGCGTGGGACTATCTTAGTGGAATATAGGGTTTTTGTGTTGAAAAATAAAAAGATCAAGGGGTGTTTCTTAGAGGACACGGTGTGTGGGCCCCCCTCAGCAACAACTAGGGTTTCAGGTGATAGGAAGTGATGACACGATGTGTGGATCCTTACGTTGGACTTGGTGTTTATCACGAGCGATACATGGACACGGGGTGGAGTACCCAACATGTACTCCACCACATGACTAGACCATGCTGGGTATGGGAACTACCCCATCTATCGTTACACAGGTTGGCAGAAAATTTTGACACCGTGTACTGTTACATAGCTAGGGTACATAGGTGGACCTCGGTTGAAGGAGCATATCATGTAAGTCCTTCTACATGCTATATTCTCCTCTTTCTACATGACACGTTCTTATAAATCAAACCATTATACACAGGCAGTACCCAGAGTCAAGACTCATAACAAGTGACTCTTCTACATGCTGTGTACTTTCTTGTACATGGATTGATATTATCTTCCATTATTCCTTTGGAGAATTTAGTTTTGGTTATTTCCCCCTTTCCTCATTATCTTGAAAGTCAGGTATCATTTCCATCTATAGTAGCATGAACTAATTCATTAGGACTTTATGGATAGAGAAGGAATCCCTGTGAGAGACACATAGCAAGACCCTCTACCCATTCATGTGACCTAAGCAGAGTCGGGTTATCAACATGACCAATTATACTAGACCTCGGTCTTCTACTTAGCATGTGAATCTGGATGAGTTGTGGTATACACCAAGGCCATGTAAGTGATCCTAATCCACATATCATGATCTTTCTCCAATTAAAAGTGAGTTCTCCCAGAATGAGTGTATTTGTTCTCTCTTCAGACCTATTAGTGCGTCTATCTCTCTTATAAAACATCCTTGTGAACATACTTCTCGGACAAACGTTATCAGAGCTATCAAACATGTGGAGTGATTTCCCCCATATGAGTGCTTCATGGAATCTTTGAACTGAGTTCCTAGTGTGAGTATGGGGTCATTGTAACCTACCTATAGACTACGGGTCTAGGTTCCTAGTATATCTGGATATGATTCACTTGTTATATGTTCTATATACATATACTGTTTAGAGCTAACTATACCTTTACTTTGTGTATTTGTTCATGTTTTTTGGGGTCCTCTACTAAGTATTGTTACACTCACCCCTATACAAGATTTTCCCGCATGTTTCATGTCTTGTATAGACAAGTGTCCTTTTAATGGAGTCTAGGGAAGACCAGGACAAAACCGATCTTCAATAGCTTCCCTATAGGCTGATTTCTTCCTACATCTATGAGCAGTAATCCTAATCTCAATTTCTAACTTATAGGTTATACTTTTTAGTTTGTAGACTCCTTCTTTTAGTGTGATTGTATTATATCCTAGTTTACTTTCAGCACTTTACTTTCCATTATACTATGTTGGTTGGGTTTAGTTGTATGTGTGCATTTTATTACTTGGTAGTTTTTTAAATTTCTATATTTGTGGGACTGGATATGTGTGCAAGTGTATAGGTACATAGGCAATGTCTCCCATGTTAGTGATATTTTTACTCGGTGATAGTAACCAGACTATGGCCTATTGGAGGTGGGCTTGGGGAGTCACAACATGGGCCCTACTGGGACAGGTCATGATAGAGTGGTATCAGAGGTGGTTGGTTCTACCTTAGGACCAAGACTCTGTGATATTGGTTTGGGGAAATAGTGTTAAGTGTTTTGAGTTTGGCTTTCAGGCTAGGGACTCCAGTGTTGGTGTGGGTGACCGACCAATCCATACAATAGGACTCTGATCACCAGCTTTTTTACTCGGTATGTGAGAACAGTAGTTGCAGGGAAACAAAATAATGGTACATGAATCATATAAGAATGGGTTGTGTTTTCCATATCCTTTAGTGCCAGTTATGTAGATATAATATTTTACCCTGGTACATCTTGTTTCCTTATAGGATACCTTCATGATGCATACTAGTTAGTATTTATCAGCTAGATCACGAGGATGACCCCCTCAGTGATGAGGCTTCAATTTAGGGACTAGTTCCCTATGAATTACCTCCAGGTGGTTCACCTGCTATACCACAACCAGTGGAGAAGCACATGGTACCTTCAGTACCAACAGACATGGAGCATAGGCTGGGTGTGCTCCATGAGTTTTATAGATAAAGACCCATCAGGATCTGAGGCAAGCTCGACCCTTAGAAAGATGAGGACCGGCTTGAGGGGGTGACCATAGTTTTTCATTTAGTGATGACACCATCTAATCAAATTGTTATCCTAGGAGCGATCCTAATTTTGGGTTTGGTTGGACAATACTGGAGTTTGACTGTGAAAACTCACGATGTGGAGAATCTTTTGTAGATGAAGTTCGAGCAACTATTTAGGGAGGAGTTATCTCCAATTACGCTAAGAGAAATGTGTATTTAGGAGCTTCTTCGGCTCTAATAGGGCAGTTTAACGGTGGTTTACTATTCATCTAGGTTCACCAACCTCTCCAGGTACTCAATGTATATGGTTAGGTATCAGTAATTCAGAGATTGAACCTTCAAGCGAGGTATATAATGGCACATCTGAGCTAGTGTGATTCCTATATACATTTTTACTTATGTAGAAGTGCTCGAGTGAGATTTGGTGGTCGAGAGCTTCTTAGTTGAGCAGAGATAGAAAGTGGTAGATAGCAACAAGTAGATAGGTGTAGAGACCTCGATACTAGGGAGATGATGTCAGGTACATGGATCTGGACATGGAAGACATCACAGGAGGACCCAATACAGGGGATATAGGGTCTAGAGCTCTTAGGTTGGATCCATCTAGCCTAGGGAGAGGGGATGATACTCTTACAACGGTAGGGTACATCTCACTAGAGATTTCCCAAATTGTCAAACTGTTGATAGGGAGGTTTTGGATGGACCACTAAGGCAGAGGTAAAGAGTAGATCAGACAGACCCGTCAGGTAGTGGGCGTGGTAGAGGAGTAGGGAGAGCTATAGGATTTGGTAGAAACATTGACCTATATCCACCCCCCCCCCCCAATATTTCCTCACCAGGCTTAGGGAGCTAGAGGATAGGGGTGGGGTAGCTACATGAAATCATGGTGTACAACCTAGGGACTCTAGAGATGATACGAGGTACAATATATTTCTTTTCTACATTATCTTCCACACTCATAGACCATGATTCCAGTAATTCTTTCCTCACCACATGTCTTGCACAAAACCTTGAGATTTCATTAGAGCCATTGACATGACCCTCACACTTGGAGACACCTACAGGAGGAAACTCTATGATCACACATCTTTTCTGATAGTGTGATATTACTCTTGGAGATGAGAGTTTTGGTTGGAACCTCTTAGTGGCAGCATCAAAGCCTTAAAATGTCATTATTAGTATGGATTGGTTGTCTTCATTCCATGCATAGATTTACTACTTTAGGAAAAGAGTGTGGTGTGTCCACAGTGATGGAATGAGGTTTTCCTTTTTCAGTGAAAAGGAAACCAAGGAAGCACAACATTGTCTCAAGCATAGGAGGGTGCAGACGATCAATTGTGAGTTGGCTAGCCATACCCTTGGAGTAGTAGATGTTTTGAGATTTTAGTTCCCAGCATTAGTAGCTAAGAATGAGGGTGTCTTTACAAAAGAAGTTCCAATACTACCTCCCCTCCAACAGATTGACTTCTGCATCAACTTACACCCCGGGATGGAATCGATATCTTCATTGGTGTATTGGATGGCTCCCACTGAGCTTCACAAGCTGAGAGTGTTGTTGGAGTATTTTTAGAGGGAGTGATTCATAAGACATAGTGTTTCACCCTGGGTAACCCTTATTTTGTTTCCAAGAAGGCATATGGGAGTTTGAGTTTGTGTATGGATTACCAGTGCTGGAATTAGGAAACAGTGAAGAACAAGTATCCACTACCAAGGATCAATGACCTCTTTGATCATCTAATAAGAGCATGGTGGTTCTCAAAGGTTGACCTTCGATCAGGTTACCACCAGTTATGAGTACAAGAGGAGGATATGAAGAATAAATCATTCAGATGCTGCTATGGTCACTACGAGTACTTGGTGATGCCTTTCAGTGTGACAAAATCCCCTGCAATGTTCGTGGGACTTATATACCAGATATTCTAGACATACTTAGACTGGTTCATAGTGGTATTCATCGAATACATACTTGTGTACTTGGCGTCATAGGAGGAGCACAAGAGACACCTATAAATGGTTCTAGACATACTCCAAGAGTACCAGATTTATGGGAAGCTCTAAAAGTACTAGTTATGGATAGAAGAGGTCCACTTTCTCAGACATGTTAACTTAAAAGATAGTGTAGTAGTGGTCCCAGTGAATGTCAAGGTAGTGTTATAATGGGAGTCACCCTATAGTGTGATAGAGGTGTGGATATTCCTTGTGTTGGAAAGATACTACCAGATATTTATCCCTAATTGCTCCTAGATATCAGTACTGATGACAACCTTGACCTATAAGGGGCATCCTTTCGTATGGATGGATAAGTTAATGCAGGATTTTCAGTAGTTGAGGCAGAGTTTGATGAGCACATTGATCCTGAGATTTCCTGAAGAGGGTTTCGATTACATAGTTTTGTACAACGCATCAGGGACAGGTTGTTTCCTAATATGGGGACATGTGTTTATTTCTTATGGTTCATGCCAGCTAAGGATGTCTGAGAATAACTATGCCACCCATGATCTTCAGTTGGAAGCAGTAGTCTTCATGTTGAATATGTGGCGACACTACCTGATGGGTGAATGGGTTATCATCTACTCTAACCACAAGATCCTCAAGTACATATTATCATAGAAGGATCTGAATATGAGGTAGAGGTGATGTCTAGAGTTACTCTAGGATTATGAATTAGATATCATCTATAATCCTAGGAAGGGGAACATTGTTGAAGATGATATTAGTAGGAGATAAAGTTCACAATTATTGAGAAAGGCGTCAGATCAGCTGGCCTCGATACAGTTATCCTTCATGAATAGAGATGATGTAGCTTATCTCTAGTCGATAGTTGTTAGCCCCCCACTCTTATGGTGAGTCAGGGAGGCACAAATAGGGGATGTAGACTGAGAGAATTTATATGCTCAGTTATCCATAGAACATTCACCTTATGGATATTCACATGGTGGGGAGTATGTCATTCTTTTCAGAGGATTCACAGTTATGCTAGTGGCATTGTGGGAGGAGGTTCTGAGCCAGTTTCATACATCCCTATTAGAGTTACATCCTAGAGTGGAAAAAATTTATCCGAACCTCTGGTATTATTTCTGGTGGATAGGTATAAAGAAGGCAGTAGCATAGTTCGTTTCTCAATTCCTTACGTTCCAACAGGTGAAGTCTAAGCACTGTGTTCTAGGGGGTTAGCTCACCCCTGGAAGTGCCAGAGTGGAAGTGGGATAGAATATTGATAGAATTCATGTAAGTCTTACCAAAAACATCTAGGGGACACAATTCCATCTGGGTGATATTTGAATAACTCACCATGTCATCCCAATTTCTAGTTATCAGGGAGTAGAGGTCCATAGAAATCTTAGGATACCACTATATGCATGAAATAGTGTGGATTCATAGCATCCTTTTTATGATAGTCTCTAATCATGATGCTCCTTTCACATCCCAATTGTGGAAGGGATTTCAGGAGGTGGTTGGGACTCAGTTATGCTATAGTATAGTGTTCCACCCACAAATAGAGGCCATCGATGTTCGAGGAAGAAGACCATGTATTCCTTCAGGTCTCACCTCGACATGGGTTACAATGTTTTGGTTGGACTGATAAGTTTTCTCTAAGGTTCATCAGCCCTTTTTGGATACTACGTAGACTTGATGAGGTGGTGTATTGCCTAGCTCTAATGTCGTAGTTGCACTGGGTACATTATGTCTTCCACGTGTCGCTACTGAGGTGGTATATGTATGACCCATCGCACATCATCAACTGGGGAAAGATGATCATCGAGGACAAAGCGACCTTTATAGAGTACTCATTGTCGATTGAGGATCGATATGAGAGGATCCTTCATGGGTGAGTGATTCCCTCGGTGTATGTTTTGTGGAAGCACGCGAATCTTTAGGAGAGAATGTGGGAGCAGGGGGCTCAGACTCATGCGTAGTACCCACATTTGTTTGAGTGGCCATTTTTTTGGTTTTTCAAGGATGAAAATCACTAAGGTGGGGAGAATTTAATGTCTCTAAATTTCCATGTATTATTTTTAAATATTATATAGAATTATTTTGAGGTTAGGATTTGTGATGGAGTTTGATTCTGAGGCATGGAGTCCTCATAATAAATTATTGAAATAAATTAATCTTTTAAATATCACATGTGAGAAGTTTTCTTGAAAAATTGGAATAACATTTAAACAGTTTCTCAGATCATAAATCAGTGGACACCATTGTGTTCAGTGTAGCAACTATACCTTAGGCAAGGCCTAACATCAACCAGCATGGATCGGCTGCAGAAGTTAGTTTTTGGATGTTTAAGGAAATAAAATAAATTAAAATATTTATTTTATTTACATTGCATCATCACAATGACAAGAGATTTTAAATAATATGTTAAGAAAAGTATACAAGGTTAGCCGCATTACCCTAAAGTTTTATAGAGGTTTGGAGGGGAGACCCCTTGGAGAATCTTCTCGATAATGAATGATGATGAATTGACCATTCATGAATCACAGCGCCAATGAAGTTAGAGGATCTCATCGACAACAACAAAAAAATACCTCTTCATCAGCGATTGATCATATCCCGTGGTAGGGGTTGTTATTTCAATTCTTCCTTCCCCATTCTAGGATTCAAATGATGAATGTGGATCAACCCATTAACAAGTTGACACTTGGATCATTTTTTCTTACACTAGGGTCTTTTATCTGATTTATTTTAGGGAATTGATTCATGTTTAGTTTGATTTATATTTGATTTTCTCTTTTTGATCCTTATAATAGGCGCATATCAATGTCAAGTGAATAACGATGGAGGTTCATTCCTAAATTCATTATTTGGATTTATTCTCCCCTTTTGACCCCGATTTATTCACTTTATTCATGGAGTTATGAATAAGGGATATTTGAGCTTCCATATCATAATGTAACAATCCAAAATTGGAGATCCTACATAGTTATGACCCAGTAGGGGTGCGACAACAATGGCAGATGATGAATCAACACAGATCAGAAGAAATCAGTCTTCAAATGTTCTTTTCATAGATGATTGAAACACATTTTTGGTGTTGATAAAATGCCAAAAACTTACTTAATCAGAATTACCATGGTGGGAAGACCTCAAATCTTGAGTTTTAGGGTGATCGGATGACCGAATAAAAAAATTGAACTTCACCCGAATCACCAAATGAAAAACATCAATTTCTGAAAAATGTGAAGAATAGGGTGTGTTATTTAATAATAATGCCATGTGGGTCCATATTAGTGGAAGATAGGGTTTCCATGTTGTATAATATGAAGATAACAAAGTTTTTCTCATAGGAAATGGTGTAGGGGCCCCACTCAGTGGAATCTAGGGTTTCATGTGATATGAAGCGATGACACGGTGTGTGATAGTTGTCACACATTGTGTGGGTCCTACCTCGAGGCTCGATATGTATCTATGGTGATATATATACATGGGGTGGAGTAAATGGAATGTACTCCACCACATGGCCAGACAATGTTGAGTACGCTATCTACCCCTATACCAGTAAATTGGTTGGCAGACATAGGTTGATACAATGTACTGGCACACGACCTGGGTATATGGGTGAACCTCGATTGAAGGAGCCCAACATGTAAGTCCTTTTATAATCCATGTACTCCTCTTTCTACATGACATTTTATTCTAACTCTGGTCATTGTACATGGGTAGTACCCATATTCCAGACACACGGTGTGTGACTCTTCTACACTCTGTGTACTTTCTTGTATATGTCTTGATATTCTTGTCTGCCATTCCTTGGAAAAGTTTCATTTGGGTTAATTCCCCTTTCCTCATTCCGCTAAAGTCAAGTATCATTTCCATCCACAGGAGCATGACCTCCTTTACTAGGACTTTCTGAATAGAGAAGGAATCCCTCCGAGAGTCTCAGAGTGTGATCCTCTACCCATTCGTGTGCCCTAGGTAGATTCAGGTTATCAACATGACCAATTATACTAGACATAGGTCCTCTACTTAGAAGGTGAATCTGGATGATTCATGGTATACAACAAGGACCGGGAAGTGATCCTCATTAATGTATCATGATATTTCCCTACTCATTAGTGAGTTCTCCTATAATGAGGGTATTTGTTCACTCTTCATACCTATCATTGTGTCTATCTCTCTCATGACACTTCCTGACGAACTTACTTCTCAAACGAACGTCATCAGAGCTATCAGAATCATGGAGTGAGTTCACTGGGATGATTTCTTCTTGGAATATTTGAACTAAATCCCTAGCATGGGAATGGGGTTGTTGTGACTTACCTATAGATTAATGGTATGGGTTTTGAGTATATCTGGATATGTTTCTCTTGTTGTATTTCTTGTAGAAATATACTATGTAGAGATGATCGTAACTTTACTTTGTGTATTTCTTTGTGGTTTCTGTGGTCCTCTGCTGAGTATTTTTATACTCACCACTACACGGTCTTTGCCTACACGTGTCTTGTATTTTGTAGATGAGTGGCCTTTTGAGATATTCCAAGGTGGAACAAGACCATACTGAGCTTTGTGATCTTCCCTACAGGCCAAGGTGTTTCTACATCTATGAGAAGCAATACCAATACCTATTTATTACTTACAGGTTGGACTTTGTATTTTGATTACTCTTTCTTTTGGTGGGCTTGTATTCTAGCCCAGTTTACATTCAACACTTTACTTTCTGTTGTACTCTATTGGTTGGGTTTAGTTGTATGCATGCATTTTATTCCTTTGTGGTTTTTATATTTAAGAATTTGTGGGCTTGGAGATGTTTGTGTGTGTACATGTACTTAGAAAATTCCTCCCATGATAGTGATATGCCTACTCGGTGCTAGTCACCAGCCCTTGGCCTATTAGAGGCGGGCTTAGATAGTCTTGTCATGGGCCCCACTGGGATGGATTGTGAAACAATCAAAGGAAACTTATGATGATAACATAGAATTTTATGGACAATTATATCTCAAGATATAAATTTTGGTTAAACCTAATTAAAATTGATATTTAGAGGGATAAAATGAAGAAATCCAATGGTGTGGTTCATGATTTGAAACTATATATGTAGTGGTAGTAATAAAAAACATCTGAGTTAATGATTGAAATTGAGTGGATCGAATCTATAAATTATTGAAACTAAAAGATGGAAATTGATCTCAAGCTCAAAATCAAAGAGAATTACTAGGTTATTGATGTCTAAATAAATTTTGTCATCAATCATGTCAAATGGATCAAGATCTTGACTTCAAAGACATAGAGGTGATATAGATGCATAATGATCAATATATATTAATAAACCTTGGAAATACAGTGTGATTTTGTATTTTATAAGCAACAGAAGATGTTAATGTAGAGAATGGGAAGTCAATGTGAAATTAGAAAATTTCCTACAAGTGTAGTATTTTAAATATGAATTCAAATTAGTTTAAGGGTATAATCATATGTAGGGAATAATTTTTGGTTTATTTGAAACCACAAGCACCCACATCAAAAAATAAATATAAATTATATGACTTAAAAAGTCCTAAAAATAATTATGTGGAGAAATAAATACATGAAATAACTCACTATGAATATGGTGTTATTATTGTACAAAGATAATGAATACATATTATGTGTGTTTCATAAAAAAATAATTTAAATGATCAAGATAAACCAAGATATATTGGAATAATTTCCAATACTAGATATTCTTTCAATGACTATTATTTTTCTATGATGGTTATGGACATATTATTGTGACCATATCATCATGGATAATAAGATATATACCAATGTATATCTAGAAAAGGATAACTCAATACCTATAAGTATCATCAACTATGATGAAATCTAAAAATAAATTTTCAACCCTATAATATAAGGATGATTAAATAGAGTCATAGGTAGACCAATATCATTCTCCACCAAAGTAAGATGAGAAGTGAAAATGGAGTAATAATGAAAAATGTTATAAGGATAATGTCACAGAAATATATTTTAATGAAATAGATTAGGATGGAGTATAGATATTTGATAGTGGATACACATAAAATATGATGGGAAATAAAAAATCCATGGGGATCAAGTCTAAAAATAAAGGTGTTGTTCAATTTGGAAATTATAAAGGATTAGTAGTCACTATCTCTAGAAAATACTAAAATAGAGGTATAGACCAAAGGCCCGTGGATTCCTTGTTGTTTGAAGGATTTGGTCACATTTTTCTATGTTTAAATCAATTATGTGACTTGGTACATGTAGTTGATATCAATGATAATGATCTAATTATAAAATGAAGAGATAGTTCAATTATAATTCATGAAAAGATAGAAATGGGAATATATATCTCATTGGGTGAGAGGAAATATTTGTTTTTCTAAATAAGGGAGAGGATAATAGTTTTGGCATAAAAGGTTTTTATATATGACCCAAAAGTCCTTGGAATATTTGGTGAATAGTGAAGGATGTCATGATACCCCAAAACCATCATGTGATCATACTCACTTGTATGGTACATTTCAAAAAGGGAAACTTTTTTAGAAGAATTACATGTTAAGGGATATAAAATCAATGAGACTTCTTAATTTGGAAAGAATTTATGTGTGTGGTCCAATATTATCCAAATTCATATATATAAAGATATATTATGCTATCTTCACCAATGATTATAATGGGATGTCATGGATGATGGATATTTATAATAAATTTTATTTTTAAAGTGTATTATATATTATTAGAGATTGGTAGAGAAGATGATATTTTAGAAATTTTAGAAATTTTTAACTCATAATGGAATTTAATTAACCTAGAGTAATATAGAAGAATATTTCATGAATCATGGGATGAGGAACTAGATCATAGTGGGGAGTAATACTTCATAAAGTTTTGTTGTTGAGAGGAGGAACTAACCCATTAATAATATAGCCTGAAAAATTCTCATTATGAAAGATCTACCAAGGATATTTGGAAGGAAGAAGTGATTACATTAGTTTATATCTCTAATATATCTTTGTTATATCTAAATTAAGAGAACACGCATTAAAAATGTTGTATGGGAAGAAGCCAATATTGAAATACTTTAAAATTTTTAGAGGCAAGTTATTTATTCTCAACAATGTAATGAAATAAAAGTATAAAGTTGTTAGGGATGAAGTTATTTTTCTTATATATTTATCCAAACTCAAGAAATAAAAAATAAAAAACTAAACACTTGGAAAAAACATTGAAAAGAAAGAAATCAATATTATGGGAAACAAGTAGATTTCTTAATCAATGGAGAAATTTTCATAGAAACACAGAGATGAAATGTCGTAGGAAAGTAATTTTGAAGTGAGAATATTATTGGGATAACATGGGGATATAGTATATTTAGAAGAATACACCAATGAATAAGAAATAAAACAAGGTTTGTAATATATTTGGAAGGTATGTTTTTGGGATAAAATCATTAAAGGAAATATCATTGGTGACTGGACAACTCTAGTGTAAAAACATAGGACGCATACTCTATAAAAACATTAATATTATAAAAATTACAGACTAAGTGTTTTTAAGAGGCTATTAAATATAATTATTAGGTCAAATGTATTCATTAGTTTCTTGAAAAAATTGATAATAATCAAATATTTTATGTTTTTCTGAGGCTAGAAGATAAAAATGTCATCAAAACCAAGTGGTTATTTCACAATAAACTCAATGAAAATGGAATGTTGAGTCAAAATATTCATAGATAATATAAAAGGAATATTCCCAAATCAAAGGTATTGATATAATTGAAAATTTTCTCTGGTATCCCTTTTTAAAACTATTAACCCATTCTTTACAATGTCGATGCAAATAACATTCAAGGTGTACCGAATATTCCGTAATATATTCCTTGAGGAGGAAATATATATCAAGAAACATGATGGTTTCCATATAGATTAATATGATAGTTGAAGAAGGAATTTTATATTATTGAACAAGCATGAAGAGAATGGTATTCTATGCATGATTAATACTTGAGAAAGCTTTCCTTCCAGCAAGGCATATTTGATCACAATCTCCATATTAAAAAATAAAATGATCAAAGGATATTGGTGCTCATATATGTGCATGAAATTATTTTTATTATATCATATAAATAATAATGAATGTTTTTTATGGAATATATGAGATTTGAGTTCAATATATCCATGATTTAAGAGTTAACATTTTTCCATAGATTAGATTTTAAATAAGGAAGGCATGGAACATTTATTTCTTAAAAAAATATCTGATAGAAATACACAATAGGTTTCGAATAGAGGATTCTTGGTTTATGAAAACACAAGTATCTACCTATATGAACTTTCTAAGATATAGTGATGGAAATATGGTTGATCTAACAGAATATAATTAGATAATTAGAATCTTATTATACCTAACTATGACATAACCCAACATTATGTTTCCCAATAGTCATGTTGCGTAGTACTAAAGATACATAAAGAAAAGAAACTTTATAGAAGTGAAGTGGATTCTTAGTCATATAAATATAATGGGAGATTTTAGATTATTTAATCATTAAACACCATATTAGGAATTATTGGGATATACTACTACATATTGTGATAGCTTAGCAGATGGCCCCAAGTCATATATCAGGTGGTGCATTATATCTTAGATGTTTGTAAATTTATTGGATGAGAAAGAAAAAAACTTAATTTCACTATATACAATATGGAATAGGAGTATATTACAACTACTCAAGTATGTATATAATCTATATGGATAAATAAGTAGCTTTATGATATTGTATTTGATTTTAAATATCATATTATATTCAATTCTAAAAACTCAAGTGCTATCAGCCATAGTAAAAATCCATTCCACCACTAAAAGACAAATACCATCAATATGAAGTATCATTTCATAAATAAGAGGTCTGAGGAAGGGATGGTGAAGTTGCATTATTTTTAAACACAATATTTGGATTTGGTTATCCTGACAAAGGCACTACCCAAAGCTGATTTTGAGAGGCATCAATTGGATCTTGGAGTCTACTCGCCTCTATCCAACTAGATGGATTGGAGAAGTGACCTCCACTCCCATGTATAATTTTTTATCTATATCATTTTATAATTATTCTATTGAATTACATGTTTTTATTTCAAACCCTATCTTGTGAAATTTTATAGAAGTGTTCATTGACCATGGGGGAGAAGTTGTCTCTGACTTTCCTGGGAGAAGTTGTCTATAATTAGAAGTTAATATGGTTGGGAGTGCTCATTATTTTTGATAAATGGGGTTTATTCCATTTATATTGTATCACCCCAAGATTTTATGAAATATTATATTCCAAATAATTTTTTTGATAGCTTGTGTAACATGAAACATCGAGTTTTAAAAAAACACAACATACTATTAAAATATTATTATATGAAGGTTATCACATAGACATCAAAATGAGGGTTACAAATAGGATTAGATAAATTTAAAAACTATATATATGTGGTTTATACATGTATATAAAATTAATTCATTGGTTATCAATTAGTTAGAAATGAAAATAATAACTATTTAAAATAATGGATATCATTTTTTCAAAAACAATTTTTATGCGCACAAATGTTTTTTATCTCAATAAATTAAATAAATCATTTATAGTTAATTATTTTAATAAAAATTAAATAGAATATATTAAATCATGTTTTTCTGTCTCAGTTTTTTATTTCTATCCATGAGATAAGAATAAATCCAATTTTATGCTTAAAAACTATATTTTTCAAAAAAATAATTTTGTCACATTTTTAATCCTATTTATAATTTATTTCTTCTAATTTAGGAAAATAAATTTTAAGAAAATAAAAATAATTTTTTAAAATCAGAATGTAAAAATTATCTTGGAGTTATTTTTGAGAATTTTCTAAAAAGATAATTTTTTCAATGAATAGGGACAAATACTGGTTTTTATTAAAAAAACAGCCTCTTCATTTAAATCATTTACAAAGTTTTATATTTTTTAAAAATGTTTTAAAAATAAAATGAATAAAATTATATATTTATTAACCCAATTTAGTTCATTGGAATAAATTACATATTTAATTTGGATATAAAACCTTTTTTATGATTTTGAAGATTTTCTCTTTCGAAAACTATTTTTCTGTCATATCTACTGGTTTAATTTTAAACAAAATTTCACCACAACTTTGACGGATTTGGGAAACTTTTAATCCAAATATGGAATCAAAATAATTAATATTATATAATTAAATCAAATTAATTTTTTACCATAATAAATAGAAAAAATAGTAAAAAATTAATTAACATCTTAACGGTTACACTACTACAAAACATGCCTTTAATAGCATTGGTATTTATCAATTCTAGAATGAAGTGCGCATAAATTAAATATTTATTTGCTCTAAAGGAATAAATGATAAATTTATCTTTTTATCATCGCTTTTTTATAGACCTAATAAAGGCCAACTTTATCGGCACATTGTTTTTAGCGCTGATAAAGGGTATCCTTTATCAACACTTTATTTTTACTCCTGATAAAGATTTACTTTATCAGAGTTGTTTTAGCATTGATAAAGGTCTAAATAAATAAAATGAAATAATTAAATAAATTATAAATTATAAATTATTTTCAAAGAAATTTCAATTTTTATTAATTAAATAATTATTAATAAAAATAAATAAATCTATAATACATTATTAAATATTAAACATTTTATTAATTAGATAACTATGAAAATTACTGTTAATAAATTAAATAAATAGATATATATTTTTTAATGTATATAAATATGATTTATATATTTGAAAATATTTATGTGCTTCACATTAAATAGAAATATATTTATTGAATAATGGTTTATAATTATAAATTATTATGAATTAAAAAATACTGACTAATTTCATAGTATAATGGACATATAATTTAATGTCATTTTATTTTAAAATTTAACATAGATCAAATGTGTGTTATATTTATTTCACATTTATATAATTAATTATTCTTTGTATACAAATCACACACACAAAACTTATAAATTTTTTCAATATTCTTAGTGTAATTATTTTTAATTTATTCAATTTCACTAATTTTTGACATATATGCATGCACTTAAAATTATATATTCCTTAATAATGTTAAAAAAATATTTGTAATGAGATATTTATAAATAAATATATTTATAAATGTACATTTAATATATTTATACTACTATATATTTAGAATTACAAATAAATAAATATTTTTTTAAAAGTATTTATATAATTATAAATAAATAATTATATATTTTTAAATATTTATTAAATTTAAAATAAATTTACTTAAATAATAGATATATTTACTATATTTATATTTATTTATATTTATTATATATATATATATAATTATATATATATATATATATATATTTATAAATATTATTTTAAAAAATATATTTATAATTATAAATAAATAATTATAAAATTATAATAAATATATTTAAAAATGAATATATTTAATATATTTATATTTATATATATTTATTAAGTATGTATATATTTTCAATATTTTTATTTATAATTATAATAATAATTCCTTTAACAGTTCTTTTTTCATGCTGATAAAGATGATGCTTTATCAATGCTAAAAAAACACTGATAAAATAAATATTTATCAGCTCTAAAACTTTATCACTAATAAAGATTAATTTTATCAATGCTTTCTTAGAACTGATAAATATCTACCTTTATCAGCTCTTATTTGTAAGCACTGATAAAAGTGTCTTGATCTATTTAAAAAACCTAACCATTTGAGAACCCGTCGTCATATCAGAATCTTTCCACAAAATCCCCCCACTATCGGCACACCTCCTTGGTGAATCGAAGCTCAAATCACACCACCTGACTACCTCTATTTGATCAAACATCTCGTCCGACATCCAGTGTTCAGTTGTAGTTATGGTTTTCGAAGAGCCTCTCAGAATTTCTTCAACCTAGCGAGGTTGAAATTCTGATTTTATTTGTTTATTTTTAATTTCAATTTTGATTTATTCCATGACGATTTTTTTGTGGTCTGGTGCTTTTATACTATTTTTCTTTTTTTATGAATATAATGATTTATCTATGATCCATTGTTTGATTGACTACCGATGTTTTGGTCTTTTGAAATTATTGTTTTGAATCAATTTTTATTGTTATCTATATACATACCTCAGATTTCTCCACAAGCTTAATTTTGTGGATGTTTTAAAATCATATAGAATCACCTCTTGTCCATAGATAAACCAATTAAATAAATATTTATGCCACTATTTTCTTTTGGATAAAAAAACCTAAAATAAACAAGAAAACTGATTTAGAAATCCAATTCTCAGTCCCGTGATGGTGTGAAGCAACAACCGAACCTTATTTTATTTGCTGAGAATTGTATTGTTTTATTTTAAAAGAAACATTAGTAATGGTGATACCATATTTATTTATTTTCAATGTCTCTCTATTTAAAAAATTGGTATGGGGTTTTATTTATTTTACTTTGCTGTAATATTTTATTATAAGGGTTATATATATTTTTATCTATTTTATTTTATTTTATAAAGACACACATACAAAAACACAAACACACAAATATATATATATATATATCTATTTAGATGTGTTTTCAGAACGTATAATTTTAGGGTGATTTTATAATTATTTATTTATAAATTATGGTTCTGAATATCCCAATTAGGAATATATTATATTTACTTTCATTAAAAAATTTGTTTAAATATGCATTTGTTTTGAAATTATGTGTACTATAAATTTCATGTTATATATATGTGTGTGTGTGTGTTTTTGTGTGTGTTTAAATGAGTCAATGTGTATTACATGTCCTCTGTAGAATCATTCAGATGGGTAGATCAAATGTGACAACCTCACTATAATCCTTGGTATGGGTCTGTGTGGTGACATGACATCCCAAGAGTCTTGAGATGTTTCCAAATATTGATATACCATTAATTTTAAATGTAATAATTCCCTGGGTTTCTATATTTCTTGTTCCAAAAAATAAAATGGAAATTATTAAATTATATATATCAGAAATTATTTTTAGTTATTTAACATTCTGGGTCTATAAATATTGGTTCCACCCCTAGGAATCTCTGATTACTGTCCATGCAAATATAATAACTCTTTATTTATTTAAAATTTTTATCAATATATTTTTATATCTTATAGTTCATTGAATGAGAGTTTATTATTATTTTCTATCATATTTGGGTTTCTTATTACTCCTTAATTACTTATATTATATTTTCATTTGTTTAGGGAATTTTGGAAATATTTAATGTGTTTTAAAAAATAATTATTATTTCAAATTGTAGCTTGAGTCTCATCCTCCATCTCTTTTATAAACAACCATCATCCTCATCAACTTCTTCTAAAAAATATTCATTATTAAAAAAATTTACTTGAAACTCATACTCAATATCATTTATGTTTCTTGTACTACACTGATCATTAGTCATCCCATGGATGTCTACTATGTAGAGTATTTCATGCAACATAGGTGCATGTCAACAAGAGGTGAAGGATGTGTCAAACAACAAATGAAATGATAAAAGTCTAGGAAATTAGTTTATGAGGTTGAAATTTTTCTAAAACTTTCACCATTGAATGAATTTATAGGATAACACCTTCTATAGTGGAGTAATTCACTTATCGAATTCAATTGCCCATTTTCATCAACATGCTAAAATTCCTTGAAAGAATCAAATGTTGTGTTTCCCTAATTATAATTGTCTATAACTTTCATCTTTAATAATGAATATCCAATATGTATCTATTTATATGTTGTAAAAAAATTAAACATTTATGAACTCAATAGGATGGATATGAATTGAAAATGGGTTCACACTAATCGTTTGAAAAATGAATATCAAGGTGGAGTAAAAGAGTTCAGAAAGCTTGTAGGTGACCATGCAGACAACCCTTCTAAAATCCTCTATCCGTGTTTACATTGTTTTTATTCATGAAAAATTAGTTCTGAATAGTTTTAAGAACACTTGATTTGTGAAAAAAGGTTGTATTTCATAATGATATATTTTTGAAGAAGCTATTAAATTCTATATTGATTACCTATCAGATGTTGAAAGCAATAATCTCTTAAAGTCTCATCACAGTGAATGCCTTCTAGGAGAAGGGGTTTATGGAAGAGATATTGTTACAACTACCTTAATAGAGCTTGACAAAGTGAATATTTACATAATACATAATAGTAAAAATGTTGATTCATAAATTTAATCCCATAAATAAAATTTCTATAGATTTGAATCCATCAAAGTATGAAGGGTGAACATAAAATAAATATAATCAATAATTAATAGGATGGTTCAAAGATCAAATTTTTATGTAGTTATCTGAAAATATGAATTAAATTATTGAATGACTTCAATGGTTATCCAGAGGACTAAATTGAAATGTTATATCTTGCACAAGTTTTGTAATAAATTTTAATATATTCTATATAGAAGAACCTTATGACTTCTATATGATGAAAAATAGTGGTGTTATGCTTGTGTATGAATCAATGCACATATCAGGTTACAATGATAGAATTCCAAATTATGAAAATATGTCATATTTTGGTATTATTTAATAGATATATTAGTTGGATTATAAAATATTTAAAGTTCCTCTTTTCCATTAAAAATTGGTTGACAATATAAATGGAGTGAAATTTGATTTAATGGGCTTTGTGAAGGTGAATTTTAGTGTGGAAGGTGAAAATTATGATCCATTCATAATGGTATCACAATAATTTCAAGTATTTTATGTCTCTGATCTAACAAAAAAGAATTGGTCGATTTTCCTATAAGCAACTAAAATAAATGTCGAGTCAGATGGAAATTAAATCAAGGATGACACTTTTATTGGGACATCACAATATGTTAATGTTTGTACTAATATAGACAATGTCTTGTATGTTATAGGGGGACACAAATATGGGATTTGGATTATAAATAGATGAACCAAATCATCAAAACCATTAAAAAAGTGAGTTCAATGAAAAGGTAAAAGTTTTTTTTAATATAATATTTTTCCCTCATAATATTATATGTTTTATACTACATTTACATAATATAAATTAATTGTTTGAAAACTCATGTAGACAAAGTATTCTATACACTATGATGTTACTAATCCCTTATAAGAACCAACTATAATGAAGGAAACCCTTTGGAAAGTTGTAAAGGTAAAGTCATGATATACTTTCTCTATTTTACTAAAAATTTATATAACAGAACATTGATTTAATTTTAATTATTCCTTGTAGAGTTTGTTTATTTTTGAAAATTTATTTCAATGTGTCATGCCATTTCAAGAAAAACAATGATACCATATCTACTCAATTACATACATAATCTTTATGTTTTCACATTAAAAACATTTTCCATAAAATTAATGTTTTTTATAATATGTATGTCTAATTTATTTATTTTTAGTATTACTCACATAAAAATTGTTTCCTTATACAAGTGGGTTATTTTTTTTATTTGGGGCGCTATGTCCATCTTTCATGACTTTCTATATCAAAACATATATATAGTTCTTCTACCACAAAACCTTTTCACCCTTTCAGTGTTGCATTTATCACTTTCCTTCAAGTGTTTTCCACTTCCTTTATAGGAAGAGCAATGACACTGCCTCTGCTCAATCATAGAGGTAATCTTGATATTTTCAGAGTAACATCATTCTCCATATAATTATTTTGTTTTTTCATTTTTATGTTTAATTTATTTATTTTTAGTATTACTCACATAATAAGTGTTTTCATATACAGGTGGTTTCTTTGGTTTGATTTAGGGGTCTCTTTCCATCTTTCATGCCTTTTTGTACCAAAACTTCACAAACTTCTTCTCACTCAAAACTTGTTCACCCCTATAGTATTGAATTTATCAGTTTTCTTTAAGTTCCCTCCATCGATCAATAATAGAGGCAATCTTGATATTTTCACAGTAAAATCATTATCCATAGAATTAATGTATTAGTTCATATTTATGTTTAATTTATTACTTTTATGTATTTCTCATAATAATTTTTTTCTTATACAGGTGGATTCTATTTTTCAAGTTGAGGTGGTTTATTCAAATATTCTCATGCAGTGTTGGATGTTCAAAAAATAAAGTCAATTAAAAACATGGTAAAATTAAAATTTATGATTTTTCTGAGACTTTGGGATGCATAGGAATCATCCTTACCTCAATCTAACACACGATGTCACTGATATGTCTCCAAATACTTCTTTCTATTTAAAATTAACATCATTTTTTTAAAACACAACTGACATACTCGGAAAAAATAAAACACATTTGGATTGATTTGATAATTTAGGAAAATAATCCATAAGTTATTTGAGATGTGTAGGAATCAGTCATACCTCAATCTAACCCAAATTGTGACTGGTATGACTAAAAGTGTGTCTTTTTTTAAAACAATGAAAATAAATTTTAGTAAAATGGATAAATAACCTACTCAAAAATAAGAAAACCCATTCAAATTATTTTGATACTTTACAAAAATGATACGTTATAAATTTTTGACATGTAGGAATCTTCCACACCTAAATCGGATACACAATGTGCCTAGTATGACAAAAAGTGTCGATTATCATTTTAAAATCAATATTTTAGTTCAAAAACTGTCACTCATTTAACATTGATCAAGATCACTCGTATTTTTTTAATAATTTAATAAAATGATCTATAAGTTATTTTTAACGTGTAGGAATCAGTTTCACATCAAACTGATACATGATGTGATCGGAATGAGTCAAAAGTGTGTGTTTCTAGTTTTAAATGAAATTTTAGTAAACAAAAAAAATTTCATACTCCAACCCAATAAAACACATTTAGATTATTTTTATACTTTAGTAAAATGTTCCATAACTCATTTGAGACATTTATGAATCAGCCTCACCTCAATGAAATCCATGGTGTGACCTGTATGACTAAAAGTGTTTCTTTTTATTTAAAATTGAAATCAATTTTCTAAAAATGGACAAATAACCTTCTCATAACTGAAAACATCCATTTTGATTGTTTTTATACTTTAAAAAATTATTCATATGTCATTTCTTATGTGTATGAATTATCCACACCTCAATCAGATACATGATGTTCTTGGTATGACTTAGAGTGTCTGTTAACAATTTAAAATCGATATTTTATTTCAAAAAGTGTCACTATTTGAAAATACATCAAACATGATATGATTTTATTAATAATTTAAGATAATGATTCATAAGTTATTTTTAATGTGTAAGAATTTGTTTCATTTAAAGCTAATGCACAACGTGATTAGAATGAGTCAAAAGTATGTTTTTGCATTTTAAATAGATATTTTAGTAAACAAGATAACTGACTTACACAAAATGAAGAAAACACATTTGAACTATTTTGATACTTTAAGAAAAAAAATCCATAAGTCATTTGATACATAATGGAATCATCCTCACCTCAAACCAACGAGTGGTGTGACTTTTATGACTAAAATTTTATCTTTTTATTTAAAATTGACATCAATTTTAGTAAAATGGACAATTGACCTACTCAAAATTGAGAAAAACCATTTTTATTGATTTGATACTTTACGAAAATGATCCATAATTAATTTTTGGAATATATGAATCATTTTTATATCAATTTGATACATGATGTGCTCGGTATGACTCAAAGTGTCTGTTATCAGTTTAAAATCGATATTTTAGTTCAAAAAGTGTCACTCTCTGAAAATAAATCAAATGTTCTCATATTTTCTTAATAATTTACAAAAATAGTTCAGGGGTAATTTTTGATGTGTAGGAATCAATTTATTATCAAACTATTATACAATGTGATCAGAATTAGTCGAAAGTGTATGTTTCCAGTTTAAAATGACATTTTAGTAAATAAGATAACTAACATACTGAAACCTGAGAAAACACATTTGTATTATTTTGATAATTTTAAAAAATATCCATTAGTAATTTGAAAAATATAGGAATCATCTGAACATCAATCTGACCCACAGTGAAACTGGTATGACTAAAAGTGCATCCTTTTTTAAAAAAATTACATCATTTCTTGTAAAATAGACAACTGACCTACTCAAAACTAAGAAAAAACATTCTGATTGTTTTATAATTCATGAAAATTATCCTTAAAATTTTTTGATGTATAGGAATCATCCTCACCTAAATCTGATACACGATGTACCTGGTATAACTCAAAGTGTCCATTATCAGTTTAAAATCCACATTTTAGTTCCAAAAGTGTCACTCACTAAAAATCAATAAAATGCACTTTTATTTTCTTAATAATTAATTAAAATGATTAATAAGTTAATTGTGATGTGTAGGAATTGGTTTCACATCAAACTTATACACAATGTGATCATAATGAGTCAAAATCTCATGTTTCTAGTTTAAAATGACGTTTTAGTATAAAAGAAAACTGATTTACACAATAATGAGTGAACACATTCATATTGTTTTAATTATTTAATAAAATGATCCATAAATCACTCGAGACGTGTAGGAATTATTCACACCTCAATCTTACCCACAGTGTGACCGGTATAACTCCAAGTATGTTTTATTTAAAATTGACTTCAATTTTAGTAAAATTAACACTTTCTGTTAATTTATTTCGTTATATTATTACTAATAGAATCATTTTCTTCATATATAGGTGTGTTATATTTCTTTATCAGGGGGTGTTTTGGTTGAAAATATAATGAGTCAATTTAAGATTACAATACAAAGGAACATTTATGTTTTTAAATGTATATAATAATTTTAATTTATGTAATTGAATAAACCAATGTTTGAAATGTCTATAATATAGTGTTTTTTTCTTTTATTTGTGTTGTAAATTTCATTTCATTTAAATTCTATATTGGGACTAGTTTTTTTTATATCTAGTGTTTTTTCTGGTGCTATGGTGTGCTGTTATAGAACATTTTAGTGGTGTTGCAGTGTTCTGTTATAACACATTGCGGTATTTACCTTTATCTGTGCTTCTATTAGTATGGATAAAAGGCCCTTATCAGTGATTTTATAAGTGCTGATAAATATTTACTTTTTTAGTGCTTCTATAAGCACTAATAAAGGGTGCCTTTATAGGTACTGAATAAAAGCGGTGATAAAGGGGTCCTTTATCACTGCTTTTAAAAGCACTGATAAAGGTCCCATTTATGAGTACTTTTTTTAGAGCTGATAAAGGAACCCTTTCTCGACGCTTTTTTAGAACAAACAAAAGAACCATTTATCAGAGCTTTCTCATCATTGATAAAAGTCCTGGGATTTTAACCTTTCTCATGCAGTCAACAATTTTCTAATGCTAATGAAGTCCATTTATAACGTTGTTAAAGGACTATTTCATAGTAGTGTTAAAACATGTTTACTAGGGGTTAAAATTAAAATATACGGTGTAAAATCACCTTGAAAATTGTCAAAGATCCATTTTATGGTAATATTTAGACTGTATAACCAAAAAGGATCAATAATTACCCATTTTGTATTAATTTTCTATGTGAAAAAATGTGGTTCCACATTTTTCTTTTCAAAAAATTCCATGTGTGGCCTCTTCCACACTTATAAAAGAATAACCCCTCTCCTCTCCTCTTTGCACTTCCAAAAACATTTTTTTCAGACAATACCTACCAAAATATATTTCTTAATTCCATCCCTTCATCCATGAGGATCTATTTTTTAGTAATCCCTCCTAAGATTTATTTAGGTGTAAACCTAAAGTGGTTCTCTGAAGAAGAGGTAAAATTATTAAACTTGCGTTTCTATTTTATTTATTTTTTTCAACTAATATAATATTATTAAAATATAATGATATAATAATAATAGTGTAAAAAATATACATAAATTTTATTTTATTAATTTAATAACCTATATACTTATCCACTTCTACCAAATTGGAAAAAAAATCATTGATTATGTGTACAGTGGACTACTATCTCATGAACTTGTGCTTTTAATTTTCCATCAAGTCCTCTCATGGAAGGATATAATAATGAATTAAATGTTTAAACAATATATGTATATATATGATATTATTATATTTATTTAATTATAATATCACACCTAACTTATTACCTTCCAACTTTTTGGAAAACAATAATCTCACTTGTTTGTTTGGAGGACTATTACCTCGCGAACTGATGAGATGTTTTTTTCCATTTACTTTTTACATAGATTTTAATATGGATTGATTGAATGAATATATTTTATATTTTTAACATAATAATACCTTTTTAATAAAAATATCAAATAAACCTCCTTATTTTCTATTTTGTGTGGGATATGATAATATCACTCGTGGGTACGGCAGACTACCACCTTGTGAAGAGATGAAATTCATTTTTCAATGACACTTTGAATTGAATAAAATATGGATAAAGTTAATAAATATATTATATATATATAATCATAATTATACTTCAATTTTTAATTATTATTTATTTTTATTTAGTTCCATCCGTTAAAAAAATAGAGACAAATTTCATGTGTACATATAACCTACCATCTCAGTGAATGGTGTATTTCATTTTCTATCTCAAACATTTATGAATTACTATAAATAAATATATACTAAATATAAATGATATTTATATAAAGGTAAAAATTATGTAGATTTTAGACAAATTATTAATGTATAAGGATAAAAAATACGAAATCAAAACATAAAAGAAAAGAAAAGCAGTTATTACCCGAAACATGATTCTAATAAAGAATTGTTAATGAATGGGTAATTATAGATCATAATTAAATCATATATGGTGTTATATATGTATGTTTGGATCTATGATTTATGTATAATAAACCTATATTTTTTATACATGGGGCTTGGATATGTATAAAGGAAGCTGAGACTTAAGGTAAGGGATTTCCATCTCACTTTTATTTTCTGTGAGACACATGCCATGTTCACCACAAAATTATTTTATGTGTTTTGAATAATACCCATGAAATTATTTTATGATTATTATCCTAAAATAATTGGTATTTACATATCCATTTAAGGATCTATCTGTCAGGGGATTTACAGTTCAGAAGTTACCAAATAAGTAAGTAATTTTTGTCTCAATTTTCCTTATTTGAGTCATATGTTATGTTTTGTACCTATATTATTTTATGAGGTTTATATACTAACAATTATTCATAAAGTTACAACCTGAGTAACACTGAAATGGTGCCTTTATTTGGTGGGTTGCATGGCCTGAATCACGCCTCCTAGTACACCTCAGGCTTCCAACTCGTAGAGAGTGTCCAAGGTGGTAAGGTGGAGACTATACCCTCGTATCATTGTAGAAAAATGGTAATAATGATAAATAAATAAAAAATAGTGGATACATAATATACTTGAAAACACAATAGACCAGATACCATAATTATGCACAATATAATAAAAAAGATCAAAGAAGTAATAATAATCATAATCTTATAAGTTGAGTCATATACAAATGATGTCATGACATGCTGATATACAAAAAGGGGATATAAGTGATACAAGGCACATGTGCAAACAAAATTCTATAAAAAATTAAAAATACCATAATACCATAATATATATCCACTATAATAATGGGAATATTTTCATTCCTCTTCTCCCATGATCCATGATATAATAAAAATATATCAAGCATCATTGATAGGGTGTTTACCCTTATCCACAAATACATTCATGAAGTCTACTCAGGTACCAAAGGAATCCCAAGTAGAATGTGAGATAAAATCCGTATTCCACCACTTATTGTTTCAAGAAATAATACATCCACTGTACATAGCATTACATTATGCAGGTATGGAAAATAATAAACAGCACTAAAAAATAAATACCAGCCAGCTTAGATTTTTATAAGACACCTAGCTGGCTCTACCTACTTCAGAACAGGTCGTTGTATGTCTGGTCCAAGTAACCATATATATATATGTGTGTGTGTGTGTGTGTGTTTGTATTCACGTGTGCACACACACACACATATATATATATAATACATATACATGTATGTACACTTCATATGTGTAGACATTTAGATGCATATATATGAATATTATGTTCTAGATGGACCCGAGTTGTATCTCAAGAATCCATAACTAGTCTAATGAGATTTATGATCCAGAAATGGGTAAACAAACTTGAATCTCATATGAAAGTGATACATATTGATCATCACCCAAGATGGTGGGTGAGACTTCATTCCTAACACCCCTTTCAAAGGAAATTGGAACATCATTTCCATCACACAAAATAAGAAAACAGTGTGAGACATCATTCCCATATCCCAATGTAAGGGACCATGAAATTCCATGATCAATATAACCCTTAACCATTATTATCCAATGAATCAAAGAAGAAAGGAATACATCCCTGAAATAGAAAATTTCTATAAAATATGTCATATTATATCTCACCAAAATATCACAAAATATTGAATAATAAACCATGATAGGAAGTAAGAATATTGTATATCTTACTTCTAGATATCTAACAAACTAATGGCTATCCGATCAAAGTCCAGATAGAGGATAATGAGAGAAAACTATGTGGATGGAATGGAGGATCTCTGTGTGTGGCTAATACTATGCGAGGGAAGAGAAAGGGGGCTTATATCAAATGAGACCCTGCCCTGTTTAGAAAAATAGAACCAGGGAATTTATATGGTGTGTAAGGTTTACACAACGTGTAAATATCAGGTATTTCCACTCATGAGAAAAACCATCTCACAACATTAAAAGGGTGTGGCCTAGAAAATAAATGACGTTATTTCAATATACATATTATATTTAAATACAAACTATGTATTTTTCCTACAGTCAGGATACATCCCCTATGAAAAATCTCCTCTAAAAACAAAAACAAATTGCCATTAGGTATGGTCTATAGGTATAATCCAAAAAGAGAATCAAGAATGGTTTGACCAAAATTAAAATAAAGCATAACTTTCTATAAATTTGGTTCATCACACCCCCCTCCATAAAGTAACTAATTCATGAGTTTGAATTTTGGAGGTAGTAAGGGATTATTTGAGAAAAGATCTATACATTAGGTATGTATATCATCTTCCCTCTACCTAATCTCGTCCTATACATGATCGTGCTTCCATAGTACTCATACAAGAGGTACTGACCTTTCTCAAAGATTCTTTTCACTCTTATCCATGATATGCACTAGTCACTCCTCAAATTAAGCATCCACATCTTGCTCAAAATCCTCGGGCTATAAAACATATGATGAGTATGGATAATATCGATGAATATGAGACACCTGAAACTTTTAATTCAGAGATAATCACTTCTGAGGAAGTGAAATTTGGTAATCCATTATTCTAGTTCACTCTAGAACCTCAAAGGTTCCAAAAAATTTAGGAAAAATATTATTCTACCTTTGGATCTGTCGATGGACCAATATGGAAAAAACATGCCAGAAGACCTAATTGCGAACCACAAAATCGAGAGATCATTGATGTCTTTTGGAATATGACAAGGTTTTGGAATAAGATATCAACATGAGATTCTTAATCAATTAGAACTACTCTAAAGACTTCTAAAAAATATGTGGTCCCATAAGTACTTCCTCCCCTATATCTAACTAACATAGAGGTGATCAACATGTCACACCATATAAGTCCTCACAAGGATCCATATAGATGGTAGACTAAAAACTGTTATTATAATCAAACTAAACATGGGGTAAATTTTTCTCTCAAGAACACAAAAATTCAACGACATGTGCATTTAGTATGTCCTATAACACTTGAATCATGTGCTCTGTATGTCTTTCGGTCTGAGGGTGATAGGTCATGATTAGAAGAACCTATGATTCAAAGTCCTTTTGCAACCCCTTCTGGAACCATGGAATGAAATTAAAATCCCTATTAGATATGATATAATGTGTATCTATGTAAATTAATATGACGTACTTGAAGTATATCCTCCCTAGCTCATTACTGAGTAAGTTTTTTGAATAGGTAAGAAGTGGGTGACCTTTATCAACCAATCAAAAAATACCCAAACTATATCATTTCCATGAGGAAATATAAGAAAACATCTCACCAAATCCATGGAGACATCATCCCATTTCAACTTGGGAATGGGAAATTGCTTCTAGAGTCCTACTAGTCACTGATGTCCCTCCTTAACCTACCGACAAGTGGAACACTGAGTGAAAAAACCTTTTATCTACCACTTCATACCAAACCACCAATACTGGTAACACAATTCTTGTTACATCTTAGTGACATGGGGATATACTACCCAAACCGAGGCATGAAATACCCACATCAGTTCCTCTTGAATTCTTTCTAGAGCATATACATGCTTGCTTAAGAATAGGATCTCATTATCATATATGGTTCAATCAGAAGATGAATCCTCATCTGATATGATTTACCTAAGGACTAGGCCCTAGAGATATGATATTTTATTTATCTGGAATTGTTATAGAGGGGTGGAGGACACTTCTAAAGTTGAGAGAATTGTATTTCCATCTTCCTTTTGAACCTCAACATACATATTTTAAAACAAGTCCATAAGATTCCTCTCACCACTATCCTCCAGAACTATCTGTGTTTGGGTCTTCTACCTTAGAGAATCATCCATGGTATTTCCTTTCCTAGGAATATAGTCAATATTAAAATTAAAGGATTACTGGTAATCAACCCATCTGTAATTCCGGATATTTATATCACACTATCTAAGGATATAAATGAGGATTTTGTGATTAGTGAATACCACAAAATTATCCCAAATAAAATATTGACACTGATATCATAAATCATAAACTATAGCTTCAAGCTCAAGATCATGTATCATGTAATTCTCTTAAGGCCTCAAATGATGAGACCCATATTCCATGACTTTATTTTACTACATCAATACTACCCCTAGGTAGATACCTAATGCATCACAATTAACTATGTACCTCTTTCATGGATCTGACATAATTTTTATCAGTGTTGAATTCAATCGTCCTTTTAACTCCCAAAAGGTTATCTCAAAAGATTCTGACCAGAGGAATTTTACACCCTTATTAGTAAATTATTTAAGAGGCACTACTAGTCATGATAAATTATGGATGAATCATCTATAATATATGACTATCCACAAGAAACTATTTATATCAAAGAAGTTCTTAGTATTCTCATGAGAAACTACAACTCTAACTTTCATTGGGTTCGCTGATACTCCTAACTCTGAGATGATATGACCTAGGAAGTGTAATTTTTCAATAGAAAAGTTTCATTTGGTGATATTTTTGTAAATATGGTGCTCTATCAATTTATTTATCATGATCTCAAGATGTTGGGCGTGGTCGTGTCGAGAGTGAGAATACACTATGATTTATTTCAAAAAGACTACCATGAATGAATCTAGATACTGGTGGAAAACCCAATTTATTAGAGACCTAAAAATATATGGCACATTTATTAGACTAAACAACATTATGAGGTACTTACAAAGAATATAACTACTTTGAAATGTTGTACAAGGTATGTCTAAAGGCCTGAAAAACACCTGATGTTATCCTGAACTCAAATCAATCCTTGAAAACACCCCTACTGCTCAGAGTCGATCAAAGTGGTAATCTATTCAATTTAGTAGATACTATTTCTTTACCATAAGATGGTTTAACTATTATTAATTCATGAAAATATTATTTTTATATTCCCCCTTCTTGGAAAAAAGGATTGGTAAACCTGAAGGAGAAGTATTCGGGATTATAAGACCCTTAGACTCCAGGTTCTGCAGCTGCTTCTTGATCTCCATAAGCTACTTAGATATCATCTTATAAGGATTAATAGACATTTTTCTCACTCCCAACACTAGTTCAATGGTGAGTTATACCACTCTCATTGAATGTTTTCAAAAAAAATCAATAGGGATTACATCCCTAAAATGATCCACCACTGGAGGAAAAATAGTAGGGAATACCCCCTAATCATCTAAGAAAATACTGGTAATCTGGGTTATCATTCCACCTAGACACAGATTCTCAGGTCCATCTCAAGATGCATGGAAATCTGATTCTCCCTTTTGAACATGTCTACTACCCTCTGGTGATGTAAACATCACCCATCAGTGATAAAAATCAATATGGACTTGATAGGGAATTAACCAGTCCATCCTAAGAATTACATCAAACTATTTCAGGTTAAGGATGTAAAGATTCCACACAAAGAGATAACCACCAATCTCAAGGGAACAATCCTTACAACAATGAAAACTCTTTGATTGGATACCCAACGGGGTGTTGAGTTTCATGACATTGTATAAATAATCTCTCTCAAATCCTAGTCTCTCTAAAATTACCACATATATAAAATAGTATGATACAAATATGTTAAATAAATAATCCACTAAATTAGAGGCTACAGTAATAGTACCTCGAATACTATATGATACGGTTCTATGCCCCAATGATATAGGTTTCACTTCATAAAAATGGACCATACAATGTACTTGAGTCATAACCTGACTACCCTGAGAAAGACTGATTTGTTGGTGCTATAAGTCCTGAATTGGATTCCCTCTTTTTTGACCACCACCTCATCCTGAGTGGTCGGTGGTATTCTGAATACCTTCCTAATGAGATACTATTGTTCCCACTCTATATCATGAAGATAGTATAGATCCTATCTCACTAGGTACTGGTGGAAATTTGTAAAGAATCACTAGATATGACCCATCCTACCATAGTATATACACTCAACTAGATCCCAAATAAATAGGGGTTTGTGTGTCCTTGATTCCTTCACAAGTGATATATAAAGAAGTTGTTGGTTCATGTCACATGACTGCTACTACCCCAGTGATAAACCTTGAAGCATCGCTTTCATCTACATAAAGAACCACTGGCATGTCTGAGTGCTAAACCACCCTGGATCGTACCATAATCTTCCCTCAAATTCCCATCAATAATGAGGGAATAGTTAACTATCTAATAAATAGTGGTCAACTAAAAAACATTAAAATATAATTTTATGGTGTATATCATCCCATCCTCAAATCACCTCATATTCATGAGCTCTTCACCCACTAGAGTATCGATGAATCTCTATAGCTCAGTAAAATGGGAAGAAAACTCCATCATAAACATATCCCCCTGCTACAAGTTCATCAAATCTCTAGCCTAGCCAGCTCTTAACATATGTGGGACGAAGTAATCATAGAAGATCATCTATAATTCCCTCCAAATCATGTCTTCATATCAGTATTCCAGGGTGATGAAATCCCACCATCACTTGGCAAAACTACGTAGCATGTAAGCAGAAAGTCTGACCTCTTCTCTAGAGTCATATCCAAATGATCTAATATTTATAACATGGATTCTAGCCTTGATTTCACACCCTTAGGTATTCCATCCTCTGAAAAGGTGGGAGGGTGATTCTGCTAAAACTCCCAATTCAATATTCCAATGTAAGGGAAAGTTGAGAAACACCTTTCATAGAATACATCATATGAAGAAAACCTTCTCAAAACTGAGCGTCAATTTTCATATCAGGTATATCATGTGGTGAATCTAGTGGCACTACAGGATCTATAATTAGAGTCTCAAGGCCCACCACCTCAAGATCTTGGTCATCAAAACCTTATTTAAATACAACATGAGGTTGTCTCTATTCTAAAATACCAAAAATAGTACTTGAACTATAATTTAATAGTTGAAAAGATCAAATATAGATAACAGGATAGGTACACAACCTTCTTATAAAAAAATCACACCACTATGCCTACTCCAAAATTTTGGTCTAGGAGGTAAGAAAGGACCATAATAGGTTATAAGAACCATAATATACACTCCCAACTACCCACTACTATGGTTGGGTTTGGGTCTAGGTCTCATATCAGTTGACAAACGTCTCAGTATATGGAGTTCCAATTGAAAGGTATAGTATAAAACACCCTTTACATTACAATTTTCTTCCAATTTAATGGTAATTATTCTATTTAATTGTTTAGTTTCAATAAAGTTCATAATTTTCTATATATATATATATATATCTGTGTGTGTGTGTGTGTGTCATGGTTCATAACCAATGGGCCCATAACCCACAACATGGTTTAATTGGCCAATTTTGCTGTCTTCATAAATCTATACATGAAATCACCATTTAGATTGACATAAACACTTTAATTAACCAAATTATCCATCCTTATAAGAAACATTATAATATTTACATTTATATATAATCAAGGGACTAACTATATATAGTATAAAATGCATGTAGAAAGATCATTTTTCATGGAACATTCATGGTATAAAACTCTTAAAGTGCATGTGATGATGCGTGATATACTATTACATTCCATAACATACCAAGGATAATTATAAAAAATTATTACAGTATATTAATAACATCGCATATCATGCATGTCACCTAAGGGAGAAATCAAATAAACTATAATAATCATAAACCAAAACAACAATAACTCATCCCATGTAATTTTGGATTCCCTTGTTTATGCGTTAGCTACACCCAGGAACATGCACATCACAAAAATTATGACACATCCTAGTCTCATATCTAATACCAAAATAATAATAAAAAATAAGTAAAATCCCTCTAATACCATTTAGTAATGTCCTAGCCTGGGTGCTACTAAAATGATTCCCCAATCTGGTGGGTCACATGGCCTCTAGTGTGCCTCCCGATATTCTAGAGGTTGTCGACTAGTAGTGAGGGACCAATGTGGTGTAATTGGGAGACTATACCCTCATATTATAGTATCATAATGGTAATAAAACTAAAAATTAAAAAAATAATGGAATAATAATATAGCTGAAAACACAACAGAATATATACCATGTGTATGCATAGTGGAATAGGAAACATCCATGCAGTAATTATAATAAAAATCCCATAAGTTGAGTCATATAAAAATGATGTCATGGCATGATGATATAAAAAGGGGGATAAATGGGATATAAGGAATAGGAGTATAAAACATGCTATATAAAAATACAAAAATACCATAAGGAATATCTACTAGAATCATGATAATATGCTCAGTCCTCTACTCCCATGCTCTTGGTTATAAGAAAAAATGATCAAGCATCTATGAAAGGGTGGTTTCCCTTATCCACACCTACATTCATAAAGTCTAATCAGCTACCAAAGGCAGAATGAGTTGGGTTTGAGATTAACTCAAGATGCCACCACCAATGGTTTCTATCAATAATTTATTCATTATACATAACATAGATGTTTGTAGGTATAACAGATAAAAAATGTTGGCAAATAAATACTAGCAGTCTCATGTTACTATAGGACACCTTGATAGCTCTACCTACATCAACACAGGCTAGTGTATGTCTAATTATTATAACCATATATATATATATAAGTAGTAATATATATATATATATATATATAATATTTATACATGTATATTCCCTCTATACGTGCAGTCATTTAGAGGCATATACATGGATACTTTGTACTAGTTGGACCTAGGGTGTAACTCAGTAATTCATAACTAGTCTAATGATCTATAGGATCCAAAAAAGGGTATAATCCTTGAATATTATATGAATATGCATCATCTTTCTCATCACTTGAGATGGTGGAGTGATTTTTCATATGAAACTCCCGGTCCAATGGAATTCAGAATATCATTCTAATTTCCCAAAAGAAGTAAACGATGTGACACATCATTCCCATCACACAGTGAAAGGGATCCTGAAACACCATGCTCAAAAGAATCCTTAAACATTGTTAAACAACCATTATCCATGGTCTAATAATAATAAACATTAGGTATAACCTCTTAAAAATTTATAAACATCTAAACTAATGTAACCATGGGATTTAAAATGATATTGTCCATATGTATATTTTTGAATGAATTGGAATGGCCTTTCCACCCATTTAAATTTAACTAAATTATTCCATTTAATTTAATAAGATATTAAAATTCATTTCTAGTTCAATATAGACCACTTAGATGGTGGATGGGACAATTAATTATATAAATTATGAGGTAAATTCATTTACCACACCCAACGAGGTGGTATCTTAGTGTTAAAAAAATACTAATAATTTAATATGGGTATATAGGAGAATCCAAAAATGATTTAATTAGTTTAATTAAGAAATATAAATTTCATGGAATCATAAATATATTTATGAATTTTGGAATAATTATAAAGTTATTCAAATATTATGACTTTTATGGAAATTTACTATACCACCTACCTTAGGTCCGTGTATAACCACCAATCTAGTATCATCCTTTGAATCGAATAAGAGAGGATGAAGTTGATGAAATAAAGAAATGGTGTAAAATAGGAAATATTATAACATACCAAAATACCATAAATTACGGTTAGATAAACCATGATAGGAAGGAAGAGGACTTAATAGATTACTACTAGCTATCTAACACACCTAACAGTGGTCTAATCAGAGTTCGGATGGAGGAGAATGAAAGAATACTAGGTGGATCACATTGAGGAGTACCATGAACAACTCCTACAATGTGAGGGAGGTGAAATGGGATTCTTCTAAATGATCCCAGTTTCCATTTTAAAAAATAGAACTTAGTAATTGACATGGTTTGTAAGGTTTACATACTGTATAATGCTTGTGTTTTCCCCCTCTTACAAACAGGATCACTGTATGAAAATGGTTTGACCCTGAAAATACACATCTGGTATTTAATAAAAGCTTTGTATTTGAATACATGCCATGTATTTTTCCTATATCCAAGCTCCAACCCCTCTGCAACCCTCTTCCAAAAACAAAACAAACCAGCTATAGAGCATGGTCTCAGGGTCTAATTCAAAAAGAATCTCAATGAGGGTTTGACTAAATCTAAAAAAATTATACCTATATGAAACTTTGGGTCATTACACATTGTCATGTTATATAATGAATCTACTTATATTCATGGAATTTAAAGATTATTTTGATTTTATTTTTATTGGGACTTACGATTCAAAAGTTACCGAAGTGGTAATAGTTTGATGTTATAATCTCATTGTTTTTTATGATTATTTATAATTATAATTATTATAATGATATATTATGATTTATATCTCAAGAACACACGAATTTTCTTCTCCTATGGTTATTCCTTTGTAATACATGTTTTCCCTCAAAATTTTTCTCTTTGTGTACTAAATATTCCAAACTAATGATTTTAATGAAAAATGATGTTATTTTTATCATTAGTAAAAACCCCATTTTTCTCTTATATCTATGTTTTATAAAAAAATTCAATAAATTTTTAATGTCACTCTATCATTTTTTAAATTCATTTTAACCTTTTTTGACTTTTTACAAAATGTTTTAAAAGTAATCTTTATGAAGTTTTCCAAACAAGGCCTATTTAACTTTTATTGAAAATTTTAAAGTAATCATTATATTACCATGCAAAACATGAACAATATTTTCCACTATCATGACCACTAAATAATTTCAATCTCATCTTACAAGTTTTCAAGGTTCTTTTCAAATAATTTTATTTTCATAATTTTTTTGATTTTAAATAAATGATTTCAAAATAAAAAAAGGTATTTTTCATAAGAAATGTTTTAAATGATATTTAAAGAATCCTTTATAACATTTCAAGGTTATTTTCAAATAAAATGATTTTGAAAAAATTTTATGTTTTAAAAAGTATTTTTCAAAGTGTAAATGTTATTTTCTTCAAGAAATGTTCAAATTTATCTTTCAAATAATTTTCCTTCTAAGATGGCATCCATTGATGTAACTTATTATTTTTTAGGGACATGGTCCATGGATAATATTCTTATTCATTCTCTGAATGATCTATTTTTGTGATGATAGGATATTTATGAAACCCGTTTCTTTTTCATGGGTTATTCTATGATTAAATATTTTATAAAACTCATTTCTTTTCATGGGTTCTAATATGATGAATGTTTTATGATATTGTGGCACATATATATATGATGTTCATTATGTTATGGGTGGGACACATATCTAACTCTAGTGCATTGGGTAAATATAGATAACTCATGAGTAAATATTTTATTCATGGACCTTCTTATATGTTTACAATGTTATTCACGAACCTGGTTACATGTTTACAATCTTATGCATGAACTTGATTACATCTTCCCAATTTTATGTGTGAACCAGATTACATGTTCACAATGTTATATCTGAACCTAATTACATGTTAATAATGTTATCCATGGACCTAGATTTTATGTCCATAAGTTTATGTGTGGACCTGGTTTCATGTCCATAATTTTATGTGAGGGCCTAATTTCGTGTCCTTAATTATCTGAGTGTACCTGGTTCTATTTGTACATGTTTACAATGTCATAATCTTATGTTCATGACACAAATATATGTCTTATTCAATTTTTGTTCTATCATGACTTATTCACTTTTATTTCATTATGATTCATGTCTTATGAACAACGAAGATTTATTCCATGAATCACATTCTTGATATATGGTTTCTAGGGTATAGTTTCCTAATGTTATTATCATCTTCTCATACCCTTATGCTTATATTATGTTAATATATACCATGTTTACCCTTACAGAGCATCTTAGATCATATTTTTTATGTTTCCTTACCAAGTTATGAAGAAAGGTATTATGTATGATACATATAAAATTGTTTCTAAATATGAAGAAATTAGTGGGAGAATATGTAGTTCACATGTGAATCAGTTGTTTGTGTTCCAAGTTTCCAAAGACACTAGAACTGAATGATTCTATCATGGATCATTATGTTATGTAATGAAAATTCAACTATTAATATGTAATATTTATATATGAGAAGTCTGGGTATTTATGATTGGTTTTAGAGAAATACTTAGTTTGCCTTTGAATATTAGGATGAGAAAAAATTAGTGAGATACCTAGGGATATGTCTAAGGGTAAGTCTAAGGATAATAATTATTATAGGAAAATATCTCAGAAAAATGTTCAAGGATAGAGTGAGTGGTTTCTAAGAAATCTCATCCCTATATAGATACTACAGGTTGACGTGTTTATAGTACAAATGTACCTAGGGTTAATAAATCAAAAAGGTAAAATTATGATTAACTTGAGAATTACCTAGTACATGAGAATGGGCCTTGGGTTGACACTCCCGGTGGATATGATTTGGAAATTCACAGACTCTTTATATACCATAATGAAGGATTTGAATAGATGAAGACCATGATTGACATAAGTTAAACCCATGGTGTCATACATTGAAAAGAAGGTGTCATTATTTAGACCTCTGATAAGTGAATTTTCATGATTATTTTGTTTACCACTGTGATTATTGTTTCTCACAGTATGATTTTTGGTTTTAGTCAATAGAGGGAACTAGAAGTAACGGGGTTAATGTTGAATGTGATAGAAAATGTGTTTATGAGAATACAAATGGGTTGATGACTGTAGTTGAGGATATTGTGATTATTCTTAATTATTTATCATGATATACGATTAATAACATACACCTCAACCAACTCTTGGACACACCAACACTAGTGCAGAAAATGTTTTATACATCGGTTTTTAGCTGATGTTATTAAAGGTGACAATATAAATATTGTTTTTACGTCGGTTATTTTAAAACCGAAGTAAAAATCATAAATCCAAATAGTTTTTAACATCGGTTCTTAAATAATCGATGTGAAAACCCCTTAAGAGTCTTGATTTATCATGTTGGTTATGTAATAACTGATGTGGTATATAGTTTATTACACCATTTATTAAATAACAGATGTGGTATAATGTTTATTACGTTGGTTATTATATCGTGCCTCCGAATCGTTTTTCATGTCAGTTATAAAATAACCGATGTGAAAAAATATATACGACGTCGGTTATGTAATAACAGACGTAATACACTATACCCATGAATTTATTACATTTATTATTTTATAACCGATGTAAAAAAACCATTCCCCAAGAATTTATTATGTCGGTTATAAAATAATTGTCGTAAAAACCAATCTTTTTTAAATAAAATAGTGAAACCCTTACTATGTTCTACTAAAGTGGACCTGAAACAAGCCGAAATCAGATGAAAAGCAGACCAAACCCAAACCAGAATCCATACCAAAAAAACATTATAATTATGCCAAAATAAGAAGAACCAAATAAAAATTAAACATTCACATATATAACATTCCAAACTTACAATTTCGACTAAGAAACCTAAATCCAACAAAAAAACTCCAAATATACAATTACAATTACAATATTCACAATTACATTTTACACTATAAAAAATCTAAAATCTAATCAAACCTATCAAATAATTTTACCATTCCACTTGTAAGTGTTTGGTCTCTCGAAAAAATTGGTTTGAGGGTCATCAAATAGATACAAATTAAAAGTAAAGTATTTAACATCTATAATGAATAAATCAAACGAAATATTATGGAAACATTTATAAGGAAATATAATTGAGTCAAAGATTATTATTGTTCCAGTTGTAATTATTTCATACATAAATCCTAACATATAATATCTTCATTTTCTGAAACCTTGTTGTTCATGACAATTTTATTAAAATAATTTTCAATTCTAAATATTATTTTTATGTAATACATCAAAATGTACAAATTATAAATGAATATTTACCTATACTTTTACATATTTGATCTTGGTAATCTTTTTCATTGTGATTTTTCGAAATTATTCTCATCCCCTGCTAGAAATTAATATGAATGGGATAAATTTAAAAATAATTATAATATAAAAACTATTAATAAATTGCAACATACTTTTCCAACATATTCTTAAAACATCCTCGCACATCGCCATGGATAGATAATATACAATAAAGTGTTTTCTCCTTTGAAAAAAAACCTAAAATCCAATGATCATTGATATAAAAGAAACTTTAAGGTTAGTGTTTTTTTATGTTAAAAGATAATGAAAACATTTCCAGATATATGTTTCATTCCTCTTACAAAAAGGTATCATCCAACACTACGTGATTATATTCTGTTCAAATCATTCAGCAATATAAAGTGTTCTTTGTTCCTAATCTAATGCATGAGCTTCAGGGGAAATAATATGTGGGTCCATGAATCCATATACATCTATCTGATCATTCTTCTCACACATGTTATAAAGATACCTAAAACAAAACAGACATAAGTATACCTTTTTAATAAATATAACGCAAGGAAAGGTGTTAAGACTTACATGGAAAAAATATGCACCACTTTGATGCCCATCTTATCTCTAGTAACAAGCTCTATGATATATATTTTCACAATCTCCACATTTATTGAACGTCCAAAAACATGAGCTTCCATTGGAAATGAATAATGATTCGCTAACAAATTTGAATATCTAGACAATCTGTCAAGACTATGAGAATCTATATCTTATGTCATACCCATTTGTCTTTGTTGTTGTCTATACATTATTTCTTTACCTTTTAATTATTCTTGTAAATAAATAGAAAAATATATTAGTTTTCAAAAAATTTTTAAAAAAATAATATGAAATAAAATATATAACATACATACCTCTATGGTAATGAGTCGCAGAAGTCTGGATGGAAAAACTAAAAAGTGGTTGATACTATGTCCAACTTTTGGAACCTCATCTATAGGTAATGGTACTCGAGTTGATCTATCTATAATATCTTGTATAGTGACCCTATGATGCTCTAATTCTATCTTTTAATGATGAACTCTATCTCCTATAAAATATACCAGTCCATATGCAACTATATTATGGTGAGGATCATCAACATACAACTCATAATAAGTAGTAATTTGTGGCGGAGGGTTTGGATAAAAAATGGGGTCTGCAAGCTGAGGTGGAGGATAAATAATGGGGTCTCGAGGTGGGGGAGTGGGAGCTTCTAGTGTAGGTTGATGATAAAAAATACAGTCTGTAGGGGTAGGTGGTGGAGTAGGAGCTGGAGTCTGAAATTGTCTTTGCATATTTGAAAACATATACTATACTGATGCACTAATACTTTCCTCCATCATCCCATTAATATTATGAAATTCAGCCTCCAAGGATTATATTTTTTTTATAAACACCATAAATGGAAGAAGTTCAAGAATTTGGAATCACTTTTCTTATTGATACACTCGTCAGGTATCCTCACACACGGTCAGGGTGGTTGGGATTTCCCAATGATGTAGATAAAATATATTTCCTCCCAACTATTGTAATTACCCCCTATGTTCTTTCCTCCTCAACATAATCCTGTATTAATTAATTTAACATTTCTATAATGATTCAATTTATATAAATAATAGAATTATCCTAAATAAATAAAATAAATATCTTACAATCCACTCAACTACGATTCTCGATTCTTCTGAAAGATATTGTCTATTTTATCTTATCTGAGTTATCTTCCATTTTTAATGTCTAGAGAGAGGATATAGAGGGTAAACCTCTCCAGATCTTGAAGACTCAACTCTATGTTTTAGTAATTGTTTCTCCATAATTTGGTCTTCTAATAAACTATACCCTCCCTGAGATAAACTATGAGGGTATACATTTTTAAAATGGATCTCCGGATGATATTTCTTTATTTTCTATGAATTTAGATTAAGAAATAATGAATAGAACATTAATAAGATCATTTATATAAGAATTACTATAAATATTTACATTTCCCTTAAAATTGATTATTTTATTCTACTTCCTACAAATTGTTTTCATGTGTCTTCATCTGTGAAAGGATATATATTACATGTATTGTCCTGATGTCTATGACCAAAAATGAAATCAATTGTGAGGGTTGATTTGAAATAATTCCATCTCATAGTAGACATCGATATAAATTTCTCCCTGAGTTCTCTAGTTTCAAGAATATCAAATTTTATCTAATACAGAAGAGGTGAAACATATTATACTATAAACAATTAATGAATAGCCAAACAATAGAAAAAGATCTTCCCAAAATTGTCTCCCATAACTGAGATATTATCACTTTTTCCACACTTCTCCAATCATTATACAAAATTCCCACTCTTCTTTTACCCTGAGTTGATACAAATATCTTAAAATCTTTTTCATTTGGACCTCTAGGAATATCATTCTTGTCGAACTCAATGTGTATCCTTTGGTTATGGCTAATGCCAAGAGATAATTTTGGTAAATGTGTGCAGCCAAATTTACAAACTCTTAAACTCTTATTTGTCGTTATGGGATCACATGAGGAAGATTGGGGAACATCAAGAGGAGTATGTGAATGTTACTCCCCATAAGTATGATCATGATGATCATCTCCAAAATCATGTGGTAGATCAATTGATTTATCTGTCATTTTCCTTCAAATAAAAAAAGAAAACATTAGTTAAAAAATATAAAAATTCAAATATTACAATACTAATGAAACAAATTGAAAACATAACTAAGTTACATAATAGTAAACATTCTAAATATGGTAAGCATGTTAAAAATGGTAAACATGGTAAACATGGTAAATATTTTAGTGTGATTTCCATTCAACAAAATATAAAAATATATAAGTTACGTAAATCTAAACTATGGTAAACTATGGTAAACATGGTAAACATGGTAAAGTAATTTTCATTCAACAAAATCAATAGATATATAAGTTATGTACCGGTAAACATGATAAACTAAAATAAACAAAATTAAAATAAACAAACATTTCTAATTATTTGTTTTAATACGCATTTTAATAAGGAAATAAATTACAATATTTTACATTTTATGAAATTAATAAATGTAAACAAGAAATAAACATATGCTACATAAAATATTAGGAATGTACAAATTGATTGCTTTCCCAAATTCATTCATCGTGATTTTTTCCTATGGAACAAATCACGTCTTCAACATGATCATCATTATTTCCTACTAATCATTCCATGGAAGTAGGGATCTCACATAAATCAACATCTTCTTTAAGTTGATCCTCACTTACATATTTTTTATCTTGTAAAACAGTAGACCTCGGAATATCTGATTGATCAACAATATAGAAAATCTATTTTGTATGTGTTTCCATCATAAAAGATTTTTTTTTGTCTTCCAATCTATTTAGAATAACAACTATCATTCGAAATTCATCATGTCTGACTATGTTGTTTCTGATAAACCATTTTCATTTAAAAACAAGAACTTTAATTTTAATTTAATCAACCCCTCATATTTCTTCAATGAGTCCATAATATTCACTTGATGCATAAATTGGGTTTTTTCTTTAGAACTTGAAAAATGAATTTGTCACGAACTAACCCATGTCAACCCTGAACCGGTCACCTGAGCCGGCCACGACATGGCCCGAAGTGCGTTCCCGATCCCCACGGGCTAGAAAACAGTTTTGGGCATCAAAATCTAATGGTTAAGAATGACTTGGCCAAAGAGAAAAAGATAAATAAAAAAACAAGCTGAAGATATAGATAAGAACTGGCAGCAGAAAGAAAATAAAGTCGAACATACCTCCTTGTAACCTCCTAGGTCACCACCCAACTCAAGACCATGATACTCCAAAATTAAGAAGTTGAGCCAGAAACCTGTATGAGAAACTGAATGTAGCACTTGAATGATATAACAGGTGTGAGCACCGAGATGCTCAGTAAGGATGCCAAGAAAAAAAACCACTGAATCCAACATTTCTCTTTTCCAAAACAGTCCACTGACACAAGTTTTAAATACATATATAAAAGTAGGATTTTCATATTTTAAAAATAATCAATATGTAACCATTTAAAACCCAACACATGATACACACAATTTCCAAAATCATTTTTCATTTTATAAATGAGATCCAAAACAGTAAATAACAAAGTTGGTTAGTGTAACACAAGTAAAAAGTGAAAAATGAAAATAAACTAGTGCAACAAAAAGTAAACAAGAAATGTAAATAATCCAGTAACCATGGGTGATCCTAAACATCCCTATAAGACCCATAGATGTACTCTGTTTCAGAACCACCTGCCAGTGTATGGTCATGCTCCTAATTATATAACCAATTTGATGCCCTAACTGACCAATCCAGTAGCAAAACCCACCTAGCCTAACAACAAATCCAGGGGTACCAACCCGTCTAATCTGGGTTGGTTAGCAACTGTCACTCAATCATCTAAAAGATGACCATGAACCCATGGTGATTATAATAATACTATGTAAGTAGGAAGGACCTCGCACACGTGACTCATCTCACCGCACATGCCTACCCCAAATATGGACGCTTCCTATGCGTTCTCCCATAAAGGGTTACCCTAGATAGGAGCACCACATATACTTATATATATGCAAACATGTCAAACATACAATGTTCCTACCAGGCCATCACATTATTCGATTGTCAAAACCACTTTATTAAACACTTGGAGTTGTAAATCCGGCCTCTAGTTTTATATAATAAAATGACTTTATGAAAACATTTCACATGATCTTCCAAAACAACTATAAAAACCACTTTTGTATTTAAAAATCCAAACAGGACTTTAGGTTTCAAATTTAAAAGCATTGCAATAAAATTCTTTAGTGATACTATATTATATTTTATAAAAACAAAAAAAGCGTCTCATTACACCACATGCTCAACAAAATATATACACCAAAAGCCAAATGGGCATATACACATGGATTTCTTTTCAAACCAATTTAAAAAACCACCCGAAGAGACGCACATCATTGAGAAAATAATAACCACTTAGAAAACCAAGGATTCGAGAAAAATACCAATTCAAAGCGACGTGAAATAATTTCTATAAAAACACTAAGTTCCATAAAACAAATCAACACTGGATAAATGACTTCCAAAACGTATTTCTATAAGAAAACACCACTCAAGACGTAGAATAGTACCATTTACAGATAAAGGTAGTTAGTTCCAACCAAGTTGGCAAGGTATAAGCATGTTGATAAATAGAGGAGCATCAAAAAATCCATTTTTTATCAAATCTTTCAATACGAAAACACTACCATAAGTTAAATATAAACAAAATAGATGTGACAATCATAATACAGATTTAATTAAAAAAACTAAAGCATTAAATGGATTAAAATTTTGAGTAAAGGCATGGAAACACTTACACATAACCAAGGAACTATTTCAAAGTTGTTTTTTACACTTTTAACCATCAAAGAAACACTGTAATGAATAAAATATTAGGATGATAAGGGTTCGAATAATAGTTATAAATTAAATGAAACCATGCAAGTGCCTATGGAAAACTTTGGAAAGAGAGAAGGGAAGTAAACGCCTACCTCAAGAGCAGGAACAAATTAACATTCAGAAGTTGACCGATTTATCAGCGACCACTTTGAAATGCTCCACACACAAGCACATGCCTCCATATATATATATATATATATATATATATATATCTTAATTCAATTCACATATTCCCCATTCCATGATGGAATACGTACATAAGATATATATATATATATATATATATATATATTATATTCATACATTGGTATATGCGTGCTCTCACCTTCAAAGTTGGCCAAAACTCAATAAAACAATTACAAGGACCATAAAACTTAGTGGCATGGATCAATGCACACCTAAAAAAATTATTAAGAAACCAAAAACATATTACACAACTCCTTTTTATAATCCAAACCCCATTTTAAATCCCAATTCATCGTTTTAACATCAAAGCATGTTTACAAAAAAAACAAACCATGCCATTTTAAATCACCAGTCATTTCAAGAGCCAACCAGGAAAATTTTACTAAAACATGGTGTGCACAACTTGGAAAAACACCACACACATCAAGGTCAAATTTTAAAATCAAGTGCTCCTCAAATTATTTTTCAAAACATGTTTTTTATTATTAATATTATTTAATAAAGCATTTAAAAAAATATAAAAACAATTTTTAAGGAATAACTCACAGCTTTACACACACAAAACTTGTTCAAAAACTCATTTTATGGACAAACGCATATCCGCGACATGTCAAGGTAGAACACACACCATTTTAATTATTAAAATCACAAATTAAACAATTTAATAAATATATTAAATAGTATATAATTTATTTCCGTCAAAACACACCTTATTTCCAAAGATAAAATTATTTGAAAAATATCGAGTATCTAATTAATAATCAAGAAAGGTGAAAACATCAAGCCATCAATGAAGTCTAACTTTAATGAATAGGTGCAATGGGTTCCAACCTCAATTGATGATGAAATTGCAGAAATTGGTGCAAAACACCATTTTCACCTCAATCACACCGAAGGGAGATTAAATAGAACCTAAAAACCCATATCGGACAATAAATTTTACGATCAACCATAAAAAAAATAAACCCTAACAACTGGGGTTTGGGTAAAACAAAACCCTTGCAAAGGAGGAAGGGAGGAAGCTACCGAAGAGGTGGGGTTTGGCAGAAGGCCGCGCGTGCACAAGGTGGTGCGACGGCCAAATTAGGGGGATAGTTTCCACTGGAGTAGGCTGGAATAGGGACCCACGTGCCAGAGGCAGGCTGGACAGGGTCATCGCGCGCCGGTGCAAGATGATCCGCCACCGGAGAGGGCCGCAAGAGCAGGATGTTATGGAGGTGGAGTCGCAACAGCCAGACACTATAAGGAGGAGAAGGTGTGGGTAGCGACATAGGGAGAAGGAGGCCAGGAGGAGGGCTATGTCATAGGGAGGAGGAGGTTGGGAGGCGGTCTGCAGATGGAGGGAGCTCTGGCAAGGGGTGCACGCACAGGAACAGACTAGGGGGCGCTATGCGATTCTGGGGGGGTGTCATGGGTAAGGGGAGAGGGAGGGGGAAGGGTAGTTTTAGGGATTAAAAAACATAATAATAATAATAATAATAATAATAATAATAATAATAATAATAATAATAAATAAACTAAAACCAAACCAAAAATAATTAAAAAAATTTCACTCTTGTTGTATCTTATTTCTAAGACGAATAATATTAATGATAGTTTAATAAAAATAATACTAATAAAAATTTATTAAGAATAATAAAAGTAATAATAATAATAATAACAATTACAATTAAATTACACTTCACTATTAATTATATTAATAACAAATTTTTGATAACAAAAATACTATTCACCATTTTTAATAATAACATTTTTACCTACATCATAATTAATTATTATAATTACATTTTTAAACATTTTACTTATTTAATTTGTGTAAAACAATATTTCTTTCAAGTGATAGACACATTCACAACACCTGAGCTAATCACACGGCTACTGCATACCGTGCGGTGACTGCGCACGGGTCTAAATCCTGCTAATAACATCAATACTTCAAAAATCTCAAACACGGACCCAAACCCAACTATGGCCAAAAGATGTGGGACCAAGAAAAAAATAAAATAATGGGAATTTATGGTCGGGGTGTGGCAATTATCCTCACCACATACACTTTATTCCCTCCAAAAGTCACAAAGTTGACAGTCAACCTCACTTGAGTCCATGCCCAGACAAAATCATAAAAAATCTAGAGTCTTAGGTTGAGCATTACCAACACACATCACACCCGAAAAACTCAAGGAAAATCAATGCCCGATGTTAAGGGTAGAACACGGGAGGGTACTCCCCCCCCCCCCCACAAAAATTTACTAACATGGAAACATTGAAACCTGAACACACCACCCCCCATGGGGGGAAACACGAGAACTCCCAAACTAAACTCATTCATTTCCCCCACATGGACCAAACAACACACTAGATAATTTTATGAAAAGCTCACTACGTAAGAACCCAACAACTTGAGTACGAGAAATTAACTCAACACCTCCCATCAATTTCCCGAAACGAACATCCTCCTAACAAACACACCAGAGACTAACTCAAAATTAGAACATGTATGTCTATTCATGGGCCCACACCATTGAAAAAGATAGAAAAATTTAAAAACCACACTGAGAGTAGATAAGACATCTTGGGTTGTGGTGGAATGGACTCATCATGCCACCACAACAAGGACGAGTTTATGACAGCGACGAGAATAGAACCTGGGAAATTTGGATATTTCCATCCCAAATATGAAAACATTATGTGGACAGAGGTTCCACACACCCTCAACAACTCTTGACTGTGTGTGAGATTCACCCTGAGACCAGTGGTTGGGGCCCTGATGGCTGAAGCATATCCTACCTCACGGTCAAGAATTTTCTTCTCCTATTCCCTAACTCCTTCCTCCAGAATGACGCTTCTTTCAGAACTCTCTTCAGTGACCCAAACAGTCGCACGATAACAAGACATTGGAGGGATGTGACAAGGAAGCTTATAATGCCTAAAATGACCACACTAGTGGCATGCGATAGAATGGTCCAACAAACTGGGAGTCAGTACAGACGACAATCCCTACTAGACGGGGAACCTTCACAAGAGCCGACCCCCACCAACTACACCCTAGACTCTAACTACGATGAGACATCCCACCTTTACTAGTCAAAAACCGGACCCTCAAATAACTTTGGGACAGTAAGAACCTTAAATACCCTAGGAGTTCCCAAAAACCTGAAGACACACTATCTTTCTAAACTATACAACTACCTTTAATAGACATCGATTACCTCAATAAGAAGAAAACAAACAAAATAACTGGGAACTAGGAATAACTCATTAACATATTTTTGAGGATTTCTAGGTGGCATACTCATAATAACATGAAAAACACCTTAAAAACTGGCATCATGACAAAACTCAATCAAAGAAACAAAAAAAAAGTCAAGGGAAACATTCCTATAAGCTAAACATATACATATATAAGCATAAATCACTTTTTGAAAACCATTATTTATTTAAAAATTTAAAACTCACCTATGGAACCTTATGAACCATCACATGTGTGTTCCTTCAATCTCGCTCACATAATCTATGAACAAGTTCTCCCACACACTCTCTGTACATACCCATGCATGTGTGACCCTCCATAAGGTGTTTCAAGGTTCAAACACTTCCTTTCCTTACCAAATCCAAACACATACCACGTTTTTCCAAATCGATGCACTTTCTCATTGAAAACTCACTTTACTAATTTCAAAAACAAATTGGAAGAAACCCTTTTTTTCATTTTGAAATCACTTTCATTTTCAACACACACTCACATCGTTCGAGTTCAATATAGAACACAACCAACTATAAACCATCATAATGAGGAAGTAGTATATGTGCCTAACCTATTGACATGGTGGTGAGTCATGTCCCAAGTAAGGCATAACACTAAGAAGACCATAAACCGAGACTTGGACACCATATGGGTCATCACCCCATGTGAGGCCGAAACTTGAACCAATTTTCCCACATTTTAATACCTCAATCTAAAACAATCAAAGAAAAAAGACTTAAATCTTGGACTACACCTGGTAACTCAGGTCATGTTGCGAGTGGTGGTGATCAGTTACTGACCCATAACCTACCTCCTAATCTCCTAAAATCATAATCTCCTTCTATCAGACACCCCAAATAACAAGAACCTCCCTTTAATACCATTTTGTCATGAACCAACCCGATTCGACCCAAAATCGGTCACCCGAGTCGGCCCACGACATGGGCCGAAGGGTGTTCCCAATCCCCACAGGCTGGAAACCAGTTCCGGTCATCAAAATTTAACAATTGGGAATGACATGATGAAGAGAAAAATATAAAAAAAATAATGAAATTGAAGATAAATATAAGAACTGGAAGTGGAAAGAAAATAAGTTCGAACATACCTCTTTGTGACATCCTAGGTCACCACCCAACTCAAGACTATGATACTCTAACATTGAGAAGCTGAACCAGGAACCTGTATGAGAAACTGAACCTTCAACTAGAAAGATATAATAGGCGTGAGCACCGAGATGCTCAGTAGGGATGCCAAGAAAAAAACCACTGAATCCAACTATTCTCTTTTTTGAAACAGTCAACTGACACAAGATTGAAATATAGATATAAAATTATTATTTTCATATTTTAAAAATAAGAAACATGTTCCCATTTATAACCCAACACATGCTACACACCATTTTCAATATAATTTGTCATTTTATAAATGAGATCCAAAATAGAACATACCGAAGTTGGCTACAGTAACACAAGTAAAAAGTGAAAATTGAAAATAAACTAGTGAAACAGAAAGTAAATAAGCAATGTAAATAATCCATTAACCATGGGTGATTCTAACCATCCCTAGAATACCCCCTCAATGTACTTGGTTTTGTAACCACCTTCCGGCGTATGTTGAAGCTCCTAAGTCTATAACCAACTAGCCACCCTAACTGACCAATCCAGTAGAAACGCCCGCCTAGCCTAACAAAAAATACAGGGGGTACCAACCCCTCTAATCGGGTTTGGTTAGCAAATGTCACTTGATCATCTAAAAGACGCCCAGGAACCCATGGTGATTATAATAATACTGTGTATATTGGAATTCCCTCGCTTGTGTGACTCATCTCACCAAACTTTCCTACCCCAAACACGGACACTTCTTATGCATTCTCCCATAAAGGGTTACCCAAGATAAGAGTGCCCCATATAATTATATATATTCATACATTTCAAACATACAATGTTCTTACCAGTCAATCACATCATTTGGTTCTCAAAACCACATTATTAAACACTTGGAGTTCTAAATCAGTCCTCTAGTTTTATATAATCAAATGTCGTTATGAAAATATTTCACAAGCTCTTCCAAAACAACTCTAAACACCACTTTTGTATTTAAAAAGCCAAATGGGCCCCTAGGTTTCAAGTTTCATAGAATTTCAATAAAAGTATTTAGTGATACTATATTTAATTTTGTAAAAACAAACCATGTTTTTCCTTACACCACGTGCTCAAAAAAATATATACATCAAAATCCAAACAGGCATATATGCATGTATTTCTTTTCATACTAATTTAAAGAACAACCTGAAGAGACCCACATCATTTAGAAAACAAGAACCACTTATAAAAACAAGGATTTGAGAAAAATATTAATTAAAAGAGATGAGAAATAATTTCTACAAAAACACTAAGATCTATAGAACTAATCAACACAGGATAAACAAGTTCCAAAAGGTGTTTCTACAAGAAAACACCACTCTAGACATCCAACAGTACCATTTGCAGATAAAGGCAGTTAGTTCCAACCAAGTTGGCAGGGTATAAGCATGTGCATAAATAGAGGAGCATCCAAAAATCCATTTTTTATCAAATCATTCAATAGGAAAACACAACCATAAGTTAACTATAAACAAAATAGATGTGAGAAACATAATCAATATTTAACTAATAACATGCAAGAATTAAAAGGATTAAATTTGGGATCAACGGAATGGAAACACCTAAAAATAACCCAAGAACTATTTCAAAGCTATTTTTAACACATTTAACCATCAAGGAAACACTAAAATGAATAAACTATCAGGATGATAAGGGTTCGAATAACATTTATAAATTAAATGAAACCATGCAAGTGCCTATGGAAAACTTCGAGAAGAGAGAAGGGAAGGAAATTCCTACCTTAAGAGAAAGACCAAATTAACATTCAGAAGTTGACTGATTTATCAGCGACCACATGGAAATGCTCCACACACACGCACTTACATTCATATGAATATATACCTCTCTCTTAACTCAATTCATGTATTCCCCCCTCCATGAGGGAATACGTACATGGGAGAGAGAGATATATATATATATTATATATATTTATACCTTGGTATATGTGTGCCCTCACCTTCAAAGTTTTCTAAAAATAACTACAATAAGTACATGGACCATAAAAAATACGGCATGGATCAACGCACACCTAAAAAAATTATTAAGAAACCAAAAACACATTACACAAATACTTTTTATAATCCAATCCCATTTTGAAACCCCAATTCACCATTTTAACATCAAATCATGTTTACAAAAAAACCAAATCATGCCATTTTAAATCACTAGTCATTTCAAAATCCAACCATGAAAATTTTACTAAAACATGGTGTGCACAAGTTGGAAAAATACAACACGTATCAAGGTCAAATTTTAAAATCAAGTGCTCCTCAAATGAATTTCCAAATCATATTTTCCATTATTAATATTATATAATTAACCATTTGAAAAAAAATATAAAAACCAATTTTAAGGAATAACTCATAGTTTTACACACACAAAACTTGTTCAAAAACTCCTTTTATGGACAAACTCATACCCGCGGTGTATCAAGGGGGATCACGCACCATTTTCATGATTAAAATCACAAATTGAACAATTTAATAAAGCTATTATAGTATATAATTTATATCTGTCAAAACTCACCTTATTTCAAAATATAAATTTTTTTGAACAATATCGAGTATCTAATTAACAATCAAGAAAGATGAAAACATCAAGAAATAAAAGAAGTATTACTTTAAAGAATGATTTTAATGGGTTCATACCTCAATAGACAATGAAATTGCAGAAATTGGTGAAAAACACAATTTTCACCTCAATCGCACCCAAGGGAGATTAAATAGAACCTAAAAAAACCGTATCGAACCATCAATTTTGAGATCGACCCTAAAAAAATAAACCTTAACTACTAGGGTTTGGGTAAAACAAAACCCTACCAAAGTAGGAAGGGAGGGAGACTATCGAAGAGGTGGGGTTCGGCCGAAGGCCACGCACACACAAGGTAAGGTGGTGCAGAAACCAAAGTAGGGGGATTGTTGTCACTGGAGTAGGAAGGAACAGGGAACCGCATGCCAGAGGTAGGCCGGACAGGGTCATCGCGTGCTGGTGCAAGAAGATCGACTGCTAGAGAGGGCCGCGCAAGAAGGATATTCAGAAGGCAGAGCTGAGGCAGCTGGATGCCATAAGGAGGAGCTGGTGCGGGCGGCGACATAGGGAGGAAGAGGCCAGGAGGTGGGATATGGTGTGGGGAGGAGGAGGCTGAGAGGCGGGCTGTGGACAGAGGGAGCTGTAGTGAGAGGCACGCGCGCTGGAATGGACCATGGGGCATTGCGTGATTCCGAGGGGGTGTCGTGGGCAAGGGGAGAGGGAGGGGAAGGGTAGTTTAGGGTTTTAAAATAATAATAATAATAATAATAATAATAAATAAATAAATAAATAAACTAAAACCAAACCAAAAATAATAATAATAATATATTTCACTCTTGATTTATCTTATTTCTAAGAATAATAATATTAATGAAAGTTTAATAAAAATAATACTAATAAAAATTTAATAGGAATAACAAAAGTAATAATAATAATAATAATAATTACAATTAAATTAAAATTCATTAATAATTATATTAATTACAAATTTTTTATAACTAAAATATTATTCACCATTTTTAATAATAGCATTATTACCTACATTATAATTACTTATTATAACTACATTTTTTAACATCTTACTTATTTTATTTTCCTAAAAAATTATTTCTTTTGAGCGATAGACACCTGCACGGCACCTGAGTCGATCGCATGGCTACCACCCACAGTGCGACGAACACACACGGGTCTGAAACCTGCTAATAACATTAATGCTTCAAAAATCTCAAACACGGACCCAACCCCAACTCTAGCCAAAAGATGTAGGATTGAGAAAAGAATAAAATAATAGGCATCCATGGTCAGCGTGTGACAACATTATTTCTGTAAACACTAATACACCACTATTCTGAACTACATTTCGGTTATCCTGATCATTCGTAAGAAATGTATATCCATGAATGTCATACCCAGACCATGTTATCACATTTAAACATGGACCACCCACTAACCATCTTAATGTCTTTGATACATGTGATTTACCAAGAAAGGTCTTTTTAAACCATGGAAAAAAAATTTGTTGTGCTCATTCAAAATTCACATTTCATTTTTCTTTGGATAAAATTGTTTCAAATCATTAGTATGAATTGTGATATACGGTTGAGAATCAACTATGTTATTCAATATGTATAATTATACCTTCTTCATCTATTCAACTGACAACTATTTTAATTTAAACCATGAATCCCCTTTCCCTCATTATTAACTCATTCATAGAAAGATGGAGGCAAATCTATGTTCTCCATCGTAGCCAAGTAGCTTGTAAAAAACTCTGCAACCTCCTTAGAAATATACATTTCAATAATGGAGGCTTCAGTTTGATATAGATTCTTAACATACCCATTCAATATTTTCATATACTTTTCAAAAGGATATATCCAAAGAAGATATAGGGGTCCACAAATATTTATTTCTTAAACCATATGAACCATTAAATGAACCATTATATCAAAAAAAGGAGGAAAATACATTTTCAATGTACAAAGTATTGAAATTACATCATTTTCCAAAATTTTCAAAGCATTCACATCAATCACCTTATTACAAATTGAATTAAAAAAATAACACACCTTCATTATAATCATTCTAACATGGATTATCAATATTTTATGCAATTAAAATGGAAGATTTTTTTGCATCATGACGTGACAATCATGATATTTCATACCTATAAACTTTAAATCCTTCAAAGAGACAAAAAAATTTACATTAGAAGAATAACCTTGAGGCGATTTGATATCATGAAGACACTAAAAAATCTAATTTTCTCCCTGTTGGATAATGTATGATAAGATGGGGGGAGAAATGTTCATCCTCTATTAAGAGTGTGATCTAACTCCAAATGTATTTAAATTAATAGTAAGTCTAATCTTGTATTCAACCCATCTTTAGTATTTCCATTAATATGTAACAATGTTCCAATAAAATTTTCATAGATATTCTTCTCCACTTGCATGACATCAATATTATGTTTCACATAAAGATATCTCCAATATGGTACCACAGAAAATATTGACAATTTCTTCCAAATATGTCTATTATTACTAGATTTATGTGTACTTCCCAAAGTCACATCAAGGTTTTTCACCCTCTAAAAATACACATTAGGGGATAAAGGTTTTGGAGAAATATCAAATTCTTATGATCCATTAAATGGTTTTTATTCTTATATAAGTGTGATCCATAGTCAAAAACTTTTGATGACCAATGTATACTATTTTCCTCCCATGATGCAATTGATAATATGAAGTCTTTTGTTCACAAATTAGACATCCTTTATGCCCCTTAACACTATATCCAAAAAAAATTCCATATGTTGGGAAGTCATTTATAGTGAAAATAAGCACTGGATATAGTTGAAAATATTCTATTTTATAAGAATCATACATCATAATACCATCCTCCCATTAAAGTTTCAAATCATCAATCAATGGTTATAAGAAAACAACAATATCATTTCCAAGTTTATTTGGACTAGATATCATTGTACTCAACATGACATATTTGCACTTCATGAAAATTTCAGAAGAGAGGTTTTAAATTTAAAATAAAACATGCCATGAACTATGTGTGGTACTGAGGGTTCATTATGGGTTCATTCCATCCGTGCACAACCCAAGTCTGAGATTTCTAATTTCATTTCCAAATGTAGGATACTGCTCATCAATTTTCTTCCATAGTAGAAAATCAGTTAGATGATGTATTTTTTCATCACATATCCACTCATCAGTATTCCATATTAACCTTTTTCATCATTTGAATTAGAAGATAAATGTTTCAAATGTTGAATTATAGGAAGATAACAAAATACCTTGGAAGGGATCTCTGTAATCTCAACACCAGCATGTGTTTTTTCATTAAAATTATATTGTGATGTTCCGCATTTAGGACACTCTGACAGAAATTCATATTCCTTCCTATATATCATACACTAATTTTGACAAGAATTTATTTTCTTATATCCCAATCCTATTGGGAATATTATTTTCTTGGCCTTATAAATTGAATCTGGAAGATCGTTGTCTTTAAGAAGAATGTCATTCAATAATTGTAGTAGCTCTGTAAAACTTATGTCACTCTATCCATGCTTCTTCTTAAAGTTAATCAATCTTAACACAACTAAAAAAATCATAAAATCCATAAAAACAGGATATAATGGTTTTTCAGTATCACCATATAGATGCACAATTTTTGGTTCTATCTCAATTTGTTTTATAGAAATATCACAAATCATTTCTTCAATTCCATCAAATTTACTATCATGAAAATCATCATCATCAGTAGAACTAACATTCTATACAGTTTCACCAAGACAAATCCATGGTTTGTAACTCAGATTAAAACCACGACAAATCAGATGATCTTTGATATTTATACTATTCAACTTCTTCATATTCAAACATTTCAGGCATGGACAGAAAAAATGTCATTGCGTGGAATATTTCATTTAGAATTTTTCAAAAAGGCATCAACACCTTCCTCATATTCATTACTCATTCTATGTGACATAATCCAAATTCAAATCATTACTACCTATAACAAATATCAAAATTATACATCTTGTTAAGATAATCCAATTTTATATTTATATTAAAAATATCATAATTTGAATGTAAAACTATTTTGAAATATAAAACAAATATATGTGTATTTGAAAAAGATATGCATGGAAATAATTTTAAAAAGAAAATATGGTTTTATATAACAGTATTATATTTATATGAAAATCATTCTAGGATTTCATATCTCTCTCACATGGATCATTATATAATAGTATAAATTAATCTTGGATACTTTATTCTTAAGGTACACAAATAATGCAGCCTGGTGAAACTGGATACCAAATTCACCATTTTCTAATCATGAAATATGATGTATAAATATGAAAATATATATGCATTCACTACTAAAAATTACACCTATCCCAACATTTTGATGCCATTGGGAAATCCCTTGAAACTGTTGGGATAGAATATTCCAACAGTTTCACACATTGTTGGCATGATGGCCATTGTAATAGCCCTTGATGCACCCAATTTGTGTATACATTTCCATATATATAATTGAAGATAAAAACATGTTTTCAGAAAATATCTGTTGTTTCATGAACATATTCTTTGGTTTTGGTGATTCTGTTTACATTCATGAGCTTTTTGACTAAATACACAAATCAAGATAAGTCTGTTAAAAATTTAAAACTATACGGAGTGTTCTTTATATACACGCCGTGTACATCCAGACAGGGACACAGATCAATTGAGGGACTACAGACCCATGTTTCCAGGCTAAATCTACACACCGTGTATGGCAGCGCTACACGCCGTGTACTACTTTCTTGAAGCGGTTTTTGCCGATATGGTTCTACATGCCCATGTGTCCGTTGAACGAGACACGGCATGTTCCATTTCTACACGTCGTGTCTGATATTCTAGAAGGATTTGGTTGCCGGATTTTGACACTACACGCCATGTATGGTGGCGCTATACGCCATGTACACTCAACCACCATTCGGCGCCATGTTCAAAAGTCAAATACGGCGTGTTAGGCCGCCTACCCGTGGAGAAATTGGCACCAAAATGCATTGACAAAAAGTACACGTTATGTACTTTCTCTACACATCGTGTACTTTATTTTTCTATAAAAAGAGGCCTTGGCCTTTGGATTTAAGAGTTCGAAACCATTGGAGGAGAGAAGAAGCTCTGCTGTTACCATTCCTGAGCCACTGTGGTGCCATAGTTCCACTATTCCGCCTTCCGACACCAATCCTCAATGCTTACACGATGAATCCGTTAGGTATCACGTGGTTCATTTCTCTCCCACTTTCTATGTGTAACTAAACACCTCATGTTGGGGTTGTGGATGAAAGGATCATAATTTGTGTGTTGTTTTATAACGTTGTGTTTTCTCGTTGTAATTCTTCTTACTCTTCTTAATTCACTGTCAAATATAACTGAGAATTCTGAGTCAGACCAAGGGAAAAAATTTCAGCGATACAAAAGAGAAGTAACGGTGAAAACATTCATGACCATTGGAAAGAATTCACTGATTCAAATAATGGACTGAACTTGATAAATAATTAAGAACACTGACTACCAGACCAAGGAGACAACTGCTCTAATTCCAAACAAGAGGAACCAGACCAAGGAAATCTTGTAACAAAATGCAATCCAGAATTATTGAATTATTATGAACAACAAAACCATTTAAACCATCTGCATAAGAACTCTTTAATCACCACAGCCCTGACACATCTTTTCTTCTTGTTTTAAACTCTTTAAATTCACTCGTTGTTTTCTTTAAAACTGTTAATAATTTCTTCAAAGTAAAACAAGATAGTTTTAGTCCAAAACTAAAATTGAACCAAACAACTCTAAATCCTGCATACTTCACCTAATTAAGTATTAACTCAATTGAATTCACGCATTCCATAGTTCCCTGTGGATCGACCCCAAACATATGCTATACTAAAGTTCTAAGAACGGGTAATTAATTTGAGACACATATAACTTCAGTCAACGACAAGCGAGACCATATTTTGGCGCCATTGCCGGGGACTTTGGTTTTAGTGCTAAGATTTAAATTGTGTTAATAATTGATTTAAGTTAAAATAAAAATAAAAAAAATTATCAAAAATCTATTTTCTAATCCCATTTCAAATTTTCTCTATTACTTTTCCCTTGTTACGTCTGGTAGTTTTGTTGTGATTGCGAAGAAAATTAAAGTGTATGATTAGACGTCTTACACGGTCCAGAAGTATTGAGTCTTCGAAATTAGTTTCACTTGACCCAGATATCGAACGGACCCTACTTCGTCATCGGCGTACACAGACAGAAACTCACAACCAACAACCACAACCCATGGTGAACAAGGAAGAGGGATCACCATCTGTGGATGCTACGGTTGGTCAGCAGTACCAGGATCAGCAGCCTCCCACTGCTGGTCTACAAGAGCAGGGTCCTAGAGCATTCATGGAATTCCTCCCAAGGGATTACCAATGACCGCCGCAGTAACTCTTCCGACAGCCATACTTCGCCCCTCAGGAGCAGTTAATGCAAGCTCCACCCCTTCAGCAACAACCTCCAAGACGTACCCTTATGGAGTACGGGTTTCCATCGATCCAAAGAGCCGATACGGGTATTTTTCGTCCCCTGATCTAGGCTCCACACTTCGAGATCAAGCCTGTTATCATGCAGCTGATCCAGAACACAGTCCAATTTGGAGACCTGGCTAGCGAGGACCCAAACGCCCATCTATCCAACTTTCTGGGGATCTGAAACACCTTTCGGTACACCGGCGTGTCCGAAGACGCCATTCGTCTTTTCCTATTCCATTTTTCTCTATGGGACAAGGCGATAGACTGGATCAAGGGGCTGCCACAATGATCTATCCTCACCTGTGAGGAGCTAGCCCAGGCGTTCATGTCCAAGTAATTTCCACCATCAAAGACGGTGACACTCCAGAATGAGATCCATAATTTCTAGCAGCATGACTCTGAGTCATTGTACAATTCCTGGGAACACTTCAAAGAAATGTTACGAAAATTCCCCCACCACGGAATCCCATTCTGGATGCATGTCCAGACCTTTTACATAGGCCTTACATAAAATACCATGTACATCGTGGACGTTGCTGCTGGAGGTACGATGATGCGGAAATCCCCCGAAGAGCTATTCGAACTACTGGAAGACATGTCAGCCAACAGCTTCTAGTGTCACTCTGAGCGGGGGACTCAAAAGTGAGGTATGCACAATATTGATGTTACCACTATGTTAGCTGCTCAGTTGGACGATGTGTCCAAGAAAATCAACACTTTGAACATCAAAGGACCACCTCAAGTTCATGTGGCGAACCATCCAGCAAGCGGCGACTGTGGTGATAACCACATCATGGGAGAATGCCCGAGATCGACTGGAGGCCCTTCGACGAGCGAGGTAATTTATGTTGCCCAAAATCGAGGGCCCAACCAGTACCAGTAGTACCAGAACCCGGCATGGTGAGATCAACAGAACATAAGCAGGGGCCAACAACATCAGAATCCTCCACCCCAGCGATCGCCTAGTTACAACTAACCTCCATATCAGAACCAATACCAAAGGCCGCAACAACCCCAGTAGGGTCCTTATCAACAACAAGGGTATCAAAACACTCGCCCAAAGTAGCCACGATAGCCACCTCCTCCACCGACTCAACAACCACCTCAGTGGGATAGCACATCAAGGTTAGAGGATCTAACGACTAAATTTATATCTACTACTGAGACTTGGTTCCAAAATTAGGAATCTTCGATTCGAGGCTTGGAGAATCAGATTGGCCAGCTGGCAAACCAACTCTCAGGAAGGCAACCCAGTACACTGCCAGGAAACACAGAAAAAAACCCAAGGGAGGAGGCCAATGTTATCACCTTGTAGAGAGGAAAATAATTGCCATAGAAGGAGCCACCGGCACAGCCAGGTGTACCCACACCCCCTGATGATGAATAACGTACCAGTACCGACCCCTCCTCATCCAAAATCTCACAGAAGGAGGCTTTGCAAAATAAATAAAAGGTTGTAGTCCAACCATTCAATCCTGCATTACCTTTTCCAGAGAGATTGAAGTAGAGGAAGTTGGACCACCAGTTCAGCAAATTAATGGATGTGTTCAGAAAGCTCCACATCAACATACCATTTGCGGAGGCCCTAACACAAATGCCTACATACGCCAAGTTCATGAAGGAAATCCTATCGAATAAGAGGAAGGTGGAAGATTTGGGCGTTATTTCACTAAAAAAGGAATGATCCATTGTGGTTCAACATTTAATTCCTCCCAAGATTCAGGATCCAGGTAGTTTCTCCATTCCTTGTACTATTGGATCCTATGAGTTCGAAAAGGCCCTCTGTGATTTAGGGGCCAGTGTGAACCTCATGCCCCTTAGATTTTTCAAGAAGCTGGGACTCAACGAGCTCAAGGCTACCCGTGTAGTCCTTCAACTTGCTGATCGATCCATCAAACATTCAAAGGGGCTATTGGAGGACATATTAGTCAAGGTGGATAGGATGAACCTCCCAGCTGATTTCATTATCCTCGACATGGGGGAGGATCTGGAGGTTCCACTTATTTTGGGAAGACCTTTCCTCACCACTGGGAAGGCGCTCATTGATGTGCACCAAGGAGAGCTTATTTTCCATGTAGGAGACGAGAGTGTCTCCAACAATATTCTCAAAGCCATCAAGCAGGCATCATTGTCCGATCATGAGGATTGTTCGACAATAACTACTATGGACGATCGCCTGGTGGATGATCTAGTATGTTCCTATATTTCTGATAACATTAACATTCTAGACATTCCTGTTGAAGAAGGTCCCGAGAACTTGCAACTCCTAGATGGCTAGGGTGGCTACTATTGGGACCATTATCCACCGTAAATATCAGGTAAGTAATGTAAGAAGTTCAATCCAACGACCTAAAACAAAGGCACTTCTTGTGAGGCAACCCAAAGGTTACACGTCGTGTCCCACTTATATACACAGCATGTACTTATCTTTTTAATTTATAATCTTAATATTATAAATCTATAGAATAACAAATAAATAATTAGGGATTATGCTGGTGCCGATGGCGAAGTAACTGAAGTTTATTTGAGCCGTCCTTGGTTCGAATCCTCCTGACCTACCTTCGGCATGGGGTTCCTCCTTTTATTTACACAACATGTGTGGTATTTTTCATATATATATATATATGTGTGTGTGTGTGTTTAAATATAATAAAACCCATGATGGGGATGGACCGATTGGCTAAAATCGTAATCCGGTTCCAAAAGAACCGAGTTCGAACCCAGACAACCGTCCCATTTCCATCATTTGTTCTTTTAATAAAACCACATAACATGTACTCTGATATACGCCGTGTGAGCCATAATTTTTCAAATATAAATTAAAAACATTTTTAAAATAAGAAATCACATGTGGGTGAAGTTGGAGGATTGGAAAAGTCTCAGCACCAGGTTCAAAAGACCCGGTTTCAAATCGCGCTAATCTCCCCGCTTCATCCCCCTCCTTTCCTAAATAAAAATCACACGTCGTGATTTTCTTTATTTCCGTGTGTATAGGATGTATAGAATAACTATATATATAAACTAAATATGAACAGCAGTACAACCCTCACTCCAGTGGGTGAGGGCTTCTATTCGGAATGGCCGATCACCGGTTCGAATCCTGGCCCATGCAGTAGACCAAAGGTTGTACTACACTTTTTCTAATTTGAAATTAAACGGCGTGTATTTCCCGATAGACATCATGTATAGGTTTATTTATAATAGAATTTGTAGATATATATATTTTATTTTAATTATTAATAATAATTATTATATAGATTACTATAATAATTATATATTTATATATGTTAAAAAAATTGGAATACACGGTGTCTAGTCCAAACATACATGCCGTGCACCTCACCTATATAGGCCACGGGCCACCCATCTTAAGCCAGTGTCGCGCGGCCTCCCTATTTCCTCCCCTCTTCCCGTTTTCTTCTCCTAAATGACACCCGAACCCCCATTTGCCAGATCTGTCATTTCAGGATGTTTCAAGCTCTGATTTCTCTTGCATTGTGATCCTCAATCAAGGTACGCCATTCTACACCCCCTATTTCAAGTTTTTAGAATCGTTTAGGGTGTTTTTCGGACCGGACGACCATTTGGCTTCCGCCTGTACATGACTACGAATTAAGAACACACGTCGTGTACTTATGTACATGGCCACACACAAAATAATTCCAAATTTGAATATACACGGTGTGTATGTTCGGTACACACAGTGTCCTTTTCCTCGTCATGCCCGAGTACTCCTTTCCACAAGGCCTCATACACCATTTTCACGTACATGGCATGTATGTTTGGTACATGTCGTGTATATCATATCCATTTCCCCTCCGTGTGTGGCACCTCACACGACCTCTTAACCCATGTTCCTCTACACGGCGTGTATGTTCGGTACACGTCGTGTAGACCATTTCCTTTGGTCGGCCCATGTTTCACCATCCACACAACCATGTTCTTCTGGTAAAGTACATTCCATGTTCTATATATACACGGTGTGTCCTTTATTTTTATACTTTTCACCAACATGGTCGTGTCCTTTCTGCTTACACGACCACCTATACCATGATTGAACACGGCGTGTATGTTCTGTACATGCCATGTACTTTTACATGGTCTATTTTTTACCCTCGGCATGTCTATCCCAAGAACACGGGATACTCTACATTTTGACTACACGCCGTGTACTCTGGAGTACATTTCATGTACTATTATTTTCCAATTTTCTCACATTTTCTTTGTTTTGTTTTCTTTACTTTTTATTTTTCTTTTGTTTTGTTTTCTTTTTTATTTCCATTCCAGGATATGGCAGATCACAATCATTCCTTCAGGAAGCGGCCAGCCCCGGCCACTGAGGGCAATGGGTCCATTTATCGTCGGATCCGACTCCAACCTCCTACGCAGCCGGACCCAGATGCTCCGGTCTTTGAGTTCCCTCCATTAGTCATTCTCCCGCCACTCACTCCCTCAGCGGAGGTCAAGACTACTTCTGCTGCACCAGCTGCCACTTTCCCTGCGCTATCGCCATCAGCAGCTGGTCCCTCTTCGAGCACACCGTACATCGATCCACCCTCTACTTCGGCAGATCCACCTTCAGAGCCAGCCGCTGCTACTGCACCGGCACCTAGGTCGGGACCTGCAGGAGCTCCCTATCCTTGCACGGTCTTCTAGGTCACCGATCTAGCATACGATAGGGTCCGAAGCTTATCTCGTCAACCGATCCCATTGAGTGGCAGGTATCTCTATAGCATCATTCCGCAGTAGCTCGGCATTTGGGAGGAGTTGTAGGCACTTCTCGGGCACACCTCACTCCTCGATATTTTCCAGGTCATCACTCCTGTGTTCCGTGATTTATTTTTGGAGTTTGCGGCATCATTTGAGTTTGATGGAGTGGAGTACCGGGAGACACCTGGCGATGCAGTACCCGTAGTTCGATTCCGGCTAGGAGGCCGACAATTTTCTCTTACCATGACAGATTTTGTCCGAGTGTGCGGCTTTTACCCCCATCCTATCACCCCACCCCCCCGTTTCTTCCTTGACCCGGCCCGAGCACTCTGACCTCATTGCCATGTGGTGGGAGATTGCTGGGCTTGACCATCGATACTCCCCCACTTCCCAGAAGAGAACTCTTATAGCCGACCCCGCCCTTCGCTTCGCCCACCGGTGCTTCAGCGTCATCCTATTCCCCCACCATGAGGATATGGGGGTCATGACCAGCCGTGACATGGAGCTTCTTACCTGTGTCATCTGGCACGACTACCTGGACCTCCCATATCTTGCCACCTATTATTTCCACTCCATGATTACCGGCCATCTGGGAAAACTGAATGGTAGGTTTTACACCACCCGTCTTGCCCAACACCTAAGGGTATTCGAGCCCTCTTTACCTCATGACTTGTAAGGTTTACCCCAGCGGATGGATTTTCTCATGCTCATTCTCATGGTATTGGTACCGAAGAAGGGGGTGCCTACATCCTTGCTCAGGCTCGAGCCCCGCAACCTGCTGCCCCTCCTGCCCAAGCTGTTGACCCTGCTCCTCCTTCCCCACCCCCTCAAGCATCTCCACCTCACCCACCTCCTACTGGCCTCACTTATTCTGACCTTCCTTCTTTTGTCCCATCACCCATCCCACATACCCCTACAACCTCGGTCGATGTTTCCCTTTCCTACTGCCTAGCCACGATGGAGCAGGTCTTGGGTCGCTTGGACAGCCGACAGGTTCAGATGGAGTAGCAGTTCGTTCGTACCATTGGCCGTCAGGATGCCATTGTGTGCCATCTGATTTGTCTAGACAACCTCCAGGACCGAATGGAGCAGCTGTTCACGCATATTGCTCAGCATCGTGGTGTTCCACTTCCTCTGCCACCGGCCTCTACCTCCGTTCCTGGCCCATCTGCTGCTGCTCCACCGCCCTCTCCTACACAGGCCACAGATTTTGTTCTGCTAACTACGTTGAGCCCTACTGCTACCACTTCTTCCGGGCCAGGGCCTGCTGCTGAGCTTCCTTCGCCGATTCTAGCTCATGTGGCTCCTACTTCTTCAGCTCCCCTTCCCGATGCAGAGTCAGTGCCTCCCGCTTCCACGCATCCTACACCGTCTCTACCGGCTGATTCTGTACTAGATGTTCCTATAAGGACCCGGCCTTAAACATTACTTATTATTGAATTAAATGAATAATCCACATATAGGATCTTTTTAGGTTTAGAGTTTTAGATAATTAGATCATAAATCATGCATTACATTCCACATTTAAATAATGTGGTTACATAAAAGATAGTATTCATTTTTTTCCCATCGACGGAAACATATTTAAAACAAAACATGGATTCATTCATGACACTTCCTTGACCCTATCATCACATCATGTACCTTTCCCTTGAACTGTGAAAAACATTTCAAAAACTTGGGATGAGCAAAAAAATCTCAGTAAGGGATATAAAATTACGAAATGAAAACATTAGTCCATGTATGAAATCATACTTTACTCATAAAACATAATCACTTTAACATACCTCATCAAATGACGAATAAATCATAGAAATCATAAGACATAAAGGTAACTTGAGGAATTCATAACATTCTTACATAGGGAGTAACCCTCTTGGTTACGTTTGGAATACCCATCATTTTATATTCCCTAAATCTCTTCGGAGAAACCTTAACATTTAACTCCTTCACGTTACCCAATGAATTGGAGAGCTATATCAGTCTCATTCGCCCTTAGTTTATCACGGAACCACCCATATTCATAACAATTCCCAAGAACCATAACATAATCGTATCACATAAAACATGCATAAAGGAAACATAACATTTCCACATTTCAATCACAAGATATCAATATAACACATGGATATAATAAAAACATTATGAAAACCATTTTAAATACTAAAATAAAATAAAAGTAAAACATGGTATTTATTTTTCATTCAAAAAATTTATGGCTTATAGAGGAAGCCGAAACTCAAATAATGGTCACGGCGGCAGAGAAGTCGGTGTCGCCGTATACGTACGACAAAAAAACATTCCCTTTTGCCATTTAGTAAACGCTCGTATAAAAAGATCCATCTTGAATAAATGTAAACGTAAAAGGGGTATATACACAATATAAAATAAAGTTGTTTATAAAACAAAATATGCCTCAATGAAAGGATATTGAGACGATTTCCCTTACAAATACGGTATCCTTGGATTAAGGATAAATCAATTACATAATTATGTGTGACAAATGAATACACCAAATATAAGTGGATATTAAGTGTAAAACAATCAGAGGTAATTCACACATATTCATAGAATGACATATTCAAGGAGTACAAGTTTATACCAAAGAATCAAAATTGGGTTAAGAAGTTCCCTTGCAAAAAATTCGACAGCCTAACGGCATCACTTCAAACTTCAGAAAATGAGTTTATGAGAGATAAAAAGGTTATCTCATCACTTGGACATACAATTTACATCAATAAGGATATAGAATAACATATCCCAACATTACAATATGTAAATTAAAAGACCCAACAAATGAAGTCTTTTAAAAAGAAGAGGGTGAAAAGTTCCCTTACTGACTTGGGTATCTTTCGAAACATTCACCCCATGAAATAAGGACACTACAATATTAATGTAAATACTGATAAAAGAAAGTATATTACACAAAGAGTATAACAATGGGAAGTACATATACCACTGAAAGGAAATGGTGGCAAATGTAGCATAAATCTCATGGGAATAAAAGTGAGATGAAATATCACTTACGAAAACTCGGCAGCCTAACGGCACCACTTAAAACAACCAAAAAATGGATTGATGAGATAAAATAGGGTCTATCATCATATTAAAATAAAATTTACAGAAAGAAAAATATAAAATAACATCCCCCAACATAACAAATAGGAGCTTAAAAGAAGTGACATAAAGGAGAGTACTTAAAAAGAAAGAGAGAGGTTGGATCTCTTACGAAAATTCGGCAGCCTAACGGTGCCAATCAAAACTTCCAAAATGGATTAATGAGAGAAAATAGGGTCTTTCATCATATTAACATAAAAATTATATTAATAGTAATATAAAATAACATCCAAATCATAAGAAAGATGAGCTTAAAAGAAATTAAATAAAAAAGTGTACTTAAAAAGAAAGAGAGGGGTAGGTTCCCTTACCTAAAGTCTGACTTGTCTTGTTCGTTTCATTATATTCCTGAATAATAAACATTAGTGAATTTATAATTGCTTAAGGACCACTTTTAAAGATTATTATTCAGTTCATATCACATATTATAATGTTATAATACTTGTTTAATAATGTTAGTTCATATCAGACATTTTTTCCGATGTTTGGTACATGAGTAAAAAAATGAACTTGTTTGAAAATGATTGCCCATGTAGTTATAAGTAAATCATTTCCAGAATATTATTAATGATTAAAATATCATATATATCCATTACATATTAATTTTATAATATTCCATAACATTTGGAGATAAAAAATGAAAAGCACCGTTCATGGAGACGATAGGCCGTACGTACGCATGAACGCTACTTTCATTTTTTTTGTCATATTAAATGAATTAAAAATTAATGATATATATATGTATATATTATAATTATATAATGATATATATGTTATATAGGACACATATTTTCATTAATTTAATTCTTTATACATTCCATGTATTGCATGAACGAGTCACATCACTTGAGGGGGCGGTAGTCCACACTTCCTCATATGAAATTATCGCATTTGCACAACATGCAAAGAATAAAGGTATGTTTTAAATATAAAATACAGAAGCATATAGTAAAACTAAATACCATATATATCATATATAAAATACAGTTACATCATAATGGACACCTTTAAAGGTGTTAAAAGAATATTAAACAATCATCAATTTTGTGAGGTAGAAAATCGCCAACCACAGAAACAGTATGTTATTTAACCATTAGACGAAGGTGCGTGTAGGTGTAGCTCTAATAATTCTCATAAAAACATCCTATTATATTTAATATACTGTTTTTGTTACAAAAGAAAGTAATAAAAAGAGTTTAGGGGGTTGGAGAAGAAAAATAAAACATAAGAACACAAGAGAAGACACTACCTTTAAATCGGGTAACGCTTTTTGATTTGAGCTCAAAGGCTTCCTTGGAAAGACTTATACCCAATGTGAGGCTTCTATGAGTAATAGAGGGATGTTGAGAGACAAAATGGGTAAGGGTTGGCCGAGCCAAAGGCTTGAGAGGTGTGGGTAAGGTGGTAGGGGTGGGGGCCTTTTATAAGAGGAGAGGAGGGGTACTCTTGGAAAGTCTTGAAAAGTAACATTATTATAAAATGATTTTCGGATTTTAAAGGGCCCACAATTATATATTTCGAGGATAAGGTGATAATAGTTCTAAATCCACAAATCCAATAGGTTTTTTACAAGTGTAGGTCTTATATTTTACATTATCTTTTCATTTTATTTAAATCCTTAAATAATGAGGTAATCATTGCATCATCATGGTGTCATAAATAATTTAATATATTTAATGTCTAAAAATTATAAAAAAATTTCATGATGTAGTAAATTTTTTTAGCTTTATAATTAATATTTATAGTAAAAAATATGACTTGTATAATCCCATTTAAAAAAATATTTTTGTAAAATAACACATGTTTGTGACATTTTTATTTTAACTTTAAATAGAAAGTTTTTAATGAAATTTTCCTACCAATGTGGCTCCATGGGGTCCCAAAGTTGACCCATGGATTTTCGTGGTCAGCCATGACACATCAAATAATGGTAGGACATGTTTCAAGGTCATTTCATATTATTAAAACATTATTTTTACCTTAAATTACACTAATTACCTCTAATCACGATTAAAAACATAAAAGTTACTATTCACCAAAAAAAATTTAATCCCATTGAACCAAATTTTACTTCCTAATTAAAACCATGTATGTTGGATTTTTGAAATTCAATACACAGAGGTGGTAAAATTTCATTTAAACGAAAAATCAGTTTTTTTTAAGTACCACTTAGTGGTTTCACTATTCATCATAAATTGAAGTTTTTCAGAAAAATACCAAAAATTCACCCGAAGATATATTTTATATTCTGAATTCAAAATTGATGTCTATTTTACAAAATTTGAATCATATATGTTTCATTAATTAATTTAGTAATTAATTCCCGTTGTTAGAACAAATAGCGTGATTTTAAGAAACAATATCTATTAAAAGATTGAAACTAGTTTAAGTCCAATTTCAAAGTGAAATTAATTCCAATGACCACTATTGGATTAAATGGTAAAAATATATTCTAGTTTCACTTTAAAACCAATTCAAAAGATAATATAGTCATATAAATAAATTAGATTAAAAAGAGGTTTTGAATCAAAATACAACATTTTCACTATTCATTAAAAATGAACTTTGTTGGAAAAATACCAAAAATTTAAACAAAGTAAATTTTGATGTCCCGATTCTAAAGAAGAATCTTATTTTGTCAAATATAACACATGCAATTTTCAAAAAGTGGATTTAAAAGAGATTCTACATCAAATGGCGGTTAATCGTCCTTTTAAAGAATATTAGAATGTTTACGCTTAAAACTAGATTCATTCGCATTTTTAATCCTCTAACATTTATTGTAAAAAGTAAAAAATTTTGGCAAACATATATAATCATTTTGTAGTCTGTTCTGTTCATTCCTGTCATTACAACGGCTAGGTGTTAACTACCATTTAATATAAAATTATTTTATTATTAGAGTGAAACGTAAGATTTCAAAGGAACTCGTTGTTGCGTATTGGGTAAGCCATCGATCATAGCGTTCCCTTTAAATTAATATTAACATTTTATTCAGAAATAGGGATAAATATAAAAATGTCATATTTTTTATTTATCTGGGGTGTTCCAGTGTCATCTCCTGAGACGACCCCATGATAGTGACATTTTGCTTTATATTATATCTCTCTTTTGTCATTTTCTGTGCTGTGATGTTATGCTTGTTTGCAGTTTTCTTTTTTCTCGATAGTCACAGGTATCCTGGAGCGCCTTGGGCATCACTTTTCACGAGGGGAGTATTTTTTTCTTTTCTATTGTCTCTCTTTTTGGATTTACTTCTTCCACTGCTTTCCCTCATTTTGTACCCCATATCTTACCCTTTCCACCCTTTCCCTTAGTATTGCACTTGGTGGACCAATTTCCATCTTCAATGTGGGGGAGCATATATTTCTTTCACCTTAGTCTTTTCCCTTTAACTAATATATGAGACATCATTATTATATTCTATATTTGAAAGTGTCGAGAAATTTTGGTTAATATCTCTTATAAATGCTAGAGTTATCAGTAGGATCTTTTGAAAAGGTTGCATGCTTATTTTAGTTTTTAAGTATTTAAAAATGATTGCTGATATAGTTTCCATTGCACCTTTCCATCCTTGATTAATTACATTGACTAGGATAATCATTTATATGCATGTCATGATCTAATTGTCCCTTTATTATTTTTCCACTCTAGAGAGGTATTCTAAACCCTTTTCCCTATTTATTTTCTAATACCCTCTTTCTTGTGAGATTCTTAGGATATGCATCACTAACAGAATTTTCAAGTTTTTATTTTAAAAACATGAAGAAATTTTTTAATTACTTTAACATGATTGAGGCATTATATTGTTTCAACCCCTTTATCTTGAGACCTACCCTACATTATTCTTCGCTAAGCCCATAGAGTCCATGAACATCCTTTATAGGAAGCCACGTTACAAGCCTATTTCCCTTCCTACCCTATTTCTTTTTAAACTTTGCATGATTATTCATTTGAGATTTAAAGAGGGAGTTGTAAATACATGGCGTATTTTTGTACACATTCATGAAATGAAGTGTGGGGGAGTACCTCTTGATTATTTGGTAGAAAGGGTTCCAAACATTTATTCATTGTATTCATAAGTGTGTACCTTCTTAAAAAAACAAAGGGACCTTATGCTTATTTTCTAATAAACCCTACTTGCCTAAAGGAAGATTGTGACGATTACAAAATCATTTGACCGAGCTTGTGAAGGAAGCATTTTTCAGTGAGATTTAATTTGAATATCATGCAATGTTGTTTAAAGGAATTATCCTTCCTTTTTCAGGCCTCGGAATTTATTTTTCATCTGAACCTACCAACCCTTAGCCATAGAGACATCTAAACCTTATTGTTAAAGCCCTCATGGTTTTTTTAATTCAATTTTTTCTCAAGTAGAGAACAAGATATCTTGAAAACCTATGAATAGAGTGTATATAACTTAGATTGAGCATAACTTTGAATAAAAATATCTTAAGTGTGGAGTGTGATTTTGATTGGTATGGTAAATCATCAAGTGGCATGCTTATTTTTTGAAAGGATGAAAAATGTGTTCAAAGAGGATGAGAATAGTTAATTTAATTATATATGAGGCATGAATTTAATATCTTATGAATTGAATTTGTTTATTCCTTTTAGAATTTTTCCTCAGAAACTCTTTCATTTATAATTTTGATTAATTGAATGTCATCCCTTTAAAAGTATAGGCTCCCTTAATTAGATGTTGAGATTTTGCTTGAGGGAAAGAAAATGACTAAGTGTGGGGGACTTTTATGTACCCAATTTGTGTATACATTTCCATATATATAATTGAAGATAAAAATATTTTTTCTGTAAATATCTTTTGTTTCATGAACATATTCTTTGATTTTGGTGATTCGGTCTACTTTCAGGAGCTTTCTGACTAAATACACAAATCCAGAGAAGTCTGTTGAAATTTTAAATCTACAAGGCGTGTACTTTATATACATGCCGTGTACATCCAGACATGGACATGGATCAAAGGAGGGAGTACACATCCATGTCTCCAGGCTAAAGCTACACATCGTGTATGGTGGCGCTTCAGGCCGTGTACTACTTTCTAAAAGCGGTTGTTGCCAAGAAGGTTCTACATGCCCATGTGGCCGTTGAAGGAGACATGGTGTGTTCCATTTCTACACGCCGTGTCTGATATTCTAGAAGGAGTTGGTTGCCGAATTTTGACACTACACGGCATGTATGACGACGCTACACACCGTGTACACTCAACCACCAAGTACCGCCATGTTCAAAAGTCAAACACGGTGTATTAGGCCGCCTACCTATAGAGAAATTGGCGCCAAAACGCTTTGACAAAAAGTACATGGCGTGTACTTTATCTACACACTGTGTACATTATTTTCCTATAAAAATAGGCCTTGGACTTCAGATTTAGGATTTCGAAACCATTGGAGGAGAGAGGAAGCTCTGCTGCTACCATTCCCGAGCCACCGTGGTGCCATATTTCCACTATTTCACCTTCTGACACCAATCCTCAATGCTTACACGATGAATCCGTCAGGTATCACGTGTGTCGTTTATCTCCCACTTTATATGTGTAACTAAACCCATCATGTTTGGGATGTGGATGAAAGGATTGTAAATTGTGTGTTGTTTTATATAGTTGTGTTATCTCGTTGTAATTATTATTACTCTTCTTAATTCACTATCAAATATAACTGAGAATTCTGAGCCCGACCAAGGGAAGAATTTTCAGCGATACAAAAGATAAGTAATGGTGATAACATCCATGAACATTGGAAATAATTCACCGATTCAAATAATGGACTGAACTTAATAAAGAATTAATAACACTGACTACTGGACCAAGGATTCAACTGCTCTAATTCCAAACAAGAAAAACCAGACCAAGGAAATCTTGTAACAAAATGAAATCCAGAATGATTGAATTATTATGAACAACACAACCATTTAAACCATATGCATAAGAACTCGTTAATCACCACATCCCCGACATGTCTTTTCTTCCTGTTTTAAACTCTTTAAATTCACTCGTTGTTTTCTTTAAAACTGTTAATCATTTATTCAAAGTAGAACAAGATAGTTTTAGTCCAAAACCAAAATCAAACCAAACAACTCTAAATTCTAAATACTTCACCTAATTAAGTATTAACTCAATTGAATTCACGCACGCCATAGTTCCCTATGGATTGACCCCAAACATATGCTATACTAAAGTTATAAGAACAGGTAATTAATTTGGGACACATATAACATCAATCAACGACAAGCGAGACCAGCCCTATACCAATAGTTCTATAGGAACCATTGGTATAGACTGTCTGAAGTTAATATATGCAAACAATTTCATTGAAACTGTTGGGATATATATATATATATCAACGGTTCAAGAATCCTTGCTATACATGTTGTCCAACATATAATCTATTCCAATGATTTCATGGAATCTATTGGTATATATGTATAACAACGGTTAAAGAACCATTGGAACACACTCTCTAGTATATAATATATTGCAATGGGGGTGGAGGATGTCCTAGGGTGGGGGGATTTCGATGTGTTTGGGGGTGTCCCGGGGTGGGGGTGTCCAGGGTGTGGGGTGGTGTCCATGGGGGTGGGGGTGGTGTCTAGGGGGTGGGGTGTCTGAGGGTGAGGATATGTCCAAGGGGGTGGGAGTGTCCAGGTGGTGTCTAGGGGTGTGGGGGATGTTTGGGGGGTTGTCTAGTGGGTTGGGAGGGTTGTCCATGGGGGTGGGGTGTCCAATGGTTGGGGGTGTCTAGGGGTGGGGGATGTCCAGGGGTGTTGGTGTCCAGGGGTGGGGGTGTCTAGAGTGGTGGGGGTTGTCCAAGGGGGTGGGGGTGGTGTCCAAGGGGTGAGGGGTTGTCCAAGGGGGTAGGGGGTATCTAGGGGTGGTGGGGGGTCCACAGGGTTGGGGGATGTCCATGGGGGTGGGGGCTGTCCAGGGGTGGGGGTGTCCAGGGGGTGGGGGTGTCCAGGGGGTCTCTAGGGGTTGGGGGTCCAGGTGGGTGGGGGTGTCCAGGGGTGTCCAAGGGGGTGGGGGTGGGATCTATGAGGGTGAGTGGGCTGTACAATGGGATATGGGTGTCTAGGGGGTGGAGGGGTATTAGGGGGGTGGTGGTGTCCCGGGGGTTGGGGGAGCTGTCCATGGGGGTGGGGATGTCCTGGGGTGGGGGTGTCTAGGGGTGGGTGCAATCCAGGGGTTGGGGTGTCCAGGGGTAGCGGTGTCCAGGGGGTGGGGGGTTGTCCAAGGGGGGTGTGGTGTCCAAGGGTGTGGGGGTGGTGACCCGGGGTGAGGTGGATATCCAAGGGGGTATGGGTGTCTAGGGGGTGTTTGGGGGGGGTCAATAGGGGTTGGGGGTGTCCATGAGGGTGGGGTACCCAGGGGGTGGAGGTGTCTAGGGGTGGGGGTGTACAGAGGGGTGGGTGGTGTCCAGGGTGTGTGGGGATGTCCAGAGGGTGGGGTGTCCAGGGGGTGGGGGATTTCCAGGGGTGGGAGTGTCCAGGAGGTTGAGGGGCTATCTAGGGGTTGGGGTGTCCCGAGGTGGGGGTGTCCATGGGGTGGGGGTGTCCAAGAGGGTGGGGGTAGTGTCTAGGGGGGTTTGGGGAGCTGTCCAGGGGGGCAGGGGTCTCCAAGGTGGTGGGGGGTGGTGTCTAGGGGGTGAGGGGGATGTCTAATTGGTTAGGGGTTTATAGGGGTGGAGGGGTGTCCGAGGGGGGGTTATCCAGGGGGTTGGGGGCTATCATGGGGGTGGGGTTGTCCAGGGGGGTGGGGGAAGTCCAGGGGGTGGGGGAATTCTAGGGGGTGGGGGTTTCCAGGGGGTGGGGGCTGTCCAAGGGGGTGGGGTGTGGGTTGAGGGGGTGTCCAAGTGTAGGGGGTGTCCATGGTGGTGGGGGTGTCCTAGGGGTGGGGGATATCCAGAGGGTTGGGAGGGACTTTCCATGGGGGTGGGGTGTCTAGGGGGTGGGGGTGTTCAGGGTGTGGGGGTGTCCAGGGGGTGGGGGTTGTCCAGGGGGTGGGGCCTCTCCAGGAGGGTGGGGTTTCTAGGGGTGTGGGGCTGTCCAGGGGCTTGGGGTGGTTGTCCATGGGGTGGGATTGTATAGGGTGGTGGGGGTTGTTCAAGGTGATGGGGCATGTCCAAGGGGGTAGGGGGTGTCCAGGGTGTGGGGATTCTCTAGGGGGTGGGGTTTCTAGGGGTGGGGGCTCTTCAGGTGGGTAGGGTTGTCTAAGGGGTGGGGGTATCTAGGGGTGGGGGATGGCTATCCAGGGAGGTGGGGTCTCTCTAGGGGGTGGGGTAGCTAGGGGTGGGAGTGTCCAGGGGATGGGGGTGTCTATGGGATGGGTTGGTTGTGTCCAACCAAGTTTATTTTTAAATAGAATGGTATAGTATGTTAGTTTATATTCAAACACTAAATAATTGTTTTTATCATATAATCAAAAATAAAATATTTAATATAAAATGAATTTTAATTTGAATATATTACCAAAATTAAGAATTAATGAATAATACAATTATTGATGGTAAAAAAATAAATTGAATAACTTCCTTGTTTGTAAGGTTATATGGTAGAAATTTCATGATAATGATTTCATAGTAGCACATACATGGAAGTATACTCACACACACATGAAAGAACACACATGGTAGAAAAAAATCATAGAACTTGCATGGTATCACTCCCATGATTTATTTTACCCAAAAAGAAAGTAGCATGGAATAAAAGAATAATATGACCCTTACCATGATATAAATAACAATGGTAGAAAAATAATCTCTCGAAACATAAATTTAGGGCATTAAAAAAATAAAAAATGAAACTGAGGCATGTGAGGCTTACTTGAGTATCGTGATTCGATCTGATAGATCTACTGATAATAAAGATGATGAATGATGTTGGAAAAATGAGGATGGATGGAACGACTTCGAAGAATCCTTTCTAGGTTTTCTGTGTAAGAGAGACGAGTCGAAGGTCGCCTGATCGAAGAAAACAGAATGACATAATACAAGGTGCAATAAATCATTTAAAATATTTATCACGTTAGTTATTTAATAACCGACATAGAAAATCCTTTATCACGTCGGTTATTTTATAACTGACGTGATAAATCTCATATATTTGATTTATCACGTAAGTTATTTTATAACGGACGTGATAATGTTCCTAGATTCGATCTTTCAGGTCTATTATAAAATAAACGACGTGATAAATCAAATCTCAGTATTTTTGACGTCGGTTACAAAATAATTGACGTTATAAATCAATTCCCAATGATTAATCACACCGATTATTTTATAACAAATGTGATAAAAAAATTTTTACATATTTTCACGTTGGTTATATATAACCGATGTAAAAAATGCCAACGTGGTAAACTTTTTTATCACTAGTGAAAAGAAGATACGATAGATTTATTTGAGAGATTAGGTGGTGAAGACCATGGAGGAAAGAAGACACGGTTTCCTATATTGTAAAAATGAGGTGAAAAACTCAAGAGAATGTATCAGAGGTCCGAGAATATGTTTTGAGTTTGGAAAAGAAGGGGGAAATCAAGTAATTTATAAGGAAAAATAAAAAGTTTGGTTAATGCAACGGATGAGATTAATGGTTTCCCTAAGGCATCATAAATGTTTAAATGTTATAACTGTGGATAACATTAGAATTATACAGAATTGATTTCCTAGGGGTAAATCACATTAATAGAAGAAACAAGGTAGTATGAGTAATGGTTATATTATTTATAGTGAAGAGACCATGAATGAAAATAAAAGTTGTGGGTTGTTTTAACAGTATTTTTATGTTAAATGTGAGAATAATGATCAAATTGAGGTTAATGAATGTTAATACATGATTTATATTTTATATTGTAGGAATGTGGTATAAAGGAAAAAGATGATGAATCCTAGTTAATAGTTTAATAATTAAGTAGAATGATTTAAGTGTTTGTGTAAGGGAATTCAATAATTATGTTATATGAATCATAAGATATATAATAATTTTCCTTTAAATGCTTTGAATTAAGTATTTAAAAGAATATGTATAATGGTAGTAATAAACTAGAAAATTTATTTATTTTCAAGGTTACATCTTATGGAAAAATCATTATTAAGGGAAGATAACCCTTAATATGTTCCAAATGTTGAGAAAATGGTGTTTAGTTTGGATAAATATATAATTACTATGGATAAAGTAAACTAGATAGTATTGATGACCCTATAACTTATTAATGATTTTTTGAAAATGTGGTATATTATATCATTTATATAGATTACAAAATATTTGGATTTGTGGAATATATTCAATAATATGTGGTTTTATTTAAGGAATGGGGAAGCATGTATCTTTTAATTGATGTTTTATGGTAATTTTGGTTATTACCATAATTTATAACAATATATGACCAAGGTAATAACATATTTCATATGTGACCATTAATATCTACCTAAAAATATTTTCTGTATTAATGTTAAGTTGACTTTTAGAAATATAGTGACTTTTTTCACAAATTTTGAATTTTGGAAGGGTTATATGGTTAACTATTTATGTATTTGTTTATGTTCAACTTTAGATGAGGTTTTAGAGTTTAATTTATTACATCACTATGTGAATATTTATGAATATTGGATAACTTGTGTTAACCATGTTTTTATGATAATAATTAGAGATACAATGAATGAGTTATCATTCTTTTATGGATCTTGTGATCCATTAGTGCTTTAGGATCAGAAAATTCATTATCATTTATTATACTAAGAGAAAATTATAATTTGATCAAAGCACAACCAAAGGATAAAATTGAACTTACTATATAAAGTAAATCTAAGAAATGGGTATATCGGTTCCTTGATGTTCTTAATCATATTGGGATGGTATCCTATTGATTAGCGCTTCCACTGAACCTCTCTCAAGTCCATTATGTGTTCCATGTATCTCTCATGAGGAAGTACATGTCTAGTCCATTACAAGTACTAAACTCAGAGTTCTTATTGATAGAGCATGAAATTTCTTATGAGGAAAATTTGGTGGATATTTGGGATCATTTAGAGAAAGTACCAGAAAACCAGAACACTCACCTGGTCAATGTTTTGTGTGGAAACCATGACTTGAGTATGCTTTGTGGGAACCTTGGGATATAATGAGGTTTATTTATCATCATTTTTTTATCAAAGTGATTATTTTTTAGGTAGAAATTCATTTTAATGGTGTATAATTTAAATCCAGTAGATTTTTTGAAATATTGTTTTCAATAAATTTATTTATTTAAATCTTGCATTATATAAAACACTTAGTTTTATCAAAACACGACATACTATTAAAATATTATTATATGATAGTTATCAACTAGATGTTTGAATGGAGGGTATAAATATGATAAAATAAAGTATGAAAATATTTTATTTAAAAAATAAATAAAATTAATTCTTTGGTGACTAATAAATTATAAATTAAAATAAAAACCATTTGAAAATATAGCAAATATTTTTCTAAAAATCCATTTTTATGCGCACAAACTCATTTTATATCAACAAATTAAATAAATCAATTTTGGTGAAATATTTTAAATAAATTTTTATATTATATATTAAATAAAATATTTATCATTCATCTTATGTTTTTTAGGTATGTGATATATATAAATCTAATTTTATGGGGATAAATAGTATTTTTATAAAAAATAGTTTTATTACATTTTGAACATTTATTTTAAATTTAATTTTTTAAAATTTAAGAAAAATTATTTTAAAAAATAAACTTATTTTTTAAAATTATCATGTTAATATTATATTGGATTCAATTTTATATAATTTTTTATTAAAGATAAAAAATTTACTGAATAGTGAAAAATAATGGTTTTTATTAAAAATCATCTTTTCATTTAAATTATTTACAAAGTTACAAAAAATTTAAAAATGTTTTAAAATTAAATTTAGTTAAATTATGTATTTTTTATTCCAATTTACTTCTTATTAATCAATTTCTTATTTAATTTTTATAAGAAAACTTTTTATACTTTTGAATATTTTCACTTTGGAAAACTGCTTTTTCATCGCTTCTGTGGGTTTCATATTAAATTCAATAATTCCAATTATGCGAATGTAATTTGGAAAATGGATTAATTATTCTGAATAATAATAATTAATATTATCTGATGAGGTAAACATAATTTTTTACCATAATTAATAGTAAAAATAGTTAAAAAAATAAATACCACGGTTAAAGTTCAAGCGGGGTTACTATGGGGTTAAACTAAAAAAAATAAGTGTAAAATGGTCTATAAACATATCCAGAACACATTTTATGGAATTATTTATACCATATCACCTATATTATTTGATAATTAACCATTTTGGAGACTCATTTCTATGAAAAAGTGGTTACACTTTATTCAATTTAAAAATTCCAAGTGTGTTCTCTCCCCTACTACTAAAAGGTCACCCCTATCCTCTCCAATTAACACATAAAAACCATTTTTGGGGGAAATAAATACCAAAATACATTTATCACTTACCTAAACTCATCCTAGAGGCATTATTTTGGTTATTAATATCTCTTATGAAGGCTTCATTTGTAAACCTAAAGAGGTTCTCCAACGAAGAGGTAAAATTCTTAAACTTCTATTTTTTTATTTCTTCTTAAAAATCCTTTAATATTGTTAAAATATGATGATATAATAACACCATTATCTTCCACATACTTATATTTTATTATTCTAATTTAATAACCTATATTTATCCCCACACCCATAAAATGGGAAAAAAATTGTAGATTGTCTGTACGGTGGATTATCGCCTCGCGAACTAATTTTATTTGTTTTATGTCACCACATCTCAAGACTAAATATAATTATGTATTTAATGTCTATATAAGATATATATGATATTATTATAATTTTTTAATTATAATATCACACTAAACTTATTGCCTTTGAACCCATTAGAAAATAATAACGTTGCTCGTGTGTACGGCGGGCTACCGCCTCCCAAACCGATGTGATGTGTTTTTAAATTTCCATTTTAGTTGGATGGTAATAAGTATAGAATGAATGAATATATATTATAATTATAAAATAATTATTCCTATTTAATAAATATATTATATATACCTTCTTACTTTCCATTATGTGGGGGATATGATAAAGTCGCTCGTGTGTACGGCAGACAACTGTCTTACGAAGCGATGTGATTCATTTTTCACTAACACTTTGCGTGGAAGGTAATAAGGATAAATTTAATAGATTTAGGTTATATTTATAAAATCATAATGATACTTTAATTTTGAATTATTATTGACCTTTATTTTTTAAAAATCCATTAAAAATTAAAACAATGTTCATGCATACGTACGACATATAGTCTCTAAGAATGGTGTATTTAATTTTCTATCGTTAACATTTATGAATTACTATAAATACATTTAAAATGAATATATATTATATTTTTATCATGGTTATAATTATATATATGATTAAATCTTTTATAATTTAAAAGGATATAAAATACCAAATTAAAACACACATGAAAAACACAGCAGTTATTACTCAAAACATGGTTTCAATGAGGAATTATTAATAAATAGGAAATAAAAGGTCATAAGAAAACAATATATGGTATGATTTATATATAATTATGTTTATTTAAAATATTTACAATAAACCAATATTTATTATATACGAGGTTAGAATGTGTACAAAGGAGGTCAAGGCCAAAGGTAAGGGATTTTAGTCCCGCTTTTATTTTCTATGAGACATATGTCATATTCACATGGAGATTCTTTTATATGGTGTGAATAAATTCCATGAATGTATTTTTTGATTATTAACCTAAAAATTATTTTTATTTTCATATACATTTTAGTATTTATCTTTCATGGGATTTATTGTTCACATGTTTCCAAAACGATAAAGTATTTTTCTCTCAATTAGCCTTATTTGAGACATATATCATGTTTTGAACCTATATTATTTTATGAGGTGTATATACTATCCATTAAATATTTTTTATCATTAATAACATTATATTAATGATATTTAATGTTTTATTTGGTGTTATTATTTTTTTGGGGCTTATGATTCAAATGTTACCAGAGTTGTAAGGATTTGATGTTACAATCTCATTGTTTATAAAGATTATTTATGATTATTCTTATGATGATTAAATATTATGATCTATATCTCAATAAAGAAGTGAATTGTGTTATACTATGTTTAATCCTTTATAACACATGTTTTCACTTAATTTTTGTTTCTTTATGTACAAAATATTCCAAAATAATGTTTTTAAAGAAAACTAAATTTATTTCACTCTTCGGTCGTAAACAATTTTTCTTCCATATCTAGGTTTTCTGAAAATGTTTTCAAGAATTTTATAATGTTACTATGTATTATTTTAGAGTAATTCTTACCAATATTTTATTTAAAAAAAATTAAAATGAGTCTTCATGATGTTTCCCAAATAAGGCTCTTTTGGATTTAATCAAAAATGTAAAAGGAATATTTTTTTAACATGATTGACCTGAATAGTATTTCCCATTATCTTTCACACTCAATGATTTCAATATTACATTATAATTTTTCAATGTTATTTTTAGTGAAAAAAATTTCCTTAATATTTTTTAAATTTTTTAAATTTTAAATAAATTATTTCATAGTGAAAAGGTTATTTTCCTAAATAAATTTTCTAAATGATCTTTAAATAATCCTTTATAAGTTTCCAAAGTTATTTTTAAAGAAAATTATATTGAAAATGTTTTATGTTTTAAAAAAATTAATTTTTAAAAGGATATTTTCCTCAATAAATGTCCCATGTTATTTATCGAAATCATTTTCCATCTAAGATTACATCCTTTGATGTAACTTATGCTTTACTAGGGATATGGTCCAAAAGTATTACTGTTATACTTTATCTAAATGGTTTTTGTTTATGATGATAAGAAGTTTATGAAAACCAATTGTTTTCCATGGGTTATACTATGATGAAATGTCTTATGAAACCCATTTCCTTTCATGGGATCTGATATAATGAATGTTTTATGAAACCCATTTCTTTTCATGGGTTTTGATATGATGAATGTTTTATAAAGCCCATTTATTTTCATGGATTTTAATATGATGAGATTTTTATGATCTTTTGGAATACATATGTATGTGATACCTATATATCCCTCCAATTCATTGGGCAAAGATAAATATCTCGTGCCTAAATATGTTATGCATGAACTTAATTACATGATCACAATGTTATACATGAACCTGATATTCAAAATGTTATGCGTGGACCTAATTACATATTACCAATGTTATGTATGAACCTAAATACATTTTTACAATGTTATATATAAACCTATCTTTTATGTCCATAAGGTTTTTCATGGAACGGGTTGCATATCTACAAGTTTATGTGGGGGCCTGGTTTGATGTCCTTAATGAAACAAGTGATCCTGTTTTTATTTGTACATCTTCACAATATTTTGAGATTATATGTATGACACAAATATATGTATTATTTAAATATTATTCTCTCATGAATTATATAATTTGATTCATTTATGATTGTGGTATTATGAACTCCCAAGACTTATGTCATGACTCATTTTCATGATCTATGGTATACAAGATATGGGTTTCAAATGTTATTACCATCTTCTCATACCCTTATGTTCATGTTATGTTAATATATGTAAGGTTTACCCTTACTTAGAATCTGAGCTCAACCTTTCTTATGTTTCCATTCCCCAGGTTATAAATAAAGGTACTATGTATGATATTTCTAATAAAGGCTGCAAGATTTGAAGAAATTAGTGGGAGAAGATGTAGTTCATGTATGAATTAGTTGTTTATATTCCAAGTTTACAAAGGAAATATTCCTAAATTATTCTATAATGGATCATTATGCTATTTAATGAATATTAATTTATTAATATTTAATATTTACTTATGATATGTTTGGGTCTTTACACTAATGTGCTGTAAAGCAGTAGATTACATGAATTTTTATTTAAGGGTAGAATATTGGTGGAGGAGTGTTAAAGTGAAAAAATCATAGAATTATTTTAATAAATAAATTTTTATTTAAATATAATTTATCAGATTAATCTCTACTCATTTGGGATTACAGTTTTTCTTTATTAAATCATTGAAACATTATTTAAAAGGAAGGGGGTTTTGTACTGCATTATTGGTTAGTTCTGATGTTTCTAAATGAAGATGTACAAAATCAATTTTAAAAAGGATATTAAGAAAACCAAAGGGGGATTATTTTAAAAAATATGCTACGATAATTTATGGTTTGTGTTTACTTACAAGGTTGTTAATAGAAATTCTAATGTATTATACTAAGTCATTAATATAACCAACATGGTTTGAATATGGGTGGATAAGGATGAAATGAATTTGGTTCTGATGGTTTTAGCTATGAAGATTTTTAATATTTGGGAATGTTTTGATATGTAAAATTAACCAAGTAAATATATAAGTGTAATTCAAGATAACACATAAAGGTTACAAGAATTGAAAGTTAAATGAATTTGTAATTTTCTGGATACATAAAATTCACCATGATAATATGTAAAGATAATTAGTATACACTCTTAAAAACGGTAAATTTGTTGAATAAAAGTCACCTTAAAGGATATCTGAGAGTAACTATAAAAGAAGGGTGGAAAATGAAAAATGAATTATACGAGTTTCACCCTATTGGATACGTAAGAGTGGTTCTAGAAAAGGATAAAAAACAGAAAAAGTCAAAACATTAAGGAATCTAATGTTCATAAGACTTTGAAAAATAGTAAATTCCCATAATAAAGGAAATCTTGGATTGATATATAGTGGTATCTAGTACTAATTTTTTTTTATAAAAATGGTAAAGTATTGTACGTAAATGTAACTAAGATGATATGTAAAGGTGACTGGGTCGATATATAGGAGGATTTCCATTTAAAATTTGGTAATATATCCAATTAGAAATAATAATATATATTATTAACCATGAAATATATTTGTTAATATGACCATACATGAATGTTTGAATATCATGGTAAAGATAATCATTCCATGAAGTGGTGTAGGTAGATTTCAGTTTATCTACTTATTTAGAGTCTTCCATGTCATGCGAAAAAATTTATTCCACAACTATTTGGAGGATCATTTTTTGATAATTGAGTAATATTTTAAGGAAGGAAAGGTTGATAATTATATGTTATTATCTACAATTGTAGGATCCATAGATCATAGAGGATAGTTTCTTGTGATTCGATTGAAAAGTCAATATGGAGGAAAACATGTTGAAAAATATAATAGAAATATTATTCACATAGTTGTGTAAATATATATAACGAGAAGAATAATTATGGAATGGGATCAATTATATTTCTATATAAAATTTATATGAGTATAAAATACTTAGAAATAGGTAACATTATAATTTAATGAATATGGGGATAATCCTAAATAGATTTGACACATTTAAACGAAATGAAATGAAGGAGGGAAATTCCAAAATAATTTTGGAAAGATAGAGTAGTCATGAAGGAAAATATATGAGGATATTTCACTGGAATTTCATGTATTTTTATCATATTAATGAAAATATATTTGATTTATACACACTTAATTATGTAACATTATTCTTGGATCATGGAGATAAAAATAGTTTTTCTTGACAGAGAAGAGAGATTTATGCATGGTTAATAGAATCATGTTCTTTGTTTCATGAGGATTTTAAACCTAGAATGTTAGTGTGGTAGTTTTAAATTATAATATACAAGTATTTCTCTTAGTTATTTGGGTACATCATTATTTTATTCTCCTTGGAATATCCTAGTTTTTCTAAAACAAGTAAAACCATTTGTGTCCATCTTTGTTTTATTTATCAATTCATATCTATTATCAGGGAGAGGATTGTTCTTACTAATAGTTGAACAATATTATTTTTAAGGGTCATTTAAAAAGATTATCATACCCTAATTAAGCCCCTTATTAAAGGTATTTATATTTCTTAGGACCAAAAATTTAGAGTTATTAAAAAAATTAATATCAATGTCTATATATACATTAAAAAATTAATGAATTCATTAATTGAATATACATTCAAAATTGATGCTTCAAGTCATGATTTTTAATATCTGAAAATTTTAAATATATTTATTTACCTCTCAATCATATATATTGACATTAATTACAATAGTTTTCAAAGATATACTTCATTAATTTAATGTACTATAAAGTGTTCGATTACGTAAAAAAAGAAGGTGTGAATGTTTTTTATGATGAATAATTGTAAGAATGATCTTATCTAAAATAATTTACAAATAACTTATTGAATAATATTTAGAACCTATTTGTCTAAAAATTTTATTTAGTGTTAAAAATTATTTAATAACATTATCAAGAAATCAACTACAAATATATTTATATATATGGTATTAGTATTATAAATTTGAAATTAATTTTCATGGACCTTTATAAAATGTAATGCTTTACCATTCATGTTAAATCACTTTAATATATTTTAATAGTAACTATTTGGTTCCTTAAATATTTTTTAAATGTGAAGTAATGCATCTTTCTAAAACATTATCATCATGTACTATGCAGTGGGAATTTATGACCGGCTTTCACTAACTACTTATAAATGTATTGATTTTCTAACACATATTTTTAGTAAATCATGATGCAGATTGAAACTATATGTATAGTTTCCCTTAAAACCAAAAATATTATATATAACATTATAGATGAAATATTTTTCAATGTTCATTATATCTTATATGTGCCTCATCATGTTGGGAAACTCAATGAACATATAATATTATTATTCTAATTATTGACATTATTTATACTCCCGATATGAATGTGATCAATTGAAGTGGATAAAAATCCTCAACCTCATACAACTGAATATTCTAAAATATAATTTATATTAAAGTTTAATGTTATTCAATATTTTTTTTATGTATGATCATATTCATTTTTACATCAAATGATAATTTTTCTGTTTTCAACTATTACAAAAAACAATGAATGTTTATATAACCAATATAATCCTATTTATTTTAATATTTTATCCAGTTATATTTCTAAATCTTATTGGAATAAGGAAACAAAAACAAACCATTCATACTCAATCATAAAAATTTTCATAAGTGGGGAAGTACTTTATTTTTCAATCCAAATCCATTTAACATGTAAATATATCTTGAGCATCAATGTTAAAAGTCAACACACCTCCTATCCAAAATTCATTTATCTCATCAAATAAAGGTTTTAAGAGAACATAAAAATCACCATGGCCCATGTACTAGTATTTTCTCCATTTATTGGCCTTAAGGGATAAAATACCTCATCTTTAAAATTGAGATAAACATTATGACTTTTTTGGGGAACTTTTTGTTCCTCCTATTAAACTCCTTCTGTATTGTGGATTCCATAAGGTGGGTACGTTTATCATAATTATTATAATAACCGAAATCTATAATAAATTTTATTTCATTATTTTTAAAATAATAATCCTTATAGTAAAATACTAATTAATTGAGAGGCCTAGTGTCTTTTGAAAATTAAATAAATAAACCATCAACTTAAAATAGACATCATTATTTCAAATATCTATAATATGATCTTATATTCCATTGAACTCCTAAAACTACATGGGATAACATTGGGATAACATAGGAAAGGGTTGATATATAAATCCCAATAAGGGGTCGATCAGAATATAAATGATACACTTGAGACAAAAGGCACCTCCGGATGACATAAAAGAGAATAATATCATTGAATTAGGGAATATAAAATGTGATATCATAAGATCATGGTAGAAAAGGACTGTTATAACTACATAAAACATGACATCATAATCATAAGTCAAGTATAACCACTAATACATCATAGAATAATATGTTATTTTAAACAACCATACACCATAAATGGTATCTCATGATATGAGTGAATTACCCAATGCATTAGATCACTATCAGGGCACACCCTTCGTATGTCTAACTTTATATGTGCCACATAAATCATATGAAATTAGAATGTATTTCATCATTTCAATCACATATTAAGGAATTTTGGTTTTAGAAATGGATATACCCAAACAATGAAGTATATTTATATATACACAAATTTCTATGAATGAAAAATGGGGATGGGTATTCACAACACAAAAGTTATCTAATGGAAAATTTAGAGATAATTTTGGAAGCATATCATGTATACATAAAAGTGTAATAAAAGGATTAATGATAGAGAAAGGTAGTATAAAAAATATTTTGGAATCATTTGGATATTAAAGTAAATAATTTAAACACAGCATATCATAATAAATTTAGAATCAAAAGGATTATTACAAAGGAAGTGCTTCAATGGAAAAGAGGGGAAAGAGAAAAACTTACCTTGAGAGGTTTCTTCAAAAAGATTGGGATGAGCACCTAAGAAACATATAAAATACTTTGGATGGATATAAAGAAATAAATTAGATTAAATTCATCTTCAAAGTATTTGGAGTGAATATGAATGGGATAATGGGAGAGTATTTATAGAAAAATAGGGGGAATTGTTTATTAATTTCTAAACTTGTGCCTTAGACATCTAGTTAATAAAAAAATGAAAATACACTAGTCTTCCCAGGTTTTTTCCTATGGTATTTAACAAGGGGTTATTTTTAATATTTTTATAAATTAAGGATGAAACTTATTATATTCATAATTTATTAGAGGTGGAAGGGATTCCTTTAAAAAAATAATTGTTTTTAGAACCTTTAAAATATACTTTAGGTTTTAGAAGATTATTATTGATTTGAAAAATTATTATTATCACTTTATTTTATTTAATACTGTTTTATGGTTAATAAATTAATTTATATTTTTTATTTCGTCACTTTTATGTCATTATGATATCACAATACTTATTGTATATTTATATCGTATTTATTTTTTACCCAAAAAAATTAATTTTCTCATAAAAGTATGAAAAAATAAAAAATAGATGAATTCAACATGGTAATTAAAAAATGAAATTTATTTTATCAAAATATATTTATAAATTTAATTAATTATAATTTTAAATAAAAAAACATATTTATTGAAAATACTAGTTTTTATGACATATTCAACTTTTCAACCATTAGAAAAATTACTTGGGACTTCATAAATTTATATTATGATTTAAATTAAAATAAATAGTGTTTTATAAGACCATTTCAAAGAAATAATATTATTTTAAAATTCTTTATTTAATCATAAAAGTTTATTTTAATTGTGATGATATATTTTCTAAAAATACAATTTTTTGTTTTCTTTGTATCTAATGATCTATTTATCATATTCATCTTATATTCATGTGAATTTTAAATAATATTAAAAATGGGATCAAATTAACCACTATTTAATTTTAATAAGAAAATTCAAACCTTTATAATACTAATTTATAGATACGCAAGGGTAATGAGTGAGATGATAGTACTTTAATGTTGTGGTTTGATGAGAATTTATTAGGTCATGACTTTTATCACTTTGAACTTCTCCTGTAATTGATTTTGTTTATGTATTAGTTGTTGAATTGTGACTTTATCTGTGTAAAAGGAAAACCCTAGTGATTTCATCTCCCATGGAATCTTGGATAAATGAGCTTCATTAAGGATGATCTGTCTAGTTAAATCTATTTTATCCTCCTTCTATATAAACTAGAATTTAATATTCCCCTTAATGTATAAAAATATTAATGGTTACATTATAATGAAATTATTACCAACATTTTTAATTTTCAACTGTCATAATTCCCACTGGTCATATTATGGATTTATTTTATAATAATAATAAAGAGTTGTTTATTTTCATTAAATATTTCATGTGTTTTATATTATACTAAATTACTAAATGGGAAATATATTCATTCAAAAGGGGGTTTCATTTATAAATTTCTAGGTTGTTACATTATTCCCCCATATAGAAATTTCACCCATCAAATTTCATTTCATGTTATAAAATAGATGAGGGTAATACTATTTCATTGCTTCTTTGGTTTCTCATATTACCGATTTAAACTTATAGTTCCTCTATATTAATTTAACAAGGTATGTTGTCTTGTTTTTTAGAACTCTGTATCTATGATCTAAGGGCCTCGCCAGCTTCACCTCATAAGAAATATCATACTCTAATGGTACAACCAATTAATTAAATATATGTATGGGATATAGTATGTAATTCATCAAGAAATATACATGGAAGACATCATGTACATGAGATTGAATATGTGGGAGTTATAGTTAATATACCATATCTGTTATGCAATTAAGAATACCAAAGTTTATGATGTATCGAGGAATTATATTTTTCTTGTTCCCAAACCTCATGAATTTCTTACATGGTGATATTTTAAGGAACACCTTATCTCTAACCTCGAACTCTAATTCTTTTAAATTATTTTCAGTATATATTTTCTATATAATTCATATTAATTTTATATTAAATTTAATAGTTTGAACTTTATATACCATCTCTTAGACAATATCATGTCTTATAAATTTCTTTTATAGAAATTCATCCTAGCATGTTGGAGCCCGACACCTATCCCCATATAGAGCCTCATGAGGTGTCATTTGAATGATTGAATGAAAATTGGTGTTATATGAGAAATATAATAGGGGATGGTGTTTATCTCAAAATACATGGAAATACATTGAAAAATATCTCATAATATCCTCTAAATATTTAACGGTTCTTTTATACTAACCATCTATAGGAGTGTGATGATAAATATTTAAAATTAGTTTCATATGCAATGATTTATAAAGACTTCTCTAGAACCTTGTGGTAAAACTCTGCTATAGATTATATATAATGGATATTGGTACTATATATAGCCTTACCACATTTCTTATGTGTATACCGAAGAGTTTATTAAGTGGTAAATATTATTTTATGTAAACTAAATGTGTTAACTTATTAAGGTGATGAACCACAAGAAAAATGGTGTTATTGACTTCAATTTTCTTGTGAATTCTTACAAAAAAATACATGGTGATGTTTTACCATTTCTATTCTAGTATGGTTAACGGTATCATCATACCTTTAGACATATATCATCCATTAATAACTTATTATCATGCTAATAATTGTGATACAAATCCTATCATATATCACTTCATTTTATCCCAAAATAAGCTCTACTTTGCGTCTCTATAAATCATTATTCCCCAATATAAATAGATAAGGATATGATATGTGCATCATCCAAAATCTCCCTCTTCTCTTCTAATTTTTATGGGACACATATCTAGGTTCCAAAACATATAACTTCACATTTATCAATGTATAACTCTTGAATATTCATTACCTTTATCTATATCTCCACATCATCTCTTTGGATGTCTTTGATCATCATATGGATGGACGGTTGAGTAGTCCTTTAAGCAAAGTATTTATACATTCCTTCCTTTATAATCTATAATCCCATTCTTTTCATATCTAATATTATTATATCATTATCAATTTTAATAATGGATAAGGCTATAGGATCCTTTATACTCCTATAATTTTCCACTTTATTCTTCTTCCCAATATGTTAATGGATTGGATTTTCATAATGCTTAATCAACTCTAACCACCAAAATTGGTGATTCTTGAGCTCTTTTTTTTAATATGTACTTGGAGATCTTATGATCTGTATATATTTCACACTTCTCTCTAAATATATAATCCAAACAAGTATTAAATTTTAATATTACTAAAACCTACTCAAAATCATGATTAAGATAGTTTTATTCATTGATCTTAAACTATCAAGATACATAGTCTATCACTTTATCATTTTGTGTGAGTATATAGCCTAATACTTTCCTAGACACAACAATATAGACAAAAAAACCTTTTATAATAGTGGGTAGTGTGATTTTAGGTGTGGTGATTAGCCTCTTCTTTAACTATTTGAGTCTCTATACATATTTATTAGTCTAGGAAAACATCACACTTTTCTAAGTTATCTTAGTTAATGATTTCACAAATCATGAAAAGTTTATTACAAATCATTGATAGTACCCATATATTCTAAGTAAACTACATATAATCATTATAAATGTTTGTTTGGGCTATTACTAGACATCCACTATCTTAAAAGGATCTAAAAATATCTCTTTATTGGTGATAACATGCCCCAAGAATGTCACATACTTCATCCAAAACTCACATTTACTATAATTTGTATCTACATTCCCCTTTCTCAAAGTCTTCAGCATAGTACTCGAATTCTCCTCATATTCCTCCTTTATTCTATAGTGGATAAGAACATCATCTACAAACACTACTATAAATTTGTTAAGGTAATATCAAAAGACTCTATTTATCATATCCATGAAGATTATTGGATAATTATTGAGATTTAATGTAATCACTATGAACTCATAGTGTCTATAACTTGTTTGAAAAGTATTCATTGAAATATACTACTTATTCACCTATAATTGATAATATCCCAACTAAAGCTATTCCTTAGATAATTAATGGTATCTATGTATCTAATTGGATAAGTCACCAATCCATGGTAGGGGATACTTATTCTTTATTTTGATCTTATTACATTAATGATATCTAATGTATAGTGGCATTGATTCGTCCATCTTCTTGATAAAGAGGACTGGTGAACCCCATGGTGAAGATATTGGGCATATAAATCCATTATCTAGATTGTATTATACTTTATTATTTAGTTATTATAGTTCAACCATGCCCATCCTATATGGATCCATGGATATTGGTAGAGATTTGGGTATAATTTAGATTGGGAACTATATCTTTCAGTTAAGAGGAAGACCAAGAAACTCCCTAGAGAATACATTAATATATTATCTCACAATGGGAATGTCTCAAGTATGGTCCTTTCCTTTAATTCAATCATTTTTTCTAGATATGATTTCTTATAGGAAAATAATATCAATTCTTAAGATAAAATGTTCCAAGAATATTTATCCTCCTCCTTACACTTGTATAGAATTATAGGATGATTTAGGATATAGAAGTTGATTTCCTTTTCATGGTAGTTTATGTTGGCTCAATATAAGGACAACCAATCCATTCCCATTATAACATCAAGTTATACTAAAGGAATTATTAAGAGGTTTATTAGGATATTCCATCCAAAAATATTATTTGGGAGAAGTTATACACTTGATATGTAATAATTTTTCTATTTGTTGTTTTCACTGATAGCTCAACCTCTATTCTTTTAGGTGGTGTTTTAATAGTTCTAAAAATATTCATTATATGAAATAATATGTAAAACTAGAATCAAATCACATGTTTACTATTCTTAAATTAATAACAAGTATACATATCACCACATTGTTTTCGATATCCACCTCAAAAGTTGTGAAAACATATGCTTATACTTTCTCTAAAGTTCTTATGGGTTCTTTGTCAGTGATATTTGAAAACCCTAGGTTTAAGGAACTTGTTGGTACAGTTTCTGTGTTCCTTTAAATTAAAAAATATATACCATATGTTGAGGATTAACCAAAACCTTATTTTTTCCATCACATCAGTGTATTCTTTATCTCCCTTTTTTATTCATCAGTTCCACACTTAGAGTATCTCTTTATTCCATTAATGAAATTTTCAGGATGCTTTTTCCAACACTTTTGAAAATTTACTAGTTTAATTTTCTTTTCTCTATTAGGCTTATCCATTGTTAACCCTAAATTAAACACCATTCTTCTCCATTTTTTCTATAGTCCCATGAGACCATTGATAATTTCCAATCACTATTTTTTACTTTAGTGTAACAAAAAAATATCCCTTATGGTTATAAAAGTCTTAAATTTCCAAATATTTTCATAGACTCGGCATTATACCAGTAAAGAAGTAATCAAATTTAATTTCAAGGTTAATGAAAAAGAATAAAGGGGCACTTTATATGCCTTTTTATGTTTGATTCATATGACCCTATTTATTCCCCCCCCCCCTTTGGAGTCTAAGAAACTCCCAATCCATTTTAAGATAGAGAGTGAGAGGAAATTATTTATTAAATAATATTTTCTTGAATCCTTCCCACTCCATTTATTCTATTTCATCAATGGTCTTCATATTATTTATCAGTTTCCATCGTTGATCATCTTATCTCTCTCTAAGTGATAAATGGATAATCTAAATTTCTCTTACTCAGATCATTTTTGGATAGCGATTATATTTTCAATAGATTTAACCTATTCTTGCATGATTAAATGATCAAATGATACACTAAAATTATGAATCCAATATCACATAAGGAATTCAACTGTGAATTTCTATTTATGAGGATAAGGAGGGTGTTTTATATGATTCAAATTTTTATTCATAATATGAGTCAGTTGAGAATTTAGTACCATAAAGTTATCAACTCTCACTCCCACTAAATTGGGAATCTCATTTAGAAAATCATATCATTGCACTTTATATTGATTGTTGGAATAATTACTCATATTTTCATCCATTAGATAAAATAATAGAAAAATTATTGATGTTAGTATTCATAAAAAAATATATATATAAGGGAAACTATAAACTTAGAATCAATAACTCATAAATTTAAAATATACCCAATAACATCCCATTGGCAAATTTTAGGTAATTCCCTTATATTTTCTTATTTTCATCTCTAATTAGTCACATCTTAAGACTCCCAAGGATGGATAAAATATTCTAATAAAAATAAAATAATGTTTGAGGGTGTATATTTGTTTGAATTAATGGAATTAGGGTATAAAAATGTAATGTATTTTCATGGTTCTTCTCAAGTTAAAATAATGTCATATTTGGTTTCAGGTTTTTGTGTAAGAATATGGGATTTTCTATTGTGTACTAGAAGATTACATGGTTTGTAAAGGGGTTACATGATGGGTAATTCGTCTCCAGACAAAAGTTCATAACTTTTTACACTATGTAAAAGGAATACACATCATGTATCTAATACATGATGTGTAATAATAAAAGATCAATTTTTAATAAAAAGGTTATGGGTTTTTTAGCATATGTAATCCCTGTGGATTACATGATTTGTAAAGGGATTTTACAGTATGTAAATGTAATGAGTTGGGATTCTAGGGATCCATATGAGTGTTTTTTTATTTCATTCAACCACATATCCTTTAGCTCTTTACCTAAATGGATTCTTTGGTAATTTGGGGAGTCTCTGTTCGATTAGGATTGATTTTTTCAGTGATTAATCACCATGGAAGTTAGTTTGAATCTCTCAGGTTTAGTAAGACTTTCATCTTATTTTTTTCTTTGATAATAGTAGTGATGTTGCATTGTATTATCAAATTTATTGATCAGTGGTGGTGATTCCTCTTTTTTCCTTAAATATCCACTATTTGATCTTGTTCTAGGGGCTAATCCTTGCTGGTTATGGATTAGTGGGCGTGTGGTCTTGAGGTATGTTTCATTTCCTATTCTCCGCCAACACTTTAATTTAATTAGATCAATTATATGATGTTAAGATTGATTCTAGGGTCTCTTTTGGTTGTTTTGTTTGTCTTGTTTTTTTATCCTTTGTGGGCATGTGAGACCTAAAGTTTTGAGGTAGGTAGTTACATCTCTATCATGTACCGGTGAACTTAATTTCTATTATTTTGATAAAAATATTTAGTAAATGAAATGGAATGATATGACAATATTTTTTGTAAAACAAGGTTTTTAAAAAATATAGTTTTCCTGTAACACCCCAAGCTTCTACGGTACGTTTCTCTTTGAATAATGCAATAACGTGTGTTGTACGCAACATAGAGTCATAACACACACTACAACCAATCAAACTAGCCGTTATAAATAGTAATACCTACTTTTTGAAATTTTAAAAATTTTATCTCTCAATATGCACTTCATTTTTGGATTTGGAGTGTTGAATTTAGCCTAAGGGAAAATTTTGGTACTTTTCGGATAACTTTAATATTTTGATGAATAGTGAAAATTACTAAATTTTAATTAAAAACAACTTTTTTAATAAAAATAATTAATAGTGATAAATTATGAATTTTAGTGGTTTTAAAGTATATTTAGAATATATTTTTACCATTTAATACAATTTTGGTCATTGGACATAATTTCACAATTAAACCGAACATAAACAAGTATCAATATTTTGATAGTTATTATATCTTAAAAACACGTTTTTTATTTTGACAGCGGAAATTAATTTTAAATTAATTTCTGCCACTTCTGTGTTTTGAATTTGGAAAAATGGATTCCATATTTGGAATAAGGATGTTCAAATTGTGTAAATAGGTAACTTTTATTTATATACATTTTGAATAATTACTTCGGTAAATATTTTATTTACCATCGTTAAAGGGTAAATCCGGTAAATAAGGGTTAAAAATAATAATATAATAATACTAAATTACCCTAAAACGTGTCCTAAACTTATTGGTTGATACATGTTCGACCATGGGCATCTTTGGGTCGATTTTGGGACCCCATGGTGCCACTTGTAAGTGATAGGGACACTTTATTTTAATTAAGTTAAAATGAATACAAAAATGACACAAGCATATATCTTTTTGAAAAACAATTTTTACATAGGGTTATATTTGTTGGATTTTCGACTATAAATATTAATTAGAAATATAAAAATATTTCCCACATAATGGTATTTTATTTATAATTTTTAGACATTAAAGAATTTAATTTATTTATGACACAACGGTGATGCAGTAATTACCATAATAGTGAAATATTAAAATGATTGATATTGTAGATACCCAAATAAATATAATTTGAGACTTTTTATGAAGTACAGTAATTTTCTAGGATAATATGACATATTAGGATTTAATTAATTGACTTTTTTTGAAGTAATCATTCTGTTATGATTTTTTACAAAAATCAACTATTGAATAGTGTTAAAATTAACATAAAATAGTTTTTAAAACAAATATTATATTATTAATTGATATTAAATTCCAAAAAATCTAAGGTTCGGAAAAGAGACTTATATCATGATAGGTGTATCATTAATGTACCACTTGGGGGTCTCTTTGATGTATATAGTATGTTTATTAACCATATAATATAAAAATACAAATAGACATTGTTAAAGTGAAACTAATTAACTAAGAGTTAATAATTAAAGATAAGGTTAGTATAATCACCCAAACCTGTCTAAATTATATTGGTTGGGTTGTGTTTGACCTATACCCACCTTAAAATTTAAATAATCCACTTTGGAGCCATTATAAACTGAATATGAATTTATTATAAAATAATATTTCTAGCTTTTCCAAAGGTGCCCCTCACCCCTCTTATAAAAGGGCACTCTCCATTCTCATTAACACATACCTTTAAAGCCTTTTGGTTTGGAAAAACTCTGCCCAAATACTCTCGCAACTTCCCTCACTTCATCCTAGAGGCCTTATTTTAGTCATAAATCCAACCTAAGATCCCATTTGATCAAATCAAAAGGAAGAACCCCGAGAAGAGGTAATGATTTCACCACCCTTTTCCAAGTTCCTTTCTTCTTCCACTTCTTCTTTATTTGTTTTTACCATTCTAAAATAATGAATCTAGTATCTTCTATATACTGTAATATTATTATAAATATGGTACGACCATATTCAGTATTCTATCCATTCTTTGAATAACATGTCACCATACGTGCGTGCGTACGGCTTACCGTCTGCACGTCGTGGTGTAATTGTTATTCAATAAATTATTATTTTCATGGGTATAATAATGATGTGTAACTCATTTAAATAATAAATATAACATGATAATGATTCTGTATATATGATATACCATCCAATTATATATTATTTTAATATCAAAAGAATGATATTGTCGCTCGTGCGTACGTACGGACTACCGTCTCCACGAACGCGATAAGATTCATTCTCCATCGTATCCATTCAAGTATAATTCTCATTTGATGATTAATAATAGTATCTAAGGACTTGATATCATTCTGTATATGATTAAGATACAACCTTTCCATGACAAACACGACTTACGTAACAAAACATATAAAAGAAAATGAGTAAGTTAACACCCGAAACAACGATAATACTAAGATATTATTAACAAATCAATGTCAAAAGATCATATATGATATCACATTAATGTATAGTATTCTTTTATAATTTAATAAAAATTATTTCACCATTATACATGAGGTTAACCTACCCCCAACCAAGGAAAATTACAAGGTAAGGGTCTATTTTGCAATCTCTTCATTATCCGAGGTTGTTTATACGTAATAATCTACTGGGATCTCTTTATCATCCACATCCATGTTTTTTAAAAATGTATTTAAAAACATTTTTACTATTTAAAAGAATATGGGTTAAAGTCATTTATACCCTTGTTTGAATTTTTATAAGAGTTTTATAAAGGAATCTTTCCGTCATTTTCTAAACAAGGTGCTTTTTAACCTTTTCGACAGAATTAAGGTAAGAATGTTTTTTTTAACTTATACGGCGGGTGCGGCTATTTTCCGCCATTATAAAATCTTCGAAGCTTACTTTACAAGCTTATAAGAATATTTTCAAAGAAAATGTTTTATTTTATAAATATATGACTCTTAAATTATTTCAAAATAGAAAGAGATATTTCTCTAAAAAGAGTTTTGATTTCATCTATGTCAACATCCTTTGATGGATTTTACTCTTATTTAAAGTTGATTTATTATGATACAAAACTTATATATTATATTGAAGGTTTTGTGATATGTTTGACTATGGATGTGTTATTTTTATACCATTCATGGTTTATGGGTGAAGTATTTACATTTCCTATGCTAGTTTTAATACGAATGTTTATGTTATGTTTAAACCTTTTCATATGGGAATGCATTGGACTTAATATGTGACAGGTGGAGCCTGCTATAGCTCCTCGATGCATCGGTAGGTCTCATGAGACAAACTAGTGTCTTTGCACAAGGCCTTGGCAAAATCTTATTTGTAGTCTTGGCACGAGGCCTTGTCTATGTGGTTATGATAGTCTGGCATTATGTATTCCATCATTATGAAAGTGGTTATTGGTATTGCATGTGATTATTTGATTAGTAGAATATCCATGTGAATAAGTAAATGGAATTATTTCATTTTATTTTTTCCATACTATGTTGAAGTTCATGTTCAAAGGGATTTTGTTTTAGTTATACATTGCCTTAAACGTTTATTCTTATTTATGAAAGTTTCTGCTATATTGTTATCCTTACTGGACATTTGAGCTCACCCCTTTTCTATATTTTATTTTTCCCAGGATGTGAAGAAGTAAATTATGAATGACCTGTAGGGATATTATGAGGGGATAATAGTGTGTATTATGGAGACAAAATGTTGTTGTAGTAGTTTTTCACTTCATGATGTAATATAAAACTTTATTAATATATCTAATGTTTCCAAGGCTACTAAACCTATTGGTCTTTCGAGATTTGATCTTTCTTGTGATCATGCCAATGTTATGTAATAATGCACCGAATCTAGGTAACTGGGTTCGGGGCATTATAGTTGGTATCAGAGGAAGTTTATTACAAACCTTGGAAGCTAGATTTAGATAAACTCTGATAGAGCACATAGACCTAAGATGGACTTTGAGGATTAGTATAGAAGAACTTCCTAGAATTTTGGTATTGTAGAGATTTTGTGAGTTTTCTGAGCAATACATCCCTGTCTGGATACGAGCAGGTAGAGGAGGCTCTGGAACAGATGGACCTTGAGGTAAAACCCGAAAACATCATTTTGAGCTAGACTCGAACGGGAACTGGTGCACGACAACAGGCCTTGCTGCACTCTTGGTTACGACACTCTTGGGGGATATGCTTAGGATAACTCTCATTTTCTTTACAAATCATTATGAAGGATTTATGAGTATATACTTCCTCAAAGAAAATTTTTTTATGATTATGGATTATATCCATAAATAGTTCAATTTATTAAGTGTTTTATAAGTATGGAATTATGTATTTTGATTCATAAACTGATCTAGTTTATGCCATTGATTATAAATGGCGCCTAGTGGAAGAAATGGAAATAGTATCAATGCACGCACTCCATGTAGGGATTGCCCTCCTGCTCAAGATAATTATAGTGGAGCTGGTGATGCAACTGGTTCTGATCAGCTAATCACCATACTGGGAAAACTCACTCAGGTTATGAATAATAACCTTACCCGTATGGAGCACCCTGATCCGCAGCGTGGAGGATCAATGTTGGATCAATTCATGAGGAAACAACCACCAACGTTCAATGTGAGTACAAATCCCTTAGTAGCTGAGTAATGGATAAATTCCCCAGAGAAAATATTTCAGGCTTTGGGGAGTGGTGAAAGGGAAAAAGTTATCATGGCAGTTTACCGCCTCATTGGAGAAGCTGATCAATGGTGGCCATTGATTCAAAACACGAAGGAAGATGATGAAGTATCAAATATGGAATGGAGAGAGTTCAATAATCTGTTTTTATAAAAATACTTTCCTCGTGACCATCGAGCAGATATGGAAAGGCAATTTCTGAGTCTGAGACAAAAGGAGGATGAGAATGTCGCAAAGTATAAGGCTAACTTTACAAGTTTAGCAAGGTATGCTCGAGATTATATACGTAACCCAAGAAGTAATATTGATCATTTCTTTGATGGGTTAAAACCATTTCTCCGTTGAGCATTAGTCTCACAATCCTTCTCGCCGTACGAAGACATTGTCTCATGTGCTATCAAGACCGAAAAAAAAATTTCTAAGTCTTATGACTTTAAAGCAAAGAAAGGGAAGAAGAGATCTAATGATCAATATGGGAATGGAAATAAGGGGAAGAAGGGATATGTTGAATATCCATCATGTGGTAAATGTGGGAAGAAAAACCCCGGTACTTGCTTGAAGGGAATGGGCGTCTGTTACAAATGTGGTGAAAAAGGCCACCAAGCTCGTGATTGAAAAGGGAAAAAGGAAGCTACCAATGTTCAGTGCTACAATTGCAGGGAGATGGGACATTATGCAAATGAATGTCTTAATCGTCCGGGGAACATAACTCAAAAAAGGCCAAGGGACCAAGGAAAATATTTTTCTATCACTACTACTGAGGTAGACGCTTCAAAAGACGTGGTGGCAGGTAATTTAATGGTTTCCTCAAGTTTAGCAAATGCATTATTTGATTCTGGATCATCGCATTGTTTCATATCTTCCCAGTTTGCTATGAAAATTAGATATTTCTAATTTGATTTAACAAGGGAGTTGTTAGTTAAAACTCCTAAGGGAAGTATCATTGCAACAAAGTTTTGAGAATCAGTCCCCATTAGAGCACATAAATGTTCTTTATCCGCTGATCTCATTGTCATGCCTATGATTGAGTTTGATATAATCATCGGTATGGATTGGATTTCGGATTATGATGTGAAGATTTATTATAAGAAGAAGTAGGTTACGATTTTTGATGATGATAATAAGGAACACCTTATCTTTAGAGCAGAATCGTCACCACCTAATTCTTATCTAGATCCACCCCCAGTAGCTCAACTAAATTCAATTATTGGGGAGGAAAAGAATGAAATGACTGTGGGTGAGGAAAGGAATGTTCAAATAGAGGATATACCTGTTGTGAAAGAGTATGTAGATGTATTTCCAGAAGATTTACCTGGACATCCTCCAGAAGGAAAAGTTGAGTTTTCCATTGATTTAATTCCTAGATCAAGGCCTATATCGAAGACCCCTTATAGAATGGAAACTGTAGAATTAGCTGAACTAAAGAAAAAACTAGAGGAATTGAGTAATAAGGTATTTATTCGCCCTAGTGTTTCTCTATGGGGATCCCCTATTCTTTTTGATAAAAAGGAAGATGTATCTATGAGGTTATGTATCGACTATAGGGAGATCAATGCTATAACAATAAAGAACTAGTATCCCCTACCTTGCATTGATGATTTTTTTGACCAACTACATGGAGCTTAATAATTTTAATAGATTGACCTTCGATCTGGATACCATCAGTTGTGTGTAAAGGAGGAAGACATTCTTAAGACAACATTTCAAACCAGGTACGAGCATTAAGAGTTTACTGTAATGCCTTTTGGATTGACTAATGCACCCTCTGTATTCATGGATCTGATGAATAGAGTTTTCAAGTAATATCTTGATCAATTTGTGGTGGTATTTATTGATGATATCGTGTTATACTCCAAAAGCTACGAAGATCATGAAAATCACTTGTGCATTATCCTAAAGACTCTGAGAAGACATGAATTATATGGGAAGTTTAGCAAGTGTGAATTCTGGCTTCAAGAGATTTTTTTCTTGGCCATATTTTCTCTAAAGATGGAATCTCTGTTGATCCTTCTAAGACCAAGGCAATCCAAGAATGGCCAGCACCTACGAGTATAACTGAGGTACGCAGTTTTATTGTTTTGGCGGGTTATTATCGACGTTTCATCCAGAATTTTGCCCGTTGGCAAACCCATTAACAAAGCTCACGCGTAAAGGGGTTAAATTTTTTTGGACAAAGGAGTGTGATGAATGTTTCGAATAACTGAAGAGAATATTAGTCAATGCTCCTATATTGACTCTACCATTGGGGAATGATGGGTTCATTATTTATAGTGATGCATCAAAGAAAGGACTTGGTTGTGTCCTTATGCAGAATGATAGGGTTATTGCCTATGCATCACGACAGTTGAAAATTCATGAACAAAACTATCCTACTCGTGATCTTGAGTTAGCAGTTGTGATCTTTGCTTTGAATATATAGTGGCACTACCTCTATGGTGAAAAATGTGAGATTTATACTGATCACAAGAGTTTGAAGTATATTTTCTCACAAAAAGAACTCAACATGAGGCCAAGGAGATGGTTTGAATTACTCAAGGATTATGATTGTAAGATACACTACCACCCGGGGAAAGCAAACAAGGTGGAATATGCTTTGAGCAGAAAAGACCATGGAGTTTTTAACAATATGAGAATTTAAAGGGATCCAATTTTCATGGATCTAGTGAAGATGGACATGGGAATAACCAGGGAAGGTGAAACATCAATGCTTTTGCAAATGGTTGCCAAACCATCTTTACTAGAAAGAATTAAGAGTTCTCAGACCGATGATGAAGAATTTCAAAAGAAGATTAAAGCTGTGAATGATGGGAGATTGAGAGACTTTGTGTATGAAGATGGAAGTTTAAAATTTGGTAAGAGACTTTGTGTTCCTGATATACCTGATTTAAAATGGGTATTGCTGGATGATGCTCATAGTTCCAATTTCTCTATATACCTTGGGAGCACAAAAATGTATAGATATTCGAAGGAACATTTTTGGTGGGACAACATGAAGAGGGAGATTGCAGATTTTGTGTCAAGATGTATGGTTTGTCAACAAGTAAAAGCTGGAAGGAAATAGCCTGGAGGAGTCATGCAACCTCTTCCCATACCGGAGTGGAAATGGGACAATATTATGATGGAATTGTCATGGGACTACCAAAGACTCCTAGAAGGAACGATGCAATATGGGTTATTGTTGATCGTCTTACCAAGTCAGCACATTTTGTTTCTATAAGAGAAGATCTACCACTGGAACGTCTAGCAAGACTATATATTGATGAAGTTGTGAGACTTCATGGAGTACCCCTATCGATTGTTTCTAATCGTGATCCCTGTTTTACTTCAAGATTATAGAAAAGTCTTCAGAAAGCCTTGGATATTGAACTTCATTTGAGCACTGCCTACCACCCTCAAACAGATGGACAATTAGAACAAACTATTCAAACCTTAGAATACATGTTGAGATCCTTCTCACTTGACTTTTAGGGTATGTGGGATCAATATTTACCTCTGGTAGAATTTTCCTATAACAATAGCTTCCATTCGAGTATTCATATGGCACCATATGAAGCATTATATGGAAAGAGATGTCGCACACCAACCTGTTTGGATGATTTTGGTGAAAGAAAACTTGTAGGCCAAGAACTGGTGTAGGAAACGATGGAAAAGGTGAAGTTAATCCAAAACCATATCAAAGTAGCTCAACGTAGGTAGAAGAGCTATGCCGATAATCGAAGGAAGGATTTGGAATTTCAAGTCGGTGATCATGTTTTCCTAAAGGTATCTCCATGGAAGGGAGTCATACATTTTGGTAAGAAATGTAAATTGAGTCCCAAGTACATCGGACCTTTTGAAATTCTAGAATTAATTGGGGCTGTAGCTTACCGATTGGCAATGTCGTCAAGTCCCTCCAAAGTTCCCGATGTTTTCCACGTATCTCTATTGAGGAAATACATGTCTGACCCAACGCATATACTCACCTATGAGGAATTAGAACTGTAAACCAATCTGTCTTATTGCGAAGAGACCATCAAGATTCTTGATACGAGAGAACAAGTACTGAGAAACCAGACGACTCGTCTGGTAAAAGTTTTGTGGAGAAACCATAAGATGGAAGAGGCAACATGGGAACCCGAGGAACTTATGATGAACAACCACCCGAGTCTTTTCATACGGTAGTATTCTAGATATTTCGAGGATGAAATTATTTGAAGGAGGGGAGAATTTAACACCCCAAGCATCTATGGTACGTTTCACTTTGAATAATGCAATAGCGTGTGTTGTACGCAACATCGAGTTCTAACACAAACCACAACCAATCAAACTAGCCGTTATAAATAGTAATACCTACTTTTTGAAATTTTAGAAATTTTATCTCTCAAAATGGACTTCATTTTTGGATTTAGAGTATCGAATTTATCCTAAGGTGAAATTTTGGTACTTTTCGGATAACTTTAATATTTTGATGAATAGTGAAAATTACTAAATTTTAATTTAAAACAAATTTTTTAATAAAAATAATTAATAGTGATAAATTATGAATTTTAGTGGTTTTAAAGTATATTTAGAATATATTTTTACCATTTAATACAATTTTGGTCATTGGACATAATTTCACAATTAAAGCGAACATAAACAAGTATCAATCTTTTGATATTTATTATATCTTAAAAACACGCTTTTTGTTTTGACAGCGGGATTTAATTTTAAATTAATTTCTGCCACTTCTGTGTTTTGAATTTGGAAAAATGGATTCCATATTAGGAATCAGGATGTTCAAATTGTGTAAATAGGTAACTTTTATTTTTAAACATTTTGAATAATTACTTCGGTAAATATTTTATTTACCATGGTTAAAGGGTAAATCCAGTAAATAAGGGTTAAAAAATAGTAATATTATAACATCCTAAGTAAGTAATGAATAATAGATATTTTTATCTATGTCTATTAATGATTAAGATAGTGTTTTAGAGGCATAAAATGAAAATAAATACAATCTTATGCATGGAATACACTAATATTCTTAAAAGATCGTTTTACTGCCTTATGATGGAAAACCCTTTTTAAATCTATCTTTTGACAATTTTATAAACTATTTTTGTCAAAATAAACTTATTCGTTATGATTGGGACATCAAAATTTACATTGTGTGATTTTTTTCTATTTTTCTGACAATGTTCATTTTTTAATGAATAGTGAAAAATACTGCATTTTACATCAAAAATGCTTTTTAATCTAATTTATTTATATGATTATATTATCTTTTGAATTGGTTTTGAAGTGAAATTAGAATATATTTTTACCATTTAATCCAATGGTGGTCATTGGAATCAATTTCACTTTGAAATTGGACTTAAACTGGTGTCAATCTTTTGATACTTATTGTTTCATAAAAACACGCTATTTGCTCTGACTGCGGGAATTAATTATTAAATTAATTAATGTGAATTATATGTATTGAATTTTGTAAAATAGACTTCATTTTTGAATTCGGAATATCAAATATAGCTTCGGGTGATTTTTTTGTAATTTTCTGAAAAACTTCAATTTTTGATGAATAGTGAAACCACTAAGTGGTAGTTAAAGAAACTGATTTTTCGTTTAAATGAAACTTTGCCACTTTTGTGTTTTGAATTTCAAAAATCCGACATACATGGTTGTAATTAAGAAGTAAAATGTGGTTCAATGAGATTAAAATAATTTTTTGGTGAATAGTAACTTATTAAGTTTTAATCGTGATTAGTGGTAATTAGTGTAGTTTAAGGTAAAAATAATGCTTTAATAAAATAAGATGATCTTGACACATGTCCTACCCTCATTGGTTGTGTCATGGCTGACCAAGACAATCCATGGGTCAACTTGGGGACCCCATGGATCCACTTTGGTTGGGAAATGATATAAATAACTTTTTATTAAATGTTAAAAGTAAAAATGACACAAACATAATATGTTTTACGAAAACAATTTTTACATGGGGTTATAAAGATCAGATTTTTTATTATAAATAGTCATTGGAAAGATAAAAAGATTTCCTACATCATAGTATTTTTTAATAATTTTTATACTTTAAATAAATTAAATTATTTATGACATCATGATGATGCAGCGATGACCTCATTATTTAACGATTTAAATAAAATGGAAAGATAATGTAATATCTAAAACCTACACATGTCCGAAACCTATTGGATGGGTAGATTTAGAACCCTTATCACCTTATACACGAATTATATCAATGTGGGACCATTTAAATCCGAAACTCATTTTCAAATATAGTAATATTTCTTTACTTTCCAAAAGTGCCCCTCCTCTCCTCTTATAAAAGGCCCCCACCTCTACCTCATTTCACACACTCCTAAAGCCTTTGGATCGGCAAACCCCTGCCCATTTACTCTCTCCAAATCCCTCTCCTCATCCTAGAGGATTCCATTTGGGAATAATCCTTTTAAAGGAAGCCTTTAGGCTCAAATCAAAAGGAGTTACACTTTTAAAGGTAATTCATTCTCTCATGTTCATTTGTTTTATTTTGCTTCTCCAACCCTCTAAACTCTTTTTATTTACTTATTTTGTAACAACACCAGTATCTTCAATATACTAGTATGTTGTTATAAGATTTATTCGAGCTACACTCTCACACAACTACATCAAATGGTTAAAGAACATATGGTTTCCGTGGATGGCGAAATTCTGCCTCCCGAAACGATGATAGTTCAATACTCATTTAACACCTTCAAAGGTGGCCATTATGATGTCACTATTTTTATATATGATATATAATATGTTTATTTTTTCCTTAAGCTTATGTTTTTTTTCATTTTGGGCATACCTTTATGGTTTCCATTATGGGTAAACACGATATCTTCATTTTAGGAAGTGCGGACTACCGCCCCCTGAAAGTGATTTGATTCGTTAATACCATATGTGGGATGTGTAAAGGATAAATTTAATGATATTATATATGTTATTATACTGGAATTATAATATACTCTAATATCATTTTGAATCCATTCCAAAAAATACGAAATAGAAATGGAAGTAGCGTTCATGCGTACGTACGGCTTACCGTCTCCATGAACGGTGCATTTCATTTCTTACCTCTAAATGTGATGTAATATTATAAATACATGCATATGATGAATATATATGATATATATGTTATCCAAATCATTAATATCATTCTGGATATAACGAACCTTTGACCAAATTAACAACATGTAAGTGTAAGAAGTCTATTTTTGACTTAAGAACCAAATACTGACAAAATGAACATTATTAACTTAAATGATTACATGATGTTCATAACATGGCATAAAAGGAATAATGAACATGAAAAATGTACATAAGAAAGTAGAGATTAACTCAAGTTTATTATTCAGTAGATTAAAGGACGGTCGGGTCAAGTCGGATACGAGGTATGGGACTTCATCTCAATATCCTTTCATTGAGGCATATTTTATTTTATACACAACTTTCTTTTATACGGTGTATAAACCCCTTTGACTTTTACGTTTATTCAAAAGGAATATTTTTTATACGAAGCGTTTACTAAACGAAAAAAGGGAATGTTTTTGTCGTACATATGCGGCAACAACGACTTCTCTGCCATCGTGACCGTTATTTGAGTTTCGGCTTCCTCTAGAAGCCATACTTTCTTTTTAAAAGAAAAATAAATACCATGTTTTACTTTTCTTTTATTTTGGTATTGAAAATGGTTTTCACAATGTTTTTTGTGTTGTATTGATATCTTGTGATTGAAATGTGGAAATGTTATGTTTCCATTATGCATGTTTTATGTGATATGATTATGTTATGGTTCTTGGGCATTATTATGAAGACGGGTGGTTCCGTGATAAACTAAGGGCGGGTGAGCCCGATATAGCTCTCCAATGCATTGGGTAACGCGAAGGAGTGAAACGTTAAAGTTTCTCAGAAGAGATTTTAGGGAATATACTGTGACGAGTATTCCAAACGTAACCAAGAGGGTTACTCCCTATGTAAGAATGTTATGAATTCCTCAAGTTACCTTTATGTATTATGATTTCTATGATTTATTCATGATTTGATGAGGTATGTTAAAGTGCTTATGTTTTATGGGTAAAGTATGATCTCATCCTTATGTATATATGTACCCATGTTTCCTTTCCATTTTTTTATATCCCTTACTGAGCTTTTTATGCTCATCCCAAGTTGTTTTGAAATGTTTTTCACAGGTCAAGGGAAAGGTACATGATATGATGATAGTGTCAAGGAAGTGTCAAGAATGAATCCATGTTTTATTTTAAATATGTTTCCATTGATGGGGATGAAGAATACTATCTTTATGTAACCACTTTGTTTATATGTGGAATGTAATGCAAGTTTTATGATCTAATTCTCTAAAACTCTAAACCTGAAAAGATCCTCAATGTGTAATCTTGTAATAACTCAAGATTAAGTAAGGTTTAAGGCTGGGGCCTTATAGTTGGTATCAAAGATCGGTTTAGATAACTTTAGGAGTTAGAATTCTATTGAATGATTATCCAAAAATATTTTTTTTATGGTCAAATTGAAGTGAAATATCATTTGAAGATTACCATGTTGCTTCATCAAAGACATGTTTGTTCAGAATGGTTTTCCGCAGAGGAAACAGGGAAGCAATGCTAGGAAGGCATACAGAAGGAAATAACCTTCCGAATCCGCATCCCGAGATGGTCGGAATTGGAACTGAACAGTTTGTTGTAGTAATGGCGCAGTTGAATCAGGCTATAAATGGAGGTGGTATCCATGCACGAGATCAGCCAGACCAACCGCAGAGGAACATGTCAGTGGTGGAACATTTCATGAGGCAACATCCCCCATCATTCAGAGGATCATCTGACCCTGTGCTAGCTGAAGGGTGGATTAAAGCACTGGAGAAGATTTTCGATGTCATGGGGTGTTCAGACAATCAAAAGGATAGTCATGCCATTTACCGTTTGGAGGGTGAGGCATATCAGTGGTGGTCGATGGTTTAAAATATCAGGGACGCTGATGTGATTGATGCTCTCGAGTGGGATGAATTCAAAGGTATTTTTCTTGAGAAGTATTTTCCTAAGGTTGTTCGACTTAGGATGGAAAAACAATTCTTGGAATTGAGGCAAGAGGAAGACTCAGTGGCTGCCTATGAAGAAAGGTTCACTCGATTGGCAAGGTATGCTCCAACTTTTATCCGAGACCTTGATAGTAAAATCAATCGTTTTTACTCAGGATTAAAGCAAAAATATCGAAGGGCATTAGCTTCTCGTGAGTTTAAAAGTTATGAAAAGCTTGTTCGGTGTGCTGAGAAGGTGGAAATGGAGTTTGCCGATGACCAAGTGTTCTATAACAACCAGCAGAAGAAGAGACCGAGGTGGCAGGATAAAGGTAAGAATTCTTCAAAAAAGTCTGATGGTAAGAGAACTAAGTTTCTAGTTTGTGATAAATGTGGCAAAAGGCATGCTGGGGAATGTCTTCTGAATTCTGGAAAGTGCTACTGATGTGGTAAGATGGGACATAAGGCTCGTGATTGCACTGAAAAGGATCAAGGTGAAGGTAAGAACAAATTTGATTTACAGTTAGTGAAATGTTATAAGTGCAATGAGATGGGTCACTATGCAAACGAGTGTCCGAAAAAGAGCTTGAGTGATGGGAAGCAGTTAGACTACAAGCAGAAAGGGGCGGTGAAATCTTTTGCAACTACTTCAGCAGATGTCGGGCCATCAAATGAAGTTGTATCAGGTACTTTGTTTGTTTTTTCAGATTATGCCAGTGTGTTGTTTGATTTGGGGTCTACACATTCTTTCATCTCTGAAACCTTTTCTAGTAAAATGGGAATACCATCTCAAGAAATGACTCCTGAACTTTTGGTAAAAACACATGGGGGAAATGTTGAGGCAAAAAGAATTTATAAGAATCTTCCTATCTTTATTTGTGGAAAGAACCTACTTGCAAACCTTATTGTTCTACCTCTAGTAGAGTTTGATGTTATCCTGGGTATGGATTGGCTCTCTATTTACCATGCTAAGATTGACTGTAGAGCTAAAGAAGTTTCTTTTCAGAAAGACTTTCAGTTTGTTTACAAGAATGAACCCTTACTTTTGATAACATATCAAGAGGCCGAGAAACTTGTAAAATATGGGAATGAATGTTACCTTGCACACGTCATTGAAAATAAAGGAACTGTTCAGATTAATGATGTGCCAGTGGTAAATGAGTATCCTGATGTTTTTCCTGATGAGTTGCCTGGAATAATACCAGATCGGGAAGTTGAGTTTACTGTTGACTTAGTTCCTGATGCTAAGCCAATTTCAAAACCCCCTTATCGGATGGCACAAATTGAACTTTTAGAGTTGAAGGAGCAATTGCAAGATTTATTAGAGAAAGGTTTCCTTAGACCTAGCACATCACCATGGGGTGATCCTATTTTATTTGTTAAAAAGAAAGATGGTTCTATGAGACTTTGCATTGATTATAGAGCCTTGAATAGTATCACTGTTAAGAACAAATATCCTTTGCCTCATATCGATGATTTGTTTGATCAGCTCCAGGGAGCTCAGTATTTTTCAAAGATTTACTTGAGATCGGGGTACCATCAGCTGAAGGTAAAGGAGGAAGATATTCCGAAGACCGAGTTCCGTATGAGATATGGCCATTATGAATTTGTAGTAATGCCTTTTGGGCTAACCAATTCACCTTCTGTATTCATGTACTTAATGAATAGAATTTTCCATGAGTTCTTGGATAAGTTTGTGGTGGTTTTCATTGATGATATTTTGGTTTTTTCTAAAAGTTAAGAGGATCATGAAAGACATTTAAGGGTTATCTTTCAAACCTTAAAAGAAAAGAAACAGTATGGGAAATTCAGAAAGTGTGAGTTTTGGTTGCAACAAATTTCTTTCCTTGGTCACATTGTTTCTAAATATGGAATAACTGTTGATCCTGCAAAAACAAAAGTTGTGAAAGAATGGCCAAGACCCACAAATGTAACCGAGATTCGTAGCTTCCTTGGTTTGGCAGGATATTACCGAAGGTTTGTTAGAAATTTTTCACGGTTATCTAGTCCAATGACTAAGCTAACTCGGAAGGGTGTTAAATTTATCTGGACAAAAGAATGTGATGATTGTTTTCAGGAATTGAAAATAAGATTGGTGAATGCTCCAGTTTTGGCACTACCTTCTAGGAATGGTGAGTTTTTTATATACAGTGATGCTTCATTGAAAGGACTTGGTTGCGTCCTAATGCAGAATGATCAGGTAATTGCTTATGCTTCACAACAGTTGAAAACTCATGAGGTAAATTACCCTACACATGATTTGGAATTAGCTGCTGTTGTTTTTGCTTTAAAAATTTGGAGGCATCATTTCTATGGAGTAAAGTGTGAAATATATACCGATCACAAAAGTTTAAAGTATATATTCACTCAGAAAGAGTTAAAAATGAGATAGAGGAGATGGCTAGAATTAATCAAGGATTATGATTGTACAATTCAATACCATCTGGGAAAAGCAAATAAAGTGGCTGATTCTCTGAGTCAAAAAAGTAATGATTCATTAACAATGTTGCGTTTGGAACGTGATCCTTTGGTTAAGGATTTGATGAACTTTGGTATAGAAGTTGTTGGTGTAGGAATTCCTTCTGTTTTGTTTCAGGTATCAGTGTGATCTTCTCTATCAGATAGAATCAAGCAAGCACAGAAGCAAGACAGTGAGTTGCAGAAAAAGGTAGAACTGGTTCAGAAAGGTAAGTTACCTGAATTCAACATTGATAATGATTGTGTTTTGAGATTCGGGAAGAGATTGTGTGTGCCTTGTGATTCATATTTGAAGAGAGAGTTGTTATGTGAAGCTCATAGTTCTCCGTTTTCAGTTCATGCTGGCAGTACTAAGATGTACAGAGATCTGCGGGAGTATTACTGGTGGGATGGAATGAAAAGAGATATTGCTGATTTTACTGTGAAGTGTTTGACATGTCAACAGGTTAAAGCAGAGCGGAAGTTATCAAAAGGGATGCTTCAGCCTTTACCAGTGCCAGAGTGGAAATGGGAGAATATATCCATGGACTCTGTTGTGGGATTACCGAAGACATCTCGAGGTAATAATGCAATCTGGGTTATTATTGATCGCTTGACCAAATCTGCTCATTTCCTTGCTATACGAGATACTTTCTCTCTTGATCAACTTTCCTGTTTGTATCTTAAAGAGATATTCAGGTTACATGGAGTTCCTCTCTCCATTATATCTGATGGTGATCCCAGGTTCACTTCTAACTTTTGGAAAGGCCTTCAGAAGTCGTTGGGTACTGAATTAAATTTTAGTACAGATTTTCATCCTCAATCAGATGGGCAGTCAGAACGAACAATTCAGACATTGGAGGATATGCTATGAGCTTGTTCTATGGATTATCAGGGAAGTCGGGACCAACATCTTTCTTTGGTTGAATTTTCATATAATAACATTTTTCATTCCAGTATACAGATGGCACCATTTCAGGCATTATATGGGAAGCGGTGTCGAACTCCAGCTTTCTGGGATGAAGTGGGTGAAAGGAAGTTGATGGGACCAGAATTGGTAGAAGAGATGGCAGAAAAAGTTCATCTGATTCAGAAACACATGAGAACAGCTCAGAGTAGGCAGAAGAATTATGCGGATAATCGGAGGAAGGATCTATCTTTCGAGGTAGGTGATCATGTTTTTCTCAAGGTTTCTCCTTGGAAAAGTGTGATGAGATTTGGTAAGAAAGGAAAGTTGAGTCCAAGGTTCATTGGACCATACGAAATTCTGTAGAGAGTTGGATCAGTTGCATATCGAGTGGCTTTACCTCCGAGTTTATCTCAGGTACACAATGTTTTTCACGTTTCGATGTTGAGAAAGTATATGCCAGATCCATCTCATGTTTTGAGTCCAGAGGTAGTTCAGCTGGAAGAGAACCTATCTTATGAGGAACAACCGGTCCAGATTCTTGACCACAGGGAGCAAGTGTTACGGAATAAGGTGATTCACCAGGTAAAGGTTTTGTGGAAAAACCACATGATTGAAGAGGCAACATGGGAATCTGAAAATGCAATGAGGGATAAGTACCCCCATTTATTTGATAAGTAAATAAATTGCGGGGACGCAATTTTCTAAAGGGGGGAAGGATGTAACATACCAAGTAAGTAATGAATAATAGATATTTTTATCTATGTCTATTAATGATTAAGATAGTGTTTTAGAGGCTTAAAATGAAAATAAATACAATCTTATGATGGAATACACTAATATTCTTAAAAGATTGTTTTACTGCCTTATGATGGAAAACCCTTTTTAAATCTATCTTTTGACAATTTTATAAACTATGTTTGTCAAAAATAAACTTATTCGTTATGATTGGGACATCAAAATTTACTTTGTGTGAATTTTTGGTATTTTTCTGACAATATTCATTTTTTAATGAATAGTGAAAAATACTGCATTTTACATCAAAAATGCTTTTTAATCTAATTTATTTATATGATTATATTATCTTTTGAATTGGTTTTAAAGTGAAATTAGAATATATTTTTACCATTTAATCCAATGGTGGTCATTGGAATCAATTTCACTTTGAAATTGGACTTAAACTGGTGTCAATCTTTTGATACTTATTGTTTCATAAAAACACGCTATTTGCTCTGACAGCGGGAATTAGTTATCAAATTAATTAATGTGACTTATATGTATTTAATTTTCTAAAATAGACTTCATTTTTTAATTCAGAATATCAAATATAGCTTAGGGTGAATTTTTGGTAATTTTCTGAAAAACTTCAATTTTTGATGAATAGTGAAACCACTAAGTGGTAGTTAAAGAAACTGATTTTTCGTTTAAATGAAACTTTGCCAATTTTGTGTTTTGAATTTCAAAAATACGACATACATGGTTGTCATTAAGAAGTAAAATTTGGTTCAATGAGATTAAAATAATTTTTTGGTGAATAGTAACTTATTAAGTTTTAATCGTGATTAGTGGTAATTAGTGTAGTTTAAGGTAAAAATAATGCTTTAATAAAATAAGATGAGCTTGACACATGTCCTACCCTCATTGGTTGTGTCATGGCCGACCAAGAAAAGCCATGGGTAAACTTGAGGACCCCATGAATCCACTTTGGTTGGGAAATGAAATAAATAACTTTTTATTAAATGTTAAAAGTAAAAAATAACACAAACATAATATGTTTTACGAAAAGAATTTTTACATGGGGTTATAAAGATCAGATTGTTGATTATAAATAGTAATTGGAAAGATAAAAAGATTTACTACATCATAGTATTTTTTTATAATTTTTAGACTTTAAATAAATTAAATTATTTATGGCATCATGATGATGCAGCGATGACCTCATTATTTAACGATTTAAATAAAATGGAAAGATAATGTAATATCTAAAACCTAAACATGTCCAAAACCTATTGGATGGGTATATTTCTAACCCTTATCACCTTATCCACGAATTATATTAATGTGGGACCATTTAAATTCGAAACCCATTTTCAAATAAAGTAATATTTCTTTACTTTCCAAAAGTGCCCCTCCTCTCCTCTTATAAAAGGCCCCCACCTCTACCTCATTTCACACACTCCTCAAGCCTTTGTCTCGGCCAACCCCTGCCCATTTACTCTCTCAACATCCCTCTCCTCATCCTAGAGGATTCCCTTTGGGCAGAATCCTTTCAAAGGAAGCATTTAGGCTCAAATCAAAAGGAGTTACACTTTTAAAAGTAATTCATTCTCTCATGTTCATTTGTTTTATTTTGCTTCTCCAACCCCCTAAACACTTTTTATTTACCTCTTTTGTAACAACACCAGTATCTTCAATATACTATAATGTTGTTATAAGATTTATTCGAGCTACACTCTCTCACAACTACATCAAATTGTTAAAGAACATACGGTTTCCGTGGATGACGAAATTCTGCCTCCCGAAACGATGATTGTTCAATACTCATTTAACACCTTCAAAGGTGGCCATTATGATGTCACTATTTTTATATATGATATATAATATGTTTATGTTTTCCTTAAGCTTCTGTTTTTTTTCATTTTGGGCATACCTTTATGGTTTCCATTATGGGTAAACATGATATCTTCATTTTAGGAAGTGCGGACTACCGCCCCCTGAAAGTGATTTGATTCGTTAATACCATATGTGGGATGTGTAAAGGATAAAATTAATGATATTATATATGTTATTATACTGGAATTATAATATAATCTTATATCATTATGAATCCATTCCAGAAAATACGAAATTGAAATGGAAGTAGCGTTCATGCATACGTACGGCTTGCCGTCTCCATGAACGGTGCATTTCATTTCTTACCTCTAAATGTGATGTAATATTATAAATACATGGATATGATGAATATATATGATATATATGTTATCCAAATCATTAATATCATTCTGGATATAATTAACCTTTGACCAAATTAACAACATGTAAGTGTAAGAAGTCTATTTTTGACTTACGAACCAAATACCGATAAAATGAACATTATTAACTTAAATGATTACATGATGTTCATAACATGGTATAAAAGGAATAATGAACTTTAAAAAGGTTCATAAGTAAGTAGAGATTAACTCAAGTTTATTATTCAGGAGATTAAAGGACGGTCGGGTCAAGTCGGATACGAGGTATGGGACTTCGTCTCAATCTCCTTTCATTGAGGCATATTTTATTTTATACACAACTTTCTTTTATATGGTGTATAAACCCCTTTGACTTTTACGTTTATTCAAAAGGAATATTTTTTATACGAAGCGTTTACTAAATGACAAAAGGGAATGTTTTTGTCATACGTATGCGGCGACAATGACTTCTCCGTCGTCGTGACCGTTATTTGAGTTTCGACTTCCTCTACAAGCCATACTTTCTTTTTAATAGAAAAATAAATACCATGTTTTACTTTTCTTTTATTTTGGTATTGAAAATGGTTTTCACAATGTTTTTTGTGTTGTATTGATATCTTGTGATTTAAATGTGGAAATTTTATGTTTCCTTTATGCATGTTTTATGTGATACGATTATGTTATGGTTCTTGGGCATTATTATGAAGACGGGTGGTTCCGTGATAAACTAAGGGCAGGTGAGCCCGATATAGCTCTCCAATGCATTGGGTAATGCAAAGGAGTGAAACATTAAGGTTTCTACGAATAGATTTTAGGGAATATACTGTGATGGGTATTCCAAACGTAACCAAGAGGGTTACTCCCTACGTAAGAATGCTATGAATGCCTCAAGTTACCTTTATGTCTTATGATTTCTATGATTTATTCATGATTTGATGAGGTATGTTAAAGTGCTTATGTTTTATGGGTAAAGTATGTTCTCATCCTTATGTATATATGTACCCATGTTTCCTTTCCATATTTTTATATCTCTTACTGAGCTTTTTATGCTCATCCCAAGTTGTTTTGAAATGTTTTTCACAGGTCAAGGGAAAGGTACATGATATGATGATAGTGTCAAGGAAGTGTCAAGAATGAATCCATGTTTTATTTTAAATATGTTTCCATTGATGGGGATGAAGAATACTATCTTTATGTAACCACTTTGTTTATATGTGGAATGTAATGCAAGTTTTATTATCTAATTCTCTAAAACTCTAAACCTGAAAAGATCCTTAATGTGTCATCTTGTAATAACTCAAGATTAAGTAAGGTTTAAGGCTGGGGCCTTATAAATATAATATTAAAAAATTACCCTAAAACGTGTCCTAACCTTATTGGTTGATACATGTTCGACCATGGACATCTTTGGGTCGATTTTGGGACCCCATGGTGTCACTTGTAAGTGATAGGGACACTTTATTTTAATTAAGTTAAAATGAATACAAAAATCACACAAGCATATATCTTTTTGAAAAATAATTTTTACATATGTTTATATATGTTGGATTTTCGACTATAAATATTAATTGGAAAGATAAAAATATTTCCTACATAATGGTATTTTATTTATAATTTTTAGACATTAAAGAATTTAATTTATTTATGACACAATGGTGATGCAGTAATTACCATAATAGTGAAAAATTAAAATGATTGATATTGTAGATACCCAAATAAATATAATTTGAGAATTTTTATGAATTAAACTAATTTTATAGGATAATATGAAATATTAGGATTGCATTAATTGATTTTTTTCGAAGTAATAATTCTGTTATGATTTTTACAGAAATCAACTATAGAATAGAGTTAAAATTGACATAAAAGAGTTTTCAAAACAAATATTATATTATTAATTGATATTAAATTCCTAAAAATCTAAGTATAGGCCAATAGACTTATATCATGATAGGTGTATCATTAATGTACCACTTGGGGGTCGCTTGGATGTATATAGTAAGTTTATTGACCATATAATATAAAAATACAAAGAGACATTGTAAAAGTGAAACAAATTTACTAAGAGTTAATACTTAAAGATAAGGTTAGTATAATGAACCAAACCTGTCTAATTTATATTGGTTGTGCGGATTTCTACCTATCTCTACCTTAACATTTAAATAATCCACTTTTTATCCATTAGAAACGGAATATGAATTTATTATAAAATAATATTTCTAGCTTTTCCAAAGGTGCCCCTCACCCCTCTTATAAAAGGGCACTCTCCCTTCTCATTAACTCACACCTTCAAAGCCTTTTGGTTCAGCCAACCTCTGCCCAAATACTCTCTCCAATTACCTCACTTCATCCTATAGGCCTTCCTTTAGTCAGAAATCCAACCTAAGAACCCTTTTGATCAAATCAAAAGGAAGAACCCGAAGAAGAGGTAATGATTTCACCACCCTTTTCCAAGTTCCTTTCTTCTTCCACTTCTTCTTTCTTTGTTTTTTCCCATTCTAAAATAATGAATCCAGTATATACTATATAATATAATATTATTATAAATATGGTACAACCATATTTATTATTCTATCCATCCTTTGAATAACATGTCACCATACGTGCGTACGTACAGCTTACCGTCTCCACGTCGTGGTGTAATTGTTATTCAATAAATAATTATTTGGATGGGTATAATAATGATGTGTAACTCATTTAAATAATAAATATAACATGATAATGATTCTGTATATATGATATACCATCCAATTATATATTATTTTAATATCAAAAGAATGATATTGTCGCTCGTGCGTACGTACGGACTACCGTCTCCACGAACGCGATAAGATTCATTCTCCATCGTATCCATTCATGTATAATTCTAATTTGTTGATTAATAATAGTATATAAGGACTTGATATAATTATGGATATGATTAAGATACAACCTATCCATGAAAAACATGACTTACGTAACAAAACATATAAAAGAAAACGAGTAAGTTAACACCCGAAACAACGATAATACTAAGATATTATTAACAAATAAATGTTAAAAGATCATATATGATATCATACTAATGTATAAGATTCTTGTATAATTTAATAACAATTATTTCACCATTATACAGGAGGTTAAACTACCCCCATCCAAGGAAAAGTACAAGGTAAGGGTTTATTTCGCAATCTCTTCATTATCTGAGGTTGTTTATATGTAATAATCTACTGGGATCTCTTTATCATCCACATCCATGTTTCTTAAAAATGTATTTAAATTTTTTTGTACTATTTACAATAATATGGGTTAAAGTCATTTATAACCTTGTTTGAATTTTTATAATATTTTTATAAAGGAATCTTTCCGTCGTTTTCCAAACAAGGTGCTTTTTAACCTTTTCGACGGAATTAAGGTAAGAATGTTTTTTTTAACTTATACGGCGAGTGCGGAGATTTTCCGCTGTTATAAAATCTTCGAAGCTTCCTTTACAAGTTTATAAGAATATTTTCAAAGAAAATGTTTTATTTTATAAATATATGACTCTTAAATGATTTCAAAATAGAAAGAGATGTTTCTCTAAAAAGAGTTTTGATTTCATCTATGTCAACATCCTTTGATGGATTTTACGCTTATTTGAAGTTGATTTATTATGATACAAAACTTATATATTGTATTGAAGGTTTTGTGATATGTTTTACTGTGGATGTGTTATTTTTATACCATTCTTGGTTTATGGTTGAAGTATTTACATTTCGTATGCTAGTTTTAATATGAATTTTTATGTTATGTTTAAACCTTTTCATATGGGAATGGATTGGACTTAATATGTGACAGGTGGAGCCCGCTATAGCTCCTCGATGCATCGGTAGGTCTCATGAGACAAACTAGTGTCTTTGCACAAGTCCTTTTCTAAATCTTATTTGTTGGCTTGGCACGAGGCCTTGGCTATGTAGTTATGATAGTCTGGCATGATGCATTCCATCATTATAAAAGTGGTTATTGGTATTGGATGTGATTATTCGATTAGTAGAATATCCATGTGAATAAGTAAATGGAATTATTTCATTTTATTTTTTCCATACTATGTGGAAGTTCAAGTTTAAAGGGATTTTGTTTTCGTTATACATTGCCTTAAATGTTTATTCTTATTTATGAAAGTTTCCGCTATATTGTTATCCTTACTGGGCATTTGAGCTCACCCCTTTTCTATGTTTTATTTTTCCCAAGATGTGAAAAAGAAAATTATGAATGACCTGTAGGGATATTATGAGGGGATAATAGTGTGGATTATAGAGAAAATATGTTGTTGTATTAGTTTTTCACTTCATGATGTAATATAAAACTTTATGAATATATCTAGTGTTTCCAAGGCTACTAAACCAATCGGTCTTTCAAGATTTGATCTTTCTTTTGATCATGCCAATGTTATGTAATAAAGCACCGACTTTGCATAACTGGGGTCGGGGCGTTATAATTGGTATCATAGGAAGTTTATTACAATCCTTGGAAGCTAGATTTAGATAAACTCTGATAGAGCACATAGACCTAAGATGGACATTGAGGATTAGTATAGAAGAACTTCCTAGAATTTTGGTATTGTAGAGATTTTGTGAGTTTTCTGAGCAATACATCCCTGTCTGGAAATGAGCAGGTAGAGGCGGCTCTGGCACAGATGTACCTAGGGGTAAAACCCGAAAACACCGCTTTGATCTAGACTCGAACGGGAACTAGTGCACGACAACGGGCCTTGCTGCACTCTTTGTTACGACACTCCTGGGGGATATACTTAGGATAACTATCATTTTCTTTACAAATCATTATGAAGGGTTTATGAGTATATACATCCTCAAAGAAAACATTTTTATGATTATGGATTATATCCATAAATAGTTCAATTTATGTTAAGTGTTTTATAAGTATGGAATTATGTATTTTGATTCATAAACTAATCTAGTTTATGCCATTGTTTAGAAATGGAACCTAGTGGAAGAAATGGAAATTGTATCAATGCACACACTCCATGTAGGGATTTCCCTCCTACTCAAGATAATTATAGTGGAGCTGGTGATGCAACTGGTTCTGATCAACTAATCACCGTACTAGGACAACTCACTCAGGTTATGAATAATAACCTTACCCATATAGAGCACCCTGATCTGAAGTGTGGAGGATCAATATTAGATCGATTCATGAGGCAACAACCACCAACGTTCAATGGGAGTACAAATCCCTTAGTAGCTGAGCAATGGATAAATTCCCTAGAGAAAAAATTTCAATCTTTGGGGAGTAGTGAAAGGGAAAAAGTTATCATGGCAGTTTACCACCTCACAGGAGATGCTGATCAATGGTGTTCATTGATTCAAAACATGAAGGAAGATGATGAAGTATCAAATATGGAATGGAGGGAGTTCAAAGATCTGTTTTTAGAAAAATACTTTCCTCGTGACCATCGAGCAGATATGGAAAGGCAATTTTTGAGTCTGAGACAAAAGGTGGATGAGAATGTCGCAAAGTATAAGGCTAACTTTACAAGGTTAGAAAGGTATGATGGAGATTATATACGTAACCCAAGAAGTAAGATTGACCGTTTCTTTGATGGGTTAAAACCATTTCTCCGTCGAGCATTAGTCTCACAATCCTTCTCGTCGTACGAATACATTGTCTCATGTGCTATTAAGACCGAAAAGGAATTATCTAAGTCTTATGACTTTAAAGAAAAGAAAGAGAAGAAGAGATCTCCTGATCAATCTGGGAATGGAAATAAGGGGAAGAAGGGAAAGGTTGAATATCCATCCTGTGGTAAATGTGGGAAGAAACACCCCAGTACTTGCTTGAAGGGAATGGGCGTCTGTTAAAAATGTGGTGAAAAAGGCCACCAAGATCATGATTGCAAAGGGAAGAAGGAAGTTACCAATGCTCAGTGCTACACTTGCAGGGAGATGGGACATTATGGAAATGAATGTCTTAATCATCAGGGGAACTTACCTCAGAAAAGGCCAAGGGACCAAGGCCAAGCTTTTGTTATCACTACTACTGAGGTAGAAGCTCCAAAAGACGTGGTGGAAGGTAATTTAATGGTTTCCTCAAGTTTAGAAAATGCATTATTTGATTCTGGATCATCGCATTGTTTAATATCTTCCCAGTTTGCTAAGAAAATTAGATATTTCCAATTTGATTTAACAAGGGATTTTTCAGTTAAAACTCCTAAGGGAAGTATCATTGCAACAATGTTTTGTGAATCAGTCCCCATTAGAGCACATAAATGTTCTTTAACCGCAGATCTCATTGTCATACCTATGATTGAGTTTGATATAATCCTCGGTATGGATTGGCTTTCGGATTATGATGCGAAGATTTTTTGTAAGAAGAAGGAGGTTACGATTTTTTATGATGATGATAAGGAACACCTTATCTTCAGAGCAGAATCGTCACCACCTAATTCTTATCTAGATCCACCCCCAGTAGCTCAACGAAATTCAATTATTGGGGAGTAAGAGAATGAAATGACTGTGGGTGACGAAAGGAATGTTCAAATAGAGGATGTACCTGTTGTGAATGAATATGTAGATGTATTTCCGGAAGATTTACCTGGGCATCCTCCAGAATGAGAAGTTGGTTTTTCCATTGATTTAATTCCTGGATCAAGGCCTATATCGAAGACCCCTTATAGAATGGCCACTGTAGAATTAGTTGAACTAAAGAAACAACTAGAGGAATTGAGTAATAAGGTATTTATTCGCCCTAGTGTTTCTCCATGGGGAGCCCCTGTTCTTTTTGTTAAAAAGAAAGATGGATCTATGAGGTTATGTATCGACTATAGAGAGATCAATGCTATAGTAATAAAGAACAAGTATCCCCTACCACGCATTGATGATTTATTTGACCAACTGCATGGAGATCAATACTTTTCAAAGATTTACCTTCAATTTGGATACCATTAGTTGTGTGTAAAGAAGGAATACATTCTGAAGACAGCATTTCGAACCAGGTACGAGCATTACGAGTTTACTGTAATGCCTTTTGGATTGACAAATGCACCCTCTGTATTCATGGATCTGATGAATAGAGTTTTCAAGGAATATATCGATGAATTTGTGGTGGTATTTATTGATGATATATTGGTATACTCCAAAAGCTACGAAGATCATGAAAATCAATTGAGCATTATACTAAAGACTCTGAGAAGACATGAATTATATGGGATGTTTAGCAAGTGTGAATTATGGATTCAGGAGATTTCTTTTCTTGGCCATATTTTCTCTAAAGATGGAATCTCTGTTGATCCTTCTAAGACCATGACAATCCAAGAATGGCCAGCACCTACAAGTATAACTGAGGTACGCAGTTTTATTGGTTTGGTAGGTTATTATCAACATTTCGTCCAGAATTTTTCCCGATTGCCAAACCCATTAACGAAGCTCACACGTAAAGGGGTTAAATTTGTTTGGACAAAGGAGTGTGAAGAATGTTTCGAAGAACTGAAGAGAAGATTACTCAATGCTCTTATATTGACTCTACCATCGGGGAATGATGGGTTAGTTATTTATATTGATGCATCGAAGGAAGGACTTGGTTGTGTCCTTATGCAGAATGATAGGGTTATTGCCTATGCATCACGATAGTTGAAAATTCATGAACAAAACTATCCTACTCATGATCTCGAGTTAGCAGCTGTGATCTTTGCTTTGAAGATATGGAGGCACTACCTCTATGGTGAAAAATGTGAGATTTATACTGATCACAAGAGTTTCAAGAATATTTTCTCACAAAAAGAACTCAACATGAGGCAAAGGAGGTGTCTTGAATTACTCAAGGATTATGATTGTACGATACACTACCACCCGGGGAAAGAAAACAAGGTGGCAGATGCTTTGAGAAGAAAATATCATGGAGTTTTGAACAATATGAGAATTTAAAGGGATCCAATTTTCATGGATCTAGTGAAGATGGACATGGGAATAACTAGGGAAGGTGAAACATCAATGATTTTTCAAATGGTTGCCAAACCATATTTACTAGAAAGAATTAAGAGTTCTCAGACCGATGATGAAGAATTTCAAAAGAAGATTAAAGCTGTGAATGATGGGATATTGAGAGACTTTGTGTATGAAGATGGAATTTTGAAATTCTGGAAGAGACTTTGTGTTCCCGATATACCTGATCTAAAAAGGGAATTACTGGATGATGCTCATAGTTCCAATTTCTCTATACACACTGGGAGCACAAAAATGTATAGAGATTTGAAGGAGCATTTTTGGTGGGACAACATGAAGAGGGAGATTGCTGATTTTGTGTCAAGATATATGGTTTGTCAACAAGTGAAAGCTAGAAGGCACTAGCCTGGAGGAGTCATGCATCCTCTTCCCATACCAGAGTGGGAAAGTGACAATATTACGATGGAAATTTTCATGGGACTACCAAAGACTCTTAGAAGGAACGATGAAATATGGGTTATTGTTGATCGTCATACCAAATCAGCACATTTTCATGATATAAGAGAAGATCTACCACTGGAACCTCTAGAAAGACTATATATTGATGAAGTTGTGAGACTTCATGGAGTACCCCTATCGATTATTTCTGATCGTGATCCCCGTTTTACTTCAAGATTCTAGAAAATTCTTCAGAAAGCCTTGGATACTGAACTTCATTTGAGCACTGCCTACCACCCTCAAATAGATGGACAATCAGAACAAACTATTCAAAACTTATAAGACATGTTAAGATCCTGCTCACTTGACTTTTAGGGTATGTGGGATCAATATTTACCTCTGGTAGAATTTTCCTATAACAATAGCTTCCATTCGAGTATTCATATGGGACCATATGAAGCGTTATACGGAAAGAGATGTCGCACACCAACCTGTTGAGATGATGTTGGTGAAAGAAAACTTGTAGGCCCAGAACTGGTGGAGGAAACGATGGAAAAGGTGAAGGTAATCCAAAACCATATCAAATCAGCTCAAAGTAGGCAGAAGAGCTATGCCGATAATCGAAGGAAGGATTTGGAAATTCAAGTCGGTGATCATGTTTTCTTGAAGGTATCTCCATGGAAGGGAGTCATACGTTTTGTTAAGAAAGGTAAATTGAGTCCCAGGTACATCGGACCTTTCGAAATTCTAGAACGAATTGGGGCTGTAGCTTACCGATTGGCAATGCCTCCAAGTCTCTCCAAAGTTCACGATGTGTTCCACATATCTCTATTGAGGAAATACATGCTTGACCCAACGCATGTACTCACCTATGAGGAATTATAATTGCAACCCAATCTGTCTTATTTCTAAGAGCCCATCAAGATTATTGATTCGAGAGAACAAGTACTGAGAAACCGGACGAATCGTCTGGTAAAAGTTTTGTGGAGAAACCATAAGATGGAAGAGGCAACGTGGGAACCCTAAAAACTTATGATGAAGAACCACCCAAGTCTTTTCATGCGGTAGTATTCTAGAAATTTTGAGGATGAAATTATTTGAAGAAGTGGAGAATGTAACACCCCAAGCTTCTACGGTACGTTTCTCTTTGAATAATTCAATAGCATGTGTTGTACGCAACATCGAGTACTAACACACACCACAACCAATCAAACTAGTTGTTATAAATAGTAATACCTACTTTTTAAAATTTTAGAAATTTTATCTCTTAAAATGGAATTCATTTTTGGATTTGGATTATCATATTTAGCCTATGGTGAAATTTTGGTACTTTTCGGATAACTTTAATATTTCGATGAATAGTGAAAATTACTAAATTTTAATTAAAAACAACTTTTTTAATCAACATAATTAATAGTGATAAATTATGAATTTTAGTGGTTTTAAATTATATTTAGAATATATTTGTACCGTTTAATAAAATGTTGGTCATTGGACATAATTTCACAATTAAACCGAACATAAACAATTATCAATCTTTTGATAGTTATTATATCTTAAAAACACGCTTTTTGTTTTGAGAGTGGGAATTAAATTTAAATTAATTTCTGCCACTTCTGTGTTTTGAATTTGGAAAAATGGATTCCATATTTGGAATCAGGATGTTCAAATTTTGTAAATAGGTTACTTTTATTTATAGACATTTTGAATAACTACTTCGGTAAATATTTTATTTACCATGGTTAAAGGGTAAATCTGGTAAATAAGGGTTAAACAAAATAATATTATAATAATAAAAAATTACCCTAAAACATGTCCTATACTTATTGGTTGATACATGTTTGACCATGGTCATATTTGGGTCGATTTTGGGACCCCATGGTGCCACTTGTAAGTGATAGGGGCACTTTATTTTAATTAAGTTAAAATGAATACAAAAATGACACAAGCATATATCTTTTTAAAAAATAATTTTTACATAGGGTTATATATGTTGTCTTTTAGAGTATAAATATTCATTAGAAATCTAAAAGGATTTCCTACATAATGGTATTTTATTTATAATTTTTAGACATTAAAGAATTTAATTTATTTATGACACAATGGTGATGCAGTAATTACCATAATAGTGAATAATTAAAATGATTGATATTGTAGATACCCAAATAAATATAATTTGAGACTTTTCATATATTACACTAATTTTCTAGGATAATATGACATATTAGGATTTAATTAATTGACTTTGTTCAAAGAAATCATTCTGTTATGATTTTTACAAAAATAAACTATTGAATAGTGTTAAAATTGACATAAAAGAGTTTTTAAAACAAATATTATATTATTAATTGATATTAAATTCCTAAAAATCTAAGGTTCAGCCAAGAGACTTATATCATTATAGGTGTATCATTAATGTACCACTTGGGGGTTGGTTGGATGTATATAGTAATTTTATTAACCATATAATATAAAAATACAAAGAGACATTGTAAAAGTGAAACTAATTAACTAAGAGTTAATACTTAAAGATAAGGTTAGTATAATGATCCAAACCTGTATAAATTCTATTGGTTGGGTGGTTTTCGACCTATCCCCACCATAACATTTAAATAATCCACTTTGGAGCCATTAGAAACTGAATATGAATTTATTAACTAAGAGTTAATACTTAAAGATATGGTTTCTCAACAAGTTAAAGCTGGAAGGCAATAACATGGAGGAGTCATGCAACCTCTTCTCATACCGGAGTGGAAATGGGACAATATTACGATGGACTTTTTCATGGGACTACCAAATACTCCTAGAAGGAATGATGCAATATGGGTTATTGTTGATCGTCTTACCAAGTCAGCACATTTTCTTGCTATAAGAGAAGATCTACCACTGGAACGTCTAGCAAGACTATATATTGATAAAGTTTTGAGACTTCATGGAGTACCCCTATCGATTGTTTCTGATCGTGATCCCCATTTTACTTAAAGATTTTGGAAAAGTCTTCAGAAATCCTTGGATACTGAACTTCATTTGAGCACTGCCTACCACCCTCAAACAGATGGACAATCAAAACAAACTATTCAAACCTTAGAAGACATGTTGAGATCTTGCTCACTTGACTTTCAGGGTATGTGGGATCAATATTTACCTCTGGTAGAATTTTCCTATAACAATAGTTTCCATTCGAGTATTAATATGGCACCATATAAAGCGTTATACGGAAAGAGATGTCGCACACCAACCTATTGCGATGACGTTGGTGAAAGAAAACTTGTAGGCCCAGAACTGGTGGAGGAAAGATGGAAAAGGTGAAGGTAATCCAAAACCATATCAAAGCAGCTCAAAGTAGGCAGAAGAGCTATGCCGATAATCAAAGGAAGGATTTGGAATTTCAAGTCGGTGATCATGTTTTCCTGAAGGTATCTCCATGGAAGGGAGTCATACGTTTTGGTAAGAAAGGTAAATTGAGTCCCAGGTACATCGGACCTTTTGAAATTATAGAATGAATTGGGGTTGTAGATTACTGATTGGCAATGCCGCCAAGTCTCTCCAAATTTCTCCATGTGTTCCACTTATCTCTATTGAGGAAATACATGCCTGACCCAACGCATGTACTCACCTATGAGGAATTAGAACTAGAACCCGATCTATCTTATTGTGAAGAGCCTGTCAAGATTCTTGATATGAGAGAACATGTACTGATAAACCGGACGACTCGTCTGGTAAAAGTTTTGTAGAGAAACCATAAGATGGAAGAGGCAACGTGGGAACCCGAGGAACTTATGATGAAGAACCACCTGAGTATTTTCATGCGGTAGTATTCTAGAAATTTCGAGGACGAAATTATTTGAAGGAGGGGAGAATGTAACACCCCAAGCTTCTACGGTACATTTCTCTTTGAATAATGTAATAGCGTGTGTTGTACGCAACATCGAGTACTAACACACACCACAACCAATCAAACTAGCCATTATAAATAGTAATACATACTTTTTGAAATTTTTGAAATTTTATCTCTCAAAATGGACTTCATTTTTGGATTTGGAGTATCTAATTTAGCCTAAGGTGAAATTTTGGTACTTTTCGAATAACTTTAATATTTTGATGAATAGTGATAATTACTAAATTTTAATTAAAAACACCTTTTTTAATAAAAATAATTAATAGTGATAAATTATGAATTTTAGTGGTTTTAAATTATATTTAGAATATAGTTTTACCATTTAATACAATTTTGGTCATTGGAAAAAATTTCACAATTAAACCGAACATAAACAAGTATCAATCTTTTGATAGTTATTATATCATAAAAACACGCTTTTTGTTTTGACAGCGGGAACTAATTTTAAATTAATTTCTGCCACTTCTTTGTTTTTAATTTGAAAAAATGGATTCCATATTTGGAATCAGGATTTTCAAATTGTTTAAATAGGTAACTTTTATTTATAGACATTTTGAATAATAACTTCGGTAAATATTTTATTTACCATGGTTAAAGGCTAAATCCGGTAAATAAGGGTTAAAAAAATAATACTATAATAATAAAACATTACCCTAAAACATTTCCTAACCTTATTGGTTGATAAATTTTCTACCATGGGCATTTTTGGGTCGATTTGGGACCCCATGGTGCCACTTGTAAGTGACAGGGACACTTTATTTTAATTAAGTTAAAATGAATACAAAAATGACACAAGCATATATCTTTTTGAAAAACAATTTTTACATAGGGTTATATATGTTATATTTTATACTATAAATATTAATGATAAAGCTAAAACTATTTCCTACATAATGGTATTTTATTTAAAATTTTTAGACATTAAAGAATTTAATTTATTTATGACACAATGGTGATGCAGTAATTACCATAATAGTGAAAAATTAAAATGATTGATATTGTAGATACCCAAATAAATATAATTCGAGACTTTTTATGAAGTAAACTAATTTTATAGAATAATATGACATATTAGTATTTAATTAATTGACTTTTTTCGAATTAATCATTCTGTTATTATTTTTAAAAAAATAAACTATTGAATAGTGTTAAAATTGACATAAAAGAGTTTTTAAAACAAATATTATATTATTAATTGATATTAAATTCCTAAAAATCTAAGGATCGGCCAAGAGACTTTTATCATGATAGGTGTATCATTAATGTACCACTTGAGGGTCTCTTGGATGTATATAGTATGTTTATTAACCATATAATATAAAAATACAAAGAGACATTGTAAAAGTGAAACTAATTAACTAAGAGTTAATACTTAAAGATAATGTTATTATAATGACCCAAACCTATCTAAATTATATTGGTTGGGTGGTTTTCGACCTATACCCACCTTAAAATTTAAATAATACACTTTGGAGCCATTAGAAACTGAATATGAATTTATTATAAAATAATATTTCTAGCTTTTCCAAAGGTGCCCCTCACCCCTCTTATAAAAGAGCACTCTTCCTTCTCATTAAATCACACCTTCAAAGCCTTTTGGTTCGGCCAAACTCTTCCAAAATACTCTCTCAACTTCCCTCACTTCATTCTAGAGGCATTCCTTTAGTCATAAATCCAACCTAGGAGCCCTTTTGATCAAATCAAAAGGAAGAACCTGAAGAAGAGGTAATGATTTGACCACCCTTTTCCAAGTCCCTTTCTTCTTCCACTTCTTCTTTCTTTGTTTTTTCCATTCTAAAATAATGAATACAGTATCTCCTATATACTTTAATATTATTATAAATATGGTACAACCATATTCAGTATTCAATCCATCATTTGAATAACATGTCACCATACGTGTGTACGTACGGCTTACTGTCTCCACGTCGTGGTGTAATTGTTATTCAATAAATTATTATTTGGATGGGTATAATAATGATGGGTAACTCATTTAAATAATAAATATAACATTATAATGATTCTGTATATATGATATACCATCCAATTATATATTATTTTAATATCAAAAGAATGATATTGTCGCTCGTGCGTACGTACAGACTACCGTCTCCACGAACGCGATAAGATTCATTCTCCATCGTATCCATTCAAGTATAATTCTCATTTGATGATTAATAATAGTATCTAAGGACTTGATATCATTCTGTATATGATTAAGATATGACCTATCCATGACAAACACGACTTACATAACAAAACATATAAAAGAAAATGAGTAAGTTAACACCCGAAACAATGATAATACTAAGATATTATTAACAAATCAATGTTAAAAGATCAAATATGATATCATATTAATGTATAATATTCTTGTATAATTTAATAAAAATTATTTCACCATTATACATGAGGTTAAACTACCCCCAACCAAGGAAAAGTACAAGGTAAGGGTTTATTTCGCAATCTCTTCATTATCTGAGGTTGTTTATACGTAATAATCTACTGGGGTATCTTTATCATTCACATCGATGTTTCTTAAAAATGTATTTAAATTTTTTTTTACTATTTACAAGAATATGGGTTAAAGTCATTTATACCCTTTTTTGACTTTTTATAATAGTTTTATAAAGGAATCTTTCTGTCATTTTCCAAAACAAGGCACTTTTTAACCTTTTCGACAGAATTAAGGTAACAATGTTTTTTTTAACTTATACGGTGGGTGCGGCTATTTTCCACTGTTATAAAATCTTTGAAGCTTCCTTTACAAGATTATAAGAATATTTTCAATGAAAATGTTTTATTTTATAAATATATTGCGCTTAAATGATTTCAAAATAGAAAGAGATGTTTCTCTAAAAAGAGTTTTGATTTCATCTATGTCAACATCCTTTGATGGATTTTACGCTTATTTGAAGTTGATTTATTATGATACAAAACTTCTATATTGTATTGAAGGTTTTGTGATATGTTTTAATGTGGATGTGTTATTTTTATACCATTCATGGTTTATGGATTAAGTATTTACATTTTGTATGCTAGTTTTAATACGAATGTTTATGTTATGTTTAAACCTTTTCATATGGGAATACATTGGACTTAATATGTGATGGGTGGAGCCCGCTATAGCTCCTCGATGCATCGGTAGGTCTCATGAGACAAACTAGTGTCTTTGTACAAGGACTTGGCAAAATCTTATTTGTAGTCTTGGCACGAGGCCTTAGCTATGTGGTTGTGATAGTCTGGCATTATGCATCCCATCATTATGAAAGTGGTTATTGGTATTGCATGTGATTATTCGATTAGTAGAATATCCATGTGAATAAGTAAATGGCATTATTTCATTTTATTTTTTCCATACTATGTTGAAGTTCAAGTTTAAAGGGCTTTTGTTTTAGTTATACATTGCCTTAAATGTTTATTCTTATTTATGAAGGTTTTCGCTATATTGTTATCCTTACTGGGCATTTGAGCTCACCCCTTTTCTATGTTTTATTTTTCCCAGGATGTGAAGAAGTAAATTATGAATGACCTACAGGGATATTATGGGGGGATAATAGTCTGGATTATGGAAACAATATTTTTTTGTAGTAGTTTTTCTCTTCATGATGTAATATAGAACTTTATGAATATATCTAGTGTTTCCAAGGCTACTGAAAAAATCGGTCTTTCGAGATTTGATCTTTCTTGTGATCATGCCAATGTTATGTAATAATGCACCAACTCTGCATAACTGGGGTCGGGGCATTATAGTTGGTATCAGAGGAAGTTTAGTACAAACCTTGGAAGCTAGATTTAGATAAACTCTGATAGAGCACATAGACCTAAGATGGACTTTGAGGATTAGTATAAAAGAACTTCCTAGAATTTTGGTATTGTAGAGATTTTGTGAGTTTTCTGAGCAACACATCCCTATCTGGATATGAGCAGGTAGAGGCGGCTCTGGCACAGATGTACCTAGGTGTAAAACCCGAAAACACCGTGTTGAGCTAGACTCAAACGGGAACTGGTGCACAACAACGGGCCTTCCTGCACTCTTGGTTAAGACACTCCCGGGGGATATGCTTAGGATAACTCTCATTTTCATTACAAATCATTATGAAGGGTTTATGAGTATATACTTCCTCAAGGAAAACATTTTTATGATTATGGATTATATCCATAAATAGTTCAATTTATGTTAAGTGTTTTATAAGTATGGAATTATGTATCTGGATTCATCAACTGATCTAGTTTATGTCATTGTTTAGAAATGGAACCTAGTGGAAGAAATGGAAACCATATCAATGCACGCACTCCATGTAGGGATTTCCCTCCTGCTCAAGATAATTATAGTGGAGCTGGTGATGCAACTGGTTCCGATCAGCTAATCACCATACTGGGACAACTCACTCAGGTTATGAATAATAACCTTACCCGTATGGAGCACCCTGATCCGCAACGTGGAGGATCAATGTAAGATTGATTAATGAGGCAACAACCACCAACCTTCAATGGGAGTACAAATCCCTTAGTAGCTAAGCAATGGATAAATTCCCTAGAGAAAATATTCCAGGCTTTGGGGAGTAGTGAAAAAGAAAAAGTTATCATGGATGTTTACCGCCTCACTGGAGATGCTGATCAATGGTGGTCATTGATTCAAAACACGAAGGAATATGATGAAGTTTCAAATATGGAATGGAAGGAGTTCAAAGATTTGTTTTGAGAAAAATACTTTCCCCGTGACCATCGAGCAGATATGGAAAGGCAATTTCTGAGTCTGAGACAAAAGGAGGATGAGAATGTCGAAAAGTATGAGGCTAACATTACAAGGTTAGCATGGTATGCTGGAGATTATATACGTAACCCATGAAGTAAGATTGATCGTTTCTTTGATTGGTTAAAACCATTTCTCCATCGAGTATTAGTCTCACAATCCTTCTCGTCATACGAAGACATTGTCTCATGTGCTATCAAGACCGAAAAGGAATTATCTAAGTCTTATGAATTTAAAGCAAAGCAAGAGAAGAAGAGATTTGTTGATCAATCTGGGAATGGAAATAAGGGGAAGAAGGGAATGTTTGAATATCCATCCTGTGGTAAATGTGGGAAGAAACACCCCGGTACTTGCTTGAAGGGAATGGGCATCTCTTACAAATGTGGTGAAAAAGGCCACCAAGCTCGTGATTGCAAAGGGAATAAGGAAGCTACCAATGTTCAGTGCTACAATTACAGGGAGATGGTACATTATGCAAATGAATGTCCTAAACGTCAGGGGAACTTACCTCAGAAAAGGCCCAGGGAACAAGGCCAAGCTTTTGCTATCACTACTGCTGAGGTAGAAGCTCCAAAAGACATGGTGGCAGGTAATTTAATGGTTTCCTCATGTTTAGAAAATTAATTATTTTATTCTAGACCATTAAATTGTTTCATATCTTCCCAGTTTGCTAAGAAAATTTGATATTTCCAATTTGATTTAACAAGGGAGTTTTCAGTTAAAACTCCTAAGGGAAGTATCATTGCAACAATGTTTTGTGAATCAGTCCCCATTAGAGCACATAAATGTTCTTTATCCGCTGATCTCATTGTCATACCTATGATTGAGTTTGATATAATCCTCGGTATAGATTGGCTTTCAGATTATGATGCAAATATTTATTGTAAGAAGAAGGAGGTTACGATTTTTGATGATGATGATAAGGAACACCTTATCTTTAGAGCAAAATCGTCACCACCTAATTCTTATCTAGATCCACACCCAGTAGCTCAACTAAATTCAATTATTGGGGAGGAAGAGAATGAAATGACTGTGGGTGAGGAAAGGGATCTTCAAATAGAGTATGTACCTGTTGTGAAAGAATATGTAGATGTATTTCCGGAAGATTTACCTGGACATCATCCAGAACGAGAAGTTGAGTTTTCCATTGATTTAATTCCTGGATCAAGGCCTATATCGAAGACCCCTTATAGAATGGCCACTGTAGAATTAGTTGAACTAAAGAAACAACTATAGGAATTGAGTAATAGGGGATTTATTCACCCTAGTGTTTCTCTATGGGGAGCCCCTGTTATTTTTGTTAAAAAGAAAGATGGATCTATGAGGTTATGTATCGACTATAGGGAGATCAATGCTATAACAATAAAGGAAAAGTATCCCCTACCTCACATTGGTGATTTATTTGACCAACTGAATGGAGCTCAATACTTTTCAAAGATTGACCTTCGATCTGGATACTATCAGTTGTGTGTAAAGAAGGAAGACATTCTGAAGACTGCATTTTGAACCAGGTACGAGCATTACGAGTTTACTGTAATGCCTTTTGGATAGACTAATGGACCCTCTATATTCATGGATCTAATGAATAGAGTTTTCAAGGAATATCTCGATGAATTTGTGGTGGTATTTATTGATGATATGTTGTTATACTCCAAAAGTTACGAAGATTATGAAAATCACTTGCGCATTATTTTAAATACTCTGAGAAGACATGAATTATATGGAAAGTTTAGCAAGTGTGAATTCTGGCTTCAGGAGATTTCTTTTCTTGGCTATATTTTCTCTAAAGATGGAATCTCTGTTGATCCTTCTAAGACCAAGGCAATCCAAGAATGTCCAGCACCTACGAGTGTAACTGAGGTACGCTGTTTTATTGGTTTGGCAGGTTATTATCGACGTTTCGTCCAGAATTTTGCCCGATTGGCAAACCCATTAATGAAGATCACACGTAAAGGGGTTAAATTTGTTTGGAAAAAGGAGTGTGAAGAATGTTTCGAATAACTGAAGAAGAGATTAGTCAATTCTCCTATATTGACTCTACCATCGGGGAATGATGGGTTCGTTATTTATAGTGATGCATCGAAGAAAGGACTTGGTTGTGTCCTTATGCGGAATGATAGGGTTATTGCCTATGCATCACGACAGTTGAAAATTCATGAACAAAACTATCCTACTCATGATCTCGATTTAGCATATGTGATCTTTGCTTTGAAGATATGGTGGCACTACCTCTATGGTGAAAAATGTGAGATTTATACTGATCACAAGAGTTTGAAGTATATTTTCTCACAAAAAGAACTCAACATGAGGCAAAGGAGATGGCTTGAATTACTCAAGGATTATGATTGTACGATACACTACCACCCGGGGAAAGAAAACAAGGTGGCAGATGCTTTGAGCAGAAAAGACCATGGGGTTTTGAACAATATGAGAATTGAAAGGGATCCAATTTTCATGGATCTAGTGAAGATGGACATGGGAATAACTAGGGAAGGTGAAACATCAATGCTTTTTCAAATGGTTGCCAAACCATCTTTACTAGAAAGAATTAAGAGTTCTCAGACCGATGATGAAGAATTTCAAAAGAAGATTAAAGCTGTGAATGATGGGAGATTGAGAGACTTTGTGTATGAAGATTGAATTTTGAAATTCGGGAAGAGACTTTGTGTTCCCGATATACCTGATCTAAAAAGGGAATTGCTGGATGATGCTCATAGTTCCAATTTCTCTATACACCCTGGGATCACAAAAATGTATAGAGATTTGAAGGAACATTTTTGGTGGGACAACTTGAAGAGGGAGATTTCTGGTTTTGTGTCAAGATGTATGGTTTGTCAACAAGTGAAAGCTGGAAGGAAACAGCATGGAGGAGTCATGCAACCTCTTCCCATACCGAAGTGGAAATGGGAAAAATATTACGATGGAATTTGTCATGGGACTACCAAAGACTCCTAGAAGGAATGATGCAATATGAGTTATTGTTGATCGTCTTACCAAGTCAGCACATTTTCATGCTATAAGAGAAGATCTACCACTGGAACGTCTAGAAAGACTATATATTGATAAAGTTGTGAGACTTCATGGAGTACCCCAATCGATTGTTTCTGATCTTGATCCTCGTTTTAATTCAAGATTCTGGAAAAGTCTTCAGAAATCCTTGGATACTGAACTTCATTTGAGCACTGCCTACCACCCTCAAACAGATGGACAATCAGAATGAACTATTCAAACCTTAGAAGACATGTTAAGATCCTGGTCACTTGACTTTCAGGGTATGTGGGATCAATATTTACCTCTGGTAGAATTTTCCTATAACAATAGCTTCCATTTGAGTATTCATATGGCACCATATGAAGCGTTATACGGAAAGAGATGTCGCACACCAAATGTTGGGATGACGTTGGTGAAAGAAAACTTGTAGGCCTAGAACTGGTGGAGGAAAGGATGGAAAAGGTAAAGGTAATCCAAAACCATATCAAAGAAGCTCAAAGTAGGCAGAAGAGCTATGTCGATAATCAATGGAAGGATTTGGAATTTCAAGTCGGTGATCATGTTTTCCTGAAGGTATCTCCATGGAAGGGAGTCATACGTTTTGGTATGAAAGGTAAATTGATTCCCAGGTACATCGGACCTTTCGAAATTCTAGAACGAATTGGGGCTGTAGCTTACCGATTGGCAATGCCGCCAAGTCTCTCCAAAGTTCACGATGTGTTCCACGTATCTCTATTGAGGAAATACATGTCTGACCCAACGCATGTACTCACCTATGAGGAATTAGAACTGGAACCCAATCTGTCTTATTGCGAAGAGCCCATCAAGATTCTTGATACGAGAGAACAAGTACTGAGAAACCGGACGACTCATCTGGTTAAAGTTTTGTGGAGAAACCATAAGATGGAAGAGGCAACGTGGGAACCCTAAGAACTTATGATGAAGAACCACCCAAGTCTTTTCATGTGGTAGTATTCTAGAAATTTCGAGGACAAAATTATTTGAAGGAGGGGAGAATGTAACACCCCAAGCTTCTACGGTACGTTTCTCTTTGAATAATGCAATAGCATGTGTTGTACGCAACATCGAGTACTAACACACACCACAACCAATCAAACTAGCCGTTATAAATAGTAATACCTACTTTTTAAAATTTCAGAAATTTTATCTCTCAATATGGACTTCATTTTTGGATTTGGAGTATCGAATTTAGCTGAAGGTGAAATTTTGGTACTTTTCAGATAGCTTTAATATTTTGATAAATAGTGAAAATTACAAAATTTTAATTAAAAACAACTTTTTTAATCAAAATAATTAATAGTGAGAAATTATGAATTTTAGTGGTTTTAAATTATATTTAGAATATATTTTTACCATTTAATACAATTTTGGTCATTGGACATAATTTCACAATTAAACCGAATATAAACAAGTATCAATCTTTTGATAGTTATTATATCTTAAAAACACGCTTTTTGTTTTGACAGCGGGAATTAAATTTAAATTAATTTCTGCCACTTATGTGTTTTGAATTTGGAAAAATGGATTCCATATTTGGAATCAGAATGTTCAAATTTTTCAAATAGGTAACTTTTATTTATAGACATTTTGAATAATTACTTCGGTATATATTTTATTTACCATGGTTAAAGGGTAAATCCGGTAAATAAGGGTTAAAAAAATAATATAATAATAATAAATTACCCTAAAACTTGTCCTAACCTTATTGGTTGATACATGTTAGACCATGGGCATCTTTGGGTCGATTTTGGGACCCCATGGTGCCACTTATAAGTGATAGGGACACTTTATTTTAATTAAGTTAAAATGAATACAAAAATGACACAAGCATATATCTTTTTGAAAAAAAAAATTTACATAGGGTTATATATGTTGTATTTTCTAAAATAAATATTCATTAGAAAGCTAAACGTATTTCCTACATAATGGTATTTTATTTATAATTTGTAGACATTAATGAAATTAATTTATTTATGACACAATGGTGATGGAGTAATTACCATAATAGTGAAAAAATAAAATGATTGATATTGTAGATACCCAAATAAATATAATTTGCGACTTATTATGAATTACACTAATTTTCTAGGATAATATGACATATTAGGATTTAATTAATTGACTTTTTTCAAAGTAATCATTCTGTTATGATTTTTACAAAAATCAACTATTGAATAGTGTTAAAATTGACATAAAAGAGTTTTTAAAAACAATATTATATTATTAATTGATATTAAATTCCTAAAAATCTAAGGTTCAGCCAAGAGACTTATATCATGATAGGTGTATCATTAATGTACCACTTGGGGTCTCTTGGATGTATATTGTAAGTTTAATAACCATATAATATAAAAATACAACGAGACATTGTAAAAGTGAAAATAATTAACTAAGAGTTAATACTTAAAGATAAGGTTAGTATAATGACCCAAACCTATATAAATTATATTGTTTGGGTGGTTTTCGACCTATCCCCACTTTAACATTTAAATAATATACTTTTGAGCCATTATAAACTGAATATGAATTTATTATAAAATAATATTTCTAGCTTTTCCAAAGGTGCCCCTCACCCCTCTTATAAAAGGGCACTCTCCCTTCTAATTTAATCACACCTTAAAAGCCTTTTGGTTCGACCAACATCTTCCCAAATACTCTTTCAACTTCCCTAAATTCATCCTAGATTCTTTCCTTTAGTCATAAATCCAACCTAAGAGCCCTTTTGATCAAATCAAAAGGAAGAACCCGAAGAAGAGGTAATGATTTTACCACCCTTTTCGAAGTTCCTTTCTTCTTCCACTGCTTCTTTCATTATTTATTCCATTCTAAAATAATGAATCAAGTATATCCTATATACTGTAATATTATTATAAATATGTTACAACCATATTCAGTATTCTATCCATCCTTTGAATAACATGTCACCAAACGTGCGTACGTACGACTTACCGTCTCCATGTCGTGGTGTAATTGTTATTCAATAAATTATTATTTGGATGGGTATAATAATGATGTGTAACTCATTTAAATAATAAATATAACATGATAATGATTCTTTATATATGATATACCATCCAATTATATATTATTTTAATATCAAAATAATGATATTGTCGCTCGTGCGTACGTACGGACTACCGTCTCCACGAACGTGATAAGATTCATTCTCCATCGTATCCATTCAAGTATAATTCTCATTTGATGATTAATAGTAGTATCTATGTACTTGATATCATTCTGGATATGATTAAGATACAACCTATCCATGAAAGACACGACTTACGTAACAAAACATATAAAAGAAAATGAGTAAGTTAACACCCGAAACAACGATAATACTAAGATATTATTAACAAATCAATGTTAAAAGATCATATATGATATCATATTAATGTATAAGATTCTTGTATAATTTAATAACAATTAGTTTTCCATTATATAGGAGGTTAACCTACCCCTAACCAAGTAAAAGTACAAGGTAATGTTTTATTTCGCAATCTCTTCATTATCCGAGGTTGTTTATACGTAATAATCTACTGGGATCTCTTTGTCATCCACATCCATGTTTCTTAAAAATGTATTTAAAAACATTTTTACTATTTAAAAGAATATGGGTTAAAGTCATTTATACCCTTGTTTGAATTTTTATAAGAGTTTTATAAAGGAATATTTCCGTCTTTTTCTAAACAAGGTGCTTTTTAACCTTTTCGATAGAATTAAGGTAAGAATGTTTTTTAACTTATACGGCGGGTGCAGCTATTTTCCGCCGTTATAAAATCTTCGAAGCTTCCTTTACAAGCTTATAAGAATATTTTCAAAGAAAATGTTTTATTTTATAAATATATGACTCTTAAATGATTTCAAAATAGAAAGAGATATTTCTCTAAAAAGAGTTTTTATTTCATCTATGTCAACATCCTTTGATGGATTTTACACTTATTTGAAGTTTATTTATTATGATAAAAAACTTCTATATGGTATTGAAGGTTTTTTGATATGTTTGACTGTGGATGTGTTATTTTCATACCATTCATGGTTTATGGATGAAGTATTTACATTTCGTATGCTAGTTTTAATATGAATGGTTATGTTATGTTGAAACCTTTTCATATGGGAATGCATTGGACTTAATATGTGATGGGTGGAGCCCGCTATAGCTCCTCTATGCATCGGTAGGTCTCATGAGACAAACTAGTGTCCTTGCATAAGGCCTTGGAAAAATCTTATTTGTAGTCTTGGCATGAGGCCTTGGCTATGTGGTTATGATAGTCTGGCATTATGCATTTCATCATTATGAAAGTTGTTATTGGTATTTCATGTGATTATTATATTAGTAGAATATCCATGTGAGTAAGTAAATGGAATTATTTCATTTTATTTTTTCCATACTATGTTGAAGTTCAAGTTTAAAGGGCTTGTGTTTTAGATATACATTTCCTTAAATGTTTATTCTTATTTATGAAAGTTTTCGCTATATTGTTATCCTTACTGGCCATTTGAGCTCACCCCTTTTCTATGTTTTATTTTTCCCAGGATTTGAAGAAGTAAATTATGAATGACCTGCAGGGATATTATGAGGGGATAATAGTGTGGATTATGGAGACAATATGTTATTGTAGTAGTTTTTCACTTCATGATGTAATATAAAACATTATGAATATATCTAGTGTTTCCAAGGCTACTAAACCAATCGGTCTTTTGAGATTTGATCTTTCTTATGATCATTCCAATGTTATGTAATAATGCACCGTATCTGGGTAACTGGGGTTGGGGCGTTATATTTCCCCTAGTTTTGGTTAAATAGAAAGCATTTTCAAAGCATTTTGAAATGGATTATAAAATGGTTTTATAATAATGAATTTATGAAAATGTTTTGATGAACTGGTTTGAAAAATAAATCACATGGGTATCCTTATCTACTTAGGAGGAAGGAACAGTAGTAGGTCTCATACACTATCATGGTATTTTCTCAGGGAGATTATCTTTTCTCTTTAGGATTGTTGTTCTAGGGACTTGTTTACCTATTGTGTGGTTCGATTTCTATGGAATTCTTATTCCTACTAGACTCAGTGCATATTTCTAATGTCTTCATGAATACATGATTTTCTATGGTAGATACTTGTTTCCAATATATCCTAACCTAGTGTGATCACTAGTGTGAATTTTACCAGTTATTCTACTTTTGGTTTGTAAGGTTTTTTTGCTTCCATGGATTTGATATTAGATATGATGCATGCATTTCTTTATTTCGACATGATACATCTATTGATATATTTAGTTTAAAAATTCTTTGAAACTGATTTACCTTCTTTATTTGGAAAATTGGAAAAGTGGAAATTAAATTTTTTTCCATGATTTTGGTATAAAAATCATTAAATTACTATCTTGATTTTTTTCCTTTAATGTTGAGCATGCTTAAATTATTGTTCATTGAATTGATATGGAATTACTGGGTGAGACCATGTCAATCCTGTTAGCTCGAACATTATGTACCTCTTCATAGGTTCATAGACCTAATTATGTATCTCAATGTAGGGAAAGATAAGGAGCCAAAGTGAGGTGGTGAAGTTTTCTGTTAGCTGGGATGGGTAGCTGGGGGTGAGATGGTGGGAGTCTTCCCACACTATCACATGTAGTAGTTGGTTTTCTTATTTTTGTAGTCCTTGTGGTTGGACTTTCACTTGTAGATTTTTCCTTCTGTTGAGTTTTTTGGTTTTTTTGTTTGATTTCATTTACAGCACATATTTATCTTTCCTATATTGTATATATTTTATATATATTCCATATTGTTTCTAAAGGTTGGGAGAAATAATTCTCTTTATTTTTTGTTCAATGTTCAGGTTCTAGATTCCAACCCAATGGGATCAAGAATGAACTTTGGGTATCTACTGGTTTGGGTCAGGTACCATGTTGATAGGGTATTCATGTTGGTTCATTATAAAAAGCTATCAGAGCCCCATGTTTTTGGGTTATTCCTTGTCTTGGGATGTCAGTTAGACTAGAGGTAAGATTATCAGGACTTCAGATGTATGTTTCATTAAGTGTCTGACAAGCTATTTCCATCATGAGACTCAAGTTACCTTGGGATATTGGGATATGTGTCCCCAATTTTGAGTTTTTGATTTTAATATTAGTTTTTACTTATGGGATTTCTAGTTTTAACTGACATTGTTTTTTTGGTCATTTATTTTGTTTTAGTTTGCAGAAATATGACTCCAAGACGTGTTATGAGAGTTCCTTAAGATGTTGAATCTAATTCTTCTCTATATAATCCTTTGATAGATCATAACATTATTGAGGCTATTGTGTGAGTTGTTCATGTTGTTGACCATATTGTTCCATAAGTTTAGAACTCAGTTGTAGAGGTATAACAAGGAGCTATTGGAGAACGAAACTGGTCATGGGAGTTCTTGTATGAGAAACAAACATACATTAAATATATGAATCAACCTCAATTGGTGGAGGACTGGCTTGACAAGATTGATCAAATATTAAAATTCCTATAATTACCTAATAATATTAAGGTAAAGTGTGCAGGGTTCAGACTTGAGGGTTCTAACAAGTATTGGTGGGATTCTATAGTACATGAAGATAGGCACATGGGATTTTAATATAAGGGTTTCAAGACTCTCTTATTCTCGTATTTTTGTCCTAAGTAACTAATCATGAAAAAATATCCGGTTTTTTTCTCTTTTCAGTAGGGAGATCATATGGTGGTGGTATACACCAATCGATTTGATGAGATGGTTTATTTTGAACCATTATTTGTAAAGAATGACCATCTGAAATATCAGAAGTACCTGTAGAGTTTGCAACCAAATATTAGATCATAGGTATTTATGATAAATATTCTGACCTATATAGAGATAATGAATAGGTCTATGATATCAGATATGAATTTAGCCAAAAAAGTTGGATATTATGCCCCTTCTCTTCCACCTTTTGGTAGTTTCAGTGGCATTATAGGTAAAAAGTGAAAGTGGAAGGATCGTCGTAGGAATGTTGGTTGTGGTTCTCAGTAGCATTCATCTTCAGTGCATCTAGTTTTAGCTAATGGTGTGCCTCCGACTTGCTATCAGTGTTGAAATTTTAGACACACACAAAATGTTTTTCCTTCACCTACTAAGATGTGTAAGAACAGTAGAAATTATAGTCATCTACTACAGTTTTATTAGCATATGTCTACTCCTCAATATAGTTAGGGATCATCGACTCCAAGGGTTACTGTGGTGCATTTAGATTATTCAAATACAATAGGAATCTTGGAAATGGTCTTCAGATTTATGCACCTTCATGCTATATATGCGTTTTTTGGTGGAGGTATATATGGGTCTAGCGATATCTAGTGATAGGTACTATCTTTATTATATCTTCAGTATCAATTTCTTTACTTGACATTGGTGCTTCCCACTTTTTTATATTTCTCCATTTATTATTTACCTTAAAATTTAACTCATGTCCTTTATTATAGACTTAGTGACACCTCTTGGGAAGATGAAAGAGAATGGGTTTTAGTTTCCTTTTTATGCTCTATTGATAGCTAATATAGAGCTAAGTCTAGGATTTTATTTTTATCAGTCTGGATATAATCAACATAATCATTGCGATGGATTGGCTCGTTACTAAAATATATGAGGTTGATTGTTATCATTAGCATGTATCATTTATTGCAGCCAATGGGATCTCATGAGTGTATCAAAGAGAGTGGGACTTGAGGTCTATCCATACAAGTCCTTTCCACCTAGATCTTAGGAGTTTGTTTTCTATTGTTTTACTTGATCCCATTTTCATTTCTTTTATTATTCTTTTTCCCACTATTTTTCATGATTTTTCTAACATTTTCCTTCATGATTTATTTGGGCTTCTTACAGAGATGGTGGTAGAGTTCATGATCGATCGGGTGATAGGAACATAACTGATATTGATACCGTCTTTTTTGAATGGAACCAGAAGAGTTGAAAGTGATCAAGATTTAATTAGAAGACTGGAAGAAAAAGGGATTTTTTACCCTGGTGTTTCATCTTGGATAGTCTCTGTGTTCTTTCCCAAGAAGGTATATGGTTCACCCTAGTTGTACATGGACTATCAAAAGTTAAACTAGGTAATGGTTATGAACATGTATCACTTTCCTCATGTGGATGATTTGTTTGATAAGTTAAGGGGTGAAAAGTGGTATTTAAAGATTGATCTTTGGTCAGGTTATCATCAGCTCAGAGTTTGGGAGTGTGATATATTTAAGAGAGATTTTAGGAGCAGGTATGGCCACTATGACTATCTTGTGATTCCATTTGGTTGGAATAATTATTCTTTATTTTTCATAGATTTTTTTAATCGAATATTCCATCAGTATCTCAAAAACTTTTGGTAGTTTTCATAGATGATATTTTGGTTTATTCAAGATCTGCTCACAATCAAAAGTACCATCTAATTTTGGATTTGTAAATATTGAGGAGTCATTATTTTTATGGAAATATTTCAAAAAGAAACTTTTAGATTCATGAAGTGAAATTATTTGGGAATGTTATTTGTGAGTATGGATTATCAATAAATCTTGTAAAGGTAATGGATTTCTTATCATGGGAAGATCCAAAGAATGTATTTTAGATTTAAGTATTTCATCGTCTTTCTCAATAATACTAATGGATCAATGAGGATTTCTAAAATTTTATGTCACCTTTGAATTATCTTACCATGAAAGGGGTGAAATTAACATGGTATGAAATGTGTTAGTCTTCTTTCGATGAGCTCAAATTACTTTTTACATCACCTATTATTCTAATCTTACCTAAGACCAATAAGGGTATGTAGTTTTCAGTGATGATTCTAGCACTAGTGTGGGTTTTTTTGCTCAGAATGGATGATCATGTGATGACTTATAGATCTCTTCGTATTTGGCCTCATGAGAATAATTAACCCACTCTTAATTTAGTTATCACCATTTTTATGTATGTGATTAAGTGTTGGTGGAATTATATATTTGGGTATAGGTTCACAGTCTTTTTGACCATAAGATTTTAAGATATATCTTTTCTTATAAATAATTGAATCATAGATAGAGGTAGTGGGTGGAATACATTTATACATTTAACTTTGATATTACCTACACCCTGAGGAAGGGGAATGTCATTGCAGATCCTATTAGTAGGAAAGTTTCATCACAAACTATTTTGGAGTCCAAGGAAGAATTTATCATTAGGGGGTTTTAGTTGAATTTGGATACTTAGAAGGATGTTTCATGTGTGGTTTTGACCAGTTTTCAGTTATCATCTTCTCTACAGAAGCCTATTATGCAGAATATATAATAAGATGATTATTTAATAGGAATTAGAGAAACACTATGTTGTGGGGGACCATTTCTGAATGGTCTCTCTCTTCAAATTGTATTCTCAAATTTGAGGATTGGTTTGTCATCCCAACATCAGTGAGGAGTTAAATTTTTTTTATTGTCTTAGTTCCGCATGGGAAGTTCATCATGGAACTATGAAAATGTATTATGATATGATATAATTAATCTAGATGCTGGGTATGAAGTGTGACATTTTTTTAAGTGTCATGTTGTTACACCTACCAAAAAATAAATGTAGAGAATTTGAAACCTTATGGTTTAATCTAACCTCTTCCAGTGCTACGAATTCTATCTAGGAGGTGGTTGATTAGTTGACAAAGTAAGATCATTTCATTTTAATTAGGGACACCATTAAACATAAATATTTATGTAAGTTATATTTATAGGAAATTGTGAGGTTATATGGGGTTTTTTATATAGTTATGTCAGATGTGGATCTAAAGATTACTTAAAGTTTTCTAAAATTCTCCATGAGCTGAAGGGGACTAAGGTTAGGTTGAGTAAAACTTATTATCCACAGACAGATGGTTAGACAGTGTGTGTTATTCAGATCTTAGAGGACATGATTTGTACCTATGTATTGGATTTTTGTGGATCGTGGGATATTCATTTGGGACTGGTTGAGTTATCTTATAACAATAGTTATCATCTATCAATTAGAATATATCCTTTTGAGGTTTTGTTTGTCCACCTGTGAAGATCACCTCTTTTTTGGGTAGAGTTGGGTTATGCTTCTTTAGTTGGACCGAGTTTGGTACGGGAGAATTCTGTGAGGATTCATGATATACGCTAGTGTCTAGTTATGTAAGAGAGTTGATAGAAATATTACATAGATAAACATATTCAACATTTTTAGTTTTTCATTGGAGCCCATATTTTCTTGAAATTTTCTCCTAAGTTGGATCACCATTATCTTAGTAAACATGGAAAGTTGGTTTTGATTTATGTTAGACCATTTAAGGTCATTTAGCATCTTAGGAAAGTTTCTTATCAGTTGGTATTTAAAACTTAGATGATTTGATTTTATAATTTTTTTCTGCATGTCATAGTTTAGGATATAACATCCTGATCCCTCTCATGTTTTGGGTTGGGAATAGATTGAGTTGGATCCATATTTTTCTATTGTGGAGTATCTAGTTGAGATCATTGAATCTCAAGTGAAAGTCTTGTGTGGGAAGTTGATTCAATTAGTCAATGTTTTTTGGTGACTTGAATCAGATTCTCATGAGACATGGGAGAATGAATTATTTAGGAGGTAAAAATGGCCTCACCTCTTTAAAAGACCTCATTATTCTACATGACTTTCCGGGGACATAAAGTATTATGGAGGGTAGTTTGTGACATCTCATTACCTTTATTCATGTAATTATATTCTCTTTTCTTGTTTTCATCTTTAATTGGGTGCATCGTGGGACTCCCAACAATGGATAATATTTTCTTAGTGAAATGAATTAAATTTTGGAGATGGATGTTTATTTGAATTAATGGAATCTCGGTTTAAATTTGTAATGGATTTGTAGGGTTCTTCCCGAGTTTGTAGAAAGCATGAGTGGTTTTGACATCTTTGTATAAGAATCTTGGATTATATGCATTGTACTGATAAATTATATGGTGTGTAAAGGGTTTAAACGATGTGTAATTGGTCACCAGGCACAAGTCATGAACTGTTTAGATAGTGTGAAATGAGAACACACTATGTAAAGACATTAATAATAATAGATAATTTTTTAATAAAAAAGTGATGGTTTTTTATGTGTCTGTGATACCTATGGATTACATGATGTGTAAATATATTAAAAACCTGGTAAATGTCATTATAATGGATTTTATGGTGCCAAAAAGTGATATTTTATTTTATTCATCTATAGATCCTTTGTCTCTTGACCAATAATGCTTCTCTGGTGATTTTGGTAGTATCTATTCTATCTGTATTGATTTGTTCAGTGATTGATCACCATCGAGGTTGTTTTCATCTCTCTAGATGAGTAAGAATTTTTACTTATTCATTTATTTGATTGTGGTACTGTTGTTGCATTGAATTATCATATTTGTTGATCGGTGGTGATGATTTATCTTGTTTCCTTATAGACCCTTCATCTAATCTTGTTTCGGGGGAAAATACATGTTGGTTGTGGTGCATTGGGTGTGTGTTCTTGAAGTATGTTTTGTTTACTCTTCTCTGTCAACCCTTTTTTTAATTGTTCAATTCTAATATGTGATTATTGATTCTAGGGCCTCCATTATTTTTGTTGCATTATTATTTTTGGTGGATCCTTTGTGGGTATGTGTGACCCCGAGTTTTGAGGTAGATGGTTGCATCTCTAGCATGTGTTGGTGAACTTCATTTTTATTGTTTTGATAAATTGTTTTATTAAATTAAATGGAATGATATGACTGGTATTTTTTTGTGTGTGGAATTGGGTTTTTATAAATGATGGTTTTCCCTAACTTTTGGGTAAATTTAAAGGGTTTCACAAGCACTGTGAAATGGTTTATTTAATATTTTTCTAATGATGAATTGATGAAAATGGTTTAATGGTCTGGTTTGGAAAATAGAGCACATGGTAATCCTTTGGTGAATAGGTGGAAGGTACAGTAATGTGTATCATCCACTATCATTGGATTTTATCATGGGTATTACCTCTTCTCTCTAGGCCTGTTATTCTAGGGACTTGTTAAACCTTTTAGGGGGTTCATTTTCTATGGTGTTCCTATGACCTATAGACTCAATGAATATGTATAGTGGATATTTTTGTACATGATTTTCTATGTTAGGTATGAGTTTCCTAGCTATACTGGCCTAGTTTGATCCTTGGCGTGATGTTACCAATGATTTTGGTTTTGGTTTTTATGATTTTTTATACTTCCATGGATTTTATATGAGATATGATTCTTTCTTTGATTTTTTTTGACCTGATATACGTGTTGAGATATTTGGTTATGAAATTATTTGAAACTAGTTGACCTTATTCATTCAGAAATGTTGAAAAGGGGGAAATTATATTGATTTTATATTCTTTTGATATAAAAATTATTAAAATATTATCATGCCTTGTTTTCCTTTAAAGATGATCGTGCTTGGATTATTATTCATAGACTTAATATGGAACACCTGGGTGATACCCTACTAAGTCAGTTAGCTCACACCCTACGTACCAATTCAGTGATGCGTAGACATGGTTATGTATTTCTATGTAGGGAAATCCAATGTGCTACAGTGAGGTGGTGAGGTTTTCTATTAGCTGGGATGTGTAGTTGGTAGTGATATGGTGGGAGTATTCCCACACTATCACATGGAATAGTTGGTTTTCTTATTTTGGAAGTCCTTGTAGTTGGTCTTGTGCATGGATATTTGTTCTTCTCTTGAGTTGTTTGGTTACAACTATTTTCATTTCATTACGGAATATATTTATATTTTTTCTTGTTGTCCCTATTGTATACATAATCCATGATGTTAATTTAGGTTGGGAGAAATCATTACCTCTATTTATTGTTCAAATCTCGGGTGCTAATCACCAGAACATGGGGATTGGGAATGACTTTGAGTTTATGCTGAGTCATTTTAGGTACTAGCTTAAGAGGGTATTCAAATTAGTTCTTTACATACCCTATCTTAATCATTCATAGGTTTAAATATATATTATCCATGTTATATTTTCTATTAATTTCTTTAACATAAAATTATATTCATATCCTTTATAATAATTTTAACATATCATATTTATTATCCAAAGAATATCCCTTGGGAAGGTCTAGCTAGGAGTATAGTCTTAAGCCTACTCATTATGCACTGAGTAAAGATCATGTTGAAAATCAGACAACCATTTTGAGGGTGATTACCATTAGGTGAATCTATGCAACAGCCACATGAACATGATAATATCAAGATATGAATATAATTTATAGGAAACCACACACTCTATCACTACTACAAAATCAGGCTATAGCCACAATTTTAAACTGTGACTATAGGCCAAAAAACCGTGGCTATAGGTTATATCCACGGTTCCCACAACTATTCCTAGTATTGGCGTGGCTATACGGAAAAACTTATAGCCATGGTTCCATCCGTGAAAACAACCCTAAAGCCATAGTTTTCAACATGTGGCATAGGCTAAAATCACTCATCTATTATATCCACGGTTGCAATCGTGGCTATAGACCTATAGCCACGGTTAGGAACCATAACTATAGACCTATATCCACGGTTTAAAACTATGGCAATAGGGGTACACATTTCTTAAAAAACCCACCATTGTTCAGCTAGTGCTGGCCCCTTAAATCCTCCCCACCGCCCCCTGCAAATCCCACCCACTCTTCCCCTTGCACCCCACCGACACCTTAAATCCCTCCCATGCACCCCTACCCCTGTAGCCCCCCTTCCTACCCAGGACTCACCCCACTCACACCTAGACAAACCCCCCTAGACAGACCCCCCTCTTAGACAGGCCCCCCCTCCTGGACAGACCCCCCTGGACAACCCCACCCAGACAGCAGCCCCCGCTAGACCCCCCCCCCCCCCCCCGCCCTCCTGGACACCCCTCCCTCTTGGAAACCCCCCTTGACAACCCCACTTGGACAGCAGCCCCCCCCCCTCCACCCCCCTGGGCACCCCCCCCCCCCTCCTGGAAACCCACCTAGACAGACCCCCACAGGACAACCCCACTCGGACAGTAACCCCCCTATTGGAAAACCCTTTCACCCCACCCCCCCCCCCCCTGCTAGAAAACCCTTGCCCCCCTACTGGACACCCCCTCCCTTCCTAGACACCCCCTCCCTCCTGGAAACCCCCCTAGACAACCCCACCCGGATAGCAGCCCCCCTCCACCCCCTAGATAGACCCCCCTCCCTCTTGGAAACCCCCTAGACAACCCCACCTGGACAACAGACCCCCCCTCCTTGAAACCCCCCATGGATATCCCCCTGCTAGAAAACCCTTTCCCCCCTTCTGGACACCCCCTCCCTTCCTAGACACCCCCTCCCTCCTGGAAACCCCCCTAGACAACCCCACCCGGACAGCAGCCCCCCCTGGACAGCAGCCCCCCTCCACCCCCTAGACAGACCCCCCACTCTTGGACACCCCCCTCCCTCTTGGAACCCCCCTAGAGAACCCCACCTGGACAATAGTCCCCCCCCTCCTAGAAACCCCCCATGGACAGCCCCCCCCCCAGGACAACCCCACCCGGATAGCAGCCCCCTACTGAACAACCCTTGCACCACCCCTGCTGGACACCCCCCCCCCCCTCCTGGAAAACCTCCTGGACAGCCCCCCTCCCCCCCCCCCCGGACAACATCCCCCCCTCCACCCCCACTGGACAGACCCCCCCTTCACCCCCTGGACAGACCCCCCCCCCCAGACAGTAGCCCCCCTACTGGACACCCATTGAACCACCCCTACTGGACACCCCCCACCCCACCCCACTGCACAGCCCCCTTTCACCCCACCCTACACCTCCCCCCCCCCATACACCTGCACATCCCCACTTCACACCCCCCCCCCCCCCGGACAGACACCCCCCACCCCGATGCACAACCCCCCTTGCACCCCCCCAACACAGCCCCACTACATTTCCCTCCACAACCCCCCCCCCCCCCCAATAGCCCTTGGACTACCCCTTGTAGGCGGAATATTGGAATGTCACTAAAGTAGGAGTGATGGTATCCTGGTTAACACATGGAGACCTCATGTGTAGGGATTCAGAGTGGCCTAGGTGTGGTATCATGAATCACTAGATGACACAAACCACAAGATGATGGCTTTTACTACATCATGTTGTATACTTTGGTTCATATTTACAATAATCTACAGCTTTCATGTATGCATCATAGGTTTTATTCAAATCATTGAAAACCATTGTGAAATGATACCAAGTCTTTTGGATATGATCTTTATATAAACACCCTCAAAAATTAGGAGAAACCATTGTACCAAAATTATGAGAAACTAGAAGCCCTCTACGGGCGTTTTGGTGGACATATTAGAGTTGTGAAAGATGAGAATATCTGTTTAGGAGGGGGATGATTAAATAATGATGTGGCCATGGAGATGGTTGTTTTTACTGATGATTAACTACTTGATGATACAGTGTCAATAAGAAGGGAATTTCATTGGGAGTGAAGTCTTGAGAAGCACTCGAAATGATATAGAAATAGTGGTTATGTTGTACAGCATTGATAATCATATGAATTATAATGTGATATGATTATTTTGTGCATAAGTCTTTTTTAAAAGTATTCAAATATCTAAAATATGACTTTGTATGATTTTTTCATCAAATAATATGTGACAATATAGTCTAATGGGTGGGATTAACACTACCCCCCCCCCCCCCCCCGCACACCCCATGTACCCCCCTTTCACCCTCCCCCTACCCCTTGCAGACCCCCCTCCCCTGGAGACCCCCCTGCACCCTCCCCCCTTCCCCTGTACCCCCATCCCCCTGCCCCTGCAGACCCCCTTGTACCCTCCCCCCTGTACCCCATCTTCACCCTCCCCCTTGCTCCAGGGATATGATTTCACTCACTTGTCCCAGCTCTAGGGTTCTCTACTGTACCATCACCACATCTTATGGTTCATGAAGAATCACCCTCTATTAGTAAAATCTCATAAAGTTATAAAATGTAATCTTTTTCCACTGATATTCTAAATGAGATTTATAATATTTTAGGAGATTATAATGAGCTAAAATAGGAGTTAAAATATACTAATGATGAGATTAGAGAACTTAAGAAGTCCTCTATTCCCATGGTTGATTTTGATAATTTCGTTGGGTTAATGACTACCCAAACAAAGTTGATTAGGAATCTCCAATCATTCCCTCCTATTCAAAAAGTTGTTTCTAAAGTAAGTTTCAAAGAGCTTAAGGATGTGAATGGTCTAGTTAGATATTTTAAGGATGTTTATACTACCAAGTCTGAGTTCAATGATCTTGTTGTTATGGTTGTATCTCAATGGTACATGTTCCAAAATCTTTCAATGGTGAAATTATACATATCTAAAGATGTTCATGAGGAGGTTAATTGTTTCAGAACTAAAATGAAGGGAATCCTACACACTTTATAAAGTGTTTTATTAAGTTACATTGAGTTCATCAAAAGGTTTCAACCCTATATAACTTACACCTCATAACATTCACTTGTTCCAGTTTTTTAGAGTGGAGTTGATCAATTTCTCTCAAAATTGAATTATGTATCCTTATATATTTAGTCCCTATAGTGTTGAACACTTTTACTTATGCAATATTTCAAGAGGAATATTATGGGTGAGTTCCATGATACCAGAGAAGATGTCAGGATTCTTGGAATTGGAACTAATAGATCTATAAAATTATGTATTAGTCTTTTATGATGAATTTTATGGGAATTTGAATGAGATCCATAAAATTAAGTAGTGTTATTTTTAAGTAGATTGGTATTTAATGGATGCCAGGAATCTTGGAATTGGAACTAATTGATCAATTTATCTCCCTTGTTGCATCCCTTGATGAGAAAGAGGTAAAGAGTGCCCTTTTTTCTTTAAATCTTGAGAGTGTGGCTTGTCCTAATGGGTTCACAAATTAATTCTTTATGTTATATTGGGACATAGTTCATTTTGAGATCCTTAACTCTATGAGGGATTTCTTTAACCATGCCTTAATTCCCTATGGAATCAACTCTTATTTTATTTCCCTAATCCCAAAGAAGGAAAATTTTGTGGATGTAAAGGATTTCAGACCTATTTCTATTGGGAATAACTTTCCAAAAATCATTAGAAAAATTATTTCTATGAGGTTAGGTCCCATTGTTCATGGGTTTATATCTTCAAATCATCCCCTCAGACATCCCTTGGACACCCCCCTGGACAGCCCCCCTAGACACCCCACCTACACCCTGCCCCCTTCCCTACAGACCCCCCCCCCCCCGACCCCCCCCCCCCCTCGGATAGCCCTTGGAAACCCCACCTACACCCTACCCTGCAGACCCCCCCCCCCCCCCTCGGACAACCCTTAGACACCCCCCTATACAGCCCCTCCTAAACACCCCACCTGCACCCTCCCCCTGCCCTAGAGAACCCCCCGACACCCCCCCCCCTGAACAACCCTTGGACAACCCACCCAGGCAGCCCCTCCTAGAAAATTCTATAGCCATCAGTACTGTCACTTCATTATGAAATAATTCTAAATGAACAATGCCTTGAAACTTTTACAAGAATTGTCTTTGTCTGGCTTAGTCTGAATAATAGACTTCCACCACTTATAACTCTGACCCTCTAGTATGATGGTTACAAAAATAACCTTAAGAGACTCATAAATCTAAAGTTGGATAAAAATATCCTCAACCTTCAGTACCAAAACCAATTCATCCTAAGAATCTTGTTACCTAGGAATTATTGTGGGGATACCCTCTTGATTCTGGGGTTCCTAGTTGTTCCTTAAAGATCTATTTATTCAAGGATTTTGATTTGGTTAGGTGGTAATTCTTATGGGATGCTTTGGATCTGCTCGGATTTCCTGCTAGGTTATCGTCTTGGGTTAAAAGATGCATCTCTACCCTAATATTCTCAGTGAACATTAATGGTAGTTTACATGGGTACTTTTCAGGGAAAATGGAGCTCATGCAAGGGGGTCTACTTTCGCCTTTCCTTTTTTTGATTTTCATGGATTTTTTCTCATGCATCCTGGAATACAGGAGCCTGGGGGCTGGTGCGGGCTGGATTGGCTGGTGCAAGTGGGAAGGCAGGTGGCAGGGGGATGGAAGGGGGCTGGTACGGGCTGTAATAGGTGACAGGGGGCTGCTGTGGGCTGGATTGCAGGTGTCTGGGGCTGTTGGCCATGTGGAAGGGGCTGGTGCAGGGTGGGATGTAGGGGGCTGGGGGTTGGTGACGGCTGGAACTGGTGGCTAGAGCTATTTTGTAGGTGGTAGAGGGCTGGCATGAGTGTCTTGTAGGAGGTTGGGGGTGGTGGCTAGTGTGGTGGATGGTGCAGGCTGGATTACAGGTGGTTGGGGGATGGTGCGAGCTTGAATGCAAGTGGATGGGGGCTGGAATGCTCGTGGAAGGGGGATAGTTGCAGGTGTTGGGGGGATGGTGCGGGCTGATTCGAAGGTGGTAGGGGAGGTTGTTGCAGGCTGTTGTGGGCTTGATGTGGCTGGAGCAGGGACAAATCATGGCATTACCCTGACGTGATCGCGGCGTGACTGCGGCGTGACCGCAGCGTGACCGACGTGTGACCGCGGCATGACCGTGGCATGACAGCGGCGTGTTGGCCCGGTCGAGTGACATCCGCGGGGCAGCATCTTCCGGCTAGGAGCGAAAGAGCAGGAGGAGGCGGGGCAACATTTTGGCCGTCACTCGGCCGCTAGAAATCGTGATTAGTTAGTTTCAACATTGTTCACAAAACTCATGTAATACTATCACTACAAACCACTGTGGGGTGTCGTCGTGGAGCAGGGACAATCACTACATTACTGCAGTGTGACCACAGCGTGACCACGGCGTGTTAGCCCGGTCCAGTGACATCTGTGGGGAAGCATCTTCTGGCCAGGAGCGAAGGGAGTGGGAGGAGGCGGGGCAACATTCCGGCTGTCACACCGCCGGCAGAAATTGTGATTAGTTAATCTCAACATTGATCACAAGAATCATAGAATACTATCACTTTGAACTGATGTGGGGTGTCATCCTGGAGTAGGGCCAAATCACAAGGTGACTGCGGAATGTTGGCCCGGTCTAGTGACATCTGTGGGGCAGCATCTTTCGGCCAGGAGCGAAGGGAGCCAGAGGAGGTGGGGAAACATTCTCGTCATCTCCCAGCCAGTAGATATTAGGATTACCCATTCTCAAAATTGATCACAAGATTCGTCTAATACTATCACTGCGAACCACTGTAGGGTGTCGTCCTGGAGCAGGGCCAAATCATGTCATTACCACGGCGTGATCGCAGCGTGACCGCGACATGACCGCGGCATGACCACAGCATGTTGGCCCTATCCATCTACATCCGCAGGGTAGCATCTTTCGGCCAGAAGCGAAGGGAGTGGGAGGAGGCAAGGTAACATTCTGGTCATCACCCCACCAGTCGGAATTATGATTTGTCAGTGTCAACATTGATCACAAGACTCATAGAATACTATCACTTCAAACTACCGCAGGGTGTCGTCCTACGGCAGGGCCAAATCACGACATTACTGCACTGTGACTGTGGTATGACCGCGGCCTGACCGCGGCCTAACCGCAGCCTGACCACGGAGTGACCACGGCGGCATGACCGCAGTGTGACCGCAGCGTGTTGGCCTAGTCTAGAGACATCCGTGGGGTATCATCTTTCGACCAGGAGTGAAGGGAGCGGGAGGAGGTGAGGCAACATTTTGACCATCACCCCACCAGTGGATGACAGAACATATCAGCTATTTAATATGCTATAACAACGGATCACCAGAGAAGGTTGTAGTGAGAGGAATAATGACGCAACATCTAAAGGGCAACAAAACGATGGAAACCAATCATAAACCCTACATGAACCATTTACAAATTCATTAACTTTGCCTAAAAATGGAAATTTTATTTATATTATTCAACGCGTGAGAAGGAAAGTTTCATGGTTAAGGCATACGCCTACTTAGGCAATGTCATTTGAGTTAAACGAGTATGATAATCCAATTTATATTATTTGAAGAAAACAAAAACTAACTAGAAACAAAAAAAACCCACAATGGGCATATGAAAGACTCAACCCAAATTTAAACATGATACAAATAACTACCACTACTCTTTGGTTTAGAAGACAGTGCACCTCCGTTGGAGGGGTTTTATTATAAAATCATGAAATTTTTTTATTATAAAAACATGGCTTTATTTATAAAAACATGACTTTATTTATCAAATGAAACAATTATATTAATGAACACTTATTCAAGATATTCAATTCAATATAATTAAGCAGAATTAAGAAAGAAGCTAAATTCAATTTAAAGAATTCTTGAATTAAAGAGGCTAGAAGAGGGATCCTACCTCAAGGTGGAACCAAACCGTCCACGTCGGCTCTTGGAGGTTTATAACTAAAAGTTTTTGCTCCCCCACTGGGTATACGCACCTTCACACACATGAAAGGACACGTAGCCCCTATGCACACACCTGTATGGCGATGAGCATGTGCAAGGGGATCCCTACACATGTGCTTATATGCATATACCAGTCTCCACTCACCTGCGTATGAATATATATATATATATATATACATGGGCACAAATTGACCCCTAGACACCCCACCTACACCCTCCCCCTGCCCTGAAGACCCCTTTGCACCCCCCTCCTGGACACCCCCACCTGCACCGCACCTACACCCTCCCCCTGCCCTGCAACCCCCCCTCCTCTAGAAAACCCTCAAAGACACCCCACCTACACCCTCCCCCTACCCTGCACCCTCCCCCTACCCTTCAAACCCCGATGCACCCCTGGACACCCCCACCTGTACCGCACCTGTACCCTCCCCCTACCCTACAGCCCCCCTAGACAACCGTCCTAGACACCCCACCTGCACCCTCCCCCGGGCATGCACCCTCCCCCTGCCCTACCCCCCCCCCCCTCTTGGACAACCCCTCCTAAACACCCCACCTACCCCATCCCCCCTGCCCTGCACCCTCCCCCCTAGACTAACCCAGGTCACCCCTGGGGATACCCACATACACCCTCTCTAATGCCCTGCAGACCCCCTTGCACATCGAAAACATAGTCCCACCATTTTTATGTTTCTCTCATTCTTTTCAGTTGATAGTCTTATAAGAATTCAAATGTTTATACCATAGAACTCTCTTAATGTCCTCCTCCATCTAGGTTTATTCTCCCAGAATCTTGTTGGTAAAATTTTAAGGCACCATAATACCAGTACCATAAGAAATAGATGGAACCATTTTCCTCCAATGAGTACTTTTCAAAATTCTATTTTCAACAAGTACTATCTCAATTTCCAATAAAGTGAAATCAATAAAAACTCAATTATTTCAATTTTTATATAACTAATCTTAATTATAAAAACTGATAATTCATTTCCAGTATTTTTTTAAAAAATTATTCTAATAATTTGTATGGAAAATATTGGATTCGATGTTGAGATGGATGGGATTGAAATTGGTCATGGGTTGGAAAATTTTCAAGATGGTTAGGATTTCGACCATGTAGTTGATTGGGTAATTGATTATCCAACAAATTGAATTTATTATTTTCATTTTAAATGTTATGAAATTTTTTTTATTCATAAATCTCTTGAGTATTCAGATCATTCACCTCCATTAATGGTATCCCTAGAAGAACTTACTTGATTGATGTAATAGTTGGGAAATTATCGGTCACTCAAGAAGAACCTTTTATTGGAAAATCTTTCACTTTGGGAGTCTAAAGTGGTGAAGACTAAGGGTTTCACCACTAAAAATAATTTCATAGTAATGTGGAAGATCCCATATAATATGATAGATAACAAGAATCTCATAAGGTATCTCTGTACTAGATAGATTTTATGTAGAAAAGTTACCCTCCCTCCAAGTATTAATGATACTTGTGTGTTGATCAATGGGGGACCTAAACTTCCTAATATTATAAAATAAATACCAAGGAGCACTTGCATCATTTGTAGAAATATTAAAATGATTTTAAACCAAACAATTATTGAGGTTATATATCCTCCAAATTTAAAGGCTACTCAGTAAAGATATTTTCTCCACCTAGATATAATTACCTAAACCATAAAAGGAACTATATTCAATAACCATAGATCCCCTAGAATTAGGCACAATCCCTCCTCATAACTCCCTATTTATGAGACCCATTCACATTATGTATTAGTACAACATTGGGGGGTAGCCACTTGGTCCACCACCCTAGAGGAGCTCTATCATTTGTAATCACATCCCTGGGGAGGATACCCTTACTAGTGGCCATTCTCTTTTCAATAAGAAGAATGGAACCTAGTTTGTCCATGAGAGAGAGCACATGAACTTGAATGAATAGAGGGAGCAGTTCTTGCCTACACGACCCTTATCCCTTGTCTCCTAAATCACCCAACACACCACTGAAAACACTATTACATAAATATTAACCATATATGAATGTTTCTCAACACTTTGAAATCCCATAAGTATCCCAATAAGGGCCCAAGAAAATCAGGCTCATTATACATCCAAAAATAAGTTTTATACAAACTCATATTTTAGCCTCTCACAACACATACATGGTGAGGGTATCTAAATTACTTTTCTATGGATATTAATTTCAGTTGGTATGCCCTTATTACAGAACCCCCAAAATGTCTCTTCAACTTAATTGGAATTTATTTAGAAAAAAATTTCCCACCCACTCATCATGCTCCTGGTTCTATCTTAATAACAAGTGAAACTCCAAATCATTAAATTATCCTAAGGTAAACTTTGAGAATGTGCACATATCCGGTTCATCAAGCATATGAATACTATCATAAAAATATTTATGATTCTCGTTGACGGATGCTGATATAAACCTAGGGTTTATTCTCACATTCCTAAAGTAAATGTAGGGGATTGGGAATCTAGGGATGAAGTGAAAATGAACTAAAAAGTTTTCTTTCTAGTAATTGATGTCACCCCACCCACAAACCAACACACTAAGTGTGGGATCCTCTCTGTAATTTTTTTGAATAGAAGGAATGAGAATTGATTTTAGGATGTCTATTTCAATTTTTGGGTATTCTAGATTTTAATCCCCATGGTCAACCATACCTAGAAACTTTTCTAAGTGTGGGATCAAACCTAGATAGGGTACCAACAGTGCCGTCCCGATCAACCGTACCTAGAAAATTTAATTTCTCATTATTCTTTCTCACCCTTATTGATAAAACAAAATACAATTTGTAGGACATATAATGGTATCATTTCATACTCAAGTAATATTCCATCAATTATTCCACTCTTAAGCCGACATGATTCATGATCAATGCATAAAAAGGTGGGTTTTATATAGACATCAAAGCTCTCCATTTAACAAAGAATATGTTTCCAATATGAAATGAAACAACTCATCGCATTATTCAAGAGTCACCAAACTATTTTCTTAGGCTAGGAAAATTGATTGATACAAATTGTTATAATGATTCTCATGGAAAATTTCAAACTTATTTTTTTACCCACTTTAACACACGGGTGAAAACATTCAAATTAAGTAGAATGTTTTAATTTCAGAAAACATCCCCAAAACTTATTCAATATTTCATATAAATTCCATTAATTTAATAACATCATACCCCTGTATAGTAGTATTTTATTGTTTTAATCAAGAATTAGATATTATGAAATCATAACCTTTTAATAATACATTTTTTCAATCTCTTTCCAAAATTCATATTTTGATGAAGTGATAATTTTAGAATATTCTTCAAAACCTTCTCTACTTTTCTAACCTTCAAGGAGACGCTACAATTTTTAAAATTAATAATGATCCAATTTTGAATAGTACTAAATGATCAATCAATTTCAAGATGGATATATTCACCTTAATTTACAACTTTGATATCCTTTTCATCATCATTAAGGATAATTATTTTATCATATGTTCTTTAGAATACCAGTTGATAGATCATTTCATAATGGAGAATTATTAATTTTATTTTATAGTTTTTGATATCTTAAAAACCTTATTTATTTCTCTACTTGATAACATGAAAAAACTTCAATTACTAACATTTTAATCACATATTTAAAACACATGTGATATGGAATAAGATAAAACGTTTTATTCCTCAATGTGAATAGAATAGTTTTGAGAATTTTCTCAACTATGTATCTCCATTATACCTACTAGGAAATATATTTTTTCAAAATATTAATCTACTCTAAAAAACTAGAAATCTTTTTTAACTCTCTTCTAAGTGGTAACCATAGAAAACTAAAATGAAAAAACCATTTTCTTCTTCCCTTTTATAAATAAAATACACTTATTTCTTTGAAAATAAGACTTTACATAAATATTCTTCCCTCTTCTTATTCTTCTTCTTATTTAGTGAAACCAATCTGCACTAGATATACTATTTACAATATCCTTAATCAATAAAACTTATTCATAATATATTCAGTTTGTGATGTATTCTCTCCTTCAATACTCAAGGACTTTTTCTATAGGATTTAATATTTGTTATCTCTTCTTGATGCAAGGATTTTTCTTTCTTGGAATGACAGTTTCAAACTGGAAATTTCTTTAGCATGAAATATATATATTTGTGTGTGTGTGTGATACATGAAACAATATCCCTTATATTAATTCTGTTCTTTCTCTATTATCTGTAAACATTATACCATGTGAATACTACATTTTTAATTACTATAATTCTCAATAATTCAAAATTCCTAATATCTTAACATTTCAAAACTCCCACTACTTCTCTTCATAATCTTTTGTAACTGTATACAGACATGTAGACACGACTTCATAAAAAACTCCATGTATGCATAAATTATAAATAAAAATATTAAAGGTTTCATCTCCCCATTTCATGGTGTAAAGATTTCTGTAAAACACGAAGTTATGAAATGGAAGCATGAATCACAATATTTATGTCAATAAATAATAGATCACTATGCATCATCATATTCAGTTTATCATATTTCATTTTCTTTTGCTAAGAATAATTTGATAAGACTTTCAGATAAGTCTTATAATTTTTAAAGTCATACATAATTCCCTAAAATGTATTATGAAGTTCGAGTCTTATGAAATTTATTCAAAGAATTTCAATTCAAGGTCTTATGTTATTCCATATAATGCCTTATTAAGTATGATTCTTTTAGTATGGCTTCCAGTAGTGCATGAATAGTCTTCAAAGGATATTTAAAAACACCCAAATTCATCACAACATTTAAAATAAAGCTCTTCATGAACTCTATATGGAATTCCGTCAACTCTATACAGATATGAATGTACATTATAAATAACCTTATATTGGAATATATCAATCGTATATTCTTCCATTTGCATTTAAAAAATATAACCTATGAAGATCTTTTCACATACCATATAATTCCTATGATTCTTGAATATGGCATGAGTTTCTCATGAACTCACATTATGGATCACTCTATAATTTGTAGTGTGGCTAAAATATAATCATGACACAAACTAAATAATTTAAGAAGAAAACCTATAATATATCATATCAAGTACCAATGCCTAAGTTTTTAAATGATGAACAATAGTTTTATTTGATGTGTCCCACACCAGAATTCTGTTTGTGAGACCTGTTATTTATTACCTATAACACTCCTTAGTCTGTCATTCAAATCCATTATGGTCATGGTTCTATCATGATTTTCTGTATAGTGGTTCTAACCTTCACTCTCCACCAATAAAAAATTGGTGCGCTCTCCTCAGGTCATTTTTGACCAACAAAGGCTTTTATACATTCCATCCTAACTGGAATTACGTTAATCTTGGCCACCTATTTTTGATGACATAGCTTCTTGGGTAGTGTTGTATTAATATATTTTCTATAAATCCATATCCAAAATTTAAAACTAACAAAAAATAATAAGGGCCAACTCAGAAAAAATTCACTCATAATCCAAGTAAAAAAACAACTCAATCATAAACATTCCTTTTCAAATATAACAATATCTTATACTCCAATAATATCAAAAAAATTTTAATATTCCTCGACTTCATCTATTTATTTTCCCGAAGAGTTTTTTAATTTCCAAGCTTATATACATAATAAAGGAACTTCTAAAATGCCTTCATCATAAACATATAAGATTCATCATTATAAATTCTCCATGAAACTCAAATCCTTATTAAAGTTTCTTTTTCAATTTCCCTTTTTAAAACTAGAATATTATAAGAAAAAATAATCTTGGCAGTAATTCAAGAACACTTAAAACATTTTTTACTTCATATAAATGTATATCCAAAACTCCAAAGGTAAGGTGTTCACTTTTCATATGAGGAATGAAAATTATTTCATAATAAAACATAAAATATCTGTCTTTAAATATCATTTACTTAATATAATGTCACGCCTCTCTTAGGAACCCTTCTTCTCAACAAAACTAAGTTCTCTAACCAACATCCAAGATATTCTTATCCATAAATTCTTATTTCTTACATATTGACACTAATATTCATTGAAACTTCAAAATCATTTGAAAAAATAAAACACGAACAATGTGGGATCAACAACACTAACTTCTATGCATTAAAATTGAATAATGAATACCATAATTATAATATTCAATACAATAATTTGTCCTACTATCTTGAAACTATAAATGGGTAAATAAAGGACTTCAATAAGACCCTATATAATATCCTATATATGATTGTGAACAAGGATAATAGATATTCTTCTAATAATATCTTTCATTCTTTGAGGGAATATCGAAACATAAAACATACCGGTACACATGAAACCCCATATTGTCTAGTATATAGGAGAGAAGTATCCTTACCCATTGAAGTTTACTTTTTTTCACTTTAAACATCCATTTTTGATCAATTTTCAGAATATGGAATGTCTTAGACGTATATTGATGAGCTATAATGAGTTTATGAGAAAATTTTATTCACACTATATAACCATGGAGTCTATTAAAATCATGTCACATGAGAATTTATCCAGAAGGTTCACATCTATTAATTCATTTGTAGAGAATTAGTATTTTTCAATGAGAACACCAATGATACATGGAACAAAGCCTCCAATTATAGAATAGAAATGGTAATAAACATACATAATCCATAAGGTACACTCTAATGGGATTATTCCCTGATCAAAATGGATGGAGGGAATATCAAACCTTCCACCAACATAATATTTATAATGAAATAAATTACATAGCCTTTGCTAAAAGTGTCCTTTACATGAACTTAAACTACTTGGACAAGGTCCTTATCATATAACCTTTAAATTGATGGCACTAAATGTCCTTTTCTCATGATATTAAATTGCATACTATATAATCCTTATCACATGGTGTTGTACTAAATGAAAACATATACACCCCACATGACCCTTAAACTACATGGAGTGGTTTGTCTCATATGAAAAGGTTTAGTTACATGAGATTGAGATCCATATAAGATTATAAAAATATGGTTTCCCCTATCTATGACCCAATGTCTAGATAAAAATACCCTCATGTTCAATAACCACATGTTACTTAATTCATATTATCATTATATATGCATTGAATACCAAATCACTTTTCTTGGGGTCAACCAAAATTATTATCTTATTCAAACCACCCCATCTATCCTAGTGTTTTGGATCTTTACCTCATTAATACAAGGTCTTCCAATGGCCCTACATTATATGATATAATTATGTTAATTTCTCATTGTGATGAGACCATATTCACATCATGTTTACTTCCTTCTATCGCCATGACACTCATATATTTCATTACCCTTTCCACTATGTATAATCCATATATATATATATAGACTTTTTTCAGGAACTATATGTGGCTTGATTACTATTATCATAGGATATATAGTGAAACCAATACACTCTATCTTGAGGCCAACAACCAGTATCTTTCCCACCAATTTCATATCTTATTTTGGTATGTGGTCCCTCATTGATTCACACAAATTCTTCTCCAATAATCATTCATTTGGATCAAATGTTTTTAATTTATTTATTTTTAATCCAGATCTGCATAGGGTCCATTTTACCAAGAACTATTTGTATCCTTATTCTTGTTATTATAAGATATGTTGTAACCCCAATATTTTTTTATCTAAGTTCCATCCAGGAATTCCATTTCCATCCCATTTCGCCTCAAAATTATGACACTCAAGTTTACTTATTCTCATAGGATTCTCCTTCATCAACCCTACACTAGGATGGGAATTCTTATACCATCCCAGAGATATATATAGTTAGATTAATATTATTTTAGGATATATAATGACATCCAGATAACATTTCTTGGTCCAAATTTTAAATTTTAATCCACTCAAACTCCTACATAATTTTCATCAAGTACACAATACTAATCAGCTCTGAACTAGAAACTAGCTTTAAAATATCCTTTTCCTTTGTAACATAATTTTTAACTTGGACATTTGAGTCCCCAAGAATTTTCCATGTATACTGGTAATGTGTACATAAAATCTTGACAGACACCTCTATCAAGAGATGGTAAATACACTGTGTATATAACCTACCTATAACAAACCAAAGGCATGTCCTTTACCTTAAGGATAAGACCCAATAATCTTATATTCTTTCAATAGCAATATAGTAGAACCTATAATTCATGTTTGGCCAACATCTATCCTTCGTATGATTTTTCAAAGGTATGTAAATAGACACACCATTTCAAATATGGTTTGTGATTATCCAAGTCTACCCATATGAATTTCATCATTATATAATTTAAATTACACAAGTTATTTCCCTAATTTTAAAGGTTTTAAAACACTTATGGATTTAAAAACCCCTTTTGTGTTATCACATTCCTTTTGATTAGACTGAACTCTATGACTTGCAAGACTTTCTAAGAGGCTTTCTTACATATCTTAAATTGATGTTGTATATATCAAAATAATTAAAGATGACTAAACTAAAATTAAAATTAGTGATAAACAGTCCAAATAAAAAAAATTACAAATTAAAATTAAATTAACATATATAGATGAGATCAGACAAATAAACCTCATCAAAAATTTCTAATAAAAAGTGATAGGAGAAAATTAAAGTACTTATAGAGGAAATGGACTCTGCTGCATCTATATGCGAAGAAAGGATAAGAACCCAGGGAAAACTAAGCCGTAAGGAGGTAAAAAGGAAGGAGGAAAGTAGGCATGGCAGGGTGATGCGTTAGTAGGGATGAAAGTCATATAAGCAAGGTGTGGTTGAGTGATATCATTATGAAAAGGGTGAAGGGAGTGGAGGGGACATGAAAGCAAGGCTAGGGGGAACGACGAGGATCGGGTTGGCAGGGAAGATGTGAGGCGGGCGGGCGGAGAGGCGCGACAGTGGAGGCACGCAGCGAAGCATCTGCCACTGGTATGCTGGGTTTGAGATTCGAGGAGGGAGCAATGGGACCATGTCAGAGCAGTATCGGAACCATTCCAAAGCTGAGTCGGAGAAAGAGGGTCAGGGGGAGGTGGGGTGGCCACATTGGAGACGTCGGGAGAGGAGTATTGCAAGAGGGAGGAGGATTGCGGGGGCAGTGGGGATATAAAATTTGCAAGGGCGGGGGGGGGGGGGGGGATCGCATGGGGTGCTATTTCCACATACATCAAACACAACCATGGGTATAAGTGATCTATAGCCACGGTTTTTATTGTTTGTGGCTGCAGATCCGTAGATATAAGTCCAAATTATAGTAGTGTATACTTTATAAAAAAATATGAGTGTTTCCTTAAAATTATCCTTATGGTTTTCTCTAAATTTTTCTATTCCTAATTAACAAAAAAATAAACCTTGACTTTGATACCAACTATAAAATACAGTATATTTTATATATTATATTTCATGATTTTTACATAAAAACCACATGATACAATCATAGAGAACTAAGAGGCCTAGTTTTTTCATGAAATTAAATACATAAAACATCAAATTTAAAAAAAACATCAATATTTAAAATCTCCACAATATACTCCCAAATTTCTTTGAACTCCTAAAACTACATACTATAACTTGGGACAATATAAAAAACAGGTTATCTATAAATTCTCATAAGTGAACAATCAGAGTAAGCATGATATATATGAGAAAAAATGTATATCATGAGGACATAAAAGATGATAATACCATTGAATCATGTGATGGGATAGATGATATCAAAATATCGTGGCATAAAAGGAATTTAGAAAAAAATCAAACATGATATCATAAGAATAATTCAAGGATCACCCTTGATACATCATAAAATAGTGTATTTTTCAAACCTCAAAATTCACCATACATGGTATCTCATGATATGAAAACATTACTCAATGGATTAGAACACTATCATAGAACACCATTTATAATTATAACTTTAAGTTCCCCCCATAGATAATATAATATACAAACATATTTCATCATTTAAATAACAATATTAAGGAATTTGGGTCTCATTAATGGAAATCTGTAATCAATTAAAGACAGTTATATCTAATTTAATTCCCATGAATGAAAATTTTGGTTTTTTATTCAAAACACAACATTTATGGAATATAAAATCTAGAAATAATTTTTACAACATAATAGGTGTACATAAAAGTTTATGGAAGGAATTAATGAAAGGGGAAGTTAAACTATCATTATTTTGACATCATTTCAATAGTAAAATAATATACCTAAACACAATACAATATAATCAATTGAGGATAAAAATTATTATTACAAAGAAAGTGCTTAAATTGAAAAGATAAGAAAGAAAAACCATTACCTTGAGAGTTTTCTTTGTAAATATTGTGAGGATATCATTATAACCTTAGAAACTTCGTAGGAAGTCACTTGAGAGAGAAAATTATAGGAAATTCTTACTCAAAGGATTTAGAGTAAAAAATAATGGGATAACAAGAATATGTTTAAAGAAATAGAGTATAAATTATTTATTAATTTCTAAACTTAGGTCTTGGACATCTAGTTAAAGAAAAATTAAATATCATTGTCCTTACCTTGGTTATTTCCCAGGTTATCTTCCAAGGGTGTATGTTTTTAATATTTTTATACCTTAATATCCTAAGTTATTTAATTAATAATATTTTTGAGGTTCAAGGGATTCCATTTCATCACAAAATATTTTTTCAACCTTTAAAATGTACTTTAGGATTTAGAATATTCATTATACATATTTAAAATTATTCTTATCACTTTAAAACACCTATTTTAATGAATAATACTATTTTTGTTTAATAAATATCTTTATATTATTTATCAAATCACTTTTAAGTAATTATGATGTCATAATACTTATCATATTTTTTTACCCAAAACTTTGTCTATCACAGAAAATTAGGGAAAAATAATCACTAGATAATTTCTATATGATAACTTTAAAAATGACAGTTATTTTATCAAGATAAATTTCTAAATATGAGAAATTTTATTTTTAAATAAAAATTCATATTTATTGAAAAAATACTAATTTTATGAAATATTAAACATTTTAAAACATATAAAAATTTCTTCAAACTTTATAAAATTATATTATCAATAATATTAAAATAAAAAGTGTTTAGTAATACCGTCTTATGGAAATAACCTTTATTTCAAATTCTTGAATTTAACATAAACTTTTATTTTAATTGTAATCATATGTTTTCTAAAAATACAATATTTTTCTCTATATCCAAAAAGATATTTATAATATTCATCTTATATTCATGTAAATTTTAAATAATAATTAAAATGGGATCAAATCAACCACTATTTTATTTCTATAAAAGAAAATTTACACCATTTATACAACTTAAGTCTATATACATAACCATTTATTACACTAGCATACTCCTTAAGGGTAAGGTGTCTAATGGTGGTACTTTCATGGGGTGGATCAGAAAATGTTGACTAGGAGGTAACTTATATAAGCTTGAACTTCTCCCATAACCAATTCTATTCAAGCCTCAATTATTAAATCTCACATTGTGCTTGGTCAAGGGAAAACCCTAGGGATTCCATCTCCCTTAGAAGATCTAAAAAATGAACTTCATAAGGGATGATCCTACTAGTTGAGGTCATCACTTCTTCCTTATAAAAAAATTATCATTAATTATTAGCCTTAATATATACTAATCCGAAATTTAAATTTATAAAAACTATATTACTAATGGCTGTAATGATCTTCAGTGATATTTCCCAATGGCCATATTATGGTTTAATTTTATAATAATAATAAAAAAAATTATTTTAATTATGAGGTGTATGTGTTCTATATTATACTATATTACAAAATGTGACATATATTCATTTAGAGGGCAGTTTAATTTTAAAAATTCTGGGTTGTAACAATTAATTTTCTTCTTCACATGAAATATTAAAAATTTTGAAATTTTATATGACATAAAAAAGGCTCTTAATTCTATTATTTAATGAATTTTAATTCATTTATTTCATTCTATTCTTCTTTTAACTTTTCTAACTCTTCATGGATAATTTTTATGAGCACATTTTAGTGCTTCCCTATATTCTCTTAAATGATTTTTACTGCCACATGCTATACTAGTCACCAATACAATTCCTTTAGGTGTGAATTTTTATCCAATATCATTTAATATTTTGAACAATAAATATAGGTTATACCTTTATATAAATATAATATTCCTGATTAAAATATTCATAGTATCCTCTATGTCACATTTAGAACAGATAGCTCTTAAAAAATATTAACAATCAAATTATCTATCACAGTAACTCACATGAAGTATTATATATTTTCAAATTTTCTACAAGGACAACCAACATAATAATTTTCAATATCACTTATGATATTTTTGAACTGATTAATCCTCTATAAGTATTCATTGCATGACTTACTTGGTAGATCAATTGGAATCTTATCCATATCATTCAATGGTTATATAAAAAATTGTATGTTCAATAAAAATTTTATTTTGAATTATAATGAATAACAAAATAAAATATTTAAAAAATTAAAAAAAATATAAATTTATTATAAATTTATGCCACATTTCATTAATGTCATTTTATATATTTTTTTTAGATATAAAATGTTATATTCAAAAACATAATCTTTATATAGATAACATATGTTTCACATTATAAAATAATTATTAATGTTTTTAAAGATAGCATACATTTTCAAAAAAATTTATGATTGATCACATAGTAAGAAAAATTAAATATATATTTTTTATGAAGTACAATTACTGGTAATTAAATAATATCATTTTGAACTCACATAAATTATCCACAATTTTTTAACACACAAAAACACATGTCTTCCAAAAAAATATAATCAATTTTTTTTAGAGAAATAAAAATTATTGTCTTATATTGTTCCTTAATTTTATAAAAATGATATTATTGACTAATATATAACATTTTGATTATTTTAACTACTATAATATAAACATTTTAATTATTTAAAAAACATTATATCTATAAGATATTTTCAAATCTCATCTTTAAAAAACAAATTATTTATGTTTAAATAACATTAATAACATTAATACAAATTATTAAAGATAAAATTCATGTTTCAAATTTGAAAACACTTAAAGTAAATTTTTTATTATTTGTAAACCATATTATTGATTCCATATTCACATTAAATTTTCAATGTATATATATAAATATTTATTAGATAAACCTGGGTAAATATTTTAATGTTATGAATTTTAAATGTAAAACCTAATTTTTAATCCATTAATATTATTCATTAACTTCATTTATTCATTGTAAAAATACTCTTACTATTTATCCAGAATATCATATAAATTTTGATATTTGTAGTTCAAAAATGTCCCAAAATCATAAAATTAATTTTTACTGTCTATGTAAAAAAATCCAAAAAAATCAAAGAAAATATATAAATGGTGTAAAATAATAAGAATATATTGTTGAATGAGTTACATGAAAATAATCACTTCTCATACATTTAGAAAAAAATTACACACCAATATATTAACGATCTTGAATATACTAATGATTCATAGATTTTATATCAATTTTTTTATGTGTTTTTATTATTAAAAAAATAACTATTAATATTATAATTAGTTTATCTTAAGTGTTTAAGTTTTATCTATAACTTTCTTTATAATTAATGAGATTCTTTTTGGATAAATCTAAAGGAAATTTATCTTATTTTGGAAATTTATCTTATGTGTAACATAGTCATTATACAAATAGGTCATATATCTTCACCAAATTCTTGAATCTCTACTAAAGTGTTCATTATATTGAAGATCGGTTTAAAAAGTCTACAATGTTATTATCTTATGAAGGAAGAAAATTGTATATTTCATGTTAGTATGAATGGCCTGAAGGCCTTGTTTTTATTTATTTTTTGTAACCCCCCTTTCAAGGGATGAGGGGGAAACCTTACCAGGCCTGTAGGCATAGAGATTAAATGACCCGTACGTCTCAGAAAATATATATTCTATACTTGGAACTACGCCCCCTACCTTCTTCATCTTGATATCATCTCTCCACATTCGCATGTATTGTTCAGCTAGGATTCCCATGCAAGCACATGCTTTCCCTGATGGTAATTTCATACCCTCTCTTTCTGAAAAATCCACTTTGCTTCTACTCTGGTGAATGTGCCTTCTCTTTAATCCTCATCTGAAGCCTGCTCCATGTAGAGTCTGTTTTATCATTTAAGCATTATTTTATGTGGATGAAAGGCCTTGAAGTGGACTAAAGGCCTTAAGGTGTCCAGAAGGCCTTGAGGTAGCCCGAAGGCCTTGAGGTGGTCTGAAATCCTTACTGGCCCAAAGGCCTTTGGTGGCCCAAAATACTTAAAGGACCTGAGGCCCAAACCAGTGGCCTGAAAGCCAAAATGGATGAGTAGTCCTGGATTCTACAGTACCAAACAGTGTCTACTACAGTACCTTCTACAATTCCCCAAAAATATGTCTCCACATAGTTTAGAACTTGGGTCTCATGTATGCACTTTCTGAGTCCTCACCAGTTGTCTTGAGGCTCTTGTTCTATATTGCATGTTCAAATATAGAAATAAGAGGCTAAGATAGAACTTAACAATATTCAGGGGGAATCTTCACATGGTATGGTTTCTGGTGAAATTCTTACTCAAGTCACCACTAGTAATCCTACATTATCTATCAAACCTACTACAAGTGTGAAAGTAGAAGAATTATTGGATACATAAACTCTTATATATATACAATGAGGAGTTAGAGTTGTCATATCAGATAATATTCAATGTGAGGAGGAAAATCCTCTTGAAGTTTTTTATGAACATACTCAATTTCCTCTTGTTGTTCCTAGTTATGACATAGTTCCACTCATTTCAATCAAAAGAGAATTATTGGATTCATCCATGAAAAAATTTATAAGTGTGGGTCAAGAGAAAACTATCTCCATTGAATCTAGATATGATCTACTTTTTCAAATATCTCCACCAAAACGAATCAGTAAAAGAATTAAAATAAGGTTTATTGATTCTTATAGAAGTGATAAAGTTGGTGATAATAAGGAAGAAATTTTTGAAATAGATGAAGCCAAAATGGTTTTTGTGCAGAGAAGATTGAGGTCAAAATCCTCTAAACCATCCTATGATGACGTATTATAGTGAGTATATCAGAATCATGAAGATAAAAGTGTAGAAGGGAACCAAGACACTTTTTCTACTATTCTAGAACCCCAATCTAGCCATCATATTCCTATAGAATACCCAAATACTATTGATGAAGGATATAGAACCATTTATTTCTAGATAATAACTAAAGTGGACTCTTTGAAAAATTATTGGTCTAATTCCATAACCAAAATAATAACTCTCTGAGAACAAGCCTTATCAAATAATGGTTTTGATGAGTTAAAAATATTATTCAATTATATTATTTAAAATGGTTAGGGAGATTATTTTAGAGAATCATCAGGATTGAGACCTGTAGATCAAGCCACTATATAATTAAAGTTGAAATAAGTATATTTCTCCATAGATATATTGACTTGAAAAATAGCCTCTGTGAAATGAAAACTTATATATAAGGAAATGTTGCAAGACCTTCTATATAAATGTGTTGACTAAAATCATTCGAATTACTATAATTCCTCCAAGAACTATAAAAAACATTGATCAATATTAGGAATAAATTAGTTCTTTATTTAAATAGAATATTCCAGTTAGTCTAGATGTTTCTAAAATTACCCAAAAGGATGTTAGTTTTACTATCAACTCCTTGTAATAAACAGCTAGATCATTGGTTAGTAATTTTTAAGTATCATAAGAAAGGTTTGGAAAGGCACTGTAAATGGTTATAGAAAACTTGATATCAGACACTTCAAAATAAGAATAAGAAATTTTTTTTATTGAACCTAAAGAACAATGAACTTATTCAATGAGAAAATAAATTATTATTGCTTCATAAGATTCTTCTCCTATTTTTGGTTCAATAAGTTTATCTGATAACTAGTTTGAAGTGGTAAAGATGTTGGTTTAAAATTGTGCTAAGAAAGGGGATCTATATATCTTTTTTGAAATTTATTTTAGAGATTATGAAATAGTTTAACTTCTTTACTAGACTTCTAAAAAATTATATGGTGAAATGAGTTGACATGTACATAGATGCACTCTTTTATCTAAGAGGAAGATGATCTCTTAGACCTCCTATATCAGATTTCCATTTCAGAACCTCTCAGATATTTGAACAAATATTTGATCTAAATAAAATATAATCAAGTGATAACCTCATTTTTTCATAATAAGTTTCCCTGTATCTACCTAAACTCTTCTCTAAGTTATCCTTTATCCCTACAAATTAGTTTTATTTGGAATGGGATTAGAAAACAGATCTTGAAATTAAGTCTAATACAGTAAGGATTGATCAAGGTGATAGATATGGACTTCAAGGATCGTTAATAATGTTAGTTTATGTTGTTGGAGAAAGTGCTAATGATATTATTCCAACATCTTTTTTATCAGTTGTCCAACCTCAATCTTTGAGGATTCCACCTATAAAACATCGACCGGTGCCATAAAATTGACTTACTTTCTTAATTGGTTTATTTAAAATGAATGTAACCACCTAATAATTTGAATAATTATTTAATAATTTCAATGGTTGTTCACTTATATTTTTATTGAATGATTTTATTTTTTTTTATATTTAATGTTTTATTTACCTACTTCTTGATTGTTTTGAAGTGTTACTTCTATTTGGTGTTTACTACTGTCTCTAAGTTACTCAATTTAGGAATGATTTTTTTTCTTTGATAAAATTGATTTTTATTTGTTTAAATTATTATATTTTTATTTTTTCGTCATAATAGTTTTTTGGTAGCACTGATATTTCCCTATGTTTTGTTTTTTATGTTATTTTTATCCTCAATATTCACTAACTTATTACAATTTCATGCCGATTTTTTTTCATATTCAGTATTTCATACTATTTACACTTGTTTATGGGACATTATAATTGTATTATTTTTCCCATATCCTAATTCATTTTAATATCAAAAATTGGGGATAAGAATAAGTACAATACAAAATTAAAATAACTATTTGTAAAATTTACATTTTTTAACATTCAATGGGTTTTGTGATCATTAGAAAGGGGAGACTGTTAGACAGACTTATATTCTTCTAACATATCTTAGTTGTTAATGTATTTTTGATGATTCAAAAATCCCTATTAATATTATAATGATTTTATCTTAATTGTATTAGTTTTATCTCTAACTTTATTTATAAGTCGTGAGCTGCTTTTTTGGATAAATATCAAAGGAATTTTTCTTACCTTGGAAATTTATATTATGTGTAACATAATAATTATATGAAGATATTTCTTAATCAACAATAAAGTCTAAAATATCATTTGATATTTTCTCTCTATGTAAGATAAGTTTAGAAATTCTACAAAAGATGTTATATTATGAAGGATGTAAGTTTTCATCCATATTTTTAGAGAGATAAAGAATATTAAAAAATACTTTATCGTATAAAGAGGAAATTCATAAAATAATTATCTTACGGTCATTAGTAGAATTTATTACTCTTATATAAGTTAATGATCATATTATGAAAGAATTTATCATATAAAAAATATGAATACATATTATCCTAAACAATACAATATATGAAGTGATTTATCTTAAAAATTTGTTAAAAAATTTAGCTTATGAGAAAAGTATTAGCATACGCTTATCCAAAAAATATCAAGCTATCTTATAGTCTTTTATGAGTATACTTTTAACATTTGTGTAATCTCTTGATAAGTCATTTCATTATTTTAAGCATAATATAAAAGGATTTTTTTTAAATAAGGAAAGAATGATTTAGTCGGAACATATTTTTTTCAAGAATAGAAAATCCAATGAAGAATATTTTTGAAAACTATACCTCAGAAGGCTATTGTATATTTGGAAAGGAAGTACACGCAATTAATATCTTGTCACATCAACATTTTAAAGGTATTATTTAATTAGATATTATTATTATTGTGTTTTCTTATTCAAAAAGGAGATATAAATAAGAAATTTAGCTATTGTAGAGACGTATGAAACATATTCATGTATTTATGAATGAATGAACAACACAAAGAACAAATACATGTACATAGAAGAAATATCATGTGTTATCAACTCAAAATCTAAATTTTTTAATTATAGGTTTATATACTATAATCAAAGAACTTCTAGATCTATTCTTTGAATATCATCATCTTCTTTGGATATGTATTTATATAATTCCATTTTTTTCTTGCAACTGTGTACTAAAACAATTATTTAAATTTCATACATCTCTATTTCATTTTCACTCATTTTAATTGAGTGTTTTAATTTTGTGGTTAAGACTTGTAATGGGAGATCCTAGTTATAATCTTATAGAGATTTGTTACAAGTAATAGTTTGTTGCGCTCAATTAGGAGACCCCTAAAAAAGGGATTTCATAGTGAAAATAATAATACTCATAGATTAGAGTGTTAGTGGAGTGCGATAGGATATTTATATTACCTAAAACACAATGAATATATTTTTTTCAATCTATTTCCTCTAAGACTTTATATTTCTAATATTTTATTTTGTTAATGAAAATATTAGATATTGTATACCTTAAGGAGGGTTGTTTTTAAAAGTTAAGAAATTTTTAGGAACTCAATTAAGCCCCATCTTGAGTTTTTAGTTATCAATTATATGGGACAAAATGGTATTAGATCTCATAACTATTTATTTCATAGCTATCACATGTAAAAGTATAAAGATATTATTTTATTTGGGTACTATGGATGGAAACAAATAAGATGTTTCAATGGTTATATATCCCACTTTTAATGGTCTTAATTATGATTCCTAATAGGCATGAATGACCATCTATTCGGAAAACTTTTTTTAAAAAATTTATCTTTGAGCATTGAAGACTTAAGAAATTATAAAAACGAAACCAAAAACATGGGATGCTAATACTGAAGCTAGTTATGATTTAAGTTCCAAAGAAATGAATGATATTGTTTTTGGATTGGTTCCTTATGTGTTTAACTAAGTTTCTCAATGTCAAATAGCCCATGAAATGTGGACCACTATAAGAGTTTCTTATAAAGGTACAAATAATTTTATGGACCTTAGATATGATATTTTCAAACTTAATTTCAATACCTTAAAATTAATTAATGGAAAACCATTACCCATATGAATGGAATGCTCACTATGATTGTGAATAATCTTGCTTCTCTAGGAAAACCAATTACTGGTCTCGAGAAAGCATTGGAAGTTTTAAGAGTTTCACTGCCTAAGTAGTGTGCAATCTCATCTACCATCAAAAAATCTACACAGGTCAATAATTTTAAAATAAAATATCTCATTTGAAATATTATAATGCATGAGTTAGAAATAGAAGATTTTGTTGGAGAATATAAATGGTTAAGAAATAAAATTCTTATTTGAAGGTTTTTACTTATAATGATGAGAAGAATAGAAAGGGTATATAGATCACTAAATAATTTGAAGAATTATATTCCTCAAGAAATTAAAGAATATATAATTAACTTTCATTATTTTCTCAAATGTTCAAAAATATATATAATAAAAGAAGAAGTTTTATAAGACATTTCATTAATTAAAAGAACCATGGTGGAAATTCTAAAGAATTAAGATGTTCTGAGTAAAAAAATATTGGAAACATTAAGCCAAAATTTCATCAACTATGAGCATATAAAAATTATGATAAAAATTATTTAAATAAGGCATTTTTTTAAGAAGAAATCCAAGAAGGAGATGAAATACACATGGAGTGATTATCAAAACTCTAGTCATTATTCATCTTTAGAATCAAAAGATAAAATATTTAATCAAAAATATAACATGTGTTTCATTTAAAATTAGGATAAGGTACACTTTTTTATTCTTTTTAGCATGATCCTGAGTCTAAAAATGAAAATTTCGCATATAAGGGATTAAATGAATACCTTAACCTATTTGAAAATATGTAAAAAATCGTTAAAAAAAAGAAAAATAAATCTCTTAAAAGGTAGTACAAAAAAAATAATGAAGAGGAATTAAATAATAAAATTTTAGACTTGAAAACTCACTTTGAAAAGAATATTGCATTATGTAATAAACAAACTTGGACAAATGAGAACCTTAAGAAATAATTTCAAAGCCTTCAAATATGGTACAGGTTTTTTACTAAGGGTGGGGAGGATTACCTAAACAAAATCCTCAGTAAAAATCAACCTAATATAGATAAATATTGTATTGGGATCCAAGTTGAGAGACAAAATTTTTATAAGAATTAATTTATAGCTAGTTTTAAGAATAAAAACCTCCCTAAGTATACTTGATTTAATTATGGTTATCTAGGGAGCTATGGAAATATTTTTAATATAAAATAACCTCAACTAAGTGAAATTAAAATTTCTTTTCTCACAAAACAGTTTTTAAAAATTAGTTCTGAGTTTTCTAGAAAACAAAATCAAATTTGGGATCCCAAGTCTTTTTTTCCTAACAATGTCGGAACCAAGAATATTTGGGCACCAAAAATCTTATTGTTTAATTTTTTTATGTAGGTAATAAACCACATGAAAAGAAATTGAAAATTATTTATGGAAAATGGTTGTTTAAGGAAAATGAGTGGATATTTCTCAAAATTTCCCCCATTATCTAAGATTTATGGAGGTTATGCCCCATTTGGTGACAATGTAAAAGAAAAAATTATTGGTATTAGATTGTTTGGAAATCAACAATCTATCTTCAGGAAAAAATTAATCTTTATTGAATGCATAAATTAAAACTTAATAAGTATTTATCAACTTTTTTATGATGGTTATTCAATTGATTTCTCTAATAATGTATGCTTGGTTTATATAGAAAAATATATTAATATTAGATCACCAAGAACAGAAAATGTCTATAATTTTGATCTCAAGTTTTTTGTGTAGATAGAATTTGAATTGTTTAAATTCTAAAATTAATTAATAATAGATTTGGATTAGAAGGCCTAGAAATTTTAATGTTTATTATTTGATAAAGTTATCTAAAAGGAATTTTTATTGCTTATTTTTATGGTATTAAATTTTATAAAGGAAACTATGTTATGAATAAAAAATGGGCAGTAAACACAAGTCATATTTTAAAAAAATTAAAGAGGTTGTTATATCTATACCCCTTGATCTTATCCATATGGATATGTTTGGACCTACTAGAATAGAAAAAATTTCTTTAAAATACTTTTCCTATGTTGTAGTTGATGATTTTTCAAGATTAACATGGATTTATATCTTGATATTTAAAAGTAAATTCTGTTATATTTTTATTGATTTCAAAAAACTTTTGAAAAATAAAAAGGATTCCAAATTTATGACTTTTATAAGTGACCATGGAAGATAATTTTATAATCATTAATTTAATTACTTATTCTCAAAAAATGCTATTAAATACATTTTTTTCTACCCCTGGGAATCCTCAATGGAATTTTTTTGTTGAAAGGAGGAATAATAACTTGTAAGAATTTTTTAGAAAAATTTTATGTGAGTATAACAGGACTACTTATTTTTTAGATGAAGTTATAAAAACATCATGCTATTTCATTAATAGATTTATAATAAGGCCTATCTTAAATAAAACACTGTATGAGTTATGGAATAATAGAAAACCAAAGGAAGGGTACTTTAAAGTATTTGGATACAAGTTTTATATCCTAAACACCATGAAAAATATTGTTATATTTTATCCAAATGATAATTAAGGTATCTTTCTAGGCTATTGTACTACTTCCAAGGATTATAGAGTTTTTATAAAAGGTCAAAGAATTTTTAAGAGTCAACTCCTGTAAATTTTATTGAAAGTGGTCCTTTTTTATCAGAAAATAACTCAAGATTATGAGATAAGTGATTCTATTAATGAAACGATACCTATAAAACTTTTTTAAAAAAACAAGGATGATGATTTAGGACATGATTATTTTGAATCAAATCCCTTAAGGGTTGATACTAGTGAACATGAAATTGTGGTACCTAGACAACCTATAAACCTTAAGAACCATCCCCCAAAAATTATAATATGAAGTTTAAATAATGAAGTTAGAAATATAATAAATATAGTAAATATATTAAAATTATCTACCTTGTTATCTAAACTATAACCTAAAAATATATAAGAATCCTTAGATAATGAAAGTTGTGTTTTAACAGTGCAACAAGAGTTAAACTGGTTCAAGAGGAACGAGGTGTGAAAATTAGTTAATAGACTCTATAAATATCCTATTATTAGAAATAAATGGGTATTTAGAAACAAACAGGATTATTATGGTGTGATCATTAAGAATAAATCTATATTAGTTGAAAAATGTTACAATCAAGAATAAGGAACGTATTATGAAGATACCTTTTCCCATGTTGCTAGGTTAAAAGAAATTATAATCCTTCTAGAATATGCAAATTATATGAATTTTAAATTATAAAATATTGATTTTAAATATACATTTCTAAATTTATTTTTAATTTAGTTAGTTTATATTTAACAACCATTTGGTTTTGAGGACCGTCATTCTAAAAATAAAATTTTTAAACTTGACAAAGCTCTATGTGGACTTATGCAAGATCCTAGAGCATGGTATGAGATATTAAGATTCTTTATTTTACTTAATGGTTCTTTAGTAGGAAAGGAATATCCTATATTTTTTAATAAAATGTAATCTTCAAATATTTTGTTTGTACAAATATTTTTTGATGATTTTATTTTGGGGATAGAAAAACAAAAATTGTGTAACGGTTTTTCAAAACCTATGAAAAAATAATTTGAAATGACTATGATAGGTGAGTTAAACTATTAACTTGAATTTCAAATATATCAAAAAGATTTTATAAATGTCTTAAATTAATGAAAATACAAAATTGGTTTACTTAAAAAGTTTTTACTTGAAAACAGTAAGACTTTTACAACATATATAATCTTTAATATTAAACATGATATGGATGCGGCTGAAAACTAGTTTAAAATAGGTTATATAGATAAATCATTGGAATCTGGATTTATCATATAGAAAGTAGACAATAAATTATGTTTTTAGTATTTATTTGTTCTAGATTTCAATTTAATCCAAAATAATATCATTTAAATGCTTATAGAATAATTTTAAGATACATAAGAGGAATTATTTCTATTTTTCTAATTTTTTCAAAAACATATAATTTTAATTTAACTTCATATTCAGATACTAATTTGGGTGGTTGTAGACTATATAATAAGGGAACCTGAGGAATATGTCATTTTCTTGGTAAATCTCTAGTATCATGGTCAAGTAAGAAACAACAATTTGTAGAATTATCAACCACTAAAGTTGAATATATTGCATTTAGAAGTTTTTGTTCACAAGCTCTATGGCTGAAACACGCCCTAATGGATTTTGGACTCAATTTTAATTGTGTTCTAATCAAATGTGATGACATAAGTTCTATAAAAATTTCTAAAAAACAAAGAACCCATTCTAAAAAAATCACATTTATTTAAGGCATCATTTCCTGATATATCATGCACAAAAAGGTGACATATCATTAGAAATTGTTTTTACAGAAAACCAATTAGCATATATCTTTATAAAATCCTTATATTCTAATAGATTTTTGTTTATCAAATATAAATTAGTTTATTTTTATTTTAAATACATTTATTTTACTTAATGTTATAAGAATAAATTATCATATATCTATATTTAGTAAATATTTTATTTTATTTACTTCATTTGATATTTATTGTTGTCAGTTTTATTATTAGTCATATACTAGTAGGACACGTAAGCTAGCTTTTTTTATTAATCCACATATAGAAATGTATGATCCTTCGTTTACCCCACCCCCCCAAAAAGAAAGAAATTAATTTTTCCTAGGTGTAAAATCCTTATGAACCCCTGGACCTTTGTCTCATTTCCACTTAAACCCTTTCTACCCTAAACCTGAGTCCCTCAAAACTTCTTCAATAGAAAAAACTAAGATAATTAATGGTACTACTTCTAGTAAATCCAAGTTCTCATAGACCACAAGAAATGTTTTTAGTGGAAGAGTAATTGATTTCATACTGCTAGATGGAATAGATATATTTCTAAAAAGGGTAAAAACAATCATGGATGGGAGTTCATTATTGATGAGAAGACAACCAATTTTTTCTTTGAAAAATAAGTTCATGAGTTTTATGAAATGGATTTGTTTCATTTTGGTTATTGTGAAAATTTTATTACAGAAACAGTGAACCAGAAAGAGATTTAGATAACCTCAATTTTAATGGATGAAGATTTCATATATCCTCATAAAGGTTATAATGACTTCAATATGTATCTAGATAATATAGATTAATTGAGTCCTATGGAGATGATGAACTATTTGTTTAGTATAGATGATGTTGAAAAGAAGCAAGTGAAATATTTATAAATAGAAAGGAAAGTTTGGGTGAATTTTAATTAGTCTATAATAGATCAATGAAATGGTGATTTTGAAAATATTTTTCATCAATACATTATATTGTTATATATATTTATAATAGATAAACCTATTAATTTTTGATGATATATTATGAAATACATCTTTCATATTCAAAACAAATCATTAAATTTTTACCCCATCGAAAGGATTTTAACATTGGTTTTTAGTAAATCTAGTGCTTGTTTGAATGAAACCAGTTCCACTTGTTGTCATGGTTTAGCAATTTTCAATTCTATTCTATTAAAAAAATGGGTATTTTACTTCAATTAGTTGTTGAATAAGTTTTTTCTAGTCAGTTTAGAAGAAGAGTTTGAGATAGACCCTACAAATATTCAAATGTAGTCTTCACATGGTGTGGTCATTGATGAAATTCCTAATCAAGTCACCAATAGTATTTCTTCAGAACCAATTAAACCCACTATAATCTTTCAATTATAAGAACAATTGTATTCTAAGACTATTATTTGTAGACAATTCAAAGTTATAGGAATCATATCAGATGATATTCAATGTGACGAGGAAATTCTTCCTAAATTTTTTTCTGAACCTACTCAATTTTCTTCAGATTCTCCCAGTATTTCTACTTTTTCACCTATTTATATTAATAAATAAGGATTTATTTGACCATGAAAAATTGACATGTGTTGTCCAAGAGAAAACTTTCTCCATTACATTTCGGGATGATTCAATTTCTCAAATCTCTCCACCAAAAAGAACTAGAAAAAGAAGTAAAAAAGGTTATTGATTTTTTTATAAGTGATCGAGTTTGTGATAGTGAGGATGAAATTGTTAAAATAGATTAAGACAATTTGGTTACTAAAAAGATAATAATGAGGTCAAAGTATACTAAACTATCCTATAAAAAAGGTTTATCCTAAGATGATAAAAATTGTAAAGATCCAACTGGATAAGGGAACCAGGACACATTTTCAAATTTTAGAGCTCTAAGCTAGCGCACGGATTCCTATGGAAGAGCTTAATGTTATTGATGTGCGAGACCAAACCAGATATTTCAAGATAATGAATGAATTTTAATCTTTGAAAAATTATTTTCTGTGTCTACTATAAAAATAAGAACACTCTAAGGACAATCCTTATCAAATAATGATTTTGATGAGTTGAAAATGTAATTCAATTCAGTTATTGAGAAGGGTTCAAGAGATTATTTTTGAGAAGAATCAATATTGAGGCCTATATATCAAGACTCTATATAATAAAAGTTGTAAGAAGTGTCTCATTCCATAGATATAATAAAATTCAATAATAGACTCTATGAAATTTGGAATTTTGTAAAAGAAAATGTTATAATAACATCAGAGAAATATGGTTACTAGAATCAATATAATTTCTATAATTCCACTAATAAATATAACAAACATAGATTAATATTAAAAAGAAATCAGTACTCTATTTAAATAGGATATTCTATTAATTTTGTATGTTTCTAAAAATACCCAAAAGGATTTCATTTTTACTATCACCTCCTAGGAAAATATGGTAAGATCATTGGCTAATAATTTTGATGTACTGGAAAAAATGTTTGGAAACTTGCATCATCTTGTTATAGAAAATTTGAAATCAGATTCTTCAGAATAAGAAGAATAAATATATGTGTTTTATAAACCTAAAGAATGATTGACTACTTCAAAGGGAAAAGAAGTTATTTTTTCACTGTTAACATCTTCTCATTTTGTTGGTTCTTGAATTTTATCTAATAACCATTTTCAAGTATTAATAAATATGGTTCAAAATTGTGCTAAGAAAGGGGATCTATATAAATTTTTTTGTAAATTTATCTTAGAGAGTATGGAATGGTTTTGTTGATCTACTATACTTGTGAAAAAAGTGATAATGGGAAATGACTTGTCATGTGTATAGATACATACATTCAAAAAGGAAGATGATCTCATCGACCTTCTATATCAGATCTCTATGCAAAAACCTCTTAGATATTTAAACGAATCATTGATCCAAATGAAGTAAATTCAAGGGAGAACCTTAGGCTTGTAGAATAAGTTTCTTTACCTCTACCTAAACCCTCTTCTAAGCTATCATTTAACTCTATATATAAATTAGATTTGGCACATGCTTAGAAAACATATATCTACATTCATCCCACTATATTAAAGATCAATTGAGGTGATAAATATGGTCTTGGAGGATCTTTACTTATATAGGATGATGTAATTAAAGAAATTGTTGATGCTCCTATTCCAACGTCTTCACTACAGGTTTTCCAACCTCAATCCTTTAATATTCCACCTCTGAAACATCAACCATTTCCATAAAACTATCTTAATTTCTTAATTGGAGTTTTTAATTTGAATGGAACCTCTTAAACATTTGAATAATTGTTTAAACATTTGAATAGATGTTTACTTATTATTTTATTGCATGTTTGTTTTCTTTTTATATCAAATGTTTTATTTACCATATTCTTGAATTTTTTAATGGTTATTTCAATTTGGTATTTACTACTATCTTTAATTTATTTATTTCCTAAATTATTTTATTTATTTTCTCAAATTTATCATTCTTTTATTCAATTGTTATGTTTTTTTCTCTTTCTTCTATTTCACTATTCACACTATTATTTTCATTTGATTGTTTGTGTTATTTATCTTCTTTTTATTCTCTCACTTATTAAAATTCCATATCATATTTTATTCATATTAAATATTTATAAGTATTTAGAATTTTTTATTTTACCTAAATATTATATTATTTTCCCTTATCTGACTTTTTTTTATTTCAAAAAATGTGGATAAGAAGAAGGAAAAATTAAAATTAAAATCAATTTTTATGAAATTTAAAAAATAAATCATTCAATTGGTTTTTGGATCATCAAAAAGGGGGATAAATTTGGTCAGACTTATTTTGTTCCAACATATCACATTTTTTATGTTTTTTCATAAATCAAAATATTCATGTTAATATTTTATAGAGTTTATATTAAGTGTTTCAGTTTCATCTCTAACTCTAATTATAAGTTATGAGCTTCATTTTGGATAAATCTCTAAGGAATTTATCTTACACTAAAAATTTATCTTACACATAACATAATCATTATACGAAGATATTTTTGTATCTTCACCAAAGTATTCAATATCTAACCATGTTCTCATTCTATGAAAGACCAGTTTAGAATGTCTACAAAATATATTATCTTACGAATTAAATAAATTTTCTACCACATGTTCTGAGCATTAAAGATCAGTAAAAAAAATACTTTATCTTATGAAGATTAAATTTATAAAAGAATTATATTATGGTCATTAATGGACATTATTTTTATTATGAAATTAAATGATCATAATATGAAATAATTTATCTTACAAACTCTATGAATACAGATTATCCTATGTTGCATAATATATGAAGTGTTTTATCTTAAGAAATTGTTTAATAAATCTGTCTTATGAGAACAATACTATCAAACATTTAACCAGCAAAGATCAAGATATCACATAGCTTCCATGATTATACTTATAACATTGGTGTAATCACTTGGTAAGTCATTTAATTCTATAAATCATATCAAAAAAGGAGTTGTCTAAATATGGAATGAATGATTTAGTCGGAACCTCTTTTTTTCAAGAATAGAAAAATCCGATGAATAATTTTAATGAAAAATTTACCTCATAAGGCTATTACATATTTGGAAAGGAAGGACACACCATTAAGTGCTTATCTCATAAAATTTTAAAAGGGATTATTCACTCATCCATTGTGATTATAGAGTTTCATTATTCAAAAATAATATATAAATGGTAGATTTAGATATTACAAAGAAATATAAAACATATACATATTCATATAAATGCTTGAAAGACATGAATAAAAAATCTTGTACATAGAATAAATATCATATGTTATCAACTCAATATTTGTGTGATTATATTACAATTTTATCTAGTACAATCGAAGAACCTCTATAGATATGCTTTAAATACCATCATCTTCTCTAGATGTGTCTTTATCAACTATCAATTACTGCCTGCAAATGTGTGTTACAATGATTCTTTAAATTTAGTTAATATCTATTTAATTTGTACTCATTTTAATCGAGTGTGTTAAGGTCGTGGTTAGGCCTTGTAAAGGGAGATCTAGGTTAAAATATCTTAGAAATTTATAATAAGTAATAAATTTTTACTTTCATCTAGGAGCCCTCAGAAAATGGGGTATCATAATGAAAATTACCAAACTCATGGATTAGAGTGTTGGTAGAGTGGATTATAGGATTTCTATTTCTAAAACCAATATAAATATCTTGTATTTAATATATTTCTTATAATATTTTATATTTACGCTCCTTTTTTAAGGGAAATATTGGATTATGTACACCATGAAGATAATGGTTTTTAAAAGTTAATAAATTTTCATTAACTCAATTCACCACTATTGATTTTTTAGATAGTCATTATGTGGGAAAACAATTTCAACCATAGATTGATTACGTCAATGAATAATAAATAAAAGAGTAATTATTATTATTTTTTCAATGTTGATAATTTGGGAAATAATTGAAAATTATAATAGATAAGTATTTAAATAATAAATTTTAGAAAACCAAGTGAAAAGGTTGGAGAAATTAATTTTAGAAGAAAGTATATCATGGGGTTGGAATGTAAAAATTAAAGTGTGGATTATTCAATTATTACTAAATAATTTTTTTTGATTTATTTGAAAGTAAAGCAGCCAAGCATGTAGAAGTACGGCCCATCAAAAGAAATAGGGTAAATCTAATAGATCCACACTGTCATTTAATAGAATAAGACACCATGGTCCTCTACCTACCATTTGGTAAGATAAGAATTGTTATAATCAGTAGTTTATTCCCTATTAGTGATCTTCATACACATCGGTCCAAATGACCCATCTTTAGTGGAAAACATAGGTAGTAATGGTTTAGGTTAACCAACCTGACCTAGAATAGGGGTGAAACAAGTTGAACTATGGGCCGACCTCCCCCATGTAACCTAACCCCAACAATTAGTTGGTTGGTATCTTCCATATTTCTACGCATGGTTTGTATCCCACTAGAACAAATTCTGTCAACTAAGGTTTGATTGAGCTATGATAGGTAGACATCCTACTATATTTATTAGCTCACACAACATGTATCTAGTAATCAAGTTTGGTTGGTTCCCTAGAAAAAACTGAATATTGTACTTTCCATTTCCATATTATGTTTGTTATTTTCTTTTCACATATTGAATTTTTCTTCTGTATCTAGTAATCAAGTTTGATTGTTATTTAGAAATACCCTCCTATAATGAGAACTTAGATATGTCATTATGATATATTTAAAGATATATTCGATGATCTAGATATATCATACTGATGGGACACAATTAATTTTTGACTATCAAAAATTAGGGGCTCATAAGAATTTAAGCTACATCTCAGGAAGTTTATCTTTGGGGATGTCTAAAAAGATTGGTCATGAGGACATACCATTCAATAATAAACACATTATATCATATGTTTCATTGGTTAGTATTATATATGAGAATGTGTATTGGTCTTTTAAATTGAGATGATTATTAATGTGTGTGATGATTTGTGTACCTTGATGCATGATGATAACCATAGTATATTTACTCATGCTAAAATATCTTATGTCAATTTCATCAAGATTGGAATAAAATTAATTAAATTATCAACACAGTATTTTTTCCACTAAAATTTTGGAAAATATACCTTTGATTGAAATTGAATTGTCAAGTATAAATCCATGGATGTTATAGTTTATAAACAAGTTAATTTTGGAAGTTCAATGATTGACAAGTTAAGAAATAAATATGATGACACATGTATGCATCTTGTTTGATGAGATATCATGTGATAAAGGGATTATATTACACAATTAGTGTCCAAATAAAGGTTTTCAATGTTATAGCTTTGACTTCTTCTTTTCACTATGGGGTACATGATGTGTTACTTGATATCTCTCTTGGCTTATTGGTTGGAACTATTTCCATAGAGAAAATAACCTAGAGTGTCACATGCTAAGTGTATCATGAATCTCATAAATAAGCATATATTTCTCATGTAAAATTATTATTTATTTTATATTTTATTCATAGTTTTGATAAATAAATATTATTGATAATTCATGTAAATGTAATATTTATTTTCTAAAATGAATATGTATTATTCAGGGTTTTAAATATTTTATGGGTGGACAAAATATGGTTTAATGATTAATTTGATGAAATAAAATGATTTAAATAAATACTTTTATATTTATTTATTTAATAATATTATAAATAAATATTTATGAATTTAAATAATGATTATTATTTTTATTGGAGGGTCTGACATGGGTGTTTATATAGTTAAATAAAATAAAGGGTTCATTTTTTAATTTATTTTATTTTTAACGTACATATAAATATCGATTTTGTTTTGTTTTATGATGGTATCCTATAACTTATTCTTGTAATTCTACTTGAGAGTAATTTATATCCTCCTTTATCTATATATATAGAAATATATATTATTTACATGATTAAGGGATGTTTAAGGTGATTTAATTATCCATGCTATCACATGGAGATAGAATATTGATGTTCCAAATTCATAGTGGCTCACATGTGCATACATCTTGAGGGGGTCTAGTTTGGTCTCTCCCATGATGACATCAATACTGAAGGGTGAGTTTTGAATCTATGACATCAATTATGAGTAGAAAAACTTTTGGTATCTTCAATTAAATAAGGTACCACTAGATATTATTTATTTTGTGATTTAATTAATTATATGAAATACATGGAATAAAATAGGCTTCACTATAATAAAATAATTATTTCTAAAAAAATAAAAAAAACATTTAAAAATCGTACTTTTTCTAAATCCTAGATACCTCAAGTGGTATTAGTTTAGTCATGTAATTCTTAATGTCAAATTTTAAATTAATTTTTTTATAATTCAAGTGGATGGTGATAATATGTTTCCAATGGTGTTGACAATGCTTTGATCAGATGTCATATGAATAAGATATATCCATACAAAAATCAACTCATTATTAAGTGTTTATTATTTTTATTTTTATTAATATTTATGAATAATAAATTATTATAATAGAATTTTTATGTGGATTGGGGGTTGTGGTTTTACAAAGTCTCATTTTTTAATTTAAAAAACATATATCACATGTAGAAAAACTATTTGCATCCCCTAAAAATGATCCCCTATTTATGAGGGTGGTTTTGGTCAATAGTAGCAGTAAATCATAGGTGCTGCTATATTTTTAAAAAATATTGAGGTGTAAGGTGCCGCCTCTACACCCTCTTAATCACCACATGTTTGAAGGCACTAAACCACCTCTCATGTTGCTTGACCTAACCCAGGATTGAACGTGACTAGATCTACCTAACTCCACTATCCAAAACCCTACAGGGGAATATTTTTTGGCCTCTCAAGGACCATTTTGGATCCAATCAGTCTTAAAATTTACAAAAACTTCTAATTTTATTAAATATAATAAATTTAATAAAAATGTATGGGTGGCATGGGACATATCATTAATTATTTAAAATTATTTTAATTTGTTTTTAATTCATTAAAATCTCCCCAAAGTATAATAATAATTTATTTAATTTTATTATGAAATTCTATTTCATTTATATTGATTATAATTTGATACCAAACAATGTATATTTAGATGCTTATTTATTTATCTTAATTGTTCCCCAGACTCAAATTTTTGTAATAATTATTTATTTATTATTTTAATTTTTTTTGTGTGAATCTATTTTGTAACACCCCAAGCTTCCACGGTACGCTTCTCTTTGAATAATACAGTAGCATGTTTTGTACGCAACCTCGAGTTCTAACACACACCACAACCAATCAAACTAGTCGTTGTGAATACTAATACCCACTTTTTGAAATTTTAATAAATTTTATCTTTCAAAATGGACTTCATTTTTGGATTCGGAATATCGAAATTAGCCTAGGGTGAATTTTTGGTATTTTTCTGAAAACATTCAATTTTTGGTGAATAGTGAAAAACACTGAGTTATTGGTTAAAACCGAATTTTTATAATTATTTATTTTATTTAAATTTAATTAAGGTCAAAATAGATACATAATACCAATATATGTTCAATTTAATTCATTGGAGTTAGTTTAGAACAATTTTATTGAACTTTTCACCGTCTTTTACTCACCTCCTAAGAGAATTTGCAAATTCACATAAAACTTAATTTTACCACTAATGTGAGTGGAATTTTGAAAATCCGAGAGACACGGTTAATATCAAGGAGTAAACTGTGGTTCAATAAGATAAAAATAATTTTTGGTGAATAGTAACTTTTTACTTTTATTTGCCACGGTTAAAAGTAAATAGGATAATTGACGGTAACAATGATATTAATATTACCCTAACACAAGTCCTAATTCTATTGGAAAAGTGTATCTCTACCAAAAACAACCTTAGGAATTAAATATTATCATTTATGTCCACTTGGATTAGATTAGGACATCTATTATTATTTAATTCAAAGAAGAGTTTAAAGAGTTAAAATAAAAGTTTAATTAATAAAACATTTTTAATATAGGGTTATACATAAGATAAATTAGATTGTAAATATTCATTAGAAAGATAAAAATATTTTATACATAATGGTAATTTATTTATAATTTTTAGACATTAAATAATTTAATTTATTTTTGACACAATGGTGATGCAGTAATTACCTAATTAATGAAATATTAAAATAATTGATATTATAAATATCCAAATAAATGTAATTTGAGACTTTTTATGAATTCCACTAATTTTATAGGTTAATATGACATTTTAGTAGTTAATTAATTATGTTTTTTCGAAGTAATAATGCTTTTATGATTGTCAAAAAAATCAAATACCAAATAGTTTCAAAATTGACATAAAAGAGTTTTTAAGAAAAATATTATATTATTAATTGATATTCAATTCCTAAAAATATAAGATTCATCCAAGAGACTTATATAATGATAGGTGTATCATTAATGGACCACTTGGGAGTTTCTTGAATGTATATAGTAAGTTTATTAACTATATAATATAAAAATAAAAAGTGACATGGTAAATGTCAAACTAATTAACTAAGAGTTAAAACTAAACGATAAGGTTAATATAATAACCCAAACCTGTCTAAATTATATTGGTTGAAATTATTTCGACCCATCCCCACCTTAGACTTTGAATAATACACTTTGGATCCATTAGAAACCGAATATGAATTTATTATAAAATAATATTTCTAGCTTTTCCAAAGGTGCCCCTCACCCCTCTTATAAAAGGGCACTCCCCCTTCTCACTAATTCACACATTAAAATCCTTTTGGCTCGGCCAACCCCTACCCAAATACTCTCTAAACTTTCCTCACTTAAACCTAGAGGCCTTAGTTTGATCAGAAAGCCAACTTAAGAAACCCTTTTGATCAAATCAAAAGAAAGAACCCGAAGAAGAGGTAACGTCTTAACCACCGACTTTAAAGTTCTTTTCTTCTTCAAATTTTTCTTTCCTTGTTGTTTCCATTCTAAAATAATAACTCCAGTATATTATATATATTGTGATGTTATTATAATTATGGAATAACCAAATTAATTATTCTATCCATCCCTTCAATGACATGTCACCGTACGTGCGTACGTACGGCCTACCGTCTCCATGTTGTGGTGTAATTTTTATTCAATATATTATTATTTATATGGGTATAATAATGATGTATAATTCATGTAAATAATAAATATAACATGATAATTATTCTGTATATAGGATATACCATCCAATTATATATTATTTTAATATCAAAAAAATGATATTGTCGCTCGTGCGTACGTACGGACTATCGTCTCCACGAACGCGATGAGATTCATTCCCCATCATATCCGTTTCAGTCTAATTATTATTTAATGATTAAAAATAATGTTTAAGGACTCTATATCATTATGGATATGAATAAGATACAACCTATCCATAAAAAACATGTCTTACATAACAAAACAGAAAAAGGAAAACGAATCTATTAACTCCCGAAACGATGATAATACTAAGATGTTATTTACAAATCAATGTTAAAAGATCATATATGATATCATATAAATGTATATGATTCTTGTATAATTTAATAACAATTATTTCACCATTATACAGGAGGTTAACCTACCCTCAACCAAGGAAAATTACAAGGTAAGGGTTTATTTCACAATCTCTTCATTACTCGAGTTTGTTTATGCATAATTATCTACTGGGACCTCTTTATCATCCACATCCATGTTTCTTAAAAATGTATTTCAAAACATTATTAATATTTTATAGAATATGTTTTAAAGTCATTTATAACCTTATCTGACTTTTTGTAAGATGCTTATAAACGAATCATTCCATCGTTTTCCAAACAAGGTCTTTTTTAACCTTTTCGACAGAATTAAGGTAAGAATGTCTTTTTTTAACTTATACGGAGTATGCGGATATTTTACACAGTTATAAAATATTTTAATCTTCCCTTACAAGATTATAAGAATATTTTCAAAGTAAATGTTTTATTTTATAATTATGTAACTTTTAAATGATTTAAAAAAAGAGATATTTCTCTCAAATAGTTTTGATTTCATCAATGTCAACATCCTTTGATGGATTTTAAACTTATTTGAAGTTTATTTATTATGATACAAAACTTCCATATATTATTGAAGGTTTTGTGATATGTTTGACTATAGATGTGTTATTTTTATACCATTCATGGTTTATGGTGAAAGTATTGACATTTTGTATGCTAGTTTTAATACGAATGTTTATGTTATGTTTAAACATGTTCATATGAGGAATGCATTGGACTTAATAAGTGACGAGTGGAGCCCTCTATAACTCCTTGATGCATCGATAGGTCTCATGAGACAAACTAGTGTCTTGGCACAATGCCTTGACAAAATCTTATTTGTAGTCTTGGCATGAGGCCTTGGCTATGTGGTTATGATAGTCTGGCATTATGCATTCCATCATTATGAAAGTGGTTATTGATATTGCATGTGATTATTAGACTAGTAGAATAACCATGTGAATAAGTAAATGGAATTATTTCATTTTATCTTTCCCATATTAGGCTAATGTTTAAGTTTAAAAGGCTTTTGTTTTAGTTATACATTGCCTTAAATGTTTATGCTTATTTATGAAAGTTCCGCTATATTTTTATCCTTACTGAGCATCTGAGCTCACCCCTTTCAATGTTTTATTTTTCCTAGGATGTGAACAAGTAATTTATGAATGACATGCAGGGATAGTATGAGGGGATATGAGTGTTTATTATGAAGACAAGATGTTGTTGTAATAGTTTTCACTTTATGATGTAATGTAAGACTTATTAATATATCTAGTGTTTCCAAGGCTACTAAACTAATCGGTCTTTAGAGATTTGATCTTTCTTGTGATCATGCCAATGTTATGTAATAATGCACCAACTCTGTGTAATTGGGGTCGGGGCATTGCAGTTGGTATCATAGAAAGTTTAGTACAAACCTTGTAAGCTAGATTTAGATAAACTCTGATTAGAGCACATAGACCTAAGATGGACTTTGAGGATTAGTATAGAAGAACTTCCTAGAATTATGGTATTGTAGAGATTTTTTGAGTTTTACGAGAAATACATCCATCTCTGGATACGAGCAGGTAGAGGCGGCTCTGGCATAGATGTACCTAGGGGTAAAACCCAAAAACACCGCTTTGAGCTAGACTCGAATGGGAACTCGTTCACGATAACAGGCCTTGATGCACTCTTGGTTACGACACTCCCGGGGGATATGCTTAGGATGACTCTCATTTTCTTTACAAACCATTATGAAGGTGTTATGAGTATATACTTCCTCAAAGAAAACATTTTTATGATTATTGATTATATCCATAAATAGTTCAATTTATGTTAAGTGTTTTATAAGTATGAAATTATGTGTTTTGATTCATAAATTGATCTAGTTTATGCCATTGTTTAGAAATGGAGCCTAGTGGAAGAAATGGAAACTGTATCAATGCACGCACTCCATGTAGGGATTTCTTGCCTGCTCAAGATAATTATAGTGGAGTTGGTGATACAACTGGTGCTGATCAGCTTATCACTATACTGGGACAACTCACTCAGGTTATGAATAATAACCTTACCCGTATGGAGCACCCTAATCCACAGTGTGGAGGATCAATGTTAGATCGATTCATGAGGCAACAAACACCAACATTCAATGGGAGTAAAAATCTATTAGTAGCTGAGCAATGGATAAGTTCCCTAGAGAAAATATTTCAGGCTTTGGGGATTAGTGAAAGGAAAAAAGTTATTGTGGCAGTTTACCACCTCACTAGAGATACTGATCAATGGTGTTCATTGATTAAAAACATGAAGTAATATGATGAATTATAAAATATGGAATGGAGGGAGTTCAAAGATCTATTTTTAGAAAAATACTTTCCTCGTGACCATTGATCAGATATGGAAAGGCAATTTCTGAGTCTGAGACAAAAGGAGGATGAGAATGTCACAAAGTATGAGGATAACTTTACAAGGTTATAAAGGTATGCTAGAGATTATATACGTAACCCAATAAGTAAGATTGATCGTTTCTTTGATGGGTTAAAACCATTTCTCCGTCCATCATTAGTGTCACAATCCTTCTCATCATACGAAGATATTGTCTCATGTGCTATCAAGACAGAAACGGAATTCTCTAAGTCTTATGACTTTAAAGAAAAGCAAGAGAAGAAGAGATATAACAATAAATCTGGGAATGGAAATAAGGGGAAGAAGGGAAAAGTTGAATATCCATCATGCAGTAAATGTGGGAAGAAACACCCTGGTACTTGCTTGAATGGAATGGAAGTCTGTTATAAGTTTGGTGAAAAAGGCCACTAAGCTCGTGATTGCAAGGGGAAGAAAGAAGCTACTGATTTTCAATGCTACAACTGCAGAGAGATGGGACATTATGCCAATGAATTCCCTAAGCATCAGGGTAAATTACCTCAGAAAAGGCCAAGGGATCAAGGCCAAGCTTATTCTATCACTACTACTGAGGTAGAAGCTCCGAAAAACGTGGTGGCGGGTAATTTAATGGTTTCCTCAAGTTTAGAAAATGCATTATTTGATTCCGGATCATCGCATTTTTTTATATCATCCCAGTTTTCTAAGAAAATTAGATATTTCCAATTTGATTTAACAAGGTAGTTGTCAGTTAAAACTCCTAAGGAAAGTATCATTGAAATAGAATTTTGTGAATCAGTCCCCATTAGATCACATAAATATTCTTTATTTGTTGATCTCATCGTCATACCTATTATTGAGTTTGATATAATCCTCGGTATGGATTGGATTTCACACCATGATCTGAAGATTTATTGTAAGAAGAAGGAGGTTACAATTTTTGATGATGATGATAAGGAACACCTTATCTTTAGAGCAGAATCATCACCACCTAATTCTTATCTAGATACACCCCCAGTAGCTCAACTAAATTCAATTATTGAGGAGGAAGAGAAAGAAATGATTGTGGGGGAGGAAAGGAATGTTCAAATAGAGGATGTACCTATTGTGAAACAATATATAGATGTGTTTCTGGAAGATTTACCTGGACATCCTCCAGAACGAGAAGTTCAGTTTTCCATTGATTTAATTCCTGGATCAAGGCCTATATCGAAGACCCCTTATAGAATGGCCACTGTAGAATTAGTTTAACTAAAGAAACAACTAGAGGAATTGAGTAATAAGGGATTTATTCTCCCTAGTGTTTCTCCATGGGGAGCCCCTGTTATTTTTGTTAAAAAGAAAGATGGATCCATGAGGTTATGTATCGACTACAGGGAGATCAATGTTATAACAATAAAGAACAAGTATACCCTACCTCGCATTGATGATTTATTTGACCAACTGCATGGAGCTCAATACTTTTCAAATATTGGCCTTCGATCTGGATACCCTCAGTTGTGTGTGAAGAAGGAAGACATTTCGAAGACAGCATTTTGAACCAGGTATGGGCATTATGATTTTTCGGTAATGCCTTTTGGATTGACTAATGCACCCTCTGTATTCATGGATCTCATGAATATAGTTTTCAAGGAATATCTTGATGATCTTTTGGTGGTATTTATTGATGATATCGTGGTATACTCCAAAAGCTACGAAGATCATGAAAATCACTTGCGCATTATCCAGAAGACTCTAAGAAGACATGAATTATATGGGAAGTTTAGCAAGTGTAAATTCTGTCTTCAAGAGATTTCTTTTCATGGCCATATTGTCCCTAAATATGGAATCTCTGTTGATCCTTCTAAGACCAAGGAAATCCAATAATTTTTTTCACCGACGATTATAACTGAGGTACGCAGTTTTATTAGTTTAGCAGGTTATTATCGACGTTTCGTCCAGAATTTTGCCTGGTTGGATAACCCATTAACAAAGCTAACACGTAAAGGGGTTAAATTTGTTTGGAAAAAAGAGTGTGAAGAATGTTTCGAAGAACTGAAGAGAATATTAGTCAATGCTCCTATATTCACTCTCCTATTGAGGAATGATGGGTTCATTATTTATAGTGATGCATTGAAGAAAGGACTCGGTTGTGTCCTTATGCATAATGATAGGGTTATTTCCTATACATCACGAAAGTTGAAAATTCATGAACAAAACTATCCTACTCATGATCTCAAGTTAGTAGTTGTGATCTTTGCTTTTAAGATATGGAGACACTACCTCTATGGTGAAAATGTGAGATTTATACTGATCACAAGAGTTTGAAGTATATTTTATCACAAAAAGAACTCAACATGAGGCAAATGTGATGGCTTGAACTACTCAAAGATTATGATTCCATGATACACTACCACCCGGGGAAGGAAAATAAGGTGGCAGATGCTTTGATCAGAGAAGATCATGGAGTTTTGAACATGATGAGAATTGAAAGGGATCCTATTTTTATGGATCTAGTAATGTTGGATATGGGAATAACCATGGAAGTTGAAACATCAATACATTTTCAAATGGTTTTCAAACCATCTTTACTAGAAAGGATAAAGAGTTCTTACACCGATAATGAAGAGTTTCAGTATAAGATTAAGGATGTGAATGATGGGAGATTGAGATACTTTTTGTATGAAGAAGGAACTTTAAAATTTTGGAAGAGACTTTGTGTTCTCAATATAACTGATCTAAAAAGGGAATTGTTGGATGATGATCATAGTTCCAATTTCTATATACACCCTGGGAGCAGCAAAATGTATAGATATTTGAAGGAACATTTTTGGTGGGACAACATGAAGAGGGAGATTTCTGATTTTGTGTCAAGATGTATGGTTTGTCAACAAGTGAAAGCTGGAAGGCAACAGGCTGGTGGAGTATTGCAACCTCTTCCCATAACTGAGTGGAAATGGGATAATATCACGATGTAATTTTTCATGGGACTACCAAAGACTCATAGAAGGAACGATACAATATGGGTCATTGTTGATCATCTTACCAAGTCATCACATTTTCTTGCTATAAGGGAAGATTTACCACTTGAACTTCTAGTAAGACTATATATTAATGATGTTGTGAGACTTCATGGAGTACCCCTGTCGATTGTTTTGGATCGATATCCCAGTTTTACTTTCAGATTATAGAAAAGTCTTCAGAAGGCCTTGGATACTGAACTTCATTTGAGCACTGCTTACCACCCTCAAACAGATGGACAATCGGAACGGACTATTCAAACCTTAGAAGACATGTTGATATCTTTCTCACTTGACATTCAGGGTATGTGGGATCAATATCTACCTATGGTAGAATTTTCCTATAACAATAGCTTCCATTCGAGTATTCATATGGCACCATATGAAGCATTATATGGAAAGAGATGTTGCACACCAACCTGTTGGGATGAAATTGGTGAAAGAAAACTTGTAGGTCCAGAACTGGTGGAAGAAATGATGGAAAAGGTGAAGGTAATCCAAAACCACATCAAAGCAGCTCAAAGTAGGCAGAAGAGCTATGCTGATAACCGAAGGAAGGATTTATAATTTCAGGTAGGAGATCATGTTTTCATGAAGGTATCTCCATGGAAGGGAGTTATACATTTCGGAAAGAAAGGTAAATTGAGTCCCAGGTACATCGGACCTTTCGAAATTCTAGAACGAATTGGGGCTTTAGCTTATCGTTTGACAATGTCGCCAAGTCTCTCCAAAGTTCATGATGTGTTCCACATATCACTATTGAAGAAATACATGCCTGACCCAATGAATGTACTCACTTATGAGGAATTAGAACTGGAACCCTATCTATCTTATTGCGAAGAGACCATCAGGATTCTTGATACCAGAGAACAAGTGCTGAGAAACCGGAAGACTCATCTGGTAAAAGTTCTATGGAGAAACCATAATATGGAAGAGGAAATGTGGGAACCCAAGGAAATTATGATGAAGAATTTCCCGAGACTTTTTATACAGTAATTTTCTAGAAATTTCTAGGATGAAATTATTTAAAGGAGGAGAGAGTGTAACACCCCAAGCTTCTGTGGTATGCTTCTCTTTGAATAATACATTAGCGTGTGTTGTACGCAATCTTGAATTCTAACACACACCACAACCAATCAAACTAGCCATTAAGAATAGTAATACCCACTTTTTGAAATTTTATAAATTTTATCTTTTAAAATGGACTTCATTTTTGGATTCGGAATATCGAAATTAGCCTAGGGTGAATTTTTGGCATTTTTCTGAAAACTTTCAATTTTTGATGAATAGTGAAAACATTGAGTTATTGGTTAAAACCAACTTTTTATAATTATTTATTTTATTTAAATTTAATTATGGTAAAAATAGATACATAATACCTATATAAGATCAATGTAATTCATTTGAGTTAGTTTAGAATAATTTTATTGAACTTTTCACCGTCTTTTACCCACCTCCTAGGAGAATTTGCAAATTCACATAAAACTTAATTTTACCGCTTCTGTGAGTGGAATTTCAAAAATCTGAGAAACACGGTTAATATCAAGGAGTAAAATTTAGTTTAATAAGATAAAAATAATTTTTGGTTAATAGTAACTTTTTACTTTTATTTACCACGGTTAAAAGTAAATAGGATAATTACGAGTAAAAATGATATTAATATTACCCTAACACATGTCCTAATTCTATTAGACAAGTGTATCTCGACCAAAAACAACCTTAGGAATAAAATATTATCATTTATGTCCACTTGGATTAGATTAGGACATTTATTATTATTTAATTCCAAGAAGAGTTAAAAGAGTTAAAATTAAAGTTTAATTACTAAAACATTTTTAATATAGGGTTATACATAAGATAAATTCGATTGTAAATATTAATTAGAAAGATAAAAATATTTCCAACATAATTTTATTTTATTTATAATTTTTAGACATTAAATAATTTAATTTATTTATGACACAATGGTGATGTAGTAATTACCTAATTAATGAAATATTAAAATAATTGATATTATAAATATCCAAATAAATGTAATTTGAGACTTTTTATGAATTCCACTAATTTTATAGGTTAATATGACATGTTATTATTGATTTAATTATGTTTTTTCGAAGTAATAATGTTTTTATGATTGTCACAAAAATCAAATACCAAATAGTGTCAAAATTGACATAAAGGAGTTTTTAAAACAAATATTATATTATTAATTGATATTCAATTCCTAAAACTCTACGGTTCTGAAAAGAGACTTATATAATGATAGGTGTATAATTAATGGACCACTTGGGAGACTCTTGGATGTATATAGTAAGTTTATTAACTATATAATATAAAAATACAAAGTGACATGGTAAATGTCAAACTAATTAACTACGAGTTAAAACTAAAATATAAGGTTAATATAATAACTCAAACCTATCTAAATTCTATTGGTTGAAAGTATTTCAACCCATACCCACCTTATAATTTGAATTATACACTTGGTATCCATTAGAAACTGAATATAAATTTATTATAAAATAATATTTCTAGCTTTTCCAAAGGTGCCCCTCACCCATCTTATAAAAGGGCACTCCACCTTCTCACTAATTCACACATTCAAAGCCTTTTGAATCGTCCAAAACCTGCCCAAATACTCTCTGAACTTCCCTCACTTAAACATAGTGGCCTTAGTTTGATCATAAAGCCAACCTAAGAATCCCTTTTGATCAAATCAAAAGGAAGAACCTGAAGAAGAGGTAACGTCTTAACCACCATCTTTAAAGTTACTTTATTCTTCAACTTCTTCTTTCCTTGTTGTTTCAATTCTAAAATAATAACTCCAATATCTTCTATATAATGTTATTTTATTATAATTATGGAACAAACATATTCATTATTCTATCCATCCCTTGAATGACATGTCACCATACGTGCGTACGTACGGCCTACCGTCTCCACGTTGTGGTGTAATTGTTATTCAATATATTATTATTTAGATGGGTATAATAATGATGTATAATTCATGTAAATAATTAATATAGCATGATAATGATTCTGTCTATATGATATACCGTCCCATTATATATTATTTTAATATCAAAAGAATGATATTGTCTCTCGTGCGTACGTACGGACTATCGTCTCCACGAATGCAATGAGATTCATTCCCCATCATATCCATTTGAGTTTAATTATAATTTAATGATTAAAAATAATGTTTAAGGACTTGATATAATTCTGGATATGAATAAGATACAACCTATCCATAACAAACATGGCTTACGTAACAAAACAGACAAAGGAAAATGAATCCATTAACACCCGAAATGACGATAATACTAAGATGTTATTAATAAATCAATGTTAAAAGATCATATATGATATCATATTAATGTATATGATTCTTGTATAATTTAATAAAAATTATTTAACCATTATACAGGAGGTTAACCTACCCTCAACCAAGGAAAAGTACAAGGTAAGGGTTTATTTCCCAATCTCTTCATTACTCGAGGTTGTTTATACGTAATTATCTACTGGGACATCTTTATCATCCACATCCATGTTTCTTAAAAATGTATTTCAAAAAATTCTTAATATTTTACAAAATATCGGTTAAAGTCATTTATACCCTTGTTTGACTTTTTATAAGATTTTTATAAAGGTATCTTTCTGTCATTTTCCAAACAAGGTCTTTTTTAACATTTTCGACAGAATTAAGGTAAGAATGTCTTTTTTTAACTTATACGGTGTATGTGGCTATTTTATGTCATTATAAAATCTTTGAAGATTCCATTACAATATTATAAGAATATTTTCAAAGTAAATGTTTTATTTTATAATTATGTGACTTTTAAATGATTTAAAAAAAAGAGATATTTCTCTCAAATAGTTATGATTTCATCTATGTCAACATCCTTTGATGGATTTTAAGCTTATTTGAAGTTTATTTATTATGATACAAAACATCCATATATTATTGAAGGTTTTTTGATATGTTTTAATGTGGATGTGTTATTTTTATACCATTCATGTTTTATGGTGAAAGTATTGACATTTCTTATACTAGTTTTAATATGGATGTTTATGTTTTGTTTAAACCTGTTCATATGAGGAATGCATTGGACTTAATAAGTGACGGGTGGATCCCGCTATAGCTCCTCGATGCATCGGTAGGTCTCATCATACAAACTAGTGTCTTGGCACAAGTAATTGACAAAATCTTATTTTTAGTCTTGGCATAAGGCCTTGGCTATGTGGTTATGATAGTCTGGCATTATGCATTCCATCATTATGAAAGTAGTTATTGATATTACAAGTGATTATTGGACTAGTAGAATATCCATGTGAATAAGTAAATGTCATTATTTCATTTTTTTCTTTTCCATATTATGATGATGTTCAATTTTAAAAGGATTTTTTTAGTTATACATTTCCTTAAATGTTTATGCTTATTCATGAAAGTTTCCGCTATATTGTTATCCTTATTGAGCATCTGAGCTCACCCCTTTCAATGTTATATTTTTCCCAGGATGTGAAGAAATAATTTATGAATGACTTCTAGGGATAGTATGAGGGGATATGAGTTTGGATTATGAAGGCAAGATGTTGTTGTAGTAGTTTTCACTTTATGATGTAATGTTAGACTTATGAATATATCTAGTGTTTCCAAGGCTACTAAACTAATCGGTCTTTCGAGATTTGATATTTCTTGTGATCATGCCGATGTTATGTAATAAAGCACTAACTCTGGGTAACTGGGGTATGGGCGTTACATATTTTATCTCTTGTATTTATATAAGGTCATATGTATTCATATTATAAAGTAATTAAATGTAATGTTCACACCTAAGTTCTCATCCACTACATGTGAGGGTACACATGTTATGACAGAGCACATGATGGCACAGTTATAGGGAAGACTTTTCATAAAACCAAATAAGAGAAATAAAAATGATGATGATAGGAAACTATAACTCATTTAATTACATGACTCGTAGAATTCCCCTTGTGTCTTAGTTAATCAATTGTATGCTTAATGGATCAACTACTAGATAAAATATGATGATCATTCCATAGTTTATTTTTTAAGCATGATTAATTATTTTTTGGATGTATATTTATACACAATAAAAAATAATTGGTAAACAATAATTCATAGATAAAAATAAATAAATGTGTAGTGAATGATATTAATTTTTTATGTAAAAGTGGTAACATAGTAACAAAATGAAAAAATAGAATTTTATTTCACACATGAAACAAATAAATACAAAACTAATTATATAAATTATTTTATCAATCATTTTTAATAAATTATATAAGAATACCGAAAAAAATGTAAATGATAAAATAAGGATGTTTTAAAATTAGATAAAAAACACCTAAAAATAAAATTTTAGTCACTTATCTCCTTTGATTATCTAAGTAAATCGACAACCATGGTTAGAATTGTCGGGCTGGCCATATTCTAGAGAAATTTTAATTATTCAATAGTTTAAATAAATATAATGCATCTATTTAACCAAATTATTGTTTTGGGTAAGGCCTATATTTACTTTATATAATTTAGAGTAATGTATTGAGGATGTTTGAATATATAATACAAATATTAGGGATTCTACTCAACAGATCAAGGAGATATATGATAATGTAGTTAGTAAGAGTAGAACCAACCAAAAATACCTTTGAATAATTTATAAAGGATATGGTTCAGGTTAAGATAAGGGAAATATGGATCCTTTCCACTAGAATATCCTAGTGATTGGATATTCTAAATTTAATTGTATGGGATATTTTTATTTTATAATATAGTGGGAGATATAAATTTCACAAAATTTTATTAAATTTGTAACAAAGGTTATGTACTAAAATATATTTTTTTATTTTTATAGAAAAATAGCATGTAAAACTCTAAAATCACTACAATAAATCTTGGAAAAATAAAATTTACTCATCATTACAAACTTTTATGAGCATTTTCAGTTGTTAAACACCAACTATTCTATGAAAAGAAACTATATGTAATGGTACTCTATATACCTAATCTACTGCCTTATGGAGAGAATTTTTTTTAATGATGGAATGTTAGGGATGCATCAGATATTTGAGGCATCATATTATCATTTATGTCCAATAATCTAATGGTACAACATAGGTATGTGGTTGTATACTCCATGTTGACTCATCCTAAAGAACTCAAAAATGGTATTGGGAGGAAGAAGATAAATGATATTATTCCTACAATATAAAGGTGTACTTATAAGATTAATACCCATCTAATGATCTTTAAATGATTAATTACATTTATCAATTCTAAAACTTGAAGTTTTATATGGTTAATAAATTTTCTATAAATATCATTTTGTCATCCTCACCACTTAGACTATCTATTTTAATTAATAATTACAAACTTAATTATATGGAGAAACCACTCAAAAAAATTAACTATAAATCAGCATGTTGATAGGGTTATATGGGAACATGGTTCTTTATTCCTTATAGTGAGAAAAATGAAGAAAATTTTTGAAAGGTAAATGATAAGCTTGAAATGAGTGGTTCCTTTTTAAAATTCAAAAAACAAACAAATTATTCATGTAAAGAGTGATGAATATGAGTATATTCACATCACATGTGGAAATAAAGGTCCATGGAATAAACATTTCTATAAATTAATGAAGAAGCAAGTTGAAGATTACACATCATGTATATCATCATTTTATGTAATACTTTTTTATACTTCTTATGAATTAAATAAAATCTATTACTTTCATTTTTGAATCAAAATAAAGGTACCAAGGAAGTTTAGAATGATTGAAGATGGTTATAAATGTTGAATATTTTAATATATAGTACAATAATGAAGTAGATCGTAAAATTATTGATAGATATAGACCTCCATGTCAACTAAAGAATATCACAACATTCTATTTCAATGTGGAAAGAATCATGTATTTCAATTTATCCATTTTCATTACATTTTAACAAAACATTATCCTAGTGTTATGTTTTGATATAATCACATACTATTTAATATTGGAAATGAAAATATTCTTGTTATGAAAAAACAAAATAGTTTAATCATACTTGAATAAAAAAAATTTGAATTGACAATAAATATTGACTATTAAAATAGAGTATTCAAATTATAAACAATTATTCCATTATAATTATTTTTCAACCAAAATTATCATTAAATATCAAGGATATAACAAGAAGGGTATTTTAAACCCTTTAGATCTAAAACTCTTAGGTATTTTTCATGTTTAATTATAAGTTTTGATTAAATATATTTCTTTTGATATTTAAAGGTGATAAATACATAAAGATTAAAATATTTAGTTCAAAAAGATACATGAAATATATTAAGTATAAGGTAAATACATTTACTTAATGAGATTATTTATGTGATTTAAGGAATATAAAAGTGACTTTTAGAATATTCATAGTGAAATATGTGAAAATATTTGGGTGGGTGATTCAAATAATATCTTAACCAAGCATTCATCAATCATTATTTAATGTGAAATTATTCTTAAACTCAAATTTCCATAATACACATCAACTTAATGATGTTAAGAAAAGGTAGATTGATAATGATTTCTATAAGTATTGCAAGTATTTAATTACTCTATTTAAGAAATGATTATCAAATTACCACATTAACACTTAAATATATTCCAAAAATAATGAAAAATTTATATTAAATATGTTATAATATGAAATAAATCCATTATGTCACAAGTTAATTTGTTTAGATACATACCATTGGTTAAGTCCTATTTTATCATCAATCATGAATTAGTTATAAAACAAAGTGTATCATAGTTAATTATATTAAGTCATTAAATATATTATTATCCCTAACAAATAAATTTGTTAGTTATGTAAAATAATATAATTCTATAAGAGGGTAGAACATCTCTATTAGAGATAGTGGGAGTATGATATACTTCAATCAAGTAAAGTATCATGATGCACATGAGATGGAATTGGAACTCGAACCTTATAATACTTAATGGGTGGATTTATTCTAGAGACACATACGGTATAAGAATGAAAAATAAAAAGAGATATGGTTTTATATTCACCAATCTGGGTGATATGCTAGTCATTAAGAATAATGAAATATTATCTAATGAGGAAGTAATAATTATCAATAGTCAAAAATTGGAAACTAAATATAAATTCCAAAAAGGATTTATTGTAACAAAATCATGTTTGTATTTCAGTAGTATCTACAACTAATGTAAATCCCACTAGGTTCAAATGGGTATTTAAGAATGATCTGGAGATGGATGGTAAAATTAATACCTATAAAGAAATATTTTTTGGTAAAAGGTTTAAGATTATTCAAGGTAAAGACTATACAAAAACCATTTCACTAATAGAGATGTTAACAACCATTAGAATTAATGTTTCTATCATATCTATCATGATATAAATGTTATAATTGTGTATTAAGGGTTGAAATAAAGCTTTAAATCATGTCATATTTATTTTCCGTTTTGTATATAATAGGTTAGTGGTAGAAACTTATTTTTCCAAGTGAAATATGTTGATAAAATATTGAAAATAGATAATAGTCTTATAGTTAGTTAATAATATATTGAAAACTACTTCTATAATGAATGAAATAAAAATTAACAACTAAAGTTATATGAAGTAATATCTAATAAGACAAATATAAGGGTTACTAAGATCAATCCATAGTACATATATTGAAAATATATTTTAAATAAAAACTTGAATAATTCAAGAATGGATTATTGCCTAGGTAAAATGGTATAAATCTCTCTAATGGATATAAGATAGTTGAAAATGGAGTCATTTCCTATTGTTTTCTAAATTTTTAGGTATGTAATATTTGTATGAATATTTAGAGTAAATGAAAAAAATTTGGAAAGAGTTTATAGGGTTTAGTAAAGTTTCATGAAATATTATAGTAAAATGAAGGTGTTTCATGTAGAAAGTATGCATACCATGTAGCAAGTATGTGTTTCACAAAGTTAGGGGTTTATAAAAAATGAATCGTGAAAGAATTATGAGATCATAAAGTGTATCATGAAATATCCAACATCATTTGTGGAATAGTGGTAGTGATAGTATGTGGCATACATATGAATATCACTTGTGTTAAAAGTTTGTGATTAAAAATGGATTACACAAATGGTCGATGTCTTTTGGGATAAAGAGGTGGTGGTTTTTGGTGGACCATAAAGGGAGAAGGTGAATGGTTTTAGGTGAAGGATTTTATTGTAATTTTAGAGATTATAAATATTTTTTGTGGTCATTTATAATAAATAACCTACTAATACATTCACTATGGTGTCAATAATAAGTAAAATAAGATCCATAGATTAATAAAAAATGGATAATTCAGGTAGTTCCCATAGAAGGTCCAGTCTGTGAAGTAAATTTGTTCATTTTTTTTGTCTGTGAGATAGATTCATGAAGGATTCTACAAACCATCTCCTGAAGTATTATGTTTCATAGAGTAAATCAGTATTTGAAGCATAGTATGCAATGAATAATATTCTTTTTAGAACTTAAATGAAATGCAGTTTAGAGAAAACACTTTTATGTGAAAATTTATTATGGGTATTGTGAAACATGATGATTTTATTATAGAATTATATTTGCTATATTGGAATGAAAATAAAAACATGTTTTATGAAAAATATGGAAGTGGCCTTCAAGTCATTAAACTATGGTAGAATTAATTTGGAGTAGTGTGTAATGGATAATTAAATGGAGGTGATCTAAGATAGGTAGTACAGTAATCCCTAAATTCATTTGTAAAGGTAGTGTTCCTATCATATAGTGTCTATGATAAAAAATTATAATCCACCAAGACTAGTGAAGAATATGGGTTTCAGGTATGACAAACAAATCCCTGGAATGTTCTCCTCAGATTATCCCTTACAATCTAACCAGGAAAAACTATTTCACTGTGATTTTATTTCATCATTTTTTTGTGGTATATGTGAAAGAAGCATTGTTAGGTTTAACATGTTCCTACCAAGTTTGGATCAAGTACAATGAATCAAAAAATAAAAAATTAACACCCTGATTCATTTATCCCTTCTTAGGGTGTATCAAGATAAAAAAAAGTAGTATTATAACCCAATTTAAAGGTTTTAAATATCTCTTTTGACACACAATATAGGTAATATAGTGAATGTTAAAGGGATTCTTCTATTTAATGGGAAAAACTATCAGATCTACATGAAAGTGACAAGATATTATAGTTCCAAGTCAATGTGGGATAAATTTTCCAAAATTTATGAGAGTGACTATAGAGTAAAAAAAAGTTAAGATTCAAGTTCTAAAAAACAAGTTTGATGACATTAAATTGTCTCAGATGAATATTTTGATAGTTTCTTCAACAAAATTACAATATTTTTTAGAGTTATTTTGGGACTTGGTGAAGAGATAAAGAATAGTGATATAATTAATAATTTCTAAGAAAGGTTTTAACTTTTATGCAATCCCAAAGTTGTAGTGCTTGAAGAAAGGTTTTAAACCAAGCTATCTATGGTTGATCTATTAATTAGTTTGGTAGCCAATTGTAAAACCCTAATATTTTAAATTAACTTTTTTATCAAAACCTAATGTGTTTTATATCTTTATTCACACTCGACACTAAACCAAAAAGAACGTTAGAATAGTATAAAATTTTGAAAATGTAGTCATAGAATAGAAGGGTAAAAAAAGAGGTACTAAATTATGAAATATATGTATAAATAAAAAATTAAGGTCCTTAATAATACTAAGACATGGATAAAACATAATTACTTTATCTAAATAACTATTAAAATTGATTTATGCATTAAAATGTAGCCTTTATAAAACAAATTAGGTGTATTGTTTTAAGAAACAAAATATAGTGTGGATGAAATGTATTTTTTATATGAATAATATGCTAAGACAAATTTAATTAGTAATTTATAATAAATAATAATGAGAATAGATAATATTTTAAAATTTTATTTTTCTATGAAAATAGTTTTCATTATATTTTTACATTTTTATTTAAAAATTAAATTCAAAAAAAATTAATTTTAATTTTAAAAAATTAACTACATTTTTGAAATAAACATTTCAAAATTATATTTTGAATAATTTTTATAAATTTTATGAAATTGTTGATTTTCAGATAAATAGTGAAAAAATTTTCTAATATTCTAATGTTTATAACATTATCATGTAGCTACTGTTACTAAAATACATATAAAAATTTTATTAGTAAAAAATATATTTAAAGAGTAATTTAATTCATTTAAAATACTATTTTGAATTTATAAGACTTAGGTTTAGCATTTTAGAAACTTAATTAACATCTTACTCTAAAAAATATTTATTCACTTGTATTAAAAATTAGATTTCATCAATTTTATAAATTAAATTTAAAATAATTATTTAATATTTTATTTCAAAATTTTAATGTTATTTAATAATTATAATTTTTTTATACATAAAATTATGATTACTAAGATTAAATTAAATGACCATGAAAATAGTGGAAGAGTTATTTTCAAAGAATTGTTTTATTAATGTTTGGTAATTTTTATCTTATAAATTAATTTAATATATTTTGTATAATTACATTGGTATTATGTTTACACATATATAAATAAATTATTACATATTTAATTGGTAATTAATGTTATATAATATTAAGAACACTTAATGGTGAAAACAACATTTTTCTACAAAACATTTTTTCTATATTTTAAATGTTTAAAATGAAAAGTCAATTATCTATATTTTATAAATTAAAATAGATTATATGGATCATAAATTTTGAAATATATCATCCAAAATTATTATTAGGGTTAACCTTATATTTTAATAAAATATATATTACTTGGTTAAAAACTAGATATCAAGGTAAAAACCAAAATAGTAAAACATGAAAAACTAGTCGTAAAAGACATGAAACATGTTTAAAAAATGTGCCAAAATGACTAGATATTTCATCATATCCTTAAAATAATGGTTATAATAGTATATTTAAAGTATTAATATGATATTTATAACATTATTTAGGTTTTAAAATTGTAAAAAAATCCCTACATTCCTTCTAATTTATGGAAAATGAACATGTCTCTCATGCATACATGTGAACTATCACCTCCATGAAAGTGAAATATTTCATTTTTCAATATTTTCATTGATTATTTATCCAAAAATACTACAATATGATTCAATTTATTATTAAAATATAAATAATATCTATACAATTTTTTAATAATGATACTATTATAAAAGAATCACTTTATTAACCATACTCAAGCTAAGATTATAGTGTGTCCTTTTTATGCTGGTTTAATAACCAACATGAAAAAACCTATAAATATATATCATAGATAAATGAAGAAACATAATTAATTATTATATTTTAAAATAATAATAAAATGAATTTTTTTTATTTATGTACTGGTAAAGGTAATATCTAACTCGTTATTATGAAACCACTCCTTGTTGGTTAAAATTACCAAAACAAGCTCATCGCTGACTTCATAATTGTCAATTGTAACTAAAATACATATGAAATGAAATTATAAAATTTTATATAATTATAAAAAACATATTAAAGATACTAAAATCATCTTTTAATGTTGAAATTTGAATATATAAACAATAATCAACACTGCCATTATAGAACTAGTATTAAATAATAAATTAAAACTAATAACAAATGATGATGGATATAAAATATAATTGACTAATATATTTGTGATAAATGATTATAAATTATGTATTTAAAAGTTTATAATTATTAATAAGTTTCTAAAATAATTTATTATGTTATTTATTTTTTTATATGGAAATTTTGAGTGCATTCTCCTAAGCAGGAATAAAGGTAACATTTTTTCATCTCAAATTATTTTCTTAAGGACATGTTTTTTATTATACACCTAATTTCATTTAAATTGTGGTTATAAAACCTATTTGATACATTATATCACTAACTAATTCTAATCATGGTATTTGAGGTTTAATTTTAAGCTCTCCCTTTCATGGTTTTTGGATTCAAATGTTACCTAAGTCATAAAGGATTTTGATAACTCAAATCCCATTTTTATGGGTTATAATGTCATTTATTAAACATCTTTCTTCCAATAATATTTTCTTACAACCTAATATTTTATTTTATGGATTATTTTATAAATCTGCTCATACTTTTCTATTTTTTTTATTAAGTTCATGAAATCCCTTACGGCTTTATTCATACTTAATCATCCACTCTGTACAGGAATGATTTTTCTTCCAATACATTTCCTTGGTGAATACCCTTTTTTCATTCCTTTGATTGAATAAAATCCATCTTAAACCCCATAAATTGATTAATTTGAAAAAAATTATTTACATAATTATTTACCCATTACTCTTTATAGTGTTATTTTATCAAATTCAAACATAGAATGTTATTACATCAATTGATTGGGGAAATATTGGAAATCTAGATACTTGTTTTTTCAATATTGATGGTAATTATTTACTAAGGTATTTTGGTTACGTATTGAATAGTTTATTAATTCATTCATATGATGAATTCATTGAACTTAATTAGTGATATTTGGGAACCATAATAGCCCCTTGATGCATTAGTAGGTCTAATGAGACAAATTGGCTAGCGTATTTAGTGTATGACTTCCCATTTATTTAGAAGTCTTTATTGTGGTCCGAAAGGTATGTAGATGTCTTGGGGAAAGACATTGATTGTTTATAATTCCCTGGAATAAGGCATAGACTAGTATTTAATTAATTAATCTATCACCATGAAATCTTTTATTATTATCCATGTGTTTATTTATATTGTTAATCATGGTGTAGTTTGGGTGTTAGAAGAGTGGTAAGGTAACCCCATTTGAACATCATGAGGTCTAGGGTGAAATCCATATCAAACCCCAATTTGGGAGATTTTTCTAGCACCCTACTTAGGATTGAAATCAGTAGAAGAGAATGTGTTATGAGTGAGTTATTCATGGAACACGGGGGGTGGTAGGCATGCATAAGTCGATGGAAACTATTGTCAACAGCGGTACATGTGACCTGTTGATGCATGTCATGGTTATCACTGGGGTGAACATGGAGATGGAGAATCAATTTGATGGTGGCAAGGGTGAAGTGAACAACACACATATGGGTGACTACAATTGTTTAATGGGTTTGGGAAATAAAAAATCATTATAAACGGCACACATGGCCCAAGTATTTGGACATACAAGTCATAGCCTATTGGCTATGTTTTATTGGGATTTTATTCCATATGTTCATACTATCCAGATAATGAGTTCCCCTTGGCCAAAAAAATAGGGGATTTTCTTTGGATTAATAATGTGGATCCCCATGCCTGTTATATTATTAACCTTGGATTTGTTTCAATCTATTTTGATTTTTTATATGATACTATTTAATTATCATTTATTTCCTTCCATATTATTCATTATTTGTATAATATATAATATCTTATGGTATACACTCTCCCTTGTAGAGAATTTTATCACAACATTATTATATTTCCATTTACCCAATTTATAAAGAAAAGTGTTACACAAAATATGTCTATAAGAATAGCATGTGTGGAGAATTTATGGGAGATGTTAAAAATTTATTAAAGATTAATCGGTTTTTAGTATAGTGGAAAATTATCTATTATTTGAGAAAGAAATATGATTATTTATTTAATGAGTTATATTAATTCTATAAGTATTTAAACCTAAAAGGACATGTCAATGTATATAATTTAATATTTAATTTATGTTATTTAATTACTACATAGTTTCATTAGGTTTGTTATAGTTTGTATCAATTTTATTATATAAAGTATATGCTTTCATCCCTAAATCTGGGAGTGTGGGTTTAAGGCTCTATAATTGGTATGAGATTATGGTTTAGCTAACATTAGAGTTTATGATATCATTTGAGGATAATATTATTTCTTTAGATACCATCATGGGATGGAATGTTTAATGTTTTTTATAATTTCAAAGGTATGAATAATACTTTAGGTTGATTGAGGTAATATTTAATAATTTATGCTCTTTGGGGAATATGATTTTTCAAATTTATAGAAAATACTAGGGATGAGTCATAGTATATGAAAGAATCCTAAATTTTGGAAATCCATGTCTGGATACTGGCAAGTGGATGCGGTTGTGAAACAGATTCACCTAGGGGATCGCCCTGAAAAGGGATAGTTGATTATCAACTTGATATTTACTCAGTGCACTATGAGTGGATAAAATACTACATACATGATTAGATACTACTGGAGGATATGATTTTCATGACTCACATGTACATTATGATCCCTTATAAAGGATTTAAATATAGTGGTTAAAGAACTTAATATGAAACTGACCATGGAAAACCTATGTTAAACTAAAATAGCTATAGGTTTATCCAATTATAACATTGTTGAACAAAAATTTTATCATTTTAAATGAAGGATTCATATGAGAATACATCATAGTATTGAGTTTTAATATATATATATATATATATATATATATATAATTAACTCAGATTTTAGGGGATATTATCATAACTATTTTGGTTTTAGTATTATTTTGAATAAGGATCGTGAGAATGAAGTTGTGGAAGGTATGTCTCTAGTAATCCCCATGTCATATTAGAAAACTAAGGAAATATATTTGGAATAAATTTATTTGATAAATGAAAATCAACACATAGTATTATTAATAGGTAAAGGATGTTTTTCCTAGTCACAATTAAGTTACTAAGGTAGACACCCCATTTTAAATTATATCTTCATTTATGACTATATTTTATATACCCTTAAATAATTTTATTAGTATGTGATGAATAAAATTGTGAGGGTGTAATTTATTTAGGGAGAGTATGTGACACCCAAATATTTTAAATTTTTTTTCCTTTGAAACATAATGTGTTTGATATCTTTATTTATATGAAACATTGAACCGTAATGAATAGCAAAACTACATAAAATCATTAAAATAAATTCATATAATTATAGGATAAAAATATAGGAAACTTAATTAATCAATATATATAAAAATAAAAATTACATTATTTATACTTATGCATTGATAAAATTCAATTAGTGTAGCTAAATAACTAATAGGACAGATTTATTCTTCAAAATTAAACAACTCTAAAAATTATCCTTTTTTGTACATTTTTTAAGAAAATAAATATACTATAGATAAAATATATTTTTTATATGAATAATATTTTAACACTGGTATAATTAGTAATTGATTGGAAATAAGTAGAATTGTTAATATTTTAAAATTTTATTTTCCAATAAAAATGGTTTTCATAATTTTTTAATGTTTTTAATTAGAAATTATATTTCCAATTTTAGAATTTCAATTTTAAAAAATGAACTTAATTTTTGAATTCATAATTTCAAAGTTATTTTAGGATTAATTTTAAATATTTTTATGAAATAATTTATTTTTAGGTGAATAAGAAATATTGTTTTACAAATATCGTAATGTTTATAACATTGTCATGAAGTTGGTATTACATAAAAACTTATAAAAATTTTTGTTGCACCAAAAAATTATTTGATTAGTAATGTGATTAATTTAAAGTAATATGTTGAATTTTAAGACTTGTGTTTAATGTTTTAGAAACATAAGTAATATTTTACAGTAAAAATATTTTTTTCACTTGTATTAAAACTTTATTTCTGTCACTTGTATAAATTAAATCTAAAACCCGAATTTTATATTTTAGATAAAAAATTTCATATTTTTTTAAGTCATAAAATTATTATTACTAAGATTAAATTTAATGAACATGATAATTGTGGAATGGCTATTTTCAAAGAATTAGTTTAATAACATCATGTAATTTTTATCTAGTAAATTAAATTAATATATATTATATAATAAATTTGATGTGGTGTCAAAAAATGTAAAAATATGTTATCACTCATTTAATTTTTAATTAAAGAAATATATTTTTAAGAATAGTTAATGGTGAAAACAAAATTTTTCTATAAAACAGTTTCCCTATATATTTTATGTTTTAATTTAAAAGTAAGATTTTTATTATTTATAAATTGAACTAGATTATATTAATCTTGAATTTAGGTTCATAAAATCATAATTTGTTAATATGAGTTATCTTATATTTTAAGAAAATATAAATAATTGGGTAAAAACTAGTTAACAAGAAGAAAACCAAATGATAAAATGTAAAAATATAGTGGTAAAATACTAGTAACATTTTTAAAAAATGTGTAAAAATTAATGATAGATTCTAGATAGACTTTATCATACACCACAGTTCATTATTTCCCAATTTTGGATCCATTGACCCTTTAATAGTGGCATTCCATCAATGAAAATGGAATGGGAATTTTCAAAAAATGTCATTTTATAAACTTATAAAATCAGACCATTTCCACAATATTTATACACCAATCCTAAAGCCTTATATCTACCAAAAATCCACTATATTTTCTCACAAACCCTCTCCCCAAGTCCCAAAATCCTTGGTCTTTTAAAAAGGAAAATCTATAGTGGCTTAAAGTTTTACCCAAGGGAGAACATACAAAGGGTTAGGTAATGTTATCAACCAATATTTCTTAATTACCCTCTTATTGCACCCCCTTTGAAATATTATTAAACTAATTAAAAATATGTTTTCTATCTTCTCCAAAATCCATTTTAAAAATTAATACATATTTACGCATACATGTGAAATACAACCTCCATGAATGTTGTTCTTTATTTATTCCCACCACCTTATAAATAGGTTATAAAAATATATTTAAATTATTAAAATGATATTTATAACATTATTAAGGCTATAATTTTATAAAACATTCCCTAATTCCTCATGATCGGTGAAAAACAAACACATCGCCCATGCATATATATGGACTACCACCTCAATGAAAGTAACATATTTCATTTTTGACTCTAGTATTTTATAATTTATAAAAGTATATTCTAGTATTATTATCCACATTAATAAAATCAAAATAATATCTTTATACTTATATAATAAAGATATTATACCAAAATAATCACTTTCTTAACCATACTCACCCTAAGATTGTAGCTTGTTATTTTTAGGTGGATTTAACCACTTACATGAACAATGATATAAATATATATCATGGATAATTGGTGAAAAATAATTACTGATTTTTTTAGAAATTAAAAAGTAAATAATTATATGATTTTTGTTCTTTAATGTTAATGGTAATATCTAAATCATTATTAATCAACCACCCCTCATTCATTAAGATTACCAAAATAATATTTTCACTAATTTCATCATCATGAATCATAACTAAAATACTTATGAAACAAAATTATAAAAGTATAAATAATTATAAATAATTTATTAAAGTATATAAAATAATATTATAATTATGAAACTTTAATTAAAAAATAACAATTGACATTGCCATTATGATACTTGTTCAAAACCAGAAATCGAAACTAATATGATCTAATGATGGATATAAAATTTATATTGCTAATATATTTGTAACAAATTATTTTAAATGAAGCTAATAAATGGTTATAAGTATGAATAAGGTTATAAAATAGTTTATTAAGATAAAAAAGTTATATATAAAGCTAGATAACGTTCACCTAAGTAGTAATAAAGGTAAGTGTTTTTCATATCATGTTTTTTTCTTTGAGACATGTTTTGTATTATACACATAGTTTAATTTACGCGGTTTGTATACTTCCTGTTTGGTATATTATATCATGAATTACCTTTTATTCATGGTATCTCAATTTTAATTTCAAACTCCATCTTTTAAGGTGGTTTGATTGAAATTCTAGCTAAGTCATAAGGAGTTTTAATAACTCAAATATCATTTATTTGGGTTATAATTCATCTTCTAGAACATATTTCTTCCAAGAATGGTTTCTTACAACCTTGGATTTTATTTCTTAAATTTCCTTCTAAACCATATTATACTATTTTTGTTTGAGTGATTAAGTTTTTAGAAATCAATTACTATTTTTTCATTATTAATCATTCACTATTTATATGAATGATTTCTCTCCCAATGACTTTCTTATGTGAATACCATATTTTTCATTACATTGATTATAGGGAATTCACTTAAACACCCATAAATTGATTTATTTGTGGAAATAATTGAATTAATTGTATACCCATTACTCTATATGGTGTTAGTTTGATGGATTCTTATATAGAAATCTATTCCATTTTGCGATTATGGAAATATAAATAATATGTATACTTATTATTTCAATAAAAATTTCTATTACTTATTATTTAATGTTGGTTATATATAATATATTTTATTAATTAATTTATATTATGAATTCATTAGACTTAATTCATGATAGGTTGGGGCCAAAATAGCCCCTTGGTGCATTAGTAGGTTTCATAGGAAAAACTATCATTGAAATTTAGTGTATTTTTAGACATTTATTTAGATGATTTGAATATGGTATTGATAGAAAGTAGATGACTTGTCTCAAGGACTTGATGGTGTGTAATGTATTAGCACAAATCCTTGACTAGTTTTTCATTATACATTCCATCACCATGAATTCAATTATGATTTCCTTTTTTTTTATTCATATTGTAAACCATAGATTTGTTTCAAGCTCTTGTGATCAATTATAGGAAACTATTTGTTTTTTATTTATATCCTAAAATTTTATTAATTCCTTGTTTATTCTATTATACTTTCAATTATATGATTTCCCTTTATGAGTGTTTCATCTCACCCTTATTAAGTTTCCATTTACCTAGGTTATGAAGAAATGTTTTATACATGATATGATTAGAAGAAAGGCATGTGTGGAGATTTTTTGGGAGATGTTGAAGAATTATTATGGTTTATGTTCTTCTTAGTATAGTGGAAAAAATTCCCATTAGTTATGAAATGTGTGAGATTCATTAGGTAATAAATTTTACTAATTCAATAAATCTCTAAACAAAAAATGTCATAGGAATCTATGCAATGAAATATTATCTTTATATCTTGTAAATATAGTACAATTATGTCTAGATTGTTTTACATGTTCACCCAATTAGCTTAAATACCCCGAGGGGGTGAATTAGGGTATGACAGATTAAAATAACTACCCCTTTAGATCTTTTTTTGTTGTTAAACAAAACACTTTTCTCTCTCTTTAGAATTGAAATGTACGAATGAAATTTAAATCATGCATGAGACATAATAATTTTACCTGGTTCTCCCTCACTGGGCTATGTCCAAGGAGCATTCAATGGCGATATGTTGATATACCAAATCCACTAAGGCTCGGAGTCAAATTACAAGGTTCAAGCTTGATCACTTCTATGCCCAGGATCACTTCCTTTAAAAGTTTGATGGTTAGCTCACAGATTTCGCAAGGGTCACTCCCTTTGTCTATTTTTCTGTATCACTACTGGTGGAAAGAATCATCGTCTTCCTCCTCATATTCTCACTGCTATTGGAAGGGATACACTCATAGTTTATGGAATTGTAGGTCCCTTTATTGGCTTTAATGCACACATCCTTAGTTGTAGATAGATTCTCTATTGAATTCCATATTTCACTCATAGATGAAATTCAAATTTCCGTATACTATTTGTTTGTAGAAATTACTTACGTGAACTATTTTAGTACTTTTTTGAACTTCTTTTATTCTTTCACATACTTTATTGCACCATGTTGCATGAGTGCTTCGTAGACCACCTATTCTTCCACATAATGTCCCTACTTCATGAAAATATTCTTCTTTCATGGACCGCCTCTACTTTGTTGATGGTTCGTCCCCTACAACCACTTCAACTCTACAGACCCTTTTACTTTACAAACTACAATGCCCCAAAAAATCCCTTCTATGGGATATCTCTATGTAAATCTTATCTTTTCATGGAATCCTCCCTCTCTAACCTATTCTCCTTCATGAAATCCTCATTCATGAACTAATTTAGACTTCTATAAATTATTATCATAGACAATATGTTTTCTAGTGAAAATTGCTCTTCATAATAATCTGATTAGTGGACCTTATATAGAAAAATAGACCTAAAATTTTTGCTAATCTAAATCAACTAAATCTTTGATGTGGTAAAACCTTCATTGTGGATTATTTTATGTGGTCAATATTGCACCTTTCTCCCTCTGTGGTGGCTGATCTCTTCTGTGGACAAAAATCTTTTATGGCTCCTCAAATCATGCCTCCTTTCCCAAAACAATAAGCCTCCCACAAACTTCAAGCCTCCCATGAACTATGATCCTCCCAAGAATTATTTTTCCCATCGCAATCCACATAGTGCACTTCATGTTCCACATAACAAAACTATGTGGAAATCCTTACTTTTTGGACTTCCTTCGTTATTCAACATACTCCCTTTTTTCAGTTCGTGAACTATACTTTGTGTTCTATGAAATATGTTTTGTGTAAATAAATCACCCTTAAAAAAAACTCTTTATTTTAAGGCCCAAAAAATTTAAAAAAATAGTAGAAAATTGCTCCACCTTAAACACCCACTTTAGAAAACACCACCATACTTATTCGTGGCCATCTAGCATTGTAAAAAAACAAATTTACACCCAAAAACACCAATATGGAACCTTGAGGTATTTTTTTCCAATAATACCTATGTAAGGATAGTTAATACATAAGATAGATCAAATCCTAAAAGAAATGATATGGAATTCAAATCCATAGAAAATATCAATACCACAAAAGGTTGAAATGGAGAGGAAAATATTTATAAAAAAATTATATCTCTTATGGCTAGAAATTTCAAGAGAGTAAAAGGTAGATTTAAAAGAAATATTCATTTATCATGATTTTATGTGGGAGGGTTGGAAACCTTGAAGAAAGATATATGAATATATTTTATGATAAATAAAGTGAGTTATTATTCATATTGAATCCTCATAGAAGATCCGCTCCTAAAAAATATACAGAACAAGGAAGTTTATCTAAAAAGAAGTTTCAATGAAAGATACAAGTAATTAAAGAATAGTATGATAATGAATAATTTATAAAAGTATTGTAAATAGAATCTAAATTTGATATATAATATACAATTATGGATAAAGTTGAAAAGGAAGAACTTGAATAGGAAAATGTCGATGAACATAAAGGATCAGTGGATCTCAATGTAGCAATTCATAAATATCATAAAGAGATTGATATTCAAATTAAAAAAAATTATATAAAGTAATTGAATGATTATGGAATCATTTAAATATGTTCATCATCTTTAATATAATACTGATAAACTAGAAAATTAACTATAATATCAATCCATATATTGGGTAAATTTTGAATATGTAGTGAACTTCAAGAAAAAAAATTAAAGAACAGATAAAGGTTATTGATGAACATAATATTATATTAGAAGAGAGATCTATAAAGGTGTAGTACCTTAATTAATAGTTTTTTTCATTAATAAATAAACTTGAATTATAAGTGAAATCATGTGATTTATAGAAGAATATAAATTTTCAGAGGTTTAAAGATAAAGAACTATTATGAAAGGGTTAAGTAAGTCTCAAAAGTTGTTCACAATTTTCTAAATGAACAAAGACCTATGTTCAAAGGTACAAGTGAAATAAATTATGATGATAAGAAATATAAAGTAGTTAAAATGAAAAATCAGAGCATAGGGAAGTATAATTTTAGTGATTTTAATAATATGAATAAGACTCTAAAAGAACAAACAATGACTCCTCTAAGAAAAATACAACAAAGGGTTTGAAATAATCATCAACCCTCAAGGATTAATTGACAACCATAGAGTTTCCCAAAGGTAAGGGATGTGAGGATAAATGTTAATGAGAATATTTTCCATTTAATTAAGTGTTAACTAGATGGAAATATGAGCCACACCATGTCCTACAGAGAAGAGGCATATATTTACTTTAATGGAGAACCAAGTGATGGTTAGAAAAATATAATGATATTTTATACATCATCATATAAACTAAATAATTTTTTGGTTATTTATTTAATTTTCCTAAATGTAGGCATAAATTCATTGACTATATGAAAATAAGAATTTGGAATAGTAATAATAAATGTTATAGACAATTGATTCAATGAAACCAAGAAATATACCATTAAAAATAGATACTCTCTCTAATAAGAATAAGATGGGTATGATTTTATGCCATTTGTTAAAGAGAAAGAGGATTTTCCATATTATGCTTGTACTCAACCAGGTATCATAGGGAAGGAAAAAAAGATGGTTGAGAGGAAAAATTGGAAAATATCTCTCTCAAAGATAAAAATAACAATATCACCTAGATTTTAGATTGTTATTGTTAAACCTAACATTGGGAATATGAATCTCCTAAGACATTAAAGGGAAGAGTTGATGGGACAATGTGTTTTAGGAATTATGGACCTTTAAATATAAAAGTTAGTAGAAATACCCATATATTAGGTAATGAGTTGAAGAAAATAGAAGTGTTATATATATATATATATATTGATTGTGAACCTACCTGTTGAGTGTGATTCAAATCTTTGACTCTAAACTAGAGAGTATATTTAATCAGAAGGGATGTGTAATCTAAGTAAAGTTTGGGAGATCACTCATTAATTAATAGATGGTGAATGGAAATTTATATCAAGTGGATAACTAATATAACACATTTATTCTAATCATTAAAGAATAAAACAACTTATGGAATTGAAATCTTATCCACATTCGTCAACAGATCCTGGAGAACTTATCCAAGCTAAAAGATATATTATATATTTCAAAAATAAATTTATATTATATAATGACCTGTAATGTAGGTATGAATGGAAAGATGGTCCAAAATATATATAGTTAAAAGAAGAAAATGTCATAAAATCTCATAGATCTGTTTCATATTGAAATATATCATACAATGAATACGTTAGTCACACCTAGGGGAAAGAATTTCATTATTTTTTAATGATTACAATAGATTTTACTTTGTAATATTATTGCAGAGCAATAGGCATGTGATGGAATACATGAAGAGGTATATTTAATAAGTGGATAATTGAATTAGATGCATAATCAAGATCTTATGATCTGACAATGGAATACAATTACCATCCATTGTTTTTTAAAACTACCACAAGAAACATGGAATCAAACATTTGGTATCTTTATTAATGGATCCATAATAGAATGGAGTGTTTGAATGGATAAATATCTTGGTGAACATATAAAAAAAATAGTGCTTATTGAGAGTGATGTCTCTCACCATTACTGGAAGAAACTTATACATGTTTTAGTGTATACTCAAAACCAACAAGTATTGAGCCCTAGGGAAGAGGGAATACCCTATGAAATGTGGCATAGAAGGAATATTTCATTGAAGCATTTTTAGGGTTTCAGAAGTTTCTAATATATTCTAAATAGATAAGGAAAATATAAAAAGTGTGGGGATTCTATATAATACCCCAATCGTCTACGATATGTTTCCCTTTGAATAATATAATAGCTTACATTGTACGCAACTTCAAAACTCTAACACACCACGACCAATCAAACTGCCAATTATGAATAGTAATACCCACTTTTAAAAATTTTATAAATTTTATTTTTCAAAATCGACTTCGTTTTTTAATTCAGAATATTGAAATTATCTTAGGGTGAATTTTTAGTATTTTTCTGAAAAAATTCATTTTTTAATGAATAGTGAAAAACACTACGTTATTGGTTAAACTGAATTTTTTATTTAAATAATTTTTCATTTTATTTAAATTTATTTTAGGTCAAAAATGATACATAATACCTATATAATTTCAATGTAATTCATTGGATTCATTTTATAATATGTTTAGATATATAAAAATTTTATTGAACTTTTTACCATCTTTTACCCACCGCCTAGGAGAACTTGAAAATTTGTATAAAACGTAATTTTACTGCTTCTGTGAGTTGAATTTAAAAAATCCTAGAGACACGGTTAATATAAATAACTAAAATCTGGTTCAATAAGATAAAAATATTTTTTGGTGAATAGTAACTTTTGACTTTTAATTACCATGGTTCAAAGTAGCTATGGTAATTAAGGGTAAAAATGATATCATAATTACCCTAACACATGTATTAATTCTATTTAATAAGTTTAATTAGACCAAAAAAACCTTCGGAATAAAATATGCTCCACTTTGGTCCACTTAGATTAGATTAGGACATTTATTATTATTTTATTTAAAGAAGAGTTAAAAGAGTTATATTCAAAGTTTAATAACTAAACCATTTTAAATATAAGGTTAAACACAATATAAATTCGACTATAAATATTCATTAGAAATATAAAAATATTTCCTACATAATGGTATTTTATTTTTAATTTTTTGACATTAAATAATTTAATTTATTTATGACACAATGATGATATCGTAATTACCTTATTAATGAATGATTAAAATAATAGATATTATAAATATCAAAATAAATGTAATTTGAGACTTTTTATGAATTAAACTAATTTTATAGGTTAATATAACATGTTAGGGGTTATTAAATAATTTTGTATCGAATTAATCATGGTGTTATAATTTTCAAAAAAAATAAATACTAAATAGTGACAAAATTGACATAATTGAGTTTCTAAAACAAATACTATATTATTAATTGATATAATAGTCCTAAAAATCTAATATTCATCCAAAGGACTTATATAAGGTTATATATATTAATAATTAACCACTTGGGGTTCTCTTGAATGTTTATTGTAAGTTTATTAACCATATAATATAAAAATACAAAGAGACATGGTAAATGTCAAACAATTTAACTAAGAGTTAAATCTAAAAGATAAGGTTAATATGATGACATAAACCTATGTAAAACCTATTGGTTGAAAGTTGTTAGACCCATACCCACCTTATCCAATAAATAAATTATTTTTGAGCCATTATAAAACTAAAAATATTTTATTATAAAATAACATTTCATGCTTTTCCTAAAGTGACCCTCACCTCTCTCATAAAAGGGTACTTCCCCTTCTCTTAATTTCACACCTCCAAAGCCATTTGGCTCGGCCAAACCCAGCTCTAATACTCTCCCAAATTTCCTCCCTTCATCTTAGAGGCCTTAATTTGGTCATAAATCCAACCTATGTATCTCTTTTGATCAAATCAATAGGACGAACCCGAAGAAGAGGTAAATATTTCATCACCTCTTTCAAGTTCTTTTCTTCTTCCCATTATTATTTATTTGTTGTTTCCATTATAAAATAATAACTCAAGTATATTCTATATAATTTTTTTTATTATAAATGTTTTAAAACCATATTCGTTATTCTATTCATCCTATAAATGACAAAGTCACCATACGTACGTACGTACGGCTTACCATCTCCACATCGTGGTGCAGTTTGTTATTCAAACACTTCATTATTTTGGATGGCTATAATAATGAATATAACTAATTTAAATAATAAATATAACATTTTAATGATTCTTTATATATGATATACCATCTAATTACATATGATTTGACCATCAATATAATGATATTTTTGCTCGTAGGTATGTACGGATTACCGTCTCCACGAACGCGATGAGATTCATTCCCCATCGTAATCATTCAAGAATAATTTTAATTTTATGATTAAAAATAATGTTTTTGAATATAATATAATTAAATATATGACTCAAATAAATTCTATTCATAACAAACATGGCTTATGTTACCAATCATATAAAGGAAAATGAATCAGTCAACACCCGAAACGATATACTACTGAAATATTATTAACAAAGCAATATTAGAGAATCATATATGATATCGTATTTATGTATATAGTTAATTTATAATTTAATAACAATGTTTTATCTTTTATAAATGAAGTTAACATACCATCAACTATGTAAAATTACAAGGTAAGGGTTAATTTCACAATCTCTTTATTATTCGAAGTTGTTTTTACGTAAGTATCTACTAGGACCTCTTTATCATCCATATTCATGTTTTCTTAAAAATGAATTTCAAAACATTTTTACTATTTAATATACTATGGGTTAAATTCATTTATACCCTTATTTGAAAATATATGTTTTGAAAGGAATCTTTTCATTGTTTTCCAAACAAGGCACTTTATAAACTTTTTGAAAAATTTAAGGTAAGAATGTTTTTAACTTATACGGTGGGTGAGGTTATTTTCCACCATTATAACATCGTCAAATCATACCATACTATCTTATAAGAATATTCTCAAAATAAATGTTTTCATTTATAAATATGTGACTTTTAAATTATTTTCAAGATAGAAATAGGTATTTATTTCAAATGGTTATCATTTAATCTATGTCAATATCCTTTAATGGATTTTAAACATGTTTGAAATTGATTTATTATGATAAAAATCTTTCATATTTCATTGAAGGTTTTGTGATATGCTTGAATATGGATGTGTTATTTTTATACCATTCAGAGTTTATGGTTAATGTATTAACATTTCGTACGATAGTTTTAATACGATTGTTTATGTTATGCTTAAACCTTTTCATATAAGGAATTCATTGGACTTAGTAAGTGATGGGTGGAGCCTACTATAGCTCCTCGATGCATGGGTAGGTCTCATGAGACAAAATAGTGTCTTGGCACAAGGCCTTGACAAAATCTTATTTGTAGTCTTGGCACAATTCCTTGACTATGTGGTTATGAATTCTCGAATTATGCATTCCATCATTATAAAAGTGGCTATTGATATTTAATGTGATTATTAGACTAGTATAATATCCATTTGAATAATTAAATGGAATTATTTGATTTTAACATTGCCATATTATCCGGAAGTTTATGTTTAAAAGGATTTTGTTTTAGTTTTATACATTGCATTAAATGTTCATGCTTATTTATGAATGTTTCTGCTATATTTTTATCCTTACTAAGCATCTGAGCTCACCCCATTCTATGTTTTATTTTTTCTAGGATGTGAATAAGTATTATATGGTTGACCTTCAAAGATAGGATAAGGACATAAGTGTGTTCAAAAGGGGAAAAAATTTGATGTTTTTATTTCATGATGTAATGTAAAACCTATGAATGTATCTAGTACTTCCAAGACTACTAAATTGATTAGTCTTTTGGGATTTCATCCCTTGTGATCATTACAATGTTATGTAATAATGCACTGACTCTGGGTAACTAGGGTCAGGGCGTTACATGCTAAAAATGATATATTTTTACTCGAATACTCATTTAAGAATAAATCCTTCAAATAATAGAAAAATAAGTTGATAAAACTATATAGAACAATGATGTCAAAGTCATTGAGGATAATTTTGTGAGATAAATTTATCCCTAAAACAACTTGTTAGAAGATATCCCCCTTTCACTATTAATTCTCTAATTTAACTAGTCCTTTCATGTCAAAGGGGGAGATATGATGCAGAGGTATATTATGCTAAAATAATATCATATTTTCTATCTTTATGGGTTTATTTTTAATTGGGTTGAAGGACTAGTGAAATTCAAGAAGGATCAGTGAAAGGGGGAACTCTCCTAAAAAGTAGTTTGAGGGATGAGATTCTCTCAAATAAGGGAATTAAAGGGGATTATATTGAATTTGGAATATCTAGATTCATTAAATTATCTCTTAAACTCATATTTTCTTCATTAAGAAATACTCATGTATACTTACAATGATATATGAGTTTTCCAACTATCTTCTAAAATCTATTGAGAATATTTTTGAAATTGTATTTCACTTTGGATTTCCAACAAACCCAAAGGGGTATAACATTTTAACCAATGTCATCCAATGTATAGATTGATATTGTGTTGTATTTTTTAACAATCCATTTCTTGGTTGATTAAGGAGTTTTCAAAATGGGAGTTTAGAAGAGGAATAAAATATCAATGAAAACATTATAGTTTCTCAGTGTTTTCCAGATTTTTTGGTGTAAAAAATAGTAGAATTATCATAAGAATGTATAGAGAAAAGGAAAATTCTTGGAAAAATTATAGTTGTTTTAGTGAAGTTTCATGGTGTAATAGATTAAAGGAAATGTTTTCTGTGGGTAAATTATCCAACTTATTTATCAAGTATGTGTCTAGAATAGGAATAGTTTCATAATAGATGGATCATGAAGGATGTACATGATCGTAAAGTGCATCATAAAAAAGTCCAACGTCATTTTTAGATCAATTTCTGTGATGGTACATGACTTTAATAGGAGGATCACTCTCATTAGAAGTTAATAACTGGGAATGGTTCACACAGACTGTCGAGGTTATTTTTTTTGAAGAGTTGGCAGTCTTTGTTGGATCATGAAGGGAGTACAAAATTAGTTTTTATCAAAGGGTTGGATATTAATTTACAAAATTAATGAGATTTTTGAGTGTCCTTGCATGTAAATACCCTAAAAATCCATTCACATTGTTGATTATGATAAGTAAAATAAGATCTAAAGATTAATCAAAATAATGAGGAAGGTAAGTAGTTTTCATAGCATGGACAATCTGAACTGTAAATTTGTTCGTGAAGATTTGAAAATCTTGTGAATTGGGTTTTGTTTAGGTGGAAAAGATTGGTTCGTGAGGTGGAGTTGAAAAAAATATGTTCATTAATAAGTATAGTATGAATCAGTTCACTTAGAGAAGTTTATGATCTAGATAATAATGGGAGGGTTCCATGAGAAACTATGCTTCATAGAATGATGTCATATGTGAAGAACATTACATAGTGAATAGTATTCTAGGCAGCACTTATGCACAAGGTTTTTTTAGCAAGAATTTTTATGCGGAAGTTTCTACTTGGTATTTTGGGACTCAAGAAGTGAATTGGAGAACCATATTTAGGTTTTCATAATGTAAACCAAAACAAATTTTCATGAAAAAATGGAAGTGACCATCATGTTGTTAAAATTTGGTAGAATTATTCTATATCTTTTTGAAAAGGATATATTAATGGAGGTTATCTGAGGGAGGTTGTGTGGTTATCCCTTAATTAATTTTTAAATTCGGTGCATCTGTTAAAGATTAACCATGAATGAAAATTGTAATCCACTAAGACTAGTGAGGCATAACGGTTTTTGGTATTACTAAAAGATCATAAGTGTATTCTTCTTGGATTATCCTTTAGTGGTTAACCAAGTTATATTATTATTTCATGATTTAATTTATATATTTTATTTCTAGTATATGTTCAACTAACATTGAAATATTTAACATATTTCTACCAACATGGGAAGAAGGTCTGATGAATTAAAAAGAAAATTTTAACACCATGATTCACCCCTCTCATATCAGGGTGCCTTGGGTTCCAATAGTATTATAGAAACATTATTAGTCAATAATTCATAGATATGATAGAGGAAATAAGGAATATAGTTGGGGGTCTCATCTCTTGATGGATTTTACTCATGAAATTGAATTTGTAGTGAGTAGATTAGCCATAGAGAAAATTTGGAAGACCCATTGGAAATATCCATACCTTAACAGAAGTATTAACATCATGTGAAATCTAGCAGTTTAAGAGTTATAAGAATTTGGATCTAGTTTAATTGGGAGTCTATTGGGGTTGGCTCCCTAAATCCAACTGAATTTTTTAATTTTTGATTACTGGATCATGTTTATATTTGTTTTGTCATATATTATATATTACTTTAGCATACAAATATGTGATAATGTCCCTATAATACTCATCACATTAATATTTTAAATTAGTTGTCAACTATAATGAGAACCTATAAATGTCATGATGATATTCTTAAAGATATATCTTATAACCAAAATACATCCTACTGAAAATATAAGTATAATGTTTGACTATCAAGTGTTGGGGGATCATAATAATTGAGACATATTCTCATGAATTTCTCACTAAGTGTTATCTATAAAAAAATTATTAAGAAAAACAAATTAAAAAGGGGACTTCTTGTATCATATGTGTCATTTATTAGGCTTAAAATTGTCTTTAGTGAGATATTCCTTGAGGGGGTGAATCAGGATATGAAACTCATTCTAATTTAATCACTTCATTTCCAAACTCTCACTTCCCTAAATGATCATGAACTGATTGTTATTAAGGTCACTATAAAGTTCTTTAGGAATTGATCTGATTATTATTTCATATTTTTTTATTTTAATCCAATATGATCAGTGATTACATGACCCATACACACACTAGTTTATGTCTTGTAGGAATTAAATAAAGCATGCATAAAGATATTCTAATTTTTCTTAGTTCACCAACATTGGGATAATTCAAGGATCATATAAAAATAATATGAAAATGTATTAGGATCTACTAAACTAGATATTTTAAGGTGGATTTAGGTTTGGGAACTCCAATTCATGGGTTAGTCCCCTTATAGCAATTCATGGATGGTTTATTACCTTCTTAGGGTCACTCTGTCACACCCTAATTTTTATTTTAATTAATATTTCGTTTATTTATTTATGTTTAATATTTTTATTTATTTTTGTCTTGAAATATTAGTGAAATGTTAAGTTTTTTGGGTTTTGGTTGGTTTTTTTATCATGAAAAATTAGTGCACATTTTTTTAGGGAAACTGTATGAATAACCTTATGCAAAGGTTTTTTAGGGTTATTTTTCTTCTTGAATGGTTTTTTTCACATGGTTATTGCGTGGTTGATCCCAAACCATGTGGTTCTTATAAGAAATTTTTTTGGATCTTGGTGGTCACTGTGAGATATCACATGACTTGCACACAGTTTAAAGAAAATGTGCGATAAGGGTGATAAGGTTCTTGTGAATTCAATAGAGCTAGTGCATAGTTGGCACATGGTTTTCCAAATCATGCACCATTACTATACATGATTCTCTAGGTGTTCTAGTGGAGGAACCAAATTGGTGAAAAATTTGGAAAATTGTGCAACTAAATCTTGTGCAATGTCTTGGAGTTTAGAAGATTAAAATTATTATTTATCCCTTAATTTATTTAACACATAAATTGGATTTACACCCTCTCTCTCACTCTAACCCTCACCTACTCTCGCTCGATGCCCAGGAGGTGCTCCCAACTGCACACTTCACCTCCTCCCTCTCCCATTGTTTGGTCTATTTCTTCATTGATTCTTTTTGTGATGATATCATATTAGTATTTATTATTATTATCCTCATTTTTATCTCCCTTATTATTGGTTTATTTTCATTCTATTATGTTTTGAATGATGTAGGAGAACCCTAACCCAAAATGGGTATTTTTATGGCTTATTATTAGTCCCTAGGGTTTATGAGGACCAATTTAAGGCTCATTCTTGTGGAATTAATCAAAGGTGATGGATTCCACACCATTTGAGGTAGGTTACTTAATGTATAGGTATTTAAATTTAAAACTATAATTTCTTAATGTTTGTAATTGGTTTTTTAATTTTATTATGAAGAAAATATTTCATTAAAAATGGTTGGGATAATTGGAACGGGTTTCATTCATACTTTTCTTAATTTCTATAAGTTTCCAATATATTTTACCTTTACTAAATCATATTTTTTAACTTATTTGAGATATCAATAATATTATGTTCTTGATTTATTTTACAAATGTTTTATATCATGTAATTTTAGGACTAAAAGGATTTTTTTGTCTCTTGATTGTTTTTTCATAAAGTTTTAGTGGTATGTTTGATTTCCAAAGTGATTAAAAGATAGTTTTTAATTATTATTTATTTTTAAATATGACTTACATACATATACATGTATCAGTATATATATATCATATTTTCACATATTCATGAAATTTTGTGTGAGTTTTTACCTTAGTACAAGGGGTATTTATGTATATATTGATATGAATATGTGTATAATATTAAAGGGTGACTTTATAACATTAAAATATTTGGATTAAAATGGTTTAAAAATGATAGAGTTTTGTTTCTAAATATTAAGCCACAATTAGTACCTTTATAGTTTTTCTTAATAGGAAAATTCCTCCATGGAATATCTTCATTCAAAGGGGGGATTCTCATGGGTGCATGTTGGGAGGTGGGATAGGAAAATGTGATGATCTATGGTCATTATCTATTGTGATGTTATATGTGAAGGATAATTAACCTACCACATTTTATATACAATGGGATCCTATAAATTTTAGTTATGGTTAAGAGATGGTTACTATTTAGTCCCAATTTGATAGACTAAATCCCCCATTTTAGGGAAACACCATGGTGGATTGTGCCATCGGTGAGGCTAGTTAAGAGTAGTTGGGTTGGTTATAGACATGGGAATGGATCTATAGAAAAAATGATGGTTCAGAAACATGTTCATCAAGGATCCCCTCACATTATGTCTAGGAACTTCCAATGATAATCATTTTACATGTATTCTTTTTTCCTCTATTTTGTGGAACTTTTATAAAATTGTTTTCATAGGTTTGCTTCTATACTAAATCATTTATCTTATCACAAGTTTCACCATATAAATTGTTTATTAGAAATTCTTTCATTACTTATAAACTATTTTAAATGTGTAAAGGTAAATGGTTTTCTTGAAATTTCAGGGTTCTACTTATTTTGAAAGAAAAGGAAACCCCTATTTTAAATATACATATTTCAAAACTAGAATGAAATGGTTTTCTTATTAAAGGTAGGGAATAGGGAGTGGTTTATATTTTCGTATACCTACGAAGAATCATAATACTCATGCCTACATTATCCTTTGAGTTTTATGTTTGGTTCATCTTTGGGTCGCCCTGGGAGTGGGCATGGTTTTGGGGTTAGTGAGGACCCATGAGGTCACATGAAGGTATGTTTGGTTGTTCCTTCCTCTTTGGTGTAAGTGATTGTTTTATTTATTATTATTTTTATCAAATTTTCATGGGATTCATCATTCATAAAAATTATTCTTGATTTCTAATAATAATTTTTAGCCTAGAAGTATTTGGAATGACTCTTGAGCCTTATTGTGGGATGGAATGGGTGCCTGGATTGGGGTCAACCCAGGTTGGTTCATGATAAAATGGTATTAGAGAAATTTATACCTTTTTATTTGGGGATTTTTTATAGTTCAGAAATGGGATAATTGTAATTCAAGTGGTGATTCATTGGTATATGATTGATCACCACCTATTTGAAAGGATTTTTGAGTTTCTAGGGTGGTTCCTAATGTTTTTCTTATCAAATCCTATCTTGTTTCTCAAATTTTTTTGAGGATTTGAGTCTTTATTTAAATTTTTATGATTGAAATTAATAGTTTATGGGTTATTTTAAGAAGCTCCATATTTTTTAGTACATTTTTTTGGGGTTTCATAGGGTACCATGTTATTATAAATAGTCTATAAAACCATGAATAGACTACATAACTATCTTTGTTAACCTATAGTTATCTTCTCAAGGTTGGTGCATGGTCTTCAAAAATTTGTAGGTAGGTTGTGCACAATAGTTTCTTCATTCAAATTTTTTAGATTTTTGTTCTTTGATTGTTTGTTTTTTTATTATTTTTATTGTCTTTAAGTTTATTTTGGGGGTGTTTCCCTTCAGTTTTAAAGGATTTTTGGTTTATCAAAGTTTTTTTCCAAAAAAACCCTGTGTTGTTTGAAAGGGAAGTGAAAATTGTTTAGGATTTTGAATTCTTTGTAATGTGTGGAATGGAAAGTGAATTAGGGATCTATAAATGTTTTGTTTTGATGATAAATGGTGGAGTTATATTTGATTATTTTTTTCAAAAGAATGATTTTAAAAGTTAACCCTTCCTTTTTTATTTGACCCTTGGTATTCTTTATTATGGATCACACACACACATAGATATATATAAATATATATATTTGTGTGTGTGTTTGGTAAGTGTTTGATTACATGTGTATGAATTTGTATATATAATTGTGTATATATGTATACATGTGTGATGCTTCACAGACTAACATTGGTAAGTGTCTAATTTCATATGTTTGAATTTTCATTCTAATGTGGTCTAAAAAAGGAATTTGAACTTGAGACTTGGTTTTGAAGAAATTATTGTGGTTTTAAAATCTTAAAAGTGGGATATTTTTTGAATAATGTGAGGGGATTTGAGGTCTAGGACCTATTAATGTTTTAAACAAAAAACCTTTGTGATTATAAGAAGGAATAAAGTGATAAAAGTTTCTTCAAATGAACTTTGGAATGTAAAGTGGTTTCAAATTTGATAGTGAGATTTAAAAAATTTGAATTGTGAAATATAATGTTTTAAATGGTTTCAAATGATGATATTTTCAAATTGAGTTTATTGATTTTATTGATTCTCTTTCTTAGATTAATATTTTGAGTTGAGATCTAATTATTTCTATCTAGGATTTAAATTGAGATTGTTATTAATTTTCCGTTGTGTTTATTTTATTATTTAGATTATGCATACTAGAAGAATTATGAGGTATCATAAGGATTATAGAGAATCTTGGTTGATTGATGACACCACCCAGACTCAGTATGGAGTGGTGAGGCCAATTACTTTACAATTTGTTTCCTATACATTGAGGTTATTGTGGTTCTAGTGAGGTATAGGGGTTCCTTGAGGAAGTTTAGTGAGCTGTATGATCACTAGGAACTACTAATGTTGTGAAATTAAAATGATTCTTGTAATTATTTAAAGGTCCATGTTTGGATTAGTGGAAGATTATTGTCCCATTTTAGTCATAAGTTGGTATTTCATGGGAGTTATTTAAGACCACATTTTCTCAGTGGTTCCATCATGGGGAGTTTAAGGGAAGTAAAGTGGTGGATATTATGATCCTCCAACAAGGTAAATGAATGGTAAAGGTGTATAATTACCATTTTAATGATTCAAATACCTTTTCTATAAACGTTATAAAAATAGATTCATTTAAGGATCATCAGTTCATGAAGGGTCTTTACCTAGATCTCAATGTGTGAGTCCTTTCATCTGGGTATGTCCTAATTGATGTGTTGGTGAATGATTCATATATTATCTAGTTATCTTTTCTAGGAAAACTTATTGGGATTAGTTTATATTACTTTTGAATCTATTAAAGGATCTTTTTTGTGATAATTTCAGACCATAGTATCCTATCTAGCATAAACCTTCTTCAGTTGTTGCCTCGTCAGAATGGAAACCTTCTCTTGTGTTATTCCGATGAGTTTAGTTCAACTAATATAAATCCTATTTCTTGGATGTTACAAATATATTTTGTCTTTATGGGTGGTTGTTTCACCTCAATAAATTTTATAAATATAAGTGTTTTTTGGGAAGAGATCCTCTCTAGTTTTGGGATCTCGATAATGGCTCGTACATCTTTGATGTATTATCATTTTTATTTTTCGTGATTATATTATTCTATCATTTTTGTTATGAAAATTTAGAGAGTTAATAGTTTCTTTGATGAATTTTTTAATGTAATTTTGTTTAGTTTCATTGTTGGAGTCCCTTGGGTTATAAACTCTTATATTATACTTTTGGGTTTTGTCTTACTCTGGTTGAATCACCATGCTATTTGGATTTCAAATGGTAGAGATACCCATGATAGATCACATTTTTTCTACCTTATTAGAGTTGGGTGTGAATTGTAGAGATATGGGTCACACTTGGGTCTATCTTTTTCATTTTATTTGGGTTTCAATTGGTAGATTTAGTTCGATCAGTTCTTTTTTGTGGGATGAATGTTCTGTTTTACTTCCCATCTAAGACCTAGTGAGTTTTTGGGGGCAGAAATTTTTTATAGAGGGGGGAGAATTGTCACACCTGAAATTTTATATAACTTAATATTTTATTTATATCTTGTTTTTTAATATTTTAATTGATTTTTTGGTAGATTTATAGGTGAAATATTATGTTTTGGAGTTTGGGTTGATTTTTAGATGGTTCACGGTTTGAGGGAAACAATGAGACTACCCTTACCCAAGGGGTGTTTCTAGTTCTATTTCTCCTTTCATAGGTTGTCTCATAAGGTTATCACATAGTTAATCCTAACTCATGCTAGTCTTATGATAAATCGTGTGGGAGCTTGGTGGACTCTAGGAGTTGGTGCTGGACTTACACACAGTTTAAGGAAACCATGAAACAAGCATGTGAGGGTGCCTATAAATTTTGTAGAGCTAGTGCATGGATAATATATTGTTTTCTTAGACATAACACCTGAATGTGTGAGTTGATCTAGGTGTTCCAGTAGAGGTCCATAGTTGGCACACGGTTTCACCAATCATGTATCCAAACTATGCATAGTGTCTAGGGGTTTAAATTTTTAAAATTAGAGTTATTTATTTATTTAATTAAACCCCTAAAGGGGTTTCCCACCCTCAAACTCAATCTATCCCTCACTCACTCTCACTCTAAGACTAGGATGGGTTCCCATATAGGTGCCTCACCTCCTCCCTCTACCTCTATTTGGATGATTTATTATTTGATTTTTGGTATGATCATCTCAGGTTAGCATTACTCCTACTCCTCCTCCTTCTATACATTATTCTTGGTTTCTTTTCCTTCCCATATGTTTCATGTGAATTAAGAAAACACGAACCCAAAATGGGTGTTTTTTGATTGATTCTTGGTTCTTAGGGTTTATGAGGGTCAATTTAAGGCTCATTATTATGGTGTTTATCAAAGGTGATGGATTCCATATCATTTGAGGTAGGTTAACCTAGGTGCACGAATTTAAATTGAAAACTATAATTTCTTGAAGTTTTTTTTGTTTTTTTAGTAATGTTATTAATAAAATATATTATTTAAAATTATTGGGTTGATTTGAATTGGTTTATTTTACATTTTTTCTAATTTCCCTAAGCTTCTACTATGGTTTTCCTTCTCTAAATCATGTTTTTTAAAACTTGTTTGAAATATCAACCATATTATGTTCTTGTTTGGATTTCTAAATGATTTATATCATTTAAATTGAGGATGATAAGGATTTTTTTGTCTCCCAATCATGTTTCCATGAAGTAATAACTGTATGTTTGATTTATAAAGAGCTCCAAAGATAGTTTATAATTATTATATATTATTAAATATGACTTATAAAAATATATATGTATCAATATATATATGGATATACTCTTTCACTTATTCATGAAAGGGTTTCAGACTATGTGAATTGGGATAGGGGGTATTTACATATATATCGAGATATATATGTGTAGAAGATTAAAGGGTGACTTTAATAGTTGAAAAGTTTTGGATTCAAAATTATTTTCCAATGATAAATATTTTTTCTCAAATATTAATTCATGGTTGGAACATTTAAATGTTTTATTAATTGGGATAAACCTCCATGAAATCTCTCTATTCTAAGGGATGGGGATTTTACCTGGGTTCATATTGGGAGGTGGGCTAGGAAAATGTGATAATGTATGGTCATTCTTAATTATCATGTCATAAGAAAAGGCCATCTCACTCCAAAGTTTTCTATACCATAGGATCCTAGGAATTTTAGTCAGAGTCAAGATATAGTCACTATTTCATCATGATTATATAGATAATATCCCTCATGGTATGGAATTTCAATGTTCTGTTGTGTCACCGATGAAGATATTTGAGAGAGGTAGGGTTAGTTATAGACATGGGAATGCATCTCTTGGTCAAAACATGGTTCTAAAATGAGTACAACTAGAGTTTCCTCAATTGATTCATAGTAAGTTCTAATGATAATAATTTTACACATATTCTTATTTCCTCTATTTTGTGGATCTTTTATAAAATCATTTCCACCATTGTACTTCTCTATTGAAACATTTATATTATCATATGTTTCTTTATATAAATGGTTTATTGGAAATTCATTCATTATTTAGAAAATTTTTTGAAAATATAAATGGGAATAGTTTTCCTAAAATATCATCATGCTACTTGTTTTTTGAAAAAAAGGAAAAGCCTATTTTAAATATATGTATTTTCAAACTAGCATGAAATGGTTATATCCTTAAAGGTAGGAAATATGGAGTGGTTTCTATTTTGGTATCCCTAATAATAATCTTGATGCTCATTCTTATATTATCATTTTAGTTTTAGGTTTGGTTCGGCTTTGGATCACTAATGGATCGAGCAAGGTTTTGATGTTTTTGGTGACTAGTGAGGTCACATGGAAGTATGTTTGGTTGTTCATTCATTTTTTATACCAATTATTTTTTGTTTATTATGTTCTTTTTTTATTAGTTTTACATGGGTTAAATCATTCTTGATTGTTTTATGTTTCATAATAAGAACTAGTTGTCTGCTCAAAAGGATCAGGAATGCATCTTGGGCTTTGTTGCGGGCCATCTCAGGTGCCTTGTTCTGGGTCGATCCAGGTTAGTTTGTGAGAAACTACGTTTATAATTATTTCAGTTTTAGTCACTCCTCATCCCATGGGTCACTCACCTACTCATATCCTTTGTTCATTTCTCAATATAGGGCAAGAAATAAATATCAACATTGTTTTTGTCGATGCACCAAGTGTAGATAGGTTCTCCTTGATATCCACTTATTTCTCAACCTTAAAAAATAAGTTATGAACACCACCATAATAATGTAATCACCTTCCATGATTTTCCATATAAAATCATCCTTCCTTTTGTGGAAATATCTTCAATGAGCGCCAATGGTTTCTTTAACCTTCCCTCACTTCTTGGAATTATATTTTCCTTTTATATTTCATTAAACTCTAACTTTTTATTCTATGAACTATATATATAAATGTGTTTAGTATATCTCTCTCTCTCTCATTCCTTCTTCTAGTAATTATAATAATAGAATAATCACATTGATATATAATTTCATATTTTGAATATGAAACTCTTCTTAGTATTCTGGTAATAGGATCTCTTTCAATAGAATCAAAAATATTATTTTAATCTCATTTATTCTCTAACAAGAGAACTTTCAAAATTCTCCTTTAATTATATATAAATATTCCCTAATTTATTTATCAATAACACTTATATTTTTAATTCCCCTAATAATCTCTATAATTATCATAGAATCATTCTTTCAGTAACCCTACACAAAAACTACAACATATTTATTCCTAACTAGCATATAGGTTTCCATGAAAAGAACATTACAATGTAATATTCCAGTTCATAGTGGAATAATCTAAACTTTTAGTCCATAAAAATAACATTATGATGTGTCATATTTTGTTTCCATTTGAATTAACTCTCACATTTATCATTATCATCATGGTTATAATGTGTCTTCTCATATTATGTCATGACTATAATCCATGATTCTCATTCCATAGATTACTATGGTGTGGATATAATTCATATAACATGACTTCTCCTAGAATAACTCTTAAATATTTCCTTGAGGACCTATACATATCCTTTTAAATATTCAAATCAACCTTATGTATCATCTATAACATCTAGTTGACTTTTACATATCGCATAGTAACCTGATGTTTCATAGTAATAGTTTATACTACCCTTACATATTATAATATTTTCACTAATATTACGAAGTAAGGTATCTTACGTGTACTAGGTGCCTACATCATAACCCTTACACATTTCATAGCGTGGATCAATAACCTTTATCCATTAATTTATGTGGTATAGTAATGTTTATATATTTCTTTGTTGATCTAGTAACTTTTACATATTCCTTTTTATATCCTACTAACCATCATATATAAGCATATAACTCTTATGTATCTTAGGGAATCTTGACTCTTATCCTCAAAAGAAAAATAAAAATTCATTGTACATCATTTTGAAACTCTTATGTATCTGCTGGAAGATCTTACATATCTCAATGATTTTCTTAATTTCTCATTTGTAAGTTCTAGACCACTCTTACATATCCAGAGTACCCTTATGTATTGAGGACTTTACTAGTTTTTGTAACATAGTCTTCTCAACACCAAACATCTCTAAAATTATTCAAAATGAATTCATACAAGCTTCTACTTATTTATTTAAATATATCAATGAATATATTATTTATTTAAGTTTATTCATGACTTTGTTATTTTTCTATAAACTCTTGGAAATTGATGAATTATTAATCATCAAAATAAAGAACCTTATTTTCATTCAGAATCTGTATCTCTTCTTATAGAATGAATTTCAAAAAAACTCTACTTGTATAAAAACATCTAGAACATATTTTTCTCCTCTTCCAGAAGGAATTTCAAAAAAAACACTTCTGGAACAACTCTTATAACAACAGATTCATCATTAGGATTATTCTTTATTACATTGTTTAAATATCATAAATAGAAATCATAAATCCAATACAAAATTCCTTGTTTGACATCCAATCCAACACAAAAAACAACATGTGTTGAAAACAAGTCCAATTCCAACACCTATTCATAATTAGATATTAAAAATACCCCCACCCCACACCCCCCCCCCCCTATTATTTTTTTTATAAACACTTTCATGTATCTAATACCATCCAAATATCATGACAGTAGTCATATACTATATAATATCAATGATGTTTCCACTTATAAGGTCTTTATATTCATGACACATTTTCCTCCCCCTTTGATATAAAAACTAATACAATACCTCTTCCAAAATTAAAGAATATTGAACCATTGGAATACCATTACCTTGAGATATTAGGGCCTTACCATTTAGCTTTGATATCATTATCCCATGTATTCTTGATGGGAAATAAAATAATTTACAACCTTTTGATACCTATTATATGGTATTGGGGTGGAAATTTGATATTAATAAATTCTATTATTCTAAAAGTGTCTAATAATTTTTTGTATGAATGTTTGAATGTAAATATTCCTCTAACACCCCGATATTTTATGGACTTTTTCTAATAAATTAAATTTTCATTTATGTCTTCCAATGCCCTAAGTCAATCATTATTTTCACACAGCACTAACATGGCATTTGTTACACGGAACCAACATGGTGTACGTTACACATAAAATTGACTCGGAGTATGTTACACACAACAAAAACTTTTCATATGTTACATTCAACACCAACTTGGCATACTTTTCACTTAACATCGATGTTTCTACGAAACATCATTTTATTGTTATAGTTATTTAAATGAGATAATTATAACTCAGATGCTAAAATTAGTTATATGAATAGTAATAAATAATTTTCAGATGTTTTTTATAATTTTTTATATTAATAATACATTTCGATAACATAAGATATAATATTTGGTGAAATCCTTATATGTTTAAAAATACTACTTTCTCAAATAATATACTTTTCATGTCCTTATGTGAAAATAAATAAAATTAATTTTTGACCTATTTAGAAATTTAATTTTATAAAATTTACTTAATTTTTGAATTTATAATTTCTAAATTAGATCAGGGTGAATTTATGGTATTTTTCTGAGAAACTTCATTTTTTGGATGAATAGTGAAAAATACCGGATTTTAATTCAAAACTAATTTTTCATCTATTTTATTTATATGGTTAAATTATATTTTAATTTGATTTAAAAGTTTAATTAGATTATATTTTTATAAATTAATCCAATTTAGGTAATTATAACCAACTTCACATTGAAATTGGATATAAAAACTTAGAAAACTTTTGATCATTTTAATTTTAAAAACCTGCATTGTCGACTGGACTGCGTGATTAATTTTAAATTAATTTATACCACTTATGTTACTTGATTTTGGAAAATTTTATTCCATATTTTTAATCATAAAAATTTATAATTTATAATAAATTCAAATTAGTTTTTGAGCAAAAATATTCATGAAAGTAATTAAAGTAAATTAAATCGATTAAGGTAAAATTAAGCTTAACTAAGGACTAAACATTAAATTTAAGACACAAAACGACTTATGAACTTGTAAAGAACCCATTTTATGGACATTATTCTTCTATTTACCTTCCATTATTGAGTTATTTTTTCTTTATTATTTTTTTGGTAAAAACATGGGTACAGCTAACTTGTTTTCAAAAACACCATGTGAGTCCTTTCCATTCCCAATAAAAGGCCACCACCTCTCCCTCTTCTATACACATCTCAAAAAAAATAGGTTCAGAGAATATATACCCAATGCACTTATAAAAATCCCCATTCCTCCTTTAATCCTCTCTTTGGTCATAAAGTCTTCCAAGGAATCATTTTGGTACAAACCAAAAGGAGTTGCCTGGTGAAGAGGTAACACCTTCTCTCAAGATCCTTTCTTTAAATTTCATTATCCACCCCCTCAACTATCTTTATTAAATTATTTTATAAAAAAAGGTATACTAAATATATTATTATGTTTTTATCCTAGGTTTTAACCTACACTTACACATAACTTTATATAATGGGTAACGAACATACTGTTCACGTGTACGGTGAATTGTTGCCTCACTAAACAATGATTTTTTATTTTTCCATTGCCGCCTATCATGGTGTAAATTATGATAGAAACTATATTTATATATGTTATATATTATATATTTTATTTATTTAAGCTTATTTATTAATTTTACAACATGTATCTTTTTTTACATTCTATTTTGTGTAAATATGATAATTTCTTTTGAGGAAGTGTGTACTCCAGCCCACTCAAAGTGATGTGATTCATTCACACGCTATATGAAATGTATTAAGGATTGTTTTAGTGAACTTATATGATATATATAACATTATAATTCCATTTTAATGATATTATATGCATATATACTTATAGTTCATTTTAATTATTTATTTCAATATGATAATAGAAACGAAAACAACGTTCATTAGTATGTATGGCTCACCATCTCCATGAACTGTGTATTCCATTTCATACTTGAAAATATATAGAAATTATATTTCACATATACTGGATACATATTATATTTATATAATTTTTTACATTATGTAATCATGATATATTTATAAGGACCAATAATATAACAAATTAATACAATGTGAAGAACAAAGAAAATATTATTCGAAGTGAAACCTTAACATAGGAAGATTAACAAGTGGTTTATTTCCTTGAGATAAATGATTTATTCACCATGAATTCCTTTTAATGGTATATGTACTTACCATTAATATATTATATTCCTATTATACTTAAATTTATGGTTATTCACATATCAATTTTGTGATCTTTCTTTCATGGGTTTTAAGTTTCAAAAGTTACCAAATAGGTAAAATAGTTTTGTCTTAGTTTTCCTTCTTTGAGTCTCATGTTTTTTTATACACCTAAATTATTTTTGAGGTGTATCTACTTCCATTTTTCATGTTATATCATTAATATAATTATTTTCATGATATTTTAAGCTTAAATTAATTTCCTTTTCTGATATGTAGAGTATGATCCCAAGTAAACAAGTGGTAAGAGTTTATTCAAACAATCTCATCACTTATCAAGATTTTTAATGATGATGCTTCTTTGATGAAATCTTATGATACATATCTCATAAAAACACATTAGCTTTCTTCTACTCTATTTATTAAATATATACTCATTTATTAGTACCAGTTTTACACTCTTTGGTACTTAAGATAATGTTTCTAAGTAAAATCTGATTGTCTCTCTATTCGGTCTGAAATCTATTGTAATAAAAACCCATGCTTTCAAATATGTTTTCAAAAAAAATCAAAATAAATTTGACAAACATTTTCAAATAAAAAAGTATTTTAAAATTTTTTCTGTTTTTAAATGCTTCCATTATAATTTTTCAAATCTATTTTCTAAGAAAATGGTTTTAAAAAAGGTTTATGTTTTAAAAATAATTTTCAATATAGAAAGGATATTTTCTATAAGAAATTTTTTTAAAAGATCTTTCAAAATTATTTCTCATATAATATAACATCCATTGGTGTTACTCATTCCTTTTTGGGTAAATTATTTAATGTTTCTATTCATATTATTTCTATAAATGTATTATGTTTTGATGGCATGATATTGATGAAACTTGTTTCTCTTTCACGAGTTATATTCTTTTGAAACCCGGTTCTTTCCACCGGTTATTTTTATGATAACATGATTATGAAACTTGTATCATTTCACATGTTATGATATTATTACATGATTATAATTCCCATTTCATTTCATAGGTTATTATATGATTATTTATGATCTTGTGTAAGATGTATTTATGGTTTCATTATAATATAGGTGGGATCTATATCTCCCTCCAATGCATTGGGTAAAGATTTATATCTCATGAGACAGACAAAGATGGTCTTGGGAATGAACCTTGAATATTAAGATGGATATGGGAGTGAACTGTGACTACCAAGATGGTATGAGGAGTGAACTCACGCTATTAAGATGGCCATGGGAGTAAACCATGACTGCTAATATGGTATGGGGAGTGAACCCATACTACCAAGATAATTTTGTCAACGATGCCTTGCATACTATGGAAATAATATTATATATTCTTATGTATCTATCATAGTTCCATGTTATGATTTCATGGATTGTGTCCTTTATTTCCTAATGATTCATGTCTTATGAACTTCCAATATTTATGCCATGATTCTTGTATATGATCTTTGATGTGTAGGGTATGATCTTTTATTTGCATAATCAGGTTCTAATACCCTTATGCACATTATTATTCTTAAATATATACATTATTTACCCTTACTGATCATTTTATCTCACCCCTTTTTATGTTTCCTTCCCTATGTTATGAAGATATGTATTATGTTTGATGTGTCTAAGAAGGGTTCCAGTCAAAAATAACATATTAGTAGATAATTTATCTCACATATGTATTAGTGTTTATGTTTCCATGTTTCTAAAGGCACTAAACTAGTAAGTTATTTGGGCATCTATTTTTTGTAATTTTTTAAGTATTACGAAAAAGTTATGTAATGTTAATGTATGAAAAAATAGGTTCATTATAGTTGGCATTAGAAAAAAAAATTAGTTAAAATTTGGAAGCTAGGATGAGAAAACCTTAGTGATAACCCTAAGGACATGTCTAGGGATAAGTCTACAGATAAGAAAATTCATGGAAAAATGTCCTGGAATTTTGGTAAAGGATGAATTGATTAGTTTCCTATAAATACATCCCTGTCTAGATACTACAAGTGGATGTGGATATAGTACAGATGTACCTAGGGGTAACGACTCTGAAAAGATGTTCTAGTCCTGACTCACGGTAATCTGGTACATGAAAATGGGCCTTATTGCACACCTAGTTTGACACTCCTAGGGGGATATTATTTGGTAATTTACAAACTATTCATCAAACATTGCGATGGATTTATATATAAGTTGGCTATGAATATCCTTAGACAAACCTAAGGTGTCATAGATTAAAGAAGGCTTCATAACTTAGACATTCTATAAGTGAATTTTCATGATTTTGTGTTTCCTCACTATAATAATTGTTTCTTACTCAATGATTTTTTTTATTCAATAGATGGAACCCAATGGGACTTCTTTAATCGTGATTTCAATGGAAAATTCAATTAGTTTCCTCCAGATCGATCGAATGATATGGGAGATGGAATGAAAAATCTTGATGTTATGATCACACAGCTTTCTCAAGATACGTAGCATGGTGGACTTCCAAATGAGAAAAGGTGGGAACAATATTTTATTGAGACATTCAAGAGGAAGTGTCCACCTTATTTTAGAGGGTCTTCTAGTCCAATTGTTTCTGAGAAATGGATCAGTACTAATGAAAATATATTCTCCATTCTCTAGTGTTTGGAGCATGAGAAAGTCATTCTAGTTGTCTATTAGTTAGAAGGTGAATTAGACCAATAGTGGACTCTAATAAATAATATGAGGTGGTAGTATGATATTGAATCCACAGATTGGGATGAGTTCAAGAACTTATTTTTCAATAAGTAATTTCCTCAGATTCTTCATACCAATATGAAAAAAGAGTTCATTGAGTTGAAGAAAAGGGGTGATGAATTAGTTGGTACCTATGAGGATAATTTCATGAGTCTTTCAAGGTATTATTCAGTAATTATCATCCAACCTGAAATTAAAGTTGATAGGTTCTTAAATGGTATAAATCCAAGTCTCAGAAAGTCGTTTTTTATAAGAGACTTTATTATCTATGAAGAGATTGTGCATTGTGCAACCAAGGATGAAATGGAGGTTAGAGTTGTGTATCACTCTCATATTTTTTGACAAGAAGAGGAAGATGGATTTTAAAGGAAAATATAAAAACCATGATGAGAATAATATGAGCTTACCTTTATGATCTAATTATGGGAACAAGCATGAAATAAAATTCCTTAATGGGTCTAATAAATGTTTTAAGTGTGGAAGGGAAGGCCATCAGTAATTTGATTAACGAAGTGATGAGAACATGTTAGCGAACATTGCTAATAGAGAAAAAAAGAATAGAATAAACCTTTCATGATTCAATACTAAAAGTGTAAGGATAATAGGCATTATTATAACCACTGACCAAACCCAAGGGTTGGTGATGATGATCGATGTCAACAACAACTTAATCTGAGGGACTAGGGTAAATCCCATTTAATTGTTATTTCTAATGAGGGGTGTGATAACTCTGTGATGAAAGGTAAACTTACCATCCACTATTGAACTGCTGATATAATATTTGATTCTGGATCTACCCACTCTTTCATACCTAAATTTTTTTCTAAGGGTGTTAAGATTTAACCAAAATAATTATATGTTGAATTAGTAGTGCAAACCCCTAATGGTATGATGATTTATTCTCAATTCTATGATTCCTCTATGGTTGAATTGTGTGGGAATTCACTTCATGAAAATCTTATTATTCTTCTATTGGTTGAATTTTATGTCATCTTAGGCATGTATTTTCTTTCTCTACATAAATCCCACATCAATTATAAAGGAAGGGAACTTACTTTTGATATTTAAAACCATATTATGATCATCCATCCATGAAATGATAAGTATGAAATTCTTATTGATATTATATTCAATGTATGGGTCTTAATTCCTATTCAAAAGGGTTGTTTATCTCAAATGGTTTGGTATAAAAATGACATCAATGATATGCCTATTATTTGGGATTTTGTGGATGTATTTCTGGAAGAGTTGTCAAGCCTTCCACCAAAACCTGAAGTTGAGTTCTCAATAGAACTCATACCTAGTTTCACACCAATTTCAAATACTCCTTATAGAATGGATCTGATTGAGTTATAGGAATTGAATAAGAAACACCAAGAAAACCTTGATAAGGGATTCATTTATCCAAGTGTGTCACCTTGGGGTGCACTGGTTATTTTTAACAAAAAGATGGATAAATTTGACTCTGCATTGATTATCAGGAATTGAAAAAGATCATGAACAAGAATAAGTATCCTCTTCCCCATATCGATGACTTATTTGATCAACTATGTGGAGCACAATACTTTTCCAATATTTACCTTCATTTTGGTATCTATTGAGGGCCAATAAAGAGGATATACCTAAAATGACATTACATACAAGGTATAGATATAATGAATATATAGTGATTCTTTTGGTCTTACTAATTTCCCTCCTATATTTATATATTTAATTAATAAAATATTTAGTGATTAGATTGATTGGTTTGTGTTAGTATTTATAGATGATATTATTATCTATTCAAAGAGAAAGAAAGGGCATGAAGATCACTTGATAATTATACTAAATACCCTGAGGAAGGTGGAGATATTTAAAAAATTTACAAAGTGTGAATTTTGGCTGAAAAAGGATTCATTTTTGGTTCACACAATCTCAATATATGGTATATTAGTATATCCATAAAAGATGAATTTTATTGAATGGTGGCCTATACAAACCACGATGATTGAGATTTTTAGCTTTCTTGGTTTAGTTGTATATTATCAACAGTTTATGGATAATTTCTCATGACTATATAATCCCGATGACCAAGTTAACTTAGAAGGGTGTTATGTTCCGTTGGATAGATGAATATGAGGAAAAGTTTAAGAAACTAAAGAGAAGGTTAGTCAGTAAACCTATTCTTTCAGTACCCTGTAGTTTATAAGGGTTTGAAATCTATAGATTTGCATCCAATAAGGGTTTGGGATGTGTTTTTATATAGAATAACATGTTTATATCCTATGTTCTGTGAAAGTTTATGATTCATGAGAAAATTTACCAAACTCATGATTCGGAGTTAGCAGTGGTAATTTTTTCATTAAAGATATGGATGCATTGTCTTTATGAAGAAAAGTGTAATATATAACCGATCAAAAAATTATAAAATATATATTCACATAGAAGGAGTTGAACATGTTCCAGAGGAAATGGTTAGAGTTTATAAAGGATTATAAATACTCAATACAATACCACCCTAGGAAAGTGAACAAGGTATTTGATGCTTTGATTCAGAAGGATCATTCTATATTTTCTATGATGAGGATCAAAAAAGATCCTATATTTCTGTATTTTCAAAGGATAGATCTAGAAATTCTTATGTAAGGTAAAAAATATTATCTTTCTCAAATGAATTTTTTACCCTCTATCCAAGTGAAGATTAAGGAGGTGAAGAAGGAAAATGAAGAGCTACAAAATAAAGTCAAAAAATTTTCTAATTTTATCCTTGATCAGGATGCAATGATATGGTTTAGGAACCGTGTATATCTTCCTTCCATAACAAATTTTAAAAATGATCTATTAGAGTAAGCTCATAGTTCATCATTCTCTATTCATCCTAATTGTATTGATATGTATAGGTACTTGAAATAATACTTCTTATGGGATGAAATGAAGAGAGATATCATAGATTTTCTATCTTGTTTCTTTGTATGATAAGAAGTTAAGGCTAAAAAACAAAATTCAAAGGGGATTTTTCATCCATTACTCATACCATAATGGTAATGGTAGAACATCACTATGGATTTTTTCATTGGACAAACCAAAATATCTAAAGGGTTTAATATTATATGGTTGGTAGTTTATCACCTTACTAAGTCATCACACTTCATCACTATCAGATAAGACTTCTCTCTGGATCATCATTCCATGATATACATTAAGTAAGTGGTAAGTTTACATGGAGTACCGCATTCTATTATATCAAATCGAGATCCAAGGTTCACTTAAAAGTTCTGTAGAAGTCTTCAGCACGAACTTGATATAGAATTGAGTTTCAGCACTACTTATCACCCTCAGATAGATGGTAAGTTTAAAAGAAAAATTCAAACCATAGAGGATGTGTTGAGATCTTGTTCTCTATATTTCAAAGGAAGTTGGGATCAAAACCTTCCTCTAGTCGATTATTCTTACAAAAATATCTTTCACTCAAGAATTCAGATGGCACCGTACGAAGCCCTATATGGGAAGAAAATTAGAGCTCCAACGTATTGGGATGAGGTTGGATAAATAAATATATTGGGACCTGAGATTTCTAAGGAAATTGTTGAGAATTTTATAACCATTTAGTATCATATCAAGGTAGCTCAATATTGGAAGAGAATTTATGCTGATAACCACTGATGTGAAATAGAATTTAAAGTAGGTGAAAAAGTGTTTCTTCGAATCTCATCCAGGAATAAAGTTATGAGATTTAAGAAAAAGGGAAATAAATCCCTAATTATATCATTCCATTTGATATTCTTGATCATTTTGGGATGGTATCCTATCACTTGGAACTTCCTCCAAATCTCTCTCAAGTCCATTATGTGTTCAATGTACCTCTCCTAAAAAATTACATACCTAAACCTTCACATGTACTGAACTCAGAGGCCATACTTCTCAATTTGGATATTTCTTATGAGGAGAAAACTATTTAAATTATAGATTATACAAAGAAAGTTCTATGAAATAAGACCACTCACCGGGTTAATTTTTTTGTGGAACCCATTTAGAGGAAGATATGTGGGAAGTTTAGGATATGATGAAGAATAATTATCCTCATTTTTTTAACTAGTGAAAATTTTAGAGGGTAAAATTAATTTTAAGGTGGGTAGAATGTAACAACCCAATTTTTTGTAGACTTTTTTTAATAAATTAGATTTTCATTTATGTATTGGAATGCACGAAGTCAAACATTCCTTTCACACGGCACCAACTTAACATAAATTACATGGAAAAAACTCAGTGTATGTTACACGCAACATCAAATCAGTGTATATTACACACAACATTGACTTTTCATATGTTTCATGCAACACTGACATGGCATACATTACACACGACAGCGATGTTTCTGTGAAACATAATTTTATTATTATAATTATTTATACAAGATAATTATAACCCAACCGTTAAAATTAGTTATATTAATAGTAATAACTAATTTTAAAATATTTTTTTATAATTTTTTTATATAAATAAAACATATTTATAATAAAAGATACAATTTTTGCTAAAGTCCTTATATGTTTAAAAATACTTTTTTCCCAAATAAACAAATTTTCATGTCCTTCTGTAAAAAATAATAAATTTAATTTTAGACCCATTTAGAAATTTAATTTGATAAAATGAAACAAATTTTTTAATTTGTAATGTTTAAATTATCTTAGGTTGAATTTAAGGTATTTTTCTGATAAACTTTATTTTCTGTATGAATAGTAAAAAATACCATATTTTAATTCAAAACTACTTTTTCATCTAATTTATCTATAAGGTTAAATTATATTTTAATTTGGTTTAAAATTTTAATTATATTATATTTTTATCTTTTAATTCAATTTAGTTAATTTTAACCAATTTCACTCTGAAATTGGATATAAAATCATGGTAAAATTTTGATCATTTTTACTTTCAAAACCAGCATTATCGACCCAACTGTGGGATTAATTTAAAATTATTTTTTTCCACCTATGTGATTATAATTTAAAAAAAAATATTCCAAATTTTGAATCAGAAAAATTTATAATTTCTAATAATGTTAACATAGTTTTTTAACAAAAAAAATTAGTGAAATTAATTACATCGATTAAGCTAAAATTAAGCTTAACTAAGGACTAAATGTTAAATTTAAGACAAAAAATGACATATAAACTTTTACTACACTCATGTTTTCCATTATTCTTCCATTAAAATTCCATTATTGAGTTTTTTTGGTTTTTTCTGACTTTGTTAAGTAAAAACATGGGTACACCTAACTTGTTTTTAAAAATATCAAGTGGGTCATTTCACTTCCCTATAAAAGGCCACCACCTATCCCTCTTCTTCACACATCTCAAACTAATTATTCTCACCCAATATATTCTCAATACACTTACCAACATCCCTAAATTACTCCATGAAGCCTCTATTTTGGTATAAATGCTTCTAAGGAAGCCTTTTGGCACAAACCAAAAGGAGTTACCTGATTACGATGCAATGTCTTCTCTCAAGATCCTTTATTTTATTTTCCTTATCCACCCCATACACTCTCTTTATTCCATTATTGTATAAAAACACTATTCAAAATATAATAGTATTATTTTATGATAATGGTTCAACTTACACTTACACACACCTCCATCTAATAGGTAACGAACATGCAATTTACGTGTACAGTGAACTATCGCCTCACTAAACGATGATTGTTCATTTTTCTTTTGCCGCCTCTCTTGGTAGAAATTATGATGGAAACTCTATTTATATATGTTATATATTATATTTATTATTTTGTTAATCTTATTTATTCTTTTTACAACACATATCTTTTTACTTTACATTTAAAGTAAATATGATAATTTTGTTTGATAAAGTGTAGACTACCACCCCCTTAAAGCGATGTGATTCATTCACGCACTACATGGAATGAATTAAAGATTGGTTTAGTGAACTTATTCGATATATATAACATTATAATGATAATTTAATTATATTTTATACATATACACATATAGATCATTTTATTTATTTCATTCAATATGATAAAAAATTTAATATCCCAGGTAAATAAATATGACATTTTCATATTTATTAATATTTTTCAATTAAATATTAATTTTTCTTTAAATGGGATGCTATGTTCTATTGACTACACAACATGAAACAATTGTTTTTTTGAAATCTCATGTTGCACACAATGTTGAGTCATACTGGAAAAAAATATAATATTATTTTAAATGGTAGTTAATGTCTAGTTATTATATTGGTGGGAATGAACAGAACTAACGACAATATTATTATACATGTTTTTTAAATGTTTTTACATATATTCGATAAAATTTAGGGTCTGAAAATTTTATTGAATCCAATTTTAAGCATAAATACTCTAATATTCTTTAAAATGTCGATTTACCGCCTTTTGATAGAGAACCCTTTTTAAATCTAGTTTTTGTCACTTTTATATGTTCTATTTTAAAAAAATGATATTATTATTTAGAATCAGGAAATCAAAATTTACTTTGGATCAAATTTTGGTATTTTTCTGAAAATTTTCATTTTTTTTAATGAATAGTGAAAAATACTGCATTTTAATTCAAAATTTATTTTTAATCTAATTTATTTATATAGTTAGATTATCTTTTTAGTTTGATTTAAAGTGTAATTAGAATATATTTTACCATTTAATCCAATTTTGGTCATTTTAAATAATTTCACAATTAACTTGAACATAAACAAGTGTCAATTTTTTTAAAGTTATTATTTCTTAAAAACACGCTTTTTGGTTTTGTAAACGGAAATTAATTTTAAATTAATTTCAACAACTTTTGTGTTTCGAATTTGGAAAAATAGATTCCATTTTTAGAATCAGGATGTCCAAATTTAGTAAATAGGTAACTTTTATTTTTAGACATTATGAATAGTAGCTTCAGTAAATATTTTATTTACTATAGTTAAAGGGTAAATATGGTAAATAAGGGTAAAAATAATATTATAATAATATTAAATTACCCTAACACATGTCCAAATCCTATTTTATGATAAATTTCCAACCATGGGCATCCTTGGGTCGATTTTGGAATCCCATGGAACCACTTGTAAGTGAAAATGACATTTTATAAAAATTAATTTAATGTTAAGGAAAATGTAACATAAACATATATCTCTTAGTAAAACAATTATTTTAATGCGTTATATAAGTGATATTTTCGAGTATAAATAGTAATTATAAATATAAAAATATTTACTACATCATGGTATTTTATTTGTAATTTTTATACATCATATAAATAAATTTATTTATGACACAGTGATGATGTAATGATTACCTCATTAATGAATGTTTTAAATAAATGATATTATAAATATTAAAATAAATTTATTTTGAAACTTTTTATGCCATACGCAAATTTTATGGATGATTATAACTTGTTATATTTAAATTAATTTAGTTTTTTCGAAATAATCAAGTTGTTATAGATTTATTTTTACGTCTTTATATGAGTAGTTTATAAAATAACATAAATGAGTTTTTAAATCAATCAATACTTTATTAAATGATAAAATAGTCATAAAAATCTAATATTAGTCCGAATGACATGTATGATTTTAATAATTTCATTAATTATCTATTTATGGGTCTCTTGTCATTTTATAGTAAATATATTAACCATATAGTATGAATATACAAGAGGACATGGTAAAAGTTAAATTAGTTAACTAAAGGTTAAAGCCAAAAGATAAGGTTAATTTAATGCCCTAAACTTGTCCAAAACCCATTGGATGAGAGGATTTATAACAATAATACCATTATATTTGAATTAAATAAGTTTAGGACATTATGAAATCTAAATTCATTTTATAATAACATAATATTTTCAAACTTTCCTAAAGATCCCCTCCTCCCCCTTATAAAAATCCATCACCTCTAACCCTTACTCACACCTCTCAAGATCCCTTTTCTCATCCAAAATATTCCCAAATAAGCTCTAAAAATACATATATTACACCTAAAATCCTTAACTTATGAATAATTCACTTCAAAAAATTCTTTTGGTTCAAACCAAAGGGAGTTACCTGATTTAAAGGTAACGTCTTCTCTCAAGTTATTTTCTTTTATTTTCATTCTATAACCCCCTAAAATATCTTTATTATATTTTTTATAACAAAAAAGGTATATTAAATATACTAGGATTTTTTTTATTAGAATAATTCAAACTATACTTACACACAACTCCATCTAATGGATACAAACATACTATTTCTATGGTTGGCGAACTACTGCCTCACGAAACGATGATTGTTCAATTATCTCCTACACCTATCATAGTGGCCATTATGATGTAACTGTAATTATATATGATATTTATGATATCTATTTTATCTATATTCTTTTTTAATCATAATTTATAACATACCTTTATGCTTTTCATGTTGTATAAATACGATAATTTCATTTGAGGAAGTGCGGACTACCGCCCCCTCAAAGTGGTATGACTCATTCATACCATACATGGAATGTATAAAGGATGGTATTGATGAACTTATGTAACATATATAAAATATTATATTATACTATAATTATAATATACTTATGTATCATTTGGTTTCCATTCCTTTAAAAATGAAAAAAAATGAAATGAAAGTAGTGTTCATGCGTACGTACGGCTTACCGTCTCCATGAATGCTACATTTCATTTTCATATATAAACATGATATGGACTATTATAAATACAAGTATACTATATATATATATGATATATATGATATTTAAATCATGAATATAATTCTGTATATAATGGACCTTTTACCACATGTACAGTTTGTAATTATAACAAGTTCATTTTTTACTCAAGTTTCGAACATTGAAAAAATATCTGATATGAACACAAATAATTAAATAATTTTTATAGCAAGGTAATAAGTGATATAAAATTAATAATAAACTTGAAATATTTTCTTAATAAATTATAAATTAACTTTTTTTTGAAGAACAAGGAACATACAAGATAAGTCGAACTTGAGGTAATGGGTTTTCGTCTAACTTTTTTATTCCAGTGAGATTCGTGCTTTATTTTCCACTATTTCATTTTGTGAGGTGTATGTACAGCACAATATTGTATTATTTGTTTAATATAATTTAATTTATCAATATTTACATCTTCATTTTATGATCCTTCTTTCATGTGGTGTATGTTTCATAAGTTACCAAATCGGTAAGTGAACCTTTCACCCTCCTCTTCTAGTCGAAGACTTCTTTTATGTTATGCCTTTAAATTTCAATTCTAAAATGATTGGATATGTTATTATATATCCTTATTGCTGTAAATTTTATGTATATATTATGAGAGTTCCTTTTCTCTCTCATCCACTCGTTTTTCATAGTTTTTAAGTGACGATGTTAGGATACAGAATTTTTGTAAGGGAACTTCATGACCCAATTTCAATTATTTGGGTTAAACTTCTAATTCTTGATTTTCTCATGATATAAATATGTGTGAATGAAATATATTTGTCTTACACTTAATATATACTTATATTTTGTGTATTTATATTTTCACACATAATTATGTCATTTATTTATCCTTAATCTAATTGTATAATCTTTGTAAGGGACTTCGTCTTAATCTCTTTTCCTTGAGGAATATTTTGATATATACATGACATTATTTTATACGCTGTATAAACCCCTTTTAATTTTACTTTTATTCGAAAGGAATATTTTTACTAATAATTGTTTTACTAAATGACAAAAAATAATGCTTCTTTTTAACGTATGTGGTGACAATGACTCGCTTCGAGCATTATTTGATATTTGGATTCCTCTGCAAGCCGTAGTGTTTTTAAAAGGAAAATAAATACCATATACTATTTTTACATATTTTGGTATTGAAAATGGTTTTGATAATGTATTGATTATTTCAATATATTTAAATGTTATATTTTGATTACAATGTGGAAATGTTATCTCACCTTTATGCTTATTCATGTGTTATAATTTTGTTATGGTTCTTAGGCATTGTTTACGTATATAGATGGTTCTATGATAAACCTAGGGTGGGTGAGCTCGATATAGCTCTCCAATTCATTGGGTAACATGACGGAGGTAAACTTTAATGTTTCTCCTAAGATATTTAGGGAATATATTGTGATGGTTATTCCAAATGTAACTCCTTGTGTAGCTGTGAAAGCTATAATGTAAGTATTATATGGATTCCACAAGTTACCTTTATGATTTATGATTTTTATGTGTTATTCATAACTCCTATGATTTTTTGAGGTATGTTAAAGAGATTATGTATTAAGATTTAAAAAATAATTTCTTTGATTTGTATGTATTCATGGAATAATGTTTTCTTTCCTTATTTTATATCCCTTGCTGATCTTTTTATGCTTATCCAAAGTTTTTGAAATGTTATTCATAAGACTTAAAGAGGAATAGGGTCAAGGATGAGATCAAGGAAAATTCATGTTGTTTAAAACATGTAATTAAAAATGTTTATTTTTTTAAGATTTTTTATTTGGTGAAAAAAATGGATACTGAATATAAGTGTCTACTTGTTATATTCTAGTTGTTATGTATAATTTATTACCTAATTCCCTAAATCTATAAACTTTAAAAGAGCCTCAATGTGAATTATTAACTTAATTCAAGATTATGTAATTTTTAAGTATGGGGCCTTATATTTTGTATCAGTGGTCGGTTTAGATAACTTTAGGTATTATGAGTTTTTGTTAGACAGATGGTTAGTCCCTATGTCTACTCTTTAATTTAAATCCTTATTTTGTAACTTTTTCCGATCAAGTAATGTCAGCTACAAATGTAAGGATAAGGATCTCAAATGACATTACTATCTTTTCTTGATGACTTCCTTGCAATAATTATTTCAAATTCATGTCCAAACGATACTAAAACATTTTCTAACATACAAAACACTTGCAAGCAATTATTTGAGATATCAAACACCTCTGTTATACCTCTATATCATCGTGGATCATGGGTTGTATTTAATCAAATATTTTTTTCTCAATATTCTCATATTTTCAAGAAAGGTAAATATTATCATGGAATTTTTAAATATTTTACCTTATCACAAGATTTTGAAGCATATTATGATTTTGAAAAAGGTTCTGAAGAAGGAGACCCTTGCGCAACTTAATTATATTTGCTATTAAATTATAGTATTTCATCACTTACCTATGGTATATTAAAAGGAAAATTTATTTAATGTTTCAAGTTAAACTTTGTCTAACTATTTTTTAAAAATAATTTTTTATCAGATGTTTTGAAATTATATGTCATATATGATTATTTTCCGAAATATTTTTCTGTGAACACCCATATGACCCAAGTTGTATGAGGTGTATTTGGATAAAGGAAGTAGATGATTTTGAAGGATCTCTAAATCATTGTTTCAATGCATGGACCATCTATCGATGTGAACAAAATGAAGATGAAACCAGGTGGATACCATGATCAAGTTACGATGTTCTTTCTTTGGGAAAAGTGTTATTTTATGGAGGTAAAAATTTGTCAATATATTTAAGAATTCATGAATTAATATATTGAGGTAATTATGATTTGGGATGAAAATGAGAGTTATAAGACAACCATTGAGGTTAAATCATGTTAGGTTTATTTTTTAGTTTTATAAAAATGGATAGTAAGCTAGTTGGGTGAAAACCTATTGCATTCGGCAAGGCTGTAGGAATCGAACCCACAATCAAAGGCTGATAAGGGATCATCACATACCACTAGCCTATGTGTAGCCACTAGTTAGTATGACTTATTATTTTTTAGTTAAATGATTTTATGGATCAAGAATAATTTGATTTTGGGAACTTATTATTTATCAAATGGATATCCTTATTATTGGAAAATGATTTTGTGATTACGTGATAAATGATATTTTGGAAGTTGTTCAATCTTTTGGGAACACTATGTGCCTAAGAAAAATAGAATGTCATATTATTTCATTTGTGGGGTAATGGTAGAAATTTTGTTTTGGAAGAATCTATGTTCTTATTGTGAATATATATCAATTTGGGTTATTAATGGAAATGATTAACCTTTCATAGAGAATATGTGATTAGGTTAATTTATCTTTAGTATGATACTTTAAGAGTTGTCAATGTTATTTTAAGTTAAATGTTAAGATTTACTGTGGAAGACTATGTGATTAAATCCTTCTGATTTTTGGGTTTCAATCATAGTTTGGGTTACATTGAATAATTTTACGGACAGTTATTTATTGAATGGTATTTGTTAAACATTGGGTATTTTTCTGTCTAATTATGGTTATTAAGAGTAGTATTTCTTTTTATAAATTACTATACATTTGGGGGAATTATTGGATATTGTGCTAAACATTTTGGTTTTGGTTAATGTTTAAAGATAAGGGAAATATATAGTTCATCTTTTTTGGATTATGTGGTTCTCAAGAAGTTGATTCTAGTGTTTTAGGTGTGACAAAGTCATCTTGAATACTCATCGTTTGGAGAAAATATGAGTTTTTGGTAGAAAATTATTAAAGGATGATACTCTACTTGAAAATTAAGTATATTTCTTTATTTCCATAGTCAATCTCATAAATAAATCATACAACATTATTAAATGAAACTTAAAACAAAAATGTTGTTTATTTGATTTTCCTACTAGGAAACCAAAGACCTTTTAACCTATCACAAGTTTGTGGTTTTCTGGTGGATAACTTTCTGATAATAATGTTTTATATCACTCTCTATCAGAACATGACACTTATATTCTCCTCTATATCCATGTTTTCATGGAATCCTAGTATGGGTTATCTCGGGTGACCTTTTTACATTTCTTTATTTCTTTTAAAGTGACAGTTTTAATTGACTCTTTTTTCCAATGTGGGACATTCAATGAAGTTTCCAAGCCCGATTTTAAAATTGTGAGGACGCAACTTTCAAAAGGGGGGAAGGATGTAACATCCCAGGTAAATAAATAATATGACATTTTCATATTTATTAAAAATTTGAATTAAATATTAATTTTACTTTAAATTTTATTCTATGTTTTATGGCGTACTCAACAAGCAACAATGGGTTTCTCTGAAATCTAATGATGCACACAATGCTGACTCATACTAAAAATATATATAACAATATAATATTATTTTAAATGGTAGTTAACGCTTAGTCGTTGTATTGGTGGGAATGAAAAAAACTAACTAAAATATGATTATGCATGTTTTTTAAATGTTTTTACATTTATTCAATAAAATTTAGAGGCTTAAAATGTGAATGAATCCAATTTTAAGCATAAATACTTTAATATTCTTTAAAAGGTCAATTTACTTGCATTTGATGGGGAACCATTTTTAAATCTAGTTTTTTTCACTTTTATATGTTCTATTTGATAAAATAATATTCTTATTTAGAATTAGGACATCAAAATTTACTTTGGATGAAATTTTGGTATTTTTCTGATACTATCAATTTTTTATATAAATAGGGAAAAATAATGCATTTTAATTCAAAACTACCTTTTAATATAATTTATTTATATTATTAGATTATATTTTTAATTGGTTTTAAAGTTTAATAAGAATTTATTTTTACAATTTAATCTAATTTTTGTTATTTTAAGTAATTTCACTTTGAAATTGAACATAAACAAGTGTCAATCTTTTGATAGTTATTATTTCTTAAAAACAAGATTTTTGGTTTTGACAACAGGAATTAATTTTAAATTAATTTATGAAAATTATGTGTTTTTAATTTAGAAAAAAGGATTTCATATTTCCAATCAGGAGGTCTAAATTGTGTTAATAGGTAACTTTTATTTTTATACATTATGAATTGTAACTTCAGTAAATATTTTATTTCCCATGGTTAAAAGGTAAATCTGGTAAATATGGGTAAAATAGAAAATATTATAATAATATTAAATTAACCTAAAACATGTAAAAATCCTATTTTATGATACACGTTCAACCATGGGAATCCTTGGGTCAATTTTGGGACCCCATAGAGCCACTTGTAAGTGAAAATGACACTTTATAAAAATTAATTTAAAGTAATGGAAAATGTAACATAAACATATATCCCTTAGTAAAAAAATTATAATGGGTTATATAAGTGGTATTTTCGAATATAAATAGTCCTTATAAATATAAAAATATTTAATACATCATGGTATTTTATTTATAATTTTTACACATCATATAAATAAATTTATTTATGAAACAATGATGATGTAATGATTACCTCATTAATGAAAGTTTTAAATAATTGAGATCATAAATATTAAAATAAATTTATTTTGAAACTTTTTATACCATACAAGAATTTTAGGGATGATTATAACTTTTTATCTTTTAATTAATTTAGTTTTTTTGAAATAATCAAGTTTTTATAAATAAAAAATTAAAGTCTTCAAATGAATAGTTTATAAATTGACATAAATGAGTTTTTAAATCAATCAATATTTTATTAAATGATAAAATAGTCCTAAAAATATAAGATTTGGAAAAATGAAATATATGATGTTACTAATGTCATTAATGATCCATTTATTGGTCTCTAGTCATTTTATAGTAAATATATTAACTATATAGTATAAATATAAAAGAGGACATGGTAAAAGTTAAATTAGTTAACTAAAGGTTAAAGAAAAAATATAAGGTTAATTTTATGCCATGAACTCCTCTAAAACCCATTTTATGAGATTATTTAGAAATATAATCACCTTATATTTTAATTAAATAATTTTGGGAGCTTTTGAAATAGAAATATAATTTATAATAAAATAATATTTTCAAACATTCAAAAAGAGCCCCTCCTCCCCCTTATAAAAAGCCATCACCTCTAACCCTTACTCACATTAATAAATCCCCCTTGGATCATCCAAACTCTACCCAAATAATCTATCAACAAACCTCTCTTCCACCTATAATCCTTAACATAGGCAGAAGGCACATCAAGAAATCATTTTGGTTCAAACCAAAGGGAGTTACTCGATTTAACGGTAACGTCTTCCCTCAAGTTCTTTTCTTTTATTTTCCTTCTCCAACCCCTTAAACTCTCTTTATTCCATTATTTTATAAAAACACATGTATATTAAATATACTAGAATTTTTTTATGAAAATTATTTGAACTACACTTTCACACACCTTTATCTAATGGATATGAACATACTGTTTCTGTAGACGGCGAACTACTACCTCACGAAATGATGATTGTTCAATTATCTCCTACGGCCTCTCATAGTGGCCATTATGATGGAACAGTAATTATATATTATATTTATGATATTTATTTTACCTCTATTCTTATTTAATTCTCATTTATAACATACATTTATGCTTTTTATGTTGTATAAATACAATAATTTCATTTGAGGAAGTGTGGACTACTTCACCCTCAAAGTGATATGACTCGTTCATATCATACATGGAACGTATAAAGTATGGTGTTAATGAAAATATTTAATGTATATAAGATATTATATTATAATTTAATAATAATATAATTTTTGATAATTTTTTTTTCATTCATTTAAAAATGAAAAAAAATGAAATGAAAGTAGCATTCATGCATACGTACGGCTTACCATCTCCATTAACGGTGCATTTCATTTTCATATATCCAAATGATATGGACTATTATAAATAAATATATATAGGATATATGTGATATATATGATATCTAAATCATGAATATAATTTTGGAGATAATTTACTTTTGACCACATGGACAATTTGTAATTATAACAAGTTCATTTTTTACTCATGTTCTGAACATCAACAAAATGTCTGATATGAACTCAAATAATTAACTAATTTTTATAGAAATGTAATAAGTGATATAAAAGGAACAATAAACTTGAAAAATATTCTTAATAAAGTATAAATTAACTTATCCTCATTATTTAGGAAGAACAAGGAACATACAAGACAAGTCTTACTTGAGGTAAGGGGTTTTCATCTAACTTTTTTATTCCCGGGAGATTCATGATTTATATGCCACTATTCACTTTTGTGCAGTGTATAAACTGCCTATTAATGTATTATTTTTTGTAAAATAATTTAATTTGTGGTTATTTAAATCTTCATTTTATGACCCTTATTTCATGTGGTGTATGTTTCATAAGTTACCAAATCGGTAAGGGAACCGTTCACCCTCCTCTTTTAGTCAATGACTTATTTTCTGTTATATCTTTAAATTTAAATTCTCAAATGTTGGGATATGTTATTATATATTCTTATTTCTATAAATTTTATTTCCATGTGATGAGAGACCCTTTTCTCTCTCATCAACTCATTTTTCTGAATTTTTAAGTGACGTCGTTTGGCTTTTGAATTTTTGTAAGGGAACTTCTTAACCCAATTTCAATTCTTTGCATTAAACTTATAATTCCTGATTGTGTAATGATATGAATATGTGTGAATGAAATATAATTGTTTTACACTTAATATCCACTTATATTTGGTGTATTTATATTTTTCACACATAATCATGTCATTGATTTATCCTTAATCTAATGGTATAATCTTTGTAAGGGACTTTGTCTCAATATCCTTTCATTGATTCATATTTTTATTTATACAATAATTTATTTTATATGGTGAATAGACCCCCTTTTACTTTTTCTTTTATTCAAAAGGAATATTTTATCTACGAAGCATTTTACTAAACAACAAAAAGAATGTTTTTTTTAACATATGTGGTGACAACAACCTTTCCACCATCACGAGCATTATTAGATATTTGGATTCCTATACGAGATGTAGTTTTTTTAAAAGAAAAATAAATACCATATACACTTTTTATGTATTTTTGTATTGAAAATGGTTTTGAGAATGGATTTATTATTTCAATATATTGAAATTTTATGTTGTGATTGCAATGTAGAAATATTATCTCTCCTTTATGCTGATTTATGTGTTATGATTATTTTATGGTCCTTGGGAATATTTTATGCATAAGGGTGGTAACATGATAAACCTAGGGTTTGTGGGCTCTATATAGCTCTCCAATTCATTGGGTAACATGACAGAGGTAAACTTTAATGTTTCTCTTAAGATATTTAGGGAATATACTGTGATGGGTATTCCAAATGTAACTCCCTACGTAGCTGTGAAATCTATAATGTAAGAATGATATGGATTCCACAAGTTACCTTTATAATTTATGATTTCTATGTTTTATTCATAAATCATATGATTTTGTGAGGTATTTTAAAGAGATTATGTTTTATGATTGAAAAGTATGATTTCTCTGATATGTATGTATTCATGGACTAATGTTTTATTTCCTTATTTTATATCCCTTACTGATATTTTTATACTCATACAAATTTTTTTAAATTTTTTCACAAGATTTAAAGTGGAATAGGTTCAAGGATGGTATCATGGAAAATTCATTATGTTTAAAACAAGGATCTAAACATGTTTCATTTTTTTAAGAGTTTTTTATTTTATGAAAAAAATAGATACTGAGTAGAAGTGTCTATATGTAATATTCAAGTTGTTATGTATAACTTATTACCTAATTATATAAGTATATAAACCTGAAAATATCCTCAATGTGAATTATTAACTTAATTCAATATTTTATAATTTTTATGGCTGGGGCCTTCTAATAAAAATAGAAACATCGTTTATTTGTTTGTACGGTTTACCGTCTTGATGAACAGTGTATTCCATTTCATACATCAAATTATATAGATTATTATAATACATGTATAATATATATAAATGATATTTATATAATTTTTTTACATTATGTAATAATGATATAATTATAATGACTAATGATATAACAAATTAAGATACATGCGAAGAATATAGTGAATATTATCTGAAGTGAAACCATAACATATGATAATTAAAAATCAGGTAAAATAAGGTTATAATAAAACCATATATGGTATTATATATAATAATATTATTCTGTAAAATATTTGTAATAAATTTATATTTATTATACAGGTATTTTTAATGAGTACGATGAAAGTCAAGAAACAATGTAAGGGGATTTCATCTCACTTTTTATTTCTGTGAGTTACATGATTTATTCAACACCTATTCATTTTGTATAGTGTATGTACTAACCATGAATGTATTATATGTATCTTATAAAAAAATTTATGGGTTTTCATATATCCTATTTAAGCTTAATTTTAATTCTTTTTCTTACATGGGGAGTATGATCACAACTAACCAAGTGGTAATAGTTTATTGAAACAATCTCATCGCTTTTCAAGATTTCTAATGATTATGCTTCATTGATGAAATATTATGATCCATATCTCAAGAAAACTGATTAATTTTCTTATCCTATGGTTATTAATTATATCCTCATCAATTAGTACAATTTTTCAAGACTTTGTTACTTAAGATAATTTTTTTAAGTAAAATATGATTGTCTCTCTCTTCAGTTGAAAATCTATTATATTCAAAAACCATGTTTTAAAAAAAAATTCAAAAGATATTTGAAGTTAATTTTCAAGGGAAAATGTTTTTAAAAATTTTTATGGTTTTAAATGATTTATTTTTATGTTTTAAAATCAATTTCAAAATAAAAAGTTTTTCAAAAAGTATTTATGTTTTAAAAGTCATTTTCAATGTAGAAAGGATATTTTCCTCAAGAAATGTTTTTAAAAGATGTTTAAAAATAATTTTCCATATAAAATAACATCTATTTGTGTTAATAATGACTTTATGGGTAAATTATTCAATGTTTCCATTCATATTATTTTTCTAAATGGATTATGTTTTGATGGAATGATGTTGATGAAACTCGTTTCTCTTTCACGGGTTAAATTCTTTTGAAACCCGCTTATTATCATGGGATATATTTATGAATAAATGATTACGAAACTTGTCTTTTTCCATGGGTTATGATATGATTACATGTTTATAATACCCATTTAATTTCTTGGCTTATGATATTATTATTTATGATTTTGTTTAACATGTATGTATGATTTCATTATGAGATGGGTGGGACCTATATCCCCCTCCAATGCATTGGGTAACGATTTATATCTCATGATATAAACTAATATGGTCTTGGTAATTAACCTTGACTACTAATATGTCCATGGGAGTGAACCATGATAGCCAATATTGTATGAGGAGTGAACTCATGTTATTAATATGGACATGGGAGTGAACCATGACTTCTAAGATGGTATGGGAAGTGAACCCATACTACCAAGATGGCCTTGGAAGTGATATCTCGGATACTATGAAAATCATATTATATATGCTTGTGTGTCTCCCATAATTCCATGTTGTGCTTTCATGTATTATGATCTTTATTTACTTATGATTTATGTCTTATTAACTTCTAAGCTTTGTTCCATGAATCATGTATATGGTCTTTGATATGCAGCATATGATCTTCTATTTTCACGATCATGTTCTCATATCCTTATTCTCCTGATTATTCTTAAATATCTCCCTTGTTTACCCTTACTGAGAATTTGATATCACCAATTTTTTTCCTTCCCCAGGTTATAAAGATATGTATTATCTTTGATGTGTCTAAGAAGGGTGAAAGTAAATAAGAACCTAGTGGGAGATAATTTAGCTCACTTATGTATCATTGTTTATGTTTTCATGTTTCCAAAGTCATTATACTAATACAGTCCTTGAGAACCTATTTTTGAAAAGCTTTAATTTTTTATAAAAAGTTATGTAATGTTAATTTATTAAAATAGATAGTCACTATAATTCTCCTTTGTTCATAAAAATAATGGGGGAATCATTAATAGATTTTATCCACCTTTATCAATATATTAATTAATTCAAAATTAGAGATATAATCTCTCCCTTTTTAATACACTTCAAGGATATTTTTATCTCAATATCAATCTTCACTTGTTCAAAAAAATCCATATTTTACTTTCAAGATCAAAAACAATAGATAAATGTTTAAATATTTTCAGTGAGTGATATTACCACTAATAATAGATCCATAAAAAACCACTAAACATGATGAGTCAAAACACAGTGTTTGAAATGAGATAATAATTAAAAAACTCCACTATTTTCCCTTACACCCACCCAATTTTGGAAGTTTCAAGCAACAATAACATTAATTGTTTACCAAGGAACTCCCTCTATGATCTCAATCACCCTTTCAAAAAATAATTAGTGAGTAAACAATGAATCACAAATTGTGTGAGTAATACAAGATTTCTTATTTAAAAAGCTCTAGCAAACCAAATATATTTCTTCATTCCTCTACTAGATGTCTTTCCTTGGTTGATGGGTATAAAACCTTTTATATATTCAAATCAGACCCCCCCCCCTTAAATATATCTACTTCATTTAAAAATATAAAATTGATATTTGAAATGAGATTCATCCATCGATAGTAAAATTGTATATATTTAGAATGATAGGAATATATCACATGTTAGATAAAAACAAATAAATCAAGGATTTTTTTCTTCTCTATCAATGTGTATTATTAGGTATTTAAGGTCTAATTTCAATGGATTATTATGCGTTATTAACATCAACACTTAAAATAAACCTTGATACCAATTTTTTATTACTCTCGTGGCCCTTGTTTCACTCATATAATTTAAATTATAAATTCCATATGATACCACTTTCACTACCCCAATATCAATTGGAACTTAAAATCATGTATCAATATCACTTATATATTTTAATATAGTTTACCCAAAGATCATATCACCTATAAAACATGAAATAGGTCAACAATAGTTATGGAATTTAAATATATGGGGATAGGGGATATTCTAATTTTCTCTAGTAAAGGAATATAATGATTCACTATAGACCATCATCTTCCTATCATCATTTAATTTTTAATCTATCTGTATATCTAAAATAGATTTAATAAAATCCAAATATTCATAATTTTTTTAGTCTTTATCTTCTCTTTATATCTCAAACAACCTTCCTTTCCTCCTTGGGTTCTCCATCCAACAATAATCTCTAGAAAAATCATTGATTTGAATTTTACTTAAAAAACCTTATTGAATCCTTTTTTATCCCAATAAGAATTTTAGGATTCTCAACACATACCTTTCCTTGGGATATGTATTTCACAAGATATTTATAAGTTTCTACAACATGTGACCTTATTTATCTTTTTCAAATATTCTTCTTATATTTCAATGATATTATTTATAAAATAATAGATTTGTAAAGACTCTTAAAACCAATTTCATAATGCTCATTTTATTTAACCAATCCATTAAATCTATTCCTCAAAATAATATATTATTCATTTAATTTACACTATTCATAATGATTCATTATATCTAAGGTTCTCTAGAGATAACCAACAGTGACATGTTTAGTAAGGTGGGAATTATTGGAATAAAATTCATACTTTAATCATTAAATTTAGTAACTCCATTCAATAAAACATTGTTAAAATTAATAATAAGAAACATATTCCAATGCTTCATGAAAACAGATAGAAATATTTCCTTGCCTTACACAATAAAATCACATATTTTTATACCTTATATAGAAGCTCATACTTTTTCTCTAACATATTTTAAAGTACTTATGGAGTTTTTTTTCATTATATCCACTATTTTCCCTTTTCTTGGGAACATCCATGATTTTTTTATTTCAAAGTTTTAAAGGGTTAAATTATGGACAATGTTGGGTTTCCCCATGGCATAAAACCAGTGTGATAGTATGGTTGTTTTATGTTACTCCTATGATTGAGAATAATTTCTCTTAATATCATTATATACTACCAATGTTTAATAAAATTAAAAATTTAAAACATCTTTTATAATTGGATTACCCTCATCTTTGTTTTTACACTTTCTTTTTAACTAAGATCAATTCCTCTTCAAGTTTTTAGTCCTTCTTACATTTAAACTGAAGTTCAGATTTCATTTCTTCCTTGAGTATCACCTATTAAGACATTACACTATCAAATTCATAGGAATTTTCATCTATCATGTCACTTTTTATTTTAACTTAGTTTTTGTTTGAGTAATGTAATCTTTAAGACATATTATCACCTATTACAAACTTTTTTTCTCCTTGAACAGTTTTCCCATGTGTGCAGAAAGTTAATCCTTCTTGGCCTTTATGTTTTGAAATTATTTTTAAACAATTCCCTTCTCCTTAAAATCAATTTTAAGAATCTATACATTTTAAGGTGTCATGAACCAGCCCGGGTACACTGGTAACCCGATAACCGACCCGACCCTGAAAAGACCCGAAGGGAATTCCTGATCACCATGGGTTGGTGACTAGCACTTGGCATCTTACAACATAAAAGTGGGAATGATTTTTTCACAAGAATGAGGAATCAAAATAAAAAATATTGTATTGATATCAATAGGGAAACTCCACTGGGAGTAAAAGTACCAAAATAAAACTAGGCATAAAATCCAAAGTACCGAAACCCAAGTACATAAAACAGGAAAACAACCCCAAATTCCCTAAGGACACAACACACTATCTCTAAAGCTCAAAATCTAGATCCACATCCAAGAGATCCCTTAACTTTTCTCAAGCCTGAAAGAAGAAAGTAAACAAACACTTGAAGACAAAAGTAGGGTGTGAGCCTAACCCTGAAAGATACCACCAAAGATTCCAAAACAGATTCCAAATATAGATTTTACTGAAAAAAGCTTTTATTTTTTTAGAATAAACAGGTTTGGAAATTCAAAATAAAATTTGAACAAAACATGTTATACATTTTCAAAATGATGGAAAATACATTCAAAGCACATGCTTTACTTTAAAAGAGATGGAATAATTCTAAAACAATGGATTAAGTAAAATATTTATATAAAATTGTTTATATAAATTTAGAAGGCATGTAAATTATTTCCAACAAACATTGGCATACATTTACATTCCAAATATAAATAAACAAGCGAGAAACATAGTCATATACCAAATGGTATGATAGTATTAACCAGATATAGGATTCCACACTCTTTATGTAAACTTATAAAAATGTGTATACACATTTCCCTATGAAACTGGCCAAAGTAGACTCGTCACCAACCCATCAGGGATGTGACCCACCTCAAGTATGTTTTATAACATTTTCATATCGTAGAGTGTATCTAAATAACTCACTAACCACCTAAGGCTTTCATGTGCTCTTACATGATGGGAGAAATATTTTAAGATTGCTTAAAATATGATCAATCCCATTCTTACATTTCAAAAACTCTAATTTTATACCATTTAAAACTAAAATGGTTTTATTCAAAAACATGCATTTTTTCACAAGATAAAACCTATGGGTTTATATCAAATCATTTTAAGCCATTCACAAGTTTAAAATACATCCAAAACCAATTCCATCGTTTTCAAAATTCCTTTTTCACAATTAAATTTGAAAATTGAATTGAAAATATTTCCATCAAATCCATAATTAAAATAAAAAAATTTCCATAAACCCACCACAATTCAATAGAATCAGGTGTTTTCCTAGTTTTTGTTCCAAACCCATTTCAAATCTACCAATTCAATGGAATTGGGTTTTACCAAATCAATTGAAATCAAGGTTGATAATTTGGATTTAAATTAGAAATTTAAATCAACAAATAAATACCATGGTAATCAATTTGCAAAATAGGGATGGAACCACCTACCTCTTTCCTGAAGAACAAAACTCGCAAAGACACCCATCAACAAGAATGAATTTCTAGAAGACCTCAAAACTATACCTAGTAGCAAGATCCAACACCACAAGACATGGATACTTCAATACCAAGAAGATCCATTGAAATACCAAGAGTAGAGGTAGAGATAAACTTGAATAACGAGGGGAAACACTAACCTGGGAATCGCACTATAAGAAGAACAAAGATTCCAAGCCATTTGTTTCGATCCATAAGGAGTTAAGTCTCTAAAAAAGATGATAAAACATCTATATGTCAATATCCACAAAGTATAGAATAAAAATAACCAAGAAAAAAATACAAACGCATGACTTTAAGTTGGGTGTGGTCTGAGTCACGATGTGTACCAAGGGGTCATGATGTGTAGGTCATGGTGGATAAGTATTCCAAAAAACCCCCATTACCTTGAGTTAAAAACCAAATATTTAATTGCTTAACAATGTGTACCTCAGGTACACAATGTGTTCCAGCTCATGGAATGATCTCCCCATTCACATCATGATCTCCTAATCCATTACATGCAACCATAACCAAGTACACGACATGTACTTTAGGTACATGGGGTGTACCTATTCTACAGTCTGTAGTAAACCTAGGAAAATCACTTAAAAGTATTTTTAAATAAAATGAAACTTAGAAAAGGTGAAAAATTACCTGATCAAGGTAACAGGTTGTTACAACCTCCCCATAATAAATACTTTTTGTCCCAAGAAAACCTATAAATAAGATTTCATGGAAAAAAGATGAGGCCACTGCACTCTCATAAATGCCTGATGTTCCCACGTCTCGTGATTATCAAAGACATGCTTCCATAGTAAATAAACAAAAGTTATATTCCTTCAACATATCTCCTTGGTCTTAGAATCATCTATCTTGATAGGTCTCTCTGGTAAAGAGAAAATCAAGCTCGATATCAAGATCACTCCAACTCAAAATGTGAGATGGATCAGATAGATACTTTCTCAACTGCGGTACATGGAGCATGTTATGTTTCTACGTCAGCTGTGGTGGAAGTTCCAAATGCAATGAAACATTCCCCACCTTCTTGAATACCTTTAAAGGTCCCACAAAGTGAGGATCAAGCTTACCTTGCCTCCCAAGCCATTGATAACCCAATCAAGGTGAAACATTCAAGAACACCTGGTCACCAACTGAAAACTCCAAAGTTATATGGCATCGATCAGTATAATACTTATATCAGATTTTTTCTATAAACATCCTCTGAATTATCAACAGAATCTTTTTTTCATCTCCCATACCTAGCACGGTCCAACCAAAGAACTTTCACCAACCTCTGACCAACACAACAAAGATTTACAAGGTCACCCATACAAGTCATCGAAAGGTTCCATTATGATTGTGAACTAGAAACTATTGTTATAAGAGAACTCAAGCAGACCTAAGTGATCATCTCAAGCCCCACTAAAGTCAAGTTAACTGGTGAAATTCATATCCTCAATAATATCTATATATCTTTCTATCTGGCTATCCGACTATTGATGGTAGGTCGTTCTCAAACGAACCTGAGATCTCAGTGCCTCCTGAAGACCTCTCCAGAATTGAGAAGTGAATTGAGGATCCCTATCAGAGACTATAGAAGATGGAAATCTATGCAAAAAAACAATCTCTTTCACATATATATTTCACAACTCCTCAACTTTGGTCATATCACAAATGGGTATAAAGTGATATGTCTTAGTCAATTTGTCGATCACAACCCATATTGAATTATTCTTTATCTGGGTACAAAGAAAACCAACCAAAAAGTCCATAGAGATCTCATCCCACTTCCGAGTAGGAATTAGAAGTTCCTGAAGTAATCCCGAAGGATTATAATTCTTGTCCTTCACCAGTTGGCATGTATAGAAATGAGAGAAAAACTTATCAGTGTCTTGTCTCATACCTCACCACCAGAACAGTCACCTTATGTCATAGAACATCTTAGAGGTTCCTAGGTTCACATCCCACTGAGAGAAATAGAAATATCCCATCACATATTTCCTTGCTGATAACAGCACAATGAAGTGGTTTTGATAGCATAGAATACCTTCTTTAGAGAATGACCAAAGGGAAACTATCTCCCCACTAAAAAAGGATTATCTAATTCTATGGAACTCATCATCAGGATCTTTATCCTGAAGAATCATCTTGAAAAGGTTAGGCATCAATCGTATGCTGGATAAAGAAACTTCATCCCCTTTCTCTGGAACTCCCACATGAAATTGTGTAAATAGAGCCATCAAATTCCACTCTTCTAAAGATTCTTCAACTGCTTGGGTTAGAAGTTTTCATCTCAATGCAACAGTAATGATATTCCCTTTCCCAGAGGAATAGGTGATTTCAAAGTCAAAATATTGTAGGTACTCTGCCCAATACCTCTGCCGAAGATTCAAATTATTTTTAGAGAAGATATAACTTATGATTTTGTGGTTTGAATAAATTGATAACCTTTCTCCAAAAAGGTAGTGAAACCAACTTTTAAGTGTGTGAATCACATATAAAAGTTATAGATCATGGGTAGGATAATTCTTATCTTGTTTCCTAAGCTGATAAGACCCATATGCTACTACATGATCACCCTGCATAAGAATGAAGCCCAATACAGAACCTGATGCATCAGAAAAGACCACATAGCCCTGCCTAGATTCTATAAGAGTCAACACCAGAGCAGTAGTCAATAGATGTTTCATCTAAACCAAATAACTCTAACATTTATCATTCCATGCAAACATCACCCCCTTTTGAGTTAGATTAGTCATTAGAGAATCAAACTTTGAGAATTATTTTACGAACCTGCAGTAATATCTGACTAAGTACAAGAATCTCCAGATATTGAATACAATTCGTGGTTTCTCCCACATCATAACACCCATCACCTTCTCAGGATCAACTGATACACCGTGTTCAGACATCATGTGTCCCAATAATTTCACTCAAATCCGAAAATCTCACTTTGAAAACTAGGCATAAAGGCGGTGATTTCTTAGCATATTCAGAACTATTCTCAGATATTGCACATGATCCTCCTCAAACTTGGAGTAAACAAGAATTTCAACCACAAAGACTACCAAAAAGGTATCCAGATAATCATGCAAAATCTTATTCATTAAATCCATAAAAATTATAGGATAATTTTTCAAGACAAAGGACATAACACGGTACTCAAATTACCTATATCTACTCCAAAAGGAAGTTTTTTAAATGTTAGATTTTTTTATCCTCAACTGATGGTAACCAGATCAGAGATCGATCTTTGAAAACCACTTCTCCCCTTTTCTCTGATCAAACATATCATCAATATATGGCAATGGATATTTTTTCTTTATCATAACTTGATCGAGCCATTGATAATTAACACATAAGGGAATAGAACCCCCATACTTATTAGCAAAGAGTACAAGCGTTTCCCAAGGTGACACACTTGGATGAATAAATCCTTTCTCAATAAGGTCATCCAACTAAGACTTTAGTGATTTTAGCTCAGTTGGTGCCACGTGGTAAGAGGGGATAGAGACCGGTTGAGTACCAAGAATTAATTCAATAGAAAACTCAACCTCTCTCGTTGGTGGAAGACCAGAGAAATCTAAATGGAACACATCGAAAACCTCAGCGACAACTAGAGGAAGATCACTCTCCATTGAATCTCACTCTAGGTAAAAAGAAAAAACTGATATCACTTTCCCCAACCCTAGATAAGAATTTATGGCTCTTCTTGACCTTAGGTCCCATTCTCCTTGAGAAACAAGAGGCACACCATTGGGTGTAGTAAAGTAGACTTGTCGTAGATAAAAATAAATTCATGCTTTGTTGGAAATAAGCCAATCCATCCCGAATATAATGTCAAGATATTTCATATCAAGAACAAGAAAACTCCAATATAGTTTGACTTCTGATAGAGAGAAGACACAGGCAGGAATATGGAGACCCTGCTCTCTCATTGTCACTAATGATGAAGCAATGGTAGTGGTACCTCTCAGAGTCACTGGAACTCTGTCTGCTTCCTCTAGAAACTCTTCCACTGTGTGAAGAAGCTTCATTTTGGATGTCTGTGGCTAGAACCCTTTTGAATGTGAATCATTTTATTTCCCCTCAGTGTTAAGAGTAGATGATTATCATTCCCCACTACGAGGAGTAGATAAGTGATGTAAGAACCTTTATAAGTGTCATAAACATCTGTAGGAGCTACAGTTCTTGGGTACCTCAGTGAAAACCCTCCTAGAATGTCCTGGATTTCCACACTGGTAGCAAGTCAAAGAACTTCTTCCTAGAGTTGTAGGAGGTCTGGAATGACTCTTCTATTGTGAACAGTCATGATGATCATCATGATTCCTTTTTCCTTTAAAGGAACCTACGATACCATAAGGAGAAAAAGTAACTCCTGTCAACCTTGACTTTCTATCTAAGTCCATATCAACCATCATCATCCTATCCATCACATCAGCATAAGTGGGAAACTTCATCATGAAAACCGAAGAATGGATATCTGATCGGTCAGAATGGCCCGAAGGCCTTCATTTTTTATTATTTTTATAATACACCTTTCAAGGGGTGAGGTGGAACCCTTACAAGGCCTGAAGGCTTATAGACAATTACATGACACGTAGGTCTTAGAGGGAATCACCCAGACAAGACAAATTGGAACTGCCCCTCCCCAAAATATGTCATGAAATCAATACTCCACCTTCACAGGGATGGTCGGATAGATGTTCTATGAAAAGATGCATAGGCCTGGTACCGATAGAAAAGTCATACCCTCTTATTCTTCCAATTCTGGTTAGCTCTGCTCCAGTGAATGTTCCTGCCCTAAATCCTCATTTGAAGCCTTATCTCTTGTAGTCTGACTGGTTCTTCTTCATTCATGTACTCTGAATGCCTTGGGGTGTCCCTAAGGCCTTAAGGTGGCCTGAAGTCCTTGAGAAACAACTGGCCTAAAGGCCTTGGGTTCCCTGAAAGCCTTATAGGACCCAAGGACCAAATTAATGGCCCAATGGCCCAGATTAATGAATAATTCTAGCTACTATAGTATCGAACAGTGCCTGCTACAGTACTTCTACAAAACTACTACAGTGAACCGGAAATTCACCTTCACCTAGATTTGATCTCAGGTCTCTTGGATGCACCTATCGAGTCCTCACCATTCGGGATGAGGCTCATGTGCTACGAATGGATATCTGATCAATGTCCCAACTCAAACCATCGAGTCTTCATCCTCTCATTAGATACAATCTTAGGAGAAAACTATACCAGTTGAGAAAAGTGATTTGAATACTTAGTTGTGGTTTTATCGGCCTACTCAAGATTGAAAAACTCCACAACCTTAGCCAACACCATCAACCCTAGATATAACTGATTGGTGAAAATAACCTTGAAGTATTTCTATTTTATGGCCTCTTGTTTCCTTGTTATCACCACAATGTCCCACCATCTAATTCTAGGTCCCTCTAGCATGAAGGTGGCACACTTCACCCTAATCACTTCTGATGTCTCCAAGAACTCAAATATATGTTCTATCTTTCCAAACCATTCCTCAGCATTATGAGTATTAGTGGTTCCTTACTGGTGGATTTTTTAGAAGTAACTATTGAAAATGATTTTGAAAAACATCCCCCTAAAGAACAATATTTGGAGCCTGAGCAGGAACTGGAGGTATTACAAGTCCCAAAGCTTAGATAGTGCACACAATCACCTCAACCATATGCAGGTCGACAATAGGATTTGCTTGATGAGGCTCAGTAGAATCCTTTTCCTATATCTTATTTTCACATCTTCTCGGAGGCATGATGCTACACAACATCAGCAAATAAAAGGAGAACATTATATTAACACTTAAACTGAGTAACAAGATAAATTATTCTCAACAGAAGGGACAAACAAGATTTGGATTTCAACATATCCAAATATCTATAAGGAAAAAGCTATAACTAATCCACAATAGATATTTACCTAACCACCCCTCACTACTTAAGGTTCATTGTGGTGAGATCTGGACAGGCACTCAATCGCAACTACCTTCTATGTCCTGATAAGATTTCAAAAATGTATACTGACTTCAAGAAAAAGTAAGATCAACAACCTACTCTGTTACCAATTTTTCATGAACCAGCCCACATACCGTGGAAACCAAATAATTGACCCAGTCCTGACATGACCTGAAGGTAATTCTCGATCACCATAGCCTTTCTACAATCACGTGGCATCGTACAATATACAAGTGGGAAAGATTTTTCCAAAAGAATGAGGAAGCGAATTAAAAAATACAGTATGAATATCAATAGGAAAACTCCACTGGGATTAAAATACGAAAATAAAACTAGTCATAAAATCCAAAGTACCGAAACCTAGGTATATAAAACAAGAAAACAGCCCCCAATTCCCTAAGGACACAACTCACAGTGTCCAAAGCTCAACAGCTGGATCCACATCCAAGAGATCCCTTACCCTTTCTCGAGCATGGAAAAAGAAAGTATAAAAAACCTGAAGAAAAAATTAGGGTGTGAGACTAATCCCTGTAGGATACCACCAAAGATTCCATAATAGATTCCAAATATAGATATTCCAAAAAAAAGGATTTTAGTTTTTCAGAATAAATAGGTTTGGAAATTCAAAATAATATTTAAACAAAACAAGTTATATATTTTCAAAATGATGGAAAATACATTCAAATAATAGGATTTACTTTACAAGAGATATAATATTTATAAAACAATTAATTAAGTAAAACATTTATATAATATTGTTTTCATAAATTCATAAGGCATGTAAATTAGTTCCAACAAACATTGTCATACATTTACATCCCAAATATAAATAAACAAGAGAGAAACATAGTCATCTACCAAAAGGTATGATATTATTAACCAGATATAGGATTCCGCACTATCTATGTGAACTTATAAAAATGTGTATACACATTTCCCTATGAAACTGTCCAAAGAAGACTCATCACCAACCCATTAGGGATGTGACCCACCGGAAGTATGTTTTAGAACATTTTCATAGTGTAGAGTGTGTCTAAATAACTCACTAACCACTTAAGGCTTGTATTCACTCTTACATTATGGGAGAAATATTTTAAGATTGCTTAAAATATGATCAATCCCATTCTTACATTTCATAAACTCTAATTTTATTCCATTTAAAACCAAAACAGGTTTTATTCAAAAACATGCATTTTTTCATAAGATAAAACCAATGGGTTTCTATCAACTCATTTTAAGACTTTTAAAAGTTTGAAATTCATTCAAAACCAATTCTATCCTTTTCAAAATTCATTTTTCACAATTAAATTTGAAAATTTAATTGAAAACATTTCTATCAATACAAAATTAAAATAAAAAAATTTCTATAAACCCACCACAATTCAATAGAATCAGGGGTTTTCTTAGTTTTCATGCCAAAACCATTTCAAATCTACAAATTCAATGGAATTGGGTTTTATCAAATCAATTGAAATCAAGGTTGAGAATTTGGATTTAAATCATCAATTGAAATAAATCAATAAATACCATGGTAATCAAATTGGAAAATAGGGATCAAACCACCTACCTCTTTCCTGGAGAACGAAACTCGCAACGGCACCCAACAACAAGAGTGAATGTGTAGAATACCTCGAAATTATACCTAGTAACAATATACAACACCACAAGACATGGATCCTTCAATACCAATATGATACATTGAAAACCCAAGAGTAGAGGAAGAGATAAACTTGAATAAGGAGGGGGTACACTTAACTTGGAATCGCATTGCAAGAAGAACAAAGATCCCAAGCCATTTTGTTTGTTCCAGAAGGAGTTGAGTCTCTCAAAAACATGCTAAAATATCTATAGTTCAAGATAAAAAAATTATAGAATTAAAATAAACAAGAAAAAAAGACAAACGCATGACTTTAAGATGGGTGTGGTTTAAGTCACGATGTTTACCAAGGGGTCACGACGTGTAGGTCACGCTGGATAAGTACGCTGAAAAACCCAATGCCTTGAGTTAAAAACCCAATATTTAATCCCTTAACAATGTGTAATTTAGGTAAATAATGTATTCTAGCTCATGGCATGATCTCCACATTCACATCATGATATCCCAATCCACGACCTACCACAAGAACCAAGTACAAGACATGTACTTTAGGTACATGGCGTGTACCTGTTCTGCAGTCCGCAGTAAACCCAAAAAAATCACTTAAAAGTATTTTTAACTGAAAAGAAACTTATAAAAGACGTAAAATTACCTGATCAAGGTAACATGTTGTTACAAACTCCCCACCATAAAAACTTTTTGTCCTAATAAATCCTACGAAGAAGCTTTCATGCCAAAAAGATGAAGCCACTCCACTCTCATAAATTCCTCATGTTCCCATGTCTCATGATTATCAGAGCCATGCCTCCATAGGACAAAAACCAAAGTTATATTCCTTACACATATCTCCTTGGTATTAGAATCATCTATCTTGACTGGTCTCTCAGGTAAAGATAAATCAAGATCGGTCTCAAGATCACTCAAACTCAAAACGTGAGATAGATCAGATAGTTACTTTCTCAGCTATGATACATGGATCACGTTGTGTATCGATGTCAGCTGTGGTAAAAGTTAAAAATGGTATGAAACTTTCCCCACTTTCATGAATACCTCAAAAGGTCCCACAAAGTAAGGATCAATCTTACCTTGCCTCCCAAGCTGTTGATGACCCAATCGGGGTGAAACATTCAAAAACACCTGGTCACCAATTGAAAACTCCAAAGTTATACGGCGTCAATCAGTATAAAACTTGTATCATATTTTTTTTGTCAATATCCTTTGACATATCAATATAATCTTTTTGTCATCTCTGATACCATGCTTGGTCCAACCAAAGAACTTTCACCATCCTCTAACCAACACAACAAAAATTTACATGGTTGTCCATAAAAGGCCTCGAACGGTTCCATTCTGATTGTGAACTAGAAATTGTTGTTATAAGAGAACTCAACCATACCTAAGTGATCATCCCAAGCCCCTCTGAATTTAAGGTTACTGGCATGAATAATATCCCCATTAATATGTATAGCTCTTTCTATATGGCCATCCAACTATATATGGTAGGTTGTGCTCAAATGAACCTGAGATCTCAGTGCATCCTGAAAACCTCTCCAAAAGTAAGAAGTGAATTAAGGATCCCTATCGGAGACTATAGAAGATGGAACTCTGTGAAAACAAACAATATCTTTCACATAGATATTTCACAACTCTTCAACTTTGGTCATATCATGAATGGGAATAAAGTGAGATTCCTTAGTCAATTTTTCGATCACAACCCATATTGAATTATTCTTTCTCTAGGTATGGAAAAACCCAACCAAAAAGTCCATAGAGATCGTGTCCCACTTCCAAGTAAGAATTAGAAGTGCCTGAGGTAATCTTGAAGGTTTATAATTCTTGTCCTTCACCTGTTGGGACGTATAGAAATGAGATAAAAACATAGAAATGTCTCGTCTCATACCTCACCACCAGAACATTCACCTTATGTCATAGAACATCTTAGTGGTTCCTGGGTGCACAACCCACTGAGAACTATAGAAATATACCATCACAGATTTCTTTACTGATAACAGCACAATGAATTGGTTTCAATAGAATAGAATACCTTATTTAGATAATGACCAAAGGGAAACTATCTCCCCATTATAAAAGGATTATCTAATGCTATGGAACTCATTATCAGGATATTGATCCTGAAGAAACATCTCGAGAAGGTCAGGCGTCAATCGTATGCTAGATAAAGAAACTTCATCCCCTTTCTCCGAAACTCCAATATGAAATTATGTAAACAGATCCATCAAATTCCACTCTTCTGAAGATTGTTTCACTACCTGGGTCAGAAGTTTCCTTCTTTAAGAAATAGTAATAACAGTCTCTTTCCCTGGGGTATAGGTGATTTCAAAGTCAAAATACTATAGGTACTCTACCCAACACCTCTGCCGAAGATTCAAATTATTTTGAGAGAAGATATAACTTAAGATTTTGTGGTTTGGATACATTTTTAACCTTTCTCCAAAAATGTAGTGCCACAAAATTTTAAGTGCATGAATCACATCTAAAAGTTCTAGATCATGGGTAGGATAATTCTTCTCATGTTTCCTAAGCTGACGATACCCATATGCTACTACATGATCACTCTACATAATAATTCATCCCAATCCAGAACCTGATGCATCACAAAAGACCACATAGCCCAACTTGGATTCTGGAAGAGTCAACACCAGTGTTGTAGTCAACAAATGTTTCATATCAACCAAATAACTTTGACATTTATCATTCCATGCAAACTTCACCCCCTTTTGAGTTAGAGTAGTCATTAGAGAATCAAACATTGAGAATTCGTTCATGAACCTGCAGTAATATCTGACTAAGTCCAAGAACATCTAGATATTGAATACAATTCGTGGTTTCTCCCACATCATAACATCCATCACCTTATTAGGATCAACTAATACACCATGTTCAGACATCATGTGTCCTAAGAATTTCAACTGAATACAGAAATATCACTTTGACAACTTGGCATAAAGGTAGTGATTTCTTAGCAGATTCAGAACTGTTCTCAGATATTTCACATGATCCTCCTCGGACATGGAGTAAGTAATAATTTCATCCACAAAGACTACAAAAAATGGTATCCAGATACTCATGCAAAATATTTTTCATTAAATCCATGAAATTTTTAGTATAATTATTCAAGACAAAGGGCATAATATGGTACTCAAATTACCCATATCTACTCCAAAAGGCAGTTTTCTGAATGTTAGAGTCTTTTATCCTCAACTGATGGTAACCATATCGAAGATAGATCTTTGAAAACCACTTCTCTCCTTTTATCTGATCAAACATATTGTCAATATATGGAAATGTATATTTGTTCTTTACCGTAACTCGGTCGTGCATTTGATAATTAATAAATAAGGGAATAGAACCATCATCCTTCTTAGCAAAGAGAACAGGCACTGCCCAAGGTGACACACTTGGATGAATAAATCCTTTCTCAAGAAGGCCATACAACTAAGACTTCAGCTCTTTCAGCTCAGTTGGTGCCATGTGGTAAGAGGGGATAGAGACTGATTGAGTACCAAGAATTAAATCAATAGAAAACACAACCTCTCTCATTAGTTAAAGAGCAGATAAATTTGAAGGGAAAACATCGTAAAACTCAGAGACAACTAGAGGAAGATCACCATCCGTTGAATATCGCTCTAGGTAAAAAGAAAAAACTGATATCAATTTCTCCAACACTGGATAAGATGTTATGGATCTCCTAGACCTTAGGTCCCATTCTCCTTGAGAAACAAGAGGCACACCATTGGGTGTAGTAAAGTAGACCTATCTAAGATGACAATAAATTCATGCTTTGTCGGAAATAAGCGAATCCATCCTGAATATAATGTCAAGATATTTCATATCAAGAACAAGAAAAGTCCAAGCTACCTTGACTTATGATAGTGAGAAGACACATGCAGTAATACGGAGACCCTGCTCTCTTATAGTCACTAATGACAAAGCAATGGTAATGGTACCTCTCACAGTCACTGGACATGTGTCTGCTTCCTCTGGAAACTCTTCCACTATTTGAAGAAGATTCATTTTGGATGTATGTGTCTGGAACCCTTTTGAATGTGAATAATTTGATTTCCCCTCAGTGTTAAGAATATATGATGATCATTTCCCACTACGGGGAGTAGAGAAGTGATGTAAGAACCTTTGTAAGTATCCTAAACATCTTTAGGAGCTACGGTTCTTGGGTAACTCAGTGAAACCAACCTAGAATTTTCTGGATTTCCACATTGGTAGCAAGTAAAAGAACTTCCTCCGGGAGCTGTAGGAGGTCTGGAATGAGTCTTCTATTGAGAAAAATCATGAGGATCAGCATGCTTCCTTTTTCCTTTAAAGGAACCAATGTTGCCACAAAGAGAAAAAGGAACTCCTATAAACCTTGACTTTCTAGCTAAGTCCATATCAACCATCATCTCCCTATCCATTACATCAGCATAAGTTGGAAACTTCAGTAATAAAACCTAAGAATGTATATCTAATTGGTTAGAATGGCCCAAAGGCCTTCATTTTTTTATTATTTTGATAATCCACCTTTCAAGGGGTGAGGTGGAGCCCTTAAAAGGACCGAAGGCTTATAGACAATTACATGACCCGTAGGTCTTATAGGTATTCACCTAGACAAGACAACTTGGAACTGCTCTTCCCCAGCATATGTCATGAAATTAGCACTCCACCTTCACAAGGATGGTCGGCTTGCTATTCTATGAAAATCTGCACAGGTCTGGTACCGATGGTAAATTCATACCCTCTCATTCTTCTAATTCTGGTATGATCTTCTCTAATGAATGAGCATGCCCTGAATCCTCATCTGAAGCCTTGTCTCTTGTAGTCTGAATGGTACTTCTGCATTCATGTGCCCAGAAGGCCTTGGGGTGGCCCTAAGGCCTTAAGATGGCCTAAGGCCTTGAGAAAAAACTGGCTCGAAGACCTTGGGTGGCCCGAAGGCCTTTGGTGGCCCGAAAGCCTTATAGGACCCATGGACCAAACCGGTGGCCCAAAGGCCCAGATGAATGAATAGTTCCAGCTGCTACAGTACTGAACAATTCCTACTACAATACTGCTATAAAACTGCTATAGTATCCCAGAAATTCACCTTCACCCAGATTTGATCTTGGGTCTCTTAGATGCAACTACCAAGTCCTAACCAATCAGGTTGAGGCTCATGTGATAAGAATGGATATATGATCAATGTCCCAACTAGAACCTTCAAGCCTTCATCCTCTCATTAGATAAAATCTCAGGAGAAAACTATACCAGCTCAGAAAAGCGATTTGAATACTTACTCCTGGTTTTATCGGCCTACTGAAGCTTGAAAACTCCACAACCTTAGACAACACCATCAAATCTGTATATGACTAATTGGTTAAAATAACCTTGAATTCTTTCCATTCTATAGCCTCATGTTTCCCTGTTGTCACCATTGTGTCCCAACATCGCATGTTAGGTCCCTCAAGCATGAAGGTGGGACACTTCACCCTGATCACTTCCGATGTATCCAAGAACTCAAATAGAAGTTCTATCTTGCCCAACCATTCCTATTCATTATGAGGATTAGTGGTTCCTTACTGTTGGATTCTTTAGAAGTAACTCTTGAAAATGATTTTGAAAAACATACCCCTAAGGAACCATAGTTGGAGCCTGAGCAGGAACTGGAGGTAGTACATGTCCCAAATCTTATATTGTGCGCATAATCACCTCAACCATATTCAGGTTGACAATAGGATTTTCTTGCTGAGTCTTAGTAACATCCTTTTCCTATATATTATTTTCACATATTCTCAGAGGCATGATACTACACAACATTAGCAAATAAAAGGAGAACATTATATTAACACTTAAACTGAGTAATAAGATAAATTATTCTCAATATAAGGGACAAAAAATATTTGGATTTCATCATATCCAAATATCTATAGGGAAAATACTAGAAATAATCCACAATAAATCTTTCCTTGACCACCCCTCATGCCTTAAGGTTCATTGTGGTGAGAGATGGCCAGGCACTCAATCGCAACTACCTTCTATGTCCCGATAAGATTTCAAAAATGCATACTGACTTCAAGAAAAATGAAGATTAACAACCTGCTCTGATACCAATTTTTCATGAACCAGCCCACATACCATGGTAACCCAATAAATAACCCAATCCTGACATGACTCGAAGGGAATTTCTGATCCCCACAGCCTTGAAACTATCACCTAGCATCGCATAATATACAAGTGGGAACAATTTTTCCATGAAAATGTGGAATCAAAAGAAAAAATACAGTATTCATATCACTAAGAAAACTCTACTATGAGTAAAATTACCAGAATAAAACTAGTCATAAAATCCAAAGTACTAAAACCCAAGTACTTAAAATAAGAAAACAACCCCAAAGTACATAAGAACACAACTCACCATGTCCAAATCTCAACAGATAGATCCACCTCCATGATATCCCTTCCCTTTGCTCGAGCCTGGAAGAAGAAAGTATACAAACACCTGAAGGAAAAAGTAGGGTGTGAGCCTAAGCCTAGTAGAATACCACCAAAGATTCTGTAACAGATTCCAAATATAGTTTTTCCAAACAAAATATTTCAGTTTTTCAGAATAAACATGTTTGTAAATTTAAAATCATATTTAAACAAAACAAGTTATACAATTTCAAAATGATGGAAAATACATTCAAATCATAGTCTTTACATTACAAGAGATGGAATATTTCTAAAAATGGATTATGTAAAATATTTATATAAAACAGTTTATATAAATTCATTAGGCATGTAAAGCAGTTCCAATAAACATTGGCATACATTTATATCCCAACTATAAATAAACAAGAGAGAAACATGGTCATATACTAAAAGGTATGATAGCATTAACCAGCTATAGGATTACAAAATCTCTATGTGAACTCATAAAAATGTGTATACACATGTCCCTATGACACTAGAAAAATGATACTCATCAACAACCTGTCTGTGATATGACCCACTATAAGTATGTTTTAGAATGTTGTCGTAGCGTAGAGTGTTTCTAAATAACTCACTAAACACCTAAGGCTTGTGTGTGATCTTACATTATGGGAGAACTATTTTAATACTGCTTAAAATATGATCAATACCATTCTTCCATTTCAAAAATTCCAATTTATTTCCATTTAAAACCAAAACAGGTTTTATTCAAAAACATGCCTTTTCACAAGATAAAACCATTAAGTTTCTATCAAATCATTTTAAGTCATTCACTAGTTTGAAATTCACTCAAAACCAATTATATCCTTTTCAAAATTAATTTTTCACAATTAAATTCAACAATTGAATTGAAAAAAATTTACATCAAACACACAATTTAAATTCCATAATTTAAATCAGACAATTTCCATAAACCCACCCCAATTTAATGTAATTGAGGGTTTTTCAAGTTTCTGTGCCAAAACCATTTCAAATCTCCCAATTCAATAGAATTTGGTTTTATCAAAACAATTGAAATAAAGGTTGATCATTTGAATTTAAATTATGAATTAAAATCAACCAAGAAATACAATGGTAATCAATTTGGTAAATAAGAACAGAACCACCGACCTATTTCCTGGAGAACGAAACTCACAACGGCACCTGTCAACGAGAACGAAGGTGTAGAAGACCTCTAAACTCTACCTAGTAGAAATATACAGCACCATAAGACATGGATTAATCAATAACAAGATGATCCACTGAAAACCCAAGAGGATAAGAAGATAGATTCTTGAATAATAAGGTGGAACACTTACCTGGGAATCGCACCATAAGAAGAATGAAGATCACAAGCCATTTGGTTCGATCTGGAAGGAGTTGAGTCTCTCAAAAACACATCATAACTTCTCTAGGTAGAGATCCAATAATTTTGGAATGAAATGTATTGAGTGAAAAATACAAACTTGTGACTTTAAGCTGTGTGCGGTGCAAGTCACGATGTGTACCAAGGGGTCATGAAATGTAGGACATACTGGATAAGTACACTGAAAAAACCCCTCACCTTGGGTTGAAAAACTGATATTTAATCCCTTCATGATGTGTATGTCAGGTACACGGCATGTACCAGCTCCGAGTCTGATCTCCCCATTCACGATGTGATCTCCCAATCCATGGCATGCAACCACCACCAAGTACACAATGTGTACTTAAGGTAAACATCGTGTACCTATTCTGTTGTCTGCATTAAACCCATAAAAATCACATAAAATGATTTTTAACCAAACGGTAACTTAGAAAAGGTGGTAAATTACCTGATCAAGGCAACAGGATGTTACATAAGGAATGTTATTCAATTCCTCAGTCTAATAGTCATTATTTTTCACTTATATTTATTTCTACATTAATGAGCCTTTTGTTTCGGATTTTAAATTTTTAAACTCCAATAATTGGTATTATAACATGGATCTCTTGATACTTATAATAATCTCTCAACTTCATGTTTTATTATTTCATCCACTGATCTAGCTCCTCTGATAAGTGGAAATCTTCCACCTTTGTAATTATTAATATCAAATAATCATCTATAGATCCAATATCACTAGGGACATTATGATTCTAAACTAATACTAAAACTTTATTTAATAAATCAATTTATTAATAATCAAAATTATTCATAACTTCATTTTTAAAGATACTAGAATCTTTCATCTAAATCAAACTTACCAAAAACTATTCCATTATGTATAATTCTGTTGTAGTCTTTCTTATTATTTAAATTCATTCCCATTGTAATTTCACTATAATATTATAAATTTATAAAAAACAAATATCCAATAACCAATCTAATCAATTCAGAATAAAAAATAAAAAAAGAAAGTCATATACTCTGATACCACCTGTTAGACGCATAAGGGTTATTAGTGAGAGACACCATAAGGTGGGGTGGATCATGGTATAAAGCTCATTCTAATTTAATCACTTAATCAAAAAAATGTCATTTCTAAAAATGGTATTGATCTCATTATTAGTAGGGTTGCTCTTATGCTCTTTTTATGACGATCTTATTGTTATTTTCCTTGTCTTTACCTTAATATAATTGATTCAGTGATTACTTAACCCCCACACTCTGATTTATATCTTGAAGTAATTAATGCATGAACACAAGGAATGATAATTTTACTTGGTACACCTGCACTAGGATAATCCAAAATGTGTGAAATGGAAATGTGATGATGTTTTACAATCCAATAAACTCACTATTCAGTGGTGGTTTTAAGAAGTATAATAAAAATATAGGGGTATCCCCCCTTAAAATAGTTCATAAATGGTTCACTACCTCCCTAGGGTCACTCCCTTTACAATGATTTTGGTTTTGGCCACTCCTTACCTTAAGGGTCACTCACTTGCTTCTTTCCTTTACTCATCACTCAAGAAAGTAAAATATATTATTAATGGAAGCTAATAAAAACCAAATTTTCCATTATTTTGGTAAATGAATAGATTTTAGATAAGTGCTCATTGATCTCCCCTTATTGATCCACCTTCATATACAAGTTTTGAACACCACCATAAGTGAAATATCACCTTCCATGAGTTATCAAAGAAACTCCACTTAACTTATTTAGAAAGATATTTAATGAGTGGTAAATCTTTCTCCTATATTCTCTCTATTATTATAATTTTATTTCCTATAATATTTTATCCATAACTATCTCTCACTTCTTATTTATCTCTAAACCAAATATATATGTATGTTCAGGCTCTCTCTTTCTCTCTCTCTCTCTCTCTTACTCTCTCTTTCATTCTATCACTCTGTATAATCATAGAATAATCATATGGATATATGTTTTATTATTTTGAATATAAAACTCTTCCATATATTATTGCAACATGATCTTATTCAATGGAGTAAAACTTCATATTGGAATCTCCTTTATTGTCACACAATAGATCTTAGAAAATTATCCTTTAATTATCCACATGTCTTACCTCATTTATTTATCCATAATACCCATCTTTTTAATTACCCTATAGATCTAAAAAAATATCAAGGATTCAATCTTTATTTAATCCTCTAAAACAACTACAACATATTTATTTAACATTGGAATATAGGTTTACATGAATAGAAAATTATGGTATAATATTTCACTTCATGATGAAAGCGTTTACATTTCGAGTCCCTGAAACAATAACACTATGATTTATCATATTCTATTTCAATATGTTTGAACTCTCACATTTCTCATTATCTTCATGGTTGTGACATGGATTTTTAAATTAAACCGTGATTGAAACATGATATTCTCATTAAATTTCTCACTAAAACATGGTTATCATACCTATAAGATGAATTCTTCTAGAATTATTATTACATATTCCCTTGAAGACCCTTATGTATCCTTTAAAATATTCATGCCACCTTTATGAATCATGTATAATCACCTAGGGACAATTCTATATCACAAAGTACCCATATGTATTATAGAGAAAATTCATATTACCCTTATGTATCATAAGATTTTTACTTCTATGGTAAATTAAATTCTCTTACTATCTAGGTTTCCAATGTTGTAACACTTAAAAATTTCACAGTATGACCCATTAACCATAAAATATACCTTTTGTGGTTTGGTAACCTTTATGTTTGTCATTTCATATCATGATAACCTTTACATATGACCTTATGTGGCCTAGAAACCATTACATATGAGCATAAAACTATTATGTATCACAAGGATTATCAACTCTTCTCCTTAGATGGAAAAATAAAATTCATTTTGGATTATTAAAAAACTCTTATGTATCTTCAAGAAGATCTTAAATATCTCAGTACTTTTCAAAATTTCTCATTAGTAAGTTCTGAAAACCCTTACATATCCCAAGTTCCATTACGTATTTTGGAATTTACCAATATTTCCAACCTAGTTTACAAAGAACCAACCATCTCCAATATTCTTCCATATAAATTCTTATACATTCCTATATCTTCTTTACAATATACCAATGAATGTATTACGTATATAGAGATCTTTGGGACTTTTTTTGAACTATATAAAATGTTTGAATTTTTTATCTTTTGAATCTATAGCCTTATTTTCTTCCAAAACATCTCTAGATCCTATTCTATAATGAATTCTAGAATAACTAAACTTATTGAACAATATCTTGAATATATTTTTCTCCCCTTCTATATTTAATTCCAAAACAAAATCCAGGAAAAAATTCACCATCATGCTTTTTATTTATTCTATTGTTTCAATATTATAAATAGTGACTATAAATCCAATACAAAATTCATTAATATAAAATAAATATAACACAAATAACAAAATTTGTGAACAAAAAATCCAACATCAATGAAAATTCTCAATTGGATACTAACATTATTAGTTGCTCTTATATAAAATCATGTGTATGAGTCCATATACTTGATATCATTCTTAATGTATTCCATGATTTTCATACCTTGATGTATATTGCAAACCATGGTGTATCTACTCATAACAAAGTAACTTGAATTAGTTCCATAAATATTTATATTAAATTAATTGAATGTTCAATATAGGATTTGTCCCTTGTGAATTTAGTAAAATAATATCTCTATCCATTTGATTGTAATGAATGTATAGTATAAATCCATATCCATTGTAGTTTACAGAAAAGTTCATTACATAGATTCAAATAAAGAATGCACAAGAAATAAATATGATTCCAGCTTTATGAATTTTTATTCATGATATATTGAGAATTTATAAAAAGGTTGTAAATATATTCACTTTGACCTACTCTTTTCTATATGGAGGCCTTTATGGTTTTCTAGATTCTACTCTTGGTAAGTGGTTTAGTCCTACTGCCATTATGAAAAGAACCTAGAGGGTCGTACCCTATGTGTATCTAAAAGATATCAAATAAACATATATTTCATGTGTATAAGTAGTATTTATTTAAAGTGTTATAATCCATATTAATAAATAATTATTATTCACAAGTCACATGAATGTAATATTTATTTCATTGAATGAAAATATAGTGTTCAAGGGGAGGTAAATTTTATGAGAGGAAGAAAGTTGGGTATAATGATTTTTCTGAAAAAATAATATCATTTAAATAAATAATCATATTTATTTATTTATTTAATGATGTTAGACATGAAATTTTTCATATTTATATAATTAATTTAATTTAAATTTAAATTTGTGATATGGGGTGATTATGTGGAGAAATTAAAAAAATTGGTCATTGTGAAATTATTTTTTATTTTTTAACCTATAAAAATATCAATGTTATGTCATTTTCTAAGGGGATGTTTTTCTTTTTACTTAACATATAACTTGTGAGAAATATTCATCCTAACTTATATCAAGATATAAATAGAGATTATATATATGATTTTGGGTAATTTAAAGTGATTCAATTCTCTATTCTAGCACACATCAACTAGATATTGATGTTCCATGAGATTCGTGGTGTATGTGTGGATGCATCTAGAGGGGTTCGTGTTTGGACTCTCTAGTGATGACATAAACACCAAAGGGTAATGTTCAGATCAATGACACACAATACAAGTGAAACCACCAATGTTCACTTCAATATAACATGGTAGAATTTGATATTATTTATTTTCTATGTGAATTAATTAAATTAAATCCATGGGATAAAACAAGATTTGTTGAAATAAATTTATTATTTGTCGATATATTTATTATGAAAATTTAAAAATTTGTACTTTTGATATAACTTAGTTCCTTTAAAGAACACATTATGTCTAAAGGAAAATATAACTTGTCAAAAAGGAATATACACTTATCTAACCCTCAAGGTTCACACATTGTATTATATAATTTACATACCACTTACTTCCCCCACTTTAGTGTTTTTAAAATCTTCTTTTTCAACTTTTTGTATAAAAAAACTAATATTATATATTGGGAATTATTATACATTGAATTTTATCATAGGGTATTCATTTCCATTAGAGGTCATTTATGAGAATTGTTAGGGGTAATTTGTGTTATTTAGCTCTATACGGTATATGATTAGGTTCAATAGACGCATTTTAAGTAGACATGGTTATTAGTAATCCCTTGGAAACACACAAATGATAGGGTGTGGGTTCACTACATAGTCTATAGATTTTGGTACTCTTCCATGAACCAGAAATATGGGTCCTCCATTTTGGACATGGGTTCGGGAAAACCCTATTAGAATAAGGAATTTGGTGGTGATAATAGATTTATAAGGATATTGTATGTCTTCATTAATCCACACTTTACCCTTACGTGAGACTCATACATGTGGCCCTAATAAGGATGGTGTTATTGGTTATTTCCATGAATACTTGATTCTTGGTTATTTACTAAGGATATGATGATTAGTAATTTAATTCATTTTACATGCTATTCAGAATATTTTAGGAAAAAGTGAGAGTAAGACTCCACTTAGAAGTAATCACCATGTTGTCCCTTTACTAACTCACTGTTTTTAGGGACTAGGTAGTACATAATATGTTAGCATTGGGTTAGGTACTTCCACAATCATTACATCATTGATTAGGTACATATTCCCTATAATTTGATAGTGTTGACACTCCTATGAGGTTCAAGGTATGAGTTCACACCACTATTAATAGGGTTTAGTGAATTCTTTGGTTTTCATATTATCAATAAGGTATAATTTTATGCAATGAACTTCATCGTTATGGTTTTTTAAAAATAATGGAAGATTTTAAATTGTTAGTCTCTAGGAGAGGGATATGAGTTTAAATCATGTTTTGAATAATTTATGAGATGTTTTGGAAGTGGTGGTCCATTAAAAGAAATCCTAGAGTGATGTTTTATGTGTTTTTGGAATAATTCTGCAATAGGTTGTTTGGCATGTCATGATCGTTGATAGGCATAGTATATTTAGAGGTTTATCTAGGGATCATAAACTCATCATCGGGGTGCCACAACGTGAAGGATAAAATAATGAGGTGTCCACACCATGGCCTTGAGGCATCATGGAATGATGGTTCATGTAAAGAATGAATTCATGGTATGGGGGAAGGGTTTCATAACATTATACTTAGATATTTCATGATTGGATAAATATACATTTGTAAATTTTTTAGGAATTCAAATCATAACATAATGGGGGAACATTGTGCTGATTTATTAGATTTTAGGGGGATGTATAAAGACTTTGAATTTTATAGATATTGATGGAGGAGGATGGTGAAAACATGGAGTAGGGTTCCATGTCATGGAGTCCTAGAGATGTGAAGGTTCACAAATGGAAATTCTATTGGATATGTCTTAAAACCCTTTTAGGATTTTCTATAATGTAATGTGTTATACCTCAGCACACAATAATAGGGGAGAGTGAATCAGGGTGTCAAATTTTTATTTCTATTTAATGATTTGTTTTGAAAATGGTAGGAACCTATTAAACTTATTCAATTTAATCTAAAAACACCACATATAGAAGTACGTAAAAATAAATAAAAATTCAATACATTTTACTTAGTTTACCACAAAGGTCTTTTCCTAAGTATCACAGATAGATAATGTGTTGATGTGGAAAGATCAACTATGATTCAGTAGTTTCTATAGATTTAAAATTTTGGCCACATTCACTCCATTCTTGGAACACTCAATTTAAAATTTATTTAGGGAAAGACCACTGACTCCCTTAGTTCACCTATGTTGACTCCTCCTAACACACTACAAAGGATGAAGTCTTCCTCAATTTAATGAATTGATGGACAAATTCTTCTCATTAACATTATGGTGTATGTTTCATATCATTAACATCTAAATATAATGCTTCAATATTTTCCTTTTTATTTATAATATCTTCAGAATGTTATTTCTTCATAGTTCAAACAACATTTTCTTGAAAAACATTATGCATTACATAACCCTAATAACAATACCCATGATGTATAATGTGAGGAATAAGACTCATCCATAAGATCAAATGGCATGTAACCCCAGTCATGAGAGCCCAAGAATATGACCCCTACACATATATCCCTAGTTGTAAGAGCACGAGTGTGAGACACCATCATGTATCTCCTTTTCAAGAAAAAGATGACATGAAACCTTGGTCACGTGGCCATAAGTGTGAGACTCAAGTGTATATTTATTCACTAATTATTATATTTCAATACCAATTCTCAATAATAATCCAGATTCTAGATTAAATCCATAAACTCCTATTCTTTCCTCTCAAATACATCACTATATTAAGGATCTATTTATTGATTAATAATGCATTAAAAAATAAGAATACTTTTATTTAATGTAAAATTTTCCACCTTTAGATCCCAAAAAAACTCCCAACTAACCACATACTCTACAAAAATTTGACTTCAAGAATCCATAAAGGTATTATGTTATTTTCCTCACCATACCCCCTTTGATCACAAGACTTAAACTTTCAAAATTCTCAATTCACATGACACATTCTATACCATGATTCTCTATAGAAAAAAAAATAGTTTCTAGAAACTTATGACCATATGAAGTCACCACCCCTGACTATGAATTATTCCTCACATGATTATCATGACTTCTTTAAGCTCTTTTGATTTTTCTATTAACTTCATCACATGAACCATGGATCATTATGTGATTGAATAACCCATTTTTTCACAGCTTCATCATATTAAACTCATATGATACACATGATCTCATCATCATTACATAATCTACCATCACTCGTTCTTATGGTCATGAAAACTCTTCTTCACTCATGCGCTTTACAAGACATTTTTATAAGAACTATTGGTTCCAACATTCTCCCCATCCAGTTTTGTTATGAATATAGAGTGAAATTTTCTTCCACACGCCCTTCAATGGTCATAAAACATATCTTCCATCACTCTATGTTTACATGATCAATTCTCAGTGTATAAAAAATATTTCAAGAGATAAATTCATTCCATGAGACATTATATAATCTAACCATATATCAATACAATGAACTACTTCCATAACATTCACACATATCACATTACCAATGATCGTATCTCCCCTGACTTTAATAGTATAAAAAAACCATGAATAAGAGTGTGATTTAATGCTCAATAACCACCTTTTGATAGAACATAACATAAAAAACATTAAATTTCCCAAAAAAATCACCCCCTTTGACAATAAACCTAAACTAAAAGAGCCTACAAAACATGAACAAAGAGTTAAAGTAATATATACAAAGGGAAATGGGAAATAATTTTTTAACCCTCCTCAAAATAAGGGAGGTGGTTGAACACTGAGGTTTAACCATTTCTTCTAAAACACTAGCTTGGGAAAACCTTTGTCATTATATCAACCACCTACTCATTTTTTACAATATAATCCATTTTTATAAATTCTTGTTCAACCTTATCTTTGATAAAGTGATAAAATATTTCAGAATGCTTGGTATGAGAGTGTTTCATTGGATTTTTCAATAGATCTATTGAACTATTATTATCATAGAATATCAACATATGTTGTTTTACTTTTTCACTAATATCCTCTATTTTTTACTTCATCCACAAAATTTGAGTGCATGATTTAGTTACTATAATGTATTCTATCTTTTTCATGCTAATTGATGTGATTTATTTCTCCTTACTCTGCCAACCAACACACTTACTACCAATTATGAATGCTCAAATACTTTTATACATTTTATCCACCACATCTCCATCTGAGTATGTATCAGAGAATATAGATAATTCATGATCTCTTCTAACATAAAACAATAATCCATGATTAAGAGAACCTTTAATATATCACATAATACATTCAGCTATTGTGATATTCTCTTCCTTTAGATTAATCTAAAAATAATTCATGAAACATGTTACAAAGAAAATATATGGCCGTATTGTAGTTAAGTATAGTAAGATTATAATTATTCTCTTATATATGTGTGGGATCTAAATATTTTACATACTTTTTCTTTCCAAGTTTTTTCCTAATCGCCATTAGTGAGGACATTGGTTTGGAATCATGCTTGTTGAAATTTCTCAACCACTCTCGAGTATACTTTTACATGGAGAAAAACATATATTTATTATTTTTAATCACTTGAAACACCATAACTTATGTTAACTCAAAAATAAAATAAATCTAATATTCCAAGCTCACCAATCTTAAAAATTATTCCACTAAATTTTTTTATTTCCATCTAATATGATATCATCAATATAAACAAGCACCATGAACTATTTTAACTAAGAGGTTTTTAAAAAATGGTTTTCATCTACTCCAAATATTTTTAATTTTGTATCCCTAAATTATGAATATAGATATAGATTAAATTAATGAGGATATTTTTTAGTTTATACAAGACCTTCCTCAATCTACACTCTTTATTTTCATCATTTCTAATCAGAAATCCCACTGGTTGTTCAATATAAACTTGTTCTTTAAGAAAACCATTTAAGAATTTTGTTTTAATAACCATTTGAAAAACTTTATATTTTCTTTGAATTTTTATACCGAAACAAAATCTTGATTGACCCTAGAAGAGCTACTTGAGAAATTTTTTCTTCAAAATCTATTCCTTTAATATGATCATAGCCTTTATAAAATAATGCAGCTTGTTTCCTATTACATTTCCATTTAATTAAATTTACTCTTAAAGACCAATTTTTTCTAATATCATTGTGATTTTATGGAATTTCAATAAGTTGCCAAGAATTTTTTATCAATATGATCTAATTATTGATTTATAGATTTAATCCATGACTCGTATTTTAATAAATACTAAAATGAAGTTATATCTTTGATAGATAGTAGAGATTAATGATTGAAATTTTTTATCCTCCTTGTTTAAGGCGGAGAAAATAGATCTCTAATAATGTTTGAAGGATCAGCCCCAGTTCTTCTATTTTTTTCATTATAGTGAATGAAGTTAATTTTAAACAATATTTTACACCATTAATTCATCCTCTGAATCTTCAATATTTTGGGACTCCTAAACATTTAGGGTATCTTTCACAATATCAAAATTCAAATCAATCTCATAATCTATTTTATCTTATTCTTCACCAAACACAATATATGATTCTTTTCTAGTGTTCTTCATAGATTTCTCCACAATGATATTAACATCATTCCAATCTATAATTTTATTTCACCTATTTTTGTATCATTTATATGCCTTATTTTTCATAGAGTTTGTCCTTCAACTAATACATCTCTAAACTTTCCCATAATGACTTCTTTGTTTCATATATAAAATTAGATTCTAAAAACATGAAAGTTCTTTATAAAAGGATTAGTTCCATGCCACATTTCATATGGTTCTATCTATTCTTATGGAATCAATATTACTTATTTATAGGTATACACATTGAATTGAATAGCCTATCTCTAATAGTGATGATAAATTACACTCTTGATCAGTATAGTTTGTCCATAATGTTCACATTTTGATTTCTTCATTCCACAACCCCATTTTTTTGTAGAGTTCTCACTGATGATATCCCATGTTTAATTTCATGGTTCTCAAGATAATTCTCAAACTCAATGGATGTTTACTTTATTACATTATCAGAATAGAAAATTTTAATAGTATGTTCAGTCCAATTCTTAACTATTATTAGACATCACTTCTATATCTTATGACCTTCATATTTCTTCTCAAGAACATGAGACATTCCATTTTACTATAATAATATATAGAGATAATGAAATATCATTTTCCCTATATACATGAAAATCATTTCTTTTCAAAATAAAATTTCAAATTAGAAATATCAATTTTAGATTTTAACTGGAGAAATTTCTACATGCTCTGTTGGTTTATATGAAAAACCCTATGATTCCATAATCTATTTTACTTATCAACTATCAAAAAGAAGGTATTATATTTATTTTCTAACTGGTATAGATTTTAGTTGGCCCTCTATCCTTTTATGAGATATTTCACAACCTTACCTTTGATAATTCACCCCTTTTGATTAAAAAATACTTTGAGTCATGTGTTACATATTTGAATCACACTCAAGATATTATGTCACAATCTATACACATAGATTACTTTTGTTTTCCTGTGTTCATCTCCATCCAACTTTGTATTTATAATTCCTTTGATTTTTAGGTCTTTGTAATTACTAAAATAAACTATTATATCAAATATTCCCATAAAATTATTTATTAGATTCTTATTACAAAATATGTTTGATAATCACCCATTATCAAGAATCTAGGTAGCACTATTATTTATTACTTTGATATCAATTTATAAAATATTACACTTCACAATATTTCTCTTTTCTTTACAATATATTTTTGATTTATTTGGAGTATAATGTGGTTTTTTCATCCTTTCTTCACTATAGTATGTTTAATCATACTAATTTTAATTTTTCAATGGTGAATATTTATTTTTTAATGAAATTTTATTGGGTTGAATTTAGCTTATTTAACTATGACTTCTATAATAGGAATCAATACATCTCTTTTACCTAAAAAACTGATTTGTTCCCAAATTTAGAAAAATTAAAGAAATTTTCATAAAAGTAATTACTTATCTAATATGGTGTATATGGTTCAAATCTTATTTATTGACTTCCATGTGTTTCTCTATTCAACTAGATTTTTAATTTATCACAATAAGATATGGTGTGACCAAGGTAGCCAAAAAACTGACATTTTATAAGATAAAATATCTTCTCTCTTTCATTCTTCCACATGTATCTAGGATTCATAAAACCCATTAGCTGTTATTTAACCCATTAATCTTGAGAGATGTCTCTAATACTTTGATTTTATTTTACAAGTGTGTCTTTTGTCAGTACAACAACTTTTTTAGTGTTGATATAAAGATCACCAACCTTATACCTTAACTAGTCATGTTCCAACATAGTTTCAACCTTCCACATATTATAATCATAGCCAATACCTCCTTTATATTTTAATCTGGGTCTTTTTTCATTGAAAATGTTGTTTATAACTTTTGATTCTCGCTTAACTCTTTCTATCAATTCACTATTTGTGAACCTCATGAAATGATGTTTCTTTTATAGATAACTTAATTTCATTTATATCTCTAATTTTTTTCTAACATAAAAAATATCTTTTTATATAGATTATAACTTATTTATTTTCTTGTTTATACATAAAATTATATCATCAATATTATTTTTTATATCTTTTATCTTCATCTTAAAGTTCATAACTTCTTTCACATTAACATGACTGGCCAACTAAACATTCAACTCTTCTTGAAGTCGATAAATATATTCTTCAAGATGATCCACATATTTGGCGGATTACCTTATTAATGCATTAATAATTTTATTTTTCTTTATTTAAATATCATGATATTCAAGATCGCCTTTAAGTTTCACCCTGAGATCAACTATTACCTCTAGTTCATTTCCATTTTCTAATTTAGATTTTTTATTCTCATTATTAACTAATGATATTAGTTTATTATTATTATTTTAACTACCCCTTACTTATTTGCAAGGAAAATTTCATAATTTTTGTGAAATTACCATGTTTTAATATTAAATATAATATGTGATCACTGTTAAAATTGGTCCATATTAAAGTTAGTTTAGTAATTTTATCACAACTCCCATCCTAATTATACAAATTGTGTGATTATTATTTTATAGGGTTCCTTATTCAATAAATAAAAATAATTCAATTGGATATTTGTCTAATTATACTATATAAAGGGCCATATGGACTACACAATAAGGCCCACCGAATCTATGGAGATAACTAGACCAGCCGTGATGATTGAATTTCCAGGATCAATCCAGGAGCCCAAATTTAATGGAAATCCATAATATTATTGTGGATACCCAAAAAAAATCATGTATAAAAATTTCAAGTCCCAAATTAACCAGTAATGGATCAATCTATGCATGAAAATCTAGCCATAATTTTTTCTGAGATTTAAAACCAGCCAGCAATTCTTGAATTTCATCCCAATATGCACATCCAATGGAGCTGTAATTTTATGAGGATAAATTCATGATATAGGAACAAAATCTTTTAGGAATAATGGTTTGTATTTTAGGTAATATTCATGGGCTAAAACTCATTCACATTGTGGACTTTTAAAAATTATGGATAAAACTACATAGTAGCACATGGTTAGGAAAACAGTCATAACTTTGGATAAATGATTTCCATATTTGGTGGGTGAACTCTAAACATAAATATTAACACCTTTTAAGAAGATTAGTTTTCAATATTTAGATTTTTTAATTGTAAAATGGTCAAACCAACATGTGAGGATGTTTTGGAAGGAAAAGAGTCCACCACCTTGGGTTATAAATACACTCCCCTCTTCTCCTTGCAAGAGGTTGTAACTTCAGCACATAGGAAGCTACATTGGCATGAAAAAATATTTTCTAAATTTTTGTTAGGACTATAAAAAAAATTATACTTGATATACCATTCCCCCATTATTTTTTTTATGTACTTAAAGTGTTTCCAATTTTAATTGTCTAAGTGTGATTGTAATTTCAATTGATTTTTAAAGAAAGTCTTGTCGTCATCATATCTTATTCTCACCCATTGTATATAGTTTAATATACATGTTCATAAAATAGTTGAAATCAATAGAAAAACCTTTTCTAATTTCAATTTCTTTTTCAATAAAAAGTGTGTGTTTTCCCCTCTTCATTTGTGCATGTTCAGTGAATAATTATTTTTCTCATCTCATTACTTTTTCTCATTTACCAAATAATCATAATCATCGTAAATGTATTACTAAAAAACATGATGGATGTGTAAATAATCCATTTGGGTGAGTCATAACTTTGTTATGTTAAGTTATTGAGTTATTTTTATCGATTTATTTTTTTAAATTAATATTGTGTATGTGAAACTAGATATGTCATGGATTGTTGATATGTATTGTTTGACATGTGGATTACATGGATTATTGGGACCCCAAAATCACATGGTTTAATAAAATATTTAACCATATATAAATGTTAATTGATATAGATTATAACCATCATTAAGGCTTATATTAAATCCAAAATTTTGAATTATGACCATAATCATCTTGTACAGTGGATATTAATTTAATGAAGTTTTTTGAAAATCTCAAGGATTTCCTAAACTTACATACCCAATAATTAACTCACCTTAATCTTTATAAAATTTATAAATTAAATTTTATCATTTAATCAAATTAATTAGGATCTATAAACAACCCCACCCCACCATTCAAAATATAAAACCAAAAAAATATACTCTAAATATAGTACCATCACCGAGGATTAAACCCTAATGTTATTATGAACATTATATCTGAGCACCAAACCTTTGAACGGTCGATAGGTAAAAATCATTCATTCTTAAAATGGTTCTATTTCTGGGGATGGTGCGATAAGTATTTATCCTTTTTTATTTTAATAAAAAAACAACAACAACAAAATTCAAAAAGAAAACAAAAAAATCTAAAATAAAAATAGGGAAAAATCATACTTCATCATCCTTTCAAAATTTGTCTCTGAATTCTCCAAAGCCTCCCAAATAATCCCTTGGATTTTTTTACCCTTAAATCAATAGAACTATTCAATGACTTAAAAGAAACATTTTAGATAATAAAAACACTCAAGACCCACTCATTTCTCATCCAATTGTTATAGATATATCCAATCCTAGGAAATAAACCTTTAAAGAACTTTCTTCACCTAATATGAATTGCCTACCCCTTGGTATTCAATTTCCAAAAGTCAATCCTGATTTCAAACTCAAATTAGGTTTGATTTATCTTTTTCTTCATTTCCATAGGATAGTCAGTGAGCTTCCTCATCTTCACCCCCAAAGAGTTTTAATTTTTGTGATTTGTTGGTCGGAGAAGAGAAGGAAGTGATGGCAAGAGGGGGGGTGAATTGCCTTTTAAAAAATAATTAACAATTTAAAATCAAATTGAAAAGTGCAGCGGAAATAAATAAGGCAAGACACAAAACTTGATAACGGAGTTCGGCTTAAACCCAAGCCTACGTCTCCGCTCCCAACTCAACCGTTGAGAGATTTACTACCGCTTGCTTTTCAATGGTTTTAGAAAGAAACCCACTAGACTTTACAGGTAGTCTAGAACCTATTACAGCTTGCTTTTATATGGTTATGCAAGAACCCACTTGCTTTCAATGGTTGAGCAAGAACCCACTAGCCTTCTTACAGGTGAAGGCTAGCTCACCTATGTCTCAAGCCTTTTAAAGGAAAGGCTTGACCAACCTCTTCACACCTTGAAGGTGGTGTGAGAACCCAAATGAAAGGGAGATGAGAGAAAGAGGGGTTTGTAGGCACAAACCCAAAATGATGCTCAAAATGATAAAACAATAAAAACCGTAATGGGAGAAGCCTTGGGCGCCAAAGGATTGATGAAGTTGATGAAGTGCTCCCAAGCTTCTATGGTGGTGCTCCTTGGATGTGGAAGTGAGTTGGAGCAATTTGAGGTTCCTTGGAGGAATCAGCCGGAGGTTCGCCAAATGATCAAAATGTGTCCGTTGGCTTTACAATAGGTCCGACAATGTTCCGGGGCTTCCTAGTCCTTTATTTATAGAGGGGGAACCCTAAAATGGCCTTTGGGAGGCTTCGGAGCCGTTGGAGAGGCCTTCGGAGCCGTTGGGAGGCAAGTGGACAAGTCTGGTCAAAGGCCCAACGGCTAGTTTGACTGGCTCCACCGGCTGACCGGTGCAGAGCCACCGGTTGGCCGGTGCTTGTAAAATGGAGAGGCCTTCGGGCTCAGGCTCCACCGGCTGGCCGGTGAGGAGGCCACCGGTTGGCCGGTACTGAGGAAGTAGCAAACACTATTCTGCTGGGTGCCACCGGCTGGCCGCTGGTGAGGCACCGGTTGGCCGGTGGTCTGGACAGAAAGATGCCTTCTGTCCAGGCCTCCATCGGCTGGCCGGTGGTCTTCCACCGGTTGGCCGGTGGACTGAATTTCAGTCCACTTTTGGCTTTTTGCCTTCTTGGCCTTCTTGGCCCAATTCCTTGGCAACCTGAAATTATGCCTATCAATCAAAAACACTTAAAACAAGATTAGATAAATAAGAGAGTGATTGTGATCATGAAAATTAAACCACGAGGGATACGAGAGGTACAACAATCTCCCCCTATTTTGATGATCACAATCACCAAAACAAACAATGTAGAAAATGAAATGAAAAGCATGCTTTAAAGAATTTTTCCCCCAATCAACCAAGAATTTCTCCCCCTTTGTGATTATCAAAATAGCACGGGGCATAAAACTTGATTGAGGGAAAACGTTGAAAAACGAGATAGAGAATTTAAACCAATTGATATTTTCGAAATTTGAATTGAAAGTTTTGAAAAAAAAATTTGAATTGAAAGTTTTGAAAAAAAAAATTTTGAATTGAAAGTTTTGAATCAAAAATTTTGAAATGAAAAATGCAAAAAAGCTTAAACAATCCTAACTCCCCCTAAATAAAAACAACAAATCACCGGGGAGAAGTTTTTGAAACCGAGACAAATTTTGGCCCGGAGAGACTCGCTAAAAGGGATTTTTCAATCCACACTTGTCTTATGGCGGGTCTTCTCCTTTGAAATTCATCATTAAAGAAAATGGTTTTGGGCCTACCATACCGGGAATTTTTGCAATCACACTCATAAATTAAGTGCCCGGGTTTTTTGCAATAATTACAAAATTTAAATTGGGAGCTCCCCCTTACAAAAATAGTTGGAGCATGGGAAGAGGAAGCTTGCTTGGAATAGCCAAGCCCTTCGGTGGTTCTAGATATGCGTTGGGAACCAAGGAGTTTGGTTAAATTTTGTTCCCCTTGGGTGAATTTGGCAAGGGATTCCCTTAAATCCTTGATTGTTGATTCCATAGAATCAACATCGGGAAGGTTTTGGACTTTGAGGGACAACTCCTCCTTTTCTTTGAGAAGTTGTTCCTTTTCGAAAGAAAGTTTTTTGAAATTCTTTTTTAAAGCAACAAATTTGGAAGAATGTTCGTGAAAACCTTCCTCCAATTGATCTCTCGCATATCGGAGATCCTCATAGGATAAATGATTAAAAGAATTTGAAGAACTAGAGGATGAGGAGTCGGAAGATGTTACCTCATTAAATGCCATTAGGCATTTCGTACCATTGTCACTTGAGGAGGAGGAGGAGGATGAGGAGCTATCACTCCATGTATCTTTGAATGCCTTTTTCTTTTCCTTTTGCTTGGCCTTTTTCTTGTTGAGTGGGCAATCGGGCTTGTAATGTCCTTTCTTGCCGCACCCGTAACATGTTACCTCGGGCTCGGATTTTTTGTCGTGTTTTTCCTTTCGAGCCTTGCGGGATTTCTTCTTTTTGTTCTTCTTCATAAATTTGTGCATCTTGCGGGCAAGGTTCTCCATTTCAGAATCGCCGCTTGAAGAGGAAGAAGATGAGGAGGAGGAGCTTTCTTCTTTTTGAACTTTGAAGGCGATGTTTTTTGGAACTTTGATCGGTTTTCCTTCCTTTTCAGCTTGCCTCCTCATGGTGATCTCATAGGTCATGAGGGATCCGATGAGCTCTTCGACCGGAATGTTCTTGATGTCTTTTGCTTCTTGGATTTCCGTGAATTTTGGAGCCCATGAGCTTGGTAGGATCCATAGGATCTTCTTGACCATTGTTTCTGCAGACACATCATCACCAAGAGATTTTCTACCATTGCAAACGTCAGTAAAACGTGTAAACATTTCAGTAATATTTTCAGATGGATGCATGGTAAAAGACTCAAAATCTTGACGGTACATGTCCAATCGAGTATCCTTGACTTTGTTGGTGCCCTCATGGGTAACCTCCAAAAGTTTCTATATTTCATGTGATGAGGTGCATGTGGAAACTCGATTGAACTCATTACGATCAAGGCCGCAATGAAGAGCGTTCATGGCTTTGTCATCAAGTTCGAAATTTTTAATATCGGCTTGGGTCCATTTGGATTCATCGGGAGAGGAGAGAGAATAACCATGCATGACAATTTTATAAATGGGATAACCTATACTTCTAAGAAAAGTGGTCATGCGGGTTTTCCAATAATTATAGTCGGTTCCATCAAAAAATGGAGCACGACCCAAAGAATAGACTTCGGGGGCGAAAGAGGTTGAAGCCATCACAAAGGATCTTGAATTTGAAACCGGTTAGGGTATTACTCAAATTTTTCCTCTGATAACAATTGTTGGTCGGAGAAGAGAAGGAAGTGATGGCAAGAGGGGGGGTGAATTGCCTTTTAAAAAATAATTAACAATTTAAAATCAAAGTGAAAAGTGCAGCAGAAATAAATAAGGCAAGACACAAAACTTGATAACGGAGTTCGACTTAAACCCAAGCCTACGTCTCCGCTCCCAACTCAACCATTGAGAGATTTACTACCGCTTTCTTTTCAATGGTTTTAGCAAGAAACCCACTAGACTTTACAGGTAGTCTAGAACCTATTACAGCTTGCTTTTATATGGTTATGCAAGAACCCACTTGCTTTCAATGGTTGAGCAAGAACCCACTAGCCTTCTTACAGGTGAAGGCTAGCTCACCTATGTCTCAAGCCTTTTAAAGGAAAGGCTTGACCAACCTCTTCACACCTTGAAGGTGGTGTGAGAACCCAAATGAAAGGGAGATGAGATAAAGAGGGGTTTGTAGGCACAAACCCAAAATGATGCTCAAAATGATAAAACAATAAAAACCGTAATGGGAGAAGCCTTGGGCGCCAAAGGATTGATGAAGTTGATGAAGTGCTCCCAAGATTCTATGGTCGTGCTCCTTGGATGTGGAAGTGAGTTGGAGCAATTTGAGGTTCCTTGGAGGAATCCGCCGGAGGTTCGCCAAATGATCAAAATGTGTCTGTTGGCTTCACAATAGGTCAGACAATGTTCCGGGGCTTCCTAGTCCTTTATTTATAGAGGGGGAACCCTCAAATGGCCATTGGGAGGCTTCGGAGCCGTTGGAGAGGCCTTCGGAGCCGTTGGGAGGCAAGTGGACAAGTCTGGTCAAAGGCCCAACGGCTAGTTTGACTGGCTCCACCGGCTGACCGGTGCAGAGCCACCGGTTGGCCGGTGCTTGCAAAATGGAGAGGCCTTCGGGCTCAGGCTCCACCGGCAGGCCGGTGAGGAGGCCACCGGTTGGCCGGTGCTGAGGCAGTAGCAAACACTATTCTGCTGGGTGCCACCGGCTGGCCGCTGGTGAGGCACCGGTTGGTCGGTGGTCTGGACAGAAAGATGCCTTCTATCCAGGCCTCCATCGGCTGGCCGGTGGTCTTCCACCGGTTGGCCGGTGGACTGAATTTCAGTCCACTTTTGGGTTTTTTCCTTCTTGGCCTTCTTGGCCCAATTCCTTGGCAACCTGAAATTATGCCTATCATCCAAAAACACTTAAAACAAGATTAGATAAATAAGAGAGTGATTGTGATCATGAAAATTAAACCACGAGGGATACGAGAGGTACAACATGATCTACCATGAAGACTCAAGGGGTTTGTGAAGAACAAATCAAAGTTCAAGGATTACATTTATCCCTAGTTAACTTTTTAAATTCATGTCTCTACTACCTCCCTCCTAGTTCCATAAACACATGGAATCACATGATCCATCTATTTTTATAAAAAAAAAATTGCTACTCTAACAGCCTCTATCAAAAAGGAAATTAGTAGAATCCATAAATTCCCCCAATGAATCACTCTATAAATAGTAAGAGGTATTTAAAACCCTTGTAGAAAATTTCCCACACAAAAAAAACCATGACCATATCTTGATCCAATACTTCCATGAGGGTTCATTGACTATGGATAAAACTCTCATTGATACCATAATTGGAAATTATCTTGTTTAAAAGACTCCAAAAATGCACAATATCTCATAAGAAAAATGGCTGAAAACACGTATTAATTTAATAATCGAGCATATGCTCAAGTTAAACAAGTCCAAGAGAATCAATCCATATATCCCGACAAGATGATCGAGTGAAGTAGTGAGCTTACTAGTATTGTGTGAAAACTAGTTGTGGCTTCCAAATACCCAACCACATATTCTCCACAATATATATTCCCTAGACCTATCAAAAACTATGAGATTTATAGCTCACTATCTCACCCAACAGACACATGTCCACTACTACAAGATGGTCTATCATATTCTTCTAGTCCAGTGGTTCTCAATCCATCATATGCTCAGTGAAACATCAACCCTCAATAATTAGGTCAATTCATTAAAAACTCTAACCAACCCAACTCTAATACCTTTTTTCTACCTATAACCTAGGATTGAGGTATAGTAATCCCATCTCTCACCCCCCTTAGTTCCCTCCTCAAAATAAAAACCAATTACAATATAGCCAAGTTGGGAGTACCTTCCAACAACCCTATCCTTTTGTTCCTCAACATGAAAGGAGAAATCTTACTCCTCCTAGTTTCCACCATCAAAGTGGTCCTTCCCAATTTAAAAACTAGTATAATCAATTTCTTGAGATCAAAAAACAAGGAAATTTCAATACAGTACATGCCTCTTCTTTAAAGAATCCTTGAGAAAGTGTACTGTAAGATCTTTATTAATTAACCCATTAAATCATTAAAAACATTGAAAACCAAATTGGTAAAATTGTATCCCACCTAACCTTGTAGTAAAAATCAAATTATTCACAACCACCTGATAAACCATTTCCCAACCCTAAGGGTAATGAATGTGAAATTCCACTTTAATCTGGAAAGAAAATTATTATACCTCATGATGAATCCTCTAAAGCACCTTAAAATGTTGAGTTAGAAAAAGAAAAAAAGAAAATTATAGAAAAAGAACTAGAATTCACTCCCTCACCTAATTCTATCCCTCAATGGATCCCAATTCCTTTTCCTCAAAATATATCTAATCCTAATAATCCATTTTAACCTAATTCTAAGATGCTAAAAATGTTTAGATGTGTTGAATTCAACATTCCCCTCTTGGATTCCATCAAAAAATCTCTAAGTATGTAATTTTTATTAGGGAATTGTGCACCCATAAGAGACATTGTAGGACTATTGAAAAAATTTCAACCCAACAATACATTCCCATGAAAGGAAAACATCAAGGGACCTCTACAGTTCCATTCCAAAGAGGCAGTTACAACTTTGATAATGCACTCATATACCTAGAATCCTTGATAAATTTCATTCCAAAATCAATCTTCTATAAACTTTTTCTAGGTCCCTTACACCTAATGAGTTTTTTTATCATGTTTTACAATTGAATAACTACCAGTACTGAGGGAATAATCGAGGATTTCCTTGTTGAGTTCAATGATCTTATCTTTCCACTAATTTCTACATCGTTAACATGGAAGGTGAGATGTTTTTTTCTAAATATACCCTTATTCTAGGAAGGCCATTCCTCATAACTACTAGAAAAATAATTTATTTCCATGATAAAATTCTATCCATAGAATTTTATGACTAAATTGTCAAGTTAAATATATTTAAAGTCATGTGATACCCATCAAAGAATCACATTGAATTCTCTATCCGTGTTTCTCAATACACTTATGCAAGTTGATTGAATCTTATTCCTTAATTTTCATTATGTTCTAATGAGAATGTAGTTCATGAAATTTTCACCACGATTAACCAAGTCATATATGGAGAAGTTTATGTTGAACTTTCATTTATAGGCTCCATAAATCTAACGGATCTTGAAACTTTCAGGAATCCCATCTCACCACTAGTTTCTACTACTCCATCTTAGACAGTGATGAGTAAAATGAATCAAAACAAACCAAAATCCCAACCTCTATTCCTAATTTTTTTAGCCCAAAAATGAAAGATGAAACTGATTTGAAACCTATTTCTACAGACCTAAAGTATGATTTACTTTTCCATGACAACTATTACCCTATCATTATCTCTACTTCACCTACTAAAACATAGGAGTCTTAACTTGTTCAGGTGTTATAGAAAAAAGTCCATAGTTTGGACCCTAGATGATATACCTGGAATCAACCCTATCCTTTTCATGCATTACATACATCTAGAGGGATCATCAAAACCAATTGGGTAACATCAAAGAATACACAATAAACTCATACTTGAAGTAGTTAGGGAAGAGACAACCAACCTTCTTAAAGGTGTTATTATCTACCCAATTTTTAATAGTGAATGGGTTAGCTCTATTCAAGTGGTACCTAAGAAAATTGGTATAACTATTTTCACAAATGAACATAGATAAGTGATCCAAGATCGAGTGAAAAAAGTGGCATGTGTACATCTATTATCATAAATTTAATGTTGAAACATGAAAATATTACTACCCATTTATTTTCCTTGATAAAATTATATAAAGATTCTCCATAAAGTCCCATTGTTTATTAGTTATGGATACACCATCTACTTAAAAATCCCAATCATACCTCAGGACTAGGAAATTACTACATTTACTTGATTTTTTGGAACATACACATATAGAAGCATGACTTTTGGCCTTTTTAATGATCCTCCAACATTCCAGAGGTATATGATTAGTATATTTTATAAATTAATTAAGCATTACATGGAGGTATTCATGGAATAATTTACCATTTATGGTGATTCATTTTAATCCAAATTTCATTCACTCTCCCTATTCCTACAACTGTGTGTCAAATGTTACCTTATGCTGAATTTTGAAAAAATTTACTTCATAGTTACAAATGGGATTGTTCTAGGGAATATAATTTCAAAAGAGGGTATTCAATTTAATTCTACCAAAATTGAGATAATCCAATAACGTCATAGACCCACATCATTTTGATACATTTAATCATTCATTGTTCATGTTAGTTTCTATTAGTGATTCATCCATAACTTTAGCAAGATTACCCTCCCACTCACTCAGTTAATCTATAATTATGTTACATTCCATTTTTATGGGGATTTCAAGAGAGAATTCATTGAAATCAAATATATGGTTACATCTACCCTAATATTCCAACCCCATGATTTTTCCTTATACTTCTAATTTATGGGTGATACTTCTGATAGGTCCATTGGTCTTGTTATTGGTCAAATAAGATAAAAAATTTCTAATTTCATCTATTATTCCTACAAAATAGTGGATAAAACTCAATATAATTACAATTTCATGGAAAATGAACTTATAGTTGTGGTATTTTCCTTGGATAAATTCCAGCCATGTCTCTTAGGCGCCAAAATCATCATCTATACATATCATTCGTCTTTAAAGTTCTTACTCAAGAAAATTGATTATAAACTGAGGCTAATAAGATGGATCTTAATGCTCTAAGAGTTTGAAAATGAGATCAAATATAGACTTGTAAATGAAAACATTTTGAATGATCACCTAAGTATAACTTCTATTTATTCTCATTCTAATATCATCGAACCTTAATTTCCTACTTAATAGCTCTCATATATCACTCCAAAGTCACCATGGTATACCTAAATTTTAAATTAATTTGATCATAGTGTTTTTCATGAAATTTTTTCAAATAAACAAAAGATAATATAAAAATTAATTCAACATAAATTTTTTTGAAAGATAATAAACTTTGGAAAACTATGGTTGACATGGTGATTAAGAGATGTGTAAATGAATATGAACATTCCTCCATCTTGGAATTCTACCACTTAATGGCCATAGGTGGACACTTTGGAAAAAATAGTACCTCCTAAAAGGTCCTTGAGTTAAGATTATTTTATAATTCACTTTTTAATTACTCACATGAGTTCTTCCAATCATGTCCCACTTTCCAAAATTTTGGTACAATTTCTAAAATAAATGAAATTCCCCAAAATCTCATAATCTTTTGTAAGAACTTTGAGGTTTGGGGAATAGATTTCATGGGACCCTTCCCCACTACTAGGAGATTATTCTATATTATTATTGTGGTTCACTATGTTTCTAGGTGGTTCAAGTAGAAAAATACTAGAAATTATGATTCACATGCAATTAAAAAGTTCCTCAAAATACACATTCTATAGATTTGGAACATGGCATGCCTTGGTATGTGTCTTAGGAAGCCATTTATATAATCAAAACATGGAATCACTTTTGAAAAAGAATGGGGTATTATATAAATAATCAATTATATATCACCCCCAAACAAATGGAATGGATGAACTTTCCAATAGAGAAGTGAAAATAGTTCTTGATAGAATTGTTAATCCCATAAGAAAAGACTTAAAACAACCCTGACCCCAGTATCCTAGAGTTCAAGGTCATTTTATTAAAATGGCATAGATAAAATATATCACATCACCCAGGATCTATTAGTTTATTTGTTTGATAAAACAATATTCAAACATGGTTCCATTATTACATGGTAAAATAAACATAGTACATAACAAAAGTAAATAAACATCTTCTTGTCACTTATTCAAAGATTTAATCTTCACAACTTGGGGAAGGAAGACAAAAAAAAGGGTGAGATTAAATGATCAGTAAGGGTTATATAAAACAGTAATAAGTGAATTAAAGTAAATAAGGAACAGACTTTATAGAAAGGTAAATAATCTAAAAAACGTATGCCATCAATACACTAAGAATGAAAATGAATCCATATTTTTTTATAGTGAAAACTTCATGGAAAGTAATAATTGAATACTGAATGAAGAAAATACTTAACTATTGGATTTCATGTATCTGGAACATGAAACATCATACCATAAATATATTTTAATTTTTTGTCTAGAAACACATTTGATTATTTTTTGGAAACAAATTTGAAGGGTTTGTTTCCAATTATTTTGTCTCATGAGATTTATCGATGCATCAAGGGGATATAACAATATTTTCTCATCACTGAAAGGCCAAGGAATTCTTTATAAATATATTTAATTCAATAACAATATTCCTTATCAAAATATCCATATTTATTAAAGATTACAGATTCATCAATATTTACCTATTTAAAACAACATTCAAGATAAACACCACATGTAAAATAGTATATGGATAAGAAAATAATCATATCCATGGTACAAGAATATGAATATATAATAGAAATATAATTTCAAATGAAAAATAATCTAAAAGGGTTATTATATAAACCACATAATAATTATTAGGTTCACAATACCAAGTAAGTATCAATGAAATGGATATTGAGACGAAGTCCCTTACCTTGAGTCTAAATGTGTTTTGTACTTGATTCTAATGTCTTATATAATCATATTAAATCCATTAATTGATTCATTAAAAATCATTTATACATGAATTTGATTTATTATAATTTTATTATGTTCATTTATAGCCTTTTTTGGGACTTATAAGATATAATTTTATCATTTGAGGCCATTCATTTCCTTGGTTTTCATGATGATTTTACTTGTATATATGTATGGAAAATCATGTATAATGAGAATAATTGTCCCAAAATTGAAATTATATGTTATTAATTAAATTATATAATATTAAATGGTTATATATTTCATTTGGTTATATGGTATGAGGATGAATCATTAATTAAAATATTAGTAATAATCACTTAGATTATTTTGGTGTTTTTCGATCACCACAAACTAGTTTTGTCTTATAAATTAATATTATATATGTGTGTGTGTGTGTGTTATAATTATAGAATATAAAATAAGTTATAATACATGTATTATATTATTTTTTAACCATAAAAATGGTTTATGACCAGCCTTGAAGGTCGAATTGAAAAATGAAAACTCATCATCCACAAAGGTGGTAAATCGGCACCTCATGGACGATGTTTTCATTTTTAAAATAAAAAAGGGGAATAGAATGGGGTTTGATGATGAATATTAAATTATCATAATAAAATTGTAGTCTATATGAGATATTGGAGTTATAATTAATTTTTTGATGGAATATGTAAGGATATAATAAGAAGAAAATAAATTAAAAGAAATTGAAAGAGAACGAAAAAGGATTTACCTCTTGAATTAATCTCCATGAGAAACTCCTTAAGGGACTTGGAAATGGAATTTGGGTGAGGCTAGAAAGACCAAAATGTTAGTGAGATGTTTTGAAGAGGAAATGGGCAGAATATAATCAAGCTTCAAGTCTTTTTAAGAGTGAGGAGGAGGGGTGGTGAGGGGTGGTATTTTTAGTGGAGGAGAGGGGTGTTTTTTGAATATTTTATTAATCATTTTATTATTTGGGATCAATATAAGAAATAGTGATGATTCTTGTGACTAATTATGGTAATTAATGAATTTGAGTTCTAACCAATGGTTCCTATATTTTCAATGACTCAAAGAATAATGTATTTAACTTATAATATATACATATATATTCTGTAAATTATTGAATTTTATTATTCACCAAAAATTCAAGTATTTTAGAAAAATATAGAAATATAACCATAATTATTTTTTGATGTTTATAACTAAAAAATGAACTTCATTTTATGAAAATAATTTTCTAAATAAGATAAATTTAATTTTTAATTAAAATCGTCATTTACTCAAAAAATACCAATTTTAAAATTATAACTCCTTTTAAAACACTTTCAAAAACTCATTAAGGTAACTAAAAAATATATTCCAATCATAAAAAATATTAATTTATGATTATATTTTATGAAAATAAATTTTCTTTTAAAACATTATATTAATTATAAAATTTTAAGTAAACATTTATGTTTTATAAAAATACCAACACTTAATTTATCATTTTCAAAATATTTATTTACTTGTACTATGATATAATTATGCCATATTTTCATTTATAATATTCCGAAATTCTATTTATAATTTTATAGGTGAGGTTACTATTCCATTGACTGAATTACTATTCTTAAGGGCCACATTACTATTCTAAAGTTCAACTTACTATTTAATTGGTATATGTTCCTTAATTTATAGGAAAAACATCATATTTCATTCATTCTTCATTATAGAGTTTGTTTTGTGTTCTCTATGTGATTTTATATGATTTATACTATATGAAATAATTTTTTGTGCAATGTAAGATATTGAATTTATTTAATTTATTTAAAAGTATACATATCATAAATCTTGGTGTGTTATATTCTTCCCTCCTAATATTTCATCCTCGAAATTTTTAATGAATATTTCCTTATAAGAAGATAGTGGTGGTTATTTTTCATTGCATCATCATGTTCCCACGTTTCTTCTTCCATTTTATGATTTATCTAAAGAACTTTTATCATAATATTCATTTGGTTCTTCGGTATCTGCTCTCTAGTGTCAAGAATACCGACAAGCTCTTTGTAGTAAGATAAATTTGGTTCCAAATCCATTTCTTTATAGGTGATTACATGTTTTGGGTCTATAATTTAATTATTTAACAATGATATGAAGAACACATCATGAACTTTGGAGAGACGTGGTGGAATTTCTAATCGGTAAGCTTCATATTCAATTCATTACATAATTTCAAATGTTCTGATGTACATGGGGTTCAATTTCCCATTCATATTGAACCTTAAGACACCCTTCCATAGTGATACTTTTAGAAATACATGATCTCGCACTTTAAATTACAAATACTTTATTTGGTTATCAGCATAACTCTTTTTCCTACTTTAAGATTCTTCAATATGATCCTAAATAGTCTTTACCTTTGTCTTTATCTCATCAATAATTTCTCGACCTATAATTTTTCACTCACCAACTTCATCCCAACATGTTGCAGTATGACATCTCTTACCATATAATTCTTTATATGGCACCATTTTAATACTATAATGGAAATTTTTATTGTAGTAAAATTCCATCAAAGGTAAACACTGATCCCACATAATTTTAAATTCAAGTGAGAATGATCTCAACATGTCTTCCAATGATTTAATAGTCCTTTTATACTATCTGTTGGTTTGAGGGTGATAATAAGTACTCATATAAAGCTCAGTATCCAAACCCTTCTAAAGAATATTCCATATTTTGGATGTAATTTTAGGATCTCAATTAGACACAATCGATATAGGTGCACCATGAAGTATTACAACTTCATTAATATGTAGTCTTGTTAGGTTATCCAATGGAAAATCCTCTTTTATAGTAATGAAATGTGCATATTTTCTAAGTCAATAAATAATTACCCATATTTCATCATTACTTCTAGGAGTCCTTGGTAGTCCTATGGAAAATTTCATTATAATTTCACCCTACTTCCACATAGGAATAGGTATAGGTTTCAGGACTCCTCTAGGATACTATCTCTCAGCCTTCACTTTTTGACCAAATAGGAACCTTGAGGTAGTCAGCAATTTCCAGCTTCATATTATCCCCAAAAAATTGTTCCTTCAAATTTCTATATACCATGGTACTACTAGGGTGTATAGATAAGTTATGACTATGATTATCATCTAATAGTTCTCTTTTAGCTTAGGCATTGATGGAACACACAAACACTTTCCAAATTTTAGACCTCCATCATCATACACAATGTCGGTCAATATTATATCCTTAACAGCTTTAATTTTCTTTTTAAAGTTCACATTATCATATTGATATATTTTTATCTTCTCTAGTAAATATTTTTTATAAATCATTTGAGAAAATATTGATGTTTCCTCTTCCTTAACAATTACCATATCCACCTTAACTCGATCCATGAACATAGGATATTTCTCAATCCTCATTTGGGTTAGAAGTCCATGATATTTCTTTATTAATTCGTTTACTACCTTATTTTCCTTTACTAGGCGGTATTGTATTGAGAAATCATTATTTTTGAGTAACTTGAGCCATCATATTTTCCTCATGTTGAGTTCTTTCTGTGTAAATATGTATTTCAAACTCTTATGATCCATATATATCTCACATATTTCACCATAGAGATGTTGTATCCATATCTTAAAAGAAAATATTATGGATTCTAACTCAACATCATGAGTTAGATAATTTTTTTCATGAGTCTTCAACTACCTTTATTCATAATCAATAACTTTATCATTTTGTATAAGGAAACAACCTAGTCCATTCTTTAATGCATCACTATATATCACAAACCCATAATTTCCTAATGTAAGATTTAATATTGTAGCATTGACTAATATTCTATTAAATTATTCAAAACATTCTATATATTATTTTTTACATATGAACTTAATCCCTTTACATGTGATCTTGGATAGTGGGTTATCCAATTAGATAAAATTCTGAAAGTAATGCCAATAGTAACCTACTAAACCAATAAAACTACATAACTTGGTTATGTTCATTAGCATAGTCCATTCTTGGGTTTTCTTTAAATTCATAGGATCAACTATAATTCCATACTTAGAGACAATATAGCCAATAAAAGAAACTTTTTGAAGAGAAATTGTGAATAATATTTGTTATCTGAATTTTTGTGTTATTTTACTTTGTACTCAGCAAAACTATATACTTTTATTAATTAAGTGAATATAATTAATATGAGACATTTGGGTTTCGACTGTTATTTGATCGTTGGTCAATATGACCATTTCAAACTATACTCATAATGTTATGATTACTTTTTTAAAATACAAAAGATCATGGTTAAATAATACCGAAATAAGGGTAAATGGCCGCATCCAGTATACTCAGGTCATACAAAGCCCATTTATTGGATCTTGGGAAGGAGGTGGCATCATTGGGCTTTACTTTGGACCAAGCCTAAGCCGAACTCCAACACATTAAGCTTGAATGGAATCATTTATGGAAGAAGTTCAAGCAGATAGAAATCACCACTCGGGCAATGTTTTCTGGGCAACGTCCAGATTCTATCATCATTACACAACTTACTCTTATGTCAAAGGTAGGTGTTATAAGGGGTTATGTAATGAGGCCTTAGATACATTGTGTAATCCCTTGGTATAAATAAAATTATTATTTATTCATTCTTGTTTTAATAATAGATTTTGTTAAAAAAGTATATGATTAATTAAGAGAGATTTGATAAATTGATTTTAGAAGTAAAATTATACTTTTCAGATATTTTTCATACATAGAGAATTATTATTGTAAAATAAACATCATTTTTGAATTTCAGATTTTAAAATTAACCTAGGAGTAATTTTTAGAAGTTTTCTAAGAAGATTCAATTTGATGAATAGTATTTTATGAATGGTGTTTTTCTTGATGAATGGTATTTTATGAATAGTAAAAATATTTTATTATTAAATAACCTTTTCTATGAAATTAGTTTCAAAAATATGACATACATGGTTGTAATCAGGGTGAAAATGTGGTTCAATATGATCAAAATAATTTTTTGGTGAATATTAACTTTACCCTTTAGAATAGTAGTTTTACTCGTATGAATGGTAATTTTACCAATGAAATAGTAACATCACCTAAGGAGGTATAAATATGTTTTTGTCATCTTATGTGGTAATATGATATAATTATATGATAGTATATGTATATAAATGTTTTCGGAATTATTAGTCAAGTATTAGTGTTTTTAAATTTAATTTAACTCAAAATGAAATTAATTTTTATAAAATGGATTTCAATTTTGGATTCTACATGTCGAAAAATGGTTAGGGTGAATTTTTGGGATTTTTCTGAAACAGTTGAATTTTCAGTGAATAGTAAAAATGTAGTTTTGAGTTTCATTGTGTTTAATGACATCATTAATGATGTAATAATTCTAGTCGACTTTTCTACAGATATATATTTTATTAGGTGTCCCATGTGGCCAATACCGTGGGAAAATACTGTAACACCCTGAGCTTCCACGATACGCCTCTCTTTCAATAATGCAATAGCTTGCATTGTACGCAAGTTCGAGTTCTAAAACACCGTGACTAATCAAAGTAGCCGTTATGAATAGTAATAACCACTTTTTAAAATTATAGAAATCTTATATTTCAAAATGGACTTCATTTTTGTATTCATAATATCGAAATTAGCCTATGTTGAATTTTTGGTATTTTTCTGAGAACTTCTAATTTTTTATGAATAGTGAAAAATACTTAAAAACAACTTTTTTAATCAAAATAATTTATAGTGATAAATTATACTATTTAGTGGTTTTAAAGTATAATTAGAATATATTTTTACAATTTTATCCAATGGTGGTCATTAGAATTAATTTAACATTGAAATTGGACATAAACAATTGCCAATCTTTTGATATAAATTGTTTCTTAAAAACACGCTATTTGTTGTAACAGCGGGAATTAATAATAAAATTAATTAATGAAACTTATATGTTTGGAATTTTTTAAAATAGACATCATTTTTTAATTCGGAATATCAATTATAGCTTAGGGTGAAATTTTGGCTTTGTTCTGAAAAACTTCAATTTTGGATGAATAGTGAAACCACTAAGTGGTAGTTAAATAACTGATTTTTCATTTAAATGAAATATTACCACTTATGTGATTTGATTTTCAAAAATCCGACATACATGGTTGTCATTAAGAAGTAAAATTTGGTTCAATAAGATTAAAATAATTTTTGGTGAATAGTAACTTTTAAGTTCTTAATCGCGATTAGAGGTAATTAGTGTAGTTTAAGGTAAAAATAATGTTTTAATAATATGAGATGAGCATGAAACTTGTCCTACTCCTATTGGATGAGTCATGGCCGACCAGGACAACCCGTGGGTCAACTTGGGGACCCCATGGAGCCACTTTATTTAGAAAATGACATAAACACCTTTTATTTAATGTTAAAGTAAAAAATGACACAAACATAAAATGTTTTACTAAATCAATTTTTAAGTGGGGTTACACAAGTCCAAATTTTGACTATAAATATTAATTAGAAAGCTAAAAAGATTTCCTACGTCAAAGTATTTTTTTTATAATTTTTAGACATTAAATAAATTAAATTATTTATGACATCATTATGATGCAGCGATGACCTCATTATTTAACGATTTAAATAAAATGAGAAGATAATGCAAAATCCAAGGCTTACACTTGTCCAAAGCCTATTGGATGAGGATATTTCGAAACCTTATCACCTTAGACTCGAATTATATAAGTGTGGGACCTTTATAATCCGAAAATCATTGTGAAATAATGTAACATTTCAATCTTTCCAAAAGTGCCCCTCCTCTCCACTTATAAAAGGCCCCCACCTCTCCCACCTCATTTACACTTTCAAGCCATTTGGCTCGGCCAACCTCTGCCCAAATACTCTCCCAACTTCCCTCTCTTACTCTTAGAAGCCTCAATTTGGGCAGAACTCTTCTCAAGGAAGCCTTTGTCTCAAATCAAAAAGAGTTACCCGATTTTGAGGTAATGTCTTCTCTAATGTTGTTTTGTTTTATTTTTCTTCTCCAACCCCCTAAACTCTTTTTATTCATTTCTTTTGTAACAACACCAGTATCATAAATATACTAGGATGTTGTTATAAGAAGTATTCTAGCTACACTTACACACACCTACATCTAATGGTTAAAAAACATACGGTTTCTGTGGATGGCGAATTTCTGCCTCACGAAACGATGATTGTTCAACACTCATATAACACCTTCAAAGGTGGCCATTAAGATGTCACTATTTTTATATATGATATATAATATGTTTATGTTTTACTTATGCTTCTGTATTTCTCATTTATGACATACTTTATGATTTCCATTATGGGTAAAACACGATAATTTCATTTTAGGAAGTGCGGACTACCGCCCCCTCAAAGTGATGTGAATCGTTAATGCCATATGTGGGATGTATAAAGGATGGAGTAAATGATATTATATATGATATTATACTGGAACTATATTATACCTTTATATAATTATGATTTCACTCCATTAAATACAAAATTGAAATGAAAGTAGCGTTCATGCGTACGTACGGCTTACCGTCTCCATGAACGGTGCATTTCATTTCTTACCTCTAAATGTTACATAATATTATAAATGAATGTATATACTGTATATATATGATATATATAATATCTACATCATGAATATAATTCTGGATATAATGGACATTTCACCACATGAACTACTTGTAATTATAAGAAGGTTATTGTTGACACAAGTACCAAAGATCGACAAAACGACCGTTATTAACTTAAATAATTACATAACGTTCATAACATTGTAATAAGTGATATAAAAAGGATAATGAAATTGAAAATGGTTCTTAATAAGGTAGATATTAACTCTAGTTTATTATTCAGGAGGTTAAATAACGGTTGAGTAAAGTCGGACATGAGGTAAGGGAATTTCTTAACCCAACTTCCATTCTTTGGGTTAATCTCCTACTTCCAAATTATGTCATGATATTATTATGTCCTATTTTGTATTTTTACTTTCTTTATGTGTACCTATAGTGAATACACATAATAGATCTATTTTATTTTAAAAATGATCTTTTTAAGGACTTCGTCTTAATCTCCTTTCATTGAGGCATATTTGGCTTTATACACAACTTTCTTTTATACGGTGTATAAACCCCTTTGACTTTTATGTTTATTCAAAAGGAATATTTTTTATACGAATCGTTTTACTAAATGACAAAAAGGGAATGTTTTTCTTTCCGTACTTATTCAGCGACAATGACTTGTCCACCACCGTGTCCATTATTTGAGTTTCGGCTTCCTCTACACGCCATCATTTTTTTTAATGAAAAATAAATACAAAGTTTTAACTTTCTTTTATTTTGGTATTGAAAATGGTTTTGAAAGCGTTTTTATTATATCAATGTGTTGTATTGATATCTTGTGATTGAAATATGGAAATGTTATGTTTCCTTTATGCATGTTTTATGTGATACGATTATGTTATGGTTTATGGTATGTTTAAACCTATTCATATGAGGAATGCATTGGACTTAATAAGTGACGGGTGGAGCCCGCTATAGCTCCTCGATGCATCGGCAGGTCTCATGAGACAAACTAGTTTCTTGGCACGAGGCCTTGACAAAATCTTATTTGTGGTCTTGGCATAAGGCCTTGACTACGTGGTTATGATAGTCTGGCATTATGCATTCCATCATTATGAAAGTGGTTATTGATATTGCATGTGATTATTCGACCAGTAGAATATCCATGTGAAGAAGTAAATGGAATTATCTCATTTTACTTTTTCCATATTATGTTGAAGTTCATGTTTAAAAGGATTTTGTTTTAGTAATACATTGCCTTAAATGTTAATGTTTATTTATGAAAGCTTCCACTATATTGTTAACCTTACTGAGCATCTGAGCTCACCCCTTTCAATGTTTTAATTTTTTTCCAGGATGTGAAGAAGTATTTTATGAATGACCTGCAGGGATTGTGAGAAGAGGATATAAGTGTGGACTATGGAGACTTTGTTATTGTAGTTTTTCACTTTATGATGTAATGTAACGTTTACGAATGTATCTAGTGTTTCCAAGGCTACTAAACTAATCGGTCTTTCGAGACTTGATCTTTTGTGATCATGCCAATGTTACGAAGTAATGCACTGACTCTGGGTAGCTGGGGTCGGGGCGTTACAGTTGGTATCAGAGGTAGTTTAGTACTAACCTTGGAAGCTAGATTTAGATAAACTCTGATTAGAGCACATAGCCCGAAGATAGACTTTGAGGATTAGTATAGAAGAACTTCCTAGAATTTTGGTATTGTAGAGATGTTGTGAGTTTTCCGAGCAATACATCCCTGTCTGGATACGAGCAGGTAGAGGCGGCTCTGGCACAGATGTACCTAGGGGTAAAACCCGAAAACACCGCTTTGAGATAGACTCGAACGGGAACTGGTGCACGACAACGGGCCTTGCTGCACTCTTGGTTACGACACTCCCGGGGGATATGCTTTGGATAATTCTCGTTTTCTTTACAAACCACTATGAACGGTTATGAGTATATACTTTCTCAAAGAAAACCTTTTTATGATTATGGATTATATCCATAAATAGTTCAATTTATGTTAAGTATTTTATAAGTATGGAATTATGTATTTTGATTCATAAACTAATATAGTTTATACCATTGTATAGAAATGGCGCCCAGTAGAAGGAATGTGAACTCCAGCAATACGTATGATCCAAAGAGTAAGAAGTATCGTATCTTTCACGGTATTAAGCCAACATTTCGAAGGGAAATAGTCTCCCATGTGTTATCAACATATGAAGAAATAGTATCATGTGTTAATAAGATAAGTAAAGAATTCTCTGAGTCCTATGGCTTTGAACCGAAGCAAGAGACGAAAGGGATGGAAGAGAGAATGATGGATAAAGGGATGAGGGGAATGAAGAATTTTCCAATATGTGGTAATTGTGGGAAGAAACATCATGGAACTTGCCTAAAGGGAATGGGAGTTTGTTATATGTGTAGAGAAAAAGGACACAAAGTGCGTGACTGCAAGGGTAAGAAAATGGTTTCAAATGTACAATGCTTCTTCTGCAAGGATTGGGGACACTACGCAAACCAATGTCCAAATCATCAGAGTATGCCCCAAATGATGTTATTGGATAATAATCAAGTTATGATACTACCACAGATGAGGAGTAATGATTAGAGTTCTTATGTTTTTATTAAATAATTTTGTAATTTGAGTGTTGTATCAATGATGTACTGGTTATAATAATTATGGAGTATATAAGGATTGTACTGCAGTACTATTTCATCAAGGACTTGAGATTGTGTGGAACCAAGAAAAGTGACTCCACAGTTGGTTAAATTTTTGGAAAATATATGGTTGAGAGAAAGATAAACCATAATATTGTTCTGATACCGAGATAGTGATTTTGGAATAAGACGTGATTGATTTGGATAAATTATATTGGATATTCTTAACTTCCTTGAAACTGATTGATGATTTGTATACATTTTTGGATAGAAGGAGTATATCTCGTATTCTATAAGGAATAAAGGATCATGGTAATTCAGTATGTTTAAAAAGAATACATGATGAAGGTGTTCACATGTTGTTACGTGGAAAAAAAGGATCTTCATTATGTTTACCTTCCTTATAAAATTTGGACTGTGAGTTGGACAGAAGTATTTTGGATAACTATAAAGGTTGGAGTGGATTAAGTTGATCTTTGGATAGTATTGTTTAAGGTTAAAAAAATTTATGAAGATTATTTTTGGAATATTATGATACTATAGTTTTAGGAAAAGGACAACCTGCAGGGTGGGGCATAACCCGTCGCGTCGGACAAAGATGCAGGAATCGAACCCACAATCATAGTGCGACATGCCTTTATTTCCTACCACTAGCCTACAGGAAGTCCCTGGTTATTAAAAAATAATTTTACTAATCTAAATGGTATGTTTTAACATTTGGAACCTTATACAATTAGGATAAGTATAATCTTTTTGAGTTGTATTACCTTTTAGAGTGAAAGATGGGTTTGTGGTAAAAATTTATTAAAGAATGAAATTCTTCATGACAAGTATGTATATTCCCTTACATTCTTAGTAAATCTCCTAAATAAATTCCTCAACGTTATAAATGTTAACTCAAAACAAAAATGTTGTCGGTTAACTTTTCCTACTGGGGAATCAATGATCGTTTAACCAATCACAAGTTTGTGATTTTCTTATAGTTAAACTTTCTCCTAATCCTATTTTCTATAACTCTCCATCAGACCTTGATGGTTTGTTTCTCCTCCATATCCATATTTTCATAGAATCCTAGAATGGTCTATCTCGGGTGACCTTTGTACTTATCTTGCTTTCTTTTAATGTTATATATTTATTAACCTTATTTCCGATGTGGGTTTTCCTCAAAGGTATTTTCTCTTTTCAACCTTTTATTTTCAAAGAAAAATATCAAATTGCGAGGACGCAATTTATTTAAGGAGGGGAGAATGTAACACCCTGAGCTTCCACGATACGCCTCTCTTTCAATAATGCAATAGCTTGCATTGTACACAAGTTCGAGTTCTAAAACACCGTGACTAATCAAAGTAGCCGTTATGAATAGTAATAACCACTTTTTAAAATTATATAAATCTTATATTTCAAAATGGACTTCATTTTTGTATTCATAATATCGAAATTAGCCTATGTTGAATTTTTGGTATTTTTCTGAGAACTTCTAATTTTTTATAAATAGTGAAAAATACTTAAAAAAAACTTTTCTAATCAAAATAATTTATAGTGATAAATTATACTATTTAGTGGTTTTAAAGTATAATTAGAATATATTTTTAAAATTTTATCCAATGGTGGTCATTAGAATTAATTTAACATTGAAATTGGACATAAACAATTGCCAATCTTTTGATATAAATTGTTTCTTAAAAACACGCTATTTGTTGTAACAGCGGGAATTAATAATAAAATTAATTAATGAAACTTATATGTTTGGAATTTTTTAAAATAGACATCATTTTTGAATTCGGAATATCAAGTATAGCTTAGGGTAAAATTTTGGCTTTGTTCTGAAAAACTTCAATTTTTGATGAATAGTGAAACCACTAAGTGGTAGTTAAATAACTGATTTTTCATTTAAATGAAATATTACCACTTCTGTGATTTGATTTTCAAAAATCCGACATACATGGTTGTCATTAAGAAGTAAAATGTGGTTCAATAAGATTAAAATAATTTTTGGTGAATAGTAACTTTTAAGTTCTTAATCGCGATTAGAGGTAATTAGTGTAGTTTAAGGTAAAAATAATGTTTTAATAATATGAGATGAGCATGAAACTTGTCCTACTCCTATTGGATGAGTCATGGCCGACCAGGAAAACCCATGGGTCAACTTGGGGACCCCATGGAGCCACTTTAGTTAGAAAATGACATAAACACCTTTTATTTAATGTTAAAGTAAAAAATGACACAAACATAAAGTGTTTTACTAAAACAATTTTAAATGGGGTTACACAAGTCCCAATTTTGACTATAAATATTAATTAGAAAGATAAAAAGATTTCCTACATCATAGTATTTTTTTTATAATTTTTAGACATTAAATAAATTAAATTATTTATGACATCATTATGATGCAGCGATGACCTCATTATTTAACGATTTAAATAAAATGAGAAGATAATGCAAAATCCAAGGAATACACTTGTCCAAAGCCTATTGGATGAGGATATTTCGAAACCTTATCACCTTAGCCTAGAATTATATAAGTTTGGGACCTTTAGAATCCTAATAGCATTGTGAAATAATGTAACATTTCAATCTTTCCAAAAGTGCCCCTCCTCTCCACTTATAAAAGGCCCCCACCTCTCCCACCTAATTTATAGTTTCAAGCCATTTGGCTCGGCCAAACTCTACCCAAATACTCTCCCAACTTCCCTCTCTTACTCCTAGAAGCCTCACTTTGGGCAGAACTCTTCTCAAGGATGCCTTTGGCTCAAATTAAAAAGAGTTACCCGATTTTGAGGTAATGTCTTCTCTAATGTTGTTTTGTTTTATTTTTCTTCTCCAACCCCCTAAACTCTTTTTATTCATTTCTTTTGTAACAAAAACAGTATCCTCAATATACTAGGATGTTGTTATAAGAATTATTCGAGCTACACTTACACACACCTACATCTAATGGTTAAAGAACATACGGTTTCTGTGGATGGCGAATTTCTGCCTCACGAAACGATGATTGTTCAACACTCATATAACACCTTCAAAGGTGGCCATTAAGATGTCACTATTTTTATATATGATATATAATATTTTTATGTTTTACTTATTCTTTTGTATTTCTCATTTATGGCATACTTTATGATTTCCATTATGGGTAAAACACGATAATTTCATTTTAGGAAGTGCGGACTACCGCCCCCTCAAAGTGATGTGAATCGTTAATGCCATATGTGGGATGTATAAAGGATGGAGTAAATGATATTATATATGATATTATACTGGAACTATATTATACCTTTATATAATTATGATTTCACTCCATTAAATACAAAATTGAAATGAAAGTAGCGTTCATGCGTACGTACGGCTTACCGTCTCCATGAACGGTGCATTTCATTTCTTACCTCTAAATGTTACATAATATTATAAATGAATGTATATACTGTATATATATGATATATATAATATCTACATCATGAATATAATTCTGGATATAATGGAAATTTCACCACATGAACAACTTGTAATTATAAGAAGGTTATTGTTGACACAAGTACCAAAGATCGACAAAACGACCGTTATTAACTTAAATAATTACATAACGTTCATAACATTGTAATAAGTGATATAAAAAGGATAATGAAATTGAAAATGGTTATTAATAAGGTAGATATTAACTCTAGTTTATTATTCAGGAGGTTAAAGAACGGTTGAGTAAAGTCGGACATGAGGTAAGGGAATTTCTTAACCCAACTTCCATTCTTTGGGTTAATCTCCTACTTCCAAATTATGTCATGATATTATTATGTCCTATTTTGTATTTTTACTTTCTTTATGTTTACCTATAGTGAATACACATAATAGATCTATTTTATTTTAAAAATGATCTTTTTAAGGACTTCGTCTTAATCTCCTTTCATTGAGGCATATTTGGCTTTATACACAACTTTCTTTTATACGGTGTATAAACCCCTTTGACTTTTATGTTTATTCAAAAGGAATATTTTTTATACGAATCGTTTTACTAAACGACAAAAAGGGAATGTTTTTCTTTCCGTACTTATGCGGCGACAATGACTTCTCCACCGCCGTGACCATTATTTGAGTTTCGGCTTCCTCTACAAGCCATCATTTTTTTTAATGAAAAATAAATACAAAGTTTTAACTTTCTTTTATTTTGGTATTGAAAATGGTTTTGAAAGCATTTTTATTATATCAATGTGTTGTATTGATATCTTGTGATTGAAATATGGAAATGTTATGTTTCCTTTATGCATGTTTTATGTGATACGATTATGTTATGGTTTATGGTATGTTTAAACCTATTCATATGAGGAATGCATTGGACTTAATAAGTGACGGGTGGAGCCCGCTATAGCTCCTCGATGCATCGGCAGGTCTCATGAGACAAACTAGTGTCTTGGCACGAGGCCTTGACAAAATCTTATTTGTGGTCTTGGCACAAGGCCTTGACTACGTGGTTATGATAGTCTGGCATTATGCATTCCATCATTATGAAAGTGGTTATTAATATTGCATGTGATTATTCGACCAGTAGAATATCCATGTGAAGAAGTAAATGGCATTATCTCATTTTACTTTTGCCATATTATGTTGAAGTTCATGTTTAAAAGGCTTTTGTTTTAGTTATACATTTCCTTAAATGTTAATGTTTATTTATGAAAGCTTCCGCTATATTGTTAACCTTACTGAGCATCTGAGCTCACCCCTTTCAATGTTTTAATTTTTTTCCAGGATGTGAAGAAGTATTTTATGAATGACCTGCAGGGATTGTGAGAAGAGGATATGAGTGTGGACTATGGAGACTTTGTTATTGTAGTTTTTCACTTTATGATGTAATGTAACGTTTACGAATGTATCTATTGTTTCCAAGGCTACTAAACTAATCGGTCTTTCGAGACTTGATCTTTTGTGATCATGCCAATGTTACGAAGTAATGCACCGACTCTGGGTAGCTGGGGTCGGGGCGTTACAAATACCATAGGCAAGCCCATGGTTTTGCAAATACCACTAATGAGGGGTCCCTTGGAAATTAATAAAATATTCCCTCACTTTGGCTATAAATACCAACACATTTCTTCAAAAATTTCATTAAAAATTATTATTAAATGAAGATCTGGTCTTTTTACCTTCCAAATAGGCCACCCACGATTCCCTCAATCCCCCCAAGGTACCAACCTTTGAGTTCTTGAAGTTACTCTACAATGTAAGGGAACCTTTCACCATCCTCTTTTAGTCATGAATTCCTTTATGTTATCTCTTATAGTTTAAATTTTATTATGTTGGGGGTATGTTCTTTTTTATCCTTATTTCTATACATTTTATTTCCAAATTATGAGAGACCCTTTCTGCACTCATCAACTTATTTTTTTAATTTTTAAGTGACGTCGTTAGGCTGAAAAATTTTTGTAAAAGAAATCACATCTTATCGTTTCATTCAAGTTTCCTTTTAATGTGGTATGTCATTAAAACATCCATACCATGATCTTATTTACATTTTATTCTGTTACTATACTTTATTATGGGTTATTTATGATTGGGTAACCCTTTTTTCCTCTATTTTAAATTTTTTCTAAAACCATGTTGCATAACCGTTATACTACAGAATTTTCGTCTCAAAATATCTCTCTCTTTCTCAAGAAATTCTGTCATTTTATTTTTGTGAATACCCAAACCTATTTTATTTCTATGTTTATTCATCAACAAATAAAAATGATATATTTTATTCTGGAATTTACATACATAAAACCCTCATTCTCTTTCCATGGGTTATAAATGACATAATGATCTTATTTTTAAGCACTTTTTAAAACACCATGCTTTTGATATGAACACCATTTCTTTTATTATTTTTGGGTTATTTATGAAATGTATGATTATAATATATGTGTATCACATGAAAATAAATACATATTAATGGTTCACTATGATAGCGCTCCAATTCATTGTGTAAATAAATTAATCTCAAGAGATGAAAAGTTTTACGATACCTTGGTACTTTTTATCACACCTTCGGGATGGACCTTGGTGATACGTTCATGAATGTATAAATTAAATGTTGTAGCTACATATTCAAGTTATTATTCAAGTTATTATTTCTATTATATTCATATTTATCATTCCTTAATGATATCACTCATGTTATTTTTGATATTTCTCAAGTTCACATGTAAAGTGTTTCACTTGATTTCCTTACTGGGACTTCTACTCACCATTTCCTTTGATGTATGTCTCTAGATTATGATACGTAGTAATTGTACTTAGTATGAGCCTATTTTGAATCCATAAAAGTGGATTAGAATAATGTTTTATGTTTTCAGGTATTATGTTCCTAGTTTCTAAGATAGTAGACTTTAAAGATCCTCTTTTTGTAAAATGTAATGAAAAGTTATATAATAAAAAGGTGGTATGTCATAGTTGGTATCAAAGTATATTAAGTTATTTGTGGAAATTAGGATATGAAAACTTTAGGAATAACCTTATATAAAATTTAAATATAAGAAAACTACCTGGTATTTTGATGAAATATTAAGTAAGTGGTTTCTAAACAAATAAATCCCTATCTGGATACGTACAAGTGGATGTGGCTCTGAAACAGATGTACCTAGGAGTGAAAACTCCGACAAGGAGTTTCGGGATTGACTGAGGGTATCCTGATACATGACAATGGGTCTTGATGCACTCCTGGTTTGACACTCCCAAAGGATATGTTTGGTTAATAACAAGATTTTTATGAATCGTTATGAAGGATTTGTAGAGAAATGTAATTGTTGTTAATGAATAATATGTTTAAGCATAAAGTTTTAAGACATAAAAATTGTTTATAGTTAAAATATTAATAAATTAAATAATATTATAACTAAGGTTTTATTCTTTTATAAAATGATAGGTAATAGGAGGAACCATGAAAATGGTGACCACAATGGACCATGCACTGACGGCCCTCCGATGGAAGCTGGAATGGAAACTTTCATGAGAATGATGAACCAACTGACTCAAGTTATGGTAAATAAGTTGAATCAAGCTGAGAGACTGATCTCACCACAAAGGGAAAAAAATTTTGTTGAGTTATTTATGCATCAACGACCACCAAACTTTAGTGGATCTACTGGCCCATTGATTTCTGAATAGTGGATCAGCTCTATCGAGAAGATCTTTTCTATGCTCCACTGTTCGGAAAAAGAGAAGGTAACCCTAGATGTTTACCGCTTAGATGGATAATCTAATCAGTGGTGGGAACCGATTAAAAACACGAGGTCAAGAGTGAAGGTTTAATCTATGGAGTGGAAAGAGTTCAGAGGGATATTCTTCAATAAGTATTTCCCTCATTCTATGAGAACAAAAATAGATAAGTTGTTTCTTAAGCTGAAGCAAAAAAGAGAATTAATTTTTTGGAAGATATGAGATGAACTTTACAAGACTTTCCCATTATACCTCAATATTTTTCATGGATCCTAATGGGAAGGTTGATAGATTTTTTGGTGAACTGAGACCTCATCTACAGAAGAATCTATCCAATCGGGACTATGACAGCTATAAGGAGATCGTATGGAGTACAATGAAAGTCGAACTGGAGTTTGGTGAGATGCAGTAGTCTCATTAATCCAATGACAAGAAGATATTAAGGGATCCCAGCTTAGGGAGGACCTTTGATTAGGTAAGTTGGGTCAAGAAAGTGTAATGTCTCACGTGTAATAAGTGTGGGAAGAAGCATTCAGGTAATTTCCTTCTCGGGAGCAGTAAGTGCTAAAAGTGTAGAAGAGATGTCCATATTGCACGGAATTATTGTAGTGAGGTGAAGCCTCAAATTTCCAACACTAATGAAGGGAAGATGGTGCAGGCCCTACCTGATGTCCAATGCTATAAGTGTGGACAACTTGGGAACTTTACCAATCACTGTCCAAATATGAGGGTAGTGGAGGGGAACCACCATTATCCTCAGCAAAGGCCAAGGTATAAAGGTCATGCTTTTCTGTCAGGATAGCTAATGTTGAAGCTCCAAATTATGTTGTGGTAGGTACTCCTGTTGTTCTCTCAAAGCTAGAAAGTACTTTGTTTGATTCTGGTTCTATTCATTCCTTTATTTCCTCCAAGTTTGCAATGAATTTAGAATCATCCCCTAAATTTCTAAAACTAGAATAATCATTAAACACTCATAGTGGGATTATCCAAGAATCATCAGTGTTTGGAAACTTTAGTATTTATTTTAGTGAGCACAATCTTATTGAAAATCTAGTAGTCATTCCCATGTCTTAATTCAACATTATACTAGGGATAGATTAGATCTCAAAGTATAATCACTAGTAGAAAATGGTTTTTAACATTGTTAGTTTGGCAACAGTTTCATATAAGCCGACATAATATATGTTTCCAGAGAATTTTTTCTGTCAGTTTTATTAAAAACCCATGCCAAAAAGAAAAAAATAGTTTGGGGGTCGGTTTTTTTAAAAACCGATGCCAAAAAAATTTAAAAAATATATTATTGGTGTCAGTTTTTATAAAAAAAACAATACCATTAATTATATTTTTATTACCAAGTTTTATATTATTTCATAAAATTTGATTTTACTGGTCGTGGAGCAAAAACGGAGTTATGGATTAAAATTTATGGTTTTCGGTATTTGATCTTCTCTAATAGAAGTCTTAAATAAGTCCATCTTTCAAAGTCCATAACTTTTAATCTATAACTCCGTTTTAACTCCATGACTAGTAAAATCGAAGATTAAGAAATTATATAAAACATTGTATATTTTTTTCACTTTTGGTGTTGGTTTTCATAAAAAATGATGCCAAAAATATTTTTTCTATTCTTCGGGTTGGTTTTTTTTAAAACCAACGACAAAAATTTTTTTTGTTTTTGGACTTAGTTTTTAAAAAACCAATGCAAAAAAGTGTTTTTTTTAGTTTCAGGTTATATAAAAACTGATGGCAAAAAAATATTTTTTTTACTTTTTGGAATTGTTTTTTAAAAATACCAATGAAAAAAATAATTTCTTTTTCACTTTTTAGCATCGGTTGATTTAAAACCGGTGCCAAAAAGGATATCGATTGGCATTTTTTGTGTTAGTTTTGTAGAAAATTGACACCAAAAGACCAATGTAAATCTTATTTCATGTCAGTTTCAAACAAAACCAATGCCAAAGAGTATTCTCCAATATCTGGTATCAAAATTTTAATTTTTTCACAATACGCGTTTAACTTTTTAAACTTCTGCCTACATTTCCATACAACGCTATGAAAAATATTTTTGTTTACTATATATAAATCTATTTTATACTTCATTTAAAATATTCAACCTATTAAATTCAATCAAGTTTGCAATGTAGCTTCAATTATTTATTTGAACATGGTACCTATTCTAATAATTTATTTTCTTTGTTATTTTTTCCCTTCATTTCAAAACAACTCGATTAGCTTGCTTATAAATATGATTTATTCTTATTATTGAGTTACAAATATAGAATATTTAGATGAGATTTACCAATTTGGATGTAAATTTAATTATCGATCACCATTTTCATTTGGTGTATGTGATTTTAATTTATGTATATCAAATTTTATTTGAAAAGAGTTGTACCAATCGAAACTTTCACAAGTTCAACTCCCGACGACCATAACTTTTGATCTGTAACTCTGTTTTTGCTCCACAACCTGTCAAATCGAAGCTTAGGAAATTATCTAACACATGAAAGAATAAAAATTTACTTTTTTGCATCATTGTTTTCAAAAAACTGATGCCGAATCTATTTTTTAAAACTTTTTGGATTTGGTTTTTAAAACAAAACTGACGCCAAAAATGATACAGATGGATTTTTTTGGCATATTGTTTTTATAAAACCAATGCTAAAAAACAAATGTAATTAATTTTTAGTGTCTTTTTACAAAAAAAAATGTAAAAAGTCTTATTTTTTACATTGGTGACTTCAACTTCAGTTAAAAACAGGTGTGAAAATTAAAAAAACTGATGTTAAAGACCATTTTTCTACTAAGAGAGATATCTCAACTAGATATTTATCTATAATAACCTCATACATCCTAAGGATTTTATCTGTGAATAAGAAGAAGGAAATGAGATTAAAATATTCCCATTGTCCAGGAATACATTGACATATTTCCTAAGGATTTACCCAGACCTCCCCTAGAAATAGAGGTAGAGTTCTCTATTTAACACATACCTGGATCTCATCTGATATCAAAGAACATGTATAGGATGGAGAATATAGAGCTATAGGAATTAAAGAAACAATTCCAAGATCTTTTAGAGAAGGGTTTTATCCGACCGAGTGTGTCCCCTTGGGGAGCACCTGTTCTGTAAGAACCTAGATCTTCGTTTCAGGTATGGTTTTCCTTTTTCTGGAGTTTTTAAGAAAAATGAACTTTCTAGAAATTTTTTAAGTACACACCGTGTACTTTCTGAGTACACGTTGTGTACTCTTTTTCGGGTCGAATTCGTGTGATGGTCATGTCGGGCCACACACACGGTGTGTAGGGGTGACGTGGAGGCCGATTTTGGCGGAGTATGGAAAAGACCTAGTACACGTCGTGTACTCTAAAATTACACGCTGTGTACTTTATTTTTTTCACTAAACAGACCGGGGTCATGCCTGACGCACAAAAACACCTCTTTCTAGGTTCTGTTCATCCAAGAGTGACTCGTACGACCAGATCTTCGATGAGCTCCCGCCTCTTCGTCCGTTCTCCAATTCGAGCACGATCGATTGCGTTGGAATCGCAGCGGTGAGTTCTTCCTTCTACTTGAGCCTTGTTTTCTAATTCCTCCTCATTTTCAAGTTATCGTGGGTTGAGAGTTTTGTGCGTTTTATCAGATCTATGATGTTCTAAGGGGAATATATCGTCATGTTTCATGTATATCGATCTCCTAGGATCGAGGTAGGTGGTTTGTGCCTTTCCGTAGAAATTTGATGAGTATTTTGTGCAAATTCCACCAATACCCTTGAACGGGGTATTGCGTTTTACCTGTTTTTCCCTATTGTTTGCCTGTTTTTCTTTACTGTTGTAGTAGAGGTTTATACTTGTGAGTAGAGTATTTATTTTGTGCTTAGGTTTCTTTTCCATTCTTGTTCTGCATGTTTGGCGTTTTTCCAGTTGCCCTGCCTAGTCTTAGGATAGTAGAACTGCTTCTTTTTATGCAGTTGATCCTTAGAATGATAGTCAAGTAATTATTGAGGTTTACTTGGATGATGTATGCACACTGAGCTTGTTTTATCTTTCACTCAGGACTGTGAGAACCTAGATTAGTAGACCAAAGGGAGAATTGACGGAAGGGCTTCTCTAGAGTGTCTTTTAATTATGATGTGAGACCACAGGGGGAATTGACATTGAGTGCTTCCTCAGAGAGTATGTAGTCCCTCGACACTGGCCATAGGGGTAATAGACATTGAGTTCTTACCTATAGAGCCTTTATCACGATACGAGACTATAGGGGGAATTGACGGTTAGTGCTTCCCCATAGAGTCGGTTATTTTCATAGTTGAACCAGAGGGGTGAGACTGTGTGTGCCTCCTAGAGGATTGCAAGTACTTTTAGGCTGAACAATAGGGGTTAGGTTGTGAGAGCTACCCATAGGGTTACCTGTTTTCTTCTTGTTGTTGGCTGTTTACTTGTGTACTTTATTGTTAGAACTGTGGATTGTAGATACTTGTGCTTTCCTATTTACTGCTTCTTGTTTTATTACTGCCATGTATTCATTGACTGTTGGGTACAAAACTTTGGGTTATTTCATACTGGGATTGTATCTCACACCCTGTTTGGGCCATGCTTTTGGGCCCAAACAGACTATGTTATTGCAGGTATAGATAAGGAAAAGTGCCCTTCCAATTCAGGTTCTTGATTGCACTGGAGCTGGAGAGCATGGGACCGAGTCCTGGCTCGCGATGCTGAGGAGTTTATTTTGTTTTCCTTGCACTTTTTTTTTAGTTGTACTTCAACAAGTTGATTTGTTTTCTACTTTCCGTAGACATATGTACTATATTTCATCATTATTAGTTATCCATTATTTCCGTTGTTCAGTTCAGTTGTTGTATGATGTTTATTGATTTTACTGTTGTGTTTGGTTGTTTTCCGCTATATACTTTACCGAATGAGGGCATAGTTTCCCCACCGACTCACCAAGGCCCTCGCTGCTACTCGGCAGCCTCTGGCATTTGGGGAAACGTGCTTGAGGTCATGTGGCGAACCGTGTATGGGGTACCAGTGGAGGGGCTCCAGATTCGGGTCGTTACAAAGTGGTATCATAGGGGTTCTTTTCTCTTTCTTTACTGTTTGGAGACTTTATCCAGGGATAGGACAGATTCTGTAATTGGTATTAAGCTGTGCTCGGGAGTAGCTAACTCGTGTACAGGTAAAAGCCATACTACCTTGTTAATTGCAATTTTTCTGGTTTTGAGATTTTATGGTTGATCTGATTTCACCAAGAGTGATTCACATGACTTGTGCTATTATTTTTTTGATACTTCGGTTCTATTTCTGTTGCAACTCGATGAGATAAGGGTATGACATCTCATGCATCATATAGGCACTTGTAGAAATCATATGCCATGCCATCTAGGGTGCATTAGCGATTGCATGTTGTTGTGATAGACTTTGTGTAGATTATGCATGTTATTGTGATAAATTCTTGATATATTCTCTGCTGTTATGTTAGAAAATTGTTTGGTTTTCTCTTTACTTAAAAATGAATGCCAAATTTTGGTTCATGAGGTGTTATGGTCCCTCATTAATTGAAACTTGGTGGATCGTGATCCTGTTTTCTCTTGTATATGACTATGGGAGATTCCAAGTGTTGATTCGTGGGGAGTATGGGCCCTCACGGATCGGAATTTGGCACCTCTTTGCCTGGTTTTTAGTGTTTCTGGGATTCTGTTCAGTTTCCAAGCTACTGCCCAGAAAAACCCAGAATACACGGCGTGTACCTTTTGGATACATTCCGTGTAGTTTCCAGGCTGTGTCACTGACTCTGTGAGTAGAACATGGTGTCGTGAATGTAACCTGAGAACATGTCGTGTACGGTAGGTACACGCCGTGTAAGTTCTGAGCCTTGTACCCGGCCGTGTCACTAACAACACGGGTCGGGAAGCATGGGTAGAACACGCCGTGTCCAGAGGGAACACGTCGTGTATTCTTGTCCAGGTACCTGGTCATGTCACGAACAACACGGGTCGGCTTTACCTTCTTTTCCACACACCATGTTTGTTTGGAACACACCTTGTAGTCGTGTCCAGGTACCCGGCCGTGTCACGAACAGCGCGGGACGGTGTCACCTTCGCCTATACACACTGAGTTTTTTCAGAGCACGTCGTGTAAGGTTCAGCTGTGTAGACGTCCGTGTGTTTAACAACACGGGCCGCTGAAGCCTTGTCCACTACATGCCGTGTCCGAAGGGAACACGCCGTGTCCGAAGGGTACACGCTGTGTAGTCTCAATTTAATAAAACAGTGTGGGTTAGTCATGTAAGGGACTCGGGCAGGGTAATATTTTTCAAGTACACGCCGTGTGTGGGGTCAACACGCCTTGTAGATTAAGGTGTACACGACACGTAGGTCAGGAGTACATGCCCATGTCAGTGTCTTAAGAAGACACGTCGTGTAGTTTTTATACACGTTGTGTAGTCGTGTTTTGCAATCTTGTGTGTTTTTCTTCCCCTGTTTCCATCATGTACTCTTGTGTTCTTTGTTCTTGTTTTCTGATCTAAGGTGTACTTTTGGATCTTTCAGAGCTACGCCTCTGAGACGTCCTCCATTCGTACGTCTATCGTCAGGCAGTGATCAGACGCCAGATATGGCTGATCAGGGACTTCCTATCGATCCTCCCGTCGGCCCAGCCTTGGCACCGGCTGTCATACCAGTTGCAGGTGCTAACGCGCAGTTCAGGGAAGGTTTCATGAGGATGATGCAGGCCTTCCAAGGAGCACCACCTCCTGCCACGACTATGGCAGACTTGATGTGGGTTTTCCAGCAGCAGCATCCTCCTACGTTCTTGGGGGAAGGAGGACGTCAGGCTGCAGAGTCATGGCTGGAAGCCATGTTGACTATCTTCGAGCATCTAGAGACGCCTCCAGAGAGGCGGGTCAATCTCACTACCTAGATGCTCCGAGACTCCGCCAAGAGGTGGTGGGACGTGATCTCACAGGCAGGTCAACAGCAGGCTATGGCTTGGGAGGAGTTCCAGCATGTGTTCTACGACTACTTCTACCCGGAGACCCTGAGGGCCGACCGAGCCTGAGACACTACTGAAAATTCGGGCTATATCCACGGTTCCTTGAACCGTGGCTAAGTTTGGTGTGGCTATAGGCCTAGACCTATAGCCACAGTTCCAAACCGTGGCTTTAAATCTATATCCACGGTTCAAACCGTGGCTTTAGGTATACATCCACGGTTCAAACCGTGGCTATACTAAAGGCCAGACAGAATATATTTCCACAGTTTAAAACCGTGGCATTATGTCTATAGTCACAGTTAAAAACCGTGGCAATAAACCAATAGCCACGGTTTAGAACCGTGGCTATAGGGTGTCCAAATCCATAGAAAAAAAATACCCCCTGGACACCCCCCTGGACACCCCCTGGACACCCCCTGGACACGCCCCTAGACACCCCCCTGGATACCCCCTGGACACCCCCTGGACACACCCGGGACACCCCCTGGACACACCCTGGATAGACCCTGGACACCCCCTGGACACCTCCTGGACACACCCTGGACACCCCCCAGACACCCCCCTAGACACCTCCTACAGACCCCCCCTGCCCTCCTCCCCACTGCACCCCCACTGCCCCCCTGCACCCAGGCCCCCAGCCCCCCCCCCCCCCCATCCCCCCTGCACCCATCCCTATATCCAGCCCCCACCCCCTACACCTAGCCCCCCCACTACCCCTTGCACCCAGGTCCCCCTCCCCCCCACTGCACCCCCACTATCCACCCCCACCCGCACCCCCACTGCCCCCTGCTCCCAGGCCCCCAGCCCCACCCCCGTCCCCCCTGCACCCAGCCCTATATACACCCCCACCCCCTACACCCAGCCCCCTCACTACCCCTTGCACCCAGGTCCCCCTCCCCCCACTGCACCCCCACTATCCACCCCCACCGGCACCCCCACTGCCCCCTGCACTCAGGCCCCCAACACACCCCCCCTACACCAGTCCCCCCTGCCCCAGCACCCCCCTACCCCCCCCCCCCCACCTGCACACCCCCTCCCTGCCCCCCTGCCCCCCCCCCACCTGCACACACCCCTCCCCTTGCCCCAGCACACCCCCTACCCCCCCTTACCCCCACCTGCACACCCCCTCCCTTCCCCCCCCATCTGCACACCCCCCTTCCCGGACACCCTCCCCCCTTCCTGGACACCCCCCCAGACCCTGCACACCCCAGGACAGACCCCCCCCCCCACTGGACCCCCTAGACACCCCATGGACAGACCCCCCCCCCCCCCCATTGGACCCCCTAGACATCCCTGCCACTTTATATTTGAATTTTGATTGATCAGTGAAGTTTGTGGAAGATATTTGAAGAAGAATGGGAGACTTGGAGGTGCATTGAGAAGCACAAAATATCATTTTTTTTATACAGAGCATAAGCACAAACATATGTTATGTCATACATTTCAGTTCACAGAACCTAAGTTTGTAGACCACTAAGAACAACACAGAACATACATTTCTTGGAACATATTATTTGCGAAATAGGTGGAAGGAATACAAGTTGAAGATGTATAGAAGGTGTGCTGAAGGTTGATAGAAACAGAGGACACACATTTTGTTAGGAATAAAATTGAAAGAGGAGAAAAACAAGAAGGTACAATGGTAAATTTCTGTATTGAAATCAAGCAGTACAGAGAGAAAGAGAGTTACAGTTTGGGGGAGAAGAGGAAGAAGTGGAAGAACCATTCGCCTAGTCCTTGCATAATCTGTTGAAGGACCATTCGCCGAGTCCTTTCATAATCTGTTGAAGTCCAAAAAAGAATACTAGTAATAGACACCACTGCTGGACACCCCTCCCCCTGGACCACCACCCTTGGACACCCCTAGACCACCCCCTGGACACCCCTCCCCCATGTTGGACACCCCTCCCCCCTGCCTGGACAGCCCCTCCCCCTGCTGGACACCCCTCCCCCTGCTGGACACCCCTGCCCCTCTGCCCCCTGCCCCCTGACCCTGGACACCCCAGGACAGACCCCACCCCAAGACAGACCCCCCCCCCCCACACCCTGGACACCCCTTCCAGTCCTGCCCCCCCCCCCCAGACCTTGGACACCCCAGGACAGACCCCCCCCCTAGAACCTGGACAGCCCCCCAGACCATGGACACCCCCCAGAACCTACCCCCCCCCAAACCCAGACCCCCCAGGACAGACCCCCCCCCCCCCCAGACCCTGGACACCCCAGGACAGACCCCACCCCCCCACTGGACCCCCTAGATAACGGATGGATGTCATGGGCTATTGCTAAAAGACCGAATCCGGCTGTTGAAATCAGCAGTAAGTAAGAAGAGGTAAATGAATAAAAATGAATAAAATTTTCCCAATATACTTGGGGAATTTTATTCATCAGTAGTAAGAAGAACAGAAGAACGGTGACTGAGAGTTCCTTCCCCGGATGTGGAGAATGATTTTTTTACATAGGATCTGTCTAATATTTAATGGACGAAAGAGGGAGAGGAAATTAAGTACCTCATTACAAGTGGCAGCATCCAACAAATTCTCTTCCAATGGAATAAAATATTACAAAAAAATCTATAAACCTTCTCTCTCCTCTTGTGGCTTCCAGGTGTCCAGGTGGTTAATAATTTGGTTGAGGTGAGGCTGTGGACTCATGGGGGGCAAGCATGAAGAAAACTAAGTTGGACTGGATTTTAAGTAGGCTGCTCTTGTTTTTCTGAAGTGGTAGGGCTGATTGGGTCTAAAATAAGTGAGTTGGAACAGGAATTTAGATGAGGGATTCAAATGTTAAGGGGTCTGGTTTAATTGGTTATAATTGGGTGAGGTTTGGAATGGTTTTAAAGTGGGATGCCTGGTGGAAAATGTGGGGTTGGTGGCTTAGAAGTTGAGAGGTGGGTAGGCCTGATTGGTGGTAAAGTTATTGTGGATGGGTTTCCTAGGTGGATTGAAAAATGGTGGGGGACTGGGAAGGAGTTCATAGTGGATAAATTGAAGTGGGATCTTGGAGTTGTAGTAGGGCTTGAGTTTGGATTTTTTTAGTGAGAGTAGAAATGGCCCTAGAATAGCTGGTTTGATTTTGGTGGGTTGGCCATGGGATTTTTATAGTGCATCGAAAAATAGTCACTATCAGGGCTTGGTTTGGTGTGAAATTCAGTCAAACGGTTATGGGAACCATCATGGAAGCAACTACCAAATACAGACCAGATCTAGTCTCCTCTATATTGAAGACCCTTCATGGAAACTCTTCAAGCAAACCAGGTCTCTAGTTGCATCTTTGTCCATAACAAACAAGCCCTGTTTGCATAGGCCCAAACAGACATCCCTTTTCCAGCTTGTGGGGGAAATGTGGGAACTCTAGCATGAAATAGGCCCTCAGAATAGAACAGCCTCTTTGGAATTGCATCAAACAGATTGTGTGTAGCCTTTAAAACTCAACTTGGCAGTGATCATCCTCCTCCAATGAGTGTTACATGAGATGAGGGAATTATGGATGGAATTTCATCTAAAACATCCAAAATAAGACATTGAATTTCCATCACAACAGGCTGATCCGGTTCAGACGACATGTGCAGAGGATGAGGACGATCTGGTTCGGACAACATGTGAAGAGGATGAGGAAAAAGAAGAATTACCGAACAAATATTATGTGATACATGTACAATAAAATATGCCAAACAATTCCAAACCAATGTTTTCAGTTGAATTGAGCCTTTGTACCACCCTGCTATGCACGTTTTGTGGAAAGATGGATGAGAGGCAGCGTTAAGAAGATATATAGTTTAGGAATGAGGAAATATGAAAAATTATAGAGCTAACCATTCAATGTTTCTCTAAGGAGGAGTAACCGCCGCAGGGTGTCGTCCTGGAGCAGGGCCAAATCACTGCGTGACTGTGGCGTGACTGCGGTGTGACCGCGGCGTGACCACGGCGTGACCGCCGCAGGGTGTCGTCCTGGAGGAGTAACCACTATAGGGTGTCGTCTTGGAGTAGGGGCTAAATCATGGCGTGACCGCGTCGTGACCGCCGCAGGGTGTTTTCCTCGAGGATTAACCGCCGTAGGGTGTCGTCCTGGAGCAGTGCCAAATCACGGCGTGACCGCGGCGTAACCACAACGTGACCCGCGGCGTGACCGCGGAGTGACCGCGGCATGACCACAACGTGTTGGCCCGGTCCAGCAACATCCGTGGGGGCAACATATTCCACTTAGTTTCCAATAGGATGATATGGATGGAATGAGAGGATGTTTTCTCAGAAGATTTAAAGAAATGAATGCTAATCTGTGATGAATAGAGGATTGGATGACCCCAGATATACCTAATACGGTGAGGTTTGGAGATCTAGAAATGTGTAGGAATACCTAGAGGAATACCCCATGCAATCAGGAAAATAACAGGTTACATAAAATGGGAATTATGGAAGGAACTTCATCTAAAATAGCCAAAAGCAGACATTGAATTTCCATCACAACAGGCTGATCTGGTTCAGACGACATGTGTAGAGGATGAGGATGATCTGGTTCAGACAACATGTGAAGAGGATGAGGAAAAAGAAGAATTACCGAACAAATATTATGTGATACATGTACAATAAAATATGCCAGACAATTCCAAACCAATGTTTTCAGTTGAATTGAGCCTTTGTACCACCTACTATGCACGTTTTGTGGAAAGATGGATGAGAGGCAGTGCTGAGAGGAGATATAGTTTAGGAATGAGGAAATACGAAAAATTACAGAGCTAACCATTCAATGTTTCTCTAAGGAGGAGTAACTGCCGCAGGGTGTCGTCCTGGAGCAGGGCCAAATCACGGCGTGACCCGCGGCATGACCGCGGCGTGACCGTGGGCATGACCGCAGCGTGACCGCGGCGTGAGCTCCGCAGGGTGTCATCCTGGAGGAGTAACCGCCGTAGGGTGTCGTCCTGGAGTAGGGCCAAATCATGGCGTGACCGTGGCGTGACCGCGGCGTGACCGCGGTGTGACCCGCCGTAGGTTGTCATCCTGGAGGAGTAACCGCCGCAGGGTGTTGTCCTGGAGCAGGGGCCAAATCATGGTGTGACCGCGGCGTGATCGCAGCGTGGCCGCGGTGTGACCAAAACGTGTTTTCCCTGGACAGCCCTCCCCCCTGCTGGACATCCCTCCCCCTACTGGACAGCCCTCCCCCCTGCTGGACAGCCCTCCCCCCCTGTCGGACACCCCTCCCCCCTGTTGGACAGCCCTCCCCTACTGGACAGCCCTCCCCCCCCTTGCTGGACAGCCCCCCCCCTGCTGGACAGTCCTCCCCCCTACCGGATAGCCCCTCCCCCTGCTGGACACCCCCTCCCCCCTGCTGGACACCCCCTCCCCCCTACAGGACACCCCCTCCCCCCTGTCGGAGAGCCCGCCCCCCCTGCCTGACAGCCCGCCCCCCCTGCCGGACAGCCCCCCCCCCCCCCTACTGGACAGCCCCTGCCCCCTGCCTGGACACCCCTCCCCCCTGCTGGACACCCCTCCCCCCTGCTGGACAGCCCTCCCCCCCTGCTGGACATCCCTCCCCCCCTGCTGGACAGCACTCCCCCCCTGCTGGACAGCCCTCCCCCCCCCCCCTCCGGACAGCCCCTCCCCTTGCTGGACAGCCCTCCCCCCTTACCGGACACCCCTCCCCCCTGCTGGACACCCCTCCCCCCTGCCGGACACCCCTCCCCCTACTGGATAGCCCTCCCCCCTGCTGGGCAGCCCCCTCCACTTTGCCTGGACACCCCTCCCCCCTGCTGGACAGCCCCTCCCCCCTGCTGGACAGCCCTCCCCCCTGCTGGACAGCCCTCCCCCCTGCCTGGACACCCCTCCCCCCCTGCACCCCTCCACCCTGCCCCCTGCCCCCCTCCACCCAGCCCCCCTATCATACTTCATTACATCCCGAAGATATTATCAAAAAACACTTCAAGACATAAAATGACTATTTTCAAAAAATATAACAAAAGACCAAAATATATGATGCAAGAACCACAAATCAAAGACCCCTCTCAACATACATGATATAGTATGGTAAAAAGAAATAAATGAACTTACCAAAATTTTACCATCATACAAAATGGTGCCTTAAGAGTACTTTGGGTGCATATTTCTTTTTCACCCTAAGCCTATATTTTACCTACAAGAAAAAAAAGAAAAAAAGATCAAAATAAATCAAAAGTAATTATGTAGAGAATAAATAATTGATAAGAAATATATTTGTGTTTATGTGCCTGAATAAAAACATGTATCCTGAAAAAACAGTAGATGCAAGAACCACAAATCAAATATTACTTGAGAGGAAAATGTTTTGTTTTGAAAAGTTCAACTATTAGAAATTAGAGCTTCAAAAAATTTCATCACCAGTTGCACCCTATCTTCATCAAACTGTAAAAGGTTTATGGAAGAAAGAAGGTGATACAATCATATCGAGCACAAACAATTGAGTACCGTAGAATTCAGCTCTTAAAAAAGATTTTAGAATTGGAACCATAAAACTATGATTAAATTTTTATTTTATGTTTTTAAAACTACATTGGAACAAAAATAATATGTTAATATCACTCTAATCAAAACCAATAACTGAGAAGTGAAGTTCACATAGATGCCCATTACCAAGAATGGATGTTCCCCCCTTTCTTTTCGGTTGCATGCCAACGTGCCCGCATTTGAACCAACACCAACCACCTCATCCTATGGTAGAAATGATTAATTAGATATATGCATAAATTTGTAACAATAAATAATTTTTTTATCTAATTACAAAGAAAGCATATAACTAATATATTAAAAACAAAAGAAATGAAGAACATAGAGTTCAAACAATCACACAAAATACATGAATGATACCCACTAGTTACAATATTAACAACTTCAACACATATTCATGGATTTTAATGTAGATGCATATTAACATTTGAAGTTCAAAAATGATTTTTAGTAAAACATTAAAATAAGCATACACACCAGAATTTCAATACAAAAAGGTAGTAAAAAAGGAAGAAACAACCAACAGATTTAACAAGATGATTTCAGCATACAAAATTTATTAAAAGGCAACTTCCAACCCATTTTTTTTCAATAAAAAGGAATTTTTAAACAATGATTTAGAATTATAAAAATTTAGGATTAGAAAAAAATTGTGTACCCTTACCTCACACTTAATTTGAAGTATATAATAAGAATTTAAACTCTTAAAAATTTAAGGGTGTAAGGAAACAACCTGAAAATTTTCTTAGAGTGAAAGAAGTTACTCAAAATGGGCTGCCATGTGAAGTGACCCACCTAACTTCCTACAAAAAAAGACCTCAATCAAAAAAACTTTATTAAAGAAGGTCAAATAAAAAAACTAAAAAAAAGTAACAAGATAATCTTGGGTTTATCCCCCAAGGGGTTCTATATTTACATTGCTCGTAGTTGAAAAATCATTGATTCAACCCCAATTAGATGGAGGATGTGTCTTCTTACTTAATAACTAGCATAAAATCTTCTTTCTAGCTATAGTAATCAACTCAAATAGTTTTTTAACACCCCATTTTCATATACTTTTAATTTCACCACTTTGAAATTATAACTTCCTAGGAGTAGTGGAAAGGGGGGAAAGGGGGGTATATTCCCTCTTCTTCAACTTGAGGAGTGATGTGCATAAATAGTAAAAATTCAATTCTTGGATGTAATTTTTCATCTGATTCAATATCCTATATAAATTCATTATTAAAAACCACATATGTATCAATATCCACTTTTTCATTAGTGCGCAACTTCAAAAAATCCTCTTGCTCTTCGACCACTCCCAAACTTTGAATTACAATTAGATTTTTTTAGTTTCAAAAGTTTCTCATCAGGTGTATTAATAACCTTCTCCTGTACCTCTAGTAAATCATGAAGTTCACTTGAATCTACACAACATACATAGGGAGAAGAGAAATCAAAATCATACACACAAAAATCACAATAATATAAAAGAAAAGCTTGTTCAATTAAATAAAAAACTTCATTAATTTGGTCATCTTGCTCTTTTTAAAGAAAAAAAGGTGATCCTAGGAGTGTTTCTAAGTTAGAAGTGATTTATTCAACCTCCTCCAACATCTTATCAAAACAAAAATCCTCAATTTTATAATTTTTCAAAGTAAAGGAAAGGGTATCTTTAATTGGTTCATCATCTTATGATTTCACAAGAATTTTGAAAGGATTATCAGGAATATCCCACTAATAAAAGACCACCTTGGAGAGGTGGGTTACATTCCTTCTATTTGTCCTTTGACATATTCATAGACCTAGTACCCATTGGTAGAGAAAAATATGAGTAATCCCTTTTATCTTTCTAATTGACCCTCTCTATCTTACTCTTCTCATACATGGATACATTTAATCCTGAACCTCGTCCTCTAAATCACCTAAAAAGTGGAAAGAACATTCATCACATGACCAATTTTTAGGGACCTTCTCCTCTCCAACGGTTCTGACCAGGTATTGTTCAAAATTCTGGACTAGTTCATCATATGACAAAAGATCAAAATGGTTATCCATCACAATACCTCCCACTTCTGTAGAACTCTTCATGAATGTGGCCTCACTCCCTTAAACCTATTCTGATACATTGTCGCTTGTTGAAAATGAGAAAACTGAGGGATTCATGGGACCACCCTCATCCATATTCTTCAGTTCCATAACCGAGTCATGCTCACTGACACCATGGAGAGGAGGGCACGGCGCGGAGGGCGCGGTGATGAGGGAGCGACGAGGAGGGCGCAGCACAGAAGAGGTGTCGGCGAGGAGGCATCGGGGAGGAGGGCGCGGTGAGGAGGTGCTGGGGAGGAGGGCACGGCAAGGAGGAGGGCGCGGCGAGGAGGGTGTGGCGAGGAGGGTGCGGCGAGGAGGGATATAAACATACATTAGATAAATAATCTATAAAATGACTTAACATTATATGTATTGTTTCAAAAGATATTAAGTAATCATCAATATTGACTTTTTATAACTCAACCACCATTATCTAAAGTATTGTTTTTCCCTTCCAATGAAAAATATATTAATCAATTCTATAACAGGGTTCTAGGCCCTATCTTTTATGGATGGATACTCCAGGTATAATCAGACATGGATGGCCCCCAAGCATGTAGAGTCTCCCATAATTATGGTTCCATAGGGGAATTTCTACTTTTAATTGATTCTCATGGGATAGAATAAGGCATAATCCACTTATAAACTGTCCATGCACCACATCTTCAAGCCAATTATCATGAAATTTGTGGAATGCTACTAGGATTATTTGGTGGAAAAATCCTACCATATTTGGACCATCTCAAGGATCTTGAGAAATTGTTTATCTTCCTATATTTCATACACTTTAAGATAAACTCCCTGAAGTTCACATTCAGGGTTACCTCTATTAGGTTTCTCCACTTTACTACAAGATATATGGTCATCGAGATTGACCCAGAGATGATCAATTCCATCAATCAGATTCCTCCCCCATGGAATCTCTAAGAGTTGTGGGGCCTCCAAGGTCTATTCACCTATATAAACTGATTTAATTTGAATCTAGTTAGATAGTGTAAGATCCTATAATGTCCAATGAATAAAGTACCTATTAAAAAATTGGATGAGGAGTTCTATATCGATTATTGATAACATTAAGCATTATCTTTTACAACTGTCAGTTTTGATTTCTTCCATTTTAGGAAAGACATTGTTCATTTATGGGACTTACTTGGAATGATCCCTTGTAACCCATCTAACCCAAAAAAACAAAGAGGTAATAGAAAATTGTTTATAATATCATAGTCGGATGCTCCTCGATATATAGAATAGATACTCCCCTATAGATAAGAGTTTCCTCGCAATAGTTTTTACAGTGTAGAAGTTGTGATATTATATATAGAATCATGAGACACAATTGGTGACACAAGTAAAAATCCTAAAGTATATCTTCAATTACCCTATGTTTATTGGATGAATGTTGTTTTGGGAGGTGATCCTCTAGTATTTCAACATTAGGTTCATCCCATATATGGTTGTCAAATTCTAGGAAATAGAAGACTTCATGGACACACATCCACCCCTGAAGAACTACCCCTGAATGTTGATTTCCCAAATGAGGCTACCCTCTTAGTGGATCATCTCAAAGAGTATTAGAAAACATATTTTGATGGTGATTTTCAAAGATCGACTGAAATAATGCTTAATAATTCCAATCTTAATTGAGTAGGCCAGGTGGTTGTCTTTATCACACCAACACAAGACGTCCAATCATACTTTTTCCTATTTTTATAAGGTTTCACTGATGATGAGGCAAATTATTAGGCTCTCATTACTGGTCATAAGTTATCAGATGATATTTATTTCCCCCAAATGGATATAAAGGGAGAATCCAAGTTAGCCCTCAAATATATTAATGGAGACTGCATTGTTATGATGAAAGAGCTCATGTCCCTACTGGATCATACCCACCAACTAATGGTACAATTCCCTGCTATGATGGAGGTGAATAAAATTCCCATGTTATAGAATGGTTGATCTGAACACTTGAAAAGTTTAGCCATATTCTTATATGATCCTGAAAATGAGGATTTGATCATCCATGTGGCCTATCCAAGGGTCATTGTCCCCATTCCATTTGAGATGATGATAACAAGAACCTAAACCAACTTTCCTTTAGTGATTATATTCTATGACCCTAAAGTCACCCCATAGTATAGGAAATAAACTATTAGATCCCTCCCTATATCGAGTATCCCTAGCATGGTACTCTCCATCGCTACTGAGCTGAGCATAAGTGAATCCACCGGTAAGCCTTGCCGTTTACACTCCAGAGTATGAATAAATTAATGCCACCCTCAAAAGATATGGGTTTAATGAAATTATCGTATATTACAACCAAATATATGGGATACCTCAGGTTATTTTGGAGGTCAATGTTGGGTCCAAATTCACTCATCATGTGGAACTAAAGCACTCTCAACAGATACTATTATTGGGATACATTTAGCCCTCCATGATCCATAACTACACCATTTTTTCTCAGAGTTTTCATGGGTGTTAGAGACATTCAATTATTTTCCATCAACCATTATAGATCCTCCACACCACCATGTAATATTTTCCTTTTGCACTATGGGGTCTCATATCATAGGGCCATACCCACTAGCAAAATATATCCTGTTATAGTTTATTCTAACCGAAATGGTATTCTTATCCAAGTGGGAAGAAGTAGTTATCATCAATGATGTTAAATCTATGTTTGTGATCATGTTTTTGATCTACCACACCATATATCAATTTGTATTTCTTCATTACATTCTCAAATAATAAGGCACTAACTTTTAGGATTAGGATTTAATGAAATTTTACACGAAGTACAAAATCTGGTCCAACGTTACTACTTACTAGAATTCATAGGAAAATGTGTAGATTGAAGAATGAAATAAGAAACAATCTATTATCCTATAGAAAACACTGGGTTATAAAAAATAAGAGTTGGCCTGATAATCTCTTGAATTTCCTCTATACCTATTGGATGATGACTCTTAATTCCACCCCAGTGACCTCATATCCCTAGTATGTGAAACCAAGTAAGTCATTCCCATAGAGGATTAGATACCATAGATCTAAATAGATTTATACAACAACAATAGTCTAGAAAGAATGAAAGAAGGTCACTTGGATGATTTGGAATCCCTCATAGAGAACAACTTCCAAGCATTTCCCAATCTAGAGAGAAACCAAAACTAGAAGAAAATATAATTCAAAAATATGGTTTCCTCTGCTGCATACAATACGGTGACATGGTACTGGATCTTAGAACAAGGACGATACCCAAATAAATAAACCGAAGTTGGTGCCCAAGTGGGAATGAACTTACCTCATTCATAAGTTTTATTCCAATGGGGTATACTCTTTGATCACCATATATATAGATCGTATCACACCTCCCACCAATGTGATGTTTCTAAAGTAGTACTTAACATGAGGATACCCATGGTCCAAGAAAGAAAACCTAAAAATATTTTCATGGTTCCAAGAATTATGAATATAAAATATTCACAAATGTTCCAAGATTTATGACCCTAAACTACCAGAAACCCCATGGTCGAGCTAGTATGACCTTAAAATATTCATAACTGGTCAAAGCAACAAGACCTTAAAAATATCCTTAATCTAAAATCTTTGAACATAAACAAGGAGTCATATTCCATGAATTATGAAAATAACTATTTTCTACCAATATTGTTTGAGTTTAATGACTTTAAACTATAGATATTGACATCCTAGGCACACAAAATTAAATAATGATCTTACTCGATATAAAATTAAGATGACTCATATGATAACTATGGGATGATATGAAAGGTCTTACAATTTTTATAACCATGGTGCCTCATAATATATGTATGATATTGTCTAAAAAATCACCCCACTTGGAATCAATATGAATCATATGATATGAGATGAACTAAACCATCATCCATATAACATGATGCTAAACTCTAGCATTAACCATGTCATAAATTTGGGATTCCCTCATGAGAGAGGATTTCTCCCAATTTTGGAATTGAAATCCTACTATTACATAATTTTGAACCATGTGTGGATTGACTACCATTTTCATGGGATACATTTTAATTCCTATACCTCTCATTTATAGGTCTAGATAAATATATTTCCACCCTACATCCCCTTAATCCCATTTACACACACAACATTATGACTTTAACTTGTGTGTAGTCCATCTCAAGGTGTGAACATGGTATATAAGACTATTTGGGTCCATTTATAGTAGGTTTTACCACTTCTGTGACACATATATTACTGTGAAACCAAATTACACATATTCCAAGCATCATGAATTTAAAATATCATCTACATTCATCTCAGTCTGATCATTATAACATTATACGATATGGAATTTTTTTCTGAGGTATTTGTGTGGTGTGTGGGATGTCCTGCCCTCAATTCAAATAAAATTCATCCTCATTCATGAATTGAATTTTTTTTCAAAATATACCTGTTTTAGTAGCCCATGAATCATTAATGTAAATTGTTTTCTGTCATCCAAGAGGTATGACATTAAACATTGATCAACCATCTTCAGGATCACTTCATTTGTTATAGGACATCCTGGTATCTGTTCACATGGGTTTTAAGAATTTTTCACTGCATTATCGTCCTTAAAGATCCTCTGTATATTCAAATCATTAAGAATATAAACTATTTTCATTTTCACTAAGCTCTATGAACTCAAACAAGAAGACTAGATCAAGGCATTGTGAACCTAAACTATATGCATGCACCCATTATTCACATGGTTTTCACCATCTCTAGTGTTTCATAAATCTAACAGCTCTACCATACAAAACTATATAAGGCTTGATTACTATCCTTATCGGATGTGCAATGATGGATAGACCTTCTATCTCTACGAACAACCATAGATTAATTGTAAAATCATATGTTACATATGGTTATATCACCATGATATTCTCATATTTTCCTCCTTTTTGGGAATAAGCCCCATTAATTTCGCTTGAACAACTAGAAATCTAGTATTCCCTCAAAAATAGATATATATGGTAGAAAATAATTGGAAGATGAACGCATATCCAACACTAATGTTCCTAGTTCTTGATGTTAATCTACAGTATTACCCTATACAAAACCACGATGCCTCATATGATATTTAAGGGATGGAAATCAAACCAAAATCCATGGAACACAATTCTAAAATGTTGACATACCCTATATAATTTCTGGATTCCTCAGATTCGAAAATGGTATGATTTAGTATCCTTATTATTGAGGATCGAACCGATCAGTAGAAATATCTTACATAAAAGAGTGGAAATATTCTTGAGAAGGGTCTAATTACTACTGATATGGATTTTGAAAAAACTATTGTTAAAGATAAAGATACTGAAAATGATAAAAATGGAATGATAAAGATACCGGCAATGAGGTCATCCGAAGGAGGCTGTCGGGAGGAGGAGAGTTCGTCGGAGGAGGAGATTCCGTCGGGAGCAGGGGAGTTGCGGTCATCCGGAGGAGGGGAGTCCATCGAGAGGAGGGGAGTCCGTCGGGGGAGGAGGGGAGTCTGTCGGGGGAGGAGGGGAGTTCTTCGGGGTCGTCCGGAGGAGGGGAGTCCATCGGGGGAGGCGCGGTTGTCCGGGGAGGAGAGGTCGTCGGGATTAGGGGAGTGCGTCGGGGGAGGAGGGGAGTCCGTCGGCGTCGGGGGAGGCGCTGTCGTCCGGGGACGGGGGAGGCGCGGTCGTCCGGGGAGGGGAGTGCGTCGGGGGAGGGGAGTGAGTCGGGGTGGGTTCCGTAGGAGGAGCCCGAGAGAATATGCCAAATCGCACATATTGCCACAGATGAATTTTCATCTGTTGGTATAACCATGCTATAGCCACGGATTTATAAAATCGTGGCTATAGGTCTGTGGCTATAGCTTCATTTTGTAGTAGTGAGAGTTCATGAGCCTAGATCAGGGTACTCTTTCTTTCATGGAGTATTCCACTTGCTTCACCGATCTGCAGCGCTTCACACCCCTCCGGGATGGGAGTGGGGTGTTATTAGCAAAGAGTTTGAGGATGGTCTCTGGAGGTAGATCCGGTCGCATGTAAACATATTCCATCTGACTTCCATCACTTCCATTGTCAACCAGGCACTGATTGCGGAGCACAATCTGAGAGACTCTAGAGCTGCAAGCCAGGGCGGTCTTGCTTCCAGAGATAGTTTTCCTCTAGGTGATAGCAAGAAGAATCGTAGAGAGCCTACGTGCGGTGATCCGAGGAAGCGAGATACATTGTCATGCATCCAGGTGACATGCTAACAGTGTGGCCAGTCAGGGAACACGAGGTCGTAGTGCCAGAGGGACCCCGCTGAGTGCCGATCTTGCAGCAAAATGGGTCACCTTTAGTGTTTCTGTTAGGTTTTCTCACCAGCATCTGGTGACCATGGTTCTTCCATGACTCCTCATTCAGGAGCAGCACCACCGGTTTCTTACAAGTCGGGGAACTGTAGTTCTTTCAGCAGTTTGGGCCAATGTGGAGGTCGAGGCTGTGGCGGTCAGCCACCAGTTCCTCAGCACCAGTAGGGAGGTTCATCTCAGAGTGGTCAGCCAGGGGCGCAGGGCCGCAGTGTAGGCCAGTATTTTGCCGTGGAACAGACATATCAGGAGCAGGATCCCGACCCTTCTACTGTTCGAGGTACGATTTTAGTAGCCTCAGTTTTATCTTCTGCCCTTTTCGATACTGGTGCTATGCATAGCTTTGTCTTCGTTGCTGTCATAGAGAGCCTTGGACTCTACATATTTTCTTCTGTCGACTCGTTGACACTAGACACACCTTTGGGAATGAGGAAATCTAGTGTACACCAGTGTAGAGAGTGCCCCCTCGAGGTTGCAGGGTATCGCTTTTTATGGGATCTCTATGTCCTAGAGATTACAGACTATGATATCATCCTCAACATGGACTGGTTGATTCACTTTCAGACATTTGTCGACTGTTATCGCCGTAGAGTGAGTTTCTTTTCACCAGAGGGTGAGTCTTTTCTTCATAAAGGTGAATGGGATGTTCGGGCGAGTCGAGAAGGACTCGAGCATCTTGGGATAAGAGGGGTGACAGCCCAGATTTCTAGTCTTTACCCGGATGATCAAGGGACTCCACAGTTGGACTTTCCTCCAGTGGTGGATCGTTTTAGGGACTTCTTTCCAGAGGACTTTTCAGGTTTTCCTCTGGAGCGTGAGGTCGACTTATCTATTGAGCTCGTTCCAGGAGCGGCACCGGTGTCCATTACTCCCTATTGGATGGACACACCTGAGTTGCAGGAGCTCAAGAAGCAGTTGGAGGAGTTGTAGGAAAGGGGTTTTATCCGACCCAGTACTTCTCCTTGGGGTTCGCCTATCCTATTTGCGAAGAAGGAAGATATTACCCTTTGGCTTTGTTTGGATTATCGGAAGCTGAACCAGTTGACGGTCAAGAACCGATATCCCTTGTTGAGGATCGATGACCTTTTCAATTATCTTTGAGGAGGCCGGATATTCTCTAAGATCTATTTGAGGTCCGGTTATCATCAATTGCGCATTAGACCATCAGATATACCTCTAACAGCCTTCAGGAGTAGGTATGGTCTTTACGAGTAAACAGTTATGTCGTTCGGTCTCACGAACGCACCGAAAGTTTTCATGGCACTGATGAACCGATTGTTCCATTCTTACTTGGACTCCTTTTTCATGGTCTTCGTGGACAATATCTTGGTGTACTCTCACACTTGACACGACCATGCCACACATCTTGAGATCGTTCCGAGTACACTGAGAGAGCATCGGATTTATGCTAAACTCTCGAAGTGCCCCTTCTAGATGGATCAGATTCACTTCTTGGGTCACTTCATCTCAGAGGCATAAGTATCTGTGGACCCAGAGAATGTGAGAGTTGTAATTTCCTGGGAGCATCTGAAGAACGTCTTTGAGGTACGGAGCTTCTTAAGGTTGGATAGATACTACAGATGCTTCGTTCAGGACTTTTCTCATCTAGAAGCACCTTTGACAGGCCTGACCAATAAGGGGTAAAAGTTCTTATGGTCAGATTCTTGTGATTCAGCCTTTCAGGAGCTGAAATGGAGGTTGACGATAGCATCGATACTAGTCTTTGAAGAGCTAGGAAAGAGCTACACTGTTTACTGTGATGCTTCAGGTATCGGGCTGGGAGCTGTGCTTATGCAGGGAGATGGAGTCATTGCGTACAGATCTCGGGAGTTGAGGCCACATGAGAGGAACTACCCTACGCACAATCTAGAGTTGGAAGCTATTGTTCACGCCTTACATTGTTGGATACATTACCTTCTGGGAGATCACTTTATGGTTTTTACTGACCACAAGAGTCTCAAATATGTCTTCACTCAGCGTGATTTGAATCTGAGACAGCGCAGGTGGGTCGAGTATCTTCAGTCTTTTGATTTCGAGCTTGCCTATACATCGGGAAAGGGCATCGTAGTGGTAGATGCGCTGATCAGGAGAACTCGGGTTCAGGCAGTTCAGGAGGCCAGCAATGAGTGGCATCTTATGGCTCTGTTCTCTAAGATGCATCTGGAGGTGCACGAAAGATAGGGACAGACCTTCCTATCTTCTGTAGTTGTTACCTCTACACTACTTGATCGGGTATGGATGATTCAACTATCAGACTCAAAAGGCTTAGTCCTGTAGGAGAGTGTGTCAGGAGAAGACCCTCTTCCTGGATGGACATTTGGTGAGGATGAGATCTTGCATTTCCAGGGACGTGTATGGGTTCCAGCAGACATACGCGAGGAGATGATGCGGGATTTTCATTCCACTGTTTGGGCAGTTCATCCTGGAATCACCAAGATGTATCAGGATCTTCATCGCCAATACTGGTGGCCAGGTATGAACAAGGATGTTCTGGGATTCATCATGAGATGTTCTACTTGTCAGTAGGTGAAACCAGAGCATCAGTGACTAGCGGAGATTCTGCAATAGTTACCCATTCCAGAGTGGAAGTGGAATGACGTTGCGATGGACTTTGTGACTAGGTTTCCAAGGTTGCCTCAAGGGAATGATGTTTTTTGGTTTGTCATCGACAGGCTCACGAAGGTTGCCCACTTCTTACCGATCAAGGAGACCTTCAGTGTCAATGATCTGGGACAACTTTACATCTGAGAGATCATTCGTCTGCATGGAGTCCCACACTCCATCGTTTCAGGCAGGGATGCGCGCTTTACCTCTCAGTTCTGGAAGGGACTTCAGAAGGCCTTGGGTACACAGGTACTTTTGAGTATAGTATACCATCCCCAGACAGATGGTCAGTCCGAGAGCACGATCCATGTGTTTGAGGATATGCTCTGAGCTTGCATCCTAGACTTTGGCGGTTCTTGGGAGAAGCATATTCCTCTGGTGGAGTTTTCCTACAACAACATTTTCTAGGCGACCATTCAGATGGCACCTTACGAGGCTCTGTACGGTAGGCCATGCCGATCACCCTTATGCTGGCTGGGGGCAGGAGAGGCAGCTTTGCTGGGACCTCGTCTTGTTCAGGAGACCTCAGAGCAGATAGAGCTAATTTGGAAGAGGATGTCTATAGCACAGTCTCGATATAAGTCTTATGATGATCAGCGGAGACGACCTCTGCAATTCGAGGTCGGGGATCAGGTTTTCCTGTGGGTCTCACCAAGGTTGGGACACAAGAGGATTCTGAGATAAGGTAAGCTTTCACCGTGGTACGTCGGGCCGTCTGAGGTCTTGGAGAGAGTTGAGTCAGTTGCCTATCGTTTGTAGCTACCTCAGAGGTACCAGGCCATGCACGAAGTCTTCCACATCTCTCAGCTCCGACACTACTTTTCATACCCATCTCATGTCTTTCAGCCCGAGGAAGTTGAGATTGAAGAGGATGCGTCGTTCGAGGAGCATAATATCCAGATTGTCTATCATAGTATGAATGTTCTCTACAGGCTGTATGTTCCTCTGGTACGGGTGCTATGGAATCACGGGCGAGTACAGGAGGAGACTTGGGAAAGGGAGGCCGATGTACAATCGCAGTGGGCGTAGATGTTCGGGGTTTCATCTTCTCCGCCTCATTAGGGAAATTCGGGGATGAATTTATTTAAGGGGGGAAGTTTTTAAGATCCCAGATCTTCGTTTCATGTATGTTTTTCCTTTTTCTAGAGTTTTTAAGAAAAATGAACTTTCTGGAATTTTTCCAAGTACACGCCGTGTACTTTCTGAGTACACGTCGTGTACTCTTCTTCTGCTCGAAGTCGTGTGCTGGCCATGCCAGGCCACACACACGGTGTGTAGGGGTGACGTGGAGGCCGATTTTGACGGAGTATGGAAAAGACCAAGTACACGCCATGTACTCTAAAAGTACAAGTCGTGTACTTTCCTTTTTTCACTAAACAGACCGAGGTCGCGCCTAATGCATAGAAACACCTCCTTCTAGGTTCCGTTCGTCCGAGAGTGACCCGTACGGCTGGATCTTCGACGAGCTCCCGCCTCTTCGTCCGTTCTCCAATTCGAGCATGGTTGATTTCATTGGAATCGCAGCGGTGAGTTCTTCCTTCTTCTTGAGCCTTGTTTTCTGATTCCTCATCATTTTTGAGTTATTGTGGGTTGAGCATTTTGTGCATTTTCTCAGATCTACGATGTTCTAATGGGAATCTGTCGTCGCAGTTCACGTATATAGATCTCCTAGGATCGAGGTAGGTGGTTTGTGCCTTTCTGTAAAAAATTGATGAGTATTTTATGCAAATTCCACCAATACCCTTGAACGGGGTATTGCGTGTTACCTGTTTTTCTTATTTGTTTTCATGTTTTGCTTGAATGTTGTAGTAGAGGTTTATACTTGTGAGTAGAGTATTTATTTTGTGCTCAGGTTGCTTTGTCATGCTTGTTCTGCCTGTTTGGAATTTTTCCAGTTGCTCTGCCTAGTCGTAGGATAGTGGGACTTCTACTTTTTATGTTGTTGAGCCTTAGAATGATAGACAAGTAGTTATTGAGGTTTACTTGGATGATGTACGCGTGTTGAGCATGTTTTATCTTTCACTCAAGACTATGAGAACCTAGAGTAGTAGACCAAAGGGGGAATTGATGGAAGGGATTCTCCGGAGTGTCTTTTAATTACGATGCGAGACCACAGGAGGAATTGACGTTGAGTGCTTCCTCAGAGAGTCTGTAGTTCCTCGACGCGGGGCACAGGGGGAATAGACGTTGATTGCTTCCCCAGAGAGCCTTTAGCATGATACGAGACTATAGGGGGAATTGACGGTGAGTGATTCCCCAGAGAGTCTGTTATTTTCATAGCTGAACCAGAGGGGTGAGACTATGTGTTCCTTCTAGAGGGTTTCTAGTACTTGTAGGTTGAACCATAGGGGTTAGGCTGTGAGAGCTACCCAAAGGGTTACCTATTTTCTTCTTGTTGCTGGCTGTTTACTTGTGTACTTTATTGTTAGAACTGTGGATTTTAGCTGCTTGTGCTTTCATGTTTACTGCTTCTTGTTTTATTACTTCCATGTATTCATTGACTGTTGGGCACAAATCTTTGGGTGATTGCCTACTAGGATTATATCTCACACCCTGTTTGGGTGATTCTTTTTGGCCCAAACAGACTATGTTTTTGTAGGTATAGATAAGGGATAGCACCCTTCTACTTCAGGTTCTTGATTGCACTAGAGCTGGAGAGCATGGAACTGAGTCGTGGCTCGCGATGCTGAGGAGTTTATTTTGTTTTCCTTGTACTTTTTTTTCAGTTTTACTTAAGTACGTTGGTTTGTTTGCTTCTTTCCATAGACATATGTACCATATTGCATCATTATTAGTTATCCATTATTTCCGCTATTCAGTTTAGTTGTTGTATGCTGTTTATTGATTCTGTTATTGTGTTTGGTTGTTTTCCACTGTATACTTTACCGAATGAGGGCATATTTTCCCCACCGACTCACCAAGGCCCTCGCTGCTAGCCGGCAGCCCCTGGCATTTGGAGAAATGTGCTTGAGGTCATGTGGTGAACTGGGTATGGGGAACCAGTGGAGGGGCTCCAGATTCGGGTCGTTACATGTTCTCTTTGTGAAGAAGAAGAAGAAGTATGGATCAATGCGGATATGCCTTGATTATAGAGAACTGAACAGGATCACAGTGAAGAAAAAATACCCTCTTCCAAGAATTTATGACTTATTTGACCAACTTCTTGGTGTTCAATTCTTCTCCAAGATTGATCTTTGATATGGTTATCATCAATTGAGGTTGAAGAAAGAATATATTCCAAAAATTTCCTTCCTATCAAGATATGGTCATTATGAGTTTTTGTTTATGACCTTCGGACTAACTAATGCACCTGATATTTTTATGGACTTAATGAATAGAGTCTTTAAGGAATACCTTGATAACTTTTTGGTAGTTTTTATTAATGATATTATGATATATTCCAAAAGTCGCGAAGATCATGAGGATTATCTAAGGGTTATTTTTTAAAATCTACAGAAGGAAAGGATTTTTGGAAAGTTCAAAAAATGTGAATTTTCATTACAATAAGTTTCTTTCTTGGGAAACATTTTAACCAATTAAGGAATCACAGTTGACCCTACAAAAACAAAGGTTTTAGAGGATTGGTCTCAACCTAAAACAATAACTAAGATTCATAGTTTCCTTGGATTTGAAAGATATTATAGGAGGTTTGTGAAAAACATTTCATGACTTTATAATCTATTGACCAAGTTAACTCAAAAAGGGGTCATGTTTATCTGGAAAAAGGAGTGTGAGGAAAGTTTCCAAGATCTAAAGAATAGATTGGTTATTGCACCCATGTTAATTATCCCCTCAAGTGGAGAAGGATTAGTTATTTGTAGCGATGCATATATGAAAGTGCTTGGGTGCGTCCTCATGAAAAATGAAAAAGTCATTACTTAATCATTTAGATAGTTGAAGACTCATGAGAAGAACTATACTACGCATGATCTTGAGCTGTATGCAGTTGTTGTTTTTTCTAAAGATATGGAGGCACTATAATTATGGGGATAAATGTGATATATACACAGACTGTCAAATTTTGAAGTATATTTTCACACAAAATGAATTGAACATGAGACAAAGGAGAAGGTTGGAACTTATTAAAGACTATGATTTTTCAATTCATTATCATCCTAGAAGAGAAAAAAAGGTCACTGATACATTAAGTAGGAAAGACCCATTTTTTTCATAATGAGGATTCAAAGAGATCCTTTGATCAATGGCCTAGTAAAGCTGGACATGGGAATTATAAGTTAAGGGACATCATCAACCCTATTCCAAATTATTTCTCAACTGTCATTATTAGAGAATATCAAGAAGGCTCATAAAGAAGATCATTTATTAAAAAAGAAGTTTGAGGTAGTGAATGATGGAAAGTTTCATGAGTTCAATATTGATCAAGAAAGTGTACTGAAATTTCGTACAAGACTATGTGTTCCATATATTCTGGAAAAAAAGAAGGAGCTGATGGATAAAGCTCATAGCTCTATATTCTCTATAAATCATGTGAGTACAAAAATGTATAGTGACCTTTTTGATCATTATTGGGGTGATAATATGAAAAGTGATATTGCTGACTATACTAAAAGGTTCATGGAATTTCAGGAAGTGAAGGAAGAGTGACAACTTTCTAAAGGGGTATTACAACAACTACCCATACCAGCATGTAAGTGGGATTATATCACTATGGAATTTATCACTAGTCTCCTGAGAAGTTACAAATAAAATAATGTGACATGGGTTATTTTGTACCATCTCACCAAGACTTCCCATTTTATCTCTATTTTGGAATATTTTTCTCTTGATCAACTTTCTTGGATTTATGTGAATGAAGTGGTACAGTTTCATGGAGTTCCACTTTCTATCATATCTGATCACGATCCAAGGTTCACATCAAAATTATAGAGAAGTCTTCAAAATTCTCTAAGTATAGAATTGAATTTCAGTATGGCCTTTCACCCCCAAACTGATGGCCAATCTGAAAGGACTATTCAAACACTCGAGGAAATGTTGAGAACATGCTCAATGGAATTTAAAGGTGGATGGGATCAACATATTCCATTAGTTGAGTTCTCTTACAACAACAGCTTCTACTAGAGCATTCGAATGGAACCCTGTGAAGCTCTATATGGGAAGTGATGTATAAATCCTAATTTTTGGGATGAAGCTGGTAATAGAAATCTTATTAGGCCTGATCTTGTACAAGAGATTACAGAAAATGTCCATTATTTTTAGCAACACATTAAGGCTGTTTAGAGTTGGCAAAAGAGCTATGTCAACAACCGTTGAAGGGACTTGGAGTATGATAATGGTGAAAATGTATTTCTTCGAATTTCACCTTAGAAGAGAGTCATGATATTTGGGAAGAAAGGGAAGCTCATCCCTAGGTATATTATCCCCTATGAAATCCTTGATCACATAGGAGTAGTGGCTTATCAGCTTTCCCTTCCTCCAAATCTAGAACAAGATCATGATTTCTTCCATGTATCCATCTTGAGAAAGTACATACCTAACCCTTCACATGTACTAAATCTAGAGGTGGTATAACTAGAAAATGACCTCTCTTATGAGGAGAAGCTGGTGGAGATCTTAGATCATAGAGGTGAGGTTCCACGCAATAAGACTACCCACCTAGTTAATGTGTTATGGAGGAACCACAAATGTGAAAAAGGCACATAGGAACAAGTGAAGTATATGAGGCAGAATTACCCTCACCTTTTCTCTTCATAGGGTATGAGTTAAAATTTCGGGGATGAAATTTCTTAAGGGGAGAATAATGTAACAACCTGAACTTTTGAATAATTTTTTTTCCCTAAATTTGTGTGTTATTTTATTTTTTACTCAACAAAACTATATCATTTTATTAATGAAGTGATTATAATTAAAATGAGACCTTTGGGTTTCAATTGTTATATGATTGTTGGTCAATATGACCATTTGAAACTATACTCATAAAGTTATGATTATTTTTTTTAAATACAAATGATCATGGTCAAATAATATAGAAATAAGATTCAATGTCCTTATCTAGTAGACTCAGGCCATATGAAGCCCATTTTTAGAGCTTGGGAAGGAGGTGGCATCACTGGGACTTGCTTTGGACCAAGCCCATGCTGAACTGGAACACATTAAGCTTGAACGTAATCGCTTATGGGAGAAGTTCAAGCTAATAGAAATCACCACTAAGACAATGTTGTCTGAACCACCTCAATATTCTATCACCATTGCAAACCTTACTCTTAGGTCCCATGCAAGTGTTATAAGGGGTTATGTAATGTGGCCTTAGTTACTTTGTGTAATCCATTGGTATAAATAAAGTTTTTATTTCTTCATTCCTATTTTAGGAATGGATTTTCTTAAAAAAGTATATGTTTAATTAAGACAAATTTGATAAATTGATTTCAGAAGTAAAATTTTAATTTTCAAAGATTGTTCACACATAGAGAATTATTATGGTAAAATAATCATTTTTGAATTTCAAATGTAAAAATTAACCTAGGCGTAATTTTTAGAATTTTTATAAGAAAATTCAATTTGATGAATTGTATTTTATGAATGGTGTTTTTCTTGATGAATAGTTTTTTATAAATAGTATTTTTTATGAATAGTAAAAAATATTTTATTATTAAATAACTTTTTTGTTGAGAAAAGTATTGTTTTCAACAATACATATTAATGTTATTTAAGGGGGAGATTATTGAAAATAATACTCTGTCTCTTTATGATAATTTTGATGCTCAAAAATACCCTTAGTTATTTTCAAATGATTTTATTTAGTATTTTTCAAGAATTTATTAATTAATTTTACTATTGAAATAACAAGAATTTATTACTTAGCACAGAATCTACTTTAGCACATTCTAGAATCACTGTTCATACCTTACGTTGATAAATATAGCGCGGAATCTGCTTTAGCGTGTTCTGGAATCACTGTTCATACCCTACGTGGATAAACGTAGCGTAAGGATGAAAAGAGTGTATACTTTTTGGGATAAGAGAAAAGTATGGTTAACCAACCATACATTTTCCGCAAAGTATGGAAGTAAAACCTTACGTTAGGAAGGAACCTTACGTTTTGGTTATCAGCAAAGTATGGAAAAAAGAACCGTACGTAAATTCTAAACATTACGTTTGTTTCTCAAAAGTATGGTTCATCAACCTTATTTTTGTAAAAAACCATACATTCTTGAAAAGTATGGATCAAGTAAAAGTATGGATCTTTTACCATACGTTTGAGTGTTGAAGAAAAAGTATGGATGATCAACCCTATGTTTGTGATCAACCCTACGTTTGTGTTCAACCTTACGTTGTCAACCTTACGTTTAAAGTCTATGTTATCAACCCTACGTTTGGAGGACACGTCATCAACCTTATGTTTGAAGACTATGTTATCAACCCTAAGTTTAGAATCCACGTCATCAACCTTACATTTGGCATCAGAAATTTTGATAGACGATATTTTTATGCAGCAATTAGCAAGCTGATTATCTGGTGGATTTCAATCTGGATTTAAATTCATTTTTAAAGTACTACTTTGACTGATTCAAAGACATTTTATTAATGGATTTAAGATTTAATTAAAAGGAGATATTTATGCCGAGTCTTAAGGGAAGTTACGACTTCTCTGTAAATTCAAATTTTTGAATATCGTGAATCAGAATGCGACTTTTATGGATCTAAATGTGCATGAGATTTTCTCAGCTTTATTATATATGTTCTCTCTGAAACACTAGGTACGTGTGTGTATAGTGATCGATCTTTTATTAAAAAAGGTGGAAAACAGAGACTGCAGAAATTCACGATTAATCTGCTGATTCAAAATGAGCGTCAAAGCTATGTTCTTTTAAGAAGAAGGAACTCGATAAAATATTCACTTGTTCTACATCGAATGTCTACTGTGGATCTACTACTCCTGAATTTTTTCAATATATCTATATATCTACTTCAACCGGATCGACTCAGAATAGCTTCAACTTGATGATCAATATTTCTAGAGACTTCAATCCATCTGCTGTTAATTGCATTCTGTTGCAATTTTGAAGATCAACTGGAGAACTTCTTTCTAAAATTATTTTTATTCTTGAGTAACCAGCTTCTCGTTCTAAGCTGTGTAGGTTCATGTTTGAACCAAAAAGATTTGTTTTTCCTTGGTTTGTAAAGGTCTCAACTGCCTGTACTCAGTTGTGAACCGGTCTGTGGAAAAGAGGACCAACTAGTGAAAATCATCAAGCTCGTGGAGTTGAGCGTTGGTGGAGTGGACTAGGGGCCTTCTGTTCCCCAAACCACTATACATCTTTGTGTTCTGCTTTTATTTATTTCCGCTGCATGATCAAATATGATAAATCATAAAGGAAAGAACTCGTTCAATCAAAGTGTTACCGAAAAATTGAAAAAGATACAATTCACCCCACCCCCCTCTTGTGTATTATCTGTAGATTCATATCCATCATTTTTCTGTGAAATTATTTTCAAAAATCTCACATACATGGTTGTAATCAAGGTGAAAAATGTAGTTCTATATGATCAAAATAATTTTTTGTTGAATAGTAACTTTACCCTTTAGAATAGTAATTTTACCCTTATGAATGGTAATTTTACCAATGAAATAGTAAAATCACATAAAGAGGTATAAATATGTTTTAATCATCTTAAGTGGTAATGTGATATAATTATATCATAGTATAAGTACATAAATGTTTTAGAAATTATTAATCAAGTATTAGTATTTTATATATTTAATTTAATTTTAATTGAAATTAATTTTTATAAAATGGAATTCAATTTAAGATTCTTCATGTCAAAAAATGGTTTGGTTGAATTTTTGGGATTTTTTTGAAAGAGTTGAATTTTTAGTGAATAGTAAAATTACAGTTTTGAGTTTTGGTGTGTTTAATGACATCATTATTGATGTAATCATGATTTAATAATTATGGTCAACTTTTATACAATAAGATATGTTATGAGGTATCAATAGTGTCCAATACCATGGGCAGACACCATGGGAAAACTCATGGTTTTGCAAATACCACTAATGAGGTGTCCCTTGGTAATTAATAACATATTCCCTCACTTTTGCAATAAATACCGATCCATTCCTTCATAAAATTCATTAAAAATTCCTCCTAAACGAAGATTTGCTATTTTTACCTTCCAAATAGTCCTCCCAAGGTTTCCTCAATCCCCCCAAGGTCCCAAATTTCGAGTTCTTAAAGTTACTCTATAAGGTAAGGGAACCTTTCACCCTCCTCTTTTAGTCATGACTTCCTTTATGTTATGTCTTCTAGTTTCAATTTTGTTATTTTGGGGGTATATTAATATATATCATTATTTATTTCCATTTTATTTCTAAATTATTAGAGACTCTTTCCACTTTCATAAAATTATTTTCTGAATTTTTAAGTGACATCGTTAGGCTACCAAATTTTCGTAAAAGAAATTGCATCTTTTCTTTTCTTTCAAGTTTTCTTTTTCATGTGGCATGTCATTAAAATATCCATACCATGATCTTATTTACATTTTAATCTTTCCCTATACTATATTATGTGTTCATTATGAGCGGTTAAGCCTTGTACCCTATCTTTTTAATGTTTTCTAAAACCATGTTGCATAGCCATTATGCTGCAGAATTTTCATCTCAAAATCTCTCTCTCTTTATCAAGAAGTTATCTCATTTTATTTATGTGAATACCCTAACCTATTTCATTTTTAGTGGTATTAATAAAGACATAAAAATGATATATTTGATTCTATAATTGACATACATAAAATCCCCATTCCCTTTCCATGGGTTATAAATGACATAATGATCTTGTTTTAAGCACTTTTTAAAACATCACGATTTTGATATGAAACCCATTTCTTTTATTCTCTTTGGGTTATTTATGAAATTTATTATTATGATCTATGTGGATCAAATTAAAATAAATAAATATTATGTGTTCTCTCTAATATCACTTCAATGCATTGGGTAAATAAATTAATCTCTAGAGACGATAAGTTTTACGATACCTTGGTGAATAACATTGGTAATTTTTATGACACCTTGGAGATGGACCTTGGTGATGTGTTCATGAATGTCTAAATTAAATTTTTTATCCACATATTAAAGTTATAATTCAAGTTATTCTTTTTATGATATGCCGATTTATCATTCCTTTACAATATTACTCATGTTCTTTTTGATATCACTCAAGTTCGCATGTAAACAGTTTCACTTGTTTTCCTTACTGGGTCTTCTGCTCACCCTTTCCTTTGATGTATGTCTCTAGGTTATGACATGCAGTAAATTTACTTAGGATGAACATATTTTTAATCCTTAAAAGTGTATTAGAATAATGTTTTATGTTTTCATTTATTATGTACCTAATTTCCAAGACACTGGACTTTTAATATCCTATGTTTGTAAAAGGTAATGAAAAGTTAGGTAATAAAAAGATGGGATGGAATAGAATTAAAACTTCCCATATAACTCTTTTCTTCTAATATTATTTAGGTAAATCCATAATGGGTTCTAATTTTCCTCATTTCTTTTGGAATATATCAATATATAATCAATAAATACTACAAAAAAACAACAAGATGTTCGTTGAACAGTCTGTCCATTATATCTATAAAAACATAGGGTGCATTAATCAGTCCAAATGAAATTACTATAAACTCATAATGTATATACCTAGTTCATGATTTTATCTTAGAAATATATTCATTCTTTAAATGAAATTGATTATATCCAAAACGAAGTTAAATATTTGAAAAATATTTATCTCTATGAATTTGATCAAATAAATCATTAATTCAAGGTAGAGGATACATGTTCTTTATTGTAATAGCATTGATTTCTCTATATTCAATTCAAAACCTCAAGGATTCATATTACTTATTAAAAAAAATAATAGGGTCTCTCCATGGAAAAATACTCGGGTGAATAAATCCATTATTACTCATCTCCTCTAGTTGTTTCTTCAGCTCCACTATTTCTATAGTGGTCATTATATAAGGATTCTTTGATATTAGTCTTGAATCAGGGATTAGATCAAAGGTTAACTCAACTTCATGCTCTGGGAAGTGTCTAAGTAATTCCTCAAGAAATAAATTAATGTATTCCTGCACAATTGGTACATCCTCGATTAGAATATTACTTCCCTCATCCCTAGAAGTTGTTTTCTCTTCCTACCATAGAATTTAACTCAGTAGACCTATTTGGGGTGGATCGAGATAAGAATCAGATGGTGACGTTTCTTCTCTAAAGATAAGGGATTATACATCTTCTTCACAAATCATAATTTCCTTATTCTTGAAATAAATTCTCACGTCATATTTTGAAATCCAATCCATAATAAGTATTATATAAAAGTCAAACATGGGTATGATGATAAGGTTAGAAACTAAATCATGTTTATGTGTCATAAAAGGGATTGAACGGCGCATTTTTATTGCAATGAGACTTCTCTAGAGGTTTTTGACTAATAAATCCTTTATTAAATCAAAAGGGAAATGTCTAATTTTCTTAGAAAAATAGGTAGATATAAAATAGTGTGATGATCTAGAATGAAATAAATCATTGGATAAATTTAAATATAGTATTAATGTACTAGCCAACACATCATTGGGTACTTCTACGTCAGTTATGGTGATCGCATAAACTTGTCCATCAACCCTTGGCCTCTTTTGTGGTAGATTCCCCTGACGCTTGGGACATTGATTTGAATAATTCCCCATTTCATTGCAGTTGAAGCATTTAAATTCATTAATTTGTTGCTTTCCCTTACATTCATTATCTCGATGAACCATTTCTCTGTAATTATAAAAAACTCCCATGTCTTTTAAACATTTACCATGATGATTCTTTCCATTATTTTTATATAACGCAAATTGTTTCATTCCCTTATTCTTCTTTGATGCATCACATTTTCCCTGGTTTTCAGAATAACTCTTTTTCTCTTCATTTTTCTTGAACGTATAGGATCTAGAAAATTCCTTCTTCATTTTGATGGCACTTAATACTATTTCATCATAAGATGAAAATTTTTTCAAAGCTTTTTCCCTTAAAAGACTTGGTTTAAGATATTAAAATAAGTGATCAATATTTTCTTCAAAATAATGTAAGTAATCTATAGAATACCTGGATAGTATTCTGAAGGTATCCTCATACTTCGCAGTACTCTCTTCTCCATTTTCTTTTAGATAAGGAATTTTATATTTATTTCAGTTTGTTACTCATAATGGAAGTATTTATTGAATAATTTTTCCTTAAAATTTCTCCATTCCATGTTTTCTATTTCATCTTCCTCATTGGTATTTTGGATTAATAACCACCATTGATCAATGTCTCCCATGAGAAAATATAATTTCATTACTACCTTTTCATTTTCATTGCATTCCAATTCTAGAAATATATTTTCAATAGAATTTATCCACAACTCAGCTACCACTGGACTAGTAGTCCCACTAATATATGGGGGCTTCTTCCACATGAAACTATCCAACATAGGGTTTGAATAGTTATTCATCATAATCTAAGTAAGTTGTCATAATATAGTCATGATATGCTCAACTCCAACACTAACCATGTTAACTTTATCAGTGGGTAAATCCCTACATTGTCTGTGGAAATTTATTCATTTCCTTTCATTATACCTCATTTCTATATAATGGAATACACTAAATTAGGTTATTAATCATAATGAATAATTTTGAATTAGAAAAACACTTACCATAAATTGCATAGCTAATCTCATAATAATAAACATGGTTTCTTTAGGGAAATATTCCCCGTTAAATCCTTCATAATGGTTTGTAAATAGAATATAAATTATCCTAAGTATATACCATGAGAGTGTCAAACCATGTGTGCAGTAAGGCTCATTGTTGTGTATCGGGTTTCCCTGAGTTAGGCCCGGGATAACTTTTTGAATTTTTTACCTCTAGGTACATCTGTTCTAGAACCCCGTCCACATAAAGTATCTAAATAGGGATGTATTTTCTTGATAAAATGATTACTCTAAACTTACCAAAATTTTAGGATGTTATTATATTCTTATACTCAAATTCTATCTTGGGGTTATGTTCCCTAAACTATATTTTCTAAATCTAGTTCTCAAGGTTTTTACTAAACTTGTTTTTGATACTAAATGTATCAACCCCAACCCCAGTAACCCAAATTCAGTGGTTATTTTATTACAATGCAATTGATACAAGAGATCACATCACCAAGGATCAATCAGTTTATTAGTCTTGAATAAACTAGATGCATACATGGTTCCCTTATTACATTGGTAAATAAACATAGTACATAACAAAAGAAAACAAAATGATTCTTTCCACTTATTCAAATATTTCATCTTCACGGCTTGGGGAAGGAAGAAAAATAAAAGGGTGAGATAAAATTATTTTTAATGGTTATATAAAAATAATAATAAGTGAAGTAAAGTAAAAAAGACATAGAAATTATGGCAAGGTAAATAATCTGAAAAACACATGTCATAAATACACTGAGAATGAAAATGCATACATAGATTTTGTTATATTGAAAACCTCATGGAAAGTAATAACTGAATATTGAATGAATAAAATGATTAATTATTGGACCTTTGGTATCTTGAACATCAACTATAATACTATCAAGATGGTTTAAGTCTATGGGTAGTTACCCATCTGATTACGTGTTGGAAAAAAACACAAATGGTTTGTCGCCAACTATTTGGTATCATAAGACATGTCGATGCATCGAGGGACTATAACAGGCCCCACCTATCACTAAAAGTCCAAATAATTCTTTATACATAAATTTAATTCAAGAAAAATATGTCATATCAAAATATATGTATTGAGTAAAGGGTATGGATTCATTAATATTTTCCTAGTTAAAACAACATTCAAAATAAACATCGTATCTAAAATGGAATATGGATAAGAAAATAATAATATCCAAGATACAAGAATACGGATATTTAATAGAAATATAATTTAAATTGAAAAATGATCCCAAATTATCTGTATATAAACCACATAAAAATGATTAGGTTCACAATACCAAGTAAGTCTCAATGAAATGGAAATTGAGACAAAGTCCCTTACCTTATGTCTGAAGGTCTTCTGAAATTGATCCTAATGTACTGGATAATAATATTAAATCCACAAATTAATTAATTAAAAACATTTCATACATTTATTTTATTTATTATAATTTTATTAAGTTCATTTATAGTCTTTTTTTATGAGTTTTAAGATATAATTTTATCATTCAGGAGCGTTTGTTTCCATAGTTTTCTTGATTATTTTACTTGTATATATGTATGGAAAATCATGTAAAATAAGAATAGTTTTCCATAATTGAAATTATATGTTATTAATGAACTTAAATAATATTAAATGATTATATATTTCATTTGGTTATATATTATGAGGATAAATCATTAGATAAAACGTTAGTGGTAATAGTTTAGATTATTTTGGAATTTTTAGATCATCACGAACTAGTTTTGTCTTGTCAATTGATATTATATATATAATGGTTATATAATATTAAATAAGTTTTAATACATATACTATAGTATATTTTAACCATAAAATGGTTTTATGACTTTCTTTGAAGGTGGAATTGAGAAATGAAAACACATCATCCACAAAGGCAGTAAATCGACACCTCATGGATGATGTTTTAATTTTTAGAATAAAAAGGGGAAGAGAAGTTAGTTTAATGATGAATATTCCATTATCATAATAAAATTATAGTATATATAGGATACTAGAGTTATAATTCATGTTTGGATAGAATAGATATGGATAGAATAAGAATAAAATAAATTAAAATGAAATGAAAGAAAATGAAAAGGGATTTACTAGTTTAATTTTTCTCCTTGAGAACCTCCATAAGGGACCTAGAAATGTAATTTTGGTGATGCCATCAAGACCAAAATGTGGGGGAGAGTTTTGGGAGAGTAAATGGGCAGAATATAAGAAAGCTTTATGGATTTGGAAGTGTGAGGAAAATGGGTGGTATTTATAGTGGAGGAGAAGGGAATTTTTTGAATATTTTATTCGTTGATTTATTATTTTGGAACAAGAAAAGAAATAGTGATGATTATTATGACTAAACATAGTAATTATTGAATTTTAGTTCGAACCAATGGTTCTTAAATCATCAATGATTGTAATGACCTGAACATTTATGAATAAAATTCTCTTTATTTTGATTTAATTAAATTTCTTATGGTTATTGAAAACACGTGAATTTATTTTATTATATCTAATTGAATTTTAAATAAATATTAAGAACATTTACCATTGATAATATAGTCATTGAATAGTGATCACATGACTAGTATAAATATAGGTTTTTAACAAATCCTTTTGGAATAGACAAAGGAAGTGATGACCCCAACCAGTAGAATCGTACCCAATAAAGCCCATTTATCAGAGCTTCCAAGTAAGATAGAATTTTTGGGATTTTACCAATACTAAGACAAATCTGTGATCCAACAACTTAATAATGATCAAAATCATTTACAGAAGAAGTTCAAGATCATTGAGATCATGGCCAAAATCATGTTCACTGAACAGCCCCATGAAAGCCCCACCTTCACACACCTTACTCGTAGGGAATATGCTGGTGTAATAAAGAGATATGTATCAAGACCATAGAAATAATATTATGTAAATTATTTTTTTATATAATAATGAATATATATTTTACCTATTATTGTTACTTTCTAAATGATTTTTAAAGAACAAATAGTATTTTTTGCTAATATTCAAAATCAATTAAAAAATCAATTTTTATTAATTAATGGATTTTTGAAATAAATAATAAAAAATTATTATTAATGTAATTTTAAATTTAAATTATCATATAATTTTTATGAATTTAAAGGTAATTATTATTAGGGTTCGAAAACTATTATTTTCAAAAACCCACCATTTTCAATAAATATCAGTTTTTATTTTAAAAGTGAAAATTAAAATATTTAGAAAATTATTTAGATAAAATGAATATTATTTTTGAAATCAAAATGTTGAAATTATACAATGGGTAATTTTTCATAATTTTCTATGATAGTCGAATTTTTGGGTGAAAATTAAATATCGTATAAATATATGGTATGTTTTATGAAATCATAATGGCATAATAGTGATGTAATAGATACTATAATTGGTATCATTTTCCAAATATATATTTTTCCTTTAATATAATATGATTTTAGGTTTATTTGATCTATTTTATAAATCCTTAGTGAATCCTCCAAGACTTATAATATATTTTAAAATTTTAAAATCATTTCTTTGAAAGTGTGACTCACCTCCACATAATCAAGGGAAAAATTTTATTATATTCAGTCCTTGAACTCATAAAATAATTTAATCCAATCCTCTTTTACAGAAACAATGGGAAAAAACCATGGTATGGTTTTTGGTTTTGAATATTTTATTATGTAGTGTCCAAAACCAAAATAATAAAGAAATACCCCTCTTTTCCTATATAAACCCACCCAAAACCCCATTTATCTTAACTAAAACTACTTGAAGAACAACCAAAATTTTCACTATACTCCCTAAAGTCCTCCAAAGGCAACCCCAATCTCCCAAGAATCCTCTCCCAAGCCTTCAGAGTCACATATCCATGTAATGGATTTCTCTCTTCTCATTTCCATTCAATTAGTTCATTTATATTTTTCTTCTTAAATTCCATTTTCATATATTGGGATATGATGATTCATATCACTTTATTGTAAATTTGATGTATAAATGATGAGATATTCCTTTCAATCTCATTAATACTCCCCCTATAATTGTTTATGTACACCTATTGTCATGCTGAAATTCTATAAGGGATTCTCTTTCTCCTCTTTTAATCAAGAACTTCATTTATGATATGCCTTTTTAATGTCCATTTTCTTATATTAGGATACATTCTTACCTATCCCACTTACTATACAATAGTTTTATAAATTATTAGTTCCCCTTTTACTCTCATTTAACCCTCCTAATAACCTTTACGTACACCAATTACCATGCTGAAATTTTATTAGGGTTCTTCTACTTACTTTTTTTTTCTTCAATATTCTTTATTATGTTATGCCTTCCATTCCCAATTACTTTTGTTGAGGAATGTCTTTACATGTCCCTCTTAATATAAATTTTATGTATAAATGATGAGATACACCTTTATCTCTCATCAACCCATTTTTATAAATTTTTATATGATGTCGTTATACTGCCTAAATTACACCATGATTTACCATGCCAAAATAATTGTGTAGTGAATACCATACCCATTTCTCTATTAAGGGTATTCACCTTTATGCGCATACTCCTATTTATTGGGGGATTACATGTATGTATTCCACATTTATAGATTTGGGAATAAAATTATGATGTTGAATGAATCCTTATAATATGATCTACGTTGCATACTTAAGCATGAGATTGAAATTTTTATTAAGGGTGCACCCTGATAGCGCTTTAATGCATTGGTGATGTTTAGTATCATGATATTTCATGTTCGGATTGGGGTTTACCTTATTCCTATATAGTAATTTTTCCACCATTAAGTCTTGGAATTTTATCCTTGAACTATGTTTATGATGTAGTATTTTAAGTAGTTTCCACATTTCCCATGTTATGATTATCATGTTATATCATTCCATATTATTCATGTTCATTTATGCCTCATTGATATGCCTTGTCTAACATGTACTATTATCTTCATGTTATTCCATGTTTATTACCTTACTAGGTATTATATATCACCCTTTTCTTATGTATTTACTCAATTTATCTCATTCAATGTTATGTACAAATGAATGTTATGGTCATGTCAAAGAATTTTTTAATAAAGATGTTTCTTTTTGTGTTTTAAGTTGTTATGTAATGTACCTAATTTCCCAAAGACACTTGACCTTTTGATTTTATAAGTTGTATTAAGTGAAATTTTATATAATAAATCATGTTTAAATATTAAATAAAGATTAGGGTTGTTATAATGACTCAAGTAATAGTGTATTTAACTTATAATTTATATATACCATAAATTACTGTATTTTACTATTCACCAAAAATTCAAGTATTTTAGAAAAATCCCAAAAAAATCACCCTTACCTTTTTTTGATATGTAGAATTAAAAAACGAACTCCATTTTATGAAAATAATTTTCTAAATAATAAAAACATAATTTTTTATTAAAATCATCATTTACCTGAAAAATACAAATTTTAAAATTAAAATTGATTTTATAACACTTTAAAAAATTAATTAAGGTCACATAAAATTATATTATAATCATAATACAATAGAAAATTAATTTATGATTATATTTTAGGGAAAAAATTCTTTTGAATCATTATATTAATTATAAAATTGTAAATAAACATTTATGTTTTATAAAAATACCAGCACTTAATATATCATTTTCAAAATATTTATTTAATTATACTATGATATAGTTATATCGTATTTTCATTTATAAGATGCCTAAATTTTATTTATACTTTTTTAGGTGAGGTTACTATTCCATTGGTCAAATTACTATTCCTAAGGGTCACATTACTATTCCAAAGGTCAAGTTACTATTTTATTAGTATATGTTCCTTAATTTCTAGAAAAAATATTCTTATTTCATTAATTATTCATTATAGAGTTTTTTTGTGTTCTATATGTGATTTTATATGATTTATACTATATGAATTAATTTTTTGTGCAATATAATCTATTGAATGAATTGAATTTATTTAAAATAATACATACCGTAAATCTTGGGGTGTTATAAGACTAGTATGAAATACTTAGAGAAATGATTTGGGATTATAAAACTACCCATAAAACACACATTGTTAGGTCTCCTTTTTTTCTATTGTTTGGTAAAGTATGAAATTTACCAGTTGAAATCCAACATAATTCATTTTGGGCTGTGAAAATTTGTAATTTTAATTGTGAAAAAATCTAGTGAAGAGATATTTTTTAAGTTGAATGAATTGGAGGAAATTTTCCTTAATTCTTATGATAATTCCAATCTCTACAAAGAAAAAGATAACGCACTCCATGAAAAATGCATCTTGTAAAAGGTATTTCATGAAGGTGAAAAGGTAATTCTATTTAATTATCGATTTTGACTTCACCTAGGTAATATTAATTCTCATTGGGAATTTCATTTTATTGTTACTAATTTTTACCCATTTTGTGTAGTGAAAGTCCAAGAACCTTCTTCTAAATGACATTCATGGTTAATGGACATCAATTAAAGCATCTCCATGAAAGGAAACATACCCTATGAATCACATTAAATTCCATCAGATCCTTAACTATGTAACGACCCAAATTTTCATTAATGGAAAATCCCTCTTGATCCAGTTAAATGTTTCTTTATGTTTTTATAAGATGTCAACTTCTTTAAGTTTTACGTTAAGATTTGTGACCGTTACTTTTATAGCCGTTGAACAGTGATCATCTGGGTAGTTTAAATATAAGGCTTTAACGAACCAATTTTCTACTCAGACAAAGGAAGCGATGGCCTCATCCAGTAGAATTACCCCTTACGAAGCCCATTTGTCATATCTCGGTAAAGAGGTGGCGTCTTTGGGCTTTTCCCTTGACCAAGCCCAAGCTGAGCTTCATCAAGTCAAGCTCGAACGTGATCGTCTACGGGAAAAATAGAAGTTGATAGAGATTACCACTCGAGCGATGTTATCCGAGCAGCCCCAAGAGTCTGTCACCATCGCGCACCTTACCCTTAGGTCTTATGCGGCTATTTTAAGGGGTTATGTAACAAATAAGTAGAACCATGTTCATGTACATTTTTTTTATATATAATAATGAATATAATTTCTAGTCATTTTTGATACATTGTAATTAGTTTTTAAAGTACAAATGGTGTTTTTAGTTATTATTTAATTAAGAATTATATTTTATTAAATTAAAGGATTTTTGAATTAAATAATATTTTAATAAAATATTATTATTAATATTAAATTAATTGTCATTAATTATAAATGATCTTATAATTTTATGAATGCAATTAAAATGTTTATTAAGGTTTGAAAGTCATTTCTGTCAAAACCCGTGAATTTTTTTATAAATGTCGGTTTTTATTTTAAAAGTGAAAATTCACATATTTAGAAAATTATTTAGATAAAATAAATATTATTTTTGGAATCAGGACGTCGAAATTATCCAACGGTGAATTTTTCATAATTTTCTGAGACAGTCCAATTTTTGGGTAAAAATTAAATACCATTTAAATATATAATGTGTTTTATGACATCATAATGACCCAATGGTGATGTAATAAAATACCATAATCCTTAGGTTCGGCCAATATATGTTTTATCATTAAAATAATGAGGTTTTGGGTTTGTTTGACTCACTTTTCAAAGCATTAATGGAGCCCTCAAGACTTATTCAACACTTTGCCTTTTTAAATTAATTTCCATGGGAGTGTGACTCACCTCCACATAAGCAACCCTAATTTTTTAATAAGTTCGGACCTTGGACTTGAAAAATATTGTTTTCCTCTTTCCTTTTCCAGAAAACCATGGGCTAATACCATGGGATGGTTTGTGGTTTGGATTATTTTAATATAAGGGGTCCCAAACCTAAATAATAAAGAATTCTCTCACCTTTCCTATATAAACCCACCCAAGCTCCCACTTCCTCCTCACCCAAAGCCCTTGAAGTTCGTCCAACCTCTGCCCTACTCTCCCTAGAATCCTCTCAAGGTGCCCCAAGCTCCCAAGAAGCCTCTCACAAGCCTCTCTCTAGCCTTTGGAAGCACACTTCCAAGTAAGGGTTTTTCTTCCTTTCTCATTTTTGTCAATTTTCTTTAAGTTGTATTGCCCTTTTAATTTCATTTATGAATGTTGGGGTATGGTTTCGCACCTCTCCCATACTGCCATATTATTGTTTGAATGATGGGAGACCCCTTTCTCTCTCATTAACTGCCTCCCATGTACACCCGTTACTATGCCGAAATTCCGAAAGGAACCTTTTTCTCCTCTTCTATATTCAAGCAATACTTTTGTATCATGAATCTAAATCCCTTTTCAATTGTTGGGACATGTATATATATAACCTTATTACTGTCCATTACATGTAAATATGATGAGGAACCCCTTTCTCTCCCATCAGCCTTTTTTTATGAATTCTTATGTCACGCCGTTACGCTGCCGAAATCACACCGATTTTCTAAGCCAATATCATTGTGTAGTGAATACCATGCCCATTTCTCCATCAAGGGTATTCACCTTTATGCACGTTTACTTATTGATTGTAAAGTTTCATGTATGAATTCCACATTCCTTTATCGTGGAATAAATTATTATGTTTTATGAATCCATGTTTTATGATCCATGTGGCACACTTATGCATGAAATGAAATGTTTAAGAAGGGTGCGCCATGATAGCGCTCCAATGCATTGGGTAAAGTATAGTATCATGATACGTCATGTGCAATGAGTGTTTACTCATGCTAATTCAAGTGCAACGAGGGTTTACTCGCGCTTCAAGTGCAATGAGGGTTTACTCATGCTCCATGTGCAATGAGCCTTGGCTCATGCTAATTCAATGTTAAGTGTTGTTGCCACATTTCCATGTTATGATTACCATGCTTTATCATGACTTTATGTTCATGTCTCTCTTATGCTCTATTGATATGACTATTGCCTAACATGTATTGTACTCCTCATGTTATTCATTGTGCACTCCCTTACTGGGCTTTATAGCTCACCCTTTTCTTATGCATGTCCTCAGGTTATCCCATGAAATGCTAAGTACGAAGGAATGTAGTGGTCATGTAAAGGAAGTTTTCAATAATGATGATGTATTTCAAGTTTAAAGTTTTTATGTAATGATCCTAAGCCCCAAAGACACTAAACCTCTCGATCTCCTTTGTTGTATCAAGTGAAGTTTTATGTAATAAATCATGTTTAAGTTGTGATAAAAAGCAGGGTTGTCATAGTTGGTATCAAAGGATAGGTTTAGTTATTTTTGGGATTAGGAAACCCTAGTAAAACCTTAGATACAAGACTAAGCATAATAAAAACTCCCCTAAGTTTTGGTAAATACTAAGTAAGTGGTTTATCAAACAAATACATCCCTGTCTGGATACGAGCAGGTAGAGGCGGCTCTGGCACAGATGTATCCTAGGGGTAAAACCCGAAAACACCGCTTTGAGCTAGACTCGAACGGGAACTGGTGCACGACAACGGGCCTTGCTGCACTCTTGGTTACGACACTCCCGGGGGATATGTTTTGATAAATTCACAATCTTAGTATGAACCCTTATTAAGGGAAAAATGCCCCTAAGAATATATGTTAGAAGGAAGATCATGAAAAGCCTGGATTGAATCCTATAGACTCATGAGTTAAAGAGATTAAAGTTTATTTATAAGTCATCAACTTTTGTCTTTGGATTACCCTTTATGTGTTACCCCTAACTTTCCTTTTATTCCAGCCAATGGTCGGTAATAGGAGAACTTGGGCTAACAACCGTTGTGAAGATCAGTGTGATGATTGTACTAATGAGATGCCCAATCCGATGGGAGTGGGAATCGCGAACTTTGTCACGCTTCTCTCTCAGCTAACTCAAGTTTTGAATAGAAACACTGGTCAAGAGGAACGTTCAACCCCCCCTAAGAAAGAACAAGTCGCTATTGAAAGCTTCATGAGACAAAGGCCTCCTACGTTTAGTGGATCATCCGATCCCACGATTGCTGAACAATGGATCAACTCCATTGAAAAGATATTCTCCATCCTCCAATGCTCTGAAAAAGAGAAAGTCCTCCTGGCGGCTTATCGTATGGAGGGTGAAGCTGATCAATGGTGGACATTGATCAAAAATACGAAGCCTGAGGAGGATATCGAGGCTTTGGAATGGAAGGTATTCCGGAAGATGTTTTTCGATAAATATTTTCCACGCACCCTCCGTCTTAAGATGGAAAGGGACTTCCTTTCCCTCAAGCAGAAAGATGAGGAATCTGTGGGAGCGTACGAGGCAAACTTCACAAGGCTTGCACGATACGCTTCCGGCTTTGTCGTTACCCCCGAATGCAAGGTTGACCGCTTCTTTGGTGGGCTGAAGCCTAGCTTGCGGAAAGCTTTAGCGATCCGTGACTTCGACAGCTATGAGGAAATTGTCCGATGTGCCCTCAAGGTTGAAATGGAGATCGGAGAATCACAGGGGTATCATGGGGACAAGAAGCGGAAGGTGGACTTCAATGCTGGTGGTCCGATGGATAAATCCAACGGCGCTAAGAAATTCCAGCACCCCACTTGCCAAAAGTGTGGAAAGAAGCACCCTGGAAATTGCCTTAGGGGGACAAGAAAATGCTTCAAATGTGGAAGAGAAGGGCACCTAGCTGTTAACTGTCAGCAAGAAGGACCCGCGGCTGCGACGGAGGGGAGGAACGCTCCGTTCGAACCTCAATGCATTGTTTAATGCTTCAAATGCAAAGAACCGGGTCATTTTGCGAATCAGTGCCCTAATCCAAGGGTTATTGGAGGCAATCAACAACCTCCAAGATAGCAAGGAAGAGCTTTTTCCATCACTTCTGCCGAAGTGAACCCCGACAACGAAGTGGTGACAGGTACGCTAGTTATTCATTCAAGAATAGCGAACGTACTTTTTGATTCAGGTTCTACGCATTCTTTTATATCTCAAAAGTTTAGTAGAATAATCCCTGCACCACCACAAATCATGGAAGTAAAGATGTCGGTGAGTACGGCAAATGGGGCAATCATTGCATCCCATGAGTATAAGTCCTCCCCTATTATAATCTGTGGATTGAATTTCCCGGCGAACCTCGTCATACTCCCTTTGGTGGAATTTGATGCAATTCTTGGCATGGATTGGCTTTCCTTATATAGAGCCAACATAAACTGTCGGGAGAGGGAAATCACACTCTATATGGAGAATCGACCCCCGATTCTTTACAAGTGTCAGGAGGAAGATGAATCTCCTTTAGCTCCATCATCTCAAGCATGGATATTACTGCCTTATGAGCACGCATATCTGGCTCAGATGATTGAGTCCAAGGAAGAAACCACCCTTGAAGAAATGCCTATTGTGAGGGAATTCGCTGAAGTATTTCCCGAGGAACTTCCTGGTCTTCCTCCAAGAAGAGATGTTGAGTTCTCAATTGAACTTATACCTGGGGCGCTACCAATATCCAAGACTCCATATAGAATGGCTGTGGTTGAGCTTGAAGAACTGAAGAAACAACTACAGGAGAATCTGGATAAAGGGTTTATACGCCCAAGTGCATCACCATGGGGTGCACCAGTCCTCTTCGTCAAGAAGAAGGATGGGTCAATGCGGCTTTGCATCGATTATCGTGAACTTAACAAAATCACGATAAAGAACAAGTATCCTCTCCCAAGAATCGATGACTTGTTTGATCAGCTGCGTGGAGCACAATACTTCTCCAAGGTCGATTTGCGGTCGGGATATTATCAAGTAAGGGTGAAGAAGGAAGATATCCCCAAGACTGCTTTTCGTACAAGGTACGGGCACTATGAATTCATAGTAATGCCTTTCGGACTCACCAATGCTCCAGAAATATTCATGGACTTGATGAATAGAGTCTTTAGAGATTACCTAGATAAATTTGTGGTAGTCTTTATAGATGATATTCTAATATACTCCAAAACCAAGGAGGACCATGAGGAGCATTTAAGAACTGTACTGGAGACTTTGAGCAAGGAGAAGCTCTATGCCAAGTACAGCAAGTGTGAGTTCTGGTTGAAGGAGGTCTCATTCTTGGGCCATATCATCACAAGCAATGGGATATCTGTGGACCCCTCCAAAACAGATGCAATTGAGGGATGGCCGAGGCCAACATCGGTAACTGATATCCGTAGCTTCTTGGGGTTAGCTGGATATTATCGACGATTTGTGAGAAACTTCTCACGATTGTCCAACCCTCTTACCAAGCTAACTCGAAAGGGAGTAAAGTTTGCTTGGAGTGATGAATGCGAAGAAAGCTTCAAGGAGTTGAAAAGGAGGCTTATCACTGCACCTGTGCTCACTTTACCCACAAGTGGGGAGCTTTTTGTGGTATTCAGTGATGCTTCGAAGAAGGGCTTAGGATGTGTGCTGATGCAGAATGATAAAGTGATATCCTATGCCTCAAGGCAGTTGAAAATCCATGAGCGAAACTATCCAACGCATGATCTGGAGTTGGCGGCGGTGATCTTTGCCTTGAAAATCTGGCGGCATTATCTCTATGGGGAGAAATGTGAAATATATACTGACCACAAGAGTCTTAAATATATATTCACACAGAAAGAGCTTAATATGCGCCAGAGAAGATGGATAGAGCTCATCAAGGATTATGACTGTTCAATACATTACCACCCTGGGAAGGCGAACAAGGTGGAGGATGCCCTAAGTAGAAAGGATCCAGCAATTCTATCAATGATGAGAATTGAGAAGGATCCAATCTTCTTAGACTTGATGAAGATGGACGTGGGAATCATAAAGAAGGGAACATCATCAATCCTTTCACAAATGATTGATCAACCATCTCTTTTGGAAAGGTTAAAGGATGCTCAAAAGGATGATGCGAGAATCCAAGAAAAAGTGGAAGCTATCAAAAAGGGAAAATCCTCAGAGTTTAATGTTAATGAAGAAGGAATTGTGTGGTTTGGGAAAAGACTATGTGTCCCATCAAGTTCGGAGCTGAAGAAGGAACTTTTGGATGATGCACATAGTTCAAATTTCTCTATTCACCCAGGGAGCACAAAGATGTATCGAGATCTCCGAGAAAACTTTTGGTGGGATAATATGAAGAAGGAGATCGCCGAATATACATCAAAGTGCCTGGTGTGTCAGCAAGTGAAGGCAGAGAGGCAGAAGTCTAAGGGGATGATGCAACCATTGCCCATACCTGAATGGAAATGGGAGAACATCACCATGGACTTCGTCACTGGACTTCCAAGGACATCCAAAGGCAACAATGCAATCTGGGTTGTTGTGGATCGTCTTACAAAGACTGCACACTTCATTTCTATTCGAGAGGATTTCTCTTTGGATCAACTGGCACGGATATACATCAGGGAAGTGGTACGGTTGCATGGAGTACCACTATCTATTGTGTCTGACCGAGATCCAAGATTTACCTCTAAGTTTTGGAAGAGTCTTCAACATGCTCTGAATACTGAACTGAACTTCAGTACGGCCTATCATCCTCAAACTGATGGCCAATCCGAGCGGACTATCCAAACACTTGAGGATATGTTGAGAGCATGCTCAATGGACTTTAAAGGAGGATGGGATCAACATCTTCCTCTAGTTGAGTTCTCTTATAATAATAGTTTCCACTCGAGCATCCAAATGGCACCATATGAAGCCCTGTATGGGAAAAGGTGTAGAACATCGGCATGTTGGGATGAGGTCGGTGAACGTAAGCTGCTTGGACCAGAAATGGTCGAAGAAATGGTGGAGAAGGTGAAAACCATTCAGCAGCATATCAAGGCGGCCCAAAGTCGACAGAAGAGTTATGCAGATAATCGTCGACGAGACCTCAAGTTTAAAGTCGAAGATATGGTGTTTTTACGCATATCTCCGTGGAAGAAGGTCATGAGGTTTGGAAAGAAAGGGAAGTTAAGTCCAAGGTACATCGGCCCCTTCGAGATTCTTGATCGTGTTGGGGCTGTGGCCTATCGACTAGCACTTCCACCTACTATGGCCAAGGTGCATGATGTCTTCCATGTATCCCTCTTAAGGAAGTACATACCAGACCCTTCACATGTACTCTCTTCTGAGGTGGTACAATTAGAAGACGATCTTTCTTATGAGGAGAAACCAGTGAAGATCCTGGATCGTAGAGAAAAAGTTCTACGAAATAAGACAATGCCCCTCGTCAAGGTGTTGTGGAGAAACCACAAGTTTGAAGAAGCAACTTGGGAGTCGGAGGATATGATGAAGCTAAGTTACCCAAATTTGTTTTAGTGTGGGAAAAGGAAAATTTCGAGGGCGAAATTTCTTAAGGGGGGAATGTTGTAACGACCCAAATTTTCATTAATAGAAAATCCCTCTTGATCCAGTTAAATGTTTCTTTATGTTTTTATAAGATGTCAACTTCTTTAAGTTTTACGTTAAGATTTGTGACCGTTACTTTTATAGCCGTTGAACAGTGATCATCTGGGTAGTTTAAATATAAGGCTTTAACGAACCAATTTTCTACTCAGAAAAAGGAAGCGATGGCCTCATCCAGTAGAATTGCCCCTTACGAAGCCCATTTGTCGGAGCTCGGTAAAGAGGTGGCGTCTTTGGGCTTTGCCCTTGACCAAGCCCAAGCTGAGCTTCATCAATTCAAGCTCGAACGTGATCGTCTACGGGAAAAATGGAAGTTGATAGAGATTACCACTCGAGCGATGTTATCCGAGCAGCCCCAAGAGTCTGTCACCATCGCGCACCTTACCCTTAGGTCTTATGCGGCTATTTTAAGGGGTTATGTAACAAATAAGTAGAACCATGTTCATGTACATTTTTTTTTATATATAATAATGAATATAATTTCTAGTCATTTTTGATACATTGTAATTAGTTTTTAAAGTACAAATGGTGTTTTTAGTTATTATTTAATTAAGAATTATATTTTATTAAATTAAAGGATTTTTGAATTAAATAATATTTTAATAAAATATTATTATTAATATTAAATTAATTGTCATTAATTATAAATGATCTTATAATTTTATGAATGCAATTAAAATGTTTATTAAGGTTTGAAAGTCATTTCTGTCAAAACCCGTGAATTTTTTTATAAATGTCGGTTTTTATTTTAAAAGTGAAAATTCACATATTTAGAAAATTATTTAGATAAAATAAATATTATTTTTGGAATCAGGACGTCGAAATTATCCAACGGTGAATTTTTCATAATTTTCTGAGACAGTCCAATTTTTGGGTAAAAATTAAATACCATTTAAATATATAATGTGTTTTATGACATCATAATGACCCAATGGTGATGTAATAAAATACCATAATCCTTAGGTTCGGCCAATATATGTTTTATCATTAAAATAATGAGGTTTTGGGTTTGTTTTACTCACTTTTCAAAGCATTAATGGAGCCCTCAAGACTTATTCAACACTTTGCCTTTTTAAATTAATTTCCATGGGAGTGTGACTCACCTCCACATAAGCAACCCTAATTTTTTAATAAGTTCGGACCTTGGACTTGAAAAATATTGTTTTCCTATTTCCTTTTCCAGAAAACCATGGGCTAATACCATGGGATGGTTTGTGGTTTGGATTATTTTAATATAAGGGGTCCCAAACCTAAATAATAAAGAATTCTCTCATCTTTCCTATATAAACCCACCCAAGCTCCCACTTCCTCCTCACCCAAAGCACTTGAAGTTCGTCCAACCTCTGCCCTACTCTCCCTAGAATCCTCTCAAGGTGCCCCAAGCTCCCAAGAAGCCTCTCACAAGCCTCTCTCTAGCCTTTGGAAGCACACTTCCAAGTAAGGGTTTTTCTTCCTTTCTCATTTTTGTCAATTTTCTTTAAGTTGTATTGCCCTTTTAATTTCATTTATGAATGTTGGGGTATGGTTTCTCACCTCTCCCATACTGCCATATTATTGTTTGAATGATGGGAGACCCCTTTCTCTCTCATTAACTGCCTCCCATGTACACCCGTTACTATGCCGAAATTCCGAAAGGAACCTTTTTCTCCTCTTCTATATTCAAGCAATACTTTTGTATCATGAATCTAAATCCCTTTTCAATTGTTGGGACATGTATATATATGACCTTATTACTGTCCATTACATGTAAATATGATGAGGAACCCCTTTCTCTCCCATCAGCCTTTTTTTATGAATTCTTATGTCACGCCGTTACGCTGCCGAAATCACACTGATTTTCTAAGCCAATATCATTGTGTAGTGAATACCATGCCCATTTCTCCATCAAGGGTATTCACCTTTATGCACGTTTACTTATTGATTGTAAAGTTTCATGTACGAATTCCACATTCCTTTATCGTGGAATAAATGATTATGTTTTATGAATCCATGTTTTATGATCCATGTGGCACACTTATGCATGAAATGAAATGTTTAAGAAGGGTGCGCCCTGATAGCGCTCCAATGCATTGGGTAAAGTATAGTATCATGATACGTCATGTGCAATGAGTGTTTACTCATGCTAATTCAATTGCAACGAGGGTTTACTCGTGCTTCAAGTGCAATGAGGGTTTACTCATGCTCCATGTGCAATGAGCCTTGGCTCATGCTAATTCAATGTTAAGTGTTGTTGCCACATTTCCATGTTATGATTACCATGATTTATCATGCCTTTATGTTCATGTCTCTCTTATGCTCTATTGATATGACTATTGCCTAACATGTATTGTACTCCTCATTTTATTCATTGTGCACTCCCTTACTGGGCTTTATAGCTCACCCTTTTCTTATGCATGTCCTCAGGTTATCCCATGCAATGCTAAGTACGAAGGAATGTAGTGGTCATGTAAAGGAAGTTTTCAATAATGATGTTGTATTTCAAGTTTAAAGTTTTTATGTAATGATCCTAAGCCCCAAAGACACTAAACCTCTCGATCTCCTTTGTTGTATCAAGTGAAGTTTTATGTAATAAAGCATGTTTAAGTTGTGATAAAAAGCAGGGTTGTCATAAACTACTATAGTATACCCACCACTAGATGGAGATGGAGACTCACCAAATCTAAAGCAAGGGGAACCACTTTCCCTTTAACTCCCTATCCCTCTCATCTTCTATAATGTTCTGGATTTTCCATATAAATTTTTTAAAATTTATATGGGATTATTTCAAGACTAGGTGTTGAGACGACATGTGATTCTGAGTCCTAGGGAACCCATAATAAACGTTCAAACTATTTTTAAGTTTATTAAAAATATTACTCATGTGCGATTTTAGTAACTTTTAAATTATTACTCATATTTGAAATCGGATGTCACCATTGTGTTTAGAGCAGCAGGTTTTGCTTAGGCAGTACCTAACTTCAATCGGAGTGGGTCGACTATGGAAATCTTTTTTAGATGTTTTAAAGAAGAATAAAAATAAACTTAAAAAGTTTATTTTATTTTCTTTTAATGTTTAATAGCGACATGGAAACACTGTGATGCCACAACTAAGAAGTTGTTTCCTTTCATAAATGAAATATTGTGGAAATGCTGATACTCAGAAAAATAGAGATTTTGTAACATGTTTCTACATTTAATATTTTTTTCACGGATGCGAGGTTAGATTGAAAATCCCTGAAGGTGCTGGAAAAAAGAAAGGAAACGTGTTAGCAAATCCTCTCATCGACTAATGATGAACAGTGGAGAATCGATAATCATATTCAAAATAGGCATCGGTAGATTGAAGAATGATTAATTGAGGACTCATGTTTCTTCATTGATCGATCCAATCCTTGAGGAATGGGGTTTAATTTTTCTTTGTGATTTCTTTCCTTGTTCTTATTTCTAATAGAAAATGATGACCAACCCATGAATAGGTTGATATGTGGTTTGATTGTGCATGTGGGATGGGTAATATTTTCTGCGGGGTTGAAAGGAGATTAATCTATGTGATTATTGTTTCGATATCTTTTTTTAATGGGATGAATGAAGTCCAAAACTAATAAGTCCGATGTTCATACTTTAT